>OW028639.1:0-4800000 GCA_932294325.1 Allophyes oxyacanthae | reverse complement strand
GTATTTATATTAAGGTATTATTTATGATATATAATATATTTATAGTAGGTATTAAGAGTTTTAGTTTGTAATAGGTATCTATATATACCTAGTTGTGCAGTATCTTCTCCAGGACCAACCCACTTGGAACCGTGCGCCTAGAATCACGACGTTTTGAAAGTGCCTGCAAAGGCCCAGTTGAAATAATAATCTTTGACTTTGACACTTGACTGTAGGTACCCTCATTTACTATCATACTTTCTCTATCACTCAAAGGTTTGCTGGTAGAAAACTCAAATTTGGGTTAAGCTCGCCTATGTACAATGTACATACCTACCATTTCAATTGTATTTGTTTTATCTCTTTTCGTGTACAATAAAGAATTAAGAAAATGACACATTTGGTATTCTCTTAGCTACAGTGAAATACGCTCGCGTCAAGTTCGTGCGTCACTGCAATATGATCCTGGTCAACCAGATGGGGAAGATCTCCGTCTGCCAGCCATAATATCGGCTATGCTGGCAGATCAGGAAAACTGGAGGGCAGTAGAATAGAATAGATGTTTATTTCATGTAAACCAGATACAGGCACTTAGGTACTTACCTATCAGTGGCGAAGAGTCCATACAACCCGATTCCCATCGGCTTCCCTTTAGGAATTGGTTAGTGCATAGACCAAAGTAATATAGCTTGTTATTCAGTTAGATCGAGCTCTTCCAGACATGACTATATAGATTACAAGAGACGGTATGGATTTTTGTCTTGCAGCAATTTTTAGAGGGCATTTTTGGGACGGCTTCACCTTTTAAAACTGTCACCCTTCGCCACTGTTACCTATGTAATGTCGAGACTCTAGGTGCGCGGTTCCATATAGTAGGTCCTATGGAGAAGAACCGGCAAGAAACTCCATGGTAACTCTTTTCAAATAATAGATTACAATCTTGATTAGTACAATGTTGTGGTAAGAGCTGCGAGAATAATCTAATTTAATGTGAGTAAAATATAAGAATAGGATAATAATGATTTGCCTCTGAATAAGATTACCATGGCAGTTAAAAGCTGACTAGTTCCGACAGACGTGGTCTCTTTCTGCGAAGCCGTCTCCAGAAATAGACCGCAGAGCGGAATCGAGAGAGGGGGTCCGTCCCTCTCGGATAAAGCGCCGAGGACCGACCCCCGAGGCGCCACAGTGGATCGAAAAAAGGCTCTCGAAGACATAGGAACTAAAATTTTAAAGTGTCGGATTTTTGCTTGGAATGCCTTCTAATAGCCAATATCTATCATAGGATACAATCTGGCAACAAAAAAATAATTTGCAAAAAAAAAAAATGGAGGTCAGATATAAAAAATGCTTACAATTATTTAATTAATTAATTATGAATGCCCACATGATTGTGGTATGACCTACATATACTTTATATAAAATCTGTTTTTTTTTTTTTTTGCATGTGGACCATTATTATTTAGAAGAGGTAGGGTCCTATAAGCCTCTTTGTCACTGCGACCTGCGAAGATCTAATGTGACGCCTCTTGTGTCATTATAGCACTCCCTCTAACCGTAAGTCATGATAAAGTTGACTATATTCTTGGGGTGGAGGGATTTAATCTCATCTGATGAGATTAGGTGGCCCCCCAGGTGCTGGCTTCTAGTGTGGTGTATATACTACGTCACACTTGCATAGGATATGTATGGGCATCTCATCCTTCTCGCGACATGTGGACCATGGTGGTGCCTTAATTTTGCATCCAATTAAATTATTTTTCTTTCTTTCTTTCTTTTTCTTTCTTATATCTCCCGAACCGCAAGAGTAACCGTAATATCCTTGCACACGGTTATGTAATTATTTATGATTTTTTGACATAGGTACTTACTTCTTAATAACGAGATCCTGGTGCTGCTTGTTAATACTTTACCTTTTTTTTAAATTGAATGTTTGCTAGAAGCGAAAATATTCTAAGTTTATGGTTTACTATATGTAGATTCTAGAAATACACTAGCCCCTGCCGCACGTCACCTGGGCGGGGCTTCTGGTGTCACGAAGGTACCGAGTGGGGACCATAGATTTATTGAGGGAAGCTAGAATATTCTAAGTTTATGCTGGGGACTCTGTTACACTCTGACCGAAGCGGCCCCCGAGAAGTCGCGCGCATTGGTCGATCATACTCGCCGTGCACTGCACAGCAAGGGTTAGAAAGAAGAAAGAAAAGCAATTTATTTTACACAAAATTACAACACAAAAAAAAGTAAAAAATAAAAAACGTTACAAAAAAAAACTATATAAAAATAACAATGACTAAATGAAAAGGATTCTTTATCATTATGCGTCGCATTCGTGCAAAAATTAGGTCATCGTTCAGCATAGGTATTACTAAGGTATTGAACCCGACTGACGTGGCCCAACGACGTGATTTTCTATAGGTACTGGGGTAGGTAAGTTGTACTGGGGGTATCTCTTTACTTTTTGCGGCACACGCCCCCCTACAGATGGTTGCCATCGATGTCTATAGATATGCTTAGTGAACTCAAAAAGAGAGACGTGTCAGGTACTCCATTTTCAGAAAAATGGAGTGGTTGATCACCAGTCAAATGCCGTTTACAAACATAATTATTAATTTGTGTATTGAATAAAAAATATATAATAACAGTAGCTATTCCATTAGTGCATGTATCGCTGTTCTATTTAAATATATTTCGAACATTGTTGAATTTAGAATTTGACGTCTTCAAAAAATAGGTACGTCTCATTTTTTTAGCTTCCCTTTGTATGACAGAGCGTATCTATAGACATCGATGATGGTTTACCCATGATGGGTCCTCAACAAGCTAAGCATAAAAGGGTAGGTACAATAACCGTCAGCTGCGTCAGATAAGTAAATCATAAATCAATTTATTGGGTGTGTTCAGTTATTACGGCGGACGACGCATTATCATCCGGGTTATCACACTAAACCGTTCAGTTATTTGAGCGAGCGTCGTCGGGCGATCGCTCCGGTCACACCGAGAAATAGTAGGATGAAAGTCGCACTCGGTCGCTCTGCTATCAACCGACCAATGACTAGTCATAGGATACAGCAGATAATTTTAGGTCGTTCGATTGGTCACTCGCGTAACGCAGTTGTGGATTGCTCCAAGCCGTTCAATAATTCCCGATGACCGAGCGACATTCACACGAGTGACTTTCAACCGAAAAATGAATTACTGAACGGAGCCATTGGTGACGATTTTCATTACACTAACTAATGTATGGAACAACAGTTTCCTTTTTGCAATTTTATATTTCGTCCACTAGTAAATTATTATTATTTTCAGCCTGTGTTGTCCCACTGCAGGGCAAAGGCCTCCCTCTCCTTTCTCCACTCACTTCTGGTTTTTGCTAGTACGGACCAGTTTTTTCGGTAGGAGTCAAGCTCATCCCGCCATCTTCGCCTCGGTCTGCCGCGATGCCGTTTAATATTTACTAGTAAAAGTTGTTCATAATGATGAGTACATTATTCCTTTAAAGGGATCGAGACTAGAAAGGTAGGACCGTGTATATGTATATTTATATATCCGCATATCGGCATTACATAAAAATAATCTCGCCATACCGCGCACCCTTTCCGCGCTTAACGCTCTTCTGGATGACAATCCTCACTGTGACTTGTTTGCGGATGGATGGGCGGATATATTGTCGGAGTGTCTGCTTTTTTGTGAGAGAGTTGTATGACTGTGTTGTTTTGTTTATATGTGTAATTAATTATCTATGTGCCTATCTTCGTACCGTTTTAATAAAAGTAAATAAATAAATTAAATAAAAAATACATATCGGACGAATATGACCCACGAAAAAAATTGATTGAGTAGGTACCTAAGGCTGTTGTTCATACAAATATTTGTTCCGGACGGCACGAACCCGCGACACAGCACAGAAAGCCTATCGGTTAGCTCTCTTCTTCATCGTTCCCTCACTGATGAGGATCGCGACCACATACAACGCGCCTCCAAACCATGCGGTCTTCCGTTGCGTGGACCGCCTTGTGCATGCTGCCTCCACCAACCCTCCTTATTACATCCGACCATCTTATCGGCGCTCTGCCCTGAGTGCGTTTCCCGTCCAGCCGGCCCACTATCATAAGTTTTTCCAGACTATGCCTAGATGACCGCATTATATGTCCGAAAAAACCGAGGGCACGCTCCCGGCAAACTGTGGAAAGTCGCTTGTTGATGTTGAGCTCCTTCAGAATGGAATCATTGGTTCTCATAGCTGTCCATGGTATACGAAGCAACCTACGCCAACACCACATCTCGAAAGCATCGATCTTACTGCTATCACGACTTTTTATGCACCACGTTTCCGCACCATATAGAAATATTGAGAAGACCAGAGCACGCACCAATCGCACTTTGGTCATACGGCGAATACCACGGTTCTTCCAGATTTTGTCGAGTTTTGCCATTGCACTCCTATCGCTTAGCTACTGCACTGAAAATACTGCCAAATAAATGGCAAATTAGCGTGATCTTTGTCAGGATAGGAACTTTAAGGCAAATAAAACAATAAATCAGTATAACTGCTTATTCTGTTTCAGAAGTAAGCGTGATAATTTATTAAAATACTTACACTAGGTTCAGATTAAATGTGTGCGCCGATGTCGGCTTCGGCATCATCGGCGTGGATAGTCGGACGGATACGGTTGTTTTATATACAACGCAGACATATACTAGTAAACTAAACACTAGAAATGTCTAAATATATGCTTATTGGTTTATTTCGACGTATTTGTTTACGCAAATTCAATAAAATACCATTTTTACATGACCATAATTTAAATAGTGCGTTTTGCCGATAACTTCGTCCGTCACAGTCATTTGGCGAAAAAGTCTGCAATATTTTGTTTTTAATAAGATTTTCACCATCCACGCCGATGACGCTGATGACGTCGCCGCGGGCATTAGCGCACATATCTACTACTAATAGAGTACATTATATAACGTTGGGCAGTGATTCTTAAATTGCATATATTTTAAAAGTTACATTCACTATTCACTGAAAATCTACTGCCAAAGCAAACTGCATTACAATAATGGCAACATTGCAAAGATTTTAATTGTTTGCGGTGTTGCCATATGTATCTGCAATTTGGTTGGTCAGACTATCACTTATAAACTACAGCTCGTTATACCAAGTAATAATTCCGAATTAACTGTGAAAGGATGTTCATATAACCTAACCGTTTAAAACCCCGACTCCACTTAGAAAAAAAGCTGTAACTTTTGAACCGCTGAACAGATTTTCACGAAACATAGCTAAGATGATACCCGATTAAACTAGCTTTCAGTTGAAAAAACTGCATTGAAATCGGTCGATCCGTTTTGGAGTTACGATACCACAGACAAATACGTTGATATACACTACAAACTTACAACACCGCTCTTTTTGTCGGCGTTAAAAATTACCCTTACAATTAAAAATTATCGAGGACCCCGAGCGAAACTAAATGGTGACCCCTGGTATAAAAGTTTCACTTCAAAAAGACTGTCGCGCGATTGTACGACCTTTTTGATTTCGGAACTCGTTTGGTGGGGACACTTTTGAGCGCGGACCCGTAACAAAATAATAATGATCATCAGACTCTGGTGAACTTCGAGGGGCTCGTAGCTACATAGCTACCGCGCAGATCAGTCGATCAGCGAGGTTAAGCTGCGGTTGCCGCGGTCAGTCCCTGGATGGGTGACCATTTCTTCGAACATCGAGACCCCTCCGTGCCTCGGATAGTACGTTAAGCAGTTGGTCCCGGTTGTCATACGAATACCTTTGACAGTCGTTACGGGAGTCAGTAACCCAAAAAGTCTGACAACCGGTCTAACTTTAGGGTATCAGTTTCTCCCTGTAATTGGGTGGCGGAGGTCAGATGGCAGTCGCTCTGTATAAAATACTGTTACTCAGCCGTATCTGGTTAGACTGGAAGCCGACCCCAACGTAGTTGGGATACAGGCCAGGCAGATGATGAGACTCTGGTGAACTTCTATACGACCGTGAGAAACTAAACTTTTAGCTACCTTGTAATTTTGTTACCGATCATGAAGATAGAAGTCCCATCTACATGATTGGTAATTTTTAAACAAGGTAGCTCAAAGTTTAGGCTCTGACGATTTAATTGAAGTTTATTAGCAGAGTCGATGTTCATTACGATTTTAGTTACGCGGTAGACCCGCTGATGTCCATTGTTAGTAAGTCAATGAAGTCATAAGTACCTAATTGAAAGGAAACTCAATCGCAACTTAATATTGAACCCATTTTCATTTACTCTCATACAGCGGTAGTTTGAAAATGAATGAATGGTTCAATTATAAAGTAAACACGGTTGAGTTCAAAATAAACCCAGCCCATTACTGTCCCACTGCTGGGCACGGGCCTCTTCTCACAATGAGAAGGATTACGCCTTAGCTGGCCTGGTGCGGGCGGACTACATACACCATCGAGAGAGGAGGCCGTCCTATAATAACGTGAGGCTTGAAAGGGGGGGGGGGGGGGGGGTAGCAAAAAATCTCGAAATATCACAAGGGGGGAGAAACCTGTACTTATAGATAATATTCTAAAAATTTCAACATTCTTTGTAGGTGGTAGACTTTGGGTGGGGGGGGGGGGGCTTAGTCTTAAACCTCACCACGTATAACCACGGGGGAGGGAGGGGGCTTCAAAAATTCTAAAAAATACATCACGTGATTATTGGACGATTATTGGACCAAGTGATAATCAAATTGTGAACCGCACTTAATTTTGCAGTCAGATTAGTGCGAACTGGTTTCGAGCTCTTGCATGGAAGGCAACCGTTTAACCGCTAGGCTATGACATAGTCTATTAGTTGTATGCCAATTCGCAATAGCGAATTATTTTTAACCGACTTCTAAAAAAGGAGGAAGTTCTCAATTCGAATGTACGTTTTTTTCTGTTTGTTTGTTACGGGCTTACGCCGCCAATTGCAGACCGATTTTAAATATATATTTTTTTAAACATATTTTTTTTTAAAGGATATACTCTCGAGGTTGTCCCATTTTAGTTTGGCGAAGATCAGGGGGGCTAAAACGGCCACATTGAGCAATTCATCTAATGATCTGCTTAGTAACTGTCAAACAGATGATTACTGAATATGAACCTTATGCGGATGACATTAAGAGTCGTCAATTAAGTAGATATTTTGACATTCGTAATATGAATCATATTATGATTCATCTAAAGCGGCCTTTTTAGCCCCCCAGGAGCCCTAAAAAGGCCACATTGAGCAATTCGTCTAATGATCTGCATAGTAGCTGTCAAACAGATGATTACTGAATATGAACCTTATGCGGATGACATTAAGAATTGTCAATTATGTAGATATTTTGACATTCGTAATATGAATCACATTATGATTCATCTAAAGCAGCCTTTTTAGCCCCCTGGTGAAGACCTTCAGAGATAGACAATGGAACTCTTGAATGAATAACAGCACATCACTCGCGATTGCTGTAATCGCATGTTTATGTATTATTTATGCCACTCAAAATAAAAAAAACTTTAAAAAAGTAAAAACCGACTTCAAAAATGTAAAAAGTATAAAATAGTTTTCTTATAAAAACTTATCAGTTATACAGGGCTACGGTTCACCATTAGTTTTACGAGTTCACAGAAAGGTCTGCCAGAGCTATTTCCTTCACAATTAATTCGAAATTAAATACATTATAATATACATACAGCGTGTATCAGAAATGCATGGTCATATTTAAGGGTGTGGATCAGACCATCAAACTGAACAACTTTCTCTATGGGACCAACATCGTAATCGCGAAAAAATTATCAGCTGTCCCATACGTTTGAATCGAGTAGATATTGAAGTTATGTATGGGACAGCTGATAATTTACTACGATGTTGGTTTCATAGAGAAAGTTGTTCAGGGGGAAAACTACGAGGTCTTACAGTAAATTGAACTGCCCAAAAATTTCCAGTATAAGCTGACCTTTCATTGTACGAAAAGCCTATACAGTGCGAGGTCAGCTCATACTGGAAATGTCTGGGCAGATCAATTTCTGCCCTGCTATAACCTAAGAGCAAATACTATAGAGGGAGTATATCAAGTAAGAGCAGGAGACGTATATATGGCCCTACTCTCACTAATGTATTAGCTCTATAATCAAAGTGAGATAGCGATAGAGTTTCTACGTCATCTTGAAACGCTGCGTGCCATCAGTAGAGTTGTTGTCATCAAGCTGGAGGGCTTGGTGCGTCAAGAGTTTTGTGAGATTATCTTTGAAAATATCAAGTGTGTGGTGATTTTAACTATTTGTGCACATACAATAATGACAATACTGTGTGCAGCTACCGGCTGCAACAGCCGGATGGGTGTTTTGACTGAAAACGGTCAAAAAATATATTTCCATCGGTAAGTCATTTTTTGTAAATTGATAGATGTTTCTATTGTAAAAATGGCGGCATTATTTCGCTGAGCGGTAACAGATAGAATGTATCTATCTCTATTACTCTTATGACGTTTTGTTTATGTAAAGAGAAATGTCTATAGGTTTTCTGTTTATACTCGATAGAAGGACTCTATAATATAGTTTGACGACACGGTTGTCGCAGTGGCTAAGCGATTAGCTTTCTGCGTTACGTGCCGCGGGTTCGATCCCCGCACGGAACAAATATTTGTATCATCTTACAGATAGTTGTTCCGGGTCTGGCTGTGTGTGCATGTGACATGTATGTTTGTAAACTGTACCCTCGATACAGGAGAAATCCTAGTGTGGGGCAAAGTTAAAAAAAAACAAAAAAAAAATGTATTTCCTCTTAGGCTATAACAGTTCGAAGTAAGGCCCCTGTTTGATGGTCTGATCCGCAAAATATGACCACGCATATCTGATACATGTTGTATGTATATTATATCGTTGAGTTGTCGAGCTATTTTATTATTAATAATAATAATAATATTTGTTATTAAGACATCTAGTTGGCTTATAGTTACTTAATCTATTTAATTAGCTGGTTTTTAAGTCTGTGGCAATATAGTGTGACTATAAACGAGGTATATTCAAAAACATGATAATAGGTGATTGTACTCAAAATACTAAGTACTTGCTTGCCTTGAGCAGTGGCGTAGCTACTGGAGGGCTAGACGGGGCAGTGCCCCGGGGCCCCCAAGCTCAGGGGCCCCCTCGGACTCTGACTTACAAACTATAAATAGAACTAGTGAAAATTTGTCCCACATTCGGAATATAAATAAACCAGATTCCAAGAACGCGACTTTAATAATGGCAACATAATTGAAAAAATACAGGGAAATTTTAAGTAGTTTAATTGGGGCCCTAGTTTATTTTTTGCCCCAGGGCCTTTGGTTACCTAGCTACGCCTCTGGCCTTGAGGAGCATATTACAAAAAAAAAACATATTTTTGTAAATTTAATTAATGTACACTCCGTTTGAAATAAGATTAGACACGTTTAACAAACCCTTTTACAGTGTTTTCAACCATATCAACTATATGACATACGGATGTCGAGCAAAGCAGTAAAAAGAGTTTGCGTGTGTGTATTTTGTCGAATTTTGCATGATTTGTAGTACCACCGGGATCATTGGAGTGTGTGGAGGAAGAAGTATGGTGTTCCTCCATTGCAAAGGGAGGATCTTCCGACCAGGCGAGGTGTTAGCCTGGCGGGCCGAAGCCCGACGGTTGATGTCGGACAGTTGTATATGTGTTAGATACGATATTCTTTTTCTTTGCGCGATGCAGGCCTCGTAATCTGATTGGTCGAATTCACTACGCGCCACTGTAGTTAGCTTGCTGCCTTGCTAGTAGTTATTCTATGTGGCGATAGGTGTCGCTACTGAGTTTAATAGAAAATCAATTATAAAAAAAATACGCTGGTATAGAGATGTTTTATTAACCTATAATCCGTTTGAAATAAGATTAGACACGTTTAACAAACTCTTTTACAGTGTATTCAACCGATTTTGACTTCTATTCCGTACGCATAAGGATGGCATTAAAAGCAAAAACGTATTTACGATAACAAATGTTTACTGCAGCTGTAATTTGTCATGTCACCAACGTATTACGTAATAGAAGTCAAAATCGGTTGAATAAAGTGTAAATGGAGTTATTTAAATTTCTAATGTTATTTCGAACGGAGTATATAGTTTTTAAGTTTTTAAATTGCATTTAGTAAAGATCACTTTAAAATATTCTGTGGAAAATGTTGTTGGTTACACATTTGCTCGTATTTTTTTATATTCTTTTCATATAAAATGTAATGTCACTGTTTGTTTTCCCCAATAAAAATAAAATAGGAAACTTACAAGTTACATGTATTTTTTTTTAATGTATAGAAAAGGGGCCATTGGGATCATCCATAAAGTACGTCACACTAATTTCGTGATTTTTTTACCCCTCCCCCATCTTGTCACAGTTGATCACATTTGTGAGACCCTTCCTAGTGTGACGTCACATATTTTGCAATTTTACATCTAGAAATTAGTTTTATTTCCATTTAAATTATTTTTTAATATGATTTTGAAATGTGACGTCACGAAACTTGGGACCACTCCCACCCCTTGTCACATAATGTCACACTTCGTCAACCCCCCCCCCCCCCTTAACGTGTGAGGTACTTTATGGATGGTCCCATTAAAGTATTACGTAAGCACTACAGGAGGGCGGGGGGGGCTTTGCTTTGCTTATTTTTGATGACATGGGGGATGGGGGGGTCTGGATGATGATCACGTCAGCAGTATTAATTTTTTTTCTTTTTCGGATTTTCTACAAAAGGATGATGCCAATTTTGGTCCCACTGTAATAATGCATAACTCTGAACGGACTAAGATTTGAAACTTGGCGCCATAGTAACTTTTGTTCAGCTCAAAAATACCTATCCAACGATGTATGACACGTAGCTATTGGAGGGTGGGACCAGAGTTCATACAAATCCTGGCATCATCCAAAAGTCGATTTTTTTCAATATTTGCTTAAATAAATATGATGTGCGTTAAAGTCCTCTATTCCAAGCCTATCCTTATTTGTAGACTTATAACTGCTGCTCATCAATCAATAAAGAAACCAGAATACATTGAACAATGCATGTACCAATGTTTACGTAAGCATGGGGGGGGGTCGTGGGACTTATCTCATTACCGTGACCCCGGAACGTAAAGGGCTATTGAAGGAACACCGTGGATTTTAGTCAGTACAAGTCTGACAGTCCCTCCCGCCCTGCCCGGGGTGGGAGGACTCATTTGATGATTTTACCATGCTAAAAAAAAAAAAAAAAAAAACATGGTGGGGGCTTAAGAGCTTTGCTTACTTTTGCTGACGAGGGGGAGGGGTGGGTTAATAATTGCAAAAAATCAGCTTACATAATACTTGACCGGCCCCAAAGATTGAAGACTTAAATAAAAAAAAATACAGGATAATTTTTTATATAGTGCGCAAACCTTGCAGTGATTCAGTGTCCGTTCCCAACTGCAACCGCAGTACTAAAATTCACTCCAAAACAAAACGAAATAATGACAATGACAAAAAATATTGATGACGGGAACAATGACAAAATCATCAATGATTCTCTAACTGTCACCGTATTCATACGCCTAGAATCACGTGAAAGTGCCTGCAAAGGCCCAGTTGAAATAAAAAACTTTGACTTTGACTTTGAAAGTGGCCTTTTTAAACCCCCTGAGCTTACATTTGAGCAGTAGGCTAATTCACGTAACTAAAGAAGTGCAGTTGCCGCGCAGTTGCAATAAAATATTGATCAAAACAACACATTTGGTAATCTTCTTCTTCTTCTTTCGTTATGGCAATTGAGCCGATGTCGACTATTCTGCCATTTGGTATCCTCTGAGCTTCAGTGAGATACGCTCGCGTCAAGTTCGAGCGTCACTGCAACACGATCGGCGCGTCTTAAAATTACGTGAATTAGCCTTCTGGTGAGCTTAGTTTGATCGTGTTACACATAATTTTTATTGTTTTCAAATTATTAATTTTCTGCTTAGTTTTACACTGTTGCCATCCTAAAATTGTATTCTCTGTCTATGCACCTGTCCTCTTCTTAGTATCTATGTCTATCATTCTAGTGCTCTTGCATAGAAATATGATAAACCTAGAAGAGTAGCTATTAATTAAACTTTTCAAATGTAGTGGTACTATTTTATCAAATACACGCGCTTATGAGATTGAAAGAGACAGCTAGCTGTAATCGACTTGTCATTCAAGTCCAAATGAAGCCGGTTTTTGAAATGTCATAACTAAAGGACTTAGCAATTTTCCTTAGGAATTGGTGACCAGACTAGTGACCATTGATATCGTAATACGGCTACATAATGATTCTGTTCTATTTGACGAGTGCCGAGATTATATATATCTGTCTCTTTTTAACTCATTACGCTGCATATTATAAAGAAAAGTCACGCTAGCGCGTTACAGTTCAATTATATGTCAAAAAATTGTTACTCTTCTAGGCTTGTAATATTTTTATGGCGTCTTGAGTTTGTGGAAAAAAAATATTGTTTTCTTTGTTTCTCTCAGCCCCGCTCCCCGTCACTGTCAGCTGGCTCGGCCGGTCAGCTGGGCCGGTGCCCGCGCAGATGGCGCAGCGCGCAGCGGGCGGCTGTGCCCTTAGCGATGCGGTAGTTGCGACCGACGCCCTTGAACGTGCCGCGACCAAACACTTCCACGCACACACGGACGCGGCGACCATCGGCTAGACGCTCTGGTTTGCTGTAAGAAAAGGCGAGATTCAGTGGCGTGCACACATTTCTTCTAATAGACAAAAACAAATTAGAGGTCATCAATAAAGTACGTCACACTAATTTCGTGATTTTTTTTACCCCTCCCCCGTCCTTGTCACAGTTGATCACATGTGTGTGACGCCACATATTTTGCAATTTTACATCTAGAAATTATTAAATTAAAACAGCAGTTCCGAAATTAGTTTTATTTCCATTTAAATTATTTTTTAATATGATTTTGAAATGTGACGTCACGAAACTTAGGACCCCTCCCACTTGTCACATAATGTCACACTTCCTCGACCCCCTCCCCCCCTTAAGGTGTGACGTACTTTATAGATGGTCCCTTAGTGTTGTATTAATAATAATAACGTTTATTTGGTTACATTGATTTAATTAATGATTTTATCTCATTAATTGGCATAACTTTAAAGTTGATCGAATAACATTAAATTACTGGGTGTTTTTTGAGCATTGTCCTTTTGCATAATAATGCTGAGCTGGCTACCCTTTCGACATGGCATGCTTGACAGCATATACCTATTTAAAAATATTTAATTTCGTTTAATTTCTTATTTGTCAACTTTTGATGTGTGTTATTTTTATTCATTTTTTATTTTTTTTGTTCTCTCTCTTATGTTGTTAATATGTCTGTGCCGAATAAATGTTCTTTTCTTTCTTTCTTTCACTACATAAAAAAAATCCTATATTTTACCCAAACTTGGCGGTATCAGGTTCAGCTTCCAGCAGCTCCCTGACGGGCGACTTGGGCGCTGCAGCACTGAACGCCTCGAGCTCAGCGCCCATCAGGTTCACGTACGACTTCCAAACCGCGCCCAGGGACATGCCTGCGAACAAATGTAACACATTATACAACATGTAAAGAAAGAAAGAAAGGCACATACATGCCAAAAACACAGAAAATAAAAAAATTAATAAAATCAGTAGTTTAGTGCCAAACGGGCCAGCAGCACAGCGTAATGTTGGGTATCAGTACGTTAATAGTGATCACCCAACGCTGGTTTTCAGCTGCAACCCAGGGTGCCATACGCTCGAAACAAAAAACAAAGATAAATCAAGCAGAAAAATGAAAATAAAAACAGTAAAATATAGTACGAATAGTAGTAGCATGTATCAGACATGCGTGGTCATATTTAAGGGTGTGGATCAGACCATCAAACTGAACAACTTTCTCTATGGGACCAACATCGTAATCGCGAAAAAATTATCAGCTGTCCCATACAAAATTTCAATACCTACTCAACCCAAACGTATGGTTTTGTATTTCGATTCTCGGACACCACAAATATTTTTATGGGTTATAGATACGTTTTTGCTTGTCTAAGTCTGTGTGCATGTAAGTTGTATGACTGTACAGGAATAACCTAACCGTCAAAAAAGAGCTGTAACTTTTGAACGTCTGAACAGATTTTCATGAAACATAGCTAAGATGGTACCCGACTAAACTAGCTTTCAATTAAAAAAACTGCATTGACATCGGTCCATCAGTTTTCGAGCTACGACGCCACAGACACACTACAAACTTATAACAACACTTATTTTTGTCGGGGTTAAAAATTAAATGTTAGCATGACATATTACCCGAGTCTAAGAAGATAGCGCCGGCGACTGATTCGAACAAATCTCCCAACGCTTTTGGTACTTCTACGTCCTCAGCCTGCTCCATCTCGTCCTCTTGTATCAAGTAGTGCTGAAACAAAGAGTATTTTATCTACTCTCATATCGTAAAGTTCTAATTAAATCAAAAATAATACTACAAATGACAGACTTTATCCACATGCAACTATAATAAAATTAAAAAGTTTTATTATGATACAGTTTCCTTAACAAAACAATGCCAACAAACAACTGTTTTTCTATTATAGTACACTTCGGTTCCACCAAGGAGTTTTCAATTCAATTTTTATAGCAGCCGCACATTGTCTATGGTGGCGCGGCTAGGGCGCATGCGCGTTAACTGCTGAGTTTCGGCTCCATTTTTGTTTATTTTCATTATTAATGTCGATGAGCATGGCCCTAAGTTGTTTGTGCTTTTGAGCATTGAGCAATTCATCTACTGATCTGCATAGTAACTGTCAAACAGATAATTACTGAATATGAACCTTATGCGGATGACATTAAGAGTCGTCAATTAAGTGGATATTTTGACATTTGTAATATGAATCATATTGTGACTCATCTAAAGCGGCCTTTTTAGCCCTCCTGGTCACGCCACTGACTAAAACCTTATTGAACCAACCTCTTCACTGATGGAGTGTCCGTTCTCCTCCTGTATCTTCACATACTTGGTGAGCACCTCATTCAGGCCTGGCGACATGTGTCTGAAGTACCTGTAACATTTACCAACGTGAAAGTGTACCGCTGTATGTGGCGACAAGGCCGTAGCGCGGAATATAATTACTGACACGGGGAGGGGGGGTTAAAAATTGCTAAAATTCTGCTTGCGTGTGGAGGAACGAGGTACTGTGTTCCTCCGTTGAAAAGGGAGGATCCTCCGACCAGGCGAGGTGTTAGCCTGGCGGCCGAAGCCCGACGGTTGATGTCGGACAGTTGTATATGTGTTAGATACGATATTCTTTGTCCTTGCGCGATGCAGGCCTCGTAATCTGATGGGACGAATTCATATTTTCGCGCCCCTGTAATTAGCTTTACTGCCTTGCTAAGTAGTTATTCTATGTGGCGATAGATGCCGCTACATATAGTCTGTCAAGAAAGTCATGAAAAGGATTGAGGGCGCCACTTGTATATTCTCTTGTTTATTTTTAATATATTAATGCCGAAAACATTTTTTTATCACAAAAAATCTACACAGAATAGTAAAATAAACACATCGTTGTACCCAAACTGACACCTACGGTACTTATTTAGGGTTGTGAGCGAAGAAGAATTTTAGTTCCTTCAAAATCCTTTTCATGACTTTCTTGACAGACTGTACGTAATATTATACTTCAATGACCCTCGGTACTGACTTGTGGAAGCCGTGGCGTGCGGCCAGCGTGGCGAAGATGGTGTTGTTGACGAGTGCCGAGCGCAGGTCGGTGAGCGCGCCCGGCGAGTGGCGCCGCGGGTCCTCGTACAGGTGCCGCGTGATCAGGTAGTCTGCAACCCATCGATAACAAGCGCTGGCTATCATATGAAGCTAAAGTGGATATCGATGCCTCCCACGAAGTTGTTGTATCTCCAAAAAATACAATACAATAAACTTTATTGTACACCAGAAATACAAAAATAACATTATTGTAGCAGCGCGTGCGTATTGCGCGCGCGCCGTCATCATTCTGGCGGTCCGATAAGTGTCACCTATATTTATAACCTCGGCGCAACACATTCGGTTGCATACTTGTAGCCGTAGCTCATGCCTCTTCGCCATTGGTCTATGTTAAATGTTTGTGTTCTGTGACTGTATATAATAGCGATTTAATTTCTGTACATTAGTAGGCTTAAAACAAATAAATTTATGATATTCAAAAACACTGTTTCAATTACTAAAAGGCTAGTTCCCTAGTGCTAAATTATCATAAATATATACATGTACAATGGGCGGTCTTATCGCTAAAAGCGATGTCATTTTACAATGTAATTTTACCGTCACAGTGCAATACCGTCAGTAAAAAACGCTGGCTATGAAGCTAAAGTGTATAATTCGTAATCCTCCCACGTAAGTTGTAGTATCTCCAAAAATGTAATTTTACAGGAGAGCGTTTTTAATATACATATGCGAATTAAAGCTCCATTTTTTATTTTATCATACAACATTATACATCTCATGAAGCCTAAGCAGAATACATAGCGCATCGATATTTATTTAATAATTTATGTACACACACGAAAAGACACAGAAAACATTAAATAGGAGAACTAAGTATAAAGGAATTAAAAAAATATTATAGTTTAAAAAAAACTAAAGAAAACGCTTTAGTCATCCAAACTAAACGTGTATGCAAAATTTCAGCTCAATCAGAAACCCACTTCCCGGGTCAAATTTAACTTCCAAGATTTTTTTACATAGTTAGTTAGTTACAGGTGAAGCTAATAAAAGCATTTTAAAGATGTTACAACTATCATAAAATAATAAATTTTATGTTTAGATTTTTTATTTAATTTTTTTTTTCCGTAGGTAGGTACTTAATATTATAAAATAATGAAATCTAGCATTATGTTTAATTGTAAATACGTGATTTTATAGCAAGAATTATTTCTTACAACCTACACAATTTATTTAATAAATATGATACTTTTTATTTTAAATAACCTGAGGGGAGATGGTGTAAAAAGGTACCCCCCTCCCTCCCAGACACATCCCGTCTCAAACATACCTAATATAGCGTCTCCTAAAAACTCGAGGCGTTGATAACAGTCAGTGAGTCGGTTGCTGTGGTGAGACGCATGCGTTAGAGCCTGCAGCAGTAGCGAGCGGTCCTTGAAGCGGTACTGTAGTGTGCGTTCTAGGGCTTCGTAACCTGGAGAGGAAAATCGTATAGAAAAATTATTTGTATGAGGAGGAACGAGGTATGGTGTTCCTCCATTGAAAAGGGAGGATCCTCCGACCTTGCCTGGCGGCCGAAGCCCGACGGTTGATGTCGGACAGTTGTATATGTGTTAGATACGATATTCTTTTTCCTTGCGCGATGAAGGCCTCGTAATTTCATATTTACGCGCCACTGTAGTTAGCTTGCTGGCTTGCTAAGTAGTTATTCTATGTGGCGATAGGTGTCGCTATATATGCTTTAAATATGGTTACAATTATTGCTGTTATGTACACAAAATTGTAGTAATCAATTTATTTATTTATTTAATTACAACGGTTGTGTTACAACAAATTATAGTAACATCAATCAGGTCAGTAGTATCAAGATTGTAATCTGTTATTTTAAAAGAAAAACCATTTATTCAGCACGGACACAAGATAAAAAATAATACCTACCTACTACAAAAATATTATAGTTTAAAAAAAACTAAAGAAAACGCTTTAGTCATCCAAACTAAACGTGTATGCAAAATTTCAGCTCAATCGGAAACCAGGAAGTGGGTCAAATTTAACTTCCAAGATTTTTTTACATAGTTAGAGAAGCTAATAAAAGCGTTTTAAAAAAAGTCAAATAAGAACCAAAATATACAATTCTTAAAAATATATATAATAGGTATCCTAAAAATATACAAAAAGAAAAAAAAAGACTTCCCATGTAACTTTCACTTTTTGTAAAAGAGTTACCATGGAGTTTCTTGCCAGTTCTTCTCCATAGGACCTACTATTTGGAACCGCGATAGAGTCTCGACATTTCATAAGTACCTGTATCTGGTTTATATGAAATAAAGTTCTATTCTATTCTACGCTCACCTGATAACATCTGTTCTAGTTCTCCTTCGGGATCTTCTATATATCGGAGTAGAGGCGACGGCGGCGCTTTCAACTCCCCAAATATTGGCTGTGGATATAGTAAAACTGATTGGTTAATTATTAATTCAAATGGTTTTTCTTTTTAGAAAAATAAAAAATTGTACCTATGTACTTTATGGTACTTCTCCTACTTCATATTTCTGAGGCCCAATTCTCGTAATTTAAAATGTTCAAAATATAGTTCGGATCTCATTCCGATCTACTACCAATGTCATAAATGTCACAAATGGTATTCTCCTACCCTAACAAACAACGTCAAACGTGACATTATATTGTAATGAGATCGAAAGTTGAATAAAAGGCAAATCGGTATTCTGCTAACATTTTGAACTGACACAGATAATAAAATTGACACTCTCGTCTATACACAAACGTCAAAAATGAGGTTGAAATGAGTTTGTAAGAAGATTGAATCCAAATCATACTGGAATCGGACTGAACTTTAAGAGGAGTAGAATACATGACTTTTTGTCAATTCATAATAAAATCTCAGTTCGGTCAACTTTCAGTCATATTATAAATTAATTACGAGAATTGGGGTTCAGATGTATTTTATGTATACATTATCTATAGGTATATAAAATAAAAATGAATCCCTATTTCCCTTGGTCACGCCATCACGCGTGAACGGCTGGACCAATTCTTTTTTTGTTGTGTTTGTTATAATTGTAAGGAGACGGTAGGTATGGTAGATAGGGTAGGTAGGTAGGTAGGGTAGGTATAGTAGATAGGGTAGGTAGGTAGGTAGGGTAGGTATAGTAGATAGGGTAGGTAGGTAGGTAGGGTAGGTATAGTAGATAGGGTAGGTAGGTAGGGTAGGTATAGTAGGTAGGTATAGTAGATACGGTAGGTAGGGTAGGTATAGTAGATAGGGTAGGCATGGTAGATAGGTGCACAGTTCTTTTATTGGCGGTACGAAGTTCGCCGGGTCAGCCATTACACAATATTACAGTTATACAGTTTACATTATATGTATTATATTAATTATACATTTTAATTACATCATACTATTCCTATAATTCTTATAATTTATAAGTATAAGTTTACCTGCATCCATCTCCCTTGAGGGTCTTTATAAGGCTGTAATGAGCCCACAGCTCTACCGGGCCACGACCAGTCGGTTTCCGGGAACACCTCCTGCTGATGAGGAGAGTCATCGTCGGAGGAGCAGGAGGACGAAGACGATGCACTGCGCGTACGCTTCGGGGATGAAGGCGATGAGGTTTTCTGGAACAAAAAGGTAAAATTTGAAATTATCGTGACAAAAGGCGTGCACCGGCGGGAGGGGGATTTTGTTTATTTACCGGTCCCCCCGGCCCCCGAATTTGAGAGATAACAAAAAATTTGAAAGTACAATATACAAATAACTTTATTTTTTTCAAGTCAGTCTTTACCTTTTTCCAAAAAACTTAATAATGGGAATTTTAATATCTTCAAAATTCACTTCAAGTTTCCTAAGACCAGAACTCTCTAATTATAACAGATAGGGTAGACACCCTTATGCCCCAAAATTTTGCGCGATTCTGTATATCCTATATTCTTCCTCATAATGCACTATTTCCTTGTTATGTTTCATCAAGATCGGTTCAGCCGTTTAACCGTGAAAAGGAAACAAACAGACAGCGAGACAGAGTTACTTCCGCATCTATACAAATAAATAAAATTGAAGTGTCTGTTCATAATGTCAAAATACGGTAATTATAACAAAAAATAAACAATTTTAAAAAACTTTGTCCATCCGTCCAGCTAATCTCCGAAACGACTTTACCGATTTTGACGGAACTTTCACTGGCAGATAGCTGATGTTATAAGGAGTAAATTAGGCTACATTTATATGAGAAAAAAAATATGTTTACCTGAGCCAGCTCCTGAGCCTCCTGCACCCGCGTCACGTACGGATGGGAGTCAGTGAGCCGCACGTGGTGGCACGGCAGCACGCGGATGCCGAGCCACGACATGAACAGTAGGGCTCCGCGAGGCCCACACTCTAATAGGTACGCCCCTATCAGGGCTTCTACGCAATCCGCTATGGATTTGTCTGTGGGACAAATAAAAAGTTTTTTATATAGGTATAATTAGCGACCCGTCCCCGGCTTCGCACGGATGCAGTTTCTCTACTATCCTTACATTAAATATGAAAGTATTATACATATAAACATTCCTCTTGAATCACTCTATCTATAAAAAAAACCGCATCAAAATCCGTTGCGTAGTTTTAAATATCTAAACATACATAGGGACAGACAGCGCACAGTGTATTATTTACATTTTTGTTGCATCTCGATTTTATTGTAAAAATCGATAGTTGTACACATTTTGAGCACGAGAGTAAAACTCCGGCATTGATACGGCAAGTAGTTTATTTTATAAAAAATCACAAAGTTCACCTAAATCTGACTCCTAAAAATTACAAAAAAATATACTTAAAAAGAATTAAACTACTTGAATCGACAAAAATCGGTATTCTACTCCTCTTAAAGTTCAGTCCGATGTCAGTATGATTTGAATTCATTACAGACTCATTTAAATCTCATTTTTGACGTTTGTGTATAGACGAGAATACCAATTTTATTATTTGTGTCGGTTCAAAATGTTAGCAGAATACCGATTTGGCTTCAATCAACTTTCGACCTCATTACAATATAATTTCACGTTTGACGTTGTTTGTTAGTGTAGGAGAATACCATTTGTGACATTTATGACATTGATATAGTCCGCGCAAATCTTTATGAGCCCTCGAACTCTCTTCCCCTTTCCCTCTAGCACCTATAATAGTACGCTTATTATAGGTGCTAGAGGGAGAGAGGGAGAGTTCAGAGCTCAGTTCAGGGCTCATAAAGATTTGCGAGTACTATACTATATCGAAACGAGATCGGTTTTATTTATAATAATTTTGTGACCATAATTGTATCTCAAGAAGTGATTTTTTTTTATAATTTCTTTTGAGAAAATTAAGTTCTTTAACCATATATTATGATCATTTTTAATTATGAGAATTTGGCAGGGTCTCAATGTTACCTGGTATGCTATGTTGTGTGATCAGGTTGTAGGGTATGAAACAGCCAGCGGAGTCCAATGGCGTCTCTAGATGCTGCATTATATCCTGACCTTCGCCCTGTCAATAAAAGATAACACTGGTCAACAAAAAAATCACCTTTTTAAAACGCTTTTATTAGCTTCACCTGTAACTATGTAAAAAAATCTTGGAAGTTAAATTTGACCCACTTCCCGGTTTCAGATTGAGCTGAAATTTTGCATACACGTTTAGTTTGGATGACAAAAGCGTTTTCTTTGGTTTTTTTTTAACTATAATATTTTTTTTATGTAACATGATTTTTTTTGACTAGGTATGTTAGAACACGGATACAGCGGCTTTGACTGGCAGCGGGGGCTTCGCTGTCAAAACGGTGTCCCTCATTAAAATTTCTCCTGCCTCGTGAGTACAGTTTACAAACATACATGTCACATGCACACACAACCAGACCCGAAACAACTATCTGTAGATCATACAAATATTTGTTCCGTGCGGGGATCGAACCCGCGGCACGTAGCGCAGAAAGCTAATCGGTTAGCTGCTGCGCACTACAGGGCACTTATGAAATGTCGAGACTCTAGGTGCACGGTTCCAATTAGTAGATCCTATGGAGAAGAAGCGGCAAGAAACTCCATGGTAACTAATTTCTATTGGCATTGATTTTAAAATTCAATGAGTTAGTTGATATATTCATTTATTTGTATATATTAAATACTTGAAGAGAAAACAACTTTGTACCCCTTTTTAAGCATATTGCGCGCACGGAGGAGTGTGAGATTTGGCATAGTTAAAGTTTATATGGAGAAGGAGTGCAGAAAGCTAAAATTAGGGTTTATTTCGACCAATTGCGTATACTTTATTTTACACCTGAATATAACAATTTTGTAAGTAAAGAAAATTACAATATTAAAGTACAACGGGCAGCCTTATCACAAAACGATTTCTTCCAGGCAACCATTGGCTGGAAATATTTGCTTAAGAAATCGATGCCTCCCACGTAAGTTGTTGTATCTCCAAAAATGCAATTTTACAGGAGAGCGTTTTGAATATACGAATGTGAATAAAAGCTCCATTTTTAATTTTATCATACAACATTATACATCCCACAAAGCCTTGAAAAACACATCTTTAAAAAAAAATAACTTAATATAAATTAAATATATAAATACATACATACATACCGGTCAAACATATAACCCTCTCCGTAGTCGGGTAAAAATGGATATTTTTATGTGAAAAACATAAAATCGGAATTTTGTGGCTTACAACAACTTAGATTAGATAAGATAAGATAAAAATTTATTTGATAAAACATGTGTAAGTTTAACAATCAGAAGCCCAATTCTCGTAATTAATTTATAATATGACTGAAACTTGACCGGACTGAGATTATATTATGAATTGACAAAAGTCATGTATTCTACTCCTCTTATAGTTCAGTCCGATTCCAGTATGATTTGGATTCAATCTTCTTACAAACTCATTTCAATCTCATTTCTGACGTTTGTGTATAGACGAGAGTGTCAATTTTATTATCTGTGTCAGTTCAAAATGCCGATTTGCCTTTTATTCAACTTTCGATCTCATTACAATATAATGTCACGTTTGACGTTGTTTGTTAGGGTAGGAGAATACCATTTGTGACATTTATGACATTGGTAGTAGATCGGAATGAGATCCGAACTATATTTTGAACATTCTTAATTACGAGAATTGGGCCTCAGGTCATATTAATTGAAAAATATTAAAAAAAAAAAAAAAAAAAAAAGTTCCAACATGTTTTGCCTAAATAGGCGTACAAATTTACATACAAAATCATAATAAATTACGAGGGAAGCATCGAAATATAAACCTTATATATACTCACATTGATCCTAGGATGCAATGTCGGCGGAGGTTTATGACAAGGAGGCAACCAGTTATCATGCGGCTCAAACTTTGATGCTATCATGCGCGCGCCGAGACGCTTGTTGCGGCCCAGGCGATACAGATTCAAATTGGATACCTGTGTGAAACAAAAAGGTATATTTACTCATATACAGGATATTATTTTCATATTCATATTCTTTATTTGCATTCCACAATGTACATAAGGTGGTAAAAATAAAATTTGGTAGGTTACAATCATGGACCCTGTAGGACACAGCAAAATATAGTTGAGAGGAAGATGGTACTTATGTTTACTTATTGCTTTAATTTATTAATAAATATGGATAGCATATTATAATTTATTAATAATATTTCCTAATATGTATTTAGTTTATTATAAATTATTATTAACTAATAGTTATGGAATTTAATATGTTTTTATTTTATTTTTTATATCTATTCATTTATTTCGTTTTATTATTACTGTTGTATTATTTATTTCCTTTATTTAATTTTTAACATACTTTTATATATTTTTAAATAAAATAATATTTATTTTATTATTATATATTATTATTTTATGTAGTGCACATAATTTGTAGTGATTTTTTTAATTCTTCAGTATAACAAACAATTGCGTAATACTGCTTAATACTAATACAAACGTTTATAAAATACTTTTAGGTAATTACACAACCAGCACCGTTATCCACAAATTAATATTTATGAAAAATTTATTAGAGGCAAACTTGAGCAAACAGTGTTATTTACTTTAGAGTATTAAGTAATTTAACACAATGAAACATTAGATTTTAGGTACGAGGTGCATTCAATAAGTACCTAGCCTCATCGCCAGAGGGCGCTGTAGTTTCAAAAGAGTTTTACCACAGTGTAGCACATTCTTTTTAAATTCTTTTTTCAAATTTTCATTCCAATCCCTTCATTTGTTTTAATTTGACAACTTATGGAAGCCAACGTGTCGATCGGTTTTACAAAAATGGAAAAAGAGCAATATCGTTCGGTGATTCGATTCCTATTTTTGGAAGGGAAAACGCGCATCGAAATCAAAGAGCGCTTGGATGCTGTGTACGGTGACTCTTCTCCATCGATGGCCACCGTCAAGAATTGGTTCAACGAGTTTGCACGTGGCCGTACGTCGGTTTTTGATGAACCACGTCCAGGTGCACCGAAAACAGCTGCTACGGAGGAAAACATTAAAAAAATCCATGATCTCGTATTGGCAGATCGCCGATTGAAGGTTCGGGAGCTAGCTGAGACTGTAGGCATTTCAGAAGGAACAGTGCATCATATTCTTCACGAGGAACTCGGCATGAGAAAGCTGTCGGCGCGATGGGTGCCGCGTTTACTCACACCAGAAAACAAGCGCAACCGTGAGACCACATCGGAGACGTGTTTGGCGCTGTTTAAGCGGAATCCAGCGGAGTTTTTGCGTCGTTTTGTGACCGTCGATGAAACCTGGATCCACTGGTACACACCAGAGACCAAGGAGCAATCAAAACAATGGATCCAGACCGGGGAACGTGCTCCAAAGAAGGCGAAAACTGTAAAATCGGCCGGAAAAGTTATGGCCACCGTTTTCTGGGATTCACAAGGTGTGATCTACATCGATTACCTCGAGAAGGGTAAAACAATTACAGGGCTTTACTATGCCGATTTATTGGGCCGATTCGACGCCGAATTAAAGAAAAAACGACCCCATCTGGCGAAGAAAAAAGTGCTGTTTCACCACGACAACGCACCGGTTCACACGTCTGCCGTTGCCATGGCCAAATTGGTCGAATTACGCTACGAATTGCTGCCCCATCCACCGTATTCTCCAGATTTGGCCCCTTGTGACTTCTTTCTGTTTCCTAATCTGAAAAAATCACTCGCCGGGAATAGATATGGATCGAATGAGGAGGTCATCGCCGCCACGGAGGCCTATTTTGCAGAGTTTGACAAAAACTATTTTTCGGACGGATTAAAAAAGTTGGAGCATCGCTGGGCTAAGTGTATCGAACTAAAAGGAGACTATGTTGAAAAATAAATTCCCACTTTTCCAAAATTTTCGTTTAATTTTTGTAGGCTAAGTATTTATTGAATGACCCTCGTAATAATAGGCGTGGCACACTTAATTGAAAATATGTAAACTTAGAATAAGGTTGACAATTGATATTGTCAAGTAAATACGAATATGAACATATTTTTCTAAGATACTTTTCTTAAATTGTGTGAGTGATTGAACAAATATGTGATTCAGTGTCCGTTCCCAAATGCAACCGCAGTACTAAATTTCACTCCAAAACAAAATAAAAATTTGATTTTGTATGGCTTGCGCTACTAAATTATGCGTGTCCCCCATACTAAGTCGCATTTTCGTTTTGTTTTAAAGTGTATTTAAGTGTGTGTGTGTGTGTGTGTGTAGTGTGTGTGTGTGTTGTGTGTGTGTGTGTTTGTTTTGTGTGTAAGTGAGTGTGTGTGTAGTGTGTGTGGGTGTGTGTGTGTGTATACTGTGGTTGTATTTAGGAACAGAGACTGAATCATTTTACAAACTATGCGCACATACAACAAACATGATATTTTTGCAGTTTTTATAGATAATGGTACGGAACCCTTCGTGCGCAAGTCCGACTCGCACTTGGCCGGTTTTTTATACAAGTAACAGTCTGAAACTTTAGTCTAGCAGTAGTCATAATAGTAGTTTATGAAACTGTTGCATATCAGGGGGTATTAAAACACGAGTGTTTAAAAATCGAGCCGCAGGCGACCTTTTTAATAGTATCACACGAGTGTTTTAATACCTAGTTATGTGCAGTTTCATACACTACTTTATCTATACTCATGCAATAGGTACCTAATTAACATAATTATTATTGTACTTAAAAACAAAAATGACGCCGATACTCAGCAGTGTTAACGCGCATGCGCCCTACCCGCGCCACCACAGATAATGTACGGCTGTGATAAAAATGAATTGAGAACTCCTTGGTGGAACCGAAGTGTACTATAATAGAAAAAAAGTTATTTTATAGCATCGTTTTGTTAGGAAAACTGTATCATAAAATAACTTTTTAATTTTATTATAGTTGCATGTGCATAAAGTCTGTCATTATAGTACTATTTTTGTATTTATAATTAGAACTTTACGATATGAGAGTAGATAAAATAGTCTTACCTGTTTGCTTCTCATGTGACTAAGCTTCCCCTCGTGCACGGTAGGGTGCGCGCAGTATAAGTACGCGGTTATAGCGAACTTTAGAAAACTGTCGCCTATAGTTTCAAGCCGTTCTAGATTTATTCCATCGTTCGCGTTTGACATTGTCAGAGCCTGTGGGTAGAACAAACAAGAAAAAAAAATGTAATTAAAAAGTTAAAAAAAAAAAAAAAAAAAAAAAATGCATTTATTTCTCCAGTTTTTTGAGTCCTTAGAATATTTTTTTTATATTTTTGACGATAAAAAAAGAGTGGAAATTTTATGGAATAATCTGGTAATTTGTTCTTAACAATAAATAAAAAACTTAACAGCTTTTGAAGTGCCACTGCCAAACTAAGGTGCATTGAAGAATTAAAGACCCTCACTTCAGAAGCTGTTAAGTTTTTTAAGGAAATTATTTCACAATTTTTAGTTTTTTTAAGTTGGTTTCTACTTTTTTTAAAACGCTTTTATTAGCTTCACTTGTAACTCTCTATGTAAAAAAATCCTGGAAGTTAAATTTGACCCACTTCCCGGTTTCCGATTGAGCTGAAATTTTGCATACACGTTTAGTTTGGATGACAAAAGCGTTTTCTTTAGTTTTTTTTTTAAACTATAATATTTATTTTAATATAAGCTCACCTGCAGAATAACACTAGGACTCGGCCCCGGGTGGCCTTCCAACATCGGCTGATAATCAAAATCAAACTCCATGCCGCTTCTCCCTTCCACATAATACGGTTCAAATTCACTATCTCGCTTGCACATATCTTCGTACCCTTCTTTAGTATCAAATCCAACATTCACAACTTTCTCATTAACATAACTCGGCGAATCTATATTTATATCTCTCATAGAGAAACAATTCATTTTTTTAACATCGTTACATTTTTTGAATTGTTCTAGAATAACCCTTTTGTTTTTCTCTATGCTAGCGACATCTATCTGCCCGTTTTCAATGACTAATTCTTCGGCGCCGAAAGGGAATAATTCGGCTAAAGCTTCGGCTTGTAGGCGATTGTTTTTGGTTGTTTTGTCGTAAGTATCTTTTATGTCAGGTAGGATATCTGTTATGTGTTCTTCTTGAGTTATAAGGTGGCCTTTGTCGATGATTTCTTGTTTGTGTTGAAGTACTGATGCTCGGAATTTTTCTATGTACTGTAATGTTAAAAAGTATGGATGTATAAGAAAGTAAAATAATTTATTTAGTTACAAAATTAAGGAACCACATGCAATAAAAATATTAAAAAATAACACAGACATACAGGATATTTTTTTATTTAATGCCCCAAATTTGCAGTGATTCAGTGTCAGTTCCCAAATGCAACCGCAGTATTAAAATTCACTCCAAAACAAAATAAAAATTTGATTTTGTATGGCTTGCGCTAGTAAATTATGCGTGTCCCCCATACTAAGTCGAATTTTCGTTTTGTTTTAAAGTAGAACAGAGACTGAATCACTCTACAAATTATGCGCAATATAAAAAAACTTCATGTATAAAGTAAGGTCTGAAATAAAAGATTTTTATTATTATTATTTCCTTTATTTAATTTTTAACATACTTTTATATATTTTTAAATAATTTTACAATTAAATTAAAAATAAAAAAGATTATAAAAACATTTAAAAATATAAAAGAGTAGTAGGCCACCGGCATCGGGAACAGGGTCCAAGCTACCGGTGGTCAGGGCTCTAGAGAGAGAAACCTCCTGACAATGCGCGCAGTGTCAAGGAGTACTGCTTTCTGAATCAAGCCCTTGATCCAGCCACCTAGCGAGAGCCTCTCGAGGTGTTGGTCGAGACTCTTGGCAATTAAGCCATTAGCCGTTACGACTATCGGCACAATGATTGCTGACTCCACGTCCCACATATCGACAACCTCGCGAGCCAAGTCCAGATATTTGATTTGTTTGTCTTTTTCGGCTTTTAAGAGGTTCTCATCATGTGGGACGGTAATGTCAACAATCATTGTACGGCGTGCTGATCTATCTATCACCACTATGTCAGGCTTATTGGCGACAACAGTCCTGTCAGTGTGATAGATCGATCCCAATATAACGTGACATGACCATTTTCGAGAACTGGGTCGGGCACATACTTGTAGTACGGTACTTCAGAATCCACAAGTTTGTATTTCAAAGCAAGTTGTTGGTGAATTATCCTGGCCACTTGGTTATGTCTATGCAAGTATTCACCGTTAGCAATTAGTTATTATTATTATGTTTTTTTTTATTATTTTTTTATTATTTATTTATAAAGAATCGATTAGGATAACAATCAATCGTAATCGATGATTAATTATTATCAGCGTTAATGGACGTAGTTACACGAAAACCATCCAACCCACATTGAGTTAAAATATTTAATTATAAAGTTTAAATCATAATTCTTCATTGATGGAGTGGTCTGTTGTGGGTTTTTTGTCAGAGGCAAACATTTTTATCTTATTACCCCCCGACAAAAAAGAGGTGTTATAAGTTTGTAGTGTGTTCTGTGTCTGTCTGTCATCGTAGCTGCAAAACAGATGGATTTCAATGCAGGTTTAAAAAAAATGAAAGCTAGTTTAATCGGGTATCATCTTAGCTATGTTTCATTAAAATCTGTTCAGCCGTTCAAAAGTTACAGTTCTTTTACTAGTTGGAGTCGGGGGTTTCTGACGGTTAAGTTATTATTTTGTATACCCGAATAAACTAGCTACATACATAAAAACTGCATTGAAATCAGTCCATCCGTTTTGGAGGTACGATGCCACAAACAGACAAACACATACACACTACAAATTTATAAAATCCCTCTTTTTTGTCGGGAGTTAAAAATAACAGCAAAGACCATACATTAATACTAGATCACTTTAAGTTAAACAATACAACAAAGAGCTTAATACGAATTCTTATAGCAGAGCTGAAATTGAATTGCCCAGACATTTCCAGTATGAGCTGACATCGCACTGTATAGGCTTTTCGTACAGTGAAAGGTCAGCTTATACTGTAGGCTAATTCACGTAACTAAAGAAGTGCAGTTACCGCGCAGTTGCAATAAAATATTGATCAAAACAACACATTTGGTAATCTTCTTCTTCTTCTTTCGTTATGGCAATTGAGCCGATGTCGACTATTCTGCCATTTGGTATCCTCTGAGCTTCAGTGAGATACGCTCGCGTGAAGTTCGAGAGTCACTGCAATACGATCGGCGCGTCTTAAAATTACGTGAATTAGCCCTCTGGAAATGTCTGGGCAGTTCAATTACTGCCCTGCTGTAACACCTCGTAGTAAGACCCAGGACTGTACCTCTTGCGGCGCGCTCCCCTGTCGTATGAGCCGGTCATGTTCGGCCCGGTCGAGCAGGTCGTCCTGCTCATCGGGCACGGGAGCCGGGTTCACCTTCTTGTTTCGCTCTAAATCTATGGCTTCGGCCTCGTGAGCCGTCTTGTATTCTATTCTGAAGCCCATGGATGCTGTGAATAAATAAATATAAACTAACCGTCAAAAACCCTCGACTCCAACTAGAAAAATAGCTGTAACTTTTGAACGGCTGAACAGATTTAATTGAACCATAGCAAGATGATACCCGATTAAACTAGCTATAAATTTTTAAAAATGCATTGATATCGAGATGTTTCCCGATTAAACTAGCTATAAATTAAAAAAAAAATGCATTGATATCGGTCCATCCGTTTTGGAACTACGATGCCGCAGACAGACACAGCACTGCACTGCAGCGCTGGGCTCTTCGCGCCCAGCAAATGCTGAGCTGGCTACCCTTTCGGCATGGCATGCTTGACAGCAATATACAATAGGATGACTATTTTACTAAAATTCTTTATTTTTATTTTGTTCTCAGTGTCTGTTTTATTTTTTACTGTTAAAAGGTTAACTTTATTTTTATTTATTTTCTCTCTCGTGTGTTGTCACTGTCCGTGCTGAATAAATGTATTTTCTTTCTTTCACACAGATACACCGATACACTATAAAACTTACACCCCTCTTTTTTGTCGGGGGTTAAAAATAAGTCTAAAAGACTCACAATCTCCTTCAAAAGGGAAGAAAAAAGGATTCTAAAACTAACCCAATCTTTCCACTACAGTATGAATGATTCCCATGTGACTGCTCGTACCAACTCTACGGAAGGAAGGGAACAAAATATAGGAAAGAAAGAAAGAAAGAATGACGTATATACTGACCGTTAGTGTTCTTACTGCTCGAGAAGCCATTGCCATCTTCATCGTCATCGCTACCATCAAAATCCAGGTCTGTATCGTCGGAATCCAAATCACTGGGAAATACAAACGTAAAGCAATAATAATTATAGTTATTTATTTTTTTAAACTATGGAACACGCTTCCATCTTTGGGAGTCCACCATATTGTTTTTTTTTTGTAAAAACCACCTGAACTGCGTCATGTGATTAAAAGACGACCACTTACAAGAAGGGCCGACTACAATGTAGCAGGGAAAAGGCTAGGATGATGATAATACATATATGTATAGTCTGTCAAGAAAGTCATGAAAAGGATTGAGGGCGCCACTTGTATATTCTCTTGTTTATTTTTAATATATTAATGCCGAAAACATTTTTTTATCACAAAACATCTACACAGAATAGTAAAATAAACACATCGTTGTACCCAAACTGACACCTACGGTACATAATTAGGGTTGCGAGCGAAGAAGAATTTTAGTTCCTTCAAAATCCTTTACATGACTTTCTTGACAGACTGTAAATACCTTTATCTACACTCATATCGTAAAGTTCTAATTATGACTTCAAAAATAGCACTATAATGACAGACTTTGTACACATGCAACTATAATAAAATTAAAAAGTTTTATTACGATACAGTTTCCCTAACAAAACGATGCTATAAAATAACTTTTTTTCTATTATAGTACACTTCGGTTCCACCAAGGAGATTTCAATTCAATTTTTATAGCAGCCGCACATTGTCTATGGTGGCGCAGCTAGGGCGCATGCGCGTTAACTGCTGTTTCGTCGCCATTTTTGTTTATTTACAATATAGTGCCACAAACTTATCTGACCCGGTGACCAAAATTGAAACTCACGTCGTTACGGAACACACGAGATGACATTGGTAAAAGCGACCGCAGCGACGCCACGACCGGGTTAGATAAGTTTGTGGCATTATAATATTGCGTTAACTAGGTACCTATTGAATGAGTATACATAAAGTTGTGTATGAAACTGCACGTAATTAGGTATTATGCAACAGTATCATGAACTACTATTATGTGTACCTTTTTGGTGCAGCCGTGCCTATAGTCGTATTTTTAATTAGACGAAGTCAACTGACGTTTACTGTGTTGTCAGTTTTTGATGAAATAAAAATAGTGTTGTGACAAAGTGAATGATTGAAAAAACTCCTCAATGAATGAAATTGCCTCGATTGTCTAGTGAATAGTTAGTGTGCCGAACTGCCGATACGGAGTTCGAATTTTAGTCGTGCTTTGTACATACCAACGAGTTTCCGACGACTATGTTCCTATAGTATCTACCTATACTGAATACCGAGTGTTTTAAACATTGTAGTTACATACTACTAGTAACTTATATCAGAGTACTTTTATACAATTTTATTGTAAAATAGAAATAATATTTTATAGTTTGAAATGATTAACTATTCACACTCATTGTTCATTCATCTGATTGAACGAGAACTGAACGCATCACTATTACTTTAAATATGGCAACATTATTTTACAAAGTGACATTAGCTACTGTCAGTTGGCTTCGTCTAATTAAAAATACGACTATACATGATTGTGGTATAGCCTACATACATACATTATACATCTATGTCACTATTTTGATTTTCTTGTTGTTTTTTTTTTTCATTTTTATTTTATATTTTTGCATCTGGTGCCTTAATTTAGCAAGCAAATAAATTATTTTTCATTCTTTAAATTAAATGTTGATAACTCACCTAGACATATAGGAGTCGTCGCTATCGGCCATAGAGAAGTTCTTCGCCGCGTTGTACTGACTGAACTTTGGCTTGCTAACAGGATCACACCAATTCGTACCACCTAATAAAATAAAGTATATCGCTCTTATTATAAAAGATGGTTTAAAGCAAGTCTTGTAAAACTCAGGTTCGAAGGTAGCCTCGTCTCTTTCAAACCGACTTCAAAAAAAAGGAGGAGGTTATCAATTTCACGATTTTTCTTTTTTTGTTCCCTCATAACTTTCGACTGCGTGAACCGATTTTGATGATTCTTTTTTTATTTTTGTCATAATAATATGACATTAGAGAGTGACGGATATATTTAAAACCTGGGTTTTACTAGACTTGGTTTAAACCATTTTTTGTAATAACGGGACTTGAGTTTATACATTGCTGATACAGAGGAGCTCATAGCTACATAGGTACCACGCAGATCAATCGATCAGCGAGGTTAAGCTGCGGTTGCCGCGGTCAGTCCCTGGATGGGTGGCCGTTTCTTCGACAGTCCCCAGTCGGGCAGAAACAATATTGAGGCGGAAAGTCCCGCTATGTCCTTCCTCTCTTAAGAGCCCTATTAAATTTCGATCGTGATTTTTGCGTTAAATGGCAAACTTTGGCGTTCATATTCTGAGCAACTGAAAGACTTCAACAACTTTAACTTATTGAGTGGTGGAGAATAGTTATTAATATAGTTTATAGCGGCCTCGCTTTCCGCAATTTTTTCTTATGACTATATATATAAAGCTCGATTACCACTGACTGACTCACTGACTGACTGACTGATTGACACAATTGTTCTCCCAGAAGGAGCCGTGGGGGAAGTCATGTATGAGGGTCGTATAGAGGGGGGTCCAGTGAGTCCGGGAAAAATCCGAAATGACCTGAAAGTGGAACGCTGACCGGAACTGCCCTACGGATCTCGAAAATTACAAGTCGCAGACCTACAGTGCTGGAACTAAAAATGTCGAGGACCCTGGGTCGATGGACGAGCCGGTGAAAAAAAGATAGTTTCCATACAAAAAAAAATGGCTGCCATACAAAATCAAAAATCATATTTTTTTTAAGTTATGTTCCAAGCTCCACCTAAAAAGCCCTCGGGGGCCGCATGCGGCCCGCGCACCCGCGCGACCTCTAGTTTGTTTATATAAAGCCAAAATTCCGAAGCAAATTTTTCACTAAACGCGCGACGGTACTTTTTCGAGCCCGTGGATTGAACTACTGTAATAAGCAAATGAAATGAAAAATATATAATCATATCTCTTAAACAGTCGTTTAGTTCATAGCGGCCTCAAAAATGTTTATGTATGGAATATAAAAAAAATCCCATTCAAAACCATAAAACAACTAAAAACGCTCAGAATTAACTGTAAATTTCTCCATACTACATAAATATTATTATGTAAAATTTATACCAGAATAAACGTTAGTTCATAAGAAATTAAAATTTCATACGTATTTTTTAAAATAAACAAATTATAAAACTTAAAATAAACGTAATTACAACTGCCAATTTGCTACATAAAGTCCACCACACACGTAGCTATAATATATATTATAGCAAGACATATTACGATATATTTTCCATAGTAATCTTCGAGTGACCTCAGACGCAGCTATAATATATATTTCTATTACGTCATCAAAATATGTTATAGTATAGCTACTACTGTGGGGACTTGCTAGAGTGTAATATATAGCTCAGTATATTAATATATATTATAGCTACGTGTGTGACGCGCTTAATGCGATGCGTCGCTTTGCTCCCATACATCAGTCAAAACGCAATTTTGTGATAGGTCTCTTATAACCCTGCGTCTGCGCAACCCCTTTCTCTATGAACACTTACCGGAAGCGGACGTGCAGAACGTGAGGTTCGGCGGAAGAGGCTCCAGCAGATCATCATACTCCGACGTCTCGGGGATCGAAGACGCCATATCGTTGCTCCAAGTGCCTATTTCAAATGCCTGTAAAATATTATTGCGGCACTTTATTTGATGTATTTGTAAACATATTCGCGTTACTTGGCACAATTTAAATCACAGAAACAAAGAAAGAATTGAATACATTGACTTGTCACAGAAGCATGAGACAAGGTTCCCAACTTAGGGGTTTTCCCCCCAAAGGATGATGGGCGAAAATATAGGGGACACTGCCCTGAGACCAATAACGATGTGACATATGTCATTGGAAAGCTCTTTTCAAATGCTACAATTGTTACTAAGGCCGTCCGGGTCAATTCGCTGTGGGTAAAAAGTTATGGCGTCGCAAAAGTATTGCGGCGTAGAACTAGTCGTCTACATACAATATAACTGCCAGGAGACCAATAACGATGTGACATATGTCATTGGAAAGCTCTTTTCAAATGCTACAATTGTTACTAAGGCCGTCCGGGTCAATTCGCTCTGGGTAAAAAGTTATGGCGTCTCAAAAGTATTGCGGCGTAGAACTAGTCGTCTACATACAATATAACTGCCAGGAGACCAATAACGATGTGACATATGTCATTGGAAAGCTCTTTTTAAATGCTACAATTGTTACTAAGGCCGTCTGGGTCAATTCGCTGTGGGTAAAAAGTTATGGCGTCTCAAAAGTATTGCGGCGTAGAACTAGTCGTCTACATACAATATAACTGCCAGGAGACCAATAACGATGTGACATATGTCATTGGAAAGCTCTTTTCAAATGCTACAATTGTTACTAAGGCCGTCCGGGTCAATTCGCTGTGGGTAAAAAGTTATGGCGTCTCAAAAGTATTGCGGCGTAGAACTAGTCGTCTACATACAATATAACTGCCAGGAGGCCAATAACGGTGGGCTATACGTCATTGGAAAGGTCTTTTAAAACACTACAATTTTTATTATGGCCATCCAGTTCAATTCGTTGTGGGTAAAAAGTTATGGCTTCTCAAATGTAGTGCTGGCCCCGTAAAGTAAGCCTTATGTAGGTATATTGACCAAAAATTCTTTATGAAAGAAAAATATCGTTATTAATACACATATTACACATCTTAACTTAATCTTAAATATCATAAAATTAACATTATTTATTACATTATAAAAAATACCGTATTTCTTGGGGAAGTTATTGAATAAAACATATGAAGCTGAACGATGATCATAGCTTCTCCGCTTTGTTAAACGTAGAACCTTCTGGATCATTGCTAAGTTCGGATAACTTCTGATCGTATGCCGCGTCGCTTAAACCTGTTCTTTGTCCACAATTCGCTTTCGAAAATACAATTATAGAATATAAACGCAATACTTTTGTGGAATATGTAAAATCATCAGCTAACATACATAGTGTATCTATATTATTAGTCTAGTATTAAAAACCTGATACCTACTTCAAAACAATCCTCCAATTGCATTTCAATTTGCAAAATGTGCATTTTCGTGCACAATAAGCCGCAAAAGTGGTTGATTTAGTAGAATATTCTCGGTCAGGAGATGATGCTGATATCTTCTATTTAAATGTAACCCTCGTTGGCGCATAATATTATTAAGAAGAATATCCATAATAAAAATTGTTGAAAGCAAGCGTAAACGTAAATCGAACGAAGACCAATAAACAAGCCGATGTTAAACAATAACAAACTGTCATTTTTCATACAAAATGACAACATATAACTGGCACCCGACTGGCAAGAAAAGTTGCTGATGCGTTTCAGACCTTTAATTCGCTCTCACAAGGAGGGAGTTAGGGGGATTGAGCTCCCAGTACTCGTCACTCACAACATTTGACGCGGCAACATAATCTTGATACTTTCTGTATTCTGAGAGTGTGTTAGGTTCATAAAATGTACTTCTCTGGTCAGGTCAGCCCATATTATGAGCCGTAGTGAACTACTCTTTGCAGTAAGGCTCGTCCACGTAAAAATGTACATAAACCAACGGCTGCCATCGTCGCTAACCAAGGTCAAGGTATGCGGACCAGTTTGATGCCGCACTACTTTTGAGACGCCATAACTTTTTACCCACAACTAATTGCTAGAGACGGCCATAGTAACAATTGTAGTGTTTCAAAAGACCTTTCCAATGATGTATGACCCACCATTATTGGTTTCCAGGTAGTTATATTTATCGTATGCAGACGACTAGGTAGTTCTAGGTCACAATACTTTTGAGAAGCCATAACTTTTTACCCACAACGAAATGCTATTGATCGCCATAATAACAATTGTAGTGTTTCAAAAGACCTTTCCAATGATATATATGGCTCACCGTTATTGGTCTCCGGGCAGTTATAAATCGTATGCAGACGACTAGTTCTACACCACACTACTTTTGAAACGCCATAACTTTTTACGCACAACGAAATACTATCGATGCCCATAATAACAATTGTAGTGTTTTAAAAGACCTTTCCAATGACGTATACCCCACCGTTATTGGTCTTTGAGCAGTTATATTGTATGTAGACGACTAGTTCTACGCCGCAATACTTTTGAGACGCCATAACTTTTTACCCACAGCGAATTGACCCGGACGGCCTTAGTAACAATTGTAGCATTTGAAAAGAGCTTTCCAATGACATGTGTCACATCGTTATTGGTCTCCTGGCAGTTATATTGTATGTAGACGACTAGTTCTACGCCGCAATACTTTTGAGACGCCATAACTTTTTACCCACAGTGAATTGACCCGGACAGCCTTAGTAACAATTGTAGCATTTGAAAAGAGCTTTCCAATGACATATGTCACATCGTTATTGGTCTCCTGGCAGTTATATTGTATGTAGACGACTAGTTCTACGCCGCAATACTTTTGCGACGCCATAACTTTTTACCCACAGCGAATTGACCCGGACAGCCTTAGTAACAATTGTAGCATTTGAAAAGAGCTTTCCAATGACATATGTCACATCGTTATTGGTCTCAGGGCAGTTTTGTCCCATCATCCTTTAGGAGGTACATAAGTGTGATGGGATTTTTTTACTTTTGACTTTTACTGTGAAGTTTATAATGATTGTGACGCAGCTGGCTGTAAATGTTTTGAAAATGTTTCAATTATTTTATATTATTAAAATTTATTTATTATTTTTACAGTTTTTTTTTTTTGGGGATTTTAGGGGTTTTTTAACTTTAGTTTTGGGGATAAATATTTTTGAGATTTGGTAACACTGGCATGAGACATCTTGAAATTTATACAAATAAATAAAATTAAATTGTCTGTTTGTAATGTCAAAATAACAGCTTTTTACTAAATGCATAATAACGTCCGCCCGCACTAGGCCAGCGTGCTGGACTAAGGCCTAACCCTTCTCATTCTGAGACGAGGCCCGTGCCCAGCAGTGGGACAGTAAAGGGTTAGATTTATTTATCTATTTATAGGCAAGTAACTCACGGCAGCCGCCTCGGCGTCTTCTTTCTCTTGCAAAATATCGTTTATCGTTTTCTGTGGCACTTCTTCTGTATCACCTTCTTCAGCCTTCTTCTGATCTTCTTTGTCATCGAGTTCCAGCTCTTTTTCTCTAAAAGTTAAATAATATTTATTATTATATTTATTTATTTATTATTATACTTTATTGTACACTTTATTGTGTGGAGGGGCTCGTAGCTACGTAGCTACCGCGTAGATCAGTCGATCAGCGAGGTTAAGCTGCGGTTGCCGCGGTCAGTCCCTGGATGGGTGGCCATTTCTTCGAACATCGAGACCCCTCCGTGCCTCGGATAGCACGTTAAGCAGTTGGTCCCGGTTGTCATACGAATACCTTTGACAGTCGTTACGGAAGTCAGCAACCCAAAAAGTCTGACAACCGGTCTAACCTTAGGGTATCAGTGTCTCCCAGTGATTGTGTGGCGGAGGTCAGATGGCAGTCGCTCTGTATAAAATACTCACTAAATACTCAGCCGCATCTGGTTAGACTGGGAGCCGACCCCAACGTAGTTGGGACAAAGGCCAGGCAGATGATGATGACTTTATTGTACACTTGTGCAACACACTTGTACTTGTTTGTGGACTTTGTTGTGTGTGTGTGTATTGTATATGTTAGTATTGTGAGTTTTAATTACGATAGTTTTGTTTTTTGTCTTTTTATTTATTTTATAATTTACACTATTACGTTTTCTTCTGTACCCTCTCCAGTCGCGGGTCTGCTGGCAGAAATTTCTTTTGAAATAAGCAGTAGATACCTTTATTTATTTATATTTAATATTTATTGCTTTCCACAATGTACATTAGGTGGTAAAAATAAATTTTGGTAACAATCATGGACCCTGTTGGGCACAGCAAAATATAGGAGGGAGGAAGATGAGTAGGTACTTATACTTATATAATATATTACTAATTTTGATTTTTAATTTTTATAGGTTAGGTTAGGTTTATTTTTAGGCATATTTAAACCTTTGTACTTAAGTGTTCCTTATTCTATGTATTTTTTTCTTTTTGTTGTGTGTACATAGATAATAAAATAAATAAATACAAAAAATACATAGAATAAGGGAGACTTAACTACAAAATCAGAAAATGAAATCAAATTTGAATTTTAATACTGCGGTTGCATTTAGGAACAGACTGAATCACTCTACAAATTGTGTGCACTACATAAAAAATTATCCTGTACAAAAAAATCCAAAACAATAATCTTACCTTAATTCTTTCTCTCTTTGTTCTCTCTTCAATTCTTCTTCTTCTTTCTTCTTTTCGTTCTTTTCAGAGTCTGCGCTCAAAACCTGAACAGAATATCGAAGTTGTAGTGGAAATAAAGAACTTTACACATTTAAGAGTGAACGAATGAGTGAAACCTTGAACGAATGAGTGAAACTTTGAACGAATGATTGAATGTAATTCTTACTTCAGCTAAACTCCACCCGAAGTCTAAGGCCGGCCACTGGAACTTAGGCATGGTCTTCTCGTTAATCTTCGGTATACCGAGACCGACGTCTATTGCGACTGCGCGGCGAATCTCGTCTGCTATTAACAGTGCGTTAATTCTGTAGGAAAAGATGAAAATTAAACATAAACTGAAACTCCTTAGGGACCATCCATAAAGTACGTCACACGTTAAGTGGGTCGAAGAAGTGTGACATTATGTAACAAGAGACGGGAGGGGTTCTAAGTTTCGTGACGTCACATTTCAAAATCATAATTTAAATGGAAATAAAAATAATTTCGGAACTGCTTTTTTAATTTAATAATTTCTAGGTGTAAAATTGCAAATCAAATTGATGCAAAATATGTGACGTCACACTAGGAAAGGGGGGTCTCACAAATGTGATCAACTGTGATAAGGACAGGGTAGGGGTAATTTTTTTTACGAAATTAGTGTGACGTACTTTATTAAAAAAAAAAAAAAACTTTTATTTCAGGCAACAATGATGAGCCCATAAAACACGTAAATACAGATAACAAATTTATCACACACAACTACCTGTATGTCTGCTACAGCAATGTCTGATGTAAGGGCAGTTAAGTCGCCCTGCAATCATCATCAGGGCAGTATATTGTATTCTTGGTCTCATGTGATATTAAAAATTTCGTCAGCGGTTCGATTTTTAAAAACACATTCGTGTTTTAATACCCCATAAACAGCTTAGTACCTGTACAACACGCAGGGCAGCGCCACGGTAGCGAACCAGAGCGGCGCGGCGAAGGGGTGCACGCGGCACAGCTCGGGGATCAGGATCTGCTTCTGGTCCAGCCGGTCCCGCTTGGCGCGCCGCGTGCGCTCCGACGACACCGGCAGCGCCACGCCCTTGCGGTTCACGTACCTGCCCGACACATGCATTTTACAAATAGACGCGTTGCCCGCGCTCTATATTGGCAAGATAAATGCAAGGTAAGTTTCCAAAACGCAAATTGCTGACGTAGGGCAAACAGCTGCCAAATTGAAATGGAATTGAGCTGGCCACATCTGCCGCATGTCGGAGGAGCTATGGGCTAGAATAACCACAATGGGTCCCAAACGGCAGAAAACGACAGCGCGGCAGGCCCAAAAGGAGATGGCGGGATGAGCTGGACATTTATTTAAAGGATTGGCCCCAGATCGCAATGGACCGGGAGAAATGGAAAGAGGGAAGGGAGGCCTTTGCCCTGCAGTGGGACATTACAGGCTTATAATAATAATAAATGCAAGGTAAATGCCCTGCACCGACTGAGAGAATGAGCATGCAGCAGCTAATGCCACGTAACTAAACGTCTATATTCATCTTTTTCTAACAACCGACATGGCGTATGGTGGCTTTCATTTTCTTTCCCTTTCTTCGCGCACTGTATAATTATATGTACTGCTATGTAGCTATAGTAAAGTTTACGCCATTTTGTAGTGCATTAATGTTGGTGTATGGCCCGTCTATTTGTAAAATGTCATTGCCCCTCACTAGGATTTCTATTGTATCGAGAGTACAAGGGGTCTAAAAAAGCCGATTTAAATGAATCATAATATGATTCATATTACAAATGTCAAAATATCCACATAATTGATGACTCTTAATATCATATGCGTAAGGTTCATATTCAGCAATCATCTGTTAGACAGTTACCATGGAGAATTGCTCAATGTGGCTTTTTTAGGCCTCCAGTTCACAAACATACATCTCACTTGCACCAGACCAGAAAAAACACTCTGGCCGCGCTTAATGATCTCTTTGATTCTAATCCAACAGTCGTCTGAGGCCCAATTCTCGTAATTAAAAATGTTCAAAATATAGTTCCGATCTCATTCCGATCTACTACCAATGTTATAAATGTCTCAAATGGTATTCTTCTACCCTAACAAACAACGTCAAACGTGTATTTATAATTAATGAGGTCGAAAGTTGATAAAAAGGCAACTCGGTATTCTGCGAACATTTTGAACTGACCCAGATATCAAAATTGATACTCTCGTCCATACATACACGTCAAAAATGAGATTGAAATCAGTTTGTAAGAAGATTGAATCCAAATCATACTGGAATCGGACTGAACTTTAAGAGGAGTAGAATACAGGACGTTTTTTCAATTCATAATATAATCTCAGTTCGGTCAACTTTCAGTCATAGTATAAATTAATCACGAGAATTGGGCTTCTGTTTGCGGATGGATGGGCGAAGATTTTATTGGTATTCCAGAAGTACTGTGAGAGGAATTTATGAAAGTCTTGTTAACCCTCCTTTATTTATGTTTTCAATTCTTTTACTTTAATTTGTTTTTTTTTATGGTTATTTTGTTATATACTCAATGTGTGTTAATTTTAGTTACTGTAATTGGTTGTAACACAACCGTTGTAATTAAATAAATAAACTATCTGGGAGTCTACCGCGTAACTAAAATGGTAATGAACATCGATTCTGGTAATAAACTTCAATACGATCGTGAGAGACTAAACTTCGAGCTACCTTGTAAAAAGATTACCGATCAAGACGAGTGGGACTCCTAACTTCATGACAACATGACACAGGCTTTTGTTGGAGAAATTAATGCAGAGCGGCGGCACCCGAATCCAAAATGGCTGCCGTTTTAATTGTTAAATAATACGTCATGATTATAATTTCCATTGGTGTTGAGTTTATTGTTGTTGCTATTAATGTTTTCTTTCTTCTGTTTCTTTCTTTCATTTTCGCGTGCACCTGAGGGGTTCATTAATCACGTGATTTTTACCCCCCCCCCCCCCTGGTGATACGTGGTGAGGTTTAAGACTAACCCCCCTCCCCCCCCCCCACCCAAAATTACGTGTATTTTTTAGTATCTACAAAGAATCTTACTTTTTTTTAAATATTATCTTTAAGTATAGATTTCATCAAGCCACGTTTGACGAAAAAATAAATACACGTGATATCTTACTACACCCTCCTCCCCCCTTGTGATATTTCGTGATTTTTGCTAAACCCCCTCCCCCCCTCTTTCAAGCCTCACGTAATTAACGGACGGCCCCTAAGCCGAAAATGAGGTAATCTACCCGTTCCCACATACCTCGGAGTGAGGAGATTGAGTCTGGCACTGGTGTGGTCCACATCGAGGAGCGGCTGCTCCTTCTGTGTGAGGGTAACACCGTACTTAGTGTTATAGTAGTCCCGGAAGCTCTGGTGGGCAGCAGACGGGAACGAGGAGTCAGGAGTCAAGTTCCAGCATATCTCCGCCACCAGGAAGAACTAGAGACAAACGTTTATATTCAAAGTCAAAGATTTTTATTTGAAAGAAAGAAAGAAAGAAAAGAAAAATCATTTATTTGGACTAGACATCACACACACAGTGCACAAACATAAAAAAGTAAAAATAAAAAAGCAAAAAGTAACAATAATAAAAACAACGTGCTGTCGGAATGCCAGTACCAAATGGGTTGCCAACTCAGCATTTGCTGGGCATACGAACACCCAGCGCTGATTTTCAGTTGGCACCACTGCAGTGACACACGGACGGAGGAAACAAATATTCATATACTTAAATATATTTCAACTGGGCCTTTGCAGGCACTTTCAAAACGTCGTGATTCTATGTGCACGGTTCCAAGTGGGTTGGTCCTGGAGAACATACCGGCAAGAAACTCCATGGATAGTCTATTCATAAATCAAGGTTATAGGCGCAAATGACACGTTTTCTTCTTATTTGTTTTGTATTAAAAACACCAATATTTTTAAAAAAAAAATACAGAAACATAGCTTATATTATCAAATTACGGATTATCAAGTAAAAATTCAAAAAACAATTAAATTTTCTTTCATTATTCTTGGTACAGTCAGCATCATATAGTTAGGGGCAGTCAAAGTGACACAATATTTAGAAACATGCAAAGTGATTACTGAGGCCCAATTCTCGTAATTAAAAATGTTCAAAATATAGTTCCGATCTCATTCCGATCTACTACCAATGTCATAAATGTCACAAATGGTATTCTCCTACCCTTACAAACAACGTCAAACGTGACATTATATTGTAATGAGATCGAAAGTTGAATAAAAGGCAAATCGGTATTCTGCTAACATTTTGAACTGACACAGATAATAACATTGACACTCTCGTCTATACACAAACGTCAAAAATGAGATTGAAATGAGTTTGTAAGATTGAATTCAAATCATCTGGAATCGGACTGAACTTTAAGAGCAGTAGAATACATGACTTTTTGTCAATTCATAATATAATCTCAGTTCAGTTAACTTTCAGTCATATTGTAAATTAAATACGAGAATTGGGCTTCTGATTTGTGATTTGTGCAAGATGGGTGTTCTGAACAATTTGACGACCATGGTTGACAAGATATCAGTGATCACTTTGGATGTTTTTAAATATTAGGTCACTTTAACTGCCCCTAACTATGTGATGCTGCCTGTATTACGAAATACGATCAAATTTATAACAAATTCTGAACAGTAGTGCTATCTCGTCACCGCTGCTCGCGCGCGCCTCAAGTCAAACTGAAACCAACAACAACAACAAACAGACCAAACACAAAACACACACACACAACAACAGCTTTCTACAAAATCATAAATATTTTGTAAGTTTTGCATGCCGATTGTTCGGTGAGACGTTTATTAATTAATTACTTATTTAAACACACATGTTGCACTAAACCAATGTAACATGTTTCCAGCAAATAAATATTCTTATTCTAACAGAAACAACAATACGAACAAACAACAGAAACAAAACAGATAGCAATATTCAGGTCAATTTTTGCACTCGCTTCGAATTGTAGAGATAAACTACGATAACATGGCGCGGCCCTCAAAATTCAAAACGTTTGAAAGTATTTACAAAGCGCCACCAAGACTCGCAACGCATGTGTGCGTACTGAGACGGCCGGCAAACTAAAATATATAAAAAGATTTGTTGCTCGGCAAGGAGATATCAATAGCGCCCTAAGCCTAGGTCCGAGCCCCAATATGGGGTGCCCTTAGCTGTGCTATTTTATTATTAATACTTTACGGTGAGAGACCCTTCTGGTCCCACCAAAGCCCGGTTACGCAGATCTAGCTCACGGAGTTATCTGCAATAGGCCAAGTTAAAAAAAAAAAAAAAACCCTGGAGATATGACTAGAAACATTGAAATGGATTGAAATGGAGTTTCTTGCCGGTTCTTCTCCATAGGGTCTACTATTTGGGACCGCGCACCTAGAGTCTCGACATTTCATAAGTGCCTGTATCTGGTTTACATGAAATAAAGATCTATTCTATTCTAGTAACAGTAATTTGGAGGGGCGCGCCATGTTATCGTAGTTTATCTGTAGTCATGGGCATCGTTCGCCGGAACCTTAAGACTCACCTGTGGTTGATCTTGGTTCCTATACCAGGGCGTGACAACCGCTTCTCTATACTTGTCCGCATCAAACGTAAATATCTCATTGTTCTTCAGCAAAGGATTCACCATCTTCTTCTTCCCCCTTCTTCTCTTATTTCCGTCTTTTTCTACCTGTTTCCAAAGAGTTACATAATTCATACAGGATATTCTTTTATGTAGAGCGCACAATTTTCAGATTGATTCAGTGTCTGTTCCCAAATGCAACCGCAGTATTAAATTCAAACCTTTTTTTTAAAACGCTTTTATTAGCTTCACTTGTAACTGACTAACTATGTAAAAAAGTCTTGGAAGTTAAATTTGACCCACTTCCCGGTTTCCGATTGAGCTGAAATTTTGCATACACGTTTAGTTTGGATGACAAAAGCGTTTTCTTTAGTTTTTTTTTTTCAAACTATAATATTTACTATTACCTTATTATGAGTGTATTATGTGACTTTATGTATTTATTGACATACAATAAAAAATCTGAATCTATGAATTCGCCGCTAGAGGCGCTAGTGTAGCGTGAGGTCTCCGAAATGTCTCAAATTAGAATAATGTTGTGAATATTTTGCAATACCTGAGATTAATTATGGCACATATGTGAGTTACGGGTCAATGAATGTCAGTGGTTTAAAAGCGGAACTAAGATTTTTTTTCCGAACATATCGGGACTGCGCTCACTGCGGCATGCTCGATATTTTTACGGTACGGTACGGTTTTAACGTATTAAATATGAATTAAATGTAGCATTTGTTGTCACGCCCGTAATAACAAACTTTGACAGCTATACTTCAGCACCTTACTCGATAGTGGCGCCAACTGGTGGCCACAAACGGTAGCCCTCATTGTTTCAAGCGTCAGCCAAAAGACATTGGACTATCACACTTATGTAGTTTGCAAAAGGTTTCTTTTAGGTTGGCCATATGACGCGAATAATAACAAACTTTGACAGCTATATTTCAGCACCTTACTCGACAGTGGCGCCAACTGGTGGCCACAAACGGTAGCTCTCATACCTTCTGTTCATCTTCTTGCGTCTGCTGCCATATCATTGGTTTCTCTATATCAGATACTTTCTTCTCTTCTGTATGTTGATATATTAGTTCTAAAAATGCCCAGTCGATATCGATTTTTTGGGTGCCATCTTCTTGAGTAGCTGAAATGATAGATAATAATAATTTAACCGATTAATTACATGATAGATAATATTAATTTAATTTGACGACACGGTTGGCGCAGTGGCTAACCAATTAGCTTTCTGCGCTACGTGCCGCGGGTTCGATCCCCGCACGGAACAAATATTTGTATGATCTACAGATAAGTTGTTTCGGGTCTGGGCGTGTGTGCATGTGACATGTATGTTTGTAAACTGTACCCTCGATACAGGAGAAATCCATCTTCCACCTTCGAAACAGACAAGCAGGTCGAAAACTTAATATCTCATGGCAAGGGGTGCCAATTGCCCATAACAGCCACCCAAAATATCTAGGTGTCATCTTAGATCGATCGCTAACGTACGGAAAAAATTGCGAGAGTATCAAACGAAAAGTGCACGCTCGAAACAATCTTTTGCTCCGCCTCACCTCCACCAAATGGGGAGCAACGCCCCGAGTCCTGCGAACGACCGGGATGGCGCTCTGCTTTTCTGCCGGCGAATACGCCGGTCCAGTATGGAGCCGTTCCGCCCACGCAAAGTTAGTGGATACAGCTCTAAATGAAACGTGCCGGATTATTACTGGCTGTCTAAAGCCGACCCCGGTACGAATGCTGTACCCGCTGACTGGTTATGCGCCCCCGGAAGTCCGCAGAACTATAGCAAGTCGTACCGAGTGAGCAAAGGCGGAAGATGACCCACGTCACCCAATGCACAATTATTCCACAGTGCCCCAAAGGCTACGAAGTCGCAAGAACTTCCTAAAGTGCGTGGATCCCGCTGATATTGATGCCTCTAAAGCTAGGTGCAATCTCTGGCGAGAAAAATTCGATCCACCTGCATACTTTCTCCCGCCATCGGAAACCATTTCACCTGGACATAAACTACCATGGCCGACTTGGAAATCTCTTAATAGACTACGATCCCAAGTCGGCCGAAGTAAAGACAATCTTCACAGGTGGAATTTCACAGCTGGATTGGACCTGCAGTGCGAGTGTGGTGTCTCACCGCAAACCATGGCCCACCTTCTATCCTGCGCCGCATGCCCTACCACCTGCACGCGTGAGGAGCTTATGGCTGCAACTGATTCAGCTATTCGCGTGGCGGAATACTGGGCCAAGTACATATAATTTGCCATCGACACGCTAAGAAGAAGAAGGAGAAATCCTAGTGAGGGGCAATGTTATAAAAAATAAAAAATAAAAAAAACCGTCAAAAGCCCCCGACTCCAACTAGAAAAATAGCTGTAACTTTTGAACGGCTGAACAGATTTTCATGAAACATTGCTAAGATGATTCCCAATTAAACTAGCTTTCAGTTAAAAAAACTGCATTAAAATCGGTCTATCCATTTTGGAGCTACAATGCCACAGACAAAGATACACAATATAAACTTATAACACCCCTCTTTTTTGTCTGGGGGTTAAAAAAATAATAACTATAGAGAGATATAATTATTATAGAATAATAGTTTATAAATTTATTAATATTACTGCCTCTTCTAATCCTTGCAGCACCCTAACAGGGTCATGTACCAGGTTAGTTGGTAATTAATTTATATCTGATAATTCAAATTATTTGTACATTATGCAATAAATAAATATTAAGGTGGAGAAACGAGGTATGGTGTTCCTCCATTGAAAAGGGAGGATCCTCCGACCAGGCGAGGTGATAGCCTGGCGGGCAGAAGCCCGACGGTTGATGTCGGACAGATGTATATGTGTTAGATACGATATTCTTTTTCCTTGCGCAATGCAGGCCTCTTAATCTGATTGGTCGAATTCACCACGCGCCACTGTAGTCAGCTTGATGCATTGCTAAGTAGTTATTCTATATGGTGATAGGTGTCGCTACATGTTTTTGTCTAACCTGTAAGAAATATCTCTGCACGCTACTGTTCATCGTAGTGGCTGTCAAATTTTTTGTACATAGTCAAAGTAGATAAATAATAGTATATTAAAATAAACTTACTTTTAATAGTAGGTACAATATAGTAGTTATTGTGTGTAGAGCCCTCGCTCTGTAGCTTCATGCCCCGTCGGCGCACGCGCAACACTTCAGCGAACACGAAGCGCATGAATCTGTCAACGTTGGATCAAATCAATCAAGTGGTAGTGGTGGTGGTATTGGTAGTAGTAGTGGTGGCGGTAGTAGTAGTGGTGGTGGTGGTTGTAGTGGTGGTGGTGGTGGTAGTGGTTGATGTGGTGATAGTGGTTGATGTGGTGATAGTGGTTGATGTGGTGATAGTGGTTGATGTGGTGATAGTGGTTGATGTGGTGGTAGTGGTTGATGTGGTGGTAGTGGTTGATGTGGTGATAGTGGTTGATGTGGTGATAGTGGTTGATGTGGTGGTAGTGGTTGATGTGGTGATAGTGGTTGATGTGGTGGTAGTGGTTGATGTGGTGGTAGTGGTTGATGTGGTGATAGTGGTTGATGTGGTGATAGTGGTTGATGTGGTGGTAGTGGTTGATGTGATGATAGTGGTTGATGTTTTGAGAGTGGTTGATGTGGTGGTAGTGGTTGATGTGGTGATAGTAGTTGATGTGGTGGTAGTGGTTGATGTGGTGGTAGTGGACAGGGCCGCACCGACCCCCCACAGCGCCTGTGTGCGAATCCTACGAAATGCCTCTTATTTTTTTTTAAAAATTCTCCAGTTTTATATAAGTAAGTAAGTGTAACAAAAATAATTTCGATGGCGGCGCCCCTATTGTCATGGCGCCTGTGTGCGCCGCACACTTCGCACACAGGGGCGGCGCGGCCCTGGTAGTGGATGTAGTGGTGGTGGTAGTAGTGATAGTGGTGGTGATAGTAGTAGTGGTGGTGGTAGCAGCAGTGGTGGTGGTGGCCGTAGTGTTGGTAGTGGTAATGGTGGTAGTCGTAGTAGTGGTAGTCGTAGTGGTGGTGGTGGTAGTGTTGGTAGCGGTAGCAGTTAGTAGATTAATTCACCCACGCAATACCACGGTGGTATGGTGGACCACGTAGGTGAACAAAGTGGAATGATCCGTGCTATTGTGTATGTCCGACCTGCGCACGAGGCGCGCGCGGCGCGGCGGCACGCGCACGTCGGCGCCGGGCACGTGCTCCACCGACACGCGCACCTCGCCCGACCGCGTGTACACCGGGAACGCTGGGATCTGCAAACTAAACACAAATGTTTGTCTATATTATACAAAGTATTAACTTAGAGTAGTATTAACTTTAGAGTAAGATTAGATTTAATACCTACAGTACGTGACTATTATTCACGAAAATTTATTGCTTTCTGTTTATTTTTTTAAATTATTTTATTTCTAATTACCTTAATATTATGTAGTACATTCGAACATCTCAACCAATGTGGACATGTTTAATTAATTGGTTCCCAAGATACAGGCTCGCCTAGTTTGGGGTCAATAGAAATCCTACCATTTTATGTTTTTTTTTTGGAAATAAAGATTTGAATTTGTATGTATGTAGGATATATATCACAATCATGTGGGCCTCGCGGTTGCACCAAAAGGTTCAGTTCAGCGTATGCCAGACATAGCCCGGCGCTGATTTTCAACTGAACCCGTGTGGAACAAACAATTCCGATTTGCGAGATTTTACAGTCGAAAAATCGCTCTAAGTGCAAACTCGATTCCGAGATGATCTCGCAGGAAACGAGGATTACCCTCCTGGTTGCTTTTCTTTTGGTGTTTTTGTTAATTCATTTGTTATTTTCTGGCGAATCCATAATAAAGCTATTTCTATTCTTTCTTTTATCTTTTTTACAGCCGAAGCAGAAAACACAGGCTATTCGCTGTGCCGGCTTGTCGCACCGTAGCGCGTGCAAACTCGCCTGTACATCGTTCCCTAACTGTAAGCTAATTCACGTAACTAAAGAAGTGCAGTTGCCGCGCAGTTGCAATAAAATATTGATCAAAACAACACATTTGGTAATCTTCTTCTTCTTCTTTCGTTATGGCAATTGAGCCGATGTCGACTATTCTGCCATTTGGTATCCTCTGAACTTCAGTGAGATACGCTCGCGTCAAGTTTGATGATCACTGCAATACGATCGGGGCGTCTTAAAATTACGTGAATTAGCCCTCAGCACTCAACGCTCTCCTTGAGACCAGTGCAGGTTGTGATATTTTTGCTGATCAATGGAATAAATTTATGTTAATATGTCTGGAGTATTGTGAGAAATCTGTGTGCTAGTTGCGTCTTAATTAGTGTAAGTGGCCTGTGGCCGTTCTAATTAAAAAAAAAAAAAAAAAAAACTAAAAAAAAAAATATATACAGGCTGTGGTTTTAAACAGTGGCCATATTGTATGAAACATTACAGCAACAAGTTATAAGTTGTATAAAAATAAAAAATAAAATAATAACAAAGAGGTCAGTGACCTATTCGTCTCATAACATCTGACGCTTCTCGTAGAAATTTACGTGTACTACGCATGGCATAGGATCAACACAACACGGCACCACGCGCGCCGCGTATTTAGTGACCGGTAGGTACCTAGGTATCGTACAAGTCAACGTTTTTTTTTTCTCATTATTAGTTTCCGAGTTCGATTTCCAGTCAAAAAAGATTTTACATTTTAAATAACATGTGACATTATTACTACAAGAAATAATTGCCGTAGTCGTAGTGATTAGATCTGCAGTCTAATTGTAGGTAGGTATAACATTTTAAAAACGCGTTCATTTTAACAATCGGTATTCATTGCGTAGTCCGTGGTTGCCGATAAGACGGATTGTTGAAATACATTGGAATCAAAGCGATCGGGATTGCAGTGTAACACAATTTGGCTGCTGGGCTATGAAAAATTATTGACATCATGGCCTCATGGGTCTAGGTACGTTCCGTTCGAATAAAAAAATGTATGGCTGTACTTACGTAAGAATGTGATTTCTTTTATGTTACTCGTAACAATTGTTCGAAGTTGTTCAACAGGTGCCAAACAATCGTGTGATCTATGCCGAAATGGCGGCCAGCTTCACGTATGCTGGCGCGAGGCTCTTCCTCGAAGAACTGCAGGATCCGCTCCTGTAATTCGACGGGCAAGCCGTCGTTGCCTCGCCCACTAGCGTGCACTGGTATTTCAAACTGCCCGTAGTCGAGCAGGCGTTGTGTAGCAGCCAGCACCGTAGCCCGCGATGGCGTCGGCCGGTCTGGCCACCTTTCCGCGTACATTTGCACTGCACCCCTCAAGCTGTCACCAGCAAGAGCATACATGCGTACCATCTCGACGTATTCGTGGTTTGAATAACGCGGCATTAAATGTAGTCGTAATTTTTAACCGTGCGCGAATCGAGCGTCCGTTCGCGCTCGTATCATCCGGCAGACTGAATAATAATGGCGCGAATCCGACCGCGGACGCAGAAAGCGCGGGCGCCGCGCGTCGCATCACTTCAATGGCGGTACACTTTGTCGGTACGCTTTGTAGGCACGCGGCTCGGCCTTTGTCGGCGCGCGGCACCGCCGCATCGCGGCGTTTGATAGGACACCGACTTAGTATACGTAATATTTCAGAACAGATTCGATTTTATGAATTTTTCTAAGGTATACTTTTTTTTATTGATTTATAATCAGTTACAGCTACAGAGTCGCCTCCTTCAATTTGGCTACTGTCTAAAACCACAACCTGTATATATATATATATATATTAAATATATATAAAAATAATAATAATATATATAAATATATATATTTTTTATTATATATTAAAAATATTTAATTAAATAAATTAATTAAATCTTGCCAGTTGCTTTCAGAGTAACTTACCTGTCTGGCTCGTGCCTGGACATGAGTATGCCTATGGCCTGGCTCGCGTGTTGCGGCGCGTGCAGTCGCCTGCCGCGCGTGTTATATCGCTCCGGTAACGCGCACCATAGCTTCGACACTATAGCATAGAGCATGTTGCGTTTCTTGCCTATAAACAAACAAACACTCATTTTGTTTACGAATAAATTACAAATTTGGATAATAGATAAATATTTCTAATCAGTTCTGAGGGCCGAGCATGAATAGTTTGACGTATGGTAACGTAAACAAGTAACGTAAGCAAATTTTGATTATATAAAATAAAAAAAACTTACGTGTCGAATTGAGAACCTCCTCCTTTTTTATGAAGTCGGTTAAAAATACAATGAATCTATCGCATTTTTGTTAGATTTTATGCAGCATGTAACACACTTGTTTCATGAAAATGTAAAAATACTGCATGTATTTTCTAAAAATATCGTAGTGTAACATCATTACTAATAAGCAGAGGGCGTGCCCAAACGATCACGCCATCAAGTGGTACGATCGGGACGCGGTCACCACTACGCAGACACTTTTTGCTTGGACGGTCGGAGCGTGCGGACGTGCTAGGGATTAACTATTACTCGAATTTGTGCTTAAAATCATTAATATTTAGTAGTTTTGTGTTTCGTTTGTATTTTTTTATTTAAATTTCACTTCTGGTTAATATAATAATAGATTAAACGAGTATTTTTTATTCAAAATTTGCTTACGTTTACGTTACCATACGTCATAACATTCGTGCTCAGCCCACAGAGCTCTGTGAGTACCTCTGAATCAGAAATAATATAACATAATATTAGGAACAGAGACTGAATCACTTTACAAATTACGCGCACTACATAAAAAAATATCTTGTATACAGGGTGACTGGTAGAACAAGGGAATCATTGAAGGAGGTTATTATCATTATGAACAACTTTTATTATGAGACCAACCAGGTATTCGAGAAAAAAAAATCAACTGTTCCAAATAAATAATTCAATATTAATCGACTAAATGTATGGAAAAGCTGATGTTTTTTTCGCGATTTCAGGTTTGTTCCCATAATAAAAGTTGGTCATAATCATAATAATGAGTACAATAACCTGCTTAAAAAAAAAAAAAAAAAAACTTATATATTTTTTTTTTTTCATAACTGTCAACTTTTGATGTTATTTTTTTTTTTTTTTTTTTATCTTCTCTCTCTTATGTTGTCAATGTGTCTGTGCCGAATAAATGTTCTTTTCTTTCTTTCTTTCCTCCTTCAATGGTTTCCTCGTTTTACTAGTCACCCTGTATACTAAAGATAATCGTCACAACAGATCTTCGCAGGTCGCAGTGACAAAGGGGCTTAGTACCCTACCTCTTCAAATAAATAATACTCTAAAGACGACACCAATTCTTTAATAATCTTACCTGCGCCATCTTTATGTCTAGTCGACTCCTTGTGTTTCTCTCTCGGTTTAGTCTCCTTCTCCTCTTCTTCTTCGAAGTCACTCTCAATCTGAGCCTGGTCTTCGGGTTCTATTTCAGAGTCACTCGTATCTATCACTGGCTGACAATCCGTAAAGGCCAAGGCGGTCTGAAAAAAAAAAAACTTCCATTACTGTCCCACTGCTGGGCACGGGCCTCTTCTCAGAATGAGAAGGGTTAGGCCTTAGGGACCATTCATAAAGTACGTCACACAGGGGGTCGAAGAAGTGTGACATTATATGACAAGGGGTGGGAAGGCTCCTAAGTTTCGTGACGTCACATTTCAAAATCATATTCAAAAATAATTTAAATGGAAATAAAACTTTCGGAACTGCTGTTTTAATTTAATAATTTCTGGATGTAATATTGCAAAATATGTGACGTCACACTAGGGAGGAGGTCTCACAAATGTGATCAATTGTGACAAGGACGGGGGATGGGTCAAAATATCACGAAATTAGTGTGACGTACTTTATGGATGACCTCTTGGGTTTAAAAGTATTAAGTGGGTCACGAAGGGGCAGTGTGAAAATTACCGGGCCATGGCAGAACCGGCGACACGGTTGGCGCAGAGGCTAAGGCGATTAGCTTTCTGCGCTACGTGCCGCGGGTTCGATCCCCGCACGGAACAAATACTTGTATGATCTACAGATAGTTGTTTCGGGTCTGGGTGTGTGTGCATGTGACATGTATGGTTGTAAACTTTACCGTCGATACAGGAGAAATCCTAATGACGGGTAATGTTGTATACTTGTATGTAGTTGTTGTTGTGTTGTATACAGGATGTCCCAGAACTAAACGTCAAGCCGAAACGGGGCGACAGGATTGATTGTAAACATCATAGAAAAATCAGAAAAAAAAATCTATCCCATGCAGTTTGAAAATTAAGGGCATTTAAGAAAAACCTAAAAATTTGGTCAAACTGTAACCATTTTTCGGTTATTGCAGTGACACACGGACGTAGGTAAGTGAGCAGATAATAAGTAGATATAAAATATAACATTGGTTCACAGTATATAATTGAAATATATAAATATAATCATGTATAAAAATATGTAGTAAAATAAATAAGGTATGTGAATATTCTGATCACTTACTCGTTTATAATAATATTGTCGTCTCTTAGTGGTGCCAGGTCTCGCCGTGTCGTTGGGGTCGGTAGCGTCACTAGCACAATACACACCCATAGTGTTGGTAGTTTCCAGTTCTGCTGCTTTGAAATTTTCTTTGCCTAAGAATGAAAAAGGGTTTTAATAGCAGCACTTCACTTGGCATATTTGTACATTAAATGGGATAAGGGCAGGAGAATCATGATTTAATCATGATTCTCCTGCCCGTATCCCATTTTATTTGTGGTCGGCGCAATATGTCTTCTTCTTCCATTCATCTCTATTAGACGTCATCTCAGAGTTTACATTCTTATAATCCATGTCAAATTTCACACAATCCATCCATCTTTTCTTAGGTCTGCCTCTTCTGTTACATCCATCCACATACATACTTAAAACTCTTCTCGTTACATGATTTTCATCCCTCCTCATCACATGCCCATACCACGACAAACGGTTACTTCTCAGCTTTTCTGTCACGGGTGCCACTTTCATACTTCGTCTGATATACTCATTTCTTATTCTGTCCATTCTTGTCACACCACACATCCCTCTCAACATTCGCATCTCCGCTGCATGCAATTGCCTTTCATCCGTCCCTTTTGTGGCCCAACATCCTGATCCATACAAGGCAGTAGGTCTTATCATGGTCTTGTAAATTTTCCCCTTAAGTTTAAGGGGAATTTGGGAGTCCCGTGACCTGCCGCCATTTCATCCACCCTGTGTAAATTCTGTTTCACTGCCCGGTCTATTTCGCCATGGCTTTGCATGAGTGAGAGAGCTTAGCATATTTGTACAAATATTTCCGTCATATGGCCAACGCAAAAGAAACCTTTTGCAAACTACATATGTGTGATAGTCCAATGTCTTTTGGCTGACGCTTGAAACATTGAGGGCTACCGTTTGTAGCCACCAGTTGGCGCCACTGTCGAGTAAGGTGCTGAAGTATAGCTGTCAAAGTTTGCTATTACTATCGATGTCTATAGATATGCTTAGTGAACTCAAAAAGTGAGACGTGACAGGAACTCCATTTTCAGAAAAATGGAGTAGTTGATCACCAGTCAAATGCCGTTTACAAACATAATTATTTATTTGTGTATTGAACAAAAAATATATAATAACAGTAGCTATTCCATTAGTGCATGTATCGCTGTTCTATTTAAATATAATTCGAATATTGTTGAATTTAGAATTTGACGTCTTCAAAAAATACGTCTCATTTTTTTAGCTTCCCTTTGTATGACAGAGCGTATCTATAGACATCGATGGTTATTACGGGCGTGAAAACAAATGCTACATTTAATTCATATTTAATCATTTAAACCGTACCGTAAAAATATCGAGTATGCCGCAGTGAGTGCAGTCCCGATATGTTCGGAAAAAAAATCTTAGTTCCGCTCCCGTAAATCATATATGCCCAAGAATATTAGATTATTAGGTTCTTGTATATGTGCCATAATTAATCTCAGGTATTGCAAAATATTCACAACATTATTCTAATTAGAAATAAACCCGCGTACCCACCCACCCACAAACAGTGACAATTGACATTTCGGCGACCTCACGCTACACTAGCGCCTCTAGCGGCGAATTCATACTCGAAAGCCGTCAATAAAACGCTTTTATTAGCTTCACCTGTAACTAACTATGTAAAAAAATCTTGGAAGTATTTGACCCACTTCCCGGTTTCCGATTGAGCTGAAATTTTGCATACACGTTCAGTTTGGATGACTAAAGTGTTTTCTTTAGTTTTTTTTTAACTATAATATTATTATTATTTTCACACAAGTCTTACCTATAGGCATCAGCTGATTGTCGAGTTCCCCAGACTTGTGTAGTATCCTGCAAGCTTGCAGCGCCACCATTCTTCTGGCTAACACTTTCGTTGGCATGGGATGCCCCTGCAGGATAATATGAAAGTTTACTTTTAAGTTAAGATAAAATTTATGTATTGTTTTTGATAATAACAGCTCTCTTAAAGCTGTTTTCAACCCCCCACAAAAAAAGGGTTGTTATAAGTTCGTAGTGTGTATCTGTGCTATCTGCATCATAGCTCCAAAACGGATGGACCGATTTAAAAGCAGTTTTTTTAAAATTGATAGCTAGTTTAATCGGGAATCATCTTAACCACAGTGCCACAAACTTATCTGACCTGCGGGCCTACCACGAACTCATAAAGCAATATTATTTTAATATTACTTCAGTGTGGGAAAGAGAGGAAGCTCTACAGGACGTATAGCTCCATCTCTTTCCCGCACTAAAGTAATATTAAAATAATACTGCTTTTGAGCTAGTGGTAGGCCCCCTGGTGACCAAAACTGGAACTAACGTCGCTACAGAACAATAATGACTTCAAAATGTCATTTTTGTATGGAGATGACATTGGTAAAAGCGACGGCAGCGACGCCACGACCGGGTCAGATAAGTTTGTGGCACTATATGTTTCATATAAATCTGTTCAGCCGTTCAAAAGTTACAGCTCTTTTCTAGTTGGAGTCGGGGGTTTTTGTCGGTTATACTCCGTTCGAAATAACATTAGAAAGAATGATGGCCAAATAAGACCTGACCAAAAATGGAAGGGGCCATTGATGGATGCTACGCAGAAATGTATATTGATAAAGGAGAATTTAATTACAACAATTTAAAACTTTTATTAGAGCGGGAGTAAATAATTAATTAATTATTTAGGACATGCCATATTTAATCGTGTTAATGGTTTTGAACGCATCTTATTATTACGCAAAACATTCCGTTTTGTTACAAGCTGTAGCGAAGATGTTAATAATTAATTTATTTTCCTTTTCCAATGTTTACCACATTTATTGCTCTATGTGGATATTTTTTTACGGCCGATGTGGGTGTTTTCTGGCAAATAAACATAATTATTGTATATTCCCAACGAACTATAACGATGGGACCCATTTTGTAATATATAAAACAGATAAAACGAAACGGATCGTTTTTGACGCTAAGTGATAGCTGTCAAAGATATGTCACTTAACGTTCGTGCCTCCGTAACGTCGTTGCGTACCGTGCGATTACTAGTGTTGATATTGTTTGTTTTTGTGTTTTTACGGACTCCAATTGATCCCTCCACCTTTGACGACCCTGCTTACGATTCTCGGACTCCGTGTGATACCTCCCTTAGCTGACGATTCTTGGCTTGCGCTTATTGGAAACCGACTTCCTACGCTTTGTGATTTTCAGTGAATCACCATGCAGAAACCGCATTCACGTACCAGCACAGTACATACAGTACAGCACGTACAGCAGCGTGTACTTTGTGCAATAGATAAAGAGAGAAGAAGAAGGGCGAGAAGGCATTTTAGAGTGTTGTTGTAACTGTTTATGGGACGTCGCACAATAGGATGTTGTGCGCATGTCATGACTTTAGTGTGGTACCTACCTTGGATGTGCTAGATTTCAGCCAAACATATCACCTCCAGCACCATTTTTGGACGATGTTTTGGAAGATTTAGAATAAAATAAATGAATATTATAAAACTTATTATTTTATTGTATCCTGTATCCACCTTTCTTCTGTCTCTTCTCTACTTCAGTTTTATTATACCGTACTTACACAGGACTATACCGTATAGAAAAGAGTAGGTATACACTGAAATCGTATCCTACCATGTTAGTTGTAAGTACCATACCAGGAGGTTAGTCAGCTCGCCAAGGATTGACTATAATAATTAGGTATGTTAGGGACATGTCTAGAGAAGAGGTACATGCCACAGTAGAAAATAATAGACTAACTGTGACTGTTTTATAAATAATGGCGTCACAGTCGTATTAAATCCTAACCTCAAAACAAAACATAAAAAATGTACGTATTCACCGGTTTAAAAAAAGTAAAACCAATAAATATTTTAACATGTGCCTAATGAACAATCAATTAAGCCATACTTCATTAATGGCCGCGTCAATTTACGGTCAGGTCATAGTTTGTATGAAACTGGCCGACCTTTAAATAAATCCATTTACACTTTATTCAACCGATTTTGACTTCTATTACGTTGCGCGTTGGTGACATTTATTTATTTATTTATTTATTTATTCAACTTTACATGGACAACATTACAGTAAATACCAATACGTTGCACAGTTAAAAACAAAAATAACGTAATTATGTAAAAAATAAATAAAAAAAAGGTAAACAAATGGTAGTTAAATTTGACCAATTTCCCGGTTCCCGATTGAGCTGAAATTTTGCATACACGTTTAGTTTGGATGACAAAGGCGTTTTCTTTAGTTTTTTTTTAAACTATTATATTTATTTCTACTTAATTTTACACTGTTGCCATCCTAAGAAAAATGTATTCTCTGTCTATGCACCTGTCTTCTTATTACCTATGTCTATCATTCTAGTGTGTCTTGTTTTTGTGGCTGCAAAGTTGTTATTTGCTGCGAGTGCTTGTATTGAATACCGAGCAAGCGAAGGATTCTAAGAGTGAAAAATATAATCCTGAGCGTAGCGAGGGATTCAAAGGCACGAGACGCAAATAATTTTGAAGCCGTGCGAAACACAACTTTTCATCTCACTAAAGCGAGGAAAATGTTAGATGCCTAATGATATTAGAATTGTTTTTCTTCACCACTGTACCACAGTTTAAATATATAGTAAACAGTTGGTAAGCTACGTACTTACGTTCCGAATTCAAACACACACAGAGACGTGTGCTCTACAGGGATTTCTCGGATAGGTTCGGTAAGGTAACAGCGAAATATTCAAAGGTTGTCAGTCGGTGTTACTTCGAGACAAAGTCGGTCACGATTTGTGTTGCTCCCATATTTTCCTATATTAATAATTATATTGACAGGACTATATTGTAGTGTTTACGGCTGCTTGAACTCCTCAATATAAAATCAGCAGTTAGCTTTTTTTAAATTTCCCGCTGATATCGAAAGGTATAATGAATGTTCAACTATTTCTCTACGAATTTGTTGTCAATATTGACCGATTGCTTTGAAAATACGTGTCTTCTCTGAAATCGTAATTATGGTCAGAAATAAAAATAAATGGCGGCCATTTTGATATTTTTTATTACTGGACCGATTATATACAAAATCGATATCTGAGATTTCGTATAGTCTCTAAATCCATATATAAAGTCGGAATTTAAAAAATGGCCGCCAATTTGGATCTTCTTAGTTACTGGACCAATTGCTTTCAAAATCGATATCTGAGAGTCCATATGGCCTCTCAATACTTATTTATAGTTAGAATTTTAAAAAGTTGCCGCCTTTTTTATCTTTTTAGTTACTGGACCAATTGCTTTCAAAATCGATATCTGAGAGTCCCTATGGCCTCTGAATACTTACTTATAGTCAGAATTTTAAAAAGTTGCCGCCTTTTTTATCTTTTTAGTTACTGGACCAATTGCTTTCAAAATCGATATCTGAGAGTCCCTATGGCCTCTGAATACTTACTTATAGTCAGAATTTTAAAAAGTTGCCGCCTTTTTTATCTTTTTAGTTACTGGACCAATTGCTTTCAAAATCGATATCTGAGAGTCCCTATGGCCTCTGAATACTTACCTATAGTCAGAATTTTAAAAAGTTGCCGCCTTTTTTATCTTTTTAGTTACTGGACCAATTGCTTTCAAAATCGATATCTGAGAGTCCCTATGACCTCTGAATACTTATTTATAGTCAGAATTTTAAAAAGTTGCCGCCTTTTTGATCTTTTTAGTTACTGGACCAATTGCTTTCAAAATCGATATCTCAGAGTCCATATGGCCTCTAAATCCTTATTTAAAGTCAGAATTTAAAAAAATTGCCGCGTTTTTTATCTTTTTAGTTACTGGACCAATTGCTTTCAAAATCAATATCTGAGGGTCCGCGTAAAGTGGGATAGTTGATAGTGATGACATTATCTTGTTCAGCCGGTCCAAATTGCTTCGTTTGATTTTCCGAGATGATTCAGTAAACAAACCGGCACTGAATTATCGTGTTTCTGAAGAATACTTTAACGCTTAGGATATTTTACCAGGAACAAATCGCAATTATTAAAAAATATCCATTCCCATCTTTTTTTTAAGAATCATCACATGTTTTTAATTCCTGTTTAAATATCGTCATATAGCTTACATACTACTTACGTACTTACGAGCGAAGCCCTGGGCCAATACTAGTATTAATTTATGTTTGCAGTAGGTAAATGTAACTAAATAAAATAAAAACCATTTTCCAAAAATATTAGTGACATCCCTAGCGCTCCGCTTGTCGATGTCACAAAAACGTCTTAGCTGAGTTACTGTATGTAGTATATATATACTGTGACTGTACACTTGTCCAACGCGCCAACCCCTCACTCGCGGCAGAATGTTCTCGTGATTACAACAGACTTGGGGCCCAGGTCTGTGCTCTACACCATAGTTCGTCACGTTCGAATTTCGAATAACTTTTCCACGCTAGATAAAGAAAACCTTTCCGAGCTAGTGAGATGAAAATTATTTTTCTTTCTTGAACAATGTTAATAAACGTTTTATCGACTCACCACTATGTTATATTTCACAGGACAGTTCAGAGGCAGTCGCAAGGTACAAATGTACGCTGGCCTGGTCTCCTTGGACCCTGGAACTGGTAGCTGCACCTCCTCCAGCCACCATTGAGGGGCGAGGCGGGTGAATGTATCGGAAGGAAGTTTGCCGCAGTACCTGACAATTGATAAAAGAAACTAAAAATTTACAGTATTAAATCTATATATTAATACGTGAAGAGAAAACTTTGTACCCCTTTTAAGCATATTGCGCGCACGGAGGAGTACCATTGACAGTCGTAACTTAGGGTATCAGTGTCTCCCAGTAATTGTGTAGAGGAGGTCAGATGGCAGTCGCTCTGTATAAAATACTGTTACTCAGCCGCATCTGGTGAGACTGGGAGCCGACCCCAACGTAGTTGGGATACAGGCCAGGCAGATGATGACTCAATGTCCATTGTAATAATATTTTATGTATATCTAGTATTTATTTTGTAGTAAGTATACCTATATATTGATAGTTTCGAGCGTATGGCACTCGTGGGTTGCAGCTGAAAACCAGCGTCAGGTGGCCAGTATCACTGCCTCCTGACATTATGCTGAGCTGCGGCCTTTTGGCGCAATAACTCATTTTATGTTTTCTTTGTTATTGGTTTAATTATCTTTTATTGTGCTAATAAACTCTTTTTCTTTCTTACTTTAAAGCGCTATTCACACATATCCGTGCCATCCGTTCCGTGAAATTACAGTGTCAGTGAAAAATGCACTGTATTCTTATAGGCACTAAGTCAGTTTCTGATTATATCATTGTTACTATTTTCACGGAAATTTACTGAAGATCACTGACCCTGACAATTATTGGAAAGCTACTTTGATGACATATGAATACAGTGTATTTTTCACTGACACTTTTATTTCACGGGACGGACGGCACGGATATGTGTGAATAGCGCTTAAGTAGGTCAATGCTTCTAGATATTAAAACTTACCTATTTATAAGCGCAATCGCCGAACTCAAGTCAACACTCGCCGCACTATCAGTCTCAATTTTTTTTATATCACTTTTATTTAAAGTCTTGCTTAGCACTTGCAATTTATTATACAACGTGACATTAGTACATAAACACATATCACTAATTTTCACATTTTTACATTTACTACAGCAATTTTCTTCACTTAAAATTTGATTATCAGATTTGATATTATCACTGATATTCTCCGATTCTGGAATGATTTTAGTACTATTGTTTATTTCGAAATGTTTGAAAGGTTGATTCGAAATATTATCTTTAAGAATTTTTTCTCCATAATCTTTCTTATTTTTAATATCGTTTCTAGCTTCAATATCATATTGGTCATGACTTTTCTCGAGTATTTGTTCATTTTTATTTGATTTGATATCTTCAGATATATTTTTATCAAGACTAACTTCTAATTCTCCCGTTTCATTATTATGTAGTGTTGTGACATCTATTTTCCTGTCGATATTAACAGTCGTACTTCCAGTACCACTACTAGTGCTGTTCGATTCGTCGTTAAGACTAACACTAGCAGTTTTAGCTACAATTTCGTTGATCACATCACTATTCTCTTGTATTTCACTATTTAATTCATCTGTTTCTTCATTTTCTATACAACTCTCTTCTGTTTTATGATCTATACTATTTTCTATTTTGAGAGCGACATTAAGTTTTGCATTTTCAATATTTTTATGAATGATTTCTTTGATTCCTGGTTCTATACTTTTACCGCTATTATCTTCATTGAAAAGACAATTTTTATTGATTTTTTCATTAAGATCATTACTGTCGTAATTGCTAATATCATTGTTACTAAAGCGGTTTTCTCTACATATATCTTTATCTGTACGATTATTTTTAGGGACATCTTCTCCACAACTGTCTTCATTAAGTTCTTTATAATTATCGCTATTTTTACAAGCATTTTCTTTATCATTCTTTGAATCATTACTTTTACTGCGTACCTCAGTAGTTTCTTTACCATTTTTATAGTTAACTTTAGTAATAACTTTATCTCCTTCAGATATATCTGTATCAAGATTTCTACCATCTCCAGTGCCGTCAATATCTTTACAAGTATTTAGAATACAAGTAATACTATTGATACTATCATCCTCCCTAACATTTTTAACTTTATCTCTTTCAGAATTATCAGTATCAAGATTTTTACTGTCTCCTTTAGTATCAACATGTTTACACGTATTTAGTATACAAGTATTAGTATTGATGGTATCGCTAGGAGTGTAAGGTTTGACGAAGGAAGTAAAGGCATCGGCGTGATCTTCCTCGGATTGCGGTGGCTCATCTTGGACCCCACAGCCGCATTTTCTGCTGATTACCTGTTCGAAGAAATCCAGTTTTAAATGTTTGGGAATCTTTAACGTTTTTAACAAAGAAGGGTAGTATATATTTGTAGTGTGTATCTGTGTATCGATTTCAATGCAGTTTTTTTTTATCGAAAGCTAGTTTAATAGGGTATCATCTTAGCTATGTTTCATGAAAATCTGTTCAGCCGTTTAAAAGTTACAGCTCTTTTTTTAACTGGAGTCGGGGGGGATTTTGACGGTTAACCGTGAAATCGCGAAAATATAATCAGCTGTTCCATACAAATAATTCAATATTACTCGACTATAACCTAACCGTCAAAAACCCCCGACTCCAACTAGAAAAAGAGCTGTAACTTTTGAACGGCTGAACAGATTTGCATGAAACATAGCTAACATGATACCCGAATAAACTAACTTACAATTAAAAGAAACTGCATTGAAATTGGTCTAGCCATTTTGGAGCTACGATGTCACAGACAGACACACAGATCCACAGATACACACTACAAATTTATAACACCGCTCTTTTTTGTCAGGGGTTAAAAATTTATGGAACAGACGAATTTTTTCACGATTTCAGTTTTAGTCCCATAATAAAAGCTGTTCATAACAGTGGCGAAGGGTGACAGTTTTAAAATGGGAAGCCGTCACAAAAATGCCCTCTAAAAATTGCTGCAAGACAAAAATCCATACCGTCTTTTGAAATCTATAATTATGGTCATGTCTGGAAGAGCTTAATCTAACTGAATAACAAGCCTTTTTTTTTGTCAGTTGGATGAGTAAATAATATATTATTACGTTGGTCTACGCACTAACCAATTCCTAAAGGGAAGCCGATGGGAATCGGGTTGTATGGACTCTTCGCCGCTGGTTCATAATTATGAGTACAATAACCCTTAAAAGAGCTCGGGGCTCGAATGTTAGGACGTTATATAACATACCTGATCCAGTTCTCTGTAAGTAGCGACATTGTTCAGTAACAACTGAGTGGTATCAGGATTGTCGCTGCACAGTAACGCGGCGGCAGAGCGAGCTGCGCGTGCGCGGCCCCGACAGAGGCCGTAAGAACGATACCTGCGGGCAAATGGAGTTACATTAATATAACTATAAATAATGACAACACAACTCACTTAGTACGTACTATTTATCTACTTTATAACTCAATTCTTTTTTTATAGAATACTAGCTGCCGCCAGCGGCTTCGCCCGCGTGATATCTTTATAAATTATAGCCTATGTTACTCACAGATAATGTAGCATTCTGCTGGTGAAAGAATTTTTAAAATCGGTCCTGTAGTTTTTGAGTTTATCCATTACAAACAAACATACAAAAAATCAAATCTTTTATTAGGATGTAATATAATGTCATCAGTTTTATTTAGTTATCCTCTTGTATTAATTCCACACTATAGTCTACATTTCTTTTTTTTTCAAACTCTCCTCTCGCTGGTCTGCTGGAAGAGATTTCTTTAGAAATAAGCAGTACCTTTGTGTCATCTTTCCTATTTAATTGTAATTATTCTTCTTTCTGTGTGTACATAAATTGTTAAATAAATAAATCTTTTCTCTTTATAATATTAGTTTAGAAAACAATAGTAATTTATGAAACTTGCATAATAGGAGGTATTAAAACACTCGTGTGATACTATTAAAAATGTCGCCTGCGGGTCGATGATTTTTAAACACACACTCGTGTATTAATTCTAATTTATTATGAAACAGTTTCATAAACTACTATTATCTACACTCATGCTCTTCTTCTTCATGTGCCATATCCTCAGCGGATGTCGGCGACCACCACACGGAACTCGTCTCTATCTTGCGCCAGTCTGCACAGACTGGCAGCGTCATTGATGTTGGTCCAGCTTTTTATGTTATCAATCCAGGCTAATTTCCTTCTTCCCCTGCTCCTTTTGCCATCTATCTTGCCTTCCAGTATCTTCCTAAGAATATTATATTTTTCGTTTCTCTAAATGTGTCCAAAATATGAAATTTTCCTTATCTTAACTGTTTTTAATAATTCAAGGCTTTTCTTCATCCTTCTTAAAACTTCAACGTTAGTTACTTTATGTCTCCATGATATCTTCAACATTCTTCTGTAGAGCCACATTTCAAATGCATTTATTTTTGCTTCTATGTTTACACTCATGTTAACAAATTATAAAGTAGGTAATCAAACACAAAAATGGCGCCGAAACCTAAGTCACCGCGCATGCGCCCTACCGCGCGCCACCATAGACAATGTGCAGCCGCTATAAAAATTGAATTGAAATCTCCTGGGTGGATCCGAATTGTAATTTAATAGAAAAAAAGTTATTTTATAGCATTGTTTTGTTAGAAAAACTGTATTGTAACAAAGCTTTTTATTTTTATTATAGTTGTATCAGGTATGTGCATAAAATCTGTCATTACAGTACTATTTTTCATAAATAATCATGTGTGTGTGTGTGTTCTAATTAGCTATGTGTTCATAATCAGAACATTTTTTTTTTAAAGTTGTAAGAACTATGATTGTAGATAAATATATTAATAAATTAAAACGTTATCTACTAACAAAATATTGTGATACTTACGAAGGTGGTACGTCCCAGCGGAGCACCAAGTTACAGCGGGGCAAGTCGATGCCTTCTTCTAACGCTGAGGTAGCTAGGAGCAGGTTGCATTCATGCATGCGGAATCTGAGAACAAGCGGTACATAGAACAGAATAGAAAAGTTTTTCTGTCCATACTTACCCTGCGGTCCGAATCACGCCAAAAGTGATAATATCGCTCAAAGATAGTCCGAATCGGCGTGAGCGCGCTAACGACAGAAGGCGTGACGTCATGAATGACGTCATTACCTGCGCCATATTTGACTTACAGAGCCATTGCTTCTGCGTGGATTGTGATATAAATGAGAAAATTCGAGAAAATTGCGGTCCCAGTAAGAGATGCAAGTACAGGGAGACAGTTTGCGCTTTATTTGACGCCACAAGAGATTAAACGAGCGAATTCGGGTGAATGGCTTCTGTGTTGTGTCTGTCTAATTATGAACAAACTAATTTCAGGAGATGCGTTTATTATGTTACATGTTGTTCAGGAGACGAGGAAACTTACTTCTTCAGCACCTCTTCCTGCTTCTTCCCCTGCCGCTGGCACTCCTTGGGCTCCGTACTAGGGTCGGCAGGAGTCTCCGTGGCGCAGTACTGCACGCAAATGTACCCGAGGCGACGGTTGCAGCGGGACATGTCCTAAAAAATCATCCTCTGTATATTCAAGAAAAGAATTATCGTCTTCTGCGCTACGCGTCGCTTTGTTCAATTCCAGGGAACAAATATTTGTATGATCTCATTGACTTACTACTCAATGGACGGCGGGTCTGGAACAAAATTCACTAAAAATGTGTCCCGAGACAACCTATACAGGGTTATTTGTAAAACACCGGTAATGCTTTAGGGGTACTACTCATAAAATGGTAATATTTTTTAAACAGAATTTTATATCTTGTGATCATATTCTGAGCTACTAGTACTTAGAATTTGGTTGTTTTGTGTTTTTAACAAGTGAACACACATTCCAGCCATAATACTGACAAGAAAAATCTCAAAGAAACGCCACTCAGAAAAAGTTATAACTAAAACCGCCTACAATTTTGAAAAATCTGAATATATTACAAAATACTTAATTTCTCGAAAACTACAAAATATCGCAGAAAATACATGGGGGTTCAATCGATGAGTATTAGTGTCCCCTGACCACAGACCTTCGCTAGTACAGGTTTCCTGGGACACCCTGTATAATTAACCCCATTTTACCGGTATCAATCTTTTTTTCGTAATATAAAAAAATACTTACCACAATCAACATGAACATTATTTTCGCAATCAGCGGCTCCTTCATAAACACGATCCCACACAACGCGTCGGGATTCTGCTGCATTTGAAGCACTCTCGCAGCATTGTTCCTCTGTAACCTCGTCCTCCCCCGCAGCCTATGCCCTGACCGCCTCGTAAAACCTAACAGACCTCTTTGTTGCACTATAATCTCATTGCCTTTAATATCCATTCCACTTACAATACCAATATCCTGTTTACTTAAAATATTTTTAGAATCCATCCCACTTAAAATTGAAATATCCGGTTTGTTTACAGTGTTTAATGTGGTGCTTTCTGAGCTAGTTATATCATTGTCTTTAACATCTGATTCACTTATCGGAGTGTCCGGAGTTAAAGAAGTCTCAGTAGAATCCTGTCCACTTATGGTTGTAGTATCGTTGCTACTTATAGCTGGATATTCGTGAATTTCTTTTAGATTTAACTCGTAAGTGTTGACTTTGTCTTGTATTTTGTTGCCTAAAGTTGTAAAATCGCATTTATTTATATCGTTAAGCATTTTTTTCGTAGTATCACTTTTGCTTAAAGTATCATTTCTACTTATGACATTAACAATCTCATTCTCAGTAGTATCCTGTCCACTTAAACCACTATCATATCTACTTAAACCGCTATTATTGTTTCTAATATCGGGAGGTTTGAACTTTTCTAGAATTTCAGAGAATCTCATGACTTTTGGCGAAGAAAACGTCTTTATTTTCTCCCATTCATCTTCATATTTACTGAAGAGTAAGTCGGCGTAACAACGTATTTTTATGAAGACCGTAGTACATAAACACATGAGTAAGAAATGTCTTTCGTAAGGTATTTTAATTTTTAATTTCTCTAGTTTTGCGAGAAGCGAGAAAGCTGCTTTATCGGCTGCGTATGGACCTGGAAAAATATAAGAACATATAATTACGGCTGTATTAACTTTATTATCTGTGTCGGTTCAAAATGTTAACAGAACACCGATTTGGCTTCAATCAAGTTTCGACTTCATCTAAACTAATATTATAAAGAGAAAAGATTTGATTTTTTGTATGTTTGTTTGTAATGGATAAACTCAAAAACTCAAAAAAACTACTGGACCGATTTTAAAAATTCTTTCACCAGCAGAATGCTACATTATCACTGAGTAACATAAGCTATAATTTATAAAGATATCACGCGGGCGAAGCCGCTGGCGGAAGCTAGTTACAATATAATTTCACATTTGATGTTGTTTGTTAGTGTAGGAGAATACCATTTGTGACATTTATGACATTGATACAAGATCGGAACGAGATCGCAGATCAAAGTACCTATGAACATTTTAAATTACGAGAATTGGGTTCAGGTTTTATCCGATAGTAAAAGTTGATGAGCACAATAACCTCATTAAGAGCGGCCAACCCGTCATAATTTCCCATACAAACGCTCGTACGTGATTATGGCGCTATAACAATTTTTCCTCTAGATATTTTGAATACACAGGTATCTTGTGGTCTATATCTAGGTTTCTATGTAATAAAAATATTAATTTTTTGAGAAACTAATTCAGTAAAGACATCTCAAAATCAGCTTTTTTGCACAAATTTTATTTGAACTTTGGCCGTTCATAATGTTCTCATAAATTGAAAAAGTAAAGAAAACATTCTCATAGAAACCTCGCACATGTAATGGAGATTCTAAATGACAATTTTTTTTTCCAAAATCCTTTGAGTCTATTTCAAAAACACGTAATTCTTGGAACCTGTTTTGTGAAATCTTCGCGCGCCAATTTTTGTTCGATGTTATCTCCTTCTCACTAGCTTTTAGCCAACGGGACATTACGTTGGATGAAACAACAAGCTTTTTGATCATGCTCGCGTTGACGGACCAGGAAGGGCCCTCTTAAGGGACCTGGTCACCTGGCTAATATTTTTCTTTGATTTTTAAGGCGAAAACTTACCCAATTGATCCAACACATATAGGAATTGTTTGAATATCTGCTTGGGGTCAATTGTGGGGTCTGGGATGTTCATGAACTCATCATACATCTCGTCACCGTATATTTCTGTGGGGTCATGTCTGAAAAAAACCAAAAGCATTCGTACTGAAAAAGAAAGAAAGAAAGAAAACAGTTCTATTCTGGACTCGCCAGGAACAAATAAAATTACAAAAGTACAAAAAAAAAAAAGAACAAAAAAAAACAATAATTAAAGCAACCTGGACGAGACCAAAAATGGCCCCCATCTCAGCATAATGCTGTGACATTTAGAAATAGACAATGTCACAGCACTGGTATTCTGATGGGACCGTTAATAAACCGAATAATGTAGTTTAATGCGAATAAAAAATAACAATAGGATGAGAATGATTTGTCTCTGAATAAGATTTGTATAGAATAGAATAGAATGGAATAGATCTTTATTTCATGTAAACCAAATACAGGCACTTATGAAATGTCGAGACTCTAGGTGCACGGTTCCAAATAGTAGATCCTATGGAGAAGAACCAGCAAGAAACTCTATGGTAACTCTTTTCTAAATAAATAAATAATATAGTATAGATTATTACTCACCGATGATCCTCCATAAAATCCATAGCCTCTTGAACATTGTCTTTCATGAATTTCTCTAGATCCTTGTATATTTCCGGCAGCTTCTCATCTGAAGGTCGGGAACCGTATTCTATTATCAGCTCACGAGGTTTCGTCACAGACGCTGATATCCTGAGAAAAAATTAATAGAATACTTCGTTTAATTCGAATAGAATACTTCGTTAATTGGAATAGAAAACTTGGTTAATTCGAATAGAATACTTGGTTAATTCGAATAGAATACTTCATTAATTCGAATAGAATATTTCGTTAATTTGAATAGAATACCTGGTTAATTCGAACTTCGTTAATTTGAATAGAATACTTGGTTAATTCGAATAGAATACGTCTTTAATTCGAATAGAATACTACGTTAATTCGAATAGAATACTACGTTAATTCGAATAGAATACTTCGTTAATTCGAATAGAATATTTGGTTAATTCGAATATACTACAAACATACAATCAGTTTCCATGACAAAATAATGCTATAAAATAACTTATTTTTCTATTAAACACTTCAGATCCACCAAAGAAATTTCAATTCAATTTTTATAGCGGCTGCACATTGTCTATGAAGGCGCGCGCTAGGGCTCATGCGCGGTGACTGTTAGGTTTCGGCGCCATTATTGTTTGTTTACTTTATAATTTGTTAACATGAGTATAGATAAAGTAGTGTATGAACTGCACATAACTAGGTATTAAAACACTTGTGTGATACTATTAAAAATCGAGCGTATATACTATTATGCAACATTTCATAAACTATTGTTGCTGACCATACAAGACCATGCATCTAGAATCACGACGTATTGAAAGGCCCAGTCGAAACTAAAAAAAAATACTTTGAAGAAAAAGGAGAAAGAATATACACATCTCACCGTTTCCCTCCATCAATATCCTCAGCTAAATCCATTTGGCAGCACAACTCACTCTCCAGCTCCTCAATCTTCCACTCCAGCTTCTCATACATATTGAAGTCATCTAAATTCTCATAAACTCCCATATCTTCTACTCTATCTGTCTTTAATTCAACTTTCGTCTTCTCAACTCCAGTTAAATCTCTTTCTGTATCTCTATTCATCTCTTGTTGATCTCCTACTTTCTCTATTTCATTGAAATTGTCTTTTTCTTCACCTCTATCTTCTTTCTTCTCCTCAACTTCAGTAATATCGTCTTTTCCTTTTTTTTCTATGTCTTCTTGATCTCCCGTCTTCTCTTCTTGATCTCCCGTCTTCTCTGCTTGAATGTCTTTTTTGGTGGACGTAAAGAGAGGGTATGTTAAAGCTAAGATAGTTGGCTGGTCGGGCTGTGGACATTGCTTGTATTTCTGCATTACCTGGAAGAAAATAACACATGAATAACTGTAGTTAGCTTGATGTGGCGATAGGTGTCGCTACAGAGTTTAATTCTTCTTCTTTAATTCGCGTGGCGGAATACTGGGCCAAGTACATTTAATTTGCCATCGACACGCTAAGAAGAAGAAGAGTTTAATAGAAAAACAATTATAAAATAAAATATTATAGTTTAAAAAAACTATAGATCACGCTTTAGTCATCCAAACTGAAGAAACCTGGATCAAATTTAACTTCCAAGATTTTCTTACATACTTATGTACTTAATAATTAATGTTTTCAATACAGTAAGCGAATTGAATTGAAGTCTGGTTTTTGTTTCCCAGAATTGACAAAAATTCAGGAGACACGATTTTTATCGTTTTAAAAACTAGAAGACTTTCTCATTATCTTTGATATCTAACTTTATTCTTTTTTATTATCATAGAATGTAGAAAATTTGATATAACAAGGATATAACCGAATGTACTTAAGTGATGTCCCGAAATCTAGGACAATTTTTGTCCCAAAAAAAATGTTGTTGTAAGGAAGTCTCCACTTTTTGTCTATGTGCCTCGAAGTTTAGGTGAATTAGCACCACCTATTCCTATCACTGGTTATCAGTGGCGAAGTGTCTATATAACACGATTGCCACCGGCTTCCCTTTACGTAGCCATTACCAGTACGTATCAATACCATGTATTACCTATGTATTGATATGTGAAGCATAAACATAATTACTAGTATAATAAGTTTGGTCGCGGGACTTATCTCATTACCGTGACCCCGGAACGTAATGGGCTATCGAAGGAACACCGTGGATTTTAGTCAGTACAAGTCTGACAGTCCCTCCCGCCCTGCCCGGGGGGAGGACTCATTTGATGATTTTACAACGCTAAAAAAAAAAAAAAAAAAAAAGTATAATAAGTTTATGATGTGATGGCAGGTAAGTTGCTACATGAGTGCAAGCCACAGTTAAATTAATACTGCACAGCACGTGGCATGCCTGGCCAAGCTATTTTTTTGGACTTTTTGGACGGGTTCCCTAATAAAAATATTCACCCTTCGCCACTGCTGGTTATGAATGTAATGTAAATTGTAGCGTACTTACATATTTTAAATCAGTATCCTTGTATATCAAATGACAACTATCCACTATCAGCACGTTAATATTGCACATGCTTAGGATTCCGTCTTCTAGGATCCGTTTTAGCACAGATGAAGTACATATCACAACCTGGGAACAAAGAAACGGATTTTACTTTAAGTGAAGCGGTGGAAAGAAAGAAAAGAAAGAAAGAAAGAAAAGAAAGAAAGAAAAAGTTTTTATTTTTACGCCCAGTATGACGCACGTAACTTAATTTTAACCTTACACCAAGACCACTTATTACTAAATATTAACATTGTTCTGCTAAGCAAAACTTAATTAAATTAATTAAGTGGTAACACCGAGAGACCGAGCAAAAATAAAATATTAAAATAAAAATAAACCAAGGTAGGATAGGTTGTAAACAATGAATCTCAAATATTTTATTATGTAGTACGCAATTTGCAGTGATTCAGTGTCCGTTCCCAAATGCAACCGCAGTACTAAAATCCATTCCAAAACAAAATAAAAATTTGATTTTGTATGGCTTGCGCTAGTAAATTATGCGTGTCACCCATACTAAGTCCAATTTTCGTTTTGTTTTAAAGTGTATCCCAATTCCCAAAACAACACAGTTGGCGCAGTGGCTAAGCGATTAGCTTTCTGCGCTACGTGCCGCGGGTTCGATCCCCGCACGGAACAAATATTTGTATGATCTACAGATAGTTGTTTCGGGTCTGGTTGTGCGTGCATGTGACATGTATGTTTGTAAACTGTACCCTCGATACAGGAGAAAACTAAGAGAGGCAGATTAAAAAAAAAAAAAAAACCCGCATTATTGGGATAAACTTTAATTGCATTAGGAACAGAGACTGAATCACTCTACAAATTATGCGCACTACATAATAAAATATCCTGTATATTTTATTTATTGTATATATACACCTCACCTCTTTCGTCTCCAACTCGGCTGTCCAATCGAATACATCGGCATACGCATGTGCAGCCACCGTTGCCAGGTCTGTGAGGATCTTCAGCTCGAACGCGACCACCTGGACGCGAGTCGAGCGGGTTATGTAGATAGAACGCTTGCTGCCTTCGAATAGGGACCTGGAAACAATAATTAATTTTTTAGTAAGTCATCACCAAAAGTCCTTACTCCAACTAGAAAAAGAGCTGTAACTTTTGAACAGCTAAACAGATTTTCCGGAAACATAGCTAAGATGATACCCGATTAAACTAGCTTTCGATTAAAAAAACTGCATAGAAATCGGTCTGTCCGTTTTGGAGCTACGATGCCACAGACAGATATGCAGATACAAAGACACATACACACTACAAACTTGGTATTGGTATTGGTGACAAAAAACTTGCCCGCGTATCTGATAAGCCTTCTCGTACAGCAGCCGCACAGGAATGAAGCTCGCATATTCCACTGCCAGGATGTTCTTCGTAGCGGCCGCCGCAGCCAGTCGGGCGCCGCCCTCCGCCGCCGTAAAGCGGGAGCAGCAGGCCTCCATCATGACAAACTAGAAAAATTAAAAAATTAAAAAAACAGTTTTTTTTAAATTAATTATTTTTATCAACCATGATGGGGCTGGGATAAAAACATAAAATAAACTGGTTATGGCCAGCCTACCTAGATTCCTATTTTTTTAAAGGAGAATACAGAGTAGGTATGTTTTGTTTGTTAACAATATAATGGGTGGTACTTGGGAATTAAATTGAGAGATGACATTTTTTTATTCTTAGTCAATCAATGAGTATGTAGTGAGAGTTTCTTGATCCTCAGTAACGAGAAACCAACTAAGGAGAAGATGGAATACCCTTCATAAGTTTATCTCTTTAGTAACTCAGATACAATTTGAGAAACAAAATATGGATTTCTTGATTCAAGACATTAATTTACTTTTACTATTTAATCAGGAACTTTGCAAGAAATATCCTCTAAATACTTACGGCAATAGAATATTACTGCTTGCATCTTTACAGACTAGTTATACGTAAAAGTTACCATTTATTCTAATAAGAGAGGTTAACTGGAAATTTGTTTTATCATGAAATATCGTGACAATACTTACGTGTGACGCGCCTAGTGGCTAACAACCCGTAAAACACGAACACAACACCTCGTTTCTTGCGAAACAACCAAACGATTTGTTATTAGAATCCAGAACATGATCATGAAAGACCGACACATATTTTGATCACATTAATAGTCTTTCACGCCCATTTACGACAAAAGAGGCGAGCACATAATGTTCTCAAAGAGTTTCTCGGTTAAATACAATCACATAATTTTATTAAAACGTCGTAAATTGTAATTAAATCGATATTTATCGTAACAAACAAAATTCTGCAAAAGCTTGGCGTCCACACAAACTCGCGATTTTGCCAGATTTTGCAAGCAAAATCAAATGCAATTTGAAATGTCAGTGTCAACTGTCAATATTCACAGATCGAAACATTTTTTGCTTACGAATTTAGTCGATTTAACAAACTTTAGTCGATTTATCTAGGCTTATTTGGTTTCATAAACTTATTATTACTAGTGGTAACTAGTTTAATAAGTTTATGGAGTTGTAGCTATGACCGCTATTCTTTCTCCGTCCACGCCGCTATCGCAATGACCTTGCTATGACCGACGAAACTGCCGTAATCGGGCGTAATGCTGTCAGCATAGAAATATTATGTAGGTACTTCAAGAATATTATAGATAGAGGTACTTCGGAAGTACCTACTGTACTGCGTACAACCATATATATCACACATATACACACACTATACACATTATAATAATATTTAAACATCTCACAAAATACACCGCAAAATCTGAATATAGTTGGTTCATAATTGACTGGTTCTACTGAATCGATTTCAGTAATTTTTATTATTAACAGTAAATCGACGCTCGAATGAACTAAAGAAAATTAAACCTTATTTAAAATAATAATACACAATTTTAAATGCAGTAAGTAATGCTAGGCTTAAAACTAGGTATTTTCTTCAAAAAATAATTAAGTTTTTAGAAATTCTAATTAGGGTGTGTGAGGTTTTCCGTTAATTAAATTACACTTTGTACGTCACAAACACCCAGACCCGAAAAATCTATTTATGAGCCCTACAAATATTTTTATAATGCGCTACGTGTCGCAGTTTCGAGTTTTTCCGTACGAGAATCAAACCCACAACACGTAGTACAGAATGCCAATAGCTTAGCCGCTGAACAAATCATCCAATTAAAGTTATCATCTGTTATCATAAATAAAACCGTCATTCTCTTCATCGCATGAATACAATCATCATTCATAAACTGGTATCTTGTTTATCTCATAATCGACTCCTTGTTCTCATTTTACGTTATCTGACCATTTTGAACTATGTATGAAGTTATGAACCCAAAAAAATAACCATATTATTTGAGAGAGAAATCCGGACTTCCCCGTTTGGTGTCAAAAATTAAGGCGAGGTTACACAATAGCGAATGTTAGTTCATCATGATCATGTGGTTCATCCAATGACCAAAGAATCCTCTTTGGTTCATCATAACCAATGACGTAAGAAGCCTCTCTTTACGAGAAGGACTGGGCATGACTACAAAACAACGTGAATACTATGTAGTCTGTGGTGTAAAACAAAAGCTATCGAGAAATCTAAATGGCGGCTTAGTGTAGTGATGCACCCGTATGCCATTCGATATGTTTGTCGATATGCTGTCAGAAATGTTGATATAGGTCGCTCTCAAAGGACAATCTAAGGCAACGTCCAACCAAATAATATCTTACCCCAACAGGCAGTGGAACAATATAAAGGCTTAAAATAATAATTATCCCAACATAGGTTCCAATTTAGAAAGCTCTCGTAACGTTTTTTTATAGCTTTAACTTAGTAACAGAGGATATTACAGGTACGTATAGAGATCGGCAAACATCTAATAAGGTGACCTTTAGTCTCTTTTGTCCTTCTCTCTCACGACAGTTTATGTGCGCGAACGGGCGCGAACTTTCCCACACCACGCCGCTTTTTGCTCAAGGTATTTGCCGGTTAACGTTCGGCGTCGCAGGGGACAGTGAAGTTTATCAGTATTAGTGTATAATCTATGGTGAAGTTATTCCGTACTATTCGGGAACAACTTTGCAATCGAATATTTATTTTTTTGTTGTTGTTAGAACTGTTTATATAATATAGGTAGTAGGTACTAAGTAATATTCAAGGAAAAGGAAAGGGATAGGGGTAGGACAGGATGTAAAAGTAGATACTTCCGAAGGCTATACAATACAACAATTTCTTCCTTGCGGAAATTGAACCCATACGAGACTAATATTAGGCATCACGTAACAAGGCAAATGAAACAAGCTAATAATATTAATCCTTTTTTTATTAATTTATCCCACCAAAAACATTAAACGTAAAAAAATGCCAAGTCTCTCGATGCAGTCTTTCCATCGTAAAAAGTTTTGAGATCTCATAGAAGCCAAGTCCTATTCAAATTATTTTGTAGTTATAAATCAACATTTAGTAATTGTATCAATAGTTTTCTTTATATTATAATTATAGTGACTTGGCAATGAGCACAAGAAGAAACAAATAAAACGGCATATTATTTGGAGGAGTTGAAAGTCACACACCGCATGCGTAAACATTAATATCACAAAATTAATTTTCTTTTGGCTTATCCGTGTCGTCCCAACCGAATTTCGGCAACGGCAGTCAGTCTCATCCAAGACTACTAAACTGCGCAGGATAATCTGATCACAGGTCTCGTCAGTAACATTTGCACATAATTCCAGGCAGCAAGCAGCTTTTAATTTGTGCTCATTGCCAAGTCACTATAATTATAATATAAAGAAAACTATTGATACAATTACTAAATGTTGATTTATAACTACAAAATAATTTGAATAGGACTTGGCTTCTATGAGATCTCAAAACTTTTTACGATGGAAAGACTGCATCGAGAGACTTGGCATTTTTTTACATTTAATGTTTTTGTTGGGATCTCATTTATTTTTTGTAAGTGTATTTCTTTCTTTTTTTTAGGTGACCTCATAATTTCTTGGACTTCAGCTACTGCTTTGCTTAGAACCCATTCTCTATCTCTATCTCTTTTGTTTCTTTTCTGAGGCTTCGTTACTTCTAAGGTAGACAAGTCTGGGCGATATATACTTCGGAGTCGATTATATTCAGCTATTGCTATCTCCTGAGCTTTGATACTACTAAAATTCACATTTATTAAATGTAATCCACCCAAACTAGTCACTCTTGAAAGGGCCACGTATGCTTGACCACAGTTTATATTATTCTTTTCTATTCTATGTATTTATTCATCCAATTGAATACTTAAACAACGAACAAAGTTAACAATGCAGTCAAAATCCATACACAATGTTCTTGCCAAACCGCAAATATAAAATTGTTTTCTATGGTATATTATTTTTTAATGTTTTTATAATTTTTCTTTTATATGTGGCTAATGACCTATCTTGGTGCAAAATTTGAAGTTTTTAAGTCTGCTAGAAGTACCTTAGTTTTTTGATGATCGGTCAGTGAGTCAATGAGTCAGTGAGTCAGTGAGTGACAAAATGGTGTAACTTTGATCGACCGTAACTCCTAAACTATGAATTCAATTGGCATGTAATTTCGAACTTAAGCTTGTTCTAATGCCTACTATTATTCACCGAAAACCTAAACTCGTAGCTTTGTCCACGTCGAAGATATAGGGGGGGCGAAACAGCCGCGAATCGCATCGAGAAAAGATGGTATACGGCCGTGCCCGTTTTGCTCGAGACTTGGCTGGGGCACTGCCGTGCCCCCAGATAAACCATACAATTTTACATTTTTAAATATTATTCACTAGGGGATAAAGTAGTGTCTTACGGCACGGGCGCTATGTTATGCGCATTCAGAATTCTAGTCTAAACCCTCTCTCTGAGCTCCGGATTCATGCTCGCCCAAGACGTGAACACCTTTATCCCCGAGGGGAATACTTTACTATTCACACCTGCGAGACAATAAAAACAATAATATTAGAAACGAAGAATTAATATCTCCTTTATTCATTATTAAAACAATAAGAAAATATAATATTAAAATTAAAATAATAAAAAAGTAGAGTATCGACAATAAAAAATGCATGAGCGGACAACACTACCTCCATATCAACAACAAATAATTTTCACGAAATATACTGAAAAACGTGATGAAATTATAGGCAAAATGTTAAATTCATGTAGCTATATTGCCAAGCTTTCTCAATTATGCATAAACTTATTAGAATTGTGTCTATTGGGACATATTTTCATAATAATAAAGTACGTACCGGTGCAATGTTATGTTTGGTCGATTTCCGCTTCTTTTAATGCCGCACCCAATAATACCACAGTTATATATATTGTTTATAAAGTCAGTTCTTGTTTTGATTTAATAAACACACAATATCACTATAGATTAAGGAAATATTGTTTGTAATAAAACAAAGAGAGAAGAGTAAAATATAGATTTCACTTTATTTAAATATTATAGAAAAAACCAATGGTCGTTAAACTCCGTAATTTTACACAAATCATCCAGAAGTGACAAGAAAAAACGTGTGTTGCCACACGTTATAAACATATTTGTGGCACGTTAATGTTACACACATAAAAACAATAAAAATTAATAAAAACATTGAATTTGATTCTAAATTATTATAGATCACTGCAATTAATTACATTAATCTTTATTAATTTAGAATATGAAATATTTATGTTCACATTGTATTGAACATAGTTGGGGGGGGGAGCTGACAATCTGTCAAAAGGACAAAGAGACACAATCATTTAAAAATGTTTTAAAATTATAACATTATTCCACTGGCAGAGGACATAGCTTGGCAATGGATCTTAAATAAATTTTGTTTTTAAATTTTATTTCAGCTACTCTAACATTGTTGTCTGGCCCAGGAAACACTTTAACAATTATTGCCATAGGCCAGTGTAAAGGAGAGGCATTTACATCTTTAACCAGAACCAGATCACCTACCTTTAGGTTATCAGAGCTATGCTTCCACTTGGGACGGCTCTGAAGTTGCGTGAGATAGTCTGCTGACCATGCCTTCCAAAAGTGTTGTTTCATTTTAGACACAATTTTCCAAAATTTCAATCTATGTATTGGAATATCCAATAAATCGATCTCTGGATAACTAGACAAAGCCGTACCAATTAGAAAATGGCCTGGAGTTAAATATCCACCTTCGTTGGGGTTGGAAAGCAGAGGTCTAGAGTTCAAAACACCCTCTATCTGTACTATCACCGTGTTAAATTCTTCATAAGTCAAGCACAATGTGCCAACGACACGTTTAAGATGATGCTTTACGCTCTTCACCCCGGCTTCCCAAAGACCACCAAATTGAGGGGAGTAACTAGGAATGAACATAAATTTTATGTAGTTAACTTTACAATAATTATATACAGAGTCTCTATGAGCTCTGGAAGCTTGTACATTGTACAATTCTTTTAATTGATTTTCAGCCCCTTTGAACGTTTTTGCATTATCACAATACACTTTAGACGGTAAACCACGCCTAGCAATAAAGCGATCAAAGCATGCCAAGAAAGCTGGGGTTGTAAGATCCGACACAACTTCGGCATGTATAGCTTTGGTAGAAAAACAAACAAATAGAGCTACATACCCTTTTGTAACGAGTGGTTTCCTGATTCTTGATACCTTTAAATTAAAAGGACCACAAAAGTCGATGCCGACATGCTGAAAGGGCCTAGTTGCTGTGACTCGTTCCTTAGGAAGTGAACCCATGAGCTGCTTAGCAGTGTCAGCTTTCAAACGAAAACACTTCAAACATTTGTGCACTACCTTTTTCACCTCTCGTATGCCATTGATTATCCAGAATTTCTGTGATAATGAACTGAGCACCAACCTAGGACCTGCATGCAATAATCGCACATGCTCTCTTTCAATAATTAAGGAAGTTATATTACAATGTTTTGGCAAAATGATAGGGTGCATTTTATCTTGTGGAATGCCTGCATTTTGCAGCCTGCCACCCACACGGAGCAAACCGTGCGCATCAATAAATGGATGTAGGTTAGCCAGCCCTGACTTGATTTTCATATTATTAATTATTGAATTAATTACTTCCGAAAATGATATTTTTTGTATGGAACGAATTATAAATTCTAGAGCGAGTTGTATCTCTTTAGGGGTTAAATTTTTATCTTTTATAATGTTTTTTCCCAGAGAATTGTTTATAAACCTATACATATATGCGACAACGCTTTGTAGCTTATTTATATTTGAAAATTTTTCTAATAAATAGGTTGGTAGAGAAGGCTCTACATTAATTATAAGACAAGATTTGTCTGGTACTGTTTCTGGTTCACTAAAACTTTCTTGCTTATGAGCTAAATCTGGTTTTAATAAGTATTGTGGACCATGCCACCATAATTTATTTTCCTTTAATTTTTGTGGCTCTACCCCGCGGGATACAATATCAGCAGGGTTTTGAGCAGAGCGAACATAATACCAAGATGAGCTATCAGTATGAGAAACAATTTGTTGAACTCTATTATTCACATAGGTATTGGCTCTGACTCTACCTGATTGTATCCACGCTAGTACTATTTGCGAATCACTGTACAAGCGTGTGTGATGCTGAAATCTTGAGCCAATTATATCACTGACTCTTTTCGTGAGTTGGGCAAGCAATAACGCACTATTCAACTCTAACTGAGGTATTGTAAGTACCTTAGCCAGAGGTGCCACACGTGACTTTGAACAGAGAAGATTTACTTCAACACTCCCATTAGATTTTAAAATCCTTATGTAAAGGCAAGCACCATAAGCTCTTGATGATGCGTCAGCAAACCCCACTAACTCAATCGATAAATAATTGTTACATTGGACGTACCGAGGTACAACAATCCTATTCATCAAATTTAAGTTGTTTAGAAATTTTTCCCACAGCTGGGAATATTTTGTTGGAAGAATATCATCCCAACCTATCTTCATACTCCACAATTCCTGCATGATCATTTTTGCAACAATTATAATTGGACTAATAAGACCCAATGGGTCAAAAAATTTCCCTATGTAACTGAGAATCTTTCTTTTAGTGTTCATTTGTTCATTAGGCTGTGTTATAGGAGCCTGAAAATAGAAATTATCAGCTATAACATCATACTTTAAACCTAGAGTTTTAATAATATTATCCTTATTCAATTCAATTTCCTCAAAATATTTATTTTCACTAGGGATATCATCTAAAACTTTAGGATGATTTGAACACCATTTGTGTAATTTAAAATTACCAAATTTTAGTAATTCAATTAGCTGATTCTTTAATAAATTAAGTTGCTCTATATCTTCGCAACCTGTAAGTACGTCATCGACGTATGTGTTTGAAAGCATAGCTTGTGCAGCAAGAGGTAAGTCATTCTTATGCTTATTTGCGAGTTCTACTAAGCATCGAGTGGCCAAAAAGGTAGAGGCTTTCAACCCATACGTTACAGTCTGCAACTGCAAACAACTTATGGGTGTATTAGGATTCTCCCTCCAAAGTATGTTCTGTAAGCTAGTGTGATGTTCATTAATATAAACACCGCGAAACATTTTTTGTATATCACAAATTAAAACAAATAAATATGTTCGAAATAAAAGAAGAATATCAAACAGCTCACTTTGTACCACAGGCCCATTCAGCATGACGTCATTCAACGAAGTTTTATTTTTGGATTTCATACTTCCATCAAAAACCACTCGCAGTTTTGTAGTCTTACTATCTTGGTTAAAGACAGCATGATGTGCTAAAAAGTAAACAGAACCATTATTAAGATCATAAGAACTTATATCAACTTCCTTGGCATGCCCTAATGCTACATATTGTTCTATGAATTTTTTGTATTCCTCCAATAAAATTGGATTTTGTTTAAGTTTTTTTTCTAAACTTAAAAATCTTTGCAGGGCGACTGAGAAAGAGTCTCCCAGCTGTAACTCATTTTTAGGAAAAATGAGGGGCATATCTACATAGAATGTGCTGTTAACAATTTGAAGGGACTCTTTAAAAATATTTTCAGTTTTTTGAAATTCATCTGTAACTTTCTTCAATGGAAGTTCAGTCACTTTCTCAGTCAACCAAAAATTTTCCATAACATTTTCCAATTTTCTTTCATCAAAGATCGCAAAATTTGAAACTAGATTTGAACATACATTTTTACTGCTTATGCAGGACTTACCAGCAACCACATAACCAAAAACAGTATTTTGCAATACAAGACCATCCATTATTTTGAAACAACCACTTAACAAAGAATCAAAATAAATATCAGCCCCTATTAGTATAGAAATTTCAGTAGGGATGTTAAATTCTGTATCTGATAAATTAATATTTTCTGGAATGGACAATTTAGAAATGTCTAATATTTGCTGCGGTTGTGGTGCTGTAATTGTATCAACTATATAGCAATTGACATTATATATAATATTATCATAAACAGTTGATTTTACAGGCAGCTTGACTACCTGATTTATATTTGTGGTTTTATTGCCAATACCAATAATATTGGTTGATTGCAAAGTGGGAACAATTGCTAACCTTTTCACTAAAGAATTAGTTACGAAGGAAGCCTGGCTCCCACTGTCGAGCAAGGCCCGTACAAATATGTCACGACCATATTTGTCAGTGACTTTAACCTTAACTGTAGGTAATAAAACATTACACTTTGAAATGTTACTATGTGAACATAATGAGACCGAAGCCTCTTTCTTACTTTCATGTAAAAGTGTATTGTGAGATTCTTTACAAACTTTACACTTAAATTTGAACTTACAGACATTGTCATGTAATCTTAAACATATTGAGCACAATTTGTGATCTTTTACAAAGGTCAGACGTGTTTCTATAGGAACCATCTTGAACATGGGACAAGCAAAAATTGCATGATCAGTTTTATTACAATAGGCACACAATACATTGGATTGCGCAGCGATATTTGAGACTCGCACTGCAGTCTTGGATTTATTTTCAGTAGTATGACCTTTAAGGGGAATAGTATCCTCCAGCGCCATAGCACGCTTTTCTAAAAAGTCTAAAAACTCTGTCATAGTTGGTAAAATTCTAGCATCTCTATCTAAATGAAATGCTCTGTGTGTATATAAATCAAGCTTTTTAGAGAGTAGACACAATAGAAGACGATCCCAGCTATCCACTGGTTCATCTAGGTTTTTTAAGGCATATAGTTGTTGCTTAATTTGAGAAACAAAGGTTCTTATAGAAACCGCCGTTCCCTTCTGCATTGTTGGTATATCTAAAATTAAGTTAATGTGGTTACATATTAAGCGTGTCTTATTATCATAGCGCTTTCTCAACAATTCTAAAGCTTCCTTATACGATTGACTAATTAGCGGTAAGTTGACTATTTCTGACAAAGCATCATCAATTAGATACTTTCTCAGGTAAAATAGCTTTTGGACATCAGTCAGTGTACGATTATTGTCTATTACCGCTATAAATAGTTCATAAAAGGGTTTGAATTTTGTAAAATCTTTGCCATCAAAAGTAGGAATTTCTACAGTGGGTAATTTGGAAGTTGAAGTACATGTGGATTGAGAAGACTCTGATTGGGTAAGCATACGTATACTTTCATTGATCTTAGCAAGGGTTTTAAAAAATCGTTCCTCAAATATACCTACATCCTCAGAATCTCCTTCATCCAAACTCAATATGTCTAACTGGAGAGCTTCAAATTGTTTTAAAGATGTAACAAGCTTGTCTTTCCTTGCCTCTAAAAGGTCTATTGTAGCCGAGGCGAGGTTTAGCGGATCCTCTACAAAGTTTTGTATACGGGTCAAAGTTGCTTTGCACGACGCTCGCGACAATTTTAGTTTCTTTAGTTCCGACATTTTATAACTTTTTTATTCACTCGAACAGTGTGAATATCCCGCACATACACTTTTATCACTTATTTATTTTATTCACCCAACTTTTCGATAGATTGTTATGTATTTACTATCACTTGCACTGCGTATTTGTTTACTTCGATGAACTGTCAATGACAATGTCAAAGTCGAATGACACTTGACAATATACGTCACGAGTGTCAAACTCAAATGACGTTGATGGATTGTGACAATGACACTTTTTGGTTTGCACTGACAATATGACAGGAAGCGTCGACCAAGTGCCAATTTTACGACGAACGAATGAAGAACGATGATTACACATGTATTGAAATTTCTAGAATAAATTAGCGTAGGTATACATACCTACTCTGTGGTACATACCAGAGTGGGCAAATGAAATCCACCCACATCCATAACCACAAAAATGCTGATGAACTTGATGATCCAAATTCCAACTCCAAGATTGCACCACTTTTGCGATGTTTCACGGTTATTGGCGTGAAACCGGAATGAAATCTTCGTGATTTGATGTGATCACCCAAGATATTCTTAGGGTGAGGTTGCGCCGGGACAGCTATGCTTAGTCCCACCTTGCAAAATGTAGCGCGTGCACACCACCCACGACGCCCACGACTATTCACCAAAAAACACTGATACTCGAAGAATAACTCAAACTGCTCGAAGGACCATTTCTTTGTTTGTAATAAAACAAAGAGAGAAGAGTAAAATATAGATTTCACTTTATTTAAATATTATAGAAAAAACCAATGGTCGTTAAACTCCGTAATTTTACACAAATCATCCAGAAGTGACAAGAAAAAACGTGTGTTGCCACACGTTATAAACATATTTGTGGCACGTTAATGTTACACACATAAAAACAATAAAAATTAATAAAAACATTGAATTTGATTCTAAATTATTATAGATCACTGCAATTAATTACATTAATCTATAATAATTTAGAATATGAAATATTTATGTTCACATTGTATTGAACAAATATGATTAAATTACGTACAAAAATAAAGCGTGTTGACAGCTGATGTACCTGACATAGCGACTGACAGGTGAGAAATCATAATGGCAGACCGCCAGCTTCTTTTCCGTCCGTTTCCTATAGATAATGTTAAACATGACAAGTCCTTTGGTTTCCTAACGTCACTGATCATAACATAAACTTTTGCGTGTCCCATGTCCCATAATATTAATTGGCTACGAGCCGCTTTGTGACTAGTCGCACCCGGCGCCGCCGCGCCTCGCGCCGCTGTCTAGGTATGTTAGGAGAAAAGAGTAGAAAGGATAGAATGATGATTAAACGGATTCTCACGATTTTGTTTTGTTTTTTACTAACCTATTATTATAAAACATATTCTGTGCCACATGGGAAAATATCTTCCCCTTAGGGCCCCATATCTTACCACACATTTCTCTTTATCTTTTCTTTATACAAACGTTGCCCAACCCCTAAGATTTCTCCTGTATGTATCGAGGGTACAGTTTACAAACATACATGTCACATGCACACACACACACCCCGACGGCCGACACACATCCATCCATCATAGAATTCTTCAGAATTTCTTTCTACACATCTAGACCCAGACTCGAAACAACTATCTGTAGATCATACAAATATTTGTTCCGTGCGGGGATCGAACCCGTGGCATGTAGCGCAGAAAGCTAATCGCTTAGCCACTGCGCTAACCGTGTCGTCAACTTCTCGTTATTTTAGTTTTTCCGACGGGGATTGAGAATTTATGGATGGTAAAATCTTTGACTTTACACATTTATCAAGCTGTCGAGAGTTATGATTTGAACAGATTCAGTTTCACTATCTGGAAATAACGAATAAAGAATGCTCAGCTCATAATATGTTAATTTGACATCATTTTGTAATCAAGCATGCCAAAGAGATTGAAATTCAGTTGCTAGACGTAAGTTGCTCTTGTATTCCATGGGAAGGGCTGGATGGACTTTTATTAATGTACCGAATGAGTTTCAACTACGATATTCTGTTAATAATAAGTGAAAATCAAAAAATACCTACTAATCGTTAGGCGGAGTGATAGGCGTATGCGACTGTTCATAACTGCTAAGACATTCTATGCCCGCAAATAACGCTCTTTTTGAATAAGAAAAAAAGGAAGAAAAACAAATTATGAATCTAAAGTTTTCATGTATCCGGATATCAATAAATATTGAATTGAATTGATAAAAAGTATCCCAAGTATGTGATAACATAACAAGGTCTATTTGTGATCCAAATTTCTTCCAAATTCCAATTTCATTCAGTTGTTTGTGCATTACGAATATCTTCGCAAAATTTCACATTACGGTTTATTATTGTGTGATAGTTAATGGTCTAATTGTTTTACTGCAAAGTTGTGAGCAAAAATCTCACATAAAGAACCCGGTTATTTGTTAGCAAAATGATGGGACATCTTGGGGGACCTTCGGGGGACATTCATGAACATCTGAACCAGGGTTGTTGCTGATGCATGTTTTTATCACATCAGCGGATGCTGATGCTGATGTTTAATCATTGACATTAGCGGATGCTGATGCTGATGCTGATTTTCGTTATTTTCTTAAAAAATCAAGGAATGAATTTAAAAAATAAAAAAACCCTATTTTTTTTAAAGTGAACTTTAAATAATAACGGAAAAGAAAAAAAGTCCAGTAGAATCCTAATGTGGAACATAGCGACTTTAACAGTCGGGACCCGTTATTGGGAAGATTTGAGCCAGTCTCGATTTTTAATGGGTCCCGACTATTAAAGTCGCTATGTTCCACATTAGAATTCTACTGGACTTGTTTTTTTTCTTTTCAATTTATATTTAAAGTTCTCTTTTAAAATAGTCGGGTTTTTAGATTTTTTTAATTAACTTTTTTTATTTCACTCTTTTTAGTTAGCATTTCCCATTCCAAATTACATTTAAAGATATAAGTTACACACGAGAGGTTTTGAGGAAAAATATTTTTTTATGACATAATATAATATGGCGCCAAAAAGCAGCCATTTCAATTTTTATAATTTTGATATAGCCAGTGTCACTCTCACAATTAAGAAAAATCTAACGACACGAGCCGTTTAGGCTACAGAGCGTCACAAAGAAATATACAGGTACACTCGAAAAACATAACCCTCCTACTGGCGCAGTCGGGTAAAAAGCAGTGACCATTATGAATTTATATCTAAAAGTTGCAGTTTTCCTTGATATTGAAATACAAATAAATTTTGTGACTTTGACGACACGGTTGGCGCAGTGGCTAAGCAATTAGTTTTCTGCGCTACGTGCCGCGGTTTCGATCCCCGCACGGATCAAATATTTGTATGATCTACAGGGGGGCTAAAAAGGCCGCTTTTGGTGAATCATAATATGATCCTATTACGATTCTATTTTCAAATCACAAAATGGCCACTTATAGCAATAATTCATATTATGATTCATAATATGATTCCTAATATGAAATGCATCTGTTTGACAGTTTTCTATGGAGATTCGTAAAATGGCTCAATTAATAGGAATTGCAAATGTGTCAAATAGCAGATTCATAAGAAGTTACTTGAAGACATCATATTTCAATTCATCTTTCAGATTTCTTTGAAATCTTAATTAATAATGGCAGATTTAGGGCATTGTTATTGTTAAATCTGAGAATATGAAAAGGTTGTACATAACTTTATCACTAGAACTTCTCGTACTCATTAAAATATCGCATAGGTAGCATAGTACAATTAATATCTATTATTGTAATAGGTATTGAGCTAATGTGGTGAGTAAGCAGTGATAGCAATAAATTGATCTTTATCTTTAGCCTAGCGGTCGAACGCTTGCCTGCCGTGCAGGAGGGTCTGAGTTCGAACCCAGCCCGCACTGACTTGACTTTTCTGGCAATTTGACTATCACTTGCGCTAACGGAAGGAAAACATCGTGAGGAAACTTGCACACCTGAGAGGACCTCGTAAATGTCGATAGTGTGTGTAATAAGCCAACCCGCACTAGGCCAGCGTGGTGGATTAAGGCCTAATCCTTCTCATTCTGAAAGGAGGCCCGTGCCCAGCAGTGGGCTGGATATATTTTATATTTTTATTTAGGTAGAGAGCTTAGATTGTTGATTGGTCCAATCATAAATCTAAGGTAGTGAGTAAATTAATTTGAATGTAGATTGGGATATTACTATTAGGTAGGTTATGAAATGTTTATGAAAATGAAACAAAGTTTTGAGGTCACAGTCACATTTAATACTTTATAATAATAAATGGGTGTTATTTATAGTTAATCATGTAGTAGGTATGAATCTGGCTTAATACATTTCAACCTTGATATGAGTTTCTATACCTGCAGCAAGATACTCTATGCTGGATACTCTATTTCTAAATTGTCAAGTGCTTTGTTTCCAATCATTCTATCTGTGTCTCGTGTCATAATTCTTTTAGTTAATTAAAACCAATATTCGAGTTGGTTTGTCGTTTATTATGTATCAATTTAATTAACTAAAAATGACGAATGAAAAGATGTCTAGACCCGATTCTATAACAAAATATTTAAGACCTGAAAAATTTGACGTGGAACCAAATGCCCCGGGTGCGGATTTGAAATGGATCCATTGGCGATATACGTTTAATAATTTCTTGTCTGAAGAATTGTCTGACAGTACGGCCGATGCTGCGAAGCTGAAATTGGTCATCAATCATATCTCTGCGGCAATTTTTCCATACGTGCGTGATTGTAAGACTTTCGACGAAGCCATAAAGCTCCTAGATAGGACATATGTCAAGCCAAAGAATGAAATCCTAGCACGACACATTATGTCTACAAGAAAACAAAAGCCAGATGAATCTATAGCTGACTATGGGAGAGAACTAAGGCTATTAGCGCGTGACTGTAACTTTCAAGCAGTTACTGCAAAGGTACATGAAGAACAAGCATTACGAAGTGCCTTTATAGCTGGCATAAGTTCATCGAAGATAAGGGAACGTCTTCTAGAAAAAATGACACTGACTCTCGATGAAACGCTTAACCAAGCCTTATCCCTTGAAACTGCCGAAAAAGATTCTCTAGTGATTGGTAACAATGGCGTACATACTGGCTATTCTCATCTCAATGCATTAGTGGAACCTGAACGGTCAAACCTGAATCACACTCCGACGCTACGATCCACTTCACCGAATAACGATCTTAACCAACTTGCGGCTTCGACGTCGCGACCTACTCCACCAAGGCCACGGTCAGCTAAACGGTGCTTTTTCTGCGGTGGTAACATACATCAGAGAATAAAATGTCCAGCTTTTAGAGCTCAATGTCAGTTATGTTTGAAACAAGGACATTTTGCGAGTGTCTGCCGTTCTAGTAATGCTGCCAGTAACGCCGCCCTTTCATTTAACCAACCCTCCGGCACTGTGCATCATAGCGAAATGGCTACTGCAGCTTTTTCTGCCGCCTCTCCTTCAGGTCTATGTAAAGCTACGATACCCATCACAATAAATGACATACGGGCAGATGCACTTATCGATACTGGGAGCTCAGTCAGCTTCATTGATAGAAATATTGTTAGCCTCATGAAGTTGAAACAGAAGCCACATAGACAGACTATCACGTTAGCCTCCCTAAATCACGTTTCGTTTGTTGAGGGGATTTGTTTTGCTACTATCAAGATGAACGAACATGTGTACCAACAACGACCCTTACTCGTCGTGAACAATCTCTGCGCTGACGTCATCGTAGGCCATGACCTACTGAAGGACCACTCAACTCTGAAATTCCAATTTGGAGGAACGAGGAAACCCTTAGAAATTTGTAACGTGATGCAAGCATCATTACCGCATGCTTCTATTTTCACGAATCTCTCGCCAAACATCAGACCAATTGCAATAAAATCAAGACATTACAGCAAAGAGGACAACGAGTTCATCACAAAAGAGATCTCAAAACTAATAAATGACGGTGTTATCGAACCGAGTGTATCACCTTGGCGAGCACAAGTCCTCGTCGCAGGGGGCGTTTCGCACCGCAAACGTCTAGTGATCGACTATTCACAGACTATTAACAAATTTACATGTCTAGATGCATATCCCTTACCTCATATCCAAACAATTATAGACAATGTATCAAAATATAAAGTTTTTAGCCAAATTGATTTGAAAAGTGCGTACCACCAAGTACCGATACTTAACAAAGAGAAAATCTATACCGCCTTTGAAGCCGACGGTAAATTATACCAATTTACTAGAATACCCTTCGGAGTAACTAATGGCGTAGCGGCATTTCAAAGAACTCTTGAATTTTTCATAGACAAAGAGCAGTTACATGGTACCTTTTCATATTTGGATGACGTCACTGTCTGTGGAAAAGATCAGAACGAGCACGACAAGAACCTCGCCAAGTTCATGTCAGCTGCAAATAAATATAATTTGACTCTTAACAAACAGAAAAGTGTTTTCTCTAAAAATTCAATAAATCTTCTTGGTTACACTATCGAAAATAATATAATCAGTCCAGATAACGAAAGGCTAAAACCATTAATTGAATTACCAGCTCCAACGAACTCGGCTGAACTAAAACGAGTCCTAGGGCTGTTCGCTCACTACGCGAAATGGGTCGACAAATTTTCAGAAAAAATCCGACCCCTTGTCAATATTGCTGAGTTTCCATTGGGGGAAGAAGCCATAAAGTGCTTCGCACAATTGAAAAGTGACATCAAAAAGGCTGCTCTTGTGGCTATTGACCACAACGAAATATTTACCGTAGAGACAGACGCCTCAGAATACGCAATAGCCGCTACGTTATCACAAAACGGACGCCCAGTAGCATTCTTTTCTAGAACTTTGTCAAACTCCGAAAGTAATCACCCTTCTATAGAAAAGGAAGCATGTGCTATAGTCGAGAGCTTAAAAAAATGGAGGCATTATCTCATCGGCAAACACTTTCTTCTAATTACTGATCAACAATCTGTCTCCTATATGTTTAATCAAGAACATAGCAGCAAAATTAAAAACGAGAAGATTCAACGTTGGAGACTGGAATTATCATGTTTTAAGTATGACATTTTATATCGTCCCGGCTCACAGAATGTGGCGGCTGACGCCCTATCCAGAGTCTGCGCTTTCATGAATACCAACAAACTGAAGGAATTACATGAAGCTCTCTGTCACCCTGGCGTTACCAGAATGTACCATTGGGTTCGGATGAAAAACTTGCCCTTTTCCGCATCCGATGTCAAAGAAATGACTGCTTCATGTCCAGTGTGTGCTGAGATAAAACCACGCTTCTTAAAGACTAGAGGTCAGCTTATCAAGGCCACAGCTCCTTTCGAACGATTAAATATCGACTTTAAAGGACCCTTGCCGTCGAATACACAAAACAGATATATGCTCACAATAATCGACGAGTATAGTCGCTTTCCTTTTGCCTACGCATGCAAAGATATGACAAGTGCTACGGTGATTAATTGTCTTAAAGACTTATTTTTTACATTCGGACAACCCCTCTATATCCATAGCGATAGGGGATCATCATTTATGTCGGAAGAGCTAAAACTATTTCTAAGAAACAACATGATTGCTTCTTCTCGCACGACTCCGTACAATCCGCAGGGTAATGGCCAAGTAGAACGCTTGAACGGTACCCTGTGGCGTGCTATACAACTAAACCTCCGTTCCAAGGATCTTAGCATTGAAAATTGGGAGCGAGCTATGAAAGTTGCCCTGCACTCCATTCGCTCACTGATATGTACGTCTACAAACTCAACTCCGCATGAACGACTGTTCAGTTACCCTCGTAGATCTCCGAATGGAGAAACCTTGCCCACTTGGATGGTGCCAGGACCGGTACTTTTGAAAAGGAATGTCCGACATTCAAAAACGGACCCACTTGTCGAAGAAGTGGAACTTATCGAAAGTAACCCATACTACTCTTATGTGCAGCGTAACGGAGAAACGGTTACTGTATCAAATAGACAGCTCGCGCCGTTTCCTACTAATGAAGAAAACACGGAACCGGAGCAGTTTGAACCTACTCAATCTACGAATCAATCAGAACAGAACCGAGAACCGTCTGACCGAGAAACGTCTGTTGATCAAATTACTGATGAGCCAGCACCACTCAGAAGATCTACGAGAGAAAGAAGACCTCCTTCTCACTTGAGGGACTATGTCCTCGATGGTGAAGATGATTAAAAGGAGGGGGTGAATGATATGAGTTTCTATACCTGCAGCAAGATACTCTATGCTGGATACTCTATTTCTAAATTGTCAAGTGCTTTGTTTCCAATCATTCTATCTGTGTCTCGTGTCATAATTCTTTTAGTTAATTAAAACCAATATTCGAGTTGGTTTGTCGTTTATTATGTATCAAACCTCTCCGCTCGATTCAGGTCCGAATTGAAAACAATAGATTTCTCTGAATAAGGCTTGATGCTAGGCATGGTGAGACAAATCATATTGACAGCATGAGCAATAGCAGCATTAGCCGCTGCTCGCAAAATGACAGGATTCTGCGAGCCTCATCTAATGGAGCCAGCGGGCAACCTGAAACAATAAATTTATCATTATTCTATTGTAATTGAATTGGTAGTGTTGTATGCACAGACAAAACTTTCGTCTGTGGTTGTATGTACCATCGTCAACAATAATAATCAATATCTCAACCTCATTATTATTAGCTGTAAAGATAGTAGGTAGTTCCGTTTACTACGGTGTCGCCAGTCTGCCGAAGCAGAAGTAAAATTCCATACTCAGGGCTGGGAGAAAGTACTATTATAACTGTGTATTATATACTCATTATGAGAAAGAGAGACTGGCAAAAGCACATTGCCAGACCTAGGAATTGAATCTAAGACCTAACGCTCAGCTGCTGCACTCGACGAATGAAGCTGTCGGTGTTACATAATATTAACATAATAATGAAAATTTGTTGTTTTACTCACTGAACATCTTCCGACATGAAGTGTAAACATTGTCCATTGAAATGTTTATAGACAACATAGTTCTTTTGCAGCTCCTTCCAAAAATGTAGAATTAGTAGTTATTTTATCATATTCACTTTTACAAAAAACGCACATTATAAATGTATGAAAGTAACACAACGAATAGTTAATTCCGTTAGACATTTTATTAAAATTATATTGTTGGCCGCCATTGCAGTTGTCATTCATGGCAACCTTACTTTTTTATACTTCTCACTTGTTGCCAGTCGAAGAAAAAATAACACTTTTATAAATGATTATTTTATGCTTATATACATAATCCTAATTGTTTTAATGATTATTATTACCTCTATTTTATTGAAAAATATATTTATATTAACACAATATATTTAATAATAGCTTTTACAAAAAATACTGATAAGAAACAATAACCGGTAAAGTGACGGTTTTCATATTTTTAGTGTGGCAATAATGACACCTAATACGAATCTGCTAATGAATTGAATTGCATAAAATGTGTGACCATTTTAGCGATGGGTCGAGTCGAGCTTTTTTCAACTCGAGTTACTCGAGTTAAAATATTCTTTGACTCGAGTTGCAACTCGAGTTGACTCGACTCGGTGTTTAAACAGTACGTACGGTCATGGATTCGAATACACGAACATTTCGTGTTTATTTTTCTTGCGTATTAGAACAATTCAACGTATAACCCGAGTGTTTCCAAAGAAAAAAAAAAAAAAATAAGGGTTAGGTAGTATTGTGAATGATAAAACACATAATTTCTAATATAAAAAAATATTATATTGCTCTCAAAACATTAGAAATATTCAATGAAGAATGGTGCTCTGAAAGTTCTCGATGTCGCGTTGGTTCATTCACCCCTAACATTCGGTATTGAGGTTGAAGTCCCAACACTATTTTCACTGGTCACAACAGGAATAGTGGAAATATCAGTACTCTGTCCGTTTCGAATCTCGTTTCCGCTACGAGTTAAATTTTGTCCAATAGCTTCGTTGTACTGAACAATATGTTTCTTTTTTATATGGTTTACCAAAGTTGTTCTATTTCCATTAAATTTATAATTACAAGGACAAAATTTACACACAGCTCTGGAGCCATCGTCGGTTTTGTTAAAATACTCCCATGCAAAGAGTAAAGTAATATACTAGTCACATGCCACACTCTTTTTATTACCAGAGGCCATAATTTAATATAATACCTATTTTTAAGATAATAGAAAGGTGATAAAACTTTCCGACTTGCGAGCGACCCGGCTTTCTCTCTTACAAAGTGTAAATAAACCAGAAAATATAAACAACGAACAAGTCAGCGAGTCGCGTCGACCATCCGCGCCGAGTTAGCCCGAGTTACGTCATACGCGTGAATCGTGATTGGGTAGTTGACTCGGTACTGTAATAAACGACGAACGAGTCAGCGAGTCGCGCGCGTCGATCTTCCGCGCCGAGTTAGCCCGAGTTACGACAACGAACGAGTCAGCGAGTCGCGCGCGTCGATCTTCCACGCCGAGTTAGCCCGAGTTACGATAACGAACGAGTCAGCGAGTCGTGCGCGTCGGTCTTCCGCGCCGAGTTACGTCATACGCATGAATCGTGATTGGTCTGTTGATTCGGTAACTCAGTTGTCACACGCCGAGCCGCGTGGTGAGTGAATGAATAATACGAAGCTATGAACCGACCGAGTCAACTCGAGTTTCGAGTAAAGCAACTCGGGTCACCGAGTTCACAGAGCAACTCGAGTTACCCGAGTTAAACAACTCGACTCGCCCATCGCTAGACCATTTTACCAAAAATAGACGAATTGCTAAGGATCTGCTGGGAATTCGGAATATGAATTCGATTTAGATGAATTGCTAAATGTGGCCGTTTTAGCCCCCCAGATAGTTGTTTCGGGTCTGGTTGTGTGTGTGCATGTGACATGTATGTTTGTAAACTGTACCCTCGATACAGGAGAAATCCTTGTGAGGGGCAATGTTTTTTAATTTAAAAAAAAAATAGAATCAAACTAATAGTAATAATTATGGACTATGGAGCCGTTCCGCCCACGCAAAGTTAGCGGATTATTACTGGCTGTCTAAAGCCGACCCCGGTACGAATGCTGTACCCGCTGACTGGTATTGCGCCCCCGGAAGTCCGCAGAACCATAACAAGTCGTAGCGAGAGAGCAAAGGCGGAAGATGACCCACGTCACCCAATGCACAATTACTCTACAGTGCCCCAAAGGCTACGAAGTCGCAAGAACTTCCTAAAGTGCGTGGATCCCGCTGATATTGATGCCTCTAAAGCTAGGTGCAATCTCTGGCGAGAAAAATTCGATCCACCTGCATACTTTCTCCCGCCATCGGAAACCATTTCACCTGGACATGAACTACCATGGCCGACTTGGAAATCTCTTAATAGACTACGATCCCAAGTCGGCCGAAGTAAAGATAATCTTCACAGGTGGAATTTCACAGATGGATTAGACCTGTGGTGCGAGTGTGGTGTCTCTCCGCAAACCAGGCCATGGTTTGCGGAGACACCATACTCGCACTGCAACTTCCATCCTGCGCCGCATGCCCTACCACCTGCACGCGTGAGGAGCTTATGGCTGCAACTGATTCAGCTATTCGCGTGGCGGAATACTGGGCCAAGTACATTTAATTTGCCATCGACACGCTAAGAAGAAGTAATAATTAGTCGTAGTTGGTAAAACTCGCAAACGAAAACAACACGTGCTATAAGCCCCGCCCTCTCTGCGGTCATGTCACGACTTGAACATCAGCATTAATAATCAGCATCGATCAATGCGGATGCTGATGCTGATGTTCGCAACAACCCTGATCTGAACATGATCTCGGGTGCACTCGGGTGGGTGTTCGCGAATGTCTCAGACCCACATTATAAATTTTTGACAGTTCTCAGAAGTAACAAAACTTCAATGCACCCAATGCACCGTAGACTGAGAAGGCTACAATGCACCCACGTACGTAGTAGTAGTATCTCTAAGTAGTCTGTGAATGCACCTTTGTTTTGAATTTGATAATTGTGTTCTTTATCAAGCCGAATGAAGCCGAAGTAAGGAACTTAAAGTTCAACATTATTTGGGCGTTGCTGGCACGTTTTTGCGTTCAAATTTCATTTCATATCGTTATAATATTTTATCAGTGTTACAAAAACTTAGAAATTTTGTATCACAGTAGATGGTAAGTTTCTGTTTATTTTTAGCAAAAAATATTACTTTCTTATCAATAGTTATAATAATGACATAAGGCATTTTTTTTTTTAAATAATGTAGTGTGCAAGAAGGCTTATAAGTAATTAATTAAAATAAGTTAATTACAAATTAAAATTAGATTAGATTTTGATTAAAATAAATTAGTACCAAAACAAACAAATCATTTCTAGGAAACGGTGTACGCTTTTATAACAAACTCCCAAAAAGTATTACCGAGCTTACTGATAAAAAGTTTAAAACTCGTGTTAAGCTTGTCCTCATAAGGAAGGCCTATTACAGGATCAAAGACTAGAGATGTATGGAAGTGATTATCTTCTGCACATGCGGCTTCCCTGGTGATCCACTGCTTCCTGTCTTCACACACAAATTTTAATAATGCTTCCCTTGTACCTATTCTTAATTGGGTGACTGACTTGAGTGTTAAGTACGCACCTACTAGTATTGTATATAATATTATAGTGGTACTTATGATCTTTGCTGTTCTTTCATTTTATTTTATTGTAACATTAGAATATAGAATAATAGAAGCAGTGATAGCCTAGCGGTTGAACGCTTGCCTGCCGTGCAGGAGGGTCTGAGTTCGAACCCGGCCCGCACCTCTGACTTTTCGGATTCATGTGCGGATTAGAATTTAATTATGACTTGCGATAACGGTGAAGGAAAAACATCGTGAGGAAACCTGCACACCTGAGAGGGCCTCATAAAGTTCTCGATGGTGTGTGTAGTCCGCCAACCCGCACTAGGCCAGCGTGGTGGATTAAGGCCTAACCCTTCTCATTCTGAGAAGAGGCCCGTGCCCAGCAGTGGGACAGTAATGGGCTGGATTTACTTTTTATTGTAATATTGTGTAAATTGAGGTTGAATTTTAGCCGGGGCCCCACATTTGTTGTGTAGTAAGCTTGATTTATGAAAAGAGTATACATGGAGTTTCTTGCCAGGAACAACCCACTTGGAACCGTGCGCCTGGAATCACGACGTTTTGAAAGTGCCTGCAAAGGCCCAGTTAGAATAAAAATCTTTGACTTTGAGTTATGAATCATATGAATGGTAAATATTGTGAGGATTAGAGGATTACCACATTTACCACCTAACAAATGGCCAGCGTTCATAAAGATCAGTTGTTAGGGTATCATAAACAGGATTATTTGTATTTCGCTAATAGTGCTTTATAAGTACTCATCAATATTCAATATGAACAAGTTTTAACTGTCAATGGTACCAACATTGAAATAACAAAAAAATACATAAATTTTAATGAACTCTTAGATTATAATCATAATAATTATATAATGTAATTATGAGGTTTACTTTATCTATGATCGAACTAGATCAAACAACAACATTCTTTTGTACAGTGCCACAAACTTATTGCGCGAATCTTGACTTGAATCCTGCGATTTTGGACCTTATTCCTGAGATAATACGATGCACAATCAGACTCCTACCACCTCGCTGAGCGCTCAAGTTATTTGCCAACGACTTATACCTATTCTTTTCTTTTTTTCAGGTAATTTATGAAGCATGTGGTGCCAATCTTCAAGCGAAAGTACAACCACAACCCCGATTCCGCCGAATTTGTTGAAGAATTTCAATGTTTATGAAGTTTTGGAACCTGAGAAAAAAGGCGCCAAAAATAGAGAGGAGACTAACGTCGAAAAACTTATCGATATCGATGATTGTTCACAAGATTCAGGATTTCAGGACTCGGATCTGAACGCATCCTTTTTAGATAATAATCGAGATTTTGATTTGGTAGATTTGTATCAAAATATTTTTGTTACTCCACAGCATATTAAACAGAATGTTGCTAGTGGTGTAGTTACGAACTTCGCTAGTAATGTCTTAGATATTGATTTCAAACAATTTTTCGATAAATTAGAGTCCGGTCAAAATATTGATTGCACGCAAGCTGCAAATTTTAAAGAAGAAAATGTTTCTAAGTGTGATTATGATGTATTGTTAGAAAAACCAAGAGTTTTGGTGCCTAACGTTTTAACGGAACCGGATGTGGATCCAGAAGATTTAATCAATGAGGTTTTGACGCAAAAGAATATTGAAAAACGAATCTTACAAGAAATTCACCCTTCTGATATAGCGGACATTTCTAAAAGTAAAACAAAATCTGATTTAATTTCTGATTATTCGCATACAAGTTTAAATAACAGCTTTTCTAAAGATTCCAAATTTGAAAGCATTTTTATCAGAAATATGGCAAGTTCTTTTACTAAACAATGTCCTATAGACAGGCAAATCAACAACTCCCTAACTTTCACTGTACGAGCCATGCAAAAAGATGAAAAAGTTTACAAGAAAAAACGTTTAGTAAAACCTGAAAATCAAACATCTAGATTCACTAAAGGTCCAGATATTAACGAGAAATCTGTTGTTTTACCGCAAATAATGGCGCGAGTAATGGCCAGACAGGAGTATTTGGATGACATAAACAGTCAAAAAAAGAGGCTGCTATTAGACGCAGGAGAAAAATTTGTGAAGATTGATTCGCAAGGCATTTCAAATAGTGGGGAGAAACAACGGCACAAAGAAAATAGCGGTGTCGGAACGAATGTAGTTAATTCTGATCGTAGTTCAACTCTTAAAGAAGCTAAATTATGTATGAATAAAGCTACCGAGTCTATTGCTGTCCACAACACAGTTATAACATGTGTGAACTGCAATAAAAAAACTGAAAATGGTATTCTGGGTACGAAATCTGTGAGACTGGATTGCAATCCAACTTTGAGCTATGCTAAATTAAATACGAACAAAGCAACAGCGTCTTTTGCTGTCAACACAGCTAAAACAACTACAAACTCTAATAATCCTTCAGTTAAGGGCAGTTTTGGCGGTGTTACCATACAAACTGATAAAAGGTTTGGGGCAAATTGCAATATTCCTTCGGTTAGTAAGGAACCTAGCGCTTTTGGTGCAAATTCCATCAAAACTGATAAAGGCTTCGGAAAAGTTTCCCCAAAAGTCTTGATGGCTGACTGTAACAAAGAACGATTGAGAGCTTTGAAACAAAGTCAAATGTTCAAAAATTTTGTGCTGAACGGAAAATTTGAACTTTAAAATTTTGATTGAGGCTTACAGGAACGAAAGAAAAACATATCATTTATATTTTATTTTACATTATTTTATGCCCGCATTTACTAAAAAGCTGTGATAGCTTAACAGTTGAACGCTTGTCTTCCATGCAAGAGGGTCCCAGTTCCAACCCGGCCTGCACCTCAGACTTTTCGAATTTATGTGCGGATCGCAATTTGATTATCACTTGCATTAACGGTGAAGGAAAACATCGTGAGGAAACCTGAACAACTGAGATAGCCTCATAAAGTTCTCAATGGTGTTTGTAGTCCGCCAACCCGCTCGAGGCCAGCGTGGTGGACTAAGGCCTGACCCTTCTCATTCTGAGCAGAGGTTCGTGCCCATCAGTGGAACAGAAATGGGCTGGATTTATTATTTTTATGGCCACGACTTCTTGCACAGTCTAGATTTCTCCCATAAAAACTTCATTGCACCCCTGGGTTGAATTTCGACACAAAACTATACGCGATTTTACAACGGGGACTATGATTAGGGTTGTAATAGTATTTTATAGTAAAGTATTGTACGTTATTCTGGGCAAATGTATTTTATGCTTTATAAGAGCAACTAAAAATACTTTATTTTACCTATTTTGACTTTTCAAGGTTTTATTTTAGTAACCCCTGACGAATAAGAGTTGTGTTATATGTTTGTAGTGGGTATCTGTGTATCGGTGTATCTATGTATCTGACTGGCAAGACGTCCGTTTTGGTGATAGTACATACTTTTCTATTCTATAACGATAGGACATTTACATAGTCTAAGGGCTAAGTTCACAAACAACTAAACAGGTGTTTAAAATAAAAACAGACGTTTACCCATACAAATGTTCATGTTAAACGGCTGATGTTGTCTTAAACGTCTGTTATTTTGTGGGTGAACTGAACATAGCTCTAAAGTGACTGAGAATTTGACGGCCGGTTTGTTCTCCGGTTAGCCGGAATCATAAAATACTTCGGTAATAATAAATTGGTGCTAAGGCTTTCCCATTAGGGGTTATCCATAAAGTAAGAAAAAGAAAGAAAGAAAGAAAAATATTTTATTTCTGCAGCAAAAACGACACACATACTATACAGTACGTCTGAGTACGTCACACTCAAGAACTTTAGGTTCTTGGTCACACTAATTTCGTATTTTTTTACCCCTCCCCGTCCTTGTCACAGTTGATCACATTTGTGAGACCCCCCTCCCTAGTGTGACGTCACATGTTTTTCAATTTTACATCTAGAAATTATTAAATTATAATCAAATCAAATCAAATCAAAACTTTATTGCATTCCATAATGTAAAGTTAAAACAGATGGTAGGCTTAATCTAAGGATCAATTATGGACCCTGTCGGGCACAGCATGGTTTGGTAGGAGAGAGGAAAAGCTGCTTTATTAATACTTTATTTATTATAATGTAGTTATTTAATTAATGTAGTTAATGTAGTTGTTATATATTATTTCACTGTTGCCGATATATTTTATGACATTCTTTTTGTTCAATATTTATTAGTTATCCATTTATTATTATTATTTTGGTAAATTATTTAATATAAGTATAATTTTTGCACTATTTAGTATTTATTTGTGTTCTTTAGATATTTAATAATATGATTTAATTTATTGTACTTTTTATCAATTGTTGTTATAGGTTTTTTTTTTTTTTTTTTTTTAACTGAAAATTATTGCTCTATTTATTATTTATAATTAAAAGTTTTATAATTATACATATTTAATATTATTATTTAGTAACTATGAATTTAATTTTTTTATTGCAAGTTTGATGAATATGGCAGTATATAATTAGTAGTATTTAATTTATTGCACTTTTCATTATTTGCTAGTACATTACCTATGTAATATTAATTAAATTATTTTTTGAAATTATTATAGTTCGGCCGTTCAGAGAATGCGTTCCTGACACCTGTCAGTTGAACATGTTTCTTTTTTATTAAAGATTATATTTAGCGCTAAACTATTTTAGTTTATTATAGGTTTATTTTAATAGAATTTTGTATCAGTAGTGCATGTAAACGATAGATATCTACTAATAATGTTTCGATAACAAAAAATTCTCGTTTGTTCGTAACTGACAGGTGTCAGGAACGCATTCTCTGAACGGCCGAACTAACAGCATTCCGAAATTAGTTTAATTCCATTTAAATATTTTTTTAATATGATTTTGAAATGTGACGTCACGAAACTTAGGACCCCTCCCGCTCCTTATCACATAATGTCACACAGCACTACGTCGACCCCCTCCCCCCCTTAACGTCTGGCGTACTTTATGGATGGTCCCTTAGCCGATAACGACACCGATATATCGGTGGCATTAACAAAAGCGTAGTGAACGCGGTTCGTAATAAAATGTTAGAGATTGTCTATTCACCGATTTCGTTGTGTCGATACCGTCTATTAAGAAACGCCACAATATTTATAATATCGATAATTATATTAAAGATTTTCTCTTTATAGTATTAGTTAGATAATAATATTATGAATTAAGAAAAATTACGTACAGTAGTGTCGATTCTGTCGCGCACTTTGGCAGGACTAAACAAAACAGTCTCTCGTTTGTTTCTTTTTATTTCAATAGAAAAAGAAAGTGCCAGATGCGTTTCGCGGACAGAATCGACACAATACACTTACCTACTTAATAGTCGGGTATAACATTTTATTCCTTGTTATTAACACTGTAAATAACAATTATCAATATGGAATCACTGTTTTTTATTGTGAATAAATTTATACAAATTACATTGTAGTATTTGTAGTTTGCTCTCTTGAATAAGATTATAACTAGAGTTGAAAACTTCCAGGAAAGTTTCCTTTTCTGAGGAAAGTTTCCTGAAAACTTCCAAAACTTCCGGAACTTTGGAAGTTTTCAAATTAAGTTTTTCTATTTATGAAATCAACAAATTCGTTGCTTTGGGATTACTCAGAATCAGTAACGTTAAATGAAAATGATCCTTTAATTTATTTCTATTTCCTTTTATTATTTTAATTATTTATGGTACCTATTGAAGCTAATTGATGAAATAACGTTTTTTATTCAATCGGCTTAAATCATACGAAGGCAACGGGCATAATGTATACACCGAGCGGTATGACGGAAGTTTTGGAAATATTCATTTTTAACATGTACCCCTACCCCGCGTCCCGTCCTGTGCTCGCTGTGTTCGAATATTTAAAATCTAGCTAAATGTAACATATTTTAAGCACAAAGTATCCCCAATTACTGTTTTTATAAGTAAAAAATCATTTCTGAAAACTTCCAAAACTGCCGCAGTTTTGGAAGTTTTCGGGAATATTTCCGGTAAACTTCCGGAAAACTTCCAAAGTTTCGGAAACTTTCCGCAGTTTTCAACTCTAATTATAACCTCTATTTGCCAATAGCAGGGGAATTCCCTTGCTAAAGAACAAACAAGTGACGGTAGATGGCAAAGAGTATGTAATGGTAGATGGCAGCAAGTTTGTAGTGTTGTCGTGTACAAAATTGTAATGAAACCTTTGTACACGATCGCCAAAGATTTTAATAACAATGGTATAGTACTCGCAAATCTTTATGAGCCCTGAACTGAGCTCTGAACTCTCTCCTTCTCTCTCTCTAGCACCTATAATCAGCGTACTATTATAGATGCTAAAGGGAGAAAGGGAGAGAGTTCATAGGGCTCATAAAGATTTGCGCGTACTGCATCTTTAATTAGTATAATTATAACGGTAGGTACCCAAGACAATTAAATTATGATTTATAAAACGTGATTATGAGATCTACGTACGGGCTATTTATATGACTTAGGTTCGTGGTCGAAAAAAAGCAGGCAAATAAAAAAATCGAACCAAAAAATGTATTTGAATAAGTAATTATCATTCCGAATAAATGGTGAAATTCCGAATAAATAAAGACGGTGGCGTGCAATTTTCATTTATCGGGTTGCCACACTAGAAACTTCAAATTCAATTACTTTTTTATTCGCGTTTCAGAGAACCCATAAAGATATTATTTATCGTTGCTTTATTTGCTACCTCTTTTACACCTAGGTGACATGATATTGCTATCTTACTTTAATGCAAATAATTATGTAATCTGATAACTGAAACGAGTAAAAATATTGTTTATTTTACAGTGAATTTTTTACGTGATAATTTTACACGTTTATGAGCGTAAGTGAAAAGTTTTAAATAATCAAAATGTCCAAAATGGATAAGATATTAACATTAGAAACAGAAATCAGAGAATTGCGTAAAATTATTAAAGATAAAGAGGATGAAATGGAGAAAATTCGGAGGGAACTAACTGACGTAAGTATATTATTTGTTTATATCTCTTCTTCATCGTGTCCTCAACTGCTGAGTATCGAAATCACATACTACGGACTTCTAATGTATGCGGTATTCCACGATGTAAACCTTCTTAGCACATGATGCCTACTGACAGCCTTTTTTCAATGCGTCCCACCATATTGTTGCCGGCGGCCCGCAGCGGCGCTCTGCTATATCATCATTAATAAATTAAAATGCAAACAGAATTGTTAGCCGGCTACCGGATTCAAAAAGGTCTCAGTCGTACCTACAAATTAATTGGGTATCATATTTCCAACATTGCCTGTCTTTTATTCATTATTAAACATATTTTTTACATCAATAAATGCTGCATGTATGAATGCATGTGCATGTTTTATTCTTTTATTTTTTGTTACTTTATCTTTAAAATTGTTTTTGTGCTGTGTCAAATAAATACTTTTTTCTTTCTTTTCTTTCATATTATAAAATAAAATATACATTTAAAAACATAAAGAATAGGAACCAACCAGCATCGGGAACAGGGTCCAAGCTACCGGTGGCTAGGGCTCCAGAGAGAGGAACCTCCTCACAATGCGTGCCGTGTCGAGGAGTACCGCCTTCTGTATCAAGCTCTTGATCCAACCCCCAAATGAAAGCCTCATAAGATGTTGGTTGAGGCTCTTGACTAATATATTATTATAATTATTAGTTCATCACTATTTAGATTTTTTTTAAATTCCTTTCTTTATTTTGCCTGTATTATGGGAATAAACATAAATTTTACATGTACTTGCACCCAGACCTGGAACAATTATCTGTAGAGCATACAAATATTTGTTCTGTGTGGGAATCAAACCCACTACACATAGCATAGAAAGCCAATTAATTGCTTAGCCACTATGCCAACTCTTACCAAATACGAATGCCCTTTCCGACTAACCAATATACATCTACAGATAGTTGTACCAGGTCTGGGTGTGTGTGCGAAACTCACTGAAATGTTTCACGGTTACAGGAGCAGGCAATTTTCAAAGAATGGAATACGGGCACAGAACCTGCTGAGAGCAGTGCCCAGGAGTCAAGGGTTAAATGTGGACCACTACCCAAATGGGCGATAGAGAGGTAAGATTTTATTTTTAACCAACTTCTAAAAAGGAAGGACATTCTCAATTCATTAATTTTTTTTGAATGCTGCCGTTTTGGATTATTGGCTGTCATGAGAAAAGGCTTAATTAGCACTTTTGAAAAATATACACATACCAACTGATAGATATTGCTACTACTACCACTGCTACTACCATTGAACTACTGAAAAAGTATGAAACAAGAAAATATTAATACATATTCATAGTGATGTTAAGAGGATTGATTTAATAATTAAACCATTGCCCACAGATACAGTCGGCAGATTCTGTTGCATGATATAGGTGTAAAAGGACAGAGTAGGATATGCGAGGCCAAGGTGCTAATAGTGGGGGCTGGGGGGCTGGGCTGCCCGGCCGCTATATACCTCGCGGGGGCTGGCGTTGGTGAGTACACTATATGACTACACATAGAAACATTACAAGCCTAGAAGAGTAAAAAAATTTTGACATATTATTGAACTGTAACGCGCTAGCGTGACTTTTCTATCTAATACGCAGCGTAATGAGTTAAAAAGAGACAGATATATATAATCTCGGCACTCGTCAAATAGAACAGAATCATTATGTAGCCGTATTACGATATCAATGGTCACCAGTCTGGTCACCAATTCCTAAGGAAAATTGCTAAATCCTTTAGTTATGACATTTCAAAACTGGCTTCATTTGGACTTGTATGACAAGTCGATTACAGCTAGCTGTCTCTTTCAATCTCATAAGCGTGTGTATTTGATGAAATAGTACCACTACATTTGAAAAGTTCCATTAATAGCTACTCTTCTAGGTTTATCATATTTCTATGACACTATACAAAGTGTATCAGACATGCGTGGTCATATTTAAGGGTGTGGATCAGACCATCAAACCGAACCACTTTCTCTATGGGACCAACATCGTAATCACGAAAATAAAATCAGTTGTCCATGTTCCCGATGCCGGTGGCCTGCTAGTCTTATTTTTTTTTTTATTATTTAAAGATATATAAAAGTATGTAAAAAAGATGACTAAAGGGAATGATAATAATATATAAAAATATAATATTATAAAGAGATTAGATTTGATTGTTTGTTTGTTTGTAATGGATAAACTCAAAAACTACGGGACCGATTTTAAAGATTCTTTCACCAGCAGAATGCTACATTATCAGTGAGTAACATAGGCTATAATTTATAAAGATATCACGCGGGCGAAGCCGCTGGCAGAAGCTAGTATTAGTATAGATTTATTAAGAATTCGCCGATGTGACTTCTATATTGCCGTCTGTTTCAGGTGAAATCGGTATAATTGACTACGATATCGTAGAATTAACTAACATACATAGACAAATCCTTCACTTCGAACAAGATCAAAACACCAGCAAAGCTGAGTCGGCAGCTAACACCCTTAGAAGGTATGGTATAGAATATACGTAGAATAGAATAGAATAGATCTTTATTTCATGTAAACCAGATACAGACATTTATGAAATGTCGAGACTCTGTATTTATTTATTTATATAGCAAACTTTACAGCTTTTAAGTTCGAAAACATAATCTTATAATTAGAAACTTATATAGCCCATTACAAAGTTTGGCACATTACAATTCATATAAGGCGATTACATCGCATTGACATACAATAACAAAAAAAAGAAGTTAATAAAAAAGTTACATGCATTGAAGCGACAGTAATTGGTGTAAAGTATTACCTAGTGTGTTTGGAGGGTGTATGAGGGTGTGCAGGGGTGTGTGTGTGATGTGCGCATGTCTGTTGTCTGCTTGTTCTGCTCAGCCTAATGGTCCTCACCCACATGGCAGGGTAGACTCCTCATCATCAAATTGGTGAATTTAATTCGGCTAAGGAAAAATATATCGATTTGTTTATCCATTCATAAATGTGGTATGGTTCCAAATAGTAGGTCCTATGGAGAAGAACCGGCAAGAAACTCCATGGTAACTCTTTTAAAATAATAGATTACAATCTTGATCAGTACAATGTTGTGGTAAGAGCTGCAAGAATAATGTAATTTAATGTGAATAAAAATAAGAATAGGATAATAATGATTTGCCTCTGAATAAGTTCCTAGAGTCTCGACATTTAATAAGTGCCTGTATCTCTATTCGATTCTATACTATTTACTGAATAAATATACTGATTGTATCCTTTATGTTACAGCATAAATTCCCGCATAAAAATCGTCCCTTATAAAGTACAGTTGGACTCCAAGAACGCTCTGGAGATTGCGTTGAATTACGATGTGATACTTGACTGTACCGATAACGTGCCAACCAGGTACCTGCTTAGTGATCTCAGTTGTCTCACTAAGGTAAGAATATTGCATACCCGCGCACCTAGAGTCTCGACATTTCACAAGTGCCTGTATCTGGTTTACATGAAAAAAAGATCTATTCTATTCTATTGTTCATAATTATTAGCATATTATATACAGCGTAGCAAGGTCCCCCAGGCAGTAACATTACTTTGTAACTCCCGACAATCGTAAGCCACCAAAGCTATAAAAAGATATCGTAATAGCTAAGTGATAACCGAGTAGAGAATTCGATCCCGGGCCTAATTTCTAATCCCGGGATTTCGGGATTGTACACAGTCAATCCCGGGATCCCGGGATAATCCCGGGATTTAAGATTGCAAACAAAAAATTACGTAAGGTATATAAAAATCTGCTTTTTTATTGACAATGCAAATTAATGTCCTTAATGTAATTAGACGAAAAAAGTAAAGTAAAAATTCTACAAAAACCAACTAAAACCCTTTTTTAACCCCCGACAAAAAAGAGGGGTATTATAAGTTTGTAGTGTGTTGCTGTGTATCTGTGGATTTGTGTATCTGTCTGTGGCATCGTAGCCATAGATCGTAGCCCCAAAGCGGATGGACCGATTTCAATGCAGTTATCAATTGAAAGCTAGTTTAATCGGGTATCATCTTAGCTATGTTTCATGAAAATCTGTTCAAAAGTTATATTATCTCTTTTTTTTTGTTGGAGTCGGGGATTTTTGACGGTTAGGTTCACTAAACACAGACAGCGGTTTCTCTCTCGTTACTTCTTTTCTGTGTACTGTGGTTAGGTTATTTAAGTAAAAAAACAACATTTACTTAACAAAATTAATAGTACATTATGGTACAAGTGTGTAATGTTGGTGATTACCGCTGAGGCGCCATTGAGACCCGAGCCGTTAGGTGAGGGTCTTAAGAGAGCCGAGGACGGTAATCATCAATAAACACGTGTATCATACGACGTTTTTCAACACACTTGTGAAGAAAATAATACTAAAAAGCCATTTTATTTAGTGAGTAAAAAGTTTATTTAGAGAAACAATTAGTAAATGTGCAGTTGGTAAAATTATAATTAACTGTGAACACGATCTTTTTTGTTTCGAAACTTTTTTTAAAACAAAGCAACTCAACCAATTTAAAAAAAAAAAACCTATAACTCACTTGTGAATAATAGTAAAGAAAAAGTCACAGTTTGATTACAGGTGTCATTATGTGCCTAATTGCGGTGAAATTAGAGCCATTTTATGAGCAAGTGTGTTGAAAATGAACTTATAGCATTATCACTACATAGTATAAAACAAAGTCGCTTCCCGCTGTCTGTCCCTATGTAAGTATGTATGCTTAGATCTTTAAAACTACGCAACGGATTTTGATGCGGTTTTTTTAAATAGATAGAGTGATTCAAGAGGAAGATTTATAAATGTATAATACTTTCATCTTTAATGTAAGGATAGTAGAGAAACTGCATCCGTGCGAAGCCGGGGACGGGTCGCTAGTGTAACATAAACTTAACAAGTGTTAATTAATATAGCATAATATAATAATAGTAGGTAATCTGACACATTTCTCATATAGGTAGCATCATAACTATGTATAAAAAACTAATTGAACGATTATATTTTTACTTTGATTACACTTTCGTCAATCCCGAAAATCCCGGGATTATGAAAATTTAATCCCGAAATTTTCAGGACTGGAATAGGGCCGGGATCCCGGGATCCCGGGATTCGGGATCCCGGGATCGAATCCTCTATAACCGAGTTATATTTAATTGAAAAAAAAAACACCTATTTCGCCCCCTAAGGGATGAATTTTCAAAAACGCGAAATCACGTGTTTTATTATTTCTAACCAAAACCCTAAACACCAATTTTCACGTTTCTCACTTCAAAAACAATTTTCACCCCCTATTTCGCCCCCTTATGAATTATGAATTTACAAAAACGCAGAAAGACGTGTTTCTTTATTTCTAACCAAAAGCCTAAATACAAATTTTCATCTCTCTCATTTAAGAAATTAAGGAACTCTCAGAAAAACTTTAACCCCCTATTTCACTCCCTTAGGGGTTGAATTTACAAAAATCCTTTCTGATTACGTGCCTACGATACAAAAGGAACCTATTCTCCAAATTTCGTGACTCTAGCTTCAGTAGTTTCGGCTGTGCGTTGATGATAAGTCAGTCAGTCAGTCAATCAGGACTTCTCTCTTTATAATATTACTATGACTATGATATGACTATGATTCTGATCAAGCTTCATGTAAAAATTTAGTTACTTTTATTTACCATACATTTTTCTATGAAAAAATACCTTTGTGTGCACATAATCTAAAATCACTGTATCTGATGTTAATATTTAGTTACTTTTTCCAGCTTCCTCTCATATCTGGCAGCGCTCTGAAGATGGAGGGCCAGCTAACTGTATACGGGTATAGAAGTGATACACATACTGTCGAAAAGGTAAGATCTTTTTCTGAAGCTCAATTCTTGTAATTAATTTAGACTATGACTGAAAGTTGGCCGAACGGAGATTATAATATTACTAGCTGACCCGGCGAACTTCGTACCGCCAATAAAAGAACTGTGCACCTACCTACCTACCTACATACTTACTCTAGCCTATCTACCTACTTACTCTAGCCTATCTACCTACATACTCTAGCCTATCTATCATACCTACCCTCCTATCTACTATACCTACCCTACCTACCTACCTACCCTACCTACCTACCTACCCTACCTACCTACCTACCCTACCTACCTACCTACCCTACCTACCTACATACTCTAGCCTATCTACCATACCTACCATCCTATCTACTATACCTACCCTACCTACCTATCTTATCTACCATACCTACCTTCTCCTTACAATTATATCAAACACAACAAAAAAAGAATTAGCGAAATTGATCCAGCAGTTCACGCGTGATGGCGTGACCAAGGGAAATAGGGATTCATTTTTATGTACATATCATAAAGTTATTATTAGTGGTAATAGAGGAACACAGTGTGCGAGTGAGAAACCGATCTTTACGAAAATCCTACGTGCGAGAAAGAGACACAATTAAATGTTCGTAGGACCGATTTGAAACAATTCATGAACTATTAGGTACCTGTCAAAATAAGATCTCGTATTATTTTATGATTTTCTTCACAATCGTTCTGTATTTTATTGGATAAATATCAATAATCGAAAAGGTTTCGTGTCCTGTGTTAGACTGCAGTGTAACTTACAGCAATAATGCAAATAAAGAGACCTTTTACAGGTAAATACCGTACAGTGCAATATTACTTTCAGAGTGCATATTTCCATAGAAAATATTCCTAAAATTATTTAGTAATACATTTATAACATGCAGTAAGCCCTCTATTTTCTAAATAATATATTATTTTAAATAATTATGTGTAAGATAAAAAAATATTGTGTTCGTGAAAATGTGAAAATTAAACCGTTTGGCATAGGTTGTGTGTACAAAATCTATCGATATGTCGATATTTCCAAATTAATTTTTCGTACTACCTAGCTTGGTCCATTGCATAACTTGAGAGTTATTGTTAATCCTTGCTTATTTGTATATTGAAAGGTTGATTTAGTCCGGCCCCGCACATTGTCAGAAAATCATAGTCGGAATATTTCTGACGCACCGGAGGGCACTAGACACTATTCACACCATGTTTGTACTATTACAACATTTTAATAGTACGTACATAGCCCATACCCGCATTTTGTACTAGCCCCACAGATGACAGAATTTTCCGAATCGTACGTCCGCTTCTACAAGAAGCAAACTTACGATTCCGAAGATTCTGATTCTGTCGCACATTAAAATGCATATACTAGCGCTATTTCCAGACAAAGAATAGCCTGGTGAAAAAAATAACTTCACTATATTGACTGGCTAACTTCATAACTTCCAGGTTTCCGGACCACATTTCTCGGCCTGTGTCAGTGTACAAATACAGGGACCTATCACCAAAACCTTCAACATCAAAACCGAAACGTCTGACGTCAAGAAATAATGAATATGATAATGAATGATTACATAATGTTTACAATAAATTTTCTTTTTACTTACCTATTCGTCACTTTCGTGACGTTAATAATTTTGCCATTGACTATATATATAAAGCTCGATTACCACTGACTGACTGACTGACTGACTGATTGACACAATTGTTCTCCCAGAAGGAGCCGTGGGGGGTAAAAGTCATGTATGAGGGTCATATAGAAGGGGGTCCAGTGAGTCCGGGAAAAATCCGAAATGACCTGAAAGTGGAACGCTGACCGGAACTGCCCTACGGATCTCGAAAATGGCAAGTCGAACACCCACACTGCCGGAACTAAAAATGTCAAGAACCCTGGGCCGTTTGACGAGCCGGTGAAAAAAAGATGGCGTCCATACAAAAAAAGATGGCGGCCATACAAAATTGAAACGCTCACCGTTCCGAAACCGTTGGAGATGGTGGGGGGGTGCTCGACCAAATGTCATAGAGGACGACGGGGGCTTTCCGGTGGGGGTCATAAAAATCCAAGATGGCGGATTCAAAATGGCGGCCAAAAAAAAATATGGTCCGAGCCGGCTGAAAATTGGCGTCCGGGGGTTTTCGGGGGCACCGATTCATAATCCGGGATCAAATTTTTCTTTCCGCCATTTTTCAAGATGGCCGCCATACAAGTGTTCATTTTGGATTTTCACCCAATTGTTCTCCCAGAAGGAGCCGTGGGGGGTAAAAGGGATGTATGGGAGTCGTATAGAAGGGGGTCCTGCGAGTTTAGGAAAAGTCCGAAATGACCTGAAAGTGGAACACTGACCGAAACTGCCCTACGGATCTCGAAAACGGCAAGTCGCAAACCTATACCGCCTGAACTAAAAATGTCGAGGACCTTGGGCCGTTTGACGAGCCGGTGAAAAAAAGATGGTTTCCATACAAAAAAAAATGGCTGCCATACAAAATCAAAAATCATATTTTTTTTAAGTTATGATACAAGCTCCACCTAAAAAGCCCTCGCGGGCCGCATGCGGCCCGCGCACCCGCGCGACCTCTAGTCCTAATATAAACCTCTATTACGTAACTTTTAATATTTTAAAATGACAGATTAAATATGTCAAATATGGTATTTTAGTATAAAGAACATTTGAAAGATTTAATTGGTAATTTTAAAAGATTATAAGTTAGGTACATAATTTAGCCTAGCAGATTCTAAATGATATTCCACTCCTTATTAGTATAGCCGATTTTGATATCGATATTGCAGGGATATTGTCAATTCGGTGATATTATAATTTCACAATAACACGGCCATATCGATAATGCGGAGACGTCAAAGTCACATCCCTAAACTTCACACACATGTCAAATGCGCTAACATACGTATTTCTTTTTTGGTCTCGCGATAATGAAGACAGTGTTCCTCTATTACCACTAGTAATAATAACTTTATGGTACATATAGATGAATTGACGAAAAATTGGGATTCTACTCCTGATAAAGTTCAGTCCGATTTCAGTATGATTTGAATTCAATCTTCTTACAGACTCATTTCAATCTCATTTTTGACGTTTATGTATGGACGACCATACATAAACGACAAAAATGGGAATCATTATTATCCTATTCTTATTTACATTAAACTACATTATTCTCGCAGCTCTTACCACAACATTGTACTAATCAAGATTATAATCTATTATTTAAAATAGTTACCATGGAGTTTCTTGCCGGTTCTTCTCCATAGGACCTACTATTTGGAACCGTGCACCTAGAGTCTCGGCATTACATAAGTGCCTGTATCTGGTTTACATGGAATAAAGATCTATTCTATTCTATGTCGTTACAGGGCTGTACATACCGCGGGCCGTGCTACCGCTGCGTGTTCCCCTCCCCCCCGCCCCCCAGCGCGGTGGGCTCGTGCTCCACCCATGGGGTGGCGGGGCCGGTGCCCGGGGTTATAGGTAAGTCTTCTGTCATGAGCTACAATATGGATTTTTTTATAGAAAAACTAGCTGTACCCTGTGTGCTTTGTAATTAAGGTTACCTATACGAAATTAGAAAAAAAAAAAAAAAAACTGACTTCAAAAAAATAAATGTATAAAATAATTTTCTTAAAAAATGTAAGTTTTGAAGTCGGTGCCACTGCCATGTTAGTTGCATTGAAGAATTAAAGGCCCTTACTTCAGAAGCTGTTAAGTTTTGGAAGAAAATTATTTGATACTTTTTAGTTTTTTGAAGTTGGTTTTTACATTTTTTGTTTATTTTATTTTTCTATTTTGAGTGGCATAAACAATACATAAACATGCGATTAAAGCAATCGCGAGTGATATGCTGTTATTCATTCAAGAGTTCCATTGTCTATCTCCGAAGATCTTCATCAGATCTTCACCAAATTTACATCGAGAGTATACCCTTTCAAACAAAATAAGAATTTTTAATATTGGTCTGCAATTGTCAGAGTTATCGCGTAACAAACATACAAAAATAATAACAAAATATTATAGTTTAAAAAAATATTAAAAAACACGCTTTTGTCATCCAAACTAAACGTGTATGCAAAATTTCAGCTCAATCGGAAACCGCCCAGTGGGTCAAATTTAACTTCCAAGATTTTCTTACATAGTTACAAGTGAGGCTAATAAAAGCGCGTTTAAAAACACAATTTAAATTGAGACCTACTTTTTTTGAAGTCGGTTAAATCACGAATTATTTTAAAGATTGTCATTGTTTACAGGCACTCTGCAAGCTATGGAAGCCCTCAAATACATATTGGACGTATCACCGAAGAAATTGTTGGTGGAGAGGATGCTGATCTTCGACGCTGAAGACATGACTGCCAGGACTGGTGACTATAACTGGAATACCTTAGATTATTGATTGGTTGTAATAATAATAATAAATAAGTCTCGACCGACACCTCAGGAGGCTCTCGTTAGGCAGTTGGATCAAGGGCTTGATTCAGAGAGCAGTACTTCTTGACACGGCACGCATTGTGAGGAGGTTCCTCTCTCTGGAGCCCTAGCCGCCGGTAGCTTGGACCCTGTTCCCGATGCCGGTTGGTTCCTATTTTTTATGTTTTTAAATGTATATTTTATTTTATTTTATAATATGTATTTAAAAATAAAATAAAACGACTCTTTCAGTTTGACATGTAGAACCAGACAAAAGAATTTTATATTCATATTTTGAAATACAACACCCCCTCTCAAAATATCTCTTATAAAAATCATTGAACATTAGGTACTTTATACACATGAAACATTAACAATACCTAATGTATTCATAAACTTATAATGCTTAACAGAATTTAAACTTTTTGTTAATAAATCTGCTGGCATATCTGATGTACATAAATACTTAACCAAAACAATTTTATTATTTATCATCTCTCTACAATAATGATATCGAACATCAATGTGTTTAGTCCTATTATGAAATACAGGATTAACTAACAACTTATGTGCACTTTGATTATCATTATATAAAGTTATTTTGTACATCACTTTGGTCATTTCATATTGCAAGTTTCTCAAATACACTGCTTCTTTACAGGCCTCTGAAATTGCTACATATTCTGCTTCTGTGCTAGAAAGCGCAATGCATTTTTGTTTACTACAACTCCAAGATATTGCAGACCCTGACAACATGAAACAATAACCTGTGTATGACCTTCTATCATTCAGATCATTAGCCCAGTCAGCATCAACAAAACCTTCTATCTGAATATTGTCATTCTTACAATACTTCAAACCTATACCCTTAGTTTTCTTTAAATATCTTAATAACCTCTTAGCATAAATCCAATGCTCTTCACTATGACAGTTATTAAATTGACTAAGATAAGACACTGAATAAGCTATATCAGGTCGTGTGAGAACAGCCAAATACATTAAACTACCTATAAGCTGTTGATAAGGATTTTGACTTTGACAACCTTCCTTTTTGTTTACAGTCAACTTGGTCTCCATTGGAGTAACAGCTGTTTTACAATCTGCCATGTTAAACCTACTTAACAACTTGTCAATGTAATTTTCCTGACTCAAAGTTACAATACTTTTTTCTCTATCAAAATTAACTGACATTCCAAGACATTGCTTCACACGTCCTAAGTCTTTAATTTTAAAATTATTACTCAACATTTCTTTAAGATGTTTCATTTCATTTACACTGTTTGAGAATACAAAAAAATCGTCAACATACAAAGTAACAATTGTTCGATTGCTACCAACAAATTTTGTATACAAACATGGTTCCAATTTAGATTTATAATAGCCATCTGCTAACATACAGTTATCTACCTTCTTATGCCAAGCACGGGCAGCCTGTTTGAGACCATACACAGCCTTTTTTAACTTGAGAACTTTTTTATCATCTCTACATACAAAACCAGGTGGTTTTTGCATGTATATAGTCTCATCCAGATCCCCATTTAAAAAAGCTGTCTTGACATCTAGATGAACAATATCTAAATTCAACTGAACAGACAATGAAAACAATAATCTCAATGTAGTATGCCTTACTACCGGGGAGAATGTCTCGTCATAATCTACACCATACTTTTGTGAACACCCCTTAGCGACAAGTCTTGCCCGAAATCGCACAGTGTTGTCATCCTCAAACTTCTTTCTAAGAACCCATTTGCATTTTACGACAGTCGAACCTCTCGGAGCGTCTACGACTTCCCAAGCTTTGTTGTCTTCAAAGCTTTTCAACTCATCTTTAACAGCTTCCTGCCAATGCTCCTTCTCAGGTCCCTGTAATGCCTCTTCTAATGACAGATCTTCGACATCAACACTATTCTCTGTGCACATAAAACCATATCTATCAGGCTTTTTTCTTTCCCTAGGTGGTAAAGACCTTGAATTTATTTCCATATCAGAACTTTCATCAGCTGCCATCGATTCTTCATTTGGTACATACGTTTCATCAGGGTTTTCTGTAGAAATAAAAGAATCATCAAGCTGACTATCGTCTCCTCGTACATCCCCCACTGGATCCTGACTCCCTGATGCTGCACTCCCTGTCTCTACAACTTCAATCAATCTCTCCTGATGTAAATTATTTTCTTCTAAAATAATAACATCTCGACTGGTTGTGATTGCCTTAGTTGTTGGGTTATACACTCTGTATCCTTTGACATCCTCAGGATAACCTAACAGAATACATTTTTCAGACTTCTTGTCCCATTTACGTCTTTTCTCCTTAGGGATATGCTTCAAAACGGTACTGCCAAAAATTCTAATGTGACTAAGATTTGGTTTTGTGTTCGTCCACAGCTCATACGGGGTACGATTATTCAATGCAGTTTTCACAATACGATTCTGTAAATAAACAGCGGTGTTAATGGCTTCCGCCCAGAATTTCTTATCCAGTTTTGCTTCAAACAAAAGACATCTGGCTTTCTCTATGATCGTCCTATTCATACGCTCACAAAGCCCGTTTTGTTCTGGCGTATAGGCATTCGATTTTTGATGAATTATTCCCATTTTCTTTAAATAATTATCAAAAACATTGTTACAAAATTCACGCCCATTATCGCTTCGCAAAATCTTAATTTTCTTCGAAGTCAAATTCTCAACCTTCGCCATATACTCTTTGAAACACTGCATAGCCTCATTTTTATTCTTTAAAAAATAAACATATGTCATGCGGCTGTGATCATCAACAAAAAGAAGAAAGTACCTTGAACCTCCAAGAGATACAGTTTCCATTGGCCCACAGATGTCAGTGTGTATTATGTTCAGTAGTTCATTACACCTGTTGCCTTCATGAGGGAACGGCAATCGGCTTTGCTTGCCCTCACAGCACACAACACAATTCATCTTATTAATATCTGCCTTTTTTTCTAACTTTACTCCTTCCACAGCATTCTTAGACAACATGTTATTAAGAGAGTAACTGTTCACATGTCCCAGTCTTCGGTGCCATACATCTGGAGACTCCGCCACCGTAGCTATTAAGCAACTTGGTATATCCAGCTTGTAAACTCCATTTACGAGTGAAGCTGTAGCTACTAACGTATTTTTCTTATTGAAGATTTCACATCCGTTACTCGTAAATAACACCGTATTTCCTTGACGTATCAATTGACTGACTGATAAGAGATTAGTAGTCAAACTGGGAACACAGAGTACTTTTTCTACCATGACCTCATATTCACACTCTTTAGCTAAAGTCGTAAGCTTTACGTTTCCGCTACATAGTACAGGTATTTTTTCTTTATTAGCAACCATAATTTCTTTAGTGAAACCGTCATAACATTGGTTGATCACCCAATGTTGGTTTGCTGTTAGATGTGAACAGGCCCCCGAGTCAACATACCAGTCACTCTTGTAAAAGTTACCACTATAAAACACGGCACTAAATGCGTTGTTATGTTTCTTTTCATTTTCGTGTTTATTCTGTGAAGAAACATTTTCATTTTTGCACTTATTCCGATAGTGACCCAACTGTTTACATCTGTAACATTTGACAGTTCGTTTTTCTTTATTTTCGACAGTTGTCAATTTCTGCCCACTCGGACCATCTTTTCCAACCAAAGAGTTTTGATGTCTTTTATTCTGTTTACGGAAACATGCCAAAGCATTATTCACATCAGAGTCTTCTGGTTCAATGTCCATCAATTTCGACTTTATAGCATCGGTCGTGATTGAGATTCCTGAGTGCTCAATCGCCATGATCATGGGCATATATTTTTCAGTAAGCCCAGCCAACATGATCGAACCGATCCACTCATCGCTGATGCCAAACCCCGTTCCTGCCAATTTTTGACCAGCTTGAACAATCTGTGTTACATAAGACGTCATCGATGTGCAGTCTTCCAGTCGAATAGATATAAGATTTCTCAGCAGGCTGATTCTTCTGGAGAATCCAGAGTCATCAAATAACGTCTTCAACGTTTGCCACAACTCCTTCGATGTTCTGACGCTTTTTATATGAACGTAGATAGATGGGTCGATTGTCAAAATCAGCTTGGCTTTTGTTTTCGCATCATCTGTAGATTCTGGCGTTTTTCCTGCGTCTGGATTCACACAGTGGACCATACATTCCAACACCAGAAAATTCTCTACGGCGAAACACCACTCGCTATAGTTTTCGCGACCTTTCAGTTTAGGTACACTGACTAAATAGTTTGAGCTAGTAGCCATCACGGATAAAACACACGAACACAGTTTCGAACCAATATTCGCAAGATTTGCTCAGTTTTACTTCTCTTCAGAAGCCTGATAGTAAAACGCAAAACCTCTTGTTTATCACCACTGATTACAAGGACATTATCGTGAAGAATTATATTTTACACGGGTCTGGGCCCATAACCTAAAATAAAACGACTCTTTCAGTTTGACATGTAGAACCAGACAAAAGAATTTTATATTCATATTTTGAAATACAACAAAAAATGTAAAAAATATGTTTAATGATGAATAAAGGAAATAATAAATAATCTGGATATATCTGGACTTGGCTCGCGAGGTTGTCGATATGTGAGACGTGGAGTCAGCAATCATTGTGCCGACAGTCGTAACGGCTAATGGCTTAATTGCCAAGAGTCTCGACGAACACCTCGAGAGGCTCTCGCTAGCGGCTGGATCAAGGGCTTGATTCAGAAAGCAGTACTCCTTGACACTGCGCGCATTGTCAGGAGGTTTCTCTCTCTAGAGCCTTGACCACCGGTAGCTTGGACCCTGTTCCCGATGCCGGTGGCCTACTACTCTTTTATATTTTTAAATGTTTTTATAATCTTTTTTTTATTTAATTGTAAAATTATTTAAATATATATAAAAGTATGATAAGAATTAAATAAAGGAAATAATAAATAATAATAAAACTTTTTATTCGGACAGCAAGAGACACAATACACAAATTAAACAATAAAAATAAATAAAATAAGAGTACAAGAAAAAACAATAAAAAGCAATTAAATAAAAAAAGACATCATATTGTACAACACGGGGCATGTGTCTCACGGTTGCCCAAAAAGGTATCCAGATCAGCTTAATGCCAAACACATAATATGTGCTTGACGCTGATTTCCATGCCCTGATTTTTGTTGTCGCGGCCGCTCCAACTAGATACTGCACTACCTAAGAAAAATGGCTCCTTGAATGCCTCAACTCGTGTATTGACATCTGATTGTCATGTGGTGATTGTCATTTATGGTTTGTATTATTTATCGTTGAAATTATGAAATTATTACGGAAATTATACAATCTTTACTGATGGTACATATCCCAGTGTTTTTAAATTTTGGTTGTATTGTTTTTGCACAGATTTACTACGCAAACCGGCATTTTAATCTGACCGACTCACTCGAGTACGCCTATTCTTGCGTAGTATGTTTTGCCGCATTTTATTAGTACGCCGGCGGAATATAGTTGGAGCGGCCGCGACAACAAAAATGTGCTGTATGAAAATCAGCGTCAAGCACATATTATGTGTTTGGCATTAAGCTGATCTGGATACCTTTTTGGGCAACCGTGAGACACATGCCCCGTGTTGTACAATATGATTATTAATGTCTTTTTTTATTTAATTGCTTTTTGTTGTTTTTTCTTGTACTCTTATTTTATTTATTTTTATTGTTTAATTTGTGTATTGTGTCTCTTGCTGTCCGAATAAAAAGTTTTATTATTATTCTCTTTATTTAATTTTTAACATACTTTTATATATTGATAAATAATTTTACAATTAAAAAAAAAAAAAAACATTTAAAAATACAAAAGAGTAGGTAGTAGGCCACCGGCATCGGGAACAGGGTCCAAGCTTATTATTATTATTATTACCTTTATTATCTTATGATATTTTAAAATATGACCACGCATTTCTGATGCATGTTGTATACTGGTATTAGTTGTCTTCGGAGAATACAGACGTATGCTAGCTTATGTAATGTAATCGTTTGTTTCAGTTCGCTTGCGCAAGCGCAGCACGATGTGTGCAGCTTGCTCAGATAGTCCTACTATCACTCATCTAGTGGATTATGAAGCATATTGCATGGCCCCAGCCAATGATAAGGTATATATTCTTTATCTATACTATTACTTAATAAACAATATGTCGTTCAGTTTTTGAACCCCTTATGTAGGGTGTTTTTATCGATAAAACTAGCTGACCCGGCGAACTTCGTACCGCCAGTAAAAGAACTGTGCACCTACCTACCTACCTACCCTAGCCTATCTACCATACCTACCCTACTATCTATCCTATCTACTATACCTACCATATCTACTAACTATACCTATACCTACCCTATCTACCATACTTACCCGAGCCTATCTACCATACCTACCCTACTATCTACCCTATCTACTATACCTACCCGATCTACTATACCTACCCTATCTACTATACCTACCCTATCTACTATACCTACCCTATCTACTATACCTACCCTAGCCTATCTACCATACCTACCCTACTATCTACCCTATCTACTATACCTACCCACCTAGTATACCTACCCGATCTACTATACCTACCCTATTTACTATACCTACCCTATCTACCTACCTACCCTACCTTCTCCTTACAATTATAGCAAACACAACAAAAAAAGAATTAGCGAAATTGGTCCAGCCGTTCACGCGTCATTTTGACGTAAGCGGATTTTATTTTAAAGTACAATGAATCTATCGCATTTTTGTTAAATTTTATGCAACATACACACTTGTTTCATGAAAATGTAAAAATACTGCATGTATTTTCAAAAAATATCATGGATTAAACGAGTATTTTTTTATTCAAAATTTGCTTACGTTTACGTTACCATACTTCAAAACATTCGTGCTCGGCCCACAGCAATATACTCAAAAACTATTTCTTGTGCAATCTTAATTAAATCGTTGGGTTGTAAAAATAATCTAGGAACTGACACATCGATCTAGTTCAAAATCATACTAATTACGGGAATAACTTAACCGTCAAAAACCCCCGACTCCAACTAGAATAATATTATAGTTTAAAAAAAAAACTAAAGAAAACGCTTTTGTCATCCAAACTAAACGTGTATGCAAAATTTCAGCTCAATCGGAAACCGGGAAGTGGGTCAAATTTAACTTCCAAGATTTTTTTACATAGTTACAAGTGAAGCTAATAAAAGCGTTTTAAAAAGAGCTGTAACTTTTGAACGGCTGATTTTCATGAAACATAGCTAAGATGATACCCGATTAAACTAGCTTTCAATTAAAAAAACTGCATTGAAATCAGTCCATCCCTTTTAAAGCTACGATGCCACGGATACACACTACAAACTTATAACACTCTTTTTTGTCGGGGGTTAAAAATAAATAAATAATAATGTAATGTTAATTAATTATTTTTTCGCTCTCACGATAGAGGTGGCATGTAAGTGTTTTATTTAAATATATTTTGCTATAGATTGCGATATTTTAATGTAGTTCTTAATTTTAACTTGGTAGTCTTTTATTGACTTATCAGCGAAATAACTTATCCGAGTTTTAGCCACCTATTCTTATTATTATTCCTATTATTTATAGTATAAATTATAGTAGTTTAAGAAACTGATGCATAATAAATTGTAGTATTAAATTATAAAGTACGTAAACAAACAACAATGGCGCCGAAACATAAGGGTCTGCTGAGCCCACTGGCGACACGGTACGGCAAGGGATTTATTGCCTGTGGGCGCAGGCCCTAACAGTCACCGCGTATACGCCTTAGCGCGCCCCACCATAGACAATGTGCAGCCGCTATAAAAGTTTAATTGAAATCTCTTTGGTGGATCCGAAGTGTATTTTAATAGAAAAAAGTTATTTTATAGCATTAATTAATCCGTAATTTAAATTATTTATGAATGTGTTTATGAATATCAAAACTGCGAATGTTCAAGGTAAGCCATTTTAATTACAAAATTAATTTCGTTTTTATTTCTATTTTTATTTTTCAAACTGGTTGTTTTTATTTTTGTAACATTCGCGGTGTTGACAATTTGGTTCTGTAATGGGCTTCTTATTATTAAAAAAACTTGCTTTGTACATTATTTTTTCCAATTTTATACAACGTGTGTCAGAAATGCGTGGTCATATTTAAGGGTGTGGATCAGACCATCAAACTGAACCACTTTCTCTATGGGACCAACATCGTAATCGCGAAAAAATTATCAGCTGGCCCAACAAACTGGCCATACAAAACTTCAATACCTACTCGACCCAAATGTATCGAATGTCATTTGGGTGTCAAAGAAAAAATTAAAATATCACGTCGTTTTTTAATAGAATAAAACAGGGGTGGCCAACCGGTCGATCGCGGCTATTAGTCCAGTCGGTCGTGGCAAGGCAAAAACCAAAGTTTAATATACATATTCATTTAAAAATTCAAGAAGTATATAATTGTTAGATTACACAGGATTTCCTCAGTAAACAGTAGATCTTGGGTCTAATCTGGTTGGCCACCCCTGGAATAGAATATGTATTATTTTAACAGATTTAGTGGTATGAAGCAAAATACATGAACATATAAAATTTTAATTACATAAAAATTATAGGGTATATCTTACGTGAGGATCAATAGAATAGAATAGACCTTTATTTATTGTAAACCAGATACAGGCACTTATGAAATGTCGAGACTCTAGGTGCGCGGTTCCAAATAGTAGATCCTATGGAGAGGAACCAGCAAGAAACTCCATGGTAACTCTTTTAAAATAATATATTACAATCTTGATTAGTACAATGTTATGGTGCGAGAATAATGTAATTTAATGTGAATAAAAAATTATATTTATGATTAGTCTCTAAATAAGATTGTCATGGCTGGTAAAAAACAAATGGAGGGCGAAAATAGCTATTTTAATTCAATCATTTTATTCAAAGACAACAGAGATCCATCACATGTATCACAAATAACAATAAAACAAAATACATTCATTAAACATCAAAATAAAATAAAAACACTACTTAATTAAAATTCAAAATAAAATACATTAATTTAAATTTAAATCAAAATTGAACAAAAATTAAACCCATTATTTACCCATTATAACCCATTTATTATTAAGTCCTTTTTTTTTATAGAAATAAGAAGCTCATTATATTTTTACAAATACTATAAATTTATAAGTCACCAATTTTATTATATCCACAATTATTTCCAATTTTTTTACAGAAAAAACAAGACGCCCACATAAAATCCGAAAGAAGAAAACAAGAGAAAGAGAAACGTATGACAGGACAGAGTTACTACGGCTTCCGTACACAAACAGAAGGAGACAAAAAATCGTGGATACAAGACGTACTCAAATCTGAAAGAAAAATAGGTCCTCCATGCAAATCAGAATTCTGCGCAAAGAATAATTTACGATACTGCAAGAAACTCACAGAAGTTGACAGGTTGAATATCTTTCAAAACTTCTGGCGATTGGAGTGGAAAGAGAAGAGAAACTTCGTCAGATCTCTCATCGAGTCCGTCCCTGTAAAACGAAGGAGATCTTCTCATAAAGGAGTAACATCTCGCAAAGGGGATTCGAAGTTATACCATTTAATTTTTAACACGAACAAAGTTCAAGTTTGTAGAGTAACATTTTTGAATACTCTAGGCCTAAAAGAAGCGATGGTTAGGTGTTGGTTAGTACCCCAAACAAAGCCTAAATCACCTAAAACTGCAATCAAATCTCAAAACGTTCTCACTTATATAGATAGCTTACCAAAATCTAACACAAAATGTCCATACTGCCAAAATATGGGTAAAGATGTTAAATATATAGATATAAACATTAAAACTCAATTTCAGCTGTACAATATTTATGTAAAAGAAATGAATCATAAAGGTGTAAATCCGGCTTCTAGAAAAACATTTGCTAAAGTACTAAGTAGGAAGAATTTAAGAATTTTTAAACCAAAACATGAGAGAGAAATTTGTGATTTGGTGAAAGAACATAACGATATGGAATTCGGGTACCAAGATAAATTTGACGGGTATTATTATAATATTAATAATTTTAACGAACAGTGGTCGTGACGTGATCTATTAAGTTAGAAAAAGGGCGATAAGCTCCTGCTTTAAAGAGCTTGTGGAGGATCGAGGTATGGTGTTCCTCCATTGAAAAGGACAGATCCTCCGACCAGGCGAGGTGTTAGCCTGGCGGGCCGAAGCCCGACGGTTGATGTCGGACAATTGTATATGTGTTAGATACGATAATCTTTTTCCTTGCGTGATGCAGGCCTCGTAATCTGATTGGTCGAATTCATATTTTCGCGCCACTGTAGTTAGCTTTGTTTCTTTGCTAAGTAGTTATTCTATGTGCGATAGGTGTCGCTACAAGCTATATCACTCTTTTATCTCTTTAGCTCTTCTATAGCTCAGTCGCTCACCAGGGCTAACACGGCGGGTGGACAAACCCGTTTCCTCCACCCTTCGTGTCGTTTACAGAAAACGAAAACGAAAAATCGAGAAATAAAAAAGATGATAAACGGTAAAAAGATGGTTTTCTCCTCCGATTTTCTCTCCGTTTTTGCCGCGCAGAATGGCAAACCTTTTTAGAATATAATAGTAGTTTATGAAACTGTTGCTTAATACGGTATTAAAACACGAGTGTGTGTGTAAAAATCGAGCCGCGGGCAATATTTGTAATAGTATCACACGAGTGTTTTAATACCTAGTTATGTGCAGTTTCATACACTACTTTATGTATACTCATGCAATACGTACCTAGATAACATATTAATAATGTAAATAAACTATAAACAAAAATGGCGCCGAAACTCTGCAGCGCGCCGCGCATGCGCCCTAGCCGCGCTACCATAGACAATGTACGGTTGCTATAAAACTTGAATTGAAAACTCCTTGGTGGAACCGAAGTGTACTATAATAGAAAAAAGTTATTTTATAGCATTGTTTTGTTAAGGAAACTGTATCATAATAAAACTTTTTAATTTTATTGTAGGTGCATATGCATAAAGTCTGTCATTATAGTACTATTTTTTTAATTCATAATTAGAACTTTACGATATGAGTGTACATAAAAATGTCAATCAATCAAAGAATCTCAATTATTAATCAATTAATAATTAGACGACACGTTTGGCGCAGTGGCTAAGCGATTAGCTTTCTACGCTACGTGCTGCGGGTTTGATCCCCGCACGGAGCAATTATTTGTACGATCTATAAATAATTGTTCCGGGTCTGGGTGTGTGTGATTGTAAACTGTACCCTTGATACAGTGGAAATCTTAGTGAGGGAAAAGTTTTATATAAAAAATAATATATAAAGAATAATGGACTGATATATCGTATTAATTGTTGAATTATTTCAATTTGTTATTAAATAATTATATTTTTTTAATATGATTGTAGTTTTATTGTCCTCGAAATATCATGATTGGCTTAACCTCAAGTTCAAGTAGTAATAACCTAACCGTCAAAAACCCCTGACTCCCAACTAGAAAAAGAGCTGTAACTTTTGAACGGCTGAACAGATTGTCATGGAACATAGCTAAGATGATACCCGATTAAACTAGCTTTCAATTTAAAAAATACTGCATTAATATCGGTCCATCCGTTTTGAAGCTACCACAGACAGATCCAAAGATACACATTACAAACTTATAACACCACTCTTTTTCGTCGGGGGTTAAAAATACGAATTGATGAATCATCAATCATTTGATGAATCATCAAAATTCCTGGTTTACCCCCCTCTCCCCACCCCAAAAGTTGGGTAGAACAGTATTTGCATATTAGTTGACGTTGCACGCTATCTTTATATTCTGAAATAGTTTTCTTAACACCATTTTTATGCTTAGCGCGTAACTAAAATGGTAATGAACATCGACACTGGTAATAAACTTCAATACGATCGTGAGAGACTAAACTTTGAGCTACCTTGTAAAAAAAAAACCGTTCAAGAAGATAGGAGTCCTAACTTCATGATTGGTATTTATTTTTACCTTATTCGATGTTCATTACCATTTTAGCCGCACGGTAGACCCCCTGAACCTGTAGACAATATGGCAACCTCTCAATTGCTATAAGAGAATCGGAACTCGTACTGAATGGACAATAGTTATTTGTTATGCAAGGCTGCAAAGTTGCGAGTGCTTGTATTGAGTACCGAGCAAGAGAAGGACTAAGGCACGAGACGCAAATAATTTTGCAGCCGTGCCAAACACAAACTTTTCATCTCACTAAAACGAGGAAAATGTTAGATGCCTAATTATATTTGAATTGTTTTTCTTCACCACTCTACACTTATCCAGGGCCGCGCGTCAGCTAACTCCTGCTATCTCACTCGTGGCAGAATGCTCTCGTGATTACAATTAACAGACTTGGGGCCCAGGGGGGCTAAAAAGGCCACATTGAGCAATTCATCTACTGATCTGCATAGTAACTGTCAAACAGATGATTACTGAATATTAACCTTATGCGGGTGACAATAAGAGTTGTCAATTAAAGTAGATATTTTGACATATGTAATATGAATCATATTGTGATTCATCTAAAGCGGCCTTTTTAGCCCCCCAGGCCTGTGCTCTATGCCATAGTTCGTCACGTTCTAATTTCGAATAACTTCCAAGCTGGAGGATAAAATAGACTTTTGCGCTCAGATTTCGAAGAATAAAGAAAACCTTTCCTGATCTAGTGAGATGAAAAAAACTTTTAGCATCAGCGACTAGCGATTTCGTTGCTTATTGGAAGTTCAATACTGACTGAACGCTATACTCCGCACCAAGAATATTAGAAGGTTCTTGCTCCGCACACATTCGGATGCCAGTCGACAACATCGATGTTTATAGATACGCTCTGTCATACAAAGGGAAGCTAAAAAATTGAGACGTATTTTTTGAAGACGTCAAATTCTAAATTCAACAATGTTCGAATTATATTTAAATAGAACAGCGATACATGCACTAATGGAATAGCTACTGTTATTACCTATATGTTTTTATTTAATACACAAATTAATAATTATGTTTGTAAACGGCATTTGACTGGTGATCAACAACTCCATTTTTCTGAAAATGGAGTACCTGACACGTCTCGCTTTTTGAGTTCACTAAGCATATCTATAGACATCGATGTTATGCAATTGCAAAAACGTGTCATTTTGATACCGCGATCGAACGAAGCGAGTCGCCAAATCTCGATGCAATTAACGAACATCTCTCATTTCAATTAGAATTTCACTCTCTGTCTGTTGATATTTGATGAAATGACACACGATAACTTAATAACAGGAGCTGTGAACATGACTAGAGCATGGTTACAGCTCCGTTATTTATTTATTTTATTTTGAAGAAAACTTACAGACTAATAACAAAATTTAAATAGGTGCCTAACATTATATGAATACAATAGCTAATGACAAGCTTCCACATAAATAATATATAACTAGTAATTTACATCGATCAAAATAACAGTTACAAAATATAAAACGCAAAATTTAGGTAAGTACTCTCATTTATATACAATATAAATGAGAAGAAAAGAAAACAATGATGCAAAAAAAATGCAATGATTATAAAAAGATGTGCCTAGTCGTGCAATCAGCATTATTTTGTAAGATAAAGATATCTAGTGAACGAAATACATATCGAAACAATGCCAGATAATACGAGTAGTAGCTAACTATACTCCGTTTGAAATAAGATTAGACACGTTTAACAAACCCTTTTACAGTGTATTCAACCGATTTTGACTTCTATTCCGTACGCATACGGATGGCATTAAAAGCAAAAACGTATTTACGATAACAAATGTTTAGTGCAGCTGTAATTTGTCATGTCACCTTCGTAATAGAAGTCAAAATCGGTTGAATAAAGTGTAAATGGAGTTATTTAAATTTCTAATGTTATTTCGAACGGAGTATAACTAGGTACGATTACTGGCTGGTGGTTACTAAGTTATCGTATGTTAATACCTCAAATATGAACCGACAATAAGAGAGATTCGAATCTAGATGCGACATGTTCTTACAGAATAACTAAGTGGGTATACGATATTACCTAAAGCTGAAATATTAATATCTTCCCTCAGGAGCAAAACATTCAAATTCTGCCGAAACGCAACCGGATTTCGGCTTGGGATCTGGGTCAACTCTTGAAGGAGAAGAATGAAGTGTACATAGTGGATGTGAGGGCCGAGTCCGAGTTCCATATGTGTCACATAGTGGGCGCCCACAACTGGCCTATAGACTTACTAAATGGTGCTAACTTGGACGCGTTGATGGAGACACTCGAGACCTGTGAGGGACCAGGTGAGATACTTACTTTAGGTAAAAGCTTACATGGTGGGCGTGAGAATTGACTCCGAGTTCCACATATGTCACGTATCTGGCGCCCACAATTGGCCTATAGATTTACTGAATGGCGCAGTTGGAGACACTTGATACCTGTGAAAGACCAGGTGAGACACTTACTGGAGGTAAAAGCTAACATGGTGGACGTCAGAGTTAATTCCGAGTTCCAAATGTGTCACGTCTCTGGCGCCCACAACTGGCCTATAGGCTTACTAAACGGTGCTAACTTAGATACGCGGCTGGAGACACTCGAGACCTGTGCGAGACCAGGTGAGACACTTACTTTAGGTAAAAGATAACATGGTGGACGTTAGAGTTGACTCCGAGTTCCATATGTGTCACATAAACAGGCGCCCACAACTGGCTGGACAAACTGACACATACTTTAGGTAAAAAAATATTATTGTGGACGTGATAGCTGACTCAGAGTTCCACATGTGTCACATATCTGGCGCCCACAACTGGCCTATACAACGTGTATCACAAATGCGTGGTCATATTTAAGGGTGTGGATCAGACCATCAAACTAAACAACTTTCTCTATGGGACCAACATCGTAATATGACCACGCATTTCTGATACATGCTGGCCTGCGGGTTAGCGCACTACACACAAACCATCGAGGACTTTATGAGGCCCTCTCAGGTGTGCAGGTTTCCTCACGATGTTTTTCCTTCACCGTTAATGCAAGTGATAATCAAATTGTGACCCGCACATAAATTCGGAAAGTCAGAGGTGTGGGCCGGGTTGGTACTGGGATGGAAAGAAAGAAAGAAAGAAAGAAAAATAATTTTATTCCGTACGGGATAATGACGGCGCCACATTCACAATAGACAAAACAATAAAAAAGAAATAGGTACACTAATTCTAATAAAAAATTGAAAACAAGCCGTCGAGCATGCCCGTACCGAAAAGGTTACCAACTCAGCATATGCTGGATGTGAGACACCCAGCGCTGATTTTCAGTTGGCACCCCTGCAGTGGTACACGGACGTAGGTAAGTGAATAGATAATAAGTAGATATAAAATATAATATTGGTTCACAGTATATAATTGAAATATAGATATAGATCATTAATAAAAATATGTAGTAAATTAGATAAGGTATGTGAATATTCTGATGAATTACTAAATGATGATGATGATGGATGGAAGGCAAGCGTTCAACCGCTAGGCTATCACTACTACACTAACAGCTGCTAGGCTAAGATTTTAAAAATATGACGACGCATGCGTCATGCTCGTGAGCGGGTACCGTCTGTCGGTACTGGTCAGCTTGTAACTGCCATGGCAATCTTATTCAGAGGCAAGTCATTATTATCCAATTCTTATTTTTTATTCACATTAAATTACATTATTCTCGCAGCTCTTACCACAACACTGTACCAATCAAGATTGTAATCTATTATTTGAAAAGAGTTTCCATGGAGTTTCTTGCCGGTTCTTCTCCATAGGACCTACTATTTGGAACCGCGCACCTAGAGTCTCGACATTTCATAAGTGCCTGTAACTGGTTTACATAAAATAAAGATCTATTCTATTCATAATTCTTTGTTCCAGTGACATTCCTCTGTCGTCGAGGCAACGACTCTCAAATGGCTGCTAAATTGGTGCTCGATATGTTGCCTGACGAACATCGGCATAAAGTAAAGGATATGATTGGTGGGCTCCACGCGTGGGCATGTGATGTGGACAAAACCTTCCCAGTCTATTAGAGGGATACCAGTGATTCTACCAGCAATAATCATCGTCAGTAAATCAGTATAACTTATTAGTAAATAGGTTGATACCTATTATACGCATTTGAAGAGTGATTCAGTGTCCGTTCCCAAATGCAACCACAGTACTAAAATTAACCCCAAAACAAAATCAAAATTTGATTTTGTATGGCTTGCGCTAGTAAATTATGCGTGTCCCCCGTACTAAGTCGAATTTTCGTTTTGTTGTAAAGTGTATCCCAATACTGCGGGTGCATTTAGGAACAGAGACTGAAACACTACAAATTATGCGCACTACATGAAAAAATATATCCTGTAGATTATTAAAAGGATACACGTACGTATTTTATTTAAAAACTTAGTTTTATAAGTCTTGCTCAGAACCTAATCTTAGTTTTAAGAAACTACTTAGTATTTTAATACTGAACTATCAAAACTCCCAGTACAGTACGACACAACTAAGAAGTCGCATCGGCAAACTTCGTAAAACCGATCAGTTCCGAACTGCGCGCGTCTTCAAGACCACGAATGTTTATTAGTACTGCAGTCAAATATGATCTTTACGCTGACGCAATAAGTTGTACAATTATCTAAGCGAGAGACTGCCATTGGTTCTTCGATCAGGTACATCGATATAACTTCTTAGCTATGTCGTACTATTATTATACATGGTTAAAAGTTCTTGCCCATAGGTTTCTAGAGGTGAACTCGCACTTACACGCGCCGAAAGCGACGCACGCGCCTGGGGGCCTACCACGAATATTTTTTACGTATTGTAACGACAACGTAAGCAAATTTAGAATGAAAAGTTTATTAGTTCTATCGCATTTTTGTCTAATTTTACGCAACATACACGCTTGTTACATGAAAATCTAAAAATGCGTGTATTTCCGAAAAAAAAATCATGGATTTAACGTGTATATTTGATTCAAAGTTTGTTTACGTTAATGTTACTATAAGTCAAAAAACATTCGTGGTAGCCCCCTGTAATAAGATGTGTTGAACACAGAATTATGTACCTACTATTATGTATTTCAGTGTTTTTAATATATTTTATTGTGTAAATAAATGATTAAATCAATCAAATTATCGTTTTGTTTTGCTAAAGAGAATATCTTTACACCGACCCTCCCCAAGAGAGTGCCGCGGTGTACCGTGGTGTGTTTTGGCGCGGTCTTCAAGAGTTTCCGAAGTCCACCATCAGGTGCCGGGAAATGCGGACCACCAGTGGCGAATTTAACGTTTAGCCTATGGAGTATAAAACAGGAAATGGCAAGTAGGCGGAGCGAGTGGGTCATAATTATGCGGAGATACGCAAACTTAATGACCCGCCCAATAATTTTTGACGCATCTTTCCAGTTGACCGTAATGCTCTCTCGTGATCAATCACACTACGATGGTAGTGTGCGTGTGCACTCATAGGTAATTAGTGTGTATCGACAAAACTAATATACCAGCGGAATGTTCTACCGTCATAAGAAAGTTTTTTTTTTTTTTTTTTTTTTTAAACATTACCCCTCACTAGGATTTCTCCTGTATCGAGGGTACAGTTTACAAACATATATGTCACATGCACACACAACCAGACCCGAAACAACTGTCTGTAGATCATACAAATATTTGTTCCGTGCGGGGATCGAACCCGCGGCACGTAGCGCAGAAGGCTAATTGCTTAGCCACTGCGTCAACCGTGTCGTCAAAATAGATAGGTAGCTGAACTATGTCAACGTTGATTCCGCGATCATTGAAGTTTTATCTAAAATGAATGCCCGCAATTTACTGAATGTTTTTAGTTAGTGATTCTTGTTTTATAACACGTCAAAAAATATAGGTTTCATTTTGAACCGTCATTTATTTAAATTCATAATGTACGCGTATTTAGGGGTCATCCATAAAGTACGTCACACTAATGTCGTGATTTTTTGACCCCTCCCCCATCCTTGTACATTAAATTATAACAGCAGTTCCGATATTAGTTTTATTTCCATTGGAATTATTTTTTAATATGATTTTGAAATGTGACGTCACGAAACTTAGGAACCCTCCCACCCCTTGTCACATAATGTCACACATCGCGACCCCCTCCCCCCCCCTTAACGTGTGACGTACTTTATGGATGGTCCTATTAGTTAATTATTTGTCAGTTAAGGCCTTCTATGTTATGACGGCAGTGTTGCACACTTGTACTGTAAGCGATTAGGAAGAAGCGTCGCGTCTTCGTGGATGGCACAATCTGTAGTAAGTATTATACTTTAAAATATATCTATCTAACAGGATTACAATATAAATCAACTAATCTTATCCAAAATTATCAACATTATTGTTAATGATAAAATATCCATGATATTTAGTTCAATAAAACAATCATTTCGTGTAACATGGCGGAGAAACGCGGGCTGTATTTAATATGTTTTATGTGAGTAATTATTTTTACGATTTACTTTAATTATCTATATATTATATACAAGAGAAAACTTTGTACCCCTTTTTAAGCATAGGTATTGCGCGCACGGAGGAGTGTGGGATTTGACATAGTTATAGCTTTTATGGAGGAGTGCAGAAAGCTAAAATTACGGTCGTATTTCGACCACTGGGCGACCACTAGTAATATTAGATAATAATTGACACCATTGTAGTCTCACTGGGTAGGGACCTCTTAGAATGAGAAGGGTTAGGCCTTAGTCCACCATACTGGCTATGTTTTATGTAAGTAGATAATTAATAATTTTAACGATCTATAGATAAGCCCATTACGGTTCCACTAAGTCACGGGCCTCTTAGAATAGGTTAGGCCATAGCCCACCACGCTGGCCTGGTGTGGGACTACACACATCATCGAGGACTTTATGAGGCCCTCTCATGTGTGCGGGTTTCTTCGCGATGTTTTCCTTCACCGTTAACGCAATTACGCAAGCGATAATCAGAACAGAACCCGAACCGGAGTAGTCCACTATAAATTCAAATACATTTTGAGAACTGCATACTGTATATCTCCTGTATTCTGTACCCCATGGATTTAGCCAGTGCCACTTACACTGATTTAATTACTGATTTTATCTCATTAATTGGCCATAGTATTGTAGTGATCGATGCTAATTGATCTAAGGTATATCGTCAATACATTTTGAGCACTACATCCTATATATCTCCTATACCCCATGGATTTAACCAGTGCCACTTACACTGACTTAATTACTGACTTTAAAATTAACCAAATAACATTGAATTTCTGGGTATTATTTGAGCATTGTCCTCTGTTTTATGAATAGAGTATCCATGGAGTTTCTTGCCGGTATCTTCTCCAGGACCAAACCACTTGGAACCGTGCACCTAGAATCACGACGTTTTGAAAGTGCCTGCAAAGGCCCAGTTGAAATAAAAAGCTTTGACTTTGACAGCCACAGTGACCAACAAACAATGCATCCCTTTCTCGCTTATAGACGTTTTCATAAGAGGATACGGAAGGAGACGTTTATTTGCGACAGCAACTGTCATATTTATCATGCACGCCGTAGCCAGGCGGCAGGCCGGGTCAATCACTTGCGGACATAGACTTAGCGTTAGCGAAGGCAGATCTGTGCTTGCGGATATTCACGGGCGGCGGTGATCGCTTACATAAGGTGAGAGGCAGGATAGAAGGTTGCAGTAAAAAAAATCTTCTGTTGGATTCTGACTGTAATTGTGAAGAACAGTAAATTGAACTCGACAAGAAGCAGGTGAAGGCGATCAATAAAAATATTGTTTTATTTTTCAGATTAGCTACGAATATGGTATCTGGTCACATACCATATTACAACTCAGCGGAACCAGATGCTCCTACTTATGGTAAGTAGGGGTGGACTAAAACAAAATATATTTATATAATATATATCGCCGTGTTATTGTCAAACCAGTGATATTATAATTTCACTAGTGCAGTTGTGAGTGCAGTTATAATTGCACAAAACTTTGTCAACTGCCTCCATTTCTCACAATTTCACGGGCTCATTTCAGTGACATTACAAAATAATTCCACTGGACCCACGTCACGTACCTAATGATATTGCAACTTGCAAGGCAGTAATATTTTGACAATTTCGCTGTATGTGCAAGGCCGTGAAATTGTGAGATGGTCAATGATTTTGACGTAGTATGGGGGACACGCTTAATTTACTAGCGCAAGCAATACAAAATCGAATTTTCATTTTGTTTTGGAGTGAATTTTATTACTGCGGTTGCATTTGGGAACGGACACTGAATCACACTGCAAATTTTGCGCACTACATAAAAAATATCCTGTATGCTCTTTGTCTCCCACAGTAAGCGAATCCCCTGCAAGTAAGATGAGCAAGGAGACAGCTGGTAATCGCCTGCTTGCTGTTCGCGCGGTGATGGCGGAAGCCCGAGTTGATGCATACATTGTGCCAACAGCCGACGCGCATAACGTAAGCACCTTCATTGAAGACGGATTTTGCCGTACATATAACTAGACAATCACCACTCTAACAATAATTAATCACCACCGCAACAACCAATCACCAATTTACCCGGTAATTAAATATGTTCTCAACTTGGAGTCAGCGCGTGATTACGTGTGAAGTATTGGTTTATACTATCTAGGTACTTTAAAGTATTTTTGTAAGTACTTTAAAGTAATTACTATTCACTCACTAGCTATACCCGTGAATACGTCCACTTAGAAGTCGGAAAATAAAATTATGCAGCCAACAATTTTCACCATCCAGTGGAGTGAAGTGCTGATCGTGGTTAACATGGTGATTAGATGTTAACGTGGTTATATCGTCTGTCGTATGACCAATTTTCATATTAGAACTCATGAGTCACGGTACACGACGCAATTATTAATCACCACCAATCACCACTCTTCACAGTCCCAGTACATATCACCAGCGGACGCCAGACGCGAGTGGCTGTCGGGTCTCCGAGCGTATGAGCAATTTTTATGTAAAAACTCACGGTACACGACAAAATTACTAATCACCACCAATCACCACTCTTCACAGTCCCAATACATATCACCAGCGGACGCTAGACGCGAGTGGCTGTCGGGTCTCCGAGGGTCTTCGGGGACCGCCCTGGTGACTGCTACTAGGGCTCTAGTTTGGACAGATGCTCGATATTGGACTCAGTTTGAAGTTGAGGTGGACGGCAGTCTCTGGGAATTGATGAGGCAAGGTGGGTACTGTTTTTAGCGTACCGTAAAATAGGGGGAATATGGACTTCAAAAATAGGGTAAGTATTTAATTGTAATTTTTATCTGCAAAAATGAATCTTTTCCGAATAACTTAAGCAATAGTTTAATAATTAATTAAATATTTGTAAAGATAGATATAGTTATGAGGGGTGTAATAAGTTTGTAGTATGTATTAGTGGATATGTGTATTGTGGCATCGTATATCCAAAACGGATGAACCGATTTCAATGCAGTTTTTTTTAATTGAAAGCTAGTTTAATCGGGTTTCGTCTTAGCTATGTTTCATGAAAATCTGTTCAGCCGTTCAAAAGTTGCAGCTCTTTTTCTAGTTTGAGTCGGGGGTTTGTATCAGTTTTTTTTTACAGGAACTGACCAGTCCATCCAAGCTTGGTTGGTGGATAATATGCCAGCTAACTCCGTAGTTGCGGTGGACCCTACCACCTACACCAGGAGTTCTTGGCAAACCCTGGAAGTATGTAATTTTTATAAAGAAAAGAAAAGCAAAGAAAAAGATTTTATTTTTACGCCCAGTATGACGCACGAAACTTAAATAAACTCAAAACCTTACACCAAGATTAGACGACACGGTTGGCGCAGTGGCTAAGCGATTAGCCTTCTGCGCTACGTGCCGCGGGTTCGATCCCCGCACGGAACAAATATTTGTATGATCTACAGATAGTTGTTTCGTGTCTGGTTGTTTGTGCATGTGACATGTATGTTTGTAAACTATACCCTCGATACAGGAGAAATCCTAGTGAGGGGCAATGTTTTGTAAAAAGAGAAAAAAAAAAAAAAAAGAAAAAAAAAAAGATCACTTAATACTAAATATTATGAAAAAAGAAAGAAAGAAATAATTATGTATTATCATGTTGTTGTTGGTGTTGTATTATTATGTTTTTTAAATGCCCCGAACTCATATAATTATTTCTAGCTCCTATTTCTTCTTTGTTGTGGACAGTGTCCACACGTACGTGCCTTGATCACTGTTACTGTTAGCCTGTATCATCCCATTGCTGGGCAAAGGCCTCCCCCCTTGATTTCCATGCTGTTCTATCCTGTGCCAGTGATGACCAGTCCTTGCTGAATGTGTCTAGTTCGTCCCGCCATCTCTTTTGCGGTCTGCCGCGTCGCCGCTTTGCTGTGTTAGGGCTCCACTGCGTGGTTATTTTGGCCCACAGTTCAGACGGCATACGGCAGACGAGGCCTGCCCAATCCCACTTTATATATAGTGCGTGCCTTGATTGCGTAGGATAAATCTGACAGCCACATCGCCCAACAAAGAAAGGGATGAATTGTGCATCCCTTTCTCGCTTATAGATGTTTTCATAAGAGGATACGGAATAGGACGTTTATTTGCGACAGCAACTGTCATATTTATCATACGTAATCAGGCGCCTTGTCTCAATCATGTCAGAATGGTCTCAAAATTGTTTGGTTTTTGCAGTGTCGTTCAACCTATTTTGACTTCTATTGCGTAGGTAATAGAAGTATATATCTATATAGTACGAGGTCAGCTTACATCGTTTTTTTTTTTTTAAATCATTGCCCCTCTCTAGGGTTGGAAATGTCTGGGCAGTAAAATCTCTGCCCTACTTTAATAAGCCCCCAGGTGTAATGATATGGTATGTTTATTTCCAGTCAGCGCTTTCAGCGGTGAACGTAACGCTGGAGGCTATCTACGACAATTTGGTGGATATCGCCCGATTGAGACTTAATGATGGACCCCCAGCTAGACCTAACAATACCTTGCTGGCATTGCCAGTTCAATACACAGGTGATAACTATTCTTTTTAACCCCCGATAAAGAACAAATGTAGTTTAAAAAGAGTGTTACCTCATGCGCGTGGGACGGGGCACGTTCCACAGACACGACAACAATAATATCAAATATTGCTGCTATCAGTTCCAGCGGCACAACTTAGAATACTATACAATATTTGTGCAACACTGGCTCAACTCAAAAGTGCCACTATAGCATTAACGTCAAGCGTGCGATAGCCGCGAGCGAGACGATTTTGTTTTGTTCACTAGTGCCTCCTGCCGGGTAGTTTAAGAACTATTAAAGGGGTTCTTTATTGCATAAAATAAGGTGTATAATTTAGAACGAAAATCCATTACTAACTCAAAGATAAAGATATATTTATTTTGTAAAACATGAGTAAGCAATACAAGTGCATAAGGTGTTAAGTTTGAAGAAGTGCTTACCTACATGTGCCAAAATGCCAAAGTTTTAACTTGTGCCTCTATTGAATTGAGGCAGTGATATGACGCGGCCGCGCGGACTGTGGGGAAACTCCTCAGTAATAAACTCCTCCTTCTCACTCCTTCACTTCCGAACTCCTTAGTAATAAAAATACTTCTCTTTCAGGTCAGCATTCATCTGAGAAGATATCAGAACTGGTGCAACAGATGCAGACTAATGGCGCTTCTGTATTGCTTCTGACGGCATTAGACGATGTAGCATGTGAGTTCTTCTTTTTTTTTGTGTTTTCACATTTTAATCTCTCTATGAGACCAATATTGTAATCGCGAAAGAATAATCAGCTCTCCTGTACATTTGGGTGGAGTATATATTGAAGTTTTGTATGGGACAGCTGATAATTTTTTCGCGATTACGATGTTGGTCCCATAGAGAAAGTTGTTCAGTTTGATGGTCTGATCCACACCCTTAAATATGACCACGCATTTCTGATACACGTTGTATACACCATATAATCCGATCACAACGAAATTTTGATCAGTAGTAGTGTGCACGCCCGCGAAGATTTTAATAAATAAAATATTATAGTTTAAAAAAACTATAGAACACGCTTTAGTCATCCAAACTGAACGTGTATGCAAAATTTCAGCTCAATCGGAAACCGGGAAGTGGGTCAAATTTAACTTCCAATATTTTCTTACATAGTTAGTTAGTTACAAGTGAAGCTAATAAAAACGTGTTAAAATACATACAGTCGAGCATAGAACCTCCTCCTTTTTTGAAGTCGGTTAAAAGAAGGGATACCTAGTAAGGCATATTATCTTTTATCTTTTTTTTTTTAAACGTTGTCCCACACTAAATAGTATTTCTCTGTCACATGCACACACAACCAGACCCGAAACAACTATCTCGGGCACAGCTAATAGATACCTATAACAGAAGGCTTTTTTTATTTACAGATACATTGAACATTCGTGGTTCAGATATACCGTACAACCCTGTCTTCTTTTCCTATCTCGTCATCAGGACTAGTCCCATCTCGGTAAGTAACTAAGGTAAAACAAATAAATAAATTTACTAAATACCTACATGTTGTCTGATACTATGAGTCTGTCATGCTCACTAAAATGTCTCGCTGATGGTGGCGTTGTGTGTCGGGTCGTTGAGTTCCCTTCATTGTGGTCGAGCTTGGCGAGGCTGACACATGCGTCATGCTAGTGAACGGGTGCCGTCTGTCGGAACTGGTCAGCTTGTAACTGCCATGGCAACCTTATTCAGAGGTTAATCATTATTATCCTATTCTTAATTTTTATTCACATAAAATTATATTAGGTATTCTCGCAGCTCTTACCACAACAGTGTACTGATCAAGATTGTAATATATTATTTAAAAAAAGTTTCCATAGAGTTTCTTGCCGGTTCTTCTCCATAGGCCCTACTATTTGGAACCGCGTACCTAGAGTCTCGCCATTTCATAAGTGTCTGTATAGCTGGTTTACATGAAATAAATATCTGCCAATTTTATTCTATTCCAATGACACATTAGAACAAAGGTATTGTGGTATACCTTCAACTGACTACGTATAGAAAGAAGAAAGAAAGATAGAAAAATAATTAAATTCCGTACGGAAAACAAATCTAAAGATCCGCCCAGCTATTCTGTAAGAACATCTCGCATTTCGATTCGAATCTCACTGTCCGTTAAATTATTACCTCATGTCAAACCTAAACTATTTGCTGGCGTTTCTAATCTGTGCAATTGTAGATTGTTTTCTTATCTACCTAGGAACAAGCATACCAAATCTACAGGCTAATGTATTAAGGGCTGATGTTTTAATTGCCAGATAACTTTATCCGAGCGAATGAATTTGAATTTTTGACAGTTTTCCTATAAAAAATCTGTCAAATGTCAAATTTATTCGTCGTTTAAATCCATAGTTATAGAATATAATATCTATGGATAAAACATCAGCCCTAAATGTAGTATCTATCTTTTCAGAATGCCCTAAGCGACGTGATTCTATTCTGGGGCAATGGAGACCTGGCAAACGATATTGTTGCCCACCTGGCTTCCGAATCAGTGGCAATACAAACAAGGCCTTACGAAGAAATATTTGATTACCTCAGAGATCTATCGGTATGTATTTTTTAACCTACATACACCCAATGACATTTTGCAAATAGACGCGTTGCCCGCGCTCTATTGGCAAGATAAATGCAAGGTAAATGCCCTGCACCTACTGAGAGAATGAGCATGCAGCAGCTAATGCCCCGTAACTAAACGTCTATATTCATCTTTTTCTAACAACCGACATGGCGTATGGTGGCTTTCATTTTCTTTCCCTTTCTTCGCGCACTGAATAAATTATAATATACTGCTAAGTAGCTATAGTAAAGTTTACGCCATTTTCTAGTACATTAATGTTGGTGTATGGCCCGTCTATTTGTAAAATGTCATTGGCATACACCACTACTTATTAATTAACTAATTATAATTTTTTTTAAATGGTTATTTCTGAGAAAATTAACGATTTTACACATGTTTTGTTAAGGACCAACTGGCTAACATTGAAATAGATTTTTTTCTCGATTTCAATGTTAGTAGTCGGCTGGTGAACAGCAGTTGCTGTTCTAGACTAGATAAAATTAATTCAAATAAATTCTATTGTGGATAAATAAATAAATAAGCAAGTGAGATAAGCAGTACCTTTGTACTTTTTTCTCGTATTTAATGTTTTCTGTGTTTTTTTTCATGTGTGTACATAAATAATTATGTAATATTCCTCTACTAAATGTTGGTAGGTATGGAACTGCTGTTTTTTAGCGATTTTTGTTAGAAAAAGTTGTTCATAATAAGCAGTATCAGCAATTTTTGTTACAGTCCCCAATTCTGCTATTTCAATCGTGTCTCAGTCGTGTCAGAATGATTTCGTAATTGCTGGTTTTTACAGTGTCGTTCAACCGATTTTGTCATCTATTGCGTAGGTAATAGAAGTAAAAGTCTGTTATTTGCCAGTTATTAAATGTCGTTCTATTGATTTTGACTACTATTACGTACGCAATAGAAGTCAAAATCGATTGAACGACATTATAAAAACCAACAACTCCAAATTGCTGGTTTTTAAAATCATTCTGACACGATTTGAAATAGCATAATCAGTGTCAACAAAGTCAGTGATAGCCGAGCTGTTGAACTCTTGCCTTCCATGCAGGAGGGTCTGAGTTCGAAACTTCAAACCCAGCTCGCACCTCTGACTTTTCGAATTCATATACAGATCTGGGGCACTAAAAAGGCCACATTGAGCAATTCATCTACTGATCTGCTTAGTAACTGTCAAACAGATGATTACTGAATATGAACCTTATGTGGACGATATTAAGAGTTGTCAATTAAGTAGATATTTTGACATTTGTAATATGAATCATATTGTGATTCATCTAAAGCGGCCTTTTTAGCCCCCCAGAATTTGATAACCTTTTGGTTATTTTATCTTGTTTTCAGGTTCAATTGGGCAGTGATAGTATCATTTGGCTTTCTAATGAAGCCAGCCAGGCTGTGTTACTAGCTATCGAGGTTAGTATTCAAATGTTATCCCAACTATCTACAAATTAAACAACCTGTAGAGATTAACGCTATGTTAGTAAAATGTTAACTATAACTAAAAAAAATCAATTTATAACCACATTTACATAATGATTCTAATTCCTAAATCAAAATTAAAAATCAATTAAAAAACAATCGATCAAATCTATCTATCTATCTATCTTTAAAATCGTTTTTGTAAAAAAAAAAAAACAAAACAAGATTAAAAGGAAAATTAGTCAAACTAATCCAATTCAATTCCTATTTATTATTAACAATCCAATTATTATGTGTTATTGCAGGAGGGACCGGCCCGAATTCTATCCACTTCAATATCACCGGTTGCTCTGAAGAAATGCGTTAAGAACGACGTCGAACTTGAGGTAGGTACCACAATCTTTTATTTTTATACTTATGTACAGTCAGCGCAACTGCGGGCAAAATTGCAACTTATTGCCATGCACTTAGAGTAGCTATTTCTTTGAGTATCTTTGCACAGTGATCCTTCTGTATGTAGTACGCATGGCTACATACCATGCTACACATTTCCAGTATATGAAAGAAAGAAAGAAAGGAATATAGTTTATTGGCACATACATGCTAAAAATACAGATAATAAAAATAAATTAAAATCAGTAGTTTAGTGCCAAACGGGCCAGCAGCTCAGCATAATGTTGGGTGTCAGTAGGGGAGTGTGTGTATGAAAGAGCCAGGCTTTGAAAGAGCCGATGCATTTTTCTCCCACTTGCCAAAATCAATTCAAATTTAATTTTACTCTTTATATGACAACACTGAATGTCTGTGGGTCACAGCTATTCAGTGTTGTCATATAAAGAGTAAAATTAAATTTGAATTGATTTTGGCAAGTGGGAGAAAATTGCATCGGCTCTTTCAAAGCCTGGCTCTTTCATACACACACTCCCCTACGTTAATACTGATTACCCAACGCTGGTTTTCAGCTGCAACCTAGGGTGCCATACGCTCGAAACAAAACAGTAAAATATAGTACGAATAGCAGCGAAGATATTAAAGTAAGTAACTATATAATATTAACTGAATATGCTGACCTCGCATTGTATACATATTCCGTACAAGAAGAGGTCAGCTTAAACTGAAAATGTATATCTTAGTATGTAGCCGTGCGTACTACGTATAGAAGGATCACTGTGCAAAGATACTCAAAGAAATAGCTATCCTAATCACGTAGTAATAAGGTGCAATTTTGATCGTAGCTGCGCTATCTGTTATGTTATGTTCTAAACCATGTATTACGTGGTCCACCAGGGCTTCCGATTAGCGCACATCAAAGATGGCGTGGCGGTGGTAAGGTCTTTGTACTGGGTGGAACAGCAAGTGGCTGCTGGCATCAACGTTACTGAGGTCAACCTCTCTGATAAGATGGAGGAGCTCCGAAGGTAAGATATAGTTCGATTTTTATGCTATTAAGACAGTCAGATACAAAATATAAAAAAATATATAAAAAAAGAAATTAAATGCAAAGTTTCTTTGTAGTTGTTTATAATTTAATTTAATTTTTGAGGCTGTTAGGGGTCATCCATAAAGTACGTCACACTAATTTCGTAATTTTTTGACCCCTCCCCCGTCTGTCACAGTTGATAACATTTGTGCGACCCCTCCCTCCCTAGTGTGACGTCACATATTTTGCAATTTTACATCTAGAAATTATTTAATTAAAACAACAGTTCTGAAATTAGTTTTATTTCCATTTAAATTATTTTTTTAATATATAATAAATCAATTGCCATACAGATAGAGTTGAATATATTTTAAAGTTGTTTGTTAATATATAGTTCAAAGGGGTATGCAACCTTTAGTATGGACCCGTGGCATCATTTTTTTTTTCTTTCGCCAGTAATGAAACTTACGTTATAATTAGAGTACTATGTAAGAAGTCCACAGAAGAAAAAATTAAGTCTCTAAGTCGTAACCTACCAGAGATATGACAGTTGCTATTTTGTTCAAATCAGGCGTTATTTTTATGGAAAAACAATATACACCGACTTATTATGGTGAATATCGACAGTGTTTTGTTAATAACAGTGCTCAGAGGACCTTGTGGCAAGTACGAGTATATATCAGCAGCACGGGTTGATAGTTTTTTAGTCTTACATATCAAGACCCCTCCGTGCCTTTATACGAACGACTATAGCAGTGGTTATAAGTTAACAGTCAAAAACCCGAAAATCTGATAACGATGATCGACACTGTTTTGTAATAACATCTACGCTACCAGCTCATGCAGTCCGTCTCACTGCTATATCTATTTACTAACTCAGATTACCAACTTTTGGATTTGGGGTTTTGGTAGCAAAAAGGCAAATAAAACGTGTTTATCCAAACTAATATTATAAAGAGAAAAGATTGGATTTTTTGTATGTTTGTTTGTAATGTATAAACTCAAAAACGAATGGACCGATTTTTAAAATTCTTTCACCAGCAGATTGCTACATTATCTGTGAGTAACATAGGCTATAATATATAAAGATATCACGCGAGCGCAGCCGCTGGCTGAAGCTAGTTTATAAATAAAACATCTTTATTAATTGTCACTATAATCAATTTCATTTCTTATAATAATAACTAAAAATGGACCTGGAGGAGTCAAGTTTTGTTGATATCTTCCCCAGCTCATATACCTTATTATAGAAATCACGTGACAACAAAATCCAAGTGTCATTTTCCAGACTATGCATGAACAATATTGCCCTTTTATGATGTTCATTTGCACCTTCTAAAAATAGGTAAACAATTAAGTATGATTGTCGCCTTCTATATAGAGACTGGATACGACCACGTAACATCCAAGGATTGTGAATTATTAAATTATATCTTTCAAATGCACGTATATATTTAACGTGTCCTCTCTATGTAGTTCGATAATGAACGAACCATCGCTTCTTAAATGTTCTCCATAGTAGCTCCTAGCCTGACATAATTGATACGTTCCTAGTTCATGTATTATTAAGTCATCTAATTGGATTGTGGGGAAGTTACCAAGGCCAGGAATATTGGCCACCATACGCTTGAAATCGACTCGATGGTGATTGACATTTCTTTGATCCACGTAGTGCCTGAGATCTTTATGATCTTGAGTGTTATTAGTTATTACTTTTATTGACTATTAAGTCGGTCAACCGATGGTCCGTTAATGGTTTGCCGAATGCATTTAACACAGCTATTCTAAATTCATCATACAAACGACCTGCACCTCTATTAAAAAACTGACCTCTAAGTTGTTGAAACTAAATTTTAAAACTTCCATTGACAGTTCGACAACTCATCGGCACAGTGTTATCCGTCTAGAATACCCCGCCTTATTGCCTGCTGAGTAGTCAATTGTGACTCACCCACATTTTTAGAAAGAGGCATGTACGATTGTACGCGCGGGATTTTGCAGCTCTAAGGCCCTCCATAACATCGCGAAACCCTCTCTACCTAGTATAAAAACATCATCTGCGTTATAAAACCGCAACTCGCCAGCTCTGCCGCCAACTCGATTAGCAGGTACTTCTGTTGCAAATGATACAGCGTCTTTGCCTTGCCGCCATTACCAACGATGAACACAAATATCGCGTCACGTCACGTAGCATAAAAGATTTGTATATACAAATCAAAGTACAGTAAGCACAGCCAGGTCACACATTAAAACACGAGAGTCCAAAATATAAAACAAGCCAAGTCGTAAAGTATCGCAAACCAATCACAGAAAATGTACGTACTCACAATCCGAACACTGGAAGGTGAGTGAGTGCATCAATGACATTTAATTACCCTTCCTTCTTGTCTTTAATAACCCGAAGGGGGTTAGGGAAAGGGAAGGGAAATTAAATGACAAACTCCGACACGACACGACGGCGACGCTGCGTCTACGCGCACTGAAATTCGTTCCAAAACCGCCTGTTAAGAACAAAAGAGCAACTGTCATATCTCTGGTAGGTTACGACTTAGAGACTTAATTTTTTCTTCTATGGATTACTTATATAGTTCGTTATTTATCACCAAAGTTTCAATATTGGCGAAAGAAAAAAAAAATGATGCCAAAAGGTTGCATTGTCCTTTGGCATTTTAACACTTAGATGTATTCGATTTTGAAATGTGACATCATGAAATTTAGGACCCCTTCCACCCCTTGTCACATAATGTCACACTTCGCGACCCTCTCCCCCCCCCTTAACGTGTGACGTACTTTATAGATGGTCCCTTATTGGTTAATTATTAACTTTAATATTATTCTCTATAAACATTGCATTTTTAAGAACAACGAGTATAATTATTAGTACATTCTAAGTACCAACTGATATAATCCTGTAATATCTTCTCCAGTGAAGAAGAAAACTTTATGGGTCCATCATTCTCCACGATAGCTGGAGCGGGAGAGAACGGCGCTATCATCCACTACAGCCCGATAAGGGAGGGTCCTCAGAGAGTGATCACCGCCCAAGATATGCTGCTGGTAGATTCAGGAGGTCAATACTTGTAAGTAGAGTTGAGTCCGATATCATGTCACTTGTATAAATCATCGATATTTTAAAATAATTTCGTCATGCAGTGACAACGACAAAATCGCCAATGCCTAAAATCATCACTCGATAATCACCATGACTGAATGAACGTGAACTTCGGTTTCGGCCGGTTTCGGCTGTGACATGACAATGACAAGATGACAACATGCTATAGTGCCACAAACTTATCTGACCCAGTCATGGCGTCGCTGCCGTCGCTTTTACCAATGTCATCTCCGTACAAAAACGACATTTTGAACTTAATTTTGTTCTGTAGCGACGTTAGTTCCAATTTTGGTCACCGGGTCAGATAAGTTTGTGGCACGGTATGCGTGAATACGGTGACAGTTAGGGAGAAATCATTGATTATTTATCATTGTGCCCGTCATCGATATTTTTTGTCACTGTTAGATTCTATGACTTTTCGAATTCATGTGCGTTATTTATCGGTTAAAGAAAACATTGTGAGAAAACCTGCAGACCTAAGAGGGCTTTAAAAAGTTCTAGATGGTGTGTGTCGTTTTACATACATTTTTTGTGACATGTCACATTATGCGTTGCGTCGTCGCACGCGACGTTTCAACGGATCGACGGACGAGAGACGAAGCGGGGGGAGGGTGATGTGCTGCACCGTCGGAGCTCCGGTGTGACGACGGACAGTGTTACACTGCTAGAGGGGCAAACTAGACGTGCGTATGCGACATTGTATAACTCAGCATGAGTGTGGAGGATATCTATAATAATATATTTGATATATTGAAGACTGAAATCCACACTGAGACGCTGTGCTGCGATGGCATGCGTCACCCTCTTGCGTTGCAACGTTGTGCGTCGTCGCAACTCAGATGTGACATACAATGCGTTGATCCGTATTGCGACGACGCAACGCAACGCACTAATGAGGCCTCAGCCTATTGGTCTGAACTACTTTTTGTTCACCAGGGAAGGCACAACTGACATAACTCGGACCCGTCATATGAGCGCGTCTCCGACTCCTGCGCAGAGACTCGCCTTCACTCGCGTTCTGAAGGGACAGATCAACTTGGGCACCACCGTGCTACCTAGAGGCACTTTAGTAAGTACCTATTATCTTTTTCGTACCACTTGCTCAAAAAAGTGACATTCTATGCCACAAAAAGCGAACATAACAATAGTCATTTTTAATCTGTTAAAAACAGGGAAAGAAAATTGTACTGAATTTCATTCATCCTCTAGGGGGAGAATGTGATTTAAATTTGGAATACTTACCGATACTGAACTACATCTGTGTTTACACCATTGAGTTTGTATATAAAGCATTATACATCTTTTTGAAAAAGGAATACGCATTATTTATTTTCAGTTATGATTATTAAAGAAAATTACGAAAACCGACGAGGTCGTATGAGATAATTGGACCAATGTTTCGAATGTTAACTTTTACTTTTAATTGTCATTATTTTTAATAAATGCTTATCTCATATTATTATTGTGTTAATTTTTTCGCAAATGGTACAAAAAGTAGAGTATTTTCCTCAGTGATAAAGCTGTCTTAGTCTTGGGTGAACTTAAATCCCTCGTTACACTCAGGACTCGTCTTAAATCCCTCGCTTCGCTCGTGATTTAAGTTTTTAACACCCTCGCTACGCTCGGGAGTAAACCTCGAGTCCTTCGTTACACTCGCGATTTAAATCGTCACCCGCGACAGAAGACACTGCTTTATCCCCTTGGTTAATAATCTACTATTTCCTTTTTTTAAAAACATTGCCCTCATCAGTATTTCTCCTGTATCGAGGGTACAGTTTACAAACATACATGTCACATCCACACACAACCAGACCCGAAACAACTATCTGTAGATCATTATAAATAAATCATTATAAATCCATCCAAAGTAGATCATTATAAATCCGTGCGGGGATCGAATCCGCGGCACGTAGAGGAGAAAGCTAATCGCTTAGCCACTGCGCCAACTGTGTCGATATAAATTTTTCTGAGGTCCTCTACTTTTCTAATCCCGATCCCATTAGAAGGCAAAGAAGAAAGAAAGTACAGCACGAACAGTGACAACACACAAGAGAAAAAAATAATCATTAATCTATTATTTAAATATTATTACTATTATTTAAGTATTATTTTAAAAGAGCTTCCAGCCGTTCCAGGAGTTTCTTGCCGGTAAGAACCGGCAAGAAACACTGACAAGAAACACTGAGTTGTTACTCAGTAACAACTCAGTGAGTGAGTGAGTGTGAGGCTATAATTTATAAAGATATCTCGCGGGCGAAGCCGCTGGCGGAAGCTAGTCTGTCGTAAAAAAACAAATTTCTTTATTTTTTCTATTTCTAGGGAAACGTAATTGAAGTCCTAGCGCGTAAGTTCCTGTGGGACGTGGGCCTTAACTACGGCCACGGTACAGGACATGGGGTGGGCCACTTCCTAAACGTGCATGAGGGGCCCATCTGGATTTTAAGCGGACCCACCGCTGATGATCCTGGGATCTCGCCTAAAATGATTTACAGTAATGGTAGGTGACCTGTTATATTTTTTTATAGATTTTTTATTATTTAGAAGAGGTAGGGTCCTAAGTTCCTTTGTCACTGCGACCTGCGAAGACCTATTGTGACGCCTCTTGTGTCATTATAGCACTCCCTCTAGCCGTAAGTCCATGATAAAGTTGACTATATTCTTGGGATGGAGGGATTTAATCTCATCTGATGAGATTAGGTGGCCTCCCAGGTGCTGGCTTCTAGTGTGGTGTACTACGTCACACTCGCATAGGATATGTATGGGCGTCTCATCCTTCTCGCGACAGAATCTGCAAATTGTGGAGTCACAAAAGCCCATTTTTTGCAGGTGCTTGTTTAGTTTGCAGTGCCCAGTGAGGGTTCTTATCAAGATCCTAATACGGCTCCTGTTCATAGAAAGCGCTTGTTCCGTAAAGTTTCTGTTGTAGCCTGTGAGAAGCGCTTTGGAGTGTACTTGGCCTGAGGAGTTTTCCCAGAGTTTCATTTTTATAGATAGCAAAATTTAAGGTTTACCAAAATGCAGGCTAAAATATTGGATTTGTGGACAGTCCATCGACTCCATGAGAATCGCATTTTAAGCTTCATACAATATTCACTAGGTACCACTGATGACCAATCTATACGAGAAAATCTCGTATATGGGAAATTAAGCATCGTGTGAACATGGCCTATTGCTGAAGCCGCTTCAGTATGCGTATGCGCCATTGACTTACTTAATTTACTTTTTTCTATTTCTCACAGAGCCCGGGTATTATGAAGTTGGTGAATATGGCATCCGGCACGAAGACCTAGTAGAAACCATAGAGATGAGCTCTGATTCTGATCATCCACGCGTAAGTACTACTTCCTACATTCTGATATCTACTCATCGTTACAATGTTTTAAAACCTAGTTATGCGCATCATACACTACTTTACTATAGTCATGCAATAGATAGTTATCTTATTATCTATATAAATGAAAGACCAAAGATACCTTTAACAAAAACAAACACAATAATGGCGCCGAAACCTAACAGTCAACCAAGACAACCGCGCATGCGCGGTGGACCGCCACCATAGACAGTGTATATTATATTTATATATTTTTTAATTGAATTGAAATCTCGTTGGTCGATCCGAAATGTACCATAATAAAAAAAAGGTACTATAGCATTATTTTTTTGTTAAAACTAATAAAACTTTTAAATTTTATTAGAGTTGCTTTTATTAAAGTCTGTCATGATGGTACTATTTTTTAATTCATAATCAGAATTCAGAACTGTACGTTATGAGTAAAATTATATTTTCTGTTTGTTTATCAGGCTGTTGACTTAGTGGATGACTTCGCGGGGCGTGGGGCCGTGGGTTTCTACACCATCTCACTGGCACCGCACCAGGTCGCCTGTCTTGATGTCAACCTGCTCAATGACTTTGAGGTAAGCTATACAGGATATAATATGTAGTGCGCATAATTTGTAGAGTAATTCAGTCTCTGTTCCTAAATGCAACCCCAGTATTGGGATACACTTTAAAACAAAACGAAAATTCGACTTAGTATGAGCGACACGCATAATTTACTAGTGCAAGCCATATAAAATCTAATTTTGATTTTGTTTTGAAATTAATTTTAATACTGCGGTTGCATTTGGGAACGGACACTTAATCACTCTGCGAATTTTGTGCACTACATAAAAAAACATCCTGTATGTTTCTATCCTTTATCATTCTTCTATAATACCTATTAGGTTTTTCTGTTGGGAAATTTTCAGTAACAGAACGGAGTTTCGAATTGTGCCCAGTAGACGGTAATAGGCCCGCCACCTATTACATGGGATTTACTAACGGTATCAGCGAAATATACAGCATACCTATTCTGTAAGAACATCTCGCATCTCTATTTGAATCTCACATAAATTGTCGGTTGATATTTAACGAATTGACATACGATAATAAACGTGTAACTGGGGCTTACTACGAGGTATTATAGGGCTGAAATTGAATTGCCTAGAAATTTCCAGAATAAGCTGACCTTTCATTGGACGAAAAGCCTATACAGTGCGAGGTCAGCTCATACTGGAAATGTCTGGGGCTAGAAATTTCCAGAATAAGCTTGGGGCTAAAAAGGCCGCTTTAGATGAATCACAATATGATTCATATTACGAATGTCAAAATATCTACTTAATTGACGACTCTTAATATCATCCACATAAGGTTCATATTCAGGAATCATCTGTTTGACAGTTACTGTGCAGATCAGTAGATGAATTGCTCAATGTGGCCTTTTTAGGCTCCCTGATATTTCATTCGACGAAAAGCCTATACAGTGCGAGGTCAGCTCATACTGGAAATGTCTGGGCAGTTCAATTTCAGCCCTGCTATGTTCGTAATAAGCCCCAGGAGCTGTGAACGTGACTAGAGCATGTTCACAGCAGAATCAGAATTCGAATTCGATTCGGGTTCGAAATAGAGTAACACGAGGCGTTATTATTTCCAGATCAAATACCTAAACGAGTACCACGCCCGCGTGTTTTCCACCATCGGCCCTATTCTGCAGAGACGAGGCCTATCAGCGGAATATGAGTGGCTACAGAAAGAATGCGCGCAAATAACACGCAGTGCCGCCATCTTGTTTAAATCTATGCCGGTTTTGGCGGCAATCAGTGTTTTTGTTGTTTGGATAGGAATGTAATGTCAACAATCCTATTTATTTATGTAGGTACGAATTATTGTTTTGTAATTTTATATATAAATAAAAAAATAATATAGGTATTTTATGGTACTTTTACGCCTATTTTAATTAAAATAAAATTATTATCACACCGCATTATTCACCTTTAGACCCTGTAAAGGAACGAAGTATGGTGTTCCTCCATTGAAATTGAAAAGGGAAGATTAATAAATAGGTTAATATTAATAAATAGCTTCCGCCAGCGGCTTCGCCTGCGTGATATCTTTATAAATTATAGCCTATGTTACTATTTTGCACAGCCTCTCGTATATTTAATAATATCCCAAAACCTATTCGAGCCATAACTGAAATAAAATCATTTAAGAAGAACCTTCATAACATGTTAATTGACAAATGCTACTACTCTGTAAAAGACTTCCTGTCTGACAAATCACTCGCCCAATATAACTTGCCTTAGACATGATGTATTCAATGCCTAACTATGTGATTAATGATAATGATTTATACTATTGTTTCTCTGACATCGATGTCTATAGATATGCTTAGTGAACTTAAAAAGTGAGACGTGTCAGGTACTCCATTTTCAGAAAAATGGAGTAGTTGATCACCAGTCAAATGCCGTTTACAAACATAATTATTAATTTGTGTATTGAATAAAAAATATATAATAACAGTAGCTATTCCATTAGTGCATGTATCGCTGTTTTATTTAAATATAATTCGAACATTGTTGAATTTAGAAATTGACGTCTTCAAAAAATACGTCTCATTTTTTTAGCTTCCCTTTGTATGACAGAGCGTATCTATAGACATCGATGTTCTCTGACATGTTGTTTTAATTATAGTGATAAAATTTGTAATTTTACCTTTAATGGTTGATGACATACGTCCCTACCTAATTCTGTTACATTTTGAATTATATAATTGCTAGTGTTGTTATTATTGTATGCCTAGAAGGCGGGACATAACTGATCTCAAATTGTATCGTAAGAACATCTGTATTCCTGTACCTACCTATGATCCACAATAAAGATTATGAATTGAATTGAATTACTCAGTGATAATATAGCATTCTGCTGGTGAAAGAATTTTTTAGTTTATCCATTACAAACAAACATACAAAAAATCAAATCTTTTCTCTTTATAATATTAGTTTAGATAAAAAAAGTTTGGGAAAAATTTGGAATCCATGCAGACAACATCGGGTTAAGCTAGTAATAAAATAAAAGTCGAACAGCGGGTTAAATTAAAGTTTTACTTATCATAATAAATGATCACATGCTGTAACTACAATAGTATAATTAGCTATGCTTGATATACTGCTTATTCCTTGTTCCTGTAGTTCTTGATGTTGACCAGAACCCAGGCGGGGACGATGGACCAGCCGATGACCATAGCACCAGCGAGGACAATCATCTCCTGTAATAGAAGAAATATATTTCAATTATTTATTATAGAAGCATACACACACAATGCCGAGCACAGATATTTCTTACAGGCTATGCAAAAACCACTTATTGCTGTATTATCAAGTTAAATGATGTTAGTGAATAATAACATAACTGTAAAAAACCCCCAAATTAAACTAGAAAAGGAGCTGTAACTTTTGAACGGCTGAACAGATCTTCATGAAACATAGCTAAGATGATTTCCGATTAAACTAGCTTTCGCTTAAAAGAAACTACATTGAGATTGGTCCACTCGTTTTCGAGCTACGATGACACACAGATACACACTACAAACTTAAAACACCCCCCTCTTTTTTGTTGGGGGTTAAAAACACAACTCTACTAATCCTGATGCCTTTTTCACTACCTTCAATCAATTTTAACTTTTATTTAACTCTCGAGATAGTTTAATAAATGATTCATGTTGACCCAATAAGATAAAAATATATACAAAATGTTGACTTATAATTATCATTTGTTATGTACATATTAGGACAAGATTAATATACAAGAGATCTTTATTTCATCTAAACCAGATACAGGCACTTATGAAATGTCGAGACTCTAGGTGCGCGGTTCAAATAGTAGATCCTATGGAGAAGACCTGGCTAGAAACTCCATGGAATGCAATTAAACTTCAAATTATTGGACATTGAAGTATTAAATTAACTAATAAGTAGCCTAAAATTGAAGCAAAATCATCATTTTATTTGACTTTTACATCAGGCATGGGCGATACGAATCATATAGTAGATACAATCGGTACAAAAACCAATATCTATGTATTGGACGGCACAGAATCTATGTATCAGATATCTATAAAACATTGATTATTGATAATGTTAGTATGTGTCATGTAGTTGTATCCCAATACTGCGGTTGCATTTAGGAACAGAGACTGTATCACACTGCAAATTTTGCGCACTACATAAAAAATATCCTGTATATAGATCCACTGTTAAAACGATATTACCCATGCCTATTTACAATGGCAAGCACTTCGGAGTTCAGACTTCAACAAAAAGATAACCTATCACTTATTTTCCTTGTACAATTACGTAATTGAAAATTCAAATTATCACGTTCTAGAATATTGATAATGTACTAATAAAACTCTGATCGTCCTGTGAGAACGTTATAAATCAATACTAAGTCAGAAATATGTGTGTATTATTGGAAAAATGCGAAAATATACTTACTCCTTTAGTTACTTTGTTCCTAGCGGGAGTAGCAATTACGCTCATGTTTCTTTGCTGAGCTACATTCTTGAGGATCTGGGCGTTGGTTCTGAACAGGCTCCTGGCGGCGAACATTTTGATTTTATTGTTATTTTAATTTGGAAAATTGACACCAAAAATATTCACGTCTGATTATTGAATGAAAAAAATCAATCGCCGTTTAGGGATGTGCAAACGTCAAGGTATTGGTTGTTAGTCGATTAATAAATTGTTGTCATTATAAAAATAAAATAGCTTTACTTAGTCGAGTTTAAAAAAATATAATTATTATTTTAAGTAATGTTGTTCTGTACTTCATATAATTACTGATCTAACAATGCTTTGAAATTGGTAATACTAGCTGTGTCCCCGATTGCGTCAGGGATGACATCGGATATTGCGATTTAAAAAAACCGTCCTCATGATGCACCCTATTTACTTATCAAATTTCTTTAAAATCGGTTCAGGAGAAGTCGCTAGTCATAAGAAGTTAACAAACAGACAATTTTCTCATTTTTATTATGTATGGATTGATAGGGTTAGTATTTTTTGACAAATAGTACGTTAGAGACATCACTACTTAAATATTGAAAGGGTCTACTAAAATGTTGCCATCATATCTAACGCATTAACGCATCAATCGTATCGTGTATCGTCTTCTTCAATGTCCCTCTCACCGCTCTGACTTCGTTCATTCAACATTCTTTGTCCAGTCGTCTGGATTCTTTGTCCAGTAGTCTGGTAATTAGGATGGCTAACAGTCGGCTATCGTTTAAGTTTAAGTTACGTAAGCACTTTCGTGATAAGTCTTTGGCGGATTCATCTCGATTTTGATTTATCTTGATATTATATATATTAATATGTATGTATATTATTTGTATAGTATGTAGGTACGTGATGTATCTAATAGTGTAGGTAATTATATATTGTAATGTAAGTAGGTATATGTGTATTGAACTGCTTAGGTTTTACATAAGTAGGTATATTATTATCCCCACCTAATATTAATGACTAGTGCATCTACCATGTTTTTGTCTCTGCATCACCCTAAGGTTGTCTGGCAGAGAATGCCTTTGGCATTAAGACCGCCTTTGTACGTATTTGTATGAAAAGCATTAAATAAATAAATATCTAACGCATAGTATTCATAGTAGAATCGTTGTGGCGAACGGGGTTGACAATACATTGATTGCAGGTTAGCCAAGAATATTAATGAAGAACCTGCAGGTTCTTTTTTCAGGCCCGAATCTAGAGCGGTAAATTGTAAGACTAGGGTTGGTAGCTTTTTTTCCGTGGGCTTGCAATTATGCCGATTAACACGCTCTGAAGCTAATAATATTTTATTGAACTAATAAAAACAACGAAATTACCTTTTTATTGGACATTTATTATAAACTTACATAATAAAACTTAAAGTAACTTAAAAGGTACTTTTTGTAGAACCAAAACATTTTATTGAAAAATTAAAGCGAAAATTAATTATATTTGGAATAACTTGTTGAACTAATTTACTGCGTCACTTCCATAAGTTGTGGGGCATCTGAAACAGAAATAATAATTATTTATTAATATACAACATCATTCTCCTGCCCTTATCCCATTTTATTTGGGGTCGGCGCAATGTCTTTTTCTTCCATTCATCTCTATCAGACGTCATTTCCAGATTCACTTCCTTCTCATACATGTCATGTTTCACACAGTCCATCCATCTTTTCTTTGGTCTGCCCCTACTCTGATAGCCATCAACATTCATACTTACAACTCTTCTTAAAACATGATTCTCATTTATTAGAATAGAATAGAATAGATCTTTATTTCATGTAAACCAATTATAATACGCCTCTTATGAAATGTGACTCTAGGTGCACGGTTCCATCAATTATCAAATTTCGCAATGTTTTTTTAAAACGCTTCTATTAGCTTCACCTTTAACTATGTAAAAAAATCTTGGAAGTTAAATTTGACCCACTTCCCGGTTTCCGATTGAACTGAAATTTTGCATACACGTTTAGTTTGGATGACAAAAGCGTGTTCTATAGTTTTTTTTTTAACTATAATATTAATCATTAGACATGATTGTTTAAATCATGTCTGGCTGACTTATAAGTAGTTATTCTATGTGGCGATTCATGTCGCTACAGTAATACTGACCTCCAGATCCGTCGTTAAACATAAATTCGTCCTGGTATTCCTTGAGGAATTGTTCTGATCGATGTTCATCTAGGAACAGGGAGTATACTTTCTTGACATCCTCCATGCTCACCTGGGACAAAGACGCATGGATGAGAAATGAACAGGGGGACTAAAAAGGGCACATTGATCAATTCATCTACTGATCTGCATAGTAACTGTCAAACTGATGATTACTGAATATGAACCTTATGCGGATGACAATAAGGGTCATCAATTAAGAGTCCCTATCCATTTTACGGTTTAAAAACAGAAAATTACTTCTTTTTCAGAGCAAATTTCTCAACAACCATTAGATATCCGTTTTCTTTTTTAATGCATAGTGTACAAATTGAAATTTTGATAACAATTCAATATAAATTAGGAAAATTATAAATGCATTAAAACAACTAGATTTCTTATGGTTATTCTGTTTGCACTGAAAAAGTAGATTTTTCGGATTTTCGACCCCAAAACTAATATCCCCCCTTAAGTAGATATTTTGACATATGTAATATGAATCATATTGTGATTCATCTAAAGCGGCCTTTTTAGCCTCCCAGGACCCTTAAAGGGATCGGGACTAGATAGTAGGAGGTATATACCTCATTAGCTTTCCTGCGTTTGGCGACGAGGGAAGCTGTGGTGATCAGTTGTATGGCGTACCGCAAAGATGTCTCCGTGGCCACTCGAGTGAGTACTGTAAGCGCATCAGCAGACATCTGGCAATCTTCTTCCTCGCATCTGTGAATAGAATATAATTATTTATTTGCCTGAAAAATGGTATTTTAACAGATCTTCTAGTAATTTTGCAGTTTTTCATATTTGGCCTATACTTATTCTTAACATAATATGCAAATTTAAAAATAACATTTATTGGTTTGGATGCATGGAAATACCCTCCCCGAGATACCTGCTGAGCTCCGTTGTTAACATAAGTTGTTTTTTTAGATATTTATCATTTAGATTTTTTCCTTTTTTTACTAACCTGATATTAAGTAACTCCTTGAGCTACAGATGATTTTTAATAGAAAAACCCTCCCCGAGATACCACAGCTCCGTTACGAACATAACAGATTTTTTTTTTTATATTTTTCTTTTTTACTAACCTGGATATTAAGTAAGTATTTCCCTGAGATGCTTATGATTTTAATTGGTTTGGATGCACGGAAATACCCTCCCCGAGACGAACACTACAGATTAATTTTTTCAACTGTTATTTTTTTATTAAATGAAATGATCTTTATTTGCTTGAAGCATGGTACATAAAATAAGTTTTTAATGAGTTAATTAAGCCCACCATACTTCACCACAGTATTGTGGCATGCAAAATTTCTATTAATAACTAATAAAATACATGATACTTAAAATAAAAATAAAATAAAATACATAATTATTATACTTGCAATTCAATATAATTTAAATACCACTACTAATTTAAATTTATCGTTTGATCCTACTTATACATAATTATTATAGCTAAGTACATAGTTATAAGTTGCTGTACCCTTACGGGGTTTCATGTTGAAACCTATAAAAATATAACACCTGTAATTAGATACACATGAAAGCAATAAAGAGTTTGAGTAATTGAATACAGGGTGCCAACTGAGAACCAGCGGGTGTTCCACACCCAGCAAATGCTGAGCTGGTAACCCTTTTGATATGGGCGTGCTCGTCAGTGCAGTAAAATCTCCTATTTATTTTTTATTCATGTTTTTTTTTTTTTTCTTTGTGATATCTATATTTATTTATTTATTTATACTTTATGCACTAAGTACAGAGGCGGACTTAATGCCGTAGGCATTTTCTACCAGTCAACCTAAGGGTGATGCAGAGAAAAAAGTATGGTAGGTGCACGGACAAGATAATTATACTGAAACAAGTAAATTATGCATAGTTACTTATAACTATTTATACATAAATTTTTATATAATATACACTACGTATTATATATACACTATTATACATAAATAAATATATATATAATTATATATACATAAACATACTATAAGTAGTAAGAAAGCGGAGATGATTCTGCCAATTTGGTGCGAAGATGTTCACGCACTTTTTGCTTAAAGGAATAGCGACTAGTCGCCGTTCCTATATTTTCTATGTGCTGACAATGTATCTCCTGTATCGAACAAATGTTTTCTATTCTAATAAATAAATAATCTAAACAGTTTATAAAAATGAACTTGACCATTAAGTAGATATAAAATATAATAATCAGTTATGAATTAAATTATTATTTATTCTTTTTTTACTAACCTGATATTAAGTATTTCTCTTAGCTCCTGATGAGAATATGGCGAAGTTGGTACTATGATCATCCTATCGAGCAGATCCAGAGGAATGCCATGCGGTGATCGGTAGCTGGTTCCTCGGATCCTAGTGATGCCGCGGTTGGTCGCCATGATGACCACAGGAGCTGTTTCTGATTCCAAGGCTCGGTTGAGGAAGGAAAAGCATTCTATGTCCAGCATATGGGCCTGAGAAGGAATAGAATAGATCTTTATTTCATGCAAACCAGATACAGGCACTTATGAAATGTCGAGACTCTATCGCGGTTCCAAATAGTAGATCCTATGGAGAAGAACCGGCACGAAACTGCATGGTAACTCTTTTAAAATAATAGATTACAATCTTGATTAGCAATGTTGTGGTAAGAGCTGCGAGAATAATGTAATTTAATGTGAATAAAAATAAGACTAGGATAATAATGATTTGCCTCTGAATAAGATTGCCATGGCAGTTACAAGCTGACCAGTTCCGACAGACGGCACCCGTTCACGAGCATGACGCATGCGTCAGCATTTCAACATAATTTTTTATGTAGTGCGCAAAATTTGCAACCGCAGTATGATAGGCGTTATGTGGATCTGTCTGTGGCATCGTAGCTCCAAAACAGATGGACCGATTTCAATGCAGTTTTTTTAATCGAAAGCTAGTTTAATCGGGTATCATCTTAGCTTTAAATCATGAATATCTGTTCAGCCGTTTAAAAGTGAAAACTCTTTTTCTAGTTGGAGTCGGGGATTTTTAGAATAGAATAGAACGTTTATTTCCAGGAACAGTAGTTTTACAAGGTCTTACAGTTATTGGTCGATAGAATCATGTTCCACCTTAGAAAAGGCAGGCAAATATTAAATTAAATGCATACAAATCTTGATTTTAATATTATTATTTTCTCCTTTATTTATTATTTTACATATTTTTTTACATTTTTAAATACATATTATAAAACAAAATCAAATATACATTTAAAAACATAAAAAAATAGGAACCAACCGGCATCGGGAACAGGGTCCAAGCTACCGGTGGCTAGGGCTCCAGAGAGAGGAACCTCCTCACAATGCGTGCCGTGTCGAGGAGTACCGCCTTCTGCATCAAGCCCTTGATCCAGCCCCCCAACGAGAGCCTCCTAAGGTGTCGGTCGAGACTCTCGGTAATTAAGCCATTGGCCGAAACGACTATCGGCACAATGATCGCTGAATCCACGTCCCACATTATTATTTTATTATTATTATTTTGACAGTTAGGTTATTAAAGTTAGTTAAAAGATAAACTCACTTCATCAATGAACAGTACTCCGGGGATCATCTCGGCTTTGCCCTCCTCGCGCCACTCCGCGACTTTCCCGTTGATCTGTTCGCGTATCTCCGACTTAATTTCACCAGTGTCACCTGCAGACAAAGCATTTATATTAAAATAAATCCATAATTATAGTAATTTTGTGATAGGCCTCTTAATATTTATTCTGTATTTGTTGTTTATTTATGTACATTAAAATAATATACTAACCACAAAAAAAAAACTACAATTGTAAGTATAGCACAATTGCGCAATTGCACAAACACACAACAAGTGCACAATTGTGTTGTGTTGTGTGTATTGTGTGTGTTTGTTTTTTTTGTGTGTTGTTTTGTGTAAATTGTACTATATTTGTTTAAAGTTTCAAGTCTCTAACTCATCAGAAAATTAGTTTAAAATCAATTGCAAAATTTGCACCAAAGAGAAAAACAGACAGACAAAAAAACACTCACCAGAGAACAGCGCCAGGAAACCATGAGTCCTGGAGTTGATGACGTCAATCTCATGCAGAGTCACTGTGTGAACTACTTCTTTGCGCTTCTGTAGTTCACCTTCTGGGCATTGCACGAAGCGAGCTTGCTGACCTAATAAATAACAAAGAAATATAGCAAAAAACAAATAAACCCGACTGCAGAAAAAAAAAAACTTTAAAAAAGTAAAAACCGACTACAGAAAAAAATACTTTCAAATAACGTAAAAATCGACTGCAGAAAAAATAAACTTTAAAAGAAAGTAAAACCAACTGCAGAAAAAATTAACATTAAAAAAAAAAGTAAAAACCGACTGCAGAAAAAAAAAACTTTAAAAGAGTAAAAACCGACTGCAGAAAAAATCTTTCAAAGAAAGTAAAACCAATTGCAGAAAAAATAAACACTTTGGCCCCAAATCTGTCGCCCTGGGCTCCAGCCTACTCAGCCTGCTGGTAAATCCACCACTGGTACACATACCATATTAATTTAATTGTGTTTGTTTTAATTTTTAATTTTGTGTACAATTACGCCCTCCAGTGTCGAGTGGCGAGAGTCGGCAAAGGTAATTAAGACAAGAGTGTCAAACGCCGACAGTCGGCACACGCGCCGCGTCACCTTGCATTCTCGATAATTCAATAACTACTGTACTGATTCGGTTCGTCTATACCTTAATAATAATCTTAAAAGATGGAGCTTCCATTTATAAAAGTTAAAAGTAAATTAAGCCGGAAGTAATGCGAATAGGCTTGTGTCCACTAAGAATAAATCGGATGGATTAGAGTTTCTAATGACTAATCATGATATGCAGTTAACAAAAATCTAAATTATTTATTATAAAACAAAGATTATTGTTATTTTTAGAAAATAAATTCGGCAAAATTAGGCATTCAGTCACGTGACAGTGAACACCAATCAGAAAGTGTTACGTCACGTCCGTATTTGTTTATTGTTTAGATCATATTTATATAATTTGTTTGGTGTTTTTATAGTTGTGCTTTTACACTTGGGCACTTAAACAGTACTTGTAAATATTTAGTTCATTTTTAATTCAATGAAAACTTCAATTGCCCTACACAGATATTGAATGTTTCGCACGGCATGACGTGATTTAAGACGCCATGACAGTCTTGAGCGTTTTTGAGGTAAATGTCAATTGGTTTTTGAAAACGCAAAATAATGAATGGAAATGTTAGAATTTTTAAAAAATAATATGTTTTTGGGGTCTAATAGTTAATAAGGCAAAGTATTAACCGATTTTTCAAATTTAGTCAACTAGACTATTTTTTGCACGGTCGACTGACACTATCTGTTTTCGGCTCCCGGGGGGCCGACATCGGGTTGGATTAAAAATGGAATAAGATATATTCTACAATACATACCAGTAGCATCATAGTCCCTAGCTCTTGCGAAGCTTCGTCCGAGCTTATTAATTTTGCCAGTTGCTTTGTCAATAGTTATCACGTCACCGGCTTGTACCTGTTAATAAATAAACAGTTATTTTTAACTGACCGGTTATATACAGGCTGTCACATTAAATGAAGCCATGTATAGTCTGTCAAGAAAGTCATGAAAAGGATTGAGGGCGCCACTTGTATATTCACTTGTTTATTTTTAATATATTAATGCCGAAAACATTTTTTTATCACAAAAAATCTACACAGAATAGTAAAATAAACACATCGTTGTACCCAAACTGACACCTACGGTACTTATTTAGGGTTGCGAGCGAAGAAGAATTTTAGTTCCTTCAAAGTCCTTTTCATGACTTTCTTGACAGACTGTATTTGGTATCATGTTCTGAAGGCGTACACAAAAAAAAATACGATTTTTACGCAAGGTTTTTTTGCAATAAATTTCACTCTGCTGTCATTCGTCTAGGTCAGGGGTCGGCACCCGTTTGAGTAGGAAGAGTTAAAAATTACAATTTTCAAAATTTCAAAGTTTTTAAAGAACCACGTTTTTTTTTTGCCGGACATAAATTGTTCTTGCATAAATAAAGTATTATAATAAAAAAATCTGAATGAAATAAAAATTTCAACTGTCTAACTATCACGGTTCGTGAGATACAGCCTGGTGACAGACGGGCAGCGGAGTCTTAGTAATAGGGTCCCGTTCCCCCTTTGGGTACGGAACCCTAAAAATTGTTTAAATTAATTACTCGGATTGGGTTTCTGATAGTAACATACCTTCTCCTTCAGCAGGGAGTCGATCATCTTAGCCCCCATATCGTAGTTGGTCTCCATGTCCGTAGTCTTGAGTGTGAGGCGACCGACGCGTGCGCCGCCGCCTCCAGCCGCGCGCTCCACCACAACTTCCACCACTTCTCCTTCTATTATCTCTGATTCTTCTCTATAAAAGAAGACTTGGTTAATATTTTAACCCCTGACAAAAAAGAGAGGTGATAAGTGTGTAGTGTGTATCTGTGTTTCTGTCTATGGCATCGTAGCTCCAAAACGGAAGGACCGATTTCAATTGTTTTTTTAATTGAAAGCTAGTTTAATCTGGAATCATCTTCACTATGTTTCATGAAAATCTGTTCAGCCGTTCAAAAGTTACAGCTCTTTTTCTAGTTGGGAGTCATGGGTTTTTGACGGTTAGGTTATATTTTATACTGTAGAGCAGGGTTTGAAATTATCAAGATAAATATGCTCCTTGATAATTATCAAACAGATAATATATTATAAGCCTAGCAATCAATTTTTTAACTGGTAATACATATCAACATTTACGTTAGAAGCAAGCAGTGGCGTGCACAGACATTTCTTACAAGGTAGGTAAATATAAATTAGTGTTGTATTTAATTGTCAAGTCTTATGACTTAAATTAACTGATATTACAGACATATTAAAGTTTGTATTACTTAATACTTAATTTATTAGGGTAGGCAGAGTCTTTTTGTCTCTATGGAGTGCACGCCACTGGAAGCAAGTCTTAAAAATAAACCGCTAAAGACAATTACATTTTACAAATAGACGGGCCATACACCAACATTAAGAGGGCCCTTCCCGGTCCGCCTATCGTCAACGCGAGCATGATCGAAAATCTTGTTGTTTCATCCAAGGCAATTTTTAATACGGCCGTCTCATGCCTACCCCACACGACTCTCCTCCCGCGTACTTCATACCACCCGTTGGCTAAAAGCAAGTGAGAAGGCGATCATTTACTGAAAATTGGCGCTCGAAGATTTCACAAAACAGGTTCCAAGAAATAGGTGTTTTTGAAAAAGCCTAACAAGATTTTGGAAAAAATGTTTGTTATTTAGAATCTCCATTACATGTGTTAGGTTTGTATGCAAATGTTTACTTAATTTTTTCAATTTATGAGTACATTATGAACGCTCAAAGTTTAGATAAAATTTGTCCAAAAAAGCTGATTTTCAGATGTCTTTACTGAATTTGTTTCTCAAAAAATTATTATTTGCCTTACATAGAAACCTAGATATAGACCACACGATACCTATGTATTCAAAATATCTAGAGGAAAAATTGTTATAGCGCCGTAATCACCTACGGGCGTTTGTATAGGAATTATGCCGGGTTGGACGTTCTTAATGCACTACAAAATGGCGTAAACTTTACTATAGCTACATAGCAGTACATATAATTATACAGTGCGCGAAGGGAAAGAAAATTAAAGCCATGGTGGCTTTAATTTTCTTTCCACGCCACGCCACGCCATTTTACGTTTAGTTACGTGGTATTAGCTGCTGCATGCTCATTCTCTCAGTCGGTGCAGGGCATTTACCTTGCATTTATCTTGCCAATATAGAGCGCGGGCAACGCGTCTATTTGTAAAATGTCATTGGCTAAAGACCTCAAATATCAGCTAGTTTTTTTTTTTTTTTTTTTTAATTTATTTATTTATAACATTATAACATCTAACAGAATAACACGTTCCAATGCGATGTTATAAGCACCTATTAACTAAACTACAAACTAAACCATAAAATATAAAAATAAAATTTCACATAAAACACAAAAAAAAGATCTAGCGACAAAGTCGCTAAAACGGCAACACTGCGAAACACGACGACGCGGGGAATCCCCCGCTATTGACGTTAAGTGGCGCGTGTTCCGATACACGCAGTCGTTGAATGCGACAAATTAACCAGTGGCAAAGATTTTTGTTGTACTTATCAAAGATAATTATCAACCTATATTTATCTTGATAAATATCAAAGATAATTAATTAACTACAGTATATATAAAAATGAATCCCTATTCCCTTGGTCACGCCATCACGCGTGAACGGCTGGACCAATTTCGCTAATTCTTTTTTTTGTGTTTGTTATAATTATTTTAAGAAGAAGGTTGGTATGGTAGATAGGGTAGGTAGGGTAGGTATAGTAAATAGGCTAGGGTAGGTAGGTAGGGTAGGTATAGTAAATAGGCTAGGGTAGGTAGGTAGGGTAGGTATAGTAAATAGGCTAGGGTAGGTAGGTAGGGTAGGTATAGTAAATAGGCTAGGGTAGGTAGGTAGGTACGGTAGGTATGGTAGATAGGCTAGGGTAGGTAGGTAGGTGCACATTTCTTTTATTGGCGGTACGAAGATCGCCGGGTAGTAAGTACTCACTTGATTCTGATACCAATAGACTTTCTGAAGGATTGTGTGAGGGCCTCAGTCTTGCTCATCTCCAACGAGAAGATTTCGGATCCTGAAAGCAAAATTATTGTTCAACACCTCGAGGCCTCAAAGGCCACATTGAGCATTGATTGCTGAATATGAACCTTACGCGGATGACAATAAGGGTCATCAATTAAGTGGATGTTTTGACATTCATAATGTGAATCATATAGTGATTCATTTATAGCGGCCCTTTTAGACTCCAAATTTCCCTGATCAACCATGTCAATTGCATAATTGAAATTAAAACGAAATTTTAATTAATATACAAACTGAAATTTAATTTCACAACACACATTTTGGATGCACAGAGCTATCAGGGAAGAGCCGGCAAGAAACTACATGGAAACTCTTTTAAGATAATAGATTACAATCTTGTGGTAAGAGCTGCGAGAATATTGTAATTTAATGTGAATAAAAATAAGAATAGGATAATAATGATTTGCCTCTGAATAAGATTGCTATGGCAGTTACAAGCTGACCAGGCCTGACAGACGGCACCCGTCCACGAGCATGACGCATGCGTCACATCGCCAAGCTCGACCACAATGATGGGAACTCAACGACACGACACACAATGCCACTATCAGCGAGACATTTTAGTGAACATGGCAGAACATAACTTATCAACATTTAATCTATATAATTAACATGTGAAGAGAAAACTTTGTACTCCTTTTCAAGCATATTACCCGCACGGAGGATTATGAAATTTGGCATAGTTAAAGTTTATATGCAGAAGGAGTGCAGAATGCATCAGCATTGCTAAGCTTAACCATAATGAACGACAACAATGATAGAGACAAGAACAGATTAAATAATGTTTCGACTTACCGGCCATGCTGGTAAAAGGCGTATCTGGTCCCAAGGCCTGTGCGAGGCCCATTGCAATAGCTGTCTTTCCTGTGCCCGGCTGTCCGGCTAGAAGCACTGCTCGGCCTGCTATTTTACCTGTAATGAAGACATGAATGATAATAAAAAAAAACTATTAAGCTCATGGTACTGTCAGACACAAACATTGAAACACTTGAGTTTCTAATATCAATATTAAAAGCTGCTTATTTAATTCTGATATTCACATGATATTAAAGTTGCACCTTGGTGCTATAATAATCACAGAACAAATTAATACTTTTACTGCATTTATCAGAGTGAACATTAGAAAAATATGATAAAAAAAAGAACTAGTAAATATATAAATCTACTATTGGTGTTGACTGTACAAATAAGAAGGCCAATTTTAGTACCTAACTAAAAATGGTAAAATTCGTGGATTCAGTCACTATAGGTGACTATGCCAGCCCCATGGGGAATCGCATATTAATATTGAAACTAAGTATTATAAACTCTCGCCATTCAACGGTCTCCTTGCCCTCATACATAGCATCACATAACAGAACAAGTTTTTACAAGTTTGCGACACTGGTATTACCAAAATAATGTTTAGTATCAATGTCATAAATGTCACGAATGGTATTCTTCTATACTAACAAACAACATCAAACGTGAAATTATAATGTAATGGGGTTGAAAGTTGATTGAAGCCAAATCGCTATTCTGCTAACATGTTGAACCAACACAAATAATAAAATTGTTATTCTCGTCCATACATAAACATCAGAAATGAGATTGAAATGAGTCTGTAAGAAGATTGAATTCAAATCATACTAAATCGGACTGAACTTTATGAGTAAAATATTTTTTGTCAATCCATAATATAATATCAGTTGGATCAACTTTCAGTCATAGTGTAATTTAATTACGAGTATTGGGCACACAGAAAATAAATTAGCTGTTACTTTTGATGAGGAAACTGGCCATAAGAAGGAGACTTCTTCTTTGTTGAGTCGGCACAAGCTATCTACCACATTGGAACCGCTCATACTTCCAACTATGAACCACATAACATTGAAACTTAGCAATCTTGTATAATTTAAAGGATGTTCCATGCCGCATATCATATTAGGAAGATCATTTATTATCAATCCATATTAACAATAACATTGCTTGGGTAACAAAAACCTGTAACCATAGCAACAGTTTGTTCAATAACAATACCTTCTCGAATCATCTGTAGGATGACTCCGGCGGCTTTCCTGGCCATCTTCTGGCCGACCATGCCCTGGGAAACAGCACGGGGTTCCAAGGAATCATCGAGACCCAAGCCTCTTATATGAGAGTGGGCACCGATTCGTTCGATACGAGTAATCGAGCGCACTTCCTGCACCTGTGCCGCTGCTATAGACTAGAAATTAAAAAGCCAATTTAAAAATTAAAGTTGGATTTCATTTTTGAAAATGAAAATCATGATTTCTTTTAGCATAGTAAGGTTATGTTTTACTTTTATATTACCGGCTTTATTAACATGTTAATGTTTTTGCTGGGGATATGGATATTTTATTAGTACTTACAGCCATTTTTAATGTTAGCTTTTTATTGTTACACTATAAATGGTAAAACGTGTGAAAACAAAGAGCGCGTTTTTCGTCGCTAACCCAAACAAGAACACTTGAGTCTTTGAACACTTGTGAGAACACTCCGCCACTCCGCTTTATTTTATAAATGACAGTGACAGTGACATTTCGATTGTTGTTTATTTAGTTTTTAGTTTGCCAAAAGGCAGGCAAAGGTCAGAGCTATACAGTCTTGTCATATTACGAGATTAGCTGTTTCACGTTTGTTAACGTAGAAAAGGCCAAAGTCAAGCCTGCTTTGTCCATATCTCCCTTTGAGTATCTAGAATTATCTCCCCTCAAAAGATTAATCAACATAATGCAAAAATCATCATAAATAACCAAAATATTAACGATTTATTTCATCTGACAAACGTCAAAATACGTACACTTAGTTGTGCACTTAGTATTACTAAAATTACTCTTTGATTTGCTTTGGTTACAAGCTGAAATGCAGCCTGCTGGGTAATCGCGATACACGCTCGTAATCGGAATAATATACAGTATTGTATTGTACTTTAATTCGATTCTGCGTACCTACTATGTTTATACCTAGTAATAATAAGTTTATGGATGGTTTATGGTTTATAATGTTGAACAAAATATGCAAAAATACTATATTTTTGAGAAGAAAGAAAGAGATGTAGTACCTCATTAATAAAAAATGAGTTCTTGATTTACATTAATTTAAAAATTAAATGTGTTATAGCATCACTTTTATTTTAGACAAAAAATTCTTTGGTTCCAGAAGTGCCAAGAAATATAGTTTTTATAAAAAATAATAAGTAACAAATAAAAGCTTTGTTTATTATTTGCTTTTTTCATAAAATACTATATTATTTTGAAGCGTTAGGTACTATATTTTTTTATAGTTTATTTTGAAAACTACCGTATTTCATTAATAATTATTAATTAATTAATTAATAATTAATTTTCATTAATAATTTATTTTAGTAAAATGTTGGCAACCCTCGTTGTACTATACCTTGGCTACCCTAATTGGCTACCTTTGTTCGAGTTAGAATATTTCAAAGGGTCACTTTCATAAATTACTTGTTTCGGGTCGTTTGTTTTCAGTAAGGTAGGGATAAAATACGACCTGCTGGTATTTGGGTAGGATTATCCATCTCTGACTATCTCATTGGTGTAGTGATCGCAAGCTCGGCTGCTGAATTGGTCCTGGGTTCGATTCCCGTGTCGAGCAAAGTTTTAAAGGGACGAATTGAAAATTTTGACGAAAGAAAGAACAATTTATTCGGAAATTTCCGAACACCTCCGAAACCGTGATCGGCTCGGCCGATTAGTCGGTCCCTTAACAACCGACTAACCGGCAAGTCAGCTAGTCGGCCAAAGTCATAGTCGGCACATCTCTATTATTAACAAAATTACTTCTCAAAAAACATTTCTTACATTCTTCACAGCAAAAAACTTCTTCTTTTTCCGCCACAAGTTGTAACCATCCCCATAACAGTAGATTGCAGGGATATGAGTATATCAGGGATCTTATTAAATCCCTAGGGATACCACGGAAGATTACGAAGAAATCTCCGAAATAAGGCATTTCAACTTTAGTTTTCAGTCGGTAACGCATGCATTATCACGAGGTAGCGGATGTTCGTGGGCGGCGGTGATCGCTTACCATCAGGTGACCCGCAAGCTCGTATGCCTGATAAGATAAGATAAGATCAGATAAGATAAGATAAGGTAAGATAATATAGGATACGATGTGCTTTGTGCAATATTTTTTTTACCTGTGCATAAAGCATTAAATAAATAAATAAGATATGTTTTTATTCATGTAGACCATATACAGTTTAGGTAGGTAGTGTAGGTACCTACTTATGAATAGTCAGATTCGAGATGCCACGTATGGGTGACCGTATTCGGGCACTGTTCGGCGTAGGGGATAATTATCCAATCTTATCCAGAAGTAAGCTTCAAGGACGCCACGTAGCATTCAACAATGTTAGCAATCCAAGAAGAGCGCGTCTCGCCCTCAAACAAAAAAGTTTGGCATATATATACAGGGTGGAATTTTCGAAGCGTACCTGGAGGAAAAGTACTCTAAATACTGAAGACAGCAAATTTTACTCAAAGGAAACATTCCTTTATTTTTAAAAAGAAACAAAACTGCATTTAAAGATTTTTGAAAATACGCTTGCCACACCCGGGAATCGAACCGACTAAAATCCAAAAATAATGTTAATAACCATTTTTATACCTGGATTGGTACAAACGGCACAATCAGATGGCCTGCAAGATCTCCAGATCTCACCCCTTTAGATTTTTTTTATGGGGATATGTTAAAAATTAAATTTACCAAAAATCCTATACAACAATACAACTGTAAACGAGCTGAGGTTCACAATACAATTTTCAATATTCACCACAACACACTACTAAAAGTTACTCAAAATGAATTCCTTATGAGAATTTTATGCATCCAAGAAAATAGAGCTCATTTCGAGCAACTAATTAGTTAATTTAGGTACTCGTTTTTTTCGTTCGAATAAAATAAGTTCAGGTTTCATGGTTTTTGTTCAATTTAATTTACCATGTTTGCTAGAGAGATTTGATCCTAATGATTGACCCTATCGATTGGTGCCATAAAAGTACAGGATGCTATTTTTTCGGATTTTAGTCGGTTCGATTTCCCGGTGTGGCAAGCGTATTTTCAAAAATATTTAAATGCAGTTTTGTTTCTTTTTAAAAATAAAGGAATGTTTCCTTTGAGTAAAATTTGTTGTCTTCAGTATTTAGAGTACTTTTCCTCCAGGTACGCTTCGAAAATTCCAGCCTGTATAAACAAACATATTATTGTAACATGGAATAAATAAATTAAAAAAAAAATAGACTTCCAGCGTGTAAGCGTAGCTAGATGTCTAAAAACTCTTGAAAAACTTTCATAAAATCCGCGAATACGACATTTTTTTGTAAAACGATCCAAAGTGAAGTCTAGAGCCACTTATTCTCTCAATCATCACTGAGATTTTTTTGTATTAGGCCATGTTTGGGAACTTACTGGTTATCGAGTTATCAAGGTCAAGGTCACGTTTTTAACCCCCGACAAAACAAGAGGGGTGTTATAAGTTTGTAGTGTGTATCTGTGTCTGTGGCATCGTAGCTCCAAAACGGATGGACCGATTTCAATGTCGATTTTATAATTGAAAGCTAATAATCGGGAATCATCTTAGCTATAGCTTAGAAATTCCGCTCGCGGTAGGCCGCGACACCGCCGGACGCTCGAGCAAAATTCGCAATTCACAAACACGGATGCCCCAGGGGACGATTTTATTTTGTTTTCTTTCACCTCAAAGTTTTCAATGCAGAAGTTAAAATCACAATGGTTTTATGAAAACCGGAACTACTTATACTTATACTGCCATAACGCGATGACACTAGAATAATCATAATTCACATACAATATTTGACTAAATTATTATAACGAATGGATAGTATGATTACTGACGATGAATGACAGAGGAATTTTTAAAGAATCACCGACCTAAGTATAATATATATATGTATAACTACTTACTTAAAAATTATACAATAAATCACAAGTAGAGACAACAAGTATCTACCGTAAACCGGGGATTGTTTGATATATTTTTGGAGGGTTTTCTAGATTATACAAAACAAATCGCAATTCAAGCTTTTTCTATCTCAACAGAGCGATTGAAGGCTTTGTGATGTGTGCTAAAACAGCAGCCTCATAGTATTAAATATAAACATTATTAAACAATTCATAAGAATAGTTTCGGATAAACGAATGATTATAGGTAATAATGATAATGAATAAAATTTTATAGTTTAAAAACGTATAGAACACGCTTTAGTCTTCCAAACTAAACGTGTATGCAAAATTTCAGCTCAATCGGAAACCGGGAAGTGGGTCAAATTTAACTTCCAAAATTTTCTTACATAGTTAGTTAGTTATTTACAGGTGATGCCAATAAAAGCGTGACAAAAATGGAAGCAAAAAAAGAAAAAAAAAATCGCCGCGAATTTTATTTTCGACTTCACATAACAACTCTACCTAAAATTCGTTAACGGATCCGAAACGGCTTAAAATTCACTGTATATTATACACAACACAATAATGTATTAAATTGCACAGCAAAATAATCTTAAAACGCATAACAAGTGCACACAGTGCAAGGCCCCCCAAGGGTTGCACCCTGGAGTATCCCCTACTGCTCCAGATTCAAATAATACAGGCGCGCCATAATGACAACACTGTTACTGGGATACTACTGTTTTAAACAGTTCGAGAGACTTGTAAGTTGAGTGAGCAAAAACTGAGAATCGAGTGAGAACTGAAAAATATGGCGGAGCTAAACACAAAAATCTCAATAAATATGTTGTTTTTGTTTTTATTTTTATTAACTCCTGACAAAAAAGAAGGATGTTGTAAGTTTGTAGTGTGTATCTGTGTATCTGTCTGTGGCATCGTAGCTCCAAAATAGATAGACCAATTTCAATGCAGTTTATTTAATTGAAAGCTAGTTTAATCGGGTATCATTTTAGCTATGTTTCATGAAAATCGGTTCAGCCGTTCAAAAGTTACAGCTGTTTTTCTAGTTGGAGTCGGGGGCTTTTGACGGTTAGGTTCTTTCTTTCATTTGTTGTATTTTATAAATGATTAGATATTTCTATAATAAGTTGTGTGAAGATTGTTTTGTAAATAAGACAAATAAGAAAAAAACAGAGTAAGTATAAAAGAAGAACTCGCAAGAAAATCCCCTAAACCGATAGTATCCCTTCATAAATGAACCCTATTACTGGGATGTTACGCACACCACCGCAAAATCTGAACACCATACACACACACCCACACTTTTCCTCTCTCTTTCTATCGCATGCTCTTTTACATATTCCTATCTCGCTCACCGGCCGGGCTCCTGCCGGTAATCGATTTTCCCTCGCTATTTTTCCGGCACCCTCCTCGCAACACAACGTGGAGCGCCCCGAACAATTTTTGTTTGTGAAAATAAAAATATAGCGAAATATATTTCAAGTGCCGTGTTTAAAATTAAAACTGTGCGTTGATTCAAAGTTTCTACGGAATAAGCGATCGGTGAGCGTTCTATTTTTGAATCTTATTAATTTTTTGTTTGTTATGGCTATTTTTTTTTGCGAATTAATTTCCATATTCAAATAGGACTTAAGTTTTAATACCTTTGCTTGTGTGGTACCTTTGAATTTTACGGAGCACAACGGAGCATAATTCGTAAAAAAAAAACTTAAAAATACCTAGATAATAATATGTTTTCTGTGTTGCCAATAAAAACAAGTATAGGTAATTAAAGATGAATGCACACAGTACGTCCAATCTTCGTCCCACTTCCTCTTTATTATTAAATCTTGGTAAAATACGTTGGTACCTAAGACGTATATCTATCAAGGTACTTTGTAATAGTATTAGGTAGACCTTTATTGTAACTAAAGCAACGAATCTACTAGAATGTATTTCTTTTTTATATCAATTTCAAATATCTTGTCATTCAAACAATAGGTAGGTACCTATATTATTATCTATCTTGTGAAATGTTACCGGATGCTCGGAGAGAACGGAAGTTGTAACAAGACCTCAGGTAATGGCGTCATCAATCACATGGCAGCTATCTTTCATGAAAACTTTGTAGGTCTTTAAGCATATTGCGCGCACAGAGGAGTGTGAAATTTGGGATAGTTAAAGTTTATATGGAGAAGGAGTGCAGAAAGCTAAAATCGTGGTCGAATTTCGACCACCAGGCGACCAATATTATTATAAAGAGAAATTTTATTTTTTGGTATTTTTGTTTATAATGAATAACCTCAAAATCTATTGGTCCGATTTAAAAAAATCTTTCACCAGTAAAATGTTAGATTATCACCGAGCAATATAGGCTATATTTTATTTTCAAATAAAAAAGGAATGCCTACGATAACTCCAATAATGTGTAAACACCGTAGGTGAAAAAAAAAACCTATAAAATGTTTAGTATAAATAAAAGTCCACCCGTCCGAAGCCGCTATAAAAAATATAAAATTCACTTTTGAAAATAGAATTAACTATACCAACATAACAACACCTATTAACATATAAGTAGATTTCTTTTGATAATATCTACATTCGAAATATGAATTGACGTAAAGGATACACGACCATTTTACAGGAAACACAAAATATGATGCCGCCAACGGAATAATTACTTAATTGCAGAGACGCAGACGTGCAATCGGTCCAATAATAAGTATGGCTTACTTAAGTACACGTTTTGTAGTAGAAATGCATGTTGTGGGTTCGATTGGGGCGGCTATTTCCCCGTCATAACGACTATGTGCACGCGAAGTTGTGTTCTGTGAAGGTTAGGAACAGCCAGTGACTGACATTACGGGACCACAAGGCAGTGCAACTTTAGTCTATGGTCGGCAACGCGTCAGTCACTAGGTTGCGGATGTTTATGGACAGTGGTGATGGCTTCCGATGGTGAGCCTGGTATTAATGATGATCCCTGGTCTCTGGTCTCCTGGGAATGTTTTTCTTTCTACTCTATTCTATGATAATGTCCCTCATGTTCTAAATAAAACTTTTTACTCAGGAAAGAAAGAAAGTTTTATTAAGTAAAGAAAGAAAGAAAAGTTTTATTTACGAGAGAAAGAAAGAAAATATTTATTTACGAAAGAAAGATAAGATTTTAATAAAGAAAGCAAGTTTTATTTGGGAAAGAAAGAAAGAAAGGTTTGATTAAGGAAAGAAAGAAATATTTTATTTAGGAAAGAAAGAAATTAAAGTTTTATTTAGGAAATAAAGAGAGATAAGTTTAAATTAGCACACTCACATAAAGGACACAACCGTTATCATCAGGTGATAACGGAGCTCGTTTGCCTTCCTCTACCATAAAAACGGTAGTTATAGGTTCCCGGTTCCCGTTATGATCTATTGGTCGTTATAGCAATTTTAAGGTTCAGATAAAATTAAACTTTTTATGGGTAAAGCGATAATAGTTACATATAAAGAGCACACACACACACCGCCGCGATATGCGGTTGGCAGTGGCGCGGGGAGTAGGTACTACTAGGGCCATAAACTAAGAATATTTTCGCCTTTAAGGGCTACCAACTCATATTATATAACGGTGAAGAACATTGTAAGGAATCATGTACACTTGAGAGTGCCTCAAAAAGTTGTCTATGGTGTCACGTGGAATAGGGTCTTCATTGTCATTCTGTGAAGGGGCTTCTGTCATAAACGGAAAAAACCGGAGTATGCAGGAACATCCGAACCAAGTTACTCGGTTGCAAATAGAAATAACTTGGTTATTTTATTACATAGTTATAAGTTGCTGTACCCTTACGGGGTTTCATGTTGAAACCTATAAAAATATAACACCTGTAACTAGATACACATGAAAGCAATAAAGAGTTTGAGTTTGAGTTTGAGTTTGAGGGTCTATCTAATATTCTTGAGTTTGAGTTCTAGCTGTTATGTTTTTTTCAGTATGCCTGGCAGACACTGGCAGCGGCCATGGGATGTTTTTACCATAAACTTATTATTACTTCTACGTTTATGGTTTTTACACGGTTTTTTAAACAGGTTTTATTCGTATAATTTGAATTTAGATCATGACGTCTGTCAACTGCTTCCGGAAACTGTTCAAAAATTGCCAATTTCCCGTCTAGTCGATCGGAAATTGGAAATTGCTTTTCGCGAAACGGAAAATGAGGTTATATGTAATTTTCTTCTTCTATCAAGCCCTCTGCCCTATAGGGATTAGGAAATTCTGTGAGGCCTCGTGTTATAATATCTGTCACTTGTAACTTTTTATAATATCTGTCATGGCTGTAATACGAGGCAGTATTGTGTTTTGATTACAATGGTCAATAAATTTTATAACACAAATAAGTGGATGGCTTAGTTTTAAAAGTCACTAACTCCATTTTCTTCATTTTGAGATATGATAATTTAAAGTGAAAAAAAAAACATATTAAAAAGTAACGGCTGTTTAGTGTTTATATAAATTTGGAAAATAAATAAAACAATAGTTCGTAAGTCATTTAATTGAAAAAAGGATTAGATTAATCGATAGAGACAATAAAGATAATTATTTTGAACTGGCTAACTCAAAATCGATAAAAATGGACTTAGTGACTTTAGAACTAAGCCATTCAAGTATAAAAAAAAATGCTTTGAAACGTAAAATTTCCCGCCCCGCGCCATGAAAGGGCATCGGCTAGAGTAGCTTACATAAACTTTATTATTTTATATCATACGCAACTTCTCTACATAGTATAAAATAAAGTCGCTTTCCGCCTGTCTGTCTGCCTTTCTGTATATCCGCTAACTCCTATACCACGCAACGGATTTTGATACAGTTTTCACCATCATTTAGATAATTTTTCACAGAAGATTTATATCAAGTACTAGTGGTCGCCCCATGGTCGAATTTCGACCATAATTTTAGCTTTCTGCACTCCTTTTCCATTTAAACAGTCCTCCATGCGCTCAATAGCGCGCAATATGCTTAAAAAGGTGTAGGTACAAAGTTTTCTCTTCACGTATTAATATATAGATAATACTTTGATATTCAATCTAAGGATAGAAGAGAGAGAGAGAAAAAGAGAAGAAGAGAGAGAGAAAGAGAAATTACACACGTGCGAAGCCCGGGGCGGGTCGCTAGTTCAAGATAAAAATAACTAAGGTATCCGAAATAGGCGCGAAAAGATTTTTACATTTTATGTAATACTCTGATATAAAAAAATAAATTGCATTATAACCTCAACGTAAAATATAACACAAAAAGTCCATAGACAAGGGAGTCGGGGATCGTTTAATGGGGCAGCGGGGAACCGTGCCTGGAACTAAAAAGCGCGGCAAAATAAAGGTGGGGAGATGGCGCCCCGTTATTAAACGCGTTGCGTAGAGCTCTCGGGGGAGGCTGAATGACTTTCATACCATCGCCTCTTTATGTTTTTAATGGAACATTGTTTTCGTTGGGAATTTTAAAATTAGAATGTTCGGTATTTTTTTAAAGGGCTTCCCTGATTTTGTTTTAATTATTTTTGTTTACATAGGTTGATGCTTTAAATTACCATTATTTTTACGTTGTTTGATAACTACCCTGTTGGTAGATTGGGGTGCAGTCGAACAACCACATATTTTATGGCGCCAAAACTGTAAGGTTGGGCGTTACTGCTTTTAGCCCTATTCTCTCCATATTATTCAGTAACACTATTTTCTTATTTCAATATCCTGTGCGGGTCGCGAACCGCCTCATGCCTCATTCCTCTGTGTGTTATTTTTATTATTTTTTTATTTTTTATTTTTTTATCTTCTCTCTCTTATGTTGTCAATGTGTCTGTGCCGAATAAATGTTCTTTTCTTTCTTTCATCTATTTTTTAATGGTCATTTTATTAACCACCTGTAAACGCAAAAACGTCAAAAAAATCAGCATTGGTCCGACCTCGATGCGCGCCGAAACGCAGTCTATTAGAAAAACCTGTTAGTGCCACGTATTCAGAGGCCCTAGCCTTAATTTAAAATAAATAAATAAAAATAAATTTGCGCTAGGGGTGTTTGTTTTTCGCCATACAAAAATAAAGTATCTAATGGAACGTTATTCGGTTTCCGTAATAAGTCAAGTATTATGTACATGAATATGAAATAAAAGTTTATTATTTTTTTTGTTTAAAACTAATTTTCCGAAATATAGGAAAAATGACACAAAAATTGCCACCCTCCCTCAACAACGAAATCCAGTGTTCATAGTTAAAAAAAACTAGGGTTTCAATACAAACATTCCAACGGGTAATTCCAAAGGTAATTCCTACTTCAAACCATAACTCATTTCGTTCATTTAACTCTTCAAACTTCAACCGTTCCCCCATGGTGCTTTCATGCCAGCATCAACGCGGAAATGACGTGTGCAAACTAAAACCACAGACAAACTAGAGTGGGAAGTAATTACTCGATTATTTACGACTCCTGGTTTCCATAGAGCACTTGCCAGCCGCTTTGAACTTTTTCAATGGGGTGGCTGAATACCAGTTTGCCTTCGTCACTTTTATTTTTACGGGAAAAAGTTTTTGTTGTAAAAAGGCGCGGCTTTTATAGTTTAGTTTTCTTGGATGTTGGATGAAGGTGTGATATTGTTTTTTTTATAGATTTCTTTTGGAGCAAGAATGTTGTAATTTTATGAAGTCTATAAAAAGCTATAAAATGATACATTTTATCTCAGTTTATCTCAATAATATCATAATTTTATGTAGCATATCGTAATTTCTAAGGGCAATGCCTTATAGACTAACTTATAGCTTTTTATAGACTTCATAAAATTACAACATTCTTGCCCCAAAAGAAATCTATAAAAAAAAAACAATTTCACACCTCCATCCAACATCTAAGCCAAGCAAACGAAACTATAAAAAACCGCGCCTTTTTGCAACAAAAACTTTTTCTTGTAAAAATAAAAGTGACGAAGGCAAACTGCTATTCAGCCTCCCCATTGAAAAAGTTCAAGTTAAGAAAAAGTTGAAATAAGCCACAGTTTACATTATAATTTACGGCGGTTTGCGGCTTGCTAATAAAAGCTTTTAAATTAACCATTTTCTAAAAGTTTGAAGATTTACAAGAAATTGCAACTAGATTGATTGATATACATTACATCTCAATGTTTAGGTATCATATCTTCAGCTAGATCGCCGTAACTACGGCCCTTCTGTTGTCTTTCCATTATAATAATAAAGACAACCATATAAAGTTTCACCTTATATTTTAATATAACGTGTCGTTTTTTTTTTACTTTACAAAAAAAAAAAAAAAAAAACTGGGCCTTTGCAGAGACTTTCTAAACCTCGTGATTCTAGGTGCACGGTTCCAAATGGGTTGGTCCTGGAGAAGATACCGGCAAGAAACTCGATGGATACTCTTTTAAAACCAATTTATAATAATATCTGCGGCCCGGCCTTTCGACCTGAATTTACACAATATTACAAAAATAAAAAGAACAGCAAAGATAATCTAAGAATAGTATTATAATTATCACTAAATATCTATAACAGTAAACCTAAGTGTAAAAAAAAATCGACTTCCCATGGTACACTCAGATGGTCGAGTTTGTATGTGAAAACGATAAAACTTTTCGCAGCGAATTTTTTTTTTTGCTTTGTTTTTCATTACCGCGTACAATCATTCCAAAACACGTTCGGCCCTGTAATCAGATCATAAACTCACTAGTATTTATGTTTATGAATCAGATGCTCACATTTTGGGGATGGTGGGGTACAATCAACTCGGGGTGCGACGGGAATTTGCACTGGTGTCGTACATGGTGAAACGAAACTACGTACCAGACCGTTATGTGTGGAGGCGACCGACGTCTCCCGCCATTGTTGGTCGTACCGTCTGCCAGGACCAACTTGCTGGCCAAAACCCCTTTAACTAGAGCAATTCGCACTATAAATAATATCCAAGTCGAAATTGACATATTTACGTTTCACTGGGGTGAATTCGCAAAATTACTATTGTTTATAATTTGTTACAAACAATGATCTTTATGATCAAAGATGTAATTGTGCTGTAATTTTAATTTTGTGTGTACCTACCTACCTATGACAAAGTATACTAACTATTAATATGTACCTATGACTTGGCTGTCGCATTAGGTTAAGAAAAACCTGTAATGATAGTTTTAAGGCATTTAAATAAATAAATAAATTTTGACACAAATAATGGACGAACGTTTGACGTACGTTCATAAACAAAACGCCGCCAAAGTTGATTCGACACTTTCAAATGTTGCGGCGCAGGAATTTTGCTAATAGAATTTACTATGGGTTTCTGGCGATAACGCCACAAAACAAAAACGTAATTCGAATTAAAACACATCAATGGTAGACGTCGTGAGACGTTGTGTTGATAAGGACGTGGATAGACGTTGTGCTGATATTTTTTTATAAAGTTGGCGTTAGAGAACTTTGCTAGTCCAAACGTGTTAAATTGGGACTATTTAAAAGTCACTGTGTATACCGTGTATATCTATAAACAACCCGCCACCCCGCGTCCCGCAAACCACTAGGAGGGCCGCGCTTACAGAGTTAGTGAGATGAAAAATACCTACATTATTGATAGGTGTTCTTGCTCAGGTGATCGTCAGTATGCCGGGGTCGGCGTGAGATGGACGGCATACAGATGGAGCCGATCGGCAAGTATAAAGCCGACAGGAACGGTTCTGCTAAGGGTAAGGATATTGTGTTACCTATTATTAATTAGCACTCCTTTATTTAGGGAGGGAGGAGTGCTCAAACAATTAGCAATAAAATGTTTATCTGTTTATTATAAGGTAAGGTAATGATCTAATTCTGATCCGCAAATTAATTCCAAAAGTCGAAGGTGTGGCCTGGGAGCGATGTTAGGCACGCAGAACCTGTAGACAAGCGTACCGAGGGCCGAGCACGAATGTTTTGACGTATAGTAACGTAAATAAATATTAATAAATGATGTAAAGAGTTTTCATTTGACCCATTTACTACTAAAGGCTTTACGGTACGCAATCGGCTGAACCTTGACTTTTTTACATAGTACTCGTATATAGTATCTTTGTCAGCTATATTAATATTGTTGTGCATGGTTGTGATCGTTAAAATGTCTGTTAATTTTTCTACCACTATCCGTGGAAACCTGTAATTGGCTTAATGTTACTTATGCTTTCTGTCTATTTACTTTTGTACAGCTATTGGTTTTCCTAATTATAAATAAATAAACGTAAGCAAATTTTGATCACAAAATACAATGAAGCTGTTACTTGTAGTTGTGTATTGAAAATGACTAGAAAATTTCAATGTCGACCTGTCGTTGACTATACGTGTGTTAAAAAAACAATCCTTAAATTGTATTTTTATTTTACTTTAGCAGCTGCTTGGCGTAACATGGTGGATCAGGATTTAGACGATGTCGCGTTTTTGGCTGGTGAGTGAAAAACAATATGCAACGTGTATCAGAAATGCGTGGCCATATTTAAGGGTGTGGATCAGAAGCCCAATTCTCGTAATTAATTTATAATATGACTGAAAGTTGACCGAACTGAGATTATATTATGAATTGACAAAAAGTCATGTATTCTACTCCTCTTAAAGTTCAGTCCGATTCCAGTATGATTTGGATTCAATCTTCTTACAAACTCATTTCAATCTCATTTTTGACGTTTGTGTATAGACGAGAGTGTCAATTTTATTATCTGTGTCAGTTCAAAATGTTAGCAGAATACCGATTTGCCTTTTATTCAACTTTCGATCTCATTACAATATAATGTCACGTTTGACGTTGTTTGTTAGGGTAGGAGAATACCATTTGTGACATTTAAGACATTGGTAGTAGATCGGAATGAGATTCGAACTATATTTTGAACATTCTTAATTACGAGAATTGGGCCTCTGACCATCAAACTGAACAACTTTCTCTATGGGACCAAAATCGTTATCACTAAAAAATAATCAGCTGTCCCATACGTTTGAGTCGAGTAGGTATTGAAGTTTTGTGAATAAATAAAAACATGATCACGGATTTCCGATACACGTTGTACAACACTATTATAAGTTATGTATTCTACTTGTTTACGGCAAATACTCAAATGCTGCTCAATTTTAAGTATTTATTAAGAAAACTGTCACTGATATTTGAAGGCAGACAGAACTTTTATAATAAAAAACAAATTGATGTTTTGATCTATTCTTGTACATCGCTGTCTACATTTCGTGTTTTAAATTTCCTCTCGCAGGTCTGCTGAAAGAGATTTTTTTTGTGAAATAAGCAGTACCTTTGTAGTTTGTTCTCCTATTTAATGTTTTCTGTGTCTTTTCATGTGTGTAAATAATAATTACACAAAAAAATCCTAGACACAGACAAAGCGCGCGAGGCCCGCGAACTTCGTGAGGCTCCGGTGGCTGTGTGCTCACAACGTCGAGCATTATGCCTCACCGCACTCTTATTCTCTGCGATGTTTGCTACTGCGCTGCTCGTCGTGTATGCCTCTCCACAATCGGGTAAGTTATCAGTTTCGATTCTGTTGCGCATTTTGACAGTACTAAAGTAGACTAAACGCATGCGAATCTGTCATTTTCTTTTCTATAGAAACAGAAAGAGACAAACGCTCTTAGTTTAGTTTAGTCCTGTCAAAGTGCGCAACAGTATTATTGGCAAAAAAGTTAATAAGGTTTTTCATTGACTAAGTCAGTAAACAGCTCTTCAAACCAATTAGCATTTCTCTGCTGCTATCTAGTGTTAACCAACTTCTGATTCATTGCACTTTTAACTGGCGCCCACCGTGGGACTAAGTACCAAGTTTGTGCGCCAATATAGTTACATCTTTTTTTGGCGCTCAACTTGGGATGACCGCTCACCCACATGAAACCTTTTAGCCTCGTATATGCACTAGAAGACAAATGTCCTGCAACACGTGTCGGTAGAAATGTCAGCCAAAGTTGAGCAACGTCAGGAGACGTTACCAAGCTTTGCCCGACATCCCCTAGTGAATAAAAACATTAATGCCTCAACTAAAACGACACGCTACCAAAGGTCAAGTCGCGCGATGTTGCCAGATTTGTCGTGTGATGTTGCCAGACTTGTCGTGCGATATTGCGATAGTTGTCGTGTGACGTCAACCGACATCTCTCGCGACACGTGTTGCGTGACATTTATCTTATAGTGAATACGAAGCTTTATTGTTGAAGCTTACCCTTTGTAATCGATATCTAAAATACTGTTGCCCGTTTCTAAGCTTCAAGATATATATGAATATTTGTTACAGACTGCCCATGCGCTGGCGAGGCGACTTTAATACCAGGACAACCGCCTACAGACTCCGAAGCTAGCGTTGCTGCTTCTAATAAGTAAGTAGGCCAAGTCCAAGAAGATATCGATTAACATCTGCAAAATGTGGGTGTCCAACGGTAGAGATAAATCGCCCTTATTGTAGTATATATTACACACGATTTACGACTATTCTCGTGAACCGGTGCCGTCTGTCGGGACTGGTCAGCTTGTAACTGCCATGGCAATCTTATTGAAATTATTATCTTATACTTATTTTTTAATCACATTAAATTACATTATTCTCGCATCTCTTACCACAACATTGTACTAATCAAGATTGTAATCTATTATTTTAAAAGAGTTTCCGTGGAGCTTCTTGTCAGTTCTTCTCCATAGGACCTACTATTTGGAACCACGCACCAAGAGTGCCTAGAGTCTCGACATTTCATAAGTGCATGTATCTGGTTTATATTAAGTAAAGATCAATTCTATTCTATTCTACTCACTGACCCATATTTTTTTGTCCAGGGAACGTATAGCAAGCAATGGAGCAGTATTCCCATGGCGCGGTGCTCGTCTGCCAACCTTCATCATTCCCAAACATTACAGTTTGTGGCTACACCCTAACTTGACTACCGGTGAATTGCGAGGTAAATCTAAAAATCTTTTCTTTCTTTCTTCTATATAGAAAGAAAGAAAGAAATATCCAGGATATTTTTTTATGTAGTGCCAAAATTCGCAGAGTGATTCAGTGTCCGTTCCCAAATGCAACCGCAGTACTAAAATTTACTCCAAAACAAAATGAAAATGTAATTTTGCATGGCTTCCGCTAGTAAATTATGCGTGTCCTCCATTATATAAGTCGAATTTTCGTTTCGTTTTAAAGTGTATCCCAATACTGCGGTTGCATTTAGGAACAGAGACTGAATCACTCTAGAAATTATGCGCACTACATAAAAGCTATCCTATATACAAATAAATAAAATTGAAATGTCTGTTTGTAATGTCAAAATAACAGCTTTTTTAGGTGCATACGATAATTATAACAAAAAAATAATTTTCAAATTTTTTGTCTCTCTTTCTCTCTTTTGTCTATTCTCCGAAATGGCTGGACCGATTTTAACAAGACTTTCACTGGCAGATAGCTGATATTATAAGGAGTAATTTAGGCCACTACTTTTTATTTTAGAAAAAGAAAAAAGAATTAGGGTTCAGGGCAAAAAAAGAGTTGGCCTTTTGTACATATTTATTTTGTGATGGAACTCTGTTACCGCAAGTCTTATCATCATACTTTATTTTCCAGGTGAAGTATCAATAGACTTCAAGGTAGACCGCGACACGATCTTCCTGGTCCTCAATGTAAGAGACATGAACGTCACAGAACGGGCTCTGTTCAAGTCAGGGGGCTCGCTCGGTCCCAAGGTGGCGAAGACCCTCGAATACCCACTGGCTGACCAATCATATATCGAATTTAAGGTAAGAAATTTTCTCTTTTTTTCTGTTTTGAGGAAACTTGCAGAACCTGTAGACAAATGTAATTGTAAAATCTACAATTGCTAATGAATAGAAACGCCGGCAAAAGGTACTGAATTGGCATAAGCCATTTCCATTCGAGACTGGCACGACGACACCACATTGTTTGGCATTCATCACTGTAACATAATTACCCTTTGTAAATAAAAAAAACGTAATTTTTTCTGGTATTTCTTTTCTCTAGCGATTGAAGATTGCAACTTGTCTTCCTAGATTAGGTCAAAACATTTCTAGCAAATAAAACTATTCAATTCCATTGGCGCCCAACACGGGACTACTTTTATTGGCGCCCACCGTGGGATATTTTTTAGAAGAGGGCAAACGTGTTTGCCTTTCGCCTCATGGAAAGCGATCACCTCCGTCCAAGAACATCCGCAGCTTAGTGATAACATAGCCTACCATGAATGTTTTGGACTTATACGTAACGTTAACGTAAGCAAACTTTGAATCAAATATACACGTCAACCGTGATATTTTTTGAATATACATGCAGTATTTTTAGATTTTCATGAAACAAGCGTGTTTGTTGCGTAAAATTAAACAAAAATGTTAAACAAATTTCATTCTAGATCAACGCTAACGTAAGCAAACGTTAGCGTTACGATACGTGAAAATTATTCGTGGTAGGCCCCCCTGATGCGTTACCGACCATAGACTAAAGTTGGAACGCCTTGTGTTCCGGTAATTTCATTGGTTTTGCCTACCCTCAACTTTATTATGTACAGTCAAACCGTAGACAGATACTCGTAAGTTCCTCTGTCTACGGGTCAAACAATTTTCGGTTGCTTCAACAAAATATTTTTTTGTTTTGATGCATCTGGTTGATAGAATCGTAATAATTTTGTTTATAAATTCGTAACATGTTTATAGTACAATGTAATCGTTTATAAATATATCGAAGCATAAAAGTGAAAGTATGATGTCTTCTGGGGGCCTAAAATGGCCACATTGAGCAATTTGCCTACGAATCTCCATGGTAACTGTCAAACAGATGATAGCTGAATATGAACCTTAAGCGTATGATATTAAGGGTCATCAATTAAGTGGACATTTTGTGATTTGTAATATGAATCATAGCTATTGTGATTTATTTAAAGCGGCCTTTTTAGGCCCCTGTACCCAATGACATTTTACAAATAGACACGTTGCCCATGCTCTATATTGGCAGGATAAATACTCTGCACCGACTGAGAGAATGAGCATGCAGCAGCTACCTAATGCCACGTAACTAAACGTCTATATTCATCTTTTTCTAACAACCGACATGGCGTATGGTGGCTTTCATTTTTTTCCCTTTCTTCGCGCACTGTATAATTATATGTACCTACTGCTATCTGAGCTTCTTATAAAACATTGCCCCTCACTAGGATTTCTCCTGTGTCGAGGGTACAGTTTACAAACATACATGTCACATGCACACACAACCAGACCCGAAACAACTATCTGTAGATCATACAAATATTTGTTCCGTGCGGGGATCGAACCCGCGGCACGTAGCGCAGAAACACACTGCTATGTAGCTATAGTACATTAATGTCGGTGTATGGCCCGTATATTTGTAACTTGTCATTGCCTGTACCTGGTCTATATATTTAGTGCCAACACTGTAAAGGCCACTTGACACCATTTAAGCACGTGTAAATTCTAGCTGCAGCAACGCGACGGTGATCAGCAGCGGATCATCATCATTGACGTCTGTTGCTGAAAACATTCATCTTTATGATTATTGAACCATCAAGATGAATGTTCTCAGCGGCGGTACATTATCAACAGAGACGTATAAGGAGAAACATTTTGAAAAATTGACGCAATTTGTTATTTCTTTTGTACTGTTGTGGACTGTATAATAAAACTTCTTGATTCCTTGGTACTTGTTGGTGTCTGTTCGGAGACCGGTAGTGAACTGAACTTTAATCTCCAAATGTACAACTTAAATACTATGTCTAACGGGACAAATCCACACGCTTACATACAAATTATATCTATCTCGATCGTGATTGGTTAGCCTATCACGACCGAGACATGCGTAACCGTTTCGCCTGGCGGCCGCGTGGAGCGCTAGCAGCTCGTTGTCCTTAACAATACTATTTCTAACGGAACAATCACCACGTGTATTAAAATGAGCGCGCCTAAATGGAACAAATCACCACGTGGGCATTAAAATGAGCGCTAGCAGCTCGTTGTCCTTAACAAGTACTATTGTGATATTATGGCGCTATTTGTACAGAGGCAATGAATCCGAGTCACTAACATAATAAACCTCAATATCTCGGAAACTAAGAATTATAGCTTATTGAAATAAAAAGTATTTTATAGAGCTATTTAATACTACTCAATTATTACTCTTCGAGAGCTGAAAATTGCATTGATAGAGGGATACGAGAATATTTCTCAACATGGCCTCAGACACTATGTGCCGTTTAATATACCGAATCGCATGACATCTGTATTAACAATACACGGTGGTAATACAAAGTATAAATGTAAGAAAATTATATATGTGTAATATTTTTAAAAACAATCGACATAATTTTACGCATTTTTAATTTATGAGTTTTTAAGTAAAAAAAGAATAACTAGGAAGTTTTATTAATTTTATTTGAGTAGTATTAAATAGTCTATAAAATGCTTTTTATTTGATCAGGCTAACATTCTTAGTTTCCGAGATATTAAGGTTTATAATTGACCGGGATTCATTGCCACCGTGTGTATATGCTAATATAAAATTGTGTGTTATATATCTAAGGCTATAATTAAGGCCGTACTGTAAGGTTTTTTAAGGCAAATCAAATAATGTCAAATCAAAATAATTTATTTGTTAATTAATTTATTTGACCCGGCTACCTAATCACGATGCACTCTCGTAATCGGAATCGACTCAATTTTGACACTACAAAAGTGTTCATTGCGTTGCTCAAATTGTAGGGCGTAGTGGTTTTAAAAGCATACCGCGCAATGTAGTTTGTTGGACTGTCATAATTTTATCGATTCCGATTGCGAGTGTGTATCGTGATTACCCTGCGGGAGCTGGCCTATTCTTTGGTCAAAGAATAAGCATTGCCATTCAACGTGGCAATGCTGTCAGTATTAAGACACGCTACTGACGCTACCAATTGACAGCGATGAGGAGGAGTACTTTGACGCCTAGGTGCTCAGTTTTATACCGGTATTTTTATTTTTACTATCAATAGATTTTAATTATGTTTTAGGAGAAACTCCGTCGCAAGTATAACTACACGCTTAGTCTCCGGTTCATCACCAAACTAGAGAGAAGTGACAAACAGCGAGGATTCTTCTTAACAGGACCACATAGACAGTGAGTATTAAACTGTTACACAGTCGGTGACGAGACGATTTAGACCTTTCCAATGACGTATGGCTCACCGTTATTGGTCTCAGACTCTCAGGGCAGTTTTGTCGCATCATCCTTTTGGTTGTGGCACTGAGATAAGATGGTGTTGCACACAGAACACAGAAAGAGGTTAGAAAGGCGATCATCCGCCGTTTGTACGGGACCGATGTCGCCAGACGCGACCCCACCTTTCACTACCACCACTCATGCAGTTATACGCACAAGCTTACGCAAACACGCAACATCAAACGGAGCACAATAATTAATCCGACCGCTGTAAGCGCTGCTCTTCCGGTGGTTGGCGGGACGCGGGGCCGCCCAACAACAGACTAGCTTATTGGTCGATTTTGTTTTCCTCTTGCGTCCCGCAGACCATCGGGAGAGCTTATTGGTCGATATTATTCCCCTCTCACGTCCCGCAGAACATCGGGAGGGCGCACCCGATTACAGACGATTTCAGGTTTGTTCCCATAGTAAAAGTTGTTCAAAAGGATGAGTACAAAATAACCCCTAAATACCTAACATAAGATTTCTGTTCCACAGTCGCTGCGCTGTATCCCGATTCTGGTTAACCCACGCCCGCTCTGCGTTCCCGTGCCTGGACGAGCCGCATTTCAGAGCCACCTTCAAGATGACCATCGTGAGAGACAGGTGAGGGTTACAATGACAGCTATAACTCCTTGTTCAGCACTTGTATGACGTATGATGAAAGACTTGGTTACACTACACACTAGCGAATGGAACGCGACGTATAGTGCCACAAACTTATCTGACCCGGTGACCAAAATTGGAACTAACGTCGCTACGGAACAAAAATGACATCGAAATGTCATTTTTGTACGGAAATGACATTAGTAAAAGCGAAGGCAGCGACGGCACGACCGGGTCAGATAAGTTTGTGGCACTATACAAGTGGCGTCTCAAGGGTTTTCTTTTTTTACTCTTTTGACAGACTAAACTGCATACTAAAAATGAGTTCAACTTTCACAGATTCCATGTCTCTTTGACGAACATGCCGATCGTGGCGACTGAAGAAGCTGGCTTTTATTTAGGCCATCGATTGGTGAGTAGGCTTTTAATAACTCCGTAAACAAGCAGTGAAATCGAACAAGCTTTCTACAGCGTTGACGAATTTTTAATTTTTAAATACCCTCTGTATAATTATTGATCATTTTTATAATCGAAATTTTTATTATTTCGTATTTTTAATTTTCTTTTCGACGTACATTATCTTATTGTTACCAATAAATTGACTATTACTATGACTATGAAAACCTCGTACAGAAACCTGCACACCTAACAGGGCTCAAAAAGTTGTAGATGGGTGTGTAGTCTGTCAACCCGCACTGCTAACGTGGTCTGAGATGACACTCAGCGGTGGGACAGTAAAGTGTTGTATTATAATAATTATAATACAACCACCTCGTTGGCCTAGTGAAGTTGCGCGGTGCGAGAGGGGTGTGACACAAGATGTCAGTCACGAGCTCATGATAAGCACCATGAAGCTTAGCTTAGCCAATAGTAGGCGTGTGTCACACCCCCCCGCATCGCGCAACTACCTACCTCATTTCAAACATCATCCGTCTGAGTTAAGCTGTTGGCCTATAATCCCTAGATGCTATCTTTCCTGTTCTTACGGATCGGTAGCTGGTATCACTATCTTATGTCCCACGTTGGGCGCCAATTAAAAGTGTCTTTTATTGGCGCCCAACGTGAATATTCCTTTTAAGGGAATATCAAATCAAATCAAATATATTTATTGGAACTAAAACAGGTTTATAGTACGTTTGTGTACGATAATAGCTACATTAGTTATATAACTATGTCGCAGCCATTAACGCCCACCTCCAAGAGGTCAAAAGCATCAGCGTTCCAGTATACAGATATAGAATCCTTGTCTCATTTTTAATGCTAACATATTTATTTTACAGCTTCAAGACGAATTCGCAGTCAGTCCTCCAATGGCTCCTCACATGATTTCCCTCGCGGTCTGTCGGCTGCAGCGTCGGGCTGCCCCTGATTTGCCCACCGAAGCGACGCCGAACATTACCGAAGTCACAACTATCTCTCCCGATGGCACGGCGGAACCGCCCGAAGAGGAGCAGCTGCCGCCGGAAATCAGCTTGTATAGTGATCAACAAGTTATACTGGATGAATCAGGGTGAATACAGGCCCCAATTCTCGCATCATTAGAAATATTGTCGCCTGCGACTTTAGAAAGAACGACAAAGCCCATATACTGGACGACATAACTCAATAATAACGAACGAATTTTTTTTTATTATCTATTTATTCTGTAGAAGGGCGAGATTTTTTAATGTTTAGGACCTCAAAATGGCAGAGAAAATTACAAATAAAATTGGTGGAACAAAATACATTTTCTTTAGGTGTGCCATTTATTTATGGTTATAAAAGTCTTTTCATAAAATAAAATGAATAACTATTACAAAAATCACTCAACAGATGGCTCTAATTTTCTATTAGTGTTTTATATTAGTTTGTTGAGTTGTTTTTTTTTCAGATAAGTGTCGACTCCTCCAATGTATATTTTACGTCTTTTTTGCCTATTAATGCGCATAAGGTGCTTTTCCCAGACTGCACTTCATAGCTAATTAAAAAAAAATCTTTAAAAAAATAATTGATTCATGTTTATTTTATCACAGGCCTCTTCTAGAATGGGTGCAGAAGACGATCCAGCACTTCTCATACGAGCTCAATACATCATACCCGCTGCCAAAATTCGGTATGTCTAGTTGTAATACTTTATGATTATAGTGCCACAAACTTATCTGACCCGGTCATGGCGTCGTCGCTGCCACCAATGTCATCTCCCACAAAAATGACATTTTGTTGTCATCTTTGTTCCGTAGCGACGTTAGTTCCAATTTTGGTCACCGGGTCAGATAAGTTTGTGGCACTATAGTTGACAAATGAGTGACAAAAAAAGAAAAAAAAATGAACAAGAAAAAAGAAAAAATAAAGAAAATAATTTTGAATACCTAAAATTCTTTTTACTTTTTCTTGATGGACGGATCTAATGTACATGTCATGATGTTTCGCAGATATCGTGGTGGTTGAAGGCGGTAATCCTTACTCCGAGGGGTGGGGGCTGATCACATTGTCACCTTCCACTCTGTCGGATACCAAGACTATAGCTCGGTTGCTGGCTCAACAGGTATTTTTGTTACTGCCGCGCCGACAAGTTAGTCGTGTCGATGGCTAATTAGAAAACGTAGATCTCTATAGCACGCGCGGAAGTAGTTGGCCGCGCCTTAGGTGGGGACGGGGGTGAGGGCGGCGGGTTGCCTATTGTTGACGGCGCCGTACTGAGTAATGACAAAGCGCCCCGCTCCTCCGTCCCACCGCTCACATACATAAGGCGCGGTCAACTAGTTTCGCGCGGACTACATATATATAGTACATAGTTCAACCGGAAATTTTAAAAACTACCTCCAATGGGTGTGTTCAGTTATTACGGCAGACGACGCACTCATCGTCCGGGCGATCACACCAAACCGTTCAGTTATTTGAGCGAGCGTCGTCGGGCGATCGCTCCGGTCACCCCGTAACATAGTAGGGTGAAAGTCGCACTGCTGTCAACCGACCAATGACTATAGTCATTGGATCTCACAGATATTTTGAGGTCGTTGGATTGGTCACTCGCTTATCGCAGCTGTGGGTCACCCGAAGCCGTTCAATTATTCCCGATGAGCGAGCGACACAAGTGACTTTCACACCGTAAAATGAATTACTGAATGTAGCCGATGCCTGCAAATCTTTCTTTCTTTCCTAGTGGTTCGGCGGCACCGTGTCTCCCCGCTGGTGGTCGTCGCAGTGGCTGCTGGAGGCGCTGACGTCAGTGCTGGCGGAGAAGGCGCCCGCCCCCCCGCACACCGACGGGCAGCGCCCCGCCGACGCCTTACTGTTGGACCACGTGCTGCCAGCACTGAGGTATCATCGATATTTTTTATTATATTTTATTTAAGGAATAATAAATAGCTACAATGTACATAAAATAAAAGGTAGTTAGGTAGTTTAAATTGGGTAAAAAGTGCCACTATATTTGCATTACCTACTAATTAAAAATTTCAATTAAGTAAATAAATAAAATTATATAAAAACTAAAAATGAAGGATTATTTCTTAATAATACAACGTGTATCAGGAATGCGTGGTCATATTTAAGGGTGTGGATCAGACCATCAAACTGAACAATATTCTCCATGGGACCAACATCGTAATCGCGAAAAAATTATCCGCTGTCCCATACGTTTGGGTCGAGTAGATATTGAAGTTTTGTAATCGAAGTATATCGATCGATTATATTTGATCGTAGATTCCGAAATCCATAGTTTAAACTGCTTTTGATCTTACGGCTCTAAAGGTATAGAAAATTATATACTTACGTAACGAAGTTTTCTTTTTAACCCCCGACAAAAAAGAGGGGTGTTATAAGTTTGTAGTGTATATAATTGGTGTATCTGTGAGTCTGTGTATCTCTGGTCTGTCTGTGGCATTGTAGCTCCAAAACGGAGTGACCGATTTCAATGCAGTTTTTTTAATTAAAGGCTAGTTTAATCGGGAATCATTTTAGCTATGTTTCATGAAAATCTGTTCAAAAGTTACAGCTCTTTATTAGTTGGAGTCGGGAGTTTTTGACGGCTAGGTTATTAATTTCAGATTGGACTCGAGTAACTCGGTACGGGCTGTAGCATCACCGAGATTGGAGAGAGCTGACATAGAGGGCGCTACTGACGAGTTATCTTTACATAAGGTAAGAAATATCTGAGTTCGAACCCGCGCGTTTATTACGTCAGACAAATCTGACAGCCCCAGTGACCAATAAACAATGCAATTTTGACACTAAAAAGTATCAATACACCAATACCCTTTACCTTTACCCTTTACCCTTTGAACATTGTCTGCGCCTACGTGTTTTGCTAGAGCAATTTATTGGATAATTACAGCTAGTTAAGATTAGTTTTTTCGATATTAGCAATAAATTAATCGTCCATTCCATTTTCTATTTGTGCTATATTCACTCATATGTATAAAAAAAATTAGAAGTATAATTATTTTGTTCTATATAATATTTATGTGCACCACAGTCTGCCCCATAACTTGTTTGTCACTTTATACTATCCAATGGTTGCCTGGAAGAAATCGCTTTATGCGATAAGGCCGCCCATTGTACTTTAATATTGTAATCTCCTTTACTTACAAAATTGTTATATTCAGGTGTACAATAAAGTATATAATTAATAAATAAATACCTTCTTAGCAAAATATGTCAAAATCCCTTTCAGCTTGAACTTCTAGCACCAACAGGAATTATGAGACTTAGTCTCAAAATCACCTTTATATTCCATCGAAATGGGACTTTGAAATTAATACCTTTTTTCTCATTCCTAGGGCGCAGCTATCGTGAGTATGGCTATAGAAGCGGCTGGGGAAGCTGCCGGTCGCGCCGCACTTGCGCGACTGCTGCGCGACCATCGCTTTGCAAGCGCGGATGCTAGGTGGGTACCTAATATCAACAATTTTGTTGATAAATATTAAAATTAAAATGGGTCCAAATAGGTCCGAGCTAGAACTGCAGATAAAAACACTTTCTGAAGATTTCACAGTAGCATTAATGTTAAAAGGCTAATAATAATTCTTATTCTGAGAAGGGGCCTGTGCCCAGCAGTGGGATAGTAGATGGCTGGATTTATTATTACTAACTAGTGGTCGCCCAGTGGTCGAAATTCGACCAAATTTTAGCTTTCTGCACTCCTTCACCATATAAACTTTAACTATGCCAAATCTCACACTCCTCCGTGCTTGCAATATGCTTAAAAAGGGGTACAACGTATTTTCTTCATACATGTATTAATATATAGATAAATATTAATTATAAGTCTTCTGATTCAGGGACCTATGGCGTGCTTTAGAACGTGATGGCGCAGAAGATGGCGTCGGTGGTGCGGCGTGGGACGGCTGGTGTGAGCGACCCGGGTACCCTCTACTGTGTGCCACGTCTATGGGCGTTGATGTACTTTTAAAACAGGAGCGGTGAGTAGATAGAGTCTATTACCAGTGGCGTGCACAGACATTTCTTACGGAGTGGGCAAAAACTTTGTATTGTCAAATGATGTTTGTGATTGGCTACCTCTAATCAAGACTTAAATTCAACTGGTCAACTGGACAGATTCGTCAAAAAATTGTCTTTGTGGATGGCGTGACCTGTACAAAAATATGAGAGAAGTGTGTCTCATGTATGGGCGCCAATACTATTGTATGTCCCATGTTTGGGCGCCAACGGTAATTTTTCACGCATTTACATCAATAATTGTGTTTTACGTATGTACATTTAAAATGGACTTGCTAGTTATCAATGGTCTGTCACATGCGATAATAATAATTAATGATAATATTATTAAACACAATAGTCCCACGTTAGGGCGCCAATAGTCATTGCATCAACCGTTGACTCAATTGGATATAAATTTCTCTTCATTGGCTTATGGTATGGTCTTCAGGTTCGTGATGTCTGCAGAGCCGCCAGACCCGGAGCCTCCGATGGTGAACTACCTCCTCACTATGGACCTCAGAGCTGATCTGGATGAGCTCTTCTATGAACCTGGTGAGGAAATATTAGAGATGTTTTATTAAGGTCATTTTTATTAAAACTATGCTAATAACATATTTACTAATGCTGATAAACACATTACCCTCCTTTACGTCGCGCAGTCGGGTAATAATAACCAAGTATTTCTTCCCCCAGATAACTTCACGGAGATATCTGACGAGGACTTGAACTCGACGACGACGACGCCCCCCCCTCCCCCCACCACCCGCCGCCCCGCCCCCCGCCCCAGCAAGTCGCCGCCCCACCGGTGGGTGGTGCCCGTGACCTTCGTGGTGGGGCCGCTGGACAGCGAGTACGAGGAGGTGGATAATGTGACAGCTTGGAAGAATGTTACACATAATTATCATAATGCTACTTGGTAGGTTTGAAAAATTCAAGTTTTCTTACGTGTTGTAAACTTAGGTTAATTATATTAATTTTTATACAAATTATTCCGCCAGTTGCTTCGCCTGCGTGACATCTTTATAAATGAAAGCCTATGTTATTAATATAACTCAGTGATAATAACGCATTCTGCTATGTTTTTTTTTTAAATTGGTCCATTAATTTTTGAGTTTATCCATTACAAACAAACAAACACCTTTGGAAGCGAACTTTCTTTTAATATTAAATGATAAATGAATTTTTCAGACTATATTTTATTTCTACTGTTAGGCTGAAAGAGCATACAGCTAAAAATGACCTTTTTTGTGCACAGGTATGACGTAAGCAACGACAATAAAACTCGAGTAACATCTCGCTGGACTGAAAAAGTCACGCATCTGTTGTGGATGAATGATACTGAAAGTAAGTACTAATATCTAGTCTACGCTAAAACTGGTGACCCCAACGTGATTTAGGCTTCGTAATCTGATTGATTGAATTCGTATAGAATAGATCATCTTTATTTCATGTAAACCAGATACAGGCACTTATGAAATGTCGAGACTCTAGGTACACGGTTCCAAATAGTAGGTTCTATGGAGAAGAACCGCCAAGAAACTCCGTGGAAACTCTTTTAAAATAATACCTAGATTACAATCTTGATCAGTACAATGTTGTGGTAAGAGCTGTGTATTGTCCATGCATCAATAGGTATTAATAACTAAAATAAAATAATATCTTCTCCAGGACCAACCCACTTGGAACCGTGCACCTAGAATCACGATGTTTTGAAAGTGCCTGCAATGGCCCAGTTGAAATAAAAAACTTTGACTTTGACTTTAACGGCACCGTTGGCGCAGTGGCTAAGCTATTGGCACTCTGCGCTACGTGCCGCGGGTTCAATTCCCGCTCGGAGCAAATATTTGTATGATTTACATATAGTTGTTCCAGGTCTGGGTGTGTGTGCATGTGACATGTCTGTTTGTAAACTGTACCCTCGATACAGGAGAAAAATTTGTGTGAGGCAACGTTTTTAAAAATAAAAATGTAATTTAATCATTTTCGTTTCAGTGGTGATCCCGGATCTCGGTAAACACAAGTGGGTGCGATACAACGTGGGGGCAAGGGGGCTATACCGAGTGGCTCCTCAGGACAGAACTGATGGGGAGGTGAGGATTTAATTTATTATACATTATAATAAAACCGGCCCATTACTATCCCACTTCTAGGCACGGGCCTCTTCTCGGAATGAGAAGGGTAAGGCCTTAGTCCAGCACGCTGGCCTGGTGCGGGCGGACTACACACACCATCGAGAACTTTATGAGGCCATCTCTTTATGCGGTTGCATTTGAGAACGGACACTGAATCACTGCAAATTTTGCGCATTACATATAAATATTCTGTATAAGTATTCTGCATGTTGATAATTAGCTAGAAAATGTAAAAATTTGCCGAGACTAAAGGCAGATTATGGCACCTAATTATTTTATAAGAACTTTCTGTACCTTATTCACTCAAATAGATGATTTTATCTTTCAGACAGCAGAATCAGCAGCGCAACGAGCAGCAGAGCTGTACGCGAGCGGTGCCGCGCCCGAACGGGCTTTACTGCTTGATGATGCTTTTGTACTGAGTCGAGCTGGAAGACTTCCAGCTAGTAGGGCGATAGCTGCAGCTGGTGAGTCATAATACCCACTTACCCCTTGTCCTACATGAGTCATACGCATTTATTCCTTGTTCTAGCTGTTTGGAATACTTCCAGTTAGTAGGGTGGTAGCTGCATCTGTTCATTTACCCAATTACCCCTTGTCCTAGCTCATTGGAACACTTCCAGTTAAAAGGGTGATAGCTGCATCTGATTATAATATACCCACTTACTCTTTAAGGGTCCTAGCTCGAAAGACTGACAGCTATTCGAGCGATAGCTGCAATATAAGAGTCATATACCTATACCTCTTGTCCTAGCTCGCACCATGACTTCAAGCTGTTGCAGAATGCTATTTATTTCCCATTAAAGACCACAACCTAACCACAATCTTGCTTGGCAGCTCGTCTCAGCACAGAAACTCACTGGGCTCCCTGGCGTGTAGTCCTCAACCATCTCTCTTGGTGGCGAGAGCTGCTGCGCCTGTCGTCTTCAGGTCCTCATCTGAACCGTCTGCTGAAGAGATTGCACCCAGCGCAGGTCCAAGTGTACTCTGCCGAACAACTGCAAGGTGGTGGACTTGGTGAAGATCAGCTGTAAGTTCAATCCATAGTGTACTAACCGTAAATTTTTGTTTTTAATTTCAATCATAATTCAAACCTGTTAATTTTATCGCCTAGTATGTAAAAAGACACAATATCATTGTATACTTTATAAGACAATTCTAAGAAAAGATGGACTGTATGTCCGGCGCTATGACAGTCAACTATTATGAACCAATATATCCATTCGCGTAAATTTTATATTGAGAGACCGTTAAATATTACATGGGTTATGTGGGTGGACAAACAGTACGCCTCTGCCTAAACCTTCATCCTATCGTGATGCCGTTCGGGATAGAGGCGTGTAGCTATATAAACCCCTTGTCCCCAGATGGTTAAGCGGAGCGCTGTTGACTGCTGGTGTTGAGTGGGAAAATCCTTCAGTGACGAAACAAGCCGTCGAGCTGTTTGACGCGTGGCTGGAACATAACCAGACCATACCTGACATATACCAGGAGGTAAGTAACCATTTCTGGCAAATAAATACATTTAATTCTAATGGCGCCCAACATGAGACTACGGTTATTGGCACCCAATGTGGGACTTTTTTAGAGGAAAAGAGTTGGCAAAATTATCTGAGAAATTATCTTCAAACTTAGTGATTATGGACGCGTTGCCGACCAAACGCTACAGTTGGAATGCCTTCTGCTCCGTCCCTTCATAGAACACAACTATGCGTACACATAGTTGTTATTTCGGGTGTAATAGGTAGGAGCTCGTGACATAATCTTTACATTCCTATACAGGATATTTTTTTCTGTAGTGCGCATAATTTGTAGAAGTGATTCAGTCTTTGTTCCTCAATACAACCGTAGTACCTTATGGGATAAACTACAACAAAACGAAAATTCGGCTTAGTATGGAAGACACGCATAATTTACTAGCGCAAGCCATACAAAATCAATTTTTTATTTTATTTTGGAGTGCATTTATTGGTTCGGTTGCATTTGGGAACGGATATTGAATCACTCTGCAAATTTTGCGCACTACATAATAAAATTTCTCATACCCACTGCAGGGAAAAGGCCTCCTTTCCCTCCTTCCACTTTTCCCGGTCTATAGCAATTTGGGGCCAATCCTTTAGATAGAATCCAGCTCATCACATCATTGGGCATCCTCTTGGGCCTGCTACGTTGCCGTTTCCTGCTATGTGGGTAACATTAGACAGATGATAATATTGATGATTTATTTTTTATTGTTTTAACAGGCCGCTTTCACGGCGGGTGTTCGCACACACGGCGAGGTCGCCTGGCGAGCGTGTTGGGGAGCATTAAAAGCTTCATATTCTGCTCCCCGACCGATGTACTCACACAAAGCGTTGTTGGTGGCACTGGCTTCACCTACTGACGACTGGCTGTTCTATAGGTAGGTGTAATGTTAGTCAAATTGTATTTAACATGTTGGTTAACAATTTTGCAGCAATATGTTATAGGCAACATTTTGGTCAACATGGGCTCAATCATGGATCAAGCACAAAGTGGCGCGCAACGCGCAGAAAAGCGCGTATCTCCGTTCATGGAGAGCGAACGAGAGAGAGACATTATTAATTATTATTTATTAAATTCATATTTAATTAATATATTTTCTGTACACGTAGGCACACATAACGTCACTCGATGTGGCTCCCGCTGAAAACCAGCGCTGTCGGGCTGCTCGCAGCGCGACAGCTTAAGCTGAGCGGAAGCCTTTTTGACACAGCTGCGACGTACAATCTATTTTTTATTTTAGATAAATATTTTTGTTTTACATGTTTTATTCTTTTATTTTTGTTATATTATCTTTAAAATGGATTTTGTGCTGTGTCAAATAAATACTTTTTTCTTTCTTTCTTTCTTTTCACACCGCATCTCCATAATCGAGCTCTAAGAGTCATATTTTATCTGCCGTCCAATCTCTGACTGTTTTGTAGGTTTAACCAACATATTGGTTAACTTCAACAGCTGCATATCTACACCTTGGCTAATGTAATTTCAGTTGTTGGTTGACACAGATTAACTTTTAACCAACTTGTTGATTAATTTCCCAACATGTTGATTATTAACTTCTCTGAAGTATTTGACGGAAGAAACATAAAATTAAAATTCTTAAATTTTTAATAAAATAATAATTCATTGTTGCAGGTTCGCTTTCTCGACATTGTCAAATGAGGCACAGCGCAGTCGTGAGTGGCGGCTTTGGGTGACAGCGATGTGTTCTGCCACCTGCCGGTAAAACCCTTGCACTAATTAATAAAAAAAAAACAATTTCATTCCTTGTTGTCCTTCACGTGAGGTTTTACAAAGTTTTTATTTTAGGAAATGAAAATGACATAAAATCTGATTCTGAAAACCATAATATTAATAAAATTGAGAATTAAGTTTTACTGCACTTGTAGTTTTAAGCACTATGTTGCTTTTGGACACAAATTCGTAAAATTTTACTTCAGTACAAATAAACATTCTTGATCTTGAAGTGGCACTCAGTTCGGATGTGATCGGTTTCACGAAGATTGCCGATTCGATTTCTTATCGTAGAGATATACTAATAAAATGGCGCGCCCCTCCAAAATTAAAAACGTGTGACAGTATTTGTGAAAGTATTTACAAAGCATATTTAGTATATTTCCTGGTTACCCGAGGACGTCACATATAGTTTAAATCTTGAAATGAAAAATAATCTGGAATCGGAACGCTCCCTTTCCCAGCTCACCGTTCTATTATCTGTGGACTTCATTCAGTTATAAGCCAAAAAATATCTGATTGCTACAACCAATAGGGTCAAGGGTGGGCGGGAGTCATCATCTTCGGACGATACAACAACAGGAATAATCTCAATCGAACGGCGCTTACAGGTAAGCTAGTTTGATTATTCAATTATACCTGTTGTTGTATCGTCCGAAGATGATGAAGAATTTTACTAATGTAGATGTTCAAAGACAACGCATGTGTGCGTACTGAGACGGCCGAAAACAAAAATAAATCCAAGGATTTGTTGCTCGGTAAGGATGTGACTACACACATTGAAACAGTCATTTGGAGGGGCGCGCCATGTTATCGTAGTTTCAAATTAAAATTCTTTATTGCGAACTAAGTTTACAGCATTTTGAAGATGTTAACAATAGTTAGGTACTTAGAGCTTAGTTGCCTGTTAAGGCATTGCAATTAAAATTGTTATAGATATGATTGTTTGACGACACGGTTGGCGCAGTGGCTAAGCGATTAGCTTTCTGCGCTACGTGTCGCGGGTTCGATCCCCGCACGGAACAAATATTTGTATGATCTACAGATTGTTGTTTCGGGTCTGGGTGGTGTGTGCATGTGACATGTATGTTTGTAAACTGTACCCTCGACACAGGAGAAATCCTAGTGAGGGGCAATGTAAAAAAATAAAAAAAATAATAAAAATAATAAATAATAATAATAATAAGATATAAAAAAATAAGAAATATAAAAATACATATCTACACAATATTAAACATTCCATTTACAATATATTACATTAATTATCATTATTTATCCATTTAATATTATATCATACTCTTCTTATAATTTATGATGGATTATAACAATTAATATTTATAACTAATGCAATAGTTTTAAAATATTTGTACGCTCGTCAGAGCAGAACACAGTGCACATTATATTCTCATATTATTTACCTTTATATTTACTGTGTTTGTGTCAAATAAAGAATTTTGATTTGATTTTGATATATATTAAGCAGTGATAGCCTAGCGGTTGAACGCTTGCCTGCCGTGCAGGAGGGTCAGAGTTCGAACCCGGCCCGCACCTCTGACTTTTCGGATTCATGTGCGGATTAGAATTTAATTATCACTTGCGATAACGGTGAAGGAAAACATCATGAGGAAACCTGCACATCTGAGAGGGCCTCATAAAGTTCTCGATGGTGTGTGTAGTCCGCCAACCCGCACTAGGCCAGCGTGGTGGATTAAGGCCTAACCCTTCTCATTCTGAGAAGAGGCCCGTGCCCAGCAGTGGGACAGTAATGGGCTGGATTTATTTATTAATCACATTTTGTTTACTATCACAATCATTTAGTATCAAATCAAAATATATTTATTGGAACTAAAAACAGGTTTACAGTACTATGTGTGTTTGAGTATCTATATCTCTGCTGTACTTCCGGTTGTTTACCTCCCGGCTTGTGCACCAGATGGCGCGGCGCGGCGGGCGTGTGGCGCGTGCTGCGGCCGCAGCCGGCGCTGCCGCCCTCCGCGCTGCAGGCGGCCGCGCGCTGCCTGCATCAGCCGTACGACTACTATCGGGTAAGTCAGGAGATGAGAGCCTACCATTGTTCACTAATAAAGAACTAGATACACAAGCTAGCTAACAAGTTAGACTTCAGCTGAAAATCAGTGCTGCAGTTTATGCAGCAATATGCTGAGCTGAGGCCTATTAGATTCTCAATTTTCAAATTTTTATTGCACTCCATAATATACACAGTCATACAGGTGGTAAGTATAAAATATAGAAACAATTGTGGACCCTGTCGGGCACAGCAAAAGTTTAAATAAGTAGGAGAGAGGAGGAGCGCTTTAATACTTTTCCATTATAATAATTATGAAAATGGTTGTTGTACTTCTAAATTATTGTTTATGTCTTATGTTTTCTGTGTGCATAGTAATTTTTATTGATTTTTTATTTTATTTTATTGTGTTGGTTTTTATGATGTCTAATAAATGTATTTTCTTTTTTTCTTCTTTCTTTCAAGTCCATGCAAAAGTCCTCATAAAACTGTCGCCAATTGTGTTTACGTAATTCTAGTTGAAATAAAAATCAACCTCAAATGCAATGCTTAAGCCAGGCTTCCACTGGCAGCGTTGGCTCCGTTTAACTCGTAACGGTAAACTGCATAGATGCTTCCCAACAAAGAGTCTAGCGGAGAGGACTGAACGAGTAAAAATAGTTAATAACGAACTCGTTCTTCATTTCTGTTTTGCAGTGGAAGGCAATTGTCAAAACTCTTTCTTAATGGAAGGTAAAACCTATTTTATGTTTTGTCTATGGTCGGCAACGCAACAGCAATCACTAGATTGCGCATGTTCATTGGCTGATGATTGGCTGTGTCCGCTTCATAGACTTATTATCTGGGGGGAGCCCTACTTATTATTTCTATGGTCCGCTTAAACGACATTATCGATTATATGTGAAAAATGATCACCCATCCAAAAACTGACCGCGGCAAGCGCTGCTTAACCTCGAAGATTAAACGATCTGCTGTTTTGTCTACTTGTAAAAGATGTTCTTTTTCTCCGCAGTTCAAAGAATTATTTGGTGACTTTCGTGGCGCTTCAGCGGCACTCGACACTGTTGCACTGAATAGTGCGTGGGTGTTGCGCGCCGATAATGACTTATTGCGGTATTTTAACGCATTAGCACAACATTAGAGAAATCCAGAGACAATAGACTAATATGTTTAGTGAGTAAAACTGACTTTATTGAACGATTTTGTGGAAACTCAGAAACGACACGAGAACTGAGTAATGGGGGCTACCGTTTGTGGCCACCAGTTGGCGCCACTGTCGAGTAAGGTCCTGTGGGTCGAGCACGAATGTTTTGACGTATCTTAACGTAACCAAATTTAGAACCAAAAATACACGTTCCATGATATTTTTTTGGAAATACATGCAATATTTTTACATTTTCATGAAACAAGTGCGTTTGTTGTATAAAATTGAACAAAAATGCGATAGATTCATCGTATTTTATAATCAAAATTTGCTTACGTTTACGTTACTAGATATACGTCAAAACATTCGTGCTTGGCTATAGGTATTATGTATTATCTCTATGTGCTTGGCCCACTGGAGTATAGCTGTCAAAGTTTGTTATTACGGGCGTGAAAACAAAGTTTACATTAAAATCATATTTAATACCTTAAACAACTGTAAATCTGTTTGTAAACAGTAAACAAACTAACCTCAGAATTAGCTGTTCTTTCAGCCCGCTTAATTTTGCACCTCGTTTTCCTAGCTCTGCTTTTAAAGTGTACTTTTGGGCCACGCTGGGCGCACACAAATCAAGAACTTTATAATGAGGCCCTCTCAGGTGTGCAGTACCTCTACCATGAGTTTTCCGTGCCGTCTAACGTTCACGTTCACATGCAATATTTGTATGAGAATTTTTTCAGCGCCTCTAGCGGTATAAATAGTGAACTAAAGTCACTATACAAATATTGCACGTGAACGTGAACGTTAGACGGCACAGAAAACTCATGGTAGAGGTACAGGTTTCCTCACGATGTTTTCCTTCACTGTTAACGCAAGTGATGATCAAATTCTGATCCGCACATGAATTTGAAACCGTACTCGAATGTTTCTGATATATCGTAACGTTGACGTTATAAGCAAATTTTGGATAAAAAATACAGTAATTCTATCGAATTTTTGTTTAATTTTACGCAAACACATGAATTTATTATTTAAAAATACTGCATGTTTGTACCATTGCGTTAACGTTAACGTTACGTCAAAAAAGACATTCGTGCTTGGCCCTCAAATGCACTTATCATTACGTACGTTACGTCACATTCCTATATTATAACATTGAGAAACGTTACTGAGGAGCAACTGCGTTGCAAACAAGTCACGATTGAGTGGCAACTACGTTTAAAAAAAAAGTTTTTTTTGATGATTATCTAAAAAATATAACCCTTTAGAATAAGCATCCTAATAAGCCATAATAGTTTTAAGTTTCCTATCAAGAAACAGTATTAAATAAAATATAATAATATCCAAAAATATATATAAATTCACAAAGTTACTTGCGCACAGATAATATTATTTATTTGTCTTGTAAATATTTTCAATATTGATAAATTTGAAGTTGTCCAGTTTTTTTTATTTCTCTTAATAAACTATAATAGCTTGTCACCTCGCGTCCCCCGCTTCCACGTACGTCGCCCCTCTGTGGTTATTCCCCGCGTTCTCACAGGACTCAGGCTTACATTCAGAGACGACAGAAACGAGTCTAAGCGTGAACTTACGCTTCCATCTGTCAAAATTTGTTCGTAAGTATGACAGATGGAAACGTAAGTTCACGCTTAGACTCGTTTCTGTCGTCTCTGAATGTCAGCCTTAGAGCTTGGCGTATTTCAAAATAAATTACATTTGGACCCAAGCACAAAAAACTTTCAATATTGAAAATATTTGGTCAGCTTATTAAAAATATTTATAGATTTAAAAGTAAAATTTTACTAAAGAAATATTATAACTCTTTACCTGTGTAATAAACTTGATTAGAATTAATTTTGCAGCTTTTAAAATTAATTTATTAAAGATGGTAGAATTTAAAAAAAAAAAACGCGGGACCGACTTCAAAATATTTAAAGTCGACATTTTTTTTTTTTTTCATTATATTGATTATTGTGTTTCAAACTTATTGGCGAATTTGAATAAAACTAGAAGTATAAAAAAGACCGCAAAAAGATCTAGTTGAGGATCTCTTTTTGAAGTCGGTAAAAAATTCTAGGACTGTACAAAAAGGAGACAAAATGTTTTGTACGTTTTATATCAAATGAATTCTAGTAATTTTTTTGTAATAGAATATATACTCAAATGCGTCTAATCGGTGTATAGATAATGTAAATATTTATTATTAGCCATAACGTTACGGTTGGAGTCATTATCAACTTTGCCCGGACAATGTTATCATATTAATTTATCTGTGCCATGAGTTGGCAGTAAACGTTACCATCTACTCTACGTTAACGTGGTCTACACTTAGCTTCACGCTTAATATAGCTTTGTTTCTTTAAATTAATTTATTGAAATTAGCAGTAGAATGAGTTAACGATAAGATTTTAGTTCACTATCGATACCGCTAGAGGCACTTAAAAATTCCCATACAAAATAATAAATTAAACGTTAGCATAAACGGTACCGTTTTTTTTTATTATTATTAATCATTTATTCAGAGACAACAGAGATCCATCACATAACAATAAAATAAAATACATTAATTAAACATCAAAATAAAATACATTAATTAAAATTAAAATCAAAATTAACCAAAAATTAAACCCATTTATTTACCCATTATAACCCATTTATTGAAATTATAATTATAATTATGTACTGAGAAAATTAATTAATTTCATTCACATTTACAATACAATAACAATACAATAATAATAGGTCATAGGAATTAAAACAAACACAATAATATAAAATTATTGCCAACTCATGGTAGAGCTATTGATGTTGTTTAAAAATACGGGGAAAATGTGTTATTGCACCCTAAAAGCCGAAAGACAAAGTGTTTATTTGTCAAATCCAATATCATTAAAGTTAACCACTTTGCCCGTATCCAGTTTTTATCGACTTATCGTATATCCAATATCTACAAAGTTAGATAAAAATAAAAAGCCTAACCCAAAAATTGTCGCCAAGTATTGGATTTAGCAATGAAAATCTGTTAGTCATTTTTGTCATTGTAAACATCGGAACTTTATAACTTTTATAACTTCGCATTATCATTCAACAAACAAACTTACCTACCTATATTATGTATAGACAACCGCATAACTCAGAAGATTGATTTCTGAATTTGAGGTAGTTTCGTGGTATAGGGGAGGGGTGTGACACACGCCTACTATTGGCTAAGCTAAGCTTTATGGTGCGTATCATGGGCCTGTGACTGACATCTCGCGGCACACCCCTCCCGCACCGCGCAACTTCTTCTTATACTCCGGCACCAACCGTCTCAGTTATGCGGTCGTACTATAAAAGATTACTAAGTCCTTCGGTGTGTCCCCGTAAAGTAAATTAAGCTTTCTGATTTGTATTAGTCGTTTGGCTAACTGTCTACCTACCACATACCTCTAATCATTTCAATAATTGGAGGAGGCCCGGGCAATTCGGAGTTTGACCGATAAAACTGAGTATTGGTGAATGTAGAGAATTCTTAGCTCGATGTATTCGATAGTAGTCCATTAAAATTTGTATTTGACCAATATAAAAAAAATGATTTTCTATTTTTCTAGAATAAAAACTTTACATGTTTGGTCATTTTGGAAAAAGTCCGACCAGTAGTTTATCAGTGTTGCAAATGAAAAAATATTGAGTGAATGTTTTGTATTGCCACATTATAGAATAGGTATAATAATTTAAGTAATTTATTTCTTGATATAAAAATAATTGTGAAGATTGTAAAAAATATTATTTTAACCGGATATTTTCCGTACAGTCCATGAATATTATTTATTTAAATTTTAGATTAAGTATGAAAATTAAGTACTTAAATTAATTGATCTCATAGTGTGATTATTTCGTAAAATACAGTGTTTCTGTCTATTCTGAATCGTGCATAAATATTTATTAATCGATCGATGTATTTTCTCGTATGTATTTGTCAAACCTTTATTATAATATCTAATAATTATCTATTTATTAAATCTGTTTAGTTCTAATATCATAAAAATACTAGTGATTCCAATTGTATTTCTTTATTATTTACGGGCAATGTCCGTAATGAGGACGATGATGTCCGAGAAAGTTTATACCGAGAAAGAAAGAAAAACGTATTTATTTGACACAGCACAAAAACCATATCAGAAAAAAAATAAAAAAATTTGTAAATTCGAATTTGCTTGAACATGAACATCTGACGGAACAATAAGCTCATAACAGAAAATTACAGAATAAAAGTCGGTTATTTGCCAGTTATTAGTCGTTCTATAGATTTTGACTACTATTACCTACGCAATAGAAGTCAAAATTGATTGAACGACATTGTAAAAACCAACAATTAAAGACCATTCTGACATGATCGGAATAGCTGAATTAAGGCCCAGAGCGCTTACTATGACTTCTTATAACAGGACAGAAATTGAACTGCGCAGAAATTTTCAGAATAAGCTGACCTTTAATTGTACGAAAAGCCTATACAGTGTGAGGTCAGCTGATACTGGGAATGTTGACACTGGGCAGTTCAATTTCAGCTCTGATATAACAGTTCGTAGAAAGCCACCAGGGGGCTAAAAAGGCCGCTTTAGATGAATCACAATATGATTTATATGGATGATGATCTATATCATCCCACTGCTGAGCAAAGGCCTCCCCCCATGACTTCCAGGTCTTCCGGTCCAGAGCCAGTGTGGACCATTCTTTATTAGTTCCATCTAGCTCGTCTCTCCATCTCCTTCGTGGTCTGCCGCGACGCCGTCTAGCTGTGTCAGGGCTCCACATAGTGACAATTTTGGCCCACAGCTCATCAAGCATACGGCAGATGTGGCCAGCCCAATCCCACTTGAGTTTCGCGGCTTTCTGAGCTATGTCAATGATTCGTGTTTTGGAGCGCGGTGTGGATGATTTATATTACAAATGTCAAAATATCTACTTAATAATTGACAACTCTTAATGTCGTCCACATAAGGTTCATAATCAGTAATCAATTAATCATCTGTTTGACAGTTACTAAGCAGATCTAGATGAATTGCTCAATGTGGCCTTTTTAGGGCCCCAGGTGACTCGCAAGCTCGTTTCTCAAAGCCTGAAGTCCGTTACGCACATTGCCCGAGTACTGACTGGTGTATTGTATTATAACTTAAAACGACTGTGTAACATTTTGTATTCGCTTTTGTAATAAACTTTCCCATTGTAATACTGCATTTTTATTTTTATTTACTGTGGAAATTTTTGCGTTCTCTAAGCAGGCGCGGATAGAGAGGGAGGACAATGGTATGGCAATTTCGTAAGGTACCTATTCTGCTATAATTTTGAACCGGCACGAAATTGAACTGCTCAGACATTTCCAGTATGAGCTGACCTCGCACTGTATAGGCTTTTCGTACAATAAAAGGTCAGCTCTGAAAATGTCTGGGCAGTTCAATTTCTGTCCTGCTAGAGTTCGTAGTAAGCTCCCTGAGGGCTAATTCACTTAATTTTATGACGCGCCGATCGTATTGCAGTGACACTCGAACTTGACGCGAGCGTATCTCACTGAAGCTCAGAGGATACCAAATGGCAGAATAGTCGACATCGGCTCAATTGCCATAACGAAAGAAGAAGAAGAAGATTACCAAATGTGTTGTTTTGATCAATATTTTATTGCAACTGCGCGGTAACTGCACGTCTTTAGTTACGTGAATTAGCCTACTGGACACAGTAACATATTTTTTTGTGTACTATCGTCGTTATCTATGTTATACGGAACTAAGCGGATTTTCAACATTATGGATGGCTATTTGAACACGTGACGAAATTAACCACGTAGCGTAGCGGTAGATGGTTGGATAGAAGCTGACAGATGTCAGGTTCGAATCCGGTTCCAACATTGTAACTTTATTTATTATTTTATTTAATTTAATTAATAATTTATGTACACACATGAAAATACACAGCAAACATCAACGACAACACAACAACAACAACTTTTTGTATTTAATTTTCGTTAAATATGTTTTTTATAATAATTATTATTGATAAAATTTATAATCTTAGGAATTCGTACGTTTTTTTTATTATATTGTAGCAGGCACCATCGCCCATGAACATGTAGGTATTTTCAAAAACAAAATTCGAGCACCTGAACTCCACGCGGACGAAGTTACGGGCGCATCTAATTGTTAATAAATTACTAGAAACGCATGGTTTATAATGTTAGCATCCAATTACAGAAATTGAAGTGAGATCCAATTATAATACCAATTATAATGATTCACCTACGCATATTCATTACACGCGTGAAATTCAAAACACCATGTTCATTTTAAAACAATTATGATGGAAGAAACCAATTATTTGTTTTCTAAAACAAAGTTGTTCGAAATTCAAACAGATAAAGGAAAAAAATATTAAAAATAAAATGTTACTTATTGACATAAATTCTATATTTTGCTTATTTGTTTGTGGTAAGTGATAATTATCACTATATAATATGTAATGCAAATATGTAATTTTAAATAATTATAATTATTTAAAATTACATATTTGCATTACCTAAGTCTGTATTCTCCAAATGGCTGAAATATACGTACCGACTCTAATTTTTTTTTCTTGTCTTTAGTAATGTTCACACAACTCAACAGTGAAATAATTATTTATAAAATACCTACAACAAATCACTCATGTAGATTTGGTTAATTATGAAAGACAGTTAAAGAACAATTCTCAAAAATGTATAGACACCATTGTAGCACTTTCCTATTAGATATATGTTATTCGAAGGGAATTATTATTTTATTGTAATAAAGCGAAACTGAAATTTACTAGATAATTTGTAAAAAAGGTATCTATCATTTTCATTATAAATAGCACTTTTCACAAAGTTGATACCTATTAGGTAATGATAATAACTTTTTTACAAATAATTTCTCATTAAGATGCAAGTATTACGTTGAACCTACTTCCAAAGAGATTTCGTCATAATATTAGAAACAATACAATTTAAAAGGTGACAGTTTTTTTGGGCCAATATATTTTAGCGTAGTGCCACAAACGTATCTGACCCGCTGACCAAAATTGTAAAAATAACTTCAAAATTTATGTATATTTTGTATAGAGATGACATTGGTAATAGGGACAGCAGGGACGTCATTACCGGGTCAGTTAAGCTTAATTGTAAACGCTGCCAACACTTTAGAAAGAGCGTAAAAAGATAAGATACCTAGTAATAATCCAACCCAATACCACAGATAAATAAATAGTTACTACGTAACAGACACGTCACTCTCTTGAGCGAAGTAGGTACCTACGTAATTTTGAGCTCAATTACCGCGCTGATAAAGTTCATATTGCTTCGCTTGCTACCGACGTGTCGGTTAAATCGTAAGCGGGTTCTTCATCTGAGGCTAAATCTAACGTACCCGCGTCCACCAATGGCATTCTACCCCACGCCTTCCCTTTTTTTTTTTTTTTTTTTAAATCTTTGCCCCTCACTAGGATTTTTCCTGTATTGAGGGTACAGTTTACAAACATACATGTCACATGCACACACAACCAGACCCGAAACAACTATCTGTAGATCATACAAATACTTGTTCCGTGCGGGGATCGAACCCGCGGCACGTAGCGTAGAAGGCTAATCGCTTAGCCACTGCGCCAACCGTGTCGTCACCTTGAACACCGGCAGTTGTCTGTCGCTTACACACTTGGGCGTGTACTTAGCGGGAAGCATTTACTGCGCGACATTGAGCGAGTGACGGACACCTGCTATTACTGTCCTACTCCAGGCACGGGCCTCTCTCTTCTCAGACTGAGAAGGGTTAGGCCTTAGACCACCACGCTGGAGCGACTACACACACCATCGAGAACTTTATGAGGCCGTCTCTGATGCGCAGGTTTCTTCACGATGTTTTCCTTCACCGTTAACGCATGTGATAACCAAATTCTGATCCGCACATCAATTCGTAAAGTCTGAGATGCGGGTCGGTATCGGACCCAGACTCTCCTCCATGGAAGTCAAGAGTTCAACCACTATCACTGCTTTTGCTGCGCGACAAGTTAATGGCAATAAAATAATTCCTTTTAATAATTTTACAGCGCAAATAACAGAGAGTAAAGTGTACATTTTACGGGATTATGACGATGAGCCATTATACATAGACACTGGAGATAGAGGACTACATGAAAAACATCATCATTCAAAGCACAAACCACTTCCCAACTTGGGATACAAACCCAAACGAAGCAGAACTCCAAAGCAAGCTATACTGCACTATGGAAGACATACATATCACTTAGATAGCTTCGATGACCTCACTAAATTGAGATCTCAACTAGATCCAGACTATATTTCGTACGACTACTTTGATATTAACGACTTGTTCAGATCCAGTGATTCTGATAGAAGCATTCCTTGGGATTATGTGGAAGACTTCCTGTTTCTAGCTCCAAGACCATTATTCGGCAAGAATTGTAAAGAAGAACAATGTGATGATAATTTAAGAAAATATATGTATAAACTCAAACATGGTAAGAATGCTCCTGATTCAGAAAAAGGTAATGAAAAAACAAAGTTACTCGCAAGACAAAACACTTATGGGCTTATAAAAAGATTCAAAATTATTGATAACAGTAAACTTTCGAAGAAAAAAGCAGTCAGAAAGCCGTTACCGAAAAAGAAAATCGATAGTTCAGAAGAGTTTCACGATAAAAGTAAATCAACATATAATAAGAAGCATTCTTCTGAATCTGCTTCCTCTTCTAATGAATCTAAAGAAAAAAAGGATTGGTCCGCCTCAAACTCCGGAAGCGAAGAAAAGTTTAAAAAGAACAAAAACAATAAATACGTTTCAAATTCTGCCAGTTCCGAGGATACGAAACACAAGTTCCAGAAACAGAAGAAAAACTATGGAAGCGATCAAGATTCAGCTAGTTTCGAAAGTAAATTGAAGTTGTTAGACAACAGCATTGAAGATAATTGGCAAAAAAAGAAAAAGAAAAAAAAGAAAACTTACTCCTCAGATGAAAATCAAAAACGAAAGACATTTGAGGATGAAGAAATGATTCTTCAGGGTAACAATATGTACGATACACACGGGCTCAGTGACGATACCGACGAAGACAAACGCAGAAGGTTACCACAGTTCTTACCCAAACGCTATCATTGGGACCCATCGGATATTAACGAATTAGGTTACTATTGGTTCAACGGTCCTAAAGGCAGATATCCATCACCGACGAATATAGGACGCCGGAAAATTTAGTTACCAATGTTATAACAAAGTCATATGACATCGTTTTATTAAATAAAATCTTATTATATAATATGTGTAATGAATTAAATTAAAACTTTACGAACTGAACATCATATACTTATGTATGTTGTACATACATTGCTCAACAAGGTAGATATTAATAATAGGTAATATAAATATCATCTTATGAGGCTGTCATTGGGGGGTTGAGTAAATAAAGAGCAGCGAGCCAGAGCAGTCACGTTATCAATTTTATAATTATCGAGCAGGTAATACCTAGTGCATCAATAACGCACACTTCCTTCATAGCTCTAAGGCTGACATTCAGAGACGACAGAAACGATCTAAAGCCCGTCACACACGTAGCTATAATATATATTAATATACTGAGCTATATATTACATTATAGCAAGCCCCCATACGTGGTAGCTATACTATAACATATTTTGATGACGTAATAGAAATATATATTATAGCTGCGTCAGGTCGCTCGAAGATTACTATGGAAAATATATCGTAATATGTCTTGCTATAATATATACAATATGTAACGGAATAAACGCAAGACCTCAGACACGCCAATTAGAATATTAAATTATAAAACTAAAATAACATCTGTAATTTAATTTAGTTAAACCAAACCAAATCACATAATATAAAATAGTTGTCCTGACTAAACGTAAAACGTTTGAGCCTACTATTCTCTACGCACACACTCATAGCAATGTTTATAGCGGCGAGCGCACACCAGCGCACATCAGTTCGCCCGCCATCAGCTGGCTAAGCACTGCAAGTGTAGTCACTAGGTACGTCAGTTCAATGACCGAAAATTATGATTCCATCTTTCCATCACACTTTCACAGGCTTTGGACTGGCGGTTTTGAATAATTTAATTTAATTTTACGATTGTATTAAATAATCTACATTAGCAATACGAATCTAAGATATTAGGCTTAGTAACGGGGATGTATTTTTAAACCAAGCGACATTTTGCCCGACTGTGATGTATCAGTAAAGTAGGGCGGAGCACCCGGGCGGCGGCGCCCGCGCCGCCAATCGCGCGCCCACCGACGCGCGCCGCCGGCCGCCGCGCCGACACGTGTAGGTAGGTACTATCATCGGACACCGGGGAACGCAGAACTTTTTTATCTCAGACGCGTAACTTTCGCGACATTACCCTCTAAACCCTGATAAGTCGTGTTTACCGTTTATTACGTGTAAAAAATATTCAAAGTCGGCGTGTTTAAAAGATTTGAATCATAATATTTACAGTAATTAAAATAAAATCGTATTAATAGGTACTTACAGAATTTACACTAATTTACACTACTTCTTCGTCCCATTTTCATTAAACTTTCAAAATACCACCGCCTTGTTCGATGCACTTTGTAGCACGCTTTCTTAAATTTAATTTTAGTTTGCTAAGAACCTCAGTGTCATTTTTCACTATCACAAATGCGTGTTCGATTTTTTGTTTGAGGTCATCGACACTTGTTGCCTCGTTTACATACACAAGGGATTTTATTCGACCCCACAAATAAAAGTCTAACGGCGTTAGGTCAGCCGATCTGGGAGGCCACTGTACAGGTCCCCCACGACCAATCCAACGCGTGCCATATTCCGCATCAAGATGCCGTCGAACGGTCCACGTGAAATGCGCGGGAGCACCATCGTGTTGGTAAAAGACTTGTCGTAAAAGTACGAGAGGGACGTCGTCTAATAACACCGGCAATGTCAAATCTCCAGTCAACCTCGGTAGAAAAACGGGGCCGAGTACGTGTGTACCGATGACGCCCGCCCACACGTTTACAGAGAATCTGTGCTGGAATGAATCCACACGGCATGCATGTGGATTCTCGTGCCTCCACAAATGTTGATTATGTTGGTTGTACATCCCAACACGAGTGAATGTACTCTCGTCGGTCCAAATAATATTTTGTTGCCAGTTCTCCAACACCCATCTACAAAACTCTAGACGTGGCAAGTAGTCGCTCGGCGTTAGCTCCTGACAACGTCGTAGGTGGAACGGGTGTTCTCCATCAGCATGTAATGTTCGCCACACGTACATGTGACTGCAGTCGAACAATGGCGCTGCCTCTCTCGTGCTACTCTCTGGATGCTCGTCGAAATAATCGAGAATGTTTGCTTGCAAACGAGTACTGCGCACATTTGTCCCTCTATCCAAGGCCGTGTTAGGACGAAACGTCCCGGAGTCCCTCAGACGCTGAGTTGCACTTAGCATCGTCCTGGCGCTCACTCTGGTGCCATATCGTTCATTCATCACTCGACAAGCTAACTCGACATTATCGTCACAACGAGCCAGTGTCCTCACCATCTCCGTGTACTGGATATTGGTATAACGGAAAGCCATCGCGCGCGTAAACAATAAAATGTGACAACAACAACGAAACACAACCACTGAAACATGTCAAACATGTCAAACGTCAAAGGGGTAGCTGGTAAATCGACATCGGCTCAATTGCCATATCGAACGAAGAAGAAGAAGAAGAATGCATCTCGCTCTTTCACATTATTCTTACTATTGCAAAAAACATTTTGAAAAACTTTGTGAAATGCGAACTACAAATTCTGTCGTGCATTTAAATAAGCCTTATTGGTTGGTAATAAGGGTTAAATTTCCTTAAATTAACTATTTTATTTAATGCACACTACCTCAAATGTAAAATGCATTGATATTATTTACGTGTGTGTATGGATATCTATGAACGAACTACAAATTCGCTCGTGCATTCAAGAAGGCTTTATTACTTTGGAATAAGGCTTAAATTTTCTTAAAGCAAAGATTTTATTAACTTGTTACGACGCGGTGGTTCTAATTTAAGATAAATAAAAGATTTTTTAGGGAAAAATTAACATATATAAATTATGATGGAAATCGATTCAGAAGCCGATTCTGAACAAACAACTTTCAGGTCTTGCGTTTATTCTGTTACAGGTTGTATTATAGCTACGTGTGTGATGGGCTTAAACTAAGAGGAAGTAATAGGCTTAAGCGTGACCTTACGCTTCCATCTGTCAAACTTACGAACAAATTTTGACAGATGGAAGCGTAAGTTCACGCTTAGACTCGTTTCTGTCGTCTCTGAATGTCAGCCTAAGAACCTACCATTCCGACGACAAACAGGGACGGATACAGAAAGTGTTAGTACTGTGGTTAGTAGATACCTATAAAATCTCAGAACACAAACAACAACGTACATACGTTCGTTCGTTCGTACGTTTGATAACAGAAAGCGCGCATCTTTGGACTCGTTTTAACATAAGCTTATAGGTACCTACCTAAACTCATGTGGGTCCCAGACTAGCTGATTCCAGAGCTAGGTTAAAAATAAATAAAAGTGGTTCATATAATGTACAGGGGTAAAGTAAAGACTGTTATGACTCAAACCATGGGTAGGTTACATAAAAATATACCTACCTAGTACTGAATAAATATTATCTATAGTTTAAAAAAAACTAAAGAAAACGCTTTTGTCATCCAAACTAAACGTGTAGATATGCAAAATTTCAGCTCAATCGGAAACCGGGAAGTGGGTCAAATTTAACTTCCAAGATTTTTTTACATAGTTACAGGTGAAGCTAATAAAAGCGTTTTAATATAGGACAGAAAATTACTGGTTCGTGTAGTTATACAATCTTTAAGAATAGAAGATGGGACTCCATCAGGTCCTGCAGATGAAGGAGCTTGCAGGCGACGGACAGCTTAATCAACAATATCTACTGCAACTCGCGAAGAGCACAGCGGGCCTGCTGCCTCACTGTCAGCGGCAGTTCAGGATAAAACTGCTTCCTGTTTATTTAATTTCTACGCAATTTGGCCCATTATACAATTTAAAAAAATGCATAATTTAGATTTATATAATTATATCGATACCAACCACATCAGTGAAGATTTTTTAAAATAATTTGACATGTCGCTAATTGCGCAATGACACTATAACAAAAGGTCTGTGAAGTTTCGCCAAGGTATACTGCCATCTGTAGGTCACGTTTCGATGGCAGTATTTAAAAGAAACACAATTTAATAATTAATAAATTTTATTATCATGTAAATATAGTTAATTAGGTGCTTAAAAATAATTTAGATTTCTTTACTAATATCAATGTACACTATAATTTGAAGCTAGATTTTATAGCGATTTTATTTGGGAACAAAATCTTTGATTGCTTAAATTTAAACTAGATGGCAGCACTAGTACCGATGGCACGCGAATTATCGTTTTATCATACCAAAAACGGCAGTAAATTTCGGGCAAGGCCAGCCAAGACTAATAACGGATTGCATCAATTTTTATTTTTTTATAAATTCGAGTAAAGTAAGTGGTGGGTATGCAGTACAAGCGGTTGTTTTAAAAAATACATCATCGTGTAATTTTGTTTGAGCTCGTAACATAGCTAATAGTATAACGTAAAAAGTGTGTAGCGACATCTAGTGCTGCAAGCGATACTAACAACATGACAATAGACTACGCCAGCGCCATCTATCCGAATATAGCAGCAACTCAGATCCTACATCGCACTATTATAATGTTAGGGAGGATGGATAAGCGTCAAGCTGTCTACCTGCCATTATTAGTACATAGTGTATTCGAAATTAAATTAAATACCGAGCTATGTCATGTTGACATATAAATCATCATCTGCCGAGTCTGCTCCCAACACAGACATATAATACCAGTAGCAAACCAAACATTAGCTGAAAATTACGTAGCCATTATGCACACATAGGGACTTACATAAGAAAGGTTAATCCCGGTTTATTGTCACGTTTTGTCGTAGTTGGCACTGTCACACCGGTACGCACAGCACTTTACCATTTTATTATAATATTCTACTATCTATTACATCCCAAACAAGTAATATTTTTCATTTAAACGCGATTGAATCTATAAAATGCGATTAAACTTATGTGTCTTATTATTATGACGGCGCGGGATAAACAAGCTACGCGTCAAATTTTGTCTATGAGTGAGTCAGTGTGACAACAGGTAAAAGAACGAGATACTATTATCCAGTTGTCGTTTAGTACAAAATGGATAAAGAATCCTACCCATCTAATGGATTCATGTTTGGTCTGCTACTGGTATTATTATGTCTGTGGTATTTGGTTAGCGAACAAGCTAATGATTTTGTCCCCAAAGAATACAGCGTGGAATAAAAATTACCAGCCATATCTTTGGAAGTTATCAGATCGATGAAACTGAACACCTTTCCTTATGGAACATAGGTCGATTAGCTTTCTGCGCTACCTGTTCCATTTCCGTACGGGATGAATATTTGTATGGCCTGCAGATAGTTGTTCCGGGTCTGGGTGTGTGTGCATGTGACATGTATGTTTGTAAACTGTACAGGGGAAATACTAGTGGGGCAGTATTATTTTAAAACAAAAAAAAACCTGATTCACATGACTAGTCATTTTGGATAATAGGTCGATTTAAATTTTTTGAGATTCCGCCCTAATACTTCCTTTCACTAATATTTCTCCTATATCGAGGGTACAGCTTACAAACATACATGTCACATGCACACACACCGGGACCCGGAACAACTATCTGTAGATCATACAAATATTTGTTCCGTGCGGGGATCGAACCCGCGGCACGTAGCGCAGAAAGCTAATCGCTTAGCCACTGCGCCAACCGTGCCGTCGTTTCATTGACCTGTAGGCTAATTCACGTAACTAAAGTAGTGCAGTTGCCGCGCAGTTGTAATAAAATATTGATCAAAATAACACATTTGGTAATCTTCTGCTTCTTCTTATGTTATGGCAATTGAGCCGATGTTGACTATTCTGCCATTTGGTAACCTCTGAGTGTCAGTGAGATACGCTCGCGTCAAGTTCCAGCGTCACTGCAATACGATCGGCGCGTCTTAAAATTACGTGAATTAGCCCTTTGATTACTTGCTAAAATATGACCGGACATTTTTGTACCACGCTGTATATTAAATTTTAACTATAAAGACTACAAAAAAAGAATTTTTATATCCCTACCAATATTACATTTTGAAAACAATTTGTCAACAATTCCATTTTATAATTTTTATCGAGTCTTATTATGTATTTTTTATTATTCAATATAATAATAATTTTAAACAAGCAGATTATTGTATATTAAATGCTTAATTATATCACTTTTTGTGTGCCTTAATTAATTTCAAATAAAACAGAAAAAAAATAAACGTACGTTCAATTTCGGAATTTCGCATTAAAAAAAAAACAAGCATTATTTGTCTATACTTTTTACTCTATTAAAGGCGAATATCATAGTATAGGAATTTCCCATTTATGTATACTTAATAGAATGGTGATTTAATTGTTTTAAAATTTAAACTAGATTTTGTGGGTGCCTGAGAATGGTAATCAAGTAAGTTATTTGGCAGTGTACATTGAAAATGTATTCGCTTCTGTCGATACTATCATGGATAGGGAATTTCCCAATGGGAAATATTAAGGACATAATAAAATAAGTATGAGCTGTGTTTTACCAAATTAATTACCAAACCATACATAATTGCGTATCCTACAAGGACAGGGCGATTTTTTTTTTATTCACTTTTTGTCGACAATTTTGATTGTTTCTTCAATCTTAAAAAAGACTATGCAATCCAAAACATAACGTGTCATATACATAGTTATTGGTAATTAACTAATAGTGCTTTATGGGATTATTGTAGGTACTCATCATTTTAAACAACTTTACTATTGGACCAACACGGAAATCGCGAAAAAGAAAAACAGCGGAGGGCCAAGCACGAATGTTTTGACGTATAGTAACGTAAACGTAAGCAAATTTTGATCATAAAATACGATGAATCTATCGCATTTTTGTTCAATTTTATGCAACAAACGCACTTGTTTCATGAAAATGTAAAAATATTGCATGTATTTCCAAAAAAATATCATGGATTAATCGTGTATTTTTGGTTCTAAATTTGGTTACGTTTACGTTACTATACGTCAAAACATTCGTGCTCGACCTACTGTTCCATACATACAGTCGAGTAATATTTAATTATTTGTATGGAACAGCTGATTTTAGTCACGATTTGTTTTGATATCATAGTAAAAGTTGTTTATAATGATGAGGACTATAAGTACCTATATACCCCTTAAAGCAGTATTAGTTACCAATAACCTTGCATAAGACATATTGCGTTTAAGTTGCATAGCTAAGATACTGCAGTATCATTTTCCCAATTCAAGATATTAATTCCCAACGAAAAAATAACGAAATAAAAGAAACAAAATAATGGTGAAAATAATAATATATTCCACTGGATAGTAACAACATAAAATATCAACATCTAAGTGACATAATTATAAAATATAATATTTCGAATAAAACTCTAAGAATCTACATATTACAATCATGTTATTCTTTGGAGATTACTGCTAAAGAATTAAAGATTTTTTCATATGGCAACACAGTATGTCTATTTTTAGGGCTTACAACACTACGCGGTTACCGGTTCATATTGATTGCAGCATAGAAATATGATAAACCTAGAAGAGTAGCTATTAATTGAACTTTTCAAATGTAGTGGTACTATTTTATCAAATACACGCGCTTATGAGATTGAAAGAGACAGCTAGCTGTAATCGACTTGTCATTCAACTAAAGGACTTAGTGATTTTCTTTGAACTATGGCTTTTACAGCCATGAGCTACGTATGGCATGTTATTCAGTAAATTATATTTTTGTAAACACTCTATTTTAAAATTATCAGTCTGGGATTCACAATATTTTATGAAAAATTTCACACCGGTGTTGGTGACCAGACTGGTGACCATTGATATCGTAAACGGCTTCAATAATGATTTGTTTGTGACTGTTCTAGGCTTTTCATATTTCTATGGGGTCCGTATTCAAGAACACAAAGCTACTGTGAACTTTGATTAAATCAAATCACCGCATTCTCCACTTTCCATTTTACTGAGTGAATAAATCTATCCAAGAGCCACAAGCTGCGTTTTGACGACTCGTTGCGTTCGATCGCGATTTCAAAGTCTCGCGATTTTGCGACTCCACCGATGTCATATCGAGTTTTGTCGACTCGCTGCGTTCGATCGCGATACTCGATGTCAAATTCACATCGAGTAATTTGTCTAGTGAAAAATCGAAGTTGCACATGTCGATTTATGTTCTTGAATACAAGTGTCACAGTAGCTACGTTCAGTAATTAATTTTTCGGTGTGAAAGTCACGCGTGCGAATGTCGCTCGCTCATCGGGAATAATTGAAAGGCTTCGGGCGATCCACAGCTGCGTTATGCGAGCGACCAATCGAACGACCTCCAAATATCTGTCGGATCCTATTACTAAGTCATTGGTCGGTTGACAGCAGTGCGACTTTCACCCTACTATTTTACGGGGTGACCGGAGCGATCGCCCGACGACGCTCGCTCAAATAACTGAACGGTTTAGTGTGATCAGCCGGACGATAATGCGTCGTGGAGCGTCGCCGCCGTAATAACTGAACACACCCATTGTCGTACTGCGAATCTATCTGTATACAGCATGTAGTAAAAACTAAGATAGATTCGTTTTTGTCTAGTCCACAGTTATGACTATAATGACCGCATGCTCTAAGAGAAAATGGGCGGGGCTTATGTTCAATACTCTAAGGTCATTCTAGGTTCATAGACCCCAAAAATGAAGAACAACCATGATCACAGTTTAGATCAATTAGGGCCATTTTCACCAACAATATAACAGATGTTTTTAAATAAAATCGGTTGATTACTAATACAAAAATTTGTTTAAACGGCTGTTTTTGCACTAATCGACTGTTATTTTGTCGGTGAGCTTGGGCCTTAGTAAATTAATTAGCAAAACATACGAGTATTAAAAATACTCTTAAAATAAAAACTGTATTCAATTAAGTGTCTTTAGCAATAATCTCTAAAACAGAATAAAATTAAAATTATCTACAACATACAGGAATAATACTTAGAAGAATGGCAACACCGTCTTTATTAAATTGGAATTCTCACAAAATGTCTCTATCAATACATAAGAGATTCCTTTAAACATACTTTAGGCTGGCAACATTTAAGGATCAAAGGTCTCTAGAAAGGCTGGGATGGCAAAATGGGGAAGAGAAAGATTGGGAACAAAACCATCTTTTTACAGATTGGGACCATCCATAAAGTACGTCACACGTTAAGGGGTGGGGGGGGGGGGGGGGGTCGACGAAGTGTGACATTATATTGTGACAAGGGGTGGGAGGGGTCCTAAGTTTCGTGACGTCACATTTCAAAATCTAAGTATATCTAAGTGTTAAAATGCCAAAATTGAACTACTTAAAAATATTTCCAACTCTATCTGTATGGCAATTGATTTATTATATATTAAAAAATAATTAAAATGGAAATAAAACTAATTTCGGAACTGCTGTTTTAATTTAATAATTTCTAGATTTAAAATTGCAAAATATGTCACGTCACACTAGGGAGTATCACAAATGTGATCAACTGTGACCAGGACGGCGGAGGGGTCAAAAAATCATGAAATTAGTGTCACGTACTTTATGGATGACCCCTTTTCTCTCTCGACTTTTCATTTCTTCTTCTGTCAAAGAGACAAAGGGAGGAGGAAACGGGTTTGTCTATAGTCCGGGCGGAAGTAGTTGGCCGCGCCTTAGGTGGGGACGGGGGCGAGGGCGGCGGATTGCCTGTTGTTGACAGCGCCGTACTGAGTTATGACAAAACGCCCCACCCCTCCGTCCCACCGCTCACATACCTAAGGCGCGGCTAACTAATTCCGCGCGGACTATACCCGCCGTACTAGCTTTATTAGACTATAAAAAATCATGATTTCAAAATTCGCTTCCTAACATGCTTTTAGCTTGCGTAGGCAGTAACATTTTAACTGGTAATTTTTTAAGTTACAAATTAACGCTGAATAGAATAAATAGGTGAAGAATACAGACAGAAACGTCCATTTTTACCAACGAGATAACAGTGACTAAGATAACAATGGTCGTTGAACAATGATTTTTGTTTTCGTTAATTTATTTTATTTTATTGGTAAACACGGCCCTTTGTATATATTTGCTAAGAAAGAGTCTATCAGTGTAACAAGTGATATGACGTAATTTAAGGTCACATTTTAATAATGCAAAATATTTTAGAAGGTAAACAAAGACAATTTTTAGAAAAAAAAAAATAATTGTTTAAATTTCAAAATTATTTAAAATAATTGTTTCCGTTTGCATAAAATTTCTTCAATGATTATGAATGGCACTAAGTTCATGAACTCGACCACATGACCTGGCGGGCTCGGCTACTCTGACACACACGCATCGCGTCGCCGCGCCGCCCGATCTTAATGAATACATAACTTATTAATCTACTGCAGCTTTAATTTGAAATGAATTCTACGAGTATACCATTCATAGAGCCTAGATTTAAAATATTTTGGATTATTAAAATGAGATCTTATATACGACGATATAATTTAATTAACGCAAAAGTAAATAACCAAAACTTAATATTTTTACCATTAAAAACTATTGTTTTTAAGAAAATATTTTTGAGCCTAGCAATATTTACTGCATTTAAAATTGAGTCTTTTTATCTTGAAATAAGGTTTAATTTTCTTTGGCTCAGTCAAGCGTCGGGGTGGCGAATTTAATGTTTTTGGAAAAAATACTTGTTTTTATTAAAAGTTACTGAAGTCAATTCAGTAGTCAATTATGAATAAACTATACAGGATATTTTTTTATGTAGTGCGCAAAATTTACAGAGTGATTCAGTGTCCGTTCCCTAATGCAACCGCAGTACAAAAATTCACTCCAAAACAAAATAAAAATTTGATTTTGAGGCATGCGCTAGTAAATTATGCGTGTCCTCTATACTAAGTCGAATTTTCGTTTTGTTTTAAAGTGTATCCCAATACTGCGGTTGCATTTAGGAATAGAGACTGAATCACTCTACAAATTATGCGCACTACATAAAAAATTATCGTGTTTTCAGGTTTTGCGTTAATTCAATTACACCGTCTACTTACCCCGTTACCAATTAAAAGCGTGAAGTTTAACTCTAGCAATGGGAATTACTAAGTCATTAATAGAATAAAAAATAAAATTTCTGGACAATCAATTATTATAATATGACACAATAAAATTTAAATTTGTATGGGTTCCTTTAGAAACGTAACTAATTTTGACATAATTATAACAGATTTTTTTTTTTAAAATATTGACACTCAAATTGTATGATACATAATAAAATTAAAATTTGTATGTTTTCGTTTAGAAACTTAACTGATTTTGATATAATTATACCAGAAAAAAAAATTGACATTCAAATTATATGACACATTATTAAAATAAAAATATGTATGTTTCCGTCAAGAAACTTATCTGATTTGGATATAATTATAACAGGAAATAAATTTAATCGGAGGTCATTTCCGGTGAGACAACAACAAAAAAAAGAAATAAGTCGCACGCAAAATTTATAAAATTTAAAATATATTTGACATCAAATGTCAAATGTAACACTGAAAGAAAGTGATCAAAATGAACACTTTTAAAATAATTCTATTCACATAATTATTATTAAATTAACAGCTTTTTATGGACAAAGTTGATAATAAACTAGAATGGAATAATCTAGCTTTTATAATAACGGGCAAACTATAAAATTTGTTATTTCTGATATTAACCGGTTAAAGTTGATAAAACATCTGAATTTAGGCATTTGTGTCGTCACAGTAGTCAGCGTTTTAACTTGAGTCAATTTACGTGCTTTGACCGGCGAATATAGAATATAACCAACACAACACACAATGCAGGATATTTTTTTATGAAGTGCGCATAATGTTCCTAAATCCAACCGCAGTATTGGGATATACTTTAAAAAACAAAACAAAAATTCGACTTAGTATGAGGCACACGCATAATTTACTAGCGCAAGCCATACAAAATCAAAATTTTATTTTGTTTTAGAGTGAATTTAGTACTGCGGTCGCATTTGGGAACGGACACTGAATCACTTTAAATTTTGCACACTACATAAAAAAAAATTCTGTATAAGGAAGTTTTAATATATCTTAATATCAATTCCTGTAAAGTTTCATATTTTATCTGCATTTGATCACGTCTTAGATACATTTGTTCAAGATTAAAATATTAAAAGTTCGCCACGACAATTGACATAAAATCAAACTATTTAATAGATTTCAAAATAAAATTTACAAGAACCATTAGACCACACGATAGTATTAACTTGAAATAGCATTCCAATTTTAAATAAATATACGCACACTTGTCTTTTGAATCAGCCGCTTATTATAGTTCCGAAATTTCCCGCTTGTGTCTTTAATGGCAGTAGTGTGCAGGTACCATTTTAATGTAACTCAAGTACTATGCGATTAAATTAAGAATTCGCTTGGACGGACGCCATATTGTATACATTAATTAAGTTCTTTTGGTAAGGGATGATAAACGAGTTAAGCGGTCACCGCTGCACATAAATATTTGCAATAAATCATAGATGCATTGCCGACCTAAGGATAAGAACTAACTTATATAACCGAAGGAAAGTGTTCTCAAAATGGCGTCCGTACAAATGTATTGTTATTTGAAACGTATAGTATAATCATCAGCTTATTCTTTCCCTTATTATTTTGAGATATTTCAGCTAACAGATTGTTCATAAAATTTAATAAAATAAAAAAACGAAATGTGTGCTGGGACACATAGTAGAAGTGAAACTTCATCGGACTATCGTCTACCCCTCCACGCGGCCGTATCGCTTTTTCGTGACTGAAAAATCCTAATACCGTTTCACTTCAAAAATACATGAACAAACAGTTTGACACACAACCGCCATTTTCACAATAATCGACACACGGTTGACGATTAAAACTAAATAATTGGTCGATGAACAGTAAATACTAAGGTACAGTTAAATGACAAAACCAGATTACCTACAATTTAATAATGACCGCTAAACGCAATATATTGGTAATTATAATTATTATCGTAACATGCCCGATTTATAATTGCAATATTAATTATTTATTGTTCACATTATATTTTTCGCAATATTATACACATAGAAATTCCACAGATTATCCACTTCGGAGCGTTAAAAAATGCTCGAATTGCCCGGACAAAGATAGTTAAATTTAATTTAATTCAATCCGAAAATTTTCTCATTATTATATTATATAAAAGGCCCTTTTTAGATACAGATTTGCCCCACAAGAGAAAATTAAAACTAAATAAAATATTTGAAAAATAAAACAAACATTTTATCTTAGGAACATATCTACAATATAACAACTGCGTAAGCGCAACAAGGATTTGAACCGACAATATACCTTCCGGTAAATTATCCAAAATTCTGAAAAAAGCAAACATTATTTTTTGCACAAATCTTCCTGCCGGCAAAATCTGTAAGCCGAAGCAAACCGTCCAAGCCTCATAATTCATTTATAATCATAAAATACTTAGTATTAAAAAATACTCGAATTTATCAATCACAATGGAAATTTAAAGTGGCAACACTGTTCAGTCTTTTTGGTAGAAAATCCAATTTAATAACGCTTGCAACACCATTGCTAGAATGAAGCCGCCGAAGAGGTCCCATGTGTGGGAGGATGTTGGTAATCTACCTACATTTTGGGGTCTGTACGCTGCGGCCTGTCTTTGGCCTTCGCTAATAGTGTCCACCGTTTTACAGAGACGGTCAATCGCTATAGTTTGTTCTCGTAAAGCTGAATCTATGGCAAGGAGGCTCTGTTTTAGAGTGCGGCTGTAAAAGAAAAAAACAATTTTAGTATAGTATATTAAAAGAAACTAGATACAGGTTGGTCCATTTATAGTGGACTATATTTTTTTTTTGGTTCATGGTCATCCCTTAGATTCATCTGCGGGTCTACCGCGTAACTAAAATTGTAATGAACATCGACATCGGTATTAAACTTCAATACGATCGTGAGAGCCTAAACTTTGAGCGGACTTGTAAAAAAATTACCCATCTTAAAGTTGGGACTCCTATCTTCATGATCGGTAAAAAAAATACAAGTTAGCTCAAAGTTTAGGCTCTCACGATCGTATTGAAGTTTAATACCGATGTCGATGTTCATTACAATTTTAGTTACGCGGTAGACCCGCTGAACGCAACATATGGCCCCCACAAAAGTATATTTTTTAAATTTATTTTCTTAACCACATGTAAACCTCTCTAGATTGAAAGTTATTGCACTAAATCGAATCGATGTAAACTAAATGTAAGTACTACAGACATGTAGCTAGATTTTTGAGATTATTCCCAAATGGTAATATAGTTTTAGACTTTTTGGTGGAATATTTTTACTTTTTGAATGATAATGAATAAATAATACACAAAAAAAATCTAATGAAAGAAAGAAAGAAAGAAAGAAAGAAAAATGCTCTAATTCGGACTCGCACAGAAAATTACATACAAAAAGAAAACATAAAAAAAAAAACTAATTAAAAATTCCTGCATCTGCTGCGACAGATAAAATAAATGTCACAGCGCTGGTTTTCGGATAGGACCGATGTGATGCCACGGACAACCACGACAAAACATACTACTTATATAAGGGTAAAGATTATAATACACCTAATAAAAATAAAGAAATTGATAAATAAAATATACTATAGTCACAATAAATAAATAAACAGTAACAATCAAGATCAGCCATCATGTCATTTATCATATGACAATCGGTACGCTGAGATCTGTAGTACCTACTGCAGTAGAAAAAAAGAAAAAAAAAATGGTCTACAAGAGATTTTTTAAGTCTTTAAATCTACCTTGTTAAATTAAAAAAATCACAACTTCTATACTAATGATTTTCGCGTAACACATGTTTCGTTTAGATGAATCCTAGGGATGACCCCGACCCAAAAATATTTCTTAGACCAATATAAATGGACCACGTGTAACTAAAATACTTTGGTATCGAAAATCAAGATGCACATTGATTCAAAAATTCTGACAAAATGCGCGCCACATTTTGGAATATATTTTCTAGCTTTTAAATAATGTTAAATAATGACACGGGAATGGAATCCAGGGGGCCTACCACTAGCTCAAAAGCAATATTATTTTAATATTACTTCAGTGTGGGAAAGAGATGGAGCTATACGTCCTGTAGAGCTTCATCTCTTTCCCACACTGAAGTAATATTAAAATAATACTGCTTTTGAGCTAGTGGTAGGCTCTGTACAATACTGATATTCAGCCGCATCTGGTTAGACTGGGAGCCGACCTGGGATAAAAATAGGCAGGTGATGTTAGAAAATTAATGGCAATAAATTTTTAATTTATTTGTAAATATTTAGTCTATGTATGTAAATACCTTTTGCTTGTAAGTAGATACTTATTGTATTTTTAAAAATTCTTGTTTAATAAAGTAATTTTTTAAATGGCAATAATAATATTATGTGCATCTTGAGTTTCTTTATGAATACTAAAGTACTTACCGGTGGCTTATTACGAATACTTATAGCAGGGCTGATATTGAACTGCCCAGAAATTTCCAGTATAAACTGACCTCGCACTGTATATGCTGTTCGTACAATGAAAGGTCAGCTTATTCTGGAAATTTCTGGGCAGTTCAATTTCAGCCCTGTTATAAGACCTCGTAGTATGCCTCTAGATCTAAGGTTTTAAAACCATACTTAAATCACAGTTACATACTTTATTTAAATTATGAAAAATAAGACAAAGCTGATAATGCACTAACTAAAGTAAACAAACTTACAACTCATGTAAATTATTAAAAAAAAACTAGATACAATAGATACGTTTTTGATTCGTATGAAAAACAATCCAAAGTAACGTAAACTTAGTAAAAACTCTCTAAAGTATACCTTATGACAATTATACAAGGTTAGTCGGAAAAAAGGTGTTATTGTACTCATAATTATAAAGAACTTTTATACAAATACAATACAGGGTGTAAGTTAGACATGTGCGCCGATGCCGGCTTCGGCGTCATCGGCGTCATCGGCGTGGATGGTCGGACGGATATGGTTGTTTTAGATACAATGCAGATATATACTAGTCAACTAAACACTAGAAATATCTAAATATATGCTTACTGGTTTATTTCGACGTATTTGTTTACGCAAATTCAATAAAATACCATTTTTATATGACCATAATTTAAATAGCACGTTTTGCCGATAACTTCGTCCGTCACAGTCGTTTGGCGAATAGGTCTGCAATATTTTGTTTTTAATAAGATTTTCACAATCCACGCCGATGACGCCGCTGCGGGCATCGGCGCACACCTCTAGTGTAAGTGACATCGTAACGAAAACTGATACCATGGATCCAGTACAAGCATCTGAAGACCTAGGTAAAAGAATTTTGCGTCGGTCTTTTAAAAAAATTTACGATTTTGTTCGCAGTTTTTATAAATACCTAAAAAATCTGCGAACAAATTCGTAAAATTTTTGAAAAGACCGACGCAAAATTCTTATGCTGAGGTGTTCAGATTCATGTACTGAAGCCATGGTATCAGTTTTCGTTACGATGTCCCTGACACCCTGTATACAAATACGATACTTGTATCATGGTACAAATATTGTATTTGTATACAGGGTGTCAGGGACATCGTAACTATTAATCGTAACATCGTAAATATTTGTACCAAATGATACAAGTATTGTATATGTATGAGGTTTCACTGCCTCACTATCACGGTGTCAACGCAGACGTGTGTTTTTTTTTTTCGCGATTTCTTACTGATATAATAGATATGTTTGCGTCAGCGGTAGTTCTTGCCAACGCCCGTGTGGACGGACATAACAGTTTAAATGTGTTTTCTCGTATTTCAGCACGTGATATTTTTTTAAACATTCATAATCATATTTTTATACTAAAGCTGCTATTTCGAATCAGCGAGAACAAGACAAAACACATTTCAGCGTTTTATAATTTTTATGAATAAGGGGGTTAGTTTTTTTATACAGTGTGTAACAAAAATCTTGTCCGATCCGTAAAGGTGATGATCAGTAACGATTAGCGATAATACTTGTGTAATTAAAATTAAAAATAAAACTGCCAAATACCGCTGACACTCCATTGAAAGGAGACAGAAAGGTCAGCGTCAAGCTACAACGTAAGATGAATGACGCCACGCTGATTTTCAGCGTAGACCACAAGTGTGTAGACAAAAAGCTCTAGGTCCCGAAATTTAGCAAATAAAATTTCCATATTAAAAAACCTTTTACCTCCTTATTCATAAAAATAAACATTTTATAAAAAGTCACAAAATATACCTATCATTGTCACTTTCATACAAGGTGGCGATGACGGTATCACATCACAATCAGTGACCGTATATAAAAAGTCAATCAAATCCAAATAGTAGTTTAGTCAGAGCAACTAATTTAAAATTTCATAATTTTACACAATATCACAATCTCTTACGAAGTTTGAAAAGTCTCCACTCAATTTTAACCAATATTATTTTTATTTGCACGTGTAGAACAGATAAATGTGACATAAATTTCTACTTCGATGTCGCTTCACCTAGTCCTAGAAGAATGATAGCAGATTGAAATATTAAGCAAAAAATAATTTTCGTGAAAATCGCCGATTTTTTATCAACCAAAATACGTGGTTTCATTTAATATGATACAGTCGTCGCCACCCTGTATAAGTGAACAGATGACAATAGATTTTGATGCGATTTTAGTTATGAGAGGTTTAACATGATTATGAATAAGGGGTACGTTTTTTGTAAAAAAAAATAACTTTACGCCCCTTTCTGGTCGGCCAGTTTTTGTTACGCAATGTATTAAACCCCTAAATCAACTGTGACAAGGACGAGAGAGGGGTAAAAAATATCACGAAATTAGTGTGACGTACTTTATGGATGACCCCTAATGATCCACTGATGTACTGATCTATTTTCAAATGTATCTCGATCGTTACTTAACCAACACTCGAACAATCAAATGAACATCGAGCGAATCGAATTAAGTAACACATTTTTATTTATGTAGACTCATCCATAGACAGCATCAGATGCACTAAAACAGCTGAGGTGTTCAAAAAGAGAGAAACATCAGAGGTAATCATTATCTTTGACACAGCAAAAGTATTCAAATTTAGTGGAACAAGTGTCTGACTGTGCACTGTACTGAATCCGTACTTAATATCGTACGTAATATCAGTACAGTCAGCGAAAAAGATAATTGTAAAAGCATTTGTATTTTTTTTTATAGAATGAAAAGTTGCAAATTTCATGACTTTTTGTAATTAATTATTATAGCTTAACCTTAACGACTACTGTAATTGTAAGTTAAGAAAGGATTATCTTCTTTTCTACAGTAGGGTCATTTTAATAGGTAACATTTGACAATTCATCAAAATAAACTTGTAACGGCGGGCATAAAATAATATATTTTTTCGTTTTGTTAGAGCTGCACAATTGCTTAACCTTTTTTAATTACGATTACATATTTATTGTAATAATGACCGATACGAGTAATTTTACGATTTGCTTTCACTAATAAACCATTCTAAACATAATAAACAATTTCTGATCTAAAGAACTGAACGTCGTTACAAGGTTGCGTCAGTTAACCCTTTTTCTTTTTTAACACTAGGGATGTTACTGTAAAAATCGAAATCTGATAAGTAGAATCGAATGCAATGATTACTTGTGAAGAAATATCACCATAAATTAATAACCACGTTGTGATTATAATAAAACATAATTATATTTATTATTCTTTTAACTAACTATAAAAATACAAAAAATAACGCAATTTTTTTGTTAAATTATGTACTTGTCTTATTTTGCTCCTTAAATTTACGAAAGAATAAAATAATAATGGGGCAGGGATTCGCCTGATGATTTTTAAAATTCACATATGTTTCAAGTCCGTATCGATTCATTCACTTTAATCGAAGTTTTAAGCAGGTCACCTCACTATGAAGATAAAACTGACAGACGTCAAATGTTACCTATTAAAATGACTCTACTTTAATTACTTATATTGCGGACTATACCTGAGATGTTTTTCGACATTTGGACATTTTAGCTGTTCGAGTGTATATTCGATTTTGATCAGTGTCATCGATCGAGTGTGGATCAAACAATTTATCGAATAGTATTGCGAAGTAAAAGATTGGCTCACGTGAAAGTCTTGCTTCGAGGCGCATGCGCCGACTATCCAATAACACAACGTGTTTCGAAGTGTCTGTAAGTTTCGCTGGGACCTCTACCCTAGAAACGTTTTGCCGTCACACAGGAGTTAAGGAGAAGGAGGGGGAAATAGAGGGGGAGAGGAGGTGTATGCGGGGAGACCGTTTTTGTTACACACTGTATAGTTTTCACGTTAAGGTGGAGACTGACCGATCCGATTTTAATGTAACATTCGCGGAGCGCTTTTTCATTCACGGCCAGTGTTACCAACTCTCAAAAACATTTATCCCCAAAGCTAAAGTTTAAAACCCCTAAAATCCCCCAAAAAAAAAAAACTCTGTAAAAATAATAAATAACTATATTGTAATAATATAAAATAATTGAATCATTTTCAAAACGTTTACAGCCAGCTGCGTCACAATCATTATAAAAATCACAGTAAAAGTCAAGTGTAAAAAAATCCCATCACACTTATTTACCCCCTAAATTTGGGGGGAAAACCCCTAAGTTGGGAACCCTGTTCACGGCACCGTGTGAACTCGGGACGAACGATGAGTGTCTCGGCTGTTGACGGTACAGGTCAGTCGCCACCTATAGACGATACCGACACCAAGACGACGCCGATAACGATATGGAATTACAAACATTTTGTATAGAGTAAAATATTATTTTTAAAGAACTATTGTTTTTAAAAGAGTCGACTATTATTTTTATAAGAGTCAACTATTATTTTTAAAAGAATGAACTATGATTGATTTTTAAAAGAGTAAACATTTTTTTTTGTTTTGGAGTGAATTTTGTTTAGTACTGCGGTTGCATTTGGGAATGGACACTGAATCACTCTGTAAATTTTGCGCACTACATAAAAAAATATACCTACTGTATGAGAAAAAATTTAAAAAAAGAACAAAAAAAAAGGAAAGAAAAAAAGGAAAGAAAAAAAGAAGAAAGAAAGAAAGAAGAAAGAAAGAAAGATAAATTTTCCCTTTCCCTATCCTTCCTTTTCCCTATCTGTGCATGGGGTTAGGTTGTGGAACTCACTTCCATCTGAGATAAGGAACTGTAAAACGATCTCATCCTATAAGAAACGTGTAAAAGAACATTATCTCTCCATGTCATAATATCTTCTGTTTGCAATTTATGTATGTATGTATTTGTATTTATTTATGTATATTTTTATATTTATGTGTATTTGTTTGAAGTATGTATTTTGCTTATGTTTTTTCTTTTTTTAATAAATTTAATTTGTATCTTGATCTATTCTTGTGCATCGCTGTCTACATTTCATGTTTTAAATTCTCCTCTCGCAGGTCTGCTGGAAGAGATTTCTTTTGTGAAATAAGCAGTAACTTTGTACTTTGTTCTCCTATTTTTAATGTTTGCTGTGTCTTTTCTTGTGTGTACATAAATGATTAAATAAATAAATAAAATAAATAAAATATCCTGTTTAAGAAAAAATAGGTTGTCGACATATCGGTTCCGTGTCGGTGTCTTTATCGGCCAATTTGAAAACATCGTAAGGGATTTATTAAAGAATGGTAGACAGCGCCATTTTGTATACTAACCTCTTTACTAATAAACGATAAAGTTATTTCAAGCATAAACAGGCGAATTTTTTTTGTAGTGCGCAAAATTTGCAGAATGACTCAGTGTCCCTTCGCAAATGCAACCGCAATACTAAAATCCACTCCAAAGCAAAATAAAAATTTGATTTTGTATGGCTTGCGCTAATAAATTATGCGTGTCCCATACTAAGTCGAATTTTCGTTTTGTTTCAAAGTGTATCCCAATACTGCGGTTGCATTTAGGAACAGAGACTGAATCACTCTACAAATTATGCGCACTACATAAAAAAACATCGTGTATTGATCAGAATCAGCTAGCTAATCACGATGCACGCTCGTAATCGGAATCGACTTAATTTTGACACTACAACAGTGTTCATTGCATTGCTCCAATTGTCGTTCAGTATAATTTTTAAAGCATACTGCGCAATGTACATTGTTGAACTGTCAAAATTGAATCGATTCCGATTTCGAGTGTGCATCGTGATTACCCTGCGGAACTGTATACTGCTAGAGTTTGTAACTGTCCGGTAGATGGATTGTCATCTCGATACTATCGACTCGCTATTATCTGGGACTAATAGCGGCTGCAGATTATAAGACTTTATCTTGACAAGATAAGCAATGGCTGGAGTAAACAATAATTTGATCTTATGTATCCTAAATTACACGTATCTTTCGTATTCTAAATTATGCGTATTTTACGTATCCTGTAGAATTATAGTTAATACCGATGTTAAGATTTATTTACCTCAAAATAATTTAAAGTAACTGTTTTTCGATTTTAGCGACAGACCAGAGGCCGAATTCTCGTAATTAAAAATGTTCAAAATATAGTTCGGATCTCATTCCGATCTACTACCAATGTCATAAATGTCACAAATGATATTCTCCTACCCTAACAAACAACGTCAAACGTGACATTATATTGTAATGAGATCGAAAGTTGAATAAAAGGCAAATCGGTATTCTGCTAACATTTTGAACTGTCACAGACAATAAAATTGACACTCTCGTCTATACACAAACGTCAAAAATGAGATTGAAATGAGTTTGTAAGAAGATTGAATTCAAATCATACTGGAATCGGACTGAACTTTAAGAGGAGTAGAATACATGACTTTTTGTCAATTCATAATATAATCTCAGTTCGGTCAACTTTCAGTCATATTATAAATTAATTACGAGAATTGGGCTTCTGGTCAATGGACTTTATTGACAAGCTTTTGGCGCGAACTATAGATAAGCATTCTGTCTGGAGTATACAAGTATTTTATCTTACATATTCTAAATTATACTATCTTATGTATGCCAAGACGTTTTGTCCAGGCGAGCCTTGTCGATCCGACACAAGACATAGGGCCGTATTAATAAACCAATCTCAGTTTTGAGTAGGCTCTTAAGTAACCACATAAGATGCTGGAACTATATAGTCCAGCATCTTATATGGTTACTTAAGAGCCTACTCAGAACTGAGATTGGTTTATTAATACGGGCCATAGTGTGTACAATAATTTTGAATTTCATTTTAGAATAGTGTACGAGATACGTAAAATACGTATACTTTAGGATACGTTAGATACGTATAATGTAGAATAAGTAAGATACGTATAATGTAGGATACGTTAGATACGTATAATGTAGGATACGTTAGATACGTATAATGTAGGATACGTGAGATGAAATTCTTACAGACTCCAGACAAAATGCTTATGTAGTCAAAACAATATCTTATGATATGCAACCGCGGCTCTAATGCCATCTACCAAATTTTATGTACGTGTCGAAACATTTGTACCTAACTCTTCTGGGAAATTAGTGGTGATGGTATATTTTCTCAATGTACAAATGACAGTTATAATAATGACTTACGAAGAACTTCTGGATTTTATATTATGTCTTGTTTTTTCATCAGGTTCAGGATCCAGAACGTTTATGGAGATGCTTCTTCGCACCCTTTAATTGATTACCCAAAGAACCCTCAGTTTCCAATCCAAGTTATACCAAAACACTTATACAGAATATTTTTTTATGTAGTGCGCATAATTTGTAGTGATTCAGTCTCTGTTCCTAAATACCGCAGTATTGGGATACACTTTAAATCAAAACGGAAATTCGAATTCGATAATTTATTAGCGCAAGCTATACAAAATCTATTTTTTAACACGCTTTTATTAGCGTCACCTGTAACTAACTATGTAAGAAAATCTTGGAATTTAAATTTGACCCAATTCGCGGTTTCCGATTGAGCTGAAATTTTGCATACACGTTCAGTTTGGATGACTAAAGCGCGTTCTATAGTTTTTTTAAACTATAATATTTTATTATTTTGTTTTGGAGTGAATTTTAGTACTGCGGTTGCGTTTGGGAATTAACACTGAATCACTCTGCAAATTTTGCGCATTACATAAAAAAATTACCCTGTATAGTTATACTACTGATATGAAGTCGTTATACTGAGGGATGAAAGCTAAAATTTCAATGTGGATATCTTTTTGACTCCGTACAAATGCTTGAAAAAATCACTTTTGGAAAACATGAATTGGAAGTCCATAAAGAAACTGAGGTGTCTTCTCCTTAAGAAAAAAATAAAAAATATTTCCTAAATCGAGTAATTCTTTAAAAGAAGTTGTCAACTTGCAAAAAAGGTATGTATATTTCTTTTTCTTTATTTTTCGTGCATAATGGTAATTTGTATAAAAAAATTGTCCTGAATATTAGTAATGTTTTTTAATCGATATTTTGATAAAAACCATTTAATTTAGGAGCTATGTTAGTATGACATGTGAACAGACAGATAGTTTTAGCTATTTTTTTTCGGTTTCAAGCGATTGACAACCTCTTAAGGACAGTGCAGACCAAATGGACAGTGGATAACATTGTCATCCATACTTTGTTTCCATACCGCATATTTTGCGTTAGCAAATAAAAACCCTCACGCCCTCCCTTTGATCTAGCTTAAGGGCCACTATCTTATCATGCGTATTTTGCGCCCGCGTGCGTATCCGCATGCCATCCTTTCATACATACGCATTCTGTCCTGCGTGTTGCCCGCAGCAAGCTAAACTCACGCATGCGGGCCAGACCCTATAGATTATACAGATCAAGGGGTCTAAAAAGGACGGCTTTTAACCCCCGACAAAAAAGAGGGGGTGTCATAAGTTTGTAGTGTGTATCTGTCTGTGGCATCGTAGCTCCAAAACGGATGGACCGATTTCAATGCAGTTTTTTTAATTGAAAGCTAGTTTAATCAGGAATCATCTTAGCTATGTTTCATGAAAATCTGTTCGGCCGTTCAAAAGTTAAAGCTCTTTTTCTAGTTGGAGTCGGGGTTTTTGACGGTTTAGTTACAGATGAATGATAATGATTCACATTACAAAAAACAAAATGGGCACTTAATTGATGACTCTTATATGGTTCGCGTAAGGTTCATATTCAGCAAACATCCGTTTGACAGTTGCTATTGCGTCATGCTCGTGAACGGGTGCCGTCTGTCAGAACTGGTCAGCTTGTAACTGCCATGGCAATCTTATTCAGAATCATATCATTATTATCCTAGTTTTATTTTTAATCACATCAAATTATATTATTTCTGCATCTCTTACCACAACATTGTACTGATCAAGATTCATTGTACTGATCAAGATTGTAATCTATTATTTTAAAAGAGTTTCCATGGAGTTTCTTGCCGGTTCTTCTCCATAGGACCTACTATTTGGAACCGCGCACCTAGAGTCTCGACATTTCTTAAGTGCCTGTATCTGGTTTACATGAAGCTATGGAATGTCCTTATTAGCCCCCCAAAAACGCACGCGGGCGCATATCTGCGTATTTAGAAAAATGTCCTCAATAAAAAGAATTACTCGCTTTAGGAAATCTGTGTATTTCTCCCTAATAAGATAATTCAAAGAGTTACTTACGCAGAAGTTTTAGACCTTCGAGCCAGATCATCATGGCTGTCGGAATCCGTCATAGGCCGTGTTATGGAAATGCTTTTTCGAGGCTCCACTGGCTTCCCACTAGGAGGGCCCGCTCTGAGGGTCTTTATCACAAAGTCTTCTTCATATTCTAACACTTCTTCTGGCTGCCAGGGTCTGGAGAAGAAAGAGGTGTTTTAGGAACTTAAAAACTGTTGGCATTTTATTTTTTTCATATTAAATTTCTCGAGAAATGTTGGGTGTGACTTTTTCAGGATAGCTTCAACTTAATTACCATTCGAGACAAGTTCGAATTCGAAGTCTTTCTTGAATTCGAGACTACATCGACTGGACGAGAATTTGCACTCTATATAATAGTCGGAAATCAATAAACTGGTTTTAATAGACTCTTTCATATGAAAACAGCATTTAAAGTATTAAGATTATTTTTCAAGCATGTTTAACTTACGTTATGTCCAAATGATTGTACACCCAGCCTTGATCGATAACACCTGTGAACAATATTATTATTAGTTTAACTTCATGTGGCTCCTAAAATCTAATTGGTAGGTCCCTGTTGGGCGCCAGTAGTGAGAGGCCCCTGTTGGGCGACAGTAGTAAGTAGGTCCCTGTTGGGCGCCAGTAGCAAGTAGGTCCCTGTTGGGCGCCACTAAGTTTTTATAAATCTAGATGCTCACCTTCGGGCGGGTTAGGACTCAAGTCTCTGTGGAAGTACCGCGGCACCCACGGAGCCACTAAATGCCTCGCCCGATTCCGCTGAGCCTCTTCTATTATTGTCTTCTGTTCCGTCGCTGCTATCTGTGAAAGGATACAACAGTCATCAACAAGAGTACAAACGGCTAATTCACGTAATTTTAAGACGCGCCGATCGTATTGCAGTGACACTCGAACTTGACGCGAGCGTATCTCACTGAAGCTAGATTAGATTTAGAATAGATTTTTTCTTTATTCGAGTAACCAAGACTCAACAAGATCATTAGTAAAACTTACGACTATGTTAGTTAGAACAGACACTGAACAAAAACAAGGAAAAACAATACAGAAATCATGGTTGATCACTGATGCGACATCCCATGAGAGACGGCACAACATATGGAACATTTTTTTTTTTTTTTTTTATACGTTGCCCCTCACTAGGATTTCTCCTGTATCGAGGGTACAGTTTACAAACATACATGTCACATACAACCAGACCCGAAACAACTATCTGTAGATCATACAAATATTTGTTCCGTGCGGGGATCGAACCCGCGGCACGTAGCGCAGAAAGCTAATCGCTTAGCCACTGCGCCAACCGTGTCGTCAAATATGGAAGAGCAGATGTTTTTTTCGCGATTTCTTGATTGGTCTCATTATAAAATATTGTTCATAATTATGAGTACCCCTTAACCCTATCGGGACTAGAAAGGTTGGACGTTATATTATTGCATTGTCATCCAGTTCTGAGTTATGTTAAAAATTTCAAGTCTCTAGCTCATCGGGAAGTTGGTTTAAAATCGATTGCAAGATTTGTACCATACAGGCGATAAAAATGTGGTAACAAATAAATTACCTGGTCATCGTTCTGGATTGCTTCGGACACCTTGATCCAAAGCTTCTGCGACTCGTAGTCGTACTGTTTCTCTAAATTCAAGAGGAGACGGCCCAGCCTCTGCTCCTTCAGAACCGCCACATCCAGAAGGTTCGACTCCTCCTGTTAGTAGAAATGCACAAGTGTTATTAAATGTATTTTTAAGATAGCACACGCCTACTATTGGCTAAGCTAAGCTTTATGGTGCGTGTAGGGTTCTGCGACTAAAATCTCCCGTCACACCCCTCCCGCACCGCGCAACTACCGTCCCAGTCAGTCTAAGTACTACTTAGGTAGGCCTGTACAAGTAGTACTAAGGTAGGCCTGTACAAGTAGTACTAAGGTAGGCCTGTACAAGTAGTACTAAGGTAGGCCTGTACAAGTATTACTTTTTTTTTAAATTTTGTTAGTTTCGTTTTCTGTCATTATGAACTAGTGTACTAGTACGTCTTAGATAGGCCTGAACAAGTAGAACTTAGAGGTAGGCCTGTACAAGTAGTACTTAGGTAGGCCTGTATAAGTACTACTTTTTTAAATTATATTTGTTGTTGGTTTCGTTTATTGTCATTATGAAGTAGTGTACAAGTACGTCTTAGGTAGGCGTACAACACAAGTAAGGTAATAATTTGTCTTTTTATGTTTCACTACAAGTGTTGTGTACAAGTACGCTTACCTAAACAAACAAAAAAATAACCACAAAGTATTACCTAAGTACGACTTAGGTAGGCCTGTACAAGTACTACTTAGGTAGGTATGACGGCTAATTCACGTAATTTTATGACGCGCCGATCATATGGCAGTGACGCTCGACCTTGACGCGAGCGTATCTCACTGAAGCTAAGAGAATACCAAATATGTAGTTTTGATCAAAATTTTACTGCAACTGCGCGGCAACTGTACTTCTTTAGTTACGTGAATTAGCCTACTGTACATGTACGACTTAGGTAGGCCTGTGCAAGTACGACTTACCCCAGTCTTCTTATCCTTCATATCGATCTTGCCGTCCCAGTACCCCTCGAGCACGGCCACGGTCTCCTTGCCGCGTTTGATTCGCCCGTGAATCGCATTCGTTTGGTCCGAACCGCCTAGGAACGACTGAAACAAAACAGTAAATTTCCATTTCAATATTTATTTCATATGATTTTGAAATGTGACGTCACAAAACACAGGACCCCCACCCACCCCTTGTCACATAATATCACACTTTGTCGACCCCCTCCCCTTAACGTGTGACGTACTTTATGGATGGTCCCTAAAGGAAAACAATAATTAAAAAAAAATCTTAGCAATATTTATTAATTTAATTTTCCGCCCCGGATTTCATCTTTCAATTTTGACGACAAGGTTGACGCAGTAGCTTAGTTTACTGCGAGTTCGATCCTCGCACGGAACAATTATATGTATGATCTACAGATAATTTAATTATTCCGGGTCTGGGTGACATGTATGTTTGTAAGCTGTACCCTCGATACAAAATAATCTATACTATATAATAGTATATTATAAAGAGAAAAGATTTGATTTTTTGTATGTTTGTTTGTTTGTAATGGATAAACTCAAAAACTAGTGGACCGATTTTAAAAATTCTTTCACCAGCAGAATGCTACATTATCTGTGGCTATAATTTATAAAGATATCACGCGGGCGAAGCATTTGGCGGAAGCTAGTAATAATAATATAATTATAGAAGAATAGAAAACATCTTAGTTTGCTTTATTTTTTTATTTTTATACATTGCCCCTCACTAGGATTTCTCCTGTATCGCGGGTACAGTCTACAAACATACATGTCACATGCACACACCCAAACCCGAAACAACTATCTGTAGATCATACAAATACTTGTTCCGTGCGGGGATCGAACCCGCACGAACGCACGAACCGTAGTGTAACGTAATAAAAAATAAATAAAACAATAAAAGAGTAATGTTTTTACTCACCCGTAATTTGAATTCGATGTCCGCCTGGTAGCCGGAATCTGGACACATCACATGCACCTGGAAACAAAATTCGGTACATTTAAATTAATCTATACTTACCTATATAATATCGAGGTATCCTAATACCTAACCACTTGATTAGGCACGATAAGTTCATTACCAACATTATAGAAGGAAAAGAGACGCAAAAAGAAAAAGAGGAAGACCAAGAAGAAACTACATTGATCAGCTGAAAGAAAAAGCGAATATAGAAACATATAAAGACTTAAAAGATTTGGCATTGGATAGGACTGAATGGAAATTGCTACACCGACAAGTGCCTAGCACTTAAATTTTGGATGGGATGGAACCTAACCGTCAAAAACCCGACTCCAGCTAGAAAAAGACCTGTAACTTTTGAACGGCTGAACAGATTTTCATGAAACATAGCTAAGATTATTCCCGATTAAACTAGCTTTCAATTAAAAAAAAACTGCATTGAAAGAAAGAAAGAAAGAAAGAAAGAAAAAAGTATTTATTTGACACAGCACAAAAACGATTTTAAAGATAAAGTAACAAAAAATAAAAGAATAAAACATGTAAAAGAAAAATAAAGAAAAAATATTTATCATTGTTATCATTTTTTATTGTTATTATTTTTATTCATTATTATCATTGGAATCGGTCCATCCATTTTGGAGCTACGAATTGTCAATTTTGGGAAATAAAAACCTGAATTCAATTCAATTCACTAATTAATTATTAATGTACTTAATAATAAAATTAATTATTAATGTACTTAAGTGATGTCCCGAAATTCCATCGTGTGTTACACCCATATTCTAAGTCGTAACCTCGAAAGCTCCTCGACTCATAACTCAGTCGAGGAGACCTCAAGGCGTTCCTCGAATGTCCCTCAAAATCGGTATTCATAGTCGTCAGATTAAGGAAATTATGAGGTTCCTCGAATGAGTGCGAGTCGAGGTGATACGTCACGAATACGTCATTATTTGAAGAAATATTCCGTTTGTTATATTGGCTAAACTTATTTAGAGAGCAATCTGTGAGCGCGTTATCTATGGTTTTCAACAAGAAGTAGAAAAACGAGAAAAATAAACAATAATTTAGCTGATTATTACCACTCCAAAAATCATGTCCTGGGGACAAAAAATATTGTGATACTTGAGAAGTGAATGGCTTGGGAACTTATAAATACTTCGTTAAAAATAGAACTTTAAAATGGTATTTATTTACATGTCCTTCATGAATATACTTATGTGTAATTATTATTCAACTAACTAGGTGAAAATACATAAAAAATAAAGTTACTAAATTACACTAACAATATTATTTTATTATACCTTTAACCAAAATAAAAATTTGAACTAATATGCTTCACATAGGTAGATACATATAAACATATAAATATATTATTTCACAAAAAAAATGTTAAAAATAAAGTTGCCTAAATAATTACACTTAAAATTTACCTACTAATTAAAATTAATATTAAAACATGAATATGGAACCTATATACGAGTCCAGAATAAAAATATTTTCTTTCTTTCTTTCTATATATAAAAAAATATAACTTGCGTGTAAATAAGATTTATCTGACATCTATTTGGATTTTGGATTTTCAACATCTTGCAAATAGCGTCGCGATATCTAATCGTAGGGATTATCATACAAATATCCAATAAACTCTTCAAAAGACATTACGAAAAAGTGAAAATCAGATAAAGTACGCGTTGTTTTGGTTAAAAGTTTCTTGATAACTTCCTCAAGGTACGCTCAAGGTAGATCGCGACGTACCTTACATATGACAGTTGGTTCCTCAACTCAAACTCTCCTCGACTGAGGAAATCGTTTGAGATGAGGAGTAAAATTGCAACTATGAATATCAAACCACCTAAGTGAGGTTGAGTCAAGTCGAGGAAATCATGAGGTTTTGACTTAGAATATGGGTGTTAGTGTTTCCATCTATTACCTTTCCACCCAGTTCCATGCTCAGAGTTCCAATAACAATCCCCTTACAATGCGCGTACGGCGCTGTCGTGATGTACGTCTCACCCCAGTTCAGCAAATGAATGCGCGCGCAGCCTTCCAAGATGGCCGACGTTGAGTTACCTGGAAAAATAAATAAAAACATAACTCAAATATAAATAAATAAATAAATCCAGCCCATTACTGTCCCACTGCTGGGCACAAGCGTCTTCTCAGAATGAGAAGGGTTAGGCCTTAGTCCAGCACGCTGACCTGGTGCGGGCGGACTACACACACCATCGAAAAAAAAAATACAGTTTCTAAAGTCGGGGCCTTTAATTCTTCGATGCATCAAGCTTGCAGCGGCACCGACTTCAGAAGCTGTAATTTTTTTTAAGAAGATTATTTTATACTTTTTAGTTTTATGAAGTCGGTTTTTACTTTTTATTAAAGTTTATTTTATTTAGTATTTGTTGTTATAGCGGCAACAGAAATACATCATCTGTGAAAATTTCCACTATCTAACTATCACGGTTCATGAGATGCAGCCTGGTGACAGACGGACAGCGGAGTCTTAGTAATAATTAAATATGCCTAAAAATAAATATGCCTATAAAAAATTAAATTTAAAATTAGTAATATCTTATATACATAAGTATAAGTACCTACTCATCGTCCTCTCTCCTATATTTTGCTGTGCCCTACAGGGTCCATAATTGTTACCAAATTTTATTTTTACCACCTTATGTACATTGTGGAATGCAAATAAAGAATATGAATATGAATAGTGTCCCATTTTACCCTTTGGGTACGGAACCCTAAAAAGTAATTACCAAAAGTTACGCGAGCGCCATCTCTTGATAATGAATGAACTAAACTGACAATACCCACTGGAAAACTGCTCATTGTGTCAACTGCGCAGGTACATCGGTAAGCCATTTAAGTTGTGTAGTGTACTAACCGTAAAATTTGGATCGTGCTAGAAGACTGCCCTCTATGACGAATCCTTCCTTCCTATTGGTAACGTAGAAGGCGGACACGGGCGGGTGGTGAGACACCTGGAAACAAATAATATATTTATAATAATAATATTTCTTTTTATATTTAATTGTAAAATTAATTGTAAAATTAATTGAATAAAGGGAATAATAATAATCATTTATTCAACCTCTGTTGTCTCTGATTCTCTATCCATCATATGAAAAAGTAAGCACAGATATCAATAAAATAAAATACATTATTTAAAATTAAAAATTAAAATGAAACAAAATACAATATCTACTTAAAAAATTAAAATTGGAAATAAAATTAAATATAATGTATTTCATTCATACAAAATTCAAAATAAAATTAAATCATAAATCCGTATCGGAGGTCTATCAATGTGTAATTTAAAACCTCACACACCAATTTAGAATATCTAGTTTAGCATAATTAAATAACCAAAAGTTTAGTTTATTAAAGTTAACTGTTGTTAACAAATTATAAAGTAGGTAAACAAACACAATAATGGCGCCGAAACCTAACAGTCACCACGTATGCGCCGTAGCGTGCGCCAACATAGACAATGTGTAGCCGCTATAAAAATTAAATTGAAATCTCCTTGGTGGATCCGAAGTGTACTTTAACCGCAAAATAGTTACTTTATAGAATTATTTCTAGTGTTTAGTTTACTAGTACATATCTGCATTGTATCTAAAACTAGAATACTACATAGTATGACATAGGAGCAGAAAACGCCGAAAAAAAAAATGGCGCGCCACGCCGGTCGTCACACCTCTATTGTATAGTATAGTATCATTCTCTCACCTGCTCCGACACATAATAAGTATATGACTCAGGGCTGTGCTGCCAGCAGCATCTGAAGGTCTCGCCCAGCACTGGGTTGTACGGTTTCTTGAGACCTTTGGGCTTGCGGTACAACCCTGACATGTACCATCGTAACACGGCCACGAATCTTTGGTAAGGGTCCTCGATGAGCTGGGCTCTGGAAGACAGATAAAACAAAATGAAGGTGACAGATAAGAATAGATCTTTATTTCATGTAAACGAGATACAGGCACTTATGAAATGTCGAGACTCTATCGCGGTTCCAAATGCTAGGTCCTATGGAGAAGAACCGGCAAGAAACATAATGTATTTCTGCAAAACGATTATTACGATATATTTTCCATAGTAATACTTACTGTCCCAATATGTCGGCATGATAGTAGTTATCAGATAACTTGTCGAGGAAGGAGCGTGGCTCAAGTATGAAGGTAGGGAGCACCACTTTACTGAGGTCCATACCAGGTCGCACCTGCTTCAGAAGGAACCACAGAAGAGACTTGTTCTCTTCTGCCACTTCTTCTACTAGCTCACCAGCCTGGAAGAAGATTCATTATGATTATGATTCCATTTATTTATAATTTAATACAATTTAAATATTTATCCGCCTTCAATGGTATAACATGTACTACCCGTGCACATAATGAATGGGATTAAAAATGGCGTCGCTTCTATTCACTTCTCGCTTGCACACTGACGCTGTCTATAACGGTTTTGGGTTTTTAGTTAGTTCGCTCACAATCTCTTTAGGCCTTTTACACATAGATATAAACTACGATAACATGGCGCGCCCCTCCTAAATTCAAAACGTTTGAAAGTATTTACAAAGCGCCATGCGCCACCAAGACTCACAACGCATGTGTGCGTACTGAGACGGCCGGCAAACAAAAATAAATCCAAGGATTTGTTGCTCGGTAAGGATGTGACTATACACATTGAAACAGTCATTTGGAGGGGCGCGCCATGTTATCGTAGTTTATCTATAAACACTGCTTAACCACTTTCTGTCGCTGCGATGTGATGTGATATATCTATATTACTGTTTAATTGTGTGTAGTCACATATCCTTACCGAGCAACAAATTGTTGGATTTATTTTTGTTTGCCGGCCGTCTCAGTACGCACACAAACGTTTTGAATTTTGGAGGAGCGCGCCATGTTATCGTAGTTTATCTCTATGTGTGGAAGACCCAAAGAGATTATGAGCTTTGGTTTTGGGTTTTTAGTCAGTTACTAAAAACCCAAAACCAAAGTTCCTAGCCAAGTAACCACTATCAATGTTGTATACAATTATTTAGAATTATGTAATGTGTTTGCTTAGAGTATTCGTATGTATGTTTGTTTCTTTAATTATTTTTTAGCTTTGTGTACTGTGACACGGGTAATCACCCCACCACAGATAAACCTGCGTTTCGTTTACTTTATCGTTTTCGTTGGTTTGTCTTAGTGATTTAAGTGTGTGAATTATAAAATAGAAAAAAAAAAAAAAAAACAACATTTTTGTCAAAACTTGGACCAGATTACATACGGTACATTTAGCACAGGCATAGATGGTTTGTTAATCCAGTTAGTGGGTGAAGTACTGTTCTCCTAGCTAGGCTACAGAGCCTGTGTTTAGGAGAAAAAAAAATGGACCCTAAGGCCCGCCATACACGGACTGCTCGAGCAGTTACCTAGTGATCAACATACACGGACCGCTCTTGCAGTCAAGAGTCAACAGCTTGAGGCTGCCATTGATAACTGCTCGAGCAGTTGGCAATTTCATTCGTCCATTGTTCTCAATAAACAAACGAAGCGTGCGGGCGGCAAGCGTGCGCGACGTGGAATGAAGAGCGCGGGCGGAGGTAACTGCGCGAGAGCAGTCGACAGCTCGAGCAGTCAGTGTATGCCTGGCGACTGCTTGACCGCATGATGAAATTTCACCGTGCTGCCAACAGCCCGAAGCAGTTGCAACTGATTAAGCGGTTCGTGTATGTACGTACGTAGAAGTCTGTAGTCACTATGCCGTCGCAGCTTGAAGCAGTCGATCTTGACTGCATCAAGCTGCCCGTGCACCGCCTAAAACTCACTAACCTGACCAATATCCACATTGGTATCCTCAACATAGCTGCTCTCGATCCTGGCGAGAAGGTCCACTTTCTTCAGCTCCTGGTGCCGGCTCTGCATTCCGGTCCTGGAGACTTCGCTGTCCGAGTCGGAGGCGGCACCGGCTAGCTCTGTGGCGGCAGACGGGGAGGGGGGAGTGAGTTAGCTGGACTACGAAGATGGACTACAAAGATGGACTAAGAAGATAGCGGATACTTGGCATTACTTTAAACTCCTAGCTTATTGGATGAATAAAACAGTCTAGCGTAATGGTGGACTATAACTGTATTTGTAATATATGTAGCGACATCTATCACCACATAGAAGAACTACTTAGCAAGCCCGCAACGCTAACTAAAGTGGCGCGAAAATATGAATTCGACCAATCAGATTACGAGGCCTGCATCGCGCAAGGAAAAAGAACATCGTATCTAACACATATACAACTGTCCCACATCAACCGTCGGGCTCCGGCGCGCCAGGCTAACACCTCGCCTGGTCGGAGGATCCTCCCTTTTCAATCGAGGAACACCATACCTCTTTCCTCCACACAATATTATCTCAATTTTTAAGAAACGTGTAAAGAGCATTATCTCTTCTTGTCATAGTTTTATATGCACTTTTGTTTTCCAGTAGGCATTGTCAGTTTAGTTCTTTTATCAAGAGATGGCGCTCGCGTAACTTTTGGTATTTACTTTTTAAACTTTATGATGGCAGTGGTAATCTTCGTTCAGCCAACGTGAATAGTTCACTAATGTTTAAAAATTGTACTCATCATTATGAACAACTTTTAATAAGAGATAAAATTGAAATCGCGAAGAAAAAATCTGCTGTTCAATAGATTTAGTCGAGTAATATTATTTGTATGGAACAGCAATTTTTTTTTGTGATTTCACTGTTTGTGTTGGTAAAAGTTGTGTTCTTGATCATTACAATAACCCCATAAAGGGATCGGCGGGTCTACTGCGTAACAAAATGGTAATGAACATCAGACTCTGGTAATAAAATTCAATACGATCGTGAGAGCATAAACTTCTTTGTAAAAAAATTACCGATCATGATGATGGGAGTCCCAATTTTATAATCGGTATTTTTTTAACAAACTAGTTCGAAGTTCAGAATCTTACGGTCGTATTGAAGTTTATTACCAGAGTCGATGTTCATTACCATTATAGTTACGCGGTAAATCCACGGGACTAAAAAGGTATGACCTTTTATTTGAAATTCATAATAAAAGGTTACTTGAAATGTGAATTTATGAAGTGAAAGATTTTCTAAATACAAAAATAACCTTAACAATATTTTTTATAGAAAAAAAAAACAAAGTTCAAATAGCCGTTGAATTGCTCAACTACTTAAGAGTTTTCTTTGAAATCTACCAAAATTACTTCGTTTTTTATGACGCATATAAAAATTGTATAAATTGAGCGTTCAATACGAAAGTCATTAAGAACAGATTTATTATGTATGTATTTATTTAAATCCAAAAATAAGTTAAACCAAATAGAATATCAGAAATAGTTTAGAAATGGCAACATTATACAGGATATTTTTTTATTTAGTGCGCATAATTTGTAGAGTGATTCAGTCTCTGTTCCTAAATGCAACCGCAGTATTGGGATACACTTTGAAACAAAACGAAAATTCGACTTAGTATGGGGGACACGCATAATTTACTAGCGCAAGCCATACAAAATCAAATTTTTATTTTGTTTTGGATTGAATTTTAGTACTGCGGTTGCATTTGAGAACAGACACCGAATCGCTCTGCAAATTTTCTGCATAAAAAATTGTCCTGTTAATTAGTATTGGTAATTAACTAATAGTGCTTTAAGCGGTTATTGTACTCATAAATATAAATAACTTTTACTACAGGACCAACCGCGTGAAATCGCGAAAAAAATCAGCTGTTTCATAGATTTAGTCGAGTAATATTTAATTATTTATACGGAACAGCTGATTTTAGTTTCGAGATTTCAGGGTTGGTCCCATAGTAAAAGTTGTTCATAATGATGACTACAATACCCTCCAAAACCCGCCGATGGAAGAGTAAGATAAAAAGAAACAATCTTAAATTTTCTTAGATTAAAGTCATTTTAAAAAAATATGTGTAAAAATAATTTTGGACTTTTTATTATAGAAAATTAGTCTAATAAAATAAAGAAGTGTTTTCTTTTTACTTTGTAGTGAAAATTTTAGTTTTTTCACTTATCCCCTTTTACCATGATAATACCACAGAATTGATCCTGTCGTTCACAGACGAATTCTATTAAATCTATTTTTATGTTTTATCGTTAGAATATTATTATTGAATGCTGTACTTCTAAAATAGATTGAACGAGATTTATTTCAAGTACCTACCAACCATGATTTATAAATATACACGTCGAAATTTATATCGCTTGCATCCCGCAGTATAGCGACTTCATATCAGTAGTACCATCGATTAGTATAGTAAATTGTTTTTTTATCTACTTTATCACGTACGCGTACCAACTAGTATAACAAAATAGCGCTTGCGGCGGGAGTCGAACCTGCTCGCAAGCGGAGCGGCAAAGCGCGTGGGCCACGTTCAAGTTTAAAATCGATTAATAAAAATTTAACAAAAAAAAATATCATACTAATCGATATTACTACTGATATGGAGTCGCTTACACTGCGGGATGAAAGCTATATAAACAAAATATTATAGTTTAAAAAAAACTATAGAACAGCTTTAGTCATCCAAACTGAACGTGTATGCAAAATTTCAGCTCAATCAGAAACCGGGAAGTGGGTCAAATTTAACTTCCAAGATTTTCTTACATAGTTAGTTACAGGTGAAGCTAATAAAAGCGTGTTAAAAACAGCGTGTATTCTTTAAATATCCCCCGAAATAAATATAGAGGTTGTTTATTTATTACTTATTTTATGAAACAATAAATAAATATACAGGCTGTATAATAAATAGTATAAGTAATTTTAAGGGGTTTTTAGGTCCATGAAAACTAAAAAACTTCGAATTTTTATTCTCCAATTTATTGTACCTATTTTGGACACTTCGCATTTTTACTAAGTACTCACCCCTTTATTACAAAAGATGGTTTTAGCAAGTCTTGTAAAACCCCGTCTCTTTTTGATATATGACGTTAGAAAGTTACGGGTATATGTAAAACCTGAGTTTTACTAGACTTGTTTTTAAACCATTTTTTGTAATAAGGAGGCTCAGAATTCTTACGTATTATGATTTTTTATGGTAACATTAACATAAATGAAACAAAATGAGAGAAATATTCCGTTTTTTTAAACTAACCTCCATTGGATACAAAAATATCTCGACTATCCGTCTTCTGCAAGCACATCCTATAGCCGCCATTTTCAACCTTCGTAAAATCAGACAAGATGGCGGAATCTACCGAATATTTCCGATTCAAATCGAAGAGACTCCCGTGGACAGGTTCGGAGAATTGCCTTGTTAGTTTCTTCTTTCTCAAGATGTTGAAAATGCTTGACCGTCGACGTTGCGATTTTTCTTTCATTTTTGCTGTTAGAATTATATCTGATTCCAACTCCATTGTAAAAACTTTGTAACATCAATGTGATGATCTATTTGACGTGTTCGGTCAACTTCGGTATTGAACACGAATGGCTGACGAAGACAATTTTTTTCTTAAAGGTTTTGTTGCATTACACTCAATGCTGGCCAGAAGAAACGTATATGAAGACTTTGCGTGTAAAATATTATAGCTCTTATATTGTTAATATAGGGGCGAAATTTCCTTGCATTTGTATGTATTCTCTGTTACGGCAGTGTTTTATGTTTAGTGATGGCAGCAATAGCTCTTATATCACAGGTTTAGGGGTGAGTTTTGCTTGGCCTTGAATGTTCCTTGCCGGTATATGCAGTATTGCGATTTTTTCCATATAATTAATCTTTATTATAGCGAATTTGGCACCGAATTAAAGTCTTTGGTTTTATCTCATGTCTAAAAAATTTGTTTGTTTTAATTATGCTGAGTCTTAACTTATTTAACTTAGGATAATATTGTTACACGTAGTTGAAAAATTGTTATGTTAAAAAAGTTATAAAAAAGTTTTTTTACAGTTAATTTTATTTTTCTATTTTGAGTGGCTTAAACAATACATGAATATGCGATTACAGCAATCGCAAGTGATATGCTGTTATTCATTCAAGAGTTCCATTGTCTACCTCCGAAGGTCTTCATCAGATCTTAGCCAAATTTAAATGGGACCACCTCGAGAGTATTCCCTTTCAAACAAAAAAATAATTTTCAACATCGTATTGCAATTGGCGGAGTTATCGCGTAACAAACATACAAAAAAACTCCTTTTTTGAAATGGGTTAAAAAGGTGGTTTAAAAAAAATTGTTGTTCCCACCCCTTACGTAACAAACTCGCAATCAAAATGGCTTCACATACAAAAAATGTTCATGGTGCTGTATATATTTTAGGGAGTATACCCACTGATAGTATTCGCGTGTAATGTAACAATGTGGGTGTTCGATTTTCGAGCGTTACATTATAATAGTGTACCAGCTCAATGTACTGGAAGAAGAGCATTCGTTTTTGTATCTGATCGACCAACGTCGAGCAATGGGCTTGATACCGAGCTATTACTGTAATGTTTGGTTCCATACTCAATACTGCCATTCCAAGTTGTATCATTATAAGAGCCATGTTCATCGACAATACAACGTGTATAAAAATGCGTGGTTATATTTAAGGGTGTGGATCAGACCATCAAACTGAACAACTTTCTCTATGGGACCAACATCGTAATCACGAAAAAATAATCAGCTGTCCCATGCGTTTGGGTCGAGTAGGTATTGAAGTTTTGTAAGGGACAACTGATAATTTTTTTGCGATTACGATGTTGGTCCCTTAGAGAAAGTTGTTCAGCTTGATGGTCTGATCCACACCCTTAAATATGACCACGCATGTCTGATACACGTTGTATTACACGCGAGTGCTCCCAGTGTGAACCCACCCTTGTTCTTCGCTGGACAATTGGACCAACTCAGTGAATATTGTTGTATTGTCAAAATTTTACGTTTTTATTACGTAAGAGAAACACAATTAGGGGTTGGTTGGTTAGTCCTTAGCCTGTCGAGAATTCGAGACGGCACGTGGCCTCAGAGGGCACGTGTTGCCGGGTGCCCTAGTTATAAGCTCATGACGTTTGTGGGCCATTTGAAGTGAAACTCGATACTGATAACGAGTCAAAGGTAACAGAATAAAGGTGTCTATTAAAGATGGGAGGAGTACCGACTCAAAATTTCGCTTAAAATCACTTTTTAATTAGGTCGGAGGCCGTGCAGTTCTCACCCAAAGTGCGTTTAAACAATAAAGGCTCATTATGCCACTTTTGAGACATTCCGAATAAAATAAACTTTAACAAAACTTAACAGCTTCTGAAGTCCCGCCTTGAACTCTTCAATACACCTATTTTTTCATATTTAATATTCTTTATTTGCATTTAACCTAACTAGGCAGTGGCACCGACTTCAGAAGCTGTTAAGTTTTTTAAGAAAAATATTTTATACTTTATAGTTTTTTGAATTGGTTTTTACTTTTTTATAATTTTCTATTTCGAGTGAGTAAGATAGACAAAGAGTTCCATTGTCTATATCTGAAGGTCTTCATCGGATCTTCACCAAAAATGGGACCACATCGAGAGTTTCGAACAAAAAAAGAATTTTGCAAATCCGTCTATTTAAGACGGACTTATGCCCCAAACATACATAAAAAAATATATAAACATCCGAATTGAGAACCTCCTCCTTTTTGAAGTCGGTTAAAAACTGCACGACAAGTAATAAAACTGGAAAACGTGAACATGATCTAGAAATTATAACTCTAATAGTTATTAACTTAGGTTGGGCTTACATGTTATCCGTGACCTCAAAATATACTATCAACTGTAAGGTTGGACAATCTACTCAAATGATAAAAAGCTTACAATGAGAACAAACTGTCTTACCACGGGAAAATTCGCTAGGAACAAAATTTCCTGCAACTAATGACTCAATTTTTTATTCATCATTTTTTTATAAGTTTTCATAATTAATTAAAATAATTGATGTTTCCGTTTACATAAAACCTCTATGATTATGAATGGCTTTAAGGTCATGAACTCGACCATATGACCTGGCGGGCTCGGCTACTCTGACACACACGAATCGCGTCGCCGCGCTGCCCGATCTTAATGCTTACGTAATTTACGAATCTACTGCAGCTTTAATTTGATATTTGAAATGAATTCTTTATCATTCATAGAGCCTAGCTTTAAATACTTTAAATAAGACCTTATATGTATAGGATGACATTGAAATTACGACAACTACGTACAATAACTGTTGCTTATTCATTTTGAATTGTCATTTTACAAATCCTCAAGTGTAAAATAAAAATCGTGTTTATCGTCTTAGACGATAGATGATCAGTGGGCCGAGCACGAATGTTTTGACGTATCGTAACGTAAACGTAACCAAATTTAGAACCGAAAATACACGTTTAATCTGTGATATTTTTTTGGTAATACTTGCAATTTTTTTTTTTTCATCAAAACAAGTGTGTTTGTTGCATACAATTGAACAAAAATGCGGTACATTCATCGTATTTTATAATCAAAATTTGCTTACGTTTACGTTACCATACGTCAAAACATTCGTGCTCGGCCCTCAGGTAGCACGAATAATCGGCGTTTCAATAAAATAAAATACAAAACAAATAAATGATTTAAAATTTCAGTCAAGTAGGTATTGAATTTTTGTATGGGACAGCTGATAATTTTTTCGCGATTACGATGTTGGTCCTATTGAGAAAGTTGTTCAGTTTGATGGTCTGATCCACACCCTTAAATATGACCACGCATATCTGATACACGGTACACTGGTTGCAAATCAATTACCAACGTGTAGGATATCAAATGCATCATTCATGTAAGGGTTTTAATCTTATCATACCATGTTTATTTCCGACAATATCAAAGCTTTAAAGATAAAAGTGTCCACTGTCCATTTGTCATAATCAATCTGTTTCGATAATAGGCTTATTTTTACGACTATGTTGGCAGACGTGCATCCGGCCCGCCTGATGGTAAGTGGTTACCGTAACCTATGGACGCTTGCAGCACTAGGGGCATCTCTCGCACGTTGCCGACCCTACTACTGCCCCACGGAGCAATGGCGACCTTGCTCACCGTTAGGAACACAACACTGCAAGACCAGTGCTATTTGTCTACGATATCATTACGTCTTAGCGATGCTGACACATGCGTCATGCTCGTGAATGGGTACCGTCTGTCGGTACTGGTCAGCTTGTAACTGCCATGGCAATCTTACTCAGAGGTCATTATTATCCTATTCTTATTTTTTATTTGCATTAAATTACATTATTCTCGCAGCTCTTACCATAACATTGCTGATCAAGATTGATATCTATTACTTTAAAAAAGTTACCATGGAGTTTCTTGCCGGTTCTTCTCTATAGGACCTACTATTTGGAACCGCGCACCTAGGCTGACATTCAGAGACGATAGAAACGAGTCCAAGCGTGAACTAACGCTTCCATCTGTCAAACTTACGAACAAATTTTGACAGATGGAAGCGTAAGTTCACGCTTAGACTTGTTTCTGTCGTCTCTGAATGTCAGCGTTAGAGTCTCGACATTTCATAAGTGCCTCGTATCTGGGGGGCTAAAAAGGCCGCTTTAGATGAATCATAATATGATTCATATTACGAATGTCAAAATATCTACTTAATGACGACTCTTAATATCATCCGCATAAGGTTCATATTCAGTAATCATCTGTTTGACAGTTACTAAGCAGACCATTAGATGAATTGCTCAATGTGGCCTTTTTAGGCCCCCTGGTTTACATGAAATAAAGATCTATTTTATTCTACACTCGACCTTGTCGCAACAGCACCTCGACTTAGCTGTGAGCGTCCTCCGTATACTTTGATAGGCTGTAAACGATATACGTTTCCTATCTCTCTTATATCTTGTAATTTAAACTTTAATGAAGTATAAACATGGTAATTATCTTATCTACACTCTGTAGGTTATTTTATCTGTTAGATATTTTTAAGTATGTTTGATTAGTAGTAGATAGCTTATGGTTGAGTGAAATCTAACAGGGAGACCTCTTTACAATACCCCCCCTCCCCCCCAACAGTTACAAAAGTTACAGTTCTAACCGTCAAAAACCCCCGACTCCAACTAAAAAAAGAGCTGTAACTTTTGAACGGCTGAACACATTTTCATGAAACATTGCTAAGATAATACCCGATTAAACTCACTTTCAATAAAAAAACTGCATTGAAATCGGTCCATCCGCTTTGGAGCTACGATCACACACACAGATACACTCTACAAAATTATAACACTCCTCGTTTTTGTCAGGGGTCAAAAAGGGGCATTGCAAGGCACAGCTGGTTTGAAATAAAATATTTTCTATTCTATTTTATTATGTATGTATGTAATACTAAAAAATTGTGCAGACTTGTATCATTATATTATTATGATAAATTAATTATTGTTCAGCAGACATTTCTGTCTGTTTGTTCATACAAATGCTCTGTTATCTACCAGATAAGTAACCGTATTTTTAATGAAACAGATAACAAATGTATATGTAACAGCTGTTCATATACATATGTATATATAGAATTCATTTACCATATTGACCTAGAAATATCTATTTGGGAAAATTAAGTCCCGTGTATTTTTTTAAGGAAAAAATCCTCTTTTGCTGTTTCATTGGTCTGTGGGGCGCCAGCCGTATTTTTAACCGACTTCAAAAAAGGAGGAGGTAATCAATTCAAGTGATTTTTTTGTGTTTGTTCTGCGATATCCTCGCCAATTGTGAACCGATTTTAATAAATATAAAAAAAATATTTAAATATATTAATATATTTCCGAATTTATATATATTAGTATTTATTTTGTAGTAAGTATACCTATTAAAATATAATATTGATAGTTTCGAGCGTATGGCACTCGTGGGTTGCAGCTGAAAACCAGCGTCAGGTGGCCAGTATAACTGCCTCCTGACATTATGCTGAGCTGTGGCCTTTTGGCACAATAACTTTTTTATTTTATATGTTTTCTTTTTTATTGGTTTTATTTATTTTTTGTTGTGCTAATAAAGTATTTTTCTTTCTTTACTTTCTTTCTAAATTTTTTTTTTTTGTTTCAAACAGTATTCTCCAAGTTTTCCCATTCAAGTTTGGTGAAGGTCTGATGAAGACCTTCGGAGATAGACCATGGAACTCTTCATGGAAAATCACTAACAATCGCTCTAGTACTTTTTGATATAATTTATTACAAACAAAAATAAAAATCTTTTCTCTATATAATATTAGTGTAAAAACTTTATAATGTTGAGTAGGTACGATAACCCCGTTCCGGGTTTTATACTGTACAGTTTCCGAGGAACCACGTTTAAAAAAGATGATAATTATCGAATCTCGTTACCACAGCTCTTAGTACATAGATGACGTCATTATGAGGTCATGTTGGCGAAGTACATGTCATGGAACAAGTTGTGTGAGGCAAGGTTGTCAATGATAATCTACCTCTATTTTAGTAGTACGTACGTTCGTTACGAGCTCGACTGGACTGGAACCATAAAATATACAGGCCAGTGGCGAAGACTCCATACAACCCGATTCCCATCGGCTTCCTTTTAGGAATTGGTTAGTGCATAGACCAACGTAATACTATATTATTTACTCATCCAACTGACAAATAAAGGCTTGTTATTCAGTTAGGTCGAGCTCTTCCAGACATGACTATATACGGATTACAAGAGACGGTATGGATTTTTGTCTTGCAGCATTAATTGCAGTAATTTTTAGAGGGCATTTTTGGGACGGCTTCCCTTTTAAAACTGTCACCCTTCGCCACTGATACAGGCTGTAAATAAACCCTGTCCGATCTGGAAGCAGGTTATTGTACCCATCATTATGAACACCTTTTACTATGACAATAACCCTGAAATCGCGAAAAAAATGTCAGCTGTATACGAAGGTAATATTGAATTTTTTGTATGGGACAGATGATAATTTTTTCGCGATTACGATGTTGGTCCCATAGAGAAAGTTGTTCAGTTTGATGGTCTGATCCACACCCTTAAATATGACCATGCATTTCTGATACACGTCGTACTTATATTATTTTTTATATGTAAGTATAGATAATAATATAGATTCGTGTGACGATTAGTCGTGACGATCGATTGGCAAGTTTTATGATAGGTTGTAAATGCACACACATAAAAACTCACCACTATCGCTTAATTGCCAAACATAGAAGTCGTTAAGGTTATTGGCAGATATCATGATAATCTTCAAACTTGCTTGAGCTAGTATACTATGCGTGCCCATACTAAGCCGAATTTTCGTTTTGTTTTAAAGTGTATCCCAATACTGCGGTTGCATTTAGGAACAGAGACTGAATCACTATACAAATTATGCGCACTACTTAAAAAATTATCCTGTTATATACAAATTTGTTTGTAAGCATTCCACACCTAATAAAATAGTAGGTATGACTATCAAGGTATGTTTGTATGTTATGATTATAAATGACCTTCGAGCAATCTGGTCACTGGTACACAAAATGTACATACTAATGATAATAAAGGTACTCATCAGTGGCGAAGGGTGACAGTTTTAATAGAGGAAGCTATCCCAAAAATGTCCTCTAAACATTGCTGCAATTAATGTTGCAAGACAAAAATCCATACCGTTTCTTGTAATCTATATATAGTCATGTCTGGAAGAGCTCGACCTAACTGAATAACAAGCCTTTTTTTGTCAGTTGGATGAGTGAATAATATAATATTACGTTGGTCTATGCACTAACCAATTCCTAAAGGGAAGCCGATGGGAATCGGGTTGTATGGACTCTTCGCCACTGGTACTCTTGTTCACGGCGCGTATTGTTAGGTTTCTCTCTCTGCGGTCCGACCACCGCTAGCTTGGACCCTGTCCCGCGGGTCTTCCGCGTAACTAAAATGGTAATGAACATCGACTCTGGTAATGAACTTCAATACGATCGTGAGAATAAACTTCGAGCTAACGTGTGTAAAAAAATTACCGATCATGAAGTTGGGACTCCTATCTTCATGATCAGTATTTTTTTACGAATTAGCTCAAAGTTTAGTCTCTCACGATCGTATTGATGTTTATTACCAGAGTCGATGTTCATTACCATTTTAGTTACGCGGTAGGACCCGCGATACCGGTGGGTTACTACTTTTAATATTTTCAAAAAAAAAATTGATCTTGTAAAAATATTTAGAATTTAATTTGTATGTGAATGAATGAATAAAGGAATAATAATATTGTTTTTTTTCTGTGTTGGAATGAAATGTTCGTTTAACTAAAGTATAAACTGTAACACCCCGAAATTACGCAGAGGTGCACTGTTGTACACCCAAAGGTGTACTGTTCAATCTAGGGTTATTGATATAATATCGATGTATCGATATTTTTCGTCCTTTTAAGGGGTGAATATACAACATGTATAAGAAATGCGTAGTCATATTTAAGGGTGTGGATCAGACCATCAAACTGAACAACTTTCTCTATGGGACCAACATCGTAATCGCGAAAAAATCATCTGTCCCATACAAAACTGTTCAACGGAGATTGCATCACCTAACTCTAATACCCAACGCGGCCAAGCGGCCTGTAGGGAAAGTTCTCTTAACAATATCAAGCATTCTCTGTACTTAGAAAAGAAAGAAAGAAAGAAAAAACATTTATTTGCCACAAACACAAGACTCACTAGAATGATAGACATAGATACTAAGAAGAGGACAGGTGCATAGACAGAGAAGACAATTTTAGGATGGTAACAGTGTAAAACTAAGCAGAAAAAATAATAATTTGAAAAAAATAAATATTATGTTGGTATACTGCACCGACTGAACATCACCTTGCCTTTTGACTACCTATTCGGTGTGTGTCCCAAGCTGTAGCAAATGGGTGTCCAGCTCAGCATGTGTCAGGATATGACACCTGACGCTGATATTCTGCTGGATCCCGGTTATGACATACGGATGTCGATCAAAGCAGTAAAAAGAGTTTGCGTGTGTGTATTTTGACGAATAGTGCTTGTGAAATTGAAGTAAGTATTATATACTCTTAGGCGCTGAGAAGACAACAGATTTTTTGTCCTATGCAATAACGCACACGGCACACGGCGGACTTAAAGTGCGCCACTCAACATACCACTTGCACCCGGCGACAGAAAACAAAAATGTCTGTAGTCTGCGCCGCGTCTTACACCAAATTAAATTAATTTACTACCCACGTCCCGAGTTTATTGTGTAATTTTATATTCACGATCCTTTTCCTTATGTTTGAGGTAAATACAACAATAATAATAAATACAAAGTGGCTATTTAACTTCGATAACTGTAAAATTACTTTGTGGCCGCGCAGATCTACAATTATACGAGGTTGAGTCTGTGATTACCGAGGTCTTCGGATGGGGATTCCGCAACCGTGGGCATTTCTGATACACGTTGTATGGCTGGATGCACATAGTCAAAGTCAAAACTTTTTAATTTAACCGTGCCATTACAGGCCCTTTTAAAATATCGAGACTCTTTGTGCATGATTCCAAAGTAGGTATAATAAGAATTGTCCTGGAAGCTTACTAAGAGCTCTGTTATCAGGGTAGAAATTGAAATACCCAAACATTTCCAGTATAAGCTGACCTTTTATAGTACGAAAAGCCTATACAGTGCGAGGTCAGCTCATACTGGAAATGTCTGGGCAGCTCAATTTCCGTCCTGCTATAAGAGTTCGTAGTATGACTGACTGACCAATCTATCATATCACAACAGCCGCTGGGTCTAGACACTGAAAATGTTGACAATAGATTCCTTTTATCGAAAGAAATAAAACAGATTTATTTTGAACTCGCGCAGGATACAATTCAAGAATTAAAAAACAAAAAACAATTGCAGCCTGCTGGTCTACCATGTAACTAAAATGGTAATGAACATCGACACTGGTAATAAACATCAATACGATTTTGAGAGACGAAACTATGAGCTACCTTGTAAAAATTATACTGGTCATGAAAACGGGACTCCCAACTTCATGATCGGTAAAAAATTACAAGGTAGGTAACTCGAAGTTCAGTCTCTCACGATCGTATTGAAGTTTATTACCAGAGTCGATGTTCATTACCATTTTGGTTACGCAGTAGACCCCCTGTACGAGATCATGTCATAAACGAACGATAACGTAGTTACCGATTAAGATTGTTTTGGAAATTCCACACTTAAAGGGGTAAAATGGGGAATGATTTTTTTAAAAATGCATATTAGGTATTTTGTATTTGGAGTTTTGGTTAGAAATATAGAAACACGTATTTCAGGATTTTCGAAAGCTCTACCCTTAAGGGGGTAAATTAGGGGATGAATATCGACTTCCTTCACGCGAGCAAATCCGCAGACAACAGCTGGTATTTTTGTATTAATATTATTTTATAACCGAACGAGCGTAATAACTTTTTTATTATGCTTACTTTTTTTTATCAATTTTACTTGTTTTTTGTACCTAATACGTACTGGGATAGATTTTTTTTTGTTTTTTTTTTAAACGTTGCCCCTCTCTAGAATTTCTCCTGTATCGAGGGTACAGTTTACAAACATACATGTCACATGCACACACAACCAGACCCGAAACAACTATTTGTAGATCATACAAATATTTGTTCCGTGCGGGGATCGAACCCGCGGCACGTAGCGCAGAAAGCTAATTGCTTAGCCACTACGCCAACCGTGTCGAGTTTAAGATCATTTGATTGATTGCTTAGTTTAGTTATTTATGTTTTCAACTAGGTAACAAGTCAAACTCAGCATAATTATAACCTAACGACATAATTATAAAACTCTATGATCCTAACCAATAACAACATAATTTGCAACGCTTGCAAATACTTTAAAATATACACTTGGCTTGCAAATAAATGTTCCAAGTTTGTTTCTACATAAGTACACTTAAAAAAACACAATTCTCGATACGTCACATGTTAAATAACCACATTTTATAACACAATCACACGATTTCCTTATCAACCACAAACAAAAGATAATCAGCCATTAGACACTATTAAAAAAAACAATACACGACGCAAGTTCTAAAATTAAATAAATCTGACGCGTGCACACCGTTCCGCGTCTGATATCACACTGGTTGGTAAAAAATATTTATGAATAAAGGTGTGTACACATGGTTGATAAAAGCGCGCGAATCGTAGCGTCGGATAGTCTGCGTACAGCGCGTTGTAAAGTGAAGGTCGCGTGACTTGCGATTGTCGTAAGTAAATATGGTGATGCGATTGGTGCAGTGGCTAAAGCCGACGGTACAGTCTGTCAAGAAAGTCATGAAAAGGATTTTGAAGGAACTAAAATTCTTCTTCGCTCGCAACCATAAATAAGTACCGTAGGTCTCAGTTTGGGTATAACGATGTGTTTATTTTACTATTCTGTGTAGATTTTTTGTGATAAAAAAATGTTTTCGGCATTAATATATTAAAAATAAACAAGAGAATATACAAGTGGCGCCCTCAATCCTTTTCATGACTTTCTTGACAGACTATACATGTCAGGTTAGGAATGAAGGATGAGACGCCCATACATATCCTATGCGAGTGTGACGTAGTACACCACACTAGAAGCCAGCACCTGGGGGGCCACCTAATCTCATCAGATGAGATTAAATCCCTCCACCCCAAGACTATAGTCAATTTTATTATTGACTTACGGCTAGATGAAGTGCTGTAATCACACAATAGGCGTCACAAATTCACAATAGATCTTCGCAGGTCGCAGTGACAAAGGGGCTTAGAATCCCACCTCTTCTAGAAATAATAGAATAGAATAAAATAGATCTTTAATTCATGTAAACATGTAACAGGCACTTATGTAATGTCGACACTTTAGTTGCGCGGTTCCGAATAGTAGACCCTATGAAGAAGACCCGCAGGGTAATCACGATACACACTCGCATTCGGAATCGATTCAATTTTGACAGTCCAAGAAACTACATTACGCGGTATGCTTTTAAAACCACTCCGCCCTACAATTTGAGCAACGCAATGAACACTGTTGTAGTGTCAAAATTGAGTCGATTCCTATTACGAGCGTGCATCGTGATTAGTGATCTGACTAAAATCCACGGTATTCCTTCAATAGCCCTTTACGTTCCGGGGTCACGGTAATGAGATAAGTCCCGCGACCGACTAATAATACTAGGATAATAATTATTTCAATAATAAGACTAGGATAATAATTATTTCAATAATAAGACTAGGATAATAATTATTTCAATAATAAACATGTCAGGTTTTTGCGTTAGATTCCCCGATGCGGTTATCTAATCAGGCCAACCAAAGGCGTCAATTCCATACGACATGACAGAACGGTGCGCACACGCATGTTTCTACCCATTCGTTTTGTCGTATGGAATTATGTACTACATTTATCGCCGCATAATAAGGACTTATCATGAATTGGTGCCGTCTGTCGGAACTGGTCAGCTTGTAACTGCCATGGCAATCTTTTTCAGAAGCTAATCATTATTATCCTATACTTATTTTTTATTCACATTAAATTACATTATTCTCGCAGCTCTTACCACAAGATTCTAATCTATTATTTTAAAAGAGTTTCCATGGAGTTTCTTGCCGGTTCTTCTCCATAGGACCTACTATTTGGAACCGTGCAGCTAGAGTCTCGACATTTCATAAGTGCCTGTATCTGGTTTACATGAAATAAAGATATATTCTATTCTATCAAAACATCGTAATGGTACCTATTATTAGACGGTAAAAATAAAGATTGTGTTATTTAAACAGGGGATTGACTTAACAAATGACTGACGGCTCAAAGTCGACGTCAAATGACGTACTTGAGAAACTTGCACAATGAATGGTTTTAAAACACGATAGGTTATCGTTTTTTTTTTTAGGAAATTCGCGGAAGTAACTATGTTTGCTACCTTTTTTGAAGCAAATGGAGTATAAGGTTCTACCTTTCTGGTCCGGGGGACCTAAAAAGGGCCGCTTTAAATGAATCACAATATGATTCATATTACAAATGTCAAAATATCTACATAATTGACGACACTTAATGTCATCCGCATATGGTTCATATTCAGTAATCATCTGTTTGACAGTTACTATGCAGATCAGTAGATGAATTGCTCAATGTGGCCTTTTTAGGCCCCCTGGTCCCTTTAAGTGGTTATGGTACTCATAATCATTTTGAATAACTTTTACCAAGGGAACAAGCAAGAAATCACGAAAAAATATCTGCTGTTCCATGCAAATAATTAAATATTAGTAACTCGACTAAATGTATGGGACAGCTGATTATTTTTTCGCGATTTCATCTATGGTCTTATAGTAAAAGTTAGTTCATAATGATGAGAACAATAACCCCTAAAAATTTAACTACCCTTTAAAAAATATAAAGGCTAAAAAAGCTTATTATAGATAATCAACATTCAGCGATTAATCGTAATCGTCGATTATCATTGCGATTTTCTTAATTCTAAAACATGTTTTATTTAAAGTTTTATAATCTCAAAGCGATAATCATTTCATCACCAATTTTATGATCCCAATAGAATCTAAAATCTTAAAGAGCGGTCAATTTCAAAACAATTGGTTTAAAAAATTCGTAAAAAAAAAAACGCAATATAAGTATCAACATTGTGTCAGCACCCTAATTTTATTACAACAATTTTGCAAAGTAGTGATTTGCATACATCAAAACAAACCATATATTACATGCTGTGTCAATTTGAAATAAGTGGCAGTGTTACTACGTGTAAAATACACATTTTCCTTCGCCTGTTTAGACTGGGAATTAGGGTTGCCAACTTTTATTAGAAGAAATAGAGTATATCTGATTTCAAAGGAGGTAAATAAAGAGTATGGATTTCCAAAAAAGAGTAAGTATAACTTAATTTATATAAAAATATAAATTAAGTTATTAAGTTATATAAGGTATTTTTTTCTACTTTTGAAAAGAATTGTAGTAGTATAGTACACATTGTGTAAAAAAGAGTATTTTAGCATACTCTATTTGTGTTATATAGAGTACGTTGCCCATCACTAGGATTTCTCCTGTATCAACGCACTGTTTACAAACATACATGTCTGTCTGTCATCTGTAGATCATAATAAATATTCGAACCTGCGGCACGTAGCACAGAAAGCTAACCCTAAGCCACTGCGCCAACCGTGTCCTCGTTAATTTCAAACTCTATAATTTAACGAAACAGGAACAGTTCTAAAATTAAGAACTAACAACAAAAAGTTCCTTAAAATAAAGAAAAAAAAAAAAAAAAAAAGAACTTACAAATCAAATTGATAACGTGACCTTTACAAAACAAACGCGACTTAACTTGTTTTTGTAATAAATAAAGTCTAAGACGTAACGTTGTATTTACTTAGAATAACAAGCAACAACTTTGTAAACAAGTAGCTTTGTTAAACGATACAGTACCTACGAACTTTTGTACAGGATAATTTTTTCTATAGTACGCATAATTTGTAGAGGAATTATGTCCCTGGTCATTTTTTTTTTTTTTTTTTTTTCTTTTAATACTTTGCCCCTCACTAGGATTTCTCCTGTGTCGAGGGTACAGTTTACAAACATACATGTCACATGCACACACAACCATATAAATGCAACCATAGTATGGGGATACACTTTAAAACAAAACGAAAATTCGACTTAGTATGGGGTACACGCATTATTTACTAGCGCAAGCCATACAAAATCAAACTTTTATTTTGATTTGGAGTGAATTTTAGTACTGTGGTTGCATTTGGGAGCGGATACTGAATCACTCTGCAAATTTTGCGCACTACATAAATAAATATCCTGTATAAGGTTTTATTTTAATAATGCACAATATTATAAAGCTAGGCTCTATGAATGATATAGAATTAATTTCAAATATCAAATTAAAACAGCAGTAAATTCAAAAATTATGTAGGCATTAAGCTCGGGCGGCGCGGCGCGGCGACGCGATGCGTGTGTGTGTCAGAGTAGCCGAGCCCGCCAGGTCATTTGGTCGAGTTCATGACCTTAGTGCAATTCATAATCATAGAGGAATAAAGGTTTTATTCAAACGTAATCATCAATTATTTTAATTAATTTTTAAAACAAAATATTTTTCATAAAAATGTAAACAGCTTCTGAAGTCGGGGCCTTATTCTTCAATGCAACTTAGCTTGACAATGGCACCGACTTCAGAAGCTGTTAAGTTTTATTTGAAAATTATTTTATACCTATTAATTTTTTGAAGTCGGATCAATTTTTCTTAGTTTTTAAAAATAATCTATTTGCTATAGCTAGCAATGTGACGCGCGCAACAGACTGTATTAGAATCTGCAGAAAAAAATGTTTAAATAAAAATATTTTTGGAATTACTTCTGCTTGTAACCACGCACTATCTGTGAACAAAACGATTCGTTTCTGGATATAGGAATCTGTCAGAAACACGCGATAATCCTTCAGTTTCAATTGTCATACCAATATCTAGGTATTTATGACAGCTGTCACGAGCAGTGTGAAGCCCGAACGTCAATTGATTTTATAATTTCACAATGTTTATTCGAATACATAAAAGGTATATAGTATATGTCGGTATAATTATAATAGATATACACAACCCACTAAACCTTTTTTTTATTTATCAAACATTTATTTTGTAGTATACTGGTATAGTTAAAGTTATTATGGCAAAGAAATGCAGAAACCTAAAATTGATTTATTTATTTTATTTATTTATGTACACACAAGGAAACATGGTAATAAAAATGTTACAGACATATGAGCACAATGGAACTACTTATTTCTAAAGAAATTTCTTCCAGTAGTCCCGCAATTGGAAATATGGATGATATACACGTAGACACAGTGTGTAAAAATTGCAAAAATAACTTCTTTAGACCACTTAAACTCATGGAAACTAAACCAATAACTATATACCTATGAAATAAACTACATAGATGACAAATACAATGAACTACATATACCGTACGAATAAATACCTATCTAAATATATAAAAACAAATACTTATATATATATTATTAGGGTCGAATTTATGAATACGTGGAGAAAATACTTTGGGGTCTTTTTAGTGTGAGATTTGGCATAGTTAAAGTTTATATGGAGAAGGAGTGCAGAAACCTAAAATATATTTATTAATATTACGGTCGAATTTCGACCACTGGGCGACCACTAATTAATAATGGCGTTTACTAGAGTACTTTGAACACATACCGCATGAGGAAAAACATCTCAATACAATTAAAATAGATGAAGTTTAATTAATCTAGCCTTTAGGAGCGAACAAAATGCTTACAACACACAGATATTAATATATTAGCTTTACAAGGTCACTCTGTATATACAACATGTAACATAATCAACGCAAGTCCTAAAATAAGATTGTTCATAATTGACATTGCATCAATTTCATTTATAAAGTAGGTATTTTAAAAAAAATTATAAATTTCACAAAATTGGCGGTCGATTGAGTCAAAAAAAATTGAATCTTATTTCAAAGTACTAAGACTCAATTTTAAATGCAGTAAATAATGAAAATCTCAACACTATTTACTTAAAAATAAAAGTTAAGTTTAAAATTCTTAAGTTTTATTGTATTATGCTATTAACCAGGGACGGATACCGATATTTTAGAAATATCGATATTCGGCTGTAAAATACCGATATTTTACAAATATATCGGTATATTCAAGTATCGGTAAAATATCGATACAAAATATCGCTTTTTTAAGTACCTTAAGTTATCGATATTTATATCGATACTCAATACCGATTTTAATATCGGTATTGATACAAATATAGACAAATTAAAGTATCGATATTTATGTACTGAAATTAAATATCGGTACTGATATCGATAAAAAAATGCCAGTATATCGGTATTATATCGATATTTTTATATCGGTATAAATAAATATCGGTAATCCGGTCCCTGCTATTAACTTAACTAATTGGGGTGTATGAGGTCTTGTGTTAACTAAGATATACGTTGTATAAAATATTTTTTTATGTAGTGCGGATAATAGAGTAAATAACTGTAATTTTTTTTATCTGCAAAAATGAAGCTTTTCCGAAAAACTTAAGCAATAGTGTAAAAATAAATTAACCCTTTAACCGCCTGTGTCGTATTTATGCGACACATATTTCCGTGCCCCTACCGCTCGTGTCGTATTTCTGCAACAGAGAAAATGCATGACTTTTTCGTTCTATTTAATTATCTCTTTATATTTCTATTGTAGGATTATTTTTCGATTTGTAGCCGGGCGCTAGGGGCACGGCAATTGATATTTAGCCTAAAAGCTTAAATATTTTCTAGTGCAAGCCATACAAAATCTATTTTATTTTGTTTTGGAGTAAATTTTAGTACTGCGGTTGCATTTGGGAACGGACACTGAATCACTCTGCGAATTATCCGCGCTACATAAAACAATGTCCTGTATATCCGTGTTATTGTATTGATAGATATTGATATACATTTATCAGACCACTCCCTTGTTTATTTACATCCACATGAAGTCCTACTTTATTAGCGGAAGCGGAACCGATCTAGATGTGTGCGCCGGTACCTATCTTACCGGCGCGGGCGGCGGCGTCCAACCTAAAATTTGTCGACGGCGGCGGCGCGGCGGCGTCATCGGCGTGGATGGTGAAAATTAAGAGCATTAAATTATGCTCATTATGAAAATGGTTTTTTTATCCTCCGCTCGATTAAGGTCCGATTAAATTGAAAACATAATAGATTTCTCAGAATTGGTGCTCAAAGGGTAATTTGCATAAACAAATACGTCGAAATAAACCAATGAGCATATATTTAGACATTTCCAGTGTTTAGTTTACTAGTATACATATATCTACATTGTTATATGCAATAAAGAGTTTGAGTTTGAGTTACCTAAAACTGGAATATCACATCCCACGACATTGGACCCGATCACGCCGAAAAAAATATCGCCGGCGGCGGCGTAGTTAAAATTACTGGCGGCGTGCTCCACGCCGATCGGCGCACACCTCTAGCCCGATCCGCTGCCAGTGGAAGCCCGGTTTTAAAACAATAATTTAAAAAATCCTTGACATTTACAAAAATGCCAATACCCAAGCTCTACACACATTCTTACCGGTCCGTATTATCTTTCCAGCGACGTATACTTTTTGTGTTTTAAACCTATCGTCCCGTCGCTCAGTGTTGCTCGCTTTGTAACTAGCTGACGGCAACTTATCATAATCTATCACTGAGTATTTGTCTGGAGTATGAGTAAGAGAGGGATAGCGAGATTTCCTACAAAAAAAAATCGTATACAGGGTAGAATTTTCGAAGCTGGAGGAAAAGTACTCTAAATACTGAAGACAGCAAATTTTAGAAAGAAAGAAAGAAAGAAAAGAACATTTATTCGGCACAGAGACATTGACAACATAAGAGAGAGAAGATAAAAAAAAAAAAAAAAAAAAAAAAAAACATCAAAAGTTGACAATAATGAAAAAAAAAAAAAAAAAAACTACTATATTTTACTCAAAGGAAACAGGTTATAGCGCCATAATCACGTACGAGCGTTTGTATGCGAATTATGACGGGTTGGCCGATCTTAATTGCAGTTTAGATTCTTTTTTAAAATAAAGGAATGTTTCCTTTAAGTAAAATTTGCTGTCTTCAGTATTTAGAGTACTTTTCCTCCAGGTACGCTTCGATAGGATATTTTTTATTTAGTGCGCATAATTTGTAGAGTGATTCAGTGTCTGTTCCTAAATGCAACCGCAGTATTGGGATACACTTTGAATTATTCTGAAAACTATGCGCACTATATAAAAAAATATCCTGTATAATAATATAAACGTAAAATCGATAGAGAAATGGTTTAATCTCTGTTTTTTTTTGGTCAAGCCCGTTTTCTCCACTTTTTGTCTCTTTGATAGAAGACAAAATGAAAAATCCAGAGAAAAATAATAATAACTTTATGGAAAAATCGCTAAAGCATCATTGCCAGTATCACTGCCTCCTGACATTATGCTGAGCTGTGGCCTTTTGGCACAACAACTCATTTTATGTTTTCTTTGTTATTGGTTTTATTTATTTTTGCTAATAAACTCTTTTTCTTTCTAAAGAGATGGTTTTGTCCCAAGCGCGGATACAAAGAGTGCAATAGGTGGAATTACTCCCCCCTGACTCCAACCAAACACTGCTTTTTGTATGGAGAATTTGAGGTTCGCCTTACTGTCACTAGGGGCGCTTGTTTGTTCTTCATACAAAAAAAAAGTAATGGAACGTTATCCGGTTTCCGTAATTAGTCAAATACAAGTATTACATGAATAACAAATAAAAGTTTATCAATTTCTGGAAGATAGGTAAAATCACACAATAATTGCACCCCGATTTTTCTCTCACGAAACGTTACTGATAACGCCATCTAGTAGTAATTAATGTAAGTAAACATTCAACATGCCCGGAGAAAAACATGTTATGTGTCATTATATAGTAAAACACGCGCAGGAGACCCCAAAAAAGAGCCTCATAGAAAACCAGTTTCAAAACCAGATAATTTTCAAAAAACAAACCTAAATTCCTCTCTCGCTTCGTCAGTCGAAGACGACGTATACTCCCTTACTATCTCAACAGATGGCGCTGTTTTAATAATAATATTCTCAGGCGTATCACAGATAACCTCAGCGCCCTTAAATCGCCTTCTTTTACTTTTAATAAATACGTCATCATTCTCCGAGTCAGTCTTGGCCCCTGATTCGCGTAACTCACTGATTCGCTTTTGAGTGAACATCGTAGGAGTTGAACTTCGTCGCTTAGGAAAAGTCGCCATGAATTTCATGAAATTTTCTTCAATCATACTTGTAGGAGACAGTTTATCTTTGGATCTATCTATGGGTAGTTTTGGGAGCTCCAAGCATTTTAATAGCGGAGATTTCTTCACATCAAGCTTATAAGGAGACGAGGCCAAACTCTTACTCATCTGCCTCTTAATTTTCGGCGCTTTTTCAATTCTCATCGATGACGTCGACGCAGTATTCCTACCTATACCCGTCTCTTTCTTCCACAAGAAATCTAAGAACCTGTTATCCCTTTCTGGCGTTGGAGAATCGCTAGAATCGTGATCCTTTGCCAATATTTCTATGGACTCCATGAATTGCGCCCATTTTGTTTTGCGTGTCTTAGGTTTTGGCACTAGGTAGGTGACCTTACGGTCTATGGAACCTGGTCTTTTTGGGGAGTAGTCTGATATGGACATTAGCGGTGAACTGCAATATGATGGTTCTGATATTTTTAGAACTATTTTTAGCGAAATACAAGTGCGGAGGGTAGGATAATATTTTATAAGATACCTTTGGTTGTAGTGTTGCTTAGAAAATAGTAAAAAGGCTTGAAAATTAGTACAAAAATTTAAAAAACCAATAAATTACAAAAGCTTTTTTTTTTTTTGGCGCCAATATTTTTGCTAGAACATCCAATAATTTTAAAGAATCAACGGGATTTAAAAATAGTTGTATGTTAGTCAAGTCACAGAGTAATTAACAAATGGAATAACTAAGACATTTTAACTTAATCTGTTGCAGAATCTCAACCTCTCGTATTCACACCTGGGGTCTTACATTTGGAAATTGAACTGCCCAGCTATTTCCAGTATACGCTGACCTTTCATTATACGAAAAGTCTATACAGTGCGAGGTCAGCTCAAACTGGACATGACTGGGCCATCATTATGCTATAAGAGTTCGTAGGTTTCTAAAAGGCTGACCAAATCCATCCAGTCATCAAATCTCATGTCAAGTGATATAATTGGTTGTTGATGTTGGCCAAGCAATCACAACAGCTAACATGACATTTAACATGATCAGGGGGCCTAAAAGGCCACATTGAGCAATTCATTTAATGATCTGCTTAGTAGCTGTCAAACAGATGATTACTGAATATGAACCTTATGCGGATGACATTAAGAGTCGTCAATTAAGTAGATATTTTGACATTCGCAATATGAATCATATTATGATTCATCTAAAGCGGCCTTTTTAGCCCCCCAGAGATTTGACCAGCCTTTCGGAAACGGTTTAGTCTATCCTGTGAAACATAAGCATGTTTTGCAGGCGCGCGAGTGCATTCAGTCGCACATAATACCTCCATTTGTTAACTACTCTATGTAAATTTTGTTTAATTATACAAAGTGGATATGAGACCAAAAACATACATAAATAGTGATTAATCTTTGCGTTCCAAGATAAATCTTCCTTATAAAAAAATGCTCACATTAATTCTCCAATTGCCAAATTGATTTCTTGTAAGTCCTCTACTAAAACAACGTGTATAAGAAATGGATCGTCATCATATTTAAAGGACTGGATCAGAGCATCAAACTGAACAACTTTCTCTATATAGGGGACAAACATCGTAATCGCGAAAAAATAATCATCTGTCCTGTATGGGTCGAGTAGGTATTATGTTTCTTTTTTTTTTTAAAAACATTGCTCCTCACTTGGATTTTTCCTGTATAAAAGAAGAAAGAAAGAAAGAAAGAAAAATCATTTATTTTCCACAAAAACAAGACACACTAGAATGATAGACATAGGTAATAAGAAGAGGACAGGTGCATAGACAGAGAAGACATGTTTCTTAGGATGGCAACAGTGTAAAATTGAGTAGAAAAAATAATAATTTAAAAGAATAAAAAATATGTGGGTATACTGCACCGAGTGCGCATCACCTATTCAGTGTGTGTCCCGAGCTGTAGCAAATGGGTGTCCAGCTCAGCATGTGTATCGAGGGTACAGTTTAAAACATACATGTCACATGCACACACAATCAAACCCGAAACAACTATCTGTAGATCATACAAATATTTGTTCCGTGCGGGGATCGAACCCGCGGCACGTAGCGCAGAAAGCTAATCGCTTAGCCACTGCGCCAACCGTGTTGCAAATTATTATTAAATAATAATAATAATGAATTATTATTATTGAAGTGTTTTATGTGAGTTGATTATTTTTTCGCGATTACGAAGTTGGTCCCATAGAGAAAGTTGTTCAGTTTGATGGTCTGATCCACACCGTCAACATGACCACGAATTTCTGACACACGCTGTCTAAGCTAACCACTGACCGTGTTCATTGAAGTGCTTCTCAAGATCTTCATGCGAGAGGTTCGTCTGGGTCGCAGGAGAGTCTGCCGCCACCGTCTGCTCGGGGCGGGACCGGGAACATCTGTACCAAGGTCAAATATTATCAAATTCTACACGGTTCGTCGACAATGTATGTAGAGATAAACTACGATAACATGGCGCGTCCCTCCAAAATTCAAAACGTTTGAAAGTATTTACAAAGCGCCACCAAGACTCACAACGCATGTGTGCGGACTGAGACGGCCGGCAAACAAAAATAAATCCAAGGATTTGTTGCTCGGTAAGGATGTGACTACACACATTGAAACAGTCATTTGGAGGGGCGCGCCATGTTATCGTAGTTTATCTCTAAAGCCCTTCGGCTTTAGAGATAAACTACGATCGATATCGATACGATACTCTCGTCATTATAAACAACTTTCAACTTTCCTGTCGCAGGTCTGCTGGCAGAAATTTCTTTAGAAATAAGCAGTACCTTTGTACTTGATATAACTACAACTTACTTACAAATACACTTAAATATTATAATTTAATTCTATACATAAATAGGTAATCAAATTTTGCAACGCAGCCCTCTTCCTCTCTCCTAATTTTTGCTGTGCCCGACAGGGTCCATAATGATCAATTTTATACTTTATAGTCCACCTTTGTAACACATTATGGAATGCAATAAAATTTTGAGTTTGAGTTTGATATCTTTACTTATTTTCTTTGTCATGTGTATGTGTGTACATAAATAATAAATAAATAAATAAACTTTTGCTAGTGGCCCAAAGCTGAAATCGTTAAAAAATGATCAGCTGTTCCATACAAATAATTCAATATTACTTGACTAAATATATGGAACAGCTGATGTTTTTTTTCGCGATTTCAAGTTTGGACAAATAGTATTTTTTTCGCTATTTTTAAAACCGACAATAAAGAGGGATGTTTTAAGTTTGTAGTGTGTATCTGTGGATCTGTGTATCCGTATATCTGTCTGTGGCATCGTGGCTCCAAAACGAATGGACGCATTTCAATGCAGTTTTTTTTAAATTAAAAGCTAGTTTAATAGGGTCTCAGCTGTTTCATAAAAAATTGTTCAGGCGTTCAAAACACAAGTACACACTACGAACTTACACCTCTTTTTTGTAGGAGGTTAGAAATATACCTGAGCATAGCATTGCTGCATCGTAGAGCTAGTTCTAGACCGTCAAGCCAGCAGTGTCCAGCAGCCTGCGAGGGAGCCCTGAAGATCAGGTGTGCAGTCGGGAGTGGCTGCACCACTGCTCCTAAGAACAAACAATAATAGTGCTCTTTTACCTTTACCTTTTACCTTTTTATTTTACCTATTTTTGTAGTATTACAAATTTTTAGTATTTTCCTAAGAAAAAAAAAAAAAAAAAAAAAACTTTTTCGGAACAAATTCTTGTTACAATATTTTAAACCCACCAAACTGCGTAACAGTTTGTCGACGGGATGAGCGCTCGTTTAAAACATATGGAGGCTTACTTCTAACTCTTATAATAGCAGGGCTGAAATTGAGCTGCCCAGACATTTCCAGTATGAGCTGACCTCGCACTGTATAGGCTTTTTGTACAGTAACTACTATAACTACTATCAGATTACGAAGCCTGCATCGCGCAAGGAAAAAGATATTCGTATCTAACACATATACAACTGTCCGACAACAACCCTCGGACTTCGGCCCGCCAGGCAATACCACCTCGCCTGGTCGGAGGATCTTCCCTTTCCAATGGAGGAACACCATACCTCGTTCCTCCATAAAGATTAGCTTATACTAGAAAATCTGGGCAGTTCAATTTCTGCCTTGCAATCAGAGCTCGTACTAACCCTCCAGCTTCCTTATTACTAAGGTTTAGTTAAATAGTACAGTTTTATATTATAGGGGGCAAAGGAGCTTGCGGTTCACCTGATGGTAAGTGATCACCGCCGCCCATGAACATCCGCAACACCAGAGTTACCGATGCGTTGCCGACCTTTTAGGATGGTGTTAGGAAAAAGGGAGGGAAAGGAGAAGGAAGGGGACTAAGGGAGGAATTGGGGCTCCGGCGCTCCACACTCACCGAACGAAACGCAACAGTATGCATACTGCTACTTAACGTCGACATTCTTTTTTTTCTCTTTAAAATTATTGTTTTTTATTTAAACTCCATATCTTGTTTTTAACAAGCTTTTATTAGTTTCACCTGTAACTAACTATGTAAGAAAATCTTGGAAATTAAATTTGACCCACTTCGCGGTTTCCGATTGAGCTGAAATTTTGCATACACGTTCAGTTTGGATGACTAAAGCGTGTTCTATAGTTTTTTTTACTTTACGTTTAAAAAAAACTTTACACTTTCACTACCCTACCCCACCCTCCCCTACCCTACCCCCCCTACCCTTACCCCCCTACCCTATTACTACTTTTACTTTCTTTTGTTCTTTTTTTACTATTCACATTTTTTTTTTTTTTTAACTTTACATTTTGTTTTTTTTTTATTGTTATTCATGTGTTTTTTTTATATCTTTTTTTTTATTGTTTTCTGTTGTTCGTCGATGATTGTGTACTAGAATAGGCCCCTAAATTTCACTCTGCTATCATCCGTCTAGGTGAAGGGACATCGAAGTAGAAATTTATGTCACCTTGATCTGTTCTACGTGTAAATAAAAATAATTTTGGTTCAAATACGTGACTTCAAACTTTGCCTAGAAATCGTGATATCGCACCTTCTGTAAGAAAAGGGCCGAAGTGCTAATTTTCAATTTTTTCAGGTCTTTGTTCCTACATGTAGAAATTAGTTTTTAAGGCACTTTGGCATATTTAACTCATTTTCAGAAATTTTAGCACTTCGGCCCTTGTTTTACCGAAGGTGCGAAATGTGTAAAATTATGAAATTTTAAATTATTTCCTGTGGCTAAACTATTGATTGGATTTGATTGTTTTTTTGTGTACGGTCACAGAACGTGATGCTTAATACGTGGTTTTATTTGATGTAATAACATCTGCGACATCCTGTATAAATAAGAAATCTAAAGAAAGAGATAAAGATATTTTAATTTTTCAAACATGGTAATACCAAATACAAAGAGCGGTAATAGAAAAAAATCGGGTTAAGCCATGTTTTACCAGTAGGCATGCAAACACAGTGCAAGTGAGATAAACTACGATAACATGGCGCGCCCCTCCAAATTACTGTTTCAATGTGTGTAGTCCATAGAAATATGACAAGCCTAGAAGAGTAACAAACGCATCATTAGTGAAGCCGCGGGTCTAGCGCGTAACTAAAATTGTAATGAACATCGACATTGGTTTTAAACTTCAATACGATCGTGAGAGCCTAAACTTTGAGCTAACTTGTAAAAAAAATACCTATCATATAGTTGGGACTCCTATCTTCATGATCGGTAAAAAAAATACAAGTTAGCTCAAAGTTTAGGCTCTCACGATCGTATTGAAGTTTAATACGAATGTCGATGTTCATTACAATTTTAGTTACGCGGTAGACCCGCCGTTTACACGATTCAATGGTCACCAGTCTGGTCACCAACACCGGTGTGAAATTTTTCATAAAATATTGTGGATCTCAGACTGATCATTTTAAAATAGTGTGTTTACGAAAACATAATAAACTGACAATAACATGGCATACGTAGCTCATGGCTGTAAAAGCCATAATTCAGAGAAAATCACTAAGTCCTTTAGTTAAGAAATTTCGAAAACCGGCTTCATTTCGGTTCGTTTGTACTTGAATGACAAGTCGATTACAGCTAGCTGTCTCTTTCTATCTCATAAGCGCGTGTATTTGATAAAATAGTACCACTACATTTGAAAAGTTCAATTAATAGTTACTCTTCTAGGTTTATCATATTTCTATGGTACCGAGCAACAAATCCTTGGATTTATTTTTGTTTGCCGGCCGTCTCAGTACGCACACGTTGTGAGTCTTGGTGGCGCTTTGGAAATACTTTCAAGCGTTTTGAATTTTGAAGAGGCGCGCCATGTTATCGTAGTTAATATCTACACTGATCAGTTATTTCGTCATAAAATAATTTCATAAATCCATATCATTCAGGATTACAATAATTAACTACATTTTAATATTAACAAAAATTATATAAAAAAAATACATTATGCTGCATATACAACATGTTCTTTTTGATATTCCATAACTTTAACATAAGACCATGTCAAAGAATCAATAAGATTTTTTATTTTTTTATAACGCTTTTATTAGCTTCACTTGTAACTACTACACTATGTTAAAAAATCTTGGAAGTTAAATTTGACCCACTTCCCGGTTTCCGATTGAGCTGAAATTTTGCATACACGTTGAGTTTGGATGACAAAAGCGTTTTCTTCAGTTTTTTTTTTAAACTTTATTATTATTATACTAAATAATTCGTCACGATTATTTATGTAAAACACGCTTACGTGAAATATGATAACATCCCATTTTATTATTAAATTTGAATGATTAGTTTGAAAAAAAAAAAAAAAAAATGGCTTACTCGTACTAATCAATTAAACTCATCTTTTTTTTTATCTAATTTAATTATGATTGATGTTATCTTCGAAACTATATATTTTTGGAACACTTGTTCCAGGAATTTTTGTATTATTTTTACTTATAACATTATAACCTTAGAGTTATAGGACATCAAAAGAAACACGTTGTATAAATTCCTAAATTATTCTTACCATTATAATTATTTACAAAAATTTCTGTCATTCAGAAATTCATTTATATTTTATTATACCTTGTTTACAAAAAAAACCCGTTAACTTTTTTTAAATAAAGTCTCATCTAAATTTTTCCAACACGTAGGTAATTTATTTTATCCATCCTCATATCGTAAAGTTCTAATTATGAATTCAAAAATAGTACTTTAAAGTCAGACTGAAATTAAAAAGTTTTATTATGATACAGTTTTCCTAACAAAACAATGCTATAAAATAACAATTTTTCTATTATAGTACACTTCGGATCCGCCAAGGATTCCAATTCAATTTTTATCGCGGTTGTACATTGTCTATGGTGGCGCGCGCTAGGACGCATGCGCGGTGACTGTTAGGTTTCGGCGCCATTATTGTGTTTACTTTATAATTTGTTAACATGAGTATAGATAAGGTAGTGTATGAAACTGCACATAACTATACTCCGTTCGAAATAACATTAGAAATTTAAATAACTCCATTTACACTTTATTCAACCGATTTTGACTTCTATTACGTTGGTGACATGAAAAATTACAGCTGCAGTAAACATTTGTTATCGTAAATACATTTTTGCTTTTAATGCCATCCTTATGCGTACGGAATAGAAGTCAAAATCGGTTGAATACACTGTAAAAGGGTTTGTTAAACGTGTCTAATCTTATTTCAAACGGAGTATAGGTATAAAACTCGTGTTTTATATGACCGGTGCTATACAGCAAACAATTTTGCTCATTAGCGTTGTTCTAGCACTATGAAGACATAGCTTACTTATGTTGCGTCTATTTCGTAGAAGTACGTCAGCTATAATTTCGAAGCGATTCAGATTCAACTTTACAAACACTGCCACTTCTAAAATATAGACAGGTGTAGTTTTTATTTTAATTTTAAAAAAGATGCTCCTCACTTGGATTTCTCCTGTATCGAGGGTACAGTTTACAAACATACATGTCACATGCACACAACCAGATCCGAAACAACTATCTGTAGATCATACAAATATTTGTTGCGTGCGGGGATCAAACCCGTGGCACGTAGCGCAGAAAGCTAATCGCTTAGCCACTGCGACAACCGTGTCGTCAAGTAGTTAAAACTTTATATTGTTTAATATACAGAGACAAGTAATGACAAGTCATTGTAAGTAATTCTACCTGTTCCGCGGCCGGACTTAACCACATAACTATTTACAACTATTTTTTTAAAACATAGCTTAAGACACTCGTAGAGATAAACTAAAATAACATGGCGCGCCCCTCCAACTGACTGTTTCAATGTGTGTAGTCACATCCTTACCGAGCAACAAATCCTTGGATTTATTTTTGTTTGCCGGCCGTCTCAGTATGCACACATGCGTTGTGAGTCTTGGTGGCGCTTTGTAAATACTTTCAAACGTTTTGAATTTTGTAGCGGCGCGCCATGTTATCGTAGTTTATCTCTAAATAACTTGTTAAAATCATTACCCTTCTTTTTCTGCGTCGTGGTCGGGTAAAAAAACAGAGTTATCTGAACTCTTTTTTAAAAATTGTATATATCTCCAAACATTTGAATAGCTTATTTCGCATTCTTTACTTGCTCTTCGTATACTCAGCCCCTGTTGTATGAGCTCAAGAGCTTCCTTCAAAGTCTCTATGTTACGACGTCTTGTTGTGCCAATCTTCTTCTTAGTTTTAACTGCACCTAAAAAGGAAATAAAATAATCAATATCCGGCGAGGTGGCCCGTGAAATTATTATTTATTTATTATACTTAATTAAATTCAACTTTTATTATTCATGCCGTTCAAGTATTACGTAAGTAGATTTTTTGCAATTATTGACCCCCCCCCCCCCTCCCCTTGTCAGCAAAAGTAAGCCAACCTCTTACCCCCCCCCCCCCCATCCCATGCTTACGTAAACATTGGTACAGTCAAACAATCGGAATCATGACCCACTTAAGGCTTAATTTTTACGTACATTTTAATACAATTAGGTCGAATTTCGCTTAAACATAATTCCCTAGCAACAAACTTGTTATCAATTTTAGTAACACTGACAGTGACAGTTAGTTTACCAATTGCTAGGTTTACATAATCTCCTTGGTTACTCTACTCTGTCTTCGTGTAAGCGGGTTCTTCGTCTGAGGCTGTGTCTGAGGTCTAGTCTACGCTGTCTTAATTTTAAATACTAACACGCTAATGGCATCGATCAAGGACGTCGATTGATGTGACGGTTTGGTTAATTTAAATCTCACACTAATAAGTACTAATTTATTATTTAATCACCTTACCTCAGTAGGTAAGGTGATTAAATCATAAAGAAGTGCAAAACATCGTAAATATAAGAGATCGGGGAAATACACACTAAAATATAGTATTTAAGTAAATGCTTTAATAAAATATTTACAATATAACAGCTTAATATATAAATTTTACCTAAAACCGTGTGTAAGCACCATTGCTTTCAATAACATCTAGTAGTCTAGAACGCATCGACCCAATTAGGCGACTGCAAATGTCTGTTCCTCTCATGTAATCCCAAATTTCGTTACAATGTCTCTCAATTGCTTGCCTTGTCCTCTCGTTTCTATTATCCCACATTTGGACCATCAAACCCCACAAATTTTCAATCGGATTGAGATCCGGGGATTTAGACGGCCATGGAATGAGAGTGACTTCTGAATGCTGGCGAAACCAATTAGTGACAACTCTGGCCGTATGCACTGGGCAGTTATCGTGAACGTAAAAGAAGTTTGGAACTTCTTCTCGCGGGTAAACTGTTCGCACCGTCGGTAACATAGTTTCTTCTAACAAGTCAACATAGTTTATTGCATTTGCATGTGAAGAAATCTGGACGAGCTCGCCTACACTTCCGGCACTCATCCAAGCCCACATATTAGCTGAAATTCGGCCAGATAACTGATTAGTCACTACGTGATCCTCCGTATATCGCGTCTTATCGTACCGCCATAGGGTTAAGCGGCCGTGCTGAGAAGATTTAAAAGATTTCTCGTCTGAAAAGATGACGTTAGACCAGTCGACGTCTAAATAATCACGAGCAAAATTTAATCTCGCAAGTTTATGTGCATCCGTAAGGGTTACTTTCTTAGCATAATGTCTGTAATGCAGTCCAGTGCTGTGTAAGTAATTTCTTATTGTTTGTAGACACACGTCGTACCGTGCCGCAAAATATCGGGTGGGAGTAAAGGGATGTTCTTCGTAATGCTGTTGCATCTCCATTCTCTGTTGGTTCGTGATTCGACGAACGCCATGATTATAACTCGTCTGTCAACGAGGCTGCCCTCCTCACCGTGCCGTCTGATCCACGTTCTTACTGTATTCCGAGATATATTAAGCTCTCGCGATATTTCCCGTATGCCATAGCCTTGCTCACTGAGCACTATAATCCGAGCTCTTTGTTCTATCAAATCAGCCATTTTACGGTTCGCAAAATTTATAATTATTTGTTTTATTAAATTTTATTAAATCTTTAGCGAAATATGAATCTCTTTCTTTTTGACGTTTGAGACTAATTTCATACTTGACGAATTATATTATTTGTCATTTTTCTTTTAATTTGATTAATACTCCTCTATAATCAAAAGAGTTCGTATAGGTTTTGAAAATAAACCATGAAATAACATAGTTTACTTGTTTCTTACTATAGGCAAACCAAAGAGGATTCTTTAGTCATTGGGCAAACCATACGGAACGACAGTTAATTCGAAATTCAAAAGGGGTTCTTTATCTGAGTGCCAACTTTATCAAAAAGTGCATTATGGAAAATTAATCTTTACGGTTTTGACAATTTCAAACGAATTATCGGCCGAGTGGGTCATGAATCCGGTTGTTCGACTGTACATGCATTTATCAATTTGTTCTGGTATCTTTATTGATTCATGAGCAGCAGTTATAAGTCTAGAAATAAGGAATAGGCTTGGAATAGAGGATTTTAACGCACATAATATTTATTTAAGCTTTAAAAATAATATTATATATAGTTTAAAAAAAACTAAAACATACGCTTTTGTCATCCAAACTAAACGTGTATGCAAAATTTCAGCTCAATCGGAAACCGGGAAGTGGGTCAAATTTAACTTCCAAGTTTTTTTTACATAGTTAGTTACAGGTGAAGCTAATAAAAGCGTGTTAAAAAAGGGTTAAAAAAACCCAAAATCGACTAAAAATCCGAAAACGTAAAAATATAAATACTGCTGACGTAATCACCATCCAGACCCCCATCCCCCCCATGTCATCAAAAGTAAGCAAAGCAAAGACCCTCCCCCCGTCCCCCCTGTAGTGCTTACATAATACTTGAACTGTATCCCAATACTGCGGTTGCATATAGGAACAGAGACTGAATCACTCTACAAATTATGCGCACTACGTAAAAAAATATCCTGTATACAACATGTCCCAAAATTCAACGATAAGCGGGCACCAGAGGGTTGACCAGCTCATGACTACTCGAGAAAAAAAAGAAAAGAAAAAAAAAAACTCAATTTTTAAGAAGTTACATCAAAAAATTGAAATCCTTAAAAAATTTACACCCCTTAAGAGATTTTTAATTACCATGACCACAATGTTTCAAATATTTCTGAATTTCTTTTTGTACCAGAAACCTAAGTAGCCCTGCTATCCACCACAATCCTTGAAAATTCCAGAATGCCTGTAGATTTGACACAAAAATCAATCAAAATTATATTTCACCCTAAAATTTTGAAAGGTTTTTACTTTCGGTCCACTTTAACTCATCGTGGTGTAAAAAAAAAGTATGGACACTACCATGGCAAGTTTTTTTAAAAATTGACGCAACTATCCAAGATTCCAAAATAGTATAATACTCTAGGAAAACTAGCCACAAAAAAAAGAAAAACGTACTATTTCTGAACAAGAACCAAATTTCATAACTTTTACTATGTGCCCAAAATAGGTATTTTGTTGTAAATTCTTCGAATTTGAATGGTACTTGTGCGTAGTCAATAACATTTAGAAATTAGAGAGGGATTATACGTTAGAGAGAGATAGATAGATTAGATAGATAGTATGTAAAGTAGGAAAAAAGACGTTTTTAAAAATTATACTTCGTGTCTCCACAACTACAAGTCTGCTAGTACGTCTGTAGCGTACTATCACCTGTCATCTCTCCACAGACTAGACTTAGGATATCGATGTAGATTTTCGTTGTGAGTAACAATAGGATATCTAGAGAAGTTGCTGTTTTTATAAACATTTTCTCGATACAATCTGCTAGCAGCATTAGCATTGCATCCTAAGTAGAGTTGAAAACTTCCAGGAAAGTTTCCTTTTCTGAGGAAAGTTTCCTGAAAACTTCCAAAACTTCCGAAACTTTGGAAGTTTTCAAATTATGTTTTTCTATTTATGAAATCAACAAATTCGTTGCTTTGGGATTACTCAGAATCAGTAACGGCAAATGAAAATGATCCTTTAATTTAGTTCTGTTTTTTTTATTATTTTAATTATTTATGGTACCTATTGAAGCAAATTGATGAAATAACGTTTTGTATTCAATCGGCATAAATCATACGAAGGCAACGGGCATAATGTAAACACCGAGCGGTGTGACGGAAGTTTTAAAATATTTATTTTTAACCTATACCCTACCCCGCATCCCGTCCCGTGCTCGCTGTGTTCGAATATTTAAAATCTAGCTAAATGTAACATATTTTAAGTATAAAGTATCCCCAATTACTGTTTTTATAAGTAAAAAATAATTTCTGAAAACTTCCAAAACTGCCGCAGTTTTGGAAGTTTTCGGGAATATTACCGGTAAACTTCCGGAAAACTTCCAAAGTTTCGGAAACTTTCCGCAGTTTAGGATTCCTAAGTCTAGTCTGTGGACAGATGACAGGTGATAGTACGCTACAGACGTATTAGCAGACTTGAAGTTGTGGAGACACGAGGAATAATTTTTAAAAACGTCTTTTCCCACTTTACATACTATCTATCTAGTGTCCATACTTTTTTTTTACACCACGATGAGTTAAAGTGGACCGAAAGTAAAAACCTTTCAAAATTTTAGGGTGAAATATAATTTTGATTGATTTTTGTGTCAAATCTACAGGCATTCTGGAATTTTCAAGGATTGTGGTGGATAGCAGGGCTACTTAGGTTTCTGGTACAAAAAGAAATTCAGAAATATTTGAAACATTGTGGTCATGGTAATTAAAAATCTCTTAAGGGGTGTAAATTTTTTAAGGATTTCAATTTTTTGATGTAACTTCTTAAAAATTGAGTTTTTTTTTTCTTTTTTTTTTTTTCTCGAGTAGTCATGAGCTGGTCAACCCTCTGGTGCCCGCTTATCGTTGAATTTTGGGACATGGTGTATAAATATGTAACGGAAACATTTAAAACGAAAAATTACTTACTTTTTTTCTCAAGTTTTTACACGAACAAACACAAAATTTCTCGCCACAACACCGACGCGAGCGCAAGCTCCCTGCAATTTGGTAAGAAAGGGGAGACCATTTCGGGCTCTCTGTTGCTAAAGTGACATTTTAAATCCTATTAGTAATCTATATCAATTAATTTAACAATTTTGTTATTATTGTAATATTCACTAACGGACAATGTTAAATTTGCATGCTGAACTAAGTTTGCGGAATATGAAGAACTGTAAAATTATTATATAATAAATTTTTTTTCTTTTTTTTTCAGAATTTTTACATCCATAATTGTTGTTAGTAACGCACAAAAATACTTATAAACTAATGTTATAAACTCTGTTAAAATACCATATTTCAGACAAATAAAGAATTTATTTATTTTAATAATCATTGTCCGTGTAGTGTATAGAACCTTATTAAGAAATTACGATGTGTTGTATGTTCATCGATATTTACGCCAATTATGAACCGATTTAAAAAAAAAAAAAAAAGTTCCAAAGCTCCCGAGGTGGTCCTATTTAAATTTGGTGACGATCTGATGAAGAATTTCGGAGATATACAATGGAACTCTTGAATGAATAACAGCATATCACTTGCGATTACTGTAATCGCATGCATTGTTTATGCCTTTAATTCTTCAATGCACCTAGCTTGGCAGTGGCACCGACCTCAGAAGCTGTTAATTTTTAAGAAAATTATTTTATACATTTTAGTTTTTTTTTTTTTGTTTTTTCTTTTACTTCCCCAGTCGGGGAGCTCCAATTTTGAGGGGAAACTCCCGTTATGCCCCACCTCTCTGTTTGTGGCACACTCACCGATGGTCTCGTTGTGTGGGCCCCGGGGTGCCCAGATGCTCTGCTCCAGCGGGTGGTACAACTTGAAGCAGAAGCCGTCCTTCTTGCTTGGACGTTCTATTACTTGGCAAGAAGTCAGGAGTACAGTTCCAACCCAATGACTGCTCTGTAAAAAGAAATAACAATATTAATAATAGAATAGAATACAATAGAATAGATCTTTATTTCATGTAAACCAGATACAGGCACTTATGAAATGTCTAGACTCTAGGTGCGCGGTTCCAAATAGTAGACCCTATGGAGAAGAACCGGCAAGAAACTCCATGGTAACTCTTTTCAAAAAATAGATTATAATCTTTATCAGTACAATGTTGTGGTAAGAGCTGCGACAATAATGTAATTTAATGTGAATAAAAATAAGACTAGGATAATAATGATTTGCCTCTGAATAAGATTGCCATGGCAGTTACAAGCTGACCAGTTCCGACAGACGGCACCCGTTCTAATAATTTAATGTGTATATACATGTGTGTATGTGTAATGTGTATGTACGTGTAATAATTTAATGATAAAATAATAATTTCAAAAATTAAAACCCGTCTACTGAAAAAATATGAAACAAGAAAATATTGACCACGGCTATCCTCTGAAAATCATTATGAGTATCTATTATTATTTTCTTGTTTCATACTTTTTCAGTAGACGGGTTTTTAATTTTGAACTTAATTTTTTTCAAAGTCGCGAGCTACAACCAGCAATTTATATATTTTTAAATGTGCTAATTATGTCATTTGATACCCAACACGGCATAATTAATCAATATCTTTTTTAGTTCACGTCTTTATGGCCTCTATAAGGCGCCATTATATTGAATGTGACGTCACATAGCCTATAACCAGCGGAAAATCAAGACGCTTCCAACGATACCTCATTTGTTGAATTATGATAAGTAGTTATGAAGGAACAGATGAACATACATACAAACCGGTCAAACAAATAAACCTCTCCGTACTCGGGTAAAAATGATTATTAATGATTATTTTTTCGCGATTACGATGTTGGTCCCATAGAGAAAGTTGTTCAGTTTGATGGTCTGATCCAGTCCTTTAAATATGACCACGCATTTCTGATACACGTTGAATTATCATAGATTATAAATTTATAATATTATTATCTATGTGATTATCAAAATTTTTGTTTTTTTTTTTTTTGCATTTTTTTGCATTTGGTGCCTTAATTTTGTATCCAATAAATTATGTTTCTTTTCTTTCTTTATTTTAGTTAATTATTAAGGTTTAATTTTTTTAATTTTTAATTTTATTCGAGGCTTTTAATTATTACGGATGAAAGGCTTACCTTCGCTTTAGGGCTTTTGTAGAGCAACAACAATCCAGGCTTCAAGACACACCATAACTTTGTCCACGACTTGAGGGAACCTCGAACCTAAAAGCAAACATCTATATATTAATACGTGAAGACAAAACTTTGTACCCCTTTTTAAGCATATTGCATGCGGAGGAGTGTGAGATTTGGCATAGTTAAAGTTTATACGGAGAAGGAGTGCAGAAAGCTAAAATTATGGTCGAATTTCAACCACACGACGACGACTAGTTTGTATAAAAGGTAAAAACTTTTTTTTTTAAACTATACAATATATTTTTATGTAATGCGCATAATTTGTAGAGTGATTCAGTCTCTGTTCCTAAATGTAACCGCAGTATTGGAATACACTCCGCGACTCCCACGGAGACCCGGGGGTCTCACAAATGTGATCAACTGTGACAAGGACGGAGGAGGGGACAAAAAATCACGAAATTAAGCACAAGTCAGCGAAGTTTTGTGTTTTTTTTTGCAGCATATGGTGAGCTGAGGCCTTTTGGTTATGCAATACCACACCGAGCCTAATTTAATGTCATAGCTTACATTTGTGTGCGCAAGTGAGCCTGCTGCAATGTACAATTATTGCTGTGTCACTCCCGGCTATTCTGTTTCTTACTGTATATGGTGTGATTTAAACATGTATTGTGTTGACCAATAAACCTTATTTCTTTCTTTCTAAATTAGTGTGACGTACTTTATGGATGACCCCTAAAAAGCTATAGAGTAGACTTAGAAGAAATTCACATGGAGTCTCTCTGTTTCTCTCGTTTCTTCTGCAGTTATATCTTAACTGACTGTAAAAAAATAATATTTAGTAGACTTACCTTGAGCCAATCAGCGAGCACGACGACGGATGGGTCTTCGATAGAGTGCAGTAGCGCCGACGCAGCTCTTTTCTTCTCTCTTCTGTAGTGCTGTCTTTGTGCTTTGTAGCTCTCTTTGCGGGATAGTGCCGTACTGGCCGTCCGCGATATACCACCCACCGCTGTCTCGGAAGACTGGAGGAGAAGAAATAACATTCATAAAAGGCAAAAAAAAAAAAAAAAAAAACATTAACGTATAGTGAAACTTATCAGCGGGTCTACCGCGTAACTAAAATTGTAATGAACATCGACATCGGTATTAAACTTCAATACGATCGTGAGAGCCTAAACTTTGAGCTAACTTGTAAAAAAATTACCTATCATATAGTTGGGACTCCTATCTTCATGATCGGTAAAAAAAATACAAGTTAGCTCAAAGTTTAGGCTCTCACGATCGTATTGAAGTTTAATACCGATGTCGATGTTCATTACAATTTTACCAAAATTGGAACTAACGTCGCTACAGAACAAAATTGACTTCAAATGTCATTTTTGTATGGAAATGACATTGTTAAGAGCGACGGCAGCGACGCGTGACCGGTTCAGGTAAGTTTGTGGCACTATACACGTTTGTCGGTTACCTATATACTATTAATCATTTTTCATTTATTACCAAAAGAAACAATACAAGTTATTTATACATTTCCTTATAAATCTAGGTACTTAATTTACAATTTAATTTGGTTAAGGAAATGTTTGTCCTGTGGCCTCCATATTAGGTCGAGCGAGCATGTCTCATGGAGCCCTGTATTTGATGTCAACTATTTAATAATGTTTCCAGGTTCGATAATAATGTATAATATTACACTTTAGAAGGCATTCTCTCAATTTTGTCTTTAACACATTACCCTGCTATAATTTTACTTAATTTGGTAAGTTATTATAAACTAAACCACACATACTAAACACATTTTTCTTATAGATATCTTTATGACAGCGTGGGCATTTACCTTGTCGGAGGAAGTACCGTCGGGCGGTTGTGCCCTGTCTCCGGAAGCTGGAGTGGTTATAATAGGCGCCCCGGGGGACCTCGGCGGCGGCGTAATAGTCGGCTCACCTGAAACCAAGACATCTTCATCAAGTTGCTGGTAGAATCTTAGGGGCCGTTCAAGTATTACCTAAGCAGATTTTTTGCAATTATTAACCCCCTCACCCCCTCCCCCTTGTCAGCAAAAGTAAGCGACGCTGCTACCCCCACCCCCTCCCATGCTTACGTAAACATTGGTACATGCATTTTTCAATGTGTTCTGGATTGGCGGAAGAAAGGCAAATGCCCACTCTTGGCCAGTAGGTAGGCAGGTTCGTTACACCAATGTGAAAAATACAAAAAAATATCTTATTTAGTAACTAAAATATTGTTATTATTTATTTGTTTGTAACACTCGGGAATTAAAAACTTATATTAAAAAGACATTCAATCAATTATGCATGTGATGCAATCTTCATTTCCGCACGTTATGTCAATCCATTGTCAATCTTATAAAAGTAGTGATGGCAAATGTCACAAAAAATCGAAATCAAATAAATCGAGAACTGAATGATCTTCTGAAAAACTTTTTTCTTTTGTTTCGCTTCCTTTATTAAAACGTTTAATTTCTATAGAATAGGTAAAATAAATGTCTATTGATTGTCTTCCGAAATCTATGCAGTGCTGGTTCAAGTTTATTAAAAATATCGATTCATAGCTCTATAACATCGGTTTTTGATAAATCGATGCCGAATCGCCATCACTACGGCAATGATAATTGAAATTGACAGTCTGTGTTGACAGTTAACATTTTGTTTGTTGCGGATTGTTTGTTGTGCTTTGTGAATTGTGATTTTTCCTACACGGTTTTGCTATTTTCTATCCGATGACTTTGATTAGTATTATGGCGATGACAACCTTGGCTTTACATTGGATTCCGTACCCGCTTACCACGACGACACTGGCTAGCCAGTCAACTCCATGTTTATTTTATATGAAACTTGAAATTTTTCATACAATTTTAAAATTCTGTCCAAGTTCTATGTAAAAAATTGTGGTTGATTTTGTATCTATGATGTCAACCCTAATGCCTATGATTTGCTGTATTTATGGACGCCACTTGGCCAAAACCTCCTTAACGAATGGGCATATCCCTTTGGACAAGTGAATAGCGCCCGGTAATTCCCCTACTCCAGGGGTCGGCAAACTTATGAGTCGGAAGAGTCAAAAATTAATATTTACAATGGCATCGTAGTTCCTGAACGGATAGACTGATTTCAAAGCAGTATTTTTTAATTGAAAGCTAGTTTAATCGGGAATCATCTTAGCTATGTATCAAGAAAATCTGTTCAGCCGTTCAAAAGTTACAGCTCTTTTTGTAGTTGGCGTCGGGGGATTTTGACGGTTAGGTTTATTGCCTTTAAAGAGGACACACCACTGCTTAGGATCATCCTTGAATATTTAATCGTAGGATGTTCGCCGTTCGTTCCAAGGTTTGAAGACTTACCGTAAGTAGGAGGTGTGGACGGTGCAAGGACTGGCAAAACGACGTTCAGAGGTGGATTAGGCTGCTTCTGAAAGAAATTTTACCATGTAGTTTTTTTTTAACCTTTCACTGGGATTTATCAAAGGCTGTGGATCAGGGATCAGACCATCAAACTGAACAACTTTCTCTATGGGACCAACATCCTAATCGCGATAAAATTATCAGCTGTCCCATACAATACTTCAATACCTACTCGACCCGACAGCTGATAATTTTTTCGCGATTACGATGTTGGTTTCATAGAGAAAGTTGTTCAGTTTAATGGTCAGGTCTACCGCGTAACAAAATGGTAATGAACATCGACACTGGTAATTAACTTCAATACGATCGTGAGAGACTAAACTTTGAGCTAATTTGTAAAACAAATACTAATCATGGAGATAAGACTCCCAACTTCATGATTAGTAATTTCTATAACAAGGTAGTTTGGTATGAAATGAAATGAAATTTATTTTGCTTGAATCATGGTAAAAAAAGGTGTTACATGGTGATGATATGTGGCATTACATGTTCCGCCAGTAGCTGGCATGCAATTTTTTTTTTTTATATAAACATATTGCATGATATTACAAGATTAGCCAAACAATGCAGATGGAATGTCAAATATAAACTTAGTACTAGGTAGTTTCGAAGTTTAGTCTCTCACGATCGTATTGAAGTTTATTACCAGTGTCGATGTTCATTACCATTTTGTTACGCGGGTTACCGGCTGATCCACACCCTGAAATATAACCACGCATTTCTGATTCACTTTGTATACAGGATATTTTTTTATGTAAGTAGTACGCAAAATTTGCAGAATGATTTAGTATCTATTTCCAAATGCAACCGTAGTACTAAAATTCACACCAAAACCAAATAAAAAATTGATTTTGTATGGCTTGCGCTAATAAATTATGCGTGTCCCCCATACTAAGTCGAATTTTCGTTTTGTTTTAAAGTGTATCCCAATACTGCGATTGCATTTAGGAACAGAGACTGAATATTTCTGCAAATTTTGCGCACTACATAAAAAAATATCCTGGGTACCTACTTGTATACAGAAGATATTGTATACTTGTATACAGGTGATTGTATATATCTCTTGAGATAAAAAAAAAAGAAACAAAACACTCACCCTGCCAGTAAAATACGGCGTGGAAGTTTGAAACTGGGCGCAGTCAGCCCTGAGCGCGGGGGACGAGGGGGTAGTGGATGGGGAAGACGGCTCCACAGCTGGGGATGACGACATCGTGGGAAGGGGTCAAAACATGGTGGATTACATAGGGTACACTAAGCTACAGGAAAGGCATTGCAAAAGAATTATTATTTTCGAATAATTATTTTTCGAATAATTATTTTCGAATAATTATTTTCGAATAATTTTGAATTGACCAATTTTTATTGTTTTACACAGCCGCGCGTTTGTATCGTTGTTGTTTTTAATTTAATAATAGAAACATTTAGAGATGACGTGTCGACGATAAAAGGTAATATTCGTTGTTGTTTTTAAAAAGATAAATAATTATACATAAATAATAATTTTATTCATTCGTTTATTTAATAGTTTATAATTAAATTGGAATGAATAAAGGAATAGGATAAAAATATTTAATTATGCTATTAATTATTATTGTGGAAGTATTTATAATCGATAATTATATCTGGAATGCTAAAGGAAGTACGGATAAGATAGGGATTAGGGTTTTCCTGCAACAAAGAACATATTATTTTTTTATTTATAATATGCACAACAATATAACTACTACAATTTAAATGAAAATAACAACTAATAAAAGATTATAGTTTAAAAAAACTATAGAACACGCTTTAGTCATCCAAACTGAACGTGTATGCAAAATTTCAGCTCAATCGGTAGTTTGCCAGACAAAAAGTCCGTCGTCTGCGCTGCGCCTTAGGTTATAGAGATTTATCTTACCCTACTTACTAATTCTTAACATGAACTAATCCTTCATCCGGCAAATACGTGACATTCTTCGACTTCGATAACTGATAAGCTATATCCTCGGCTGCCTCAATACGCCTCAATTCCACCAAACCCTCTCCTGCATTCCCAAAAGCCTTCGCCAACAGCACAGCTTGCTGAGTATCCCCTTCAGCAGAAATAACTGCAGCCTTCTTCTTCTGCTCCGCTTTCTCTACCAAAAACCTTGCCTTTTCAGCTTCCAATTGCGCAATCTGTTTCAACTCCACCGCTTGCAAAAACTCCCTTCCAAAAGTAATGTGAATAATAGCAATATCATCGAGAATCAAGCCAAACTGTTGAGCCCGTTCAGTCAAGCTTTCGTTGACTTTAAATGACACCATATCTCGTTGAGTTATTAATTCACTAGCATCAAATTGGGCAACAACAGCTTTAAGAACTTCTCCAGTAATCGATGGCAAGACTCTTTGATCATAATCTTCACCAAGAGTCGTGTATATTTTTGGTAATTCATCAGCTATTGGTCTGAACAAAATTCTTAGAGTTATCTCTACTCTTTGTAGGTCTTTGCTGCCAGTAACTGTGGATATGTTGCGTGGATTGGACTTGATGTCGAAGATTATCGGCTTCTGCACCCATGGGATCAAGAAATGCGTGCCTTCACCAACTACGAGGTTCTTGATGCCCATGAATCTATCAAAGATGACTGCTCGTTGTCCTCCGTCAACGTTATATAGGGTGTTGTTTGCGACTCCACCAACCAAAGTGGCCGCGACGCCCAATTGGGCTAAACGGCTGAAGATTTTCATTGATATTTCGATGTCGAATTCGCCTATTTGTTTTTAAAAAGTAGTTCTATCTTCCCTAAGATGGAAGAATTTTATCTAGAAACCGTTCCTTCAAAGATTACGGTGTTCCTAATTAGCGTAAAGTAATTGCGCAATCAGAACACGAATATTCACGCAAGATGCTGGTTGCACAAACAAAAAAAAATACACTTATCGTCTATAATTTTCACTCTCTTACTCTCGTCACAGAGTAGAAAACTTCCGCACTGAATTATTAGAAGACTGTCATATTTCACACGTCACACTAGAAAAGAAACTATACTTATACTTAATATATTTTTAAATCTTCCATCGTCTATATCTTAGGAATGGCTAAACAAAACTAAAGGCTTCTCAAGGTTTAATTAACAGGTAATTTATCACTTGCCTTTTATGACATGCTTGCTGAAAAGTGTGTAGTCTAGGAGATATGGACATCGAAAATAACATCATCTCAAACCCGAGCGATAATAATGTGACAATAAAAATATTGAACGAGGTCATTTTTAAAACGCTTTTACTAGCTTCACCTGTAACTAACTATGTAAAAAAATCTTGGGAGTTAAATTTGACCCACTTCCCGGTTTCCGATTGAGCTGAAATTTTGCATACACGTTTAGTTTGGATGACAAAAGCGTTTTCTTTAGTTTTTTTTTAAACTATAATAGTTATTATAGTGTGGGATAATAATGAAATTATATTCTAATCTCTAGGACTACTTTATTGGCACGATTGGCTTCTTTTGGGTTCTATTTCCGCACCAAACACATATTTTTATGGCTTACAGATAATTGTTCCAAGTCTTTGTGTATGTATAGCCATGTCAGATGTGTCTGTAAATTGAACCGACGATATAGCAGAAATCCTAATGCACTAAAAGCATTATAAAATAACCTAACCGTCAAAAACCCCTGACTCCAACTAGAAAGAGCTGTAACTTTTGAACAGCTGAACAGATTTTTATGAAACGTAGCTAACATGATACCCGCTAATCCAGACTTCAATTTTTTTTAAACTGCTTTGAAATAGGTCCATCCGATTTGGAGCTACGATGCCACAGACAGATACACAGGTACACCGATACACAGATACACACTACAAACTTATAACACCGTTCTTTTTTGTCGGGGTTCAATGGATTCAGACAACATGATAAGATAAAGTCTCTAGCTCCTAAACTAAAAACTATAGTTTAGGATACCGTACAGCGTGCGTGAATTTATCTCAAGTAATTAGATAATTCCATAGACAAAAATAACCTGCATCAGTTCAATCTCCGGAAGTCTAGACGCAATCTCATCAATTCAACCTTTTCTCTGGCAGAATAAATTTATTCTCTGTGATATCAAATTGTTACCATTGCTGGCCAGAAGGTCAATTCTCGTTTCCCGCGAGATCATCTCGGAATCGAGTTTGCACTTCGCGCGCTTAGGTATCATCCATAAAGTACGTCACACGTTAAGCGCGGCGGGGGTCGATGAAGTGTGACATTATGTGACAAGGGGTGGGAGAGGTCCTAAGTTTCGTGACGTCACATTTAAAAAAAAAAAGAAAAAAAAAGATTACTAAATCATATTAAAAAATAATTTAAATGGAAATAAAACTCATTTCGGAACTGCTGTTTTAATTTAATAATTTCTAGATGTAAAATTGCAAAATATGTGACGTCACACTAGGGTCTCACAAAATATGTGATCAACTGTGATAAGGACGGGGGAGGGGTCAAAAAATCACGTAATTAGTGTGACGTACTTTATGGATGGCCCCTTATTCCACTGTAAAATCTCGTAAATAGCAATTGTTTACTTCAATCTCTTATTACACTTACGACTTGAAGTATAATAATATTTCGATTAATGCTAAAAATAGATTCGAGTAAACAATTTCGATTTGCATGATTTTTTAATCGAATAAAAACCGACTTCAAAAAACTAAAAAGTATAAATAAAATATTTGGGCTGCTGACTCCCGTAACAACTGTCAAAGGTATTCGTATGACAACCGGCTACCTAATCACGATGCACGCTCGTAATCGGAATCGACTCAATTTTGACACTACAACAGTGTTCATTGCGTTGCTCAACTTGTAGGGCGTAGTGGTTTTAAAAGCATACCGCGCAATGTAATTTGTTGGACTGTCAAAATTGAATCGATTCCGATTGCGAGTGTGTATCGTGATTACCCTGCCGGATCACGGAGGGATCTCGATGTTTTAACAAACGGTCACGAATATAAACCGCATGCGCAGGTATTATAAAAGGCAATATTAACTGTGTAGAGAGTGACTGTATTTGCCTAGCTAATAGATTACGATAAGACGTATTGATTGTTTCCTATCGATCACTATGATTCGGACCTTGATCTAGCTTGATCCCTTATCGATTGGTGATAAGTGATAACAATTCAGAATATTATACACTGAATATTTACCTCTCTACTACTTACTCACTATCTTATTATTTGCATTCTCCATCCAAACCAAGTTACTTGGTTGAAATTAAAACAATAACTTGTTTATTTCTAGGCGATGTAGATATGTTAACTTTGCAGGCTCCATCCGAACCAAGTACTCGGTTGTAAATGGCAAAATCTTGTTTATTTTTAGCAGTTAGGTTTTTTAGTGTAGTAGGGTCGGCAACGCGCGAGTTATAGAATAGAATAGATCTTTATTTCATGTAAACTAAATACAGGCACTTATGAAATGTCGAGACTGCGCGGTTCTAAGTAATAGGTCCTATGGAGAAGAACCGGCAAGAAACTCCATGGAAACTCTTTTAAAATAATATATTACAATCTTGATCAGTACAATGTTGTGGTAAATAATAAATAAGAATAATGAATAAAACCAGCCCATTACTGTCCCACTGCTGGGCACGAAACTCTTCTCAGTATGAGAAGGGTTAGGTCGTAGTCCACCACGCCGGCCTGGTGCGGGCGGACTACACACACCATCGACAACTTTATAAGGCTCTCTCAGGTGTGCAGGTTTCCTCACGATGTTTTCCTTCACCGTTAACGCAAGTGATAATCAAATTACGATTCGAACATAAATTCGAAAAGACTGAGGTGCGGTTCGGTTTCGAAATCAGACCCTCCTGCATGGAAGGCAAGCGTTCGACCTCTAGGCTATCACTGCATCAAATAAGAATAGGATAATAATAATGATTAGCCTCTGAATAAGATTGCCATGGCAGTTACAAGCTGACCAGTCCCGACACACGGCACCCGGTCACGAGCATGACGCATGCGTCAGCATCGCTAAGCTTAATCATGTCCGGATGATGCCCCTGGTGTTGCAAGCGTCCATAGGTTACGATAACCGGTTACCATCAGGCGGGCCGTATGCTTGTATGCCACCTTAGGGCCAGGGGCGTATTTATCATAGGGCCAAGGGGGCCATGGCCCAGGGCGGCAGGCAGCGAGGGGCGGCGAAGCCGTAAATATTTACCTAGTGAACAAATGGTTCATTATTAGGTTTTTTTTTTTTTTTATTTGACACCATATCGGTACCTATTGTACATAGGTACCTGTTGCATACCTATACCATATTTTTTCTTATATGAAATATTTTCACTTCATTTAATGGGGCGGCAAAGGTAACTGGCCCGGGGCGCCAAATCTTTAAATACGCCTCTGCTTAGGGCACATCCTTAAAGTACGTCACACGTTAAGGGGAGGAGGTCGACGAAGTGTGACATTATGTGACAAGGAGTTGGAGGGGTCCTAAGATTCGAGACGTCACATTTCAAAATCGAATACATATAAGTGTTAAAATGCCAAATTTGAACTTTTAACGAAAACAATATTTCCAATTCTATCTGTATGGCAATTGATTTATTATAGTATATTAAAAAGTATTTAAATTGAAATAAAACTAATTTCGGAACTGATGTTTTAATTTAATAATTTCTAGATGTAAAATTGCAAAATATGTGACGTCACACTAGAGAGGTGGGGGTCTCACAAATGTGATCAACTGTGACAAGGACGGGGGAGGGGTCAAGAAATTACGAAATTAGTGTGACGTACTTTATGGATGACCCCTTAGTGGTATAAAAAAAACTAATTCAGATATTGAATCATAGGATTGATTTATCGTTGTTTTGAAGTAAATACAGGAAAACTGGTAGAGTACCTAACCACGTGGTGTACCTACCCTTTATCAACTTACTATATTTAGGCAAATTGTGGTTACGAGTCTAAAACCAATTTTACTAATTATTAAATAACAATTTTCCTTTTAAACATTAACTGACTAATGTTCAAGTTAGGTTATTTATAAATACTTAATTGTCCTGTTTATCGATGGAAATCGGCCATTTGGAATGATTAGGTAATCAGTAGAATAGATCTTTAATTCATGTAAACCAAATACAGGTATTTATGAAATGTCGAGACTTTAGGTGCGCGGTTCCAAATAGTAGGTCCTATGGAGAAGAACCGGCTAGAAACTCCATGGAAACTCTTTTAAAATAATAGATTACAATCTTGATTAGTACAATGTTGTGGTAAGAGCTGCGAGATTAACATTTATTTAGTACACCAGCGACCCGTGGGGGCTTCGCACGGATGCAGTTTCTCTACTATCCTTACATTACATATGAAAGTATTATACACATAAACCTTCCTCTTGAATCACTCTATCTATTAAAAAAAAACCGCATCAAAATCGTTGCGTAGTTTTAAAGATCTAAGCATACATAGGGACAGCGGGTCTACCGCGTACCTAAAATTGTAATGAACATCGACATTGGTATTAAACTTCAATACGATCGTGAGAGCCTAAACTTTGAGCTAACTTGTAAAAAAAATACCTATCATATAGTTGGGACTCCTATCTTCATGATCGGTAAAAAAAATACAAGTTAGCTCAAAGTTTAGGCTCTCACGATCGTATTGAAGTTTAATACCGATGTCGATGTTAATTACAATTTTAGTTACGCGGTAGACCCGCAGATTGGGACAGACAGACAGCGGGAAGCGAATTTGTTTTATACTATGTAGTGATAGGTACCAAATTTTTGGTTAGGTAAACTATTTTTGGATCATATGATTCCATTATGTACGCACGGCTATTATCATGCTATACATTTTCAGTATAAGCTGACCTCTCATTGCACGGAAAACCAATACGAGGTCAGAGCTTATACTGGAAATTTATAACTTGATATGTATCCGTGTTTAGTGTGTGTACTAAACAAAGTGTATCAGAAATGCGTGATGATATTTAAGAGGCCTGTTACATTTCAACCGTGATTTTTGCGTTAAACGGCCAACATTGGCGTTCTATACTGAGAAAATTTAAAAAATAAAAAAGTTACTACTAACGTTGCAAACAAGCACACAGCCCGCCTGGTGGTAAGCGGTTACCATAACAACAATAACAAATGGAAGGTTTCCAAAACCAATTATATATACCTAACTACCATTTGGTTTCTAGTTACTGTAGAAAGCAGCAAAGAAGAGGAGGTGCGTGTATCTTAGTCAAAAATGGTATACAATCTAAGAACATATCTAAAATATCAAACGCATCAACTCCAGGTGTACTTGAATGTTGTGCCATAGAGCTTATTAAGTATAAGATAATTGTAGTCTGCATCTATAGGGTACCAAATGTAAACAATTTTGACTATTGCATGGATAAATTGGAAATTATTTTGCGAGATATATCATGCTTACATTACAAGAATATTATATTATGTGGTGATTTTAACATAGATGTGCTTAAAAAAAATCGTCACACTAATACATTTGAATGTTTATTGAATAGTTATAACTTAAAGTTAGCATTAAAACAACCCACTCGGATGGCTAGATTAACATGTATAGATAATTTTGCACATAATTTCAGTAAAACATGTAAGACTAATGTTGTAGAATTTGCCTTATCCGACCATACAGCACAGCTACTTCACTGTCCCGTACAAACATTATACGCCATAAATTACTGGTACATGACAAGAAGAGACTACAATACTGACAATCTAACTAAATTTAAAAATTATATCAGCAGTCTTTCGTTTTCGGAAATTTATGAAACAAATGATCCTAATATAGCTTATGATAAATTTATTGACATATTTCAATTGTTATACAATCTATGTTTTCCGGAAAAACTAATTAAAATAGATATAATTAAAAAACCAAAATGGTTGTCGAAAGGAATAAAATTGTGTAGTCGTAAAAAAAGAAAACTTTTATGGCAGCTTAGATTAAACCCTACTAGTCAAAATAAGACTTGTTTTAAGAGGTACTCCAAACTGTTTAAAAAGGTAATACACTTGACACAAAAGGCACAAAACAACTATTTTATTAAAACATCCAAAAACAAATCTAAAAGCAGCTGGCAAATAATTAATCGTGCTAAACATAATTTACCGAAACATAGCATACATCAAATTAAATTAGAAAACCGCTTAGTGACATGTCCCCAGAAAATTTCAGAAATGTTTAATGACTATTTCGTTACTAAAATCCAATCACAAATGCACGTTGCCAGTAATCCCAAATGTCTTAAATCAGATTGGAACATCAAATCTATGTTCATGTCACCCAGCGTACCAATAGACATATACAAAATTATCAATTCTTTGAACAATACAGGCAGCGTAGGGTATGATGATATCTCCAGTAAAGTAATAAAACATGTATCAGCGGAAGTATGTGGTCATCTAAGTCATATCATAAATTTAAGTATAGGGGCGGGTGTCTATCCGTCTGCTTTAAAAACTTCGATCATAAAGCCACTCTATAAAAAAGAAAATAGAGATCTAATGGAAAACTACAGGCCTATCGCACTTATTCCAGTCATGTCAAAAATATTTGAGAAATATATATATACAGAACTGGCTGAATTCATAAAAAAAAGTAATATTTTATGTGATGAACAGAAAGGCTTTCGACAACAACGGACAACTAATATGGCTATATATGACTTTTTATACAATGTTATTGACAATATTGACAAACGAAATCCAGTATGTGGCATATTCTGTGACATGACCCAAGCATTTGACCACGTACATTATACTACATTATTAAAAAAGTTGGAAGCTTATGGCATAAGAGGCACTGTCCTTAATTTAATAGAATCATATTTAAAACATAGATATCAAATTACTGAAATTAGACATATAAATATCGTAAAGAAGAAAGAAGAGATTTATCGATCGTCAGGTCGTGAAGTGAAATATGGGGTACCCCAGGGAAGCGTTTTAGGACCATTTCTTTTTATATTGTACATTAATGACTTGCCTAAATGCATTGAAGACCCAGTGACCCTATTCGCGGACGACAGTACTTTGTCAATACCTTGTAAAAGTGTAGAGACGTATGAAATTGATATTAATAATTGTTTAAAATCAGCTATACAATGGATGCAAGAAAATAATTTAAAAATAAACCTAAAGAAAACGAAAGCTATACATTTTACCCAACGGTTACCTAGTATGAACCTTAACATACAATACTGCAATGAAAACATAGAAAAAGTTAACTCAACAAAATTTCTTGGCCTTCAGATTGATAAAAACCTTAACTGGAAAACACATATTGAAAGTTTATGTAAAAAGCTTAGTATATCTGCATACGCTTTACACACACTTTCATTCACATTATATACGGATGCTCTACTTACAGCGTACTACGGTTTGGTAGAATCTCATCTACGCTATGGGCTAATATTTTGGGGTAACTCGACGGAAAAAGAATCGGCATTCAAGTCTCAAAAAAGATGTTTACGAGCGATGTTTAGACTTGAGAAGACGAATAGCTGCGTGCCTTATTTTAAAAATTACAAAGTGTTAACTTTACCGTGCTTGTACATATTAGAAGTAGCTGTGTTTGTTAAGTCGAACCCGCATTACTATAAGCGTCTAGCCGACGAATTTCCACGCAATAGACGCGACAATAGTCAACTTTGTCTCCAATCCGCTAAGACGACCCTGATGCGCAAAAGTGTGTACTGCATGGCACCAGTCATTTATAATAAAGTACCTAAAAGTTGGAAGGAACTGCCTCAATCTAGGTTTAAAAATAAACTTCGTACCTTTTTGACCGCCAGAGCATATTACAGCGTGACTGAGTTCCTTAATGAAAAAGAATTTGTGTTGACATAATTAAATTTAATTCAAGGTATCTGTATTCTGTATAATAATGCTGATTAATCTTTTAATTTCACTAACCCGAAGTAACATTAGAATAAGAATATATGATATTTTTACCTGTATCTCATTAAAATTTTATAATTATTATTTTGCATGTCACGCTGTGACAAACATGTCTGCACTTAATTTATGTTGTCATCTTGTATATGCACTTGTTTTGTATGTACACACACATGTTTATGCAAATAAAGCTTATCTTATCTTATCTTATCTTATCTTATTTATTCACCATAAAACTGTGATGTATTTGCATGTATGTAGGTATTTTATTATTTGTTAATGTGTGCATACCCTACATTGTAATGCTACTACTGTATTGTTACCTGTAGATATTCCTTCAAATAAATAAATAAATGAGGCCAAAAGGAGATGGCGGGATGAGCTGGACATTTATTTAAAGGATTGGCCTCACAATGACAATGTGGGTTGGTTTGACGACATGGTTGGCGCAGTGGCTAAGCGATTAGCTTTCTGCGCTACGTGCCGCGGGTTCGATCCCTGCACGGAACAAATATTTGTATGATCTACAGATAGTTGTTTCGGGTCTGGTTGTGTGTGCATGTGACATGTATGTTTGTAAACTGTACCCTCGATACAGGAGAAATCCTAGTGAGGGGCAATGTTCCTAATTTAAAACTAAACTAAACTAAAACTAACTAAACATCGCAATGGACCGGGAGAAATGGAAAGACAGGAGGGAGGCCTTTGCCCTGCAGTGGGACATTACGGGCTCATAATAATAGAAATCCCTAGCACAAAGTTTGACCACCTTACTAATGCCTACACATACACTCCACATGCTTCAGAAAGCTACCATCCTTAACACTTGCCGCTTCACCAGGAAATTCCTATCATCTTCTACACTGTCATCCACTTATTCAATATAATCATCCCCTCATACGCTTGGTTCCGGCCCGCGTATGAAGGTTTTTGACCCTCCCAAAAGGAAGCTCAGGTAAAAAAAAAAGATTTTGAAAAAAAAAAAAAAAAAATGGTTGAATTGAGTCTGTAAGAAGATTGAATTCAAATTATATTGAAATCGGACTCAACTATAAAAGTAGTAGAATACTGTATTTTTATCAACTTTCAGTCATAGAGTAAATTAATTACGAGAATTGGGCTTCTGAAATAAACGAAAATGAATCGTTCTTTACCAGAACCATCGTTACTAAGTAGGTTACAGTAAATCAGATAGATAAAACATTGATAACAGTGGTAGGTAGATACTACACGTCAGGATTGATTGATTATCTAGTTGATACGAGATATTACTGTTAAACAATATGGACTAGCGGTGGAGATCAAAACATCAACTGAGGTCGCGATTTTGACAGATGGAAGCGTAAGTTCACGCTTAGGCTGACATTCAGAGACGACAGAAACGAATCTAAGCGTGAACTTACGCTTCCATCTGTCAAAATTTGTTCGTAAGTTTGACAGATGGAAGCGTAAGTTCACGCTTAGACTTGAAAATTGAGTACCGAAATATTCTTTAAAATCTCAACGTAGTATAAAATAAAGTCGCTTTCCGCGTCTGTCTGCCTGTATATCCGCTAACTCCTCCTAAACCACGCAACGGATTTTGATGCGGTTTTCACCATCATTTTGAGCATTTCTTTCGGAAGGTTTGTATGTCTAATACTTTCATATTTCATGTAAGGATAGTACAGAAATTGCAATCGTGTAAAGCCGGGGACGGATCGCTAGTATTTAATATAATAAGTCCAACCTTATTTATTTATTTATTTATTTAATCATTTATGTACACACAAGAAAAGACACAGCAAACATTAAAAATAGGAGAACAAAGTACAAAGGTACTGCTTATTTCACAAAAGAAATCTCTTCCAGCAGACCTGCGAGAGGAGAATTTAAAACATGAAATGTAGACAGCGATGCACAAGAATAGATCAAGATACAAATAGTGGTCCTTAGTGGTCTATTTAGGTTGGTCTACAACACAGAACACAGAAAAACTAAAAATCATTATTAAGAAGGATATTGAGACTTAGCTATGAAAAGAAATTCCTTCTTTGGCTACACTTGACACTTGACTTCTTGCTCTGCAAGTAATTATTGCACAACATGGCATTTACGAGTATTTTAAGAGCCGCTTTCTACAATACTCACTTCGTTGCAGTCCGTGAGCGTAAACAGCGCGATCGCACGTTTTTTCGAAACATGAGCATTTGCTCGTGCTTGTGGCGCGCCTGCCCCGCCCACAAGGCCTTTCTAACCTCTTTTCTGTGTTCTGTGGTCTACAACCTAGGTCATAACTTTAACTTTAGGCAAACGAAGTTAGGGCTAGAAGGCCGTGTCTGAAGGTTGTAGGATTTCAGTCTAGCTACACTGACCTAGATTTCGACCTTGATTAAATTAACGATATTTGGAAATTCTTTTTTGTTCCAAATCTACAACAAATATCAGAAATGCGTGGTCGTATTTAAAGGTTATCAGACCATCAAACTCAACAATTTTCTCTATGGGACCAACATCGTAATCGCGAACAAATAATCAGCTGTCCGATACAATACTTGAATACCTACTCGACCCGACAGGGACAGTTCTGATAATTTTTTCGCGATTACGATGTTGGTCCCATAGAGAAAGTTGTTCAGTTTGATGGTCTGATCCACACCCTTAAATATGACCACGTTTCTGATACACTTTGTATAGGTACTTCTTTAGTAATTTTGTCGCTAATAGATGAGCCCGCGGCGCCATAGGCGTAAAAACAATTTCATGTGAACGGGTGCCGTCTGTCGGAACTGGTCAGCTTGTAACTGCCATGGCTAATAATTATTATCCTAGTCTTATTTTTATTCACATTAAATTACATTATTCTCGCAGCTCTTACCACAAGATTGTAATCTATTATTTTAAAAGAGTTTCCATGGAGTTTCTTGCCGGTTCTTCTCCATAGGACCTACTATTTGCAACCGCGCACTGTCTTGACATTTCATAAGTGCCTGTATCTGGTTTACATGAAATAAAGATCTATTCTATTCTATTCTGAATGTAAAATTTGAACCTATTAAATTAGTTTATATTTAAAAACCTTTTTTAACGTAGAATAATAATAATTATTTAACTTTAATGCTAGACTTTTTATTTATTATTAATATTCAATATAATGTACAAAAATTGAAAAAATTATATGATTGATATTGTATCTGAGTTTTAATAATGATGTTTTGTGAAAAATATTGCGCTATATTTTTTTTTAAATGCTGTAAAAAGGTAAACATAATTATGGATCCGGAATTACTTTTGCATTTATAATAATTATTATGACAAATAAATAATAATTTTATCCTATTTGTATCAAAACTTACATATAGATAAAAAAGCCATATAATCCTTATCAAACAGAATTACTGTATAGCTACACTTCTAGTTTTATGATTGACATAAAAATCGATAAAGAACAGACTTGACGACAAAATTAATTGCAAAAGGATCAGCCTTACACAGGATGACAATCTCCCAAGGAATAACCAAGTTTCTTTATACAGGATAATTTTTTATGTATAGTTCGGCCGTTCAGAGAATGCGTTCCTGACACCTGTCAGTTACGAACAAACGAGAATTTTTTGTTATCGAAACATTATTACATAATAGTAGATATCTATCGTTTACATGCACTACTGATACAAAATTCTATTAAAATTAACCTATAATAAACTAAAATAGTTTAGCGCTAAATATAATCTTTAATAAAAAAGAAACATGTTCAACTGACAGGTGTCAGGAACGCATTCTCTGAACGGCCGAACTATAGTGCACAAAATGTGCAGTGGTTCAGTGTCCGTTCCGAAATGCATCCGCAGAACAAAAATGCAATCCAAAAAAAAAAAAAAAAGATTTTGTATGGTTCACATAAACATAGCTAAGATGATACCTGATTAAACTAGCTTTCAATTTAAAAAAGGCATTGAAATCGGTCTATTCCTTTTGGAGCTACGATGCGACAGACAGACACAGACAGATACAAACTTATAGCAACCCTGTTTTTTGTAGGGGTTTAAAAAAAAAAACTCTGAATAGTATGAAGTGGGACTTCTTTGTCATCTAATCAGTAGTTCTGTCGCAGGGATATTGTCAAACCAGTGATATTATTTCATACTGGGCGTAGAAATAAAAACTTTTTCTTTCTTTCTTTCTTTCTTTCTTTATTTCTTTCTTTATATTATAATTGCACGAAACTTTGTCAACCGCAACCGCCGTAAAGAACGCAGTAGAACTGTAGCCGTGTTATTGTCAAACATTGTACTGATAAAGATTATAATCTATTTTTTGAAAAGAATTACCATGGAGTTTCTTGCCGGTTCTTCTCCACAGGGTCTACTATTTGGAACCGTGCACCTAGAGTCTCAACATTTCATAAGTGCCTGTATCTGGTTTACATGAAATAAAGATCTATTCTATTCTAAACCAGTGATATTATAATTTCACTAGCGAAATTATAATTGCACGAAACTTTGTGAACCGCCTCCATTTCTCACAATTTCATTTCACGGGCTCATTTCAGTGACATTATAATTCCACTGGAGCCACGCAGTGATACGGACCAATCATTGACCGTCGCACAATTTAACGGCCTTGCACATACAGTGAAATTGTCAAAATATTACTACTTTGTAATATCACTGCGTGGGTCCAGTGGAATTATAATGTGACTGAAATAAGCCCGTGAAGTGAGAAATGGAGGCAGTTGACAAAGTTTCGTGCAATTATAATTTCACTAGTGAAATTGTAATATCACTGGTTTGACAATACACCAGTGGCGAAGAGTCCATACAACCCGATTCCCATCGGCTTCCCTTTAGGAATTGGTTAGTGCATAGACCAACGTAATATGGCTTGTTATTCAGTTAGGTCGAGCTCTTCCTTCCAGACATGACTATATATAGATCACACAAGAGACGGTATGGATTTTTGTCTTGCAGCATAGAGTTTTTTTTTTTGAGAATTTTTGGGACGGCTTCCCCTTCTAAAACTGTCACCCTTCGCCACTGCAATACACGGCTACAGTTCTACTGCGTTCTTTACCTGACAACAAGGCGAGGAAAGTCATGTTTTTGATAATCTGTTTACCGTCTTTCAAGTGGAAACTTCTTTTGTGTTTTTTATGACTTTACAAATAATTTATCGGTAGTATAAATATTATTGTTTTCTGTACACTAATAAAACGGAATTTCAACAACATGGGGGCTTCTGCTATTTGTCATCACTAAGACAGATGGAAGTTGCTGTAGTTGACTGTCACACCGGCTGAGTATGAGGTCTTGTGTTCAATTCCGAGTCCCAGTATTATATTATTTTTTATAGATTAGATTTTTATTTCATGTAAACCAAATGACATGTCGAGACTCTAGGTGCGCGGTTCCAAATAGCAGGTCCTATGGAGAAGAACCGGCAAGATGAGGAGACCACGTCATCACCAAAACATTTGTTCTAAAAACCCAATTGATTGAATTAACACAATTAACTAAATTAGTACAGTTATAATTAATTGTTTACTAATTAAACGCTCACTCTTGACCCATATCTCATCTCTACATAGTATAAAATAAAGTAGCTTTCCGCGTCTGTCTGTCTATATATCCGCTAACTCCTCCTAAAGAACGCAACGGATTTTGATGCGGTTTTCACCATCAGTTAGATAATTTTTCACGCAAGGTTTAATGTTAATACTTTGATATTTAATGTAAGGATAGTAGAGAAATTCCACTAGAGCTGTGAGAGGTAGCGTAGCGGTGCGGTTGAAAAAAATCAACCAATAGGATTACTTCATTCTAAGCCCGCAGTAATCCTATTGGAAAGAAATAGGTAATAAATCTTTTAGTTTAAAAAAAACAAAAGAAAACGCTTTTGTCATCCAAACTAAACGTGTATGCAAAATTTCAGCTCAATCAAGTGGGTCAAATGTAACTTTCAAGATTTTTTTACATAGTTAGTTACAGGTGAAGCTAATAATAGCGTTTTAAAAAAGCACAGACATATTGACAGCACAAAAGACAGATCACTACAAAAAGAGTTCAATAAGTTTTTTTTTTTTTAATCTAATATTTTTCGGGGCTTCAGTCGCTCTAGGTGACTATGCCAGCCCCATGGGGAATCGAATATTATATATTGAAACCAGTGGCGAATTAACACATTTGCCGCCAGTAGGCTATTCAAATTTTGCCGCTCGTACCAACGTCTACAATTCGATACCCTAGTTCACAATCATATTAATTACAAATTTATGGTCAATGAAATTGTAACTTTATAATTTGTGCACTATCCTCTTAATTACACCACCTCATTCCCGTAACTTTTATGATTGTGAAATACCCTGAACGATGTGTCAGTTCCTAGATTATTTTTACAACCCAACGATTTAGTTAAGATTACACAAGAAATTGTTTTTGCGTATATTTCTGAGCTAATAAAAGGTCAATCATGTACTACTAATAAGGCGGAGTAAGGTAAACGCCTTAATTTTGGCCCCAAATTTGTCGCCCCTAAAATTTTCCGCCCTAGGCTTCAGCCTACTCAGCCTGCTGGTAAATCCACCACTGATTGAAACCAAGTATTATAAACTGTCGTCATTCAACAGTCTCCTTGCCATACACAGCCTCACGTAACAGAACAACTTTTTACAAGTTTGCGACACTGGTTTTGTCAAAATAATGTTTAGGTTTCCATTAATAAGATCCAAGTCGGGTATAATCCGACATCTTAAACTGCGATATTGGCCACTCCAGCAAAAGGTGTATAAAATCTTCAACCTTATCGCATATCTCGCACATTGGCGATGGTTCATCACCCACCAGATATAATATAGATGATATGTTGATATTAGCCAGTATTACTCGGTGCTGCCACTTAATTAATTTAATTTATGTTTGTTTAACAGAACAACTTTGAGTATAGATACCTTGATAGATACTCAAAGCAGAACAATGTCAATTTTTAGTAATAAGTGATCTTGGTGTAAGTTTATTTAAGTTTTGTGCGTCATACTGGGCGTAAAAATAAAAACTTTTTCTTTCTTTCTTTCTTTCTTTCAGATGGTAAAACTTATTCAATGGAATGTGACCGGATAGATATAGGTATGTTTACAAGTATGCCCATACCGAAAGGGTAGCCAGCTCAGCATTTGCTGGGCGCGGAGAGCCCGACGCTGATTTGCAGTAGGCACCCCTATTGGTGGACGTTTTCCTCTCGCACCGATTAACTACCTCGCACAGGTCTGGTGGAAACGTAGCCTTTGAGAAGGAGAGTCTAGTAGTACTCATAATTAGGAACAACTTTTAGTACAGGAACAAAACTGAAATCGCAATAAATAAAACAGATTTTAACCGACAAAAAAGAGGGGTGTTATAAGTTTGTAGTGTTTATCTGTGTGTCGTTTAATCGGGTATCATCTTAGCTATGTTTCATGAAAATCTGTTCAGCCGTTCAAAAGTTACAGCTTTTTGTAGTTAGGAGTCGGAGGTGTTTGACGGTTAGGTTATTCATACACATAATTCAATATTACTGAGGCCCAATTCTCGTAATTAAAAATGTTCAAAATATAGTTCGGATCTCATTCCGATCTACTACCAATGTCATAAATGTCACAAATGGTATTCTCCTACCCTAACAAACAACGTCAAACGTGACATTATATTGTAATGAGATCGAAAGTTGAATAAAAGGCAAATCGGTATTCTGCTAACATTTTGAACTGACACAGATAATAAAATTGACACTTTCGTCTATACAAAAACGTCAAAAATGAGATTGAAATGAGTTTGTAAGAAGATTGAATCCAAATCATACTGGAATCGGACTGAACTTTAAGAGGAGTAGAATACCTGACTTTTTGTCAATTAATAATATAATCTCAGTTCGGTCAACTTTCAGTCATATTATAAATTAATTACGAGAATTGGGCTTCTGAACTAAATGTATCTAGTTAAACAAATATTAACCAAACAAAAATTCTGCTATACTGTATTTGATAAGATTAGTCAACCGACACAGGTCAAGGTTATACGATGTTCTAATACAAACATAGGATAAGTGAACTAAATTTAATTTAGAGCTTGTTACTCAACAACCAGAAGCCCAATTCTCGTAATTAAAAATGTTCATATAGTTCCGCGGGTCTACCGCGTAACTAAAATTGTAATGAACATGGACATCGGTATTAAACTTCAATACGATCGTGAGAGCCTAAACTTTGAGCTAACTTGTATTTTTTTTACCGATCATGAAGATAGGAGTCCGAAATATATGATAGGTATTTTTTTTACAAGTTAGCTCAAAGTTTAGGCTCTCACGATCGTATTGAAGTTTAATACCGATGTCGATGTTCATTACAATTTTATTTACGCGGTAGACCCGCTGATCTTGTATCAATCTGATAAATGTCAAAAGGTATTCTCCTACACTAACAAACAGTATGTTTGTTTGCAACCCTATCGTTTTAATAGTGTTTAGTAATAATTATTATTTATGTAATAATAAATTTGTTTGTCCTTGTCTTTTCAGCCACTAACAACTTCCTTAAGTAATTGTCAGACGGTCTCACATAATTCCGTCTTCACGTGACTCTGGCAGAATAGCCGGCAAAGGCTGAGTTACCATAAAAAAAAAAGTGAAATTATATGGTAATGAGGTCGAAAGTTGATTGAAGCCAAATCAGTATTCTACTAACTTTTTGATCCAACACAGGTAATAAAATTGCTATTCTCGTCCATACATAAACGTCAAAAATGAAATGAGCAAAGTAATGTTTCACATCCAAATGATGCATTTGAAACGTTATTACTGAACCAATCTTTTGTATCAAATGATGGCTGCTGATCGATGCCCATTTTCTTGCACATGAGGGACACACACTTCCATGCTTTATTTTTCATTGTTTTTATTTTATGTAATTTTTTGGTTATTTTTATTTTTTATGTTTGTTATGTGTGCATGCTCGGTGTCCTGGGTGCAAAAAATAAATTGATTTTCTTTCTTTATTTTTTGAAACATTATGACTGAACCAATCTTTTGATCCGGATCAGTGAGTCGGTTCGGTAGAGTTGCACACGCCTACCGCAAAGAATTCTACACCAAACCAACTAACAAATATAGTATAGGTCCTATTGACGAACGGAGGGGAGAGTTATGTAATTGTAGTGACGTCATCAATTAGTATAATTGGCCCACTGTGGGTACTAATTGATACTATTTAAAACTTTAATAATAGCTTTACATTAACACATTTGCTAGAATTGAGGAGAGAAAAAGAAAAACAGGTTGTGACGCTATAGCATCACACCTAGGGTGTTCGTCCCGGGAGTCTCGAGTCTCGAAGTCCCGGGAGTCTCGTGACTATCTTCATCGAGACCGAGACCGAGACCTAAACATACTACTCCCGGGAATTTCGAGACTAGTTATCACCATTATAAAACGTTCGTAGTAATCAAATAATTAAGAAAAATAGGTAAAAGTCTGTAATTACACTAAACAAAATAATTATCGATTTGCTTATCAAGAATAATAATATTCTCAATTCGGGCGCACTGCGAACGGCGTGGGCGGCGCGTCGTCTCGGTAGTCGGCCGCCCGCTCACAGGTTAACTCAGTCAACTGATTGGGTGGTGGAACCAAACTCTGCGTTCACAATAAATAGTCCTGACTGTCGACTAATGAACTTCAAGCTCCCGGAGCCAGTACTCTCTCTCTTCCCGACTGTCAATCCCACATGGTGGTGGGGTCAGCTTTCCTTGTATTTTGCTTCCACTTCACTCTGTGTTTGACATCCGTGTCGGAAACTTTTCATGTCGCCATATTTCTGTGCACTACATCCATCCACCTGGTTATAGGTCTCCCTCGAGATCTCCTATCAGGTAAGGACAGCTGCAGTGCCAGGTTGCCTACGTTAATCCGGTAGTCTTCTCTTTACATGTCCAATGTCCATACCATCTCAGCCTACTCTCCTGCAGCTTGTCGGCGATGTCGCGTACACCAAGACTACCCCTAACGTACTAAAGTAAGGGTTTTTAATTGATACACTACTCAAACAACTTGTCTAGGGAACAAGCAAATTATATCAACTAGTTATTTGTGAACCCTTTAGAAAAAGTACAGGGCCACTAAAATTGATAAATATAGGTTGAAAGTGCATTATTTTTTTAAATAAAGAGGGAAAACTTTAAAATGCACGCAGGGTCGAGTTTTCTAACGTAAAGATTTGGGAGATTGTCAGTTTTCGTTTAATTTTTTCTTGTGAAGCACAATAATTATTGCTGCTTTCTAGTAATTTTTGTGTCTCGGAGCATGATATTACCTCGTCATTAAATGCGGGAAGAGATGCTTAGGGCTGTGGGTATGTTGGAAGCTGGGCGCAGTCAACTCGAAATTGCGGACTAAGACACGCATCCAAGGAGTAATTTGCCGATTATGGGCACGCTACAGGGCTACAGGAGATATAGCCAAGTGTCACCGAGAAAGATACAGGGGCACTTCCCAGAGACAAGACCGTTTTCTGCAGAATGCTGCAAAAAGGCAGCCCCAGATTACAGTTCGTCAGTTAGAAGGAAGACAGCACCAAGTGGTTGTCAGTAACCAAACTGCCAGGAGAAGATTACGTGAAGTCAATCTTTACGCTCGCGGACCGCTAAGAGTTCCTGCTCTGCGACGTGAAAATCGAGGGTATTGCTTATTGTGGGGTAACGCACATTTGCGATGGACCGACAATCAGTGGGCAGGTATTCGGTTTTCCGATGAATCTTGCTTCGGACTTCATCTCGTTTCAAGGAGTGTGTGTGTTTGGCGAATTCCTGGTCGCAAGAGTCGACTCCAGAATCCTCAGGAAGTTCATCTTTACCAAGACCGTACGATTATGGTGTAGGCTGGAATTCGCCTGGGTAGAAGAACAGATCACGTTTGGATACGAGGCAATATAAATGGGAGCAATACCGTGACCAGGTTGTGCACTCTATGGTCTTCCCTCCCTTCCTTCATCTTCCCCTACGATAATGCACGTGTACACACATCATGGCTGGTGGTGAATGTGTTCAGCGAGTACAATATCACGGTATTGAGTGGCCTGCTCAGTCCGCCGATTTCAATCAGACTGATCATGCGTGGGATTTGCTCCGGAGAAGACCTTTCAGTGATCTTCCCCAAAATTTTAACAAGGAACAAAAACTTTTTTCACTTCTTTCCAGAGTATGGAGTCTTATTCCACAGATGACAATTGATAACCTCATAATCAGTACCTGTGCCATACCGATGCCGTCGCTAACGCCTTGGGAGATCCAACAGACCTTTAAAAAGTCTTTAGGAATGTTTTTTTTAAATTACCGGAACATTTTTTTTCGCTTTTGGCAGTATTTTAGTTGATCTCAATAATTTTTAATTTGGTCTCGAATTTCCCGAGACTCCCGGGACTGGTTTTAAAACTCCGATACTGGTCCCGGGACCAGAAATACCCTCGAGACCGAAATCCCTAATCACACCAGAGCGCTAATTCACGTAATTTTAAGACGCGCCGATCGTATTGCAGCGACTCTCGAACTTGACGCGAGCGTATCTCACTGAAGTTCAGAGGATACCAAATGGCAGAATAGTCGACATTGGCTCAATTGCCATAACGAAAGAAGAAGAAGAAGATTACCAAATGTGTTGTTTTGATCAATATTTAATTCCAACTGCGCGGCAACTGCACTTTTTTAGTTACGCGAATTAGCCTACAGGGCCCCAAGTCTGCTAATTTCTGTTATCTCAATAAAGATAAAGATAAATTTATTCAAAAAATTACTTATGGTAAAAAACACAATATAAATCATAATTATAACATAGGTATCATACTGATAGGTGCCTGCACTAGGATAAACCTGTGCCACAGGCGGCAGAAGTGCTTACAATAATGTACTTAAGAGGAACAAAGTTTTTAACAATATTTAACATTAGCAATCTTAAAATGTAATACAAAAATAAATTAATTTCTTATAATAGACCTAATTAACCTAATTTACTTATTTCACAATGGTTATCGCGGTTTATCGCGTCAGAATGATCTCGTAATTGTATATTTTTACAATGTCGTTCAACCGATTTTGATTTATATTGCATACTAGCTGACCCAGCGTACTTCGTACCACCAATAAAAGAACTCTGCACCTACCTACCTATCCTACCTATGTACCTACCCTACCTACCTATTTTTTTTTGTTTAACGTTGTGAGAACCCATCATAGAGCTGTCCTCCGCCTAGGGGGGGCGAAGGAATGTGCCGGACTCCTACCTTTTAAGAGTACCCTTACTTACTCTAACCTATCTAACTATCATACCTACCCTACTATCTACCCTATCTACTATACCTACCCTATCTACCATACCTACCCTCCTATCTACCATACCTACCCTACTATCTACCCTATCTACTATACCTACCCTATCTACCATACCTACCCTATCTACCATACCTACCTTCTCCTTACAATTATAACAAACACAACAAAAAAAGAAATTTTAGCGAAATTGGTCCAGCCGTTCACGCGTGATGACGTGACCAAGGGAAATAGGGATTCATTTTTAGCCGACTTCCAAAAAGGAGGAGGTACTATGTTCGTCTGTATGTATATTTTGTAAAAGTCGGTTATTTGCCAATTATTAAGTGTCGTTCTATAGATTTTGACTACTATTACCTACGCAATAGAAGTCAAAATCGGTTGAACGACGTTGTAAAAACCAACACTTACGAGATCATTCTGCAACGATTGAAACAGCAGAATCAAGGCCTTGATTCACCCGAAGGGTGTATTGTACATGTACACCTACATATCGTCGACGCTGTTATTAGGACCCATGGAATAGCACCGTCCGGATTTTGATAAGGCTCCATAAGTATATCAAAATCCCCGCACGGAACAAATATTTGTATGATCTACAGATAGTTGTTTCGGGTCTGGTTGTGTGCATGTGACATGTATGTTTGTAAACTGTACCCTCGATACAGGATAAATCATAGTGAGGGGCAAAGTTTAATAATAAAAAAAAAATAAAAAAAAAAAAATCTCTTGATTGTCACTTTTTTTGAGAAGTGACCACAATTTCGCCAGTGTCGCATAAAGTGATAGACCATCAAATGCTGGAGTTTTGTTCCTCAACTAAGAGTTCGGTGGGTTGAGCTCAAATGACATAATAAATCAAGGGCATAATATTTACATTTAAAAGTAAATTAACCAATAATAAGCCAATTTTACTATGTACTGTCAATAAATAAAACAGCTAAACTTAAAAAATGTAAAGACATGTTGAGATAATTTGACAAAAACGGTCAAAATTACAACAACTTATTTACTATGAGAATTACAAAACACAGACCTTTTTCTGTCAAAAAAATTACAGTGTCATCATTCATCAATTTACAGATTACAAATTGCTGAATTAATGGTGGGCATTGACAACAACAACTTTTTTATCAGAAGCAATTTTTTTTTTATTACTTAAGAGGAAATGTGGGTATAGGGATTTTTGAAAATTAGGTAGTTGAAAAAACTATTGCTGTCGCTCTACAAGCAGTCCACCCTCAAAATCGTGCGATAAGGACAACTGCAGATCCGACTGAACAGCTTATGTATAAAGTCATAATTTGAGTTTTGGCTCTCACCTATTTCCACCTCCAATATTGGACCAATTTAAAAGGTATTTCATAAACTGAATAACTAAGATAATTATATACTGTGCCCTGATATTTTTTTTTTCATTAATAGTTGTGAAATCTGTACACTAGGCCTTTGTTGGCAGGGGTCTAAATAGGAAATTTTGAGCATTTTAACACACTTTTATTAGCTTCACCTGTAACTAACTATGTAAGAAAATCTTGGAAGGTAAATTTGACCCACTTCCCGGTTTCCGATTAGCTGAAATTTTGCATACACATTCAGTTTGGATGACTAAAGCATGTTCTATAGTTTTTTTTAAACTATAATATTGTATTTTACTTATAAAAATAATGTAATAACAACCTGTTATTTATTGAAAATAAATTATGAAAATCATTATAGAATAGTAAATAGTTTACCCATCCCTGTCATAAATCCAATTAAATAATACATCTGATTATTTAACATTAAACCATTTGAATTTTGTTAAAAATGTATGCGGTCAAATGATTTTAAATTGGGATCCATCTGAAGTCCTAATTAAAGAAAATTTGGCTGAGAATGTTACATCAAGATGGGAGAATATGAGAGGAACCAATCTGTGTTGGAACTTGGTGTGCGGTGTGCGAAGCTGCTTGCAACAAATAATAGAAAGAAATGGTTTACCACTCCGTTACCAGCAAGGCCATATGTAATAAAGCTGAAGAAATTGTTTGTTTTTTTGTTTGAACGTGCTAATCTCTGAAAACTACCCGTTGGATTAGTAAAATTCTTTTAGCATTTGATAGCCCTATTCTTGAAGAAGGTTACAGTCTATTTAACATCACGCTGCTACGACACTTAGGACCGGAGCAAAAAGATAAAGTGTTGGGGCACAAGTCGTTATTTATAAATCTCTACATAGTATAAAATAAAGAAGTTTTCCGTGTCTGTCTGTCTGTATATTTGCTAACTGCTCCTAAGCCACGCAACGGATTTAGATGTGGTTTCGCACCATCATTTTGATTATTTCTTCTGGAAGGTTTATTTATATATTACATTCATATCTAATGTAAGGATAGTAGAGAAATAGCACGCGCGCGAAGCCGGGAGTGGGTCGATAGTGTCCTATTTAAGTTTAAAGTAATACACAAATAAATTAGTGCTAAAACATAATACAATCTTGCAGATTCTGTGGTGATGTTATTGTTATAAACAGAAATCCATTTTTCTATTTAAAATACGTTAAACAATATCCTACATGAATCTTATTGTATTATCTGTGAACTTGTGACCTAATACCACCATTCAACTAATTCAATTAAAAAAGCCTTGTGTTAATATTACTAAATCACATGTAAAAGAAGCCAATTTTCAAAAATAGAATACTTACAGTCAATATTACTGATATCCCAAGGACTGTTCATCAAAATATTCTAATATTTTTTGAACGCGAAAGAATCATTTCGGTTCCAGCAGTACACATAATTATCTCGACTCGATAAGTAGCAGTCTCGAGAATTTAACGTCCGGCAATTGTCGCACGCACAATGTAAGACGACACAAACGGCTAATTATAAAGTACTATGCCAATTCATACAATTCAACCGCTTATTTGAGGGACACCAATACGACTTCCGAACACAGATAAAAACGTAAAAACGCACGTTCACTACACAACACGGTTCTATAGGGAATGCACAGTTTATTGCCCTAATTACAAGGTCTGTATTGTTTGTAACTGTGTCGAAACAATGATAATTTTATTGAAATAATATGCTTCAAGGCACAAAATTTATCCTTTTTCCGATTCTGACGTGACGACTGACGTGTGGCGCTGCACCTTCTTAGTTTACAGCATGTTTTAGACGATTAAACACAAGCCTCATTTATAAATCAAATTAGGACTTTAATCGATTAACTTTTTGTTTTAAGAAAAAGAGAATTTTTGAGGGAATGAGCATTTCAACCGTGATTCTTATAAACTACTTACAGACAAAATAAAGGAATAACCTAGTCAAATTGTAAAACTAGTTAATTTTATATTTGTTATTACTTAGTCGAATTTTGTAATTACTTTAGATTAATACTAAAGTATAGATACAAGATACAACCCTATAAAGACGCAATTTCCAGAGACAAAATAGAAAAACGGAAGTTATAATGCGTTCACAAAACCTAATTTATTGACTAAAATGTTAATATCCTTTGCAATACACAATCCAAGAACATTGTACATAAAACTGGACGTTGCGGCTAGAAGAAAACGGTGAAAACCAAATAAATGGCCTTGAAATAAATCAGTTATTTTTTGCTTCTCTTTCATCAGGGTGACAAAGATTTTTATTTGCGTTGGGATATTATTAGGAATTATGCAAGTAGAAATTATTCATAATTGAGCACGTATTTGTTTGCTAATAGTTAGGTACCAAAACAATTACCATATGTACCAAATAGGTAGGTACTAAATTCTGGTGAACCCATGGTGAAGATTTAACGTGTCATCACTTGGTCCAAAGTTGCGGGTTGATTTATGGATAAATTAAACTTTAAAATAATTAAAAACTAACTTCATAAAACTAATAAGTGCCTAGCTAAGGTGCATTGAAGGATTAAAGGTCCCTACTTCAGAAGCTGTTAAGTTTTTAAAGAAAATATTTTATACTTTTTAGCACAGTTTATTTTATTTTTCTATTTTGAGTGGCATAAATAATACATAAATATGCAACTACAGTAATCGCGACTAATTTGCTGATATCCATTGAGGAGTTCCATCGTCTTTCTCCGAAAGTCTTCATCAGATCTTCACCAAATTTTAGTTGGTTTAGCCTTATGTCATAGTGCTCCGCTTTATAGTGTAGGCAACATTTTTTTGCAGATTTATAGAAGTTTCCTTTCAAAGGTATGTTGGACCACCATACCACCATCTACGCCTTTTCTCTGGATCGCTTGGAAAACTGAAACAAATGCAATCGTGTTTTCAATCATCTAAGAAAGTCCACTGATGTTAGCAATCAATGATCAGGGGGCCTAAAAAGGCCACATTGAGCAATTCATCTAATGATCTGCTTAGTAACTGTCAAACAGATGATTGCTGAATATGAACCTTATGCGGATGACAATAAGAGTCGTCAAATATGTAGATATTTTGACATTCGTAATATGAATCATATTATGATTCATCTAAAGCGGCCTTTTTAGCCAAAGCTTTTGGTTTGACCAAGAAAACTTCTGAAGATTTTGAATTCCAGTTGGACTTTGTAGCTCATTACACAACCACGAAAAATCATATCACGTTAAATTCCGCCTCAAGCAATCATTTATGGTCACTCTACTCTTCTTTGTTTACTAACATTTTATCTTGACGTCCAATCTAATAATGCGACTGTTTCCTTAGTTATATGCGATATAACCACATAAATAACTAAATGGTGACATTTCACAATGAGAGAAACGTTTTTCACACAGTTTTAAATAAAAATATAGGCAGATCTTTCTAAAACTGCGTAAAAATATGTACAAATTGGCGTAATTTTTAATATGGCATCAGCGCACTTACCTATGAAAAATAACGTTTGATGTTGGGTTCCAAACACTTCCACAATCTTTAAATATACGATACATGATTGAGCACTGTTAAATAATTAGTATATCCTCAGAAATCGCCTAGCAAACACTCGAAGTGGAAGAAAGTTGACAATGTTGACATGTCATTTATGTCATTGAAATTATTATTTTTACAGACCATCAGTCTTACCAGCAGAATGCATTCATAAAATTGGGGTAAACTTAAATATCATAAAATAATTATTTCAATCAACACATCCTTTTTATAGGCAGAAAAAATTAAAGATGACTTTAAAAATACTAGAAGCTTTTAAAATAGTTTCTGGATACCAAATGGCCCTCAACATAAACATTCCTATCTATTTGTGCACAACTATCTTGAAAACTTTTACTTTACTCTGGTAACTTGCAAATTATATATTCATATTCATATTCTTTATTTGCATTCCACAATGTACATAAGGTGGTAAAAATAAAATTTGGTAGGTTACAATCATGGACCCTGTAGGGCACAGCAAAATATAGGAGAGGAATATGATACTTATGTTTACTACTGTTGTATAAATAGGAAGATGGTACTTATGTTTACTTATTGCTTTAATTTATTAATAAATATGGATAGCATATTATAATTTTTAATTTATTAATAATATTTCCTAATATGTATTTAGTTTATTATAAATTATTATTAACTAATAGTTATGGAATTTAATGTATTTTTATTTTATTTTTTATATCTATTCATTTATTTCGTTTTATTATTACTGTTGTATTATTTATAGTATTATTCATTTAATTTAATTGGAAATGTTTGTTTATCATTTATATATTCATTAATCGTGTAATAGGCTTTTTTAATAAGTATTTGTTTTATTTTGTTTGTAAATGTTGTTTCGCTGTTTTCTGTTTTTATTGATTCTGGTATTTTATAAAAAAAATTAATACACATTACATAGGGGCTGTTGGAGTGTAGCGTTATGCGGGAAGATGGTAGCATTAGCATATTTTTATGCCTTAATGATCGGCCAGTATGTTTATCTTCGCGTCTTGTAAATAATGATTTATACCTATTTCCTAACAAATTTCAAAAATGTATATGCATGGAAGGGTGAGTATTTTATGTTTTATGAAGAAAGGTTTGCAGCTATCAGTCTGATTTATGTTTGTGAGTATACGGATTAATTTCTTTTATAAAATAAATAGTGTAGGAGCATCGGTACTGTTTCCCCACATGATTACGCCGTAGCTGAGCCACGCGTGAGCATAGGCATAATAAGTGGTTAATGCAGTTTGTATATCGGTCGTCTTTTTGATCTCATCTTGTTATTATAGTATGAGTGAGATGGAAAACATACCTAAAGGTGAATGAACTCCCCTTCAGTTATTTTTTCTAGATGCAATATCCAGTTCTATCTTTATTAGCAAAGAAATACGTGCTCAATTATGAATAATTTCTATAAATTTGCTTAATTCCTAATAATATACCAACGCAAAAAAAAAAATGTGTGCTGGGACCTGGGACACATAGTAGAAGTGAAACTTCAACGGACAATATATCGTCTACCTCCTCCACGCGGCCGTAACGCTTTTTCGTGACAGAAATTCCTAATACTCCCCGTCTATGTATATGGAAGTTTCACTTCAAAACTTGGTCACCCTGATGAAAGAGATGCAAAATATAACTGATTTATTTCAAGGCCATTTATTTGGTTTTCACTGTTTTCTTCTAGCCGCAACGTCCAGTTCTATGTACAATGTTCTTGACACAATCCAATGCATTAATAATTATTCTCCTCCCTTGAAAGCACTGTTTTAACTTTAAAATTCCATTGTGCTTCCTTAAACTGAAGACAATATTTTTTCTGAATCGAGTCCTACTATTTCTATGATCTTTGAACAATCGATTTTGAACGCTGTCATGTGTCAGTGTCATTGTCAAAATGTCAAATCGGGAAAATAAAATATAAATAGACCTGTTTTGGATTTGTTTACAAAACAGAAGAAATTATTAATTAAAAACGTTTTTAAACTCCTGAAACTTGTATGAAAGATGTCTTCGTTTCTATGTTTTATTTGCCACAACACAGTGAACTCTGATACTAATGACGAGACACGGGAAAAATACAGAGATGTCGTGGGCATGAATGTAAAAAAATATTTCATATTATTTTTGTATTTTCCAGAATAATCTACTTTTTTTCGTGGTCTACCCTGGTAGATCAGGAAATTGAGTAGTAGTAGATTATTGAGAGTCGATCGCGGTCCACTGGTAGACTTAAAACACTCCGAAAATGAGAGCAAAGTGCGGTTTTAAAAGGAGTTTCCTCTCACCACGCACGCAAAGTTTACGTGATCGGTCAGAGTGTAGCAAAGGTGCAAGGATTTTAGGACTTAGGTTTTTTGTCCCAAAAAGTCAAAATTCCTATATGGTGCGCAAAACATAGATTTTTCTAACAAAAAGTAAAAAATTAAATAAGGTTTATTTTTTGTACGGACGAAAGTTGGATGTAGTTAGACGAAAAGTATTCAGAGGTTTTCGTCTTACTATAGGTCGATCTACAGGATAGAAAAAAAAATACGTTTTTTTTTTACTTTTTATGAAAAAAAAATCGTAAGTCCTGAAATCCTTGCACACCTATTACTGCACTCCAACCCCCATCAAGATTTTCCCGGATAGTCTCAAGGACTTCTTTGATAATAAATGTTAAATATTATTGTGAAAATTTAATAATAATGTATACTCTTGTTATTTTGTATAGGTACCATGTTTTTAAGCAAATAAATATTATTCTATTCTATTAAATATGAAAGTATTATACTTATAAACCTTCCATGAAAAATTATCTAACTGATGGTGAAAACCGCATGAAAATCCATTGCGTGGTTTAAGAGGAGTTAGCGGATATACAGACAGACAGATTTTTAATAAGTATATTACCTATATTTATTTATTTATTTGTATTGTGGTTGCCAGTAGCATCAAAGTCAAAGTCAAAGATTTTTATTTCAACTGGGCCTTTGCAGGCACTTTCAAAACGTTGTGATTCTAGGCGCACGGTTCCAAGTGGGTTGGTCTGAGAAGATACCGGCAAGAAACTCCATGGATACTCCTTCACTTACTATGTCACTACAACGGTCCCATCAGAATACCAGCGCTGTGACATTTTCTATTTCTAAATGTCACAGCATTATGCTGAGATGGGGGCCATTTTTGGTCTCATCCAGGTTGCTTAAATTATTGTTTTTACTTTTGTACTTTTATTTGTTCCTGGCGAGTCAAGAATTAAAATGTTTTCTTTCTTTCTTTCAGACAGACGCGAAAAATGATTTCCTTATAAGCTATGTATTAAAGATAATTAAAATTCTTTATCTTCATTCCAGATGTGTCCGGATTCTCATTTATGTTATATTTGTCATCACATGTTAAAAAAACTATGGCTTTTCAAGACATTATGTTTAAAAAGAAGTCTAGAATACCCAGTACTGTTTAGGTAAGTCATATTAATACCTCAGATTAAGGTCCAACTGGTTAAAAAAAGATCCCCTATATTTGTTTTTTCAATTATTTTTTCTATTATATGTAAAGTTTTTTTTTTTTTTTATCTCTTCATTTTCCTGCAAGCTGTCTTGTCGACATTTAGCTGGAGTTATGTGTTTAAATTTGTCGGGCATGGTACAGTATCCTGTGATACGTCCATATGTTTAATTCATCATCCTTATTTTAAAGAAGATCTTGCGGCGCTCGTCTTTTCAGTCTTATAAACGTTTTTTTTGGTTCCTCCTTCATTAAATCTATTGCCAGTTGGTTGGGATGTTTATGGATTCGTATGTAAACGTAACGTATATGTAACGTTAAAACTTAAAATTCACAGTGAAAAAGGTACACTAACCTTACAAAGAAATGAAATAAAAAAAATCATTGTATGCTCTGAAGAAAATTGCTTAACAAGCAACACTACCCAACTTTACGTTGATAACATTGACCAAAGTATAAATAGTAACGATTACTTTAAACTAGAGCATGTTAACAACGATTATGAACAATATTTCCCTGAGAACGTTGCTATGGAAACCGTTAAAATTGTCTCTGAGGTGAAAACAGAAAATGTTAACTGTAACGGAATTGGGATGCAAGATTTTGAAAGCAATATAGATTCAGAGGATAACGATACACAATTTGAGAATAACGATGAATTTGTTGAAAGTAACAATGGATATGTTGATAACAACTATGAAAATGATTTTGAATTTGAATCAAACAAAGATGGAGGTGATATTGAAACAGAAACACAGATAGAAATAGAGGATGATCCGAACTATGAATGTTATGACGAAGAAAGGAATGAATGTTTAAATGAAATAAGGAATGAAGAATCTTTGAAGGAAGAAGAATTAGGTATGCATTATGAAACTATTTGAATAGAATAGATCTTTATTTCATGTAAACCAAATACAGGCACTTATGAAATGTCGAGGCTCTAGGTGCGCGGTTCCAAATAGTAGGTCCTATGGAGAAGAACCAGCAAGAAACTTCATGGAAACTCTTTTAAAATAATAGATTACAATCTTGATTAGGTACCATTATTACTTTTGAGGATAGTATACTTTAAGGTTGATAGCTGTTTGGTTCCCGGCGAAGAATGATGAAGAATTTCTATCATCAGTGTCAAACAATTCATCTTTTATTTAATTTGATTATTTTATCTTCATTTAAGATTAATAATCATAAATAATAAATAATCTTTATCTTATATGTATATTTATTAGCAGTGATAGCCTGGCGGTTAACCCGGCCAGCACCTCTGACTTTTCGGAGTCATGTGCGGATTAGAATTTGACTATCACTTGCGATAACGGTGAAGGAAAACATCGTGAGGAAACCTGCACACCTGAGAGGGCCTCATAAAGTTCTCGATGGTGTGTGTAGTCCGCCCGCACCAGGCCACCGTGGTGGACTAAGGCCTAACCCTTCTCATTCTGAGACTAGGCCCGTGCCCACCAGTGGGACAGTAATGGGCTGGATATCAATGGAGAAGACTCCATACAACCCGATTCCCATCGGCTTCCCTTTAGGAATTGGTTAGTGCATAGACCAACGTAATATGGCTTGTTATTCAGTTAGGTCGAGCTCTTCCAGACATGACTGATAGATTACTAGAGACGGTATGGATTTTTGTCTTGCAGCATTCATTGCGGCAATTTTTAGAGGGCATTTTTGGGACGGCTTCCCCTTTTAAAACTGTCACCCTTCGCCACTGCTGGATATATTATTTATTTTATATCTTAATCCCAGATATACGCAAAAATAAATCGAAGAAAAGTAAAAAGAAAGACTTCGAGAAGATTCTGCTGTCTTTAGAAGAGCAGAAGTCAGAGTTAGAAGCACAGAGACGAAGCAACAAGTACGCAGAAGCAGAGTTTAAATGTTACAACTGTGCTTTAGGTTTCTTGTTCAAGGATACCTACCAAGCACACATGATGCGGCATGAAGAGGTAAGGCAACTTCTCTTGGCCCATAACATCCCAATGGTGGGCAAAACCCTCCCCCCATAGAATAGAATAGATCTTTATTTCATGTAAACCAGATACAGGCACTTATGAAATGTCGAGACTCTAGGTGCGCGGTTCCAAATAGTAGGTCCTATGGAGAAGTACCGGCAAGAAACTCCATGGAAACTCTTTTAAAATAATAGATTACAATCTTGATCAGTACAATGTTGTGGTAAGAGCTGCGAGAATAATGTAGTTTAATGTGAATAAAAATAAGAATAGGATAATATCTAATGATTTGCCTCTGAATAAGATTGCCATGGCAGTTACAAGCTGACCAACGGGTCTACCGCGTAACTAAAATGGTAATGAACATCGACTCTGGTAATAAACTTCAGTACGATTGTGAGAGACTAAATTGTGATTGTGGTTTTATTTGTTGTTATTTTTGTTTTATATATTTTTTTTTAATATTTCTGTGTCGGTTGGAATGTGATGTCTAAGCTAAATATATTTTTATATTACTGATAAACGTTTCTTTCTTTCTAAATTTCGAGCTAGGAGTCTCAACTTTATGATCGGTATTTTTTTTACAAGGTAGCTCAGTGTTTAGTATCTCACGATCGTATTGAAGTTTATTACCAGTGTTGATAATGTAAAATGAGACACACTCGTTGCAGAGATGAGAAATTTAATTATAGATTAACTTCGGACACTTTTACAAGTTTTCAACTTTTCACAAGCGACGCCATATTCGAGAGAACGCTACTCACACAATAGACAATGTACCATAGATGACATATCTTTATTAAAAATAAAGCCCACCATTAATTACTAAGTCTCCCATTCATAGATATCTAACAGCAATTCTCGTTTCCTGCGAGATCATCTCGGAATCGAGTTTGCACTTCGCGCGCTTTTTCGACTGTAAAATCTCGCAAATCGCAATTGTTTACTTGAATCTGGTATTACACTTACAACTTGAAGTTTATTTTCATTGGGTGTGTTCAGTTATTACGGCGGACGACGCTCGACGACGCATTATCGTCCGGGTGATCACACTAAACCGTTCAGGACGATCGCTCCGGTCACTCCGTGAAATAGTAGGATGAAAGCCGCACTCGGTCGCACTGCTATCAACCGACCAATGACTGCAGTCATAGGATACAGCAGCAGATAATTTGAGGTCGTTCGATTGGTCACTCGCGTAACGCAGCTGTGGTTCGTTCAATTATTCCCGATGAGCGAGCGACATTCGCACGAGTGACTTTCAACCGAAAAATGAATTACTGAACGTAGCCATTAATGCTAAGAATACGAGATTCGATTAAACAATTTCTCGAAGAAGTCGGTTAAAAAGCGCTCGAAGTGCAAACTCGATTTCGAGATGATCTCGCAGGAAACGAGAATTGCACTCTAGAGTCGATGTTCATTACCATTTTAGTTACGTTAAGACCCGCTGGACAATGATAAACAGATAAACATTTTTATTGATAATAATTCAAATTATAGGTCAGGTATCATACATACAATCATAGGCATTATTATAATCATAGACATCAAATTAACATACATTATTGCATTACAATTCATAATTAAATAAATAAATAATTATTTAATTTAATTTAATCAATGTCATCTATCATTTTTCAAACATTTACTTCCCCAGTCAAACGGCGAATACCTCTGCGTGTTATGCTCGCTCCGCTTCGCGACAGGAGCGGTGCTTCGCTCGCATACCGCTCAGCATTCCGTACGCTATCGCTGTGGGAGATGCCAGGAGTACATACGAGCAAGACAAACGCAGACACATGCGCGAAATTGTCATAATAAGGCATCTGCTGCTACTTGTCATCTGTGTGGAAGAATCTTTCTGTAAGTACTTAACTAGTACGTACAATCAATCACCTAACCATCAAAAACCCCCGAATCCAACTAGAATAATATTATTATTATAAGCCTATGCTGTCCCAATACTGGGCAAAGGCCTCCCTCCCTTTCCTCCACTTCTCGCAAACCCGCTCTGTATCGGGCCAGTCTTTAAGGAAGGCGTTCAATTCGTCCAGCCATCTCCTTCGTTGTCTGCCGCGACCCCGTCTTACTGTCTCAGGACACCAATTCTGTGCTATGTGGACCCACAGTTCGACTGGCATACGGCAGACATGTCCTGCCCAGTCCCACTTAAGCTGAGAATAATATTATAGTTTTAAAAACAAAACTAAAGAAAACGCTTTTGTCATCCGAACTAAACGTGTATGCAAAATTTCATCTCAATCGGAAACCGGGAAGTGGGTCAAATTTAACTTCCAAGATTTTTTTACTTAGTTAGTTACAGGTGAAGCTAATAAAAGCGTTTTAAAAAGAGCTGTAACTTTTGAACGGCCGAACAGATTTTCATGAAAAATAGCTAAGATGATACCCGATTAAACTATCTTTCAATTAAAAACCGGCCAAGGGCGAGCCAGACAAAGGGTTCCGTACCATTATCTATAAAAACGGCAAAAAAATCACGTTTTTTGTATGGGAGCCCCCTTAAATATAATCACGTTTTTTTGTATAGGAGCCCCTTAAATATTTATTTTATTCTGTTTTTTAGTATTTGTTGTTATAGCGGCAACAGAAATACATCATCTGTGAAATTTTCAACTGTCTAACTATAACGGTTCATGAGATACAGGATAGACAAACAGACAGACGGACAGCAGAGTCTTAGTAATAAGGTTCCCAGTTTACCCTTTAGGTACGGAACCCTAAAAAATTTCATGAAATTGATCCATCCGCTTTGGAGCTACGATGCCCCAGACAGATACACAGATTAGAAACTAATTAATTAATATTATAATTTTTATAATTAATTTTTTGCCCCTACATATATGTTTTCCAGATAATTTTTGGTAATAATTATAGCTAAAGTCCTACTAACGGTGGTCCCGACTTCAGAAGCTCTTAAGTTTTTTAAGAAAATTATTTTATACTTTTTAGTATTTTGAAGTCGGTTTTTATTTCTTTTTTAAAGTTTATATGGGGGTAAACTTATCAATATTAAAAACTTTTACTATAGAACCAAACTAAAACGAAAGCTGTTCCATACATTTTTTCGAGTAATATTGAATTATTTATATGGTAAAACAGATTTTTTTCGCGATTTCATAGAAACCGTGATTACGCACATCTCCAGTATTTGAATGTGGAGGAACGAGATATAGTGTTCCTCTATTGAAAAGGGAGGATCCTCCGACCAGGCGAGGTGATATTGCCTGGCGGGCCGAAGCCCAACGGTCGATGTCGGACAGTTGTATATGTGTTAGATACGATTATCTTTTTCCTTGCGCGATGCAGGCCTCGTAATCTGATTGGTCAATTCATATTTTCGCGCCACTACTTTGTCAGTTTGCTGACATGTAAGTAGTTATTCTATGTGGCGATAGGTGTCGCTACATTGAAGATACCCGAGATTGCGCTTCTTCGAGGACTGTACACAAGTAGCAAGCAAGAATTAGGCACAAGTACTGCATTATAAATTTACTTAGTTTGACGTATTTCGTGTCGTAATTTATCGAGTTGCACGAGTTGGATATTGCTTGTATTTTAATAATGGTCAATGATAATGGAATACGAATTTCACCATCGATAGATATGACTTATTAAACCCGAATAACAGTGGTTAGGTGTAAAATTCAAAATTCGTTTATTTGTTTGTCATGCTGGCGCCTCACGTCGCTATTCGTGTTCGCGTATTCGTCTTGTTCGCCCAAATACGACGATGTGTAGTCACTCTATTCGCCTATATTTGCACGAATAAGACGAATACGCGAATACACGAACATCGTATCCGCCGGGTTGTCGGTTTTTGGTCACATATCAAAGGATTGCGAATATATTGCGTTCAAGAATATAGCAAAAATATTCGTGAATGTTCGGCATATTCGCTGTTCGTGACGATGTGTGGACGGTGTGTTCGAGTTATTCGGACTTCTACACGAACATAGCCGAATAAACGGCGAATAAAACCCCGAATACCGAATAGTGATGTGAGACGCCAGCATCACAGGTAAAATGTACAGATGATAACATATAATATTAATAAAGTGCCACTGTAACATACCTATAAGGTGTACAATATGATTAATTTGTCTTATATTTATTAAACACAACGCCACGGTAAACACAGGTAGCAGTAGAGAACAGAAGTATTAGAAAGAAAGAAAGAAAACAGTATTATTCTGGACTCGCCAGCAACAAATAAAATTACAAAAGTACAATAAAAAATGATAACAAAAGAAAAATAATAATTAAAGCAACCTGGACGAGACCAAAAATGGCCCCCATCTCAGCATAATGCTGTGACATTTAGAAATAGAAAATGTCACAGCGCTGGTATTCTGATGGGACCGTATTAATTATTATTAAATTACTTACTTACTATTGAAATAAGGACACACATTACAATACATCATGACATAATTATACCTACTATAAAAATAATTGAGAGGTCTGCAATCGATAATATTATTTATAACACATTTGCTCGTAAAGGGTCTCTTATTTCACCAATTTCAATATCGTAATGTATCTCATTACGTACTTGTGCGGTAATGTAATGTAAAACGCACGGTTTATCAAGATGATCCGTCTAAAACGAACGGTACTTTTTTTAATCTTAACAAAGAGTTTTTATGTCAGAAAAGTGGTCAACATTTTATGAATAAAATTAACTTTGAGAGATAAAATATAAAAAATAAGCGTTTAATTCTTTAATTTAATTAATTTTCACAATAAATTACAACCATTTATCTGTAACAAAAACAAAAAAATATTAATTTACTTTATTAGTATCTAATACTGGCTGTTTTTATGCCTTTGCCAAAAATAAAAAGGGCTTATGCGCGCACATCGCTAATTTGTGAACAAGTAAAAATTATTCCGCGCGCTTTTTCTTTTCGCTGTATTGTTTTTATTTGAAAATTCCTCGCAAATATGTTATAAAACGTCGTATGACATACGTGCGCTTTGATAATTACAGCCTCTGCTTTCTTGTAACCCTCGCCTACGGCTCGGGCTAGCAATATCGCCTCGGCTGTAATTTTCAACTTACCGCACTTATATCATAATGTACTATTATTCATTAGTTACTCGCGTAACTTAAGTTAAAGGACATTCGCGTGACACGGCAGTACGGCTTCAGAACGTGATACCAAATACTTGGTTTTATTTAATGTGATAACAACTGCAACCTGTTTAACACCTAATTAAATAAAAAACCATATCCAAGGTTGCTGTATGCAAAGTTAGTTTTTTATTGTGTGGCAATTGTGTTACGTTATTTCATAAGAGTAAAGAAGGCCCGGATAGCTCAGTCGGTAGAGCATTGGACTTTTAATCCAAGGGTCCAGGGTTCAAGTCCCTGTTCGGGCGATACTTTTTTATAATTTGTTTTAGATTTATCTGTATTTATTACAGCTAAGATGTAACATACTTAATGAAGTTTGAAATAAAAATGATTTTCCTATTTTTTGTTCTTTGTTATACACCAGCGACCCGCGGGTCTACCGCGTAACTAAAATTGTAATGAACATCGACATTGGTATTAAACTTCAATACGATCGTGAGAGCCTAAACTTTGAGCTAACTTGTAAAAAAATTACCTATCATATAGTTGGGACTCCTATCTTCATGATCGGTAAAAAAATACAAGTTAGCTCAAAGTTTAGGCTCTCACGATCGTATTGAAGTTTAATACCGATGTCGATGTTCATTACAATTTTAGTTACGCAGTAGACCCGCCGGCCCCGGCTTCGCAAGGGTGCAATTTCTCTACTATCCATATGATATGTGTATCACTCACACTGTCACAAATTTTCGTTGTCGTTATCTATGCACGTAAAAATGACCTCTAAGGCGCTTACATATCAAATAAAATAAGGTAGTTTTTTGCATACTGCAATGATCCGATCAGTGAATCGGTTCCGCAGAGTTACACACCCTATTTATATCCTTTGAGCCGATGATCCAAATGATATAAATGAAATAATATATTATATAGTATAATTAGCGACCTGTCCCCGGCTTCGCGCGGATGCAGTTTCTCTACTATCCTTCCATTAAATATGAAAGTATTATACATATAAACCTTCCTCTTGAATCACTCTATCTATTAAGAAAAACCGCATCAAAATCCGTTGCGTAGTTTTAAAGATCTAAGCATACATGGGGACAGACAGCGGGAAGCAACTTTGTTTTATACTATGTAGTGATAATAACATAATAATAATAAATAATAATTCATTAATAGCATAATATATTATAGTTTTAGTAATAAGTGGTCTTGATGTAAGGTTTTAATTAAGTTTTGTGCGTCATAATGGGCGTAAAAATAAAAACTATTTTCTTTTTTTCTTTTAAATCTGTTTCGGATCATTTCAGTGAGCCAGATGCAAATTCTAATTTATTTATTTATTTATTAACAAATATCTTATTGCTAACAGACAGGTCCTTTCGCAATAAGTGACGAATATGTTACATTAAAGATAATAATTATATTGAAAATAAAGTGAAAATTTTCGAAAGTTTGTGATTGTGCAATTATTTGAAAATATACGATGGCCCAAATTGCATGACAATTAGATAATCAGATAGACAATTTAATCTAGATTACGAAACAAGAACTTGTTTATATAGGTTTCATAGTAAAATAGCGAGAAATCATAGTTTTAACGCACAGGGTAGCGGCGTGCCGTGTGGCGGCTTTTGACACGCGGCGCTCAACTGTGTTGCGCTATTTCGCTGCGCGGCGCCTGAGGGGTTTAAAATAGTTCGGAATGCGAAAATAACTAAGCTTTATGTAATAAATATGTTTATTTACAATGTTTGTTTCATTATCTACGAGATTTAATCATTACAATACCTTCAAACTACGATAAACATAGTCTAAAAAATCGAAAGTCGAAACCAGTCGGAACGTGAATTTCGGCGCACGGACGGCCGATAATTAATAATTCAATTTAATTGAAATATGAATATATTTCGCATTATTTGTGTGGTATATGTGAATATATGTGGACTTTAGACGTTTAATACGTTTATTTGTAATAAAAACAGGATATTTGCTTATTTAAAATCCCAACTTCCCAGAGCGCCGCGTGCCGTGTGACGGCACAACCGGGATTGTATTTTAGTTTCTTTTGAATTGCGAGCTAAAGGTAGAATTTACAGACATGGGAGATGTTTTAAATGATAGCTAATGATATTGTGCACACAATACAGCAGTATTTCACTAATAAACTGAAAATAATTAGAACAAACATCCACATGTACGTAAACGGTCTTAGCAATATTCTTGCGACTGAACGACTTCTAACCACAAATAAAACGTAAAACTGTGTGAACAACCTCAAAAACTTATTATAAAATGGACTAATAATGATCATTCCATAGAATAGACATACGCCCGATCGGAAACTTCAAAATGATTAGTCATTTTAATCAATTATTCGTCATGGGTCGAAATTACGTCACCGCACAAGAGATGTCCATTTTTCAAAAATCGATATTTTTGGTCTATATTTGTCAATGGTTACTAAATTGATATCAAAATGTTGCCAATATTATTAGTCGACGTTTAAGACATCCCCGGCCCTAATCCATCGACTAGTTTTTGAATTATGAGAGTAAGAACACGCGCCGTCATTCCGCGCCGACAGTCGGCGCGCGGCGCTCAACTATGATTTCCGTTGTGCCGACTGTCGGCGTTCGGCGCCATAGGGGCCGCCATAGGCGCCATAGCCAATAAAATTATATAGGTAATGTTACAGTTATCCATAATAAGTTAAAATGATTTCAATAAATAATTACTAAATTCATTTGATGGTAACAATGCTAAAACAAAATATAAAATAATAAAACAACGATTTAAACAATGTATAAAAAAAATTGGTATAGTCTGTCAAGAAAGTCATGAAAAGGATTGAGGGCGCCACTTGTATATTCTCTTGTTTATTTTTAATATAAATGCCGAAAACATTTTTTTATCACAAAAAATCTACACAGAATAGTAAAATAAACACATCGTTGTACCCAAACTGACACCTACGGTACTTATTTAGGGTTGCGAGCGAAGAAGAATTATAGTTCCTTCAAAATCCTTTTCATGACTTTCTTGACAGACTGTATAACGATTGAAAAAAAAGAGTAAAAATACAGAGTGACTGGTAAATCGAGGGAATCGTTGAAGGAGGGTGTTCTACTCATCATTATAAACAACTTTTACTTTGGGACCGAAACTGAAATCGCGAAAATAAATTCAGCTGTTCCATACAAATAATTCAATATCAATCGACAAAATGTATGGAACAGCTGATTTTTTTTTTCGCGATTTCCGCTTTGGTCCCATAGTAAAAGTTGTTCATAATGATGAGTACCATACCCTCCTTCAATGATTCCCTCGATTTACCAGTCACCCTGTATAAATGAAAAATCTAGAATAACAAAATTGTTGTGTCTAATCTTTGCCCACGCCTAATGTTGTTATCTGTAACCTCTTACAGAGACGCGAGTGGCTTACAGCAGCATCTCAAACGGTTTCACATGACGAAAACAAGTAACAGAACGTATTCGTGCAACGTTTGTGGCAAGAACTATGATAACCAAGCTGCTGTTAGGACACATATGATGTAAGTATAGGTAGTTGTTTCGGGTCTGGGTGTGTGTGCATGTGACATGTATGTTTGTAAACTGTACCCACGATACAGGAGAAATACTACGAGGTGCATTCAATAAGTACCTAGCCTCATCGCCAGAGGGCGCTGTAGTTTCAAAAGAGTTTTACCACAGTGTAGCACATTCTTTTTAAATTCTTTTTTCAAATTTTCATTCCAATCCCTTCATTTGTTTTAATTTGACAACTTATGGAAGCCAACGTGTCGATCGGTTTTACAAAAATGGAAAAAGAGCAATATCGTTCGGTGATTCGATTCCTATTTTTGGAAGGGAAAACGCGCATCGAAATCAAAGAGCGCTTGGATGCTGTGTACGGTGACTCTTCTCCATCGATGGCCACCGTCAAGAATTGGTTCAACGAGTTTGCACGTGGCCGTACGTCGGTTTTTAATGAACTACGTCCAGGTGCACCGAAAACAGCTGCTACGGAGGAAAACATTAAAAAAATCCATGATCTCGTATTGGCAGATCGCCGATTGAAGGTTCGGGAGCTAGCTGAGACTGTAGGCATTTCAGAAGGAACAGTGCATCATATTCTTCACGAGGAACTCGGCATGAGAAAGCTGTCGGCGCGATGGGTGCCGCGTTTACTCACACCAGAAAACAAGCGCAACCGTGAGACCACATCGGAGACGTGTTTGGCGCTGTTTAAGCGGAATCCAGCGGAGTTTTTGCGTCGTTTCGTGACCGTCGATGAAACCTGGATCCACTGGTACACACCAGAGACCAAGGAGCAATCAAAACAATGGATCCAGACCGGGGAACGTGCTCCAAAGAAGGCGAAAACTGTAAAATCGGCCGGAAAAGTTATGGCCACCGTTTTCTGGGATTCACAAGGTGTGATCTACATCGATTACCTCGAGAAGGGTAAAACAATTACAGGGCTTTACTATGCCGATTTATTGGGCCGATTCGACGCCGAATTAAAGAAAAAACGACCCCATCTGGCGAAGAAAAAAGTGCTGTTTCACCACGACAACGCACCGGTTCACACGTCTGCCGTTGCCATGGCCAAATTGGTCGAATTACGCTACGAATTGCTGCCCCATCCACCGTATTCTCCAGATTTGGCCCCTTGTGACTTCTTTCTGTTTCCTAATCTGAAAAAATCACTCGCCGGGAATAGATATGGATCGAATGAGGAGGTCATCGCCGCCACGGAGGCCTATTTTGCAGAGTTTGACAAAAACTATTTTTCGGACGGATTAAAAAAGTTGGAGCATCGCTGGGCTAAGTGTATCGAACTAAAAGGAGACTATGTTGAAAAATAAATTCCCACTTTTCCAAAATTTTCGTTTACTTTTTGTAGGCTAAGTATTTATTGAATGACCCTCGTATAATAGAGAAGGGCAAAGTGTTTAAAAAAATAATGTAAATAGGATATGTTTTTATGTAGTGCGCATAATTTGTAGAGTGATTCAGTCTCTGTTCCTAAATGCAACCGCAGTATTGGGATACACTTTAAAACAAAACGAAAATTCGACTCAGTATGGGGGACACGCATAATTTACTAGCGCAAGCCATACAAAATTATTTTTTTATTTTGTTTTGGAGTGAATTTTAGTACTGCGGTTGCATTTGGGAGCGGACACTGAATCACTCTACAAATTATGCGCACTATATAAAAAAATATCCTGTATATTGCTTTATCCAAAAAATATCAGACATTTTATTAATTTTTTCCTGTTACAGCACACACATTCAACGTAAATTTACGTGTGATCATTGTCCGTCTACCTTCAGCAGCCCATACACCCTCACCCAACACAAAAAGAAGCACATAACCACAGACAACGACAAACAACACTACTGCACAACTTGTGGGGTGGGGTATACCAGTAGGAAGAGCCTGTTGGCGCATCAGAGGAATTCTGTCAATCACCAGCAGAGGGCGTGAGTATACATTGCTAAATTCGTGTAATTACGTGGGTCACTGTTTAAATATGGTGGGCCATTGTGTAAATATGGTGGGTCATTGTGTAAATATGGTGGGTCACTGTGTAAATATGGTGGGTCACTGTGTAAATATGGTGGGTCATTGTGTAAATATGGTGGGTCATTGTGTAAATATGGTGGATCACTGTAAATACGGTGGGTCACTATGTAAATATGGTGGATCACTGTGTAAATATGGTGGGTCATTGTGTAAATATAGTGGCTCACTATGCGAATATATTGGGTACAATACAGTATCTAATTTTCATTCGCGCCAATTCGAAGGCGCGAATGGTGGAAATTTGTGGTTTTCTTCGTTCTTAGATAAATTATTAAAACATAGTTTTAAAACCAATGTAATATTGATGTGTAATTAGTAGTTTATGAAACTGTTGCATAATAGGGGGTATTAAAACACGAGTGTGTTTAAAAATCGAGCCGCAGGCGAGGATTTAATAGTATCACACGAGTGTTTTAATACCTAGTTATGTGCAGGTTCATACACTACTATGTCACCACTCATGTTAAAAAATTATAAAGTAGGTAAAAAAACTAAATAAACACATGAATGGCGCTGAAACCTAACGTCACCACGCATGCGCCCTAGCGCACGCCACCACAGAGAATGTGCAACTGCTATAATTTAATTGAAAACTCCTTAGTCGATCCGAAATGTAGGTATGTACTTTAATAGAAAAAAAGTTATTTTTGTTAACAAAACTGTATCATAATAAAACACACATGTGCATAAAGTCTGTCATTATAGTGCTATTTTTGAATGAATAATTAAAACTTTACGATATGAGTGAACATAAGAACCTATTTCGCTGTAGTTATCAATGCCCGGATAGCTCAGTCGGTAGAGCATTGGACTTTTAATCCAAGGGTCCAGGGTTCAAGTCCCTGTTCGGGCGATACTTTTTGTGTATTTCGTTCGCATTCGTTGAATGAAAATTACTTTGAAAATATTCAATATTTATGTCCGTTCATGATTGTTATTTTTTTCTTATATTTTAATTTCAATTATTTTATTATTAATGTTGATTCACAGATTGATGTTAGCAATAAAACTTCTGAGAAATTAAGCTTTTAGTTTTATTAAGGGACAGCAGTCAACTTGCTTAATACATGACAGATTCTAGGATCACGTCAGGTGACTCGAATGAGCCGTATGGTCGAGTGACTCGAGCACTCCAGTGGTAGGTACTCGAGTGACTCGAGCTGTCCCAGTGTAATTATTGTAAAATAACTCTGATCATATCACTAGTTTGCGGTCGCGCAGTGTGATTCAGAGCAGGGTTGTTGCTGATGCATATTTTTTTCACATCAGCAGATGCTGATGTTTTATCATAGACATCAACGGATGCTGATGCTGATTTTAATTATTTTCTTAAAAAAGCAGGGAAAAAGTAGTGACCATCATTAATTTATATCTAAAAGACGCACAGTTTTCCTAGGTATTGAAAAAAAAAAAAAATTGTCATAGTTCGCAAAACTCGCAAGCGAAAACAACACGTGCTATAAGTCCCGCTCCCGCCCTCTCTGCGGTCATGACGTCACGACTTGAACATCAGCATTAATAATCAACTTCGATCAATGCTGATGTTGATGCTGAAGTTCCGCGGATGCTGATCAACCCTGATTCAGAGCATCGCTCTTTCCATACCTCTGCTAGTGATGTTATTTAATTCCAGATACGAGTGCCCAGTGTGTACCCGCGCCTGCCCTAACGAGCGGGCACTGTCTTCCCACATATCAACAGTGCATTCAGGGACGAAATCCTTCAGCTGTCCCACCTGCGACGCTCGATATAGCAGCAGAAAATCGCTCGTACGACACGTAAGATCGCATACGATCGCTCCGCAACCGAAATTAGCCGTATGTCATATTTGCGGGAACAGTTTCAAGGTACGGTATTTTTTTTTTATACCTGTCTTTTAGTTTTTATGTGCGGATCGCAATTTGATTATCACTTGCGTTAACGGTGAAGGAAAATCATCGTGAGGAAACCTGCACACCTGAGAGGGCCTCATAAAGTTGTCGATGGTGTGTGTAGTCCGCCATCACTAGGCCAGCGTGCTGGACTAAGACCGAACCCTTCTCATTCTGAGAAGAGGCCCGTGCCCAGCAGTGGGGCAGTAATGCGCTGGTTTATTTTTATACCTTTTTGGTGGTGAACAAGCATACGGGCTGTCTGATGGTAAGCGGTTACCGTAACCTATGGACGCTTGCAACACCAGGGGCATCACTCGCGCGTAATAACTGAATACCCGTTGAAATAGGTATTCCATAAACAATGACATTTTACAAATAGACGCGTTGCCCGCGCTCTATATTGGCAAGATAAATGCAAGGTAAATGCCATGCACCGACTGAGAGAATGAGCATGCAGCAACTAATGCCACGTAACTAAACGTCTATTCATGTTTTTCTATCAACCGACATGGCGTATGGTGGCTTTCATTTTCTTTCCCTTTCTTCGCGCACTGTATAATTATATGTACTGCTATGTAGCTATAGTAAAGTTTACGCTATTTTGTAGTGCATTAATGTTGGTGTATGGCCCGTCTATTTGTAAAATGTCATTGTTCTTAAACATTACACAGTGACTTTAATGTTTACTGTCTCATTTTGTTACAGGGCAAAAGCAAACTAAACAGACATCTTAGAGAAGTTTGCGAGAAAGACAAACTTGAGGAAGAATTATCTTCATATTATGAACAACATGCGATTTGAATATAACAAGGAATATTACTGACAGATGTTATTAATTTTTTTTGCTCAAATGAAAAATGTTCCTGATGAGATCTACATATTGCGGTTTCATTTGATTCCGGGCGGCATTTGATCAAATTCTGGCAATGTCCTTTGACATATCGTTTGACAGCTGTCAGTTTGGGTTCGTCGCTGTGATAATTTTACTATTATTGTTTTTGTGATATAAAATGAAGTCTTCGCCTTAATAATCATAATTATTATGAATAAATGAATTAACAACTGGCGGCCTCTATCGTTTTATAACCTTTCAGAGCGCGTAATTTTGAAGAAATGCTCTGATAATTATGGCGTTTCAGTGTCTTAAACGGTCTTATGCAGATTGTGCATTTCGCAAAATGTGCGTTTTGCAATAGACGCACTTCGCAAAATGTGCATTTGGCAAAATGTGCATTTGGCAAAATGTGCATTTGGCAAAATGCACAATTTGCGAAGTGCTCATTCTTCGTCAAACCCAGGCTGGGGTTGTATAATGAAGTTGTATCAGAAGCCCAATTCTCGTAATTAATTTATAATATGACTGAAAGTTGACCGAACTGAGATTATATTATGAATTGACAAAAAGTCATGTATTCTACTCCTCTTAAAGTTCAGTCCGATTCCAGTATGATTTGGATTCAATCTTCTTACAAACTCATTTCAATCTCATTTTTGACGTTTGTGTATAGACGAGAGTGTCAATTTTATTATGTGTCAGTTGAAATTGTTAGCAGAATACCGATTTGCCTTTTATTCAACTTTCGATCTCATTACAATATAATATCACGTTTGACGTTGTTTGTTAAGGTAGGAGGGTAGGAGAATACCATTTGTGACATTTATGACATTGGTAGTAGATCGGAATGAGATCCGAACTATATTTTGAACATTTTTAATTACGAGAATTGGGCCTCTGGTTTCAATACTTTATTGCTATTTGAAATGATCTTTATACGCGGACGAACTCGCTGTTAAAAATAAATAAAACACATTCTTTTCACCAAAAAGTATATAATTCAGTAAAACAAATAAATTGTTTATAATATTTACAAATTCATACAGATTCAATCACATAATATCTTGGAGCATAAACATAATTAACTTTTATAGAACATTGAAATTGTTTATTTTTTATCACGAATTTCATTTAGAAATTATTTCATGAATGCTTAGGTGACAAAAAATGTCCCGTCAATAAATACTACCTCATTAATAGAGCAGAGAAAAGTCGATTTTCAATGTTGAAATTTCCACCCATAGGTCAGAAACATAATTTCTTGGGGAAAGTTGTTCAGTCTCATAGACATAATTGCCTTAACAGAGACACAGCAAGCCTTCTCTTGTTGCTCCATCAGCGACGCCTTAAGCCGAGGCCCCTGTCCCACTAGGGGACGCCCTTAGCTGCATCACGCTTAAAATTACTTTTTCATCCCACCATCTCGGAAAGAGTATTTTTAATCTTCAATATCTGAGTGGAAAAGCCGTTTTTATTCTCTAGAGGATAAAGTAAATTTTCATCCCACCATCTCGGAAAGAGTATTTTTAATCTTCAATATCTGAATGGAAAAGCCGTTTTTATTCTCTAGAGGATAAAGTAAATTGAATTTAGAACATCGTGTGCACTAAGTTTGTGAATTAAACTTTTTTTTTTGCATTTAGTCATTTCCTCGCTGACGTGGAATGAAAAGTTACGTGTTGCACTCGAGTGCAAAGATTTTTCACCTCGTGCTCTTTTGATTCCCTCGCTAACGCTCAGGATTCTAATTTTGAATCACTCGCTGCGCTCGTGATTCAATTTTAGAATCCTTCGCTTGCTCGGTCATCAAAATTGAACACGCGGTTAAAAAGCAACTTTGCACTCTTGTATAACAAATAACTATTTTAACCTTATGAACGTCAGAGTATAAATGTATCGCCGTACCCCTGACGCCAGGCCACTTTTTCTGTCAAATGACCTTCATAAAAAATAGGGATTCCAAAACTTATATTGATATACAACTGAGTTTTTATATGTCATATATTTGTGACGATGGCGTTCAGGGTAAGATTTCGTTTGTCACATATATGTGACAATGGCGTTCAAAAGGTTAAATAGGTTGATGGCCCTTCAGGCTTCACCGAAAGTCCGGTTAAACATTAAAGGCTTAATGAGCAGAGTGGGAGACATTTACCAAAAAAAAAAGGACTTAGTGTCTACCGCGTAACTAAAATGGTAATGAGCTTGTAAAAAACTATCAATCATAAAATTTTGAGTCTCTCACGATCGTATTGAAGTTTATTACCAGAGTCGATGTTCATTACCATTTTAGTTACGCGGTAGACCCGCTGGATTGATAGTGTGGAGGAACGAGGTATGGTGTTCCTCCATTGAAAAGGGAGGATCCTCCGACCAGGCGAGGTGTTAGCCTGGCGGCCGAAGCCCGACGGTTGATGTCGGACAGTTGTATATGTGTTAGATACGATATTATTTTTCCTTGCGCGATGCAGGCCTCGTAATCTGATTGATCAATTCATATTTTCGCGCCACTACTGTTGTCAGTTTGCTGACTTATAAGTAGTTATTCTATGTGGCGATAGATGTTGCTATAATAGTTTCCATAATTATAATTTCTGAGGCTTTTAAAAATTAACCTATTTCCTATTTCCATAATCAGTAAGGCACTAACTTAAATATAAAATTAATTAAATATAAAAATGAACTTAAAAATGTCTTAAAACTAGACGCCTAAAAACCAACTTAACACATAAGTAAACATTATCCCAACTAATAAACGATGAATAAAGTTATATCAAGCTACGCGTAGAGATAAAGTCCAATAACATGGCGCGCCCCTCCAAATAACTGTTTCAATGTGTGTAGTCACATCCTTACCGAGCAACAAATCCTTGGATTTATATTAGTTTGCCGGCCGTCTCAGTACGCACACATGCGATGTGAGTCTTGGTGGCGCTTTGTAAATACTTTCGAACATAGAAATATAATAAACCTAGAAGAGTAGCTATTTATTGAACTTTTCAAATGTAGTGGTACTATTTTATCAAATACACGCGCTTATGAGATTGAAAGAGACAGCTAGCTGTAATCGACTTGTCATTCAAATCCAAATGAAGCCGGTTTTTGAATTGTCATAACTGAAGGACTTAGCGATTTTCCTTAGGAATTGGTGACCATTCATATCGTAATACGGCTACATAATGATTCTGTTCTATTTGACGAGTGCCGAGATTATATATATCTGTCTCTTTGTAACTCATTACGCTGCATATTAGAAAGAATTCACGCTAGCGCGTTACAGTTCATTTATATGTCAAAAAATTGTTACTCTTCTAGGTTTGTAATATTTCTAAGCTTTCAAACGTTTTGAATTTTGGAGGGGCGCGCCATGTTATCGTAGTTTATCTCTACTACATAATTTGTGATGATCGAGTTATTTAAAATGTAATTTGTTTGTGTAACTGACATGACAGCAATGCGTAGACTAATAAAAATTATAGTTTGGCTATATTAATATATAAAAATGAAAATTTCATATTTTTAAGGGCGTCCGGGAAAAAATCCCGGTTTCGACCATATGTCCAGGGTTATTGGAACCAATACATAAGTTTTTAGTTAACTATTATTTTTAAGAAAATAGTTCTGAGCCTAGCATTACTTACTGCATTTCAAATTGAATCTTATTGTTTTGAAATAAGATTAAATTTCCTTTGGCTCAATCGAGCGTCGATTTGGCGAATTTCATATTTTTTTTGGATAAAATACCTATTTTAAAAGTTACTGAAACGTTCAGGTTTTGCGTGAATTCAATTACAGTGTATATCGCGAATTTGATATCGAGGTCAATGTTCAAATATTATAATAATTTAGCATTTATTTAATTTAGCTCATACCTTACTGCATCGAACATCAAAAAGCATGCTTTCTCGAGTTACTCGATCCCCCATCCTGAAGTGTGACTCCACGTGATGTCATTTACTATATTATCGGATTGACTTTCTTTTTTTCAACCTGTTTTTTTATTTATTTATTTATAGTTCATTAAAACTTGTCACAGTTTAGTACCAATTAATTTAAATAACATAGAAACATAATTATGAACATAATTAGGTATAATGGAATAGTGGACATTCTCGCATACTTTATTTATTTATTTAATGCTTTTCATACAAATTTGTACAAAGGTGGTCTTAATGCCTAAGGCATTCTCTGCCAGACAACCTTAGGGTGATGCAGAGACATAAAACATGGTAGATGCACTAGTCATTATTATTTTTTATTATTATTTTCCCTTACAAAACGTTGTTTTATTTGATACCCTCATCTTTACTGAACAATATGCCATACAAACGAGAGGGATCAGAACTGTCGTTTTTTAACTAAAGGCATGTACACAAAATTGCTCTGAGACAGCGCATCCTAAAGATCTACGAGCTCACTTGATGTATTTACCTAACCCACAGACATATAATACCAGTAGCAGACCAAACATTCGCTGAAAATTACGTAGCCATTACGCACACATAGGGATTTACTTATGAAAGGTCAATCCCGGTGTTTTGTCGTAGCTAGCACTGTCACACCGGTACGCACAGCACTTCACCATTTTATTATAATTTTCTACTATCTATTACATCCCAAACAAGTAATATTTCATTTAAACGCGATTTAATCTATAAAATGCGATTGAACTTATGTGTCTTATTATTATGACGGCGCGGGATAAACAAGCTACGCGTCAAATTTTGTCCATGAGTGAGTCAGTGTGACAACAGGTAAAAGAACGAGATACTATTATCCAGTTCTCGCTTTGTACAAAAGGGATAAAGAATCCTACCCATTTAATGGATTCATGTTTGGTCTGTTACTGGTATTATTTATCTGTGACCTAACTGTTAGCCTTGTTGCGAATTCGCATCGCGCCGATTCGCAGATGTACAAGCCCTAAAGCGAATGCAATGCGACTTCACAGATCGCGACGACAGACAGCGTTCAACGCTCATGGGATATTTTTTTTTATGTCGACTGTCGCCATTCGACGATTGAGAGGGTAAAGTCTCAACATTGTGTATAGTCCTCTTCTCAGAAGAATGGATCAATTCTCATTCATAAACAATTAACGTTTCCCTCTCTCCTATACGAAACTCTTGAGGATTCTGCAGCATCCGTTCAAAATCTTTCATCGTAGCAGAATCTACTCCTTCTTCTAACGGACAACTGCCTCCTAGATTTTTGACACTATATACTGAAACATCAGTTTTATGTTCATTTTTAGCATGCAAACGAACATCGGAGTACTTCCTAAAGGATTTAGAACATATCGGACAGTCCGCTTTGTTTTTCCTTTCTTGATGCACTTCCCACATGTGATTCCATTTCATTTTGAGAGAATCGAAACGTTCATTGCACATAGCACAGCGGTATGCAATAACTTTCTCGTGGTATGAACGTATATGTCGTCGGTAAGTTGACTCGAAATAGAATATTTTGTTGCAAGGTACGCACGTAACTGGTTCTGAATTTTTGTGCATCTGAAAAGATTTTTTTTGTTTAATTAAGTCACACAAAATATACATAAAAGGATAATTATTAATAGTCTTAACGTAAACCATATTTGGTCTTATTACAAAAGACTGTTTAAACCAATTCTAAGCTAAAACTCAGGTTTAGGCTCTGGTTTTAGAAAATTGGTATTACAAAAATAAGGTTTAACGAAAGCACTCAAAGAAAGTCAGGGCGTGGAATAAGCTTCCAGAAGACGTAGTCTCAGCGCAAAACGTGAATCAGTTCAAGAATCGACTTGACAAATATTCTCAACTGCAAGAATGAAACCAAGCGGGGAACAGCAGGATACAGGCACTTACCAGAAGGCCAATTCTCGTAATTAATTTATAATATGACTGAAAGTTAACCAAACTGAGATTATATTATGAATTGACAAAAAGTCATGTATTCTACTCCTCTTAAAGTTCAGTCCGATTCCAGTATGATTTGGATTCAATCTCATTTTTGACGTTTGTGTATAGACGAGAGTGTCAATTTTATTATATGTGTCAGTTCAAAATGTTAGCAGAATACCGATTTGCCTTTTATTCAACTTTCGATCTCATTACAATATAATGTCACGTTTGACGTTGTTTCTTAGGGTAGGAGAATACCATTTGTGACATTTATGACATTGGTAGTAGATCGGAATGAGATCCGAACTATATTTTGAACAATTTTAATTACGAGAATTGGGCCTCAGTTATCAACTGCCTGAAATAAATAATAATAATAAAATATTCTTACCTCCATATGCTTCAACAAAGACAGTTTCGTTTGGAACTTCTTCCTGCACAAATCACAAATCAACACTCTCAGATTATGCACCTTTTTATGTTTAGTAAAGTTACTTGAATCACTGAACGTTCTATCACAAAGTTCACACTTATACACTGGCAAGGATGCATGGTCCCGCATATGCTGCTTGTACTTCTCAGGAGTTTGGAACCCAGCACTGCACATCTGGCAGCGAAGTTCATGGTACTCAAGCTTATGGTTGTAAGCGTCTTGGAGAAGATGTTCAATTATATGACGTTTGCACTCGTTGATCCGGTTAAAGTGGCGATGACATTGGTTGCAATCTTTTGGTTGTCGTTGGAGGTATGCTGAAAAGAATATATAATTTGTTGTAAATAACATTCAGAATTAGGGGTTCTATAGTGTAACTAAAATGGTAATGAACTTCGACTCTGGTAATAAACTTCAGTACGATCGGGAGTGACTAAAGTTTGAACTTCGGTTCGCTTCGTGCAATCTCGACTCGCCTCTGGCGATTTCCGATCGATGTCGGTTTTTGCGCCTGAGTGAATGCGACGGAAACAGACGGTTGGTTTTCGATATTTTTTTTACCCAGGATGCCCATGCAAACCTCACAATATTAGGGCTGATCCCATTCTAGGTTTATTCAATGTGTAACTTAATTAACACAAGACCTCATACACTACAATTAGAATAATAACTATAATAAGCATAATACAATAATCAAAAGTAAAGAATTTTAAACCTAACTTTATTCATGTAAATAGTGTTTTGTTTTGCATTAACTACTGCATTTAAAATTGAGTCTTATTACTTTGAAATAAGATTTAATTTTCTTTGACAAACGACCGTCAATTAAGCGAAATTCATAAAAACAAAACTTTATAAATGACTGTAATCGATTCAATAGACAATTATGAACAAAATAATTTCAGAACATGAGCTTATTATACTAAATTTGTATAAAATATTATAGTTTGAAAAAAAAAACTATAGAACACGCTTTTGTCATCCAAACTAAATGTGTATGCAAAATTTCAGCTCAATCGGAGACCGGGAAGTGGGTCAAATTTAACTTCCAAGATTTTATTACATAGTTACAGGTGAAGCTAATAAAAAATACGACTTACTAATAGATTCATTGATGACATCTTGCATAACTTCCTGAGCGCCTGCCTCATGGAACCGAATGGTCACATGATTCACAGTCTTCTCCGGACTGTCCTTGATGTGTGTTTCCCAGTGCTCGAAGAACTCGTCTTCATCCACAATCTCACTGCATTTCTTACACTGATACTCTGGCTTATGCTTTGCACCTAGAATAAGAATATTTATATTAAAGCGAAATACCACTCATAGAGTTAAAACTTCCAGGAAACCTTACCTTCCCTGAGAAAGTTTTCCTGAAATCTTCCAAAACTTCCGACACTTTGGAAGTTTTCAAAAAATATTTTTCTACTTATAAAATCAACAAATTCGTTGCATTGTGAATTCTCTGAATCAGTGACGTCAAATGAAAATGGTCGTATATTTTAGTACTATTTTCTTTTATTATTTTAACTATATCTATAGTACCAATTAAAGGAAATTGGGACGAACGAAAGGCAATTGCATGCAGCGGAGATGCGAATGTTGAGAGGTAGGTGTGGTGTGACAAGAATGGACAGAATAAGAAATGAGTATATCAGAGGAAGTATGAAAGTGGCACCAGTTACAGAGAAGTTGAGAAGTAACCGTTTGTCGTGGTATGGGCATGTGATGAGGAGGGATGAAAATCATGTAACGAGAAGAGTTTTAAGTATGTATGTGGATGGATGTAAGAGAAGAGGCAGACCCAAGAAAAGATGGATGGATTGTGTGAAATTTGACATGAATTATAAGAACGTAAACTCTGAGATGACGTCTAATAGAGATGAATGGAAGAAGAAGACATATTGCGTCGACCACAAATAAAATAGGATAAGGGCAGGAGAATGATGATTAATGATGATGATGTTTTTCATTCAATCAGCTTAAATCATACGAAGGCAACGGGCATAATGTAAACACCGAGCGGTATGATGGAAGTTATGGAAATATTCATTTTTATGTACCTACCCCTCATCCCGTCCTGTGCCCGCTGTGTTCGAATATCTAAAATTTAGAAAATTGCAATATAATTTAAGTTCAAAGTATCCCCAATTGCTGTTTTTATAAGTAAAAAATAATTTTTGAAATCTTTCAAAACTACCGAAGTTTTTTTTTAATGTCTTGGAGGAACTCTACCTATGTTCGCTTGCCGTGGGACGGCGCTGTACAGCTTTGGGGTAATTAAAAGTATAATATGACTAAGATTTTATTATTATTCTGATTACTATAACCACCGGGCCTATCGCCCGTTTCCGGCTTGAAGACGATAATTGGGACACCCTGTATAAAAAAATTCTTTACCTTTTAGCGTTATCAGCTTCACTCGAACAAATGTTTGCTTTATATGTGATTGAACATGCGGAGTCAATTTAGTGAACGTATAAAATTGTTTCAAACACTCCGGACAGGACAAACAATTGTACCCATGTTTAACAAAGTGAGACAAATACTTCTTCATCGATGAGAATTCCTTCTCGCACTTAGTACAGATCAAATTCTTCAATCTGTGGAAGGGTTTCTTGCAATCCATTGCAACGTGTTTCCTATACTCCTTGTGTATTGCTGTGAACCCACACTTTCTACAAGTATACGTTTTTATCCCAGGTTCAACGTTATTCGGTTCAGAATCTGAATCAGCTTTTAAATCATCGTCTCGATCATCATTAGATTCTTGTGTATTGTCAGCGGTCTCAACGGATTCTTGGCTAATTTCTGATTCTTGTTTGACTATCAAGTGGTTGTTGATGTCAATATCTAGTTTAATTATGTCATCTTCGAATTCTTCAAATTCAAATTCATCGTATTCTTGTTTGACAGTTATATTTGGAGCGTTATAGTTAGCTGTGATATCTGGAGTGCAGTCATATGGTTGATTTTCATATTCATCAACGGGTTCTTGTTTGATAACATAGTCTTTGGGTTCTTCTGAAATTTACAAAAAAAAAATTGTGACTACATTATGAACAACTTTTAATAAAGGAGCAACACTGGAATCAGCTGTTCAATACAAATCATTCAATAATACTCTACTAAAGAACTGAAAATACAGCAGATTTTTTTTCGCTATTTCACGGTCTTTTACCAGCAGAATGCTATACTATCACTGAGTACCATCTATATTTATATAAAAATTAATCCCTATTTCCCTTGGTCACGCCGCGTCATCACGCGTGAACGGCTGGACCAATTCCGTTATTTCTTTTTTTGTAGTGTTTGTTATAATTATAAGGAGAAGGTAGGGTAGGGTAGGTATAGTAGACAGGGTAGGTATGGTAGGTAGGTAGGTAGGGTAGGTATGGTAGATATGGTAGGTTGGTATACTCAATATTTTATTGCGTTCCATAATGTATTACAATGGTGGACTATAAAATATAAAATTGATCACTATGGACCCTAAGGTAGGGTAGGGATAGTAGATAGGGTAGGTATGGCAGATAATCTAGGGTAGGTAGGTAGGTAGGGTAGGGAGAGTAGGGTAGGTAGAGTAGGTAGGTAGGTAGGTGCACAGTTCTTTTATTGGCGGTACGAAGTTCACCGGGTCAGTTAGTAGGCTATTTATTTATTATTTATAAATAAATAAATAATCAAGCTATAATTTATAAAGATATGACGCGGGTGAAGCCGCTAGCGGAAGCTAGTCTTGTTATATTTTTTTATCACTTGTTCTTTCGTCGTTTTGTTAATTTTAATTTAAATGTTCATTAAGCATAAATAAATAATCTTTCTTTCTTTCTATATTTGATTGCCTGGTGATATAAAAATTACATACCTTTTATAATAACATTTTCGTTGTTATGAAAGTCAAGTGTTGCTTCAAACAATTCATTTTGAAGTTCAGATGCAGTATCAGTCGATTCAGACCCCTCCGGATGCATGCAGGACTTCGGGACCATAATCTGGAAAAATATATCATAGAATAGAATAATTGTTATTTGCATAATTTACTCCCGCCTTCGGCAAACGACTACAGCGAGCCGAAGTCACTTGCCGAGGACCAACCCACTTGGGACCATGCACCTAGAATCACGACTTTTTGAAAGTGTCTGCAAAGGCCCAGTTGAAATAAAAAACTTAGATTTTGAAGGCGACAATAGAACCACTGTTTATACGAAGTCGACTGCCATCTTCGGCCAAGGGTCAGCGCGAACAAATTATTATAACCGCAACAGTCTCGTTCGAAGTCGTCGCCATGAATCGTCACATGCTACGGAATCTGAAGGATCTCTTAAAAATCTACAAAAACCCCCGACTCCAACTAGAAAAAGAGCTGTAACTTTTGAACGGCTGAACAGAATTGCATGAAACATAGCTAAGATACCCGATTAAACTAGCTTTCAATAAAAAAAACTGCATTGAAATCGGTCTACACAGATATACACTACAAACTTTATAACACGCCTCTTTTTCGTCAGGAGTTAAAAAATGGAAAACCTGCAGGGTAAACACGGTGTACGCTCGAAATCGGAATCGATTCAATTTAGACAGTTCAATAATGAACATCATTTATACCATTTATGGTAAAGGAGCAATTTTAGGGTGGAGAAAATTAAAATAAATATTATAGTTTAAAAAAAACTAAAGAAAACGCCTTTGTCATCCAAACTAAATGTGTATGCAAAATTTCAGCTCAATCGGAAGCCGGGAAGTGGGTCAAATTTAACTTCCAAGATTTTTTTACATAGTTAGTTACAGGTGAAGCTAATAAAAGCGTTTTAAAAAAGGAGTATGACTTACTTTAACAAAATAGAGTTGATGCTTTGTGTCCTTATCCTCTTTATGTTCTTTAAACTTATGTTCATACGCTCCATCATAACTAATAAATGCATTGAAGTCTTCACATTTCACACATTTCATGACAATCATATACTTATTGCTATGGGATAACATATGTTCATATTTCTGACAATCCCATGACAACACTTTCTTGCAAACCTCACACTCATAAGACCCTTCCGAGTTATCCATGTGAAGTTCCGCTGTTTGTTTGTTTGGAAAGTTTCTAAAACAATATGTACATTGCTGATGCGGGCCCCGACTTCCACAAACATGGAGATTGTAACCAATATACCTAGCAGAACAGTCTTTGCAGTTTCTGTACCGAGTAACTATGACAAGGTCTGACCGAACTGTGTGGGTCAACTGTAGATGTTCATCAAGCAGCTCTTCGGTCTCAAATAATGTTTTACATATTTCACATTGGCTGGTCGCTTTGAATTTCACTTTACACTGCACACAAGATGACAAATGGTTTTTCAAGCCCGTGCAGGTGAAGAATTGCTTCGTGCATCCTTCGGTGCCATAGTATTTTTCCTGAATTCTGTTACTCCGTTTGTGTTGCTCGAAGTCTTTACCACACCTGCTGCAAGGTCCTTCGGTATGAATGTCTCGGACTGGAGGTATGATTAGACCATAAGCGATAATATTAGTTTCATGTTTTTCATATTTTTCCAAAGAGATATTTAGCTCGGTATGCTCGGAGATATGGTCTCGGAAATCTGAGAGATACCACCAGGATTTCTCGCAGATATAACATTTGTATAATAGTGGAGCTTCTCTATGAAAACTTCTGAATTGCCACGACCTCCATTCTTCAAAGGCTTCTTGTAGTTCATTTTCATGTAGGTTATCATTTTGTATACCAACAGTTTCGTGGCCTGCAGTATTTCTTACAGCGATATCCAAGACCTTGTCTGCTATATTAGTCGAGTTTTTAATAATGTTTTCTGATGCATTAATTACTTTTGTATTTGTTAAAGGATACGTTAGCATATTTAGATTTTTGGAGGGATTGTTTTCGTTATCAATAAATAAATTATTATCATTTGTCGATGTAACTTGTATGGAATATTCATCACATTTCTCGACCTCTACTTTAATATGAAATTGTATAGGTGCTACATCTTCTACCGGTTGCATTTCTTTCTCCGGTGACTCCGGTAAGTTATTTTTAACAAATTTTTCATATATTTCAGTGATTTTTGGAGGTAAATTTTCAGTTGTAAGGGTTACTTTCTTCGCCTTTTTTACAGTTTTCGGGAATTTTTTAGAACTCTGAAAAACATAGTTGAAATGAGTATTTAGTAGTACTGACAACAAGCTGTGGGTAGACAAGCATCCGATCCGATCGGTGGGTCTACCTCGAAACGAAAATGGTAATGATCATCGACACTGGTAATAAACTTCAATACAATAATGAGAGACTTAACTTTCAGCTACCTTGTAATTCGTTTACCGATTATGAAGATGGTAGTCCTAACTTCATGATCGGTAATTTTAGTGGTGAACCCCTGATTTCATTATTAGGCTGGCAGGGAAAGTTGATACAGAGCGCATGACTTGCAAATGGCGAAACAGAGTAGAGGCCTATACCTACTAAGGAATGGGTAGACAATGCTTCAAATGATGAACGGGGTAAAGGGATCAGGGAACAAAATGGTAATGAATATCACACTCTGGTAACAAACTTCAATACGATCGTGAGAGTGTAAACTTCGAGCTACCTTCTAAAAGAAATACCAATTAAAATATTAGGACTCCCATCTTCATGAGCGGTATTTTTTTTACAAGGTAAGTCTCTCACAATCATATATAATCATATTGAAGTTTATTACCAGAATCTGAATTTCATTACCATTTTGTCATGCGGTAGACCCGCAGGACTAAAAGGTAGGAACTTGTATAAGCAAAAATGCTTAACTTTTTGTCCACCAGTTCCTGGAAATCTATTATTTATTTTAAATGCTTCATGTACAATGTACAAAGGCGGTCTTAATGCCGTAGGCATTCTCTACCAGACAACCTTATATTATTATGTTATCAAATTAATCGGACCTTAATCGAGCGGAGAGGTTGAATAGAAATGGACTGATCACATGATACGGTACAAAAGGTACAAGTATTCAAAACAGATTAAAGAATGGTACTCTTGAGATGGCAAGATGGACACATGAAACAGTGGGAGGACGACTTTCCCTAGAGCTGGAGGAAATAACCGATATTTAATGGTATAGCGTAAACTTTTTGTAACAGAACTCAAGGGACTGAGCATTTTTTTTCATTATAGAGAATGTCATTATTTGGAGTGAAGAAAGAGAAACAACCAAATAATCATGACAATACTTTTAAATATTTGTTTCAATACAAAACACATACAAAACTAATTTCTATGTTATAAGAAGTTTTATGTTACATTGGAAAATGTTATAAAGAGTTTACTTGGTATTATAATATTGATGAGTGAAAGGGTGTTTATTTTAATCCTTAGAAATCTATTATTCGGAATTTAATCCAGCGGAGGTCACGGAACATTTTGTCAACTTTACAGGAGAGTCATTTGAAGTTAAAATCTTTAGAAAAATAATACACTAGGTATTTCTTAAAAATTAAGTCCTAATTACACATTATTTCAAGCGCCAAAGTACTCAGATATGAATTAAACCCAGCTCTTTTGATGCAGAAAAATTTGCTGATTCTGAATATGTTACATACTATCGTCCAAAGTGTCCCTTGAAACAAATAGCTTTTCACCTAGGGTTGCCATCAAGAATATCACAAATCCAGGACAAAAAGAACCAAAGCTCCCGGTTTTAATAATAATAATAATAATAATAATAAATCCATTTATTTCAGGCAACTTGGCCCATACAATAAAATACAAAAATATACACAAATATAAAACAATAACAATAAATTAACAAACTAATACATATTACATAATAACGATAAATTTTAAACTACTGTTGCACAGTAGATGACGGCGTCATGTTTCGCTGACTGGTGTCGCGTAGCCGGCCGCGAAACCGACGATACACGACACCCTTCGGCCAAAACTCTTCTTTGAGGCAGGTCTCGAGATGAAGATTTGGAACCCGCACCACGAACGACTTGAAATTTGTGTTGTGGCGCGACTCCAACTTCACGACTCTCAAAGTCAAGTTGGTCTTCACACGAACATACTCCACGATCTCCTCCACCTTCGTGGTGTGATGTAGTCTGGACACGTACAGCTGCGTCGTAGGTATTGCTGGACGCAGCAGCATATTGGGTCCAACCAGCGCGGTGCCGCACTGATTCTGACAAGGAGGCATCCTCTTTTTCTTCTTCTCCACTCTGATGAAGCCATCCTTGTCACACTTGTCCTCACCCGGATCCCGCTGTTTCAAATCTTTCACAGCGGCTCGGTTTACCTCCAGTTGTTCTACTTTCCGCTTTGTTTGCGACGTAGTAGGTTTCTTAGCGACAACTGCAGCGTAGGCACATTTAGGGGTCGACGTGCCTACACGAGTCACTACTTCTACCGGTGTCGATACAGGGACGGCGGCGGAACAAGATGCAACGCATGCGATTCCGGCAACTGGTGACGCAATTGAGCTCACCGACTCAAAACTGCCAATGGACGCATTTTGTACCCCACGACGTGCGTTCACATTAGAGGCGCCTGATGACCTACTTACCGAAACAGCATTGCGCAACAACACTACTTCGGCACGTAGTTCACCTATGGTGTTATTCGACACCTCCAGCTTGGACTGCACATCGGCCAGGCTTACTTTTAGTGATGTGATATCCTTCAACAGCCTGGTGACGTCGACGTGGTCGAACGTGACGGGGGGCAGCTTATGCAGCTCCTTCGCCACGAAATCAGGCACATCATCCGGGTCGGTCTCCTTCATCAGGGTGATGATGTCTTGAAGACTCTTCTGGGTTCCATCTCTCCGTCGAGAAGGCATCTGGTCTAATTTACCCAGCGTCTGAAACAGCAGCAACTTGCCACTGCTTATCTCATCCTCCTTGTAGGAGGACTTGCAGATCTGCATAATGCTGACCTCGTCCATGTAGTCGATGGCATGCTTGATGAATGCCAACAGCTCGTTGGCTATGAGTGGTTGCGAACTCATAGCTACGACACGGGCAGTAGCTGCCGCCGCGCGATACGCTAATAAAATACACGTACCGAGCAGCGCAAACACGTCCGTACCGGGCCGGGCCGGGCGTTTTGGAGTTCAAAGTCCGGACATTACTATCTGAGAATGATTTTTACCTGAAATAGTTGTAAGTTTATGTTAGCAGGTTTCACAAATGGTTTCGAAAACCCCGCCGGACTCAACCCGGACGCCCTTCAAACTAAGACAAATCCGGGCAAATCCGGACGGATGGCAACCCTACTTTCACCCATTGATATTGATTTCATTGCAACATACTTTTAAAAAATAATAATTGGTTTATTTGTAATGTGTGTAAATAATAATTAATACTTCTATTCTCTACTGTTACCTATGTTCATTGTGGCGTTGTGTTTAATAAAATGTAAGACAAATTAATCATATTGTACACCTTATAGGTATGTTACAGTGGCACTTTACTAATATGCATCTGTACATTTTACCTGTGAAATACAAATAAACGAATTTTACAAATAAACAAATTATATTTGCAACCAAACATCTTACAAGGGTATAACTCGAAATGAATTAAAGTAGAATTATTTAGAATCTTGATTCAAGGTATTGATTTTGATAGTAATTAAAAAAATATAATAAACATTCTCTTTGTATAGTAAATAGTACCTACTGAAACAATATTTAAATTGAATAACTTCCATGATTCTATTTGTAACTGATCAGCAACTTCAAGTTATACATATTTAGGCATATTCAATGACATTTCCAAAGTTTTAAAATACTTGACTTTTGTACAAAACAAAAACACCATTTTCAAAAGGTTATGTATGGGATCTTCTATCTTTTGGTCTGAGATTAGGTAATACTGTTATTAAAAAGTCTAATAATCAATGATTTCAATTGAATTTTGACTGTAGGTGCGTGAATATTTATAATTTAGTATGACGTAATTGTAGATTATAAACAACATTTAGGTAGGTATGTGTCCACAAGTACTTTCACCTACCCACACAAAAATGTAAGAAAATATAGTTTAAACTATCCATAAATATAGTTATAACGTATACTAATGATGTTTAGAAAGGAATTACGACGTTTCATAAATAAATCTATCCAAAATTAGCTCATACAACTTTTAAGTTTTGGATGCGTGCTAACTTTTTATCAAAATGGTGCCTACCTGCAAAATAACATCTTCCGAAGTGCACTGTCGAGGCACTAACTTCGATTTTCTGCACCTTTTCCTCGATGTATCCGACATTTTTACACTTTAAACATTCCACATGCAAATAAACACAATAAAATTCTCGTAAAAACTGTTCAACTCAAATTCTGGGGCAATGCGCGAGCAAAAAAGTACAAAAATCTTGTTCACATACGAATAAACTGACCAAAGACAAATGTCATAACAAGAAACCAAGGATGAATCGGACCTCTCTTTCTATCATACAGATTTGTACGTAAGTACTAGCGCCATTGATAATAAAATCTCGGCATATAATGAATGAAAGTTTACTGGCCGCATGCTTGTCGGGTAGTCGGTGACAAAATCTCTTTATAAAAATTCAGAAACGCTATCAAGAACCTAAAACATGTTACAAAAAATTCGAAGTTTTATTCTGGTAGATAGGCATTTTGTTTCCATGTAAATGTTTGATTGAATACGTAATTTAACTTTCATAATGGAGTTTCATCTATATTTATTGTTCAACTTTAGAAAATATCTCAGTAAACAGAAACTAAAATCGTTCAAAAATCTAATTCCACGAAAGAATTCCACGTCATTGTTGCTTGGCCTAGGTATTAGCAGGTATTGGCAAACGTTACATCCAATGTTACATCTCATTTCTCAGATACTCAAAGCATTTCTCAGACGAAGAACCCGCTTACATAATAAATATTCCCAAATGATTTTATTAGGTCAGGCTTTTCTGATCCACGGTCTACTACGACAAATTCAAATTTAAAATCATTTATTTATAAAATAAAGGTGAGAGACATGATGTTAATAAAAATAAAATACTAGACTATGTTTTGCTTTGTTATGAAATAGAAATTTTAATCTCTGCTAAGACTTTGTCCTGTCTGTTCAGCATAGCGTTGCGTGGCATTATAAGCTCCTAATAGTGCCACAAACTTATCTGACCCGATCATGGCGTGGCCGTCGCTGCATTGACCTCTTCATTATTATTATGTTTCATACTACATTATTACCTCTCACGATCGTATTGAAGATTAGTACCAGAGTCGATGTTCATTAGTATCGCGGTAGACCCGCTGGTCCTTTATCAGCAGCATGGCGCCGCCCGCGCCGCCGGTGCCAGCGCGGCGCAGAATTTGGCTAACGAAAGTTCAGACTGAATTTAGCCCGCGAAATTCAACAAAAAATACAACTCAATTTCTGTAGTCAACATAATATTATTTTATACATTAGATTGTTAATGAATGAGGAATGGATACTAATTATTTATAGTTAAATCATAGAAATAATAAGTAGGGCTCATAGGGCTTGATATGGCTGATAATAAGTCTATGAGTTAAGTGAGTGTTGAGTTTTCTAGGAATGTTTTCTATTCGTTTTTTGTATTTCCCGGTACGCCAAACCATAGCCAACGAAGATTACCATTTGCCGTGCACATATCCTATATGAGCGTGTCAGCATAGCATAGCAACTCGGCTTTTGCATAGTCGCAACGAGTGAGTCGTTAGACGAGCCGCGCAGTGCGTTGCTTGTGATTCGATTCGTTCCGTTGAGAACTGTGACGCAACGCACGCGGCGGAGGCGGGAGCACCGCCATTTTGAGGTCGTTTCGCTAGAGGATTCTTTAGTCATTGGTTTCGCTGCGTATTCACCGTAAAACACAAGGCCATAGTGCGAAGCCAGAAGAAAAGAAAAAAAAACCACCCACATCCACCCACATCAGGGCTTCTTACGTCATTGACCCACATCCTTAGATTATGTCGAATATGTAAATAATCTAAGCCCACATCCCGATTTTTTTAACCCTCTCGATTTAACGGTACGGAGAATGCGGTTGATGCGTAAAAAAAATACTGATGCTGCGGTCCGGATTGCGACAAAAGTGCTAATATCGCAAATCCGACCAAATTTAATAGTCACAAAATTTATGGGCTATCTAGTAATAATAATACTTGTGACTTTGGTCGGATTCGCGATATTATACTTTTCGCGCAATTCGGACCGCAGGGTTAGACTTCCCTAGTGTAAGTATTTTTTAACTATTTATTTGTACCTGAAATTATGTTAAGAGATCCTTCAGGTAAGGGCATTCTAAGCCAGTGGTAGTTGAGCCTATAGACGCTATAGACAATTTATAAATCTCCGATCGCGAGCAAAATATATCTGTAAATGTCAAATCCATACATTTTTTGGCGTTTCTATTCTTTGGCGTTTTGGCGATTGGAATTAGGGAACTTGCATTTATTTTCATTTTTAGATAAACTAAATATCGCTTAAATATATAGCATAAACGAAAACTTCAAATATTATTATAATTATGCACGACTAATTATTATAATTATCACTAATAATAACATGATTTCGTTCGCGCCGAAACATGGAATCACGTGACATGATGTCATAAATATTCAAAGGATGTCATTGCATCGCTAATGGAACGCGGAGGAGTGACGTCATAAACTCGATGCTGTTTGAAATAACGTTCCGTTATAGGTACGTAATTTATAATAAAGATAATTTGTAAAAGTTATAATTTTTAGATAAATCTTTCATTAAAATACTTTTCACATAAACATCCCCCAGTAGACCTAATCCACTCGCTATAGAAAGAAGCAGGAAAAATCAGTATATATATTAAATTGAATTTCATTGTTATTTGTTTGTGACTTAGCTTACCAAGAAATAAGTCACAAAAAAGCGACATCATGTATTTGCGACAAATATTTCTAAGATATACATATCAAAAACAAGGGACGTCATTTATTTGAGACATCGGTTTCTAATAGGTGTCACAAAAAAGTGACGTCATTTGTTTTTCCACGCACCGTGATAACATTAGTCAATTCAAAGGATCGTTACATTGTCTTTTGTAACAATTGGGTTCTTATATCCTTATCTTATCCTTAAACTTTCTTAAGAAATATCATCCTGTTACATAACATCCATCATTTATGCTATGCTATCACCAAAGCCTGATTCTCGGAAACCGAGTGAGTGGGTATCAGTGAGTGAGTAAGTGAGTTTTTTCTTACATATCTTGTCTATTATATTATGCTAGCAGCTAGCATATCGAAAGTTCCTGCAAGATGACAATCTCCGATCGCCAGAAACTAACGCGTATGACAACGCAAAGTTTAGTCTCTCACGATCGTATTGAAGTTTATTACCAGAGTCGATGTTCATTACCATTTTAGTTATGCGGTAGACCGGCGGCGGGTGCCAGTGTGCGGCACCAGCCGGTCTGAGCCGGTAGGCAAAGTAGTTTTACCTAATTTTCGGTCTTAAATTTAGCTTTCAATAGTTATAACTTAATAATCTGAGATTTGTATTATTATTTCTCGAAGAATTGCAACTACACACTTTCATAATGTTCAAAAATTAATAAAATTAAAAATTTCATAACTTTCATAATTCAAAGAACAGTCAATCAAAACAAAGCAGGAATAAAGTTCTTTTTGATCCGTTCCATACAAAAAAAAGGAAATATCTGCCCAAACTATAAGGTTTAGGAGAAAATTACAAAGCACAACTATTGTTACGTTTAATTAGGTCTTTCGATCGGCATAAAGAAAAAAGTAGAAAAAGAAACTTTATTCGTATGTCCCTCAAATTACAGTTTCGACACACTGTGTGCCGTGTCGGGGTGATACGTCTGCGTCAACCTTAAATATAACAAAATAATGCCAGAAAAGCCGAATGCAATCGCTTGAGTATTTCATAAAAGAATTATGTTTTTATATGCTTCAATAACATTGGACAATAAAAATGTAATAAAATTTAAATTCAAATGGAATACGTCCGCTCTTACGTACCATTGTAAGCCCGATGTTGAAACTTTTTAAATTTATTTTTTTATTAAGTTATTTTGTATCAATATGTTTGTGTATAGACGAATTTCTGGATTACAAAGGTAAAATTTTACTAACCCTAAATGTGTTCTAAAATCTAAACAAAACGTCACAGTGTATAACTATTTGCTATTTTTAAAGTATTTGTATCGTGTCTTTGCAGTTTTTTTTTTATACTTATCATACCACCTGTAATATATAAAAGGTTGGACGAACGTGTTTTGTTGTATGCCTATTCGCTGACACAGTTATTAACTTCAATGGAATAAGGGGCGAACCTAACGTGTTCTATATTCCGGTTAATGAGAATTTCTAAGAAAATCCTAATAACACTTTGTCCCACATGGGAATTGAACCCGAAACGTCACACTCAACAGCGGCTTGCGACCATTAACCCGTCAGCTCAAATACAAGTGCGTGTCAACACGAAATCGCTGACGTGGCTCTGCCGTATGCGGCCGTATACAATAATTGTGTACCATACAAAACTTCAATTCCTACTCGACCCAAACGTATAGGACAGATGATTATTTTTTAGAGATTACGATGTTGGTCCCATAGAGAAAGTTGTTCAGTTTGATGGTCTGATCCACACCCTTAAATATGTCCGCGCATTTCTGATACACGTTGTAATTATATTAAAAATTTTAATAATGCAAGCTATATTTTACGGACGACAATGACTTTATATACCATATCCAAAATGGCGGCCAAGAAAGAGTCGAACACGATAGAGGGCGCCACTTATAATTTTCGTATTCGCGTTTATTAAATAACTAGTGACCCGTCCCCGGCTACGCCCGGGTACAATTTCTCTATTATCCTTACATTAAATATGAAAGTATTATACATATAAACATTCCTCTTGAATCACTCTGTCTATTAAAAAAAACCGCATCAAAATCCGTTGCGTAGTTTTAAAGATCTAAGCATACATAGGGACAGATAGCGGGAAGCGACTTTGTTTTATACTGTGTAGTGATGGCGAAAACTTCGTTTATCACAACGAAACTGCAAAGAATAATAATAAATAACACAGCGGCTTAACCAAATTAGTTGCAAGAGAACAAGAATTTTAGTTCTTTCAAAATTCTTATTTAATTGCTAGATACCTACACGGTGAAAGGTTGTTTTAAATGTAACATGTTCTTATTTCTTGACCATTCTTGACTGGTCATCATTAGTTGCTTACTATTTTTAGAATACACATATTTTTAGTACCTATGTACTTAATTAATTAGTAAATTCGATAAGATAGGCTAGGGCAGGGTGCATAATTTAACAAGGATACATGCTTTAGAAAATCTGTCAGCTGTTCCATGTTCAGTCGTGTAATATTTAATTATTTGTATGGAAAACCGAATTTTATTTCGTGATTCTAGAGTTATACCTATAGTAAAAGTTGTTCATAATGATGAATCTTGATGAATACAATTATACAATAACCATCTAAAGAATGTGTCCTTTTTATATAAAAAGGATGTAATATAATATTTGTTATTAGTTCTATATCAGGGGCTCGTAGCTACATAGCTACTGCGCAGATCAGTCGATCAGCGAGGTTAAGCTGCGGTTGCCGCGGTCAATCCCTGGGTGGGTGACCATTTCTTCGAACATCGAGACCCCTCCGTGCCTCGGATAGCACGTTAAGCAGTTGGTCCCGGTTGTCATACGAATACCTTTGACAGTCGTTACGGGAGTCAGCAACCCAAAAAGTCTGACAACCGGTGTAACCTTAGGGTATCAGTGTCTCCCAGTAATTGGGTGGCGGAGGTCAGATGGCAGTCGCCCGTATAAAATACTGTTACTCAGCCGCATCTGGTTAGACTGGGAGCCGACCCCAACGTAGTTGGGATAAAGGCCAGGCAGATAATGAGTTCTATAACAGGGGTTGCCAACCGGTCGATCGCGGGTATTAGTCCAGTCGACCGTGGCAAGGCAAGAAGTATGTAATTGGTAGGTCGCATTCAGTAAACAGTAGATCTTGGGTCTAATCAGGTTGGCCACACCTGTTCTATAGAATAATATAAATAATAACATAAATTAAGTACCTATTTAATAAAAACAAAAATTAAACACGTTTTTTTTTCACAGTTATCACAACGAAATCCTTTATGTTTTGGCCAAATGCGACAGTTCCATTCTACATAAATCCTGACCATTTTGGTAAGTATTTTTTTTATGGTAAGTAATGGGTAAGTAGTTGTATGCCAGTTATAGATTACCGCCATGAATAGAAATAAACATTTGTTTCGACACAACAAAATGAGACACAACATGCTGAATTAAAACAAAGGAAACACAAGGAAGAGAATGACATAAAAATAAATAATATAGTTTAAAAAAAACTAAAGAAAACGCTTTAGTCATCCAAACTAAACGTGTATGCAAAATTTCAGCTCAATCGGAAACCGGGAAGTGGGTCAAATTTAAATTCCAAGATTTTTTTACTTAGTTAGTTACAGGTGAAGCTAATAAAAGCGTTTTAATCAAAAGAACAAAATCTTTATGGACTATGTCTCAATCGTAGATGTTGGACTAAATAGGTCTCCAGATATAATATAACCTGTAATAAAAAATATCCCTGGCGACGGCGACGTATTGAAATTGTTGGTGGCAGGAAATTGTATTTTTCTCGGCAACTACAAAACATTCGGATCTGATATTTAATGTACTTCATTCATGATGTTTTTGACAACATTTTGGTAATTGCTTTACATGATGGTTTAACTTTTACAACACAGAAAATAATAATCAAAAAGTGCTCTTTAAAAACAGAGATTTTCATTCTACAGGGAAACGAGACCGATTTAATGCCTCAAAATTTTCAGTATACAATATTACACTAAACGTATACCTGAATCATGTATATTGGATTATAAAAAATCACCGATTTCTAATCACAAGCGGCCGCGGTGGGCCATGAGAAATATAAATAAATAAATAAATAATGAATAATTTATTCGGAACAAACTCTTGTTACAATGCTAAACACACCAAACTGCGTAACAGTTCGTCGGCTGGCTGTCAGACGTGAACAGTGGTCAGTCGGCAGTTTATTGGCACATACATGCTAAAAACAAAAAACAAAACAATATAGAATCAGTAGATTAGTGCCAAAGGGGCCAGCAGCTCGGCATAATGTTGGGTGTCAGTACGGTAATACTGATCACCCAACGCTGGTTTTCAGCTGCAACCCAGGGTGCCATACGCTCGAAACAAAAAACAAAGATACATCAAGTAGAAAAATGAATTGAAAACAGTAAAATATACCTAGTGTGAATAGTAGCGAAGAAGTTATAGTATACAGGGTGTAAGGGACATCGTAACGAAAACTGATACCATTAATTCAGCACATGAATCTGAATATCTCAGCAAAAGAAAAAGGCGTCGATCTTTTCAAAAATTTTACGATTTTGTTCGCCGTTTTTAAAACGCTTTTATTAGCTTCACCTGTAACTAACTATGTAGAAAAATCTTGGAAGTTAAATTTGACCCACTTCCCGGTTTCCGATTGAGCTGAAATTTTGCCACGTTTAGTTTGGATGACAAAAGCGTTATGTTTAGTTTTTTTTTTAAACTTATATTTTTATTTATTTCAGATCATGAGCAAATGATGGCTATAATGACATCACTATCGATGTTCGCGTTCAAGACTTGTCTGAAATTCGCGCCGGTCTTGGCGTCCCCTGATGAGAACCAGCACGTCATGGTCTTCGTCAATCCTGATGGAATCAGGAGATGCAAGATAGAGATACATGGTCATTCTAGTAACAATCCTCATGTAAGTTGATGAGCAAATATACAGTCCGCGCACGAGCTCCGAGGAATCAGGGGCTGAGGAAGCGGGAACTGTGCGCCGAGTCCGACCGTCGCTAATACCTCGCAATCAATATCGCGGGCCCCCCACAGCGCCTGTGTGTAAAACCTATGAAGCGCCTCTATTTTTCACGAATCTTCATGTTTCAACTTATTTTTTTTTATTATTTGTTAATTTTACCGAAATAAATGTTCTCCAGTTTTAGATAAGTAAGTAAGTAAATGTAACAAAAATAATTTCGATGGCGGCGCGGGGTATTGTCTTGGCGCCTGTGTGCGCCGCACACTTCGCACACAGGGGCGGCGCGGCCCTGGTATTGGGAGAGTGCGGAGTATGAGCGACGGTCGGGCGCAGCGCACAGTGCCCGCTTCCTCAGCCCCCGATTCCTCGGAGCTCGTGCGCGGACTATAGCCTAAATTAGGTATTGCTGTTTTTATTTGGTCCTACTTTATTAGCGAAGGACCTTTTAGGGGTTATACTCATAATTTATGAACAAAATTTTACTTCCGAACCAACACTGAAATCGCGAAATAAAAGTCTGTTGTTCCATTAGTCGAAACTATTGAATTGTTTGTATGGAAAAGCAGTTTGTTTTCGCGATTTCTTTGGTCCTTTAATAAAAGTTGTTCACATTGATGAGTAAGGGTTAAGGGTAAATAAAGCAAAAAAAGGGTTACCCTTTCCGCTTTATTTTACCCTGTGTTTCTTAACGGTCCCAACAGAATACCAGCGCTGTGAAATTTTCTATTTCTAAATGCTACAGCATTATGCTAAGATGGGGGCCATTTTTGGTCTCGTTCAGGTTGTTTTTGTGGAGGAACGAGGTATGGTGTTCCTCCATTGAAAAGGGAGGATCCTCCGACCAGGCGAGGTGTTAGCCTGGCGGGCAGAAGCCCGACGGTTGATGTCGGACAGTTGTATATATGTTAGATAGGATATTATTTTTCCTTGCGCGATGCAGGCCTCGTAATCTGATTGGTCAATTCATATTTTCGCGCCACTACTGTTGTCAGTTTGCTGACTTGTAAGTAGTTATTCTATGTGGCGATAGATGTCGCTACACTTTTTTTTTCTTTTATTTGTTCCCGGCGAGTCCAGAATAAAACATTTTTTCTTCTTCTTTCTTTCTTTAAGTTATTTTCTGTGCGAGTCTAAAAACTGCTTTCTTTCTTTCTTTCTTCTTCTTGACTAACCGTGTACATCTCCCTTATTTCCTACAGTTAGTTCTGCTGGGCTACGAGTGTCTCCAATCTCCTGAGATCGACATGATCATCATGAGGACCCTGGGCTTCCCCTTCGAACACAACCGAATGAGCAGAGAAGTTTATATTGATGTGCTGATAGAAAACATTGAGCCGAGTGAGTACTTAGTCATAGCATTTTATTGGTAACTTAGTTATAAGGGACAGGTCAACATAATATATAATCAAAAATATATATTTTTTGTATTGAAATAACCTTTCAATATTTTTATTAAGGAACATCTATTTACAACCATTACAACTATACAACAAGATGACAATCCCAACCTTTGAGTATTTAAATCCCGACTGTCGGCACCCATTCTCGAGTTTATTAAAGTCGGTAAACTCTACTAATAGCCTTCAAAATAATAATGGTAATTGGTAATTGATACTATTTTGGTTTTATGTCATACTGGCAGATGTTAATGTTTTTTACATAAATTGTCACTTGTCATGTCAGTAGAACAGACTCCAATCGGCGCGGCCATAGATAATATACTATACATTAAACCGCATTAAACATTAACCATCAATGTCTGTTAAACAGTTTTAATGAATATTCATAATTTTTATTATAGTGACACAACAACAAGAAACAAACAATGATAAATTAAATCATTCTTAGAATGTAGATAGGTTTATAAATGATTTAAGTATCAGTTTCGCTCCAATTACAAATTTACCAACATGGCGACAGCCGAATTCAAACTACTCGAAAACATATTCATTGAAGCCAATATTCAATCAGCTGATTATGATGCGGTCATCCTGATTCTGTACCCTAAGAATTTAAGAGTTACTCTACCAAAACAAATTGAAAGTTTTATTGACACCATCTTGAAAGTCGATAATCAGATCCACAGAGCTCCCAGTGTATGGAATTGTGACTACGTGTCTGGTGGAAGGTTAGTGTTGTCTCCAACTGGGAAGATTACCCCTTACCATGATGCTGCGGTGGTTAGACAAGCTGCTCACAAAGGTTTGGCAAGAGCTTTGGAGGCTGGAGCCAAAAAACCTTTGCTAGTCGTCCAAAAAGTTAGCAACTTTCCCGATGGTGAGCTGGTCTGTATTTTAGGAGCCCTAGAAGCTTTATACGTACCTATACAGACAAGAGAAAGAGCTAACAAGCATGATTTCGTAAAGATCGGTTTGTATTCAGAGAAGTTAACTGAAAGTTTCGAGAAAAACGTGTTCAGTGCGATAGCTTTAGAAAAATCTAGAATCATTACCCGAGATATAGCTGGTGCAGATCCTGAGAGAATGACTCCAGGGAATGTAGTAAAGTACGTCAAATCAGCATTTGATGGTGACAGTAACATCTCCATTAAAGTTATAGATGATCAGAATATTATTGCAGAAGAATATCCTTTGTTAGCTGCTGTATCAAGAGCTGCTAATCAAATAGACCGACATAAGCCAAGAGTTGTAGAAATTGAGTACCGGCCTCCTGATGTTAATGGAATAACCAATACCCTGCTTGTAATTGGTAAAGGCGTAACTTATGATACTGGTGGCGCAAACTTGAAAATTACTGGAAAGATAGCTGGTATGTCCTTTGATAAAAGTGGAGCGGCGGCCGTTGCAGGCTTTCTGAAGGCTTGTTCTCTACTAAAACCTCCTCATTTGAAGGTTATAGGTGTTCTTTGTCTCTGCAGGAACTCTATAGGCGAAGATTCCTACGTCCCTGATGAACAGTTAGTTTCCAGAAGCGGAAAGATTGTTAGAGTAACCAACACTGATGCTGAAGGAAGATTCGCAATGGCTGATGCGCTATTCAAGATGGGAGAAATAGCTGAGAAAGAGATAAATCCTCATATATACACTATCGCGACTTTGACGGGACATGCAAGTCTTTGCTATGGGAATTTTATAGCTGCGATGGATAACCACATGGCTAGGAGTGTAAATCATGCAAATACCCTCCAATTCAGTGGTGCAAGAGTCGGAGAAGGGATTGAAGTTTCTGTTATTAGGCCAGATGATTTCACTGTTAATGTGGGTAAATGTAAAGGCGATGATTTGCTCCAAGTTGATATGGCAGCGAATGGCCGTAGTCACCAGTTAGCGGCTGGCTTCCTCATTATAGTTGGAGGTTTAGAAAACAAAAACGTTAAATATACTCATCTAGATATCGCTGGGGCAGCCGGAATGCATCCTCAGCAACCTACTGCTGTGCCAGTTTTGACTTTATGTCATGCACATAAGGTTGCATTTTGGTTTTCAGACTGCGCTTGTAAACAGTGAGCTCTTGATTATTGAGATCAATATAATAACAAAATGGATTTGTATTTTGTTTTGTGTGGTATGGATGTAGTCGTAAATTAATTTAATGATTGTTATAAAGAATTGGTATTCAAATTTTTCAGATATTTTTTTGTTTCTTTATAGTAAAAAAATTATAAAATAAAAATCTCAAAATTTTTTTTTATTTTTTTTTATTTAACTTTTGTGTAATTTTTATACATATACTGGAACTGGGCAGTTCAATGTCTGCCTTGCTATAAGAGTTTATAGTAAGCGCTCAGGTCGATGAAACTGAACAACTTTCCCTAAAGAACATACGCAATATTTTCGGTCGACCATCCTTGAGGCTAAAATCGCTTGCGCTCGGCGTCCAAACGCAGACTTACTAACTCTAAGCGGGCCGCAGTCGTTCAAAGCATTTTGATTGCGAAATGTATCACCGGAACGTATCGTGACTGTACCATAAAGTTATTATTAGGTACCTACCTACTATTTATGGACTGTACGCGTACTTGCTCGTATCTCGTATCTACGCCTACGATGCTGAGGCTGAGACTGATCTTCATAAACTGAGCTGAGAGCTCTTTAATACAAAGTAGGTCCCAGATAAAGAGTCCGCTTAGCGTTCGTTCACATTCGATACTTTTAGCAGCAGAAACGCGCGTTTTCGCTTTCGTTGGCTGCCTTTTGCTTACAAAAAGTCTTAGATTATATAATCTAAGCAAAAAGTGGATATCGAACGCAAAATCGCACGATTCTGCTGCTAAAAGTGACGAGTGTGGATGAGCCCTTAGATCTATGCGCAATGCGCTAAGCGCTGTTCTTGTTCATAGATTTAGCATTTCGATAACGCTCTTCGTGTTTGTTAAATAGAAAAAAAAAGAAGAAAGATGTCAAATGTCACTGACACACTCCAACCGGCTTAGCTTCACAAGATAAATATTGATTAAATTTACTTTTATAATTCTCAGAATGTAGGTATATAAATTAATTACCTATAAGTTTCGCTCCAATTACAAATTTACCAATATGGCGACAGCCGAATTCAAACTATTTGAAAATATATTCATTGAAACCAATATTAAATCTGATGATTATGACGCGGTCATCCTGATTCTGTACCCAAAGAATTTAAGAGTTACTCTGCCCAGACAAATTGAAAGTTTTATCGGCACCATTTCGAAAGTGGATCATTATATCAATAGCGCTCCTACTGTATGGAATTGTGACTTTGTGTCTGGTGGAAGGTTAGTGTTGTCTCCAACTGGGAAGATTACCGCATACCATGATGGTGCGGTGGTTAGACAAGCAGGTAACAAAGGTATGGTGAGAGCATTGCAGGCTGGAGCCAAAAAACCTTTGCTAGTCGTCCAAAAAGTTAGCAACTTTCCCGATGGTGAGCTGGTCTGTATTTTAGGAGCCCTAGAAGCTTTATACGTTCCGATACAAACAAGAGAAAGAGCTAACAAGCATGATTTTTTAAAGATCGGATTGTATGCAGAAAAGTTAACTGAAAGCTTTGAGAAAACTGTAATTAGTGCGATCGCGTTAGAAAGATCTAGAATTATTACCAGAGATATAGCTGGTGCAGATCCTGAGAGAATGACTCCAGGGAATGTAGTAAAGTACGTCAAATCAGCATTTGATGGCGACCGTAACATCTCCATTAAAGTTATAGATGATCAGAACACCATTGCAAAAGAATATCCTTTGCTAGATGCTGTATCGAGAGCTGCTAATCAAATAGACCGACATAAGCCAAGAGTTGTAGAAATTGAGTACCGGCCTACCGATATCAATGGAGTAACCAGTACTCTGCTTGTAATTGGTAAAGGAGTTACATATGACACTGGCGGCGCAGACTTGAAGATTACTGGGAAGATAGCTGGTATGTCCCGTGATAAAAGTGGAGCAGCGGCTGTTGCAGGCTTTCTGAAGGCTTGTTCTCTACTAAAACCTGCTCATTTGAAGGTCATAGGTGTTCTTTGTCTCTGCAGGAACTCTATAGGCGAAGATTCCTACGTCCCTGATGAGCAGTTAGTTTCCAGAAGCGGGAAGACTGTTAGAGTAACCAACACTGATGCTGAAGGAAGATTCGTGATGGCTGACGCGCTATTCAAGATGGGAGAAATAGCTGAAAAAGAGATAAATCCACATATATACACTATTGCGACTTTGACGGGACATGCAAGACTTTGCTATGGGAATTTTATAGCTGCGATGGATAACTTCATGGCTAGGGGCATAAATCATGCTAATACACTCCAATTCAGTGGTGCGAGAGTCGGAGAAGGGATTGAAGTTTCTGTTATTAGGCCAGATGATTTCACTGTTAATGTGGGTAAATGTAAAGGCGATGATTTGCTCCAAGTTGATATGGCAGCGAATGGCCGTAGTCACCAGTTAGCGGCTGGCTTCCTCCTCAAGGTTGGAGGTCTAGAAGACAAGAATATTAAATATACTCATCTAGATATCGCCGGGGCAGCAGGAATACTACCTATGGAACCTACTGCTGTACCAATTTTAACTTTATGTCATACACATAAGGTTGCATTTTGGTTTTCAGACTGTTCTTGTAAACAGTGAGCTCTTTATTATTGAGATCGATATAATAACAAAATGTATTTGTATTTTTTTCTGTATGGTAAGGACATCGACCTAATATAAATTAATTATTGTTGTAAAAAAATATTGTACCTATTCAATGTTTAGATTTTTTTTGTTAATTTATTGTAGGAAAATAATAAAATTAAGAACAGAAATAGTTTTTTAATTTACTGTACATTTTATATACTCCGAAAAAGCGACTTCCCCATACTTTTTGACCTCATTAGATTACACTTTTGTCATGGGATTTTTTCTTTCACAATTGAGATTTGATTCCATAATAAAAGTCGTATAAAAAGGTAAGCAGAGCACGCCCTCTGGTAATTAAAAATTAGCTGTGTAACTCACTCTATTTTATTTCCAAAATCTTATATTTTTAGTAACTATACTCAATGATTCGTCTCCATAAGTCTTATTATTTGGAACCATGCACCTAGAGTCTCGACATTACATTTAAAGTGCCTATATCTGGTTTACATGAAAAGAAGATCTATTCTATTCTATAGAAACATGTTTGTACATGAAATATATGGGACTTAAAACATAAAAACAGTATCTATCTTTAAAAATGAAATAAAAAACGATATAAATATATAACATTTTAATTTTATTACATTTCTATAAAAAATCAACAAGAAATATTTAGACAATGAATACTAACCTAATTTTTTTACAATAATCTGTGATAATGTCCTTACCACACAGAAGAAAACAACAACAGTTATCTTTTTAATGATCTGAATAATCAGGAGCTCGCCCGGATACAACAGTTAGATAACTAAGCTTATAATGTTAATCAGTTAATCGCATTAACTCTTGACAATCACAATGCAACCTTATGTACATGACACAAAGTCAAAATGGGCACAGCCGTGGGTTCCGAAGGTGGCATTCCTGCTGCCCCGGCGATATCCAGATGAGTATATTTAATATTCTTGTCTTCTAGACCTCCTACCTTGATGAGGAAGCCAGCCGCTAACTGGTGACTACGGCCATTCGCTGCCATATCAACTTGGAGCAAATCATCGCCTTTACATTTACCCACATTAACAGACAAATCTTCTGGCCTTACTATAGAAACTTCAATCCCTTCTCCGACTCTTGCGCCACTGAATTGGAGTGTATTCGCATGATTTGTACCCCTAGCACTGTGGTTATCCATCGCAGCCGTAAAATTCCCATAGCAAAGTCTTGCATGTCCTGTTAAAGTCGCGATAGTGTATATATGAGGATTCAACTCTTTGTCAGCAATTTCTCCCATCTTGAATAGCGCATCAGCCATCGCGAATCTTCCTTCAGCATCGGTATTAGTTACTCTAACAGTCTTCCCACTTTTGGAAACTAACTGCTCATCTGCGACGTAGGAATCTTCACCTATAGAGTTCCTGCAGAGACAAAGAACACCTATGACCTTCAAATGAGGAGGTTTTAGTAGAGAACAAGCCTTCAGAAAGCCTGCAACAGCGGCCGCTCCACATTTATCACGAGACATACCAGCCATCTTTCCAGTAATCTTCAAGTCTGCGCCGCCAGTGTCATAGGTAACTCCTTTACCAACAAGAAGCAGAGTTTTGGTTACTCTATTGATATCAGAAGGTTTATACTCAATTTCTACAACTCTTGCCTTATGTCTGTCTATTTGATTAGCGGCTCTCGATACAGCAGCTAGCAAAGGATATTCTTCTGCAATGATATTCTGATCATCTATCACTTTAAGGGAGATGTTACTATCGCCATCAAATGCAGATTTGACGTACTTTACTACATTCTCTGGATTCATTCTCTCGGGATCTCCACCAGCTATATCTCGGGCAATGACTCTAGATTTTTCTAAAGCAATTGCACTCCGAACTGTTTTCTCGAAACTTTCAGTTAATTTCTCCTCTAAATGGAATCCGATCTTCAAGAAATTCTTCGTGCTATCTCTTTCTCTTGTCTGTAGAGGAATGTATAGAGCTTCTAGGGCGCCTAGGATACAGACCAACTCACCATCGGGAAAATTGATAACATTTTGGACGACTAGCAATGGTTTCTTGGCTCCAGCCTCCAATGCTCTTACCATACCTTTATAAGCTGCTTCTCTAACCACCGCAGCATCATGGTATGCGGTGATCTTCCCAGTCGGAGACAACACTAACCTTCCACCAGAAACATAGTCACAATTCCATACAGTAGCAGCTTTGTGGATATGATTATCCACCTTCGAGATTTTGTCAATAAAACTGCCAATATGCCTTGGTAGAGTCACTTTTAAGTTCTCAGGATACAGAATCAGGATGACCGCGTCATAATCAACTGACTGAATATTCGTTTCAATGAATATATTCTCGTATAGTTTGAGCTCGGCTGTAGCCATGTTGCTTACCTTGTAGTTGGAATAAAACTGATAAATAATTTATATTACATTGTGTAAATTATCAAAGTCAATGTAACTATTTATCTTGTGAAGTTACTATCATAGTGATTTATTGTTATTTTATCAGTAATTAAGATAGTCATGTGTTAATTCAACGTCATTGACAATAATTTATTATTCCCTTTATTTAATTTTTAACATACTTTTATATATTTTTAAATAATTTTACAATTAAATAAAAAAAGATTATAAAAACATTTAAAAATATAAAAGAGTAGTAGGCCACCGGCATCGGGAACAGGGTCCAAGCTACCGGTGGTCAGGGCTCTAGAGAGAGAAACCTCCTGACAATGCGCGCAGTGTCAAGGAGTACTGCTTTCTGAATCAAGCCCTTGATCCAGCCACCTAGCGAGAGCCTCTCGAGGTGTTGGTCGAGACTCTTGGCAATTAAGCCATTAGCCGTTACGACTATCAGCACAATGATTGCTGAATTATAATAATAATTTAATATTGTTGTAGTTTATTATTTTGTGTCTTTTTAAGTTTAACTCCAGTCTCCCTACATGGCTTTGGGTTAGGATCGATCATTTATTTGCTCTTATTGAGGTATGTTTCATTTCCATCGGTTGAATGGGTAATGAGATACAGCTTGACCCCTCTATTGTAAGCAGTCCCGTAAGAAGCAGAGCTCACAATTGATTGGTTAGATAAAATATGTTGTATTGGACCGATTTTGACGAGACTTTCATTTTAGTGATACTTACGGGTCACATTAGAGACGGTTATTTGAACACATATCGCGACTAGCCACGCAGACTAGCGTTAAATGGTAGGGTAGAAGCTGACAGCTATGGTTCGAATCCGGTCCCAGCACTATAACTTATTAAATTAAAAACATCATAACATCCGAAGTTCCGAACTCCACGTGGACGAAGTCGCGGGCACTGCTAGTTACTAATAAAATTTGAATGCATACAAAGATTGTAAAATGTGAGTATGATGTAAGTAATAATGTTAGAGATATTTACTAAATACCTACATGTTGTCTGGTACTTTGAGTCTGTCATGCTCACTTAAATGTCTCGCTGATGGTGGCGTTGTGTGTCGGGTCGTTGAGCTCCCTTCATTGTGGTCGAGCTTGGCGATGCTGACGCATGCGTCATGCTCGGGAACGGGTGCCGTCTGTCGGAACTGGTCGGCTTGTAACTGCTATGGCAGTATTATCCTAGTCTCTAATTTTATTCACATTAAATTACATTATTCTCCCAACTTTTACCACAACATTGTACTGATCAAGATCGTAATCCATTAATTTATAAAAGTTTCCATTGTGTTTCTTGCCGGTTCTTCTCCATAGGACCTTCTATTTGAACCGTGCACCTAGAGTCTCGACATTTCATAAGTGCCTGTATCTGGTTTAATTAAATCAACTTTTACATAACGTTTACATGAAAGATCTACTAGTGGTAGCTTTCTGCACTCCTTCTCCATATAAACTTTAACTATGCCAAATCTCACACTCCTCCGTGCGCGCAATATCTATGCTTAAAAAGGGGTACAAAGTTTTCTCTTCACGTATTAATATATACATATAGATAGTACAAGACTTTGTTTCATAAAATTCAATAGTATCAATGTCTATTTCAATTATTGTTATGTTATGATAATTTTTGACTCATATAAACATTTCTTTCCCCCTTTCAAAAGGTGCAATCGGTTTATTCACGAAGGACAATGTGCTGCCCCCTGCGTTACGAGTGCTCCCGTACGATATTAACAGTGTCATGCACTTCGGAGAAAGAGAATACAGCAAGAACGGACACAGAACTATCATGTTTAAGGTAAGCATCGACTTAGAGGAAAGAAAGAAATGCAATAAAATTAAAGAAAGAAAGAAAAATCATTTATTTGCCACAAAAAACAAGACACACTAGAATGATAGACACAGGTCATAAGAAGAGAACAGGAGGATTATTAGATTGATTGGAGGATTATTTAGGAGGAGGAGGATTAAACATCACAAAAACTGAAAATACAAGAAAAAACCAAGTATATTATAGGTACCTATAATATTATTCGGTAGCTTAAAAGAAAATTTAACGCGGGTGGCGTATAAATTGTCTGTCCATAAAACGTATTCCCCGATTTTCTCTGAATTTCGATAAGCGCATTGTTTTCTTTGAAATATATTAATACAATATGTAACTTAATTAACGCAAGACCTCTTACACCCCAATTAGTAGATATAAAAGAAAGAAAAGAAAGAAAGAAAAAGTTTTTATTTCTACGCCCAGTATGACGCACAAAACATAAAAATATCTAAGCTTAATTATTACAAAAAAAAAAAAAAAAACATCGTTCTTAGAGGCTTCTATATTAAGTTAATAGCATAATACAATAATCAAAACTTAACAATTATAAACCTAACTATTATTTTTAAGTAAATAGTGTTGTGTTTAGCATTATTTACTGCATTTAAAATTAAGCCTTGTTACTTTGAAATAGCATTTAATTTTCTTTGGCTCAATCGACCAACATATGGCGAAATTCATAATGTTTGATAAATACCTTCATTAAAAATCACTGAAATAAACAAATTTCAGGAGTTGCGTTTATTATGTTACATGTTGTAGATGGGTCAATATCAGCTCATGAATTTTTTTGTCAATTTTGGTGGCTAAATATTTTCTTCAGTTTTTTGAGAAAATAAGAACCTGGTATGAGAAAAGAAAGTCCAATAGGTAGAATAGAATAGAATAGAATAGAATAACATTTAGATAGATTTAGGTAGACTTTCCTGACTTTTTTTTTTTTTTTTTTTAGCGTTTTAAAATCATCAAATGAGTCCTCCCACCCCGGGCAGGGCGGGAGGGACTGTCAGACTTGTACTGACTAAAATCCACGGTGTTCCTTCAATAGCCCTTTACGTTCCGGGGTCACGGTAATGAGATAAGTCCCGCGACCCTGGCAGGCTTCGGCCCTCTACAGGGGGGGCCCCGTCATCTTGCTGACGTTCTTTGAGGCGCGCGTGGAACACAACGCGCCGTCGACCCGGGCATGGTCCATGGTCGGACAGCGAGTTGCCCTTTACTCGCTGTCCGCATGCCCGCGCCTACGGTGGCCGGAGATCGTCGACCGGCGCCCGACGCCGTGGGCGACTACCACTGCGGCTGGGCTGGAGGGAGGACGCTATCCTCTCCTTCACGCGGCCCGCCTCCTCCTTCGATAGCATGACTGCTTCGCAGAAGGAGGCGACCGCTTCCCACTCCGTCTCGCCCCGCAGCATGGCCTCGACCAATGTCGGGCGCGAGAGGTCTCCGCCTAGACTTTCCAGACTTAGACCAGGTTCTTATTTTCTCAAAAAACTGAAGAAAATATTTAGCCACCAAAATTGACAAAAAATTTCATGAGCTGATATTGACCCAGATATCGACCACTAGCATGTCGATACATTTAGCTTTTATTGATTAGTTACTTCTACAGGTGTGATTACGAGAGCCTCAAGGTCGAGACTCTTAGGGGTCATCCATAAAGTACCTACGTCACACAAATTTCGTGATTTTTTGATCCCGTCCTTGTCACAGTTGATCACATTTGTGAGACCCCACTCCTTAGAAATTATTAAATTAAAACAGCATTTCCGAAATTAGTTTTACTTCCATTTAAATTATATTTTAATATGATTTTGAAATATGACGTCACGAAACTTAGGACCCCTCCCTTGTCGCATAATGTCACACTTCATCGACACCTTCCTCCCCCCCTTAAGGTGTGACGTATTTTATGGATGGTCTCTTAGCTATTATGCCAATAAGTTACATATGTCACCCACAGGAATTAATACATCATAGCCAGATCCATCTATTTATTTCTCAATAGTTGCTAGCCATAAAACTGCCCATTGTGCATTGTTTTACACAGTGTTTTATGTTGGTGTATGATACCAATAGGAACAAATATGACTTATCATCACCTCCATCAAATAATTTCTTAATAATCATATTTCTTCTAGAATCCCAACATTCGTCAAAATCGCCTGGGTCTATCTGCAATGGACTTAAGAAAGATCGAACTTGTTTATGGTCCTGAATGCCGTAAACGAGATCGCCAGGAGAAGATTGAACTATGTCAATCATACCCTGGAGTCGCTAGGAGAAAACGGGAGATCTTCGAACCACCAGCCAACAAAAGCTTGAGAGTAAATCCTGATATAACACCTCCACCATCTCTTCTGATAACGCTAACGGAGAAGCCAACTACAGAACCAGCTCCAAAACAAGAAGAGGAAGCTCCAAAAGCAGAAGAGGAAGCGCCAAAACCGGAAGAAGACGCTCCAGAAACTGGATATATAACTGACAGTCTCCGTGACTTAGGTATTGGAACAGAAGCCGACGACATTATAGAACAAGTCTACAAAGTCACTGGACTAGCCCTTAAAAATGCACATGCAAAATATTGCAACGTTTCCAACTCTTCGATCAATTCGATGGCTAAATACGAGAAACCAAATGTCAAACGAAGTAATGTCACAGACTTAATAGCTATCCTAGAAGTAATAACTGATTATGCGAGTTCTGTAGTGCACAAAGCTCTTCAAAATTTAACGGTTTTCTGTGAGACATCTGGTTCTATAGAATCTTATCAAAGACAATGTAATTTTGCGACTGATCCCCGATGCAAACGTACTTATAGGTCAACGAAATCAGGGCCTGTAAAGTTCTCGACGCAACATCGACCGGTGTACAAACAGCCAACACGACACAAAGGCTCCGAGAATAGGTATTCGTATGATAAAAATAGACGGTTTGGTAACGAATCTAGCGGTGAAACGACGCCTTCTTTAGTGCCTAGCAGGAGGAAGAGAGAAGCACCTGTCGTTATACCTGTCGCCACACCTAAACCACCAGAAGCAGAAGAGTTGAAAGAGAAGAAAATACTAAAAGAAAAGAAGATTCTCAAAGAGAAGGAGAAGGAAAAAGAGAAGACTGTTTGGAAAGAGACTAAAGGGAAGGACAACATTACCAAGAGTGAGAAATTGGGTGCCTCCACGACGGATGATAAAAATACAAAAGCAACCCGACGATTTTTTAAAGAACGACGATACAAGTAAGTTATTTCTAAATATTCTACCCTCCATTCAAAAGTTAACGGCCAAGTGCGAGTCGGAATCGCGCACCGATGGTTCCCATCCATCGATGTCTATAGATACGCTCTGTCATACAAAGGGAAGCTAAAAAAACGAGACGTATTTTTGAAGACGTCAAATTTTAAATTCAACAATGTTCGAATTATATTTAAATAAAACAGCGATACATGCACTAATGGAATAGCTACTGTTATTATATATTTTTTATTCAATACACAAATTAATAATTATGTTTGTAAACGGCATTTGACTGGTGATCAACTACTCCATTTTTCTGAAAATGGAGTACCTGACACGTCTCACTTTTTGAGTTCACTAAGCATATCTATAGACATCGATGTTCCCATCAAACTTGTAGGCAATGACATTTTACAAAATGTCATTGCCTACAAGTTTTTGTAAAATGTCATTGCTTGTAGGTATGTAAATAGTTCGTCTATCACGGGAATCGAGGAAAAGATAGAATAGAATACAATAGAAATACTCCTTATTGTGGGGTACATCTGATAAAAAAGGGGCAACATAATAATTACAATAAGATAAACTGGATTGAGGGACAAACTTAACTTTGCCGTTGGACAACTGTTGTCCCCATATATAGATATAGGTCGCGGACAGTTTACCAACTGCAACTATGTTTATAATCGCAATTTTTTTGTGATAAATTTGCGGGTTTTCGGAATTTTCAAATTTTGAAAAATTAGTTATCCAAAACTTTAGTTTGTTAAAATTAACTTTATTTTTAAGAAAACAGTTTTGAGTCTATCATTACTGACTATATTTAGAATAATTGAGTCCTATTATTTTGAAATAAGGTTTAATTTTGTTTGGCTCAATCGCGCATCGGATTAACGTAGGTAGGTATTTCATATTTTTTTGGAAAAAGTAGATACCTATATTAAAAGGTACTGAAATCGTTTCAGAAGTCAATGAGTGGTTTTCCAGTTATTATTTATTTCTTTTCTCTCGCTAGATGGCGTCGACAACAGTTTTGGTAACAGTAGTGTGGTATGACCATAGAGTCTACGCAGAATGTCTACATTCTGCGTTCCCTTCCTTGTCGTTCGCTTGTGGTTTGTGTATTTTTGCGGTAAAACGCTGTCTTTACCTGTTAATAATGTAATAGTAAATATTTCAAAATACGTAGAGATGGCAAAAGTTACACAAGCGCCATCTCTTGATGTTGAAAGAACTAAACTGACAACGCCTATTGGAAAACCATAAAGTTATTATTACTAATTTTCACATTTTCACGAACACAATATTTTTTTATCTTACACATAATTATTTAAAATAATATATTATTTAGAAAATAGGAGGCTTACTGCATGTTATAAACGTATTACTAAATAATTTTAGGAATATTTTCTATGGAAATATGTACGGTATTTACCTGTAAAAGGTCTCTTTATTTGCATTATTGCTGTAAGTTACACTGCAGTCTAACACAGGACACGAAACCTTTTCGATTATTGATATTTATCCAATAAAATACAGAACGATTGTGAAGAAATGGTTCATAAATTGTTTCAAATCGGTCCTACGAACATTTAATTGTGTCTCTTTCTCGCACGTAGGATTTTCCTAAAGATCGGTTTCTCACTCGCACACTGTGTTCCTCTATTACCACTAGTAATAATAACTTTATGTTATGAACAAACTATAACTATCCAGGTTTAACGTTTATTCAATAACACGGTGCACAGAAAAATATAGTAATCACAATTGTGAAGATAATATTTTTGTTTACAGATCCTGGCTTCATTAAATGTGACTCGGTGATCTGAAAAATCCCACATGTAGATTTATGGAGGACACAATTAGTTGTCATTTACGAAGCACTTAATAATATACATGTTAACAAAAAAATTGTTTGAATAAAACATTATGTAACAAAAAATATTTGCATTTTTATTCCACATTTGGGGTTTTTCATTTTGCTTGCCATAAAATAAATAAATTCGGTTCATTACTGTCCCACTGCGGGCACGGGCCTCTTCTCAGAATGAGAAGGGTTAGGCCTTAGACCAGCACGCTGGCCTAGTGTGGGCGGACTACACACACCATCGAGAACTTTATGAGACCCTCTCAGGTGTGCAGGTTTCCTCACGATGTTTTCCTTCACCGTTAATGCAAGTGATAATCAAATTGTGATCAGCACATAGTTTAGAAAAGTCAGAGGTGCGGGCCGGTTTTGAACTATAAGATTGCCAACAATGCCAACCATACAGTTAAAATAAAAAACCTCCGACTCCAACTAGAAAAAAACCTGTAACTTTTGAACGGCTGAACAGATTTTCATGAAACATACTTATGATGATAACCGATTAAACTAGCTTTCGATTTAAAAAAACTACATTGAAATCGTTCCATCCGTTTTGGAGTTACGATGCCACAGACAGAATCTTGTCAATGGTGGTAGGTATTAAGGCTGACTGCTAGCAAGGTCAAATAATAAATAGTTACTACGAAATAGATATTTCAATCCCTAGAGCGAAGTATGCTATTTTGAGCTCAATGGCCGCGCCACTAAAGTTCATTTTGCTTCGCTCGCTACCGGCGAATCGGCTGGATCTGTGAATCTGAAAGGTGGAGTGCGTGAAAACAGTGTTTAAACTAATAAACTTAATGGATTACTGTACAGTACCTACAGTGATTTTAGATGAGATTTTAAATATCTTCAAAATTCACCTAAAGTTTCCTAAGGCCAGAGGCCCAATTCTCGTAATTAAAAATGATCAAAATATAGTTCCGATTTCAATTCAATTCAAATTTTAGGATTATGGCTCCATCGTTTTGACGATGATTCTGCCAATGTCAAGGTTGAATAGAACATGTGATAAGTTGAGTGGAGATTGGCCGGAGAAATGGTTGCCGGTTAATTACTCTTTAGTAAAGTGGTTGAGGCACCTGAAATACAAACAGACAGCACAACATAAGTTAGTATGTTAGGGGTAGTTCTTGGGTAGTTCCGATCTCATTACGATCTACTACCAATGTCATAAATGTCACAAATGGTATTCTCCTACCCAAACAACGTCAAACGTGACATTATATTGTAATGAGATCGAAAGTTGAATAAAAGGCAAATCGGTATTCTGCTATCATTTTGAACCGACAGAGATAATAAAATTGATATTCTCGTCCATACATAAACGTCAAAAAATGAGACATGAATGAGTCTGTAAGAAAGAAAGAAAGAAAAATCATTTATTGGCCACAAACACAAGTCGCACTAGAATGATAGACATAGGTAATAAGAAGAGGACAGGTGCATAGACAGAGAAGACATTATTTTAGGATGGCAACAGTGTAAAATTGAGTAGAAAAAATAATAGTTTAAAAGAATAAAAAATGTGTGGTGTATGTGTGTGGTGTGGTGTGTGTGTGTGTGTGGTAAGAAGATTGAATTCAAATCATACTGACATCGGACTGAACTTTAAGAGTCGGATACCGATACCGAATACCGATTTTATGTCAATTCATAATATAATCTCAGTTTGATCTACTTTCAGTCATAGTGTAAATTTATTACGAGAATTGGGCTTCTACTGAACTCCCTATCTGTAATAGAAAGTGTAACCATCCCTTAATGCCCCAAAATTTTGCGCCACTCTGTAAATACCACAGTATCGGCTCTAATTTAAGCTCTCACATGGTAATCGACAATGCCGTAGTTGATATATTAGCCAATCACCTTAAGGATCTTTAAGATGCTGGCTGTCCAGCCCCTCGACAAGTGGGCAGTCTACCTACAATAGTTAACATAGCATGACAGCAAGGGTGGACGCTTACACACGTTCTTCATTTCTCTTTTGCAGTGGAAGGCAATTGTCAAAACTCTTTCTTAATGAAAGGTAGGTAAAACTGATTTTAGCTAGTTGGAGTCAGTTCAGTCCAGTTATTATACTCGGAGTCAATGAATCCTGTCAATAATAAACCTTAATTTAATATCTTGGAAACTAAGAATGTAATTCAATTCAATTTAATACCCCTTTTTAAGCATATTGCGCGCACGGAGGAGTGTGAGATTTGGCATAGTTAAAGTTTTATGGAGAAGGAGTGCCGAAAGCTAAAATTACGGTCGAATTTCGACCACTGGACGACCACTAGTTTTATTTTTATTAAACTGTGTCCCTAACGTGACTGTCCTAAATTTTACTTTTCTATTAAAATCCCTATTTAAATTCTCAGAGTACAAAACCCAGAAGATTTATCAGAAGTGGATTTGGACGTTTCCAAAACATCTTTAGACAAAGAAAAGGTACAAGAAAAAGAAAATTCTAAACGGGAAATAGTGGCACAAAGAGAGAGGGAAAGAGTCAAAGAGAAGGAGAAAGTAATTGAATTAGAAGCTGAAAAGTTATTTGATAAAGAAGAAATTATTAAAGAAGTATTAGTAGAAGGATTGGAACAATTGCACGATAAATCAGGTGGAGCGGACAGTCAAAAATCCTCCAAATCAGTAGAATCAAAAGAAGTAGACGAAGAAAAAGATAAAGAAACAGAAACAGAAGCAGAAACAGAATTAGAAAAAGAAGAAGAGCAAGAAAAGGGAATACAAATAGAAAAAGAAGTTTTATCAGAAAAGGAATTAGAATTGGAAGAGCCAAAAGCAATTGAACCAGTAACGGAATCAGTAGAAGCAAAGGATATTGAAATAGAACAAGAGAAAGACATTGAAATTGAGAAGACAGCAGAGGCGACCGATGTCGATGTTGAATCAGTAACAGAAAAGAAGAAGAAATACAAATTAAAAAAAGATAAGGGTATTTTGGATTTAGAAGTTGCAAATACTAAAGAAAAAGAAGTCATGTAAGTGTTATACAGGGTACCACAATGACATTTTACAAATAGACGGGCCATACACCAACCATAATGCACTACAAAATGGCGTAAACTTTGCTACTTTATATATCATTACATATAATTATAAATTGCGCGAAGAAAGGGAAAGAAAATGAAAGCCACCATACGCAATGTCGGTTGTTAGAAATAGATGAATATAGACGTTTAGTTACGTGGCATTAGCTGCTGCATGCTCATTCTCTCAGTCGGTGCAGGGCATTTACCTTGCATTTATCTTGCCGATATCGAGCGCGGGCAACGCGTCTATTTGTAAAATGTCATTGCACTTATCACGATCTCTAGGAATAGTTTAAAAAGTCTCCAACAGTCTCCAACGTATTCTAACCAAAATTATTTTTATTTACACGTGTAAAACAGATACAGGTGACATAAATTTCTACTGCGCTGTCCCTTCACCTTGACGAAAGATAGCAGAGTGAAAATTGCAAAAAAAACTTGGTCAAAATCGCAGATTTTTTGAGTACGGTTCAGAATATGATACCAAAGTCATGGTTTCATATAATCTAACCTCTGAGATGCTCGCATCTCGATTCATCTCGATGTTCTTACCGAATAGCTATGTAGATACGGATACGGGCGAGCATCACCCACCTGCGAGCGAATTTTTTAAATCGTGGCCAGTTCTAAAAAAAAATCCCTGATTTCTGGACAGAGGGCCTAAATTCCGGATATGTCAGGAAAATTTGTGTTATCTGGACCCTAATTTCAATCGTGTCTCATGGTCTCGTAATTGTTGGTTTTTGCAGTGTCGTTCTACAGATTTTGACTTTATTGCGTAGGTAATACTAGTTAAAATCTATAGAATGACACTTAACAACTGGCAAATAACCGACTTTTACATCTAATACCTACGCAATAGAAGTCAAAGTAGGTTGAACGATACTGCAAAAACCAACAATTACTAGACCATTCTGACACGATTGAAATAGCAGAATGAGGACGCTGGTAACCCTACGCCTAACCAGACTTTATTTTCTTTTCAAAGGTTATTGAAAAAGGCAAAGGTTAATATGAATGAAATGAAGCGGTCGCAGGTTACCGTGCCCAAGATTGTCAGGTTGAACAAGTTGAACAAGGAATTCTACAATGAGAGGCGGTGGCCCGACGGCATTGTGAGATTTGTCATCAAACAGATCAGAGAATGTAAGTACTTAACTATAGTGCCACAAAATTATCTGACCCGGTGACCAAAATTGGAACTAACGTCGCTACGGAACAAAAATGACATCAAAATGACATTTTTGTAGCGAAATGACATTGGTAAAAGCGACGGCAGCGACGCCACGACCGGGTCAGATAAGTTTGTGGCACTATATATGCAGGGATTTATTTTTTAATTAGACATCTTATTGCTAACACTTTTAAGTCCGTGGACAATAAAAGATGTACTTATTTGTTTTCATTAGATAAAAAACAATTTACATTTCAATAAATATTTTAGAAAGTATTTATACTCCGTTCGAAATAACATTAGTTTAAATAACTCCATTTACAATTTATTCAACCGATTTTGACTTCTATTACGTTGGTGACATGACAAATTACAGCTGCAGTAAACATTTGTTATCGTAAATACGTTTTTGCTTTTAATGCCATCCTTATGCGTACGGAATAGAAGTCAAAATCGGTTGAATACACTGTAAAAGGGTTTGTTAAACGTGTCTAATCTTATTTCAAACGGAGTATAGGTATATATTTTAATAAATTTATTCGTTACCAATAAAAGTATCAATATTTACAATAATAATCAATTCATTAGATCATATTCGTATCCGCATCCGCATAAATTTTGGTATCCGCAAAATATTCGCTTCCTCAAGCTCCGAACCGCTTCCTCATAATTTATATATGGGGATAATGTGAATTTTATTAACCTAACCGTCAAAAACCCCCGACTCCAACTAGAAAAAGAGCTGTAACTTTTGAACGGCTCAACAGATTTTCATGAAACATAGCTAAGGTGATACCCAATTAAACTAGCTTTCAATTTTAAAAAAGGGGTGTTTTAAGTTTGTAGTGTGTATCTGTGTATTTGTGTATCTGTCTGTGGCATCGTAACTCCGAAATTAATGGACCGATTGCAAAGCAGTTTTTTTTAATCGAAAGCTAGTTTAATCGGGTATCATCTTAGCTATGTTTCATGAAAATCTATTCAGCCGTTTAAAAGTTACAGCTCTTTTTCTAGAAGTCGGGGGTTTTTGACGGTTAGGTTATATTTTCCGGCTATCATTGTCATGTCTAAGATGGCTCTTCTTCTCCAGATGACCTGGAAGATCTTCGCAACAGACTAGCGGAAGTCAACAGTATTCTGATAAAGGAAACGTGCGTGAGGCTACACGAAGTGGATGCGCAGGCGGCAGATGGTTATGACGACTGTTTAATTCTTGATAACAGTCCAGATTACGTCACCGGCAGAGTAGGAGGTAAACAGGTGAGTGATTATCAAAATAGCGGGTCTACCACGTAACTAAAATGGTAATGAACATCGACTCTGGTAATACACTTCAATACGATCGTGAGAGACTGAACTTCGAGTTAGTTTCATACATTTTGTCGAGTAACAACATTCCTTTTTCGTAATAAAAAAATACTAATTTCGTTTCCTTTTTTAAATCTTTGCCCCTCACTATAATTTCTCTTTTATCGAGGGTACAGTTTATAACTATCTGTAGATCATACAAATATTTGTATATTGTGCGGGAATCGAACCCGCGGCACGTAGCGCAGAAAGATAATCGCTTAGCCACTGCGTCAACCGTGTTGTCATTTCTGAGTTTTTTAAAAACATTTTGCATTCGTTTCTTATTATTTTTACTACCTAAATCCACAGACAAAAGAAGCCTAATAGAAATCCATGATTGTATTTATAATGGATGTATTTGAGTATCGAGAACTAATAATAATTATATTCATTATATAAAGTTGGAGGGATCATGTTTTTTGAATTTCCCGGGTTAAATTCAGTCATTACGGAAAACAAATAACTAATAATTATTATGATAAATAAATTATAAATAATCTCTCATTTTAAATTCCGAACACAACAAAATAATTAATCAAACACTCTTAAATCCACGTGGCCTTACGTAAACAAAGAAAGAGACAACACTAATACAATGCAAGGTGTGTAAGGGACAGATATGTGAACATTAAAAGAGAAAGCGCTAATGCATACGGATAACGTCATTAGTGCAGGAAGGACGGAGATACGTCGAGAGTTGACGTCATTAAGGGACGAACGAAATAGGGTGGCCAGCGCACGAAAAATTGCCTTACATGTTGATATTTTTTGAGAAGTCGGCTGTTTCACTTGAAAATAACAAAGCAATGAAATGTAAAAATAGAAATTTGGAAACACATGTTGAACGTCAAAAAAATAAGACAGCATCGCGCAGTCTTCACCGCTTCCCATGTGTAATAGCTGTGGAGAAGAAGCAGTGCAACAAACTCCCGAACAACACAATCCGTCTGTCATTTTACAATAGTATTATGTACTACATGTAAGATGTAACATGTGGGTTGACTAGCGGTTAAACGCTTGCGTTGCATGCAGGAGAGACTGATTTTAAACAGATTTTTTAACTGAAGTGCGGATCAGTTTATGACAGTTTATACAATATATTTTTGCAGTAGGAATTCTAAAAATAGCTGACATGTTAACGAACAGCCTAAAGTGCTGGGTCTACCACGCATGCCCGCTACCACTAAGAAAGGATTTTAGAAATTTTGTTTCTAAAGAGTTGAAAAGGGCGTTTATTCCTTTATTTGGACTTTTTATTCGATGCAGTTACTTGACAGTTCAAAGCAAAAAATTTAATAGTGACAATCGTGTCGTCAAGTTACCAAATTCAATATTTTTTTACATAATAAAACCTTCCCCTTTAAAACCTTCTCTTTTTTTCAAAAATTGTACCGTCCAACTTTCTATTTGCGGCATCGAATTAAAAATCCAACGAGAGTATCTGTCATTTTGAATATTAAACCATGGAGATACTTAGTTGTACTATTTATATGCATTAAACATACTAGTTTGACGTATTGGATTAAAAACTGTAACTAATAGACCGGATAGGAGTTTTTATTCAGATCAGAAATCAATTGTAAAAGGGTGTAACCATTAGTAATTGATAATCCACGCAGACGAAGTCGCGTGCAAAAACTAGATGCACATAAGACCTACACCTAAGACCTTCAGTCATATAGGTTTTTTACGATTTCTCAACGTCAAGGATGGCAACGAATTAAAAAAATAATCACAAACCATATTTTCATCGCAAAATATACATTTCATTTGGTACGCTGGTCACCCAGTTCCAGAACATTCAACAGCTTTCGCGTTCTGATTGGCTAGCTACATCGAATATTCTGGGCTCTCATTGGCCAAAAGTATATATACAACGCGAAGCGCGGCAAAGTCAGTGCTTTTAAAAAGTTCTTACGGGAGCCGTGGAAGTAATTTTTGTGACAAAATTACAAGTGCCGTGTTAAAAATGGTTGCTGTGGGAATCGATTTAGGTACTACGTACTCTTGTGTGGCTGTTTGGAGACAAGGCAGTGTAGAGGTGATAGCAAACGAACAGGGAAATAGAACTACGCCATCTTACGTCGCGTTCTCACCAACTCAGCGTCTGATCGGCGAAGAAGCACGAAACCAAGCCGCCTTCAATCCCTGGAATACAGTTTTTGGCGCGAAACGTTTAATTGGCCGACGTTTTGACGATATTGGAGTGCAAATGGATTTACGTCACTGGCCGTTTCAAGTTTCGAATCAAGACGGTAAGCCAATGATTCTTGTTGATTATAAAGGTAAAAAAAAATCGTTCGCACCCGAAGAAATTAGTAGTATGGTGCTTTTTAGGTTGAAAGAGATAGCCGAAGGTTACCTTGGTGATAAAGTGAATAAGGCTGTGATAACCGTTCCTGCTTATTTCAATGATTCGCAACGTCAAGCCACCAGAGCCGCTGGGACAATAGCAGGTTTAGAAGTTCTAAGAATTACCAATGAACCTACAGCGGCTGCCCTAGCGTATGGTTTGGATAGAAAAGGAGACAAAAATGTCCTGATCTTCGATTTAGGAGGTGGCACATTTGACGTTTCAGTTTTATCAATTAATGGATCGATTTACCAGGTGAAGTCGACTGCGGGGAACACGAGACTCGGTGGAGAAGACTTCGATAATCGTCTCGTCGCTTATTTCGCGGAGGACTTCTGTAAAAAGTATTATACAAACATTTCAGGGAATGCTAAAGCTTTGCGGCGATTGAAAACTACTGCGGAAAGAGCTAAGAGACATCTTACTTCTTATACGGAGGCTACAGTAGAAGTTGAAAGTCTTTGTGATGGCATAGACTATCAGGGAAGGATAACAAGAGCTCTTTTTGAAGAGTTATGCTCCGATTTATTTAAGGATACATTCGAACCTGTGAAAAAGGCGATTGCAGACGCAAGACTTAAAAAGACTGATATAAATAAAATTATTCTTGTTGGAGGTAGCACAAGGATACCAAAACTACAGACTATGTTGAAAGAATTCTTTGAAGGGCAGACGTTGACAACGAGTTTGAATCCTGATGAAGCAGTAGCGTGCGGAGCAGCCATACAAGCAGCCATATTGAATGGACAACGTCATGAAAGAATTAGAGATCTATTGCTAGTCGATATTGTACCTCTGTCTCTAGGAATAGAAACAGCTAGAGGTATGATGTTTAATATTATAGAACGAAACACACCCATTCCTTGCCAGAAAACCAAAGAAATTACTACTTTAGATGACTACCAACGCAGCATGACTATAGAAATATTTGAAGGCGAGAGGAGTTTGACGAAAGACAATAATTTGCTTGGAGTTATTGAGCTGAATGGTATACCACCGGTTCCTAGAGGTGTTCCGAAAATTGACGTCACATTTAATATTGATACTAATGGTATACTTAGCGTAGTAGCACGAGATAGAAGCACAGGAAACACAGAGAGTTTGACTATCAGAAATGAACATAGACTAAATCAACAGCAAATAGGAAAGATGATAGCTGACGCCACAACTTACCGCGAAGATGATACAGAAGGCAAAAATCGATTAGAAGTCAGAAATCAGTTGGAATCTTACGTTTACGAAGTGAAAAGAAATGTAGCAGAGCAAGGAGAGAAATTGACGGAAAAGGAGAAGGAATTTATGAAAGGAGAATGGGAGAACGCGATAGAATGGTTAGATTCAAACGAGGATTGTTTGAGAGAAGAATTTGAGATGCAGATGACGGAGCTGATGAAGAGATGGTCGGGAATTATCAAGAAGATTTACTATCAGCCTTGGATGCACAGAGCTAAGAGGCAGAGGATTGAAAACTGTCAAGAATTAGAAGAACACGAAATTGCTGCTATCGTAGACGTTACTGAAGAATGAAATCAGCAATTTGAGCACAGCTGAGAATTTCTCGAATTCCATGGAAAGTTTCAAAAATATTCCATGTTTATTTTTGGATATTTTTCTGAATAGTAAATTATCTTAGTAATACTAGTTTGAGCACAGCAGAGAATTTCTCGAATTCCTTCGAAAGTTTTAAAAATATACCAAAGCTTTTTAGAATATTTTTCTAAATAATAAATTATCGTAGGTTTTAGCAGTGAAACTTTTGTTATTCTTTTAATGAATAATGATAAGCTCTTAGAAACTATGCTATTGATTAGACAAGATAATTATTGTTGTTGTATTTTGATGTTACAATAATATCAAATAAATTATTATTTAATTTTGATTCAAAATATTCTTTCATTTCGGAGATTTGAATTGAAGCCCTTTTAGTTAGTTTATGGCCAATAAACATAGACTCCAGCGGCGGGTCTACCGCGTAACTAAAATTGTAATGAACATCGACATCGGTATTAAACTTCAATACGATCGTGAGAGCCTAAACTTTGAGCTAACTTGTATTTTTTTTACCGATCATGAAGATAGGAGTCCCAACTATAATTATGATAGGTAATTTTTTTACAAGTTAGCTCAAAGTTTAGGCTCTCACGATCGTATTGAAGTTTAAGACCGATGTCGATGTTCATTACAATTTTAGTTACGCGGTAGACCCGCTGCTTAAAATTCAGATCTACCCGCGAACCTACCTCCTCATGTAATATTGCAGTTCATAAACAAACGTGAATGAGTCATATAATATGACAATTTTTTATGAAAAGGCGATTTTCGTTTTCAGGTTTCGACTTATGATTTGACTTTGTCTTTGATTAGCAAGAAATATTATGCTGAGCTGCCTACAGTTTCGGCATGGGCATGCTTGACAGCATATCTATATATTTTAAGATTTTCATTTTTATTTCATTTATAGGATACTTTTTTATGTAGTGCGCATAATTTGTAGAGTGATTCAGTCTCTGTTCCTAAATGCAACCGCAGTATTGGGATACACTTTAAAACAAAACGAAAATTCGACTTAGTATGGTAGACACGCATAATTTACTAGCTCAAGCCATACAAAATTTTTTTTTTTTTTTGTTTTGGAGTGAATTTTAGTACTGCGGTTGCATTTGAGAGCGGATACTGAATCACTGTGCAAATTACGCGCATTACATAACAAACTATCCTTTATGTCTCTTCTTGCAGTGTTTTTTTTTATTTAATCTTCTCCTTGTGTTGTCAATGTGCCCGGGAATGGCCCGGGATGATAGTTATATTTTATTCTTTCTACAGAATGAAAAAAAATATATATATATATATATAATCTTTATGGAGATAGTTAGTATATCTATATAAAATTATAAATGATAATTTTTAACTGATTTATTAAAACAATATACCTATTCTTTGTTTCCAGACGTTCGGCTGCGTCGAACTCTTTCGCGGTGGTCAGCACAGACAACACACCGCCATGATGGTCATGGCTATGCTCGGCTTCTACTTCGAAGTCTCCAGACACGACAGGGATAGACACATTAGGGTACACATGCGTCACATCAGACCTGGTATGTGTTTTTTAAATCTATCCCCCTTATTCTTATCCGCCTCCCAAAAAGTATTACCGAGCTTACTGATAAAAAGTTTAAAACTCATGTTAAGCTTGTCCTCATAAGGAAAGCCTATTACAAGATCAAAGACTATGTTGACGATAGAGATGTATGGATGTGATTATCTTCTGCACATGCGGCTTCCCTGGTGACCCACTGCTTCCTGTCTTCACTTCTGTGGTCTTCACACACTAATTTGAATGACGCTTCCCTTGTACCTATTGTTAATTGGGTGACTGACTTGAGTGTTAAGTACGCACCTACTAGTATTGTATATAATATTATAGTGGTACTTATGATCTTTGCTGTTCTTTTTTTTATGTAATACTGTGTAAATTCAGGTCGAATCCCGCGTCCCCGGCTAAGTTGTAACATTAGTTGTAAGCTTGATTTATGAAAAAAGTATCCATGGAGTTTCTTGCCGGTATCTTCTCCAGGACCAACCCACTTGGAACCGTGCGCCTAGAATCACGACGTTTTGAAAGTGCCTGCAAAGGCCCAATTGACATAAAAACTCTTGACTTTGAGCCAATATACATTATTATAAAGGCATAAAGATTAATTTAAAACCATTATTTGTATGGAAAATTGATCCTGCGATTGTGGGTTTCAGCTAGACGTGTTCGCCGATGCCGGCTCCGGCGTAATCGGCGTGGATGGTCGGACGGATACGGTTGTTTTAGATACAATGCAGATATATACTCGTAAACTAAACACAAGAAATGTCTAAATATAAGCTTATTGGTTTATTTCGACGTATTTGTTTACGCCAATAAACTATTATATTATATACTAGCGGCCCGTCCCGACTTCGTACGGGTAGGTACAAAGTTAGCGGTAGATACTTTTTAATATTCATCAATTCTTGACCTCTTACAAAACGTTCCCGTTCTCGAATACATCGCACCGTACATCACAACGTCGCGGTCCTTAGGTAATGTAAAATTAGTGATAACTTTCAAAGAACTTTTAATTTCTCTTAAACCATCGATCGCTTCTCACTTCAAAAAAATTTTTCACCCCTATTTAGCACCTTTAGGGAATGCATTTCCAAAAACGTACAAACACGTGTTTCTTTATTTCTAACCAAAAGCCTAAAAATAAATTTTCACGTTTTGCACTTCATAAACAATTTTCACCCCTATTTCGCCCCTTTAGGGGATGAATTTCCAAAAACGCGGTAACACGTGTTTCTTTATTCCTAACCAAAAGCCTAAATCCCAATTTTCACGTTTCTCACTTCCAAAACAGTTTTCACCCCTATTTCGCCCCTTTAGGGGATGAATTTCCAAAAACGCAGAAACACATGTTTCTTTATTTCTAACCAAAAGCCTAAATCTCAATTTTCAAGTTTCTAACTTAAAAAACAATTTTCACCCCCATTTCGCCCTTTTAGGGGATGAATTTCCAAAAACACAGAAACACGTGTTTCTTTATTCCTAACCAAAAGCCTAAATCCCAATTTTCACGTTTCTCACTTCCAAAACAGTTTTCACCCCTATTTCGCCCCTTTAGGGGATGAATTTCCAAAAACGCAGAAACACATGTTCTTTACTTCTAACCAAAAGCCTAAATCTCAATTTTCAAGTTTCTAACTTAAAAAACAATTTTCACCCCCATTTCGCCCTTTTAGGGGATGAATTTCCAAAAACTCACAAACACGTGTTTCTTTATTTCTAACCAAAAGCCTAAATCTCAATTTTCAAGTTTCTAACATCAAAAACAATTTTCACCCCTATTTTGCCCTTTTAGGGGATGAATTTGCAAAAACGCAGAAACACGTGCTTCTTTATTTCTAACCAAAAGCCGAAATACCAATTTTCACGTTTCTCACTTCAAAAACAATCCCAATATCTACGTTTTACACTTCAAAAACAATTTTCACCCCTATTTCGCCCCTTTAGGGGATGAATTTCCAAAAACGCAGAATCACGTGTTTCTTTATTTGTAACCGTAAGCCTAAATCCCAATTTTCATCTTTCCCACTTCAAAAATGAAGGGACTCCCATACAAACTTTCACCCCCTTTTTCACCCCTTTAGGGGCTGAATTTTCAAAAATCCCTTCTTATTGCTTGCCTACAATACAAAAGGGACCTACCCTCCAAATTTCGTGACTCTAGCTTCAGTGGTTTCGGCTGTGCGTTGATGATAAGTCAGTCAGTCAGTCAGTCAGTCAGTCAGTCAATCAGGATTTCTCTCTTTATAATATTACTATGATTATATAATATTATATTATATATTATTATATCAATAAACTATTTTTATATGGCCATAATTTAAATAGCGCGTTTTGCCGATAACTTCATCCGTCACAGTCATTTGGCGAATAAATCTGCCATATTTTGTTTTTAATAAGATTTTCACCATTTACGCCGATGACGCCGCTGCCTAGTTTCAGCACGCACTTGTTGCCGTTGCGCCCGCGCCCCATCTCTTGTATATGTAGGTATATGTTTTGCCTGCGTCTCGACATTTCTGTATGTTTTGCTTCGCGACGCTTCCATACATTCTGTATAATAACCTAACCATCAAAATCCCCCGATTCCTACTAGACAAAGAACTGTAACTTTTGAACGGCTGAACTGATTTTCATGGAACATAGTTAAGAACCATCCCAATTAAACTAGCTTTCAATTAAAAAAAATCATTGAAATCGGTCCATCCGTTTTGGAGCTACGATGCCATAGACAGATATGATGACAATACAACACTAAGTTGGTTTTGCCTACCCTGTTAGAAATATCTGTGCACGTCACTGCTACGCCTAAAGGATTATAATAAGGGCACAGTGGCGAAGAGTCCATACAACCCGATTCCCATCGGCTTCCCTTTAGGAATTGATTAGTGCATAGACCAACGTATTATGGCTTGTTATTCAGTTAGGTCGAGCTCTTCCAGACATGACTATATATAGATTACAAGAGACTGTATGGATTTTTGTCTTGCAGCATTAATTGCAGCGTTGCCAGACGTACGAGAAATCTCGTAACTTTACGAGATTTACCACATCTGTACGAGATACGAGAAAAATAAAAATCTCGTACACTTTTTTACGAGATTTTAACAATGTTGACTGCCTGCGTCATGTATAACCCAAAAACATTATAAAAAAGAGAAAAACGATGGCCCTAACACATCACTAGATTCATTTCCTCATCGGCTCATCACTAAATGTATCTTTAGTCGATACACTCGTTACCGGGGAATCCCCTCTGAGATGTATTTTTTGTTGTTGTCCTTCATGCACTAATGATTAGGTATATTGATTCAATTTCTTATCTCTTTTGCACTAACTGAAACGTGTGGGCGTGGTGGGGCAATGTATTTTTACGCTAGTACGCGTATAGTAGTAGCTGTAGTTCCAGCACAGTTCGGAATTTCACCCTAATTATTCAGTGGTTAATTTAAAATAATGAGTATTGATAGTGAATCTTCATTTACTCCACCTAGTAAAATAACACAAAAGGGAGGATGGACTGCAAAAAAAGCAGGTAACATTTAAAATTATGTATTGAAATTACGAGATTTTTGACAGCCCTGGTACGAGAAAAATAAGTCGCCATCTGGCAACCCTGATTAATTGCAGCTATTTTTAGAGGACATTTTTGGGACAGCTTCCCCTTTTAAAACTGTTACCCTTCGCCACTGTAAGGGCACAAAACATGCGTCTGGACCTATAAAAGTGGACTTCGCACCCTAAAGTATAGTTTCCCCACAACTTCTGTTCGTAATCCCACAGAATATCGACGTTAAGTAGCAGTGTGCATACTGTTGCGTTTCGTTCGGTGAGTGTGGAGCGCCGGAGACACAATTCCTCCCTTAGTCCCCTTCCTTCTCCTTTCCCTCCCTTTTTCCTAACACCATCCTAAAAGGTCGGCAACGCATCGGTGACTCTGGTGTTGCGGGTGTTCATGATCACTTACCATCAGGGTGAACCGCAAAATCGATAGCCACCTAGGCTATAAAAAAATACAAAAAAAACACGTTAATCTCTTTTCTCTCGCAGATAAGCTTCATCATTTCGAGAAGATTCGCGATGAAGCGACTTTAGACTTACCGTACGACTACCAGAGTGCGACACACCCGGCCTGGCAATTCTGGCGAAAGATTGGAAAAACTGGCATATCCACCGTTGCTACTTACAAGGAACAGGTATATAATTAACAGTATAGATAAACTACGATAACATAGCGCGCCCCTCCAAAATTCAAAACGTTTGAAAGTCCAAAGCGCCACCAAGACTCACAACGCATGTGTGCGTAATGAGACGGTCGTCAAACAAAAATAAATAGGATTTTGTTGCTCGGTAAGGATGTGACTACACACATTGAAACAGTAATTTGGAGGGCGCGCCATGTTATTGGGACAGCTGATTATCGCGAAAAAATAATCAGCTGTCCGATACAAAACTTCAATACCTACTCGACCTAAATGTATGGGAAGATTAAAAAAAATAATGTGGGTAGTTATGGTTTTATATTATCTTGTCCTCAAAGAGTATGATTATTTTCCTTATTAGCATGCGATCGCTCACAAAATACTTACATATTTATGGCAACACCGAGTCATACAGGGTTTTTGATGCACGCTGTAATTTTTTTCATATTATTTTCAGGATCCAGACGGTTCAGTGATGCGTGCTCTAGGTCAGAATGAACGCCTGCTATCGGATTCTGACATTATAAGAATCAATAGTATTTATGGTATATCGTGCTTCGAACCTAAACGTGAATTCACTAAAAAGAAGACGAAACGGCATCGTTCACAAATTAAACAATAAATTATAAATAATAATCAAAGATTTTTATTTATTTCCCGGAGTGTAACGTTTGCAAAGCGCCGGCGGCGATGTATCATTAGCGACTATAACAAGATTATAACAGCCAATTGTGTTACCTGTTATCTCTGATAATGTTACCAAAAAATAATAGAATAAAATATCTGTTACTAAATAACAGCCTGTAATTTTCATACTACCACAGTATAACCCAACAACTAAGTACATAAACCTGTTTATTAAATGTATGAAATACTAGGTGTCTCTCTTTCTAGCAAGCGTCAATCCAGTTAGTAAGACTGAGAGCAAAACTGTTATTTAATAGAATAACAAGCAAGGTTTGCTGCGAATGAAAGTGTCTGTTATCTGTTATCTTTAAATATCTGTTATTTGTATCTGTGACGATAAATACGCCCACCGTTATGTATCATGCATAAAGTTATTATTACTTTACCACTAATAATAACTTTATGGTATCATGCCCATGTGGCATGTGAAACGGATCTAACGTGCGACCATGGAGTTCGGAGATTCTCTGGCTCAAATATAGTATGATAAAAAAGTTTTTTGAGGAATTCTTGAACATATTAGCTATATAAAAATATATGTTATACTTAAAGAGTATTGATTACATCTAAACTAATATTATAAAGAGAAAAGATTAGATTTTTTGTATGTTTGTTACTTTGTAATGGATAAACTCAAAAACTACTGGACCGATTTTAAAAATTCTTTCACCAGCCCAATGCTACATTAACAGTGAGTAACATAGGCTATAATTTATAAAGATATTACGCGGGCGAAGCCGCTGGCGGAAGCTAGTTTTAAATAAATATAATCAAAGAATTTTTTTTAAATCTTGAAATAAGGCCTTAGGTTAACCTAAATTAAAAATTATCTTTATCGGGTCTTTAATTTTACATGAATTCTACACCAAAAAAAAAATGTCTTCTTCTCTGTCAACAGGAATAAACCCGGTATAGGTAGGTATATTATAAATCTATGAATAAAACGAAGTTGTTAACTGTTATACCTATACAATTTATTAAATAAAAAAACTACAAACTTAAAATAAAGCTATGAGTACAAGGGTGACGATTCTGTTGCGCACTATGGCAGAAATAAACTAAACTACAGCGCCACAAACATATCTGACCCGGTGACCAAAATTGGAACTAACGTCGCTACAGAACAATATTGACTTCAAAATGTATTTTTTGTACAGAGATGACATTGGTAAAAGCGACGGCAGCGACGCCATGACCGGTGCCTTGATTACGTAAGAAAAATCTGACAACCACAACGCCCAACAAACAATGCATCCCTTTCTCGCTTATAGACGTTTTCATAAGAGGATACGGAATAGGACGTTTATTTGCAACAGCAACTGTCATATTTATCATACGTAATCAGGCGGCATGTCAGGATAAGCTTGTGGCACTGTAAGGGCGTTTGTCTCTTTCTGTTTCAATAGAAATAGAAGGAGACAGATACGTTTAGTCTAGTTTATTACTGTCTAAATGAGCAACAGAATCGACGCCACAGTCAAAGTTCTTAGTCAGACTAATATCGCTTTTACTAATAACATCGTAAATGCTTATATCTTCGGCATACCTTCGTTTTCTAAATACACATTTGTCTGTACAAATCATTACGCTCACCGCTGAAACAAAAAATAAACATAGATTTACTACCTAATCTAAGACCTACATGGAATTATTTGGCGAAACTTCAGAGGTGGGTTGGGTATCAATGCCTAGTCTGTTTCCAGTAATCAGTGGGCCGAGCACGAATGTTTTGACGTATGGTAACGTAAACGTAAGCAAATTTTGATTATAAAATACGATGAATCTATCGCATTTTTGTTCAATTTTATGCAACAAACACACTTGTTTTATTATCGTAGTTTATCTCTACTACGGACCAACTACCCACACATATATTTAGCATTATATTTCAATGGTAGGTACTAACCCGGCCTGTCCACAGTAGCTTGGGTCATTCTTTCAATCTTATGTTCTTCTTGCCAATGAAAAAACATCTTTCGTATAATTGCTATTACCAAGGCTATCATAAATATACTTAGACCGAACAGAATAGTATACAGAGCCATTTATTAACATCGGTAATACTTTTAAATTCATTTTGTTGCATTCAGTTTACTGTTTTGATTTATCATGACATGATTTTGACAGTGCTGTCAAAATGGCAACTTGTCATTGATTAAAATTGATTTCTCCAAAGAGGTTTAGGATAATTCGTAATTAATTTTTTTTCGTTGTTTTATCTCAATATTTAATTAATATAAAAATATTATCTTATTCGAGCATTAAATTTTAATATAGAATACCTTCTCAATAAAAAAAAAATAAGTTTACTTTACTTTACTTTGGTTAAAGAACTAAGCGGGTTCTGTACATAAAGTTATTAATAAGTAATAATAACTTTATGGTTCTGTATTTGAGGTACGCGTTTAAGGCTTGTTTATGGTATATTTTATTCTCAGATGAAGAACTGCGCAAAATTCATAGACTTATTATCTAAGTAACAGGACTGTGCACTCTGCTAAAACAGCGAGCCACCTGAGATAGTTACCACAGAGTAATTTTATCTTGCTCTATTAGAGTGACCATCATTTTGTGCATCGAGTGAGACGTTGTCATTTTTAATTTTCCTGTGATGAATTGTGATGTAATGACTTGTGTGTGACTGAATTTGAAAAATAAGTTACGCAGATACCTTTAAAAAAATCGATAAATTTTGGAATTATCGGGGTGGGCTCGGTCTGTCATTGTTTAATTACATGTAACTACACTTGTAAATATGGTTAAATATATCCACTCCGCACCGCATTTAGTACCCATATCGTAAACAATAATTATGTAGAATCAATTTTCTAATTAAACAGTTTTCTTAATCTTCCTTGATTTCTACAAACTTAGATATCAATAAAATTCCGTTTTACCAAGGATAGAAAATCTTGGACCATTTATCTAATAATGATAGGTCTATTTTATTTGCCTACGGATGCAACGGACGGACGGATGGTTTTATTTAAAGTGGTACCTAATAGTTTCACAGCATTGCACTATCACCGCCAATACCAATAAGGTATGCGAAACATGAAATGAATATAATATAAAACATGCAGGTAGCAGTGGCGTGCACTCCGTGAAGAAAAAAGACACCTGCCTGCCTACTAACCTGCCTACCTTAAATCAAATCAAATCAAATCAAATCAAATAATTTATTTGCATTAAACATGTGTGATCATACAGTCCTAAGTATAGGATAATATATTAGATGTTAAAATACAATTTATAGTCCAAACATGTTATACCTAAAGAGGTGTAAAAAAAATAGTATTGAATAATATTATAATAATTACATTAATTGTGTATAATATCAGTTAATTTAATTCTTAGAGTGAGGTGGCCAATAAAAAATCATTTAACTTGACAATACAACAAGTAAGCTATTTTTACCCACACCGTAAGAAATGTCTGTGCACGCCACTGGCAGGTAGGTACTTGCTACATTTCGTTTCTACACACGATATTAAATAACATCTCATACATAGCATCACGTCTATGTATTCCCCGAAAGTTTAGGCAGAAATGTAATACTATTGTACATCCACATTCCGCCGATACCGTTGTTATGTAGGTCCTATGTAATAGAAAGAAAGAAAATAAATTATTTTTTTGCACAAAGGACACAGGATAGTAAAATAAAAATATAAAAACGAAAAAAAACTTTTAACGCAACTATACAATAAGCTTTTAAATTATAGTTTAAAAAAAAAAAAAACACGCTTCTGAAGGTGCCTCCAAAGGCCCAGTTGAAATAAAAACCTTCGGCTTCGGCCTCAACTTTGGCTTCGGCTTCGGCCTCGGCATCGGCTTTGACTTTGACTTCGAATTGCACTTTGTCGTCGACTTTGACCTTGACTTCGATTTTTCGTATTCTTCTCAGCAAACCCTTTCATTTGATACCTATATCATGGGAGTGCTTATTAATTAACTAGTCCGCCATCTTTGGGAGCCTGCCATATTGGATTTAGAATGAAGTAACTTAGCTAACCATGCATTGTCATCTAAACTAAACGTGTATGTAAAATTTCAGCTCAATAGGAAACCGGGAAGTGGGTCAAATTTAACTTCCAAGATTTTCTTACATGTTAGTTAGTTACTTACAGGTGAAGCTAATAAAAGCGTGCTAAAAAGACAGGTTAACATAAACAGTATTATTTCGTAGCTATTAATTAGGCATTGCAGTCGGGTCGGTACATTAGCTAATGTTTTTCGTGAACATGACTTATTGAAGTCATCTGGCTTAAAATGATGACTGGCATCGCCACCGAATTTTTCCCAAATTTTATAGTAATCAAAATTTTTAGGATGCCGAAATAGCGAACTAATTATAATTAATAATTATATTTTAGAATTTGTCATTAATTTAATTAATATAGTGAAATCGTAGCACTAGTACAAACCCAAAGTCCGACAGTAATATGTAAATATTGTCACCCTATCAGCAACTTAGACAAATTTTGTAAAATTTCATTATATTCAAGGTTACCCGTGGAAGGATATTATTACAGCCAGAATATGTTGTAATTCCACAACATTTCACGCATCACATTCACCATTTTTGTAAATAAAATATTAAAATACGATTAAATATTAATTTAGTACCGTCAACCTGTCACAAATTGAATGACACGAGCTTCTTTTGAAGTTGTCATAATACACTAATAAAATCTATCACAAATTACGGAGGTTTAGTTTTTTAAATAATAAGATTACGAAAAAAAATTATGATGATAAATTTGTTTATATTTAAATTTAAAAAAAACATTGTACATCTAGCAAGATAGTAAATTCATTATTTTAATAATTTTTGTGTACGATTCCAATCTTCGTACCAAATCTACTAAAATGTACCAACTTCTATCCTGGCAATTGTTAAAACGAGACACACAGCTCCGTGGTCGCTCTTTCTAGAGGGTCTCGTCTCCTTTTACTTCAAATACAATTCTTAAGCGATTGTGATAAGGTCTGTTTTTCTTTGCGATATTTTGCTTATTGCTTGTTCTAGTTGTAGGGGGGAGCCCTACTTATTATTTCTATGGCAAAATTTTATTAGTTTTTTTTTTAAACTTATTTTTCAGGCCTTTGAGTATCAGTCAGGCACACTGAAGTATGAAACCTAGTCAGGCACGATCAGGCACAACATAAATGCGTCCAGTCCATGCGTGAGTCACAGACTACTTAGAGATACTGCGTGAGTGTTCCAATCACTGAACTGAAATCAGATGTCTATGGTTTAGATGCAATTAAAAAATAAAGTAACTTATAGAAACTTATAGAAAAGAAAACTTTACTTACGTGTGGCGCGAAATTTAATTTTCCTGCGCGAGTTTATTACTGTATTGTGCTCTAAATCTGAATATAATTATTGAAATGTTATTTATAAAATGTGTTATGTGATTGAAAACAATAAACAGGATGAATTTTGATGATTATGGTAAGTTTTTCGATAAATATTTTTTAAAGCACTTAGGTAGGTACTTATTTCTAGAACTCGGGCTCTGTACGGACTCCGTTTAACTCCCAATAGTAAACTTCATTGAAGTGCTTCCACAAGGCTTCCACCGACAAAGAGTAGCGGAAAGGACTAAACGAGTAAAAATAGTTATGAACAAACTCGTCCTTCATTTCTCTTTTGCAGTGGAAGGCAGTTGCCGAAACTCTTTGTTAATGGTAGCTAGTTGGGGTCCGTTCCGTCCAGCTCTTACTTGCTCATTACCCTTTCGCAGTGGAAACTCGGATTACAGCAAAGAGTACAATATATTACAGGTTGCCTGAAACCGTTCAATTATTCTCAATGAGCGAGCGACATTCGCACGAGTGACTTTCAACCGAAAAATGAATTACTGAACGTAGCCATTAAACCTAATCTTGAACAAAAGTTACGTCGTACAATGTAGGACATTTATATCTCTACATAGTATAAAATAAAGTCACTTTCCGCGTCTGTATGTCTTTATATCCGCTAACTCCTAAACCACGCAACGGATTTTGATGCGGTTTTCACAATCAGTTAGATAATTTTTCACGGAAGGTGTTTATGTATAATACTTTGATATTTAATGTAAGGATCGTAGAGAAATTGCACTCGTGCGAAGTCGGGGCCGGGTGGCTAGTTTATTTATATTTATTATGCTTTTTAATACGCTTTTATTAGCTTCACCTGTAACTAACTATGTAAGAAGATAAAGATAAAGATATATTTATTTTGTAAAAACATGAGTAAAACAGTACAAGTGCACAAGGTGTTAAGTTTGAGGAAGTGCTTACATGTTTTGCCATTAAAGGCGTACAAAAAAACAAAAAAATTGACTTAATATCTAATAATAAATTCTGAGTTCATACAACATAGGAAACGAAGAAGAAAATCTTGGAAGTTAAATTTGACCCACTACCCGGTTTCCGATTGAGCTGAAATTTTGCATACACGTTCTTTGGATGAGTAAAGCGTGTTCTATAGTTTTTTTTAAACTATATTTTTTTTTGTTTCTAGCCAGACACATCTATCAAAAACATCGTTTAGCTATTGCTTTAGCTATAATAAATTCTAAACCTTCCAATATGCCTACTTCTCAATATTTAGAAGACCTAAAATCTAAAGTTGATGACAAAATGGATGATGATTATGTCACAGTTTGTAGTGATGATTTTAACGTTGATGAAGATGATGAAATGAATGATAGTGTTAACATTTTGAAAGATTTTGATCTTGAACATATTGGTAATGAACATTTATTGCAACCGTATGAAGATTGCAATAAAATCGATGAAAGAATAAATGCTGCAAATGCACAGGTAACTATTTTTAACTCCCGACAAAAAGAGTATGTGGCATCGTAGCTCCAAAACGGATGGACCGATTTCAATGCAGTTTAAAATTGAAAGCTAGTTTAATCGGGTATCATCTGAGCTATGTTTTATCAAAATCTGTTCAGCTGTTTCAAAGTTACAGCTCTCTTAGTTGAAGTCGGGAGTTTTTGACAGTTAGGTTATTCATTTAAGCTTTTTCCATGCTCATATCTAAATGTGTAGATTGATTAATCTGCGAGGTTAAGCAGTGCTTGCCGCGGTCAGTTCTTGGATGGGTGACCGTTCTCTACACATCCCCCAGACCCTATGTGCCTCGTACAGCACGTGAGGTTTTTATTGCTTCATAACTCTATTGGTTGCAAACACGGCTGCTGTGCGCCTCAGCCTTGCTTCGATTCCCCAGTCAGGCCGAGTTATTGGGTTTTTTGTTAGGAAATTATTAGTCTGCAGACTGGTTTTTGGAATTGTGACTTTTATATGTGATCCTATTGTATTTTTTATTAAATATCATCAAACGCGTCTTTATGTTAAAATTATGATCCTACTAAATTAATGGAGGTCGTTTTTTGGGGTTCACTCAATATTATGAACAACTTTTACCATGGGACCACACACGAAATCGCGAATAAAAATCAGCTGTTCCATACAATAATTAAATATTACTCGACTTTGTATGGAACAGCAGATTTTTGTCGCGATCTCAGGGTTGGTCCCTTAAAAAGCTTGTTCATCATGTTACTCATCGTACCTACTTATAACCCATTAAAAGGACTTCCGCTAATGAAGTAGGCCCTTACATAGACACGTCATTAGACGTGGCATCTCTCAATATCATAGTCAACTAAAAATTATTCACCATCATTGAATTACTTTTTACTTCATTTTCAGCAAATCTATTTACCTGAAGATCTAACTCAAAGGACTTTCTATGACAGCTCTGTGACTCGATTTACTCCTGCCGTTGCTAACGATACAACATTTTATGAAGAAAATCTTAGCCGAAATCAAACCATCGATATTGGATCCATACCTAACAATATAGTTGACGTAAATAAAGAATCTAATCCAAAAATAAAAGATTTTGATGACAATATTGAAATTTATAATAAATCTACCGAGAAAATTAATCAAAATTCTTTGAACAATAAAGAATTTAATACTCAAAGAGATTCTAAATCTAATAATGAATCTTATCCTTCAAACATGGATTCAACTTACGATGATTCTCAAAAAACAGTTATCTATACTGTGCACGGTTTTACTGAAAATTTTACTCATTACAGTCCTAGTCAAAATGATATTATAATTCCTAATAAATACATATATGGTGCAGGCAAAAACAAGAATTCTAAGCCTAAAAATAGTGATATAAATAAAGAAAATAATATTGCTAGTATTGTTAATCCTAAAATAATTTATAATCAACATGTAAACGAATTATCCAATGAGGCGCAGTGTTTTAAAAACAATAACATTTACGATGATAAAATGTATGAAAAACTTCAAATTGATGCGGATTTTGAATCGAGTCAAACCATGAATATATTTTCTCAAAACAATGATGCACATTTTAACCAAATTCAAGATAATTTAGCTGAAAACAACAATAATTCCAATAAAGAAAGTGTAACTGTAAATAATACAGATACTTTGAAAGATAAGAAAAATAATATAGAATCTAGAAACACTCGCAAAGCAACACAGTTTTCTCAAAACATTTACGAATATTTTGAAGAAATGCAAAATGTTAATGAAATTGATAATATAAATAGCTTTCCAATCATTACAAAAGCAAATACTACATCAAACAGAGACATGGATATTACAGACGAGACGTTTATAACTCAAAATATTAACATTTTCGCTCAAAATATAGGCAATACTGGTAATCAAAATGAAGTTGAGAATGAAATAAAAAAACTAGATTCTAAGAATCTTAAAAACGAAGATAGATCGAAAATACTTGATAAAAATGATACAATTAATGATAATATAGATACAAAAATATCTGAAAATAATTATCAACTCACAACGTTAACTAACAAAAATGATTCTTCTAAACAAAATAACGATAAACAAGAAGAATTAATCGCTGGAGAAGAATATGCATCAGAAGAAATTATTTCATATAAAGTTTTAGAAGAATTTAATAAAGTTAAAACGTTTCTAAATAGGCAAAACAGAAGATTGTCTTGCGATGGTTACTCAACTGATTCTGGATACCGAAGTGACTCTCAAATTAGAAGTAGCAATCGAAGCGGTAAATATTATCCCTAACTTCTTCTTAGCAGCGGCTTCCATGGAAGACCGTCTCAATTCAATCGTGGCACTAGATCAGAAAATCAGAAGTATCTGATTCTCCGATATTGCGGATTACATAGGGAAACCCCCGACAAAATAGAGGGGTGTTATAAGTTTGTAGAGTGTATCTGTGGCATCGTAGCTCCAAAACGGATGGACCGATTTCAATGCAGTTTTTTTAATTGAAATCTAGTTTAATCGGGTATCATCTTAGCTATGTTTCATGAAAATCTGTTCAGCCGTTCAAAAGTTACAGCCTTTTTTCTAGTTGGACTCTGGGGTTATTAACTGTATTGGTGAGTACCCGTCATGGTCTATCCTCCGCCTGAGGGGAGGAGGGGAGGGTAGATATGTCGGATTCCTACCAGCTATAAAGACCGCACCGAAGCTCACGGTACCAGGCCAATATCTGGATAGGGGGTTAGGGGGGGGAAGTCTGTAAACTCCATCAACCGGCTAGTGTGATAGTCTAAAGACAAACCCTTCTCATTTTGAAGAGGCCCGTGCCCAGCAGTGGGACAGTAAGGGACTGGATATGACATTTTTCTCTTTTTCCAGCGTTACAATTGTCAGGAAATTGGCTAAACCAATCAGGTTGTTGTTTATTTAACTACATCATGCAGTGCCCTCTAGTGGCTTCTACGAGAGATATCACGAACGAAATAGCACAGGTGAGTTAAATTATAATCAGTATTATGCGCAGTCCACAGAGTAGGTACTTTATTGCGCAGTCGCAAGACCCATCCCTGCGCGGAAGGTCACTTTATGGTAAATGAGCATAAAGTTCCTGTAATTTCACTGGCTTTTGTTTCATAGGAAATAAAACTAACGACTATTATTATGGTCGACTTTTATAATTATTAAATAAAAGTCTGTTCTTGACATGACCTAAAATTTTTTTTATATAGCCTATAATTTAATATAAGTATTATACGGTTTGGTTTCATGATTGAATTTTAGCAAGGAACACGTTTAAATAGCGATTTAATGTAATTTCTATGATTTTTTTTTATCGAGCCCATTCTCATAGTTCTTGTTTCTGCGTTCACATAGCAGTTGACCGTAATTATGTTCAATAAAATGATTTTTTTTGCCCATTATTGTCCTTAGCTCTCCTCCGTGCTTTAGTAAGATTAACAAAGGTTTAAATTTTTTTTTAAAACTATAACCTCGCCTTAAAAGAAACTCAAACGCCTCGGTTTCTTGTCTAACGTTAAGGTTCTCTACTCAAATGCCTGTTTCTACTCATATATTCTAGGTTTTAAGCCAGTTAATAGACAAATTGCATGAAGAAGAGAAATATCCGTCATTCTTAGAAGATCTACTTGATACTGTCGACGTATTATTGCGACAACTCTATGAAGGGGAAAGCAGTGGTGATAGTGAGGTAACAAAATATTTATTCTTCAAACTTTACGACATTAATGGACCGTTTAGCGCAGTTGCAAATTGCAATGAGTTATATTTTGTCACATGGCATACTGAATACCCTAATCACGACACGCAAATAACGTTTCTTGCGTTATATTTTGTCACATGGCATACTGAATACCCACGACACGCAGCTAGCGTTGCATGTGAGGTATTTTGTCACATGTCATACTGAATACCCTAATCACGACACGCAAATAACGTTTCTTGCGTGGTATTTTGTCACATGTCATACTGAATACCCACGACACGCAGCTAGCGTTGCATGCGAGGTATTTTGTCACATGTCATACTGAATACCCCACGACACGCGCCTAGCGTTGCATGCGTGGTATTTTGTCACATGTCATACTGAATACTCACGACACGCAGCTAGCGTTGCATGCGAGGTATTTTGTCACATGTCATACTGAATACCCACGACACGCAGCTAGCGTTGCATGCGAGGTATTTTGTCACATGTCATACTGAATACCCACGACACGCAGCTAGCGTTGCATGCGAGGTATTTTGTCACATGTCATACTGAATACCCGTTAGACGCAGCTAGCGAAGGTTGCGAGATATTATTTTTAAAATTCATGGTAGGTATACTAAACAAGTGATCCATGAAACCAATTTTATTCTTTTCAGTTCCTAAAAAAAGACGAAACCGTCCAACGAATTCTTCTCCTAAACAAATCTATTCACATACAGAAACCCAGTATAGAGACAATATCAAATATACTAGAAATATTTCACACAAAAGTGACAGAGATAGACACCACATACGAACTCACAAATATCGACCAAATAGAAAATATATCTTATTTATTTCATCTACTAGAAATATTGTTGAAACAATATCTTAAAAGCAAAGAGGCCTGCAGTCAATCTAGTACAAAATTATCACAAGAGGAAAATATATTAAGAAAGAGTTCTATAACAGATATTTGGAGGAAAAAGTGGAATCCAAAACACACAGTTTTTGAGGGTAGTCGAGAAAAAAAGTGCGTTTTAAAAATATGTAGTGAAATTCTAAACAAAATCGTAGTCGATTGTGTAAGTAGTTACAGTTTGGTCGCGTATTCTGCGTTAAAATGTTTTAATTCTATGCAATCTTAAAAAAATATTCTTGCCCACAATTTAGTCCACAGCTGGGCAATCGGATTATCTAACGCAAAGCTATGAGTATTTAACTTCTTTCGTATCTCTGTTAATTAATTTTATGTATGTATACATTGACCTACTGCTACCAATGGACTTTGGGTCCACACTCAAGTGTCCCAGCCAAAAGAGTTCCAAAACTAAAAAAAGAGTTCCAATCGCGCGCCAGTCTTTGTTTTGTCAACCGACAGAATACACGTCAAAAATGCCGCACTCTATAGTGAAAAAATTGAATAGGCTGATAAATTGTCGCAAGTAAAATTAAGCTGTTTACTAATGACGATACGGTTTGAATTAGGATGTTATAGTTTTTTATATTTCTTTAAATGTTCCTACGCTTATATAGGTTGACTCGGGACACAATTTCGTGAATTTTGTTCTAGTACCGCTGTCGATTGTAGTATTAGGTCAATGTAGTTATGTATAAGAAAGAATTTTTAGTTTTAAAATCCTTACTTAAGGAATCATGTAGGTTCATGTAAATTATTATAAAAGATTTAAAAATAAAATATATACCTACCTAGTATATTTGTATTTTTATTTTACTATGTCCTTGTTAAGATTTCTCAAATGATAATAAATACCTACACGTAAGTTTTAAATATATCCATGTTTTTCTGGGTTATCTAGTAGGTATCTGACAGCACCGTTGGCGCAGTGGCTAAGCGATTAGCTTTCTGCGCTACGTGCCACGGGTTTGAACAAATATCGCTCCAACATCAATTTACCTATTTAAGCCTATATTTTTAACTTTTAGATTTTTAACCCCCATCAAAAAAAGGGATGTTAAATCAGTTTGTAGTGTGTATCTGTGGATATGTGTATCTGTCTGTGGCGTCGTAGCTCCAAAACGGATGGACCGATTTCAATGCAGCTTTTTTAAATTGAAAGCTAGTTTAATCGGGTATCATCTTAGCTAAGTTTCATGAAAATCTGTTCAGTCGTTCCAAAGGTACAGCTCCAGTTCTAGTTGGAGTCGGGGGTTTTTGACATAACCAATAGAAGTCTTCTTTCGTTCAAAATCTGCCAGCCTAGCCGCGTTTATTATTGGCTGCCCTATAAAATTTGAACCTCCATATTACCGCTTTATTCGGTTTGGACGTCGCAATTTGTATGGCCGACAGACGGTTGTTTCGGGTCTGGGTGTGTGCATGTATCTATGTTGTAAACTGTACCCGGATATAGGCGAAATTCTACAGAAGGGCAAAGTAATTAAAAAAGAGGAAGTGCCTCAGCTGCCAGCGCCCTGTCCCGAATTGGCTGCCAGCGCCGGTTGCTGAATTAGCTGCCGACGACGCCCGCCGGTTGTAAATTTCACTAAATTCTGACGTTTTTAATTATAAAAGTTAAGATTTTGGTGTTTTATGGGGTGCAAGAGCGAGCGAAGCGAGCTCGGAACTTCGGGCACCTTGACTCGGATAGGTTAAGTTAGAAGGGATGGCGGGGTTGAGGGAGTGAGCGAACAGACCCCGCCGTCCCCTTCGGAGTGATACCGTTCATGGTTATTTTTTTAAATAATTTAGAAATAAGAGCCCCCGCTTAGCGGGTCCCATTTCGATCTCCTTTTATTTCCGAGGCACGGCGGGGTCTCGATGTTTGATGTAACGGTCACCCATTCAAGGAGTGACCGTGGCAAGCGTTGCTTAATCTCCCTGATCGACTGACCTGCGCTGTAGTTATGTACCTACAAGCTCCGCTAAATTGAGAGTGAATAAGGATCTTAATAAAAAAAACATCCAGATTGTGGTTTTATTATTAATTTATTTACTTCAAATATAATATGTATATTATTTTAACTTACAGCCATATACTGCGTCCCGCAACAAGACAGTGATCACTCAAATGCAAACATTTCGTTAAAACGTGAATCAATAATACATACACCTGTCTACGCCACTTAGACGAAGCAAATCTTAAAAAAACAATTTTTACTTAATTTCCAAACTAACCTACCTACATTGACTAACTTTGAAACAATCTACGCAATTTTTTTTTTATTATTTTACAACAACCAAAGTTTTACCAAAAAAAAAAAATGACAACAAAAATCGAATGCACTGGAGTTATTGAACCTACTATAACTGTACGCAATGATTCAAGATGGCGGATTCTTTAATTTCCTATGTAAGACTTTTATGTCTTTTAAGTATCAAAAATGGGCAATCTTGTACCATTTTGTACAGTTCAATAATTATTACCAAGCCTTAAAGTTTATTAGCAAGATATATTTTTTTATATTTTTCATTTATACAGTAATCCTACATGTTTCATAACACCTGTCCTCAAAACCTTTGGCGCGCTTACGATACGAAAAAAAAATTGCAACAAAGTAAATTATAACAACTTAACAATACCCCGCCATTAGAATTTCACGGTGTAACCTTTATACGCGGGAAACTGTGTCCCCTGAGGGCAGTGGCAAGCCGTATCTCACCATAACTCAAGGGCGCCTGACCTCAAAACCAGGGAATTAATTATCTACGACAAAATGCTCATTATCTCGCTACGATCTGTCAAATTTTGTATAAAAATGACAGGTCAGCATGATATAATCGTGACAAGACACATCTCATATTTTTTGGATCATAAAGCCCCTGGAAAATTGGCCAACGCTATAAGCAAATGACATGACAATCGCCATGACCCATATATGGGTCACAAATGAAATTACACTCAAAAATCTTGAATTATTTTCTAAAAATGATACTAATATTGCTATAAAACATTGAAAAATCCACCCAATTTTTTATTCCTTTTTTTTATAACCCTTCAAGCAGCGTACAGAAAACAATAGTGAATCTATTGTTTACGAAGCTTGGAATTAATCTTCTATATCTCTACCTATCTCTCAAGGGTGCCAACATGAAAACACCGCGTATAAATGCTACACTGTTACTTGTGATCGCTTCATACAAATTTGTCTCGATACAAAATGAAATACAAATTTACCTATGGTTAACATTACTTAAAATGCATTTATACTATGGGACGGGCGAACAAAACGGGTAATGTTGACACAGAAATCTTTATGAACAATTAAATTAACTAATAATTCATCGTGTTTAAAATCAATGTCGACTTAAAATTAATTAATAACCGTCAGTCGCTCACAGATATTACGTTACGTACGGAAATTACGTTATCTAACTTGATAACGTAATTTCCTGATATAGTTACAGAGTGACGATTTAAAAACATCCGGCGCACCCTGCCTTCAGTCTTAAGGTTGCCAGATGGCCGGAAAGTCCGGTTGCCAGATGGCTAAGAAGTCCGGCAAAGCCCCGGAATTTCGCGTCTAGTCCTGTGTCCAAAAAATTATGCATTACTGTCCCCGATACTAGATTTTCTTGACCAACTCGTAAGTATTCATCCAACTATTTAAAAAAAATCTATGCAATCTTAAAATATTTCTTGTATGAATGGAAGGACATTAATAAAATTTATGGAACTGATAATGCTAATTTTAAATAGGATTTCAAATAAATATAGTTTCGGTTCCGGTGCTAGAGATAAATTACGATAACATGGCGCCTCAATATTACTATTTCAATGTTTCTAGTCACATCCTTACCGAGCAACAAACCTTTGGATTTATTTTTGTTTGCCGGCCGTCTCAGTACGCACACATGCGTTGTGAGTCTTGGTGGCGTTTTGTAAATACTTTCAAGCGTTTTGAATTTTGGAGTGGCCGTTATCGTAGTTTATCTCTACATTCGCAAACAAAATGCTTTGAACGACTGCAGCCCGCTTAGAGTTACTCTGTGTTTGGACGCCGGGCGCAAACGATTTTCGCCTTAAGCATGGTCGACCGGAAAATTTTCCGATTGTACATCTAGTAAATTTTTAGTGATGACGGTTTTTCTATTCAAAATCAATAAAAATATACTTTTTTCCGACTGTATTGGAACCGGAAATTCATAGATAATTTGTACAATTTACGGAGGCACGCAGTGACAAATTTGACGCTATCTTTCTAAAAGCACAAATTAAAAGGGCCGAGAGTGAAAACAATTACAAAATCTTTGAACCATCATTCAGTAATTTCACTAGATTTAAAGAAAAATACATTCTAATGTATTCCTTCTTCGCTGCCATTACAATCTCACCGCTAAAACACTCGAGGCCCTATTAAAAGATTCCTGTGTCAATTTGTAATGAGACCTTAAAAACATTATTAATAATTATTGTATAGGAACTATTTTTTCAAGGTCGAAGCGATCTAGGCGATAACTAGGTGTATTTTTTTTTATTCATAATCTTAATATAGGTATATATATTATTAAACGGTATACATTGCATCCGTGGTGTGTTTAATATCTATTATAAGCAACATTGTTATTTTTTTTTCAGTCGAAAAAGTCATAAAGCCGTGGGTTATTTTTTTTTTTCAATATTTTTATTATTAAATATTTGAGTAGCTGAAATTGGTTCGACGTTAATCGATATGAAGCAGCTCTTTTTTTGTCTGTTTTTTTTTATAATTTTTTTAACAATACGCAGACCACGGACGCATTGCACAACAAAAAAAAAATAAAAGCACACTTACATACTAGAAAAAAAAATAAAAGAGCCATTTTCGCATATCAACATCCGTTAACATGAATCTTAAGCTGATTTTAATACATATTATATATTTATTGTTTAGATATTTCATCCGAATTGAATTCACAGAATATTTAAAAATTCTGAAAAGACAGAGTAAATAATTCTGTTTATCTTTATCCTGGCAAGAATTTCTATTAAAAAGTTACTAAAGTAAATTTTTTCTCTTTTCTTTAATGTTTATAATTGTACGAATTATAAAATTTCGCTAAAAACAATTGACTATTTAACAAATCTGCGTTTACCAAGCTAGTGCCACATTCAAACTATATCGCTGTTATCTGTAGGTATTCAATTCGGATGATCAATTTCAACATACAAAAAAAATACAAAACACACTCATACATAAAGAAAATCTTGAGCAATGTTATTTTAAACTTCTCACGATATTCAAAAACGATTTTCAATAATTCCATTTTTAAAAAGAGATTTTTTTTTTTAAATTTACAATCTACCTGTCCTTTCCATCTTTGCCCATTTGAACTTGAAAATTGCATCGATGAATACGCTAAGAATACAAATGCGCGTGCAAAGTATTCCATTTTCAAAAATTGTATATTACTGGCAACTGTTTCGCGTTCTATTTGAATTTCGAACTTGACGTCTCAGTCATAATGGTACAAAAATATGTCTCGTTATTTTACATTTCGTTGTACATCACGTATCTACACAACGTGTATCAGAAATGCGTGGCCATATTTAAGGGTGTGGATCAGACCATCAAACTGAACAACTTTCTCTATGGGACCAACAGCATAATCGCGAAAAAATTATCAGCTGTCCTATACAAAACTTCAATAGCTACTCGTTCCACCTTCGTCCCATTGAGAAAGTTGTTCAGTTTGCTGGTCCGATCCACACCCTTAAATATGGCCACGCATTTACACGTTGTAGACATTGATGGGAAATTGTAACAAATAAAATTTCATCAGGCCTATAGCTATTCTTACTACAAGAAACTTATCACACGACATAATTTAGCCTTATAATAATTATTTCATGTAAATATAACACAATTCTAGCTTGATGACTATTTCACTACGACTTATTGTGCCTACAAACTTATATAAGGTCCTAATTAGCGGAGGTCCTTTTAAGGGACTATTGTACTCATAATTATGAACAACTTCTACTATAGGACCAAATAGGAAATTGCGAAAAAAAAAACTGCTATTCCATATAAATAATTCAATATTACTCGACTAAATGTATAAAACAGCATATGTTTTTTTGTGATTTAAAAATTGGTACCAAATTAAAAGTTGTTTATAATTTAAAAGGACCTCCACTTATAAAGTAGGAACTTATGTAGCCCTGTTACTAATAAACGCTGCATAGTTATGATATGAATAACGGCATTCTAAGTCATTATTAGCTAACGAACGGACACATGGGTCGTACCCAGGGCTGGCAAGAGAGGGCCACTGCCCCTCAACCTTTCCTGTCTCTCATAAATTTAGCTAATTATGTGCCTATACCTAAGTCACCCTAAATGCTATTAAAATTCCTAATTTTTCCCCCCAGGAGATGGGGAAATTCCTGTTTTGCCTCTCCCCCCAGCCCAAAAGTTGGGAAAATCGTAACATTCCTGTTTTGCCCCGCGGCCCAAAACCTAGGGAAATTACTAATTTTCCCTAGACCAAAAGCTGAGGACATTCCTTTTTTCCCTGGGCCAAAATCTGGAAAAATTCCTGATTCGCCCTAGACCAAAAGCTGGGTAAGCCCATGAGCGGACAGCTGTGGCCGAGAATCAACAATGTCTACGTTTTGTCACGTATTTAATTTATCCATACATTTTTTGTCATATGAACTTGATATATCTTAGCGTTTATTAGTAGTAGGGTAGGTATATTTCATACTAGTTTAACAATACTACATTTTAGTATAGCGATGCGCGATTCCAAGATCTTTTGAATATCGAAAGAATCGTAATCGAGGAAATTTCCAATCGAGTCAATAATTTACTCACTCTGAGTAGAAACAATCGATATGTTTTTCGAGTCAAATGATTCGGCCTACAAGCAAATACCGACTGCCGCCGAGTCGAGCCGAATGCTGACGAATGACGAAACAACGGCGACGAACTCGAAGGAACGCAACGGGTCTATCGACTGATCACGTACACATTTCGTACGTAATTGTTTAAGTTTAGATATTTTGCAATATTATGTAAAAATTGTCTCTGATTAAATGGACTCGCTCCATCGGTCGTGACGGCGATTGCCAACATTTGCACACAAATTTATCGCTTTATCGACTAAAAGAAAAAATAATCACGAGTAATCGAGATGTTTAAATAATCGAAAGAATCGACTTTATCATCTTGTCAACGCGCATCACTAATTAATTACAATATTGACCATATTATTACATAACATCCAAATTAAATTAATCAATGAATTTATTGAAAATCGCTCCCTAACCATTGAATTAAAGATGAAACGGTTGTAAACGTAATTTTATTGAATAGCACCAAAAATTATGACTATAATGGCTTGAATTTACAACTGTGTGTTCTTGTTTAATTGTTAATGAGATGAAATCTTTATAAAATACTGAAATTAAACCACATTTTTCCCCTTTCACAAAATTAATGGCTATTTATTCGTCAAGAAATAAACGTACATGCGTTGTATAATAAATATAAGTATTGCTAGCCATTACATAATTTCAGTTTAGACAGTAACTTTGCAGGTACCATCCGAACCAAGTACTCGGTTATAAATAACAAAGAGCCATTCAAATCTATCTAATAATAAAAAAATTGCAATGTATACACTATATATATAGTATACCCTACATATATATATATACCATATGTATATATATACACTATATATATATATATATATATATATATATACTATATATATAGTATACACCGCAATTTGACCGTTATCATATCTATTTTAATATTAGAGAAAATATTAGATTTTTTGTTTGTTTGTAATGGATAAACTCAAAAACTACTTGACCGATTTAAAAAATTCTTTGACCAGCAGTATGCTATATTATCACTAAGTAACATAGGCTATAATTTATAAAGATATCACGCGGGCGAAGCCGCTGGCGGAAGCTAGTGACACATAAATGTGATTGTCATAATATATTTCATAGATTTTTTTATTCCTTGACGAAGTTAAATCGTCCTTTAAGAAGACAGACAAGAAACTTCCAAATATTGATGATAATGATCAGTGGCGGAATTACACATTTGCCGCCAGTAGGCTATTCAAATTTTGCCGCTCTACCGACCTCTACAATTGGATACCCTAGTTCACAATCATATTAAACACAATTTTTTGACAATAAAATTGTAACTTCATGATTGGTGCACTATCATCCTAATTACACCACCTTTTTCCCGTAATTAGTATGATAGTGATCGATGTGTCAGTTCCTACATTATTTTTACAACCCAAGAATTTAGTTAAGATTGCACAAGAAATAGTTTTTGGGTATATTTCTGAGGTAATAAAAGCTCAATCATGTACTACTAAGGCGAAGTTATGGCTAAATTTTGGCCCGGAATTTGCCGCCCTAGGCTACAGCCTGCTGGTAATTCCACCACAGTTTTTTTTTTTTTTCTTTCTTTTGATAATGACACTTCTTAAAATTGTTTCAACCGTTTCATCTTCATCCCAACGTATCGAAGGGTACTTAGTCTAAACGTGTGCTCAATTGTTAACGAATAAATACAAGGTGGCAGTATTGTGTAGACCATTTCCAAACACCAAAGAAGGTACGGGTAAAATGGCAATTTTCCCTTAATTCTAAAGCCGGGCTTCCACTAAAGGGTAAAGAGCAAGTAATATCCAAGCTGAACGGAGTCAAACTAGCTAAAATAGGAACTTTTACTAAGAAAGAGTTTCGACTATTTTTATGATTTGCCTTCCTGCAAAAGAGAAATGAAAGCGAGGAACTATCGTACTAGCGTCACTTGAAATCTTTGATTGCTAGTCGTACGGACACCACTCCATTTTTAGGCAGAACGAGTTTGGTAACTATTTGTACTCGTTCAGTCCTCTCCGCTAGACTCTTTGTTAGTGGAAGCACTTCTATGAAATTTACCGTTGCGAGTTAAACGGAGCCCGCTTCGCTGCTAGTGGAAGTCCGGTTTGATTGACAGAACGACGCTCAGCGATAATCTCTACTTAAGTAGCGTCTGAGAAACTCAAATCTTTGCTTAAGATGATATCACCTAGAGTCACGACGTTTTGAAATTGCCTGCAAAGGCCCAGTAGTTGAAATAAAAAAACTTTGATTTTGACTGACCACTAAGCGTCGTTTTTACAGAGTTAAATTGCAATTGTTTATTAATACTGTAAATGTGTTATTTTAAAGGCAAGTACGGTACTAAGATAAAAGTTCGGAAAACTTCGTCTGAATTCGGAAATCCAAACGTAAATACATGCTGAATTTTAAGTCGGTTTGGTGGATTATATATTTTTTTAAAACTGCACCAATCGCCACATCACCCGTACGGTCCACATAAAAAATAAAGAGTAAGTATACTAAACAATTCATTAAGTATTTTTAACATCGAGTATGCTTTACGCTAACTCGCAGACTTTTAATATTTCTCGCAAATCTGAATATATCCAGTCTTCTGTTAATTATACATTTTTTTAATATTTCGTTTATACATGACGTTACACCGCTGTACAAGTTATACAATACAATTTTATGATCGCAACATACTTCTAGGTTATCTAGAGATCCAGATATGAATAAGGCTGCTTGAGTTACCGTCAAATACTCAAACGCAACTTAAGTTTAAGACGGTCAAGACAATAATTGAGGCACAACATGTTGCTGAACATGATAACATACATACGCCAATATTTGATATGCAACTAGGGGAGAGTGTGTATGAAAGAGCCAGGCTTTGAAAGAGCCGATGCAATTTTCTCCCACTTTCCAAAATCAATTCAAATTTAATTTTACGCTTTATATGACAACTCTGAATGTCTGTGGGTCACAGCTATTCAGTGTCGTGGGAGAAAATTGCATCGGCTCTTTCAAAACCTGGCTCTTTCATGCACACTCTCCCCTACACGTTGAACCAAACAATAAGGCTCGCGTCTGCGCATCATTTGGCAATGTTACATGCTGCTCTGGAACTTTGCCAAACATGTTGAGCGTTACGTGTTGAGTGTTTCATGTTGCGCCTCAATTGTTACCTAGTGAATACATGGTTTAACTGTCAATCTGTCGGTATTATCCACCTCAAAGTGCGTTTGAGAAGCAAGCGGTGAGTTACTCAAGTATGAGTGTACTTGAGAGTGAGTATACTCAAGTATGGTCAGTTGAGTGTAAGGTATACTCAAATTAGACTGAAAAATAAGTGACACTTAGAAAGCTCGAATTTGATGATACCTCTAAATACTCGGTCAATTTACAGAAGAATACTCAAATTGGAGTAATACTTAAGTGTACTTATCTCTGTCTAATTTGAGTGTTCTTACACACTATAGGCTATTTACCTTAGTTTTTAGTATAACTTTTAACTTAAATAGGTAACCGTTTAATACTCAAACGGATTTTAACTTTAAGTAAATCATAACTATCATTCTGTTGACACCACAACTTAACAACTACTTAAAATTAAAATGCGTTTTAATATTCAGCGGTGAGGCAACAAATCTCGACTCGAGTTTCTCAATTCAAACTCATTTAGTAGATTAGTTGAGTAGAGTTTGAGTAAATCCTCGAGAATCGCACTAGAGTAAACTCACTCAAGCATCCAACATGACGGATGAAATAAAATGCGAGGATCGATGTCGCAGCACCAAAGTCGCCACAGATAAAAAATACTTAGCCTACCAAAGACTACGACAGAATATTTTTTTTTATGTCATTTTGAATTTTATCAAGATGAATGTCGCTTACATTTTATACAATGTCAAAAATATATAAATATATATCGTTATGGTAGTACATACTTAGTTTAGCTATGATGTCAAACTTAACGCGTGAACATAGAGCGTAACGTTGCTTATTGTCGATGCATATAAGCTGAAACAAAGAAAACATTATGGTTAGCCAGCTACAAGTAGGACGGCCTTATTTATTATTTTCTAGTGCTCACCCAGTGCTCGAAATTCGACCACATATTATATAAAGGAGGAAGAAGGTAGGTATGGTAGGTAGGGTAGATATGGTAGATAGAGTAGGTAGGTAGGGTAGGTATAGTATATAGGATAGGCTAGGGTAGGTAGGTAGGTAGCGTAGGTATAGTATATAGGATAGGCTAGGGTAGGTAGGTAGGTAGGGTAGGTAGGTAGGGTAGGTAGGTAGGGTAGGTAGGTAGGGTAGGTAGGTAGGTAGGGTAGGTAGGTAGGTAGGGTAGGTAGGTATAGTATATAGGATAGGCTAGGGTAGGTAGGTAGGTAAGGTAGGTAAGGTAGGTAGGGTAGGTAGGTAAGGTAGGTAGGTAGGTAGGTGGTTAGGTAGGTAGGTGGTTAGGTAGGTAGGTGGTTAGGTAGGTAGGTGGTTAGGTAGGTAGGTGGTAAGGTAGGTAGGTGGTTAGGTAGGTAGGTAGGGGGCTAGGTAGCAGTGGCGAAGAGTCCATACAACCCGATTCCCATCGGCTTCCCTTTAGGAATTGGTTAGTCCATAGACCAACGTAATATTATATTATTCACTCATCCAACTGACAAATAAAGGCTTGTTATTCAGTTAGGTCGAGCTCTTCCAGACATTATGACTATATATAGATTACAAGAGACAGAATGGATTTTTGTCTTGCAGCGTTAATTGCAGCAATTTTTAGAGGGCATTTTTGGTACAGCTTCCCCTTTAAATTAGGAAGAAGAGGGGGGCGCGTCTTCGTGTATGGCACTATCTATATAGATAGGTAGGTAGATAGGGTAGGTAGGTAGGGTAGGTATGTAGGGTAGGTATGTAGGGTAGGTATATTAGGTTTGGTAGATAGTAGGGTAGGTATGGTAGATAGGCTAGGGTAGGTAGGTGGGTGGGTAGGTAGGTGCACAGTTCTATTATTGGCGGTACAAAGTTCGCCGGGTCAGCTAGTCTGTGATAATAACAACTCACCTAGGCTCCGTACGTAACCGTCGAGTGTCGCCAAAACGAATCACTAAGTGTCACTTCACTATTAATAATAAAGTATATATAGAAAAAGAAAATGCATCCGAATAACTTTAAAATGTACACTCTTGTGATTAAGCACAATGCACTGTTTTATTTATCTATGTACAATCACTGCTTCGCTGCGACCTGCTTCGGTTCCGCTTCGGGCTTCGTTTTTGGTGTTGCTGTGGAAATAATAAATAAATTTATACCAGAATAAACGTTAGTTCATAAGAAATTAAAATTTTATACATTTTTTTTAATAAACAAATTATAAAACTTAAAAAAAAGTAAAAACCGACTTCAAAAAACTAAAAAGTATAAAATAATTTTCTTAGAAAAATTAACGGCTTCTGAAGTCGGTGCCGCTACCAAGCTAGGTGCATTGAAGAATTAAAGGCCCCGACTTCAGAAGCTGTTATGTATTCTAAGAAAATTATTTTATACTTTTTAGTTTTTTGAAGTTGGTTTTTACTTTACATAAAAAAAAATATAAACATCAGAATTGAGAATCTCCTCTTTTTCTGAAGTCGGTTAATAAACGTAATTACAGCTACCAAATTGCTACATAATGCGATGTGTCGCCGTGCTTCCACATATCTGTTACCAAATAATATATGTTATATCTATGTTACCAAATTAATAATATATATGTTATACTCACGTCTAGGTCTGGCATTGGCGACAACGCTCTGTGCGCCGCAGGAGCCGGCGCGGCCGCGGTTGTTGCTGTTGCCCGGCAGGGGGCGGCTGCTAACCACATACTTACTGTTAGAACAAGTATGTGCGTGTCAGTGTTGTGGTAGGAAGAACACGTGGTTGGTACATTTTGTGAGGGTTAAAATCAGTGACCGGAATAGGTGGTGGTAATTCACCGAAACTTCGAGGCACAGAGACAAAAACTGGAGACTTCCTTATGACAACATTTTTTTCTGGCACAAAAATTGTCCCAGGTTTCGGTACATCACTTAAGTACATTCATAATTAATGTTATTAATACAGTAAGCGAATTGAATTTAATGCAGGTTTTTGTTTCCTAGAATTGATCAAAACGAAAATTCACTCCAAAACAAAATAAAAATTTGATTTTGTATGGCTTGCGCTAGTAAATTATGCATGTCCCCCATACTAAGTCGAATTTTCGTTTTGTTTTAAAGTGTATCCCAATACTGCGGTTGCATTTAGGAACAGAGACTGAATCACTCTACAAATTATGCGCACTATATAAAAATATATTCTGCAAATAAATGATTAGAATTGATTAGAATATGTTAGATGTTGTTACCTGTTGTTGCGGTGCATGTTGGCGGCGCGGTCGCTCTCGGACACAGACCGCGTGCGGTCGTACGGTCGCGCGTGCGGACCGCGGCCCGGCGCCGACGAGCCCGCCGCAGCCAGCAGCTCGTTCAGCTGCGGCTGAGGGCAACGGATTGTTACACTACTTGCTCATATTATCACCATACTTACTGTACGACACGATTTTATACCTCCATATTGGAAACAAAAAAGAAAAAGGAAAGAAAGACGAAGAAGGAAAGAAAAAGGAAAGACAGGAAAGACAGATAAAGAAAGTAAAGGAAGGAAAGACAGATGAAGAAAGGAAAGACAGATAAAGAACAAAAAGGAAAGAAAGACAAAGAAGGAAAGAAAAAGGAAAGACAAATCAAGAAATAAAAGCAAAGAAAGACAAAGAAAGAAAGAACAGGAAAGAAAGACAAAGAAAGAAAGAAAAGGAAAGAAAGACAAAGAAAGGTATAAAAAGGAAAGAAAGACAAAGAAAGAAATAAAAGGGGAGGAAAAACAAAGAAAGAAATACAAAGAAAGGTAGAAAAAGGAAAAATGAAAAAGGTAAAGAAAAGCAGAAAAGGAAAGAAAGGCAAAGAAACACTTCGAGCTAACTTGTTATGAAGTTGGGACTCCTATCTTTATGATAGGTAACTTTTTCACAAAGTAGCTCAAAATTTAATCTCTCACGATCGTATTCAAGTTTATTACCAGAGTCGATGTTCATTACCATTTTCCAGCGGGCTTAGACATTCTTTCCATAAATTATCATAGACTTACCTCCAGCACTCTAAAGTCCTCGATGCTCTGGAAGTTAGCTAAGTAACCCTTCAGCTTAGGATCCACTTGAAGAGCTCCGGCGTGCTTGTAGTACGTAAGGAACGCCCAGAACTTCTCAAGACCGTATAGTTGACCTGAGGAAGAAATAGAAGCATATAAAAGCATATATAAACATATATAAACTCCATTTTTTTTCTATTTTAACACGCTTTTATTAGCTTCACCTGTAACTAACTATGTAAGAAAATCTTGGAAGTTAAATTTGACCCACTTCCCGGTTTCCGATTGAACTAAAATTTTGCATACACGTTCAGTTTGGATGACTAAGGCCCCAGTTCACCAACAATTTAACAGACAATTAAGACAAAATCACCCGTTTAACACGAACTTTTGTATGGGTAAACGGTCGTTTTCATTTTAAACATCTGGGGGCCTAAAAAGGCCACATTGAGCAATTCATCTACTGATCTGCATAGTAACTGTCAAACAGATGATTACTGAATATGAACCTTATGCGGATGACATTAAGAGTCGTCAATTAAGTAGATATTTTGACATTTGTAATATGAATCATATTGTGATTCATCTAAAGCGGCCTTTTTAGCCCCCCTGTTATGTCGTTGGTGAACATGGCCCTAAAGGATGTTCTATAGTTTATTTAAACTATAATATTTTATTTTTAATCCTTTCCTGAGACAGTAAGACGGGGTCGCGGCAGACGAAAATGGCGGGACGAACTGGACGCCTTCCTTATAGACTGGCCTATAAAGCGCAGGATCGCGATGAAATTAAATTAAATTAAATCGGTACTTTAACTAAAGATTCGATGTTTGTTATAGTTAAAGTATTTTTGTATTTATCTTATTTGTATAATGTTTTGATAACTACCTCTTAAGGTGCTCAAGATACAGGCCTAGCCTAGTTTGTGACCAATGAAAGGTATTATAATTATATTGTAAATATCTATGGAAATAGATTGAATTACGTCAGGGTTCCCAACTTAGGGGTTTTCCCCCCAAATTTAGGGGGTAAATACGTGGGATGGGATATTTTTAGGGTTTGTTTTATGCTTGATTTTTACTGTGAATTTTATAATGATTGTGACGCAGCTGGCTGTAAACGTTTTGAAAATGATTCAATTATTTTATATTATTACAATTTATTAATTATTTTTACAGTGTATTTGATTTTTTGGGGGATTTTAGGGGTTTTTAGCTTTAGCTTTGGGGATAAATATTTTTGAGAGTTGGTAACACTGAATTACGTATGGGAATGTACACCGACGTTCCGTTCATGTCCAACAGTGGGCTTACCTTTCTCGTAGTCAGCCATGGTCTCGATCTGGAAGTGCTGGTACAGCTCGGGGCGGAACTTTCTCTCCAGGCCGTAGGAGTAGAAGCGGAACAAGCACTCGAGTCCGTAGCGGAAGCCGGCGGACGCGTCCTCGATGGCTAGTGATCTGCGAAGCAAAAATCAAAATAATATAAACGAACTGTCAAAAACCCCAACTTTAACTAGAATAAATATTATAGTTTAAAAAAAAACTAAAGAAAATGCCTTTGTCATCCAAACTAAACGTGTATGCAAAATTTCAGCTCAATCGGAAACCGGGAAGTGGGTCAAATTTAACTTCCAAGATTTTTTATATAGTCAGTTACAAGTGAAGCTAATAAAATCGTTTTAAAAAGAGCTGTAACTTTTGGACGGCTGAACAGATTTTCATGAAACACAGCTAATATGATACCCGATTAAACTAGCTCTCAATTAAAAAGCTGCATTAAAGGACACATCCTTCTTATACAGAGATACACGCTACGAACTTATAACACTACTCTTTTTTGTAAAATAATAGACTTCTGTACTATCCTTATATTAAATATTAAAGTATTTTACATATAAACCTTCAGGAAGAAATGCTCGAAATGATGGTGAAAACCGCATCAAAATCCGTTGCGTGGTTTAGGAGTAAGCGGAGATAGAGAAGTAATTATTGAGAAAATTTATAATTTACAGAAGGTTATTCAAAGTTATACCTAAAAAAAATCAATAAAAATAAAGATTTGTAGTCACAGTACTTAAAAAATCACCACTGGGGTATCAATTTGCTCGAAAAAATAATTAATGCTTTAATTTAAAAAGTATGCAACTAAGACTTTTTTTTTATGTTTCGGATAACTGTATCCACCTGGCCTATCACCCATTTCCGGCTTGACCTTGATTTTTGAGACACCCTGTATACACGAGTTTTTTAATGTAGTGCGCAAAATTTGCAGAGTGATTCAGTGTCCGTTTCCAAATGCAACCACAGTATTGGGATACACTAAAAACAAAACAAAAAAATGATTTTGTATGGCTTGCGCTAGTAAATTATGCGTGTGCATACCAAGTCAAATTTTCGTTTTGTTTTAAAGTGTATCCCAATACTGCGGTTGCATTTAGGAACAGAGACTGAATCAATCTACAAATTATGCGCACTACATAAAAAAATATCCTGTGTACAGATATAGATGTGTTGACTTGCAATGCCTTAACAGACAACTAAGCTCTAAGGCCGACATTCAGAGACGACAGAAACGAGTCTAAGCGTGAACTTACGCTTCCATCTGTCAAAATTTGTTCGTAAGTTTGACAGCTGGAAGCGTAAGTTCACGCTTAGACTCGTTTCTGTCGTCTCTGAATGTCAGCCTAAGTACCTACCTATTGGTAACATCTTCAAAATGCTGCTTATTTTGCAATAAAGAATTTGAATTACCTGAATTCATTGTACATGTTGCGGTTGAAATGGTCTCTCAAGAAGAACGACCAGAATCTGAAGAGCGTGTTCATCTCCTGCGACTGTCCGACGCCCAGCTTCTTGCGCTCTGTAACAGTACAACAACATTTACATCTGAAGCCCAATTCTCGTAATTAATTTATAATATGACTGAAAGTTGACCGAACTGAGATTATAATTATATTATGAATTAACAAAAAGTCGTGTATTCTACTCCTCTTAAAGTTCAGTCCGATTCCAGTATGATTTGGATTCAATCTTCTTACAAACTCATTTCAATCTCATTTTTGACGTTTATGTATGGACGAGAGTATCAATTTTATTAATATCTGGGTTAGTTTAAAATTTTAGCAAATGATTTGCCTTTTAATCAACTTTCGATCTCATTACAATATAATTTCACGTTTGACGTTGTTTGTGAGGGTAGGAGAATACCATTTGTGACATTTATGACATTGGTTTATAACATTGTAATATTAAATAATTAATTATTATTAAAAAAAAAAAAAAAAAAAAACACATTATTACTGTATTAGAAATTTATTTTATTATGATTTTATGTTGTCTTGTACTTATTATTTTTGTTTATACACCAAATTGTAAATGTTTTTATTATTAATGATGTGGTTGTCTATAATTGTTACAACACTAGAAAAGCGAGAATTTTATGTAATTTAATAATTGTGTAGTGTCTGTAATGTTGACGATCCTTAATCTAAATAAATAAATAAATAATAAAAAAAGAATCATCAAAATCGGTTCACGCAGTCGAGAGTTATGAGGTAACAAACATAAAAAAAACGCGTCGAATTGAGAACCTCCTCCTTTTTTTTGAAGTCGGTTAAAAATAATTAAATATGATGTTATGTATTACCTTTGAGACAGCGCGAGTAGTATTTGTGGTAAGCTTGCTGCGTGAAGTGGTTCTCCCGCAGCAGGCCGTGGCTGGGGTGGTGGAACGTGGGCAGCGACTGCGGCACCGAGCCGCACGACGAGCCCAGCGTGGGCGACGTGCCCAGCGACGAGCTGGGGAACAATCGCGATACTTTAGGAAATGACGATGATGATGACCATGATGATTATCACGATGATTATAGTCATAATGATGATGACCATGCTGATGATAATCATGATGATGATGAACTATGTTGATGATGGTGGTCATGATAGTCATGGTGGTCATGATAGTCATGGTAGTCATGATGATGATGATTATGGTCATGATGATGATGACCATGCTGATGATGATCATGATGATGATGACTATGTTGATGATCATAATGATGGTGGTGGTCATGATAGTCATGATGGTGATGGTCATTATGATGATGATCATGACCATGATGATTGTGCCTCTACTTTAAGCGATATTTACCCCGTGCTGTGTGTCCGCGCGCGGTGCTCGCGGATGTCCATGATCCATCCCACGTGGTGCTCCACCGGCGGGTTGAGACTGTGTCTGGTCTTGTGTTTCCTGCTACTACTGCAATATCAAAATGTACTGGGTTATAATACGACACAACTAAGAAGTCCCATCGTGAATCTTCGTTCGCGCAGACACGAAGACATGATCGCCGACAACACCCCAACTAAATCAATTTATAATCAACCTTAAGTAATGTCCTTAAGAGCGGCCAACCCGTCATAATTCCCATACGAACGCTCGTACGTGATTATGGCGCTATAACAATTTTTTCTCTAGATATTTTGAATACACAGGTATCTTGTGGTCTATATCTAGGTTTCTATGTAATACAAATAACATTTTTTTGGGAAATTAATTCAGTAAAGACATCTGAAAATGAGCTTTATTGCACAAATTTTATCTAAACTTTGGCCATTCATAATGTACTCATAAATTGAAAAATGTAAGAAAACATTTTCGTAGAAACCTTGCACATGTAATGGAGATTCTAAATGACAAACATTTTTTCCAAAAACTTGTTAGGCTTTTTCAAAAACACCTATTTTTTGGAACCTGTTTTGAGAAATTTTCGCGCGCCAATTTTCATTAAATGATCGCCTTCTCACTTGCTTTTAGCCAACGGGTGGTATGAAGTACGCGGGAGGAGAGTCGTGTGGGGTAGACATGAGACGGCCGTTTCAAATATTGCGTTGGATGAAACAACAAACTTTTCGATCATGCTCGCGTTGACCATAGGCGGACCGGGAAGGGCCCTCTTAAGGTATAAAAATGCCGTGCCATCTGTAATAGGCTGGATTAATTAATTTAATTGGATATTGTTCACTTACATGACATCAGTAGCATGAGGATCCTTGTTCGCTGCATAGAATCTCGCGGTGCGTCGCGGCCGTTTAGATTTGCTAGAGTCAGACTGTTGCTCCACCTGAAACCATTGTAAAAAACTGTTATTATAAATAATTTTGACGACACGGTTGGCGCAGTGGTTAAGCGATTAGCTTTCTGCGCTACGTGCCGCGGGTTCGATCCCCGCACGGAACAAATATTTGTATGATCTACAGATAGTTGTTCCGGGTCTGGGTGTGTGTGCATGTGACATGTATGTTTGTAAACTGTACCCTCGATACAGGAGTTCACAGGAGAAGATCCAAGTGAGGGGCAAAGTTGAAAAATAAGAAAAAAAAGAATGGTAGCTCAAAGTTTAGTCTCTCACGATCGTATTGAAGTTTATTACCAGAGTCGATGTTCAATACCGTTTTAGTTACGCGGTAGACTTAGTCATATTGGACGTAAAAATAAAAACATTTTCTTTCTTTTTTTCTAAAAAGTAATACATACATGGTGTGGGCGGGGCGGGGGCGGGGGCGGCTCGATGGGGTTGGAGTGCTTCTCCGCGGGAACAGCCGCCTCGAACTGCTCGCGGCTGATCAGCGACACCGTGCGGTACTGCGTCTGGCTGCCGTACGACTGCAATAAACAACATTACAATCAAGTCCAGCGCATCACTGTCCCACTGCTGGGCACGCGAATTTAAAGGGATTACAGTACTCAACATTATGAATAACTTTTAGTATGGGAACAAACCTGAAATCGCGAAAAAAATCTGCTGTTCTATAATAAATAAAATATGTTCTATAATAAGTTTAAGTGGTCTAAAGTAGTTATTTTTGTAATTTTTACACACTGTGTCTACGTGTCTATCATCCTTATTTCCAATCGCGGGAATACTGGAAGAAATTTCTTTAGAAATAAGTAGTTCCATTGTGCTCATATGTCTGTAACATTTTTATTACCATGTTTCCTTGTGTGTACATACATAAATAAATAAATAATTCAAAAATAAATAATCTTTCTTTCTTTCTTTCTACTTTGCATTTAGTAGTATATTGGAAAAAAATCGAATTACTAGAAATGTTCCAAGTAGTCGGTAAAGCCGACTATCCGGCCACCTTCATAGTCGGCGACTATTCGGCAAAGAGCGCCGACTATCCGGCTTCTTACTTTGTGTGTATTTCTCAATAAAAAACCACAACACAAGACTTTCTTTTTGACATGATTAAACTTTAATTGAGCTTTTTCACTTTAATGTACAATAATAGTATTGTATTTATTTTTTCACACAAAAACACTGCTCTGACGAGTGCAAAAGCAAAAATCAAGAAACAATGCGAAGTAAACAAAACATGTTCCGACATGCTCGCAGGCGGCGGTTGCGACTTGCGCGCGAATCAGCTGTAAACGAAGCGTCACGGAAATGTCCGAATACCCCCGAAACAGTGATCGGCTCGGCCGACTAGTCGGCTAGTCGGCCAAAGTAATCGACGGCACATCTCTACAAATTACTAATTTGTAGAAAACTTTTTAAAACGCTTTTATTAGCTTCACCTGTAACTATGTAAAAAAATCTTGGAAGTTAAATTTGACCCACTTCCCGGTTTCCGATTGAGCTGAAATTTTGCATACACGTTTAGTTTGCATGACAAAAGCGTTTTCTTTAGTTTTTTTTTTTTAACTATAATATTATTATACTTTGCACCCGTCAATGTATAAATTTTAGCTTCCAGCACCTCTCCATTTAAACTTGAACAAAATCTCACACTCCTCTGTGCGTCGAATGCTTAAACAGTGGTACAAAGTCTTCTCTTCACTTATTAATATATACCTAAGACCAGGTCCAGGTCTGCTGGAAGAGATTTCTTTAGAAATAAGCAGTACCTTCGTGTCATCTTTCCTATTTAATTGTAATTATTCTTCTTTCTGTGTGTACATAAATTGTTAAATAAATAAATAAATAAGACCTTATAAAGATTACATTTGACTGAATATAAAATTACTTACCGAAGGGTAATCATTGTCATTCCAGAGGTCTTCTTCATATCTTCTCAAGCCATCTGTTATAACCTGCAAATAAAGTTTAAATTTTAGGTTTTTACCTTAACTTTCTACATCATCATCTGCCTGGCCTGTATCCCAACTACGTTGGTGTCGGCTCCCAGTCTAACCAGATGCGGCTGAGTAACAGTATTTTATACAGAGCGACTGCCATCTGACCTCCGCCACCCAATTACTGGGAGACACTGATACCCTAAGGTTAGACCGGTTGACAGACTTTTTTTTTTAACCTTCCTTTCTACATATGCCAACAAAATGTAGAGGATTGTTGGGATTATATAAGAAACACATAACTTAGTTCTGTGGAGTCGGCTCGAGCTATTTTTAATCCTCGACCAAAAAAGAGAGATGTTATAAAATTATACATGTATCTCTTGTGTGTGGCATCGTAGATCCAAAACGGATGGACCGATTTCAATGCAGTTTTTTTTATATTTTTTATATATTCTTTTAAAGACTTTTAAGACTTTCTTTATCTTAGATTTCTAAATATTCTTTTTTATTATCATAGGACGTAGTAAATCTGATATAACAAGGATAAAACCGATTGTATATAACCGAATGTACTTAAGTGATGTCCCGAAACCTGGGACAATTTTTGACCCAGAAAAAATGTTGTCGTAAGGAAGTCTCCACTTTTGTCTCTGTGCCTCGAAGTTTAGGTGAATTAGCAACACCTATTCTGATCACTGATTATCAGTGAGTAACGTAGGCTATAATTTATAAAGATATCACGCGGGCGAAACCGCTGGCGGAAGCTAGTGGATAACAACTGTAGTTAGTTTGACCTGCTCCAGGTCCTGCGTGATGTTGGTGCGCGTGTTCCAGTCGCCCTGGCGGTCGTGGCCGTCGTGCCTCACCTGCTCCAGGTCCTGCGTGATGTTGGTGCGCGTGTTCCAGTCGCCCTGGCGGTCGTGGCCGTCGTGCCTCACCTGCTCCAGGTCCTGCGTGATGTTGGTGCGCGTGTTCCAGTCGCCCTGGCGGTCGTGGCCGTCGTGCCTCACCTGCTCCAGGTCCTGCGTGATGTTGGTGCGCGTGTTCCAGTCGCCCTGGCGGTCGTGGCCGTCGTGCCTCACCTGCTCCAGGTCCTGCGTGATGTTGGTGCGCGTGTTCCAGTCGCCCTGGCGGTCGTGGCCGTCGTGCCTCACCTGCTCCAGGTCCTGCGTGATCTTGGTGCGCGTGTTCCAGTCGCCCTGGCGGTCGTGGCCGTCGTGCCGCTGCGCACGCGCCGCTGTCTGCGTCACGATGAGCAGGCGCCCCACGTCGCGGTCCGTGAACTCCGCGTCCGACTCCTCGTCAGACCTGGCGGGAGAACAAATTCTATTGTACACTGCTAAGTCAAAGTCAAAGATATTTTATTTCATCTGGGCCTTTGCAGGCACTTTCAAACAGGGTTCCCAACTTAGGGGTTTTCCCCCCAAATTTAGGGGGTAAATAAGTGTGATGGGATTTTTTTAGGGGTTTGATTTTGTTAGAGGTATTTTTAGAGTTTTTTTTACTCTTGACTTTTACTGTGAAGTTTATAATGATTGTGACGCAGCTGGCTGTAAACGTTTTGAAAATGATTCAATTATTTTATATTATTACAATTTATTCATTAATTTTACAGGTTGTTTTTTTTTTGGGGGGATTTTAGGGGTTTTTAACTTTAGTTTTGGGGATAAATATTTTTGATAGTTGGTAACACTGCTTTCAAAACGTCGTGATTCTAGGTGCACGGTTTCAAGTGCGTTGGTCCTGGAGAAGATACCGGCAAGAAACTCTGTGGATACTCTTTTCATAAATGAAGCTTACAATAATATGTGGGACCCAGCTAAAATTCGACCTGAGTTTACAGAATATTACAAAAAAATAGTGCAGCAAAGATCATAAGTACCACTAGAATTTAAACAATACCAGTAGGTACGTACTTGATACTCAAGTCACCCAATTAAGAATACAAGAGAAGCGTCATTAAAATTAGTTTGTGAAGACAGGAAGCAGTGGGTCACCAGGGAAGCCGCATGTGCAGAAGATAATCACTTCCATACGTCTCCATCATCAACATAAACATGCAACTACAGCTAGAAATTAACAAGTTGTTGCTATTTACAACCGAGTACTTGGTTAGGATGAGGTTCAAAGTTAAAATATTTAATGTAAACTGAAATTACGTAACGACTTGTAGTTTAAAGGGGCGCATCATGTTATCGTAGTTTATCTCTTCCTAAGTATTTAAATAAAAGACCAAACACAATAATGGCGCCGAAACCCAGCATTCAACCGCGCATGCGCCCTAACGCTCCACAATAGACAATGTGCAGCCGCTAGAAAAATTTAATTGAAAAATCCTTATGCAATTTCAATCGTAGCCAAAGTTGACTTGTCGAGTCAGCACTGCACCCGTTTTGTCCAAGGTAGAGACATCACGGAACGCCTAGCTGACTCTGTTTATGTAGCACTTACATTCGCAGTAACTGTGTACGATATTGTTATTGAACACAGTGGACATTCAGTGCACGTGTCATATGTAGAGAATTTGATCCCGGGATCCCGGCCCTATTCCAGTCCCGGAAATTTTGGGATAAAATTTCATAAAACCGGGATTTTTGGGACTGACAAAAATAGTTCTAGTATATAAATATGAGAAATGTGACCGATTATTATTAATATTAATTTATCTTAAATGCCTATTAATATGACACTTGTTATGTTCATATGATAAAAGTTTAAGCAAGATTTGAGTTATTTTTTATCGAAATTTAACATGTTCATTTAATTAAGTTAAATAAAAGTTGTTTGTTTACTTAAAAAAGAAGTATTGGTTGATTTTTGTAGAATTTTTAACTTTAACTTTTTCTATCTGATTAAATTAAGGACATTAATTTACATTGTCAATAAAAAAGCAGATTTTTATATACCTTACGTTTTTTTTTATTTGCAATCAAAAATCCCGGGACTATTCCGGGATCCCGGGATTGACTGTGTACAATCCCGAAATCCCGAGATTAGAAATTGACGCCGGGATTGAATTCTCTAGTCATATGTCATACATTACTAGCTTCTGCCCACGACTTCGGTAAAATCTCATATAAGCCGCGCGGCATTTTAATTAATTTTTATTTTCACCATATTGTCACCATATTTTTCTTTTGTTTTTATTATTAACCGCCATTATTTGCATTATTAAAAACCATCCGATTCGGCTATAATTTGTTTTTAGCGCCACCCGACGGGCCTATGAGTTATTTTGCATCCCAATTTATTAAGAAAATGATTTTTAGAATTATATTTTGAAAATGTAAGGTACTTACCAGGCGTCAGTGAAGGTGTTATTCCTGGGCGGCGGCAGGTCCAGCTCCTCATCCAGCTGGAAGTGCAATTCCTCGCGCTGCTCCTCATCAGCGGCCGCGGGGGCTCGCTCGCGGGACCCGGCTTTTGTGCGTCGTTTTACCTGAGAGATACAAACATTCCGGTAAAAAATCTAATCAAATCAATCTTTATTTCATTCCATACTGTAAAGTTCGACATATTTGTTCAGTCACTCATACAATTTATGAAAAGTATCTTAGAAAAATATGTTCATATTCATATTTACTGATATTGTCAACCTTATTCTAAGTTTACATATTTTCAATTATGTGTGGCACTCCTTTTATTATTACCTATAATCGAATGTTTCATTATGTTAAATTACTTAATAATCTAAAGTAAATAGCACTGTTTGCTCAAGTTTGCCTCTAATAAATTTTTCATTAATATTTATTTATTTACAATGCTTCATGTACAATGTACAAAGGCGGTCTTAATGCCGTAGGCATTCTCTACCAGACAACCAAGACAGCACTGCACTGCACTGGTGATGCAGAGACAATGAAGGTAGATACACCAAAAAACAAACTTAAATGAGAGGGTAGGTATATTAATTTGTGGATAACGGTGCTGGTTGTGTAATTACTTAAAAGTGTTTTATAAGCGTTTGTATTAGTATTAAGCAGTATTACGCAATTGTTTGCTATCCTGAAGAATAAAAAAAAAAAAAAAAAAAGTTAAAACATGGTAGGCTTAATTTAAGGATCAATTATAGATAATATAGTCAGATAGCTTGTCGAGTCAACACTGCACCCGTTTTGTCCAAGGTAGAGACATCACGGAACGCCTAGCTGACTCTGTTTATGTAGCACTTACATTCGCAGTAACTGTGTACGATATTGTTATTGAACACAGTGGACATTCAGTGCAAAAAATAAGAGTTTAAACTAAAACCCGACATCGAAAAAATCTAAGCCAAAATAAAACCGACATCAAAAAACAAAAAGTATAAAAAAAAACTTAAAATAATTAATAGCTCCTGTAGGCTAATTCACGTAACAAAAGAAGCGCAGTTGCCGCGCAGTTGCAGTAAAATTTAAATGAATTTAATTTAATTTTTAATAGCTACTAACCATCCACAAAGTTAATTAAAAGTCGACGGTGTATCCTGTTACCGTCTTCACTTGAAACTGGCAGAATAGTCGACATCGGCTCAATTGCCATATCGAAAGAAGAAGAAGAAAAGAAAAGTCAAAATAATCTGTCAATACCAAATAAAATTATAATAAAAAAGTTCGTTTTTATCATAAAACACGCTTTAAGTTTTTTTTTATTCTCGATCTGTGCGGTGTTTACTTCTCTAACTAACAAATTATTTCACTACTACCCCAAGCATACTAGTTATCATTTATCTGTGCGCCAGCCTGTTTTAAAATGTTTGTATCGAACAATTATGTGTTCTCATGTAAGTGAATTGTAAATTCTTATGAGAATAAATATATCTCAAACCCGAAGTTTTTTAAGTTATCATAAAACACAAAAATTCAGCGATTTTTGTAGACGCAACGACGATTTGGATAGAATATTTATATAATCTATTCTATTCTATTCTATTCAGTTCTCACCTCAGTCCAAACTTGTTCCGAGTTGGGGCTAGCGTTGCCCGAACGCGGTCTTTCGTCGGGACTATCCGACTTGTCGTTACATTCTTCTGTAAAATAAAACAAACAAATAGTTTAACCACGTTATTACATAACCCGTACCAATAAAGTTATAGAATAGATCTTTATTTCATGTAAACCAGATACAGGCACTTATGAAATGTCGAGACTCTAGGTGCACGGTTCCAAATAGTAGATCCTATGGAGAAGAACCGGCAAGAAACTCCATGGCAACTCTTTTCAAAAAATAGATTATAATCTTTATTAGTACAATGTTGTGGTAAGAGCTGCGAGAATAATGTAATTTAATGTGAATAAAAATAAGTCTAGGATAATAATGATATGCCTGTGAATAAGATTGCCATGGCAGTTACAAGCTGACCAGTTCCGACAGACGGCACCCGTTATGAATCTAAAATGGCGATCTGGGGGCTTATTACATACTAAATTGAACTGCCCAGAAATTTCCAGAATAAGCTGACCTTTCATTGTACGAAAAGCCTATACAGTGCGAGGTCAGCTCATACTGGAAATGTCTGGGCAGTTTAATTACAGCTCTGCTATAAGAGTTCGTAGTAGGCCCTCTGTACTTGTATTGAGTATTATACAGGATATTTTTATATGTAGTGCACAAAATTTGTAAAGTGATTCAGTGTCCGTTCCCAAATGCAACCGGAGTACTAAAATTCACTCTAACACAAAATAAAAATTTTATTTTGTATGGCTTGCGCTAGTAAATTATGCGTGTGCATACTAAGTCGAATTATCGTTTTGTTTTAAAGTGTATCGCAATACTGCGGTTACATTTAGGAACAGAGACTGAATCACTCTACAAATTATACGCACTACTTTAAAAAGTATCCTGTATAGTATACAGTTCTGATACTCGGGCCCTATTTCAGCTATTTCAATCGTGTCAAAATGGTCTCGTAATTGTTCGTTTTGCAGTATCGTGGATACTGCAAAAACTCCCTTTGCAGTATCGACGACACTGCAAAATCCCCCTGCCCCCTTTTTTGATACTCTGTCCCAGTATCCCCTAAGAAAGCTTGGGACGCTAAATTGTCCCGTTTTCCAGCCAGCGTCGATTTCGATTTATCGCAATACAATCCCGAATACTATTCGGTCGAATAGTAGTATCCGTAGTATCGATATACTATTCGGGTAGGTATTTACTAATGTTAAATTATGATTTTTTTATTACGAAACTTTAATGTGGTATATAAATCAAAGTTATAAACTAAATATTGGTGGAAAAAAATCGATGTCCCGTTTTGAATAAAAAAATAAATGGTCACATTAATTAAATTTTAATTAATGTATTTTATTTAATTGTTATTTGTACTACATGTGATGGATCTCTGTTGTCTCTGAATAAATGATTAATAATAATTAAGTATCGTTCAACCTATTTGGACTTCTATTGCGTAGGTAGAGGTAGGTAGGAGATGACATAGAAATGGGTGTAGTACGTACCGTGCCTGCGCGCCTGCGGGACGAACTCGGGCACGTCGGGGTTGAGCGGGTCCGGCGCGCCCGCCGCGCGACCCGTGCGGAACATCCTGAGGGAAAACATTATTTTAATTGACGACACGGTTGGCGCAGTGGCTAAGCGATTAGCTTTCTGCGCTACGTGCCGCGGGTTCGATCCCTGCACGGAACAAATATTTGTATGATCTACAGATAGTTGTTTCGGGTTTGGTTGTGTGTGCATGTGACATGTATGTTTGTAAACTGTACCCTCGATACAGGAGAAATCCTAGTGAGGGGCAATGTTTTAAAAAAAAAAAAAAAAAAAAAAAACAATTCTGGCAATACTTTTCTAAACAATCACAAATACTAGGATTTCTCCTGTATCACGGGTAGTTTACAAACATTATTATGAACAACTTTTACTATGGGACTAACACTGAAATCACGAAAAAATATCAGCTGTACCATACATTTAGTCGAGTAATATTTAATTATTTGTATGGAAAAGTATTTTTTTTGCGATATCAGAATTGGTCCTATACTAAAAGTGGTTCACAATGATGAGTACTATAACTCACTTTCAGATTGGACAAGGCTTTTATTACATATTGTACACAAGATTTAACAGAAAGCCATTCTTGGTCAGTAAAAACTTCATCACAATTAGAAAAAGCCTAGATATTTAATGTTCTGCTTACAAACAAATAGAAAAACTAATAAAATCAAAGACAGTATGCGTGGTCATATAAGGGTGTAGATCAGCGGGTCTACCGCGTAACTAAAATTGTAACGAACATCGACATCGGTATTAAACTTCAATACGATCGTGAGAGCCTAAACTTTGAGCTAACTTGTATTTTTTTACCGATCATGAAGATAGGAGTCCCAACTATATGATAGGTAATTTTTTTACAAGTTAGCCCAAAGTTTAGGCTCTCACGATCGTATTGAAGTTTAATACCGATGTCGATGTTCATTACAATTTTAGTTACGCGGTAGACCCCCAGACCATCAAACTGAAAATTTTTCTCAATGGGACCAACATCGTAATCGCGAAAAAATTATCAACTGTTCCCTACAAAATTTCAATACCCAAACGTATGTGACAGCTGATAATTTTTTCTCGATTACGATGTTGGTCCCATAGAGAAAGTTGTTCAGTTTGATGGTCTGATCCACACCCACATATAACCACGCATTTCTGCTACACAATGTAGATTCTATATGATAGATATCCCAGCAGTGGGCCCGTACCTGGGCAGCGGCGGCGGTGGTACAGCTCTGAGCAGCGAGGACACCGGCGCCACCAGCGGGCCGCCCATCGTGGGCAGCGGGAAGATGCCCACCATCTGCTTCTTGCGGCTGAAACATATTCTACTTAATAATAATAATAAACTTTTTATTCGGACAACAAGAGACACAATACACAAATTAAAAAATAAAATAAAAGTACAACAAAAAACAACAAAAAGCAATTAAATAAAAAAGACATTAATCATATTGTACAACACGGGGCATGTGTGTCATGGTTGCCCAAAAAGGTATCCAGATCAGCTTAATGCCAAACACATATTATGTGCGTGACACTGATTTTCATCTGGAACCTTGACCTTGAATTTTAGTACATTTTAATGTACTATCACCAAAACGTACTCCATTCCACCTATAAGTTGCATTTTGTATATCTACACTGATGCAATGAAGAAACTGACCAAATGTCAAAAAAACAACAGCCTGTATTTTTAACACGCTTTTATTAGCTTCACCTGTAACTAACTATGTAAAAAAATCTTGGAAGTTAAATTTGACCCACTTCCCGGTTTCCGATTGAGCTGAAATTTTGCATACACGTTTAGTTTGGATGACAAAAGCGTTTTCTTTAGTTTTTTTTATAAACTATAATATTTATTATTCTAGTTGGAGTCGGGGGTTTTTGACGGTTAGGTTATTTTTAATAGAGCAAATCTTACCGTTTCTCGCCAGGTTTCTCCTCATTCCCTTCAGACTGTAAAGGCGGATCTTCATTATGGTCAATAGTCTTGTCTTTTTCACTTTCTGTTTTATCTTCCTTAACTTCCTGAGTCTGTTCCGAGTCTGTCTGCTTCTTCTCTTCTTCTTTAGGTTGTTGGTTCTGTGGAGAATGAGATTCGAGTTATACAGGATAATGCAGATTCAGTGTCCGTTCCAAAATGCAACCGCAGTACAAAAATTCACTCCAAAACGAAATAAACAATTGATTTTGTGTAGCTTGCGCTAGTAAATTATGCGTGTCCCTCATACTAAGTCGAATTTTCGTTTTGTTTTAAAGTGTATCCCAATACTGCGGTTGCATTTAGGAACGGACTGAATCACTCTATAAATTATGCGATTCACCTGATGGTAAGTGATCACCGCTGCCAATGATTTAAATAATGCAAAATATTTTAAAACTAGGCTCTATAAATGGTATAGAATTCATTTCAAATATCAAATTAAAGCTGTAGTAGATAAAAATCGCGGCGCGGCGACGCGATGCGTGTGTGTCAGAGTAGCCGAGCCCGCCAGGGCATGTGGTTTAGTTCATGACCTTAGTGCCATTCATAATCATGAGGAGTAAAGGTTTTATGCAAACTGTAACATCAATTAATTTAATTACTTTTGAAAATGTATAAGAAAATGTTGATAATAAATTTAAAAAAAATTGTAAAAAGAGTCTTAGAGAAATATTTTTAAGTTTTTCATTTATAGTTCAAAATTGGCATTTTAACACTTAGATGTATTAGTTATTGAAATGTGACGTCACGAAACTCAGAACCCCTTCCACCCTTCGTCACATAATGTCACACTTCGTCGACCCCCTCCCCCCCCCCTCCTTAACGTGTGAAGTATTTGATGGATGGTCCCTGATATAAAAATAATAAAAAAAATCTTCCTTACCTCGTTTTTCTCCTCAGTTTTAGCACCTTCAGGAGCAGCACACCCTTCATCCTCACACTTCTTCTCTTCTTTATTTCCTTCCTTTTTTTCTTCTCCACTCTTCTCTATACTCGGCGCCTCTTCCTTCACCAGCGTCGTCTCTTTATCTTTGACCTCATCTTCGGAAGACTTCGGCTTGTCTTCGGGATCTTTCGGCTTATCGTGTTTGTCGTCTTCGGTGTTAGTGCCAGAGGTTATGTCGAGTATCGGCCATTTTGTTGGCTCGAAGGCTGTTCGCACCTGTAATTATTTTATTGTTAGATAAAACATCTGTCGGTCAAGGAAGAACTGAACTTTAAGAATATGACTGAAAACGATAATTTAATTTTTCATACAAACATGAATCATGATCAGTCACTTTGTATGAGAAGTCAATTTTCAATTTTGAGATCTCGACTTATGTTCATTAGGGAAAGTTGTTTGATTTCATAGACTATAAGCCTAATTCTCGTAATTAAAAATGTTCAAAATATAGTTCCGACCGAGCAAAATGAGAAAAAAAAATAAAAAAAAAAATTGTATTCTCCTACACTAACTAACAACGTCAAACGTGAAATTATATTGTAATGAGATAGTAAGTTGATTAGACCAAATCGGTATTCTGCTATCAGCGTCAGGTGGTAGCACCTGGTGTTGCCATCTGACATTATGCTGAGCTGAGGCCCTTTTGGCATAAATGTACTTTTTTTTTCTATTTGTGCCAATAAACGCAATTTTCTTTCTAACATTTTAAACCAACACAAATAAAAAAAAATGATATTTTTGACCATACATAAACATCAATTTCCAATTCGGTCATCTTTCAGTCATAGAGTAAATTAAACACAAGAATTAGGCTTCAGATACCACAGGCCAAGCCAAGCTGCGCACGCGCATGTATCTAGCAGTGAGCCCTCCAGCCGTACCTTGAACCCTGCGATGAGCTGCAGCTTGTCGGAGTCGCGTATGGCGTCGAGCACGAGCTGCACGTCGGCGGTGAGCGCGCGCACGCGGTGGAACGACGCGATCAGCGTCACCGGGATGGTGCCGTCCGCCGCCATCTTGCGGCGCAGGAAGAAGTCGCGGGCCAGGTTGTCGGGGCTGAAGTAGTACTCGCTGGAACATATCAATAATTGATTAGACATTTTTAACCACAGATAAAAAAGAGGGGTGATTTAAGCTTGTTGGGGGTGTGTGGACTATGTGTTCTGGTTATGGTATTGCGAGGAAGAAATGAAAGAATATTTATTTATTTTATTTATTTATTTATATATTCTTTATTGTACAACAGTAAAAAAAAAATTATACACATATAACTTGCACGAACAGAGGTAGATTGTACAATGGGCGGCCTTATCGCACACGGCGATACGCGAATACGCGAATACGTCACGTATCACTATTTAATTATTTCCACTTATACAACTGTCCATATATGTAAGCGTGACCATCTGCTATCGAGTCTTAGACTGACGCGGGCTGGCGCGGGTGTCCGCACAATGCATTTCTGCTTACTTTGTTAAATACAATGTCCCTACAAGCTCCAAAACGGATTAACAGATTTCAATGCAGTTTTTTGTATCGAAAGCTAGTTTAATCGGGAACATCGACTCTGGTAATAAACTTCAATACGATCGTGAGAGACTAAACTTTGGGCTATCTTGCAAAAAATTTACCTATCATGAAGATAGAAGTCCCAACTTCATGATCGATATTTTTTTTACAAGGTAGCTCGAAGTTTAGTCTCTCACTATCGTATTGAAATTTATTACAAGAGTCTATTTTCATTACGATTTTAGTTATGCGGTATACCCGCTGGCCAGCGCAGTGGACATAGGATTCTACCCTTTTCATTCTAGAAGAGAGTGCTCAGTGGGACAAGAACAAGCTGAATGATTGAATCGATTTGATGATGAAATCACACGGTTACAGAGAAACACAGGATACAGGATACAGGAGAAATCCTAGTGAGGGGCAATGTTTTTTAAAAAAAAGAAGAAAAAGAAAAGAAATTAATAAAATTATCTAAGAAGAACCTTCATAACATATTACTACGCGGTAAAAGACTTCCTGTCTGACAAATCACTCGCCCAATATAATTTGCCTTAGACATGATGTACGAGTATTCAATACCTATTTATGTGATTTAATGATAATAATATATACTTAATTTCTCTGACATGTTATTTTAATTTTAATTATATTGATAATATTACAATTATACCTATAATGGTCAATGACATTCGTGCCTACCTAATTCTGTTATATTGAATCATATATTTGCTATTGGTATTACTGTAGTATGCCTAAAAGGCGGAGACTAGGCGAAGACTTAGCTGATCTCAAATTGTATCGAAAGGACACCTGGGGGCCTAAAAAGGCCACATTGAGCAATTCATCTAATGAACTGCTTAGTAACTGTCAAACAGATGATTACTGAATATGAACCTTATGCGGATGACATTAAGTGTCGTCAATTATGTAGATATTTTGACATTCGTAATATGAATCATATTATGATTCACCTAAAGCGGCCTTTTTAGCCCCCCTGAGGGCATTCTACGAGCTCTCATAACAGAATAAGCTGACCTTTCAATGTACGAAAAGCCTATACAGTGCGAGGTCAGCTCATACTAGAAATGTCTGGGCAGCAGTGGCGAAGAGTCCATACAACCCGATTCCCATCGGCTTCACTTTAGAAATTGGTTAATGCATAGACCAACAGGTTTTTGGGTTTTTTCGCTGTTAGTGGTAGCCGAAATCTTGATGCTTTACCGGCAGTGTTATGACAAATTATGCATTTATTGGTGAGTGTGCTTTTTTTTTGTTGGGGTATTTTTGTGACGGCTTCCCCTATGAAAAGTTTCACCCTTGGCCACTGCTGGGCAGTTCTATTTCAGCTCTGCTATAATAGTTCGTAGTAAACCCCTGTATCCTGTACCTGCCTATCCACAATAAAGATTATTAATAATAATGAAATAATATTATAATAAACACAACGCCATACTCACATCTGTTTCTTGATGAGATCCTTGAGCGTGGCATGGTCGAGGCCGACGCCGTAGGGCGTGGCGCCGGCGGCGGCGGCTCCGTAGTAGAAGGCCTGCGCCAGCGGCGGCGCCAGCGGAGCGCCCAGCGCCGCCACGCCGAACGGGACCACCACCTGCGGCACGCCCGCCGTCACGCGGAGCTGCGGGGGGAGCAGGGGGGACGTGAGGGGGGCGGGGGGAGAGGCAGGCAAGTGTGCTTTACTTATTAAACATTTGGTTGTTTGAATCTTTATTAACTCAGTCCTTGTACGAATTTGTCTATACTCTTGAGCGCCAAGATGCGCAGGGTTAGGGCCAGCTCCAACAGCATCCTGATTATGATCGACCATACGTGAACCACTGCTGTATGGCTCCTGTTATTGTAAATTAATTATTATGCATGTAATATAATAATCTTAGATTGTAAGTGTAATGTTTTATTAACAAATTATGAGTCTGTAGATAATCGAAATAAATGTTTTATTATTATTATTATACTCAACCGGTAGAGTAATTATTTTTCTATTTAATTTTACACTGTTGCCTTCCTAAGAAAAATGTCTTCTCTGTCTATGCACCTGTCCTCTTCTTATTACCTATGTCTATCATTCTAGTGTGTCTTGTATTTGTGGCAAATAAATGATTTTGCTTTCTTTTCTGTCTTTCTTAATAAAATCTAGTGGTTGCCCAGTGGTCGAAATTCGACAATGGAACTCTTGAATGAATAACAGCATATCACTCGCGATTGCTGTAATCGCATGTTTATGTATTGTTTATGCCACACAAAATAGAAAAATAAAATAAACTTTTAAAGAAAGTAAAAACAGACTTCAGAATATTAAAAAACATGCTCAAGAATTCTCTTTAAATCTTCAATGCACCTAGCTTGGCAGTGGCACCGACTTCAGAAGCTGTTAAGTTTTTAAGATTTTATTTTTTACTTTTTTTTTTCTTTTTAATCAACCTGTGAGATTTATGACCTCCCGAAAAAAAGCCTGCATTTCATACAGAATCGCCGTGACTCACAAGACATGGAAATGGTTACCATAAAGATTCAAAAAACCAAAATCATCGAAAATTTTCGACTCACACGATTCCTTTTTGCACAGCCAAACTCTCGTAAAATAAATGAAAATGAACACCAATAAATATAAAAACACCACTATTAGTAATAATGATCATCCATTAATATAAATATAATAATAATAAATTATCTAAGGAGACGGTATAAGTTCTACAAACTATACCAATTTGGTTTAACATGCTTGGACACTACAGAAGCCGAGTTCTCGTAATTAATTTACAATATGACTGGAAGTTGATCGAACTGAGATTATATTATGAATTGACAAAAAATCTGTATTGTACTCCTCTTAAAGTTCAGTCCGATTTCAGTATGATTTGAATTCAATCTTCTTACAGACTCATTTCAATCTCATTTTTGACGTTTATGTATGGACGAGAATACTAATTTTAACGTCTGTGTCAGTTCAAAATGTTAGCACTTAGCAGAATACCGATATGGCTTCAATCAACTTTCGACCTCATTACAATATAATTTCACGTTTGACGTTGTTTGGTAGTGTAGGAGAAAACTATTTGTGACATTTATGACCTTGGTAGTAGATCGGAACGAGATTGGAACTATATTTTGTCCATTTTTATTTACGAGAAATGGGCTTCTGAAATCATTTAAAAAAATTAAAAACATTTCAAATACTAGTCGTATTTTTTTAAATTTTTGTATGCGGTTTTACTTAACACTAAAATCGACGCCATGGTTCCTTCAAACAAAATATATCTCTATCTCTTAATAAGAGTTAGAGAAATTGAGAAGTCAGAAACTATAATATTGTTCTGACATCTCCATAATAAACCATCTTTATGGATCATCCTGTATATAAAGTCCTACCTTTCTAGTCCCGATACCTTTAATAGGGTATTGTACTCATCATTATGAACAACTTTTACTATGCCACAAAAACCCTGAAATCCCGAAAAAATTTAGCTTAATTCCATACATTTTTTTTTTAAAACATTGCCCCTCACTAGGATTTCTCCTGTATCGAGGGTACAGTTTACAAACATACATGTCACATGCACACACACCCAGACCCGGAACAACTATCTCTGCCCCCGATAAAAAAAAAGACGTATCTAACAAAATGTAAAAATGGAGAAATAAATGTTTTAATGAATGAAACGGGAAATAGTTTGCTGTCTTCGAGTAAATTAAAATATTTACATACTTAAAGTTGAAAATAATGCCCACTATAATAGGCTTTAAGTTGGTTTCATAAATAATATGAATTTCTTAAATTATTATAATAAAAATAATGAAAAAACTGTTTCATCTTAGCATAAAAAATGAAGAAAAATATTACATACTTAATTGAATAGACGTAAATGGCTAGATGCGTCCTTTAAATTTCAAACGCTTTTAGCTGTACTTTTCTTCTAAGTATTTAGTTTATCTATCTAGTATATGATTTTAACAGAAATAGGCGCATATAGGTATTTCCGCCTTTTTTCTTAAGAATTAGAAAGTATGTAAATAACCCTTGGCTTAGATAAAATGTTTATAAAATTATTTAATAATCCTTTTATCTAAGGTAATATATCCGAAATCGTACAGTAGGTTCGTGGTTATCATATAAGCCATAGCCTAATTTATTATTTGTAAATAAAACACAATTGATATAGTCAAGTATTTATTTTAAACTCTTGACCCACAGAAACAAAAATACTATCCACGGCACAATAAATTATAATGAAAATCAGAACTACTCGTATGTATTGGGTGAATATTTCATTTCGTGCATATTATGGTCTTTTGGAGAATAGTCAAATAACTGTGCCTAATCATGTTCTTTATATGTTTTTTGAAAGTGTTTAATGATGAAAAGTGAAATATAAGAAAGGGACAGTAATCAGACTTTTAGTTTTGAAGATTGTTTGTTTGTTTTTTTTGAAGGAACGGTAATGAGATTTAAATCTCATTACCGTTCCTTCAAAAAAAAAACACAAACATCAATATCTTAACACCAATTTCTTTTTGTGTTAACACAAACGGAAATTAGATATCTATTTATGGTAATGAGGTAGAAAAATGGTAGAATAGAATAGAATAGAAATACTCTTTATTGTACACCTGATAAAAAAGGAGCAATTGACATAATAATTACAACTAATCATTTAAGATTGTACAATGGGCGGTCTTATCGCAATCGGCGATTTCTTACAGACAACCTTTGGATGGACAGTACAGCATGTAAAAAATAACGAGGGTAGCTCGCGGTGTAGCATAAGCTAATTAACAATAGAATTTATATTAAACACAAATAAATATATTAAATACCTAATACATATATATATAATATAACAATAAATATAAACCTAACACACACATTATGATATTCAAGTCTGAAGAGATACATTATAAAGATAAATAGTGTTCTTTACCAGTGTTTTAAATGTTGGCAGGGATTGAGCACGTCTTATTGAAAGAGGCAGTGCATTCCAAAGTCGAACAGCTTGAACACTAAAAGATTTGTCATAAAAGCCTGTAGAATGCGCAGGCATCTTCAGGGTTAGACTTTCCGATGACCTCAGGGAACGCGAATGTGTGTCATGAAGGAACTTGAAACGTTCTTTAAGATAGATGGGAGTATTGGGACTGTACAAAATATTGTATAGAAGATAAATAATATGAGCATTCCGAGCTTAGTACGAAATTCAGAGACATGATCATATTTACGCAAACCAAATATGAATCTAATACAGAAATTTTGAAGGCGTTCAAGCTTATCAAGTAGATCCTCTGTGAGATCAAGATAGCTGGTATCGGCGTAGTCAAGGATAGGTAGGAGAAGTGATTGCGCAAGTGCAATTTTGGTGGCAGTTGGGAGAAAGTTGCGCAATCTTCTCAACGACCCAGCAGAGGCATACATTTTGCGACTGACTTCCTGTATTTGAGGTCTCCAGGAAAAGGTCTTATCAATATATATACCCAAGTTCTTCACTTTGTCACTTACGGGTATCGCAGTGCCATCAAGTGCCAAGTGTCGAGTGTATATGTACGCAGACGACATGTGTCTTGCTTATGCATCGAAAGATATATTGGAGGTACAAAGGTACGTACAAGAAGACTTCGAAAGTATTACCAAGTGGGCACATGACAACGGCATTATATTAAATTTAGCAAAAACCAAATGCATGCATATACACTCGCCATACAACCAACGTGCTAAAGCTATAAACAAACTAAATCTTGCCGTAATAGGACATACATATGGATGTCTGCATAGCAACAAAAGCAATTGCAGCTGTATTAAACTAGAATATGTTGACACATTTAAATATTAAGGCCTAACTATTGACAGAAATTTTAATTGGAAAACAGTTCCTTACTACGCTATTAATGTGAGCTTCAAATCTAAGTTCTGGATCTGTGACAAGGCCTAAATTACGTGCTGCATCCACTCTTTCGATACCATCTCCCAATCTCCAAGATCTCTTTATGAAAGTTAAACAACTTACTGGATCTTTCAAACCGAGAAACTGGATAATATATGAGAGTAAAGGTAATGCTCTTACAGATCTGGATTTGGTTCTAGAAAGATGGAGGACTGTTATGAGTTGTATCGGGATGATGAGAGGTACTCCATGGAGCGAAGATGGGATAATCATTCGGAAGAACCAAATATATTGATTACTGAAGTGGAGGATGCTATCCAGAATCACGCTGCGAAAAATTGCGCCACCGGGACACGTGGTGCTCCTACAACCTACTCGGACGCAACTGAAATAGAAACTGGTCAGGCGCCGTACTAAATATACCCCGCCCGACCCCCGCGCAATCTTCACTTGATTCACAATTCTAGGAAAAAAGGACGTTTCTGCACACATGCGCCTTTTTTATTAAGTATCATATTGTATTTCTTTATACAACGTAACGTATAAAGACGCTTATGGCAATTGCGCCTATGCTAAAACAATTTTACGAAGTAAATAGGGCGTAAGTGGTCAGATGTGGTCTTTTTTTCTTAATGTGTAAGCAGTTTTTTATTAGTGCGTTAGACGCAAATGCTTATTTGCGTCTTATTAACTTCATCTTAGAAATAGGGACCAATATGCGCCTTTTGTATTACTGAACTAAAAAAAAAACTATAAAGTATAAGGACATTATCTACATAAATGCGACTTTTTAATTAAGTTTCACATAAATTCGTCTTTTCATCTTCAATCGGGTGTAAAAAAATAAACAGAAGCGCCCTATTTTGTTGTGCTAAAACCGCACTGGAGGCAGTTAGAAAAATATTAAAAATACAGGCAGATGCGCCTTTTTTTTCTGATTCCGGCAATGTATATAACTCAAATCTGGAAAAAATGTTAGATGCGTCTTTTCTTTTATCGGGGGCAGATCTGTAGATCATACAAATATTTGTTCCGTGCGGGGATCGAACCCGCGGCACGTAGCGCAGAAGGCTAATCGCTTAGCCACTGCGCCAACCGTGTCGTCAACAAAATAAAATAAATAATAAATAATTCAATAATAATCGACTATGACACAGCAGGTTTAATATTTCACGATTTCAGGGTTGGTTCCCTAGTAATTGTTCACAATTATGAGTAAAATAACCAGTTACGGGTCGGAACTTGTATAAAATTGTTAGTAAATATTTATATAATATAAAATGTCTCCCATGAATATAAAAAATATACATGAATGAATGTTATTTTGAGTACCATCATACCATGTGGTTTTTTGAGGTTATGTTATACATATGGCAAATGCTTACAATTTAAAAAAAAAAACCCTTTATACAGGATATTTTTTTATATAGTGCGCAAAATTTTCAAAGCTGTCCAGTGTCCGTTCACAAATGCAACCCGCAGTACCAAAATTCAGTCCAAAACAAAATAAAAATTTGATTTTGTATGGCTTGCGCTAGTAAATTATGCGTGCCCATACTAAGTCGAATTTTCGTTTTGTTTTAAAGTGTATCCCAATACTGCGGTTGCATTTAGGAACAGAGACTGAATCACTCTACAAATTATGCGCACTACATAAAAAAATTATCCTGTATATCTTATCAGTAATTATGACAGTGATGATAAATTATGCAAAGCTATGTGATATTATCGTCATTAAATTACAGACAGATAATAAACAAATAAGGATATTCATTTGATAAGTGCTAAAAATTATCTTAAAAATGATAACGTAATACGAATCAGCGGGTCTACCGTGTAACTAAAATGGTAATGAACATCGACGCTGGTAATAAACTTCAATACGATGGTGAGGGAGCAGGCAGCTGACAGCAGTGATAACCTGGCGGTTGAACGCTTGCCTGTCATGTAGGGTCTGAGATCGAACCCAGCCCGCACCTCTGACTTTTCGAATTTATGTGCTGGGCAATGAGCAATTCATCTAATGATCTGCTTAGTAACTATCAAACAGATGATTACTGAATATGAACCTTATGCGGATGACATTAAGAGTCGTCAATTAAGTAGATATTTTGACATTCGTAATATGAATCATATTGTGATTCATCTAAAGCGGCCTTTTTAGCCTCCCTGATCATAATTTGATTATCACTTGCATTAACGGTGAAGGAAAACATCGTGAGGAAACCTACACACCTGAGAGGGCCTCAAAGTTCTCGATGGTGTGTGTAGTCCGCCCGCACCAGGCCAGCGTGCTGGCACTAAGGCCTAACCCTTCTCATTCTGAGAAGAGGCTCGAGCCCAGCAGTGGGACAGTAATGGGCTGGATTTATGATCGTGAGAGACTAAATTTTGAGCTACCTTGTAATTTTTTTGTCGATCATGAAATTGGGACCCCTAACTTGATGATAGGTAATTTTTTACAAGTTAGCTCAAAGTTTAGTCTCTCCGAATCGTATTGAAGTTCATTACCAGAGTCGATGTTCATTACCATTTTAGTTATGCGGTCAGCAAGTCAGTAGTTCTACAAAACATGAATTTAAATGATATAAAAAATAAGCTAGATTTTAAAAGCAATGCAATTAACAGAAAATCATGTTATCAGAAGAAAATACAGTACTACTGCAGCCAGACTCCATCGGCTAATTCCGTCACTGGTGAGAGAAATGTATTAAAAAAATTATGAATAAGCAGAATTTCAGCCATGATAAATAAATGAAAATGGTACTCAAACTGATATTGAAATGAAATAATTTGGGTTCTGGGATGGGACATTTTCTGGTATACATAAAAAAAATTATGTATGCCAAGGACAAAACACGCGCAGCTTACGTGTCTTGACCGTACACGGAAAAAATACATAATAATCATTGACCTCCTACTACTATGGACGGTGGGATTTGAACAAAATTCACGCAAAATGTGTCCCGAGTCAACCTATATAAGCGTAGGTACATTTAAAGTAATATAAAAAACTATAACATCCTAATTCAAACCGTATCGTCATTAGTAAACAGCTTAATTTTACTTGCGACAATTTATCAGTCTATTCAACTTTTTCACAATACAATGGGCCGAGCATGAATGTTTTGACGTATGGTAACGTAAACGTAAGCAAATTTTGAATAAAATTACTCGTTTAATCCATGATATTTTTTTTTGAAAATACATGCAATATTTTTACATTTTCGTGAAACAAGTGTGTCAATGTTGCATAAAATTTAACAAAAATGCGACAGATTCATTGTATTTTATTTATAATCAAAATTCGATAACGATTACGTTACTAAACGTCAAATTATTCGTGCTCGGCCCACAGTACGGCATTTTTGACGTGTATTATGTCGGTTGACAAAACAAAGATTGGCGCGCGATTGGAACTCTTTTCGTTTTGGTACTCTTTTGGCTCGGACACTTTTGAGCGCGGACCCAATTTCCATTGTAGTTAGTAGGTCAATGATAATAAATGTCAATGGTTAAAATTTTGGTTTTTCAACCTTTTATTTAACGATAAAAAATAAGTTTTTATTTTTTCAATCTGTTACTCAGGAAAAAAAAACGATTACATTACATGGTCACGAAAATCGTAAATGACCTTATCTGACCCTGTCGTGGCGTCGCTGCCGTCGCTTTTACCAATGTCATCTCCCACAAAAATGACATTTGGAAGTCATTTTTGTTCTGTAGCCACGTTAATTCCAATTTTGGTCACCAGCGGGTCTACCGCGTAACAAAATGGTAACGAACATCAGACTCTGGTAATAAACTTCGATACGATCGTGAGAAACTAAACTTTTACCTACCTTGTAAAAAAATTACCGATCATGAAGATAGGAGTCCCAACTTCATGATTGGTAATTTTTAACAAGGTAGCTCAAAGTTTAGGCTCTGACGATCGTATTGAAGTTTATTACCAGAGTCGATGTTCATTACCATTTTAGTTAGGTACGTAGGTAGGTGTGGCACTACACATGGTGTGGCGGTTACCTGCGCGAGGTCGGGGTGGTGCGGGAAGTCGTGCGCGTGGTGGTACAGGTGGTGGTGCGGCGCCGGCAGCGCGGGCAGGGCCGACGCGGGCCGCGCGCCGCCCCGCCGCCCGCGCGCGCCCCCGCGGCCCCGCAGCGAGCGTCCGCCGCGCGACCGGGACTCCTCGCCGTTCAGCGACACTGTGTCTGTGGAGAGAGTGATAACTTCAACATATGCCTCCCTTTTAGAAAAGAATAGATCTTTATTTGATGTAAACCAAATACACAATTTTTTTTCAATCAGTTCCCCTCTCTGGGATTTCTCCTGTATCGAGGGTACAGTTTACAAACATACATGTCACATGCACACACAACCAGACCCGAAACAACTATCTGTAGATCATACAAATATTTGTTCCGTGCGGGGATCGAACCCGCGGCACGTAGCGCAGAAAGCTAATTGCTTAGCCACTGCGCCAACCGTGTCGTCGTGTCGTGTCGTCGACTTATGAAATATCGAGACTCTAAGCGCGCGGTTCCAAATAGTAGATCTCATGGAGAAGAACCGGCAAGAAACTCCACGGAAACTCTTCGAAAATAATAGATTACAATCTTAATTGATACAATGTTGTGGTAAGAGCTGCGAGAGTAATGTAATTTAATGTGAATAAAAATAAATTAGAATAGGATAACAATAATGATTTGCCTTTAAATAAGAATGCCATGGCAGTTACGAGCTGACCAGGCCCGACAGACGGCACCCGTTCACGAGCATGACGCATGTGTCAGCGTCGCCAAGCTCGACCACAATGAAGGGAACTCAACGACCCGACACACAACGCCACCATCAGTGAGACATTTAAGTGAGCATGACAGACTCATAGTACCAGACAACATGTAGGTATTTAGTATGCTCACATTTTACAGGTTTTGTATGTATACTTTACAATAAAATTATATAATATTAAATTACCCTCATTTTAAATAACCAGAAAAAATATTAAGATCATGATCAGAAGCCCAATTCTCGTAATTAATTTACACTATGACTGAAAGTAGATCGAACTGAGATTATATAATAAATTGTTTATTTCTCTACGGAACTCTAAAAGATAACTATTCATTCTTTTAGGCATTTAATATATGGCGATGAGCCAAGAAATTTTATAATTAGTTTAAGTTGTAAACATGTTTTTCTCAATAAGTAATCAAGAACATCGTAAAAAAATTCTCAATAAAACCTACTTATTGTGAAATATTTACTGTACCCGCATTGCGTAACCCAGCATCTCTATGGTAGAGATATGAGGCCTAAATAACGGGACAAGACATGGGTGAATAGAACAGAATATAATAGATCTTTATTACATGTAAATCAGATACAGGCACTTATGAAAGAAATGTCGAGACTCTAGGGCTGACATTCAGAGACGACAGAAACGAGTCTAAGTGTGAACTTACGCTTCCATCTGTCAAAATTTGTTCGTAAGTATGACATATGGAAGCGTAAGTTCACGCTTAGACTCGTTTCTGTCGTCTCTGAATGTCAGCTTAAGTGCGCGGTTCCAAATAGTAGCTCTTTCATACATGAATATACACAGATTACAAGAGACGGTATGGATTTTGGATGTCTTGCAGGATTGATTGGTGACTGTGCTTTTTTTAAGAGGGCTTTTTAGGGACGACTTTGGTCTCCGAAGAATTCAAGCCACTGAAGTCTAGTTATAAAAACATACCGTTTTCAGGTCTTGTCGAATGCTGTGGCCCATGCTTGCCCGGCCTCGCGGCTTTCACATCGATGTCTAGAGGCACCCACTTGTACTTGCCCGATTTGCTTCCCCCTTTTCCAGCACCTGAAGAATAACATACATGTATATTATTAACTAATATAATATAAAAAATAATTTTTGTTTGTCGTTTATAACTTCCTATACCATTGATCCGTAACGATGAATTTTTGGTGAGTTTCTGTGCGTGCGCACAGGAATGTTTCTTTCTGATAAAAAAAAGTCTCCTATGAATTATTATTCTATTCATCCGATTACAATGAAACTTTGACGAACTGCAGTGAGAGCGCCCGGAAGGATACTGATTAAAAAAAGGGTTTTATGCATTCCTATACCATTCATCCGATAACGAGTAATTTTTGGTGAGTTGCTGTGCGCGGGCCCGGAAATGTTTCCGATTTAAAAAGTATTTTATGCATACCTATATCATACATCCGATTACTTATGAAACTTTGATGAGGACTGTGCGCGCGCCCGTGAATGTTCCCAATTTAAAAAAAGTCTTAATCATTTCTATAGCATTCATCCGAATACGATGAATCTTTGGTGAGTTGCTGTGCGCGCGCACGGTCAGAATTCTGGGGGGCTAAAAAGGCCGCTTTAGATGAATCACAGATTCATAATACGACTGTCAAAATATCTACTTAATTACGCGACTCTTAATATCATCCACATAAGGTTCGAATATTCAGTAATCATCTGTTTGACAGTTACTATGCAGCGGGTCTACCGCGTAACTAAAATTGTAATGAACATCGACATCGGTATTAAACTTCAATACGATCGTGAGAGCCTAAACTTTGACCTAACTTGTATTTTTTTACCGATCATGAAGATAGGAGTCCCAACTATATGATAGGTATTTTTTTTAAAAGTTAGTTCAAAGTTTAGGCTCTCACGATCGTATTTAAGTTTAATACCGATGTCGATGTTCATTACAATTTTAGTTACGCGGTAGACCCGCTGATCATTAGATGAATTGCTCAATGTGGCCTTTTTAGGCCACCTGATTTAAAAAACGGATGATGACGTTGTAATGATTGTAACGGACCTGAACTCTTAGCTTTGTCAGCATGCTTATCATGATGTTTGTCGTTGTGTTGGTGGTTGAGGGTGGGCTCAATCTTCTCCGGCTTCGAGGGCTGCTGATGATGGGGCTCCTCTGGCGGCTTACGGTCTTGTTCCTGTAACGTAATAGTGGATAGTCAGTTATGATTGTTTTTTTTTTTTCAATACTACTATTGTTACTTTTTGTTTGTTTTTTTTACTTTTTTATGTTTGTGCACTGTGTTGTCTGATGTCTAGTCCAAATAAATTCTTTTTCTTTCTTTCTTTCAATATGTCATCGTCGGTTATAGTTCAAAGTTTAGTCTCTCACGACCGTATTGAAGTTATTGAAGTTTATCATCAGAGTCTGATGTTCATTACCATTTTGTTACGCGGTAGAACCGCAGAGGAATACAAGACCTCGATGTTGACGATTTTATTTAAGTCTGATCAGACAAAGATGCAGTTGTCCCTTTCGTTTTCGCTTGGTTAATGGTATGCTCTAGCGACAGCGATTTTTTTTTTAAATATCTATAATTCTTCAAATATTTCGGCACCCGCATTTCCTCTTAAGAAGGCATGTTTCTCTCAATAAGTAATCAAGAACATTATAAAAATGTTCTCAATAAAACCTACTTATTATGAAATATTTACTGTACCCGCATTGCGTAACCCAGCATCTCTATGGTAGAGATATGAGGCCTAAATAACGGGATCAAGTTACTTGTGATTCACAAGCTGACTTGACTCGACATGTCGACAACCTCGCGAGCCAAGTCCAGCGGGTCTACCGCGTAACGAAAATGGTAATGAACATCGACTCTGGTAATGAACTTCAATACGATCGTGAGAAACTAAACTTTTAGCCACCTTGTAAAAAAATACCGATCATGAAGATAGGAGTCCCCATCTACATGATTGGTAATTTTTAACAAGGTAGCTCAAAGTTTAGGCTTTGACGATCGTATTGAAGTTTATTACCAGAGTCGATGTTCATTACCATTTAGTTAGGTACGTAGGTAGGTGTGGCACTACACATGGTGTGGCGGTTACCTGCGCGAGGTCGAGGTTGAGCTACCTTGTAATTTTTTTACCGATCATGAAGATGTTCTAACTTCATTATAGGTAAAAAAAATCCTAGTTCGAAGTTTAGTCCCTCACGATCGTATTGAAGTTTATTACCAGAGTCGATGTTCATTACCATTTTAGTTACGCGGTAGATTCCCAGATATTTGATTTATCTTTTTCGGCTTTCACGAAGTTCTCGTCATGTGGGATGGTAATGTCAACAATCATTGCACGGCGTGCAGGGGGGCTAAAAAGGCCGCTTTAGATGAATCACAATATGATTCATATTACGAATGTCAAAATACCTACTTAATTGACAACTCTTAATGTCATCCGCATAAGGTTCATATTCAGTAATCATCTGTTTGACAGTTACTAAGAAGATCATTAGATGAATTGCTCAATGTGGGCTTTTTAGGCCCCCTGATCTATCTATCGCCAATACTACCTCCGTGCGTGCAATATGCTTAAAAAAGTTTTCTCTTCACGTATTAATCTATAGATTATTTGAATTTTAACAAAGTAATTACACGTGACGATTTAAAGGCAGGCAGGGAGGGGATCCCAGGTCAGTAGGGGCTTCGAACCTTATCTGCTGTAAAATCGTAGAAACAGACCCACATGAACATAATTGGTGATCCCCGACAATTGTATCTAGTTTGCAACACTTGATATGTAAAATTTTAGATTTAAAAGTTTCAATACCTAATTACTGGCGGCCATAATGCAATACAGTCATATAACCTTGTGAAGGTCGTCTGTATGTACGTTTGAAAACGTATTGTAAACATTATTACAGGCGCTTATCTCGGTTTGTGATTACTATTGCATTTCCATGTCATTTCTTTGGTTGGATTGGAAATAGGAATCTTGTATCAAACTACAAAGTAGAATAGAAAATAATTACTCCTCATAAAAACGCTTTTATTAGCTTCACTTGTAATGTAACTAACTATGTAAAAAATCTTGGAAGTTAAATTTGACCCACTTCCCGGTTTCCGGAATCCCATCATAGTTTAGGGATGATCAACGAATCGATGATATAAGAATGTGACATGATATCAACTTGACGACACGGTTGGCGCAGTGGCTAAGCGATTAGCTTTCTGCGCTACGTGCCGCGGGTTCGATCCCCGCACGGAACAAATATGTGTATGATCTACAGATAGTTGTTTCGGGTCTGGTTGTGTGTGCATGTGACATGTATGTTTGTAAACTGTACCCTCAATACAGGAGAAATCCTAGTGAGGGGCAATGTTTTTTAAAAAAGGAAAGAGAAGAAAAACTCTAAATCTTACCGCATTTCCATTATGGTGCGCTGGATCAGCGTCATGTGGCGGCGGCGTGGAGTGACACCTGACTCCTCCGGAGACGGCGGCGCCGAGGGTCGGCCAGTCGCCTATATCCGTGAAGTCTGATGCCTGGAGACAAAGAGAGACAGGTTTAGTCAAGGTTCCTTATTAGGTCTAACAGCCGCAAGTCCAAAGCAGTCTAAAGTTAACAGTTTAGTTAGCAGTTTCTATTTCTTTGCCTCCGTCCGTGCGTCACTGCAGGGGTGCCAACTGAAAATCACCGTTGGGCTTTCCGCGCCCAGCAAATGCTGAGCTGGCTACCCTTTCAGCATGGCATGCTTGACAGCATACCTATATACCTATTTTAAAAATATTTTATCTCTTATTTGTCAACTTTTGAAGTGTGATATTTTTGGGCTACTGACTCCTGTATGTCAGAAACGGTCACGTATCCAAGGACTAACTACGGCAAGCGCTGCTTAACCGCTTGCTCGACAGATCTGCACGATAGCCATGTAATTTCGAGGCCATGCGTGTGCGCATATGGTCACCTATTCAAGGAATAACCGCGGCAAGCGCTGCTTAATCACTTGCTCGACTGATCTTCGCGGTAACTACGTAGTTACGAGGCCCTGCGTGCGCGCATATGGTCACCCATCCAAGGACTAACCGCGGCAAGTACTGCTTAAAGATTCTAGGGTCCCTAATCCGTCTACAATACCTGTCCATCTTGCTCCACCTTCGCCCAGCTCCTCCTCGGTCTCGACTTCCGCCTCGCCGCCACTCCCGCAGTCATAGTATCCGACACTATGCTACCACTTATTGTACCATTGTAATCACTATACAGTTTGGTACTTTTTGAATTATCGGGTAGTACACTTGACACTTTGAGTATTTCTATTTAGAGAGCTGTTTGTGAAATAAGGTTTGATTTTTGCTTAAAATTCTGGTGATGGGTTTTACTTAGAAATACTGTGCTCTTACGGAGGAAAGACCATTTGTTCTTAGCGACAAGCGAAAAACTAAACTTTACGTGTCAAAATTTTGTTATTGGAAAAAAAAATGAAATAAAGAATGTTGCTTAGATCAAATAGACTTACAACCGTCGATATGCATTTTGGATGCAGTTTAGGTACAGATGCGCAAGCGCAACCGACCTGCAGGGCTAGAACGACAAAATGGGGAGAGAAAAATCGGGGAAGAAAACCATCTATTTAGTGTTTCTTTTCTCGATTTTTCGTTTTTGTCTTCTGTCAAGGAGATAAAAAGTGGAGAAAAAATTGTCTAAAGAAAAATCAGAAATAAATCCATTTTTTTACCGTTTTCTCTCTCGATTTTTCGTTTTGTCTTCTATCGAGGAGACAAAAATGGAGAAAACTTTGTCGTAAGAAAAATTGGGACAAAACAATCTGTTTAACGTTTTGTCTCTCGATTTTTCTTTTTCGTTTTCGTCTTCTGTCAAGCAGAAAACGAAGGAGAAAACTTTGTCGTCAGAAAAATTGGAGATAAAACCATCTCTTTACTATTTTCTCTCTCGATTTTTAGTTTTGTCTTCTATGAAGGAGACAAAAGGTAGAGAAAAAACGGGTTTGTCCACCCGCTGTACTAGTCCTGCAGATACATAAAAAGACCCACGTTTTTTTTTTAATTTCCCCCCATACTTATCTTTATTGTACACAAAATATGGAATATACAAAAAATACAATTTACAGATATACATATTACAAAGGCGAGGTTAACTCCGAATGAGATTACCCATCTTCAATAGGGAATTAATTAATATTCCGATTATTATACAAAATCCGTGTAAATAGATCAATAATAAAGACGTTGTTTGACATTTCCAAATCAAGGAAACGCATTAAAATTAAACCTGTTTGGTGACATTTAATATAAACGGGTTTTAAATATAAATATAGATAATCTTGAGGTCAGCCGGGTTGGCCCTAGTAATAGGTGACACGTCTTAATAATTCATTATGATTCTTCATTTTACTGTTTCCTAGATTATGTGCAAGAAACAAGCCTCTTCAAATGGTACAGGTACGTTATCAGGAACTCAGGGTCACAAGATGATTTTTTTAATTAAAATGGTTTTTTTTAAATACTAATTATTATAGATATTTTTATTCATGGCCCTACATAGTTAGTCCTGCGGATCTACCGCGTAACTCAAATGGTAATGAACATCGACTCTGGTAATAAACTTCAATACGATCGTGAGAGACTAAACTTTGAGCTACCTTGTAATTTTTATACTGATCATGAAGATGGGAGTCCCAACTTCATGATCAGTAACTTTTTTACAAGTTAGCTCGAAGTTTGGTGTCTCAGGATCGTATTGAAGTTTATTACCAGAGTCGATGTTCATTACCATTTTAATTACGCGGAAGACCCCCGGATCACTTTCATCTAATTTAGAATTTTTTTTTTTAAAGAAATCTGCTCTTCCATACATATAATTCAATGTTACTTGAGTATGGAACAGTAATGTTTTTCGCGATTTCCGGACTGGTTCCATAGTAAAACGTTGTTCACAATGATGAGTACAAAAACCCCTTAAAGGGATCGGGACTTGAAAGGTAGTAGTACCTTGTATAAGGCTTTATTTATATTTAATAAATAGAGTTGTACTATGTCTATTATTTAAATTACATATTACTCGAATTCATCGATAATTATTTTGTTAGTTACACAATTTTTTTTTTATTTTTTTTTATTGGTACCTTTTTCGTGGTATTGTTTCAACTTGTTTCTAACCCAAAGGTTGACTGGCAGAAAATGCCTCATGGCATTAAGTCCACCTTATGTACCATTTTTATACATCAAAAGTATAAATAAATAAATGCCTGAGAAGACTTTATTTATATTTTGTGACTCTGTATACGTTATATCTCACATAGGTATCTCTTACATACACGATCCCATTAAATGGATTAATTAACTCATATTTATCTAGCTGACAGCTGATGCGCTGGCGCAACAAAACTGTTTAGTCGACAAACTTACCATTAGGGGACTCTATCGAATGGGATACTTATTTGCGCACCTAGTATATAGTGCACCTAGAGTCTCGACATTTCATAAGTGCCTGTATTTGGTTTACATGAAATAAAGATCTATTCTATTCTATTCTATTTAAAACTTCGATATCGTTATACATTATGTCTCACAATTTTAATTGTTTATTAACATTAAGTTTTTTGAGTGATATGCATGTATTTTCGCGTTTCAGTAAAAAGGTGTACTTTATATGTGGAAGCTTTTTATTAGCAACTTATTTTACATATTGTATCTAGAAAGAAAGAAAGAAAGAAAATCAATTTATTTTTTGCACACAGGACACCGAGCATGCACACATAACAAACATAAAAAATAAAAATAAAACCAGGAAATTACTTAAAATAAAAACAATGAAAAATAAAGCATGGAAGTGTGTGTCCCTCATGTGCAAGAAAATGGGCATCGATCAGCTTGTTGTCATTGGCAACACCAATGACGCTGGTTTTCATCGATGACCGACGTCCGCGGGTGGTATGACGTAATCACGTAATGTCGTGTCCACCTTCTGGCGATATTAAAAAAAACAAAAACATAGACAAAATGCAAGATTAAAAAATAAAAAAAAACATTACCCAGTTATATAAATAAATACATCACGTGAAATAGTAAATAAAAAGTGAAACATAAATAGATCATGAATATACATAATAAATACTATAAATAGATTGACGTGTAGTATGTGGCGTGGTATGTCGAGCACGGCCGTGCAAGCGAAAACATCCTAAGTCTATGGTCGAACATTAAAAATATAGTAGGTAGGTAGGTAGTTGGTAGGTAGGCACTCTGTGATCGACGTTACGCAATGTCATAAAGCTGAACAAAAAATAACAGGTACCCACCTATCTACTACTACTGTTTAATCAAATTTATTAGTCTGTAAGCTTTCCAAAGAATAAATAAATAATATACAATAGTAACTACGAGTGGTCGCCTAGTGGTCAAAACTCGACCACATATTAAATAAATAAATTAGCTTTCTGCACTTCTTCTCCATATAAACTTTAATTATGCCAAATCTCATACGTGTGCGCGCAATATGCTTAAAAAGGGGTACAAAGTTTTTTCTTCACATATTAATATATTATAGTAACTAGATATAATACTTTGATATCGAAGCCCACAATAAATATTTCTCCAAAAAATTTTTTGGAGCGAAAATTTTTTTTTATAGCCCACGTTCGCGGCAAAAATATCCTTTTTAAAAAACAGCGTCTTTTTCCCGACTCCAGATTCCTACCAAAGCATGTGTCTACTTAAACTTTATAAAAATATTGTCGATATCAAAATGACGCGTGACCTAAAGTCTGAATTCACCTTAAATGACTCTACACTGAAGAGCAAAATAACAAGAATAATAGACAACCGTGCTTACCCCTTTTCGGACACGAGTCATCCACACATCCATACATACACACTCAATAAAAACGAGAAACAACTAAAAACATCACCACACAAAAAGGCCAATAACAACCTTATAAAAAACAAAGTCTAATCAAAAATCAACTCCTGCGCAACACAGCTAGAAGCTTCACAAAACTACTAAACAACAGATCAACCTAAAAATGAAGTAACAATCAACGTGCCGAGGACACTATGACGCGCCAAATGGCGTTATCCCGTAACACCATATAAATAGAATCACGTGGTTATAAAATAAGGTTATAATCGACTATAGTCTTCGAAACCATAGAGCAGGCACCGGTAAAAAAAACCATAGAGTTGTTGGAACAAAATCTTGCTTGAACTATTTTAAAAAGCATGTGACATAACCTAGAAAGCATAACCTAACTTAGCCGCGTGGCGTCCACGCTGCGTGTGCGCCGGTATTGCTATCTCTCTCTAACTTAGGTGGACATATCGCTGTCCCACTCACTCGCTCCAGGGGTCCGCTCGCCGATACGCCAAGGTTAATGAAACAGCGCGAGCGCTTCACGTAATTCTTGATTTTATATAATGTGTTAAGTGTTACTGATAACTGTGAAGAATTACTTCGCGACCCGGTATTTTGTGTGTAATTTGCATTTCGAGCAACGTTCAGTAAATTGAATGAGAATTATTTATTTAAGTCTGATAACACTGCGGATATACAACGTGTAACAATTTAAGTAACGCAAAGCCTCACACAGAAATACAGGATTATTTTTATGTAGAGCGCAAAATTTGCAGGTTGATTCAGTGTCCGTTCCCAAATGGAACCGTAGTACTAAAATTCACTCCAAAACAGAATAAAAGTTTGAATTTGTATGGCTTGCGCTAGTAGATTAAACGTGTCCCCCTTTCGTTTTGTTTTAAAGTGTATCCCAATACTGCGGTTGCATTTAGGAACAGAGACTGAAAAACTCTACAAATTATGCGCACTACATAAAAAAAAATAGAGAAAACTTTGTACCCCTTTTTAAGCATATTGCGCGCACGGAGCAGTGTGAGATTTGGTATAGTTAAAGTTTTACGAAGAAGGAGAGCAGAAAGCTGAATTTTTTATACTTACGGTCGAATTTCGACCACTGGGCGACCACTAGTTGAGTTAAAAGCATATAATACATTCAAAACATCGTAAGTTAACGAAATATTTTTAGTAAAACTATTTTGAGCCTAACATTAATTAGCATTTAAAATTAAGTGTTACTGCCTTGAAGAATATTTAATTTAATTTAGCTTTGACTGTGTTCGGCGATTTTTTTTTTTTGAATATTTATTTGTTACTGATGAGGAGGGATGAAAATCATGTAACGAGAAGAGTTTTAAATATGTATGTGGGTGGATGTAAGAGAAGAGGCAGACCCAAGAAAAGATGGATTGATTGTGTGACATGGATTATAAGAACGTAAACTCTAAGATGACGTCTAATAGAGATGAATGGAAGAAGAAGACATATTGCGCCGACCACAAATAAAATGGGATAAGGGCAGGATAATGAATGATGTATTGTTACTGAAATCGATACAGTTGCCATTTAAGCCTAAATTATATTCAGATATTGCGTATTTTGGCTCGCAGTTATTTGTAATGTCCGAACCACCGAACTCTAAAAGGCAACTCAATTTTAAATTGCCGTTAACTTTTCTGTTACTTTTCAGGTGAACTGTAGAAGAACTTTTTTTTTATCCTGTTGTCCTCTGACATTGGTCATCAGAGACCTTATCTATGCTATGATTTACTTTCATACCAGTTCTCGCTTTAATTCCTCTCGTACTTTCATTCCTCATACTTGATCTTTCTTTCATCCATTCGTCTTGACGCCCTTCTACTTATCCCTATTCTGTACTGCTTTTCTTTTTATTTTTATTTCAGGTAAACACAGACACAAAGTTTTTTATTTACGTTTTACAATCTTTCTTAATCTATCTTATTTATTATTGCTATTTTATATTAAAGTAGAGATAGAATGACTTTATAAGAGCGTCTCAAGTTAAATGGCCTTCGAACATTTAGAGTTACACTGGTCAACAAAAACTTTAGACTGGTTATGTTTAGAACCACGATAAGGATAATAGAAATGATATTAAAATATTTCAAATACGAATGGTTTTATTGCAATATGTTTTAAATTGTATTTAAAAAAAAAACTGTTTCTATGAATTATAATTTAAATCAAATCAAATATTTATTGCATTCCATAATGTAAAGATAAAACAGATGGTAGGCTTAATTTAAGGATCAATTATGGACCCTGTCGGTCACAGCATGGTTTGGTAGGAGAGAGGAAAAGCTGCTTTATTAATAATAATTTATTTATTTAAAATATTAATAGAGTTATTATTATCACGCCCTTTCTACAAAAAATACTCTGAATGATAAAATGTTAAAGCGATAAATATTCAATTTTACGGCTAGTAGCTGTAACATAAACACTAAACCAGCGGGTCTACCGCGTAACTAAAATGGTAATGAACATCGACACTGGTAATAAACTTCAATACGATCGTGAGAGACTAAACTTCGAGCTAATTTGTATTTTTTTTTACCGATCATGAAGATAGGAGTCCCAACACTCCCAACTTTATGATAAGTATTTTTTTTACAAGTTAGCTCAAAGTTTAGGCTCTCACGATCGTATTGAAGTTTAATACCAGTGTCGATGTTCATTACAATTTTAGTTACGCGGTAGACCCGCTGATCAAATCAAAATAATTATAGTGTTGTAAAGGTAGGTAGGTAGGTAATTCCAAATTAAGCACCTTTCTTGTCACAAAATTTTGTTGACCAGTGATATATCGGGTAGAGTTGTCACATTACTGTATTTTAAATTTTAATTTACTGTGGTAAGCACAATGATTAATATTTCATAGGCATTCGATATTTCTGCAAACTACAAAATTATTTGCAGTAAAAAAATTGAATTATTCGCACTATCACTACTAGAGCGATTATGACAAATTCATCAGTTCTAAATATCGCAAAATTGCATTAGTTTATACAACGTGTATCAGTAATGCGTGGTCATATTTAAGGGTGTGGATCAGACCATCAAACTGAACAGCTTTCTCTATAGAACCAACATATAGATTACAGACAGACAGACGGACTATAAACTTTTATTGTTGTTGATTTATATTTCAATAATTTCAATACAATTTATTTCAATAAATATTTACAATATAAAATACCTTCCATTGGTCCCAAACTAGGCTAGGCTTGTATCTTGGGCACCTTTGGGGGTAATTGACGATACATATTATACATATAAGTTAAATACAAAAATTACAAAAATTGTGTTAGCAAATAAGGCTTAGAACTATGTTAGTAGCAATAAACAAATTTTCTTTCTTTCAGACAGACAGACACAGAAAGTGACTTTATTTTATACTATGTAGAAAAGTTGATTGCCAGTAGTGACCGTTAAAGAGCACATTATATCACGCTATATAGCTATTACAGAACAAATGAATTATTCAACAGCAAAGGTCAGCGCCTGAGGCAAAACATAATATCAGTTACAATTGCAAAATAAAAATGCCTAGGACAAGCTATTTATTTATAAATGTCAGTTGTTTAATTAAGTATTAATTATTATTATTATTATTTTTTTTTATTAATAGCCCGTAGTGTCCCACTGCAGGGCAAAGGCCTCCCTTCCCTCCTTCCACTTTTCCCGGTCTATAGCATTTTGGGGCCAATCCTTTAGATGGACGTCTAGCTCATCACGCCATCTCCTTCTGGGCCTGCCGCGTTGCCGTTTCCTGCTATTAGGGACCCACTGTGTGGTTGTTTTTGCCCAAAGCTCCTCCGGCATGCGGCAGATGTGACCTGCCCAGTTCCATTTTAATTTGGCAGCTGTGTGGCCTGCATCAGCAATTTGTGTTTTGGAACGTAGTATCGAGTTCCTTATGCGGTCTGTAAGTTTGACCCCTAGGATACTAATTTCCAAGTATTAATTAGTTTTTATTATTAATTTATAGATATACTAGCGGCTTCGTAGCGACCCGCCCCCGTCTTCGCACGAGTGAAATTTCTCTACTATCCTCACATTAAATATGAAAGTATTACACATATAACTCTTCCCGAAGAAATGCTCAAAATTATGGTAAAAACCGCTTCAAAATCCGTTGCGTAGGTTAAGGAGGAGTTAGCGGATATACAGACAGACAAACGCGGAAAGCGATTTTATTTTATACTATGTAAAGATAAAGAAGATGCTGCTACTTTTTCTGCTTTACATAATGGCAAACACAGTGCGCCTATTCTTTAAAACACCCGCCAAAAATGAGGGGTGTTATAATTTTGTAGTGTGTATCTGTCTGCGGCATCGTAGCTCCAAAACGGCTGGACCGATTTCAATGCAGTTTTTTTAATCGAAACCTAGTTTAATCAGGTATCATCTTAGCTATGTTTCATGAAAATCTGTTCAGCCGTTCAAAAGTTACAGCTCTTTTTCTAGTTGGAGTCGAAGGTTTTTGACGGTTAGGTCATTTATGGTAGAGTTGGATAAACAGGCGGATCACCAGCAGGGCTAACAAGGCCAAGAGGTCGGAGACAGCTTCGTACTAAGTTGTAAAAAATCATCCGATCATGAAGTTGGGACTCCCATCTTCATGATCGGTAATTTTTTACAAGGTAGCTCATAGTTTAATCTCTCACGATCGCTTTGAAGTTTATTACCAGAGTCGATGTTCATTATCGTTTTAGTTACGGGGTAGACCCGCAGAACACTTGAATTTAAAGAATATACGTGTGTTCCTTTGTTTTTTATATCAAAAATGTGCATTTTTCATTGTTAAATCGACACAAAACGTCAAATAGTTACCGGTAAAAGTAATTAATCTGACAGTGACGTCAACAAGTTATTGCGTTATAATAGTTTTGACGATAAAATATCGTATTTTAATTGACCAGTAAATTGAGTAGTTACACCAGAGATTAATGTACATACAACATGTATCAGAACAGAAATACATGGTACAGGGTGTGGATCAGACCACAGAACTGACCAGCGGGTCTACCACGTAACAAAATGATAATGAACAACAGACTCTGGTAATAAACTTCTATTCTTTATTTTAAACAAATAATCCTCTCTATTTAGTTTAAGAATGTGTTTTACTTCGCTTTATGAAATGAGGACGACCCGGCTGCTCATACCTCAAAGTGAAGTGTCCAATAAATACTAAATTTTTAGCATTTTTATATTAGTCTACCAGATAGGAATGACAATAAGTGGGTGTAGATCTGAAAACCTATTTGCAGAAGAAACTAGAACAACTTCGTCGTCAAAAAGATTCATTCATCATGAAAAAAAAAGGTCGATCTAGGAAAAAAATAACAACACTATTCTAGCAAAAAAATAATTTGGTTCAAAAAATTGACGACATGGTTGGCGCAGTGGCTAAGCGATTAGCTTTCTGCGCTACGTGCCGCGGGTTCGATCCCCGCACGGAACAAATATTTGTATGATGTACAGATAGTTGTTTCGGGTCTGGTTGTGTGTGCATGTGACATGTATGTTTGTAGACTGTACCCTCGATACAAGAGAAATCATAGAGGGGCAACGTTTTCATAAAAACAACTAAAACCCGACTACTGCAAAAGTATGAAGCCCGTCACACACGTAGTTATAATATATATTATAGCCAGACATATTACGATATATTTTCCATAGTAATCTTCGAGCGACCTCAGACGCAGCTATAATATATATTTCTATTACGTCATCAAAATATGTTATAGTATAGCTACCACGTATGGGGGCTTGCTATAATGTGATATATAGCTGAGTATATTAATATATATTATAGCTACGTGTGTGACGGGCTTGAAACAAGAAAATAGCAAGTAAGGCGCTGCGCAGGCGAACAAACTGTACACCGTCTGCGGAGAGCCTAACGGATACAAATTGACCGTAGAAACCGGTACCGCTTATCATCGGGTGAGTGGTGACGTATATTAACATAAATATAGCTTATATAGGTAGGACAGCGATAGTCTGCGACCTTGACCTTGAACTGTGGAGCTGGAGATTTAAGCGTTCAATTTGTATAACGTAATACAATTATACAAATAAAAAAGTATGCTCATATGACGGTCTACCGGCCCGTTAAACATTTTTATGAGAGCACCTAGAGTCTCGACATTTCATAAGTGCCTGTATCTGGTTTACATGAAATAAAGATCTATTCTATTCTATTCTATATGTAACTAGCTGTATCCTGCGGCTTTGCTAGCATTGAAGTCGATAATACGGATTTCATTGAAACATGACAGAATTTCAAACAGACTTTCATCCCCTATTTTACCATCTTAGAGGTATAATTTTCGAAAATCCGGAAACACATGTTTCTTTAATTTTAACCGAAAAGCCAAATACCAAATTTCATGGATGTAACTTTAAAAACCGGGCAAGTGCGAGTCGGACTCGCGCACGAAGCGTTCCGTACCATTATCTATAAAAACGGCAAAAAAAAAAACACGTTTTTAGTATGGGAGCCCCTTAAATAGTTACTTTATTCTGTTTTTTAGTATTTGTTGTTATAGCCGCAACAGAAATACATCATTTGTGAACATTTCAACTGTCTAACTATCACGGTTCATGAGATACAACCTGGTGACAGACGGACGGACGGACAGCCGAGTCTTAATAATGGACCCTATTACTGTTTTACCCTTTGGGTACGGAACCCTAAAAATAACCTGTAGAAGTGTTAGTGGTTGAAAAAGACAATAATAATTTTATTTTACCCATATTCAAGCTCAAAATTTTAATATTATGCAACACAATTAATGATTTAGTCCCTTCCGTCAATTCATATTTCCACATTCAATGAAACATTTTTTTCCTTCAATCAGGAATTAATAAGAATTTTTCCTAGATCTTTATTATTCCAAATAAGCTTCGAATCCAATATGGCGCGTACAACAGTGTATCAACAAGACTCAACAATGTTTATAATACCGCGGTACCGACAGTATTGTTCAAAGAACAATGGTAAATATTTTAATAACTCGTTCTTATTAGTTCAAACTGTTTGTCTATGGCTCTATCATTCGATTGTGACTTGCGGAGATGAGATGGTTAACTTACCTATGTAAGGGTTATGTTTAAGCACGGGATAAGAACCTTACATACCATTTTTGCTTTATCTGCATTCATGCAACGTTTCATTATATGGACCGGCGGTTGATAATACACTTATCAAGTGACCTTTTTCAATCAATCAATCAATCATTTATTTGCTTAACACAAGTTTACAATGGTGTTAATGATTAAGTAGTGTCCTATGATGTTCTACCTCAGAGGCATGCAAATTAAAATTAAATACAATAATCATTATACTAAATCTTGCCGGTTCTTCTCCATAGGATCTACTATTTGGAACCGTGCACCTAGAGTCTCGACATTTCATAAGTGCCTGTATCTGGTTTACATGAAATAAAGATCTATTCTATTCTATTCTATTCTAAAAATCAGAGAAATAAAATTAATACCATCTTAAATGTCAAATCATTAAATGTTAAAATAAATCAAATTATTAAAAAAACAGAAAAAAATAGTAGGTATTACATGCATAACAATTAAATAAATACTATAATTTAACAAAAATGGGCGATTAAAACCAAGCCACCATTTTGAACCAAGGAACCGAAAACCGCTACAAATTAGGGTACAGGTATCGAAGAATTATGGTTACTTCTAAGAATACGGTTACCGCTATCTGGGTACCAAGATAAATAAACATGTTACCTCTTAGGTAACCATTTTAATACCGTTAACCTAAAAATAACAAAAGACAAAAAAAATCGCATAGTTTTTAACACGCTTTTATTAGCTTCACCTATATGTAACTAACTAACTATGTAAGAAAATCTTGGAAGTTAAATTTGACCCACTTCCCGGTTTCCGATTGAGCTGAAATTTTGCATACACGTTCAGTTTGGATGACTAAAGCGTGTTCTAAAAATCTTTTTAAACTATAATATTTTATTTATATTTATTTTTTATAGTGAGACCTCTGAAAATTAACGCGATTTCAGTGTTAGTTCCATAGTAACAGTTGTTCATAATGATGAGGACAATACCCTCCTTTAATCTTTCCCTCGTTTAACCAGTCACCCTGCATACTTTTTATTTCGAAAGGATACATATACCTTAACTATAATGTATGTAAATATATACTAACGGAACTCAGCCCTACATCCACTTATTGTATGCATGCATTTGACGTAACTTGCAAAACAAAAACTTTCCAATTACAGGGTCCAACAAATAGGCATGTCAACAGAAGTTTTCTAAATAACATGATACATTTGATTAAAATAGTATTTTAAATATATACATGATATTTTTTTATGTGGTGCTCATAATTTGTAGAGTGATTCAGTGTCTGTTCCTAAATGCACCGCAGTATTGGGATACACTTTAAAACAAAACGAAAACTGTACTTAGTATGGGGGACACTAAGGCTGATATTCAGAGACGATAGAAACGAGTCTAAGCGTGAACTTACGCTTCCATAATTATGTCAAACTTACGAACAAATTTTGACAGATGGAAGCGTAAGTTCACGCTTAGACTCGTTTCTGTCGTCTCTGAATGTCAGCTTTAGTAGCAGTGATAGCCAAGCGGTCGAACGCTTGCCTGCCGTGCAGGAGGGTCTGAGTTCGAACCCGGCCCGCACCTCTGACTTTTCGGATTCATGTGCGGATTAAAATTTAATTATCACTTGCGATAACGGTGAAGGAAAACATCGTGAGGAAACCTGCACACCTGAGAGGACCTCGTAAAGATGTCGATGGTGTGTGTAGTCCGCCAACCCGCACTAGGCCAGCGTGGTGGATTAAGGCCTAACCTTTCTCAGCCCTTGCCCAGCCAGTGGGGCAGTAATGAGCTGGATTTATTTATTTATTTATAGGGGACACGCATAATTTACTAGCGCAAGCCGTACCAGATCAAATTTTATTTTGTTTTGTAGTGAATTTTAGTACTTGGTTGCATTTGGGAACAGACACGGAATCAATCTGCTTTGGCGCACTACATAAAAAAATATCCCGTATAAGCATAGAGACAATAAACTTAGCAACATAATTGACAAGGCAAAAAATGCAAAACAATCTGGTCTGGTATGTCATGTAATCAGGCGATCAAATATTTCACGTCTGGCAAGTTTAAAAGCGTTCTGGTCAAAATGTCACCGGATTCGATTGGCGAAGGTCGTTCGAGATAACTGGACGGAATTTATTAAAAAGGTGTTGTTTCAAGTTGTTTGAACAGCTTTGTATTTGCGTCAGGTAAAAAGAATGTACTATTCGGTAACTTATAACTAGCTTAGCTTTGCTTAGCTTTGAAAACCAGCGTCAAGTGGCCAGTATCACTGCCTCCTGACATTATGCTGAGCTGCGGCCTTTTGGCACAATAACTCTTTACCTTAGCTTAGCTTTGAAAACCAGCGTCAGGTGGCCAGTATCACTGCCTCCTGACATTATGCTGAGCTGCGGCCTTTTAGCACAATAACTCTTTACCTTAGCTTAGCTTTGAAAACCAGCGTCAGGTGGCCAGTATCACTGCCTCCTGACATTATGCTGAGCTGCGGCCTTTTAGCACAATAACTCTTTACCTTAGCTTAGCTTTGAAAACCAGCGTCAGGTGGCCAGTATCACTGCCTCCTGACATTATGCTGAGCTGCGGCCTTTTAGCACAATAACTCTTTACCTTAGCTTAGCTTTGAAAACCAGCGTCAGGTGGCCAGTGTCACTGCCTCCTGACATTATGCTGAGCTGCGGCCTTTTGGCACAATAACTCTTTACCTTAGCTTAGCTTTGAAAACCAGCGTCAGGTGGCCAGTATCACTGCCTCCTGACATTATGCTGAGCTGCGGCCTTTTGGCACAATAACTCTTTACCTTAGCTTAGCTTTGAAAACCAGCGTCAGGTGGCCAGTATCACTGCCTCCTGACATTATGCTGAGCTGTGGCCTTTTGGCACAATAACTCTTTTATTTTATGTTTTCTTTGTTATTGGTTTTATTTATTTTTTGTTGTGCTAATAAAGTATTTTTCTTTCTTTTCTTATATTAAGTGATAACTAAGCTACGTAGTTCGGATTGCCTTCTCAATTCTTTAAGAAATCAGTCTGAAGTCCAATTCTCGTAATTAATTTACACTATGACTGAACGTTGACCGAACTGAGATTGTATTATGAATTGATAAAAAATTGGTATTCTACTCCTCTTAAAGTTCAATCCGATTTCAATCTTCTTACAGACTCATTTTAATCTAATTTTTGAAGTTAATGTATGGACGAGGATACCAATTTTATTATCTGTGTCAGTTCAAAATGTTAGCTGAATACCGACTGGTCAGCTTACGAGTATAACTGCCATGACAATCTTATTCAGAGGAAAATCATTATTATCCTATTCTTATTTTTATTCACATTAAATTACATTATTCTCGCAGCTCCCACAACATTGTACTAATCAAGATTGTAATCTATTATTTCAAAAGGGTTTCCATGGAGTTTCTTGCCGGTTATTTTCCATAAGACCGGAACCGCGCACCTAGAGTCTCGACATTTCATAAGTGCCTGTATCTGGTTTACATGAAATAAAGATCTATTCTATTCTACTCTATTCTAAAGTCTTACAAATCCTCCGTTCAGCATTGCATTCAAGTTGCTTACTTATGTATTTTTAGATTTCCAAGCCAAAAACTCGTAACAAAAAATTGTCGCTCCAAGACACATCACCTTCACCGATAACATTTTTTCTCAAAAAAATCTCCAATCAAACAGTTACACTGCTATAGATAAAGATATTTATATCGCGTGCTGCGTAGCAACAGCTGCATTATAACTATCTTGCTCTCACTCACCGACTGCATATAACGTCGCCTCACTCGCACGAACCACGCAAAAACGTTGCATCGAATCGTGCGCAATCAACATTTTATTTAGTTATTTTTATATCATGCGAGTGTTGAAAATTTTCGATCGGGTTTTTGATTGAGGCAAATCTTCACGAAGTTGGGTTATGATTCTCAAACATACTATGAGGCAAGTCAAGATAATATATGTTTGTTAAGAACTCCTAATGTGAGCAGTGCATGCTCTTGATACCAACAAATAAAAAAAATCCTGATTGACGGAAACTTTTTGGTCTCGTTGACTGTGGAATTATGAATTGACGTAAGGGAAAAAATCATTAAAATACCGTTAACAACAGCTCTAGCCAACCGTGTATTTAATATAACCTAACCGTCAAAAACCCCTGACTCCAGATAGACAAAGAGCTGTAACTTTTGGACGGCTGAAGAGATTTTCATGAAACATAGCTAAGATATAATAAATATACCTGATTAAACTAGGTTTCAATTTAAAAAACTGCCTTGAAATGGCTTCATCTGTTTTGTAGCTACGATGCCACAGAGATACACACTAATAACGACACCTCTCATGCTAAAATCCATCAACTCTACAGAGCGTCACAAAGAAACATACATTCATGCACTCGAAAAAGATAGTTCCTTACTTCAGGCGCAGTCGGGTTAAAGCTTATAACACCCCCTCTTTTTTGGCGGGGTTTAAAACAACTCTACTAACCGTGTACTTTAAAAAAACGTATCTTACAATCATTTTTATTTAATATACGGGGATGTTTTGCCTGTTTTTAGGCAATTCTTGCGCAATAGCAATTTGTCCCTTACATCAATTCATAATTTTTTCTCTCGATATTTTCACTTCTAAAGCCCGTCACACACGAAGCTATAATATATATTATAGCAAGACATTATTACGATATATTTTCCATAGTAATCTTCGAGTGACCTCAGACGCAGCTATAATATATATTTCTATTACGTCATCAAAATATGTTATAGTATAGCTACCACGTATGGGGGCTTGCTATAATGTAATATATAGCTCAGTATATTAATATATATTATAGCTACGTGTGTGACGGGCTTAACCTATTTGCACGTTGCTGCAACGGATGCTATCTATAAACTGTTCATGTAAAGGAAATTGCTACTAATATAGCTAATTAGCTACTACACACTCAAGCCTTTACGGACTGTTGAGGTCAGCTTGAAGTCTAACCATATTACAGTATAAGTTGTTATTTCTATACTCTTATTTCATTAAAAAAACAATTCCATACCATTATTTTTTCTATTTTTTTTTTCCTTTTTTTCTATTTTTTTTCTTTTCTTTTTTTTCTATTTCTACTTTTTCTCGTTTCTATAATACGCATAAGCTAGCTAGCGCGCGTTTTTGTATGCAGCAGATTTCGAGATTATTTGTTTACCATTGCGTCGGGTTAATGTACACAACACTCGTTTAATGTTATAGGTAAACTGTTACTATCCCATAATATTTCTTAGTCTCCGCACTATGCGAGTGATATTCATAGGTGTGCTTCGTGGAATAGGAAATTAATTATTTAATATTTTTATTTGAAGCCCACCTATGGGTGTGCTAAGTGGAATACTTTAGGTGTGCTTCGTCTGGGTGTGCTTCGTTTAGGTGTGCTTCATGGAATACCTCATAATATCATCCCACAGCTGGGCAAAGGCTCCATGATTTCTGATTCTACCGGTAAAAACCAGAGTGGACCATATGCTATTTATTTATTAAAATTTATCTACACTAATATGTATTATAATGAGAAAATATTAGTATTTTTGTTTGTAAAGAATAAACACAACCAACCGATTTAAAAAATTCTTTCACCAGCAAAATGCTATATTATCACCGAGAAACATAGGCTATATTTTATTTTAAAAAAAATTAGGGATTACTACGAAAACTCCAATAATGTAATCTAAGGTGTAGAAAAATTACCTATAAAATGCTTAATATAAATAAATGTCCACCCGAGCGAACCCGGGACGAGCCCCTAGCAGTGGCGAAGACTCTATACAACCCGATTCCCATCGGCTTCCCTTTAGGAATTGGTTAGTGCATAGACCAACTTAATATGGCTTGTTATTCAGTTAGGTCGAGCTCTTCCAGCGGGTCTACCGCGTAACAAAATGGTAATGAATATCAGATTCTGGTAATAAACTTCAATACGATCGTGGAGACTAAACTTCGAGCTACCGTGTATTTTTTTTTACAAATCATGAAGTTGGGACTCCTATCATCATGATCGGTCATTTTTTTACAAGGTAGCTTAAAGTGTAATCTCTCCCGATCGTATTGAAGTTTATTACCAGTGTCGATGTTCATTACCATTTTAGTTACGCGGTAGACCCGCTGACATGACTATATATGGATTACAAGAGACGGTATGGGTTTTTGTCTTGCAGCATTAATTGCAGCAATTTTTAGAGAGCAGTTTTGGGACGGACCCTTTTAAAACTGTCACACTTCGCCACTGGCCCCTATTTATCTATAGTGTTAAAACTGATTGGTACAGAGTAATAATAACTTTATGGTACAGACACGCACTAATTGCAACCAAACCAGTTATAATCAAGATTAATCTTAAATATATTTTTCGTAACTTTAATAAACCTCTTGTCGGACTTGTTTTCATAATTACCTACTGATTGCGACTTGTCTTGCCGTCTCTTTCTGACGTATAATGCAAGTATGCCTATCTCTGTCTGCGTCTTACGATTAGATATATCGCTTTACAGGTTCATAAATTGCGTAAATGTGATGGTTTGTTCGTTTTTGATTGTCTAGTTAAAAAGTTTGATTATGATCTTATTTATTTATTTAATGCTTTTCATACAAATATGTACAAAGGCGGTCTTAATGCCTAAGGCATTCTCTGCCAGACAACCTTAGTGCAAAATTACGTGGACAGAAAGAGCTTTTCTGGGGGGAAGAGGGGAAGGGGTACAGTAAAAAAAAAAGAGGTATAAAGGGACACCAGAAGCCCTAGTATAAGTTTCTTTTAACAAAAGGTAATTTGCATCTAAATAATAATGAGAAATTATGTTAAATAATATTATAGTTTAAAAAAAAAACTAAAGAAAACGCTTATGTCATCCAAACTAAACGTGTATGCAAAGGCAAATGCCCACTCTTGGCCAGTAGGTAGGCAGGTTCGTTACACCAATGTGAAAAATACAAAGAAATATCTTATTTAGTAACTAAAATATTGTTATTATTTATTTGTTTGTAACACTCGGGAATTAAAAACTTATATTAAAAAGACATTCAATCAATTATGCATGTGATGCAATCTTCATTTCCGCACGTTATGTCAATCTTATAAAAGTAGTGATGGCAAATGTCACAAAAAATCGAAATCAAATAAATCGAGAACTGAATGATCTTCTGAAAATCTTTTTTCTTTTGTTTCGCTTCCTATATTAAAACGTTTAATTTCTATAGAATAGGTAAAATAAATGTCTATTGATTGTCTTCCGAAATCTATGCAGTGCTGGTTCAAGTTTATTAAAAATATCGATTCATAGCTCTAAAACATCGGTTTTTGGTAAATCGATGCCGAATCGCCATCACTACGTCAATGATAATTGAAATTGACAATCTGTGTTGACAGTTAACATTTTGTTTGTTGCGGATTGTTTATTGTGCTTTGTGAGTTGTGATTTTTCCTCCACGGTTTTGCTATTTTCTATCCGATGACTTTGATTAGTATTATGGCGATGATGACCTTGGCTTTACATTGGATTCCGTACCCGCTTACCACGACGACACTGGCTTGCTAATGGATATCGTACCTGTTTATCACTAAGACCCTGGCATGATTATGGATGATGATGGATCCCGTTGATGACTCCAGCTTACCACGGATACATCTCTGTGTCAACTGTGGCGTGGATACACGACAACTTAGAAGATTTACACTGAACATTTGCTGTTAGCTGTTGTATTCATGTCATGACAATTGTGTGGTTCTTGGGCTATGCAAGGTATCAATCAAATATTTATCCCCCAGCCCAGTTTCTAAATGACGTGCTTGTTATTTATTTAAATGATAACTAATAAAAAATCATAAAACTCCCATGTTTGTTTTATAACAACCTTGAATTTGTTTCATACAATTTTAAAATTCTGTCCAAGTTCTATGTAAATAATTGTGGTTGATTTTGTATCTATGATGTCAACCCTAATGCCTATTATTTGTCGTATTTATGGACGCCACTTGGCCAAAACCTCCTTAACGAATGGGCATATCCCTTTCAGCTCAATCGGAAACCGGGAAGTGGGTCAAATTTAACTTCCAAGGTTTTCTTACATAGTTAGTTACAGGTGAAGATAATAAAAGCGTGTTAAAAATCAATAATAACAGTTGTGACAGATTTACAAGGAGTTAATAATTTATACCAGGAATAAAAGTTCAATAACGTCCGTGTTTTGACAGTAAAATAAATAATAATAATAGAGAATAAGAAAGTTTGGTGAAATCGGCCCTAAGATGCCTTGACGTTAAGTTTCGGGTCACCCTGTATATCTCTAGAAAGTACGTAGTCCATTTCAAGTGCAGATTTTGGTGAATCAGAAGATTTGCCAATTCAAAATATAAAAGATCACGGCAGGTCACTGATCTTTTGACTATGAAAACCATGATGAACTTAAAAAATGTTCTCGATATTAAAATTCCATAATCTAATATTACTTAAAGGTGTTACGAAACTGAGGTGGTGCGTAGACGCGCGATACGCTGGCTGCAAAATATTGTTGCGAAATCAATATCACCTACAAATTAGTCGAAAGTGAAATGCGTAAGGCTTGATAGCGATTATTAGCTATATAAAAATTGCTGTAGCACCATTTATCGGAGTGAAGTGACCACCCAAATTGTACTTCGCGGTATGAGAGTTTGCAACGATCGTAACGCATACAGGATATTTTTTTATGTAGTGCGCATAATTTGTAGAGTGATTCAGTCTCTGTTCCTAAATGCAACCGCAGTATTGGGATACACTTTAAAACAAAACGAAAATTTGACTTTGGGGAACAAGCATAATTTACTAGCGCAAGCCATATAAAATCAAATTTTTATTTAGTTTTGGATTGAATTTTAGTACTGCGGTTGCATTTGGGAACGGACACTGAAACACTGCAAATTGTGCGCACTAAATAAAAAAATATCCTGTATAGAAATGTCCGTTGTCAACCGTGGACACAAGCAATATATCCTTGCCTGGTCGGAAAATCCTCATCCGCTTAAGCCTTAACAGTTAAATTACAGCAATCAATAAATTAAATACCGTTTCGCAAACCGAGCATTTTACGCAAGTGACACAATAATTTCCTCAATGAATGTAACATTATCAACTGCGATAGCACTAGTTTAAGGTCGACAACCTTTCGCATTCACTAGCATTATATCACCTGTGTTCAATAGATTTAACGAGCGTACTACTTTATGTTGTCATTTAAATGGTAATTGTTAATTCAATATAAAATACGATAATAGTAGGGGGACTCAGAATTTTGGTAAGAAGCAGTATAGCTAACCCTACAGTTCATTGAAAATCATTTCTGTTTTCATTTTAGTAATGTAGAATAGAATAGAATAGAATAGTTATTTATTTATATTTATACCTTTGACAAATCAAAGGTAAATACAAAAAAGATCTTAATAGTAAATAGCAAGTGTCACTATAACATACCCATTGGGTGTACAATAATATAAAATACAAAAAATTACAATGTAAGGTTTACAAGTAAAACAAAAAGCTAAAAAGATTGAAGTAGAGTACTTTAAAGTTGTTAATTGAAATTTTCTACAGTTTTAAGCTTGACTGCAGTTTTTTTTTGGACGGTTGGCAGTACTGGTAAGCAATGTCTCTAATAAACAAATTACTTCGAACCATTAGTTCGTTGTTTCTCGGCTTATTTTAGAAGGAATGACAGCTGATCAATGGTTTTTGGTAATTGACGCTTTCCTATCTGTAAACGTAAGACTACATAAATCGCTCCTAGGCTGGCCTGTCTAATCGCTTGTCAACGTGACTAATAGTAAAGAACCATTTGTTAACAAGAATAAGATTCGCAAAACAGAATTTCTACTTGAACAGTATTTGAGTGATGCAATGACACTTAAATGTATGCTCAGAGCTGAGCGTCATTCTCTATTACGGACCTTATTGTTAGTAATAATTATCACATAAATATAAGTTGTCTGAAAATTTATTACACTATTATTTTAACAATAGTAATATTTATCAACCCACTCAGCTATAGTCCTTTTATGTTTTTGCGTTGCAACTAGATACGGCCTTTTGTGGTCGCAGTAAAGCAGCTAGATTTATAAAACAATAAAATAATTGGTCAGAAATATTAAAATCTAGTAAAAATTGTTTCATGTTAATTGTAAATTAACCTACGGTTTACAATTCGGTGACTTAAGGGATAGTATATTTTTGTTTACAATCACGAATCACGCGACGCGATTTAGTGTGATATCCAAATAGGTATATCACTTTAACTTACTTACGTTAAAATGCACGGGTGGGTGCTGTAAATAAAACCAGAGTATGTTATTTTCAAAAATAATATTAATATCAATCCAATACCAATGCCTTTTAGTTCAGTAAATCTTCGTTTATAACCTCAAAACTAAACGAATCCAATACCGGTCGATAGGAATTATTACTAGAGTAACCGTATACTCAATCATAACTTAAAGACATTAATTGTCGTTCTGTCGTTAATATCCACGAATAATGACAGAAGTAGACTTAAAAGCTACATAAAATGCGAAAGTGTTTAATAGATAAGTATTTGCTGTTGGCTCTGCGCCACGATTAATGTACAATATTTAAACAGGACACCTACTTTTAGGGGTTATTGTACTCATCATTACGAACAACTTTTACTATGGAACTAACCCTGAAATCACGATACATTTAAATCAGCTGTTCCATACATTAGAAGATTTTTTAGTCGCGATTTCGTGGTTCGTCCCACAGATAAAGCAGGTGTCCTGTGTATTACACCTTGCATAAATCGCGCGATAAATTCAAAATCGCGCGTCCGCACCGAATCAGTTCGCGCGAACCTTAACTATTCCCACTAAAAGGTCAAGAGCTGTTCAAAACTTAATCATTGCGTAAACTTTACGTTAGCTATAAAACTAAATTAACTGGAAACATTACACAATACAACTCGGTTAGTTGCGAAAAGTTTACAAGTTGAAGACTAGTTGGACATATTAAACTTTGCGTTATGAAAGTGAAATGAAATCAGTTGATAATGACCTTTATTAGAAGTATACAGGATAATTTTTTATGTAGAGCGCATAATTTGTAGAGTGATTCAGTCTCTGTTCCTAAATGCAACCGTAGTACTGGGATACACTTTAAAACAAAACGAAAATTCGACTTAGTATGGGGGACACGCATAATTTACTAGCGCAAGCCATACAAAATTAAATTTTTATTTTGTTTTGCACTGAATTTTTGTTCTGCATTTGTATTTGGGTTATCTTCATGATATGTAATTTTTTTACAAGGTAGCTCATAGTTTTATCTTTCACAATCGTATTGAAGTTCGCATTTAAGTTACGCGGTAGACCCGCAGGACTAGAAAGGTAGGACTTTGTATGTTTAATAAAAATGTTATTTTGATTGGTTTCCTCTCGCTCATATCGTCAATGTCATAAACAAATCGTCGGAATTGAGATCAAGAATCTACTCAGTTGAGAAAAACAAAACATTAAAATTATTTTAGAATTACCTAACACTTTCGCGGCCTCATAAAAAAGATTTAAAAATACTTTGCTTGTATTAAACACACAACAGATTTTTATTTTTATTAGGCGTCATTATTGGGTCTTTTCCAAGCGATTGTCTTTACGCTATGTGCCGTTTAGTTCAATTTTTGACCGACTTCAAAAAAGAAGGAGGTTCTTAATTCAACTGTTTTTTTTTGTTACGCGTTTTCTCCGCAATTTGCAGACCAAAAATTCTGTTTTTGTTTGAAAGGGTATACTTTTGAGGTGGTCCCATTAAAATTTGGTGAAGATCTGATGAAGACCTTCGGAGACAGACAATGTAACTCTTGAATGAATAACAGCATATCACTTGCGATTGCTGTAATCGCATGTTTATGTATTGTTAATGCCACTAAATATAGAAAAATAAAATAAACTTAAAAAATAATAATTAAAGCCACTGCCAAGCTAGGTGCATTGAAGAATTAAAGGCCAACTTCAGAGCTGTTAAGTTTTTTAAGAAAAATATTTTATACTTTTTAGTTTTTAGAACTCGGTTTTAACTTTTTTTTATAGTTTATTTTTTTACAGATATTTCTTCTAGGTCTGGGTGTGTGTGCATGTGAGATACAAAACATGAGATCTTAATATTGTAATTTTCCAATAACCTAACGGTCAAAAACCGACTCCAACTAGAAAAAGAGCTGTAACTTTTGAACGGCTGAACAGATGCTTTTTTTTCTCGATTTCAGTTTTATTCCAAAATCAAAGTCAAAGATTTTTATTTCAACTGGGCCTTTGCAGACACTTTCAAAACGTCGTGATTCTAGGTGCACGGTTCCAAATAGGTCCCATGGTAAAAGCTGCTCGTAGCTACATAGCTACAGCGCAGATCAGTCGATCAGCGAGTTTAAGCTGCGGTTGCCGCAGTCAGTCTCTGGATGGGTGACCATTTCTTCGAACATCGAGACCCCTCCGTGCCTCGGATAGCATGTTAAGCAGTTGATCCCGGTTGTCATACGAATACCTTTGACAGTCGTAACGGGAGACAGATACCCAAAAAAATAAACTGACAACCGGTCTAACCTTAGGGTATCAGTGTCTCCCAGTAATTAGGTGGCGGAGGTCAGATGGCAGTCGCTCTGTATAAAATAATGTTACACAGCCGCAACTGGTTAGACTGGGAGCCGACCCCAACGTAGTTGGGATACGCTGTTCATAACGATGAACAGCTTTTACTCATCATCTGCCCGGCCTGTATCCCAACTAGGGATTGCAATTCGATATTCGAATATTCGAATTATTCGAATATCAATTTGAAATTCATATTCGAATAGTAAATTATAAAATATTCGAACATTCGAATATTACCGCAACAATTAAGGTTACAGCATTATTTGTTGATTATTAACGCGACGTCTAAGGCGTGGTCGTCAAATCTTCGAATAGATCGGCACTGCTCAGATTGACGGCCATTCGACCAATCAACGGTCACTTGCGAACATCATGATCTAGAAACATCAATAAAAATGCGGATGGCTCTATATGACACAGGTCTCTTCTTCATCGTTCCCTCACTGATGAGAATCGCGACCATATACAACGCGCCTCCAAACCATGCGGTCTTTCGTTGTGTGGACCGCTTTCTGCATGCTGCCTCCACCAGCCCTCCTTATTGCATCCGACCATCTTACCGGCGCTCTGCCTTGAGTGGGTTTCCCTTCCAGCCGGCCCACTATTATAAGGTTTTTCCAGACATTGCTTAGAAGACCGCATGATATGTCCGAAAAAACCGAGGGCACGCTCCCGGCAAACTGTGGAAAGTCGCTTGGCGATGTTGAGCTCCTGCAGAATGGATTCATTAGTTCTCATAGCATTCCAGGGTATATGAAGCAATCTGCGCCAACACCAATCTCAAAAGCATCGATCTTACTGCTATCACGACTTTCTATGCACCGCGTTTTCGCGCCATATAAATATATTGAGAAGACCAGAGGACGCATCAATCGCACTTTGGTCATACGGTGAATACCACGTTTCTTCCAAATTTTGTCAGGTTTTGCCATTGCACTCTTAGCCATACCGGATCTACGGCAGATCTCTCACTAGTTATCAGTGATCCAAGGATACACGAACTCGCTGACTTTCTCGTACCCGTCAAGTAGATAAGAACGTGGAAGTGTTCCCGTATATGCTTTAGCAGGTTCGCCATCTCTTCTACACTAGACACAATTATAGTGGTATTATCCGCGTACCTTAGGTTCGTGAGTCTTATTGTTCCCTCGATATCTGGTGGTCTACATGTGCTGATAGTCCAGCGTTAATTATGCGCAGGAGGATATTACTTGCATGGGACATAAGTGACACAGGTACGCCAAGACACCTAAGTCATTCCTATGTATGACGTGCTAATATGCATTCCACCACCTATAGCGTAGAGTGCGAAAGGGTATTTTCTTCTACCAAATATAAAGCAATCATCTCAGATGTAAATTAAATGATAATTCCGTTAATTCTTTAATTTTTCTTACGTCACACTTTCAAAGGATTCGTAAATAAGAATAATTTTATTATGTGCCTATCCGATCACCGCACATTTATTTAATTATAATTGGTAATTACCGCGTTGGATCACTTGGATCTCATAACTTTCAATTTAAGTGATTGCGTGCACTTGTAATTTAAATATCTCCTTAGGAGCTAGTTATCAGTGCATTCTTATTGTAATTTTGATCGCGTTTCTAGTTATCCTTAAAAAATTGATAATACAATTACCTACTTTGTATGTTGTATAAACTTTATTAACTTGTTTGACTTTTCTAGTGAGATTCTAATTGTTTTTCCTACCAAGTAGGTTTCCTATCATTTTTTAAGAATTAAGAATTTTTTATTTCATGAACGTTATGATTAATTAGTTGTAGGTATTATTTGGTTTCAACAACTTTCAATGAAAGGTAATTGAATGATACTGGTGGCATTGTTTTGATAACGTCCACTATGAGTTTTGGAGGACAATTTGAAAAAAAAAATGTTTATTTGATTTTATTTGTGAAATTTTTATTTTCTGGTTATGGTCGAAGTACATATTACTTCTAACTATTTATATATTAATACGTGAAGAGAAAACTTCACTGAACGGCATTTGTATTAAGAATTTGTTAAAATTATTTCATTTGATTACAAGTTTGATGTTTAAATATTGGTAATGATTGGGGATGTTAGGCGAACTTACATAAAAATATGATACCAGTTTGTAAGGCTATAAAAATGTGACAAATTATATAAATATTAATTTTTTCTGAAATATTCGAATATTATTCGAATAGTTCGAATAGGGCTGAAAAAATATTCGAATATTCGAATACCGAAAAATATCGAATATTTGCAATCCCTAATCCCAACTACGTTATGAGGACATTAACCCCTTGAAGGGATTGGGACTACAAAGGTAGGACCTTGTGACTTGTGTAACTAAATAACTATCAAAGCAGTTGGTCCGTCAGAACCGTCGCGCGTCGTCTAGACAACATACACATTTAGACCTGGCAACTGCCCAACCTGACTATTGTTATTATCAAATATAGAGGACCACTCGTATATATATGTGCGTTTGTATACATACAGAAAAATAGTTTGAATAACATATTATTATAACCTAACCGTCAAAAACCCCGACTCGAACTAGAAAAAGAGCTGTAACTTTTGAAAGGCTAAACAGATTTTCATGAGACATAGCTAAGAAGAAACCCGATAAAAATAGCTTTCAATTAAAAACTGCATTGAAATCGGTCTATCATTATCTTTATGCAATCGTGATAGTACAGAGGACAACAATTTAATGGAGGGCAGTGGGATTTGATACACTGCCTTCCTCGGAGGATGTTTTTTTGTTTTAATTAAATAAATAGGTAATTTATTGGTATATATTTTTATTTATAGCATTTCGTAAAAATAGACTTAAATAAAAATAGTTAAAACAAAAAACTAAAGCTATGCACGAATAATTAAAATAGCACAAATAATAAATATTATAGTTAAAAAAAAACTAAAGAAAACGCTTTTGTCATCACACTAAACGTGTATGCAAAATTTCAGCTCAATCGGAAACCGGGAAGTGGGTCAAATTTAACTTCCAAGATTTTTTACATAGTTACAGATGAAGCTAATAAAAGCGTTTTAAAAATATGAATTTCAAATGTTCGCGGCAAAATAGTTCCGTGACGTAACGTCATTCCAATGGCTCATTCATAGCGTGTGAATATGGTTACCAAGGAAATACGAATGAGAGACGTCAAAATTAAAACTAATATTTTGGGTCTAGTATTACTTACTGCATTTAAAATTGAGTCTTATAATCTTGAAATAAGATTTAATTTTCTTTGGCTCAATTGAGCGTCGAGATGGAGTTTTTTTTTAAATGTTCTTATTATAAAAGATACTGAAATTAATTCAGTAGACAACGACGACACGACGACAACGTGACGACACGGTTGGCGCAGTGGCTAAGCGATTAGCCTTCTGCGCTACGTGCCGCGGGTTCGATCCCCGCACGGAACAAATATTTGTATGATCTACAGATAGTTGTTTCGGGTCTGGTTGTGTGTGCATGTGACATGTATGTTTGTAAACTGTACCCTCGATACAGGAGCAACACTAGTGAGGGGCAATGTTTAAAAAAAAAAAAAAATGTACAAACTATAATCAGGTTTTTGTTTATAACAACGTCTATAAACGATGCTGAAGTAGAGATCACCGCCGACCGTCGTAATATTGTACGCATTACGTGTACATACTACATACATAATATTCAAGGCCATCCGCCACATTAGCATAAAGACACATATCTTCACAGTGATAAATTCTACGGCAGATTACAGTACATTATCTTTGGCGCATAATCACAGGATTATTGTGATGGAAGGCGCCAATGTACGGTCAGACAAAAATAAAAATAATGTGTGCTGGGACACAATTTAATAGAAGTAACTGGTAACGCTAGTAATAATCGAATTAAAGTTCCGCACATGAATTATTTAAATCCTAAGTATGAGATCGAACTCGAACCCTTCTACATAAAAAGCTAGACTTCAACCACTAAGCTATCAATGCGTCGCCTTGACCTGTGACTATTTAAAAAAAACTCTCAGGGACGCGAGTTCCTCACTATGTTTTCCATCACCGATATCGCAAGTGATAATCGAATTACTCGTATGATCCGCACATGAATTCTAAACTCTGGGTACGGATCGAACTTGAACCCCCTGCATTGAAAGCTAGGGTACAACCGCTTAGCTATCAATGCATCGCCTTGATCCGCGACTATTTAAAAAAAGACTCGGGGATGTGAGTTCCTCACTATGTTTTCAAGCAAGATGTATAGTCAAATTATGATCCGCACATGAATTCAGTCCGAAGTACAGATCGAACTAAACCCTCCTGCATAGGCTAGGGTTCAACGGCTAAGCTATCAATGCGTCGTAGCCTCGACCCGTGACTACTTAAAAATAAATTGTTCCAACACATCGCCCGATAATGATTTACGTAACATATTTTGTAATGTGTACATACGTTTATCTGATAAATTATCTCGAAGATTGCACGTTGTTCAAGTGACAGAGTGACTTAGTAGTATGAATATTTCCTTTATCTTCTTGCAATAAAATGTTTTACTTCAAAAGTAGCTTAAATACTGTGGCAATAATTAAGACGTCTATATGATAAAAATTGTAAAAATCATCACTAAATATCAAAATATTTATGTCGACTCATCGAGTATACAATTAACTCGGTCAATATATTCACAACAATTGCTAGAAAGAAAGTTTTCTGAACGAAAATTATATTCAGATTTTATTTTTAAATAAAATGTCGAGTCAACACTGCACCCGTTTTGTCCAAGGTAGAGACATCACGGAACGCCTAGCTGACTCTGTTTATGTAGCACTTACATTCGCAGTAACTGTGTACGATATTGTTATTGAACACAGTGGACATTCGGTGCAAATATTTAACGACTTGATAAAAGTTAGAAATATCATCACTAAAAAAATACTGAAAAATATCTCACTTTGCCAGAACCCATTGGAAAAATCTAACTTAAAGATTGTTCTGAAACTCCCATCACACAGTAACTGCTAAACTTATTTAGATGAAATTGAGAACTTAGGTAGAATTAAACTTGATTTAGGATCCGGGTACTTTTCAACTCGGAAAACCAGAACATCTGGCTCACCGACGACGCTGCATACATGATCACTGTGGTCAATTTATTGTGCATTTATTGTATCACTGAGTAAGAATAGACCACTTATCTCCCCGAGGATTCCAATAGGGGAACAAAGAGGTATCTCAAAAGGTAAGACAGCATCCGTCTGTGCCCTAATAACGACAATTCTGCCAAGACAGAGTAGAAAGAAATCTTCTGCCTAGACTTTTCCAAACTACGTTGTGGTCTGAATATCAGTATTGTACAGAGCGACTGCCATCTGACCTCCGCCACACGATTACTGGGAGACACTGATACCCTAAGGTTAGACCAGTTGTTGGACTATTTGAGCTGCAGACTCCCGTAACAAATGTGATAGGTATTCTTATGACAACCGGGACCAACTGCTTAACCATTGTGTATCTAACGACTGCTTAGTACAAAGAAATGGTTAAGTAAAAAGTTTAAAAAAAAAGTTAACTCAACATTTCCAGTATGAGCTGACCTCACACTGTATAGGCTTTTCTTACAATGAAAGGTCAGCTTATTCTGGAAATTTTTGGGCAGTTCAATTTCAGCCCTACTGCTATAAGAGCTTATAGTAAGCCCCCAGTTCCGAATGTTTTGTTATTATTGAGAAAAATATTTTCAATTCGTCGCAGTTTTATAATTAAAAAATTCCACAATTTTAAATTCGTTCGAAAATCATCTTGATGTTGTCTGTACTTATTACGTAAGCGCTTTATTGCTATGCAAAATATAATAAGTAATAATAACCAAATGAGGAAAATATAAAATAATTATATGGCTAATTAATTCCAGACTCCAACAGTGTTACCAGGCAAATTAATATCAAAACCGACCAGTAATAAACATAGCAAAAAAAAATGCAGAGTCCAACGAAAAAAAAACTAATTTTCTTTTGTTATTTTTCCTCCTAATTCTAAATTTGAATAATTTGCATTATCTGTGACGGTAAACATCGTGAGGAAACCTGCACACCTGAGAGGGCCTCATAAAGTTCTCGATAGTGTGTGTAGTCCGCCCGCACCAGGCCAGCGTGGTGGCCTAAGGCCTAACCCTTCACTTTCTGAGAAGAGGCCTGTGCCTAGCAGTGGGACAATAACGTGATAAATTATTAATATTATTTTTCCTTAATCCACTGTTACCGCGCAAAATTAATTATAAAACTACAATTATATGTGAAATAACTCTACAAGTGGTCAACACAGCCAGATCCAATTTTAGCACGCAATAATTGACACAGCAACCTGCCTTCAGACGTTCTAAACCATGTGGGAATCGATCCAGACTATTTGGAGACTATCCTGAATATTTGTGGTCACCTCTGTGGTTCAATGTTAACACATACCATAAAGTTCTCGGATGGTGGACTAATGTGTATCGCTGTTCTATTTGAATTTCGAACATCACATCTTCAGTCACAATGTACAACTCATTAGATTTTGTTGTACATTTTTATCTATAGATATTGATGAAAGAATAATAAGTAGAAAATCTTAGTCTACGTAGCTGCTTACTCCAGCGACCAAGCGTGAATACAGAACGCTGTATAACCTCGTATCTTCCAATGCGCAGTACGAAAATATAGTATGAAACACCACTCTTATCGCATTTTCAATTAATCACACGAAACCTACTGAACTACAGTGTTGTAAAAATATACGCAAAACTAAAGTAATAACAATTAAAACCTATATGTGTCACCAGAACGAATTTTAAGCAATAAAAAAACCTTATTTCTTCAAGTTTTATACGCACAACACTGTTCCAACTTCAACTGTTATTAACTAAGTTCACAAAAGAAAATCACTTCGAAATTAAAAGTTCGTTATAGAATGGGTATAGATAATTAAAAAATAGAATCTTGTTTATTCGGATAAAGAATTCTTTTTTCAAATATTTCGCGCTGAGCGCGCGACCGCCCGTGCCGACGAATGCCGAACAACTAGTAGTGAGGCGACATGTTATAATAGGACGCAAATCGAATCGTGTCGATTATTGTCGGTTCAGTATCGGTAATAATTTTGTTTATTTTGCAGCAATTCTGAGGTAATTTAGTTAATATTTTAGTCGCGATAACAACAAGTATGTTGTGTATAAAAATAAAACTATTCGATTATATTTAATGGGCGTGGCGTGCATGGCAGTCATTTTGAAATAAATGTTTTAATATTTTCAACACTTTAAAAATATATATTTTATGGTAAGATTGTACAATTTTCATCTTAATTTCAATAAAACTGTCAGGTTCTATCACATTGCGAATTTCAACAAAAAAAAATCGCTATCCCGATATTATGATACCAAAGAGCATCATTAGATCTGCACTGGTCTTCAAGGTACAGATTACTATATGATTACATTATGTCTTAAAATACATCGGCCTTCTGATCTAGATCTAGCTCGAACTCGACCGTTTTCAATGTGATTTAATCGTAACATTAGCCGAATTTACGTTACGAAACTGGTGTCGCGAAGACGTAACTTGACTACCGTACACTTGACCTATTATGATCGTATTTGGAGTTTAAAATACAGCTGTTTAACGTTTCTTTTGTTTTTCTGACCGCGAATTTTGTTATAAGGAGAAAACACAGCTACACTTACGCTCGAAATACGATCATAATGGGTCAAGTTTACAGTAGTTTTGCGCAGTTTCGCGGCACTAGTTCGTAATGTAAATTCGGCTTAATGCTAATGGGTAATCTGAAACATGAGTGGACGTTTCTACTGCCACTGTCCGTCTAAACAGCTGGGTTACTCTCGAATTAATTTCAAAGTTAAAACACGGAAAAAATCAACTGCAGGCTCCGAACCAAGTTATTCAGCTGTAAATAGCAATATCTAGTTTATTTTAGCTGTTACGTTATTTCGGTGTAGATATGTTAACTTTGCAGGCTCCATCCGAACCAAGTACTCGGTTGTAAATAGCAATAACTTGTTCATTTCTAGCCCTCCATCTTTTTACCGTTTTCTCTTACGATTGTTGGTTGTATCTTCTGAGAGGGAGACAAAGGGTAGAGAAAACTGGTTTGTCCACAAAAAAATTGGGAACAAAACTATCTTTTTACCGTTTTCATTCTCGATTTTTCGTTTTGTTTTCTTTTAAGGAGACAAAGAGTAGAGAAAACGGGTTTGTCTACCCACTGTGCCAGCCCTAAGAGGGAGACCTATGTACAACACCAACACGACTATACTAACATATCGGCAGAAGCAAAAACAAAAAAATATCTGTGTCCGTGACTCGCTCAAGGCAGCGCATTAAATGCTTAACCAGTGCACGCCCGAGCGTGCAAGCGACAGAGAACCGCCGCGTTCAAGGGAGGGCACGGTGTAGAGTGCAGTTGGTGGGCGCGGGTATAGATCTAGCCAATTTGTAGGTCGCTAGCGGAGCAATATGAACTTTAGAAGCGTGGCAATTGGACTCCAAATAGCGTACTTCGCTCAAGGGAATAAAGTATCTGTTACGTATGAACTATTTATTCATCTGTGACACATTGTGTAAGTGGTTAGTACAAATAAATGGTGCTAAAACACTAGGAAGTAGGAAGCGGTGAATGGGTTTTAGGGGCGTTTCAGGGATGTTATCTTGTTGTCGTCAAAAAGTACTAAAACTATTTTATTTTGAATATACGATTTACACTTAAGCGACGATAAATAATAATCGATTGTAACTTGTTGAATAAATTAATATAATATATCGATCATTATCCATCTCTACCATTATCGGTGTCAAGACTATCAGTCAAAATTGAAACAACAAAAAACTTGTGTTAGCAAAAATTCTTCGAACATTTTTTTTTTTTGTTTATCGTATATTTTTAATCGATAGCGTACATCACTACTTTACAACAATATTCGACACGTAGCTCAATTGAAACCTGTTTTTGCGCAGCAGAACGTTATATGGTCGTGCTATTCGGTAAATTAGAGACCGTCCTAAAAATTTATCTCGGAAAATATGGCTGATATGGTAAAGGATTTTTATCTGAAGGAGGGGGTCTGGTCTACCGCGTAACGAAAATGGTAATGAACATCGACTCTGGTAATAAACTTCAATATGATCCTGAGAGACTAAACTTCCAGCTACCATGTAAAAAAATTACCGATCATAAATTGAGGACTCTCATCTTCATGATCGGTAAAAAAATTACAAGGTAGCTCAAAGTTTAGTCTCTCACGATCGTATTGAAATTGATTACCAGAGTCGATGTTCATTACCATTTTCGTTACGCGGTAGACCGGCACATTGTATTTTGTTTTTTAAATCCGTGTAAAGAAGAATCCGAGGGCTTCTCATCACGGTATGTGCTTCAGACTCATGCGGACACAGCAAAAGAAGAATAAACTTTTGTGATCGTGGGTGATTATAGAACTAATACTCTTCTTTTCATGAATTATTGTAAATCTATATATTAATACGTGAAGAGAAAACATTGTACCCCTTTTTAAGCATATTGCGCGCACGGAGGAGTGTGAGATTTGGCATAGTTAAAGTTTATATGGAGAAGGAGTGCAGAAAGCTAAAATTACGGTCGAATTTCGACCATTGGACGACCACTAGTAATTAATAATTAATCCAGTCAGTATTGTTGTCCCACTACTGCGTTCTCACTATGTTCTCGAGTCTGCTCAGAATGGGAAGGAAGTAGTAAGCCTTGAAAGATTCATCATCTGACTGGCCCTTATCCCTACTACGTTGGGGTCGGCTCCCAGTCTAACCACATGCGGCTGAATATTATCAGTATTGTACAGAGCGACTGCCATCTGACCTCAACCACACAATTACTGGGAGACACTGATACCCTAAGGTGAGACCGGTTGTCAGACTATTTAGGTTGCCGACTCCCGTAACGACTGTCAAAGGTATTCGTATGACAACTGGGACCAACTGCTTAACGTGCTATCCGAGGCACGGAGGGGTCTCGATGTTTGATGAAACGGTCACCCATCCATGGACAGACCGCGGCAACCGCAGCTTAACCTCGCTGATCGACTGATCTGCGCGGTAGCTATGTAGCTTCGAGCCCCTCAAAGCATTAAATTGTAACTACCAGGACTTTATCATTAATAGAAAAATGATTGTCACCCTACAACAGTGTTATGTGCTTATAAATCAAACGAGAGGCATTCATACATACGAAAATATGTCCTATGGCCAATGTTTTAAAGTATATAATCAGTCGTTATGTGTTTTCCTACATTTTTATATAAATGAGACTTGCAAGTGTATTGGTAAATATATTCTTATTGCTTAGTAACGCGTTGGGTTTTAATTTTTAATGTTCACGCTTTAGAATTGGAACGGTGTAAGCATATAGCTAGGTACCCCAAATATACAACGTGTATTAGAAATACGTGATCATATTTAAGGGTGTGGTTCAGACCATTAAACTGAACAACTTTCTCTATGGGACCTACATGCTAATTGCGAAAACTAATCAGATATCCCATACAAAACTTTAAGACCTACTCGACCCAAACGTATGGGACAGCTGATACTTTTTTCGCAATTACGATGTAGGTCCCATAGAGAAAGTTGTTCAGATTGATGGTCAGAAGGCCAATTCTCGTAATTAATTTATAATATGACTGAAAGTTAACCGAACTGAGATTATATTATGAATTGACAAAACGTCATGTATTCTACTCCTCTTAAAGTTCAGTCCGATTCCAGTATGATTTGGATTCAATCTTCTTACAAACTCATTTCAATCTCATTTTTGACGTTTGTGTATAGACGAGAGTGTCAATTTTATTATCTGTGTCAGTTCAAAATGTTAGCAGAATACCGATTTGCCTTTTATTCAACTTTCGATCTCATTACAATATAATGTCACGTTTGACGTTGTTTCTTAGGGTAGGAGAATACCATTTGTGACATTTAAGACATTGGTAGTAGATCGGAATGAGATCCGAACTATATTTTGAACAATTTTAATTACGAGAATTGGGCCTCTGATCCACACCCTTAAACGTGACCATACATTTCTAATACAAGTTGTATATTTTACACCGTTCAAATACCAAAACACACATTTCTGATACCCTCATATTCAAGGCCGAGAAAATTCATGCTCACATGTAATAAATAAAAATAAAACATTTATACATCACGGGCGGGGAATCCCTAATGAAATTATTGTAAGCAATTCGCAAAGTGTGGCCCTTGCGCACGCGACGGCACCGGCGAATGAACTTTGATAAGGCAGGGAGATCCCTTTTCTGTTCATACTTCAAACTTGGCTTAGGACAGGCAAAAATATGTTACGACAATTAGATGACACATTAAGACTTCAGAGGCCTATCACAAAATTGCGTTTTGATAGATTAGATATATGGAAGCAGCGCGACGCATCTCATTATGTAGCAATTTGGCAGTTGTAATTACGTTTATTTTAAGTTTTATAATTTGTTTATTTAAAAAAAAAGTACGGAATTTTAATACTAACGTTTACTCTGGTATAAATTTTTTGTAATAATAATAATTATGTGTATATGTATCAGACGGGCCGTATGCCAGATTAATATTAACAAAAAGTCGCAATTTTTTTACATATTTCAGTGTTGAATTCTGGACAAATAACCTAACCGTCAAAAACCCCCGACTCCAACCAGAAAAATTTGCAGCTAGTATTAAATAAAAGCCAATTATGAAAAGTCCGACATTGTTATGTACTCGCTATCAACATAGCAGTTAGCAACAAGTTAATATAAAACAGTTTTCTTCGTTTCCATAATATAATATACAAATTCCTCACGGCTCCGTTTTCCTTTAACAGCAAATGTCACGCTTTTAATAGCGTGTAATCGACATTTGTACCAATTTCTATATATCGTTATAATCGTTATCTTTAGGTGCGACACAGACGACGGACATTTTTTGTCCGCCATCGTCCGCCGTCGACGGGCTCTAACGGTGTATTGATCGGCGGACTGTTCGTCCGGCGTGTGCGTTGTCGCATAGGATTATATAAGATCGTCGCGGCAAAAAATTCGACGGACAAAAAGTGTCCCACGTCTCCTCGGCGCGGCACACACGACGGACTCTTTTTGTCCGCCGTCGATATCGGGAACTAGCGGTGTATTGAATGGCGGACTATTTGTCCGCCGTGTTAGACAGAGGACTCAATTTTTTTTTTAAATGTGTTAAAACAGAACATTTAGAGGCTTCAATCGGTCTCGTTTCCCTGAAGACCAAAAATCTCTGATTAATTATTATTATTACTTAAAGAACAGTATTTTTTTTACTTTTCTCTGCTGTAAAAGTTACACAGTCACGTAAAGCAATTACCAATATGATGTTAAAGACATAATAAATGGAGTACATAAATATCAGATCAAAATCGAGATCCCTGTCGCCAACAATTTCAATTTGTCGCCTGTTTTATTTGTGACTATAATAATTATAAAAAAAAATAAGTTCAAAAACTAAAACCCGACTACTGAAAAGGTATGACACAAGAAAATAATAATACATATTCATAGTGATGTTCAGAGGATAGCCGTGGTCGTATGCCACTTTGCCCTCAAGCTTATGATCGGTTACTACTGTTAGACTGTATTGTTTTGGTATTTGTCCACTGTGGAGTAGGTCAATGGTAAAAGTAATAATTATGTTTCAATAACTTACCTTTTGATTTACTTTCGCATTCTTCGGAGCTTTGACTATTGCTGGTTTAGGGGGCGGGGGCACGGCGACTGCTACTGGGGGTTCTGTGGACAAGGAACATAATTAATAAACCTAACCGTCAAAAACCCCCGACTCCAACTTGAAAAAGAGCTGTACCTTTTGAACGGCTGAACAGATTTTCATGAAACATAGCTAAGATGATTCCCGATTAAACCAGCTTTCATAATAAAAAAACTGCATTGAAATCGGTCCATCCGTTTTGGAGCTACGATGCCACAACAGATAAACACTACAAACTTTATAACATCCCAATTTTTTGTCGGGAGTTAAAAAGAGTTTGAAAGGAGAAATCCTTACCTGGCTGCACTCTTCCCTGTTGCTGAGGCTGTAACGGCGATCTCTTCTCTTGCTCAATCATTGCGGGAGCCGCTGGGGGCGCAGCACCCGTGCTGCCTCCTCGCACCTGGTAATAAAACAAAAAAAGGAATTTAGTCAATGGAGTCTTTAAGTTTCGTCCTATTGAGAAAGGAGATTTTGAAGATAATTTCTGCGAAAACTTAAAAGTTAAATACGATGGTTGAAATTATTATAAAATGGTTTAGTTTGACAACGAGAAAGGAATTATACATAATTATGAATGTACAGACTTTTCGACATCGATTTTAGTATAGTATAGTTAGAAAGAAAAATGTTCTTATTTTTACGCTCACTATGACGCATGAAACTTAATTATAACCTTACATCAAGACCACATTATCATTGTTCTGCTAAACAAAAACTTATTTAAATTAATGAAGTGGCAACACCGAGTGACCCAGCAAAACAAAAAATGAAATTTTAACCCGAACTCCGTCTATTACATATATTAAACACTAATACTGACAATCTATTACGGTCAACTACGTCTGTGGCGTACTTACTATCATCTGTAGTTATAGGGTCCAACCTTTTTAGTCCTGATCCCTTTAAGGGATATCCCTTAAAGGAATCGGGATTAGAAAGCTTGAACCTTGTTATACATAGATAATATTTATTATAGTCCGATTTAGTTGCTATTAGGACTGTCAGATGCGAAGATCGATATGAAGTTGTCTACAGAATGCGAAAATTTTCGTAGAGTCAATATAAAAATTTCCTCAACTTGTTATCATTCAATCATTCAAAACCATTCATTAGTGAAATTATTTTTGTTTTAGGTTAATTTTTCAATCACTTTTATTTAAATTTTATGTGTTATGTACAAGATGGATACAGATTAAATAAATAAATGAAATATTTTTACAATTAAACAAACAACAACATGAATATAATATTAGATTAAAGATTAAAGATAACATTGTAGATTGTATGATATAAATAAACAATTTTACAACTAAAACGTACTATATTCTGGCACTTCTTCTACACCACTTAATTTAAATTAGGTAACTCATTCATTCATTCGTTTCGATTCGCATCTATTTATGCTAACCGTACAGCCGATTTTTGACGTTATTACGAATGAAGTTCGCAAAGTCGCGATCCTAATACCAAAAAAATCGGATTATGTAATTCTATACTTGTTTAGATGTTCAAGCAATTGCATTTCAGCTCTCTTCTTGTCTCCCAATTTTTGCTGTGCCCAACAGGGACCATAAAATAAATAAATCCAGTTTTTTACTGTCCCACTATTGGGCACGGGTCTCTTCTCAGTATGAGATAGATAAGGCCTCAGTCAACCAAAGTCAAACGCAAAGATTTTTATTTCAACTGGGCCTTTGCAGGCGCTCTCAAAACGTCGTGATTCTAGGTGCACGGTTCCAAGTGGGTTGGACCACACTGGCCCAGTGTGGGTTGGCGGACTACACACGCCATCGAGAACTTTGGATTTAGGTTTCCTCACGCTGTTTTCCTTGACTGTTAACGCAAGTAAGTACAGTGAGCCGACCACGAATGTTTTGACGTAAATACACGTTTAATCTATGACATTTTTTGGAAATACATGCAATATTTTTACGTTTTCAAGAAACTAGTGCGTTTGTGCGATAGATTCATCGTATTTTATGATCAAAAGCTTACGTTTACGTTACCATACGTCAAAACATTCGTGCTCGGCTCACTGATCCGCACATAAATTCAAAGTCAGAGTTGCTTGATTACGTAAGAATAACAGCCACAGCAACCAACAAACAATGCATCCCTTTCTCGCTTATAGACGTTTTCATAAGAGGATACGGAATAGGACGTTTATTTGCGACAGCAACTGTCATATTTATCAGACGTCGGGTTAAAATTCAGACCCTCCTGCACGGAAGGCAAGCGTTCAACCGCCAAGCTATTATTGCTACTGCTTCTGCGACAGGGTCCATACTCCATAATGATGAATTTTATTTATAGTCCTTTATAATAACTAGTGGTCTTAATTCGACCGTAATTTTAGCTTTCCGCACTTCTTCTCCATATAAACTTTAACTATGCCAAATCTCACACTCCTCCGTGCGTGCAATATGCTTAAAAAGGGGTACAAAGTTTTCTCTTCACGTATTAATATTATATAGATTATGGAATGCATTAAACTATCGAGTGTTGAGATAGATAATGCGGGCTTGTGCATAGGTTTTTCCAAACAAGCAAACGTAAGTGCATTTAATTACCAACACAGTATTTTCCTTAAAACTATTAATATAGTAACGACATTATATTTCTTATGTAGTATTTTATTGGTCTTGGGGTTTATCGGAATTAGTCATAAGAAGACAGGTGTTTAAGCTTGATCCGAACAGCAGGTCAACCGCGTAACTAAAATGGTAATGAACATCGACTCTGGTAATAAATTTCAATACGATCGTGAGAGACTAAACTTCGAGCTACCTTGTAAAAAATTACCAATCATAAAGTTGGGAGTCCCAACTTCATGATCGGTAAGACACTTAAAAGGTTAGCTCTAAATTATCCTCTCACGATCGTATGGAAGTTTATTACCAGAGGCGATGTTCATTACCATTTTAGTTACGCGATAGAGCCCTAGAGTCGATGTTAATTACCTTTTTGTTACACGGTAGACCCTGAGCTATTATTTTAATACGACTAAAGTGGCATTTAGTCATTTGGCTCTCCTGATGGTAACCGGTTACCGTAACCTATGGACGCTTGCAGCACCAGGGGCATCACTCGCGCGTTGCCGACCCTACTACTGCCCCAAGGAGCACTGGCGACCTTGCTCACCGTTAGGAACACAACACTGCACAAGAGCTGTGTTATTTGGCTACGATATTCTGCATGGTGGAGGTACTTCCCCAGTCGGGCACTCAAATGGCACTCGACACGGTTGGCGCAGTGGCTAAGCAATTAGCTTTCTGCGCTACGTGCCACGGGTTCGATCCCCGCACGGAACAAATATTTGTATGATCTACAAATAGTTGTTTCGGGTCCGGTTGTATGTGCATGTGACATGTATGTTTGTAAACTGTACCCTCGATACAGGAGAAATCCTAGTGAGGAGCAATGTTTTTTTAATAAAAAAAAAAAAAAAAAACAGCGAACTCCCGCTTTGCCCTACCTTTACGTCGACAAGTCTTTATCGGCGCGTAGAAATATCAATTTAAATTAAACAATAATCGTTAACAACGTAGAATATAACCCAATGTTCTGCCGGTTTATAATTTAGTTACCAGTCGGGCGAACAATTAATTTTAAATGCCGCTACCAAATCGAGACGATATCGAAACTAGTTTATTTGTATCGAAACGTGTTTGTGGTCCAAGTGACACGATTCCGCGATTTTAATAAGTTGATGAGTCTGTTCTTTTCTGTCGAGTCGGCATGAGCTATCACGATGCTATAATTTTATTATAAAGCAAAATAAAAAAAGAAAGATTTTTGTTTTTATTCCTACCGCGATAATGACGGCGCAACATTCACAATTAACGAAACGCAGAAAGAGAAATAGGTAGGTACACTTCTAGTAAAAAATAAAATAAAAAAACATAGCGTCGAGCATGCGTACTGAAAAGGTTACCAACTCAGCATAAGCTGGATGTGGACACCCAGCACTGATTTTCAGTTGGCTCCTCTGCAGTGACACACGGACGTAGGTAAGTAAACAGATATTTAGTAGATATAAAATATAATATTGGTTCATTGTATATAATTGGATTATTACATTTACGTACTAGATAAATAGCCTATAACCTTCCTTAAGAATAGGGCTAACAAATGCAAAAAGATTTTTTTAAATCCGACTGGTCGTTCCAGAGATTTGCGCCTTCAAACAAAAAACAAACAAACTCTTCAGCTTTATTCTGCTTTATTATATACAGGATTTTTTTTATGTAGTGCGCATAATATTTGTAGTGATTCAGTCTCTGTTCCTAAATGCAATCACAGTATTGGGATACACTTTAAAACATAGTATAGTCCTATGGAGAGCAACCGGCAAGGAACATAGAAACGCTTTAAAAAAAATTGATTACAATCTTGATTAGTACGATGTTGTGGTATCAGCTGCGAAAATAATATAATTTGGTGTAAATAAAAATGAGAATAATCAGGGATTGTGTCCGGAAATCAGTTTTTGGATCTGGTAAACCTAGCCGCTAGGCTTTTTGAGGTAATAGCCGCAAAGCCATTTTAGATATAATAGCCGCAAGGCTATTGTTAGGTAATAGCCGCGAGGCTAATTTGAGTAATAGCCCCGAGGTCATTGCTATCTACCGGAAAATTCCAGAATCCCCGGGCTGCTCCTGACAATTTTCTACAGAAACCTTATAACATTATACCCTACCTGGGCATCGAACTCAAGGCCTCACGCTCAGCACCCGTGTTTGAGCTTGACTTCATAAAAAAAAAAAAAAAACTTAAAAAAAACTCTCTTATCTCTCCGCTTATGTACTTGGACCACCAACAACATACAAATATGTCAACACTTAGTCGCGACACAACACAAACGCTCTCTATCACCAAAACAATAAAGCTCACAATCGTATAGCAACTGTCAAATGAAAAATTGATCAACCAGTTTTAATATCCGCTTGGAAATGTCAACTGTAATATTGGGCAATTTCTTGTAATTTTATTGGGTTTTAAATCATCTTTCATGATTATTTATGCCGGAGGAGCTTTGGGCAAAAACAACCACACAGTGGGTCCCTAATAGCAGGAAACGGCAACGCGGCAGGCCCAGAAGGAGATGGCGTCATGACCTGGACTTCTACCTAAAGGATTGGCCCCAAATTGCCATAGACCGGGAAAAGTGGAAGGAGGGAAGGGAGGCCTTTGTCCTGCAAGATGCCACAGGCTTGTAATAATAATATAACCTAACCGTCAAAAACCCCAGACTCCAACTAGAAAATGAGCTGTAACTTTTGAACGGCTAAACAGATTTTCACGAAACATAGCTAAGATGATACCCGGCTAAACCAGCTTTCATTAAAAAAAAACTACATTGAAATCGGTCAATCCGTTTTGGAGCTACGATGCCACAAACTGACACACAGGTACGCACTACAAATTTACAACACCCGTCTTTTTTGTCAGTTATTATAAACAACCTCTTTCCCGTTTTTTCTCCTCTTGCTAGCACGATGACAGGCAAAGGGAAGATTTTTCGTTTTCTCTTCCGTCAAGGAGACAAGGGTTGAAGGAATTGGGTTCGTCCAACCGCGTGCTAGCCCAGCAGGCTTAGCATGACCGCCATACAAACGGGTTTCTACGGAAGAATAGACAAAATGACAGATTGTAGAAATATTTCTACTCTTCGGTAGGATTTGGTAGAATAACTATAGTGCCACAAACTTATCTGACCCGGTCGTGGCGTCGCTGCCGTCGCTTTTACCAATGTCATCTCCGTACAAAAATGACATTTCGATGTCATTTTTGTCCCGTAGCGACGTTAGTTCCAATTTTGGTCACCGGGTCAGATAAGTTTGTGGCACTATAATACATCACTAACTACTTCCCCGTTGCTGTGGAAATAGGTACGTAATATTTTGTCTTTGTCTACGTAGAAACGCGAGTCTATGTAGATGTCGAAATGGATAGAAAGAGCTTTGTCTATTCTTGGAAGAATAGAAAATGGATACACTACAGGCATCGATGTCTATAGATACGCTCTGTCATACAAAGGGAAGCTAAAAAAATGAGACGTATTTTTTGAAGACGTCAAATTTTAAATTCAACAATGTTCGAATTATATTTAAATAGAACAGCGATACATGCACTACTGTTATTATATATATTTTTATTCAATACACAAATTAATAATTATGTTTGTAAACGGCATTTGACTGGTGATCAACGGCTCCATTTTTCTGAAAATGGAGTACCTGACACGTCTCACTTTTTGAGTTCACTAAGCATATCTATAGACATCGATGACTACGGGTGCTGCAATTAAGGGCCCATCCACACTATACTTTTATTAGCAGAATTGCGCGTTTTCGCGTTCATTATTCACTTTTTGCAAGCAAAAGGCAGCCAACGAACGCGAAAACGCACGATTCTGCTGCTAAACGTATCCAGTGTGAACGAACGCTAACTGCGGATAAAAAATCAAATGACACTAAACTCCAACCTCTCTGAAGGAAGATCTCATGACAACAGTTTACCAAACTGGAACGCTGTTAGTAAACAATCACTTATTCTTTGCAAAAATCTAAGTTATGTTGCGAGCAATGTCAAGTGTCATCAGTCAGTGATGGCTTCGCATTACTTGATGATATAGTACGGGCAAATCTTTATGAGCCGTTTGAACTCTCTCCCTTTCTCCCTCTAGCACCTATAATAGTCCGCTTTTTATAGGTGCTAGAAGGAGAGAGAGATTTCAGAGCTCAGTTCAGGGCTCATAAAGATTTGCGAGTACTATACCTACCTATGACAATCTTCATCTGCCGCCTATTTCCAACTATGTTATGGTCGGCTCCTAATCTAACCAGCGGGTCTACCGCGTAACTAAAATGGTACTGAACATCGACACTGGTAATAAACTTTAATACGATCGTGAAAGACTAAACATCGAGCTACCTTTTAAAAATATTATCAATCATGAAGTTGGGACTCCTATCTTCATGATCGGTTTTTTTTTTAAAGGTTGCTCATAGTTATGTCTATCACGATCGTTACTGTTAGCCTGCATCATCCCACTGCTGGGCAAAGGGCTCCCCCCATGATTTCCAGGCTTTTCGGTCTAGAGCCAGTGTGAACCATTCTTTATTCGTTCTATCAAGTTCGTCCCGCCACCTCTTTCGTGGTCTGCCGCGTCGCCTTCTCGCCATATCAGGGCTCCACTGAGTGGTTACCTTGGCCCACAGCACATAAGGCATCCGGCAGACATAGCCAGCCCAATCCCACTTCAATTTTGCAGCCTTATGAGCTACATCAGTAATGTAATGATCGTAGTGAAGTTTATTACCAGAGTCGATGTTCAATACCGTTTTAATTACGCGGTAGACCCGCTGGTTTTACTGAGTACCGAGCATAACGTAGTTGGGAAAAGGCTAGGCAGATGGTGATCCTAAGCAGTAAACGTAACTGTGCAATCGCGTGTACAAACTAAAATAACTAACTTCACGGATCAAAGCATCGCTGAATAATCGCGTGCGAAAGAGACAGCAATATAAAACAGCGAATGAACAAGCGAGATAGTGCTATGATGAATAAAAGAACATTTTTTTACAGGACATCGTTCGGCGTTCGAAATAAAAAGCGATGCGCACTTCGGTTTTTGTCGGGTGTCTTTCGGAGGCCACGAGGGAGTTGACACCTGCGTAAGCGACGACGGTTAGCTGTTAATTAAGAAAATTGTACTGGCATAAAAATTTAAGGCCATACCAAGAGTGCATGCGCAGCGCGACACCGAATGCAGTGTTCCAAAGAAGAAAAATCATTTATTTGCCACAAAAACAAGACACACTAGAATGATAGAAATAGGTAATAAGAAGAGGACAGGTGCATAGACAGAGAAGACATTTTTCTTAGGATGGCAACAGTGTAAAATTGAGTAGCAAAAATAATAATTTAAAAGAATAAAAAATATGGAGCAGCACGTTGCATGCATTCGGTGCTGCATTCGGTATGTGACAAACTGACAACTCACATAGAGTTCCATACATTAGATAGAGTCGATCAAAGAGATACAGGGTCAGTTAGGCGAATATAAAAATATATATATACCTGTATCACTGCAAGGGTGCCAACTGAACATCAGCGCTGGGTGTTCATATGCCCAGAAAATGATGAGTTGGCAACCCATTTGGTACTGGCATACCGACAGCACATTATTTATTTTTATTGTTACTTTTTATTATATATAAAACCCTATTTAATAAAATCAATAACCAAAAAAACCGCGGCTCACATGATCACAGTATAACTTAACCGTCAAAAACCCCGACTCCAACTAGAAAAACAGCTGTAACTTTTGAACGACTGAACAGATTTTCGTGTAACATAGCTAAGATGATACCCGGTTAAACTAGCTTTTAATTAAAAAAACTGCACTGAAATCGGTCCATCCGTTTAGGAGCTACGATGCCACAGACATACACAGATGCACTGATACACACTATAAAATTATAACACCCCTTTTTTTTGTCAGAGGTTAAAAATAAACTCACTCAAAATCTAGAAATAGCATCAGTAAGTTAAACATGACGCTAACTCTAACATTGTAACGTAACTGCTGTCCCTCTGTTAATAATAATGCTTTATAAAACATAGGGGTAGCAACCCTACTGTAAACGCTTACCCTACGCAATTACCCTTCAAATATTGCGCACAATTATTTTTTTTCCGATCTGTATTCACTCGATTAATACATATAACCAGAAGCCAAATTCTAGTAAATAAAAATATTCAAAATATAGTTCCGATCGTGATGATGGGAAGAATACATGGCTCCAGGCTTAGATAAGGGTCTTTTTAAAACCGTTATATCATAAATAACAGAATAAATAAAAAGTAAACAGAGAATGAGATCAAAAACAATAAAGTAGAAAAAGTTAAAAAAGTTAAAACCGAATTCAAACACCTAAAAAGTATAAAATAATTTTCTTAATTAAAAAAAAAGTTAAAACAGACTTCAAAAAAGTTGTTGAAGTTGAAGTTGAAGAATTATAGGCCCGGGGCCTATAATTCTTCAATGTACCTACTCGTAGCTTGGCAGTGGCCCCGACTTCAGAAGCTGTTAAGTTTTTTAAGAAAATTATTTTATACTTTTTAGTTTTTTAAAGTCGGTTCTTACTTTATTTTATTTTTCTATTTTGAGTGGCCTAATACATAAATATGCGACAACAGCAATCGCGATTTGTCATTGAAGAGTTCCATCGTCTATCTCCGAAGGCCTTCATCAGATCTTTACCAAATTTAAATGGGACCAGCTCGAGAGTATACCCTTTAAAAAATAGAGAAATTTCAAAATCAGTCCGCAATTGACGGACAAATCGGTAAACATACATAAAAAAATACATAGGGTAAGTTGAACGTATCCTCTTCCTTTTGTGAAATCGGTTAAAAAATAATAAGTTGTGTAAAGAATACGGTACTAGGTACCAGTGGCGAAGAGTCCATACAACCTGATTCCCATCAGCTTTCCTTTAGGAATTGGTTAGTGCATAGACCAACGTAATATGGCTTGTTATTTAGTTAGGTCGAGCTCTTCCAGACATGACTATATTGTATAGATTACAAGAGACGGTATGGATTTTTGTCTTGCAGCATTAATTGCAGTAATTTTTAGAGAGGATTTTTGGGACGGCTTCCCCTTTTAAAACTGTTACCCTTTGCCACTGCTAGGTACGTCATAAGTTCCGGTTGGTCGCACCACCCGATGAAGACAGTAACTACTAGATGTGTGCGCCGATGCCCGCGTCGGCGTCATCGACGTGGATGGTGAAAATCTAATTAAAAACAAAATATTGCAGACTTATTCGCCAAATGACTGTGACGGACGAAGTTATCGGCAAAACGCGCTATTTAAATTATGCTCATATATAAATGGTATTTTATTGAATTTGCGTAAACAAATACGTGGAAATAAACCAATATGTATATATTTAGACATTTCTAGTGTTTAGTTTACTAGTATATGTCTGAATTGTATCTAAAACAACCGTATCCGTCCGACCATCCACGCCGATGACGCCGAAGGCATCGGCGCACACCTCTAGTAACTACGCAAAAAGTCGGGAGCATAAGCTATACACACAATGTCGACCCCTTGGCGGTTCATTCTAATAACTAAACTAGACAGATACATTGCCACGTGGTACTCTGTTCCTTCTTCCACAGAGCGCATGCGCGAGTGACTCGCGTATACACTACGCATCAGACCTTTGAAGGACGTCTTGGCCTTGTTCTGTCTCGTGATGTCCTTCACAAATGTCAAGTGATTTTTTTTTTATTTGTGACACGGAATGTTTCTTAACGATTTGATGCATTTTCGGTAGTAAAGTGACCATTACACGTTCAATCCATGACCTTGGTATTGACAGGCACGAGAAAATCGCGCGTGTTAACCCCCGACAAAAGACAGGAGTGTTATAAGTTTGTAATGTGTATCTGTGGATATGGATAGAAAGAAAGAAAGAAAAAATGTTTATTGCCACATTAACAAAAACAAAGAAAACTTACAACTCTAATACACGTCTTAAAATTATGTAGTATGGCAATAGGAGTGGGCTCAGCGGATGTTGATCCATGTGCAGCATGGCTACAGCACGGATCAACGCTGGTTTTCAGCCCGCCCCTTAGTCTCTACTCAACTTATTATCTATGAGTGCGGGTGTTCAATAACATCTGGATGAAATAAAGTAGACTTATGGATAAAACAAAACAAAAAAAAAAAAAGCAGTAAAAACCCAAAAACAATAATAAAATAAAAATAAAAAATAAAAATCCACACTTGAGAGTGCTTGAGCAAGGTAAATAAATAAATAAGTATATTTAGGTCGCTAACACAGATCAGCATTAACAAGCGAGATATCTGTCTCCATCGTGGCTCCAAAACGGATGGAGTTTTTTTTGAGCTAATTTAATCGGGTATCATCTTAGCTATGTTTCATAAAAATCTGTTTAGTCGGTCAAAAGGTACAGTTCTTTTTCTAGTTGGAGTTGGGGGTTTTTGACGGTTAGGTTATTGAATAGAAGAAACGTGTCAATACAGGTAACTAATCAATGATTATAATATGTAGGTACCTAACATAATAAATGTTTTTCCTTTGTTAATCCTTTTGTTTTATTTTATCATCACAACTCTGTGAGTACTTACTATTCTTGTAATAAAGATAGGTAGGAGGTCCAAGCCACCGGCGGCTAGGGCTGCAGAGAAAGGAACCTCCTCACAATGCGTGCCGTGTCGAGGAGTACCGCTTTCTGTATCAAGCCCTTGATCCAGCCCCCCAACGAGAGCCTCATAAGATGTTGATCGAGGCTCTTGGCAATTAAGCCATTGGCCGTCACAACTATCGGCACTATGATTGCTGAGACGTCTGTGAACTTAGCATCTCATTTGTTGGCATCCCAAAAATAAACATCATTTTTAGTGGCACCCGGTATAGTTCTACAGTTCTTGATAAGTTTTAAAAATAGTTCGGTCGATTTTAGTATCGAAACCACATTTTGAAAAAATGAGATGCTAACTTCGCATCAGAATTGTTAGCATCTCAAAAATAAACTTCAGTTATAGTGACTTCCCGTATAGGGCTACAGTTCTTGATAAGTTTTAATAATAGTTCCGTCGATTTTAATATCGAAATCGCATTTTGAAAATTTGAGATGCTAACTTCGCATTTCAGTTGTTAGCATCTCAAGAATAAACTTCAGATATAATAGCATCCATTATACTTCTATAGTTCTTGATAAGTTTTAACAATAGTTCCGTCGATTTTACTATCGAAACCACATTTTGAAAATCAAATTATAATATAAAACGATTAAAATAAAATAGGTAGGTACCACAGAACATAGAAAGAGGTTTCTGTGTTCTGTGGTAGGTACCCCTATCCACTAGAGCCGTAGGTACATATACTACCTAGTCTACCTACTATCATCTCTTCTCTATTGAATTTGACTTTGGTCACGATAGATATATTGTACAGTACCGCAACTACGTACTTACTATCTGCATTCAAACACACAGAAGGCATGAGTCCGCTATAGCAAAACGTAACAGAAAACCGTTGCCTTACTGCTAACGTACAGTATCGAAACCATAAGTGTCAGTAACCGATACCGAATATCTGTAGGAAGCGAAGGAGCGAGCACTGCTAATGAGTAGCGAAAACTCCAGATACCTAGATACCTACTGATAGACACCCAACTCACCCCACACAATATTTGTATCTAAAGTAAGTATGGCATCCCTCTCTAACGCGTTAGCTCTCAAGTGTGTAAACGAGATGAAGCGAATATTTGACAAGCTAGCTGAAGTAAACAACCAGATAGCTTGACAAAGACTAACTTTATTTCCGGACACCCTCAATACATTAATATAATTACAAGTTATCATGCAACATCTTCCTCCTTAAAGTAGTAATAGGTAGCTAGGTACATATTAAATTAACACATGACATAATCATAACACACAAGCAACCAACTAGACTTATTTCTTTATATACCTTTTTTTTACCTTTTGTTGGTTATACATTATTACATTATATTATCTTCCCTCTGTACGAGTTATTATAAATAACTCAATAATATGAAGTTAAACTAACATCCACTTTAAAACAAAAAAAAATAATTATAAACAGCCAAAGAACACTGAATTCATCGTAAATAACTAATAATATATTTATTAGTAAAGATTTTTAATTTTTTCTTTAGCTACCCTTGCAGCTGCCCTCTCAGTGCGTAAAGTTTTGTGAGAGTGTGATGGAACCTCGTCACCGAGATCTGCACATGAATCATAGCATTCAGAATCCTCTGAAATTGAATGACTTTGACTACTATCACCCTGGGCAACGTCATCCTCACAAGTCGCATGAGGCGACGTTGTGGGAGCCGATACAGGTGTGCTAACCTTGATGAGGTGCCTTCGATTCCTGCGGAGTACCCTACCGGCGCCGTCCATCACGAAGTATGACCGCGGCTGCGGCGCCCGCTCTACGACGCGCGCAAACTGGCGGCGCGCTCCCTCCAGCGCCACCACCTCGTCGCCTACTTTCAGTTCCTGAAGTGGTCGGGAACGAGAATCGTACCACTCCTTAGTTCTGTTTTGGTTTCGTATCAAGTTATTATAATCGGCAGAATTATTTCTTTCAGGCTCAAGCTTTTTGTCATGACACGGAAGGCGGGTGTTTAATCTTCGACCCATTAGCAATTGTGCGGGGCTCGCTATGCCATCTCTCGGCGATGACCTGTAGTTGAGTAAACCCAGATAAAAGTCTTCACTCGAATAGGCTGACTTGGCTAACAATGTTTTTATTGTTCGAACTGCACGTTCGCTCCGACCATTCGATTGTGGATAATTAGGGGATGAAGTCGAGTGTTTGAATCCCCATGTATCCGCAAACATTTTAAATTCCCTTGAGGCGTACGCGGGACCATTATCTGAAAATAACTCCTGAGGTATTCCATGCCGGGCAAATTGATTTTTCATGGCTAATATTACTTGTTTTGAAGTAATGTTGGTTAGAGGGCATACTTCTACAAAATTTGATAAGTAATCGACTAGCAACAAGAAATATTTCTTGTTAATTTCAAATATGTCGGAGCCTACTTTTGCCCACGGCAACTCTGGTATGTAATGCGTGATAATGGGCTCACGCTGAGGTCGCGGGGCATGCTGCGTGCACACCCGGCAGCGCCGCACACAACACTCCACATCTCGCGACATCCCCGGCCAAAACATTACATCACGCGCCCGACGTTTGCACCTATCGATACCAAGATGCCCTTCATGCACACGTGCAATCATTTCTGACCTAAGGGCTTTGGGAATAAACACTAAATTATTCACTAAAATTATTCCATCAACATACTCTAATGATTCCCTTTGGCTCCAATGTATGCGAACACATTCCTTAACATTATATTTATTGGCAGGCCATCCATTCAATACGTAATTTATTAACGTTTTGCATTCTTCGTCTTGTTCTGTATGTATTTTTATTATTTTCAGTCGATCTTCACTAAATCTCAAGTTTTGTATGAGAAAGCACGTTTGTTCCTCTAGCTCTTCTGTGATCTTATTATGCAATAGATCAGAAAGTGGAGCCCTAGATAACGTATCCGCAATGAACATATATTTACCCGGCTTATACATAACGTTAAAGTCATATCGTTGCACGCGAAGCATCATACGCTGCAGACGGGCCGGCACTGAATCCAACGGCTTCTTAAAAAGTGCCTCTAATGGCTTGTGATCGGTCTCAACCAGTACGTCATTTTTTCCAAAGATGTACTGATGAGACCGATCACAAGCCATGAACCACCACCATGTACCATGAAGTAAACAACCAGATAGCTTGACAAAGACTAACTTTATTTCCGGACACCCTCAATACATTAATATAATTACAAGTTATCATGCAACATCTTCCTCCTTAAAGTAGTAATAGGTAGCTAGGTACATATTAAATTAACACATGACATAATCATAACACACAAGCAACCAACTAGACTTATTTCTTTATATACCTTTTTTTTACCTTTTGTTGGTTATACATTATTACATTATATTATCTTCCCTCTGTACGAGTTATTATAAATAACTCAATAATATGAAGTTAAACTAACATCCACTTTAAAACAAAAAAAAATAATTATAAACAGCCAAAGAACACTGAATTCATCGTAAATAACTAATAATATATTTATTAGTAAAGATTTTTAATTTTTTCTTTAGCTACCCTTGCAGCTGCCCTCTCAGTGCGTAAAGTTTTGTGAGAGTGTGATGGAACCTCGTCACCGAGATCTGCACATGAATCATAGCATTCAGAATCCTCTGAAATTGAATGACTTTGACTACTATCACCCTGGGCAACGTCATCCTCACAAGTCGCATGAGGCGACGTTGTGGGAGCCGATACAGGTGTGCTAACCTTGATGAGGTGCCTTCGATTCCTGCGGAGTACCCTACCGGCGCCGTCCATCACGAAGTATGACCGCGGCTGCGGCGCCCGCTCTACGACGCCACAAAAAAAAATCGCAAATCGCAGTTCACTATACTCTGACTAAGGGTTTCGAGTACCGGATTTTTTCAATACCGGTATTAATACTATTATATACAAGAAAATAGTTACATGAATTGAACCATTTTTATTTAATCAATATAATGAATGACAGATACATGCCAAAATCCCATTTCTTCTTCTTTGTGTTATGTCTACAAAGGTTAGTATCCAATAGGTCTCCGCCCTTAACTACTGTGTTACAGCTCTGTCTATCGAGGTGCCTAACATTTGGTCAACATGCCTTCTCCATGTTGCACCTGAATCCGTTAAGACTTCATAATGTAGCTGACCCAAGCGTTTGACCACTGTGCCGAATTCCCACTTTTTCTTACCACTGTAATCACGTGTTTGGACTCTCTGCCCCGTACGGAATGCTCTTATATCAGTGGATAAGACTGGTTGTGCTATTTGCGCATGTGGTTTTTGGAACATGGCGTGGAACAACGTTCTCACCAAACGCCCGCCGAAGATTTGCTCGTAAGGACTTTTCCCAGTTTGTCTTGAGGGTGTTCTTCGCAGTTGAGATTTGATTTTTAAAATTTTATCATGTATCGAGCCAGGTTCATTGTCCATGCTATGTAAAGCTTTCTTTATTGTCTGAACGAATCGTTCGGCTTGACCGTTCGTTGCAGGATGATAAGGAGCCGAAGTTTTGTGAACCACTCCGTTTTCACGTAAAAATGACAAAAAGTTAGTAGATGTGAACTGCCTCGCATTATCCGATACTAGAATGTATGGCAAGCCAAAATCAATGAATAAATTTGTAAGTTTCGAAATACACCACGTACTTGTGGTAGTTTGAGTTGGTATTATTTCTACCCATTTGGACATGGCGTCAACTATTATGAAAAGATAATGGCCGCGCAATGGTCCTGCGAAATCAATGTGTATGCGTTGCCAGGGCGCTGTCGGTGCTTCCCAGTGGTGTAATGGGGCCTTCTCTGGTTCGTTTTGTTTGAGGCGACATTCACGACATTTGCTCACTAATTCTTCAATGTCTTTGTCAATATTTTTCCAATAAACATAGCTTCGTGCAAGTAGTTTCATTTTTAGCATGCCGATATGACTTGTATGCAATTCCTTCAATATAATATGTCGGAGATTTTGAGGAATTATAACTCTAGTTCCCTTAAGAAGGCAGTCGTCTTCAATAGTAATTTCATTGTCACTGTAACCCAAAGTTCTTAGAGTCTGTCCATTCTTAAGTTTATGTATTATATTTTTGTATTCTGGATCTTTCATTGTTTCCTTCGCTATTATTTTGCGATTAATTGTAAGTGTATTAATTTGGTTCTGCTGAAATATACTGTGTTGGTCCATATGATTTTCTGAAATTCGTTCTACTGGGAATCTTGAGAGATAATCTGCGTTGCTGTTGTTAGCTGAATTTCTATATTCAATATTGTAGTCGAATCCAGAAAGAAAGTGTGCATAATGAAACAATCGCATTGTACTCATTGCAGGTAAGGTTTTATGTGGGTGAAATATTGTCGTTAAAGGCTTATGATCCGTAATAAGTATGAATTTCCTTCCATAACAATAGTGAAAAAACTTTTTCACTCCCCAGTAAATTGCTGTTGCCTCCTTATCTATTTGGCTGTACTTCTTTTCGCTAGATGTTAGTGATCGTGATGCAAAAGCAATTGGTCTATCGGTACCATCATCCATTCGATGTGACAGTACTGCACCTAGACCGTATGGCGAAGCATCTGTAGCGAGGACCAGAGGCTTCTTTAGGTCAAAATGTAGTAAGACTCGGTCACTAATGATTTCTTCTTTAATTTTCTTGAAACTGTTTTCACAGGCTTCTGACCATACAAATTTCGTGTTCTTTTGTAGTAATTGGTTGAGTGGATTGGTAATCGTCGCAAGGTTTTGTATGAATTTGTTGTAGTAATTACTCATACCCAAAAATGTTCTTAGTTCGTTCAAATCATTTGGTTTTTTTGCTTCGAGTATTGCTCGAATTTTATCTTTATTTTTGTGCAGTCCTTGCTTGTCTATTGTATGACCTAAATAGTTTATACTTGTTTTGAAGAAATGGCATTTGTCTTTATTCAACTTAAGATTGTGTTCTTGTAATCTTCCTAAGACTGTTTCTAATCTTTGTTGTAATTGAAATTCCGTCGATCCTTGTATAATAATATCATCAAAGAAGCATTTCACACCCTGTATATCTTGAAGAATTTTATCCATAAATTTTTGCCACAAGCTTGGGGCCACTTTTACCCCAAACATCAAGCGGTTTACCTTAAATGTACCCCTGTGAGTGCTCAGTGACTGCAGTATAGAACTTTCTTCATCCATTGGCATATTAAGGTACGCTCGACAAATGTCTAATGTGCAGTAAAATTCGCCACCGTTCATCTCTGAAAAGATATCTTCTATAATAGGAATCGGGTATTGTTCGTCTTTAATTACTTTATTTAGGGTAACTTTATAATCGGCACATAGACGTATGCTTCCGTCAGGTTTCACAATCGGAACGACTGGAGTTCCCCATTCTGAGTTGTCCGTTTTTGATATCACTCCTTCTTGACACAGGCGATCTATTTCTTTATCCACTTTTTCTTTCAATGCATAGGGAATCCGTCTGGGCTTAATGTAAATAGGTGTCGAATTTTCTTTTAAAGTTAAATGTCCCTTGTAATTTGGGATGCATCCCAGTCTGCCATCAAAAACTGGAGCGAATTTATGAATTATTTTGTCCAATTTCAAGTTGTCCGCCTTTTCCAATGATAGTTTCTTCATGTCTGCTATATTAATGTTGATTTCTCTAATCCAAGCTCTTCCAAATATTGCGTCAACGTCTTGTCTGATAACAAAGAGTTTTCCATAGAAAGATTGGTTTGCATATTTGCATTTGACATATGAAACTCCAACTGGCGTTATAAGTTCACCTGTGTACGTTCTCATACATACTGTTGTTCTAAAAATCCGTTTGTTTAAGTGTAAGCGCCTGAAGTCTTTCAGCGAAATGGATGAAAAGGTAGCACCTGTATCGAGTTCCATCTGTATATTTTTACCTTCGATGGCTACATCAATCATGAACTTATCTGAACCAATGGTGTTAATGGCATTGATGTCGCAGATATTTTCATCGGCAGTCGAGTTCGGTTCTTCCACCTGGTGTGTTGTATTCTGCTTTAATGCCTGTAGGCATACACGTGCTAAATGTCCGGTCTTTCTACATTTAATGCAATTGGTGTTAATATGTTTGCATTTATTGGCTCTATGATTACCATCTCCACAGCGGTAACACTTTCCTTGCAGTTCTTTAAGTGAAGTAATTTGACTTGGTAGGGGTTTCACCGTAGGTCTGCCTTTATTCTGTACTAAGTGTACTGGTACTTCGTAGTTTGAATCACGTTGGCTCATCATGACTTGATTATCAGCTTTAGCTATTTCTGTTATTGTTGCCCTGTGTATTATTTCCTTGAATGTACTTATTTCGTTGTCTTGTAATATTTTCGTTCTAATTTCGCCATCTTTAACTCCTCTGATAAATTGAAGTGATAAAAAGTTGTCATTTAGTGATTTTTTGCAGTTATCACAGTAAAACTCACAATCGTGTGCTAGGTGTTTTAATTCTGTAATAAAATCTGTTACGGTTTCATTTTCAATTTGTATTCGTGTTATAAATTTGTGTCTTCGTGCCCATATGCTGGGTTTTGGATCTATGTACTGTTCAAGTACATCCACTAATGACTGGAATTTCATTTCTGATGGGTCATCTGGTGCACATATATCGTATGCCCGTTGATGTAAGTCTGGGCTAACCGAACTGAGGAGTACGTACGTCATCATGCGATCCTCATGGCAATTTGTCATTTGTAAATACGTTTTAAGGCGTTTCACAAAATTTTTAAAACTTTCCTTCTCTTGGAATGGTTGAAAGTTTACTTTGGGTACCTGATACCGTGAGTTGTTTTCTATGCTGTTCGCGCTTGGTATTGGAGCAGGTAGAACTGTATCATTAGTAACTAAAGTTGTATTTCCTGGTGGCCGGAGATTGTGTAACAATATCTTTAAACTTGTGAATTCTTGTATTATCTCAAAGTGTAGATCAATCTCTTCTTGTGAATTTTGGGTGATGATTTCGACTGTTTCCTGTATTTTGTCGAATTTTTCCTCGCATTTTTGTAGTGACGTAAGTCGGGTTTCGTATTCGACATCTGAAATTTCTTCCACGGTTTTCAGATAGTTGGATAGTTTTGTTAATTGACCTTTGATTACACTTCTCGAGCGTTTTAGTAAAATCAAATCTTCCATTGTCGCCAATTATTATATACAAGAAAATAGTTACATGAATTGAACCATTTTTATTTAATCAATATAATGAATGACAGATACATGCCAAAATCCCATTTCTTCTTCTTTGTGTTATGTCTACAAAGGTTAGTATCCAATAAATACCATCAAGAAAATTTCCAATACCGGGATCCCGGCATTAACCTCAATTTCTTTACATATTTTTTTTTATAAATTTGGCTTGTTTCATTTAAAAAAACGCTTTTTTTATATAAAGTAACTTTTTTATATGATAACTTTAAGTTTCAAACAAAATCTCTTTACAATGAACATTAAGTAATATAATATTTTTTTAATGGTAGACCATCCAATGCTTCTGGTCACTAGAATTTCCATTGAGTCAGAACTATTAAAATAATCTGTAAGTTTGGCTTTCTTAGATGGCGGACAATTGTTGATCTGCCATGAGTTTTTATAATCTTTACACAATTTTCATTTTAAGATTTCAGATAAGGTTGCATATGGATCTGATGCACCACTTTTGTGCTTTAATAATGTAATGATTTCCGTTGGAATTTGTCCAAAAAATGACTGCGTAACGTAATGTGGAGTCAACATAGCCATAATACACAGTTACGATACCTGTCTGACTAACTATTTTCCTAAGTTTATAGAGAGCAAAGGCAAACCTACTCAATTTTGTAATTAGGCTTGATGCATGTTCTTTCCAAGTCAGTTTAGAGTCAATTTGTGGAAGGAAAAATAAAAAACTTAAACTTATAACTTATTAATTTTCAAGCCTAGAAATTTTATATGTTCTACTTCTTCAATTCTATTATTAACGAAAGTTAGATTAAAACTAGGAGTGGTAGCTCTTAGTTGAAACTGCATAATTATTTCAGTTTATTTAAAATTTAATATTAAATTATGTTGTTTAAGCCAGTCAATTGATTGTTGTAATGCATCTTTGAAATCACACTCATAAGAAGTTCTTCCCAGTCCTTAGTTGGAGTTCTTCTCCAGGTATTAATTAAGAGTTGCAATTATAGTTCAACATTTTGGTCTAGCATTGTATCCATGTTCATTACTGTATTCAGTTTTTTATTCGTGGAGACCTGTTATTGGCTGGTTGCAACAAATCTTGTCATTTATATTATTGTTATTTGCTGTTGGTCTCCCTAATACTAAAAAAAAAAAAAAAAAAAAAAACTATTTTTATCATGTCTTATAATTAAGGTACTATCATGATCAAAAAACCACGAGAGAATTAAAAAAAGCAGTTTAAAACTTACGCTTACAAAAAAAATGTTTGGAAATACATATAATGTGCAACTTAAAAACAAAAAAATCTTATTAACCTTTTTATCACAATGAGTCCATACCTCTCTTTTCCTACAAGACGTTATTGACATAGGTACTTATTGTCTAATTTTTAAGAACATTAAACACTAACTACTTACTTACTTAGTACTTATAAACTATTTACTAATACTTATACTATTTAAACTTAATAATTAATCTATTTCAATTGTTTGTTTACATCGCGATCACTCACACTCAGACAAATAAAGAACTAACTAGCGCAAACATTTTGAAGTTGCGAATACGTGGCAATAAGTACAATAATAAACTACCTAACAATAACTAAAGGTAACTAGGCACTAGCCAGAGCCACCAACCAAGCCGGTACGGCTGCCGACCGACAGCGCGCGCTTCCTAACCAGTTGACTTAAAATAATTATCTTTAAGTTTCTAATTGAAAATCGACCTTACCGTACTACAAAGAAGGTCTAATCGAAAACGATTAGATACGTCAGACTATAGTGAACTGCGATTGCGCTAGCTTGACAAATATTCGCTTTATCTCGTTTACACGCTTGAGAGTTAACGCGTTGGAGACGGGGACGCCATAATAATTTTAGTTAGGTTGATACAAATATTGTGTTGGGTCAGTTGGGTCTCTATCAGTAGGTATCTCTAGTTTTCGCTACTCGCTAGTGATGCTCGCTCCCTCGCTTCCTACAGATGATCGGTAGCGGTTACTGACCCTTATGGTTTCGATACTGTACGTTAGCAGTAAGGCAACTGTTTTCTGTTACGTTTTGCTGCGGACTCATGGCTTCTGTGTTTGAATTCGGATAGTAAGTACATAGTTGCGGTACTGTTTACAGTATATCTACCGCGACCAAAGTCAAATTAAATAGAGAAGAGATGATAGTAGGTAGACTAGGTAGCATAGGTACCTACGGCTCCAGTAGATAGGGGTACATACTACATACCTACCACAGAACACAGAAACCTCTTTTTATGTTCTGTGGTACCTACCTACATATTATGTGGCCTCTCGGATGGTGGACAAACATGACACTCACGTTGGTTTGGTACCTACCTATTTTATTTTCATCGTTTTATATTATTATAATTTGTTTTTCAAAATGTGTTTTCGATAGTAAAATCGACGGAACTATTGTTAAAACTTATCAAGAACTGTAGAAGTATAATGGATGCTATTATATCTGAAGTTTATTCTTGAGATGCTAACAACTGAGATGCGAAGTTAGCATCTCAAATTTTCAAAATGCGATTTCGATATTAAAATCGATGGAACTATTATTAAAACTTATCAAGAACTGTAGCCCTATACGGGAAGCCACTATAACTGAAGTTTATTTTTGAGATGCTAACAATTCTGTTGCGAAGTTAGCATCTCATTTTTTCAAAATGTGTTTTCGATACTAAAATCGACCGAACTATTTTTAAAACTTATCAAGAACTGTAGAACTATACCGGGTGCCACTAAAAATGAAGTTTATTTTTGGGATGCCAACAAATGAGATGCTAAGTTCACAGACGTATTGCTGAGTCCACATCCCACATGTCGACAACCTCGTGAGCCAAATCAAGATATTTGATCTGTTTATCTTTCTCGGCTTTCACGAGGTTCTCGTCATGCGGGACCGTTATGTCGACAATCATTGCGCGCCGCTCTGATCGATCCACCACCACTATATCAGGTCTATTGGCTACAATAGTCCTGTCAGTGATGATGGATTGATCCCAGTATAGTGTGATATGGCCTTTTTCAAGAACTGGGTCGGGCACATACCTGTAGTACGGCACTTCCGATTCCACAAGGTTGTATTTTAGAGCAATTTGCTGATGGATAATCCTGGCTACAAGGTTGTGTCTATGCAAATACTCTCCGTTAGCTAGACGAGAACACCCGGAGATAATGTGACGGATTGATTCGCCTGGACGGTGGCATGCCCGACATATGTCAACCGTGCCGTCCTTCACAATGTTCCCGATGCCGGTGGCCTACTACCTACTCTTTTGTATTTTTAAATGTTTTTATTTTTTTTTATTTGTAAAATTATTTAAAAATATGAATGAATGTAAGTATAAAAATTGAATAAAGGAAATAAATATAGGTAGGAGGTACTTATATCATAACTTGACTTTTTTGGTGTATGTACAAGGCCTGCTTAGATAAGTAGGCCTTGTACATACACCAAAAAAGTTTAAAAAATTATAACCTACTGTGTAAGAAATGTCTGTGGACGCCAATGACGCGGACCATAGCATGGCGCAGGATTCGTGTCGTCATGAACGGATGGCGGAGTATTTTCGTCGCAACGCACTAGATGTCGCTTGCCGCCATAAATCAAAAAGCGCGCGTAGATAATTTAGTACACAGAATATTGGCTTTGACCTGAAAATATCAAGATAATGTAGTAGGAAGCTCTAGTGACATACTTATCTTAGAATAACACAGTTATCTTCAACTAGAGATGTTATATTAGGGTCATTTTTAGATATTCCTAATATTAAATATACTCGTTATTATGATACCATACCAGCTATTACATGGTATTAGTCAAATAATAGTGAATCGTTTCAATATTCGCTATCAACCTAATGAAATCTAATACTGTCTAATCTAATCTAAAACTGTTGCCATCCTAAGAAAAATATATTCTCTGTCTATGCACCTGTCCTCTTCTTATTACCTATGTCTATCATTCTAGTGTGTCTGGTTTTTGTGGCAAATAAATGTGTTTTTTTCTTTCTTTCTATTTATAATTATTATTCTTATTCTCCACAATAAAGAATACGAAATACAAGATCTCGTGAATATGCACGGTTATCCTCGAATACCTATACCTAGTAAAACCCATGCATATTTTGTAATTGTGTCGGGTTGTTGTGGGAAATAAATGTAGTTACATTCTTTTTCCTTAGACGGGTCGCCTCACTATTGCGGGTCTTTCCTATTAATTGACTAATACCTGGTAACGTATTACTCTATATTCGCATATATGAATATACGCACCTTGTATTATAATATCTATACCTATTATGAATATATTCGTTACATCTCTATCTCCAACACGAAAACTTAAAGTGTATTGATAGGTACAGCCAGCATCCAAATTTTATAAACAGTTGAGTTACTAATACCAATATTTATGAAAAGAAAAGAAGGAAAGAAAATACATTTATTTGCCACAAACACAAGACGCACTAGAATGATAGACATAGATACTAAGAAGAGGACAGGTGCATAGACAGAGAATACAATTTTAGGTTGGCAACAGTGTAAAACTAAGCAGAAAAAATAATAATTTGAAAAAAATAAAAATTATGTAGGTATACTGCACCGACTGAACATCAGCTTGCCTTTTGACTACCTATTCGGTGTGTCCTGAGCTGTAGCAAATGGGTGTCCAGCTCAGCGTGTGCCAGGCTATGACACCTGACGCTGATATTTCCCCATGTCATCAAAAATAAGCAAAGCAAAGACCCCCCTGCCCCCCTCAAGTGCTTACATAATATTTGAATGGCCCCTAAGGAGTACACGCCATCGTACACCTCATCCTAAAGGCCTATTCAGACCTAAGCGGTATTCGCTACCGTCTGCGGCAGAGAAAACCCAGTGGGTACCTATGCGGTAATATTACTGTTCACACCAAAACGGATTTCGCTATCCTTGTGGGTAGAATAACGCGCGATAGTCGAGTTTCGCTCAGAGACGTAAGAAATTTTCGCCAGTTAGTCATTTCTGTGTCGCCAAAGAATATAATATATGTACATACTAAATACCTGAGCGAAACCCGCGCGGTATGTACCGCTACCCACAGCGGCAGCGAATATAGCTCAGGTCGCCCTAGCCGCGGTACTTGATACTAAATACCAGAGCGAAACCCGCGCGGTATGTACCTCTACCCACAGCGGCAGCGAATATCGCTCAGGTTTGAATAGGCCGTTCGGTTACCGAGGTGATGTTATACAGGGTTCCCAACTTAGGGGTTTTCCCCCCAAATTTAGGGGGTAAATAAGTGTGATGGGATTTTTTTACTCTTGACTTTTATTGTGATGTTTATAATGATTGTGACGCAGCTGGCTGTAAACGTTTTGAAAATGTTTCAATTATTTTATATTATTACAATTTATTTATTATTTTCAGTTGTTTTTTTTTTTTTGGGGGGGATTTTAGGTTTTTAACTTTAGTTTTGGGGATAAATCTTTTTGAGAGTTGGTAACACTGATGTTATATTCGATAGTAAAATGTCAAAGAAACACTATCTTAAGTTTTTGTACGTTAGTGATCGATGACCGATACTTATCACTGTTTATATCTAACCAAGGACTCTCTAATCAGTTAGTTATGATGTACTTTGCAATTTATTACTACGAGAAATACTTATATTTTTAATGGCAGTTTTATAGCTATACTTAAGAATCGATAGTAATATTACTTAATAGTTATTTTGTGGTAGCGCCCATAGATGGCCTTGGTTAGAATAGAATAAAATTTATTCTATTCTTCAAGGCCATCTATTGGTTAATATCCTAATCGTCAAAAACCCCCGACTCCAACTAGAAAAAGAGCTGTAACTTTTAAATGGCTGAACAAACTTTCATGAAACATAGCTAAGATGATACCGGATTAAACTAGCTTTCAATAAAAAAAAGTGCATTGAAATCGGTCCATTCGTTCTGGAGCTACGATACCACAGACAGATACACAGATACAGACTACAAACTTATACTTAATACCCCTCTTTTTGGTTCGGTGTTAAAAATAAATAAATCAATACGACCACGGCTATCCTCTAAACATCACTATGAATATGTATCTATTAATATTTTCTTGTTTCATACCTTTTCAGTAGTCGGGTCTTAGTTTTTGAACTAATTTTTTTTCTACTTGATATATCTTTATTTTTCGCTTCGAGCGTATGGCACCCTGGGTTGCAGCTGAAAACCAGCGTTGGGTAATCAGTATTACCGTACTGACACCCAACATTATGCTGAGCTACTGGCCCCTTTGGCACTAATCTACTGAATTTATAAAAATAAAAACTGTGTTTTTAGCATGTACTAGCTGACATTCGTATCGAATCAAAGAAGTGTGCACCTTCCTTCCTACCTACCATACCTAATATACTTACCCTACCTACCTACCCTCCTACCTATACCTACCTGCTTCTCCTTACAATAACAAACACAATAAAAAAAGAATTAGCGGAATTGGTCCAGCCATTCACGCGTGATGCGTGATGACCAAGGGAAAGAGGGATTCATTTTTATATATGTGCCATTAAACTATATTTCTTTCTTTCTTTCTTTCCTACAAAATCCAGGTACCTTCACTGAAAACCTAACATTACGGGTATTATCTACTAAAAAAAGGGTAAGAAATGTTCTATGCATACATCCCGGAAGTTCTCGGCTTATCAGTAGCTTATCACAATGAGCAATTGTGAAGTGATGGAGGAAATACTATTTCAAGGCGTAATGTTGGCCAAAGAGATGTAAATTCCCGCTTAATACTGTATTTTTAACCCCCATAAAAAAGAGGCGTGTTATAAGTGTGTAGTGTGTATCTGTCTGTGGCATCGTAGCTCCAAAACGGATGGACCGATTTCAATGCAGTTTTTTTAATTTAAAGCTGGTTTAATAGGGTTTCATCTTAGCTATGTTTCATGAAAATCTGTCCAGCCGTCCAAAAGTTACAGCTCTTTTTCTAGTTGGTGTCGGGAGTTTTTGACGGTTAAGTTAATAAGCATATTGCGCGCACGGAGGAGTGCGCGATTTGATATTAGTTAAAGTTTATATGGAGAAGAAGTGCAAAATGCTAAAATTTTTGTATGTGGTCAAATTTTAACCACTGGGCGACCTCTAGTCTATACTAAAATTATAAAGAGGTAAAAATTGTTTGTTTGTATGTATGGACTAATCTCTGTAACTGAATTGATTCCGTCAATTCTAAAAAATATTTCAGTAATAAAAAGCTGCTCTTATCTGCTATACAATTAGTCAAGTAATATTGAATCATCGAAGTAGGACTTTATATAATTACGTATATAAAAACCGTGACGACAATTTATATAATTAACACCTATATACATAGACATACAATACGTAAGAAATACCAGAGACAATTGAACAATATCACACATAAATAATGTGCTTGTCGGTTTAGCTGTAAGAACCATCGATGTCTATAGATATGCTTAGTGAACTCAAAAAGTGAGACGTGTCAGGTACTCCATTTTCAGAAAAATTGAGTGGTTGATCACCAGTCAAATGCCGTTTACAAACATAATTATTAATTTGTGTATTGAATAAAAAATATATAATAACAGTAGCTATTCCATTAGTGCATGTATCGCTGTTCTATTTAAATATAATTCGAACATTGTTGAATTTAGAATTTGACGTCTTCAAAAAATACGTCTCATTTTTTTAGCTTCCCTTTGTATGACAGAGCGTATCTATAGACATCGATGGCAAAAACAGCTTCAATAGAGCAGTAGTTGCTAAGGCGGCCACCTGAGCGTAAGATCGTCCAATTCCCCGCTAGGTAATTACTAGAGGTGGCTACACATCGACTAGTCGGGAAAACAGACTATTCGGCGTCTTTCCTAGGCGGCGATTATTCGGCAGAAATGGCCGAATATCCGGCATTTATTTGCAATACTAAAAAATACGTCCTACCTTTCTAATCCCGATCCCTTTAAGGGATTATTCTACTCATCATAATAAACAACTTTTACTATAGGACCAACCCTAAGGAGCTTAATTTTATGTCATAGCAAAAATTTGTGTCGAAGTAAACCTGCAAAGTGCAACTGCTGTGTCACTCCCGGTTTTTGCGTTTCTGTATTGTATTATGGAATGATAAAACCATGTATTGTGTTGACCAATAAACCTCATTTCTTTCTTTCTTTCAAAAATTTGCTCAACTCCAAACCGAAAAAAGTATATTAATACAAACTCTACTCAGTAAAAGCTCAAACAAATACAAAATAAAACTTTTGGACAGCGTTGCGTTGCGTTCGCTAAGATATTTCTTCAGCACTTGGCTTCAGTCCAAGTCTCACTCTGCTGTTAAGAATCGTAACTGATGTAATATTACCGTAAGATTTTGACGTCAAATAAACATCCTGGTTGTTTTATCTGTTGGTCTTTGTTTTAATGTCATATCTTCATCCAGAAATCACCAATGTTGGATGTATAACTTTCGCCACCGTTTCAATGAGTTGGTCGTGTGTATATGCGTTTTAAAGAGTTAGTAGAATAGATCTTTATTTCATGTAAACCAGATACAGGCACTTATGAAATGTCGAGACTCTAGATGCGCAGTTCCAAATAGTAGACCCTATGGAGAAGAACCGGCAAGAAACTCCGTGGAAATCCGTGGAGTATTTACGGCCTAGCCACAGAGAAATTCGCGACCAACAAAACGCACGGCGAGGCGACTTGCGACCAAAAACGTATAGTAATACAGGATATATTTTTATGTGGTGCGCATAATTTGTAGAGTGATACAGTCTCTGTTCCTAAATGCAACCGCAGTATTGGGATAAACTTTAAAACAAAACGAAAATTCGACTAAGTATGACACGCATTATTTACTAGCGCAAGCCATACAAAATCAAATTTTTAATTTGTTTTGGAATTAATTTTAGTACTGCGGTTGCATTTGGGCCACTGGATAACTTTGCAAATTTTGCGTACTACGTAAAGAAATATCCTGTATAGTTGAACCAACATGCAAACTACATGCAGCTTCAGTCCAGCCGGTGCTTTAGATCCGAGCGAAATACTAAACAGTAATTAATTTGGCACTGCCTAATGCCAGTGACAACACTGTAATTTCAATAATCCGACATTGCTCTTTCAAGCATGCAAGCTAGAACCGATTAGAATTCATTTGAGTATGAATCACAACCGTTTATGAAACTGTGTTCGTTGAAGACTGTAAAAGAGGCTGAGAATAGACGCTCTCTTAAATAGGTTTCAACTACATAATGACTGAGTTATGTCGCAAATTATAGAGGGTCCAACACGAATGTTTTTGACGTATCATAAGAATAGAATAGATCTTTATTTCATGCAAACCAGATACAGGCACATGAAATTTCGAGACTCTAGGTGCGCGGTTCCAAATAGTAGATCCTATGGAGAAGAACCGGCAAGAAACTCCACGGAAACTCTTTTAAAATAATAGATTACAACGTGTAACGTTAACGTAACTTATTTTTTAACCGACTTCAAAAAAGGAGGTTCTCTATTCGACTGTATGTTTTTTTTGTATGTTTGTTACACTCCGCCAATTACAGACCGATTTTGAAATCCATTTTTGTTTGAAAGTATAAAAAAAATTGTGGTTTATATCTTTACATAATATCAAATAAAATTGCTATCCTCGTCTGTCTGTCTCTCAGTATATCCGCTAACTCCTCCTAAACCACGCAACGGATTTTGATGCGGTTTTCACCATCATTTCGAGCATTTCTTCAGGAAGGTTTGTATGTATAATACTTTCATATTTAATGTAAGGATAGTAGAGAAATTGCACTTGTGCGAAGCCAGAGACGGGTCGCTGGACCTCGGATAATTATCGGATAGTTACCCATGAACATTATCTTGATAATTTGCAACCCTGTAAAGCGTGTTTTTTCCTGTAAAATAAATATAACGACGGTCTTTTTTTTTACTTATTTCAAATTACCTAATGATTTTGACATTCAGCCAAAATTATCGTCATATCAGCTCCATCCATCAAAGACCTTACTCTTGGCCGGGATGCGGAGCAAACCCCGTAAACTGTCATGGCCGTACTAATATTGCTGTCATATATTTAGCTAAACGATTTATTTTCACGGCAGCCTTATTCTGAGTGAATTACTCGAAGACGGCGGAAATTTTAATTATGAGTTTGCGATTACACGTGTGTTATTATCACTTGACGTTATATGACTCGGAGGGACCCATAGCTACCGCACAGATAAATCGATAACGAGGTTAAACAGCGCTTGCCGCGGTCAGTTCTTGGATGGGTGACCGTTTCTTGCGGAAAGCGACTTTATTTTATACTATGTAAAGAAGAGAAGCTAAAGTCGCTCGCCATGCCTCTGTTTGTTCTTCAATTCAAATTCAATTCAATTCAATTTTTTCATAAATATTTACAATATAAAATACCTTCCATTGGTCCCAAACTAGGCTAGGCCTGTATCTTGGGCACCTTCGGGGAACACAAGCATGCGCGAGCGCAATAAATAACAACATAATTATAGCTACTATTAAGTTGCTGTGCTCTTACCGCGTTTCATGTTGGAACCATATTCAACCTACTTAATAATCCCGTCAAAAACCGCCGACTCCAACTAGACAAAGAGCTATAACTTTTGAACGTCTGAACAGATTTTCATGAATCATAGCTAAGCTGATACCCTATTAAACTATCTTTCAACTCAAAAAACTGAATTGAAATCGGTCCTTCACCCGTTTTGGAGCTACGATGCCAGACAGACATATACACAGTGCTACAAACTTATAACACCCCCTCTTTTTTGTCAGGCTGACAGAACTAACGATATCGAAACGACATAGCTATGAAGTACAGGAATAGAGAGCGCGCCGTCAGCCCAGCCAAGGTTGTAAACTAGAATGTAGGTATTTGTTTGTAACGCTATTACTATCCAAATATTATTCCGGCTATTTATTAAGACGCTTTCTGCGTACATAAGTTTGTTTTTCTCATTATTATTCCGATAGAAAACACATTTCAGATCTTGGATACATTAGGTTCGACGCATTATGTCCTGTTCAGATTGTTACTCACACGCAAATGATCCTATTCGCAGGTAGTCCCGTTCGTATTTGGTCCTATTCGCAGGTAGTCCCATTTGTATTTGGTCCCAATCGCATATGGTCCCATTTTACGGTAGTTTTAAAGTAGTCTAATTGACTTTCAAAATCCATAAACGACAAAAATAAAACATTATTTTGTTTTTCTATTTTGAGTGGCATAAACAATACATAAACATGAGATTACAGTAATCGCAAGTGATATGCTTTTATTCATTCAAGAGTTCTATTGTATATATCCGAAATAATTCATCAGATCTTTACCAAATTTTAATGGGACCACCTCGAGAGTATACCCTTTCAAACAAAAAAATAATTTTCAAAATCGGTCTTGGAATTGGCGGAGTAATTGCGTAACAAACATACAAGAACACACAGTCGAATTGAGAACCTCCTCCTTTTTTTGAAGTCGGTTAAAAAGCGCTTGAAATGCAATCTCTGTTCGTAGATGATCTTACAGGAAACGATAATTGTTTCCCTGCATGTAAAGCTGATGGCGTGTACCTACATAGAACGTGGAGGTCGATTTCGAAGCAGTACTTTTACGGGTGGGCAAGTTTGGACCGCGTCCAACGTGATTAAGAGTCACCGTTAAAACTACGGGCGAACAGCATTGAAAAACGGTAATTAGGTGAAAAATTATGGTTCTTTCCCATGGCCATTATGATATCTCTACCTTGTTTCAAAAATAAAATTTTGTCTGAAGTCATTGTGTATAGCCGTGGACGTGTGTGGCAAGTACGTAGGTACGTTACTATGACAGCTTTTCATAGAGGATCAAGACGAATCCAAGGACACTTCATTTGTTGAAATCGGTTCAATAGTTTAGTCATACAAGCATAACTAGTACATAGATACAAACATAGGCATATAAATTAATAATATAAACCCTCCTCTCCGTCGTAGTCGGGTAAAAAGTTAACATGTCATAAAAATAATCAAATCTTGGAAGTTAAATTTGACCCACTTCCCGGTTTCCGATTGAGCTGAAATTTTGCAAACACGTTTAGTTTGGATGACAATACATGGTTAGCTAAGTGACGTTATTCTAAATCCAATATGGCGGACGGCCCAAGAGTGCGGACTAGTTATTTTTTGTGCACTCCCTTGATATGTGTATCAAATGAAAGGGTTTTCTGAGAAGAATACGAATAAACTGACGTCTGCGTTCAACCCTTCGAGGAGACAGCGATAACTAAAAAATAAATTAATAGTAAAAGAAACATTTTAAAAAACAAGCTTTTATTTAAAAGCTCTAAAAACAAAAAACTTTATATTAAATTAAGCCCACCAATTAATATGATATAAAGGCTTGTCTCGAGATTTACTTGGGCAGATGTATAGTAGTATAGTAGTCTCGATATTCGAAGAAACGATCACCCAAGGACTGACCGCCGCAAGCTCTTCTTAACCTGTAATGCTATAAGAACGCGAAGGTAAACCTGCTATTATTGGCGAAGGGACTCTTGATGAGGTCATAGAAACTGGCTAAAATAGCTAACCAATGACAATCACGGTTCCAACGTCACAGCGACGTTGACACTCGATGACGTAGTGTTGGACAAGAGCCAAGACTCACGTGTTATTACCAAACTTCCAAATGAACTGGCCATAACGTTTTTATGAGGGTAGTTCTGATTTTATAATTAGTGTTAGTTGATTTTCCTTAAGCGGCGTTCTCATAAGGATATTTAAATCAGTCAACATGATTTCCTCTGTCCGTTTTCAATGTTAACTGACAATAGGTTAGGTTATGTTATACAGTGGCTTTTTAAAAATAAAGGAATGTTTCCTTTGAGTAAAATTTGCTGTCTTCAATATTTAGAGTACTTTTCCTCCAGGTACGCTTCGAAAATTCCACCCTGTATATGACCAATCATTGACCGTCTCACAATTTAACGGCCTTGCACATACAGTGAAATTGTCAAAATATTACTGCCTTGCAAATTTGCAATATCACTGCGTGGGTCCAGTGAAATTGTAATGTCACTGAAATGAGCCCGTGACATTGTGAGAAATGGAGGCGGTTGACAAAGTTTCGCACAATTATAATTTCAGTAGTGAAATTATAATATCACTGGTTTGAGAATATCCCCGCGACATACACACCCATTCAAAATGTTCGGGGCCATGAAATCTTTTGTTTTACTTTAATTTTTTATCCGGTTTTTATTTTTTCAAATAAGTAGTGTACAACTACAAATATACCTGGCCAAAAATGGAACAACTCTATAATATTTATGTGATGCGTCTTTTTTAGTTGAAAAAGCATGACTACACAATTTTCTCAATTGGAAATCCTTCTACCTGAAACGAGTTGCTGTGTCACGAATGACTAACACCGTAGAGGAAGGTAAAGGTCAGATTAGGGATGAGGTGGACGAACTAACGTCTTGAAAATTGTGTAGGTAACAAGGCAGAATATTCTTGCTGGCATTAGAAAACTGAATTTTTGCTAAGTAATGTACCACCGTCAGATAGATTGGAACAAATAAGGCGCGGGACAAATACAAGAGGCATCGGGCGGAGACGATGCGCGGGCGTGGAGCCACTCTTTGATAGGTATATCCTACAAAATGTGTCCGAGGGCTAGGAAGCGGCGGCGCCCGCGCCCCGCAGTCTCAGGCGCGGGACAAATACAAGAGGCGTCGGGCGGAGGCGAGGCGCGGGCGCAGCGTTCATACAAAATGTATAGAAGAGGTGAGGCGCGAGACATACTGATCCATACAAATAATTCAATATTACTCAAGTAAATTGTATGGAAAAAGCAGATAAAAAAAATCGATCTCAATTTAAAAAATCAGGGTTTTTTCATGACCGAGTTGTTACCGAGAATCGATACGTTGGTCAGTTGCTATCGTAAATAATATCTATACAACTGATATTTAAATTATTAATTGTATGACATAGCTTCCCATATTGAAAGTGAATTATAGCAGAGATAAGATATTTTGTTGCGACATTTTTCAATAAGAAAATCCTATTTAATCTAAACCTTGGATTCTGATAATGGCACACGTATTTATTTATCTTTTTCATAATAAATTAAAAATCAAATAATCAATGATTTTTTATCTTCGGGATTCATTTCCAAGACCACCGAGGAAGCTAGAATCCGTGAAAAATACAAAAATCTATTTTCCATACATTTCCTACGAATTTACGAAATCTAAAATCATTATACTTTCCTACAACCAGAATTCTCTAACAGGAAGGGTAGCCATCCTTAATGCCCCAAAATTTTGCACCACCCTGTATACCTTACAGACGAACATTTAAAGTAAATACAAAATTGTGAGAACCTAATATTATAAAGAGAAGAGATTTGAATTTTTGTTTGTAATGGATAAAATCAAAAACTACTTGACCGATTTTAAAAATTATTTCACCAGCAGAATGCTATATCACTGAGTAACATAGGCTATAATTTATAAAAATATCACGATTACACATTACATAAAAAGAAAAGATTTGTAATTTTGTTTGTAATGAATAGATACTCAAAGGAATAAATTCACTTTTTTTTGGTTATTTAGTTGTACTTAGTAGGTTGTTTATCACTGAGAAACCTTGAGAAATATAGGAGACATTTTTTTAAAATTATGTGTTATTATTTATTATTGTCGGAGTGTCTGCTTTTTTGTGAGAGAGTTGTATGACTGTGTTGTTTTGTTTATATGTGTAATTAATTACCTATGTGCCTATCTTTTATTATTGTAATTGGTTTCGTACCGTTTTAATAAAAGTAAAATAAATAAATAAATAAATAAATAAATGTGTCCCTACCAAATCTCCAATAATGTGGACAGGACGCGGGCTACTTATAAAAAGAAGTTGTCATCCCCAACTCAGTGGTGCGCCCATGGAGAAGACTGTTCCTCTTCTTTGTCAGATACCACACTAGAGCACTATAAATGAAGCAAAAGTAAACCAGTAGAGTATTACGTGTACAACAAATAATAAATGCAGATTATGTATTTAATAAGATTATGCAAATAGCAGATTACATTCTTCAATTTTGTTACAAGCAACGCCATCTATGAACACGGTTATGAACCAACGTGTCAAGTTAGAGGTAAGGTTGTATTGTAAACTATAACTTTTTAAAGTGGTAGGATTTTAACGCCTGTCTCTCCAATCGGGAATCGATAACTACAAGATATGTGCCATGTGGCAGTGTCATTAACCTGCCTACCGGCGCGGCGTGGCAAACAATAGAAATTCTATTGTCTACGTTTCATCACTTGACGGGTTAAAGAACTACCATACAAAACAATAAAAATATCAACTTTTAAAAAACGCGCCAATTTTACATTGAAACGTCAAAATTCCCGCCAAAAATAATACTGAAAAAATATTGACACAAAAAAGTTTTTGTTTATCTATGATCGTAGTCTACATCGCGATATCGAATTCGTCGTAAAGAATACTCGGTACGAGCAATCAGGAAACTCACTTCGTGTGACCGAGGCTTTAGCTTCCCGATAGCTACCAATACATAACCTCAAAATAATCACATGTTAATGTTATATCATGCCGTGACGCAAACGGCATTTCTACGGTAGCTTAGTTGTGTGTTGCGTAGATTTTTATGTACATAATTTACATTATCTTTTGGCAATGAAGCGGTTTCGGTATCAGCTGACTCGAATACTGTGCTAGTTAATAAGGAATGAACAAAATTTGTGTGTTTTGTCCTATTAGCATAAATTAGAGCTTGAAATTGTCATTATTTCAGGTATTCGTTTCTCGTGTCGGCACGATAAATTAAAATAGAATAAATTTTTATGTCATGTAAATCAAATACAGGCACTTATGAAATGTCGAGAGACTCTAGGTGCGCGGTTCCAAATAGTAGGTCCTATGGAGAAGAACCGGCAAGAAACTCCACGGAAACTCTTTTAAAATAATAGATTACAATCTTGATTAGTACAGTGTTGAGTTACAAGCTGACCCGTAGGTCTACCGCGTAACTAAAATTGTAATGAACATCGACATCGGTATAAAACTTCAATACGATCGTGAGAGCCTAAACTTTGAGCTAACTTGTAAAAAAAATACCTATCATATAGTTGGGACTCCTATCTTCATGATCGGTAAAAAAAATACAAGTTAGCTCAAAGTTTAGGCTCTCACGATCGTATTGAAGTTTAATACCGATGTCGATGTTCATTACAATTTTAGTTACGCGGTAGACCCGCAGGCCAAGTATAAAATAAAGTCGCTTTCAGCGTCTGTCCGTCTGTATATCGGCTAACTCCCGGATTTTGATGCAGTTTTCACTATCATTTTGAGCATTTCTTTGGGAAGATTTATATGTTTAATACTTTTATAGATAGTAGAGAAATTGTACCCGTGCGAAACCGGGAGCGGGTCGCTAGTATTAGCATAAATTACGAGCTTGAAATAAGCACTATTTCAGATATTCGTTACTAAGAAGAAAAGAATGAAAATACATTTATTCACCACGGACAGTGACAACAGATGAGAAAAAAATAAAATAAAAATTAACATAAACCATTAAACAGTAAAAAAACAGACATAACGAGAAAAAAAAATGTGCATTCTCCCCACTCTCACCTATGGAGCGCAGATGTGGTCACTAACGCTCCGTCAGAAGTCCGTACTCGGGGTTTGCCAACGAGCTATGGAACGAAGCATCCTGGGAGTCAAACTTACGGACCGCATAAGAAACTCGATGCTTCGTCCAAAACGCAAATTGCTGACGTAGGCCAAACAGCTGCCAAATTGAAGTGGAATTGGACTGGCCACATCTGCCGCATGTCGGAGGAGCCATGGGCTAAAGTAACCACAGAGTGGGTCCCGAACGGCAGGAAACGACAGCGCGGCAGGCCCAAAAGGAGATGGCGGGATGAGCTGGACATTTACATAAAGGATTGGCCCCAGATGGCAACGGACCGGGAGATATGGAAAGAGGGGAGGGAGGCCTTTGCCTTGCAGTGGGACATTACAGGCTCATAAATCATTATAATAATAATAAATTGGTAGTAATAGTAGTTTCTCAAGTCTGTACGAGCTATACACATGGAAATTGCTCATGCTAGTGGATAGACGCCATTCATCAATGGTGGTATCCAGGCTGACTGCCCAGGGTGCGACAGAAGATCTCAGACTCCATAACCCGTGGACGCTCTTCCCTCTTTCAGGTCATGGGGGTATCTGGGGGCGGGGAGGGACTGCTGGCTCCTCTGGACCTGGCTAGTCATCCATACATTTAGTTGATTTATGTGCCTGTGCCTAAGTTAATACTTGATTCCCCTACCCCCAGGCCAAAAGCTGGATACCCCTATATTGTAAATGTTTAGAAAATGATGTATAGCTTTACAGTCAACGTAATTTAAAAAAAAGTAAAAACCGACTTCAAAAAACTAAAAAATATAAAATAATTTTCTTAAAAACTTAACAGCATCTGAAGTCATCATCAACCCTGGACTCACTATAACAGCATATTATAAAGTTTATTATTGTTAAAAAAACAAACAATTTGACCCTTTTGAAAATCAACTCACCAAATTCCATTGAGTTGAACACCTTAATGAATAAAATTATGCATTAAAATTTATAAATAAACATTCGTTGGCGGCTCTTTCATAACATTATGCAATAGCTAAGAGAAAACTGGATTATAGTGACGTTTTAAAAAAAAGGTTAATAATCGACACTAACATTTTAAGATTTGTATTCTTGTTTGTAATGAATAAAGTCAAAAACGACTGGACGGATTTTAAAAATTCTTTCACCAGTAGAATGCTATATAATCACTGAGTAACATAGGCTATAATTTATAAAGATACTAGCTGACCCGGCGAACTTCGTACCGCCAATACAAGAACTGTGCACCAACCTACCCTAGCCTATCTACCTTACCTACCCTACTACCTACCCTATCTACTATACCTACCTTACCTACCTACTAGACCCTATCTACCATACCTACCCTACCTACCTACCCTAGCCTATCTACCATACCTACCCTACCTACCTACCCTAGCCTATCTACCATACCTACCCTACTATCTACCCTATCTACTATACAAAGAAAGAAAATCATTTATTTGTCACAAAAAAAACAAGACACACTATAATGATAGACATAGGTAATAATAAGAGGACAGGTGCATAGACAGAGATTACATTTATACCTACCCTATCTACTATACCTACCCTACCTACCTACCCTATCTACCATACCTATCTTCTCCTTACAATTAACGCAACAAAAAAAGAATTTGAATAAATGTTTCTTTCTAACAAAAACATGACTTGTCCTGTAGAGCTAGCACGGCAAAACGTGAGAAGAAAATTAGGGACAAAACCATATCATTACCATTCTCTCGCTAGATTTTTCGTTTTGTCTTCTCACAAGAAGACAAAGAGTGGAGAAAACGAATTTGGGCTCAGCGCCTGCATGAGTGAATTCTGCACCCCCCAACCATCATAGGTTGTTCGAGGAACATCATACCATAGCCAGTAAGAATCACAGCATAATCTTTGCCTTCTCGAAGGAGAATGATAAATAAATAAATAAATTTATTACTTAGAAAAAGTTCTATACGTTTAACAATAATTATCTTGCATTAAAATGAAGCACAATAGTAGATGATGGATTTTTGCATGAAAAAGAAGGAGGGACTGGATCATGGGCTAATTCTCTCTACATAGAGTTAACCATGAGGGAACAGCTTTACCCCAAATAGGACAAACTATAGTGCAATCATTCGTATTCTTTATAGTACACGTAAACACAAATAAAATACTTAAAAGGATAATACTTGTACATAGGCGAGCTTAACTCAAAATTGAGTTCATCATTTGCAATATTGTGAAATTTTAATCCTATTGCACCATAAAATATTAAATTAAGTAATTGTTCATAATTATAGTATAAAGATTATTGTGTGTGTATGTTACATGTTTGTTTGTAAAAACTACCCACATTCACAGAATAATAAATAGTTACTACTAACGGATACTTCACTCTCTTGAGCGAAGTACGCTATTTTGAGCTTAATTGCTGTGCAATCAAAGTTCATATTGCTTCGCTCACTACCGGCAAATGGGCCGGATCTAACATACCCGCACCCACCAACTGCACTCTACTCCGCGCCCTCCCTGGACCGCTCGGTTCTATGTTACTTGCATGACGTGCACTTAGCGGTAGGCATTGCCAGATACAGGAGAAATAATAGAGAGGGGTAAGGTATAAAATAAACGTATGTATAGCCCACTGTACAGTGAGGTTGATGGCAATGTCATGCCAACATAATAGTACTTCTTACCTTAGTACCTTCAATAGCATCAACCCCGGTTTCAGAAAGGCTGGTTAATTTTCTGATCATGTTAAATCTCATGTTAGTTGTGATTTGTTGACTAACATCAACAATCAATTCAACAACCAATCATATCACTTGACATAGTGTTTTGACGGCTCGTTAAATTTAATCAGCCTTTAAGAAACTGAGGGCTATGTTCACCAAACAACATAACAGATGATTTTAATGAAAACGGCTGTTTACCCATACAAAATTTTATGGTAAACGGGTGATTTTGTTCTAACTATCTTTTATGTTGTCGGTGAACTTGGCCTGAGTGTTACACAATAAAAATTATGGATCTAGAAAAAAATTGTATTAATAAGAACCACAGTTTATAGCTAGTTCTTTATGATATTATAGAACTCCAAGGAAACTGTTAGTACAATGTTGTGGTAAGAGCTGCGAGAATAATGTAATTTAATGTGAATAAAAAATAAGAATAAGCTCATAATTAACTACCTCTGAATAAGATTGCCATGGCAGTTATATGCTAACCAGTCCCTGGGATTGAAATTTATGAATCACATGACTATTCATCAGCTTATGTGCATTTTGATTGCGATTCTTTATTAGAATAGATCTTTATTTCATGTAAACCAGATACAGGCACTTATGAAATGTCGAGACTCCACAGCACAGTTCCAAATAGTAGGTCCTATGGAGAAGAACTGGCAAGAAACTCCATGAAACACTTTTAAAATAGTAGATTACAATCTTTATCAGTACAATGTTGTAGTAAGAGCTGCGAGAATAATGTAATTTAATGTGAATATAAATAAGAATAGGATGATAATGATTTGTCTCTGATTTTGATATTCTCTAGCCATTGTAGATTGTACACTTGTCTACAGGTAATGCTAGGTTACATCAATTCTAGCTCGTCTTAAAGCTAATCATTGTAATCATTCTCCTGTCCTTATAACATTTTATTTGGGGTTAGTGTAATATGTCATTTTCTTCCATAGAAAGATGTTGATGCTGCGAGATAAATGATTTATAATATTGTTATAAGAATCTGTATGTTTGTAGAATATAATAGATCTTTATTTTATGTAAACCAGATACAGGCACTTAAGAAATGTCAAGACTTTAGGTGCGCGGTTCCAAACTGTAGGTAAAGATCCTGTCTGTATGAAGACCATGGTTGATAGGTAAGTTTGAGTATTTATATTGACTGAATGTTGTCTAAGGTGCATTCAAACAATGCTAATAAGAATAATAAAATAACAATAACAACATTCATAGGCTTAATATAAAGTTGTCACAGTCAATGAAAACTGAAAAAAAAAAGTAATCAGAGGCAAAGCCCAATACGCATAAGTCCTAATTGGAAAAGTGTGTACAATATGTGTATAAACATTTTCTTTCTCCATGATTCAAGTATTAGAACCAGATTGCATCATGAATGTTATGATATTGTTTTGTTTACATAATACCACTCACCTGCCAAGGGTTGACTTTAGGTATGGGCGCTTCCACAAACTTCTTCGGTTGGCTCTCCGATGACTGCTGCTGCTGCTCTGGCGTTGGCTGGGGCTCAGTATGAGCTGTGGGGGCCTTATGAGGCCGTGGCGGAGCCCTACGTTCAGGGTGCCTTCGCCCCTTCCCAGGACGGCGTGCGTGCGATATAACAGGCACGAATCCCTCCTCCTCCTCGTCATCCTGCTTAGTCGGAGGCGCGTCGGACACCTCGCCCGGCGCGGCCTCAATGTTCTCCTTATTACTGTCACCCCCTCTAAAGTTCAACACTGACGCGTAAGAGGGCCCTGCGCCCTCGGCGGACACGCGGGCGGCCATGCCGCCGCTGCCCTCGTTATGTAAGCCCGGGCGCGCGCTCCGCGCCGACAGACGATCACGAGCGCGCCTCCATGCCTCTTAACACGACGGCATGATGGGGTTAACCCACTAATCGCGAACGAACTTTCCCGATGAAAACGGCCCGATCGAACAGTGCGAAGGTCGAATTATTCACGAGTAACTCACACGTCCCAGTGGCGCGCACACACGGCCGGTCGCTGGGAAATATGCGCGAACCTCTCGTACCACACCGGACTGACCCTGGTTAGACCGTATTTACATCGAAAAAAATGCACTTCCGTCGTCTTGTTCCAACTTTTCTGGCACACTAAACGATCCGTACGCACTTTATTTGTCGATGCTGTGTACCAATCACTATGAAATACGCCTCTATTAACATAAAATCATAATAGAACCATATTTTGTTCACAATTCACACATGTGGTCGGACGCCCAAAAAGGGATTTTTCCGCAACACACGGAACTTACGGAAGGCTGTGACTTCTAATTTTATACACGACATTTTGACGCTAGAGGGCGCTGAAACATCATTGACAGTGAACGCATTCAAAAATAACAATAAGTATTTGTAATTATTAATTGATTGCTTAAAGTTTAGGCCTTTTATTATCTTGTACATATAATAAAATACGATTTTAAGTTATTGGAGATGCATTAAGATAATATTTCAAGCCATTCAGTAAATACTTTTGATCTACCTTTAACATAAAAATTATGAACGCATCGGTATTAAAATCACATTTTCGGATCTTCGAAATGTTTGCAAAACAGCATGCAGTAATGTGAAAAATATTATAATTATTTTAATTTATAGCTATGCATTAAAAAACTGCATGAAATAAATCTATTTAATTTATTCTAAACATTTGCATTAAAAAACAGATTATATTTCAAAATATTTATTGTCTATGGTTCATCACTTGATTTCGTTTTGAAATCGATTTGAATCAAACAAAATCTTGTAAGAATAATAAAAAACACACTTCAAAACTTACACAAGTTAAACTTATCTGAAAAATGCGTATTAAAATATATTTCAATCAAAACATACATTAATGTAGAAAAACATAATTTATGGATACGTACCATCAGGATTGGTTGGACAATACATACCCAAATAGCATCTACAATTCCTACAGTAATGATATACGTCTTTACATGACCTCAATACATAAGGCAAGGGAGCACAGATCCAACAGCAGAAAATACACAAAATAAATGCACATAAATGCGTGCATAAAGTAATTTTACATGTAACTACTGTCATGCCTGTATAACCACATTCAGGACAAACGATAGGCATCGAAGCGAAACCGAAAGTATACACTCTTGGAGCAGGAGGAGGAACAGGCTCGATATAAATATCGAAAGCCGTCGTGTAAGTAGGTGGTGGAGTGTGTTGAACAAAAGATGGCGAAGGTATAAACGTTCCCATCAATCTCGGCCTTCTCCTAACAGCCATTTGTCGTAAAACAAACGAATAAGATGGTGGTGCACTCGCTAAGGAATCGGGCGGGGTGATTTCCCCAGATTTAAAACCAAAATTGACAACTTTACTCAAGTTAGTACTTGATTGGAGGATTCTCAAATGATTTATGACAGATACAGTCAAAGAACTCTCGTTTAACTTTGTCAATGCTTGTATGAATAAAGATTGGGGTTGGTTTCGTAAGTTTGTTGCTGTCGATGTTAATTCGGACAATCGTGGTTGGGTTGAGATTGGACTTTGAGCGGAAGCCCTGCTTAATAATGGCGTGTAAGAACTTAAATAAGAATTATTTCGACTATATGACAGGGTACTCGAAGCTACTCTTGCTACGCAGAAAGAAATTGGTGATTCGATATTTCCTTGTAATCGCCTTTCTATATTTATTCCTTTCAGTGTATTAGGTTTATCCTTTGAAGGACCAGATTGATCTTTTGATGGACCAGATTGATCTTTTGATGTGCCGTATTGATCTTTCGACGTACCAGATTTGTCTTTTGTAGGACTAGAATGATCTTTTGACGGACCAGATTGATCTTTCGAAGCACAAGACTGATCTTTTGAGCCACCTGATTTATCTTTCGATGTACCAGACTTATCTTTCGATGTACCAGACTTATCTTTTGATGGCCCAGATTGATCTTTTGACGTGGATGGATCTTTTGAAGTCCCAGATAGAATTCTCAATGTACCATATTGATCTTTCGGCACAGTTGATTTATTTTGCTTTGTTTTGTTCTGTGGTATTGGTTCTGGATCGTGACTGCATTTTGGAACGTCGGAGTCGTCCATTTGAGCTGTTAAACAACAAAACACATAGTAAAAGTCCGTTTTGCCGCGCATTTGTTGTAAACTTGTAAGTTTAAATACTTTTGTAAATATGTGCATAATATGAGCCGCACCTTAGAGACAGCATTTATTAATAGATTGTATTATTTAATATAAGTTTATTTTGATAAATACCTCGTGGTTTTGGTTGACCTACTAACACAGATTACCTACTAACATAATGTACCTAATGTAATCGAATATAGCTCTAAAAGTTAGCTGTAAACGATGAGACCTAAAAGCTTATATATACTAACCAGTTTTTCAGGATCAATTCAACGAATATTATATTACATACATGCATTCACGTTTTCTTTATCGCTACTTCGTTTTTGTGTGGTTGTTGTATAAATATGTTACATGCACAGGCACAATACAGGTTCCAGAAAATAAATCAGTTTAATGTTGTCAAAAAGTGTTTTGGTTTATTTGAAAATATTTTCATATAGCAAATAATATTGTAATTTTAAAATAGTAAATAAAGTTACATCCAAAATGACAACAATTTGTATGCAATTTGTCATTGTCATGACATAATGCGATTTGGCTTTTTAATCAATGCCTTGGCCTAACCATGAGCAATAAACTAATTATTGTCTCTATAGCTTTAGAGATATAATTTAAGATTTAGTTATTCTTTTTAGTTCAATTATTAACAACTAAACAATTATTCTAATTGTTTATTGACGATACCTATTATAAATATTTTTTGTACATTTTGAATGTATTATTATAACATTTCAAATGCTTAAAAATTTAATAAGATTTTAAAAGGTACATATTTGATTAATAAATACGATTTTTTGAGCTGGTCACTGCCTTTTCATACTGTCAAAAAACTATTCTCATATCCGGTCTTTTAACTCCTCCGTGGCATGGCGGATGGTCTTTACCGCCGCCTATAGTGTTTTTTGGAGGATTATCTTCGCTAATAAAGCGAAATGGTAAGTTTAAATAAACAGATGTGATTTCTAATATTAAATATTGTTAAGTGAATCAATCCGATGAAGTGTAAAAGTGTAGTTAGAATGGAGGTGCTGTAGTCGAAACACGTGTTTGCTTTTCCTTAGTAAAATAACAAGTTTATGATGATGTTCCGTAAGTTAATTGTGTAAATCTACGTTTGTGGTGGATCAGCTACTATTTCATCGCTATATTACTACTTTTTATGGTACTAAATAGTGATATCCTGGATCGATGATGGACACACGCCTTAGATGCATCTTTGGTTTGTTTTTTTGTAAAACATTACAAACATGTTACAAAGCTTCAGTTTACTACATATTGCTAACTTAAGTTTTGAAATATGAAGAAATAATGCTGTTTAGAAAGCATTTTGTTGTCTTAAAATTGCATGATAATTTTGAGGTTATGGTCATTTGTCAGGCCACCATGTATGAAAATCCTTGACATTTCCTTGGAATATACAACCTCAAATTACCTCACAACAGTCCTGCAAGCTATTATATCACATATTCCATGTAATTATTGCAATAGTTGAGCACCACAAGCGGAAAATTTACAGCCTTCCTGTAGACTTAGTTGGTATTTCATAACAATTTTCAACTAATTAGATTGTAAGCATGAAGTCCCCTATACTCTTCCTGGCTGCGCTACCATAGCCTTCTAGGTACAATTTGATGGGGTAAATTAATATTTTCCCTTAGGAAACATGGCTGGTCTCGTACCAGTTGTGTGTCGACTTGTGGAAATACAAGCTTTTGTAACTTAGCAACCTTGGGCAACGCATTGGACTAGCAATCCAACTAAGTAATGCTGCCAACCCTCGGGCAGTATGCTCCGTTGGGCTTTAGAAGAGATTTTTTATTTGCAAATGGATGATATTTATAGTACCTACCTATTAGTGTTAAGATTTTTTTAAATATTTCATAAAATATTAATTATTTTTTCTATGTCCGATAAATTTGTAAGTTATACAAGTATGTATAGAAATAGCACAGGATAAGTTTTTTTTAGGGATCTTTATGGCATCTATAGTAACCGTAAGAGATGAAAAATTTGTTTTAGAAGTAGATCAAACATTTTTGAAGTAAACAGCTACATACAGAGCTGCCAAGATGATTGATGCCGGATGTAACGATACAATTTAACCAAGGTCACTGCTTGACCTGATGTGAATGTCAAATGGTAACATTACAGTGTACTTCGATTTCCAAGATTGGAAAGCATTATAATAAAAACAATCTCCAAAAGAAATGTTGAAAGAAAATTGGTTTCGTTAAAAATGTAACACCTTTTATTTTCTTGCAGAGTCTATCAATTGCCCGACCTCTTGTGTCGGTTTACACGGAGAAGAGTGAGGCAGTCGCTGGCGCCTCTCTCCCGCTCCCATTCGTGTTCAAGGCCCCCATCAGGCCTGACCTCGTTAACGATGTGCACGTGTCCATGTCCAAGAATGGCAGGCAGCCATACTGCGTGAGCAAGGAGGCTGGTGAGGAATTTTTATGCTCTTAATCAAGGCAAGCTTAAGGGAGCACATTCATAGATTTTCAAATGCTGGTATGAAAAATATTCTTCATCCATTGAAATCAATTAAGAATATTATTGTTTTAATATCATCATAAACGGATCAAAAAGTTAGCTATTTATTTATTTGATCCTAGAGCAGCAACTTGTCTGATATGTCTATTTCTAATCATAAAATACTATAAAGCACGTCACACATGTAGCTATAATATACATTATAGCAAGACATATTACAAAATATTTTCCATAGTAATCTTCGAGCGACCTCAGACGCAGCTATAATATATATTTCTATTACGTTATCAAAATATGTTATAGTATAGCTACCACGTATGGGGGATTGCTATAATGTAATATATAGCTCAGTATATTCATATATATTATAGCTACGTGTGTGGTGGGCTTAAAAAATAATGTTAAGGCCGTCCCACGGCATCTATATGTATTGTAAGAGAATATGCTGTTCCACTCGAAATATACAGAACATGTTGAAACAGGATGTCATGTGACGGCCTTTACTGGAAAGTTGACCAACATAAAAACAAAAGAACCTTTAATATCTACATAGCTACCTTTGTTGATGACTATACTTATTTTTTATTTAAAATCTGTGCACTAAATGTCCACACTCTCGGATCATATTGTCGCAGAGTGTTACTGCGGATTAGTGCAACAGCAACGTAAAGACATGGCGTTCTGGACCCACTCCGTAGTGGGGACGGGTGCAGAGTTTTTACTACAAGACCTACTATGCATTTTAAATAAGAAATCTGATCAACGGGCACCATATTGTGAACACGCGCTAGGCATGGTAACAGCCTGTTGAGTTACATTTAATATTGTATATCAATTCGTAAAATATTATTAATTTGCTCCCATGCACATAATATCATTAACCAACAATAAGAGAGATTTGAATAATGATGCAAGATGTTCTTACAAAATAGTTCCTCAGATAATTTATCACAATATTTATGCCTGTACATGTTTTATTATTTGAAATAGTTAACAGCTATAACTCATCGGATAGTGTATTAAATTAATTTTTGTTTTCTCGTTTACCAGGTCACCAAACCAGTGCTGAGTCATGGGGTACCGGTCGTGCTGTGGCCCGTATTCCCCGTGTCCGTGGTGGTGGTACCCACAGGTAAGACCATAGAGTAGAAAATATGAAAAAAAAAGCTTTCCTATACAGGGTGGGGTGGCGCATGAATTTGTGATATTAAGGGTGGCTACTATGTCTGCTATATGAAAGCAAGGTTGCCACACAATAGAAAAACCTTGAAGACATGGAAATGTCATGGAATTTGAAAATAACTTCTACCTTTGAAAATATCTGGGAATTTTATGCCATTGACTATTTTTTTTTTTTCCTGGAAATCGTTTTTAGATTATGTGGCAACCCTGGAGAGTTCTAACCTCCTTAGATTAGAAATCTACAGGTCACAGTTGCCGCAGGTGGTTCTAAATGATGGCGTTTTTAAAATCTCCTATTTTGTTCTAGTTTAACAAAACTAGGGCAATGTGGACATAGGCCATTTTTTTTATGCTTTTTGTCTAATTATCTTGCTTTGTAATCACGAAATCTTAAGAACTATGGAATTTAACATATATTCCCGTTTAAAAGCTGTTACAGTACATTAATTATTGTAATGAGTCACAATGGCGGGAGACAGCAGAGTTCTAGTAGCGCGGACGTCTACTCCTTTGGGTAGACGCATTCGATATATTAGAATACATTTTATCTACAATTATATCGTAAAGTTCTAATTATGAATTCAAAAATAGTACTATATTGACAAAGTTTATCCACATGCAATTAAAAAAAAAAAAAACTCATGATACAGTTTTCCTAACAAAACAGTGCTATAAAATAACTTTTTTCTATTAAAGTACACTTCGGATCTACCAAGGAGATTTCAATTCAATTTTTATAGCGGCTGCACATTGTCTATGGTGTGACGCGCTGACTGGTTTCGGCGCCATTATTGTTTGCTTACCGACTTTATAATTTGTTAACATGAGTATAGATAAGCTAGTGTATGAAACTGCACATATAGTGCCACAAACTTATCTGACCCGGTCGTGGCGTCGCTGCCGTCGCTTTTACCAGTGTCATCTCCCTACAAAAATGACATTTTGTTCTAATTTTTGTTCCGTACCAACGTTAGTTCCAATTTTGGTCACCGGGAGATAAGTTTGTGGCACTATAACTAGGTATTAAAACACTCGTGTGATACGACCATAATTTTTTTGACTAGGTCCGGACAGGGTGCGTTTGGTAACATGTGTCGCGGAGGGCGCATGTTCGCTCCCACCAAGCCGTGGCGCCGCTGGCACCGCCGCGTCAACCTACGTCAGAGGCGCGCTGCCGTCGCTGCTGCTGTCGCCGCGTCCGGCGTGCCCGCGCTGGTGCAGGCCAGAGGTGAGATATAACATCGACATTATAAGATCTTATTTTAATAATGCAAAATTAGGGTTGTTCCCACTTGTCGGTAAAGCCACTTTCGTAGTCAGCGACTATTCGGCAAAGAGCGTCGACTTTGTATGTATTTCTCATTTCTCAATAAAAAACCTTACACGAAACTTTCTTTTTGACATGATTAAATTTTAATTAAGCTTTTTCACGCTTTCACGTTTGTTACAATAACAGTATTGTCTTTATTTTTTCACAAAAACACCACTCTGAGCAATCCAAAAGCAAAAATCAAGAAACAATGCGAAGTAAACAAAACATGTTCCGACATGCTCGCAGGCGGCGGTTGGGACTTGCGCGCGAATCAGCTGTAAACGAAGCGTCACGGAAATTTCCGAATACCCCCGAAACCGTGATCGGCTAGTCGGCCAAAGTCATACTCGGCACATCTCTATGCAAAATATTTTAGGACGTAAAACTATGACCTTTTAAAAAAAAACTATTATTTTCAAGTTTTCATAATTAATTTAAATAATTGATGTTTTCCGTTTGCGTAAAACCTTTATTCCTCTATGATTATGAATGGCACTAAGGTCATGAACTCGACCATATGACCTGGCGGGCTCGGCTACTCTGACACACACGCATCGCGTCGCCGCGCCACCCGATCTTAATGCCTACTACTTATATAATTATGAATCTGTTCCAGCTTTAAATTGATATTTGAATGTAATAATTAATACAAGATACTTTTATGTAAAGTATTTGAGATATCGTATTCTATTTATTTATATGTTCAATCGCAAAAGTTCCGCACTTGCGGATGCGGAAGCGGAACTCCGGTACAACCCTAGTTATAACTATCGGGATACAAATTATAATATAAGAATAATTTCTCCAAAAAAGCCAAGTACAGATGTATATATCTGTACGTTGTGTCAATTGGAGATATATAAAATTTCCAAGCCAACCATCCGGGTAAACTATTTGTTTATCGCGGACGTAAACTGTGGAAGACATTTATTTTCTAGTTAGGGTTCGTCCTGTAACCACGTGAAGTTCGAACAGGGGGGGAGAGGAACATCACGAATCACGATTTTTACTAAATGCATTGTATTCGCTAACTATCCACGGTTGGCGCAGTGGCTAAGTGATTAGCTTTCTGCGCTACGTGCCGCGGGTTCGGTCTCCGCACGGAACAAGTATTTGTATGATCTAAAGATAGTTGTGTCGGGTCTGGGTGTGTGTGCATGTGACATGTATGTTTGTAAACTGTACCCTCGATACAGGAGAAATCCTAGTGAGAGGCAGTGTTAAATAAAAAATGCTGTAACAGAAAAATAAAAATGTTGTCTGTCTGTCTGTTATTTCCGGCTAATCTCCGAAACGACTGGACCGATTTTTACAGATAGCTAATGTTACAACAAGTAACTTAAGCTAATTTTATAAGAAATTAGAGTAAATGAGACAAAATAAATAATTATGTTAAATTCCATGCGGACGAAGTCACACAGCTAATATCAAATTAATGTGTAGTCATGACGTGAACTGACGTAATTCCAATTACTAGTGGTCGTCCAGTGGTCGAAATTCGACCTAATTTAAGCCTTCAGCACTCCTTCTCCATATAAACTTTAACTATGCCAAATCTCACATTCCTCCGTGCATGCAATATGCTTAAAAAGGGGTACAAAGCTCTCTTCACGTATTAACATTTAGATTTGTCCAGGTCACATCATCGAGAAGGTCCCCGAGCTGCCCCTGGTTGTCTCCGACAAGGTCCAGGAGATCAACAAGACCAAACAGGCCGTCATCTTCCTGAGACGCATCAAGGCCTGGTCTGATGTCCTGAAGGTGAGTTTTCTGTTCCCTCAATCCTGAGGATCACGACGACATGCAAAGCTGCAAGCTATGCTGTCTTGGTCATCACTCTCATCAGATATTTTTTAACCCCCGACAAAAAAGAGTGTTATAAGTTTGTAAGTGTATCTATGTCTGTGGCATCGTACCTCCAAATCGGATGGACCGATTTACCGAAATATACAGAGGGCCGAGCACACATTTTTTGACGTATGGTAACGTAAACGTAAGCAAATTTTGATTAGAAAATAAGATGAATCTATCGCATTTTTGTTCAATTTTATGCAACAAACACACTTGTTTCGTGAAAACGTAAAAATATTGCATGTATTTCCAAAAAAATATCATAGATTAAACATGTATTTTTGGTTCAAAATTTGCTTACGTTTACGTTACCATACGTCAAAACATTCGTGCTCGGCCCACTGAGAAATAAATGCTATTCTATTCTATTCGGAAACACGAAGATTATCCTAGCGAATTACTTTAATCTTAGTAAAATACATAATTATGTCTCCTTAAAAGCTAATTTCAGATCTATATATCTGACCTTATGTCTATGGAGATATACTAAACTTTCCAAAGACAACAATCTGGCTGAATTTACTTTTCAGTCCAGACATAGACTATGGAAAACATTTATTCCCCATTATGGCTTACATTCAGAGACGACAGAAACGAGTCTAAGCTCACGCTTAGACTCGTTTCTGTCGTCTGATTGAGACTGAGAAGTCCTATCTTCATGATCGGTAACAATTTTACAAGGTAGCTCAAAGTTTAGTCTTCCACGATCGTATTGAAGCTTATTACCAGAGTCTGATGTTCATTCTAGAAGACGACTATTAGGCTGACATTCAGAGACGACAGAAACGAGTCTAAGCGTGAACTTACGCTTCCATCTGTCAAAATTTGTTCGTAAAATTGACTTATGGAAGCGTAAGTTCACGCTTAGACTCGTTTCTGTCGTCTCTGAATGTCAGCCTATCAGCCCAAAACTTTTTAAAGAGGTCAACCTGTATCAACGCCTGTTTAAAACCTTTGTTTATTTGTATAGGTGTACAAATCCCAGCGCCTGCGCGCCGGTAAGGGAAAGATGCGTAACCGTCGTCGCGTCCAGCGCAAGGGACCTCTGATCATCTACCACAAGGACCAGGTAAATATACATTACAATATCTAAGAAGGATTAAACAAACTTACTAGTTCCGTGGCTAAATCCCTAGGGATTTAACTAAACTACGGATAAATAGCCGAATGACGATGACGAAATGAATTTAGAAGTATAATTAGGTATTTATTTCAACATCATATTTATGTGCATCACAGTCTGCCCCATAACTTGTTTGTCACTTTATTCCATCCAATGGTTGCTTGGAAGAAAGCTTTATGCCATAAGGCCGCCCATTGTACTTTAATATTGTAATCTCTGTACTTCCAAAATTGTTGTTGTCCTTTTCGGTACGGGCATGCTCGGCGGCATGTTTTCAATTTTTTTATTTTATTAGAATTAGTGTACCTATTTCTTTTTTATTGTGTTTTGTCTATTGTGAATGTGGCGCCGTCATTATCCCGTACGGAATAAAATTATTTTTCTTTCTTTCTTTTCTTTCTTTATATTCAGGTGTACAATAAAGTATATTATAATAAATAATAATAGCCATTCTTCTTCCGAATTGTAAAACTAATTCTAAATTCTATAAATATACATTTGTATGGATGTTATCAGTGCATTTATTTGTACTTCTAAAATACTTATAATAATACTAAAACTCAATACTTTATTTTATTTTATTTATGGATAGTAGAGAAATTGCACCCGTTCGAAACCAGGGACGGGTCGCTAGTTTTATAATAAAAATAATCAATTAAATAATGTTTACTTTTTTATTATCTAATACGTTACTTTTTAACCGACTTCAAAAAAGAAGGAGGTTCTCAATTCGACTATGTTTTTGTAATTTTTTAATTATTATATTTGTTACGCCATTACTCTGCCAATTGCAGACCGATTTTGAAAATTCTTTTTTAGTTTGAAAGGTTATACTCTCGAGGTGGTTAAATTTGGTGAAGATCTGATGAAGACAATGGAACTCTTGAATGAATAACAGCATATCACTCGCGATTGCTGTAAACGCATGTTTATGTATTGTTTATGCCACTCAAAATAGAAATATCATATACAATAAAATACCTTACAAACTTAAAGAACATCCAATAAGAATATTTAAAACTGAGATAACTGCATTACTATCTGAAAGATGTTACTATTCCATAAAAGACTTTTTAAATGATAATAATTTATAATATGACCGATGATTGCGAATTTTGACATTTGATATACATAATATTATATAATTACGTAACATGATATAATATCGTTACCTGGGTTAATTAGTTTAATTCTTTTGTTTATTTTTAGTTGACATGTCTCGTGTTGAATAATGATAATAATTTTGTAATATAATAATAATAATTTTTCAATATTATAATGTAATAATTTTGCATGCCGTAAGGTAGAATGTAGTGGAACTTACCTATTTATGTACAACATCTTATACCTGTACCTACATTGAAGGCAAATAAAATGATTCTGATTCTGATTCTGAAAAAAAATTAAATAAACTAAAAAAAGTAAAAACCGACTTCTAAAAACTAAAAAGCATAAAATAATTTTCTTAAAAAACTTAACAGCTTCTGAAGCCTTTAATGCACCTAGATTGTTATATATTTTTTGTTCCTATTTCATTCTTTACCTAGCTTCGCCGCTGGGCCTGTTTACCCAGCTGCACTGAGGTGCAGTGATCAATAACTGCTGCTTTACGTGATTGGGTGACATTGATGCGGCAGAACCGAACTGCGCGCGTTTTATCGCTTAGCAGATCATAAATGTCGCTACAAGTATCTTTTTATAGGGTTCCGTACCTTAAAAGAAAAAATGAACCCTTAGGGCTCAATTATGGAAAGACGGAAAGTCGCGCGGCGTGCAAAGCGGCGTGTTGCTCTCTCGCTCGCTCTCCATGAATGGAGATACGCGCCTTTCTTCGCGTTTCGCGCCGCTTTGCGCCTCTCCATAATTGAGCCTTTATAGGATCACTTCAGTCTCATCCAAGACTAGTAAACTGCGCAGGATAATCTGATCACAGGTCTCGTCAGTAACATTTGCACATAATTCCAGGCAGCAAGCAGCTTTTAATTTGTGCTCATTGCCAAGTCACTATAATTATAATATAAAGAAAACTATTGATACAATTACTAAATGTTGATTTATAACTACAAAATAATTTGAATAGGACTTGGCTTCTATGAGATCTCAAAACTTTTTACGATGGAAAGACTGCATCGAGAGACTTGGCATTTTTTTACATTTAATGTTTTTGGTGGTCAAGACTTAGTAGAAAACTTCCAGGAAAGTTTCCTTTCCTGTAAACTTCCAAAACTTCCAAGTTTTCAAAATATTTTTTTCTTCTTATAAAATCATCAAATTAGTTGCTGCTGGCTCCCATACAACTAACATGATTTTCTGCCGTTTTTATAGATGATGATACGGAACCCTTCGTGCGCGAGTCCGACTTGCATATTGGCCGGTTTTTTTAACGCTTACTGAATTTCCTTTCAATGTTGTCCAGGGTCTGACCCGCGCCTTCCGCAACATCCCCGGCATTGAGATGCTGAATGTAGACAAGTTGAACCTCCTGAAGCTGGCTCCAGGTGGTCACCTCGGTCGCTTCTGCATCTGGACGCAATCCGCCTTCGACAGGCTCGGTGAGTTCCTCCGATCTGCATGGATGTAGCTATAAGTCCGTGTAGCTATTTATTTTTAACCCCCGACAAAAAATAAGGGTGTTATAACGCTACAAAGTATAGTGCCACAAACTTATCTGACCCGGTCGTGGCGTCGCTGCCGTCGCTTTTACCAATGTCATCTCCCTACAAAACTGAAATATTGAAGTCATTTTTGTTCCGTAGCGACGTTAGTTCCAATTTTGGTCGACGGGTCAGATAAGTTTGTGGCAGTATACCTTATTTATTGACAGGCAACCATCTGTCCCCTATAAGCCTTACCCGTTTCGTTCCATACGACTCGAGCTACAAATATTCATATTCATATTCATATTCATATTATTTATTTGCGTTCCACAATGTATGTATAAAAGATGTTAAACATTTGGCTTAAAGCTAGGCACAATCATGGACCCTGTAGGGCACAGCAAAATGTATTAAGTTAATATATATTTTTTATAATAAAACAATATAATAATACAAGGGGTACATTAAATTTCCCGAAGGAAACATTGACAGGACAACTAGTCAGTCAGTGTGTCGACATGAGGCAGACATTTCTTCTATAAAAATAGAAATAAAGAAAACAGTTATATTCTGAACCAGGGTTCGAAGTGGTAATTATCTTTGATAAGTACAATCAAAAATATTTGTCACTGGTTAATTTGTCGCATTCAACGACTGCGTGTATCGAAACGCGCGATTTAACGTCAATAGCGGGGGATTCCCCGCGTCGTCGTGTTTCGCAGTGTTGCCGTTTAGCGGTTTATTTTTAAGAAATAGACTCTAAAAACTGTTTTAGCGACATTTTTTTCGTATTTTGGTTTTGGTCACGGAAATATGAACAAAAAATTTATAAAAGATTTCCTTGATTGTAAAATGTCTATAAGTAATTTATTTACTAAACTACTTGCTTCTAACGTAAATATTGATATGTAATACCAGTTAAAAAAAGATTGCTAGGGTTATATCTGATAATTATCAAAGGGCATATTTAACTTGATAATTTCAAACCCGGTTCTGGATTCGCCAGGAACAAATATAAGTACAAAAGTAGAAAAAAAATTTACAAAAGAAAAACAATAAATAAAGCAACCTGGACGAGACCAAAAATGGCCCCCATCTCAGCATAATGCTGTGGCATTTAGAAATAGAAAATGTCACAGCACTTGTATTCTGATGGAACTGTTGTAGTGATGCCACAATAGTGATACTTATTGTAATGTATTATTTTTAGAAAATTTCCATGAAGTTTCTTGCTGGTTCTTCTCCATAGAACCGTGCACCTAGAGTCTCGACATTTCATGTAAACCAGATACAGGCACTCAAAAAATGTCGAGACTCCAGGTGCGCGGTTCCAAAGACAGCTATGAAAAATTGACTGTAGTCAACCACACATCAATTTTACTAACTAATATCCATCTCACAGATTCCCTGTTCGGTTCATGGAAGACTCCCTCGAAGGAGAAGAAGAACTTCAACCTGCCCCAACCCAAGATGGCCAACACGGACCTGAGCCGTCTGCTCAAGTCTGATGAGATCAGGAAGGTGCTCCGTGCACCCAAGTACGTATCACCCATAATTTTATTTTATCCAGATTGTTTTAAGCAGGGTCCGAAAACCGCTATAAATTACGGTACAGGTATCGAAGAATTATGGTTACTTCTAAGAATATGGATAGCGCTGTCTGTGTAACCAAGATAAATAAACATGTTAGTTTCCTCTAAATTTAGGTAACCATTTTACAGGGTTTTGTTTCGTCTAAGAGCGAGGCCCCATTAGTGCGTTGCGCTGCGTTGCGTCGTCGCTGCGTCGTTTTCCATATATTTTTTATGACATGCCCCATTAGACCGTTGCGTCGTCGCGCGCGACGGTTTGACGTACAAGAGACGAAGCGGGAGGGAGGGTGATGCGCTGCGTTGTCGGAGCTCCGCTGCGACGACGGAACACGTTTGTATCTATCCATTGCAAAGGCTGGACTGAGACGCAGCTGCGATGGCGTGCATCTCTTGCGTTGCGTTGGCGCAGCGTCAACGCAACACAGGTGTGGCATACAATGCGTTGTTCCGTTGCGACGACGCGACGCAACGCAGCGCAACGCACTAATGGGGCCTCGCCCTATATGATGGGATGTCGTAATGTAAAAAAATGCATGGGTAATTAAATAATTAGAAAAAGTATCTAAGCAGCGTCACAATAGATCTTCGCAGGTCGCAGTGACAAAGGGGCTTAGTATCCTACCTCTTCAAACAAATAAAATACAAGATACAAAATGAAAATTGACGATTTCAGATATTAGATGAAAATTCGTATTTTGTATCTGTAATTCTGTATCTAAAATAAGTTACATCTCTTTATTATTATTATAATTGAAATGATGATATTCTCTTATCAGAGCATTGGGTTATGAACACCATGATTACTCACACGTTGACACTTTCTGATCCCACACCCTCACCGTCCCACCCATCTACGTACTGCACCGTGAACTAACCACCATATCTCCCACAGCAAGCGCGTGGTCCGGGCCACCAGGAAGTTGAACCCGCTGACCAACACCAAGGCGATGTTGAGGCTGAACCCTTACTCCGCTGTGCTGAGAAGGAAGGCCATCCTGGACCAGGATAGGAGGACTAACGTGAAGGCTCTAGCGCTCGCTGAGAAGCGTGGCGTAAGTATTCTATTTAGTAGTAGTGTATTATTGAAACACATAGAAAAAAGACGAGGAATCATGATTGGTCACTTGATTAGGCACGATAAGTTCATTACCAACATTATAGAAGGAAAAATAGAGGCAAAAAGAAAAAGAGGAAGACCAAGAAGAAACTACATTGATCAGCTGATAGAAAAAGCGAATATAGAAACATATAAAGACTTAAAAGATTTGGAAATTGCTACACCGACAAGCGCTTAGCACTTAAATTTTGGATGTATGGTGTAACTCCTTACGGAACCGACTCACTGATCCGAATCTTTGAAGTGACACAAAGGATTGGTTCAGTAACAACGTTTCAATCGCATCATTCCACGAATCTTTCCACGCGACGCGTCGCTTGCGAGGCGACTGAGCAGTGAGCGAGATTGGGATTGAGATACTTTACTACTGACTCAATTCAATTTCCTACCCCAAATGTTATTTTACACCTTAAACTGAAACTTTAAAATGATGATATTCTCTTCTCAGAGCATTGGGTTATGAAAACCATGATTACTTACACGTTGACACTTTCTGATCTAACATCAACACCAAAGCTCCACTCAACACAATTTTCCCGCACTAACATCACCATTCTCCTCAGATCAAGCTGCCCGCATCCGACCCAGCAGTGAAGGCCCAAAACCTGCGTCTGAGACGGACCAAGGCCGCTAAAGCCGCTGCTGCGAAGAAGCCCAAGAAGCCCGTAGTTAAGAAAACTCCTCCACCTCCCAAGAAAGCTAAAGGTGTGGAGAAACCGACTCCCAAGAAGCCACTAGGCAAAAAGAAGCCAGCGCCCAAGAAACCGGCGCCGAAGGTGGCCAAGAAGTGAAAGAGTTAATAAATTTATATATTGACATTATGCGTATTATTTTAATATTAACTCTTTGTTTTATTCCAAACTACAACCCTCACAAAATACCTATACCACAGAATATGCCTTCCGTTTGATTAAGGGTCAATTTATACTAGCGCAGAGTCGAAGCGCATCGAAGCGTCTATCCAAAACTGAACATAACAAATTCAACCTTAACTCCACAGCGTAACGCACACATTACTTCTGAGATTTTAAAAAGACGCGCGCCTTCGGAATTCGCGCGTCTGCGCGTGAACAATGCTGATTGGTGCGCGCGCATTCTCGCGTATCCATGCGCCCACTAGCGAACCTACGCGTCATCAGTCGGAAATTGGCCTGCGTCGGTGTTGATCACGATAGACTCGGACGAAAAATTAATTTACCTGATGCAAAAATATGAATGCCTATTTAATCCAAAAGCCAAAAATTATGGTGACAAACATTCCAAAATAATAATGCTTGCTACACGTAAGAGTGCGTGCGTATTCTAGCGAATACGCGCGCATTCGTGCGGCTTCGCTTTATTTGTAAAGAATTTGACGCTTCGATGCGCTTCGACTCTGCGCTAGTATAAATTGACCCTTAAGGGTTAATCAATGACCAATTTTTGGGGTTATAATAATACTATACAACTACAAGCTTGGATAATAAACTGGTTCTTCATCTGAGACTACTAAGCAATCAATAATACATCGTCGCTCTTGCAAAATCCGCTATAGAAAAACTCCAACTTTCAGAAGCCAAAATGGAATGGAATGGAACTGAATAATAATTAAATGAATTATAATGAAAATTAAATGAATAATAGCATATCACTCGCGATTGCTGTAATCGCGAGTGATATGCTGTAATTCATTTAAGAGTTCCATTGTCTATCTCCGAAGGTCTTCGTCAGATCTCCATCTTTCAAACAAAAATAATTTTCAAAATAGGTTGCAATTGACGGAGTAATTTCAAACAAACAGTAGAATTGAGACACAAATATATTAATCTGTGAATTGAGAACAACTTGGCGTCATCAAAAAGAGATTCAATGGTTCTTCTTGTTCCTAGGTTCAGTTCAGTGCCGCTGTTGGCCCTTCGAAGTTTCGATTATGATCACAGAACTGGATTAGATCATTATTAATACTAATGGTATTAATAATGTATTTATTCAATTTTTAACATACTTTTTGATATCTTTAAATAATTTTACAATTAGATAAAAAAAAAAAATAAGAGTAGTAGGCCACCGGCATCGGGAACGGTCCGGCTACCGGTGGTCAGGGTTTTAAAGAGAGAAACATAACAATGCGCGCAGTGGCAAGGAATACTGCTTTCTGAATCAGGCCCTTGATCCAGCCACCTAGTGTTGGGTAGGACCATAGAGATAATATATAGTACCACTATTTCTATGGGTAGGACTTACAAGAGGCGGTACATTTGTCCCGTACATGACGTCAAAATGTAAGAGCGGCTCAACATTTTTTATTGTACTACTTGGTACGGGTACTAAAATAACTTCAAATGTCATATTTGTACTCGTTACTTCAAACGTCTCGCTGAGCTTCAGTACGCCTCGCCTCATTTGAAGTAGTACATTGTACTGGCTCAGTGCAAAAAAGAGGCTACTCTTACAAACTCTTTTTCATGTCGTGTCCTACCCATTACTACCCAACACTACAGCCACCTAGCGAAAGTCTCGAGGTGTTGGTATTAATATTACCAGACCAGCGTTAGCGAAGGCGGGTCTGTGATTATGATACTTGGATGAGGATGAGATTATGCCAGCCAAGCCACGCGCTTCCCCGCTTCGACCTCGTAATTAGCAAAGAGAATAAATAAATAGTGGTTTGTATGGAAGCTAGTAGTACATTTTCCGTGTAAAGAAACGTTTTAATTTTCACCTATTCAATTTATTATCTGTAACATAACCTAAAAAGTCAAAATGGGCATTTAACTTCTTCCTATGTTTTTGACTAAAAAAATCATTAAAATGAGTTTATTTATCAGAAATTACAAGCCCAACAGCTTGGCAAACGTTTACAACGCTAGACTATGGCGTTTGAACTCGACTACTGCGGACAGTGCCCTGAAAAAGGATGAGGAAGAAGAGGAGTTTCGAGTTCTTGATATTTTGAAGAAGAGAGAGAGAATACAGAGGAAGTTCACTCGTAGGACTGATGTACAGCCGGATAGAGCTGATAGGATGGCCTCTGACCAGGTATTATACCATCAATAAGTTATTTTTATGTTGGATTAAGAGAATAAGATAATTTCTCTAATTGAGATATCAAATAATAAAATATTTATATTTTACGATAGTATAACGTATTTACTATGATATGCAGGACCTAGTACCTATAGTCAGGCAAAAAAGACAATAGACAATGATTAAGGGACTCCTAAAAAACATTGTATAATGGTGAAAATTTTTATCACAATAAAACTTCACAGAAAAGTTAAATTAACACATTAGTGAACATAAACTGACCTCTATGACTGTTGTTTCAGGGTTGTAGGTGAAGAGTTTTAGTTACATCTAAATTATATTCAAAATACTCATTCTTGACAGATGATATATTTTAAATCCTGCTTTACTTCTATCATATAATTGTTCCATTAATTAATAAATAAATTACATTTTCTGCCATTACAGAACTGGGGCAATGTATGGCCAGGTCCGAAGACCTTCCACCCATCTTCTGTACCCCTGCCTCTCCGCCAAGGCTACGTCTCTAAAGGCCAAGCACCGCCCGGCAAGAAAGCCAACGCTGAATTAATGAAAATACCAAATTTCCTACACCTAACTCCGCCAGTCATCAAAAGCCAGTGCGAGGCCATAAAGCAGTATTGTACCGAATGGCCAAACCTATTAAACTCCGAAGAAGCCATTGAGAAACACTATCCCGTAGAAGTCATCACTTCAGACTACTGTCATGGTAGTCCGTCTATCAGAAATCCGTTAGCAAGAATTGTTACTCTCCGTGTTAAACTATCAACACTAAATTTAGATAAGCATTCTCGAGACAAGTTCATACGGTTGGTCGGTGAACGATATGACAGTGAAACAGATTTGGTAACGGTTACAGCTGACCGGTGCCCAGTTAGGGCACAGAATCTGGATTATGTCAACTATCTCTTAACCGCTTGCTACCATGAAGCGTGGAACGTAGAAGAATGGGAAAAGGAGAAAACTGAAGACGATATGGAGTATTACGAATGGAATAATAATGCATCTAAGAAAGGTTTAGTTAACTGGCATTTTAGGACGAAAAATGAACACCGAACATTGTCCGAAGAAGAATATAAATCTTTTGATATCTCTGAAATTCCGAACGGAGAAGAGTATAAGAATGCGGTATCGAGTTTACTGAACGATGGAGAAAGTGAAGCAACGTTGAATAAGTACGGAGAAGTAGTGAGGAAGCTGTTAGGATTGCCTGATAAGAAAGTAGTATAAGTTATTTGTACAATTTGTAAGTATATTAAAGGATAATTTTAGATGTTATTATTGTTTTTAATGTCACGATAATTAGTAATCCTCCTAATTTTATCAAATACAATACCTACATTTGGACACGTGCCACAAAATAGATAGAATGCCGGCTCTATACAACAAGCGATAAGGGTTAATTCACATAGAGATGGCACCGGCCGTGCAGCCTCCATCCATCCAAAATTTAAGTGCTAAGCACTTGTCGGTGTAGCAATTTCCATTCAGTCCTATTTAATGCCAAAACTTTTAAGTCTTTATATGTTTCTATATTCGCTTTTTCTTTCAGCTGATCAATGTAGTTTCTTCTTGGTCTTCCTCTTTTTATTTTTGCCTCTATTTTTCCTTCTATAATGTTGGTAATGAACTTATCGTGCCTAATCAAGTGACCAATCATGTTTCCTCGTCTTTTTTCTGTGTTTCAATATTTGTCTTTTCTCATTTACTCTTCTTAGTATCTCTTCGTTGGTCACTTTTTCTGTCCAGGACACTTTCTCCATTCGACGCCAACACCACATTTCAAAAGCTTCTAACCTTTCTCGATCTCTTTTAGTGAGGGTACATGTTTCACAAGCGTATAGAGCATTTGTAAATTAGTAAAGGTACAGGCGGCGCAGTGGGGGGAGGATAGAAGCGAGGCGACTGACCGCGTCTGCGCTGGTAGCACAGAGGGCTTACAACGAGCTTTTATAGCAGAAATTGAAATGCTCAGAAATTTCCAGAATAAGCTGACCTTTCATTATACGAAAAGCCTATACAGTGCGAGGTCAGCTCATACTGGAAATGTCTGGGCAGTTCAAATTCAGCCCTGCTTTGAAACTTCGTAGTAAGCCTCCAGAAGTAAACCCTAATTCTGCTATTTCAATCGTATCAGAATTGTCTCTTAATCGTTGGTTTTTACAGTATCGTTCAACCGATTATGACTTCTATTGCGTAGGTAATAGTAGTCAAAATCTATAGAATGACAATAACTGGCAAATAACCGACTTTTACTTCTATTACCTACACAATAGAAATCAAAATAGGTTGAACGACAATGCAAGGAAACCAGCAATTCCAAGACCATTAGCACCACAAGACCCAGAATTTACTTATCACTGAAAAACTACACAATTATAATGAGTGGCATCAGTGATCAGAGATTATCAAGTACTTACCATGTTGTAGCATCGTTATAAAACATACATTGTTCAGTTGTCGTTCACTTTGTAAAGTTTAATTTCACTGTACACGACCCTTTAATATATTTTTCATCCCACCATCTCGGAAAGAGTATTTTTAATCTTCAATATCTGAGTGGAAAAGCCGTTTTTATTCTCTAGAGGATAAAGTAAATTTTCATCCCACCATCTCGGAAAGAGTATTTTTAATCTTCAATATCTGAGTGGAAAAGCCGTTTTTATTCTCTAGAGGATAAAGTAAATTGAATTTAGAACATCGTGTGCACTAAGTTTGTGAATTAAACGTTTTTTTTTTGCATTTAGTCATTTCCTCGCTGAGGTGGAATGAAAAGTTACGTGTTGCACTCGAGTGCAAAGATTTTTCACCTCGTGCTCTTTTGATTCCCTCGCTAACGCTCAGGATTCTAATTTTGAATCACTCGCTGCGCTCGTGATTCAATTTTAGAAACCTTCGCTTGCTCGGTCATCAAAATTGAACACGCGGTTAAAAAGCAACTTTGCACTCTTGTATAACAAATAACTATTTTATACTCTGTAAGACACGACCCGAAAAGCAGGAAAATCAAGAAAATGCGTAAAATACAGTCGAAGGAAAATGTTAACTGATACGAATATCAACCGTGCGCATACGCGGACGGACTTCATTTGCGCCTACCTACTTTTTGATATTAGACGACACGGTTTGCGCAGTGGCTAAGCGTTTAGCCTTCTGCGCTACGTGCCGCGAGTTCGATCCCCGCACGGAACAAATATTTGTATGATCTACAGATAGTTGTTTATCGTAATTCGTAATGCACATGCGGGTAGGAAGCGTTTGTTGTGTTCCTATTGGAGCGGGCGCGGGCGCCATGCGGGCGCACGGCATACGCAAGGCCCGGAGGATATTCTGTACCTACCCCACAGAGTACTTTATTATATAGGAAATCTACCCGCGGCGGGTAATCATGATTCATGCTCGTCATCGAAATCGAATCGCAGTAGGTACCTATGCTTTAAGGCCTATTCAGACCTAAGCGGTATTCGCTACCGTCTGCGGCAGAGAAAACCCAGTGGGTACCTATGCGGTAATATTACTGTTCACACCAAAACGGATTTCGCTATCCTTGTGGGTAGAATAACGCGCGGTAGTCGAGTTTCGCTAAGAAAGCTAAGAAATTTTCGCCAGTTAGTCATTTCTGAGTCGCTAAAGAATATATGTACATACTAATTACCTGAGCGAAACCCGCGCGGTATGTACCTCTACCCACAGCGGCAGCGAATATCGCTCAGGTTTGAATAGACCTTTAAAAATCACACCGCTCGACCATTGAAACTGTAAAAATTTAATCGATTTCCATTATGAGAGTCCCAATCGCCTGTATTCCACGAGAGCGATGCGTTTGTTGCACCAGTATCTCTAAGTACTCGTAGTCTGTGGTTGCACCAATCATACCTGCAACGTAAACTAGTGATCAAGTGGTAGAAATTCGACCAGATATTTATTAGGTATACATAAATTTTAGCTTTCTGCATTCTATACTTTAACTATACCAAATCTCACACTTGTCCGTGCGCGTACAAAGTTTTCTCTTCATGTATCAATATCTATACAGAATAATTGTTTAAATAGTGAGCATAATTTGTAGTGATTCAGTCTCTGTTCCTAAATGCAACCGCAGTATTGGGATACACTTTAAAACAAAACGAAAATTCGACTTAGTATGGGGGACACGCATAATTTACTAGTCCAAGCCATACAAAATATTATTTTTTATTTTGTTTTGGAGTGAATTTTAGTACTGCGCCTGCGGTTGCATTTGGGAACGGACATTGAAAAACACTGCAAATTTTCCGCACTACATAAAAAAATATCCCGTATAGATAGACATGCCGTATGCGCGTCTCACCAACTAAACAATTAGCGCTGAAAACCAATTCAAGTAAACAGTTTAGTTAGTAATATAATGTTTATAATGCCCTTACCTACTAGGTGAAAATAAGTGTATATTTCTGAATTCAACAGAAAAACAACGCAATAATAAAAAGAAAAGCATTTATTTTTAAAACACTGTTTTTATTCATGGTACTTAAATTATACAACAATATACACCATGATACTATACTATATGATCGACTATGTTGGGTTAAAAATATATAGTATACCATTTTTAATTATACTAATTAAGAATAAGACAATTATACAAGACAAGACAATTGAAACGATTCCCGCATTTCGACATTACTAAACTAAACGCATTAGTCCTAATAGTGTTTAACAGAATCAACACCAATAACCCTCAATCAGGAACCGAAACCGGTATTACCAATACCTGTATTTCTCGGTTACAACCTTTATTTTTACCGGTATTTTTAAAGATAACCTTTAAATATATATTTTTTTTAATCAAATTGAATACAACCGGTATTAATACCGGTTATCAAAATAAAAATTACCTCTATCTTACACGTGCCGTCAGCATAGTCAAAGGGCGGGCAGCGCCTGTGTGTGTAGGTATGTGTATATCGCCGGTCATTTGTAGGTTACCGGTATTAAAATGGTTCATAAAAATATAAAAAGTAAAGTATAAAATCTGAATTTAGAGGTAACATGTTTATTTATCTTGGTTACCCAGATAGCGGTAACCGTATTCTTAGAAGTAACCATAATTCTTTGATACCTGTACCGTAACTTATAGCGATTTTCAGACCCTTTTTAAAACAATCCGGTGAAATAAAATTACTCGTGATATGTACTTGGGTGCACGGAGCATCTTCCTGATCTCATCAGACTTGAGCAGACGGCTCAGGTCCGTGTTGGCCATCTTGGGTTGGGAAATTATAGTTACTTCTAAGAATACAGGTACCGCTGTCTGGCGGTAACCGTATTCTTAGAAGTAACCATAATTCTTTGATACCGGTACCCTAATTTATACTGGTTTTCGGTCCCTACCCTCAATCACATACTACTTTTTTTTAGACTGATTTAGTTATTTGGTCCAGCAAATCCCAAAAAGTTATCAAAACCTTATCGTGTTGTTAAGTGTTTTCATGTAACACTACACGAAACTTTCTTCCATTTAAAAATGATGAATATGTCTATAGATTTGTTTAAGCCGTCTTAAAATGTGGGTAGTTTTGCAATATGGATGTAAGTTATATAATAATTATCATATATTAATATTGTAATAGCTTTATGTCCTCAGGTTGTATTTACCTAAATTGTAAGCTGAATTTCGTTGAATTCGGTTCAGTTGCGGCGTCAAGGAACAAACAAACTGGGACACTTTCTGATTTATATAATAACTTCGGGCCTAATAACGCTACATTGAGCAATTCATTTATTTCTATAGAACTCTCAAGCAGATGATGGTTGAATATGAAAATTATGAGTAAGTATATAAGTTTTTTTTTTTTAGTCAAGCCAAAGATTTCTTGCTCAGAAAAAAAGGGAATTGAGAAAATCGGACATAACACAATCTTTTTACTGCTTTCTTCCCGATTTTTCGTTTTCTTTTTTGTCACAGAGACAATAATGCATCTAACGAGCCTTTCTAGACCAGAGAATAAACAAAACAGGCAAAATTGTCACTAATGTTTTTAAATAATATTTTTTTAACCCAACACTACAATAAATGGTCAAACAAAATATACATGACGTTAATAAAGATAGAAATCTGATTTATTTCGCTAAATTTTCTTATAATTCATGGAAAAAAAAAAACCATTTAAGTAGGTACTCGACTAAGTTAAATATTTGACTGTAGCAACTAAAAAAATACCTGGTTTTAAAACTAAAGTAGACATAGCTATTGTCCTAAAGTAGACACAATACTATTGTACTAAAGTAGACACAAAGATATTGTCCTAAAGTAGACAGAACGCTATTGTTCTAAAGTAGACATAAAGCTATTGTCCTAAAGTAGACAACGCTGTTGTCCTAAAGTAGACAATAGAATTCTATTGTTGATTGAGTGTCCCAGGACGCTTAAAACAGGTACGCACTTTCGAACAAATTTGCGTTTCATGATACGTAACAAATTTATTTGCATCACGCCACTAACAAATATTAAAAATGCGTCCGCGGCTTTACGTGACCTAACAAATTATTGTTACGTGCATAAACCTTGGTATTTTTTTAACCGACAGTCAAAAATCTAACTGTAAAGTTGAACCAAAAACAAAGCACTTAGAATCCATAAAATTTAAACAAAATCTTAATGTTATCGTGTCGACATTTGATTTTGATTTCTATACAATTTATTAGGAATATTATGAAGACTAACCGTTCTAAAACTAAAGTGAGATAGGGCTGGCCATAACTCTAAATACAGCCAAATGAAGTAGACAGATGATTGACGTAATGAGGGCTATCGCGTATTAATTCGCCGCTAGAGGCGCTAGTGTATCGTGAGGTCTCCGAAATGTCAAATGTTACTGTTTGTGGCGTAGACTGAGAAGGCTATAGACGGCGGGGTAACGTAACCGCTATATTCCCTTTCATTCGCGTATCACAGTTATACCACTTCGACTATGTTACCCACAAAATAGGGAGATTGTTATTGTGAAGCGTCAGTCAGTAATTTTACGCGTCCATACAGTCTGACAGAGGAAATCTAAAGGGAATTTTGATACTAATCGTTCAAAGGGGATTTTGACATTTTTTGTGTCAAAATCCCCTTCAGCTTAAACTTCTAGGACCAAAGGGGTTAGATGAAACGAAAAGTTTCAAAATCCCTTATAAAGAGGATATCGAAACGGGATTTTGAAACTAACCCTTTTAATATACATGTTATCATTAGGATAGAATAAACACATCGACTGTCCGGGTTATTCTGGGTTATTTATTATTATATTATGTAAAAGTAACGTTACCAACTGTCACCTTTTGTTCCCGATTCGACAAGTATGATGTTACAAGGTCTATTGATCTATCACGAATTCCGTTGTGTTTTAGTTTCAGGATAAGTCAGTTTACCTTTTTACTCTTTGAGGTTAGGTGCGTGGTGGTCCACGCTGTCAAACGTCTCTCTCTGTAGATCGTCCCTTCGTAAATCCGAACTATTTCTCATGCAGTATCCTATTTTTGTTAAAATGTGCCAACATTTATTTTACGGACTATTAGATTGCTTTCAAAGTGCCTTGAGCAAAGTCGAGAGTATTTAGTGGGCTCCCAATTGTTCTTGCTGGTAGCAGAAATCCATTTTTTTTAAATTTCCGTGTCAATTGGAAAACTGAAAATAACAAAAACTCCAAGATGAGTATTCATTACATACTTATCTTATACATAAATATAAATTTCATAATCGTAAGTCACAGGTATAATAATATGAACATAATGGTAAATATTGACATTATGTAGGTACGGGACGCCATAATTGTAAGCGAAGAGGTCGGACCTCGGGTAATTTTAAAACTTTAGCTGGCAACATAGTTTTGTGGTTATAATTGCGCGAATATTTAAAATAACATTATTACGAATTGAAATAAATGGTCGTGAACCTCAGCTTAAATAATACTTACAGTTAAATCGTGATTCAGAAAGTAATTACAACATACAATCAAGAAATATGTTTACTTACGCGTGAAATGTAATACCTTCAATTTTTCGTTCACTACGGCTTTTACAGCCCATAACACTGCACGCCACCATAATAAGTTAACAAATCAAATAGTTTTCTAGCTTATAACGTACAATTAACGAGTTGTAAAAGCATAAAACAATGAAAATCACTGAAACAATCATTGACAGTCGCATTGTCTGACATCAAAATTCATGTCAAACGAGTTGCTAAGATAAACGGTGATAAGGACAACTATATTGTAGCTACATCTCTTTCTTACAAGGGCTAATATGATATTATGCGTCCTTTGTTGTGTGAATGAAACAAAACATATCATGCCGTCTATAGCCTTCTCAGTCTACGGTTTGTGGGCTACGCGGGTTTATTTTTAATTAGAATAATATTGTGAATATTTTGCAATACCGATTTGATTAAAGGATTCCCATTTTGCAGTTTTCATTATGTGACATTGACAAACTATTGTGCGAAGCGACATTTTTTTACGGTATCGGTTTTATTGTGATTATTCTAATAACCGTTTCTTTCTTACCGAGTACCAGCGGGTCTACCGCGTAACTAAAATTGTAATGAACATCGACATCGGTATTAAACTTCAATACGATCGTGAGAGCCTAAACTTTGAGCTATAATCCGATAGGCGGCGGTGACGTAGTCGATTGTTAAGTTGTTAGTAGTTATTTTATATAGCACTAGATGTCGGTAGTTTTATTCATATTTATTTAGTATTATATTAATAACGAAAACTTCATTTTAACATAACAAAATTGCACAGATTATTAATATTAACACAAACTGATAACTAAGGTAATTTTTTTTTAGCGATGCGGACTAAGAATTCTGAATTATTTTTGACTACTGGAAAAAATTTCATTAGAAATAAGGAGTTCCATTGTGCTCATATGTCTGTAAGATTTTTATTACCATGTTTCCTTGTGTGTACATTAATAAATAGGTAAAAAATAAAAGGTTTCCTTTAAAATGCTTTTTCTTGATATTTATTGTAGGGGCTTATATCGAGCAGTTATGCTAAGGAGCCAATAGGGTAGCGGGGGATGCGATAGACTGACAAAAAAAATTGCTATGAAAAAGAAGTCACGTCCATATTGGTCTGGTTACAAGAAACATGGAGTTGACACTGTCCAACAGTGGGACGTCACGGAAATGGACATTAGTGCTAGAGCTTCGGTTTAAATTCTAGCCTTTTTAATACTATGAGAAATCTATGTGGAGTCAGCTAATCAGGCTAGCGTGGTGGACTAAAGACTTAGCATTTCTCGTTTCGAGGTCGAGATCTATAGAAAATACTTCCCACGCAGATAAACAATGGGATTATATATGGCGTCGCCTCTATTCACCTCTTGCTTACACAGTCGCTATCTGCACTCATACCCGCTGGTAAAAACCGCAAAAAAATTACGTTATTCACGCGTTACGATAAGATTTTTGAGTAGCAGAAAATAATTTATTCCATATAATTTTATATTAAGTATTAAATTGATTTATTTAGTAGTCTCCATGATTAAATTATTATAATAAATATTATTTGTAAATTGATGTACCTATTATTTAGATAATTTAGTTACTTAACTCATTTGATTTTAAAATACCAATCAGATTGGTTCCGACAACTAAAAATTTCCAAATAGACTAACATACCTATGGTTTTAATTAACATAATAGGTACCGTGTCTGCTGACAGTACGGGCTGGAAGAGCTGCCATTTCTAATCCCATTCTTAATCCGCACGGATAGTACTTACTATGCTTTGGAATTAGGTACTTTTTTATTGACCTTTAGAAGTTTTGTTTATTCACTTCGACGGTCTTAGCGTATGCTCAGTACAATTTCAGCGTGAGTCCTTACTATAAATTCCAAATCAAAGTATAAGCTAAGCATACAAGCTTAGCAAAGTTTAAGTAAAGTCTGAGCTAAGAACGCACTATGCATCTCAGCCCGAAACGCTCTAGCCCAACAGTGGGACAGTTATGGGTAGAATTATTGTATTTCATGTCGAATCAGCCGGTCGATTCAATGTGAGATAAATCGTGGGAGATCGTGAAAAAGGCCGGCTTATACTGTGATCTGCGAAATTATTTCAAATTAGTTTAAAGGAGTTTGCTGTACACCGTATGCCATGACGGTATTAGGACCGTATCAGACGAAATTAAGATCACCTACTATTTACCTCGTACACAATGGGAATTGGACTCCTGACTCATCAATAAACGGGATATTTTTTTATGTAGTGCGCTAAATTAGCAGAGTGATTCAGTGTCCGCGGGTCTACCGCGTAACTAAAATTGTAATGAACATCGACATCGGTATTAAACTTCAATACAATCGTGAGCCTAAACTTTGAGCTAACTTGTATTTTTTTTACCGATCATAAAGATAGGAGTCCCAACTATATGATAGGTAATTTTTTTACAAGTTAGCTCAAAGTTTAGGCTCTCACGATCTTTACTTACTGTTACTGTTAGCCTACATCATCCCACTGCTGGGCAAAGGCCTCCCCCCATGATTTCCAGGCTTTTCGGTCTAGAGCCAGTGTGAACCATCGAACTCACGAACCAGTGTGAACTCACGATCGTATTGAAGTTTAATACCGATGTCGATGTTCATTACAATTTTAGTTACGCGGTAGACCCGCCGTTCTCAAATGCAACCGCAGTTCATTCCAAAACCAAATTAAAATTTGATTTTGTATGGCTTGCGCTAGTAAATTATGCGTGTCCCCCATACTAAGTCGAATTTTCGTTTTGTTTTAAAGTGTATCCCAATACTAGGTTAATCTAAAGTAGTCCAGTAAAGTTTAGTCAATACCAACTTAGTGAGCGATTTTTAATACAAATCTGTTTTTTTTACGGATAAGGTCCTCTTTCAGTCATTTTGACAGTGTATTGAGCATTTTAACGCCAAAAAAAGGTATATTAATATATTTCTACATGAAAAAGATTTTAAAAACTAACTATTCTTCATAGGCTCTTTGAAAAAGGTAGGATTTTTAGTTACTATAATACAATGTGCTACCTTAGTAGTCCTGGTCCCTTTAAGGGATTATTGTACTCATCAGTATGAACAACTTTTACTATAGGACCAACACTGAAATAGCGACAAATGTCTGCTGTTCTATACATAGATTATAGTACGGACAGGACACAAGTATTTCCTTCAAATCGTGCTTTGAAATAATGTTTTATTGATGTTTGACTATTTTTATTTTTTGTATCTGACTAGAATGTTGAAGACTGAATGTTGACATTGTTATTGGTGATTTCGACTAGGATGAATGATTTTGACATTATTTTTATTGGGTTGGGTTGACACCATTAATAAGTTTAATGTAATGTTAACATAATTGGCTAAATGTATGTACTAACACTAGTGTTTAAGAAGTATATGTAATTACTAACAAATTGGATTTTATTATCTGGAAATAAATGATTTGATTTGATAGTCGAGTAATGTTGAAATATTTTAACGGAACAACAATTTTTTTTTCTCGCGATTTCAAAGTTGGTTCCATAGTAAAAATTGTTCATAATGATAAGTACAATAAAGGAGTCGGGACTACAAAGTTAGGACCGTATACAGGATTTTTTTTATATAGTGCGTATAATTTGTAGTATTCAGTCTCTGTTCCTAAATACAACCGCAGTATTGGGATAAACTTTAAAACAAAACGAAAATTCGACTTAGTATGGGGGACACGCATAATTTACTAACGCAAGCCATACAACATCAAATTTTTATTTGGTTTTGGAGTGAATTTTAGTACTGCGGTTGCATTTGGGGACGTACACTGAATCACTCTGCAAATTTTGCGCACTACATCAAAATATCCTGTATATACAATTTTTTAATAACCAGATAAATATAAAAAGCATATTCCGCTTATTCTGCATTATTTTAATTATGAGGCCGGTAAACGCGGTGAGACGTCAGAGCTCCTTGAATTAGAGCGCCGAACGCGGTAAACGCGACGAAAAGATGTTGTCGTAAACATTTTTTTTAATTCTTACCCTCATGTTTCTATTAAACGTACCCTCGGGTTATTTTTAAAATTACCTTTGGGTTTCAACTTACCCTTGGGTTTCTTTGAAAACTTACCTTAAGGTTTCTTTTAAACTTACCCTCGGGTTATTTTTAAAATTACCCTTGGGTTTCTTTTAAACTTACCCACGGGTTTCTTTTAAACTTACCTTAGGGTTTCTTTTAAACTTACCCTCGAGTTTATTTTAAACTTACCCTCGGGTTTCAGGAACCGCGCTTGCCGCGTGCCGAACGCGGTAAACGAGACGAAAGACGTTTTCGTAGATAATTTTATAAAAACATATACTTGGGTTACGTATGCTTCGCGCGCGCAATCAATAATTTTGTTGATTATTATGAACATTTGCTAGAATTATGAAAGAAAGCTTGCTACTGTGGTGATTAGGGTATAACTTCCTTTTGAGAGTCCTATCTCCAGCAGTGGTCTGCGAAGCCCAATTAAAAGACTACGAAGCTTAATAACTCAAGTTTCTTATCCAAGCCTAAAAATCCTACCTTTTTAAAAGAAAACGCCCAAAAAAAATCAAACATCGACATGTTAAATTCTTAAGTAACAAAATCGTAACCTAAATATTTCTTATTTTTTCTTCTAACCCTGGACGCTACCTTCTTAGGATCTTCATAATCTTCATCTTGATCATAAACATTATTCTCGATCACCCAATCAGCTTCCTCTTTCACCTGTCTCAGCTCCACTTCTCGGTTAGAGGACAACCGTTTCTTCTTCCGCTTCCCAGAATCATCTTTGGACCGTTTCTTCGGTCGTTCATCGAGGACCAGATGCTGATATTCTTCAACGATGTAATTTTCTGGCTCGTAACTCGTTGTGATTTCTACACCAACCGATGGATCCACATCGGGTAGGATGTAGTAATTCTCGAAATCTCCTTGTAATGTGATCTCGTTCATCTCAGCGGTGAAGTGTCTTTTCTTCTTCCCGGATGCACAATGTTTTATGTAAGCGTACTTTGGTTTTGTGTCATCGGGGAGGATGTTGACGGTCCATTCTGCGTTCTCAGTTTGTGTTGCAGGTATTTCTTTGACTTCTTCCATGGTAATTTCTTGTTCTTCAGCGATCTCATAGATAAAGTTATCCGAGATGGTATTGTCATCCATGATTTGCAGTACCTCCGTGCTTTGGGGTTCAGCTGTCGATGTTGATGATGTTTGTGGGATTATCTGTGGGAGAAAGTTTTAAATATTACATACAACACAGTTTATTACATTATTAGTGGAAAGAAAAATACAAGAAACTTGAGTTTTAATTTAGTAGTTATTAAGTTTTTCTTTTTCGTTTATATAAATTAGGTTTACTTGTTTGGTTTTAAAGAAAGAAAGAAAGTTTATTGGCACATAAATGCTAAAAACACATAAAATAAAAATAAAATAAAATCAGTAGTTGTGCCAAACGGGCCAGCAGCTCAGCATAATGTTGGGTGTCAGTACGTTAATACTGATTACCCAACGCTGGTTTTCAGCTGCAACCCAGGGTGCCATACGCTCGAAACAAAAAACAGAGATAAATCAAGGAGAAAAATGAAAAAAAAAAACAGTAGGTATTGTTTTACGTGTTTTGTATTTTATTTTTTTGTATATTTGTGGTTTTGTGCTGTCTAATAAACGTATTTCTTTCTTTCTTTCTTAGTATTAGCTTCTCAAAGTAATTATTTTAAGGTTCGCTTGGATGATTACGCTCTATCCTTAAAAAACTCAACCCACATACCATACTGCGATCGGACTTCGGAACCTTTAGATGAATTTCAGAAAACTCAAAACTGAGCTGCATCGAGGATCCAAGTTGCCATAATTGGCTTTTTCCAGGAAGTTCATACAATTCCATGTTTTTTAATGGTGAATGAGTTTCCACGACTTTTGCAGGTTTTCAAAGTTTTCTAGGTCTGTGGCAACCATATCTAGTACCCACCCCATTCGAGCTTGGAACATGGATATTCAGCCGCATCTGCGGGTCTACCGCGTAACTGAAATTGTAATGAACATCGACACTGGTATTAAACTTCAATACGATCGTGAGAGCCTAAATTTTGAGCTAACTTGTATTTTTTTTACCGATCATGAAGATAGGAGTCCCAACTATATGATCGGTAATTTTTTTACAAGTTAGCTCAAAGTTTAGGCTCTCACGATCGTATTGAAGTTTAATACCAGTGTCGATGTTCATTACAATTTTAGTTACGCGGTAGACTAGCTGGTAAGACAGGGAGCTGACCCCATTGTTGGGATAAAGCTGGACAGATGAAGATGGTTTACCTCTATAATCTGCCTCGGGTCAGGCATCTTGGTGATGACCTGCTCCGACTGCGTGATAGAGGCTTCTGCCTTATCAGTTTCCACCTTAACAACCCACAGCTGCTTCCGCTGGAGATTCTTCATGGATCTGGAGACAATATTGTTGTGAGTATTTGGGTTATAAAATTTGAGATCAACCAAGTATTTGTTTTATTTGCAAAACTAACAGATTATAGACAGATTCTAGCCTAGAATCTAAATAATATATAACTGTCGTAATATCGTATGAATAACTAACGCGAAAACCCGCGATTCTGCTGCTCAATGTATCGAGTGTGGATGGGCCCTAAATTTATTTTTTCTTTTTTTTTTACATTGCCCCTCACTAGGATTTCTCCTGTATCGAGGGTACAGTTTACAAACATACATGTCACATGCACACACAACCAGACCCGAAACAACTATCTGTAGATCATACAAATATTTGTTCCGTGCGGGGATCGAACGCGCGGCACGTAGCGCAGAAAGCTAATCGCTTAGCCACTGCGCCAACCGTGTCGTCAAATTTTGTATGGCTTGGCGCTAGTAAGTTATGCGTGTTGCTCATACTAAGTCGAATTTTCGTTTTGTTTTAAGTGTATCCCAATACTGCGGTTGCATTTAGGAACAGAGACTGAATCACTAAAAATTATGGGCACTACATCAAATATTATCATGTATGCTAGGAGCTTTAATCGATGTGATTGTCTTAAATAATATAAAACAAATAATAATAATATATAATAAATACTATTGTTATGTATATAACCAGTGATCGGAATCGGTGACGGTAATTCACCTAAACTTCGAGGCACAGAGACAAAAAGTGGAGACTTCCTTACGACAACATTTTTTCTGAGACAAAAATTGTCCCAGGTTTCGGGACATCACTCAAGTACATTAATAATTAATGCAATTAATACAGTAAACGAATTCAATTCAGGTTTTTGTTTCCCATAATTGATAAAAAATCAGTAGGCACCATTCACGTTTGCCACCATTGCTAATTATTAATCAGATTTTCTAGATCCTAAGATAATAAAAACGAATATAATTATAAATCTAAAATAACTAGTCTTCTATTTTTTTAAATGAGAAAAAACGTGTCTTCTGAATTTTTGTCAATTTTGGGAAATAAAAACCTGAATTCAATTCGCTAACTGTCTGTATTAATAAAATACCTAAAATTAATTATTTTTGTGCAGTGATGTCCCGAAACCTGGGACAATAATTGTCCCAGAAAAAATGTTGTCGTAAGGAAGTCTCCACTTTTTGTCTCTGTGCCTCGAAGTTTAGGTGAACTAGCAACACCTATTCCGATCACTGGTTATAACAATAATATAATTTTTGTTTTCATTTTTATTTTATATTTAGCATGTGGTGACTTTATTTTGCAAACAAAATAAATTATTTTTCTTTCTTAACATGGTACTCACAGATAGCCCAGTGTATCCACCAGTTGCCTCACGTTGAGTCTGGAGACGCTCTCCTGCTTCTCCTTCGCAGGTTCGATGCTGTAGTTGTGCTCCAAGCGAATTATTTCAGCGACTGGGAACAAATTGATAAACCGTCATAAAAAGGAAATAAAATTTGGCCCTCGACTCTCGAAATATTACAATGTCAATTCAATTCCCATGCTTTTTAGTGCAATAAATATCCGCCCAAAATTCAACGAATGTCCATTAAAGGCAAATCGCTATTCTGCTAACATTTTGAACAGACAGATATTAAAATTGATATTCTCGCGCAAACATAAAAGTCAAAAATGAGATTGAAATGAGTAAGAAGATTGAATTCAAATCATACTGAAATCGAACTGTAATTTGCAGATTTTTTGTCAATTAATAATATAATATCAGTTCGGTCAACTTAAAGTTATAGTGTAAATTAATTACGAGCATTGGGTTTCTGACAATAATCATACCGGTCGAACGGAATTATTCCTGATTGATTTCCTTTATTTTTGACTGGCCTGTTGGTCTAGTGGTTAGTGACCCTGACTGCTATGCCGGAGGTCGTGGGTTCGATTCCCACCCAGGACAAATGTTTGTGTGATGAGCATGATCATTTGTTCTGTGTCTGGGTGTAATTTATCTATAATATGTATGTATCTAGAAATATATAAGTATGTTTATCAGTTGTCTAGTACCCATAACACAAGCTCTGCTTAGCTTGGGACTAGATGGCGTTGTGTGATAGTTGTGGAATATTATATTATATTATATTATATTTTTCGAGAGCAAAGGGGACGCAGAATAGAATAGAATGTTTATTTGTAGGAACAGTAGTTTTACAAGGTCTTACAGTTAATGGTCGATAGAATCATGTTCCACCTTACAAAAGGCAGGCAAATATTAAATTACATGCACAGACTAGATAACAATCTCCGAACGCGGGAGAATTCAGTATAGAATTTAATTAGCCAGCTTAATTTCTGAATTGACGTAAGGGACCATCCATAAAGTACGTCACACGATAAGGGGGGGGGGGGTGACGAAATGTGACAAGGGGTGGGAGAGGTCCTAAGTTTCGTGACCTCACATTTCAAAATCATATTAAAAAATTTTTAAATGGAAATTAAACTGATTTCGGAACTGCTGTTTTAATTCAATTATTTCTAGATGTATAATTGCAAAATATGTGACGTCACACTAGGGAGCGGTCTCACAAATGTGATCAACTGTGACAAGGATGGGACGAAATTAGTGTGACGTACTTTATGGATGACCCCTAAGCTGCCGAACGATCACCTGCGGGTCTACCGCGTAACTAAAATGGTAATGAACATCGACTCTAATAAACTTCAATACGATCGTGAGAGGCTAAACTTTCAGCTACCTTGTAAAAAATATCCGATCATGAAGATAGGAGAGATAACTTCATTATTGCTCATTTTTTTACAAGTTAGTTCTAAGTTTGGTCTCTGACGATCATACTGAAGTTTATTACTAGTGTCGATGTTCATGACGGGGCCCCCCCTGTAGAGGGCCGAAGCCTGCCGGGGTCGCGGGACTTATCTCATTACCGTGACCCCGGAACGTAAAGGGCTATTGAAGGAACACCGTGGATTTTAGTCAGTACAAGTCTGACAGTCCCTCCCGCCCTGCCCGGGGTGGGAGGACTCATTTGATGATTTTACCACACTAAAAAAAAAAAAAAAGTGTCGATGTTCATTACCATTTTAGTTATGCGGTCGACCTGCGGCTCGTTTTGAGAACAAATAATAATCTACTTTACAATACTACGATCAAAGCTATGCGCGTCGGTAAACTTCGTGTGTCTTTGGAAACGCGAATAAATAAAAATAAAAGAATACTGACGAGTGACTGACGAGGTGCGGTCGGCCGGACGTTAGTAGCATAATATTCGAAATTTAATTAATTGAATTTCTTCTGTCATCTACTATTGATCAAGTAGATCAGAGATAAGTGATCGACCTAGTCTATTAATCCTATCGCTTGTAACAAATTGCAGTACCTTTGGGGGATCCTCCTATGAACTTTTCGAATAGACCTTGATAGGACGGGCCCCTGCCAGCGCCTGCAATAAGGCACAAATGTCAACACTAAAGGTGTTTGCCCACTACAGCGTACCACAAAACTGATAGCTACAGAAGACCGGCTACAATACAACGAGCGATAAGGCTGCCTATCCACTGAAGCAGAGCGAAGAGGTGACAAAATAACCAAAAGAGTCCGGTATTTCCTCTCCTCACGCGACAATACTTATTTTTGTTCTTTTTTTTTTGTTTAAGAAACGTTGCCCCTCACTAGGATTTCTCCTGTATCGAGGGTACAGTTTACAGACATACATGTCACATGCACACACACCCAGACCCGGAACAACTATCTGTAGATCATACAAATATTTGTTCCGTGCGGGGATCGAACCCGCAGCACGTAGCGCAGAAGGCTAATCGCTTAGCCACTGCGCCAACCGTGTCGTCAGTCAGTCGTCGTTATATTCTATTGGTTAATTTTTCTACTCTACGCTCTGTTTCAGGGGATAGGCAGCCTCACACGCGAACGCACACATAGACAAGTAGTCACGATACGTTCCGGTGATACATTTCGCAAACAAACTGCTTTGAACGACTGCGGCCCGCTTAGAGTTAGTAACTCTGCGTCTGGACGCCAGGCGCAAACGATGTTAGTATTAAGTATGGTTGACCGGAAAATTTGCCGATTGTACGTACGGCGATCTCAAACTAAGGGCCATGTGCACCAAAAATATAACAGATGTTTAAAATTAAATCGGCAGTTTACACGTACAAAAATTCTTGTTTAGGAGCCGTCCATTAATAACATGATGTTTTTTTTAGAATTTTTTAATCCCCACCTCCCTCTTGGTGATACGTGGTGAGGTTTAAGACTAACTATCTCCCGCCCCTACCCAATATCACGTGTATTTTTAGTACCTACAAAGAATCTTAAAATTTCTAGAATATTATCTTTAAATACAGGTTTCATTAAGCCACGTTTGACGAAACAATAAATACACGTGATATCTTACTTACTACACCCCCGCTCTCCCTTGTGATTTTTGCTAAACCCCCTCCCCCCCTTGGAAGCCTCACGTGATTAATAGACGGCCCCTTAAACGGCTGATTTTGCCTTAATCATCTGTTATGTTGGCGATGAACTTGGGCCAGTTAGTTAGTCAGGCGAACGTACGCTTAACTACAGTTGAGATTGCCGTATGTTCGCGTCTATGTGCGCGTGCGTCTGTTATAGCTTTTTGTATGGAACCAGCCTTCTGTAGTTATCTATTTTGGACTGTATCATACCATGACCGTAATAGAAGCGTATTAGATAAACAAAATGGCGATCACCCACTATTCAGTTTATACACAATGGAAATTGAACTCTAAAATCATCCGCATATAGTCCGACCGCTTAACTGAGACGTTTGGTGCGGTAGTTTAGGAAGAAGTTGCGCGGTGCGGGAGGGGTGTGACGCGAGATGTCAGTCACAGGCCCATGATACGCACCATGAAGCTTAGCTTAGCCAATAGTAGGCGTGTGTCACACCCCCCCACCGCGATACTACCTCCAATACAGACCAACTATCTGAGTTAAGCGTTGATACTATAGATTTTTATTTGTTTACAAAATGAGCTGGTCCGGTTAAAAACAGTCTAATAGGTGTTACCTCATATAAATGTAAACAAAGAATATTTATTTTTGCTCGATATGCTCTATTATGATCATAGTATGGTACGATGTAGTGGGTAGAAACCTTAAGGCCTATATCAATAAACAGCTTTCATTTGAGAACTCACTCACAACAATGTACGAATTAGATAAATTTTATTTTATTTCATACATACTGTGATTTTTAGTTTTTTTTTTTACATTAATTGGTAAGCCAAATTGACATTCTAATATGGCTCTATCGACTTTGTTTCCCAACAGGAATGTTTCCGCCGAACAACCGAACGAAATCTATTTCCTATACATTTTCTATGAAAACATACCTTAGTATGCAAGTAATCTTAAATCACTGTTACACTAATCTACATACATATCCTTCCTCTCAAAAATAATTTCAAATTGCAGTCTCACTAGCGCCACATTTTGCGTATTTTGAGTGGATTAGCGGATGTTTATTGAACTAAAACACATTGGAATTGGATTGAAAATGAAATCATTTCCGAGAGTAGTAAGGATGTTCACTGATAACGCTGTAACGCAAATGTGAACGCTCAAAACTGTCACGTCAACGCTGACGCCGCGAAAAGGTGGAGTATTTTGATACCAAATGACAAATAGAGCGTTGGTGTTAACGTTAATGGAGCGTTAAGCGTTAAGGGAAACAATGCCTGAATACAAGTTAAAAATCTCTAATTTCACAGTTTCCCTAGTGTAAGCGTCAACGCCAACGTTCTTTATCAAGAGCGTTTACAAAACACTGCAGTGCGACGACGCATCACAAATATCTACAGTGTTGTGTAAGCCCTAAAGCTTTGGTCTTTTGATCCGAACGCACAACGCTGCGGTAAGCGGTTTCAACGCAGCGTCTAGATGCGGCGTCGCTGTCTGTGCGGAAAGGCGGTCAGTTGACTTTCCTGTAGATACCAAAAATCAAACAAATCCATGCTGACGCGCACCGCAGCTAATGAACGAGCACGACGGCGTCGTGACGACGCCGTGCTGTGCGGAGTACTTGCTCCCCACTTCCCCCTCACCGCTGACGCATACTTCGACGGAACAACAAAAGGCTAATTCACGTAATTTAATGACGCGCCGATCATACTGCAGTGACGCTCGAACTTGACGCGAGCGTATCTCACTGAATCTAAGAGAATACCAAATGTGTTGTTTTGATCAAAAATTTACTGCAACTGCGCGGCAACTGCACTTCTTTAGTTACGTGAATTAGTCGAGACATGATTCTAGATGTTTTTCATACAATTAAGTGTGTAACACCGTATAACCTATAGTTATACTATACCTATGTTTAGCAAATAAATTATTTTGATTTGATTTGATTTGATAACGCTTACCGCAGCGTTGTGCGTTCCGTTCAAGAGACCAAAATTTTAAGGGACTATAAAACATTGTTTTTGACCCCCGACAAAAAAGGGGTGTTATAAGTTTGTAGCCTATATCTGTCTGTCTGTGGCATAGTAGCTCCAAAACGGATGGACTGATATCAATGCAATTTTTAAAAAAATAATTTCTAGTTTATTGGTTCTTAGATATGTTTCATGAAAATCTGTTTCTAGTTGGAGTCGGGGGTTTTTGAACGGTTAGGTTATTTGAATATCTTACATTTTTTATCTGTCGCTGTTTGCACAATGGCGGCAGGTTTCTCCTGGTGCGTGAGGAGTTCGGGTAGCATTGGAGAGTCGATCCATAATCCTTGGTTGTCCAACTCGAAATGATAACTGTAAAAAAACCACATTATATTTGGTATAGTACTCGCAAACCTTTATGAGCCCTGAACTGAGCTCTAAACTCTCTCTATCCCTCTAGCACCAAGAATAAGCGTACTATTATAGGTGCTAGAGGGAGAGAGGGAGAGAGTTCGAGGGCTCATAAAGATTTGCGCGTACTATACGCACGGCTACTTAACAAGCTATACATTTCCAGTATAATGCGTAAAAGGCGCGTAGCGCCAAGTGTTTTGAGCATGGTTGCGAGTTGCCTGGACTGTGTGTACGTGGGTCACTGTTGTGCCGTCTCATGGGATGTCGCAACAGTGATCAACAGTGATAGGAATAGGTGGTGGTGCTAATTCACCTAAACTTCGAGGCACAGAGACAAAAAGTGGAGACTACCTTACGACACCATTTTTTCGGGGACAAAAAAAAAGCTCCCAGAAGACGTAGTCTCAGCCCAAAATATAAATCAGTTCAAGAATCGACTTGACAAGTATTCTCAACTGCAAGAATAAAACCAAGTGGTGAACAGCAGGATACAGGCACTTACCAGTTGTCTCAACTGCCTGCCTGATAAATAAATAATAATAATAATAGAGGATGGAGGTTCCTTTCTCTGCAGCCCTAGCCGCCGGTAGCTTGGACCCTGTTCCCGATGCCGGTGGCCTACTACCTACTCCTTTGTATTTTTAAATGTTTTTATTTTATTTTTTATTTGTAAAATTATTTAAAAATATGAAAGAATGTAAGTATTAAAAATTGAATAAAGGTCATAATAATAATAATAAAAATTGTCCCAGGTTTCGGGACATCCCTTAAGTACATTAATAATTGATCGGTTTTGATGCGGTTTTTTTAATAGATAGAGAGATTCAAGAGGAATGTTTATATGTATAATACTTTCATATTTAATGGAAGGATAGTAGAGAAACTGCATCCGCGCGAAGCCGGGGACGGGTCGCTAGTTTGGTTCTAAATTTGCTTACGTTTACGTTACTATACGTTAAAACATTCGTGCTTGGCCCACAGGTGATACAAAGTGACTCACCCGCATAGCTGGAGGCTGACATGTCTCCAGAGACACTCGCTCTCCTCGTGCATAGCTCCTTCAATCCAGTCTTGTCGTTTGGTGTCATTGTCTGTAGATACATTGGCACTGTGGAAAAAAAAACATAGTTTATAGTTTTTTATTTAACTTGCCCCTCTCTATGATTTCTCCTGTATCGAGGGTACAGTTTACAAACATACATGTCACATGCACACACACAGACCCGAAACAACGATCTGTAGATCATACAAATATTTGTTCCGTGCGGGGATCGAACCCGCGGCACGTAGCGCAGAAAGCTAATCGCTTAGCCGCTGCGCCAATCGTGTCGTTTGTTTTAAGACTGATTCGTTGGTCTTCTGGTTGTAAGTGTACTTGCTAAAAATGAAGGTCATGGGTTCAATTCTTGAGTCGTCTGATTGATATCAAAGGATTTTTTTTTAAATCTTCCTATTTAAATCAATTGTCTTTTTCACTGCAACGAAAACAAAAACCGGCCAAAAATATCTAAGGATTTCCCCCGATAAAAACCACGGCGCACGTACGTACAACGTTTAACTACCTACACATTTTTTTTTTTTTTAGCGTGGTAAAATCATCAAATGAGTCCTCCCACCCCGGGCAGGGCGGGAGGGACTGTCAGACTTGTACTGACTAAAATCCACGGTGTTCCTTCGATAGCCCTTTACGTTCCGGGGTCACGGTAATGAGATAAGTCCCGCGACCAACTACCTACACTTAGGTAAGGATTCGGGGAATCCCCTGAAATTTTTGAATAAAATTAAACCCTTATTTTTAATAGTCACACACCATCAAGGACTTAAAAAAAGAAATAATTGATTTAAATGGCAAAGTTAAAAAAAAAGTCATTTGTTTTAAATCATCACAACTTTGCTACATCCTGTATCTATTTATTAATATGTGAAGAGAAAACTTTGTACCCCTTTTTAAGCATGTTACGCTGAGGAGTGTAAGATTTCAGCATAGTTAAAGTTTATATGGAGAAGGTGTGCAGACAGCTAAAATTTATATGTGGTCGAATTTCGACCGCTGGGCGACCACTTAATAATTTGTTGTCTGTGTGGTCGCCAGATGAAGATTTCTCAAGAAATTATGGATGCATTCAAGTAATATGTTATCACTACCACATATAATAGAATAGAATAGAATAGATCTTTATTTCATGTAAACCAGATACAGGCACTTATGAAATGTCGAGACTCTAGGTGACTCTAGGTGGAGCTCTAGGTATATCATAGTAAATTATTGCCAGTACAGATATACTCATTACTGTTTTGTGTTGGTACTTGTAAATTATTTATGTTAGGTATTGTGAAATACATGGCTTTGCTTAGGTAGAATATAAACTATTGAAAATGTATGGGTGATTGTTACTAACTATGTAAAAAAATCTTGGAAGTTAAATTTGACCCACTTCCCGGTTTCCGATTATGCTGAAATTTTGCATACACGTTTAGTTTGGATGACAAAAGCGTTTTCTTTCGTTTTTTTTTTTTTAAACTATAATATTCTTAATTTCGTTATGTATGTATCAGTGGCGTGCATAGACATTTCTTACAGGGTGGGGGCCAGTCAAGTATTTATTACGTAAGCACTACAGGGGGGCGGGGGGGTCATTGCTTTGCTTATTATTGATGACATGGGAGATGGGGGGGTCTGGATGGTGATTACGTCAGCAATTTTTTTTTTTTTTTCAGATTTTGGTTTTCTATTCCAATCCTATTCCTTATTTCTAGACTTATGTGTATAGGTAGTCATCTTTTCAATGGAATTGTTACAATTTGATTGATCCGTGTAATATTGCCTTTACGAATGTAATTAAAACATGACAGAATTTTTAACAAATTTTTACCCCCTATTTTACCTCTTAGGAGATGATTTTTCAAATAAGCTGATATAAGTTTCCTGATTTTTACGGAAAATGCATACTAATACCAATTTTTATGAATTTAACTTTGAATATAACAGATTGATCATACAAAGTTTCACCCCCTATTTCACCCCCTCAAGGGCAGATTTTTCAAAAACACTGAATTATTTAATGTTTCTTTATTTTCAATCAAAAAGCCAAATACAAATTTTCATTGATCAAACTTAAAAAATGACAGATTTTCATACAAAGTTTCAACCCCTATTTTAGCCACTTAGGGGTGAAATTTCTTAAAATCATTCCTTAGTATTCACCAAGGACTGCTGTTCCATACATTTAGTTGAGTAATTAATATTAAATTATTTGTATAGAACAGCAGAATTTATTTTTCATTATTTCAGTTGGTCCCATAGTAAAAGTCTGTCGGAACTGGTCAGCTTGTAACTGCCATGGCAATCTTATTCACAGGCAAATCATTATTATCCTAGTCTTATTTTCATTCACATTAAATTACATTATTCTCGCAGCTCTTACCACAACATTGTACTGATAAAGATTATAATCTATTTTTTGAAAAGAGTTACCATGGAGTTTCTTGCCGATTCTTCTCCATAGGGTCTACTATTTGGAACCGTGCACCTAGAGTCTCGACATTTCATAAGTGCCTGTATCTGGTTTACATGAAATAAAGATCTATTCTATTCTAAAGTAGTTCATAATGATGAGTACTATAACCTTTAAAGGGCCTCCGCTAACATAGTAGGGCCTTACATAGTAGGTGAGGCTACTCTACATGTAAATTTTGTCATCCATAGCCTTTATACCACACAGTGGGTCTCAAATAGCAAGAAACGGCAACGCTGCAGGCCAAGAGATGGTGTGATGAGCTGGACGTCTATCTAAAGGATTGGCCCCAAATTGCTATAGACCGGGAAATGTGGAAGGAGGGAAGGGAGGCCTTTGCTCTGCAGTGGGATACTACGGACTATTAATAATAATAGCCTTTATCATCCCATGCAAATTATAAATATTGATAAGGTTAATTTAAAAGGATTACTTGGCCCGATGGCCTTGTATTGCCAGAAAAGGATAACAGCATATATTTTCTCATGTGAGTAAATGAGCACGTGAAAAATTGTGCTTTTATAGTGATTTTTAAGTAATGTATTTGAAAAAAATCTATTTATATTATTAGAAAAGACATTACTGTTTTTTTTTGTGTAGAATTCATGTAAAAGTAATGACATGTTAGAGAGAAATTTTAAAATTTAGGGTCAAAATGGCTTTATTTTAAGTTTTTTTTTTTACAAAGATTCAACTCAATTTTAAACAATTTAATTAATACAATTGTCCCGTGACATGCTTAAGTAAAACATATGCTTTTTATATGGCGAATGCAATCAAGGATACATTGACAACAACTACTTTTATAGTATAATGTGTTTGAGGATGTAATTTCCTAAGACCCAATAGGCAATGTGCCAACTGCCAGTAATTATTTAGGTGACTTGAAATACTTAGAAATCAACACTGCAACTAATGTAAGAGACTTAGAACTATATATAGATAAGTATGATAGATCTATAGAAATATAAATGAGGAATATATTGAGCTATAGAGATCATACTGATTGTGGTAACAAAGAGCTTATACTACTGAACAAATAGTACATTATACATGATTTCTTACACTATAAATCACTACCAAGAACAATTACTCACTGTTACAAAAAAAATTGGTTATAAAAGGTAAAATCTATTGATGTTTTTATACCATTCCTGATTTGTATCTCATTGTACTAATACCGAAAAAAGGGTTAGAGTTGTATTTTTAGAGTAAATAAGATTTCTAATGGAAAAATACTGGATCAAAAATACATAAAGCTAATTATGTTTACAATCAGTTTATACACTTCTGATTTTTTCGAGGTCACACGAGAAAACCATAGACACTTTCTCAGTGGCATAAATGATTAAAATAAATATTAGAATCAAGGGATAATATAATCAAAACAAACTCACTTGTAGAATGAGAAGCTGCAGACTACATCATATTCTAAATTACAGCCTTCGACCACACACTTTAGAGCACTCATTATGCTGTGGAAGCCCGCTACCAAAAATGGACACCTCACAATCACATCATAGTATTAAAGTTAAAACAACGAAATAATAACATTTAGCGCCCAAACCAACTTTCAAACAAACTAATTTGATGTATCTTTAGAAAATTATCAATCAAATGTCGAAATTGACGTGCTGTCACGAAAAGTCGAAAATTTTAACAAATGCGTCAAACGCGTGCCATGAAATGGTGATGTAATTCGGCGGCAAAATGTACTGGCAACACTGTTTAGTGCTTACCGCTGTGCTTACAGAATCGATTGAATCGATTAATCAATTATATTTTTAATCAATCATGTCTCGGATTACATCCGAAGTTTCAACAATTAGGAAATGATTTTTTTTTGTAAAGCAATAAAACAAAAAATGCGTACCTTGCAATCGATGCAAAAATCTTAAATAATGAAAAAGTTTATTTGCCATACAAAAGCAATGTCAAGCACTCCGTTTGATATGTTATGCTATATTCTTTAGGTATTTAATGTGTATAAACAAATGGCACTTGCATAATGTGTCTGGCTGAGTCTATTTTTTAAAACAAGAACCTACATTATAGAAAATCTAAATTAAATAATAATAATATTTTGAATAAAGGACTGAACAGGAGACTTTTATTTATTAAACGAAGAAGAGTATGAATTTCCATAGTATTCTGATGGTCTATTACAGATATTAAATATAAAAAAATTAACACAAGTATCGATTTCTATCTTAATTTAAACTGATAATCGATTAGCGAAGTTACCAGTTACAAATATTTACCACAAACAACATTATTTTATCATCGCACTGACGCAGACTTTGTCTATGGTAGGCTATGTTGAAAGATGTAAAAATAAATAGATGACTAAAATCACTGTTGTACTGTTAATTGAAACCTATAAACACAATTCAATAACTTAATATTTGTGAATATAATAAAATAACTTTAATTGATTACAGATACCGTGATTGTTAATTAGGTCACCATCGACAATTTTTGTTTGCCGGATGTTACGTAAGCCATAGTTCATTGATCGATAAATGTTTAGAAACTTTTTCAGGGTTTTCATAAATGGACATTGTATTTTGTTTGTAACAAAATATTTTGTTTAGAAGTTATTTCTGATAGTAGGTAACATCAAGATTTTTTCATGTCATATGTCAATTTTGTGACATTAATTTGTCAGTGACTTTATTGTGTCATTGAAGATTGAAGGCAAATCGAGTCAAATCAAGTCAAATTATTAGATTTGTTTTTTTTTTCTGAACTTCCATGTTCGCGTATGTTGCGTAATAAATGTTTCTATAGATAGCATTTCAATGCAAAGTATCTTAGCGTAAGCGGGTTCTTATCTGAGCAATGTATGCACCACACAGATTACTAGTAGCTTATGCACCGATGCGCGATGCGATCCAAAGAGAGATTGTGATCGTCGTAATCGCATATCGTATTCAGCACAATGACTAACATTTCAATCAACGAACGAGATGAATTATCATCAATAATAAATTTTTATACTCATAATTTATCGAGAAAGAAATCCTGTATTTCCCTAAACGGTAGCCAGAAGCGTAGCATGTAGGTAGTACCTAGTACCCCTAGTACCTACTGTAAATCATGATGGATTATTTAAATAAATATAGTTCAGTTACTAGGTTACCCTACCTAATTGTCTAGGTTATATGTCATAGAAATAGTTATAGGTACCTACTATATAATATCTCTATGGTTATACTCGAATGCATCTATAATTAATGACGGCACGGTTCCAGTGGCTAAACGATTAGCTTTCTGCGCTACGTGCCGCGGGTTCGATTCGCGCATCGAACAAATATTTGTATATATCTACACATAGAGGAAAGATTTACAGATAGTTGTTCCGTGTCTGGGTGTATGCATGTGACATGTATGTTTGTAAACTGTACCCACGATACAGGAGAAAGGCAAGTGTGAGGAAAACCTAGTTAGAAAAAAAAGATCAAAATAAAACTTCAACTCTTTATTATCAATCGAATTTCTTGGTTAAGCTGCGCTTGGCGCGGTCAGTCTTTGGATGGGTGACCGTTCTTTACACATTCCGAGATCTCCGCGGCTCGGAGAGCGCGTTACATATGTTTTAGCTCACCCCAAATACAATATGAGCTGAAAACCAATGATTCTAACTCATATTATATATAAATTCGCTGTGCCCGCAACTTCATAACAAAATTATTTTCTTGCGCGGAATCCTAATTCTTTTTTCTTTTCCAAAATAAAAAGTCGCTTTCCGCGTCTGTCTATCTGTTTGTATATCCCATAACTCCTCCTACACCACGCAACGAATTTTGATGCGGTTTTCACCATCAGTTAGATAATTTTTCACGGAAGGTTTATCTATATATTAGGTATTATTAATACGTGAAGAGAAAACTTTGTACCCCTTTTTATGGATATTGCGCGCACGGAGGAGTGTGAGATTCGGCATAGTTAAAGTTTATATGGAGAAGGAGTGCAGAAAGATAAAATTACGGTCGAATTTCGACCACAGGACGACCACTAGTATGTTTACTTTGATATTTACTGTGAGGATAGTAGATGTGCGGGGCAGGTACAATTAGATAATAAAAACTTTGATTTCGACGTAAAAATTGTGTGTAATCAGTAACAGCAAAAAAGCGGGAATAATCAAATTTAAAAAAAAAGTACAAATGGCATAGAAGAATAAAAAATACGACATTCGAATTTCGAATATCAAGCAAAGGAATTGCTTGTCTTCCTCATGTTCGGAATTTCGCAACATGCCCCCGCGCGTTGAAAGCTCGTCTTTCAACTGGAGACATCATCTTCCGGTAGTGGACAAATCTTGCTAAAGGATCTTCTAACAATACCGTTAGCCGTCTTGACATCCGCTACTCTGCTTATGCCATCAGCACCAGGGTAAACCTTTATAATACGTCCCATCTTCCATTTTAGCGGTGGGACGTTATCTTCCTTCAGCACGATTAAAGTGTCAGTTTTGAGAGAGTACTTGCAAGATCGCCATTTTACTCGCTGCTGAAGTTCTGCTATGTACTCCTTACTCCAGCGTGACCAAAAATGCTGACGTATCTGTTCAATACGCTGGAAACGAGTTAATCTGCTGACATGGTGATCCTTGTGGTCCTTTTCCGGCAAGGCAGTGAGAGGTCGGCCGATGAGAAAATGGCCGGGTGTGAGTGGCGTCAAGTCTTCAGGGTCCGACGACAGAGGAGTGAGTGGCCGAGAGTTGAGTATCGCCTCAATCTGCACCAACGTAGTATTAAGCTCCTCGAACGTTAAATTACAACTGCCCAACACTCTAGTTAAATGATATTTTGTCGACTTAACACCAGCCTCCCAGAGACCTCCAAAATGTGGAGAATACGCCGGTATAAAATGAAAATTAACACTGTCTAGGGCTGAACTTGCAGCCAAAGAATTACAATTAGTTTTCAGAAATTTTGATAGATCATTATATGCGCCAACGAATGAGGTACCATTATCAGAAAAAATGTGATTGGGTTTTCCCCTACGTGAAATAAATCGTCGCAATGCTAAAAGGTAATTATTGCTTGTCAAATCACTCTCTAATTCTAAATGAACCGCTTTAGTGGTGAAGCATATGAAAATGGCAATGTAAGATTTAATAATCTTACAACCGCGGCCTGAGCGACTAGCGCAAGCAACTGGTCCCGCATGATCGACGCCTACACGTTGAAATGGGTCACCTCTAGGGGAGAGTCGCTGCTGTGGTAAACTTCCCATCAGCGGAGCAAATACTTTGCCATTAATGCGACTACATCGCACGCATTGACGAAAACATTTTTTCGCTAATTTCTGACCACCGATTGGCCAGTAAATTTCTCTTATTGTGGCCAATAAAAGTTGAGGGCCAGCATCCATTAATTTCTTGTGTTCAAATTCAAATAATAACTTAGATAAATAATGTGTGGACTGTAATAAAATAGGGTGCTTTTTCTCATAACTAAAATTTGAATGATCTAATTGACCGCGCGAATTAACTTATTATCATCTAGATAAATATTAAATTTAAGTAATGGACTTTTTCTAGGCAAATCTTGATTTTTAATTAATAAATTATATTCAGGAAAGGATTGTTGCTGCGATATTCTAATTAATAATACTAAGGCATCATGCAATTCGTCATGATTTAAATAAGAAGTATTATGTATCGTCCCTTTCTTAACAATATTTACAAACCGTAACATATAGGCAACGGCTCGTTGAAGCCTAGAAAAATTAGAGAAACGACTGAAATTAATGAGTTCGCGTGACTGATTAGTGGAATTAGATAAAAATAATGAAACTTCAGGTCGAGTTTCAGGCAACTTTTCAACAGTACTTGGATTAATGGGCCAGTGAGATGCATCATGCTTCAAAAAATCTGGACCTTGCCACCATAAATTATAACACTGAAGAGAATTAACACTGACTCCGCGCGATATCAGATCCGCGGGATTCTCATCAGTAGGGACATGTCTCCAAGTACAGTTGCTAGTTCTATGTAATATTTCAGCAATACAATTGCGCACGAATGATTGAAACTTGGACGGTAACAGTTTGAGCCACCATAATACAATAGTTGAGTCCATCCAAAATAAATGTATCGACAGTAGATCGTCGTGAACCGTGGGCCATATTATTTGTACATTATTATTTAATAAAACTCTAGAAGTAGTAGAGCTACTTGCATTAAATACGACCTTGAGTTTAGTGGCCGTACTGCTTGCACGGAGGACACTATGATGTGGTATATAATAATTAATGCCTGAAAAGCTTGGCTTTAACTTTGAAATATGACCTAATGTTTCATACTCATCCATGAAGTCATTATACATTTTACTAAATGAATTGTTGTCTTGTAATTTACGCTCTAATGAAAGATAACAATTCTTAGCTCGCTGATAAGAATCTCCTAACACGTGTAGTGTCGGTTTTGATGGGATTCTAACGCAGAAGCGACCCTCTGCGAGGCGAGTCGTATTTTTCACAAAATGTTCCTGACATAACTTTACATCTGGAAAATACTGAGATGACTGAGGGCTAACTTCTTCAAGTTGCCTAAAACGCATAAGTTGGTTTTGAATGTTATCATCAGTACAGTCTGAATTCATAGAAACAAGTTGTGATAAATTACATTTGATATGTGGTAAAGTCGATACTGGGTCGCTTTGAATTGGACCTGAAACTACCCAACCAAGCCTAGTTTCGTGAAGTATCGGCTTTCCATCACCGAATTTAATACTTTGCGAACCTAAAATGTCCCAAAAAACATCAGCGCCGATGATTACGTCAACGGCGGCGGGCGCATAAAAATTAGGGTCCGCTAAACAAATATTAGTTGGGATTCTAAGATCCCGTACATTTACCTTACACTCAGGAACCTTATTTTTAAGCGACGGAAGAATAAAGCAATTTATGTTAGTTGAAAATGTCTCATTCAACGAACTTATAGAAATACGACACATCTTACTAATATGCGATGTTACGTTATTAATACCTATGAGCGACCTATCTACTCGATCGGCTGGTATATTTAATTGTTTATGCAATCTTTCGGTCAGGAAACACGAAGTGCTACCAGTGTCGAGTATGGCGCGGGCTATGACCTCGCGATTATCACTATCATACAATTTAACTAATGCAGTGGATAATAAAACATCACACATCTTCTCACAAGTTGACATACTGCCCGTAAGCGTGACGCTAGAATGTAGGGAATCCGTAACAGTAGCACAGTCTGAGGTCTGACTGGATTTCGTTGAACTGCTATTGTTATCATTATCAGTATGCACATTAGTTGTCACCTGTTTCACACCATACTCATTTATATGTATGAGTGTGTGGTGTTTTCGCTTGCAAATCCTACAACCTGGTTTTTTGCAAGTGTTAGCGTAATGACCACTATGAAAACAATTAAAACAGATTTTATACTTCGGCAATAACTTATACCGTGCATCACTACTTAGCGCAAGAAAATTAGGACAGTTGTTAAGATAGTGTTCATCGTTACAATTAGGGCAAGGCTTCATGGATGATGTATTAAAATTACTTTTATCGTTGCTATTCTGAACAGATACCATAGCCTTAATTTTGGTATCATATTTATTTTGTTTACTATTGGAATTAGTGTGAGACATCTCTAATGTTTCTAACAAATCCGCACGATTACGCATAAAGTCTAGAAAGGATTTAAGAATGATCAGCTTACTATTGTCTAAACTACCCTTATGTTCCTCCCACTCGCGGTATGTTTTAGCGTCTAACTTACGCGTTACGATATAAATCAGAAGAGTGTCCCAGTGCTTAACGGGTTCCTCTAATGATTCTAAGGCACGTAGATTCTTATTTAACTGATCGATCATGCGTTTTAAGACAGCAGACGACTCTTTTGTGACTGGTTCTATGTTGAATAAAGCTGCGACATGGTTTTGTATCAACAAACGTTTATTGTCGAACCGCTCACATAAAAGTTTCCATGCCACGGAATAGTTACTCGCAGAGAACTCGATGGACTGGATTACCACAGCAGCGGAACCCTCTAAGGACGCCCTCAAGTAGTGGAATTTATTAATTTCATCAATCTTATCATTATTGTGAATCAAACTTGAGAAAGTGTCATGAAACTCGAGCCATCGTTCATATGAGCCACCGAACTTCGGCAGTTGAATAGTGGGTAATTTGACAAGCTTATGATTACTTCGAGAATTAGATGCAGTTTCAAACTTATCCTGTTCCTTTCTATAAGATTCTAAAATTTCCTGAGCATTAGCGAGTGTCTTATAATAATGTTTTTCAAACGCTGTGCGTTCTGATAGCTGTAAGTCAGTGTCGTCAGTAATACACTCTAAATTTGACTGTACCTCATCGAATAGATCATATAATAATTCTATCTTACCGATACGTAACTGCAACTCCCTGGCTTCCGAGGAGCTCAGCGAGGCAGCACCCAATGACGCTAAATGGTTTGACCCTTGATGCTACCGCGTTTCTTAACCAATTCCTTTACCTCGGTCATTCTGGGAGACTGGTATACGGCTAACCTAGAATATTACAATTAACAAGTTTATTTATGCACTTAGGACTATTACACAAAGTAGGTACCTAGAAGCTGTTAATGACATAAATAATCAAGTCTCGAATGAGTTACTTATTTATTAAACTGAGCGTATTATAAAAAAACTAATCTGACTAACTGTACCATTAATCCTACAGCTGATTTAAAATGTTTATTATTTATGTAATATTATAAGGCAAAATGTATTAACAATGTAACAATGAATCCCTCCTACTTACTCTTTTATTACAATTAAATATGTGCAAATGTTGAAAATTAATGATAAATCGGTTTGAATTATAATTAATGTTAGTTAAACTGTGAAGTTCTTATACATTCATAACATAATAGAACAGCAAAACAATAAAATTTAACTAACTAACCAGAATTTATCTAACACAGCACAGAAAAAATTATCATACAGTTTGTACTAAACTGTTGTAATAAAATGCTCAATAAATGTAAGTAGAATGTTACTGACCTTTTAATTACGTCGAATTATACCTAACTATACCTGATAAGAGTGATGGGTTCAAAATGTAATCATAAATTTAATACAAAGGCGTTTTTCTTTGGACTTTGAACTCTCGACCACTTTCCATTGGAGCGCAATCCCGATGCATTTATTTGCACACCACGGCTTCTCAAATCTTCTTCATTCAATAAATGTGAGCTGGTAATTATATCCGGCGTAGACCCAGGACCATGTGCGGGGCAGGTACAATTAGATAATAAAAACTTTGATTTCGACGTAAAAATTGTGTGTAATCAGTAACAGCAAAAAAGCGGGAATAATCAAATTTGAAAAAAGTACAATTAGCATAGAAGAATAAAAAACACGACATTCGAATTTCGAATATGAAGCAAAGGAATTGCTTGTCTTCCTCATGTTCGGAATTTCGCAACAGTAGAGAAATTGCACCCTTGCGAAGCTGGGGACGACAACACAACATAAAAGTATTATAAGTTATAACATAACTTAGTATTTAATAATTATAATTATAGAATAATAGTTTATAAATATAATATTGAGCTATGGGCTAGAATAACCACAGAGTGGGTCCCAAACGGCAGAAAACGACAGCGCGGCAGGCCCAAAAGGAGATGGCGGGATGAGCTGGACATTTATTTAAAGGATTGGCCCCAGATCGCAATGGACCGGGAGAAATGGAAAGACAGGAGGGAGGCCTTTGCCCTGCAGTGGGACATTACGGGCTTATAATAATAATAAAAATATGTTATGTCGACAATCAGAGCGGCGCGCAATGATTGTCGACATAACGATCCCGCATGACGAGAACCTCGTGAAAGCCGAGAAAGATAAACAGATCAAATATCTTGATTTGGCCCGCGAGGGTGTCGACATGTGGGATGTGGATTCAGCGATCATTGTACCGATCAGGGTTGTTGCTGATGCATGTTTTTATCACATCAGCGGATGCTGATGCTGATGTTTTATCATAGACATCAGCGGATGCTGATGCTGATGTTTTATCATTGACATCAGCGGATGCTGATGCTGATGTTTTATCATTGACATCAGCGGATGCTGATGCTGATTTTCGTTATTTTCTTAAAAAATCAAGGAATGAATTTAAAAAATAAAAAATCCCGATGTTTTTGAAAGTGAACTTTAAGTAATAACGGAAAAGAATAAAAGTCCAGTAGAATCCCAATGTGGAACATAGCGACTTTAACAGTCAGGACCCGTTATTGGGAAGATTTGAGCCAATCTCGATTTTTAATGGGTCCCGACTATTAGATAAAGTCGCTATGTTCCACATTAGAATTCTACTGGACTTGTTTTTTCTTTTTAGTTTATATTTAAAGTTCTCTTTTTAAGAAGTCGGGTTTTTAGATTTTATAAATTAACTTTTTTTATTTTACACTTTTTAGTTAGCATTTCTCATTCCAAATTACATTTAAACATATAAGTTGTTTACATTTTTATAAGCTATTTATAAAACCCTTTATTTTGATACCCCACACGATAGGTTTTGAGGAAAAATATATCTTCACAGATAGAATTTCACAGATGGATTAGACCTGCAGTGCGAGTGTGGTGTCTCTTCGCAAACTATGGCCCACCTTCCATCCTGCGCCGCATGCCCTACCACCTGCACGCGTGAGGAGCTTATGGCTGCAACTGATTCAGCTATTCGCGTGGCGGAATACTGGGCCAAGTACATTTAATTTGCCATCGACACGCTAAGAAGAAGTAATAATTAGTCGTAGTTGGTAAAACTCGCAAACGAAAACAACACGTGCTATAAGCCCCGCCCTCTCACTTCACTTGACTCGACTTGAACATCAGCATTAATAATCAGCATCGATCAATGCGGATGCTGATGCTGATGTTGAAAATGATGCTGAACATCAGCGGATGCTGATGCTGATGTTCGCAACAACCCTGGTACCGATAGTCGTTTCGGCCAATGGCATAATTACCGAGAGTCTCGACCGACACCTCAGGAGGCTCTCGTTAGGCAGTTGGATCAAGGGCCTGATTCAGAGAGCAGTACTTCTAGACACGGCACGCAATGTTAGGAGATTCCTTTCTCTGGAGCCCTGACCGCCGGTAGCTTGGACCCTGTTCCCGATGCCGGTTGGTTCCTATTTTTTATGTTTTTAAATGTATGTTTTATTTTATAATATGTATTTAAAAATGTAAAAAATATGCTTAATGATGAATAAAGGAAATAAAAATATAATATTAATGTTATCGCCTCTTCTAATCCTTGCAGCACCCTAACAGTGTCATGTACCAGGTTAGTTTATAACAACTTATGTGTACATTGTGCAATAAATAAATAAATAAAATAAATAATAAAAAGTTGAATTTACAAAATATCTTTATTTACAACTTATACACTAGCCTAATTATTTAATTAATTACTTCATTGTCACTTATCTAGACTCAGTTCGGACCAAACGGGAAAATCCTCGCGCACGCTCGAACATCCTCTTGGCCACAATTCAGACCGAAAGCAAAAATACTAGAGATAGAATAGATCTTTATTTCATGTAAACCAGATACAGGCACTTATGAAATGTCGAGACTCTAGGTGCGCGGTTCCAAATAGTAGACCCTATGGAGAAGAACCGGCAAGAAACTCCATGGTAACTCTTATAAAAAAGAAGATATACCGACTAGTCAGCGACTATTCGGCAAAGAGCGCCGACTATCCGGCTTCTTACTTTGTATGTATTTCTCAATAAAAAACCATACACGATACTTTCTTTTTGACATGATTAAATAATTGAGCTTTTTCACTTTAATGTACGATAATACAATTGTCTTTATTTTTTCACATAAAAAACACCGCTCTGACCAGCGCAAAAGCAATAAAAAAAAAAAACACGCGTCGAATTGAGAACCTCCTCCTTTTTTTTGAAGTCGGTTAAAAATCAAGAAACAAAAGTAAACAAAATATGTTCGGACATGCTCGCAGGCGGCGGTTCCGACTTGCGCGCGAATCAGCTGTAAACGAAGCGTCACGGAAATTTCCGAATACCCCCGAAACCGTGATCGGCTCGGCCGACTAGTCGGTCTCTTTACAACCGACTAATCGGCTAGTCGGTTAGTAGGCCAAAGTCATAGTCGGCACATCTCTAAAAAATACGTATATTTTGCGTGCGTTCTCGCAGTTTTCCGCGACTGAGCGCTCGCGCATGCGCAATGAAACGCTTGATGTGTGAGTCAGATTTTATAGTTAGAAATGGAGGTGGAGGTACTTCCCCAGTCGGGCAGCTCCATTAAAAGTAATAATAATAATAGTTTTATTAATAATCAGCCGCTGTGTTAGCCAAATAATCTCTTCTTCCGATGTTTGAAGCTTGTTTGTTCTGTACTGCCTCCAGTTTTGGACATTCTGTAACAAGAACGAAACTTTAACTATAACTTAACCGTCAAAAACCCCCGACTCCAACTAGAAAAAGAGCTGTAACTATTAAACGGCTGCACAGATTTTCATGAAACATAGCTAAGATGATACCCGATTAAACCAGCTTTCAATTAAAATAACTTCATTAAAATCAGTCCATCTGTCTTGGAGCTATGATGCCACAGACAGATACACACTACAAACTTCCCTCTTTTTTGTCGATGGTTAAAAACTGACGTAGACGTGACTTATAAATAATACAAACCGCCATTTTTTATACGTTTTCTTATTTGTTCGAGTTATTATCTATTGAAAAGCGTCAGTAAATCATACCCACAGTCGGTGCAGTATACCCACTTAATATTGATTTTTTTCAAATTATTATTTTTTCTGCGTAGTTTTACACTGTTGCCATGCTAAAAAATTGTCTTCTCTGTCTATGCACCTGTCCTCTTCTTAATATCTATGTCTATCATTCTAGTGCGTCTTGTGTTTGTGGCAAATAAATGATTTTTCTTTTGTAGCGACATCTATCGCCACATAGAATAACTACTTACAAGTCATCAAGATGACAACAGTAGTGGCGCGAAAATATGAATTGACCAATCCGATTACGAGGCCTGCATCGCGCAAGGAAAAAGAATATCGTATCTAAACATAATTATGTACAACTGTCCGACATCAACCGTCGGGCTTCGGCCCGCCAGGCTAACACCTCGCCTGGTCGGAGGATCCTCTCTTTTCGATGGAGGAACACCATACCTCGTTCCTCCACACTTTCTTTCATAAAAAGCTCTGTAATAGATGTCATACCTGTGATCCTGTGGCCCAGACCGCCACAGTATGAGCAGCCCTGTCCATCCGCGACTGGTACATCCGGCTCGCCTATCATGTCCAGTAAGAATGACGGTACCTGAAATAGAAACATTGTGTTGTGACTGTGAAAGTTAAATACACACAAAAAATACTACTTACTATAATTTTACACTATTGTTTGAATTTAGAAGACATTTAAAACTATAACCGACGATAACATATTGAAATAATAAAATAAGTTTAAAAAAAACTATAGAACACGCTTTAGTCATCACACTAAACGTGTATGCAAAATTTCAGCTCAATCGGAAACCGGGAAGTGGGTCAAATTTAACTTCCAAGATTTTCTTACATAGTTACAGGTGAAGCCAATAAAAACTAACTAACTATGTAAGAAAACCTTGGAAGTTAAATTTGACCCACTACCCGGTTTCGAGATGAAAGTTTGCATACGCGTTCAGTTTGCATGACTAAAGCGTGTTCTATAGTTTTTTTTAAACTATAATATTTTATTATTGTTTCTTTTTATTATTCAGACAGTTACCATGGATAATTCCATTAAAATTGTGTCACTAAGTAAAGCCCGCAAGCGGCCTAATATAAAACTTCGCAGTAAGAAAGAAAATCTCCACTGACTTTTTTCAAAGATAGATAAATTGCATTCCATTATATCAAATGAAGGTAAATCCAATCTAAATATTACATTTTTAACCGACTTCCAAAAAGGAGGAAGATCTATGTTCATCTGAACGTATTTTTTTTTGTTTTTGTGCATGTTCCTCGATATTTTCGCCAATGGTGATAGTTTTTAGTTCGAATGGGTATACTCCCGAGGTGGTCCCATTTAAATTTGATTATTTCTAAACAATTTTACACTGTTGCCATTCTAAAAAAAATGTATTCTCTGTCTATGCACCTGTCCTCTTCTTATTACTTATGTCTATCATTCTAGCGTGTCTTGTTTTTTGTAGCAAATAAATGATTTTTCTTTCTTTCATATCGCTAGTTACCTTCTGCTGCGCCTCCCGCAGCAGATGCGCCAGGTCGCGCAGCACGCTGTCGTCGGCGGCGCGGCCCAGCAGCGTGGTGGCCACGCCCTCGCCCCCCGCGCGCCCCGTCCTCCCTATACGGTGCACGTAGTTCTGTATGTCCTCCGGCATATCGCTAGTTACCTTCTGCTGCGCCTCCCGCAGCAGATGCGCCAGGTCGCGCAGCACGCTGTCGTCGGCGGCGCGGCCCAGCAGCGTGGTGGCCACGCCCTCGCCCCCCGCGCGCCCCGTCCTCCCTATACGGTGCACGTAGTTCTGTATGTCCTCCGGCATATCGCTAGTTACCTTCTGCTGCGCCTCCCGCAGCAGATGCGCCAGGTCGCGCAGCACGCTGTCGTCGGCGGCGCGGCCCAGCAGCGTGGTGGCCACGCCCTCGCCCCCCGCGCGCCCCGTCCTCCCTATACGGTGCACGTAGTTCTGTATGTCCTCCGGCATATCGCTAGTTACCTTCTGCTGCGCCTCCCGCAGCAGATGCGCCAGGTCGCGCAGCACGCTGTCGTCGGCGGCGCGGCCCAGCAGCGTGGTGGCCACGCCCTCGCCCCCCGCGCGCCCCGTCCTCCCTATACGGTGCACGTAGTTCTGTATGTCCTCCGGCATATCGCTAGTTACCTTCTGCTGCGCCTCCCGCAGCAGATGCGCCAGGTCGCGCAGCACGCTGTCGTCGGCGGCGCGGCCCAGCAGCGTGGTGGCCACGCCCTCGCCCCCCGCGCGCCCCGTCCTCCCTATACGGTGCACGTAGTTCTGTATGTCCTCCGGCATATCGCTAGTTACCTTCTGCTGCGCCTCCCGCAGCAGATGCGCCAGGTCGCGCAGCACGCTGTCGTCGGCGGCGCGGCCCAGCAGCGTGGTGGCCACGCCCTCGCCCCCCGCGCGCCCCGTCCTCCCTATACGGTGCACGTAGTTCTGTATGTCCTCCGGCATATCGCTAGTTACCTTCTGCTGCGCCTCCCGCAGCAGATGCGCCAGGTCGCGCAGCACGCTGTCGTCGGCGGCGCGGCCCAGCAGCGTGGTGGCCACGCCCTCGCCCCCCGCGCGCCCCGTCCTCCCTATACGGTGCACGTAGTTCTGTATGTCCTCCGGCATATCGCTAGTTACCTTCTGCTGCGCCTCCCGCAGCAGATGCGCCAGGTCGCGCAGCACGCTGTCGTCGGCGGCGCGGCCCAGCAGCGTGGTGGCCACGCCCTCGCCCCCCGCGCGCCCCGTCCTCCCTATACGGTGCACGTAGTTCTGTATGTCCTCCGGCATATCGCTAGTTACCTTCTGCTGCGCCTCCCGCAGCAGATGCGCCAGGTCGCGCAGCACGCTGTCGTCGGCGGCGCGGCCCAGCAGCGTGGTGGCCACGCCCTCGCCCCCCGCGCGCCCCGTCCTCCCTATACGGTGCACGTAGTTCTGTATGTCCTCCGGCATATCGCTAGTTACCTTCTGCTGCGCCTCCCGCAGCAGATGCGCCAGGTCGCGCAGCACGCTGTCGTCGGCGGCGCGGCCCAGCAGCGTGGTGGCCACGCCCTCGCCCCCCGCGCGCCCCGTCCTCCCTATACGGTGCACGTAGTTCTGTATGTCCTCCGGCATATCGCTAGTTACCTTCTGCTGCGCCTCCCGCAGCAGATGCGCCAGGTCGCGCAGCACGCTGTCGTCGGCGGCGCGGCCCAGCAGCGTGGTGGCCACGCCCTCGCCCCCCGCGCGCCCCGTCCTCCCTATACGGTGCACGTAGTTCTGTATGTCCTCCGGCATATCGCTAGTTACCTTCTGCTGCGCCTCCCGCAGCAGATGCGCCAGGTCGCGCAGCACGCTGTCGTCGGCGGCGCGGCCCAGCAGCGTGGTGGCCACGCCCTCGCCCCCCGCGCGCCCCGTCCTCCCTATACGGTGCACGTAGTTCTGTATGTCCTCCGGCATATCGCTAGTTACCTTCTGCTGCGCCTCCCGCAGCAGATGCGCCAGGTCGCGCAGCACGCTGTCGTCGGCGGCGCGGCCCAGCAGCGTGGTGGCCACGCCCTCGCCCCCCGCGCGCCCCGTCCTCCCTATACGGTGCACGTAGTTCTGTATGTCCTCCGGCATATCGCTAGTTACCTTCTGCTGCGCCTCCCGCAGCAGATGCGCCAGGTCGCGCAGCACGCTGTCGTCGGCGGCGCGGCCCAGCAGCGTGGTGGCCACGCCCTCGCCCCCCGCGCGCCCCGTCCTCCCTATACGGTGCACGTAGTTCTGTATGTCCTCCGGCATATCGCTAGTTACCTTCTGCTGCGCCTCCCGCAGCAGATGCGCCAGGTCGCGCAGCACGCTGTCGTCGGCGGCGCGGCCCAGCAGCGTGGTGGCCACGCCCTCGCCCCCCGCGCGCCCCGTCCTCCCTATACGGTGCACGTAGTTCTGTATGTCCTCCGGCATATCGCTAGTTACCTTCTGCTGCGCCTCCCGCAGCAGATGCGCCAGGTCGCGCAGCACGCTGTCGTCGGCGGCGCGGCCCAGCAGCGTGGTGGCCACGCCCTCGCCCCCCGCGCGCCCCGTCCTCCCTATACGGTGCACGTAGTTCTGTATGTCCTCCGGCATATCGCTAGTTACCTTCTGCTGCGCCTCCCGCAGCAGATGCGCCAGGTCGCGCAGCACGCTGTCGTCGGCGGCGCGGCCCAGCAGCGTGGTGGCCACGCCCTCGCCCCCCGCGCGCCCCGTCCTCCCTATACGGTGCACGTAGTTCTGTATGTCCTCCGGCATATCGCTAGTTACCTTCTGCTGCGCCTCCCGCAGCAGATGCGCCAGGTCGCGCAGCACGCTGTCGTCGGCGGCGCGGCCCAGCAGCGTGGTGGCCACGCCCTCGCCCCCCGCGCGCCCCGTCCTCCCTATACGGTGCACGTAGTTCTGTATGTCCTCCGGCATATCGCTAGTTACCTTCTGCTGCGCCTCCCGCAGCAGATGCGCCAGGTCGCGCAGCACGCTGTCGTCGGCGGCGCGGCCCAGCAGCGTGGTGGCCACGCCCTCGCCCCCCGCGCGCCCCGTCCTCCCTATACGGTGCACGTAGTTCTGTATGTCCTCCGGCATATCGCTAGTTACCTTCTGCTGCGCCTCCCGCAGCAGATGCGCCAGGTCGCGCAGCACGCTGTCGTCGGCGGCGCGGCCCAGCAGCGTGGTGGCCACGCCCTCGCCCCCCGCGCGCCCCGTCCTCCCTATACGGTGCACGTAGTTCTGTATGTCCTCCGGCATATCGCTAGTTACCTTCTGCTGCGCCTCCCGCAGCAGATGCGCCAGGTCGCGCAGCACGCTGTCGTCGGCGGCGCGGCCCAGCAGCGTGGTGGCCACGCCCTCGCCCCCCGCGCGCCCCGTCCTCCCTATACGGTGCACGTAGTTCTGTATGTCCTCCGGCATATCGCTAGTTACCTTCTGCTGCGCCTCCCGCAGCAGATGCGCCAGGTCGCGCAGCACGCTGTCGTCGGCGGCGCGGCCCAGCAGCGTGGTGGCCACGCCCTCGCCCCCCGCGCGCCCCGTCCTCCCTATACGGTGCACGTAGTTCTGTATGTCCTCCGGCATATCGCTAGTTACCTTCTGCTGCGCCTCCCGCAGCAGATGCGCCAGGTCGCGCAGCACGCTGTCGTCGGCGGCGCGGCCCAGCAGCGTGGTGGCCACGCCCTCGCCCCCCGCGCGCCCCGTCCTCCCTATACGGTGCACGTAGTTCTGTATGTCCTCCGGCATATCGCTAGTTACCTTCTGCTGCGCCTCCCGCAGCAGATGCGCCAGGTCGCGCAGCACGCTGTCGTCGGCGGCGCGGCCCAGCAGCGTGGTGGCCACGCCCTCGCCCCCCGCGCGCCCCGTCCTCCCTATACGGTGCACGTAGTTCTGTATGTCCTCCGGCATATCGCTAGTTACCTTCTGCTGCGCCTCCCGCAGCAGATGCGCCAGGTCGCGCAGCACGCTGTCGTCGGCGGCGCGGCCCAGCAGCGTGGTGGCCACGCCCTCGCCCCCCGCGCGCCCCGTCCTCCCTATACGGTGCACGTAGTTCTGTATGTCCTCCGGCATATCGCTAGTTACCTTCTGCTGCGCCTCCCGCAGCAGATGCGCCAGGTCGCGCAGCACGCTGTCGTCGGCGGCGCGGCCCAGCAGCGTGGTGGCCACGCCCTCGCCCCCCGCGCGCCCCGTCCTCCCTATACGGTGCACGTAGTTCTCTATGTCCTCCGGCATATCGTAGTTTATAACGTGTTGGATGTTCGCGAAGTCCAGACCTGGCGAGACAAATGTTTCAAATAGCTGTTATTTGCGTTTTCACCCTAAAAAGTACGTCCCTGTCCTGTTAATTTAAGTCTTAGGGTGAGGTGGTCAATCTCAAACATCATTTAACTTAACAATAGAACAGTAAGTTGTTTTCGCCTACTCTGTAAGAAATGGCTGTGTTTATGAGTCTACCGTACCTTTGCTGGCTACATCGGTAGCCACGAGTACATCTTTCTCTCCTCGTCGGAAGGCCTCCACTGCTCGGGATCTCTCTTCTTGGTCCTTACCGCCGTGTATAGCTACTGCTTCTACACCTAAAACAACGGATCGGAATTATATTAGTGAGGGGCAAAGTTTAAAAAAAAAAATATATATATATATATTTTGAACATTTTTAATTACGAGAATTGGGCTTCTGATGTCTAGTCCGAATAAATTGACGGTTAAAAGGCTATATCCAAGCGACATTTTTTTTGTATATTTTGTTGTTTTTCGGAAAACAATAACCAAAAAATAAAAATAAAAAAGATGTCGCTTAGATGAATTAGCCTTTCAACCGTCGAAATAATTTTTATTTCGACACCGTTGGCGCAGCGGCTAAGCAATTAGCTTTCTGCGCTACATGCCGGGGGTTCGATCCCCGCACGGAACAAATATTTGTATGATCTACAGATAGTTGTTTCGGGTCTGGTTGTGTGTGTATGTGACATGTATGTTTGTAAACTGTACCCTCGATACAGGAGAAATCCTAATGAGGGGCAATGTTTAAAAAAAAACTTCCCCTCTTTCATATCTCAAGGAGAAATAGCTATAGCTACCTACCTTTAAGCAACAAGTATTCATGTATAGCGTCAACATCCTGCTTCCTCTCGGCGAACACGAGTACTGGCGGCGGCGTCTTTTGCAGGCACTGCAGCAGGTGCACGGTGCGGGCCTCGGCCTTGACGGGCTCCAGCTCCTGCCGCACGTTGAGGGAGGCTGCGCCCGCGCGCCCCACGTTCACTGTCACTGGCTTTACTAGGGCTGATCTGGTGGACAAGTACTTTGAATTTTTTGACGTCGAATCCAGGGGGCCACATTGAGCAATTCATCTACTGATCTGCATAGTAACTGTCAAACAGATGATTACTGAATATGAACCTTATTCGTGACATTAAGAGTTGTCAATTAAGTAGATATTTTGACATTTGTAATATGAATCATATCGTGATTCATCTAAAGCGCCCTTTTTAGCCCCTAGATATGGTTATTTTTGCGTGACTTTTATTAGCTTCACCTGTAACTAATTGTTGTGTATACAAACTTGTTTGTCTTACTTTTAACAAAAAGTTCTAGTATATGGTCTACTCTCTATACTTGTCAGTCGGTGTATAATTATAAAAATTAAAAGATGAATCCTCGTAGATAAAATCTTTATTTATACTTTCCTCACTTTACCCTAATCGACACCTATAACCTTCAACACGTTATCAGCACGAAGGTATTCTTAATTCAGAAGAAGAAATGGCGGGGAATAGTATGAATTTCCAAGGAATTCAGATGTTGAAAAATCGAGATGGATATCCAGTGTGGAAGTTTAAAATGAGAATGCTTCTCATTCATGAGGAGTTGTGGGCTTCCATCGCAGGATATGGTGATTCTGATAAAACGTCGGAAGAGGTACGCTCTCGTAATGACCCGAAGGCTTTATCAAAAATATGCCTAACGGTGGACGGTGGAGCAATTTCACATGTGCGAAATGCGAAAAGCGCCAAAGATGCGTGGACTGCTCTACAAAAAGTGTACGAGGATAGAGGTATGGGGCGAAGGCTCTCTCTAGAACGTAGATTATATAAATATACGTTGACCGACTTCCAAGACATAGAATCCTATATTAATGCTATTATGAGTACTGCTCAAGATCTCGACGATATCGGTAAGAAGATTGACGATGGATCTCTTGCTGCGATTATACTTGGAGGATTGACATCGCGATACGAACCACTGATCATGGCTTTAGAGAATTCGAATGTTGAAGTAACCAGTGAGTTGGTTAAGGAAAAGTTGTTGAACGAACTTTCTAAGGACCCACACCTAGACGAGGTGGCTGCGCTACGTTCAACGAATTCTAAAAGTAAAAAGAAGAAGCCTATAATCTGCTTTAAGTGTAGGCAACCTGGACACAAGAGTCCCGAATGTCCTAATAAGAAAGCTATGAGTGTGTTTAAAGACGCAGATTGCAATCACAATGATGTGAAGGAAATGGCTCTTTCCGCGCCAACTGCAATAGACCGGAAGTGGATCATTGATTCCGGTGCAACCATACATATGACTCCGAATCGCGAGTGGTTCAGCAGTTATCGGCCAGTAAAAGGTGGAACGATTACTGTGGCTAATGGACAAAAAGTGGCGGTTGTGGGTGTTGGTGATGTATCCATTGATACGGATACTTTAGCGGATAGAATAGAGAATGTTGTCCATGTTCCTGATTTGAATTGTAACTTACTTTCAGTTAAAAAAAATAGTAGAAAAAGGTTACTCTGTAGTTTTCAACCAAAAAGGTTGTACTATTTATAAATCAAAATGTGATGTAGTAAACACTAAAAATGTTTTAGCGCATGGTTCTGTATGTGATGGGCTGTATACTGTAAATTGTACGATTAATATGTCCAATAATGTTTCAGCTAAACATGTGCACTCTGATTGTTTTAACTTCCAGCTGTGGCATAAGAGGTTAGGACATCTTTGTCGAATTGGCATGGATCTTTTGAGAAAAGGTCAGGCTATCGGCGTGGAGTACACGGAGGTTGACAAGGAACCATGTATATCCTGCATTAAGGGTAAGCAAGCAAGAAAGCCATTCAAAAGCTTGAAGTATAAGAAGGCTACATCACCGCTGGAGTTAGTTCACACAGATGTTTGTGGACCTCTGTCGACGACTTCGTATAAAGGTAATAAATACTTTATTATTTTTGTAGATGATTATACACGTTTTGTATTCGTATATTGCATGTCATCTAAAACTGAAGTCAAGTCGAAGTTTTGCGCTTTCCAATCGCACGTTGAGAGACAGACTGGTGTTAAAATACGTGTTTTGCGATCGGATAACGGGACTGAATTCATCAATAAAGAAATGATGGATTATGTAGAGTCACAGGGTATTGATTGGCAAACGACAGCACCATACAGCCCTCAACAAAATGGGGTAAGTGAACGATGTAATCGTAGCATAGTAGAGAAGGCTCGTTCGCTATTGTCACATGGCTTACTCTCTAAAGCCTACTGGCAGGACGCAGTAGAAATGAGCGTCTACTTGAAAAATCGGTCACCACATCGTGCGCTTAGAGGTAAAACACCATTTGAAATGTGGTTTAGTAAGAAACCCGATCTGTCTCATCTGAAGGTTTTTGGATGTAGAGCACTTATTTATGTTCCATCATGTCAGAGAAGTAAATTGGACATGAAAGCTGAGGAACAGATTTTCGTAGGATATTCAGATGATCCTCGAACTTATTATTTCCGGAATGCGGAAACTCCGAGAAGGTTACTGAAGTCGAGAGATGTAACATTTTTTGAAGATAATTTTACTGGACTTAAGGAGAAAATCGAGCCTAGAGATACTGTAAATTCTGACATTGTTAATTTACTCTCACAGACACCATCGCCAGCAGTAATAACAGAAGAAGTTCTACCCTCCTCTTCACCTAGTGATACTTGTGTGGATACTTCTTTCTTGGATGCAGAGGATGCTGATGTTGAGTTCGATGAAGAAGTCAATGTGGAGGTCAACAATGTTGATGAACAGCAGTTAGGTGAGCAAATCATTTCATCTTCAGGTTCCTCAAATGAATCTAGAACTAATGATGATTCTGATTCTGCAAGACGATATCCTTTGAGAGTACGCAAACCTCCGGATTACTTCTCGTACAGTACTCTAGTAGATGAAGGGTGTGATGATCCGAAAAGTTATCTGGATGCCATCAATGGAGATGACAAAGATAAATGGATATCAGCCATGAATGATGAGTACTACGCCTTACTCAAAAAGGGCACATGGTCGTTGGTAGATAAGCCAAGTCATAAAACTTGTATTCCATGCAAGTGGGTTTATAAACAGAAGCGAGACGCGAAAGGTAATGTAGTTAGGTACAAAGCGCGCCTAGTAGCGAAAGGTTTTCGACAAAAAGAAGGCGTCGACTACTACGAAACTTTCTCTCCGGTTGTACGCAACTCGTCGTTGCGAACCCTATTAGCTCTTGCAGTGCAGGAAGATTATAAGGTCCGGCACATGGATGTGGATACAGCTTTCTTGAATGGTGACTTGGAGGAAGAGGTCTTTATGGTACAGCCTGAAGGATTTGTTCGAAAAGGGGAAGAGTCAAAGGTATGTTTGTTAAAACGATCTTTGTATGGTTTGAAACAGGCACCAAGGGCCTGGAATACGAAGTTGAAGCAGACCTTATCAGCTCTTGGATTTTTGCAAACTTCTGAGCCGTGTATTTTCACAAAGAAGTTTTCGAACAAAGACTCCTTGGTTCTGGCAGTATACGTCGACGATCTTGTCATTCTGTACAAAAATGAAATGACATTTGACACCTTTAAAAGTCAACTTGAAAAATATTTTTCCACAAAAGATCTTGGACTGATAAATTTCTTTACGGGAATAAATATTCACCATGATGAGTGTAAAATGAAGCTGTCCCAGAGTACATATATTGAAAAGGTACTGAAGAAATTTAACATGCAAGATTGTAAGGGTGTTTCCACCCCATTAGTAAAGAAAAATCTTGAGAGTGGTACAGGTGAGTGCGAATACCCTTATAGAGAGTTAATTGGCTGTCTAATGTTTTTAGCTGTGAATACTAGACCGGATATAGCCTACACCGTGAGTTACTTGAGCCAATTCAACTCTAAGTTCGATCAGTCACATTGGAATATTGCTAAACGATGTCTACGATATCTGAGTATGACTAAGGATTGTGGTATTACTTACAGCAAGATAAAAGGTAACATTACAACCTTAACAGGTTTTTCAGATGCAGACTGGGCAAATTGTTCCACAGATAGACGATCCTATACTGGGTTCTATTTTGAACTCGCAGGGGGTCCTATTTCATGGGAAGCTAGAAAGCAGCCTACAGTGGCTTTATCATCAGCTGAAGCCGAATACATGGCGTTGGCTACAGCAGTTAAGGATGCGTGCTTCTTAAAAAAATTGGTATCCGATATAACGGGTAAGTCTCCCAGCGTAGTTTTATATACGGATAGTCAAAGTGCACAAAAGTTAGCTATGAACCCGGTACATCATAATAGAACCGAACACATAGATGTTAAGTTCCATTTTGTCCGCGAAAAAGTGAGTAATAAAATCGTGGAACTCAGGTATATGCCCACCGATAGGTTACCTGCAGATGTTTTGACAAAACCTTTGGGTCCAACAAAACATCGCAAATGTTTAAAACTTATGGGTATGTCCTAGTTCACTTTATGATTCTTTTTACTGGTTTTATATGCCTTTGTATTAAGGGAGCAGGGTTATCTATTCACTTTTTGAGGGAGCATGTTGTGTATACAAACTTGTTTGTCTTACTTTTAACAAAAAGTTCTAGTATATGGTCTACTCTCTATACTTGTCAGTCGGTGTATAATTATAAAAATTAAAAGATGAATCCTCGTAGATAAAATCTTTATTTATACTTTCCTCACTTTACCCTAATCGACACCTATAACCTTCAACACTAATTATGTAAGAAAATCTTGGAAGTTAAATTTGACCCACTTCCCGGTTTCCGATTGAGCTGAAATTTTGCATACACGTTTAGTTTGGATGACAATGCATGGTTAGGTATGTGAAATCATTCTAAATCCAACATGGCGGAACACCTAAAATGGCGGGCAAGTTATTTTTAATGCACTCCTACATTAAGGGCATCAAATGAAAGGGCTTGCTGAGAATAATTCGAAAAATAAAGTGACGTCACTCTAAATCCAAGATGGCTGACTTCTAACTTGCTGAGAATACGAATGCGAGTTAAAACATTGTCCCGAATGTTATATTACTCGCAAATCTTTATGAGCCCTGAACTGAGCTCGGAACTCTCTCTCTCTCCCTCTAGCACCTATAATAAGCGTACTATTATAGGCGCTAGAGGGAGAGAGTTCGCCACAGACGTAATCGACCGTAATCAAACCGTAATAGACAGAGTTTGTATTAGTGTTATAACGAGGTTAATTTTAATTTTCATATTTTATTTTTGCTCGGTCACTCGGTGTTGCCACTTAATTAATTTAATTAAGTTTTGCTTAGCAGAACAATGGTAATAATTATTTAGTAATAAGTGATCTTGGTGTTAGGGTAAAATTAAGTTTCGTGCGTCATACTGGGCGTAAAAATATAAACTTTTTCTTTCTTTCTTTCTTTATAAAGATTTGCGCGTACTATATCTGCAAATATAAAAAAAAAAAACTACGTATTTTACCTGGCAAAGTTCTGTATCTTCCTCGGCATGGTAGCACTGAACAGCAAAGTCTGTCGTTGTCCCGCGAAGTACGAGAATATAGTTCGGACGTCTTCTTCGAAGCCCATGTCTATCATACGATCGGCCTCGTCCATGCAGAGGTACCGGCAGACGTTCAGGCGGACCTAGAAGAGAAGGTTAAGAGGCCTGTTACCATCGATGTCTATAGATATGCTTAGTGAACTCAAAAAGTGAGACGTGTCAGGTACTCCATTTTCAGAAAAATGGAGTAGTTGATCACTAGTCAAATGCCGTTTACAAACATAATTATTAATTTGTGTATTGAATAAAAAATATATAATAACAGTAGCTATTCCATTAGTGCATGTATCGCTGTTCTATTTAAATATAATTCGAACATTGTTGAATTTAGAATTTGACGTCTTCAAAAAATACGTCTCATTTTTTTAGCTTCCCTTTGTATGACAGAGCGTATCTATAGACATCGATGCCTGTTACATTTCAACCGTGATTTTTGCGTTAAATTTATTTTTTTTATTTTTTATTTATTTAAGTTCTTACATACAGCTACCATTACAGTTACCCAATTCGATAGTGCAGTTCTTAATACCCAACAAAAAATAATAATAACATATACATTCATATAAATTATCAAAAATTATCTACATTCATAAGTAATACATTCTCATTCATAATAACACATTCACATTCCTAAATAACACAATCACAATTAATAACATAATACATGCAACGTTACCCTTACGAATTCGCTCAGTGAACATGAGAATAAATGGCCAACTTTGGCGTTCTTATTCAGAGAAACTCAAAGTCAACTATTTTATTTAGAGGAATTATGAAAGTGTTGTTAACCCTCCTTTATTTATTTATGTTCTCACTTCAAATTTTACTTTAATTTGTTTTTTTTACTTTAATTTTGTTACATACTCAATGTGTGTTAATTTTAGTTACTGCAATTGGTTGTTACACAACCGTTGTAATTAAATAAAGAAATAAATAAAGTATATATATATATATTTTTTTGCTTTTGTTTTTAAATAAATGAACTTTGACTTAGAACAGACATAGTAAGCGAATGGAATAACATTCCACTGGAATACATCTTAAGGCTCATTGTGTCGATGAAAACGAGAATGGAAGCTGTAAAAGCCAGAGGAGGCAATAGGAGATCCTAAAACATTTTTTTACTTAATTTATGTATTTGTTACCCTTCTTATGATTAAAAACGTTATCTTTTCATTAGCAATTTTTCTTCCCTTTGATTTTTCAGCATTGGGCCCTAACGATAATGGTTTTATGTCACCAAGAAAGCCAATGAAATGACCTGTTTAGTAATACCATTTTTGTAATTGTAGGAGTTATAGATTCTAAAAAATACGTCTGTTTTTGAAACTTGCAAGTAACTCGATTTCTTTGTCGACCAGTGTATATAGGTATGTTGTCAAGCATGCCATGCCGAAAGGGTAGCCAGTTCAGCATATGCTGGGTGCGGAGAGCCCAACGCTGATTTTCAGTTGGCACCCCTGCAAATCAGCGTTGGGCTGTCCGCGCCCAACACGTGCTGAGCTGGCTACCCTTTCAATGGCTGTGATGCTTACCATTTTCTTGTCCAGCATGTCCATCAGTCGTCCAGGAGTCGCCACCATGATGTGGACTCCTCGCTGTACCACCTCCATGCACTCTGATACTGCCACTCCTGCGGAAGATAAATAAATTATAGTAAAGATCACGGCCACGGCTATCCTCTGAACATCACTATGAATATTTATTAATATTTTCTTGTTTCATACTTTTTCAGTAGTCGGGTTTTAGTTTTTAAAGCAGTGAGCAACGGCTAACAATATATCGACAGAACGTGTATGCAAAATTTCAGCTCAATCGGAAACCGGGAAGTGGATCAAATTTAACTTCCAAGATTTTCTTACATAGTTAGTTACAGGTGAAGCTTATAAAAGCGTGTTAACAATAAATATTATAGTTAAAAAAAAAACTATAGAACACGCTTTAGTCATCCAAACTGAACGTGTATGCAAAATTTCAGCTCAATCGGAAACCGGGAAGTGGATCAAATTTAACTTCCAAGATTTTCTTACATAGTTAGTTAGTTAGTCACAGGTGAAGCCAATAAAAGCGTGTTAACAATAAATATTATAGTTTAAAAAAAAACTATAGAACACGCTTTTGTCATCCAAACTGAACGTGTATGCAAAATTTCAGCTCAATCGGAAACCGGGAAGTGGATCAAATTTAACTTCCAAGATTTTCTTACATAGTTAGTTACAGGTGAAACTAATAAAAGCGTGTTAACAAAAATGATACACTTTGCCCACGTCTACTAAAAATACAATACAAGAACAGACACTCACCTCCTATTGCTAAACAGCTCCGTATCTCCGGGTTGCCTGTCATCTTCAGGTGCTTCACAAAGTGTAGTATGATGTCATGGGTCTGCTTTGCTAACTCGCGCGATGGACATATTATGAGGCCGTACGGACCTTCATTTCTGTGGGAAGAATCATTTATAGTATATTAACGACCCGTCCCTGGCTTCGCACGAGTCCAATTTCTCTACTTTCCTTAAATATTATCTATATCGACGGTGGAAAGGCAAAATTGACTAAGCGACATTAGGAATTTTTACAGGAGAGCCAATTAAAGTTTGAATTTATCTTAAAAAATGTCATATAAAATCTACTTTCATTGTCTAACCAGCTTTTAAATGATGTCAGATTCATGCCAATACAATGAATAGTAGATTTTATATGAGATTTTTAAGAAAAATTCAATCTTTAATTGGCTCTCCTGTAAAAATGCCTAATGTCGCTTAGTCAATTTTTCCTTTCCACCGTTGATATGTTTGTGGAGGAACGAGGTATGGTGTTCCTCCATTGAAAAGGGAGGATCCTCCGACTACGCGAGGTGATATTGCCTGGCGGACCGAAGCCCGACGATTGATGTCGGACAGTTGTATATGTGTTAGATACGATATTATTTTTCCTTGCGCGATGCAGGCCTCGTAATCTGATTGGTCGAATTCATATTTTCGCGCCACTACTGTTGTCAGTTTGCTGACTTGTAAGTAGTTATTCTATGTGGCGATAGATGTCGCTACATATTAATACGTGAAGAGAAAACTTTGTACCCCGTTTTTAGCATATTGCGCGCACGGAGGAGTGTGAGATTTGGCATAGTTAAAGTCTATATGGAGAAGGAGTGCAGAAAGCTAAAATTACGGTCGAATTTCGACCACAGGACGACCACTAGTACATATAAACCTTCAGGAAGAAATTCACAATATAATGGTGAAAACCGCATCTGACTGATCATCAAGTCAATAAAGTCATCCAAGTCATTAAAGTCATAAAAGTCGAGAAAGTCAGTGAAAAAATAGTTGTTTCCTTACTTGATGAACGGCATCTTGATTTCTTGTTCCAAACACATCATGATGATGGGCAGAGTGAAGACCAACGTCTTTCCGGATCCAGTGAAGGCTATTCCAATCATATCCCTGCCGCTCAACACGGCTGGTATACCTTGGACCTGGATCGGAGTAGGATCCTTGATGCCTTTAGCTTCTAGACCTCTGAGAACACCTGGAATGTTGGAACGGTCAGAAGACCAATTCTTGTAATTAAAAATGTTCAAAATATAGTACTGATCTCGTTGTGATCAAGTATCAATGTCTTAAATGGTATTCTCCTACACTACCAAACTACGTCAAACGTGAAATTATTTATTTATTTATTTTATTTAAAATGCTTCATGTACAATGTACAAAGGCGGTCTTAATGCCGTAGGCATTCTCTACCAGACAACCTTAGGGTGATGCAGAGACAATGAAGGTAGATGCACCAAAATACAAACTTAAATGAGAGGATAGGTATAATATTCTATTATACTTAAAAACAACTATAATTATAAACTTACATAATAATTATTATTATTATTATCAGCCTATTCTGTCCCACTCCTGAGCAAAGGCCTCCCTCTATTTTCTCCATTTCTCACGATCCCGCGCCTTTTCATTCCATTCTTGAAGAAATGTATCCATTTCGTCCCGCCATCTCTTTCGTGGTCTGCCGCGACCTCATTTTATTATCTCAGGGCACCAGTTTTGTGCTATGTTAGCCCACAGTTCTTTTGGCATACGGCAGACGTGTCCTGCCCAGTCCCATTTTAGCTGGGCGGCCTTTAGAGCAACGTCAGCTATCTTCGTTTTTGAGCGCAGTATAGTGTTTCGAATACGATCCGTTAATTTTACACCTAGTATACTGCGCTCCATAGCTCGCTGGCAAACCTTGAGTTTGGACTTCTGGATGTCAGTCAAAGACCAAGTCTGTGCTCCGTAGGTTAGGACGGGAGAATACACATGTCCATGAGCTTACGCTTAAGAGGCATGGGTAAATCACCCTTGAAGAGCTCCTTCATAGACAAAATATAAACTTACATAATACTTTCATAAACTTACATAAACATTAACATAATTATATTGTAACTAGCTTCCGCCAGCGGCTTCGCCCGCGTGATATCTTTATAAATTATAGCCTATGTTACTCACTGATAATATAACATTCTGCTGGTGAAAGAATTTTTAAAATCGGTCCCGTAGATTTTGAGTTTATCCATTACAAACAAACAAACATACAAAAAAATTAATCTTTTCTCTTTATAATATTAGTTTAGATGAGGTTGAAAGTTGATTAAAGTCCAATCGGTATTCCGCTAACATTTTGAACCGACACAGATAATAAAATTGGTATTCTCGTCCATACATAAACGTCAAAAATGAGATTGAAATGAGTCTGTAAGAAGATTGAATTCAAATCATACTGAAATCGTACTGAACTTAAGAGTAGATTACCGATTTTTTGTCAATTCATAATAAGATAACCTATTCTTAGTAGATGTGTGCGCCGATGCCCGCGGCGGCGTCATCGGCGTCATCGGCGTGGATGGTGAAAATCTTATTGAAAACAAAACATTGCAGACTTATTCGCCAAATGACTGTGCCGGACGAAGTAATAGACAAAACGCGCTATTTAAATTATGGTCATATAAAAATGGTATTTTATTGAATTTGCGTAAACAAATACGTCGAAATAAACCAATAAGCATATATTTAGACATTTCTAGTGTTTAGTTTACTAGTATAATTATGTCTGCATTGTATCTAAAACAACCGTATCCGTCCGACCATCGACGCCGATGACGCCGAAGCCGGCATCGGCGCACACGTCTAATCCTTACCTTTAGGAAACTTCATGTGCTGAAATGTCTTGATAGGTGGTGGAACATCTTCTCCTTCCACCAATATCCTCATTTGTCTCCGAACCCTCTCGTGACGGTCCTCTGACAGCTCTAGGATGCAGCGCGGTGGACGCCAGGAAGTCTTTATTGGGTCTTCGTACTGGATGCCTTAGTGACAAAAAGGGTTGAAGAATAGTGAGCATAACCTAACCGTCAAAAAACCCCGACTCCAACTAGAAAAGTTACAGCTCTTTAACTTTTGAATGGCTAAACAGATTTTCATGAAACATAGCTCAGATGATACCCAATTAAACTAGTTTTCAATTAAAAAATTGCATTGAAATCGGTCCATCAGTTTTGGAGCTACGATGCCACAGACACACACACTACTAACTTATAACACAACTCTTTTTTGTTTCAGGTTAAAAATTAATAGCACTTTGGAAATATCTCTTAAAGCATCCTCAATATAGGATGGATTGTGAGGAGGCAACTTCTTTCGTGTTAGTTCTTATACAACATGTCATTCTACTAACACCACGCCTCCATAACTGAGATTGTGTACCGGAGTTTATGAAGAAGTTGCGCGGTGCGGGATGTGACGCGAGATGTCAGCCACAGGACCATGATACGCACCATAAAGCTTAGCTTAACCAAAAGCAGGCGTGTGTCACTGGGGGGAGGGACAGTTGGTGTGAGAGGGGGGGCACATACCAATAGAATATCTAGTTAAAAGTAATAAAAAATGGCGTAGGTCATTCTTTAAAAAAATACGATGGTACCTTTAGCCAACTCGGCAACACCCATCAATGCCTTGCTCTGAGCAACACTTTCCAAAATATGCTCCTCCTCCCTCGCCTGTCTTTCTGCTGCTGACAGTGCCCTAGCTTCGGCCAGCCTCTTCAGTTCACTGTGCTGGTCAAGCAGAGAGACGTTGTAGCGACGGCCCCATTCTTCTTGAGATGCTGTGGAAGAATGTATGGTGATTATTTGATATTATTTAGTTATAGTTATTGCAGTCTTAGAGAGTCTATCAAAGAATATCAATTTAGTAGAGAATCTGTTGAAGCAATCTGGTTTTTTTTAGGCAGAGTAGGAACGCAAACTTAGGCAACAAAAAAAAAAAAAAAAAAATATGGAATACAAATGGTGTAAAGGACATTTAGCGAAAATCACTTTTTAATGGCACCATACTCTGTTTTTTACGCTCTTTTGATATCTATAGCTTGGGGCTTAAAAGCGTATAGCACAATACCAAAACGTGCTATACACTCTTTGAGGCCCGAGGTATCGATATGTCATCTGTGTTGCGATATTCCCCTAAAAATGACATACAACCTAAGTTTTTTTCAGAATCAGAATGTTCTTTATTTGAAAGAAAGAAAAGAAACAAAATTTGCATGAAACATGGGTTTGTACAGTTCTTATTACATACAGATAAGGTTGGTTGTGGTTAGTAGCTTGTTCTCAAATATGAAGTTTCAAATAAATAGGACATAAAGGATAAGAATAAGAATAAGAATTATACACAGATACACTGCTAATATAAAATGGGTGTATAAGAAAAACATTTGAAAAGAAAAGGCTGTAAGGTACAGTGGGCCGAGCACGAATGTTTTGACGTATAGTAACGTTAACATAACCAAATTTAGAACCAAAAATACATGTTTAATCTATGATATTTTTTTGGAAATACATGCAATATTTTTACATTTTCATGAAACAAGTGTGTTTGTTGCATAAAATTGAACAAAAATGCGATAGATTCATCGTATTTTATGATCAAAATTTGCTTACGTTTACGTTACCATACGTCAAAACATTCGTGCTAGGCCCTCTGATGATAAAGCCTAAACAGATAATGTTAAATAACAATTACGACTCATGATTAATTTAAATTCTAAAAAGATCGGGTCGTAAAGGAATTATTGTACAGAAACATAAATGGGCGTCACTACAATATAGACCGTAACTTTTTAAGACACTTCTGCCTGACAATAATCCTCATAGCTCTTATATTAATTATTTCTCTGGAAAAGTCGTATTTTGTCCTTTACTCCCCTTATAATCCAAAGTATCGATATTTAACCTAAAAAAATTGGTCAGTGTCATCTTACTTACTCTCATCATCAGGATCATTGTCACTGGAGCTCTTAGGTTCAGCGGCAGCTTCGGCAGCGAGCTGGCTAATCCTGCCTAGCTTCATCAACTGTTGTTTCTTACGCTCTTTTACGGGAACGTAAGGTTCATATTTATCTATGTCTTCCTCCGATTCTGAAGACTTTTCTTCCCGTCTATAACGTTTTACAGGCGGTTGAGGATCTTCTTTTTTATCTCCCATTGTTAATTTTCTTGATAAAATTGGTAAAATAGGAAAACAAATAATGTTTTAGGAAATTCGTAAATATTTACCACAGATGATATATCACTGACAGTTGACAGATTCTGTGAGGAACGTTTCTTTTTACATTTTTACAGCGTCGAAATTAGATTAAAAGAATATCTTTCATTAAAATAATATTGCACTGGGTACTTTCGATCCCTACCATTTTATTTTAAACAAAATAACAACCAAATTCGAGAAAGGATTGAAGAACTGATAAATTAAAATAAATCGATAGATGGATCGGTTTTTGTTTTGTTTACAAAGTTAGAGACAAACTATGTCGTAGATATTTAAACAGTCGATCTTTACTAATAATTATGGCTCTTTATATTTGAATTAATTTGCTTTCATTGTTTTTCATTTACCAATCGAATAAGAAGTACAATAAAAAATATTTATATTTCAGAAATAATTATTTTATTTCAAAATTGAACTTACATACTTACATGCAAAATATTGCAAAGCTCTGTCAAACAATCACACGATCAACGTGTTGTCATCTGTCAAATTGTCAAAATATGCAAGTGACACGTAACTTTATATAATTAAATTACCTATTTATGACCTCCAAATGTGTGAAAACGTGAAAATTTTCTCATCAACCGGTCAATAATATAGTATACAACATGTCAGATAAAAGTTTCGGGGACTGCCCTAGCAGGAACATTGTTAAAAACCCGCTTTTGTCCACTGCGGTCACTGGTCTTTCGATAGAGGATTTGACACACAACGCCGTTTTGGTTCCCGTTGCGGCTAACCAGGGACTGATCACGAGATCAGGTGAGTACTATTATTTATTTTTAACGTTATTGTACGCTACAAACACGTTTTCCGTGACGCTGTCTAGCGTAACAAGCCAAAATAATCGACATACTTTTTTCGCGAGCTCAATGTCATAATTCGCGATTTCCACGCGAATTCTTGGCTGCTAAACGCTTTACAGTACTTATTATTGTGTTAAATGGTTCGTGAGTGCAATTTATTGTTAAATAAACTGTGTTGATTCCGTGGAGAGTATTTTTTCGGTGTTACTAACTCAAGTGTTCGTAATGTCATCTTTTCTATATAAATCCTACAATAAAGCACCGTTTGAGAATGGTTTTACGCCGGAAATGAGATTTTCGTTTCGTTCTAAATTCAAAAGGGTGGAAAAGTTTATTTATGATGTTACACTTGTGAGTAAATAATGCTATATTGTCTTTGATTACCTTAGTTTGAAATAAAAACTAATATCACAAGTAGTTATTGATAATTCATAATAAATGCTTATTTTACTGATCAGTTACAATTTCATAGTGTTTTTATTAAATTGGTAGATAACACATGATATATCTTTGATCATAATTTTAACACATTCACAATTTTTTATGCATTTGATTATAAACCCTATCAGCTAAAGCTTACATTCGTTTTTTGAATCATCAAAAGGTCTCCACATATCTACTTGAATTTTTAGCTACTACCAAATTTGGAAACCTTAAATTAAACTACTATTACGGTTCGTCTGCATCATCACACTTGGGGAAAGAGCTCCAACAGTGATTCAACATTTAAATTATTATATATATAACTCTCTAGAGGTTTTGAGGATATTCCATTTGTTCATCAGGACGACTAGCAGTTGCTCTATATAAAATACTGATATGCGATAACAACTTGCACACAGTGGTGTGTACTCCATAAAGACAAAAAGACACTACCTACCCTAATAAATTAAGTAATAAGTAAAACAAACGTTAATATGTCTGTTAATATCAGTTAATTTAAGTCTTAGGGTGAGGTAGCCAATCACAAACATCATTTAACTTGACAATACAACACCGAGTTCTTTTTGAAGTAAGAAATTTCTGTGCACGCCACTGCTCGCACATCCAGAAATATTTTATTCAGCAAAGTTAGGAGTAAAGCTAATGTGTAGGACATAAGTGTGAGAGGCAGTCCTAGAAATCCAATTTCCAACATTAATCAACAATATAATATATGCCATAACATATAACCAAACACAACATCAAATAGTCAAAACGGAATGCTCAGTTGGCTAAGTGTATGCAAACATTTTATTCATTTTACACAGAATGCCAACTTCAAAATAAATTCTTCTCTGTCTATGCATCATTCTAGTGTTTCTTGTTTTAAGGCAAATAAAGGATTTTTATTTATTTATTTCTTTTTTCTTTGTATAGAAGATTTACTGACGGTAATATGGAATTTAGTGGTATTTTGAGGTACAACTATTTGGCGTTGTGTTCCAGAACTTGGAATGTGCTAAGGTTTCATTGCTTAACATGCCAGGCAAATTCGAAAAAGTCAGATAAACACTAGGACAAGGTCGGATTCAAATATAAAAATAAAATCACATTAATATATTTCAAATTTTTATTTCATAATTTCATAAAAATCTATGATTTTTTTTACAAAATATGGCTCTCATTTTAAAAACTAATATTATTTTATTGTACTACCCGTATTAGTAGAAAATACTTATTTAAATTATAGGGTGAAGATACCAGTTTTAATCCTTGTCTATATTTGGCTTAATTCTTTTTATTAAGATTTTTAAAAACACGCAATAGATTTTTGAAATTTAAGGGCCTACGCAAACCATAGTCATGGCTGCAGTTAGATTGATTACCGCGCGTCTAGCGCACAATTGGAACAAGACTTCGAAAGCTGTGTACGTACTTTCGAACACCAAAATATCGATAACGAATGTTTGGAATGTATAGACGCAAACTAGCAAAGAACACGAACACAGTTCGATCAGCATTCGTCAACAATCGCCTTGTCACTGGCTTTACGACATATAATTGTTCGATAGTATGTTCATAATAACTCACCATCCATACAGAACGTAAGAATTGGATCGCGGTAAACGTTTTGTCGAACACATTGTTCGATGTTTGTTAGTGGTACGCACATGTTTTGTTCGAAAATGCGTACATGGCTTGTTAAATTGTATTATCTACGTCTTCGCGAAAGATTAGTGCGACTAACGACGGTCTTGATTATGGGTCATAGCACATTATTTACTTTGTGCAGCTGAATCGCGAGTTTTCGCGTTCGTTATTTACTTTATATAAGCAAGCAAGCCAACGAACGTGAAGACGCGCGATTTCGCGGCAAAAAGTAGCTATTATAGTGTGCTATAGCCCTATAATAAGGGCATGTTCTACGTCTGAAAATATTTAAAATATGTTATATTAAATTATCCTGGGTTTAACATTCCAATATTACTTTTTCTTATAATTTTCGTTAATTATAATTTTTTCATTATCTCCACCCCAAATGTTATTCTAATATCTAAATCTATAAGCTAATAAATAAAAACTTAAGCTTCACACATTTTAAATTAAATACAAAATAAAACATGGCGGAAACAGTTATATTATATTAAAAACCAGTTTTAAAATAACCAGTTATAACTGTAGTTCTAGCATAATTTTTAAGTACATAGTTACTTTTAGGATTTATAGGCATTTGCGGCTAAGTTTGCAGCTAACCATGGTCTAAAGTGTCTACGAAGGGTACAATTTGGCTCAAGATCGGTAGGGCCAACCAACTTACCAACAGGTTGCTGGTCCTACATGCCTATTGACATGCTGATAGGTAGGAAGCGTTACCGACCAGGGTAACAAAATGGAAATGAACACCAGACTCTGGTAATAAACTTCAATACGATCGTGAGAGCATAAAATTCGAGCTACCTTGTAAAAAAAATACAGATCATGAAGTTGTGATTCCCATCTTCATGATCGGTAATCTATTTACAAGGTAGTTCGAAGTTTATTCTCTCACGATCTCATTGAAGGTTATTACCAGAGTCTGATGTTCATTACCATTTTGTTATGCAGTAGACCAGCGTTTCTACCGATCGTGAGCCAAATTATGCCATTCGTGGACCCCTTCAGCAGTCGAAGGCATATTTTACGGCGTTCGTTACATCATAGATGCCTCCGACATGCATGTTGTAATTTTTAATAAGTGTTACTCGATTTTTTTTCCATCTTTTGAGTTCGTTTTTCTTTGCTGTCGGGTTTTTTGTTATTACTATTAAAATGCGAATTGGCGCAAAATTGTTTGGACGTCATATTTTTCGTCAGATGCTAGTTGCTCCTTGTAAAATACTGACATTCAGCCGCATCTGGTTAGTCTAAGAGTCGACCTCAAGATAGTTGGGTAAAGCTAGGAGATTCCATTAAAGGAATCGAACGATCTCTTCGAGCTACATTGCGTAACTGGTAGATACATCAAATACACAGGCTGTTAAGTGATATTGTAACAAAAACTGATACTATTCACTTGACTTTAACTTTCAAATGTTCGCGCCAAAACACAGTCACGTGTCATGACGTCATTGCATCGCTCGTTCATAGAGTAGAATAGATCTTTGTTTCATGTAAACCCGATACAGGCACTTATGTAATGTCGAGACTCTAGGTGCGCGGTTCCAAATAGTAGGTCCTATGGAGAAGTACAGGCAAGAAACTGCAAGGAAACTCTTTTATAAATTACAATCTTGATCACTACAATGTTGTGGTAAGAGCTGCAAGAATAATGTAATTCAATGTGAATAAAAAATAAGAATAGGATTATGATTTAGAATAGAATAGAATAGAAAAACTTTAATTCGAGAACAAGGCTCATAGGGTTAGTAACAATTTGATTATAGCGTCTGGATATGGTTACCAAGGAAACACGAAGGACTGACGTCATAAACTTGATGATGGTATTTGAAATAACGTTCCGTTTTACGTAATTTATAATAAAAATAATTAGTAAAAAAGGTAATTTAAAAAAATAAATGTTTCATTATAGCACTTATCACAACTTTCATTGACGTTTTTTTTGTTAAAATAATTTCATATTATAATTAAAACGAGGATGATTAATGTGAGGAAACCTGCACACCTTAGAGAGCCTCATAAAGTTCTCGATGGTGTGTAGTCTGCCAACCCGCACCTGGCCAGCGTGTTGGACTAAGGCCTAACCCTTCTCATTCTGAGAAGACGGTTGTGCCCAGTAGTGGGACTGAATTTGTTTATTTATTTTTAATTAAAATGCAAGTGCCGTAATAACTAAAAAAAACTGCGAATAAAATTGTTTTTTTTTTAAATACCGGCTCTAATTTCCAGAATCTTGTACTGAATCCACGGTATCAGTATTTGTTACAATGCCACTTACACACAGTATTGGTTGCCCTCCATCGATGAGGGGACCTCATTGTAAGTGCGGATATCCGGCACTTCATATTGGGCCTCACTCCGAACATTATACGCGCTGATCTATACAAAATTATTGTAATAGCACACCGTCTCATTGGTCCGTGGCCGCAAGCACGGCTGTTGAGCGTGTGGTACTGTGTTCGGTTCCTTCGTCGAGCAGTGTTTAGGGTTACCCTCCGGAATTCTCGTGTGTCTTTAAAAAGAGAGTGACAGTGTAATAAAAAAATAATGGGGCCATTTTTGGTCTCGTACGGATTACAATTGTTAGGTATTTCGCAATTTAAAAAAAAATCTGGTGTCCTTTGCGATTTCAAAATAAAATTGTTTTCTTTCTTTCTTTTCTTATAATGTTGAACTTTTTTTTTAAACGTGGTCCATCCAGTATTTTGGCCTAGGGCGCCGAGTTTTCTAGAGCCGGCCGTGGCTGACTGTACCATGTTTCATTCAAATAAAGATTATTAAATATTAAATATAAAGGCGGCAAAGCGACGAGGAAGCGCTTATCTTCTTCAGCTTGTCCAATTTCTAAAGGTTGGCACTCATCTCCCTAATTTGACGCTTATCGCTTGGTTCCTAAAGTTCACTGTCAAAATATTCGGCTTACCTTGTTGAGCTTAGTAGGATCTTCATCAAAATCGTAGCATTTGCTCAAATATATCTCTGTACTCCGCTCGGCCGCAACATTTTACTTCTTAAAGGTGGTCGCACGCTAGTAATAAAATGTTATATAACAATATAAAACGGACACGTTTGGTGATGAAGAACGTTTTTGAAAAACAAATGTTTTCGACGTATCTTAACGTTTACGTAAGCAAATTTTGAATGAAAAATGCAATAATTTAATCGTATTTTTGTTTAATTTTACGCATAATACATAATTGTTTCATGAAAATCTAAAAACACTGCATGTATTCCGTGCGTTTTTTTTTCCGCTATATATGTGAAGTATGAAACAGAAGAAGTGCGCGCACTGCGAGAAAAAATTTGCTTACCAAAATAAAGCAGTATTTGATTCGCAAAAAACGCATCGCAATTCATCGCACCGCAGTGCGCGTTAGCTCTTTATTATTTTGTGTCGTTCGTTCACTACGTGCGGTCAACCTATGATTTTAATTTGTGGAAAAACGCAATGCAACTATATATTCGTTTTTGTACTTTACTGAAACCGCCACCCGTGTTGTATTTGTATTTGTGTTACATTTTTGTTTTCGAAGCAACGTGTTACTGAAACCGGTTTTGAAAAAACTACTCATCTCTAATCATCACCCTCGTTTTATAATGTTATATAACATGTTGTAACAGTGTGGGAGCACCTTAACATTTTCACATTACACCAAACGTTTGTATCCTAACAATGGCGCAATCTTCACCATCCAATAATACATACAATATAACTTATTATTAAATACTAATTTTAAAGGTAACTTATTTCATAACTTAATACTTAAGCGTTCAATCACATACATTTCGTTTTCACTGCTTTAATACGTAAAATTTTTGACATTATTATAAAGATGTACAGTAGTTTATACTGATTAAATTAAAGAGAAACTGCATTGAAATCGGTCCATCCGTTTTGGAGCTACGATGCCACAGGCTGAGTATACTAAACAGTGAGCTACCACGATATGCGCTCGCAGTCAAATTCTCGCTTGTATTCCCCCCAAATGTATGCCCAATAGGGGGTAGATTAGTCCTAAGGGTAGCTACCCATTTTTAAGGTACTTGATGTATACTTTAATATTTATAATTAGGTCCTTTTACATTGAAACCATTTGCAGCTTGAACTACTTACTGTACATCCTCAAAAACATCAATTTTAAAAGTCTACAGTCTATCAAAAAATAGTAGAAAACTATAGAGGGCGCCACTTGTAATGTCTTATTCATATTTAGTAAATTATTGGCGAAATCTTTATTTTATTACAAAACTGCATGACTGTGGCGAACACTCATGTCAGCGATTATACACACGGCTACTATCCAGCGTAAGCTGACCTCATATTGTATAGGCTATCCCAACAATGAGAGGTCAGCTTATACTGGAAATGTGTAACTTGATAAATGTAGCCGTTTGTACAGTTAGTGACAAAAGTAGCCAAGGATAGATTTTTTTTATGTATGAAAACAATTTTTTTTTGTATCAATTTATCTTGAATTGGCACTTGGCTATCGATTGGTGATTTATTAAAAATAAATAATAAAGATTTTAATAATTGTTTATCTACTTATGTCTGTACTAATACAGACGAAGAAAAAAAAAAAGAAAAAAAATATTAGTTCCTTGTTCCTTCAAAATGATTTTCAATTATTTTTTCATAGACTGTTCGTTTATCTTTGCACTTTCCACTTAAGTTCTAGTATTATACGAAGGTAGCTCCCTGGATTCTCTTCGTTTCTTCACGCACCATATTATGAGGAAGATAAGCAGTATTATAAGTGCTATCGCTAGGAATACTCCGAGGACAATGGCGGCTATCGCTGCTTCTGTTAAGTAATCTGAAAAATAAAGGAAAATATTAAAGAAACTAGTGGTCGCCCAGTGGTCGAAATTCGACCGTAATATTATATATAAATAGCTTTTAACTATGCCAAATCTCACACTCCTCAGTGGGCGCAATATGCTGAAAAAGGGGTACAAAGTTTTCTCTTCACGTATTAATTTATACTAGTGGTCGAAATTCGACCTTAATTTTAGCTTTCAGCACTCCTTCTCCATATAAACTTTAACTATGCCAAATCTCACACTCCTCCGTGCGCGCAGTATGCTTAAAAAGGGGTACAAAGTTTTCTCTTCGCGTATTAATATATAGATTACGGTTAACCGGTTTTGATGCTCGGGTAGATACATCTAAGCGCCGGATACTCATTTCAATATGCATTTCTTTTTGTACTATTCCCATTTTTTTAAAAAACATTAATCAATAAGAGACTTCCGGAGCGCAGTGGCGCCACTTTGACGGGTACGATGCGCATGACAGCCATAAAGATGGCCGCAATTGTCATTGCCCATAGAGCACTGAACATCGATTGGATAAAAGTAGTCGATGGTTCTTTGTGATAACGAAACATCTTATTCTGTCTTATTCCTCGGTCACACATTGGCTCTAGCTTTGGGTCCAAGCTTGGCGTCAAGTCATCATCTGCCTAGCCTTCTCCCAACTACGTTGTGGTCGGCTCCCAGTCCAACCAGATGCGGCTGAATATCAGTATTGTACAGCGCGACTGCCATCTGACCTCCGCCACATAATTACTGGGAGACACTGATACCCTAAGGTTAGACCGGTTGTCAGACTTTTTGGGTTGCTGACTCCCGTGACAATTATCATAGGTAGTCGTGACAACCGGGACCAACTGCTTAACGTTCTTTCCGAGGCACGGAAGAGTCTTAATGTTCGAAGAAACGGTCACCCGTTTATGGATTGCCCGCGGCAAGCGCTGCTTAACCTTGGTGATCGGTAGCTATGTAGCTACGATAATCTTATTGCATTTGTTAAGTAAACCTATCTATAACTGTTTCGGTACTATAAATCAATATGGCCGACATCAACGCGCAGGCGGGTTTCGACCTAGACAGGTAATGCAATATAGGTGACTAGGCACTATAGGTGACCTATATAAATTCTAGGTTTTATACATGATACTTTTTTATGTAGTGCGCAAAATATGCAGTGTCCGTTCCCAAATGCAACAGCAGTACGAAAATTCAGTCCAAAACAAAATAAAAAATTGTTTTTGTTTGACTTGCGCTAGTAAATTATGCGTGTCATACTAAGTCGAATTTTCGTTTTGTTTTAAAGTGTAGGTATCCCAACCCAATACTGCGGTTGCATTTAGGAATAGAGACTGAATCACTCTACAAATTATGCGCACTACATAAAAAAATATCCTATATGTTGCATTTGTTCGTAGTCTTCGCGTCGTTTTATATTGTTAGTCAATTTTGGTAATCGAATAACACTACGTGTATCAGAAATGCGTATCATATTTAATGATGTGGATCAGACCATCAAACTGAACAACTTTCTCTATGGGACCAACATCGTAATCGCGAAAAAATTATCAGCTGTCACATACGTTTAGTTGAGTACTATCAAATTATTTATATGGAGTAGTTGGGCTTTTTCGCGTTTTCATGTAGACAAAGGAGTGTCTAAATTTTAAAAAGTCCTCTCTTCTGGTAACCCTAATTCGGGGTGCGTTTAGCTCTTGTTTATTATTTTTAACCCCCGACAATGTTATAAGTTTGTAGTGTGTATTTGTCTGCGGCATTATAGCTGCAAAATGTAATTGAAAGCTAGTTTAATCAGGTATCATCTTAGCTATGTTTCATGAAAATCTGTTCAGCCGTTCAAAAGTTACAGCTCTTTTTGTAGTTGGAGTCGGGGGTTTTTGACGGTTAGGTTACTTACAAGATATATCTATGACATAGCTGTTAGTATTGCCATAGGCATCAACTGCATTGATGAGGACTCTAGGGGCACAGCAAGTGGCCCTATAAGTAGCCACCACCTCCTGTCGGGTGCCGGAGACGTAATCGTTGGTATACATCAGCCCGATTGGAGACGAAGACAAGCGGAGTAGACCTGGTGAAGACAAAGTCATGATTTATCACAATTCACAATCTCCCTTTTCAATGGAGGAAACACCATACCTCTTTCCTCCACAATTATAATTGAAGTGGTTTAACTATCCTACCCGTTTCTGTAACCCATATCCAAGCTGCCGACATAATTATGTGACCAGGATTATCGAAAAATTGATTAAGACATAAACCTACACTTTTGGGTTATCTGTGCTTCGACCAACTTAAATCCAGTCCATTAGCCCCGACAAGAAAATAAATAGAAATGATTAAATTAGTTTGGTTCCTCACCTGATAGTCCATCCCTCGCAACAATGGTAGTAGACCACGAATGCTGGGCGCAGTCGTCCCCTGTCCTACCAAGGCACGTTCCTTGGAAAGTGTGACTAATTTCTGGAGCCCAGACATCTGAGGGTGCCGCTGAATTCGACACGTACACGTATGCAGATAGGGAAACTTGTTCGTTACCTGCAAAAATGCTTAGATTTTAAAATCGTGGTTACATGTGAAAAACATTGACGTACTACTACTGGACGGCGTGTCTAGAACAAAATTCACGAAAAATGTGTCCCGAGTCAACCTATATAAGCGTAGGTACATTTAAAAAAATATAACATCCTAATTCAAACCGTATCGTCATTAGTAAACAGCTTAATTTTACTCGCGACAATTTATCAGCCTATTCAACTTTTTCACAGTACAGTACGACATTTTTGACGTGTGTTATGTCGGTTGACAAAACAAAGACTGGCGCGCGATTGGAACTCTTTTCGCTATGGGACACTTTTGAGGGCGGATCCAATATACATTGTAGTAATAGTTTAATGGTGAAAAAGAATAGGATGTTGCTATATGGGAAGTTGTGGCAAAATGGCTACACTCCAGGGCCCCAAGTCTGTTATCTCAATTGTGTCAAAATGGTCTTGTAATTGTTGGTTTTTGGTGTCGTACAACCTATTTAGACTTCTATTGCGTAGGTAATAGAAGTAAAACTCGGATATTTTTCAGTTATTAAGTGTCGTTCTTTAGATTTTGCCGTCCTGTCTTCATGATCGGTATAATTTTTACAAGGTAGCTCAAAGTTTAGTCTCTCGCGATCATTTTGAAGTTTTGAACCCTAAGAATGCGTTAAGTATATTCGTGGGGGCATGCACAAGTAAGACAGGCCGAGGGGGCATAGTCATAGTTAGCCTAGGGCTGTCAGAACTGTAAATCAGGCACTGATAAGGACTTACCATATGCTGTGAAAGTGATCATGTCTCGTACTCCTGGCTGTGCAGATGATGGTATTGTTAGACTTACTATCACGTTAACAGTCTGCCCTGAGACTGCCGTTTGCCTGGAAGAGAGTAGTATCTATACAGTAGCTGTAGTTGAATGATATAGGTAGCAGTGGCGAAGGGTGACTGTTTTAAAAGGGGAAGCCGTCCCAAAATGCCCTCTAAAAATTGCTGCAAGACAAAAATCCATACCGTCTCTTGTAATCTATATATAGTCATGTCTGGAAGAGCTCGACCTAACTGAATAACAAGCCTTTTTTTTTTGTCAGTTGGATGAGTAAATAATAATTATAATATTTCGTTGGTCTATGCTCTAACCAATTCCTAAAGGGAAGCCGATGGGAATCGGGTTGTATGGACTCTTCGCCACTGATAGGTAGTACAGGTGGCTTACTATGAGCTCTTATAGTTGGATAGAAATTGAATTGCCCAGACATTTCCGGTATAAGCTGACCTTTCATTGCACGAAATTCTTATACAGTGCGAGGTCAGCTGATACTGGACTTGTTCTTTCTCTTCTTTATTAAACAATAAACTTACGAAGAAGGGGCGATGCCGGTCAGGAATCTCTGCTCTCCCACGGCTCCGAAGTTGAACCTCACAGACTGTTCTCTGTAGTTCGTCACTTCGAAGTGAAGCTGTAACGAGAAACATGATGAGTGTTCATCCTGAAGCTCTCGAAGTCTTGATGGGATTTTACGGGTCTACCGCGTAACTAAAATGGTAATGAACATCGACTCTGGTAATAAACTTTAATGTGATCACCAGAGCCTAAATTTTGACCCACCTTGTAAAAAATTACCAATCATGTAGATGGGACTCCTATCCAGATTTATGATCGGTAAGAAAATTACAAGGTAGCTAAAAGTTTAGTTTCTCATCGTATTGAAGTGTATTCCAGAGTCTGATGTTCATTATATTTTGTTACGCGGTAGACCCGCCGGATCCCAACATTGTTGAGAAAAGGCTAGCCAGCTGATGCTATAACTTTTATATTCAAAAATTGAAAGAAAGAAAGAAAGATTACCTGTATGTTTTCGCCTGGAGCTCCATACAGCTTACTGGCGAGGCCAATCTGTACTGTAGTCAGCAAGGATCCTTGTTGATTCACCACCTGAAAATACGGAAAAAAAAAATACTTCAGCTTCTTACGTCAGCAGACACGTTTACCTGTTCATCCCTGGTTGTCATACAAATACGTATAACAGTCGTTACGGTAGTCAGCAACCCAAAAAGTCTGACAACCGATCTAACCTTAGGGTATCAGTGTCTCCCAGTAATTGTGTGGCGGAGGTCAGATGGCAGTCGCTCTGTACAATACTGATATTCAGCTGCATCTGGTTAAACTGGGAGCTGAACAATTGTAGTTGGGTAAAGACTAGACAGATTCAAATTTAAAGAGCGTTGTTTTAGTATTGTCGACATAAGACATTATCTCTTCTCCGCTTGCTATTGTTTTAGCTGGGTAGTAGAAGCGGCTTAGCCAACTCACTAGAAACATCTCTATCATCATTCTCAAAAAATAATGATAAACAGTATATTTTTTTATGTAGTGTGCATAATTTTTAGAGTGATTCAGTCTCTATTCCTAAATGCAACCGCAGTATTGGGATACACTTTAAAACAAAACGAAAATTCGACTTAGTATGGGGGACACGCATAATTTGATAGCGCAAGCCATACAAAATCAATTTTTTACTTTGTTTTGGAGTGAATTTTAGTACTGCGGTTGGATTTGGGAACGGACACTGAATCAGTCCGCAAATTATGCACACTACATAAAAAATATCCTGAATAGAGTCGCTCACCTGTGAAATAGCTCTACTGAAAGGCAGCCCGCTGTCATTGAACAGACGCTGAGCACTATAAGCCCTGGAGTCCAACTCCTCCATCCTCTCCAGGTCGTTTGAGGAGTCAGATGATACTATGGATGCTGATCTTCCCATGCGAATCTCTGGTTGATTCAGAGGACCTGAGAGCCGGATGAAAGGTTCCCCTGAAAAGATAGGACACGGAATTAAGGTTGTTTTTATGGTGCTCTGTTAGATAAAATGCTTTACTTTGAAGATTGATGAAGACAATCGGATATTTTTCTTGGTTTTGGAAAGTGTTACTGTTTTGCGTTGGAAAGGTGTCTTAATCAACAATGTTCTTAGCTATGTTTCATGTAAATCTGTTGAGCCGTTCAAAAGTTACAGCTCTTTTTCTAGTTGAAGTCGGGGGTTTTTGAAGGTTAGGTTATAGTGTATATCTGTCTGTGGCATCGCAGCTCCAACACGGATGGACCTATTTCAATGCAGTTTTTTTCATTGAATGCTAGTTTAATTGGGAATCATCTTAGCTATCTTTCATGCAAGTCTGTTCAGCTGTTCAAAAGTTACAGCTCTTTTTCTAATTGGAGTCGGGGGTTTTTGACGGTTAGGTTCTCGAAATAAAGTTGTGAATGCTAATAAAAATTTACCTCTTAAGTCTCTCCCGACGATCTTGGCGTAGACCTTGGATCCCTTGACGGGGGGTAACGCCACATCAGCCACCAGCTCCACAATAGGGTCTATTTCTTCATTCTGACCATCTCCTGTTATTGGCTGGTAACTGTAAGAGAAATGAGTGAGATTTAGAAGTCACATTCTTAGCTTTAATTCGGTATTTTTTTTGGTCATTTTCCGTCCCCTTTCAAAAAAAGCTGGACGCTTTTCGCTCATATGAATTTAAAAGCTAGAATAATAATATACTTTATTGCGCATCATTACAAAGAAAAATCGCTGTCGCTGGCACATGCCGTTCACCAAGCGAAACGGACAACTGCACCTCAGACTGATCAGGGGGCGTACTATGAACTCTTATAGCAGGGCTGTAATTAAACTGCCCAGACATTTCCAGTATGAGCTGACCTCGCACTGTATAGGCTTTTCGTACAATGAAAGGTCAGCTTATTCTGGAAATTTCGTAAATTATGCGTGTCCCCCATACTAAGTTGAATTTACGTTTTGTTTTAAAGTGTATCCCAATACTGCGGTTGCATTTAGGAACAGAGACTGAATCACTCTACAAATTATGCGCACTACATAAAAAAATATCGTGTAGGTATACTAAAAGATAATAATTTTTAGTTTTGTTTCAAGAAATGATACATACCTAAAAGGTAGTTTGGCCAATTCTGTGCCATATTCGTCAACCAGCTGTGACTCTCTGACGCTCGCTACAGGACCCGTGACACGAAATTTGAGGGTATCTGGAAAATAAAACCAATGTATTCTTGTCTTTGTATTGTTGTGTTGGAGTTCCGATGGAGCAAAGTATTTCAAATAGTTTCTTTCTGATAAAAGGGATTCTGAAAGGGGGGGGGGGGGGGGGGTTGCAGCTGAAAACCAGCGTCAGGTGGCCAGTATTTTGCCTCCTGGCATGATGCTGACTGTTCTGAAGTTGGTGCTACTGCCAAGCTAGGTGCATTGAAGAGATATAGGCCCCGACTTCAGAAGCTATTAAGTTTTTTAAGAAAAATATTTTATACTTTTTAGTTTTTTGAAATCGTTTTTTTTTTTTTTTTTTTTTTTTTTTTCTTTTTTGAGTGGCTTAAACTTTAAATAAACATTCGATTACAGCAATCGCGAGTGATATGCTGTTACCAATTGAATTGTTCCATAGACCTACGAAAACTTTCATCAGAACTTCTCGAAATTTAAATTAGACCAACTAGAGAGACCACCTTTCAAACAAAAAAAGAATTTTCAAAGAAAGTTAAAAAAGTAAAAAAAAATTGAAGAGAAATCTTTGTACCCCTTTTTAAGCATATTGCGCGCACGGAGGAGTGTGAGATTTGGCATAGTTAAAGTTTATATAGATAAGGAGTGCAGAAAGCTAAAATTACGGTCGAATTTCGACCACTGGACGACCATTAGTTATTATTCAATACCCTTGTCAATCACTAATGATATACTCGGTATCCATTCATCTATAGACAAGCGATAACCCTTGACTATTGACGTCATACTATTTCCTTATTTACGGTAAATGTCGGTACTGTGACATGCGTACGGTTAGGGTTCGGCCTCATCTCGTATTAAATAAAATGTCTGTCATTTTGAAAACTACTCACTCATTGACCGAAATCAAATGAACTATTAAGGCCCGAGTACACCGACAACGTAACAGACGATTAGAGCATAATCAGCCGTTGAAACATTAAGGCTCAAGTTCACTGACAACATAACACTGATTACAGTAAAATCAGCCGTTTAAATATGAATTTTTGTATGGATATCCGGCCAATTTAATTTTAAACAACTCTTATATTACCAAAAAGATAACGGATGTTTAAAATAAAAAAGCCGTTTCCCTAATCCCTTTACAAAACTTCGTATTAAACGGCTTATTTTCTTTTATTCGTCTGTCGGTAACCTAGGGCGTTACTCTATAAACTTGAAATTTGACAGCTAGGTTCTTTATAGATGAGCATTTTCCAAATTTAACCCTTAAGAGGGTGAAATGATCTTTTTACGCGGAAACGTTTTCATTCAGTCATTCTTTTCGTTCATTCACCTGTGACTCAATTCGGTCTAAACATTACAAAATAGATACCAAACGGATTAGTGGTTATCTTATCAGATTTAAAGTATGTTTTATCTGTTGTTCCTACTGTTAACCTTTCTATGATCGCACACTAGCGTTCATTATAAAAAAAAAAAAAGCACTTTTTAATATAAATTTTCTTGTATTTTCGTGTCGACGATAATTTATTTGATATATTTGGGCAGAATGGCTATGGTTGTCTGAAACCTTGTTGAGATGTTCTAAAGTGCATTTGTAAGGGCAGTGATCATTGGCGGCACTAAAAAGCAAGTGTCACATACATAGTTTGGTTAGGACTACACTCTCTTTGGCTAGAATAGAATACAATATAATCCTCTTTATCTTAATAAACATATCTATTTTACTTAAATTGACATTTTATACAAATTCTCATACAATCATTCTTATAGTTCATTCACCAGTTTGGAGATGAACTGGGTTCGTGAGGACGATGATGCCTGCTAAAACAATAAAAATTAAATATAGGCTTAATTTTTTTTTTGTTTTTTTTTTTAAACTTAGCCTATCTCTGTTCGGTGTAATCAGTGCCCGCCTTTATCTAATTAGCTGATAGTCGCACCATTTGTTTTATATTATTTAGTTCATTATTAATTATCGTGAAGGATAGTTGTGAAACTGTGTAACATTATTATAATGAACGATTTTTATTTTTAAACTGGATGTGTCAGTGTTTTTAAAAAAGAAGTTTTAATATCCGTTAAGTGAAAGTTCCTTTTTTAAATTAAAAAAAGTGAACGTTAGATTTTGAATTGCGATATTGACGTATGGGATATATTATTTAATATCCGGTAATTGCGGTAAAAGAAATGATCGTCAATTATGAGGCTGAGCTCACCATAGTCAAATCTATCTATTAGACATCTTATTAACCACATGCTACACACTTGAGATAGTTTCGACTTTTTCATATACATAGGATTTTTTTTTATGTAGTGCGCATAATTTGTATAGTAATTCAGTCTCTGTTCCTAAATGCAACCGCAGTATTGGGATACACTTTAAAACAAAACGAATGTGAATTTTGGTACTGCGGTTGCATTTGGGAACGGACACTGCAACACTGCAAATTTTGCGCACTACATAAAAATGATCCTGTATAAGACAATTTAAGGCAATGTTTAACAACAAAATAACACGATTAAACTAAAACTAACTGTTTATCAATACAAACATTCAGCTTAAATGACCTTTTTTTATCTTAACTATCAGTTATTTTGTCAGATAACCAATAAAGAAGAAGAAGTGATTTAAAATGATATCGGCCCACACAAAAATTCACGTTTAAACGGCAGATTTTGCTCTAATCTTCCGTTATGTTGTCGATGAACATGGGCCTAAGTTACGTCTTGTCCAAGTGTGCGCACTTACCGAGCGGTACTCTGTTCAACTACAGCGGGTCTATCGCGTAACTAAAATGGTAATGAACATCGACTCTGGTAATAAACTTCAATACGATCGTGAGAGACTAAACTTCGAGCTACCTTGTAAAAAAATTGCCAATAATGAAGTTGGGACTCTTTTTTCATGATCGGTAACAATTTTACAAGTTACCTCAAAGTTTAGTCTTTCACGTATGTATTGAAGTTTATTACCAGAGTCGATGTTCATTACCATTTTAGTTACTCGGTACTCTAGTTTTAACTATGACTTGAGTAGGCCCTTAGAAGATCTTGTTGTCAAATACCTAATGGTTTAGTTTTGAGAGACTAACTAAAACAATAAGTTGAGGTAATTTTAGTTTAAGTTCAGGTTAAAATGAGTATACTTTTTAAACAATTTCAATATTATACACAGCACAAAATAAGCCGTAAATCAAATATATTTACACTATTAATTCGATGTAGTAAATTGACAATTGGAGGGATGCTAGTTTTTGACAAGAAAAAAGGCAGGGAGGTCAATAAAGAATGAACGAAATTGAATGAACTTAATAATGTATGCAAACTATATTTAATCATAATACGAACTGTCAAGTATTTATAGTTTTCTTTAAAAAAAAGAACTAAAACTTGAAAAATTGCTGAAGAAATCACAGTCCACGAAAATATTATGATATTAAAAATCAAGCTCTAGGTATCTAGTGGTAATAATGAATAAGCAGTACCGATTTAAAACAAAAAAAAAATTTAATAACTGTTATTTTTTCTAATTTCATCAAATCTCCGTGTCATTTTTGAAAGTTGGCAGCTCTATTCACTAATAGAGAATAACTAAGACAATGCAATTTTTTTTAATGTTGCCTAAAGTTTTATAAATTACAAACAATATTTCCGCAGTCAATGTGATATTTTCAATTTACTTTTTTGTTTGTTTATTTTCGGCTCGAAGCTGACCTCTGGGTCTGACCTAACCCAATTATCTAGTGTGTCCATGACCTATGACTCGGTCGAAATGATTTATATAGCTTTCCGGGTTGTAACGATATATATGTTGATATATGACAAATTATTGTGATAATGATCATTTATTTCATGCTCATAGCACCGTTCTTCATATTATTGTCGTTGAATATTATTATCATCTTTATACAGGATAATTTGCAGAGTGATTCAGAGTCCGTTCCCAAACGCAACCGCAGTACTAAAATTCACTTTAAAACAAAATATATGATTTTGTATGGCTTGCGCTAGTAAATTATGCGTGTCATACTAAGTCGAATTTTCGTTTTGTTTTAAAGTGTATCCCAATTCTGCGGTTGCATTTAGGAACGGAGACTGAATCACTCTACAAATTATGCGCACTATAATAAAAATGCTACTATATAAAAACAAAACTGACTGACTGACATATTAACGTATACATCCCTAGAAACTTGAAATTGTACAGAGGTTCCTTACACGGGAAGATTTTTCAAAAAGTAGCAATATTTTCAATATTTCACTACACTGCGCTCCAAAACTACTGACGAAGCTCATAAGGCTGCAAAGTTGAAGTGGGATTGGGCTGGCCGCATGTCTGTCGGATGCCTGATGTGCTGTGGGCCAAGGTAACCACTAAGTGGAGCCTTGATATGACGAGAAGGCGACGCGGCCGACCACGAAAGAAATGGCGGGACGAACTTGATAACACTAACAACGAATAGTTCACACTGGCTCTAGACCGAAATCATGGGGGGAGGCCTTTGCCCAGCAGTGGGATGATGCAGGCTAACAGTAACAGTAGCAATATTTTCAGTAATGAACCACTTTTAATGTGGGACCTGTGTTTTTAATAAAACTGTTCACATATTTAAGGCGGGATGATAGAACACTTTTTAATTAATCTGTTCATATGTTTACGAACATATCTTGACCTCGCACTATAGCTATTAGCACACAAGTTCACGCACAATCATAAATTTTATTGCCAATAAATATTTATGGATCTGTAATGCATTCAGATTCACTTTGATCGGTAGTGGCAATTAAGAGCTCAGTTTGACCATCTGGATTAATGAATATAATTATTTGCTGTCGTATGAAACGATTGAGATATGGAGGAACGAAGTTGGAAAGAAAAAGAGTTTATTAGCACTACAAAATAATTATTATAGTTTAAAAAAAACTATAGAACACGCTTTAGTCATCCAAACTGAACGTGTATGCAAAATTTCAGCTCAATCGGAAACCGGGAAGTGGGTCAAAAACTTCCAAGATTTTGTTACATAGTTACAGTCTGTCAAGAAAGTCATGAAAAGGATTTTGAAGGAACTAAAATTCTTCTTCGCTCGCAACCCTAAATAAGTACCGTAGGTGTCAGTTTGGGTACAACGATGTGTTTATTTTACTATTCTGTGTAGATTTTTTGTGATAAAAAAATGTTTTCGGCATTAATATATTAAAAATAAACAAGAGAATATACAAGTGGCGCCCTCAATCCTTTTCATGACTTTCTTGACAGACTATAGTTACAAGTGAAGCTTATAAAAGCGTGTTAAAAATAAAAGTAAAAACATAAAACAAAATGAGTTATGGTGCCAAAGGGGCCGCAGCTCAGCATAATGTCAGGAGGCAGTAATACTGGCCACCTGACGGTGGTTTTAAGCTGCAACCCACGAGTGCCATACGCTCGAAACTATGAATATTATGTTATAATATACTACAAAATAAATAATTGTGTTCCTTCTTTGAAAGGGGAGGATTTTTTGACTAAGCTAGGTGTTATGCCTGGATGGTATAGTAGCCTTTGTCGATATTCAGGATAGAGATAGCTTATATAACTAGGACACGAGGCAACTTTGCAGCTATGTTATTTATAACATAGGCATTCGTTTTAATATTTTCCAAAATTCATCCCTTAAGGGGGTGAAATAGAGATATAAAGTTTGTATGACAAATCTTTGTTCGTAGATGTCACGGCCGCAAGTTTAAGTAATGTCAAATTGTGAGGGGAAATCGCTGGTAAATAGGTTATTGAAAATAACCGTTATTATACTTAAGTCGTTATGTTGATATAAATATTCGAAGGTCAGCATTTACAATTTATGTCCCATAAATACGACACGACAGTTTTATTTCTTTGAAAATCAAAACTTATTTTATCACCTGATTGTTCAGTTTTTACGATTAATATTTCATCAACATAATTTTATATTATACTAGCTACGAATGTAGCCGTCATAAGCCGTCCGCGTAAAAAGATTTTTCAAATTAACTAAACCTCCATTTTGCCCCCTAAGGGGTTGAATTTTGGAAAAGCAACCAATCAATCGACGGCATGTTTTCTTTTTTATTTTATTTTTTATTAAAACTGTACTTTTTTCTCTTTTTGTGTTTCGTCTATTTTGAATGTGGCGCCGTCATTATCTCCCGTACGGATTTTTTTTTTCTTTTTTTCTTCTTTCTTTCATAATATTAAAACGAATTGCTATGTCGTTTAAAGAACCTTCCTGACAAATTTCTAATTTGTAGGCTTTATTGTCACTAAGATGTGATGTTTGTAGGTGGTATTTAATTAAAAAAATAAGTCCATTAAAATAAAAAAAGTGTCAAAAAAAAAACTTGTTCGATAAAAATACATTTCTATTCACGGCTAAAAATTAGTTGATTTACTGCTTATTATAAAATAACTGTGCGAAAAAAATGAATGACTCATTTTAACCGTTTTTTTTCTAATTTTATTACTTTGACGAACGGTACTTTTCATTCTTTATAGAAAACAACAGTACTTGTATGCTAATGTATATTTTTCCGCCAATTCGACCTTTTAGTAATAGGTATAAAGGCGCGTTTACATGAGTATAATAACAAGTGAACATACGGCCTTAATAAATTAAGATCATCTTGAGATTAATGATCCAAGGATAATGTTAAGTGTACAGTGCCACAAACTTATCTGACCCCGTAATAGCGTCGCTGTTGTCGCTTTTACCAATGTCATCTCTATACAAAAAATACATTTTGAAGTCTTTTTTGTTCTGTAGCGACGTTAGTTCTAATTTTGGTCACCGGGTCAGATAAGTTTGTGGCACTGCAACTCTTTTGTGACTGACACAAGTCAAATTTGATTTTTTATTATTATGATGGTTCCTGTATAGACTAATATGGGTACATTTTTCGAAGTAATTTTCTAGTTTTTATCGCATCTTTGGTCGACGAGATAAAAAGCCTTTAGTTTTTTAACGTTTTGATGCGGTTTATATGTTTTATTGCATTTTAATGTAGATGATAGATAAGCTTAATGATGTGTTATTTTTAATTTGGTTAGAGCTTGAGAATCTTTGTCAATATTACTTGATAAATCGGCCTCCAAATTATTTGCTTACTACGATTGCAAAAAGTGTAATACTAATTACAACTACTTTACAAATCCTATTACTTAAAGGTTTTAAAAAACTGACTGTAAAAAACCCAATAATAGGTCCTTTAAAATGGGTTTGCCCTTGGCTTGTAGCATTTTTTTTTAAGTTTATTTACCTATTTCTTTCTCAATTGGCTTAATGAACCTTTGTTGTATAACCGGACTTTCGGTGAGGCCGGAAAAGCTTCCGACCTTATTAAAAAGTGATTTTAAGCGAAATGCAGCTATGGGCGTCCCCTAGTGGGACACGGGCCTCGGCTTAGGGCGTCGCTGATGGGGCGACAAGAGAGGGTTTGCTGTGTCTGTGTTGTATTATTATTAGGGAAATTGTAATCTATCGACTTAGTACATGCTAACGCGAGCGAGGGTCCGGAGTAAAATAATCTCGTGGAAGCGTCTATAGGAAAAATATTACAAAAATTAGTCAGTCGCGTGCAATAAAAAAACTACAACCATAATTAGATACGATGATTTTGGCAGAATAATCGATTGCTTTCGTAATTGCTTGTAACTTTAAAAAAAAACTGGTTATACTATGTTTGGCTGAATACGACATTTAAATTCGGTATCTGGCTGTATGCAAGAGTGTCCTTGACTTACATAAGGTGCGACGCCATCTTGAACGCGGGAGCTGTCAACGTGACATTTAGAGGTTAATCTTTTTTTTTTTTGCATGGGCAAGGGTTTATACATCTTATTGTTTTTTTTTTTATTATTGCTATATTCTAAAGATAAATTAGATTTATTAATGTAGAATAAATAAAATTTAATTATTGTGTATGCCCTTGCAATTTTTTGCATGCATTTTTTTTATTTGTGTGCATGCCTTTTTTATTTTTTTATTAGGTACCTACCTACCTGTTTTATCAACTTTGCCTGTACCTACTACTGGTCATTGCTTGTACGTAACTGACTTTTTATGGTTATATCATAAATATTTTTAATCAATCATTTAGATGATTAATTGACTCATTTGGTACGCAGGTACCAGATGAGTTAACAATTTCTTTACGATGAGTCGGCATTTGGGTAAGAGGATAATGTTTGTTGAAGACCAATCCTTTAGGGTTTACGAAACAATATTGATCCGAAGACATCGAAGTTCAGTCTGTCTTGAAATAGTAATGAACGATAGATGGCGCTACTGGTTACTTTTATTCCACTTGTAACGTCTAATTCATATTTAATTATTAGATATGCACAGAATAGGAAAATTCAAGTCTTATTACAAAATATGTTTTTTTAAGCAAGTCTTGTAAAACCCAGGTTTTAAGATAGTCCCGTCTTTTTTTAATTCCAGACAAAAAAGACGGGTGTTATGAGTTTGTAGTGTGTATCTGTTTGTGGTTTCGTAGCTCCAAAACGGATGGACCGATTTTAATGCAGTTTTTTTTATCGAAAGCTAAGTTTAATCGGGTATCACCTTAGCTATGGTGCATGACAATCTGTTCAGCCGTTAAAAAGTTACAGCTCTTTATTTAGTTTGAGTCGGGGGTTTTTGACGGTTGTTTATGAAGCAAGTTAAGAAATTTTTGTTCCTGTTAATCATTCTTAATTCTTTTGTACTCTTTCTTTCTTTCTTTTTTGGTCTACTATTTGGAACCGCGCACCTAGAGTCTCGACATTTCATAAGTGCCTGTATCTGGTTTACATGAAATAAAGATCTATTCTATTCTACTCTATTCTTAAAATATTTTAGTCTATCATTATAATGAACGAGCCCTAACTGTTACCAAATTTTGAAACTACTGCACACGACTTTAAAAACATCGTTTTGTAAAAGTAATAATCATTATGTATATGATAAAATTACAGTCATTTAGAAGACTATTACCATTGCCCGCGGGTTCGTCTGCATTGAAATTTTAATGTTGTCGACATTTTTGTCTTCATAATAACACAAGCAGTGATAGCCTAGAGCGGTTGAACGCTTGCCTTCCATGCAGGAGGGTCTGAGTTCGAGCCCGGTCCGCACCTCTGACTTTTCGGATTCATGTGCGGTTTAGAATTTTGATAACGGTGAAGTAAAAACATCGCGAGGAAACCTGCACACCTGAGGGCCTCATAAAGTTCTCGATGGTATGTGCACTTGTGCAGTCCGCCCGCATCAGGCCAGCGTGCTGGACTAAGGCCTAACCCTTGTCATTGTGAGAAGAGGCCCGTGCCCAGCAGTGGGACAGTAATGGGCTGGATTTTTTATTATTTTATAATAACATAACATCACGCCTGAATTACTCGAAGTGTTGGCAGAACAACACGAACAACTATTACTATGGGATAAAAAGAGAGATCGCGAAAAAATAATCTGTTGTTCCATACATTTTGTCGAGTAATATTGAATAGGGAATTTGACCGTGATTTTTTTATCTGCAAAAATGAAGTGTAAAAATAAATTAAATATTTGTAAATATGCCTAAGTTATAAGCTAAATTTCTTAATAGACAGAGATGGCGCTACTGAATCGTTACGTCATAAACTAGTAATGTCATAGTAAATTGTGACAGTTGCATACATATTCCCTTTTGCGGGAAAAGGATGGATAGTGTCTCGTATAGAAATTTCTAAAGCTTATAATTCCGGCATTTATTCACCGATTTTAATTATTTTGCTAACTATGGTGTTCTTTATCTGCCTACTATAAGGGAATACTTACACAATATTTGTAATTTTTTATTAGGAGTCATCTACCCTATTATTTGTATGGCACAGCTGATTATTTCTCGCGATTTCAGTGTTGGTCCTATAGTAAAAGTTGTTCGTAATGATGAGTACAATAACCCATTAAGGGGCGGCGCGGACGACGGACTTTTTGTCCGGCAAACTACCGCGGACTAGAATTATTGTGGTTGGTAGTTGTTTCCAGTGAGGACAATAGAGTTTGAACAACAACTACAAACAAAATAACTGTCGTCTACGTTGAGTCCATCTCGAATATTCTTGTCTGCGGCAATTAATAGACGACACGGTTGGCGCAGTGGCTGAGTGATTAGCTTTCTGCGCTACGTGCCGTGGGTTCGATCCCCGCACGGAACAAATATTTGTATGATCTACAGATAGTTGTTTCGGGTCTGGTTGTGTGTGCATGTGACATGTATGTTTGTAAACTGTACCCTCGATACAGGAGAAATTCTAGTGAGGGACAATGTTTAAAAAAATAATAATCGTAATGTTTCTTGTCCGCGGTAGTTTTCCGGACAAACAGTCGGTCGCCTGCGTCGCGCCTTAGGGGATAGGGCCTAGAAATGTTAGGACATAGGACCTTGTAATCTGTAGGTCCAAGCATTTTGTTCAGTAAAGAATTGGACGCATAACAAGTTCAAAACTTTTTGCTGATCAATAACAGTTCTTAAACGGATTATAGTTTTTTGTGTCCCACCAAAGAAATGCACGTTAATGCTGCTTTTTGTGACTACATAACAAAAAATTAATTACTGAGTTCAATATCCGAACTGGTTTGCCATTTCGCACATACCTACGAGTTTGGTTATCATTATTATTATAATATAATAATGAATAGGGTTGCCATCTTTTATTAGAAGAAATAGAGTATATCTGATTTCATAGGAGGTAAATAAAGAGTATGGACTTCCAAAAAAGTCTGACAACCAGTCTAACCTTAGGGTATCAGTGTCTCCCAGTAATTGGGTGGCGGAGGTCAGATGGCAGTCGCTCTGTATAAAATACTGTTACTCAGCCGCATCTGGTTAGACTGGGAGCCGACCCCAACGTAGTTGGGATACAGGCCAGGCAGATGATGACTTCCAAAAAAGAGTGTCATTTATTTTATATTTTTAAAAAGGTATTTGTTTGTACTTTTTGCAGCACATAACAATTTTTCATGGTTTTTAAAAGAATTGTAGTAGTTTATTAAACATTGTGTAAAAAAGAGTATTTTAGCATACTTTTTTAGTGTTATAGATTATAGAGTACGCCTACATGGTATAGAGTACAATATTCTATCGAGCGTCGGTTTGGAGAATTTAATATTTTTTAGGGTTTCGTACCCAAAAGGGTAAAACGGGACCCTATAACTAAGACTCCGCTGTCTGTCCGTCTGTCACCAGACTGTATCTCATGAATCGTGATAGATAGACAGTTGAAAGTTTCCCATATGGTGTATTTCTATTGCCGCTATAACAACAAATACTATAAATTAAATATTTAAGGGCTCCCATACAACAGAGGCCCAATTCTCGTAATTAAGAATGTTCAAAATATAGTTCGGATCTCATTCCGATCTACTACCAATGTCATAAATGTCACAAATGGTATTCTCCTACCCTAACAAACAACGTCAAACGTGACATTATATTGTAATGATATCGGAAGTTGAATAAAAGGCAAATCGGTATTCTGCTAACATTTTGAACTGACACAGATAATAAAATTGACACTCTCGTCTATACACAAACGTCAAAAATGAGATTGAAATGAGTTTGTAAGAAGATTGAATCTAAATCATACTGGAATTGGACTGAACTTTAAGAGGAGTAGAATACATAACTTTTTGTCAATTCATAATATAATCTCAGTTCTGTCAACTTTCAGTCATATTATAAATGAATTACGAGAATTGGGCTTCTGACATGATTTTTTTGCCGTTTTAATTGAAAATAATACTTATGTTAAAAGTTACTGAAATCGACTCAGTAATCAATTATGACGAAAATATATTCAAGTTTTGTATTTATTCAATTACACCATGTATAAAGAAAGAAAGAAAATACATTTATTCAACACGGAAAGTGACAACACACGAGAGAAAAAAAAAAACTTAAACTTTTAAACAGTAAAAAAAAAAAAAAAGTCATCCTATTGCATTATGTTGTCAAGCATGCCCATGCCGAATGGGTAGTCAGCTCAGCATATTTTGCTGGGCGCGAAGAGTTGGCACTCCTGTAGTGTCACACGGACAAAAAACGGATGGTATAAGGTCATATGGTAAAAATCCTTACCTGGTGTATCGGTCTCCACTTCGAAGTGTATATGTGCTCTCGCAGACACACACAGCCGGTAGTCACAGGTGTCACACCTGACGCTCAAGTGCCACATACCCACGAATGCTTGCTGGACGTCTGGTCGATTTGGGTTAGCTGGTAAGACTGATAACCTGTGGAAATAATAATCATTACTAGAGGTTGCCAAGTGGTCGCAATTCGACCGTAATATTAGCTTTCTGCACTCCTTCTCCATATAAACTTTAACTATGCCAAATCTCACACTCCTCCGTGCGCGCAATATGCTTAAAAAGGGGTACAAAGTTTTCTCTTCACGTATATAGATAAATTATCTGCTTAGCCTTTTCCCCACTACGTTGTGGTCGGCTCCCAGTCTAACCAGATGCGGCTGAATATCAGTGTTGTACAGCGCGACTGCCATCTGACCTCCGCCATACAATTACTGGGAGACACAGATACCTTAAGGTTGTCAGACTTTTTGGGTTGCTGATTCCCGTAACGATTATCATAGGTATTCGTATGGCAACAGGGTCTTGATGTTCGAAGAAATAGTTACTCATCCAAAAACTGACCACGGCAAGCGCTGCTTAACCTTGCTGATCAAATGATCGGCGCGGTAGCTATGTAATATTGCACTGTCATTCAGTTCTGAGCTATGTTTAAAGTTTCAAGTCTCTAGCTCATCGGGAAGTTAGTTTAAAATCGATTGCAAAATTTGTACCGAACAGACAAACAAACAGACAGACAGATAGACAGACAAAAAAGGAGTTAATAATAACCTAATCGTCAGAAACCCCCGGCTTCCGACTAGAAAAAGAGCTGTAACTTTTGAACAGCTGAACAGATTTTCATGAAACATAGCTAAGATGATACCCGATTAAACTAGCTTTCGATTAAAAAAACTATATTGAAATCGGTCCATCCGTTTTGGAGCTACGACGCCACAGTCAGATACACAGATACACACTACAAACTTATTACCGCCTCATTACACTTACATTTCCAAGTCAAACTTGGTGCCAGGGAAGATGAGATAAACATCTCTTGGTGATCCACCCTCGGTCCTGGATGATGAAGAGAAGGAAGCCACCGAGGTCGCGTTGTACAGGTCGATTTGAGGAGCTGCAGACAAAAGCGACCGTTAGGTTACGACTCATCGGATGAAGACGCGATTTCAGTATTGGTCCCGTAGAGAAAGTTGATCAGTTTAATAAAAGAAAGAAAGAAAAATCATTTATTTGGACTAGACATCAGACAACAAAGTGCACAAACATAAAAAAGTAAAAAAAAAAAAAAAAAAAAAAAAAAAAAATGTTCTGTCGGTATGCCAGTACCAAATGGGTTGCCAACTCAGCATTTGCTGGGCATACGAACACCCAGCGCTGATGTTCAGTTGGCACCCCTGCAGGCCTGCAGTGACACACGGACGGAGGAAACAAATATTCATATACCCACATATTAATATGGAAAATACGATACTATTTAAAATTATAATTAATACTTATGATAAATAAATAAAAGAGTTGCGGCCTACAAATAAAACATAAATAATATAAAACATGTTTCCTATAACAAGAACAAAAAATTAATTAAAAAGACAATAAAAAAAATTGTGGGTACACGTAAATTCCGAACAACAGACTCATTTTTAACCGACTTCAAAAAAAAGGAGGAGGTTCTCAATTCGACGCGTATGTTTTGTTCCTGTATGGTCTGATCCACACCCTATTATTATATGACCACCCATTTCTGATACACGTAGTGTTATTCGATTACCAAAATTGACTAATAATATAAAACGACGCGAAGACTACGAAGAAATGCAACATACATGATATTTTTTTATGTAGTGCGCATAATTTGTAGTGATTCAGTCTCTGTTCCTAAATGCAACCGCAGTATTGGGATACACTTTAAATCAAAACGAAAATTCGACTTAGTATGGGGGCATAATTTATTAGCGCAAGCCATACAAAATCAAATGTTTATTTTGTTTTGGAGTGAATTTTCATATACTGCAGTTGCATTTGGGAACGGACACTGACAAATTTTTCGTACTATATAAAAAATTATCCTGTTTATGGTCCAATCCCTTTAAGGGGTTATTTTACTCATCATTATGAATAACTTATATTTTAAAATCAAAACAAAATATCTTCAACCTTCGTATTAATGGTGGTAGGTAGAATATAGGTGATTACAAACACAATACAAATTACGTGGTAAATTACGATGCTTCAATGGAATTATGATGACTGTTATTATCAAATAACTTTGTTCCGCCAGACTGTCACAATGTGTGTGACGGGATGATTGTTCAGATAATGGGGTAAGCTAGAATAGAATAGAATAGAATATTATCTTTATTTCATGTAAACTAGATACAGGCACTTATGAAATGTCGAAACTCTAGGTATACTGTGCTCTAGGTGCGCGGTTCCAAATAGTAGGTCCTATGGAGAAGAACCGGCAAGAAACTCCATGGAAACTTTTAAAATATACTATAATCTTGATTAGTTCAATGTTGTGGTAAGAGCTGCGAGAATAATGTAGTTTAATGTGAATAAAAAATAAGAACAGGATAATAATGATTTGCTTTTGAATAAGATTGCCATGGCAGTTACAAGCTGACCAGTCCCGACGGATAGCATCCGTTCACGAGCATGACGCATACGTAAGCATTGCTAAGCTCGACCATCATGAAGGGAGTTGGAGCTCAGGACAGAAGAGCATAAGTTACATGAGTCAAATAATAGAAACAGTTGATGTCATGACTGCACCGGAGAGGGACAAATAGAAAGAGCTGCATCCGCTACACCGACAAGAGCAAGGCTGTTAAATTTGAAGAAGAGAGAAGAGAAAGAAGGGAAGAAAGAAATATCATTTATTTGCCACAAATACAAGACACACTAGAATGATAGACATAAGTAATAAGAAGAGGATAGGTGCATAGACAGAGAAGAACTTTTTCTTAGGATGGCAACAGTGTAAAATGAGAGAGAGAGCTCAGGAAATACTGGTGGTGGTTTTAAAGACAGTAGAGTTCTATGTTACGAGCCCGATTGGGGCGGTACTACAGCTGTGGCAAAGCGTCCATATAACCTGTATCAGAAATGCGTGGTCATATTTAAGGGTGTGGATCAGACCATCAAACTGAACAACTTTCTCTAAGAGACCAATATCGTAATCGCGAAAAAATCATCCCCATACGTTTGAGTCGAGTAGGTATTGAAATTTTGGTGTAAGATTTACTGACCATCATTAGGGGGGTACAGCACAGCATGTTCCACGGCACCTTCAATGAACACCCTTAAAGCTGTGACTCCATTCTCCACTGGAACTCCTAAGGATATTGCTTGACCGCCTCCGCGACGAACCAGAAGCAACTGTTGAGAAAAAAAAAAGATAGCTACATGCACTTATGAAATGTCTAGACTCTAGGTGCGCGGTTCCAAATAGCAGATCCTATGAAAAAGAACCAAAGAATTCAATACTTGTGGGAAATAGTACAAGACTAATAATAATAATCCAGCCCAATATAGTTCTACTACTGGCCACGGACCCCTTCTAGGCCTAAGTAAAGGCGTTAGTCTACCACGCTGGCCTGTTGCGGGTTGGCGGACTACACACACTATCGAAAACTTTTTGGAGCCATATCAGCAGGGTAATCACGAACACGATGCACGTTCGAAATCGGAATCGATCCAATTTTGACAGTTCAACGATGTACATTGCACAGTATGCTTTAAAAATCATTCTAAACGACAATTCGAACAACGCAATGTAGATTCTTAAACTGTCAATAGTGAATCGATCCCGAGTACGACTGGGTATTTTGATTACCCTACCGGTCTGCAGGTTTCTGTGTGATGTTTTCCTTCGCTGATAACGCAAGTGATAACCGAATTGTGATTAGCACATGAATTCGAAAAGTCTGTAGTGTGGATCGGTATAGGAATCGATATCGGAACTGGTCAGCATGTAACTGTCATGGCAATCTTATTCAGAGGCAAATCATTATCATCCTAGTCTTATTTTTATTCACATTAAATTACATTATTCTCGCAGCTCTTACCACAACATTGTACTGATCAAGATTATAATTTATTATTTTAAAAGAGTTTCCATGTAATTTCTTGCCGGCTCTTCTCCATAGAATCTACTATTTGGAACCGTGCACCTAGAGTCTCATCATTTCATAAGTGCCTGTATCTGGTTTACATGAAATAAAGATCTATTCTATAGAATTCGGACCATCTTGCGTGGAAGACAAGCTTTCTAGAAGGCTATCAAAGGCATACTCACATCAAATTTCTCCAATTCCACATCAAGATTCAGTCTCCCTCGCCTGCCCTGTTTAGCGTCCAAGGGATTCCATTGTTCCAGTTCACTTTCCGCTGCCAGGTTACTGGAACCATCCATATCCTGGAACAAAGGGTGGATTTTGTTTATTATAAGGGCCAACGATTTAGGAAACTTAAACTGTGTTATTAAACTTTCGTTTTATTGCTTAGAGTCTAGAACACCAGCTGGTTTAAAAAGAAAAGAATTAAGGTTATTAAAATTAATGTTAACATACCTACCAGTTATTAATCAATGGTTGTAAAAAGTTACGACTTTGGTATCTATGCGCCCGTTCACACGAGCTACTTCTAGCATCAGCGACTAGCGATTTTGCGAAAGCATCGATGCTGCATCGCGTTTTAGCGACTTGCTGCGTCCGATCGTGGTTGCTAAATCCCGCGATTTAGCGACTGCATCGCGATTTGGCGACTCACTGCGTCCGATCGCGGTTGCTAAAAGTATCGCGAGTGGACGGGGTAGCCATCGATCGCTGCATCTAGCTTCCGAAAAGCGACTGAATCGCTAGTCGCCGATGATAAAAGTAGCTCGTGCGGGCCCTAAACTGCCTCTTTAGAATAACGATTTCATGGTTGTTCCCATAGTAAAAGTTGTTCATAATGATGAGTACAAATACCCATCAATGTTTCCCTCGTTCAACGAACCAATCTGTATATTAGGGGCCGTCCAAGTATTACGTAAACAGATTTTTTCCAATTATTGGAAATTATGAATGTCAATGTGGAATGTCAGGGCAGTTCAATTTCTGGCCTGCTATAAGCGTTCGTGGTAAGATCATCTTGCCACGTTTTTCTGGGCCAGCTTCGATAGCGACGTCCGTCTTTAGCTACCCATTATGTAGAAACATTAATTGTTTATTGTTTTGTTCATTTTCACACGTTCGTTGCAGAATACCATAGACAAGGCACTTATTTTCTATGTATATAGCAACTTTCTAATAGGTCTGTAGCTTTTTAGTGTTTGAAGAGTACCATTAGACAGGAATATTACCAAGTTTATGGAAATGGTGACTTTCTTTATCAAATTGTGTAGTTTAAGTATCTAAACATTTTTATGATTTTGAGATATTTATATACGAGTATATACAACTTGTCTTTTTTTTCAAAATAAAAATAATAAAATAGCGACCCGTCCCCGGCCACGCTATTAAATATGAAAGTATTATACATATAAAACTTCCTCTTGATGAGGTTTTTTTTGATAGATAGAGTGATCTCTATCTATTAAAAAAAACCGCATCAAAATCCGTTGCGTAGTTTTAAAGATCTAAGCATACATAGGGACAGACAGACAGCGGGAAGCGACTTTGTTTTATACTATGTAATGATAACATAGGCAATTTTTTAATCACAGCATCTAATAATAAAATATTATAGTTTAAAAAAAAACCTATAGAACACGCTTTAGTCATCCAAACGGAACGTGTATGCTCAGCTCAATCGGAAACCGGGAAGTGGGTCAAATTTAACTTCCAAGATTTTCTTACATAGTTAGTTACAGGTGAAGCTAATAAAAGCTTGTTAAAATCAAGGCCGACCGGGTCACGGGAACACTTAAGTATATTCGGTATTTTCTAGATCTTACCATGACTTGTAAGGGGTACGGCATAACTTCTCCCTCAGTGTGTTGAGAGATGTTCCTTAACTCCTGAAGAGCCTCTTCGGATTCCGGTGACGGATGGTTCGGATCTGTCCATATTGTGTACACCTGGTAAAAAGAAATAGATATGTTTGATAGGTTCTATCAAGTAATGTTTGGTATCCCATCAGGGCGATAGGGTATCATGAACAAAAAAAATTGATAGACCTAATAGTTTTGAAGTGAAACTATGGAAGTTTCACTCAGTTTCAGTTTCATAAAGTTCTCAATGGTGTGTGTAGTCCGCCCACACTAAGCCAGCGTGGTGGAATAAGGCCTAACCCTTCTCATTCTGAGAAGACGCCCTTGCCCAGCAGTGGTATATTAATGGGCTGGATTTATTGAAGTGAAACTTCTGTATAGACGGTGGGTATTAGGATTTTTCCGTCACGAAAAAGAGCGTTACGGCCGCGTGGGGGGTAAACGATATATCCGTTGAAGTTGCACTTCTACTATGTGTCCCAGCACACATTTCTTTTTTTTATGATTTTTATCTTCGAGCACTATGCGATTTGATTGGAAAAAACAAAAATTGGTCATAACTTTTGAACCGTCAAAAATTGCACCGACATTATCAGGGTTAAAAAGTTTAGAAATTACCTTGCATACGCCCCTATTGGATTTGATCCATACTCCCAGGGACAGCCTGTATATCTGTTTTTTTTTTTTGTTTTTGGTTAATTTTTTAATATTGCATGTGGTGCCTCAATATTACAACCAAATAAATTATTATTCTTTCTTTCTTTTGTGGAGGAACGTGTTATTGTGTTCCTCCATTGAAAAGGGAGGATCCTCTGACCAGGCGAGGTATGGCAATAGCCAGGCGGGCCAAAGCCCGACGGTTGTAATATGACTGTGTTAGATAAGATATTCTTTTTCCTTGCGCGATGCAGGCCTCGTAATCTGATTGGTCGAATTCATATTTACGCACCACTGTAGTTAGCTTGCTGCCTTGCTAGTTATTCTATGTGGCGATAGATGTCGCTACACTTTCTAACTAGTTTTATTCTGATGCTTACCTTCAGTCTCTTCTCCACTAAAGCCCTCAATGCTAATGGTAGTCTCTGAGGGTCTCCAGGTCCCTTGTCAGTTACCACGAAGAGTGCGCTATCGTATGGCACCAGTTTAGCTGCCGTGGCTAGCGCACGCATCGTTCCATCATTTGTTGTATCTGTGTTGACACCCTGGAGAAAAATAACATGTTAATCAATAACCAGGTTTATAATCTATGTATCTTTAAAATTTGGCGTATATAAGGGGCGTTATAAGTTTGCAGTGTGTGGCATCGTAGCTCCAAAACGGATGGACCGATTTCAATTTAGTTTTCTTTAATTTAAAGGTATTATCTTAGCTATGTTTCATGAAAATCTGTTCAGCCGTTCCAAAGTTACAGCTCTTTTTCTAGTTGGAGTCGGGGGTTTTTTACGGTGAGGTTATTCTCAGATAGCATTAAAATTCGTACCTGATACTTAAGTAATAGCTTAGATAAAGCTTCGGCCACAGTCTTTTCTCCACTGGCTGTGCTAGTAGGCTGTAGGTTATGTCTCGATCTCCAATTTACACCTGTCAACAAAACATTCTAATCAAAAACATGTAACTTATTTCATGAAATATACAACGTCTATCAGAAATGCGTGGTCATATTGGCCACAGCCTTAAATATGACCACGCATTTCTGATTACGATGTTGGTCCCATAGAGAAAGTTTTTCAGTTTGATGGTCTGATCCACACCCTTAAATATGGCCACGCATTTCTGATACCCGGTGTATTTTTAACATAACTTAGCATCATGCCTGTATTCTCCGAAGGATTGGGCAGAGTACTTGCACAACCACATTCCGTCGATGCTGTTATTAAGTCCCATGTAATAGAGTCGACCCTATTGCCGTCCACCGAGAACAATTCCAAAATTCCAAATTCCCGTCTGCAGAATTTTATCTTATCAAAAAATGACGACTGAGTCGGGAATCCAACTCAGCACCTCACACTCGGCAGCTGCGCTTGCGCATACTACCACCAACAAGCAGAATTGTGAAGAATTGTGATATTTTAAAGATATTCTTGACCGGAAACACTACATAATAGAATAAGCTTGCTTAGTAAACTGTAAAAACAATTAAAAACTATAAAAACCTATTTCCTCTTAGAACCGATTGCTACATTATTATTGTTCATAGTTTAGAGTTCCCTAAGTTTAATGATAAAACGAAATCCATTATTCTATTCTATATATTGCTAGTTGCAGTTAGCGAATTTGAAAAAAAGAAATAAAGATCAAAAACTAAAACCCGCGGGTCTACCGCGTAACTAAAATTGTAATGAACATCGACATTGGTATTAAACTTCAATACGATCGTGAGAGCCTAAACTTTGAGCTAACTTATAAAAAAGTTACCTATCATATAGTTGGGACTCCTATCTTCATGATCGGTAAAAAAAATACAAGTTACCTCAAAGTTTAGGCTCTCACGATCGTATTGAAGTTTAATACCGATGTCGATGTTCATTACAATTTTAATTACGCGGTAGACCCGCCGACTACTGAAAAAGTATGAAACAAGAAAATATTAATACATATTCATAGTTATGTTCAGAGGATAGCCGTGGTCGTATGCCACCTACCCTAACAAAACAATACAGTCTAACAGTGGTAAGCGATCATAAGCTTTAGGGCAAAGTGGCATACGACCGCGGCTATCCTCTGAACATCACTATGAATATGTATTAATATTTTCTTGACAAACTAAAAGTTGACGGACTGACTCGCCTCGTGTGAACGCCGCTTTACGCTTTTACGAGGCTCGCGAAGATGTAAATTAAGTTTGTATAGTGTATACTGAATAAATTAAATTTGATGCCTTAGTTCTAAAAGTCACTAACTCCATTTTCGTCGTTTTGAGAATATTTATGACCATTTAAAGTGAAAAAAAAAAAAATGGCCCTTTAAATAAATTTGTAAAAAAAACAATAATTCGTTCATCATTTAATTGAAAAAAGGATTAGACCAATCGATAGAGAAAAAAAAAGGAATTATTTTGAACTGGCTGACACAAACTCGATAAAAATGGACTTACTGACTTTTAGAAGTAAGGCGTTCAATTATTCTACTCTATTCGCGACTCGCACTTGTCCGTTTGTTTTTATAAACCAATCGCCTACTTTTTGCTGGTGGAACTTGGTTTTGCACCAATTGGGGCATGACGGATACATTACATAATTATATACAAGGTCGCATTACCTTTCCAAAGTTAGCTCGATATCAAGTATTCCCTTTAAGAAGAAATATTTAAGTACATTTTTTTTTTTTTAACAATTCGCAATTAATTTCCAACTTGTCAATTTAATGGAACTTGTGGTCGCCCTGTGGTAGGAATTCGACCATAATTTTAGCTTTCTACACTCCTCCTCCATATAAACTTTAACTAAGCCAAATCTCACACTCCTCCGTGCGCGCAATCTAATATATTAAAACGTGAAGAGAAAACTTTGTACCCCTTTTTAAGCGTATTACAACTAAAGCAATAATAACATTTTTAGCCGACTTCCACAAAAGGAGGTTAGAAGGTAGGGCCTTAAATACCCTTTCCAATAGAACCGTAATTAGTGTGAAAAACCCAGTTATAACTCACTAAGTATAATAATTCTTCGCTAGTGATATTGTGTACAATAGTAGATACGATTTAATTCTTGTTTTCTTCTTTTCTCGAGAATAAAATTTAATTTTTATTAAGGAACATCAGATTCTTGTTTAATATTGAAATGTTACAAGAATCAAAGAACAATGTCTAAATAAATCATTAAATTCACAAGCGACCATTTAAAAGTAATATGTTATTAATATTTTAATGTCGAATAAAAAACTGCTCTTTATACGTATTCATAATATTTTATAAACATTTTCCTCAAAATGTAGCATTCTTACCAAGATAAATACAATATTTAATTGACTTCAAAAAAAGGGGTTCTCAATTCGACTGTATGTTTGTTACGCGATTATTCAGCCAATTGCAGACTGTTTTTGAAACTTATTTTTTTGTTTAAAGGGTATACTCTCGAGGTGGTCCCATTAAAATTTGGTGAAGATCTGATGAAGACCTTCGGAGATAGACAATGAGATAGATAACTCTTGAATGAATAACAGCATATCACTCGCGATTGCTGTAATCGCATGTTTATGTATTGTGTATGCCACTCAAAATAGAAAAATAAAATAAACTTTTCAAAAAAGTAAAAAAGCTCTGCTGTCAGCTACTTGGTTATCCATTAATTACCGGACACCCTGTATATATTGCTAGCTGTTGCTAAAAAAAAGTAAGTTCAAAAACTAAAACCCGACTACTGAAAAAGTATGAAATATGAAAATATTAATACATATTCATAGTGATGTTCAGAGGATAGCCGTGGTCGTATGCCACTTTGCCCTAAACTGTTAGAATGTATTGTTTTGTTAGGGTAGGCGTAACAAAACAATATATTTTTCATCCCACCATCTCGGAAAGAGTATTTTTAATCTTCAATATCTGAGTGGAAAAGCCGTTTTTATTCTCTAGAGGATAAAGTAATTTTTCATCCCACCATCTCGGAAAGAGTATTTTTAATCTTCAATATCTGAGTGGAAAAGCCCTTTTTATTCTCTAGAGGATAAAGTAAATTGAATTTAGAACATCGTGTGCACTAAGTTTGTGAATTAAACGTTTTTTTTTGCATTTAGTCATTTCCTCGCTGAGGTGGAATGAAAAGTTACGTGTTGCACTCGAGTGCAAAGATTTTTCACCTCGTGCTCTTTTGATTCCCTCGCTAACGCTCAGGATTCTAATTTTGAATCACTCGCTGCGCTCGTGATTCAATTTTAGAATCCTTCGCTTGCTCGGTCATCAAAATTGAACACGCGGTTAAAAAGCAACTTTGCACTCTTGTATAACAAATAACTATTAACAATAGTAAGCGATCATAAGCTTTATCGTAGGTAGGTAAACTTTTTAATGTTCTATTTTTTTTTAAGTAAACTATGTAATTTAAATTTTCTTTATTTAAATTTTTGCCAAAGTAATTTTATATACACTTTTTAATTTTCTTTTTTGTAAGTTTTATAATTTTCTATTTTCTATTTTTGTAAAGATTACAATAAGCAGGTACCTAATTAATAACCAGGTACCTAAATCAGTTTTGCATGCCGTATATACGGCGAGATATGCTGTACAAATTACAACATAAATGTAACACCGATGTAACCATATTTCATGCAAATAAATTATTCTTATTCTTATTCTTCTTATTCTTAGGGCAAAATGGAATACGACCACAGCCATCCTTCCTCCCCCTCGGGCCTCATAATTTCATAAAGTTCTCAATGGTGTGTGTAGTCCGCCCACACTAAGCCAGCGTGGTGGAATAAGGCCTAACCCTTCTCATTCTGAGAAGACGCCCTTGTCCAGCAGTGGTATATTAATGGGCTGGATTTATTGAAGTGAAACTTCTATAAATCCAGCCGTGCAGGTGGGTATTAGGATTTTTCCGTCACGAAAAAGAGCGTTACGGCCGCGTGGGGGGGGTAAACGATATATCCGTTGAAGTTGCACTTCTACTATGTGTCCCAGCACACATTTCGTTTTTTATCGGTCGAATTTCAACCACTGGGCGACTAGTACTTTATTAATTTCCTAATTAATTCTACGGTATGACGTGTATATAAGTTGTTTTGTCAATTCATACACAATGTTTTCAAGTTTATATTCAAGTGGAAAACGTTTTGCTTACTATTTACCAGTCACAAGTCAATTAGTCATAGACAATTGTCATTTAAATCACATATTTTTACAAACAATATGAACGTATTATTTTGTCTGTTATATGAAGTAAGGGTGTAGTTACACTGAGGACTTAGTCACAACAGAGTCACAAGACTTATTTTTTAACGCCTACAAGTGATTTTTGATAATAAAAAAATATATAAAAAAAGAACTGTTTGTGGCATCGTAACTCCAAAACGGACAGACCGATTGCAATGCGGTTTTTTTAATTTGAAAGCTAGTTTAATCGGGAATCATCTTGGCTATGTTTCATGAAAATCTGTTCAGCCGTTCAAAAGTTACAGCTCTTTTTCTAGTTCCAGTCGGGGGTTTTTGGCGGTTAGGTTATTTATACTATGTGTAATAATATATTAAATCCAAAAGCTGAATTGTTTGTTCATGTTTAACTACTGATTCAATTTCAGTAACTTTTAATATAGGTTATTTAAAAAAACATAATATATGAAATTCGCTAATCTGACTGTCAACTGCAGTAAGTAATGCTAGGCTTAAACCATTTTCTTTAAAAAATTGTTAAGTCGTATTTTACTATGCTTTTAACTCACTATTCAAATGCAGACAGCCCGACAGCACATGATTTTTTTTCTACTCTTCTTTTTATTTAATCTTTTTGTGTTGTCTAGTTTCTACTGTCTAGTACGAATAAATGTTCTTTTTTTTTAGGGTGTGTGAGATTTTAGGGCAATTATATAGCACATAATGATCAAAATTATGTGAATTTCTTTTTTATACAGAATTCTCAGCTTTTTTTCCAGAAAACTCATATTTATTTATAGTGTGATTTAAATTAGTGTAGTGCGTTGTGCTACAGAAACAGGTCCAGTGTAACATCACCCTAACAGGCATATGAATGCATGAATATCTATGTTTATATGCGAACAAAATTCTTTATAACTAGCATGAACGGTAAGTTATTTTTCTGTAGCAAATAGCATAGTAAAAATTTTGCGCTCGAGTAGCGAAAAATCTAAAGAATATTTAAACGCGATTAAAACGCGAGATTTTAATACCGCGATTCACCGAATCGGGTCGCCAAAACGGGATGCAGTATCGATGCAATCGGAAAATCGCTAGTCACTGATGCTATATCGAGTGTGCGATAACCCTTAACAGTCTTCATGTTGCTACAGTTGAAATTAAAAAGATAATGACGGTATGAAAATAAAGAGCTACTTAAAATTAAGTTGCGTTTAAGAATTCGGCGTTAAATTTTCTATGTTTTATTGTTAAAACTTAACTAACTAACAAAACAATACAGTCTAACAGTAGTAAGCGATCATAAGCTTTAGGGCAAAGTGGCATACGACCGCGGCTATCCTCTGAACATCACTATGAATATGTATTAATATTTTTTTGTGTCATACTTTTACAGTAGTCGGGTTTTAGTTTTGGAATTTCCTTTTTTTAAAGTACTCAAAATCAATGTTTTTTTATTTCAATTGGGCCTTTGCAGGCATTTTCATATCGTCGTGATTCTTGGTGCACGATTTCAAGTGGGTTCGACTAATTATAATTTTTTCATGCGAAATGGAACTTATTATAATAAAAAAAAAATAAGTTGATACATACATACTGGTCAAACATATAACCCTCTCCGTAGTCGGGTAAAAAATGTAAAATAAAAAGAAATCATAATTTCACACCAACGCTGATACAGATCTTTTAAACAATGCATGCATGCATGCATGTTTTTATAAATTACGTCACCATTTTGTTAAACAATTAAAATAACTTATAACTTTTATCATAACATATTTACTACATATTAATTCATAAAAATAATGACTTGGTTTGTGTATGTCAATACCACAGACATATAATACCAGTAGCAGACCAAACATTTGCTGAAAATTAGGTAGCCATTACGCACACATAGGGACTTACTTATGAAATGTCAATCCCGGTGTTTTGTCGTAGCTAGCACTGTCACACCGGTACGCACAGCACTTCACCATTTTATTATAATATTCTACTATCTATTACATCCCAAACAAGTAATATTTTTAATTTAAACGCAATTTAATCTATAAAATACGATTGAACTTATGTGTCTTATTATTATGACGGCGCGGGATAAACACGCTACGCGTCAAATTTTGTCTATGAGTGAGTCAGTGTGACAAGAGGTAAAAGAACGAGATACTATTATCCCGTTGTCGCTTAGTACAAAAGGGATAAAGAATCCTACCCATCTAATGGATTCGTGTTTGATCTGCTACTGGTATTATATGTCTGTGGTCAATACATACACTGTTCATTTAACCAATAATGTAAACAGACGTTAAATAAATAAGATTGTGAATAAACCTTGAACAAGTTCGTACTGCATACAATATTATTTCGTGAAAAAATCAAGAGAGTCTCAATTTGAGAAAAACATACAGTCTGTCAATAAAGTCATGAAAAGGATTTTGAAGGAACAAAAATTCTACTTCGCTCGCAACCCTAAATAAGCACCGTAGGTGTCAGTTTGGGTACAACGATGTGTTTATTTTACTATTCTGTGTAGATTTTTTGTGATAAAAAATGTTTTCGGCATTAATATATTGTAAAAATAAACAAGAGAATATACAAGTGGCGCCCTCAATCCTTTTCATGACTTTATTGACAGACTGTACATAAAAGGTACTCGATAATATTAATCACATTATAATAACAATTGGAAACATATTTATACAGAATATTTTTTATGTAGTGCGCATAATTTGTAGAGTGATTCAGTCTCTGTTCCTAAATGCAACCGCAGTATTGGGATACACTTTAAAACAATACGAAAATTCGACTTAGTATGGGGGACACGCATAATTTGCTAGCGCAAGCCATACAAAATCAATTTTTAGTACCCAAAGGGTAAAACGGGAACCTATTACTAAGACTCCGCTGTCCTTTCGTCCGTCCGTCTGTCTGTCTAACTGTCCGTCTGTCGCCAGGCTGTATCTCATGAACCGTGATAATTAGACAATTGAAATTTTCACAGATGATGTATTTCTGTTGCCGCTATAACAACAAATACTAAAAAACAGAATAAAATAAATGTTTAAGGGGGCTCCAATACAACAAACATGATATTTTTCCCGTTTTTATAGATAATGGTACGGAACCCTTCGTGCGTGAGTCCGACTCGCACTTGGCCGGTTTTCTTTTTTTATTTAGTTTGATTTTGTATAAGTAAGGTATTTTTTTTGATTCGGTGTTTGTTGACATTAGTGGTAGTGTGGAGGAACGAGGTATGATGTTCCGAGATCAACCGTCGGGCTTCGGCCCGCCAGGCAATATCACCTCGCCTGGTCGGAGGATCCTCCCTTTTCAACGGAGGAACACCATACCTCGTTCCTCCACAATAGTATGACAAAAAATGCATGCAGTTTTAATTAGTACGGACGTAAAATGTACTTGTATGTTTAAATAATTCATGTATTATTTTTGTTACAGGTAAGTTTTCCTGTTATTTCTCGACTCAATCAAGTTTTAGGGTAAGTTGGTGTGATAAATTATTATAAAACAACAGTAAAAAATGGAAATTATATATAATTTGTATGCAGCGCTTCCCGGTCGCTACCGCAGTGTGCAAGTTTCCTTGCGATGTTTTCCTTCATTCTAACGCATGTTTTTTGATACCTCTAAAGTGGCAAACGAGTATACGGCCCGCCTGATGGTAAGCAGTTACCGTAACCTATGGACGCTTGCAACACCAGGGGCATCACTCGCGCGTTGCCGACCCTACTACTGCCCCAAGGAGCACTGGCGACCTTGCTCACCGTTAGGAACACAACACTGCACAAGAGCAGTGTTATTTGGCTACGATATTCTGCAAGATGGAGGTACTTCTCGAGTGAGGCAGCTCCAATTTCTCCAATTTTGAGTAGAATGTCTATCTCTATTAATAATCAAATTCTGATGCGCACACTATTCGAAGTCAGAAGTCCGATAGAACTCGGCGGGTCTACCGCGTAACAAAATGGTAATGAACATCAGACTGGTAATAAACTTCAATACGATCTTGAGAAATTAACCTTTGAGCTAACTTGTAATAAAAATTATAACAATCATGAAGACGCCTCCCAACTTCATGATCGGTTAAAAATATACAAGGTAGCTCGCAGTTTAGTGTCTCACGATCGTATTGAAGTTTATTACCAAAGTCGATGTTCATTACCATTTTAGGTACGTGGTAGACCCGCAGATCCTTGCATGGAAGGAAATCGTTTAACTGCTAAGCTATCACTGCATAGGCTTATAATACCGGTAATGTTTAATATTAATTTAACTATGGTATTAACTTGTTATCTATATGGCTATCAGAGAAGAGGCAGACCGAAGAAAAGATGGATGGACTGTGTGAAACATGACATGAATGTGAAGGAAGTGAATCTGGAAATCACGTCAGATAGAGATGAATGGAAGAAAAATACTTATTGCGCCGATCACAAATAAAATGGGATAAGGGCAGGAAATGAATGAAGGGATATTAACTTAAAATTATACAACGTGTATCAGAAATGCGTGGTCTTATTTAGGGGTGTGGATCAGACCATCAAACTGAACAACTTTCTCTATGGGACCAACATCGTAATCGCGAAAAAATAATAAGCCGTTCCATTACATACATTTGGTCGAAGAATGTTGAATTATTTGTATGGAACAACAAAAAATTTTAGGCGACTGACTTTGTTTTCTTTTGAAGCTAATATAGGCGTTTTAATGAAAAAAAAACTACACATATCCTTTTGAACAGAACATACAAAATATTCATGTTTTTCTAACACTCGATCATAATCGAACTGTCGACTGATGTTTGGCATCCATAATGTTTGTTGAAACAACTAATTGACACTTCCAAAGGATGTAATAAAAACATGTATTTTATTGGGTTTATTTCCTTATATTCAATGTTTTCTATAGCTTTGAACACAGGATTTAAAAACAATTTTAGATATATCTTACTTGTACTTTTTAACCTTGGCCGAGACACTTGATTTGTCTCTTTTAATGTAACTTCTCTTTTTACCCGACTACGGCGAGGGTTATGTTTTTGACCGGTATGTATCTATGTATGTTCATCTGTTTCCTCATAACTTCTAAACTACTTATCATAAGTTGACAAATGAGGTATAGTTGGAACGGTCTTGATTGTCCACTGGTTATAGGTTATGTGACGTCACATTAAATTTAAAATGGTGCCCTATAGAGGACATAAAGTCATGAACCAAATTTATTTTTTAAATTATGCCGTGTTGTTTTTCATATCTTGCGTAGCACGTTTCAAAAATATATTAATATTGTTAGCTGTTGCTAGCGGCTTTGACAAGAAAAATAAGTTCTAAAACTAAAACCCGACTACTGAAAAAGTATGAAACAAGAAAATATTAATACATATTCGTAGTGATGTTCACAGGATAGCCGTGGTCGTATGCCACCTATACAAAACAATACATTCCAACAATATGTAGTAAGCGATCATAAGTTTTAGGGCAAAGTTGCCTGGCGAGCCGAAGCCCTTAGGTTGATGTCGGACAGTTGTATATATTATGTTAGATACGATGATCATTTTACTCGCGTGATTCTGGCTTGATGTCTTAAGATCTTATCCTAGAATAGTAAAGTTTATTACAAACCATTGGAGTCGTAGCCCATGACGAGCACATGCGTAAGATTCAGAGCAGGCACGGTGAGGTCGCTCCAGACGGCCAGCGCTCTCGCCAGTGCCGCAGCTCTAAGCGGCACCATGATGCCGGCTGGAGGACGCACCCAGCAGTCCTGCAGCCAACCCCTCACAACTGAGCGGGTGGACTGCGGCTTCAGGTTCGGAGGATGGGCTTCGAAGTTACGCTTCTCTATCGGAGGTTTTGAATCTGAAAAGAATCAGAAGCAATTCAGAGGCAAATCATTATTATCCTATTTTTATTTTTTATTCACATTAAATTACATTATTCTCGCAGCTCTTACCACAAGATTGTAATCTATTATTTTAAAAGATTTTCCATGGAGTTTCTTGCCGGTTCTTCTCCATAGGACCTACTATTTGGAACCGCGTATCTAAAGTCTCGTCATTTCATAAGTGCCTGTATCTGATTTACCTAACTTTACGCTCAAAATTGGAGCTGGTCGATTGAGGAAGTACCTCCACCTTGCAGAATATTGTCGCCAAATAACACTGCTCTTTTGCGGTGTTGTGTTCCCAACGGTGAGTTGGTCGCCAGTGCTCCTTGGGGAACCCTCGTTTTGGCAGAAGGTATTAACTTTATTAACCCAATTAAAATGGGTATGACTTATCTATATATTAATACGTGAAGAGAAAACTTTGTACCCCTTTTTAAGCATATTGCGCGCACGGAGAAGTGTGATATTTGGCATAGTTAAAGTTTATATGGAGAAGGAGTGCAGAAAGCTAAAATTACGGTCAAATTTCGACTGGGCGACCACTTATGAACCCAATAATATTGGGTTAAGTACACACCCAACACAACGCTAGTAGTAGGGTCGGCAACGCGCGAGTGATGCCCCTGGTGTTGCAAGCGTCTATAGGGTTACAGTAACCGCTTACCATCAGGCGGGCTATATGCTTGTTCGCAACTTGTGGTATAAAAAAATACTGCTACCACTAAAAACCTTGGTTGTCTTGTTTGCAAATACTCAAGTAAATTAATTAATTAATTAATAAAGAAATTACATCTATTTTATTATATACCATGTTAGAAATTTCTTTTGAACACACTTGCTTCTATTGTTTTTAATTAGCAATCGAAAGTTAAGTAGAAAGCTGAAGAGAGTTGGTCGCACGTTAACTAATACAAGATTAACCTATACATTAACAATGACAGCGTTGACTCACGAATCCTAGTGGTAAGCGTCGGAGAACCGAAGGACCAATTCTCTGATCAAACAATGTATTATTAAAATTGTCATTAGATGTAGCCGCTGTAGGTCATTCTGCAAATTATCCCCCGGGGACTTCCTTACAGTAATTGAGTTTCCTTCATTATGGTTGAGCCAGGCGATGCTGACGCATCCGTCATGGTCGTGAACGTGTGCTGTCTGTCGGGACTGGCCAGTTTTTTACTGCCATAGCAATCTAATATATCCTATTCTTACTTTTTATTCTTATTAAATTACATTATTCTCACAGCTCTTACCACAACATTGTACTAATTAAGATTGTAATGTATTATTTAAAAGACTTTCCATGGAGTTTTTTGCCGGTTCTTCTCCATAGGACCTACTATTTGGAACCGCGCACCTAGAGTTTCGACATCATAATTGCCTGTATCTGGTGTACTGGTTAAATAAAGATCTATTCTATACAGTCTCCCCCTAGACGTGCCCTAACAGCCGTGGCACTGTGGTGGCCTTCGGCGCGGTCTGTAAGAGTTCCCGAAGCCCGCAAGCAGGTGCTGAAAGCGTACCACCGTGGTGAGATTAGCCGATAAAACTATGGCACACTCCTCCGCCCTGCCAGGCGCAAGACACCCCAAGGGTTCTACTTCTTACCACGCTAATTTAAAAAAAGGTACCTTACCTATATCAGCCTTAGGATTTCGTTGTCCAGGTATGTCAATTTCTTCCTCCTCTTCAGACTCCTGCATCTTTGGCGATGGTTCTTCTTCCATAGCTCTTGTTGTGGCCTGCATTGGCACTGTTTCAGTCTGAAATGACGTGGAGTTTGATTATTACGTAAACTTTCAAAAATTATTCATCTACTTCAAATCAAGTCGAAGCTTCAGGTACATTTTCGGCCACCTTTGACCAAACAATGCACTTTCAGCTATACATATGGCTTCGGCCTCCAATTATGAATCGTAGGTTCAAATCCAGGCAAGCACGCATTATTGGGCAAGATTAATCCATGGCTTGTATGAGCATTATTCAACACAACCGTTCTAAGGGTGAAGGAAAACATCATGAGGAAACCAGAATGTCCTAGAACCATAAATTCGAAGACTTATGACATCTACCAGTCTCCACTAGACTGAACTCGATTGCCAGAGCCCCAGCTCAAAAAATAAATCCCAACACCGTTGTGGTCGGCTCCCAGTCTAACCAGATGCGGCTGAATATCAGTATTTTACATATGGCAGCATCTGACCTCCACTACACAATTACTGGAAGACACTGATACCCTAAGGATAGACCGGTTGTCAGACTTTTTGGGTTGCTGACGAAAAACGACTGTCAAAGGTATTCGTATGAGAGCTGGGACCAACTGTTTAAATGCTTTCTTAGGCACAAAGGGTTTCGATGTTCGAAGAAACGATCACCCATGCAATGACTGATTTGCGCGGTAGCTATGCAGTTATCAGCTTGAGATGATAATGCATTTAATTGACGTTTCTATTTATGGACGATTAACAATTATTGTCATCTTGTCAGAGTAGTAGTAGCGGCACCAGGATATACGGCTACATATCCAAGCTATACATTTCCAGAATAAGCTGACCTCGCATTGTATAGGCTTTCAGTACAATGAGAGGTCAGCTTATACTGAAAAAGTACACCTTGATATGTAGCTGTGCGAACAAGAGGTCAGATAACAATCGCTCCGTGTAAGATACTGACACACATTCACGTCTGTTCCAACTGGAAGTTGACGAAACCCTGAGAAAGGATTTGTATGCAGTCCAAAGTCAAAACAATTCTTCACTCTGTTAAAAGGTTCTTCCTAAATAACATAACCTATGTTTACATTTACCTTTGCTACTGTGTCAATATTATTACTCGAATTAGAATGGACGTTCCTATCTGCATCGTCGACTACATTGTTTAAACTGGCTGTTATATCAACATTGGTTTCATCAGTTACAGTTTCTAGACTATCTGCTTCAGCGTTTCTGAAGTCACCATCTTCTTCTGTGATTGTGTATTCTGTAGTAGTTCTAAAGTCTTCTTCTTCTACCGCTAAGGTTGTATCTTCCAAAGTTTCTTCGCTTTCTTTGACTGTTTTAACTTCGTCAGATACTATGTCTTCGCTGTAAGCGATTATGAAGTTTGTAATTACAAGTAGGAGTAGTTTTTTGGACGCCATTTTGCTATGACATTCTTTGGTGGGTATCTGTGAACAATAATTCAAAGTTAGTAGTGTATTTTTAAGACTGAATGGATCGTGGATAGTAATAGGTTCGTGTCCTATTACATGGGGCTCATTAACAGCATCGGCGAAGGGTATAAAACAGTACATATCTGCCTCACCCTTCGGGGAATACAGACAACGGCATGCACGGCAAAATAGGGGAGAGAGAAACCAGGGGACAAAACCATTTCTTTACCGTTATCTCCTATGTTCGTTTTGTCCTCTGTCAAGGAGACAAAGCGTGGAGAAAACGGGTTTGTCCACCCGCTTTGCTAGCTCTGCAGCGGTTGGACACACCCATTTTAGAAAAATGATTTTTTTAAGATATAACTGTAAATAAATGTTTTGTCTCCGGTTTTTCTTTCTCCCCTTTTTGTCGTATAAGCCCTGCAGCAGGCGTGACTCTGTTATCGCACATTTCGTTTTAATATAACCCTTATTCCATACGTTGCAAGATCGCATCTCTCGTACCGAAGGACCAAACGAATCCAGGTGAATTTAAGCCTTCCTCAATTTAACTTGGGACGATTATATAGTTTCATTCCTTCATCGTGATTTGCCGTTACATCTTAAAATCACTTATTACCACATTATTACATGAGGCAGTGCCTAAGAATTTGGGCTTGCAAATTCGTTTCGTCAATAATTTGGGTTTGGATTCGGATGCAGAATTGCATGTCAATTACGCGGAATTGATTAAGGAGGCTTTACATTAGGTTTTCGGTGACTAAATTTGTTATATTTATCTCTGAAATTCATAGAAACAATGCAAAATTAAAACTGCCTCGCTTTGGCTATGGTATAATAAGGACCTACTTTATTAGCAGAGGTCCTTTTAAAGGATTACAGACTACAGTACTCATCGTTATGAGTTATGGAACCGAAACTGAAAAAGCCCAATTTTTTTTTTTGTATAGAACACCTGCTTTTTTTTTAAAATTTCAGGGCTGGTCCAATATTAAAATTACATGTTTCTGGACCCAGCAGTCTGGGCTGTGCCTTTGACTAATGAGAGGATTCTTTAGTCATTGAGTTATACGTTGATATGTCTGTCAGTCTGTAAACATCTTATCATACAGGAGATTTTTACTCAAATAGAAGAATTTTCGCAGTATTATTAAAAGTCTGTCCGTCAGTGTGTATACTTCTTTAAACGTAATAATTTGGACCTTCATGGCGATGACTCACACTCATTATGTCAGTATGTGGAACCCTGTTTTTGAGGACCCAAGTATTTATGAGTCCGTTGTAGTGAAAGTAAAACGCTTTATAACTTGTATAAAACAATGTGAACTGCCTTTTTTTAAATTCTCATTACTGCTCCTGGGTTCGATTCTCAGTCATAACCCGGACTTTTGAGTCTCTACTCTTTTGCGTCTTAATCATCGCCTCTACATGAAAAAGTATTTAACGATTTTGTCTAAATATTTCAATTTTAATAATAATTATTGTGTCAAAGTCAAAGTCAAAGTCAAAGATTTTTATTTCAACTGGGCCTTTGCAGGCACTTTCAAAACGTCGTGATTCTAGGCGCACGGTTCCAAGTGGGTTGGTCCTGGAGAAGATACCGGCAAGAAACTCCATGGATACTCTTTTCAGAAATCAAGCTTACTACACAACAAATGTGGGGCCGCGGGAGCGGCCCTGGCTAAAATTCCACCTCAATTTACACAATATTACAATAAAAAAAAAGAACAGCAAAAATTATAAGTACCACTAAAATAATAAAATTATACAATACTAGTAGGTGCGTACTTAACACTCAAGTCAGTCACCCAATTAAGAATAGGTACTAAAAAGGTACAAGGGAAGCGTTAAAATTAGTGTGTGAAGACAGGAAGCAGTGGGTCACCAGGGAAGCCGCATGTGCAGAAGATAATCACTTCCATACATCTCTATCGTCAACATAGTCTTTGATCCTGTAATAGGCCTTCCTTATGAGGACAAGCTTAACACGAGTTTTAAACTTTTTATCAGTAAGCTCGGTAATACTTTTTGGGAGTTTATTATAAAAGCGATTACTCAGAAATACTCAAAGTACCATATAACACTAACAATTAATTGTAATTTAATAAAATGGAGTTCTCAGAATGTTTTATTGAGAAATGAAATTGCTGTCTCAATTACCCTGATTTGAAAGGCTTGGCTAACTCAGGAAGTGGTTTTTTTCTTTAATAAATCATGGGATATTTATAGTAATTTTATAAGGCCGGGGTAATTCCGACCCCCGTAAGCAACTGCTTGGCTCTTAGGCTTACATTCAGAGACGACAGAAACGAGTCTAAGCGTGAACTTACGCTTCCATCTGTCAAAATTTGTTCGTAAAATTGACATATGGAAGCGTAAGTTCACGCTTAGACTCGTTTCTGTCGTCTCTGAATGTAAGCCTTAGTTCGAAAGTAAGCTCGTACAAAAAGCGCCTCAAAAGTCTTTAACATTTTTATTAAGGCAACGAATTGAAAAAGTCAGGAATCTCAATTTTTCTCAGCAATACCAAAACATTTGGATCAGCAAAGAAAATAATATCAAAAAGAGATTTTCATTCTACAGGAAAACGAAACCGAATTAAACCTCAAAATTTCCTCAGCATATTGAAGTCAATATGATAATTGGATTTTATAAAATTAACGATAGTCTTTTTTTTTAAACGACAAATACTGTTTTGGCGCAATTCACACAAGCTAGTTCGCGCGCGTTTTTATATGCAGTCGATTTGAGATAAATTGTTTACCACTGCGTCGTCTTAAGCGCGGAACCCACTTAAATCGTAGAGAATTCGACTTCATCGTTTTGACCGTATCTCCGATCTTAATTGAGCACGTGTGGCAGAGCCGGCTGATACACTTTTTTCTTTATTTATTTCCTTCGGTAGTAATGTAAACAGTACTATACATTTTATACAACATGGAGTCAGGTTTTGACTGACGTCATCAATTGATTTCCTGAAGAATTTATTATTTTTGATGCCAATGTATTTTTAACAAATATTTCGATGTTTTTTTAATGCAGTGATAGCCTAGCGGTTGATCACTTGCCTTCCATGCAGGAGGGTCTGAGTAAGGCTGACATTCAGAGACATGACCTTAAGACGGGCGAAGACCGCTCTAAGCAAAGTCGTCGCTAAGCGCATTTTCAAAATTCGTATTCAGAGACGCAGTGTAAGCTTAGCTAAGACTGTCTTCTCTATGGCCATTTTTAATAGCAAAATGTTTATCGGTAAGTTACGGTTTTTATGAAAATGTGTAAGCAGGCGTATATAAAAATTAAAACAGGATAGCAATATATACAAAATGCAATTGGAGTGAGCGAAACAAAATATCTGAGACATAAACATATTTAATTAAATTATGAGGTTAGTCAGACTTGAAAATCTCAAATTGTCAAAATTAACTCCACCTTAGCCCGCTTGGTGGCGCTAGTGTCGTCTTAAGTAGTCAATATTCACTACTTGGCTTATCTTAGTTTACGTTAAGTTTAAGCCGTGTTCCGAACGTCTCTGAATACAAATATGAGCGCAAGCTGTTGATTTTGACAGATGGAAGCGTAAGTTCACGCTTAGACTCGTTTCTGTCGTCTCTGAATGTAAGCCTGAGACCCGGCCCACACCTCTGACTTTTAGAATTTATGTGCGGATCGCAATTTGATTATCACTTGCGTTAACGGTGAAGGAAAACATCGTGAGGAAACCTGCACACCTGAGAGGGCCTCATAAAGTTCTCGATGGTGTGTGCAGTCCGCCCGCACCAGCGGGTCTACCGCGTAACTAAAATTGTAATGAACATCGACATCGGTATTAAACTTCAATACGATCGTGAGAGCCTAAACTTTGAGCTAACTACCCCTTAAAAGGATCTGGTCTAGGAAGGTTGGACCTGGATCTAGACTAGGAAGAATATTTGGCGTTTCGATTCTCTAGCGATTGTAGATCCTTTTCCAGACTTATCTAGGCGCGCTGGTCTGTCGGAACTGGTCAGCTTGTAACTGCCATGGCAATCTTATTCAGAGGCAAATCATTATTATCCTAGTCTTATTTTTATTCACATTAAATTACATTATTCTCGCAGCTCTTACCACAACATTGTACTGATAAAGATTATAATCTATTTTTTTAAAAGAGTTACCATGGAGTTTCTTGCCGGTTCTTCTCCATAGGGTCTACTATTTGGAACCGTGCACCTAGAGTCTCGACATTTCATAAGTTCCTGTATCTGGTTTACATGAAATAAAGATCTATTCTCTTCTATTCTGGTCATCAAGTTATGAAACAAAATCACCAATTTTCTTAAAGGTTGATTTTCAATGTTGCGGTTTTATCTTTATTCGTATGACGTCATTTATAAAAATTGCACGTATTTTAGAAATACCCAACACAAAAAATGCCTCTTGTGACTTCTCAGTTAAGTTTTCAATGTTGACAGACGATATAGTGTATAAAAACTTATAAATAACCTTATTCTTTCATTGGCTTTGATCTTAAAAATGAAAGTATTAAGTCATCCAAGATATTGGTTAGATATACTGTTACTGTTAGCCTGTATCATCCCACTGCTGGGCAAAGGCCTCCCCCTTGATTTCATTGCTGCAATCTTATTCAGTGACAAATAATTATTATCCTATTCTTATTTTCGACATTCTTATTAAATTATTCTAGCAGCTCTTACCAGAACATTGTACTAATCAAGATTGTAATCTATTATTTTAAAAGAGTTTCCATGGAGTTTCTTGCTGGTCCTTTGTACCCAACCGCGTATCTAAAGTCTCGATATTTCATAAGTGCCTGTATCTGGTTTACATTTAATAAAGATCGAATCTATTCTATCATTGTACGGCAAGCTTATACAATGCGAGGTCAGCTTATATTGGAAATTAAAGCTTAATATTGTAGCCGTATGTATTTAGTTTTCTACCTACCCTACAGGAAAAGCAAGCACATGCACCTTCAACTTGCAATATTTAACAAAAAATGAACTAACAATCACATTTCTATGACATTGTACCGACGACCTTCCAGTTGTGTCACGCAACCAGTTGCCGGTCGCAATTACGTAATAGATGCATAGTTACTACACCTGTTAATGTGTACTAACAGCTTGAACGGCTGCGCTTGCGTCGAATTAGGTACCATAAGAGGGAATCGTGCGCAGATCACTCGATTCGTTAGGTTAAGTTATCGCGCACATGTTTTGGTCATCCTTTGCTATAATCTGCGAAACTGAAGTTTTTTTTTAACCCTTGTCACTAATACAGTTTGACGCCTATGCCTGTCTGTCTGTGTATCTGTTTGTGGCATGGTAGCTCCCAAACGGATCGACAGATTTTTTAAGACAATGCAGTTTTTTTTAATTGAAAGCTAATTTTTACGCGACTACGGAGAGGGTTATATGTTTGACCGGTATTTATGTATGTATGTTCATCTGTTCCCTCATAACTTCTAAGCTACTTATCATAATTCGACAAATGAGGAATCGTTGGAAGTGTCTTAATGGCTATGTGACGTCACATTAAATTTATATTGGCGCCCTCTAGAAGACATAAAGTAACGAACAATTTTTTTTTTGTTTGATGTATGTGGCATACGACCACGGCTATCCTCTGAACATCACTATGAATATGTATTAATATTTTCTTGTTTCATACCTTTTCAGTAGTCGGGTTTTAGTTTTTGAACTACACTCGGGAGCAAAGAATCCGGGTCACCAACATAATGAACCTTAATATCTCGGAAACTAAGAATGATAGCTCATTCAAATAAAGAGTATTTTTTAGACTATTTAATATTACACAAGTTATAATACGCTTCGAGAGCTTGAAATTGCATTGATAGAGGTATGTGAGAATATTCCCCAACATCGCCTCAGACACTTTGTGCCGTATGAATCGCATGACATCTGTATTGACAACACACGGAGTTAATACAAAGTACTAAAAGTGAGAATATGATATAAGTTTCTATTAAAAGTGGGGATATAAAAAAAAAAAAAATATTTATGCATTTTTAAATAATGTATTTTTAATAAGTAAAATAAATAATAACTAAGAAATTTTATTAATTTTATTTAAGTAATAGATATTAAGTAGTCTATAAAATACTTTTAATTAGATTATGCTAACATTCTTAGTTTCCGAGATATTAAGATTTATTTGGTGACCCGGATTCATTGCTCTCGAGTGTATTTTTTTTTATCATTATTGTTCTTAGCTATGTTTCACGAAATTCTATTCCAGTGGTGTACTATTGACACCACTTTTTGTAATAATAGGTAGTAAAAAGTATTTTAAGAAACCCACGGAAGTCAAAGCCCGTCCTATTGGTAGCTTCAGTCCACAAATAGGTATGATTTCATGTTTGTCAACAATTATGACCGTTCATGGAAATGAACCTATTTAGATGATAATTTTATAATTACTTCTTGCATATAGCGATCTACATAACCTGTTCAGTGTTGATGCAGTTTGTCCCACTAACATTATTTATTCGAGAAGATATACGAGAAGAGTCAATGAAAATTTACATAAAACATAAATATTGCATTAACTTTGATCATCAACAAAACGCTCGTCACGTTCGTTCTTGACAGAACAAGATGAGTTTTTGTCATATTTTTGTGCTTAGTTAACACCGGTAGACTTGAGATAATTTTCTCTGTCCCGACACGAGATAATGCGACGAGAAAATTATCTCGCGTTGAATGTTAGCCTTGCAGAGTTTTATTAATTGGGATAGTATTGGGTAATCGTATTCATAGGAGAAAGGAGGAAACTGTGAACCATTAAGTTTTTTTGTGAAAACTATTTTGTCAAGCGTGAGTTGTTCATATAAAATAGTAAAAAAAAAAAAAGTCAAATGGTTTTTTTTTTAATACGGATTTACTTTGTTTTAATGTAAGGGTCGTTTATACCTATGTATCGGAAGAAAAAAATCAAGAAGTTGCTGAGATTGATTAAAAAAACATACAATTTGTAAGTATTCAGCTATAATTTAACAGCTGTTCCATACATTTAGTCGAGTTATATTTAATTATTTATTTATGAACCAGTCGAAATTGTTTTTGGCGATTTCATAGATAATCCCGTAGTAATTGTATTGAATGTCCTTAAATTTTTTATACCAAGTTGTATATTTTTTATTTTTTTCATAGGACGATGCGAATTAGCATGTTTATTAGCCATAGCAACTGTCAGACATCCCTAGCGCGAAAAGAAAAAATAACAAAACATATAATAAACTTTAAAAAAAGTAAAAACCGACTTCAATTTTTTTTCTTAAAAAACTTATCAGTTTTGAAGTCGGTGCCACTGCCAAGCTAGGTGCATTGAAGAATTAAAGGCCCCGACTTTAGAAGCTGATAAGTTTTTTTATACTTTTATTTTTTTTAAATCGGTTCACTATTGGCGATTATATCGATGAACAAAAACAAAAAAAACATACAAACGAACATAGAACCTCCTCCTTTTTGAAAAAGTCGGTTAAAAATAGATCTGCGCTGTCATCTAGCTTGAAGCAAACTTCGCAATATTTACGTTAACCTGACGAAGTTCATTCGTAATCTATTACGGGAAGTAGGTTGTTCAACCAGTAACCGACCACTTCTGTAACCTTTAACGTTGCTAAACACGCGTTGTTGTTTTGTTGTTTGCGTTGCGTTTCGTCACTGGTCAACATTTACTACGGATTGGCCCTAGACAGTTACAACAAACAGTTGTAGTATTGCAATCAAAACCATTATTATCTTTGCCATAAAATGCTTATACTGGGTGGCCCATTTAAAATGGTCTTGACATTTTACATACAGTGTAGATTAAAAAAAAAAAACAATTATTTTTTGCCTTGTTTTCATAGTTTTGATTCTTTGAAATTATACAGGGTGACTGTTTGAACGAGGGAAACATTGAAGGACGGTATTGTACTCATAATTATGAACAACTTTTACTATAGGACCAACCCTGAAATCGCGAAAAGAAATCAGCTGTTCCATATACATATATATATAAATAATTCAATATTACTCGACTATGGAACAGCTAATTTTTTTTTTTCGCGATTTCAGCTTGCTTTGCCATACTAAAAGTTAGTTGTTCATGATAATGAGCACAATACCTTCAATGTTCTATGTTTTCGATTAGCGAAATAATTTTTAATAATCGGTTCTTTAATTCCATATCTATAGCCCCCTTTTACAATTGTAAGGAGAAGGTAGGGTAGGGTAGGTATAGTGGGTAGGGTAGGTATAGTAGGTAGGGTAGGTATAGTAGATGGGGTAGGTATGGTAGATAGGCTAGGGTAGGTAAGTAGGTAGGTAGGGTAGATAGATAGGTAGGTGCACAGTTCTATTATTGGCGGTTCGAAGTTCGCCGGGTCAGCTAGTATTAGTATAGATAGATTAAAGCGACATAAAACTAATCACGCCTTTTGCTCGAAGATGTGCCTTAAGTCCAAAGAATTTCCGATATTGTAATGATTACATTACGCAACTCAACTGCGATCGGTTAAATAACCACGCATAGGGCGATATTGGGTAATTCACTTTCCCTTGCTTAAAAATCTTGTTCTTTTTTATAATTTTTGGTCAATTTATAACGTGGTTTGTGTTATACTTATAAGGTAGCTGAGTAGCAGTGGTAGCCTAGCGGTTGAAGGCTTGCCTGTCTGAATTCGAAACCGGCCCACACCTCTGACTTTTCAATTTTATGTGCGGATTGAAATTTGATTATCACTTGCGCTAACGGTGAAGGAAAACATCGTGAGGAAACCTGCACATCTGATTGGACCTCATGAAGTTCTCGATGGTGTGTGTAGTCCGCCCGCACCAGGCCAGCGTGCTGGACTAAGGTCTAATCCTTCTCGTTCTGAGTAGAGGTCCGTGCCTAGCAGTGGGACAGTAATGGGCTGGATTTATTTATGTTATAAGGAGTTATCAGAGTTACATTAATGTTATTGATTGTTTGGGACTTTGGGATCGTAAAATACATCGATCGACCTCGTGTACATTCAGAGATAAGACCTTAAAAGCATCTCTGCTTATAAAGTAGGGCCCTATACTGGATATTTTTTATGTAGCGCGCATAATTTGTAGTGATTCAGTCTCTGTTCCTAAATGCAACTGCAGTATTGGGATACACTTTAAAACAAAACGAAAATTCGACTTAGTATGGGCGACACGCATAATTTACTAGCGCAAGCCATACAAAATCATATATTTTGTTTTGGTGTGAATTTTAGTCCTGCGGTTGCAGTCCTGTATAACATCTCGACAGCTACTGTCAGGCATTATTCCCTGTTGTTGCATTAATGACAGGACGTTTTGAGTACATTTTGCTATTTCTATGTTCTAGCAATCTGAGATTGTAATTGTGACGTCAAAGAGAGTTTTAAATCAGCCTGTACACGTTTGGTTGTATCATCACTACATAGTATAAACAGGGGCGTATTTACCATAGGGCCAAGGGGGCCATGGCCCGGGGCGGTAGCCCACGAAGGGCGGCAAGGCCGCCCCTCGCGGCCTTCTTTGGGCGCCTTTTATTGTCAAGCTTCCCTACAATTTTTTTTATATTTTAATTGACACACCACATAACTATTGCAGGTTTTTTTTTTCTTAAATGAAATACTTTATCGTCACTTAATGGGGCGGCAAAGCTAACTGGCCCGGGGCGCCAAATCTTTAAATACGTCTCTGAGTATAAAACAAAGTCGCTTCCCGATGTCTGTCCCTATATATGCTTAGATCTTTAAAACTACGCAACGAAAGAAAAGAAAAGAAAGAAAGAAAGAAAAATCATTTATTTGCCACAAACACAAGACGCACTAGAATGATAGACATAGATACTAAGAAGAGGACAGGTGCATAGACAGAGCATACAATCTTACTTTGAGTACAAAGCAATCTTAGGATGGCAACAGTGTAAAACTAAGCAGAAAAAATTATAATTTGAAAAAATATAAAAATTATGTGGGGCAACGGATTTTGATGCGGTATTTTTAATAGATAGAGTGATTCAAGAGGAATGTCTATATGTATAATACTTTCATATTTAATGTAAGGATAGTAGAGAAACTGCATCCGTGCGAAGCCGGGGACGGGTCGCTAGTTAATAATATTTTATTTATCTTCCAAAATCCAACCAACCATTTAAAGCCAAACTTGTTTCGCGATCAGAGATAAAGATCGTCTCAAAATATTTTTTAAATCATAAATATCGTATTATATAGCCTTAATAATATGGCATTGTTTACGACCGGTTGCATACCCACTTTCTAGAGTATTAGTACTGGGAGAGTGCCCCCCCCACGAGCGACGGTGGGCCGCAGCGCAAAGTGCCCGCTTCCTCAGCCCCTGATTCCTAGGAGCTCGCGCGCGGACTGTATGTGTGCGCGTAGTTGTGTTCTATGGAGGGTAGGAAGTAGGAACAGTCGGTAACTTGAACACAAGGCATCCTAACTTTAGGGTCGGCAACGCGTCCGTGATCATTAGGTTGTCTATGGGCGGCGATGATCGCTTACTGTTAGATGACAAGAAAACTAGTTTGCCGCCATCAGACAAAAAAATTACCCGTCAAAAACCCCCGACTCTAACTAGATAAAGAGCTGTAACTTTTGAACGGCTGAATAGATTTTCATGAAACATAGCTAAGATGATACCCGATTAAACTAGCTTTCAGTTAAAAAACTGCATTGAAATCGGTCTATCCGTTTTGGAGCTACGATGCCAGACAGATACACACTACAAACTTCCAACACCTCTATTTTGTCGGGAATTAAAAATGGAGTAACCACGTCTCGTCTATTAAAATTTAAGTACATTGCACAAAAAATCTTGTTTGAATAATGTAGAAATAAGTCAGTCTGATTTTTTTTCTTGTAAACAAAACAATTTGTAGTATTTGTTTAAAATTGATGACCAGAACAGTGTCATTAGGTAATAGTAGTACGCGAACTAAATAGAAATCTATATAATGGGTGTTAGTGAAAAATATTACGATTTTGTCTGAAGAGTTTTTGTTTTTTCTTTAAAAAAAAACAATGTCACAAATCACTAGGATTTCTCCTGTAGATATTGAGGGTAGAGTTTACAAACATTTCACATGCACCCCCAGACCCGAAACAACTATCTGTAGATCATACAAATATTTGTTCCGTGCGGGGATCGAATCCGCGGCACGTAGTTATAAAAATTAGGAACAAAACAGCCTCTGAAGTCGGTGCCACTGCTAGCTAAGGGGCATTGAAGATTGTTAAGATTTTAAAGAAAAATATTTTATACTTTTTAGTTTTTTTAAGTCGGTTCTTACTTTTTGTTTAATATTTATTTTGAGTGGCATAAACAATGCATAAATATGCGAATACAGCAATCGCGAGTGATTTGATGTTATATTGAAGAGTTCCATCACATCTCCGATGGACTTCATCAGATCTTCACCAAATTTTAATGGGAACACCTTGAAAATATATTGCTTCAAAAAAATATTTTTTTTTCATTATCGATCGTCCTTTTTCCGGAATAAAATACATACAGTCAAACATAGAACCTTCTCCTTTTTTGAAGTCTGCTAATAATTAGAATGCGTATGAGCATTCTGCTAATAGACGGTTATATGTGTTTCTTTTTTACATAATACATAAAGTGCTAAATTAAACACTTCGTGACTAGAATAACTGAGGTTTACCTATTATATACTATTAGAAGGAAAATAGACTTTAATAATATTTATTATAACAACATCAGCGCATCCCACTATCAATTATCATAAGATTTATGGATGTTTATTAACATAATCCATATTATATGGTCTTCAGGTAAAAATAGTTCTTGGAAGTGCCATAGAGGTTGTAGGAATGATAATACTACTAAGGGACTAAACTTGAAATAGCAAAAAAAATAAACAATAAATATACAATAAAGTCACCCTGTATCGAGGACGACTCAATCATTGGGGAGAAATAGGATGTTATATTGAGTTGGTAGCTCCAAAACGGATGGACGGATTTAAATGTCGTTTTTTTTAAATTGAAAGCTGGTTTAATCGGGTATCATCTTAGCTATGTTTCATGGAAATCTGTTCAGCCGTTCAAAAGTTACAGCTTTTTTTCTAGTTGAAGTCGGGAGTTTTTACGGTTAGGTTATTGTAAGACTAGGCTATTCTATGAGCTCACTGTCTAAAGCCAACTCATCTTCTTAAAAACAAATAGCTTGAAGCACAAAGCATCGAGCATTCCCGGAAAGGTCCACAGCTGCATACATAAGCATGTCCTTGGAGGTCTATTAGTATGCCCACAGCGAGGCGCTGCGGTCCAAATGGACATTGTAGTATCGTAAATCTAGTTACTTTAATATAATTCTGGACATACGACTCGTGTCTGGGAAAATACGGATTTTATATCCTCATTCCTCCTGCTTTGTTCTTTTACGCACTTTTAATGGTCCATCGCTACAGCATTTGCTACAGCTCGAGACACACACCGAATAGGTAGACAAAAAGCAAGGTGATGTTCAGTCGGTGCAGTATACCCACATAACTTTTATTTTTTTCAAATTATTATTTTTTCTGCTTAGTTTTACACTGTTGCCATCCTAAAATTGTATTCTCTGTCTATGCACCTGTCCTCTTCTTAGTATCTATGTCTATCATTCTAGTGCGTCTTGTGTTTGTGACAAATAAATGATTTTTCTTTCTTTCTTTTCTTTTTAGTCATGGTCACTATCGAATGATTATTTTAGGCATTGATGATTTTATCGTTGTCACTGCATGACGAGATGATTTTTAAATATCGTTGATTTATACACGTGACATAATATTGGACTCTACTCTGATAGGTAACCATAAACCAAGTAAGTTTTAAAAGAATTCAATCGAGATCTTGAATGGCCTTTTTTGTCCAATATATCGATATTGTTTTGAATAACACTTGTGTTAACGGTGAAGGAAAACATCGTGAGGAAACCTGCACATCTGAGAGGGCCTCATAAAGTTCTCGATGGTGTGTGTAGTCCGCCCGCACCAGGCCAGCGTGGTGGACTAAGGCTTAACCCTTCTCATTCTAAGAAGAAGCCCGCACCGAGCAGTGGGACAGTAATGGACTGGAGAGAGCTTTTACAAGGGTTGCGCTCGCGCATTTGTATCACTAGGCTGCGTATGTTCATCGACAACGGTGACTAAATAGTTTCTCCGATTATAATTATGCAGTGTAAATGCAACTACTTGTTATTAATTTCTAACCCCCGACAAATAAGAGGGGTGTTATAAGTTTGTAGTGTGTATCTGTGGGTCTGTGTATCTGGTCTGTGGTATCGTAGCTCCAAAACTTATAGACCGATTTCAATGCAGTTTTTTTTAGTTGAAAGCTATTTTAATCGGGTATCGTCTTGACTATGTTTCATGAAAATCTATTCAGCCTTTCAAAAGTTACAGCTCTTTTTCTAGTTGGAGTCGGGGGTTTTTGACGGTTAGGTTATTAATTCTTCTGATTTGTCTAAAGTACTGTATATTTGTTAAAAAAAACATACTCTGTCGAACTGATTATGCTGTTTATTTGTTCATACTGAAAGTATTGTAATAAAACTATTATATAACTTAAAAATAAATCTTTTATAGCACAGCAATATAAATCTTTTATGTATAACAATAAACGATTGCTGTTTGTTGAGGACATAATAAGTATTTGCACTTGCAATTTAACAATTAGATTTGTGACACATAAACTTTACAGTAACAACGTTTGCGAAATACTATAATGTAATCGTTATACAGGGTGACTGGTTCAACAATTAACATATTGAAGGAACCAGTTACGTTGAGTAATGTTGAATTATTTGTATGGAACAGCTGTTTTTTCTTTCGAGATTTCTGATTTGTTCCTATAGTAAAAGTTGTTCATAATGATAATGATGAGAACAATTTCTTCAATATTTAATTTCTTTAATTCTTTATTGTACACGAAAATGAGATAAAAGACAAATACAATTGAGATGGTATGTACACAGGCGAGCTTAACCCAAATTTGAGTTTTCTACCAGCAAACCTTTGAGTGATAGAGAAAGCACAATGGTAAATGAGGGTACAGTCAAGTGCACAACTATAAATACCTATTACAAATTAAAATATAATACCTACTACTAATATTTTATATATACTAAATAATACCTAAATATAAATACAATGATATACCTACATAAATATGTATATATATACTATATATAATACATTATTCAGACAAGTAATGCTCCTTCACCCTCCTTTTGAAAACATTCAGAGAACGACTGTCACGTATTGAGTGGGGAAGAGAATTCCAAAGACGCACTGCACGAATGGTAAAAGAACCGTCATAACGGCTGGAAGTGTGACGCTGAGTACGAAGAAGAAGAGAAGAAGCAGATCGACAGGGTTTACCTCTGGGAACGAGATATTCAAAACGTTCCCTAAGATATACTGGAGAGTTAGAATTCTGAAGAATGGAAAAAAGTAGAGATAGAATGTGAGAATCCCGCCGCCTGCGAATTGGTAGCCACTTCAGTTTGGCTCGAAAATCCGACACATGGTCGTACTTCCGAAGGCCAAAAATAAAACGTATACACAAATTCTGCAGGCGTTCGAGTTTATTTAGAAGTTCTTCCTTAGCGTCAAGAAAGCAGACATCAGCATAGTCTAAAATAGGTAGCAGGAGAGATTGCGCAAGAGTGACCTTAGTAAGGAATGGTAGGAATTTCTGGAGACGCTTGAGAGACTGGAACGAGTAGTAGACTTTCCGGCTTACCTCTGCTATGTGAGCTTCCCAGGAGAGGTTGGAATCTATGAGGACACCTAAGTTTTTTGCGGTTTTTGTAAATGGTATAGGCACAGAATCATACACAACCGGGGGGAGAGTCTGGAAGTCTAGCAGGTTGAACATGTGTCTACCACCAACAATGAGAGCTTGGGATTTGGCTGGATTAAGTAATAGTCCGAAAGACTTCGCCCACTGGTTTATGTTTTCCAAGTCATTGTTGATGGCATCAACAGCCCCCGCTAGCTCCCCTACTCTGAAGTGACGATAAAGCTACAGGTCGTCTGCGTAGAGATGATAATTAGAAGTTAGGACCTTAGTGATAGCGTTTATAAAAACGGAGAAAAGGAGAGGAGAGAGTACGTCTCAGAGGAGACCTCATCGGTGCGAATCGACTGTTTATCCAGTCAACCTGTATAATTAATAAATATTATAGTTTAAAAAAAACCAAAGAAAACGCTTTGGTCATCCAAACTAAACGTGTATGCAAAATTTCAGCTCAATCGGAAACCGGGAAGTGGGTCAAATTTAACTTCCAAGATTTTTTTACATAGTTAGATAGTTAGGAAATACCCGCACCTTAACTTAACCTACTGTGACAGTCATGTGTGGCTGAAATTCTTTTAGTCATATTACAAAATGTATCATAGATTTCCTTCTATTTTAGGGATTGTACACAATGATGGATTAGATACTTTTCCCGTAACATTACATTTTAACACTGAGGTTTGGGTTTGAACGTTTTCCAGACAAAAATATAATTACCCACGTAGCTCCTTGACACGATTTTTCTTATATTATATTATATTGACTTGCATAACTTATTTAATATTTGAGTTGACTATCCAATCTGATTCTGATTGCTTTGTGTTTCACCAATTTCGTTGGTATGTTCATTGTATCGCCAAATTGGTGTCGTAGCTACGGCTACAAATGTATCAGAATCAGAATGTTCTTTATTTGCATGAAATATGGGTTTGTACAGTTATTATTAAATACAGATAAGTTGCCACATATTTGACCATTACGATGGTATGCAAAATAGGCTTAAAATAACATAATATTTATCTTAAGACTTAAATTAAAATATTATAATATAAAACAACATTAAAGACTAATAATAAAAGGTATTGTAAATAAAATTTAAAATGTAATGTAAAAATGTGAGGTCCTAGGTTCAGCAGTGTTCGACCGAAGATCAGATCTTGGCCAAAGCCGAAGGTTCAAGCTTACTTAGAAATCTTAGAATCACCATCATTCTCCTGCCCTTATCCCATTTTATTTGGGGTCGGCGAAACGTTAACGTTAACTTACCTACTATTAACAATATGATTTATTATAAAAGTACTTATATTACTGCTATTCGTGTATATAACCAATTACCATCAGCTATAAAAGAATTAAATGGAATAATGTTTAAAACAAAATTTAAAAAAATGTTAATTGGTAACGTGTTTTACAATTTAGATGAGTTTTTTGGTAAAAAATAATTTGAGTGGTTAATTTGTAATTTTAATGTTTTCTATTATGTATAATAAATTGCATATCCGATATGGGTAGACTGTTGAGCTTAAAACTGTAAGGTTTCCTTCTAATAAGAACATATGTACACAGTTATGCAATAAATTGATCTTTATCTTTATTGAAATATGTATTTTTAACCCCGACAAAAAAGAGGCGTGTTATAAGTTTGTAGTGTGTATCTGTGTGTGTATCTGCGGCATCGTAGCTCCAAAACGGATGGACCGATTTCAATGCAGTTTTTTTAATTCAAAGCTAGTTTAATCGGGGATAATCTTAGCTATGTTTGATGAGAATTTATTCAAGCGTTCAAAAGTTACAGCTCTTTTTCTAGTTGGAGTCGGGCGTTTTTAAGGTCATTCTTCCATTCATCTCTATCAGACGTCATTTTCCAGATTCACTTCCTCACATTCATGTCATGTTTCACACAGTCCATCCATCTTTTCTTTGGTCTGCCTCTACTCTGAAGTCTGATAGCCATCAACATTCATACTTACAATTCTTCTTATAAAATGATTTTCATCTCTCCGCAATACATGTCCATACTACGACAATCGGTTACTTTGCAGCTTTTCTGTAACTGGTGCGACTTTCATACTTCCTCTAATATACTCATTCCTGATTCTGTCCAATCTTGTTACACCACACATCCCTCTCAATATTCGCATCTATTCTAATTAGTTCGGAAGTGATCGGGTCTACGAAGTCTGCCGATACGATTTCTCAATTGAGTCGTACCGTACCTACTATTGTTATAATTTATTACATAGGTACTTAACATACCTATTCGGATTTTCTAATAACTTAATAAATCTTTTATGGAAAATAAACAGAATATTTAATAATCTTCGCGGCAAACAAGTCCTGTGAAGGTCATCATTAGAGTAATTTATATTAATATAAATATTTTATAGTAATTTTTTATGATTTGGGTTTATTAATACATTTTTAACATTTCAATATACTTACATGATATTTTTTTATGTAGTGCGCATAATTTGTAGAGTGATTCAGTCTCTGTTCCTAAATGCAACCGTAGTATTGGGATATACTTTAAAACAAAACGAAAATTCGACTTAGCATGGGGGACAAGTATAATTTACTAGCGCAAGCCATACAAAATCAAATTTTTATTTTGTTTTGGAGTTAATTTTAGTACTGCGGTTGCATTTGGGAACGGACACTGAATGTGACTGCAAACACGCACTACATAAAAAACCAGGTATTATAATCGGTTAAGCTGTGATTATATTGATAAATATTATAATTTATTCGGAAATAATTTCAACATTATTGATCATCATTTTACTAACGCCACGATATGTCGTAGTTTATTTTTTACGTAGATCTAAGATTTAAATAACCAAATATTTGTCCAAAAATATTAAACTATAATTACTCTTCTTGTATCTACTATTCATATTTTTTATTCACATCAAGCTACATTATTCTCACAGCTCTTACCACGACATTATACTGATCAAGATTGTAATCTATTATTTTCAAAGAGTTTCTATGGAGTTTCTTGTTGGTCCTTTGTACCCAACCGCGTACCTAAAGTCTCGACATTTCATAAGTGCCTATATCTGGTTTACATGAGATAAAGATCTATTCTATTCGACTTAAAATTTACTGTGTAAAGTGATTCGAGATTTGTTAGCAATTGTTTATCAATAAGGTACTTAAAGCCAAACATTGGTATTTGGGCCAGTTCGAAATGTTATTATGATTATAGTTAGAACAATAGTTATGTTTACAAACAATTGTCTAATTTATAGATGTCTGCTACTTTGTCTGTCACTAAAACAATCAGTAGGCTAATTCACATAACTTTATAACGCGCCGATCATAATGCAGTGATGCTCGAACTTGACGCGAGCGTATCGCACTGAAGCTAAGAGGATACCAAAATATGTGTAGTTTTGATCAAAATTTTACGGAAACTGCGCGGCAACTGCACTTCTTTAGTTACGTGAATACTGTACGTCTGTCATCGATGAAGGGTTTAGAAAATATTTCTTCTCTACATCTCGAGTTATCATGTTCGAGGTGTATGCAGTGCAATGGGCTGGATTTATTTTAAAAACGCTTTTATTAGCTTCACCTGTAACTAACTATGTAAGAAAATCTTGGAAGTTAAATTTGACCCACTTCCCGGTTTCCGATTGAGCTGAAATTTTGCATACACGTTCAGTTTGGATGACTAAAGCGTTTTCTAGTCGTGTTCTATACTAATATTTTATTATTATTATTTTATTTATTGTCTTTTGCAAAACCGTGAAATCGCGAAAAATTAATCAGCTGTTCCATACATTTCTCGGGTAATTTAATATTAAATTATTTGTATGGAACAGCAAATTTTATTTCCGCCGCACCTGATTGTTTTAAATTTGTATCAAAAGACTCAACATCTTATTTTAAAAGATTTGGCAGCATAATTTAATTAGCATAGGTAGGTAGCGATGAATGAATAAATAATTTAAAAAAAACCTCTATCACTTGAAACCAGATTCAACTTGTCAATCTTTATGTATGCTTTTAAAAATAAAAAGGACGGAGCGATCGATAATTTAGGCAACAAAAAGTACATTTTATAACCTAACCGTCAAAAACCCCCGACTCCAACTAGAAAAAGAGCTGTAACTTTTGAACGGCTGAACAGATTTTCATGAAACATAGCTAAGATGATTCCTGATTAAACTAGCTTTCAATTTAAAAAAACTGCATTGACATCAGTCCATCCATTTTGGAGCTACGAGACAGTTACACACTATAAACTTATAACATCTCTTTTTTGTCGGGGGTTAAAAAATCTCTATAACTTGTAACCAGATTCCATTTGTCAATCTATATTTGTATGCTTTTAAAAATAAAAAGGACGGATCGATCGGTTAGTCAACAAAAACTACATTTAAATAAAATATAAGCAAATTACCAGATCATGGCGACCATTTGGATAAATAAATCTTAACTGTTCACACATGGCCGTACAAAGCGTAATGTATGAGGCAAGAAAGCTCGGAGGGCCTTCCCCTGCCCCAAAAAAAATAAAATCTGCTATTCCATTCTGTTACTGTTAGAATAGAGAATAGAATAGATCTTTATTTCGTGTAAACCAGATACAGGCACTTATGAAATGTCGAGACTCTAGGTGCACGGTTCCAAATAGTAGACCTAGAGTTAGCCTGTATCATCCCACTGCTGGGCAAAGGCCTCCCCCCATGATTTCCAGGCTTTTCGGTCTAGAGCCATTTCTATTCTAGTCGAGTAATATTGAATTATTTGTATGGAAAGGCAGATTTTTTATTTCGTGATTTCAGATTTGGTTCCGTTATAAAAGCTGTTCATTATGATGAGTATTATGTGTAATAAGCCCTTAAAGGGGTCGGGAATAGAAGGGTAGGGGTAGAGTTGCATAGTTTTAACATTACATACCTTAATACATATAAGTTTGTAATTATATTTGAATCTTTGGTTCTCAAAAGTGCTGTTATGTTGTGTTAAAAATGTTCTCATGTAAGTGAAATTTGTAATTTCTTTTTTCAGAAATAAAATTCTTTAACCTTAAAAATAGGACCTTATTGATACTACTTGGACTTGGGCATAATTGACAACATAATGCAATATTTTTTATTAACTATTTTACTTTATTTTATTTTCTTTTAGATAAGTTTTCTCATGTGTATGTTTATTGTTATATTTTATTTTATTTTTCTCTCGTGTGTTGTCATTATCCGTGCTGAATAAATATTTTTTCTTTCTTTCTTTCTCTTATATAGTTAATAGTAAACTACATGATAATATTCTGTTTATAATAATTTGTCAAAGACATATTTAAAATGCACAGCAGTGCAATGAGTCGAATCCTTTGAGATATAATAATAAAATATCTATCTTAATTTATTCGCCGATAACAACCTATATTTAGAAAAACAAAAACACAACACGGAAAAATACTAACTTACAGAGCTTTGGAAGCTTTCAACTTCAACTTAAACTTAAGTTTCACTACACAACAGCAAATCACTAAAAATATCACTTCGAAATAATATATTAATCCACAATACGTCACTGTAAAGTTATTCGTGCATAAACTTAAAATTTTGTAACACGTCTGTCACTCGCGGCGGTCGTAGACTTACTGACTGCGCAAGCGCAGGTGTCTCGTATAAGATCAATGGAGGACGGTGTCATGCAACAAGTCAATATTTTATTTGTTATTGCCATTTTTGGTCGTTTTTCCGGTCTGATTTTAGGCAGTTTGTGTTTTTGGGGAGTGGTTTTTGAAGAGATTTTTCCTTTTGGTTGTCTTGTTCATAAAAAAGATAACGCTTTGTTCGTTTTATTACTGTGTCCGGTTAGAAGGGAATGAATCGTGTGCTTCAATGATACGCTCATAGGATTAGGAATTTTGATTTGATGTGCGTACAGTTTCTTCTCACAGTAAGGTCCAATTTCAATTCAAGATGGAATAAACCAAATACAGGCACTTATGAAATGTCGAGACTCTAGGTGCGCGGTTCCAAATAGTAGGTCCTATGGCGAAGAACCGGCAAGAAACTCCGTGGAAACTCTTTTAAAATAATAGATTACAATCTTCATCAGTACAATGTTGTGTTAAGAGCTGCGAGAATAATGTAGTTTAATGTGAATAAAAATAAATTAGAATGTTACTGTTAACCTACATCATCCCACTACTGGGCAAAGGCCTCCCCCCATGATTTCCATGCTTCTCGGTCTAGAGCCAGTGTGAACCATTCGTTGTTAGTGTTATCAAGTTCGTCCCGCTATCTCTTAGAAATTAAATCATAAATTAATCATTAATCTTAAATTAGAATGGGATAATAATTATTATTTGCCTTTAAAAAAGAATGCCATGGCAGTTACGGTGCAGAAATGATTTTTCATCCCACCATCTCGGAAAGAGTATTTTTAATCTTCAATATCTGAGTGGAAAAGCCGTTTTTATTCTCTAGAGGATAAAGTAAATTTTCATCCCACCATCTCGGAAAGAGTATTTTTAATCTTCAATATCTGAGTGGAAAAGCCGTTTTTATTCTCTAGAGGATAAAGTAAATTGAATTTAGAACATCGTGTGCACTAAGTTTGTGAATTAAACGTTTTTTTTTTGCATTTAGTCATTTCCTCGCTGAGGTGGAATGAAAAGTTACGTGTTGCACTCGAGTGCAAAGATTTTTCACCTCGTGCTCTTTTGATTCCCTCGCTAACGCTCAGGATTCTAATTTTGAATAACTCGCTGCGCTCGTGATTCAATTTTAGAATCCTTCGCTTGCTCGGTCATCAAAATTGAACACGCGGTTAAAAAGCAACTTTGCACTCTTGTATAACAAATAACTATTGTCCCCCATTTTGTCCCTTCCTCTTTTACCATGTCCTATTAGAGTTTTGAAAGGGCTTGCTAGTTTGTGCCAATGCCTAATATGACATAGTGAAAGTTAGTCATTTTCAGTGAAACCGACCGGATATGGGCGGGTAGGACGTAGGCGTGCCTGTTATCTGTGTAGAGTCATTAGTTTGTTGATTGTACGCCGTTTGTAAGGTAAGCTTAAGTATGATGCGACTGTGTATGTTTAGGGCTAGTTGCTTTATTGTTTAAACAGTTCGTTACGACATACATACATCAAAAAAAGTTAAAAAGATTATTATATTTTCATACCAAACTATTCAATTTTCAATTATTTTTAGTTTCATAAATATGATGTTCTGTGCGTCCAGTACAATAATGCTTTCAGGATGTTGTTGAGACTGCCTCTGTTACTGCAAGCTCGTACCGACGGATTTAATGCGATTATTCGCAAGAAAACAGCTTCGCTACTGAGGAGAGTGAGAGACAGTCGTAACAGCATCCTGAGAACTGTAGCGGAGAGCTTCAGCTCTCCGATTGTAAAAGAATGGGTGCGGAGGGTGATAAGTACAAACACTAGATAATAAGCTACCATGTTACTAACACTCAATGGACGTTACTTCCGAAAAAAAAAAAAAAATTTTATTACAAATCAACAATTGCGTTTTTTAAGTCTTTTTAAACATTTGTTATAATATTAGAAACTATACAAAAATATCTTTACAACACCACAGAACAAGTATGCCTAATTATCTCCCTTCCTTCTCCTTTCTTGCCTTTTTGCTAACACCATCCTAAAAGGTCGGCAACGCATCGGTGACTCTGGTGTTGCGGATGTTCATGGGCGGCGGTGATCACTTACCATCAGCTGAACCGCAAGCTCGTTTGCCCACTATAAAAAAATAATCACAATTAGAGATGTGCCAACTATGACTTTGGCCGACTAGCCGATTAGTCGGTTATAAAGAGACCGAGTAGTCGGCCGAGCCGATCACGGTTTTAGGGGTATTCGGAAATTTCCGTGACGCTTCGTTTACAGCTGATTCGCGCGCAAGTCGCAACCGCCGCCTGCCTGCATGTCAGAGAATGTTTTGTTTACATTAAAGTGAAAGAGCTCAATTAAAACTTAATCATGTCAAACTAAAAGTCTCGTGTACGGTTTTTTATTGAGAAATACATACAAAGTAGGAAGCCGGATAGTCGGCGCTCTTTGCCGAATAATCGCCGACTACGAAAGTGGCCGGATAGTCGGCTTTACCGACTAGTCGGAACATCTCTAATCACAATCACATTCATGAGTGTATGTGATGTTATTTAAGTCTTTCCAATGTCACCTTTAGCGTTTACATAATAACAATACAGAATTTATTCCCATATAACAATTAATAAATCCTCAATCACATACAGCTGTATCAACATACGCTTAGTTACTTTTGAATAATTAATTATGTAAAAAGAAAACGTGTAAAATACTTCTATTGCATATTTTTCACTATAAAAATCATAGCAGTATATATTTTTTATTGTTTTTTTATTAAAGTACAAATGTATGTAGCATTTTAATATTAAAACATTTTTCTTGGTACCTTTGTACCCCTTCCAGTAGTATTTATTGCATTTTGAACAAAAATATGTTAGTTAACAAAAACCCCTGACTCCATCTACAAAGAGCTGTAACTTTTGAACGGCTGAACAGATTTTCATGAAACATAGCTGAGATGATGCCAGATTAAACTAGCTTTCAATTTAAACAATCCACATTGAAATTGGTTCATCCGTTTTGGAGCTACGATGCCACAGGCAGGCACACAGATACATTATTATATCCCAATCCAATTGATACCTCGGCGGGCATTGTCTGCTTTCCCTTCACGTATATAGATAAAACATTTCTTTAAAATATTTGGCACGCGTATTCAAAAAGGTTCACCATCTCGAGAACATGAGGTTAGGGAGGTGAGGGTAGGTTTTTTTTATTTTTTTCAAATTATTATTTTTTCTGCTTAGTTTTACACTGTTGCCATCCTAAAATTGTATTCTCTGTCTATGCACCTGTCCTCTTCTTAGTATCTATGTCTATCATTCTAGTGCGTCTTGTGTTTGTGGCAAATAAATGATTTTTCTTTCTTTCTTTCTTAGGTGCCTATTAAGATAGTATGAATATAAAGTATTTATTTAAATGATTTCTTTCCCTTTGTTTCATAATAAATAACAAAATAATTCATCTTGTATTAAATTTAATATCTGTATACGTGATATATGTAAAATTCTTTATCAATACTCACTTATCAGACACGATTTGTTTTTATAATTAATTAATTACGCATTACTAGGTTACAAAAGAGTTTACTCAAGTTTATACATAATAACCTGTCGACTGGCATTGCTCAACATGGTTCTTCTAAGTTATAATCATCTACATCTATTATAAAGAAAAAGATTTGTATTTTTGTTTGTAAATAAACTCAAAAACTACAGGACTGATTTTAAAAATTCTTTCACCAGTAGAATTCTATATTAACAGTGAGAAACAGGCTATATTTCATTAACCGACTTCAAAAAAGGTTCTCAATTCGACTGTGGAAGCGTCTTGATTGTCTGCTGGTTATAGGCTATGTGACATTACATTAAATTAAATATGGCGCCCTCTAGAGGAAATAAAGGCATGAACTAAAAAAAAAAAAATTTTGAATTATTCCTTCTAGGATTTCAAATGAAAGGGCTTAAATAGCACATATAAAAAAAAATTATATTGTTAGCTGTTGCTAAAACAAAGTAAGTTCAAAAACTAAAACTCGACTACTAAGAAATTATGAAACAAGAAAATATTATACATATTCATAGTGATGTTCAGAGGATAGCTGTGGTCTTCTGCCATCCACCCTAACATAACAATTCATTCTAACAGCGGTAAGCGATCATAAGCTTTAGGACAAAGTGCCATACGAGCTACGAGCCCATCTATCGTCTGAACATCACTATGAATTTGTATAAATATTTTCTTGTTTCATACTTTTTCAGTACCTAGTCGGGTTTTAGTTTTTGAACTTAATTTTGTTATAATCATAATCTCTATATCGTAAAATATTTATTTTATCAGCCTGCATTATCCTATTCCTGGGCAAAACCGTTCCCCTATTCCTTGCAAAAATCACGATATTGTGCGACGCAAAAAATAATTCCAATACTTATAGATTTCTTCTTGACTCCCTCTCTCATACTGCTGTCCGTGCGTACTATAACTCTCTCGTTGGCTATATCTATCGCTGTCTTAACTGGATCGATGTAGCCGTAGTAAACAAAAGTTCACTTCTACAATAATAATCCATCATGCCGGCCACACTGCCGATACTAAGGCCTTCTAGAAAGAAAGAAAAGCCATTTATTTGCCACAAACACAAGACGCACTAGAATAATAGACATAGATACTAAGAAGAGGACAGGTGCATAGACAGAGAATACAATTTTAGGATGGCAACAGTGTAAAACTAAGCAGTTAAAATAATAATTTGAAAAAAATAAAAATTATGTAGGTGTACAGTATACTGCACCGACTGAAAATCTGTCTTGTCAGCATTGGCTTTTGAAAAAAAAGAAAAAAAGAAATTAAAATAATTTATTTCTCCAAAAACACGACACATACATACACACGCACATACACTTTTATTATAATACTTATAATAAAAGTGTTATCAGTGATCTCAAACTTTTTGTGATACATTTATTTATTTACACACATAATACACAACATAACAGTGTAACACCAAGGCGTTGTGTAGTTCAGATATGAACACTAATTAGCACAAAATAAGATTAATTTAAAGAAATTAAAAGATAGTAAAGTTTAAAAAATAAAAAATAATGATACAAACTAATGATAAATAATAATACAATAAGTACGAAAACACCAAAATTATCAAACTATAGATATTAAAACAAGACGTAAAATAAATTTAAAGAAATAAAAAATAAAATATATACGATATGATTACACACAATCCATCCGTTCACAAAAAGTTAAACAATCACAACACACATCCATCCATCGCGAACAATACAATACAACACATGTCACTGACACAATACACTCAAATAATCCATTTGTAATTTAACTAGTGGTCGCCCAGTGGTCGAAATTAAACCACTTATTTTATTAAAAAAATAGCTTTCTGCACTCCTCCATATAAACTTTAACTATGCCAAATCTCATACTCCTCCGTGCGCGCAATATGCTTAAATGGGGTACAAAGTTTTCTCTTCACGTATTAATACTCAGGATATTTTTTATGTAGTGCGCAGAATTTGTAGAGTGATTCAGTCTCTGTTCCTAAATTCAACCGCAGTATTGGGATACACTTTAAAACAAAACGAAAATTCGACTTAGTATCGGATACGCATAATTTACTAGCGCAAGCCATACAATAGTTATTTGTTATACAAGAGTGCAAAGTTGCTTTTTAACCGCGTGTTCAATTTTGATGACCGAGCAAGCGAAGGATTCTAAAATTGAATCACGAGCGCAGCGAGTGATTCAAAATTAGAATCCTGAGCGTTAGCGAGGGAATCAAAAGAGCACGAGGTGAAAAATCTTTGCACTCGAGTGCAACACGTAACTTTTCATTCCACCTCAGCGAGGAAATGACTAAATGCAAAAAAAAAACGTTTAATTCACAAACTTAGTGCACACGATGTTCTAAATTCAATTTACTTTATCCTCTAGAGAATAAAAACGGCTTTTCCACTCAGATATTGAAGATTAAAAATACTCTTTCCGAGATGGTGGGATGAAAATTTACTTTATCCTCTAGAAAATAAAAACGGCTTTTCCACTCAGATATTGAAGATTAAAAATACTCTTTCCGAGATGGTGGGATGAAAAATCAATTTTTTATTATGTTTTGGAGTGAATTTTAGTACAGCGGTAGCATTTGGGATCGGACACTGAATCACTCTGCAAATTTTGCGCACTACATAAAAAATATCCTGTACAGATAATATTATAAAGTTTTAAACTTAAACCCTACATAAGTTAACACTGACTTGTTTAAAGTTCCGCTAAAAACAAGGTGTGTTATCTCAAGGCACATTTAAACTACTTGCGGAGTATTAAGGGCGTGTCACACTTCACAGCATTGCACAGTTTCAAGTCGCAAGTGCCAATTCCGAAATTGATAATTCATAATACGAATATTTTGAAATTTTGAACGGATGAACAGATTTTCATGAAATGTAGCCGAGATTATTCGTGAGGCCGAATTCTCGTAATTAAAAATGTTCAAAATATAGTTCCGATCTCGTTACAATCTACTACCAATGTCATAAATGTTACAAATGGTATTCTCCTACCCTAACAAACAACGTCAAACGTGAAAATATATTTACAAATCATACTGACATCGGACTGAACTTTAAGAGTAGTAGAATACGGATTTTTTGTCAATTCATAATATAATCTTAATATGGTCAACTTTCAGCCGTAGTGTAAATTAAATTACGAGAATTGGGATTCAGAGTAAACAAGCTTTCAATAAAAAAAACAGCTTTGAAATCGGTCCATCCGTTTTGAAGCTACGATGCCACAGACAGATACACACTTCAAACTTATACACTCTTTTTTGTCAAGGGTTAAAAATAAATAAAAATTTGCTAAGTGTATTCGACCCTTAAGCTCAAGAATTACTTACATTTCTGCTGACTTATACTCATTGTACACAGAGGTAAACTTTTGTTTATACTATGACTGTAACGAACCAGATTATAGATAAAATACAGATAGAACTGAGGGTTTACTACGAACTCTTATAGCAGGGCTGAAATTGAACTGCCCAGACATTTCCAGTATGAGCTGACCTCGCACTGTATAGGCTTTTCGTACAATGAAAGGTCAGCTTATACGCGTAAGGCGTAAGGCGTAACCGGGATCCAGCAGAATATCAGCGTCAGGTATCATGCTGAGCTGGACACCCATTTGCTACAGCTCGAGACACACACCGAATAGGTAGTTAAAAGGCAAGGTGATGTTCAGTCGGTGCAGTATTTTTTCTGCTTAGTTTTACACTGTTGCCATCCTAAAATTGTATTCTCTGTCTATGCACCTGTCCTCTTCTTAGTATCTATGTCTATCATTCTAGTGCGTCTTGTGTTTGTGGCAAATAAATGATTTTCTTTCTTTCTTATTCTGGAAATTTCTCGGCAGTTCTATCTCTACCCTGCTATAAGAGCTCGTAGTAACCCTCCTGTTCCATGGTCCGAGCTCGACTTCGGTACTAAAGTCCTACCTATTTCACTCGTCATAAGAACTATGTGTAAGCAGTGTGTGTACTGTGTGTTGTGTTCTGTGGAGGGTAGAAACCATAAAGTTATTATTACTAGTGGTAAATAACTTTATGGTAGAAACAGCCAATGACATTACCGGAATACAAGGCGTTCCAACTTTAGTTTATGGTCTAGGCGTGGGCAAAGTGTATCATTTTTGGGATTGGAACATTTGCATCTGACTCACTGAAAAGATCCGAAACACTGATATGTTGAATAGAATAGATCTTTATTTCATGCAAACCAGATACAGGCACTTATGAAATGTCGAGACTATGTGTACGGTTCCAAATAGTAGATCCTATGGAGAAGAACCGGCAAGAAACTCCATGGAAACTCTTTTAAAATAATAGATTACAATCTTGATCAGTACAGTGTTGTGGTAAGAGCTGCGAGGATAATGTAATTTAATGTTAATTAAAATAGGACTAGGAAGTAGGATGAATGTAGAATGATTTCCCTCTGAATAAGATTGCCATGGCAGGTACAAGCTGACCAGTACTGACGGCACCCTATACGAGAATACCTATCTTTAATTTATGAAGTGATCTCAATCATTATGATGTGTGTATGAATTATTAAAAAAAGTAAAAACCGACTTCAAAAAACTAAAAAGTATAAAATAATTTTCTTAAAATACTTATCAGCTTCTGAAGTCGGTGCCACTGCCAAGCTAGGTTCATTGAAGAATTAAAGGCCCCGACTTCAGAAGCTGATAAGTTTTTTAAGAAAATTATTTTATACTTTTTAGTTTTTTGAAGTCGTTTTTTCCTTTTTTTCAAGTTTATTTTGAGTGGCATAAACAACACGTAAACACGAGATTACAGCAATCGCGAGTGATTTGCTGTTATTCATTCAAGAGTTCCATTGTATTTCTCTGAAGGTCTTCATCAGATCTTCACCAAATTACAAATAAAATAAGAATCATCAAAATCGGTTCACCCAGTCAAAAGTTTTGAGGTAACAAACATAAAAAAATAAAAATATAAATACAGACTCATTGAGAACCTCCTCCTTCTTTGAAGTCGGTTTAAAGTAACATATTACGTTCAGCTTTTACAACATACAACTTGTAAGCCATCAATCGACCTCGCTCGCTCACACGGTCAAGTACATCGGTGCTAGTAACTTGCTCTATTAACTGGCTCAACTTGACTCGCATTCGATAACAAAGGCGGTGATATCTGATGGCCGCTATGATTGATTGAGAACCTCTCGAACTTGCATCGGTGTTATATAACCGAGAATAACAAACACAGCATCTGGCTTGGAGTCTCGTGTCAACAGATCACGGTTAAACCGTGCAGATTTTTAACCCCTGACAACAAAGAGGTGTGTTGTAATTTTGTAGTGTGTATCTGTGTATGTCTAGCATCGTAGCTCCAGAACAGATGGACCGAATTCAATGCAGTGTTTTTCATTTAAAGCTAGTTTAATCGGTTATAATCTTAGCTATGTTTCATGACCCCCGACTCCAACTAGAAAAAGAGCTGTAACTTTTGAACGGCTAAACAGATTTTCATGAAACATAGCAAAGCTGATACCCGATTAAACTGGCTTTCGATTAAAAAAAACTGCATTGAAATCGGTCAATCCATTTTGGAGCTACGATACAACGGACAGATACAAAGATACACACTACAAACTTATAAGTAACACCCCTTTTTTTGTACGGGGTGATAAGAAAATATAGAGGTACCCACATAATAAAGCTACGGGGTGTACAGTGAGAATAGAATAGAATAGATCTTTATTTCATGTAAACCAAATACAGGCACTTATGAAATGTCGAGACTCTAGGTGCGCGGTTCCAAATAGTAGATCCTATGGAGAAGAACCGGCAAGAAACTCCATGGTAACTCTTTTCAAATAAATAATAGATTACAATATGTATCAGTACAATGTTGTGGTAAGAGCTGCGAGAATAATGCAATTCAATGCGAATACGAATAAGACTAGGATAATAATGATTTGCCTCTGAATAAGATTACCATCTTACTGTTACTGTTAGCCTATATCATCTCACTGCTGAGCAAAGGCCTCCCCCCATGACTTCCATTTCTTCCAGTTTTGTTTGTTTGTTTTTTTTAGTTTTTTTTAACAAACAAAAAAACCAATCCAGACCAGAGCCAGTGTGGACTATTCCTTATTAATTTTATCCAGCTCGTCTCTCCATCTCCTTCGTGATCTGCCGCGACGCCGTCTAGCTGTGTCAGGACTCCACATAGTGGCTACCTTGACCCACAGCTCATCAGGCATACGGCAGACGTGGCCAGCCCAATCCCACTTGAGTTTCGCGGCTTTCTGAGCTATGTCAATGATTCGTGTTTTGGAGCGCAGTGTGGTGTTTCGAGCATGGTCTGTTAATTTTACAACTAAAATACTGCGCTCCATCGCACGTTGGCACAGTGACATCTTAACAAAGACTAATACCATGGATTCAGGACATGATTCTGAACCCACCAGCGATAGAATAGAATAGAATAGATTTATTTTATTTAAACCAGATACAGGCACTTATGAAATGTCGAGACTCCTATCAAGTTTTCCAATGAATTCGAAACGACGACACGGTTGGCGCAGTGGCTAAGCGATTAGCCTTCTACGCTACGTGCCGCGGGTTCGATCCCCGCACGGAACAAATATTTGTATGATCTACAGTAGTTGTTTCGGGTCTGGTTGTGTGTGCATGTGACATGTATGTTTGTAAACTGTACCCTCGACACAGGAGAAATCCTAGTGAGGGGCAATGTATAAAAAAATAATCTAAAAAAAATTCTGAAAAGGCAGCGACTTTTTACATCACAAATCTTCTGGTTTAAGACATTTATTTCTCATAAGAATACAATATTAATTTGTCTGAGAAACACAAGATTGAATTTAAAAAAGTACATGAGCACAATTATAGTGCCGAAGCGAAAGTATTCAATTATAAAACAAACTTAATTAATTATTGTAAGTAGGTAAATTTAAAATTACCTCTTACCTTTACCCTTTAAAAATTTAAAATCTTCTTAAACATTACCTATGATAATAAGTCCTAGTACATTATCTGCGCATACGCAATACATAATTACGTATACGTATCTATTACGCATAGGTTCGACGACCCTGCAGACACTTTCTCGTAATGATCAATACCTTGGTTAAACGGAAGTATAAGTTCATACATGCACACTAGTATTATATACAGGGTGGCGACGACGGTATCGTATTAAATAAACCGCGTATATAGTATCACGATCTGTGACCGTACACAAAAAAACAATCAAATTCAATCAGTAGTTTAGCCACAGGTAATAATTAAAAATTTCAAAATTTTACACATATCACGATCTCTAGGCGAAGTTTGAAAAGTCTCCAACGTATTCTAACCAAAATTATTTTTATTTAAACGTGTAGAACAGATAAAAGTGACATAAATTTCAATTTAGATGTCCCTTCACCTAGACCAGGGGTCGGCATCCTTTTGAGTTGGAAGAGTCAAAAATTACAATTTACAAAATTCAAAGTTTTAAAGAGCCACAATTCTTTTTTAATTTTTCCACGAACTTTCGTTTATTTGGCAAATAATGCCAGGACCACCTAGTGATATGCGTATGGAACTAAAGAGCCGCAGCTTCACATCCAAAGAGCCGCATGTGGCTCGCGAGCCGCAGGTTGCCGAACCCTCACCTCGACCTTCGACCTAGACGAATGAGAGGTGCAATATTATGCAAAAAAAGCTTGCGTGTAAATCCCACATTCTTTTTGTACGGGTTCAAAACATGATACCAAATACGTGGTTTCATTTAATGTGGTGTGGTCCTCGTCACCCTGTATATGACGCTAGTGTCCCATGAAAGTAGGCAGTACGGCGGATTTACACATTGCCCGCCAGTAGGCTATTCGAATTTTGCCGCCCTACCGACCTCTACAATTCGATACCCTAGTTCACAGACTCAGGGGCGTATTTACCGTAGGGCCAAGGGGGCCATGGCCCGGGGCGGCAGGCTGCGGGGGCGCCTTTTATTTTCAAGCTTACCTATAATATTTTTTATTAAATTTTATATCTGAATTTACATTTAAATTAAAATATTTACCTAGTGAATAAATGGTTCATTTTAGGTATTTTTTCATATATTATTTCACACCACATAGTTTTTTTTTTTAAATGAAATACTCTACACATAATGGGGCGGCAAAGCTAACTGGCCCGGGGCGCCAAATCTTTAAATACGCCTCTGTTCACAGTCATATTCATTACACATTTTAGTCAATGAAATTGTAACTTTATGATTTGTGCACTATCGTCCTAATTACACCAGCCTTTTCCTGTGATTAAGTAGTATGATTGTGAACTAGGGGATCGATGTGTCAGTTCCTAGATTATTTTTACAACCCAACGATTTAGTTAAGATTGTACAAGAAATAGATTTTCGGTATATTTCTGAGCTAATAAAAGCTCAATCATATTGTACTACTAATATGGTGGGGTAAGGTGCCTAAATTTTGGCCCCAAATTTGCCGCCCTAGGCTCCAGCCTAGTCAGCCTGCTGCTAAATCCACCACAGCTTTGTACTCATCGTCAGCTTAAATTAAGCTGATGATGAGTACTTCTGTGTCCAGCAGTGGTGTTGCAACATTGAGCTACCACTCAAGCGCTGTCGGGATGTTCGCAGCGCGGCAGCATATGCTGAGCAGAGCCAATCCTTTATGTAAATGTCCAGCTCATCCCGCCATCTCCTTTTGGGCCGCGCTATCGTTTCCTGCCGTTCGGAACCCACTCTGTAGCATAGCTCATGTATAGTAATTCTGTGGCTCATAGCTCATGGATAGTAATGGGCTGAAATTGTAATAAATATTTAGGAACTCCATCAATAAGATAAGATTTTTATTCAAAATTACTTGTAGTAAAAAACACAATAATATAAATCATAATAATAACATAAGTATGATACTGAGATCAAAAAAATAAAAAATAAAAACATGATAATTACTTAGCTGTACTTAAGTACAGGAAATTGTTATATACTTGTAATTACAACTAGTATCCGTCGTTCAAGTTAAGTGCGTGCATCGTTTAACACTTACTCATAAAACAGTTAAGTTGGAGATAAGTTAGGTAGGGGAAACACAAATGTAGTTTTAATTTGAGGCTTTACAAAGAGCGATTTTGTCAAGTCTTTAAGTTAGTGCTTCGTCATTTAGCGCTAACTTTAAACAGTTAAGTTGTAGATAAGTTAGGTAAGGGAAACACAAATTTAGTTTTAATTTGGAGCTTTAAAAAGAGCGATTTTGTGGCATCTTTAGGTAAGTACTTATTCGTTTCAGGCTAACTCATTAAACATTTAAGTTGTAAATAAGTTAGGTAAGGGAAACACAAATTTAGTTTTAATTTGGAGCTTTAAAAGGAGCGATTTTGTGGAGTCTTTTAATTTAATGCTTCGTCGTTTAGCGCCTACTCATTAAACAGTTAAGTTATAGATAAGTTAGCTAAGGGAAACACATGAAGTACTTCATCGATTTGGTAGTAGGAGCTATTTTAAAAACGACATCCGTGGCCTCATCGTCGCTTACCATCAAGTCAGAAGGAGGTCAAACGCAGTACCAATACAAATATTAAAAAAGCCTTTAAAACTTCTTTGAACTGTCACAATGAAAACGTTCCCAACATTCTTAACTATAACACTTTTTATTTTTTATAAGCCTTTAGAGTCCAGGGCAAAGGGCTCTCCCTTCCTGCCATCCACTTGATACCGGAAATTCTGAGATAAGATGATTTTGTTTTTATTTCTCTACATATAAAAAAAAACCTTTTTGGAACCGCGCACCTAGAGTCTCGACATTTCATAAGTGCCCGTATCTGGTTACATGTAATAAACAATGACATTTTACAAATAGACGGGCCATACATCAACATTAATGCACTACAAAATGGCGTAAACTTTACTATAGCTACATAGCAGTACATAATTTGAGAATTGAGAATTGAGAATTAATTATAATTATACAGTGCGCGAAGAAAGGGAAAGAAAATGTAAGCCATCATACGCCATGTCGGTTGTTAGAAAAAGATGAATATAGACTTTTAGTTACGTGGCATTAGCTGCTGCATGCTCATTCTCTCAGTCGGTGCAGGGCATTTACCTTGCATTTATCTTGCCGATATCGAGCGCGGGCAACGCGTCTATTTGTAAAATGTCATTGGTAATACAGATCTATTCTATTCTATTCCACTTTTTAGAGTACTCTCCTAACCCTAAAGCGACGCTTCCTAAAGGTGCATTTATTTATACGCGAATTTCATGGCCCAACTCCGAAGGAAAAATATTTTTTGTCTTTCAAATTATAAGGAAAATAATTGATCCAAGGAAAGTCCGTACAAATAAAGTAAAATAAAGTATTTTGTGGATCATTTAAAGTTTGATTAAATCTGGCGGTATTCTGGGTATTTTCTAGAGGAAATATCTTTATCCATCTATCTTCCTTAAATAATATGAGTGGTTTAACGAGAAACATAATTATGCAAGGACATTATAATTCATGCTGAGATACAGTATAATTTTTTATGTAGTGCGCATAATTTGTAGAGTGATTCAGTCTCTGTTCCTAAATGCAACCGCAGTATTGGGATATACTTTAAAACAAAACGAAAATTCGACTTAGTATGGGGGACACGCATAATTTACTAGCGCAAGCCATACAAAATCATTTTTTTTTGGAGTGAATTTTAGTACTGCTGTTGCATTTGGGAACAGACACTGAATCACTCTGTAAATATATTTATACATAAAAAATACCTGTTTATCGAATCCAAATAAAAATTATGCAATTACAAATCACAATAAAAACCTTAATTAAAGTATTGTAATAAGATTCGCGAAGTCTGATTACTCCCTTGCGCACGCGACTGCACCGGCGAATGAACTTTGATGAGGCAGGGAGATCCCTTATCCCTTCATACTTTAAACCTGGCTTAGGGCAGGTAAAAATACCTATAATAAATTATAAGGTCTTATTTTAATAATCCAAAATATTTTAAAGCTAGGCTCTATATTCAAATATCAAATTAAATCAGCAGTACATTCAAAATTTATGTAGGCATTAAGATCGGGCGGCGCAGTGACGTGATGCGTGTGTGTCAGAGTATCCGAGCCCGCTAGGTCATGTGGTCGAGTTCATGACCTTAGTGCCATTCATAATCATAGAGGAATAAAGGTTTTATGCAAACGGAAACATCAATTATTATAATTAATTTTGAACACTGCAAAAGAGCAATGTTATTTGGCTAAGATATTCTGCAAGGTGGAGGTACTTCCCCAGTCGGTCAGCTCCAATTTTGTAGCGCAAGAACCCGCTATGTCCTACCTCTTTAAGTATATTTACTTACTAACGATAAAAATTACCAAATATAACCAATTTTTTGTGTGTCACTATGGTATTGTGTAACTAGAACATGGTACACTTCAAAGCGGCTGGTTAAGGTGTGGACAGATAAGAACGGCGAACCTATGGACAATATGTACAGGTACCAAAGCACGTTACTGGTAGTTAAGAAAATAAGGCGAAATTTGAATAACCTAACCGTCAAAAACCCCCGACTCCATTAGAAAAAGAGCTGTAACTTTTGAACGGCTGAAGGTGATAGATTAAACTTGCTTTCAAATTAAAAAATACTGCATTTTTTTTTTATTTTTTTTTTTAAATGTTGCCCCTCACTAGGATTTCTCCTGTATCGAGGGTACAGTTTACAAACATACATGTCACATGCACACACCACCCAGACCCGAAACAACTATCTGTAGATCATACAAATATTTGTTCCGTGCGGGGATCGAACCCGTGGCACGTAGCGCAGAAGGCTAATCGCTTAGCCACTGCGCCAACCGTGTCGTCAGAACATAACATGTTTTTATTATTTTATTTTTCTGTTATATTATCTTTAAAATCGTTTTTGTGCTGTGTCAAATAAATACTTTTTCTTTCTTTCTAGCAGTGGTAATTTCAATAAATAATAAATATTATAGTTAAAAAAAAAACTAAAGAAAACGCTTTTGGCATCCAAACTAAACGTGTATGCAAAATTTCAGCTCAATCGGAAACCGGGAAGTGGGTCAAATTTAACTTCCAAGATTTTTTGACATAGTTACAGGTGAAGCTAATAAAAGCGTTTTAAATACACATTTGTTTCTTTGCTGTAACACATGATTCAACTATGTTTTACTATGAGTGATTCAACCTGTTTTACTAGTGTAACGCGGTGGTCGGCATTATCTTCGCTGCGCCTAGGCACGTCATGTGACTCCTTACAGTTGGAATGTGTGGGTGACACAATAACATACACAGAATACTGCTTATTTAAGGGCAAATCATTATTGTTATCCTATTCTAATTTTATTTTATTCAAATTAGAAAGAAAGAAAAGAAAGAAAATACATTTATTCAGCACGGGCATTGACAACACACGAGAGAGAATAAAAATAAAAATTAAGTTAACCTTTAAACAGTAAAAAAATTAAAATAAAACAGACACTGAGAACAAAGTAAAAATATAAAATTAAAGTAAAATAGTCATCCTATTGTTTAGTGTTGTCAAGCATGCCCATGCCGAAAGGGTAGCCGGCTCAGCATTAGCTGGGCAATAAATTAAATAAATTATTTATTATGATTTCTGATTGAACTAGCTTTGCAATAAAAAAAACTGCATTGAAATCGGTTCATCCGTTTTGTAGCTACGATGCCACAGACAGATACATACACACTACAAACTTATAACACTTCTCTTTATTGTCGGGGGTTAAAAAGGAAGTTTTCGCTAATAACATTACAAGTGGCGGGCGCCACTTGCACCGCCACTCTATAGCTTTTTACTCATTTTGACAGACTGCAGTGATTCATTTTGTCTGAGTTCGAAGGTTAAAACGCAGAATAAGGTAAACAATTAATCAACGTAGTAAGGGCCAAGTTCACCTACAAAATAACAGTAAAAAAAAACAAAAAAAAAAAACAAATAAAAAAATCGATAAAAAAATCAAAAACAAAAAGACATCGAACATGTTCAACATCGTTGTTGTTTATTTTCGTTTTTTTTTTCTTTTTTTTTTTTAACTATCGAAATCGATGGTTAAAATGAAATCGGCGGTTTACGGACACAAAAATCAATGATTAAACGGTAGATTTTGCTGTAAGAAAGAAAGAAAATTGCGTTTATTGGCAAAATTAAAATTAAAACACATAACATTTAATAGATAAAATAAAGTATATTTATGCCAAAAGGGCCTCAGCTCAGCATAATGTCAGATGGCAACACCAGGTGCTACCACCTGACGCTGATTTTCAGCTGCAACCCACAGGTGCCTGTTATGTCGTTGGTGAACTTAAGCTTAAGTTAATAAAGAAATAAGTGTTTCGTAAATTACAAATTGTTTATAGCCACACTTGTATGTAACTGCATCAAGTTAATCGGGTACAGTCGGACGAAATATGAGTTAAGGCATGTATTAATATTTACATATTTATTGCTGTTTTTATCTTCTCTTCTTCATGTGCCATATCCTCAGCGGATGTCGGCGACCACCACACGGAACTCGTCTCTACCTTTACCTTTTTTATCTTTAAAAAAAAAAAGTAAAGAAAAAAGAAAAAAAAAAAAAGCAAAGGATAAAGAAAAGAAAAGAAAGTAAAGAAAAAAGACAAAAAAAAATAGAAAAAATGGGAATTTTTTTCTTTTGTTTCTGTTTTTATAGAAAAGCTTTAATTTTCCTGATAAAAAAAAATAACAGTCTGATACCGTGTACTCGTATTATTAATTATTCAGCCGATATCTTATTGAGGACATATTGTCTTAAAATTACGTAAAACTTAATAAAATCACAACATAAACTTTATAAGGTCATACAATAAATTCACTTAAAACTGTGTCACATGCATCTACTGCCCATCTTCGGCAACACTTTTATGTTTTACAAAATTCAACCTTATTGTCAAGTAGTAAAGTCTATTGTAACGTACCGTAAGTTGGTACCGAATGAGTCAACAAAGTTGTATAATTGCTGGTCATAAAATGAATATATTATCTTTGGTTATAGGGTTGCCATTAACAAAATCACGAATCCAGGACAAGAAGACCCAAAACTCCGGAATTTGAACCTTAAATTCCGAAAATTACTATCTTTTTAACCCCCGACAAAAAAGAGGAAGTTTGTAGTGTGTATCTGTGTGTCTGTCTGTGGCATCGTAGCTCCAAAACGGATGGACCGATTTCAATGCAGCTTTTTTAAATCGAAAGCTAGTTTAATCGGGCATCATCTTAGCTATGTTTCATGAAATCTGTTCAGCCGTTCAAAAGTTACAGCTCTTTTTCTAGTTGGAGTCGGAGGTTTTTGACGGTTAGGTTATTAATTAGCATGGTGAGTACCGATCATGGGCTGTCCTCCCTAACTCCCCTTTTTTTTCGGGGGTTAATAAAGGCCTAGAAATATTAGATCTGTGCTGGCATCAAAAGTCAAGTACCTCCATAATAATATTATTTTCCGAACGCAATATCACCTTGGGTATTGCGAAGTTGCTTCTCCAAATTTGGTTACATGTGCCGTAAGGCCCGTTCACACGAGCTACTTTTAGCATCGGCGACCAGCGATTCAGTCGCTTTTCGGAATCTAGATGCAGCGATCGATCGCTACCCCGTTCACATGCGATACTTTTAGCAACCGTGATCAGACGCAGTGAGTCACCAAATCGCGATGCAGCATCGATGCAGTCGCTAAATCGCGCGATTTAGCAACCGCGATCGGACGCAGCGAGTCGCTAAAACGCGATGCAGCATCGATGCAGTCGCTAAATCGCGCGATTTAGCAACCGCGATCAGACGCAGTGAGTCACCAAATCGCGATGCAGCATCGATGCAGTCGCTAAATCGCGCGATTTAGCAACCGCGATCGGACGCAGTGAGTCACCAAATCGCGATGCAGCATCGATGCAGTCGCTAAATCGCGCGATTTAGCAACCGCGAGCGGACGCAGCGAGTCGCTAAAACGCGATACAGCATCGATGTTATCGCAAAATCGCTAGTCGCCGATGCTAAAAGTAGCTCGTGTGAACGCGCCCATGTCGGCTGTTTGTAAGATATTCTTAAACGTGCGATGTTTGCTTTGTATGTGTTGATTTGTGCTAATTATCATAATTCGGGTGTCATTGCAAAGTTACAAGTTGTAGTTTTATGTACTCATTCATAAAAAGAATTTGTTTCTTGTTGGCATTGACCTACTACAATGACCATTGGGTCCGCACTCAAAAGTTTCCAAGCCCAAAGAGTTCCAAAACGAAAAAAGAGTTCCAATCGCGCGTCAGTCATTGTTTTGTCAACCGACAGAGTACACGTCAAAAATGCTGTACTGTATTGTGAAAAAGTTGAATAGGCTGATAAATTGTCGCGAGTAAAATTAAGCTGTTTACTAATGATGATACGGTTTGAATTAGGATGTTTATATTTCTTTAAATGTACCTACGCTTAAATAGGTTGACTCGGGACACATTTTTCGCGAATTTTGTTCTAGACCCGCCGTCCATTGTAGTATTAGGTCAATGTTTGTTAGTGTAGCATTATCAACTTTTGTCTCTTTTCCGCCAATTATTTTACTACCTTGTACAGTTTGACGTCCAGTTTTTCCTGTATTTGGTCTACATAGCTCTTTCTAGGTCTTCCGTCTTCCTCTCTTTCCTACTACTTTGTCTTCCATGATACTTTTTATAAAGGTTTCGTGACTTTTTAGATATAGTACTATCTATTGACAGAAAACTTGATATTTTGAACACATAAAAGAAACAGAATTATTATCATCTGCAGAGCTTTTTCCAACTATGTTGGCTAGGATATTAGTATAACAATCTGCAGATTAATCTTGATACATGCTTGTAATCAGAATCGATTCAATTTCATACAAAACTTCAATATCTACTCGACCCAAACGTTTCGGACAGCTGATTACCTTTTCGCGATTACGATGTTCGTCCTATAGAGAAAGTTGTTCAGTTTGATAGTCTGATCCACACCCTTAAATATGAACATACATTTCTGATACACGTTGTATAGCTTGATATGTGTGGCTATTTATTCTGAACGTAATACATAATCAGACCTTTTCCCATTGAACTATTTATCGCGTTTAGAAATAGATATCGCAAGTCAACAATGACAATTTTTAGTATTAAGTGATGTTGGTGTAGGTTTATTTAAGTTTTGTGCGTCATACTGGGCGTAAAAATAAAAACTTTTTCTTTGTTTCAAGTTCTCTGAGCCTTTTAACTTGGGAATATAACTCAGTCCCTAACGTTAGGCCATGTTTGCGAATTCACCAATTATGCGGAAAAACAATATTGTTAATGTTATGTATAATAATACAATAATCAAGTTTAATTCCGTACATACCTTGACTATTTCCGTTTTTATTAAGGACTTTGCGACATAAGTATTACTTGTTTTATCAAGGTTATTGCAGATATTAAATGAGTTTACTTGACTATAATTTTATTATAGCGTTTGTTTGTTATATAGAATTCTTGTGGTTTCCGACAACAAGTGAGAAATCTTGTTTTGTATTTGTTAAAGTTTTCAGTATCCTATTTTTGTAAAGTTCAGGCTCATTGCATGCATTCCAATTAAATGCCAAACACCCAATTGCAATTTGCTTCAATTTTGCAACCAAATAAATTAATTTCCCTTCTTTCTTTCTTTCTTCTCCGAATACTCAAACACAACTTAATTTTATAACCCGCTCTTTCAAACCCTTAAGGTGAAAGTGGCAGAGGCTTAACGGTAACTTCAAATTAAGTAGCGTTTTTACGTATTCGTCGGTAATACATATAATCTTGCGGTTCATCATTCGTTCGCAGATAGCGAAATTTTCGGACGTTTGTAAGCACTTTAGGAGCAACTTTCTGGGCCATTGATAACGTCATTATCCTGTACAATATTATTTCATAATATGTTGGTTATTATTTTAACGAAATCTCTTTCATTGTTACAGATCACGAAATCGGGACCAATACTCAAACCTTGGTGCACGCCGATCATGAATTCACGAATATTCCATCGGGCGACTCAAATACCAACGTTTTTCCACCTCCGACCACCATACCCGCTCACCCCTATACACTAGACCACCATCAAACCATCCATCATGACAAAAAACCCGAAATTCCGACATCAACCGTGTCAAAAGCTTCAGCAAAATCAGAAGATGATTTTGACGTGAACGAATATTTTGCAAGATTACAAGGGACGCGTTATGTTAGTGCTCCTATTAACAGCAATCCGGACCAGAATGCTAATTTAGCAGCCACAGAAGAGAATCTAGAAGAGATTAATCTGAACGATGATAAGAATGTAGAAGTTCAGCAGAGTCTGACGGCTGATATAGCACAGAATTTCTCTCAGCTCCCTACTGTTCTGCCCCATGTAGCTAGTGCTGTTTTCAGCTCTTTCTCTAACATGCTAAGCTACAAGAGTAGGGAACAAACTCCTGATGAGAGAACACATGTATATCAGGATGTGCCATTCCAAAGCCAATCTTCTGGACAGAGTTTCCCACCGGGACAGAACCTTGCACAGGACACGCCATTGATGGCTGAAGATGTGGTGAAGGAAGTCGCACCACCACCTAAGGAGCCTCCTATATGTGGTGAGCATTTTTTTTTTATTTAGTTTTTTTTTCTTTAGTTTTTTTTTCTTTTTCTCAAACTTTTATTGCGTTCATGTGTACAATAGTTCATAAAAATCTGTTGTTCCATACATTTAGTAAAGCAATATTGATATTGTATGGAACAGCAGATATTTTTTGCGATTTATTTTTTGATCCCATAGTAAAAGTTGGTCATAATGATGAGTACAATAACCCCTTAAAGCCGATGTCTTGTTATATAGATCATGTATAACAGCTTTTGTATCATTGAGAATCAATTTCTCAATGATACAAAAGCATTTTAAGTACATTTACTCATTGATAGAAATAATACGTTAAATAACCTTAATTTCAAAAGCATGGTGTTCTCACGGTAAACCGCCATGACCTATACGGTAAGGTCAATGGAAAACATTGCTGGCAAGTGTTTAGATATAGTCGTTTTGAATGCGAAAGCTATACGTTATCTAATGGCTGTGTAATGTTAATCAATATTCCCAAAACCCCCGACTCCAACTAGAAAAAGAGCTGTAACTTTTGAATGGTTGAACAGATTTTCATGAAATACAGCTATGATGATACCCGATTAAACTAGCTTTCGATTAAAAAAGCTGCATTGAAATCGGTCCATCCGTTTTGGAGCTACGTTGCCACAGATAGATACAACAGATACACACTAAAAACTTATAACACACGTCTTTTTTGTCAGGGGTTAAAAATATTACTCAGTTCATGTATATTCAAGAAGAAACATACCATCGTATTCCCCAATTTTCCTTCTGAATTTCGTTACTAGCGCATTATTGTTCTTTATCTCTTCTCTACATAGTATAAAATAAAGTCGCTTTCCGCGTCTGTCTGTAAACCCGCCAACTCCTCCTAAACCACGCAACGGATTTTGATACGATTTTCACTATTATTTTGAGAATTTCTTCCGGAAGGTATATCTTTAATACTTTGATATTTAATGTAAGGATAGTGAAGAAATTGCACTCATGCGTAGCCGGGGACGGGTTGCTAGTATGATATAATACAAGTTTTTTTGTTATTCATCAGCAAACAAGATATACATTAAGACACAAAAATAGATTGAATTTACCAATATCCCGACTTAAAATACACTCGTCTAGTCCCTTAGCTATGTCTATTAAAATCTATAACAAATTACCAAAAGACATTATTGAGGAAAATAAAACAAATATATTTATTAGCAAACTGAAACGTTTTCTACTGACAAAATGCTATTACACAATAAAGGAATATTTTGATGACAAAAAAAATTAAAATAAAAAATAAAATTACACTCACAACTTACTTACAAATAATAATTACAACTTACTTACAAATACACTTAAATAATAAAATATAATTCTATACATAAATAGGTAATCAAATTTTGCAACGCAGCCCTCTTCCTCTCTCCTAATTTTTGCTGTGCCCGACAGGGTCCATAATGATCAATTTTATACTTTATAGTCCACCTTTGTAACACAGGAATGCAATAAAATTTTGAGTTTTGAGTTTTGAGCAATGCTTTAAGTTTGAGCAGCTCCAATTTTCAGCGGAAACTCCCGCTATGCTCTACTTCTCTTAACAACATTTTGAGAATACTATTTAAACTAGTGGTCGCCTAGAGGTCGAAATTCGACCGTAATTTTAACTTTATGCACTCCTTCTCCATATAAACTTTAACTATGACAAATCTCACTCTCCTCCGTGTACACAATATGCTTAAAAAGGGGTACAAAGTTTTCTCTACACGTATTAATATATAGATTATTGGAGTCTTACAAAGATACTTAAGGAACTAACTATCTAACACCTTATTATAAGTAATAACGTGTCACTTAAATTATAGCTCTGAGGTTATAGTTGTATGTGCGTTTCCATTGTTTAGATATTTATGTAATTAATCTTTCTATACATGGGTATCTTAAGTTCCCTTCATTGTGGTCAAGCTTGGCTAAGCTGACTCATGCGTCATGCTCGTGAACGAGTGTCGTCTGTCGCGACTGGTCAGCCTGTAACTGCCATGGCAATCTTATTCAAAAGCAAATCTTTATTAACCTAGTCTTATTTTTATTCACATATTCTCGCAGCTCTTACCACAACATTGCACTGATCAAGATTTTAAAAGAGTTTCTTGCCCGTTCTTCACATTTAACTAGGCTTCGGCCCGTCAGGCAATATCACCTCGCCTGGTCGGAGAATCCTTCCTTTTCAATGGAGGAACACCATACCTCGTTCCTCCTACAGTCAGTATTAGGTCAGATTAGATAGGTGATTATAAAACAATTCTAATTCAACGTATCGTATCTGACAGCGGATTCGCACCACATAGCGGGTTGGCTCTCGATTGGTAATATAATTGCCAGACAGCAAGGCGCAGGTTAGAAAACTGGCCACACGCACCTCCAATACCGTTTTATTATAACTAGTACTAGCTTCAGTCACGTTGTGACGGAAAACCTACGAATAAAAACATAATCTGATAAGTTGATGGAGAAAGTTGTTATTATCAGCGACTTCAGAACGATCCCGACCACTTTAGTCATACCTTGTGAAGGAAACCTATCTGTATCAAGCAGTTTCAAAGGTAACTGGTAGAACTAGGAACCAATTAGAAGTGATATTGTCAGCTTAAATTAATATTCAATATAACTAGTTTTATGTTTATCGGAAAATCTAAGAAAATTGTTTGTCATTTAAAGATAGCGTTAGTGTAGTAAATTAACATTAGATGTTTGCATTTTGTCAAATGATCATCCACATTAAATATATTTTTGTTTTGTTTCAGGTGCATCTAATTTCAGAATAACCACAAAGAAGAAATATGCCCAAATACCAGGTCTTAGCTCAGGGCAAAATACAGAGGCAACTCAGTCTATCGCATTTAATCCACTGACTCATAACGTACCATCTTATTTCGTTCCCACATCAGTCGAAGAGGACAGTAAAAATGTCCCAGAGCCTATAGGACCTAAAACCCAAGATTCTAACAAAAAAGTAGAACAACATCCAAATAAATCAGAAATATATGACATATTCAGTCCAATAGAAGACACGAACGCGAAAGCGAGTTTTCAAACTGACGACTTTAATATTCCAAAGGAAAATAAACCTTTATTTTCTACTGAAAGACTGCCACCGCCCCCAACAAATCCAGGCTATGATAGGCATATGCATTTACCAGGATCTGATATGCCACCACCGCCAATGTTTGGTTCTCACCATGGCAGTCAAACTGCCTCTGTACTACCTCCATCTGTTGCACGGCGTATTAATCCTCACCACCCGGTCATGAAACCACATAATGTGCAACCGTCCTTTACCGATAATATATTTGTTCCAACGTTTGATCCAACAGAGGTATCTGGAATAACTCCAGCACAGACAAGCGTTCCTTCTTTTAGTGATCCACTCTACCAGTCTTCATATAGTGCACAAATATTCGCCACAAATCAACCAAGTTCTCAAGCGTTTAGTCACGAAATACCGACTCCGTTGGCACCAGCAAATATGCCAAACATACCACCACCAGAACAATTCTTAGGTCGGTCTCCGCCTGGATTTGTGGCTCCGCCACTGGCACCTCCCACAAGAATAATTGCACCGCCAAGCAAAGTATCAACTAGATTACCACCACAAACATTGGCTTCGCCACCATCCAATATAACGCCAGCAAACATATCAACTCCGCTAATGTTTCCTCCAACGATACCAGCTACGATGTTTGCGCCACCTGGAGTATCAGTTGATTTAAAATTGGGCGCTGGAACTGAGTTTTCATTTCCACCTAGCAACAGTTCTTCACAAATATCGGCAGCTGCTTCACAAACTATATTACCTCCGGGACCACCACAGTCACCGCCCATTGGCTTTACTAACGTTTCACCACTGTCAACTATCAGGTCACCATCAGCTACCAAAGTACCGCCACAATTTTATAATCCAGAGAATATAATGGAGCAACAATCAGTAACAGACCAACTATTTGGATCGGAGCCACCTAAACCATTAATAGAACCACCAAAATCTACTGGCGGTGTTAACTTCAGGATGAATAAGAAAAAACCCCAATACTACTCAGGACCTATAGAAGGAGTTGGTTCTATTAGCAATAGTAACAAGCCTATTATAGAATCAATAGTTTCTAGAACATTCCAGGGTGCTTTATTTACACCTGAACAGCCTCAAGCTGAGCAAAATTTGCCGTCTTCATTACCATTTGATATCAGCAAACTATCAGAGCCTACACCTCTGATGCCTCAGCATAATGTAGCTAAGCCAGCGATGGTACCACCTGCGGCTGCACCTGCTACATATCCACACTACGATTTTACTAATCCTGTTCAATACGACGAACAACCATACAACACAGCATTTGATTTCAGTCGACCGACAACAGAAAGCTTTGAAAATAAAGAAGAACAGAAAGAAACTAAAGGTTTTGGCATCATTGGGTCCCTAAAATCTAAACTAAGCAGCATTGATATTAATAAGATTCAACATAGCGTGACTACATTCTTTGATCCCGCTTATGCTGATACTAAAAAAGATGAAACGATGACACAGGAAAATGATCCTTATGGTTCTGTGCCGTATCCTGCACAAGGGAGTCAGAGTAACTTGGAGATATTTGTACCAAATATTGAACAGCAAACTCAGGCATACGATTATCAACAATATCAACATGCTATTTATCTGAACAAGCAGTATTATAAGTACCCAAACTTCCAGAATCAAGGTCTCCCTCAGGCTGGACACTGTTCAAATTTTAATGACTATCCTAGTCACACTCATGCAAATTGGTACGGTACTAACCCGGAAGGCTCGTCTGAACCCGCTACAAATGCTAGTATGTTTCAAACATCAGATACCAGTGATCATACACAAGAAGATGTCGCAGAAAGACCTGAACAAGACATTTCAAACACTGATACTGAAGAAACTACTACTGGACGACATGTCAATGAAAACTTATTGAATGTGGAGAAAGTTCCTCAAATTCATCAAAATGTAACTTCTATTGAAGAAAAGTCTGCTATAAATTTCTTTGAAATGGAATCCTTATATTTGCAGTCGAGTAAACCTGAGGAAGATCAAAAACTGAAGGATTTAGCAGTAACTCAAGATACTGTAGTTTCCCAAGATGCTCAGAACAGACCTTTTGCAGGTGACTCTTTTGAGCAGACTAAAGACAAAATTCAAGAACCGAAATCTGACCCGATATCATTTTTCGAAACTAAACGTGTAAATGCATTTTCTACTATGGATATTGATACTAAAGAAGCTACAAATGAAGAAACAAGAGATTTGTTTTCCAATAAAGGCTTTTTTGATAAAGATAACATATCAAGTGTGAACTTATTTGCAAACATCTCGACAGATTATAGGAAAACTGATGATAGCGGAAATAAATTGTTCACAGCCAAACCAGTTGATAATAAAGAACACACACAGAAATTTAAAGATGTTATAGTAATAGATAATCCACTCACTAGCACAATTTTTGATAATAAAGAAAACCTAATTATTAAAGACAGTTTACTAGAAACTTTAAGCAAAGATGAGGTGCCTATACTAGGCGTCTCATCAGTACCATTATTTGGTCTTAGCACTGTAATTCCTGATAAATCTAAAGAATTTAGTCAAGGTCATGACTTGATTAATATTTTGTCTGACAGAAATTCTAGCATGAGCTTCTTTGATCATCCACAAAAACCGGAAGAATGTGGCCCTGACCACGTTGAAGTTTTAGACACAAATGCTAGCTTTAGCTTCTTTAAAAATGTGGACAGTCCAGAAGAAATAGATGAAGCATATGACCATGATAAATACCCAGACATGACATCACAAAAACCGACCACGCGTTTTTATACGGATATCGATACTGAAAATCAGGAGATAAAACGTGAATCTCCTATAAATGAAGACATAGTATTAGACAAACATGAAAGTGTAGATATCTTTGAAAAAGTTACTACAGACACTGAAGACGACAATGAAAACGTTTCCGAATTAAGCATCTGTGAGACTTGCAGAGAAGTAAATAAACCTGAAGGCAAAGAATTTGAAGATCAAGATGTTACTAATCAACTTATAGAAAACCTAACTTCACGTATACAGCTATCAAATGCCGTTGAAGCACTTTTGACTGAAGCGGTTTTACCTGAACCAACCAATACTGAACAAGTAAAACTCGATGCTGGGCAGTTTGACGAAATTTCACACATCACCGAAGAAACTATTGAGACAATACAAGTACAATCAGCTACTGAGCTCCTCGAAGACGTTGATGAGATAAAAGCTATGAATTACGGATGGGCTAATGAAGAAATACTCAAACAAGATTACAATTTCAATATTAACCCTAATGCTATAGGATTTTTCGGGGATAATTCTCTTTTCTTCGATAAAGTACCAATAAATGAAGATGAAATTAAACATCACGAAGACTTGTTGGCTAGGGAAATGAGTGTACCGTCGGCTCCTCCCGCCGAAGAGGAAGACGAAGATGAGACTAAATCGGATGAAGGTGGAGTTTTAGATGTACACTCAATAGAACAAGATGCGAACGATGACTTTCCTCTCTTTGAAGAATTCGTTATAGAACCTTCTGAAAATGATGATGATAAGAAAGAAGAAAAAACAGAAGAGGGTAATTTGGATTCGTTTACAAACAGGGTGGAGAAATTCAAAAAGATGGATTCATCTGAGTTGATTGAGGCTTCACGACCGTTATTTTTTGATATGCCACAACAACCTATTAGTATGGTATCCTACTTTGATACTGGCAACTATGCCGCAGACACTCATTATAGAAATACAAACACGATGCCTTCTCCAAGCACTATAAGCATACCGCCAGGATTTGAAGAAGAATTTAGAAAAAGACTCGCTCTCGCAAAATTGAGAGAAGAAAACTTGAGACAAGATATGACAACTGTACCAGAGACATCAACGCAAACGAAACCTACAGCAGTTGTCACTTATAGTAGTACTAAACCTATAGTTCCTACTTATTGCAGTTCACAAGCCGAAGGGGCTGTCGGGTTTAATGTCGAAGCAAATATAACTAAATTAGTAGACGACCAAAGCGACAACTCACCAGTATTCCCGAACGATTCTCCTTCGATACCAGCTAGTTCTTTAGATACTTTAGGCGACGATAAAATACCAGAATTTGCGGCCGCACCCGGTTCAAAACCGGAAGAAAAAACTTTCGAGATTCCTTCTAATCTGCCAAAACTACCTATAGCTCCTATCGCAAAACCTGAAGAAAAAACTGAATCCAAACTACCGGATCCTAAAAATTTCTTTTCGGATAACGCACCTGATAACCCGCCCGAAAGTTTCAGTCGTCTAGCAAGCTATTTTAGTTCTCCCCCTAAAACAGACCATGCGAAATCTTTTTTTGAGTTGAGCCAGAGTCAAAATCACTATAGACACGCTTCGTCAAACCAACCCAATAAATACATTGATCTAATGAAAGACTTAACTTCGGTTCAAAATTTAGCAGTTCCCAAAGATCAAACCATACGACGCGTTAATTATTTCACTGTTGAATACGATTCTCCGTTACCAGACTTTAATAATAAAGGGGATATTAACGAAAAGATCGAATTGGTGGACAATGATACCGACACAATTGATTTAGACGGTCTCTTAACGAATTGTAGGTATTGCAATAAGATTTTTAATACGACATTTAAAGTGAGGACTGCTATGAATGAAAACAGTGAAACAGGTACTACAACGCCGAAAATGGAACCACACAAGGAGGCTGGGCGTGGATCTGTCACTGTTAATTTTGAAGGAATGTCTCTACACGAAGAGCCGAATGAAGGAGTCGCAGGAATGACTGAGGTACTCACATTATTCCTTTTAGTTTAATTACTATCTTCTTATTCTGAGCCAAAGACCATTTTGTCTTTTACCTTCTTGTATGATGTATTTCGTAGATACCTACTATATAATAATTTAAAAGACAAATAAAAACTATCTACCTTATTTAATTTCAAATATTTTTCATAAAATTTCACTCGTGTAACTGCTGATGCAGTTTATAGGCGATTTGCTCTTTTTAACAGTTTTAAAAACTTAGACACTACAATATTATTTAATTACCTTTGTTACAATAATATTTTAACATATATTTTATCCACTACTTCTATGTATGTATCCTGAACTTTGTCCGTGTTTTAAAATAAAACGGGTTAAATATTGTTATATCTATTCTTGTCATGATCATTCATCAGAATATTGTCGCCCGAGTTGTTAATAAAGCACTAATATTAATCTGTCCAGACCTTTCAGGGATTTTTTACACTAGCTACTATTGCCAGCTAATTTTCACTAAGCGGATAGGCGCGGGCGACTACGTGACACGCTGCATACTGACAACGAAATAGTGCTGGCCGTTCAGTCGCCCGCGGCTAACCGCGCTTATTGTGCAGTAATTATGTAAATGTTGAGTCGCGGCTACCAGTCCCGTGTTCTTTCGCAGTCGCGCCGATTTCACGGTGAATTATTTATATAAATAGGAATCGCGTGCGGCCAGCTGCCCGCAACTAGTCGCTTAGTGGAAACTAGGCAAGATGACATTCCCGAGGCGTGTAGATTAGCCAGACAAATAGATTCTTAAGGGGGTTGAACCTGGTCGCGGGACTTATCTCATTACCGTGACCCCGGAACGTAAAGGGCTATCGAAGGAACACCGTGGATTTTAGTCACTACAAGTCTGACAGTCCCTCCCGCCCTGCCCGGGGTGGGAGGACTCAATTGATGATTTTACCACGCTAAAAAAAAAAAAAAAACACAAAAATAGGGGTGTTGAACCTCGCTTACTAAGCTAACGTTTTTGCCTGAATTTTCTAAACATAATGCGAGTATCGTGAATTATTAGATATACATTGTAGCCACATTAATTTTTTTTATGAATGATTGATAAAATTTGACTGATTTTGAAATGTATATCTAAAAATTTACTTGTAAGAATTTATATTTATAATAATTGCATGTCGCAATGCGGAAAAAATTATGTAGGTCATGTCTAAGTTACTGTGCCATCTTTTATATATGTATATTACCTACAGTCCACGCGCGAGCTCCGAGGAATCGGGGGCTGATGAAGCGGGTACTCTCCTAGTACCAGTGTCTCAGGGTTCCACTGGTACTGGGAGAGTGCCTCAGCCCCCGATTCCTTGGAACTCGCGCGCGGACTTTTACATTTTAAGCAAAAAATTAAAAAACTAAGTATTTTCTATTCTAAAATTAAGATCCCGGAACCAAAAATCTAGAAGTAACAATTATAGCATTGGTTGTTGTTGATTTCAGAACCGCGCGGCGACAGAATACACGCCCGTAAAACACCACTGGTTCTATCGCGTGGACATCGAAGATAAATCCATATGGAGAGGGTTTTCTCTCGTGGACTCCAGGGCGCTGGAGACTGCTTATATGAGCCGTAAGTTTTCTTATTTACTGTATGTTTAATTTGAAGAGGAGAAGGATTTCTAGGAGAAACACATTCAATACTAGATGGATTCAACCCATCATAGTCATTACTACAATATTTTTTTTGTATTTTTTTATTTGGTGGCTTTATTTTACATCCAAATAAATTATTTTACTTTCTTTTCTGTCCTTTTTTACTTTTTTCAATGAAGTTTCGAAACTCCAGAACTTTGGGGTTGGAACGCTGAGCATTGGAACCAACTCAGTAGCTGAAAAATTTACCGAATTTCATACACTATTCATGATATAACCTTAACCTTACTCAGAAGCAAATCATGATTATCCTAGTCTTAATTTTATTCACATTAAATTACATTATTCTCGCAGCTCTTACCACAACACTGTACTGATCAACATTGTAATCTATTATTTTAAAAGAGTTTCCATGGAGTTTCTTGCCGGTTCTTCTCCATAGGATCTACTGTTTGGAACCGCGCACCTAGAGTCTCGACATTTCATAAGTGCCTGTATCTGGTTTACATGAAATAAAGATCTATTCTATTCTATTCTTAACGTCAAAAACCCCAGCTCCAACTAGAAGAATAGCTGTAACTTTTGAACGGCAAAAAATAGCTAAGATGATTCCCGATTAAACTAGCTTTCAAATAAAAAAACTGCATTGAAATCGGTCCATCCGTTTTGGAGCTACGATGCCACAAACAGACACAATATAAACTTATAACACCGCTCTTTTTTTGACGGAGATTAAAAATAATGTCTAATGTCCATGGTCTATTAATGCCAACTTTTGTTACAGCGGACCTGAACGAACAGACCCTCGTAGCCACTGATGGTGGCCGATTTGATGTCAACGTAGTTGGCAGACTTAGATTACCTGTCTACTGGATCGACAAGCCTACTAACGTGAGGAGGTAGGTTCAAAATAAAAGAAACATTTGCCACCCTGTATACATAAATATATACAGGGTGGCGATTTTATTATCTGCAATGTTTAACAGGAATTGTTTGCTTGTTAAATACAATTAAAATGCTTTTACATTCTCTTCTTTATTCTTAAACTATAGTTTAAAAAAAACTATAGAACACGCTTTAGTCATCCAAACTGAACGTGTATGCAAAATTTCAGCTCAATCGGAAACCGGGAAGTGGGTCAAATTTAAGTTCCAAGATTTTCTTACATAGTTAGTTACAGGTGAAGCTAATAAAAACGTGTTAAAATAATATAAATTAATGTAATAATTAAAGTTTACACCAAACAACGACGGGCGAAATTGTCTAAGTGGATATACAGGATAATTTTTCATGTAGTCCGCATTATTTATATAGTGATTCAGTCTCTGTTCCTAAATGCAACCGCAGTATTAGGATACACTTTAAAACAAAACGATAATTCGACTTAGTATGGGGGACACGCATAATTTATTAGCGCAAGCCATACAAAATCAGATTTTTATTTTGTTTTGGAGTAAATTTTTGTACTGCAGTTGCATTTGGAAACGGATACTGAATCACTATAATAAATTATCCTGTATTATAATTAATAAGATTTTCCTTCCTAGAATCCTAGTGTGTGGGTGTAATGCGCGGCACAGATGACAGACATTTTGTCCGCCATTGCCGGATAGTAATCAATGGACTTTTTGTCAGCCGTGTGCGTTGTTGCATAGGATTCCAGCGCTATCATCGCGGCAAAAAGTCCGCCGAAAAAAAGTCCGTCGTCTGCTCAGCGCATTAGGCGCGGCGCAGACGACGGACTTTTTATCCGGTAAGCTACCGCGGACAAGAAATTTTACGACAAAAAATTGCCGCAGACAAGAATATTCGGGATGGACTCAACATAGACGACAGTTATTTTGTTTGTAGTTGTCGTTAAAACTCTAGTGTCCTCACTGGCAACAACTACCAACCACAATCATTCTAGTCCGCGGTAGCTAGCCGGACAAAAAGTCCATCGTCTGCGCCGCGCCTAAGAGTTACAATATTTTAATTTTTTATTCACAGATGCAGTTGGTTCTACAAAGGTACCACAGACGCCAGATATGTGCCATACACCGAACCAGTGGCAGAGAAACTAGAGGTAATTACACCAGTATTCAGTGGCGGACTTACACATTTCCCGCCAGTAGACTATTCAAATTTTGCCGCCCCTACCGACCTCTACAATTCGATACCCTAGTTCACAATTATATTAATTACAATTTTTGTCAATGAAATTGTAACTTTAAGATTCAGGCATTAAACGTACAGAAACTACAAATAGTCATAAATTCAATTTAGAATAAACTATGAATAACCAGCTGACCCGGCGAACTTCATACCGCCAATAAAAGAACTTTGCACCTACCTAACTACCTACCCTACCTAACTACCTACCCTACCTACCTACCTACCTACCCTACCTACCTACCCTACCTACCTACCTACCCTACCTACCTACCTACCTACACTACCTACCTACCCTACCCTATCTACTATACCTACACTACCTACCAATACGTAAGATTTGTATGGGACAGCTGATTGTTTTTTCGCGATTACGATGTTCATTCCTTCGAGAACGTTCTTCGGTTTGATGGTCGGACCCACACCCTTAAATATGACCACGCATTTCTGATACACGTTATAGTTATAATAAACCAGAATTTTTATTCGAAGGATTCGAAGTTTACTTTTAATTAATTAATTTCGACGACACGGTTGGCGCAGTGGCTTAGTGATTAGCTTTCTGCGCTACCTACGTGTTGCGGGTTCGATCCCCGCACGGAACAAATATTTGTATGATCTACAGATAGTTGTTTCGGGTCTGGTTGTGTGTGCATGTGACATGTATGTTTGTAAACTGTACCCTCGATACAGGAGAAATCCTAGTGAGGGGCAATGTTATTAAAAAAAAAAAAAAAAAATGTTTTCCAGGAGGAATATCGTCACGGCGTGACAACAGGCGAATGGCACCGTCGTCTGGTGCTCCCCAACGGAGAAGTGGTGGTGATGCATGGCCCCAGCGTGATGGTGCACTTCCTGCATAGCGACGCGTTTAGCACGCCGCCGGTAAGTGCTTGAACAAAGACAAAGAAAAAAAAAAATCTTTAATTAGTATTACCCTAAGAGCAATAATACTATAGAGGGACTCTATCGAGTGTAAACAGAAAACCTATAGACATTTCTCTTTACATAAACAAAACGTCATAAGAGTAATAGAGATAGATATATTCTATCTGTTACCGCTCAGCGAAGTAATGCGGCCATTTGTACTATAGAAACATCTATCTATATACTGAAAATGAAAACATATTTTTTGACCGTTTTCAGGCAAAACACCCATCCGGCTGTTGCAGCCGGTAGCTGCACACAGTATTGCCATTATTGTATGTGCACAAATAGTTAAAATCACCACACACTTGATTTTTTCAAAGATAATCTCGCAAAACATTTGACGCACTTGCCCTCCAGCTGGATGAAAACAGCTTGACTGATGGCACGCAGCGTTTCAAGATGACGTAGAAACTCTATCGCTATCGCACTATGCTTATAGAGCTAATACATTAGTGAGAGTAGGGCCATATATACGTCTCCTGCTCTTACTTGATATACTCCCTCTATAGTATTTGCTCTTAGGTATTACCTATATTTATATTTGTATCGTGGTTGCCCGTGGCATCACTACAACGGTCCCATCAGAATACCAGCGCTGTGACATTTTCTATTTCTAAATGCCACAGCATTATGCTGAGATGGGAGCCATTTTTGGTCTCGTCCAGGTTGCTTTAATTATTGTTTTTTTATTTTTATTTTTTAACTACGATGCCACAGACAGATAAACAGATACAGACTACAAACTTATAACACCCCTCTTTTTTGTCGGGGGTTAAAAATACCTGTAAAAATAATAAAGGTTGTAACTGAGAAATACAGGTATTCGTAATACCGGTTTCGGTTCCTGGTATCAACATCCTATCCCATCCTTATCCTAACCTTTCCTTCCCAGCTGTTCTCCTTCGGTAAGCGCGTGTACCGCAACCCACCAAAGATAAGAGTGTCCAGAGATCAACCGGAGAAGATAGACCACCTGATACTCTTAGTCCACGGCGCTGGAGAATTTAAGTGCCAGAAAGAGAAAGATGTTAGTCAAATTCCTTATGGTTAAAAGTTAAACCCGCGGGTCTACCGCGTAACTAAAATTGTAATGAACATCGACACTGGTAGAACTTCAATACGATCGTGAGAGCCTAAACTTTGAGGTAACTTGTATTTTTTTTACCGATCATGAAGATAGGAGTCCCAACTATATGATAGGTAATTTTTTTACAAGTTAGCTCAAAGTTTAGGCTCTCACGATCGTATTGAAGTTTAATACCAGTGTCGATGTTCATTACAATTTAAGTTACGCGGTAGATCCGCCGGAAATACGTTTAAGAAAATCGGGTGGCGCGGCTACGTGATGCGTGTTTGTCAGAGTAGCCGAGCCCGCCAGGTTATGTGGTCGAGTTCATGACCTTAGTGCCATTCATAATCATAGAGGAATAAAGGTTTTATGCAAACGGAAACATCAATTATTTTAATTAATTTTGAAAAGGTATATTTTTTTTTGCTGAATGGAGTGTAACTTATAGATTTACCTCCTTAAATATTCTATTATTAATACAGGATAATTTATGTCGTGTGCAAAATTTGCAGTCATTCAGTGTCCGTTCCCAAATGCAACCGCAGTACTAATATTAATTCCAAAACAAAATAAAAATTGATTTTGTATGGCTTGCGCTAGTAAATTATGCGTGTCCCCCATACTAAGTCGAATTTTCGTTTTGTTTTAAAGTGTATCCCAATACTGCGGTTGCATTTAGGAACAGAGACTGAATCACTCTACCAATTATGCACATTACATAAAAAAATATCCTGTATTAACTTCTACTTCGTTCATCCGTTCCGTTCGTTCGTTCGTTCGTTGTTCGTTCGTTCGTTGCATTTTAGCAATCATTTCACTCTTGTCCATCCAAAGGTTGCCTGGAAGAAATCGCCGTGTGCGATAAGGCCGCCCATTGTACAATTTACCTCTGTTCGTGCAAGTTTTATGTGTATATTATCTTTACTGGGGGCCTACCACTAGCTCAAAAGCAGTATTATTTTAATATTACTTCAGTGCGGGAAAGAGATGGAGCTATACGTCCTGTAGAGCTTCATCTCTTTCCCACACTGAAGTAATATTAAAATAATATTGTTTTATGAGTTGGTGGTAGGCTCTGTACAATAAAGAATATATAAATAAATTATCATAATTTCCAGCAATCCAGTTCTCGGCCTCGCGTAGTTCGAAGGGGTCATGATGAGTCAGAAATCGAGGATACTGAACCTTCCAGCATCGATCATCTGCTGCTACTGTGTCATGGAGTGGGGTCTGCGTGTGACATGCGCTTTAGATCCGTTGAGGAAGTCGGTAAGTACACCAGATTTATGGGAATATTGCCAGTAGTGAGGAAATATTGCTAATGGTTAGCTTAGTCGGCAAAATGCGATTGTGTGCTACTTTCAACCAGGGAGCCTAAAAAGGCCACATTGAGCAATTCATCTAATGAACTGCTTAGTAACTGTCAAACAGATGATTACTGATTATGAACCTTATGCGGATGACATTAAGAGTCGTCAATTAAGTAGATATTTTGACATTCGTAATATGAATCATATTATGATTCACCTAAAGCGGCCTTTTTAGCCCCCCAGATTTGCAAACTTAGGGAATATTGCTAATAATGAGGTAATATTGCCAAAGGGTAGGTAATATTGCCACTGCATGGTAGATATTGTCAATTTTGTGGTGGGATCTACACAGTGGCCAAATTGACAATCTTGTGGGAATATGGCCAAGTATATGGTATTTGGCATCCCACTGCTGGCCAAAGGGTCATCCATAAAGTACGTCACACTAATTTCGTGATTTTTTGACCCCTCCCCCGTCCTTGTCACAGTTGATCATATTTGTGAGGACCCCCCCCCCCCCCCCAGTGTGAAATTATTAAATTAAAACAGCAGTTCCGAAATTAGTTTTATTTCCATTTAAATTATTTTTAATATGATTTTGAAATATGATGTCACGAAACCTAGGACCCTTCCCACCTCATGTCACATAATGTCACACTTCGTCGACCCCTTCCTCCCCCCTTTAAGGTGTGATGTACTTTATGGATGGTCCCCAAAGGCCTATAAATAAATGTAATATCTTATTTTGTTCATAGTGGAGGACTTCAGATCGACGAGTCTGCAGCTGGTACAGTCTCACTACAGGAACTCATATGATCAGGGCATCGTCAGCAGGGTCGAGGTAAGGACACGGAAAGAAAGAAAGAAAGGAAATTATTAAAGTAATTAAGTGGCAACACCGAGTGAAACGTGATCGAGTTCTATTACCACATGTTTTCCAGGTACTTCCAATATCCTGGCACGCGACCCTTCACTCAGGAGAGACTGGAGTAGACCGACGCCTGTCCCAGATAACCCTGGACAGCATACCTCGGCTGCGAAGCTTCACCAACGATACAGTCCTTGACGTGCTGTTTTACACTAGTCCTGTGTTTTGCCAGGTAAGACCCCGTGTGGCCCTATGACCCCACATGACCCAATGACCCCACATGACCCCACTTGACACACACATATATTATGATCGTTTGTTCCGTTTGCAAATAATCTCTCTCATATGGCTTCTGACCTCATAAATCATCATCTGTCTGGCCTTTATCCCAACTACGTTGTGGTCGGCTCCCAATCCAACCAGATGCGGCTGAAGATCAGTATTGTACAGCGCGACTGCCATCTGACCTCCGCCACACAATTACTGGGAGACACTGATACCCTAAGGTTAGACCGGTTGTCAGACTTTTTGGTTGCTGACTCCCGTAACGACTATCAAAATGACCTACTAAATAAATGACTGACCTCATAAATGTCTGTTATTATTCGTATGATCTCTTACTCTATTTTAACATTGTTATTTCTGTGAACCCAAGTAACTATACGTATGATTATTGGACCCTTATAAGTCCAATTGCGGATATTACAATAACAAAAAAACTAAATAAATAAATAACATCATAGTAATATATAATAAATGTATGACTATAGATGATCCTCTGTAACCACGAACTCCATATTAGTATGTAACTAATCTATGACAAAGTTACCCTATATGGCAAACTGACTCCACTCATGACAAGGTGACCCCATATGACAAAGTGACCCCATATGATCATGTATTAAGAGTATAATGTTTTCTTCAACAGACTATCTTAGACACTGTCTGCCAGGAACTGAACCGCATCTACAACTTGTTCGTACAAAGGAACCCCTCGTTCAAGGGCGGGGTCTCGCTTGGGGGTCACTCTCTGGGGAGTGTGATTCTCTATGACCTGCTATGCCATCAGGCTGACGTGAGTAAAAAAAAAACATTATAAATGGTGCTACCTTTCTATTCGCAATTTATGCAAACGGGAACATCTTAGGGTGGGTTGCACCATCTTTCTTTAACTATAACAAACATCGAATATTCAGTTAAAGTATCGGTTTAAGCAAAAAAATTGTTACACCATTTGACAATTGTTAGCTAACGTCATAATTTTAACTGTAACCGTTAACCGCCCACGCTTCGTTGGTTATTGTTAATGTTAACTATAATAAAAAGTCTTGTCACTTGTCAAACTTTTAACTTTAACTTTTACATTTTACATGACGGTGCAACAGTAGTCTGTGATCATTGTTAATGTTACTGTTAAAGTTAAGTTTGACAGTAATAATAACGTGGCCCTTGGTGTAACCACACTTATTATCATCATAATTATATTATTAATTTTAAAAACGTATAAAAAAATGTTGATGTTATTTTAATTTCTTTTTACTAAAAATAGACATTATACAGGAAAAAAAAAATGTACTGCGCATAATTTGTAGAGTGATTCAGTCTCTGTTTCTAAATGCAACCGCAGTATTGGGATACACTTTAAAACAAAACGTAAATTCGACTTAGTATGGGGGACACGCATAATTTACTAGCGCAAGCCATACAAAATCAATTTTTTATTTTGTTTTGGAATGAATTTTAGTACTGCGGTTGCATTTGGGAACTGCAAATTTTGTTTCATTCATTTCATTGCATTTTTTGTTAGGTATTTTGAATATTATAGTATTATTATTATCAGATGAATTAGTAATTCGGGGAAACATTTTTAACACGCTTTTATTAGCTTCTCCAATCTCCTGTAACTAACTACGTAAGAAAATCTTGGAAATTAAATTTGACCCACTTCCCGGTTTCCGATTGAGCTGAAATTTTGCATACACGTTCAGTTTGGATGACTAAAGCGTGTTCTATAGTTTTTTTTTAAACTATAATATTTTTTATATTATATAATTATGTTAATAATCTCACACTAACATTGTTTCTAAGGTGAATTGTTACTAACAACTATGGCTCATATAATCTGAAAATAAATGATTTATTATTATTATTATTCCCTTTATTCAATTTTTAACATACTTTTTGATATTTTTAAATGATTTTACAATTAAATAATTATTATTATTGTAAAAAATTATCCTGTTTCAGGTATCAACGGATGATTCGAAGTTTCAAGCCGACAAGCATTACGTGAGGGGGCCAGCAGGGACAGGGCAGCCGTCCGTGAAGTACCCTATCTTAGCCTTTTGTCCAGCCGCGCTCTATGCTCTCGGAAGCCCTATTGGTAAGATTCATTCCAGCAGTGAGGCGTATTTATCGTCACAGTTAAAAATAACAGATATTTAAAGATAACTGTACGGTCTCAGCAACCGCACATGTATTTGCAAACTCCGTAACCTACTTACAACTCATGCGTCACAAATATTGTGTCTATAATTATAACTTATTGAGCAATAACTATATGGCGAGTACGATATCAACTGTGACACTAAACACTTGTCAAGGGAAAGAATTACTACTATTTTTAACGTGTGAACTATTTAACTTACAATATACAGTCTGTCAAGAAAGTCATGAAAAGGATTTTGAAGGAACTAAAATTCTTCTTCGCTCGCAACCCTAAATAAGTACCGTAGGAGTCAGTTTGGGTACAACGATGTGTTTATTTTACTATTCTATGTAGATTTTTTGTGATAAAAAAATGTTTTCGGCATTAATATGTTAAAAATAAACAAGAGAATATACAAGTGGCGCCCTCAATCCTTTTCATGACTTTCTTGACAGACTATAACTTTTATCTCAACTTGTGGTTCTTTCTGTGTGCTCCAATAACTTAACCAAGTCCTACTGCTAATATACGGTGCCTACCACTATTGGCTCCTACATAACAACTGTTCACAAATTCTAATCTATTCTAATTCTACAAATTATGCTCACTACTTAAAAAAATATCCTGTATAAAAAAATGAATATTTTTATTTTTCAGCGATTTTCGAATGCATTCGCGGCGTGGAATCTTTAGGCGCAAGTTTCTCTCTGCCGACATGCAAGAACTTCTTCAACATATTCCATCCGTACGACCCAATTGCATACAGGTGAGTTCTACACTTTAGAAGGAAAGAAAGTAAGAAAAATCATTTATTTGCCACAAAAACCAGACGCACTAGAATGACAGACACAGGTAATAAGAAGAGGACAGGTGCATAGACAGAGAAGACATTTTTTTAGGATGGCAACATTGTAAAATTGATTTACATGAAATAAAGATCTATTCTACCCAAAGTGGTCATAATTAAGGTAACAGTTAGGGAAAACAAACCTTAATAAGTTGATAAAAGATCGATTCATAATCTTTATTGTAAGTACACATAAACATAAATAAAATACATATATTATAGTTTAAAAAAAAACTAAAGAAAACGCTTTAGTCATCCAAACTAAACGTGTATGCAAAATTTCAGCTCAATTGGAAACCGGGAAGTGGGTCAAATTTAACTTCTAAGATTTTTTTACATAGTTACAGGTGAAGCTAATAAAAGCGTTTTAAAAAGGAAAATACATGTCGGTAGATAGGCGAGCTTAACTCAAAATTGAGTTTTCTTACAGCAAACCGAGTAAAAAAGTAAATTTAATAGGTTCAGAGGATAGACTCAAGTACACAACAAAAGATAAACTTACTTTCAAACAATATTAATATACTATAACTAAAATATATATAAAAAATACAGAGATCTCCCGGCTAGTCGGTAAAGCCGACTATCCGGCCACTTTCGTAGTCGGCGACTATTCAGCAAAGAGGGCAGACTATCCGGCTTCTTACTTTGTATGTATTTCTCAATAAAAAACCATACACGAGACTTTCTTTTCGACATTATTAAATTTTAATTGACCTTTAATGTACAATACCAGTATTGTCTTAATTTTTTCACACAAAAACACCGCTCTGACCAGTGCAAAAGCTAAAATCAAGAAACAATGCGAAGTAAACAAAACATGTTCCGACATGCTCGCAGGCGGCGGTTGTGACTTGCGCGCGAATCAGCTGTAAACGAAGCGTCACGGAAATTTCCGAATACCCCCGAAACCGTGATCGGCTCGGCCGACTAGTCGGTCTCTTTACAACCGGCTAATCGGCTAGTCGACTAGTCCTCCAAGTCATAGTTAATAATAATAATAATATATTTATTTGCGTAAAATATGGTATATAAAGGTGTTATATTACAATTTGAGATCATACATGTTTTGCTTAAAATTAAAGCATGCAAACTAGTAACATTACAATTTATGTTCAAAAAATTCCTTAACAGTATAGAAATTATTTTCATTTAGCCATTGATACAATTTAATTTTAAATAGCCTGCGATTAAGTGTTTTTAATGTATTAGGTAATTTATTAAATATACGTACACACATAGCCACGCAGCTTTTGTTATATTTTGTTAACCTAGGGAGCTCGTCCAGTACGAGTCTGTATTGATCACACTTAGTAGGTAGGTAGTTGTTGTAGTTAGGTAGTTGGCACACACACTCGTGTTGTAATTGCCCCTATTATGCAACAGTTCCATAAACTACTATTCTTTTATCATTTGAAAGAAGAAAGAAAAAGCATTTATTTGACACAGCACAAAAACAATTTTAAAGATAATTTTACAAAAATAAAAGATTAAAACATGTAAACCAAAAATATTTATTTTAAATAAAAAATGGGTTGTACGTCGCAGCTGTGTCAAAAAGGCTTCCGCTCAGCTTAAGCTGTCGCGCTGCGAGCAGCCCGACAGCGCTGGTTTTCAGCGGGAGCCACTTTATAGCCATTTTATTAAAATACTTTATTATTTTCAGAATCGAACCGCTAATCAACCCGCGACTTCGAGATCTCAAGCCGTTTCTGATCCCACATCACAAAGGCAGGAAGAGGATGCATTTAGGTAGCTATGAGTTACATCCACAGCCGTATGGGCGCACCCAGCTTTTGGCCAGGGAATCCCAGATATTAGCCTAGGGGGAATCCCAGATTTTAGCCTAGAATCAGGAATTTCAACGGCATTTCTATTATTAAGTGAAGAGAAAACTCTGTAGGTACCCCTTTTTAAGCATATTGCGCGCACGGAGGAGTGTGAGATTTGTGACCACTAGTTTTATTAATTATTACGACACCTTCGGGGTGGAAAAAATAAAATGCAGACGTTGCTCCTTATAACATCAGCTATTTGCCAGTGAAAGTTCCGTTAAAATCGGTCCAGCCGTTTCGGAGTTTAGCTGGAACAAACCAAAAGCCAGACAACACTTAAAAAAAAAATATTTTCTTGTCTTTTCGTATATACTTTCTTATGCATTTAGAAAAAAAAGAAAGAAGAAAGAAAGAAAGAAAGAAAATCAATTTATTTTTTACCTAAAACTAATAATTTCCCATTCTAAAAGAATAACTATATTATTTATAATAAAATAAATTATTATAAAAAAATAAAAGTTGTTATTATGACATTACAAACAGACACCTCAATTTTATTTATGTGTATAGATATCTTTTTTACATCAAATCGACCTCAAGAACTGCTGATCCCACTGCGATTAGATTGTAATATATGTATAGACGTGTTCGAATCTGTCACAGAACTCAAAGATACCATGGCCAGGGTGGGGGCAGACCTCAAGCAGAAGCTGCTGGAGTCGCTCAAGAGTACGTGGAACAAGTGGAAGGCGCAGCCGCCCACTGATGGGCAACTTGAAAAGGTGGGCATAGTAATTATTTCTATACGGTACTGAGATTTATTAACGAAGGCCATTTTAAGCAGGGACCGCAACCTGTATTACCAATACCTGTAATTTTCGGTTACCACCTTTAGGGACCATCCATAAAGTACGTCACACCTTAAGGGGGGGAGGGGGTCGATGAAGTGTGACATTATGTGACAAGGGGGGGAGGGGTCCTAAGGTCCGTGACGACACATTTCAAAATCATGTTAAAAAATAATTTAAATGGAAGTAAAACTATCTCAGTACTAAATACTAATTATATTTCAGGTTGTCGAAGAAGAAATGGAGAAGGAACAACTTTGTGATGATAGCAGTGAACAGTTAGCACGAGAGAGTGAACTGGTGAGCATACTCAATATTTGTGTCCAACAATGTAATTAACTTAGGTAATACTAGCTTCCGCCAGCTTCTTCGCCCGCGTGATATCTTTATAAATTATAGTCTATATCACTCACAGATAATGTAGCATTCTGCTGGTGAAAGAATTTTTAAAATCGGTCCAGTAGTTTTTGAGTTTATCCATTACAAATAAACATAAAAGAGTTACCATGGAGTTTCTTGCCGGTTCTTCTCCATAGGATCTACTATTTGGAACCGCGCACCTAGAGTCTCGACATTTCATAAGTGCCTGTATCTGGTTTACATGAAATAAAGATCTATTCTATTCTATTCTTATGCGACGCATGATGAGTTCAAAGCGTGGACGAATGAATACAAGCCACAGATTTTTATTATTAAAAATTGTTACTTTTATTATTATTTTTGGATCGTGTTTTTAATTTTTTACTTTTTATTTTTTGTCTTCATTTGTTACTTCTTTTTTTATTTGTTTTAAATTTAATTTTTTTACTTTTTATGTGTGTCGTAATTTGTGTAAAAAATAAATCGTTTTTCTTTCTTTCTTTATTCCATACAAAAAATCAAATCTTTTCTCTTTATAATATTAGTTTAAATAACAATTATTTCAATCATTATGGACCCTGTCGGGCACAGCAGTGTAAGAGAGAGGAAACTATATGTGTCTATAATAAAAAATAACAATTAGATACAACCCTCGCCCCCCGGAACATTTTTTTTTCCTTTGCTCTTTTACTAGCATTTCTCCTGTATCGAGGGTATGTTTGTAAACTGTAACCTCGATACAGGAGAAATACTAGTGAGGCGAAACAATTAAAAAAAAAAAAAAAAATGTAAGTACATTAAAATGACTGTGAACTAATAAGAGTTGTCTGCAGTCTACGCCAGAGATGTTGGGTCGTCTGAACGGCGGCCGTCGCGTGGACTACGTGCTGCAGGAAGCACCTCTGGAGATGATTAACGAATATCTATTCGCTATGAGCAGCCATGTTGGATACTGGTGAGTGACGTCACTATTACCACTTAAGAACACAACTTATTGTCTTGAAGTAATGTTTAATTTGGTTTTTGCTCAATCCAGCGTCGGTATGGCGAATTTCATATTTTTTGGAAAAAATACCTGTAATAATAGTTAATAAAATCGATTAAGGGCCGATTTCGCCAACGTCAGATGACGTTATCCAGGAGATAAATTCGAATTTTTAATTCGAATGTAGTATTGTACATAAACCACCAATGTTATATCTGGTAACACCTGTATTCTATGCAAATAAATATATCTTTATCTTTATCTTTGACAGATTTGTCATACAAAAGGTGTCAAAATTAAAATTTATTCCTTGGATAATCGTTATCTGACGTTGGTTAAATCGACCCTTAATTGAACAGTTAAAAACCCCCGACTCCAACTAGAAAAATAGTAAAAAACCTTCTTCAAGAAACTAAAAAGTATAAAATAATTTTCTTAAAAAGCTTATCAGCTTCTGAAGTCCGTGCAACTGCCAAGCTAGGTGCATTGAAGAATTAAAGGCCCCTTTAACTTAACTTTAACTTAATTTTTAAAAGTTTTTTTTTTCTATTTTGTGTGGCATAAACAATACACAAACATGTGATGACAGCAATCGCGAGTGATATGCTGTTATTCATTCAAGAGTTCCATTGTATATCTCCGAAGGTCTTCATCAGATCTTCACCAGATTTAAATGGGACCACCTCGAGAGTATTTCAAACAAAAAATTCTAAATTGGTCTGCAATTGGCGGAAATATTGCGTAAAAATATATACAGTCAAATTGAGAACCTGCTCATTTTTAAAACGCTTCTATTAGCTTCACTTGTAACTAACTAACTATGTAAAAAAATCTTGGAATTTAAATTTGACCCACTTCCCGGTTTCCGATTGATCTGAAATTTTGCATACACGTTCAGTTTGGATGACAAAAGCGTTTTCTTTAGTTTTTTTTTTAAACTATAATATTTTGAAGTTGGTTATAAATGTGCTTATGATTTGAAAACCTCTGACCTTCAGGGAATCTGAAGACACCATGCTACTGATGCTTCGAGAAATCTACTCCGCGCTGGGAGTTCAGCCAGACTCCACTGTGCCGCAGCAGAATATGACGGTGCAGAGAACTAGGACTAGACAAGTGAGTACTTACCTTTATACATCCCCACCATGGCCGTAGGGGGGGGGGGGAGGTTGTAACGGAAGCCTCATAACTAGTAATCGGAATAGGTGTTGCTAATTCACCTAAACTTCGAGGCACAGAGACAAAAAGTGGAGACTTCCTTACGACATTTTTTTTGGGACAAAAATTGTCCCAGGTTTCGGGACATCACTTTTTTTAAATTAACTGTTTGTTTTTCTATTTCAGGAGGAAACGATAGTTCTCAACGCTTCGGGTAATTATTCTATATAACTAATTATAATAGCTTTGATATCATTATCTTTTAGTATGTTGGTTAAGTTTAAATTTTTTTTTTTTTTTTTAATCGGATTTTACTTTTTTTTTTAAACGTTTATTTTATTTTTTTATTATGAGTGGCATAAACAAGCGATTACAGTAATCGCGAGTGATATGCTGTTATTCATTCAAGAGTTCCATTGTCTATCTCCGAAGGTCTTCATCAGATCTTTACCAAATTTTAATGGGACCACCTCGAGAGTATACCATGTCAGACAAAACATTTTCAGAATCGGTCTGCAATTGGCGGAATAATTACGTAACAAACATACAGTCGAATTGAGAACCTCCCCTTTTTTTTTGAAGTCGGTTAAAAAGTTTTTTTTTTTTCAGAATTCCCATCGACAAGCCACGGCGCGATATGACGTGATAACATAGAAATATAATTAGTTTAATATTTTATATATTATGGTGTATAGAAAAAAAAATGCATTTTCTTACAATATTTTACTTAATTGGTTGTTTCGGGTTACTCTGGAAATTTTAATCGATCGATTTAGAATGTTAGGGTGGGTTGCACCATCTTACTTTAACTAACATCGAAACTTCAGTTAAAGTACCGGTTAAGCAAAAGATGAGTTGCACCATTTGACAATTGTTAGCTGACGTCATAATGTTAACTGTAGCCGTTAACCTTCACGCTGGTTATTGTTATTGTTAACTATCTTCAAAAGTCTTGTCACTTGTCAATCTTTTAATTTTAACTTTTACATTTTACGGTGCAACAGTAGATGTTAAATTCTATGGTTAATGTTACTGTTAAAGTTAACTTTGACAGTAACAATAACGTAACCTTTGGTCTAACCCACACTTAGTTTCCAGTCTCACTAGCGCCACCTTTGTTTGTTTTGAGCGGATATTTATGGAACTAAAGGGACTGATCATTTATTACGTAAGACTGTCATAAAATATTTTTGGATTTAAAATCATATTTATTGGTTTCTCCCTAAATATTACAAAGTCAAGGTCAAAGTCAAAGTTAAAAAAAATTATTTCAACTGTGCCTTTCCACTTTCAAAATATATATTTCTAGTCACGATACCTTTAATTCTACTCATCATTATGAACAACTTTTACTATGGAAACAAAAAAGAAAAATCGAAAAAAAAAACTGCCGTTTCATACAAAAGTCGAGTAATATTGAATTTTTATGGAACAGTTGTTTATTTTTTTTTTGCAATTTCATTGTTGGTCCCACAGAAAAAAGTTGTTCATAATGATTAGTACAATAATCCCTTAAAGAGATCGGAATTAGAAAAGTAGTATTCGTATCGCTCTGATGCTTCTGTCACTCATCATTCTCTTATTCGCTCTTACACTACGCTATTAAACTATGTCTGTCTCTTTCTTTCATATATGACGTTCCATACCTTACATGCCCTTTGAAATTTATAAATTTCTTAATACTGGATATTTTTAATGTAGTGCGCATAATTTGTAGTGATTCATTCTGTTCCTAAATGCAACCGCAGTATTGGGATACACTTTAAAACAAAACGAAAATTCGACTTAGTATGGGGGACACGCATAATTTACTAGCGCAAGCCATACAAAATCAAATTTTTATTTTGTTTTGGAGTGAATTTTATTACTGCGGTTGCATTTGGGAACGCACACTGAATCACTGCAAATTTTGCGCACTACATAAAAAATTATCCTGTAGGAATCTTAAACCTTACAAGACAATTTCAACTACTTTCTAATTCCTCCCCCCCCCCCCCCTGTGTAAGAAAAACATAAGACTTGGTTAACTCCTCCCCCCTCCACTTCAATCCCACGTAAGATCAGATATACCAAAATTATAAAGAAATTGTGTGAAGAACTATTACAATAAAATATGATAGTTTAAAAAAAACTATAGAACACGCTTTAGTCATCCAAACTGAACGTGTAGGTATGCAAAATTTCAGCTCAATCGGAAACCGGGAAGTGGGTCAAATTTAACTTCCAAGATGTTTTTACATAGTTAGTTACAAGTGAAGCTAATAAAAGCGTTTTAAAAATGCGTTGGTTTGTGATATATACATTTTTAATTTAATCTTTGAAATTATAATGACTTGTACGGAGTGCTATCTCCGGCCAAACCGTCTTACGTATAAATGAGTAGCCCCAAAAGACAGATTGCATTGAAATTAATTATTTTCGAGAGAAACCCATCGAATCTTATCACAAAATTGGTCTTTCTACGGAGAAATTGTTTGTAAAATTGTGAAAAAATGGGCTCATTATCTATGATTCAGAAGAAATATTGCTAAATATTAAATAGCTTTAGGAGAAATCTATATATTTCGACCTATCCCGGCCTAGGGTGTACTGTGGTCTAAGAACTACATTATAGGCAAGGTGACAATCTCAGCGGGTCTCCCGCGTAACAAAATGGTAATGAACATCAGAGTCTGGTAATAAACTTCAATACTATCGTGAGAGCGAGAGGGGTTCGTAGCTACATAGCTACCGCGCAGATCAGTCGATCAGCGAGGTTAAGCTGCTGTTGCCGCGGTCAGTCCCTGTATGGGTGACCGTTCGAACATCGAGACCCCTCCGTGCCTCGGATAGCACGTTAAGCAGTTGGTCCCGGTTGTCATACGAATACTTTTGACAGTCGTTACGGGAGTCAGCAACCCAAAAAGTCTGACAACCGGTCTAACCTTAGGGTATCAGTGTCTCCCAGTAATTGTGTGGTGGAGGTCAGATGGCAGTCGCTCCGTATAAAATAATGTTACACAGCCGCATCTGGTTAGACTGGGAGCCGACCCCAACGTAGTTGGGATACAGGCCAGGCAGATGATGACTATAGTGAGAGCGTAAACTTCGAGCTACCTTGTAAAGAAATTACCAGTCATGAAGTTGGGACTCCTATCTTCATGATCGGTAAACTTTTTACAACTTAACCCAAAGTTTAGCCTCTCACGATCGTATTGAAGTGTATTACCAGTGTCGATGTTCATTACCATTTTAGTTACGCCGTAGACCTACAGATCATTAATAGAAACGTCATTGAAGTGTATGAAAATGGGTGTGTTCAGTTATTTGAGCGGGCGTCGTCGGGCGATCGCTCCGGTCACCCCGTGACATAGTAGGGTGAAAGTCGCACTGCTGTCAACCGACCAATGACTATAGTCATAGGATCCAATAGATATTTTGAGGTCGTTCGTTTGGTCACGCAGCTGTAGGGTAGCCGGAAACCGTTCAATTATTCGCAATGAGCGAGCGACATTCGCCCGAGTGACTTTCACACTGAAAAATTAATTACTGAACGTAGCCAATGGCTTTTGCGAACAAATTATTACAACAAGATCTACAGTACAGTACAGTACAGTATTTTACACACACACACACACACACAGTACACAGTTACATAGTACACACATGTAGTATGGACATAGTTACAGTACAGTATTTTTTTCTAAGTGAACAGTCAAATGTAACCAAACCATAAACAACAAAAAACAAAAATTAGTTCTTTATGGTAATTTTAAAGATTTTTCCGTGATTTTTCCTATTTCAATTTAGCACAGATCGCATTATTTTCTAATTCATATCTGATATTGGCAGAATTGTAGACATCGGCATTGCTGGCCATATATGTATAAAAAAAAAGACTTGGAAACACGTGATCTTTTGACAGCTCATGTCAATTTAGTACATTTTAGTGACGTTTCTGTTATATAGCGACCGGAAATTGTCATTTTGTCTATTGGCCTGTTTCAGTGTTGTATCTATCGGTGATTTACTCTATTAAAAATTGAAATTTGACATTTCTTATACGGAGCTTATGTCAAAATTCTATCTCTAGTCAAGCCAATCGCCGATGGATAGGCTATTGAAACTAGCCGTAGGGGACTAGTGGTCTGTAATAAATAATGAATAGGTATCTGGTTCGGAGCGATTTGTTTGAACTCCGCAACCGTAGATCACAGACGACCGACAAATCGGCGGCCGATTTTATGTCGGCGCAAATATAGACAACAATAACATGCCATTTCTTACTACTAAACCTGTAAAATCAAAATCGGTGACATCCAACCGACTGACCGATTTATCGGCCAATGAAAAATCAAAGGAAATATTTGAGACCTCCCTAGATCGGTCAAAAATCGGTAGCTGATTTATCGGACCAACAATTTGTCGTTTGTCTTAGGAAAACACGTTTCAATATAATTAAATGTACAGATTATCTCATCAAAGTGTCACTTTTTATTTATTTTAGTAATAATTATTCTCATCCGTAGATCGACTTTTAGTAATAGAAATACATAATATACACCGTGCTCTTGTTGAGGCTAATTACACGACCAGCGGGTCTACCGCGTAACTAAAATGGTAATGAACATCGACTCTGGTAATAAACTTCAATACGATCGTGAGAGACTAAAGTTCGAGCTACCTTGTAAAAAAAATACCGGTCATTAAGTTGGGACTCCCATCTTCATGATCAGTATAATTTATACAAGGTAGCTCAAAGTTTAGTCTCTCACGATCGTATTGAAGTTACCAGAGTCGATGTTCATTACCATTTTAGTTACGCGGTAGACCCGCGGGATCGAACCTTTGTAACAAGTAGATCGATGAGGCAGCTAAGATGCAAACAGATTGGCCGTACGTGGTATGACGTAACGTTTATTCATGTTTAAAAGTGACAGCGACGTCACATGAAACAAGACCAACCTGTATACAAGATTATATACAGGATGGAATGCGTGAAAATCCTTGATTTTTTGTGTACGGCCACAGAACGTGATACCAAATACGTGGTTTTGTTGTAACGTAGTCGCCACTCTGTATAAAAACAGCATTTCATTGTTGGTCCATAGTAAAAGTTGTTCACAATGATGAGTACTTTGACACCATAAAACAAGTGTCCTGTATAAATATAGAGGATGTGTTCAGATATATGATCACCTTCGCACGGCTAAATATTAAGCTATACATTTATAGTATAAACTGACCTCTCATTGTACGCAAAGCTTATAACCATGCGAGGTCAGCTTATACTGGAAATATGTAGCCGCGTGTCAGTCACGTCAAATCGCCCGATCGCCTTTAAAGTTTGTTATAAATACGATTTTTCATTTCTAAAAACATTTCGTAGCGATATTAAGAGCACGATGTATATCTAATTGATAAAATAGTTCGATAATAGTTTTCGGAATGTAAATTTACTTTTTTTTAACCTTTTGATTGCTGCTATCAGATTTGATAACACAATGACACTTATTTTATAAATATAATAAAGAAATCATTACAGCTATAAACCTTCGTATTCACTAGGAGACAAATGTACCACGACACGTGTTACTAAAGATGTCGAGCGACAAGTCTGGCAACATCGAGCGACCTGTCCCTTGTCGGCGTGTCCCTTCAGTTGAAGAATTAACCCCCGAATATTGAAACGCATCTCAAGTTTAAGTTGCCGTTGATTCTCGTGCTATCACTGTCATTTTAAGGTAGACAGTGATGTGGGTGTGTTCAGTTATTACGGCGGACGACGCTCGACGACGCATTATCGTCCGGGTGATCACACTAAACCGTTCAGTTATTTGAGCGGGCGTCGTCGGACGATCGCTCCGGTCACTCCGTGAAATAGTAGGATGAAAGTCGCACTCGGTCGAACTGCTATCAACCGACCAATGACTGTAGTCATAGGATACAGCAGATAATTTGAGGTCGTTTGATTGGTCACTCGCGTAACGCAGTTGTGGATTTCTCGAAGCCGTTCAATTATTCCCGATGAGCGAGCTACTTTCGCACGAGTGACTTTCAACCGAAAAATGAATTACTGAACGTAGCCAGTAGCGACGGAATGACTTATAAGAGCGTCTTCTCAAAATTGAGTTGCGTTTCAGTATTCGGCGGTAATACTCGTATGTAATAAGAGACAAATGTCTCGCAACACGTGTTATTAGAGATATCGGGTGACGTCAGGCGACGTTGTCCGACTTTGCCCGACATCTCTAGCGACACGTGTCGCGCGACATTTGTCCCCCAGTGAATACGAACCTCTACGTTGATGATAGCATTATTGAATTCTATGAAATAGGACGCGAGCTCATGTAAGTAATTTGAGTTTTTATTTTTTATCAGAATTTATTATATTTATGAAGTTTGTCGTTATGTAGTAGAAGAATGAAAACCGATAGTGGCAGTGAAAAGTTTTAAAAAAATGTTTCTAATCACATTGATTCAAAATTTAAAATTTTAGTAATAAGTTCAGTATTTCACCACAAAAAATTATATAAAAAGCGAAAAAAAAAAATAGTTTGTATTATAAACATGATATTTTTGTTAAAATAAGAATATTCGGAACTGTGTTAATTTTAATATACCTAAGTTCACAGATGTTCGATTATTGTCAGTTTGGCAAAGTTATTTAAAATTCGATATAGTAGTTTTTTCAATAAGCTAAAAAAGCTTCGGTGATAAAAATTTTGTTTATTTTTGTTAAAAAAAAAACTCAAGATTTTAGCTTTAAATTGTATGAATATTGAAAAGTGTCTAATTTATTTTTTATTGTATGTATTACTTGTAGATGAAGGTTAATGGTAAATTGACATTTATTTATTAATTGCTGTACCTACTATTTAAAAAATAATTTAAACTAATTAGAAAGCGCACAAACGGATTTTTTGGAAAATGGGAGGCTCGGGCATCTGTTATCAACAATTCTTCGAGAATAAATAGTTAATTAAATGTTCGGAATGATATACACTCTGTTATGAAAGATTAAAACATTATTTTGTCAAAATGTCATTCCAGTACATTTTATTATAGTTTATACAGGATATTTTTTTATGTAGTGCGCATAATTCGTAATGTGATTCAGTCTCTGTTCCTAAATGCAACCGCAGTATTGGGATACACTTTAAAACAAAACGAAAATTCGACTTAGTATGCACACGCATAATTTACTAGCGCAAGCCATACAAAATCAATTTTTTATTTTGTTTTGGAGTGAATTTTAGTACTGCGGTTGCATTTGGGAACGGATACGGAATCACTCTGCAAATTATGCGCACTACATAAAAAAATATCCTGTATTCCTTTTCTATCGCGTTTTTTCGCAGTAATACAGATGCTGAAGTGCTCCATATTGTATTTCAAAGTCAATTCATCACTAATCTTTTAAATATTTTGTTCCATTCGACAAAAGAAAATGTATCTTTAAGACAGTCAGCATTAAATTGGCATAAACTAAATTTTTGTTTAGTTTTTTAAGTCTGTTTGACAGATAGGATCATTTTATATTCACAAATTTTGTGCAAAAAAAAAATCTTTTTAAAAAAGTCGTTATTGATTCTGATTCTTTTTCAAATCACACTAAACTTACTATATTTTTCATAATACATTCTTAGATATTAAATTTAACGATTCAGTTATTCAAATTAATATAAGCCATAATTTTGAACATGAATTATTTATGGTCTGAAAATTTTAATTTAGTTAGCCAATTTTAGTTGGCTGTCTCACTTATAGTATAAGTTACAAATAAATGGATTCCAAGACAGAGCTGTTTATTTTATTAAAAAGAATTGTTATCATTATTTGTTCTAAGTTTTTCTCCATCTTATTTTATGTAACAATCATGTAAACAAAATTGTTAACATTAAAAATAAAATTTATATTTTACTAAAGCCTTATTTCATTTATTTAATATACACACCTACACACAGATTAACTACGATAACATGGCGCGCCCCTCCAAAATTAAAAACATTTGAAAGTATTTACAAAGCGCCACCAAGACTCACAACGCATGTGTGCGTACTGAGACGGCCGGCGAACAAAAATAAAAACAAGGATTTGTTGCTCGGTAAGGATGTGACTACACACATTGAAACAGTCATGTGGAGGGGCGCGCCATGTTATCGTAGCTTATCTCTACTGCCCGGCCCCGCCCGACTTTTCTAATTTACGTGCGAATAACAATTTGATTATCAAAACCTTTACGGTGAAGGGAACCTACACATCTGAGAGGGCTTCATAACGTTCTTAATTCTTTATTGTACACGAAATGAGATAAAAAAATACAATTGAGATGGTATGTACACAGGTGCCGCAGGGTAAAGTTGTCGATGGTGTCTGTAGTCCACCCGCACTAAGCCAGCGTGGTGGACTAACCCTTCTCATTCTGAGAAGAGGCCCGTGCCCAGCAGTGGGACAGTAATAGGTTGGATTTATTTATTAATATAATATTCTTTACACTTCCAATCTAGGACTTTGGCGTTTGTACACTTTGCAGAATATTATAAATTCTTTGCTCGGCTCCCCAGTCGGGCAGCTGCAACTTTGAGCAAAAAGTCCTGCTATGCCCTACCTCACTTACTTAGAATCCTTCTTTCTTGTTTGAGCAGTTTATGTTTTTTTAGAAGAAATATTTCTGTTATGTCAAAATTCTATGAAGTAATGAAGTACTTCTGTCAAAATTTGTCATGAAATTCCTACGTGTCGCAACTTCGTAACAAAATTCTAGTCAATAATTACAATAAAACAATATACAAAAAATGGAATGCACTCAAAACGATAGCAAGGTAACGATTTTTGATAAACACAAGTCTTGGTATAAAATGGATATCGATGGAGATTTTATAACTAAAAGTAGCGAAAAATACACTCCTAAGAAGAAATCATTTAGAACTAGTTTCGAAAAGGCTAGAAGAGCCAGAAAACAGATCTGTGATCAAAACACTGATGTTTTAAATGAAGTTATAACAAAAACCCCGTTTTATAATAAACCAGAATCTTTGCATAAGTCGCATGAATTGATATTCAAATTAGGCATACACCTCTGCTTTTCTATCCTAATGTTGCTGACAGCATATTGTGGATTTTCTTATGTGTTGCCAACTCAAATAATTTCGTCAAACCTTTCCTTACTTGAAATCGAAGGCGTGTTTTGACTGAACATTTTGTGGTGCTGTTTACAAGATTTTAAAAGAAAAACATTTAAAAAAATAGGTAGTTGGACTTTTATATTGGCTTTTACAATTATAGAAACATGACGGATGAATTGGTTTTTTATTATGATCTTTAGCCTAATGAAGTCACAAAGGCCTTTCATAGCAAGCACCTTCATAAATTTCAAAATCACCGCTTAGTGTCCTTCTGTAATACGGTATTACAGAAGGACACTTAGCGGTGATTTCTACTTAAGCACTGCATCATATCATAATCATACTTTATCGTATGCAAGTTCCCTAACGATGTTTTCCTTCACCGCTATCGCAAATGATAATCAAATTCTAATCAGCACATGAACTCGAAAAGTCAGAGTAGCGGGTCGGTTTCGAACTCGGATCCTACATGCTAGTGTTCAACCGCAAGGCTATCACTGCGGCTAGGTATATTATTAGAAAATTATTGAAGTACCGACGCGACGGGCCGTCGTAAATAATGAAAACAATTCCAAGCGCGTGTAGGCGAAAATACCGCCGCCGCAGTTCCAGAAACATGACACTTCGCCACCGCAGTCGGCCCGTGCGTGAGTCGTGACCGGGCTCAAACGTCGGGAAATATTGGTATCGTAAGTAGATAAAAGCACAAAGTGTGTTAAAAGCACGATTAAAATCGATAAGCCAGTCAAAAAACCAGTCAGTGTCAAAGCCACAGTCAGTCAGTATTAAAGTAATGTCGTGATTAAATAACTTTAGTTCGTTTTTTTGTGCTGTTATTATCGTCAACGCAACGCCATCTTGTGATATATTTGGAAACTTTAAATTTACCGTCAGAAAATCCTGTAAGTTTTTTTTATAATATCATTTCTGGCTTTTATACTGCATGAATCATTGACCATCTACTACTATTATAGTAGTAGGTCAATGGCATGAATTCTGATAGATAATTTTAAGACGAATTTATTTATTTATTTCTTCCATACTACAGCAACATTAATTCCAGAAAACCGTTTCTTTATCATTAATACCGGTAAAACTTCCAACTTTGCCTTTACTCCTAACTTTGCCTAGTACAACATCGGTAAATCTGCGCGCTCGAGTTAGGAGTCACTATGCCTTGTACTTACCTACAACATCATTTTTATCCCCGCAGTGGGACTATAGCATAATTATCAACCAGCATTTCCAGTACAAGCTGACCTCGCATTGTAGTCTTACCGTACAATGAGATATCAGCATAAACAGAAAATGTATAGCTTGATACGTAGCTATGCGTATATATAGACAACCAACGTTAACGTAAGCAAATTTTGATAAAAAAATACACGTGTAATCAACGATATTTTATTAAAGTACATATTTTTTAATTTTCATAAAACTAGCGCGTATTTTGCGTTAAATAATAGGTAATGGGGTAGAATAGTTTTATTTATTTATTTAAAATTTGCTTACGTTAACGTTACTACGTGTTCTCAACAGTGGCGAAGAGTCCATACAACCCGATTCCGATCGGCTTCCCTTTAGGAATTGGTTAGTGCATAGACCAACGTAATATTAACTATTATTTACTCATTCAACTGACAAAAAAAAGGCTTGTTAGTCAGTTAGGTCGAGCTCTTCCAGAAATGACTATACCTATATAGATTACAAGAGACGGTATGGATTTTTGTCTTGCAGCATTAATCGCAGCAGTTTTTGGAGGGCATTTTTGGGCGGCTTCCCCTTTTAAAACTGTTATCCTTCGGCCCTGGTGTTCTGCCCTCTGGAGCGAGCGAATTTGTATGCTAAAGTAAGTTTAAAATAAAACAAAAAAAGTAATAGCAAATAATTTTATTATTGAAACATAAGTTACAAAATAAATGCCTTTTGAGACCGATTTTATGCCACTGTACCGGATAGCTATCAGTATTAGGATTTAATCTAGGCAGATAACCTTCATGGTCTGTTGCTTGGTTACCTTTATTATATTATGTCATTAATAAGTATTGGGAAAACTTATCGCATTATTTTATTACCCTTTCCTGGTAAATTGGTGACCCACGACGCTCAGCTACGCATTGAAAATGGCATCTAAAGATGAAGTGCAAACCATCTCGATCAAGGCCCGTATTCCTACATTTTGGCGAGATAAACCCACCCTATGGTTTTGCCAATTCGAAACGGTGGTCACACCATTTCGAATTATTATTTTTTTATTATTCATTTTATTACCCTTTCCTGGTAAACCACACTGAGTATGCTAAAGATAACAAATTCAAATGACAGGCACCGTGGAATACTCAAACGGATTTTTATATAAGACAACAATCATTTTGTCGATACTATCGTGATCTCGATCGTAGCGGGGATGTTTTTGACTTATCATAACGTTAACGTAAGCAAACTACGTCGACACGGTTGGCGCAGTGGCTAAGCGATTAGCCTTCTGCGCTACGTGCCGCGGGTTCGAACCCCGCACGGAACAAATATTTGTATGATCTACAGATAGTTGTTTCGGGTCTGGTTGTGTGTGCATGTGACATGTATATTTGTAAACTGTACCCTCGATACCGGAGAAATCCTAGTGAGGGGCAATGTTTTTATAAAAAGAAAACAAAAAAAAAACTTTGTATCAAATATAGGTACACCTTAAATCCATGATATTTTTTGGAAATACATGCAATATTTTTAGATTTTCGTGAAACAAGCGTGTATTGTTGCGAAAAATCAAACAAAAATGACGATAGAATTATTGTACTTTTCATTCTAAATTTGCTAACGTTATCGTTACGATACGTCAAAAACATTCGTGGTAAGCCTCCTGGTGACAGCGGCGGTGGGGCGGCAGCTTCATATAAATATTTCCCGCTGATTGCGTATTTGTATGGAGCCACCGCCCCGCTGAGGTCGAGCCTACGATCTTAAAGATAACCTTCTAAACGGTAACCAAAAATGTCGCTTATGAACAGTATTGTCCGTTGACCAGGGTTTTTTTTGTAATTTTATGATTGTTTTTATACTATTGTCCACCAGGATTGACATTTCTGGTCGTCATTCAAAATGTTTTTTTTTACACCAGCTACATCTAAAACTAATGGCCGTTAAATAGCGGGAACTTAACGTAGAGATAAACTACGATAACATGACGCGCCCCTCCACATTACTGTTCCAATGTGTGTAGTCACATCCTTACCGAGCATCAAATCCTTGGATTTATTTTTGTTTGTCGGCCGTCTCAGTACGCACACATGCGTTGTGAGTCTTGGTGACGCTTTGTAAATAGTTTCTCAAACGTTTTGAACTTTGGAGGGGCGCGCCATGTTATCGTAGTTTATCTCTAACGCCGAGATGACAATAAATCAACTAACAGTAACAGGATGCAATTAAAAACCTCCATAAAAAAATACGTTTGAGTATTCTACGGATAATAATTTATTTTTGCGGCATATTTAATTAATATTAACTTTTCTACAACACAAGAAAATTGAGGATTTGACGCCTACTTAGGTAATTACTACATAATTTATACAACATGTATTACATAGAAATACGTGGTCATATTTAAGGGTGTGGATCAGACCATCAAACTGAACCACTTTCTCTATGGCACCATCGTAATCGCGAAAAAAATTTATCAGCTGTCCCATACGTTTGGGTCGAGTAGCTATTGAAGTTTTGTATGGGACAGCTGATAATTTTCTCGCGATTACGATGTTGGTCCCATAGAGAAATTTCTTCAGTTTGATGGTCTGATCCACACCCATATGACCACGCATTTCTAATACACGTTGTATACATAATTAAATTTTTGAACACTACAGTTTAACTGGTATTTTTTACAAAAATAACAACCTTGGTTATAATTTGCGTTCAATTTATACTAAAATGCCAATATTAGTGTGAAAGTAATGTAGGTATCTATCTTTATCTTTATGAACGTAAACTGTCTTATTACAAAAGATAGTTTAACTGTAAAGCAAGTCTTGTAAAACCCATGTTTTAAGATAGCCCCGTCTGTTTTTGTTATATGACGTCAGAAAGAGACGGAATACCCACCTTTGCCCCCCTCCCTCCCCCCAGCTACGCCTATGGTGAGATTCAAGGCGTATAAGTAAGAGGTTTCCTTTCTTTCTATCTCGCCAGTTTGGGTTCATAATAGTAAGAAAAATCAATAGATATCAGCATTTTAATATAAATTGAAATAAGGTTTTAACTCGATTACAAGTCCTTTAAATACGCTATATAATTATTATAAATATCGCAGCCAAATTAAAGAATCCACCACATTACAAAACGCCTAGCCGCTTTACAAAGCAGCTGATAGTTTCCAACGATCTGCTCGGGGTGCCCTAATCTAGAAACTGCGACCAACTTGGATCAAGCGCTCGCTCGGCTCGCGCGCATTTGGTCACTGTTCCAACTTCCAACCTATCCTAACCGATCTGTGGGTCTACCGCGTAACGAAAATGGTAATGAACATCGACACTGGTAATAAACTTCAATACGATCGTGATCGATCATGAAGATGGGAGTCCTAACTTCATGATCGGTAATTTTTTTACAAGGTAGCTCCAAGTACAATGGTGCCCAAGATACAGGCCTAGCCTAGTTTGGGACCATTGGAAGGTATTTTATATTGTAAATATTTATGAAATAAATTGAATTTGAAGTTCAGTCTCTCACGATGGTATGGAAGTTTATTACCAGAATCGATGTTCATTACCATTTTAGTTACGCGGTAGACCCGCTGGTCGGGATGCCCTAATCTAGTAACTACGACCAACTTTGTTGAACGCGTTGCTACAACAATTTGCGTAAACCATAACTAACCGTTTAACAGAACTTACAGCTGTTTTGGTAAGCAGCTATCCATTTTATACTTCGACGAATTGTACAATTTAGCTGTCGTTTTGTAATGTGACGGATTCTACCATTTGACTTTGACATGTATTATGTTTTCCAATTTATTAGCACTACTTACAAATAAATTCATAGATTTATAAAGCCTTCAAGATTATTTTGTCGTTAAAAAGTCCGTATTTACAGAACGATGATCAGCAGTGATGTCATTATACAGGATATCCTGTTTAATGTATGAAATGACAGACTGTATATATATATATATATGTCTGGGGGGCTAAAAAGGCCGCTTTAGATGAATCACAATATGATTCATAACACAAATGTCAAAATATCTACTTATTTGACGACTTAATATCATCCGCATAAGGTTCATATTCAGTAATCATCTGTTTGACAGTTATTATGCAGATCAGTAGATGAATTGCTCAATGTGGCCTTTTTAGGCCCCTGTTCTCGGTAGAGATCACTGCTGAGCATTGTGCTGTAATACGGAGCTAAGTGTGCGTTTTTAGCGAAAAGAAGGTAGTTTGAGGCAGGGAAATGTGAAAATGATTTTTATACAGGATATTTTTTATGTAGTGCGAATTATTTATAGTGATTCAGTCTCTGTTCCTAAATGCAACCGCAGTATTGGGATACACTTTAAACAAAACGAAAATTCGACTTAGTATAGCAGCCATACAAAATCAAATTTTTAGTTTGAATTGAATTTTAGTACTGCGTTTTGGAGTGAATTTTAGTACTGCGGTTGGATTTGGGAACGGACACAAATGCAAATTTTTCGCACTACATAAAAAAAATGTATATCTGTAACCGAATGACAATTTTAGTTTTCAACTATAAATGGAAAATTAGTTTAGTTAAAATTGTTCCTAGTCCTATTACTATACTGTCAAGAAAGTAAAACCCGATAGAGGGCGCCACTTGTACACAACTTTTACTATGGTTCAAACGAGGGAAGCGAAAATATTCTAAGTCTATGGGACAAACACTGAAATCGCAAATTACCGCGTTGAAGAAATTTAGTTCTTCTAAATTCTTCTCTACTCATTATAGATATTTTTATTTTTTATATTCTTTCTTGACAGATTGTACCTATTTTTCGAAATGTTTTTTAATAGAAAGGGATATAAATCACTCCTAACGATAACAGAAGGAGGTACCAAACCGATACTTTTGTTCAATATAACATTCATTCAAATTTTCCCTGTGGTCCGAATCACGCCAAAAGTGATAATATCGCTCAAAGATGCGGTCCGAATCAGTGTGAGCGCGCTAACGGCAGAAGGCGTGACGTCACAAATGACATCATTACCTACGCCATATTGGACTTACACAGCCTTTGCTCCTGCGTAACATCACTGTGAGCCAAACGTCAAATTGACATTTCCGCCATTAGACATTTTGTAGGATTGTGATTTAACTGGAGGAAATTCGGGAAAATTGCAGTTCCAGTAAGCGATAAAGGTACAGTGAGACAGTTTGCGCTTTATTTGACGCCACAAGAGATTAAACGAGCGACTTCGGGTGAATGGCTTCTGTGGTGTGTGTGTTGTGTTGTAACAAAAAAGCGGTCCGATCTTAGGGCCAATTCATTATCACGCTCACAGCGCTGTGAGCATGTAGCGACATCTATCGCAACATAGAATAACTACTATCAGATTACGAAGCCTGCATCGCACAAGGAAAAAGATATTCGTATCTAGCATATATACAACTGTCCGACATCAACCGTCGGGCTTCGGCCCGCCAGGCAATATCACCTCGCCTGGTCGGAGGATCCTCCCTTTTCAATGGAGGAACACCATACCTCGTTCCTCCACAAGCGCACTTTTGTTACGGACCAACGATTAGTCGTCAGCACCGAGCACTGAAATCGCAATTCGGACCGCAGGGTTTAAGTACAGTCGCCCTTTTGACACAATATAGACACGTACAGTAAGAAGTTGCACCGGCAAACTTCGTAAAACCGATCATTTCCGAACTTAGTGCGACCGAATGTTTATTAGTACTACAGTAAAAAATTATCTATAAGCTGACGCAATAAGATGTAAGATTATCTATTCCATGAATAGCCATAAATATACAGTGTCCCTGGATAACGTGTACAAACGAATATGAGTGAAACTAGACTAAATTTTGAAGCTTTTTTTATCGTCCCCTTTGTGCCCACCCTAGAAAAAATGGCTATTTACGCCCATGGCTATTCAACTATCAAGATAAGTACCTACTTTCTATAATTCTTTTTAATTTGGATGATATGATAAGGCAGGATTGTGAAAGACGTAATTAAAAGAACTAAATAGTTGCCAGTTTAAAAAATAATGTTACTCATTTGGTCTTTTTTTTTACATTTTCAACATGTTTTTATGCTACTTAAACTTATAAAAGGTATAAAAGATAGAGTTAACTTAGTTTAGAAGCACTTAGATAGGAAATAATGATATTTTTAGTGTCCCTAATTATCGCTATTAATGAAGCAGGCAAGTGTCTTAAATATGAGACATAAGATGTTTTAAATTTGAGACGTTACATGTCATAAATGAGACAAAATATCTTAAATATGAGACAAGATGTAATAAATATGATACCTGACATGTCTTATATGAGACATAACATGTCTTAAATATGAGACACAAGATGTATTAAATATGATACATGACATATCTTATATGAGACATAACATGTCTTAAATATGAGACAAAATGTCTTAAATATGAGACACAAGATGTCTTAAATATGAGACATAGGATGTATTACATATGACACATAATATATGGTTATCAGTACTACTTAGGTCTTTCTAGGGAGTATTGGCATAAAATTCTTGAAGTGCAGGTTACAATGTATACTATAAAAAACGCAATAACATTTGATCATGAAGAAATATCTTTAGATTTATAATCTCGTGTATACAGAACAGTGCAGTGGTATACGTATATTTTAATACGCTTTTGTTAGCTTTACTTGTAACTAATGCAAAGTAGCTTGTGCTAGTATAGTACTAATGGTTAGTTAGTACTTGCACCAGCGTTTAAATGTGTTCGATCACACGCAATAAGTAAAAAGCTAGTATTATTTTTTAGTGTGCATTATACTCGTAGTATATTGTATTGTTTCGTACTATATTCATCCAAATAAAGATATTGATTATCGGTATACCGGTCAGCCACTTTGTATACACATACCGGTAAAACTTTCCAACTTTGCCAAGATCTTGCAACATTGCCAACTTTACCGATTTTAATTATTTTAACCATTAGCAGAATGGTCAAAATAATTAAAATCGTTGAATAAATGCCGGAGTTATAAGCTTTAGAAATTTATATGAGGTCTTATTTTAATAATCCAAAATATTTTAGGTGGTAAATCTATAGGTTACAAAGACTCTTTTTAGCAAAAAAGTATTAAAAAAATATCAACATTTTTTTATACGTTTTCAAAATTAATTAAAATAATTGATGTTTCCGTTTGCATAAAACCTTCATTCCTCTATGATTGTGAATGGAACTAAGGTCATGAACTCGATCACATGACTGACGGCTCGGCTACAGTATTCTCACACACACACGCATCGCATCGCCGCCCGGTCTAATGCCTACTTAATTCATAAATTAAGACATTCTAACGATTAATCTACTGCAACTACTATGTGATTCTAATTTCCCATCACATTTTATCAGGCTTTGGACTGGAATAATTTAATTTAATTACCTACCTACCTATCGTATTACATTACTACGCAGGTACCTACTTTGTAAGCCCCGTTAGGACTGCCGATTTTGCAGGTTTGCTTGCATAGTAGGTACTTACACATAGGTTACGTATCTACGCTTTCAAATTAGGTACCGTAACAATAACTTGGCATGTTTAGAAGTTTGAATCAGTTTTATTTACTATGATTTGAAATGTACACACTTACCTAATAATAGTTTTTTTATCTACACAAATTGTTGGACATATCCACCCTGCTGTTGGATACAGAGGCTGGCACGCCGTACAACATGCCTTTGTACGCGCACTAGAGTTTCACTGTCACTAGTCATAATTCACACACATAGACATAATTCACAGCTCCGAGAATGGTATGCAGGTCTGGTCTTCTCCCGTGGCGCATTTTACCGATTTCAGCGTCGTGCGTGACTCGTGCCGTGCGCGAACTCAGATACAACTACAAACGATGTTGCCGCCGCGCCGCGCGCCCGCCGTGCCGCCCCGCGCCGCGCGCCCTCCCGCGCCGCCCTGCGTCACGTGTAACGAAGAGCGGCAACGGCGCGAATGGGCGGCGCGTGCGGCGACGAGTGGCAACAGAGCGCTTGATTTTCGGTTACGATCATTCAATACATTCATAATATCGCGCGCTTACCGCTAAGCGCTGGCGCCGCCACCCGCCTTCAATGAACATAGTACTACCTACGTAGTAACCGCCGTGGATGGATGTTGAAAATAATACAGAGCCAGTTAATTTATTATTAGTAAACTATTTATTTTTTATTTTTTTAATATCAGTAAAACACATACTTGATTAATTTGATGTTTGTAATGAATTCTATACCATTCATAGAGCCTAGTTTTTAAATATTTTGGATTATTAAAGTAAGACCTTATATATGAGACACTATCCATCCTTTTCCCGCAAAATGGAATATGTATGAAACTGTCACAATTTACTATGACATTACTAGTTTATGACGTCACAATTCAGTAGCGCTATCTCTGTCTATTAAGAAATTTTAACAGCTTATAACTTAGGCATATTTAAAAATATTTAATTTATTTAAACACTATTGCTTAAGTTTTTCGGAAAAGCTTCATTTTTGCAGATAAGAAAATTATAGTCAAATACCCTATTCTAGACTTTCTATTCCAGGCACAGTTACAAGTGCAGGCAAAGTTACAAGTGCAGGCAAAGTTAGGAGCGTAGGCAAAGTTGCCAAGTTTTACGGTACAATAGAGACACTTGCCTATTTTTTTAAATCTACTCAAACACGAGAGAGGCGCTCGCATAGGACACCGAGGAGTCCTGCATGTTCATACATTGGGAGGATTGAGCGTATTTGAGGAATTTCATGGCCATCCGGGGAGAATTGGATTGGCTGCGGAGTCTTGATATCGCCTGGAAAGATATTTTTTTTTTAATAAAAATTTAATTATAGAAAAAAAAAAGAAAAAAAAATTTTTGGTTGGTCCTCTAGAAGAATTGCCAATTGTATGTCATATGCTTTCTATGAGCTCCAATATCTCTAGTTTAATAATGCAAACTATTTTAGAAGGTAAATCTATAGGTTACAAAGACTCTTTTTTGCAAAAAATAAAAATATATTTGGTAAATCTATAGATTACGGCTCTTTCTAGCAAAAAAGAAGACTATTTTATACGTTTTCAAAATTAACTAAAATAATAGATGTTTCCGTTTGCATAAAACCTTTATTCCTCTATGATTATGAATGGCACTAAGGTCATGAACTCGACCACATGACCTGGCGGGCTCGGATACTCTGACACACACGCATCGCGTCGCCGCGCCGATTTTAATACCTACATATTTTTTTATCTACTGCAGCTTTAATTTGATATTTGAAATTAATTCTATACCATTCATAGAGCCTAGCTTTAAAATATTGTGCATTATTAAAATAAGACCTTATACAGGATATTTTTTATGTCGAGCGCAAAATTTGCAGAGTGATTCAGTGTCCGTTCCCAAATGCAACCGCAGTACAAAAATTCACTCCAAAACAAAATAAAAATTTGATTTTATATGGCTTGCGCTAGTAAATTTTGCGTGTACCCCATACTAAGTCGAATTTACGTTTTGTTTTAAAGTGTATCCCAATACTGCGGTTGTATTTAGGAACAGAGACTGAATCACTCTACAAATTATGCGCACTACATAAAAAAATATCATGTATAGGAATTAAGCTGTCCTGGCGCTGCCCTTTCCAGTTGTTACGACTTACCTGCAGTAGGACTCCAATGGGATGTCTCCCACATATCGTGTTCCCGTACTTATTTAGGTACTCTGTAAACACGCGGGGATCCATCTTCTCTATGATATCCATACCCTGAAACCCAAACGGTCTCATTACAAAATATGCGTTAAACCTGATTTTAGACCCTGGTCTAACAAGACCCTGGTGTCAAACTAAGACCTAGGTTTGACCGATGATCGGTCTTATTACAAAACAAGATCTTAACCAAATCTGAGGTAAAACTCAGGTTTAGGCTCTGATTTTAGAATAGTACATTATGACATAAGTGCGGTAAGTTGAAAATTACAGCCGAGGCGATATTGCTACAAGAAAGCAGAGGCTGTAATTATCAAAGCGCACGTATGTCATACAACGTTTTATAACATATTTGCGAGGAAATAAATACAACTCGGACTTTCTTAAACGAATAAATCTTTTACTTGTTCACAAATTAGCGATGCGCGCGCATCAGCCCTTTTTTTAAGGCAAAGGCATAAGAGCAGCCAGTATTACTAATAAAATAAATTAATATTTTTTTTGTTTTTGTTACAGATAAATGGTTGTAAATTAATGTCAAAATTAATTAAATTAAACATTTATTTTTTATATTTTATCTCCCACAGTTAATTTTATTCATAAAATGTTGACCACTTTTCTGACATAAAAACTCTTTGCTAAGATTTAAAAAGTACAGTTCGTTTTAGACCGAGCATCTTGTTAAACCGTTCGTTTTACATTACATTACCGCACAAGTGCGTAATGAGATACATTACGATATTGAAATTGGTGAAATAAGAGACCCTTTACGAGCAAATGTGTTATAAAATTGTTATTACAATACAAGTCGCTGATGCTAAAAGTATTGAATGTTCTATGGCCCTTATATTCTCACCTGTCGATCCAGCCACTCGATGCTCTGGTAAATCTGTCCCCTCGAGGGCTCCTTGAACGTGTAGCGGAACCTGGAGCCCCAGTGGCAGAAGTCGGAGGATATCACCAACAAGTTCTGGGGGTCTGCCAGGTAGGGGGCTAAGATGGCCCCGTACTTGGCCTCCTTTTCAGGAGTTAGGGATCCCACTAGGATAGGGATGATTGTGAAGCCGGTTTGGTATCTGTAATTGATTTTTTTTTTATAATCGTAACGATGTCAAAGACAGAGGGAATATGGAATTGGTATCAAAATTATAATGAGAAATTATGTTAACTAGTGGTCGTCCTGTGGTCGAAATTCGACCGTAATTTTAACTTTCTGCACTCCTTCTCTATATATACTGTAACTATGCCAAATCTCACACTCCTCCGTGCGCGCAATATGCTTAAAAAGGGGTACAAAGTTTTCTCTTCACGTTTAACCTTTTGAACGACATTGTCACATATATGTGACAAACGAAAACTTACCCTGAACGCCATCGTCACAAATATATGACATATAAAAACTCAGTTGTATTGATATAAGTTTTGGAATGCCTATTTTTTATGAAGGTCATTTGACAGAAAAAGTGGTCTGGCGTCAGGGGTACGGGGCGATACGTTTTTACTCTGGCGTTCAAAAGGATAATATATAGATAACCTAACCATCAAAACCCCCGACTCCCAACTAGAAAAAGAGCTGTAACTTTTGAACGGTTAAACAGATTTTCATGAAACATAGCTAAGATGATACAGGCCCAATTCTCGTAATTAAAAATGTTCAAAATATAGTTCGGATCTCATTCCGATCTACTACCAATGTCATAAATGTCACAAATGGTATTCTCCTACCCTAACAAACAACGTCAAACGTGACATTATATTGTAATGAGATCGAAAGTTGAATAAAAGGCAAATCGGTATTCTGCTAACATTTTGAACTGACACAGATAATAAAATTGACACTTTCGTCTATACACAAACGTCAAAAATGAGATTGAAATGAGTTTGTAAGAAGATTGAATCCAAATCATACTGGAATCGGACTGAACTTTAAGAGGAGTAGAATACCTGACTTTTTGTCAATTCATAATATAATCTCAGTTCGGTCAACTTTCAGTCATATTATAAATTAATTACGAGAATTGAGCTTCAGATTAAACTAGCTTTCGATTAAAAAAACTGCATTGAAATCGGTCCATCCGTTTTGGAGCTACGATGCCCCAAACACATAGGTACACAGATACACACTACAAACTTACTACACCCCTCTTTTTTGTCGGGGGTTAAACAATGATTTGAAGTATAACTTTTGAAATAATACAAAGTTGAAAGTATACTAACTCTTCCATGACTTTGGCTATGTACGGCAGATGCATCTCGATAGAGTGTTCCTCCTCATCTGTTTGCACATCCATCCACTCAAATTGCCGCGTCGCTTCCAGCTCAGCATAAACTAAGACACACAATACAAGAACCTTTCTAATAAATCTTATTAATTTATTGTATAGTGTTTGGATCACTTTGTGTAAAATTCTTTTATTTAGAAGTATTTTATTTTATTTTGTTCATATTTTTTTTTTATTATTTATTTATTTATTATTTATGTACACACATACACATGACAAAGAAAATAAGTAAAGATATCAAGTACAAAGGTACTGCTGGTACTGGTTTTAATTAGTATTAAGTACCTATATTTATTTATTTATTTGTACCGTGGTTGCCCGTGGTGGCATCACTACAACGGTCCCATGCCGGTCCCCAGCGCTGTGACATTTTCTATTTCTAAATGCCACAGCATTATGCTGAGATGGGAGCCATTTTTGGTCTCGTTCAGGTTGCTTTGACTATTGTTTTTCTATTGTTATTTTTTATGTTTTATTTGTTGTTTTATTTTTGTACCTTTTAGACTTTTATTTGTTCCTGGTGAGTCCTGAATAAAAATGTTTTCTTTCTTCTTTCTTTATTTCTTTATCCTGATCCCCTGAAGTTATTGTACTCATCATTACGGACAACTTATACTATGGGACCAACACTGAAATCGCGAAATTAATCAGGTGTTCCATACAAAAAATTCTATATTACTCGACTAAGGTTCAAGTTCACACAATAACAGATGTTTAAAATGAAAACGGCTGTTTAGTTCATGTTAAACGACTGATTTTATCTTAAACGCCTGTTATTTTGTCGGTGAACATGGCTCTAAATTTTTTTCAGCAGATTTTTTTCGCGATCACATGTTTATTTATCTTGGGACAAATATTGAAAGCATAAACGTAGTAATAACTTTATGATTGAAATCGTTTTTTTTTTTTTTTTTTTTTCCTGTCTTTACTTTTACTAGGGCTCAATCGACTGTATTACTCAACAGGAATGTTCCCCCAAAGTACACTTTTAGACATTTTCTATGAAAAGATGCCTTCATATGGACTTGATCCAAAATCACCGTACTTTATACTGTTCCATTCTGTTTTAAATCCATTTGCTGCGACGCACGCCTATTGGCGTATTTCAATTGTATATCCAGGAGAGACTTACGCCGATGGGCGATAAGAAAAATTTGCTCATAACTTGGCCAAATAATGTACCTTATATAAATTTCTAAAACGCGCCAAATCTCATTAAAAATAGTAGTTGTAATGGCCGCAGCAACTTACTTTGTTTATCAATTGTCAGGTCGTACAGTGGCGTCTGGTATTTATCTAGAGACGAGAGGGCGCAGCCTCCCAGCCTCACATGGTGAGAGGGTCCTAAGATGAATATGCGCTTACTGGAAAGAAAATAGTATAATTAACTCATTACGTAACGAAACGCATTCTTATTTTTTATTCACATTAAAATAAAATAATTCTATTTGAATTGATAAAAGTATACTCACACTACGACAGGACTAACTTGTCTGTAGGCGAACGCTGCGCACGCGCCACAGTAGGAATAGCCTGCGTGACTGGAAGATAAATACAGGGTGTATATTTAAATAGGATAGTTATTATCATCATTATGAACGACTTTTACTCCTGAATGCAACGGCAGTATTGGGGTACACTTTAAAACAAAACGAAAATTCGACTTAGTATGGGGGCCACGCATAATTAACTAGCGCAAGCCATACAAAATCAATTTTTTATTTTGTTTTGGAGTGAATTTTAGTACTGCGGTTGCATTTGGGGTCGGACACTGAATCACTGCAAATTATGCGCACTACATAAAAAATTATGCTGTATCCTATTTCTCTGTTTTGTGTTTCGTCTATTGCGAATGTGGCGCCGTCATTATCCCGTACGGAATTAAAATATTTTTCTTTCTTTCTTTCTTTCTTATACAGTACTAGCGACACGTCCCCGACCAATTTCTCTGCTATCCTTACATTACATATCAAAGTATTATACATAAACCAACAATCACAAAAAAAAGGATTATGATTATAAATCTTCCTCTTGTCACTCAATCACTCTATCTATTAAAAAAAACCGCATCAAAATCTGTTGCGTAGTTTTAAAGATCTAAGCATACATAGGGACAGACAGACAGCGGGAAGCGACTGTATTTTATACTATGTAGTGATTATTATACTTACGGCGCAATGATGGCTCTCGCAGGCCCATGGGTGAGGTCTGCCTTGGACAGCCATAGATCCAACTGACGGGTCAACTCGTTACCTAAAGATTAATAGATTTTTTCATATTGCCACCCTTAGCGTAGCTAGGGAGTGTTCCTAGGGGGGGCAGCCGGCCAGCTGATCAGCCACCGCGAGTAATAATAACGTTCTAGAAAACATCTGTGACGATTTCGATAATATTTGGTCAACGGGGGCTTTCGGAGATGAAATAATTTTACGAGGACTAATAATTTCTTTTTTTCAAGATAAAAACAATAAAAATAAATTAAATTAAGTTTATTTTCAGACTTTAGTCCATAGTTTTGTTAGTACTTTTTTGTGTTAGTAACAATTCAATTAAAAAAAAATCAATTAATACAGTATATTTCTTCAATGAGCAATTTTCCAGTAGGCATTGTCAGTTTAGTTCTATAACATCAAGAGATGGCGTTCGCGTAACTTTTGGTATTTACTTTTTAAACTTTATAATGGCAGTGGAAATCTTCGTTCAGCCAACGTAAAGTGTTTACTAATGTTTAAAATAATACAAAATACAGCAAAATTATGTAATAAATAATATCTTTATGTTAGTTATTTTTGAAATATTTATTACTATTACATATTATATTATTGACAGATAAAGACAGCGTTTTACCGTAAAAATACACAAACCACAAGCGAACGACAAGGAAGGGAACGCAGAATGTCTACTGTTATACCCATAGAATTAGGATTGAGGGAAGCGAAAATATTCTAAGTATATGGTCATACCCACTGTTAGTAACGCCATCTAGCGAGAAAATAATGCTATTAATGACTACTGGAAAACCGCTCATTTTGACGATTTTTTGGGGTAACCAATGAGTTTTATGACAGGTAGTGCCCACCCTTGCCTATGCTCATGATTGCAAGCCCAGCTATTGATATGTTTAAAATCTACAATCGCCAAAAAATAAATTACGCCCACAAAATTGTACTGAACTGACAGAAGCTGTCGAAGTCCCGAGTTTTTTATTTTTTTCTCGCGATTCGTTAATGTCCATCCTATACGTTTTGCTGGCGTTTCTAATAACTAGCGATTGTCGATTGCAGCTTATTTAGAGCGTTCGTTCATCATAGTCAGGATACAAGTCGCTTATCCGATAGGGTTACCAGAGAGTCAAGAAATGGATTAGGAATTTTTGAAAGAGCACACAAACCTAATTGAAATTTATATATTTATTGTCATTTCTTTTTTAAAGAGTTCTTGTCATTAAATAAAGCCATTTGTAAGTTGCATTACTTCATTTACTCACCAACAATAAGAAAAACAATAGAAAATAATCCAAACATCAAGAAATTCAAACATATATTTTTTACATAATTACCAATACATCTTTAGTTCATGTGCAATTCAAATTAAATAAATGATCACTAACACCAAATTTCCCATGGAAGACCTCATGCCGACCAACAGAAGTTATTAACATTGGGGCTACATTTAAATACAAAATAAACTACACATTAGTCACGTCTTTTAACCTCTTGAACCCCACTGACATGACGTCTATACATGTCTAGCAATAGCGGGCCTTGTACGCCACCGACGTCTATACACGTCTAGCAATAGCGGGCCCTGTACGTCACCGACGTCTATACATGTCTAGGAATAGCGAGCCTTGTACGTCACCGACGTCTATACACGTCTAGCAATAGCGGGCCTTGTACGTCACCGACGTCTATACATGTCTAGCAATAGCGGGCCCTGTACGTCACCGACGTCTATACATGTCTAGCATTAGCGGGCCTTGTACGCCACAGACGTGTATACACGTCCAGCGAGAACGGGCCCTGTACGTCACCGACGTCTATACACGTCTAGCAATAGCGGACCTTGTACGCCACTGACGTGTATACACGTCCAGCGAGAACGGGCCCTGTACGTCACCGACGTCTATACACGTCTAGCAATAGTGGACCTTGTACGCCACTGACGTCTATTCACGTCTAGCGAGAGCGGGCCCTGTACGTCACCGACGTCTATACACGTCTAGCAATAGTGGACCTTGTACGCCACTGACGTCTATTCACGTCCAGCGAGAGCGGGCCCTGTACGTCACCGACGTCTATTCAAGTCCAGCGAGAGCGGGCCTTGTACGCCACTGACGTCTATTCAAGTCCAGCGAGAGCGGGCCCTGTACGTCACCGACGTCTATTCAAGTCCAGCGAGAGTGGGCCCTGTACGTCACCGACGTCTATTCACGTCCAGCGAGAGCGGGCCTTGTACAGCACTGACGTCTATTCAAATCCAGCGAGAGCGGGCCCTGTACGTCACCGACCTATATACATGTCTAGCAATAGCGGGCCTTGTACGCCACTGACGTCTATACACGTCTAGCAATAGCGGGCCTTGTACGCCACTGACGTCTATACACGTCTAGCAATAGCGGGCCTTGTACGTCACCGACGTCTATACACGTCCAGCGAGAGCGGGCCCTGTACGCCAACGTATAGACGCGTATAGACGTCGAACGATAGCGGGACATCTACGCCAATGACTAAAGATATTATATAACTGTTCCTATTGGTAACGCAACTGCATGGTGATGTATGTACTTTGCGTAATTCTGTCTACATTGTATTTATTGTAGATATTTGCGCTGAATTTGCGTGTCTACGGGGCACGGCGACGTAAATAGGCGTGATGTTATGTTTGTATACACTGTTCATTTCATTTATCATCAGTCGTCACCATCATCATCATTTTCAATCATCTTAGCAATCTTCTCGGAGGCTTCCCTCAACAACCGTTCGCTGAACTGTGGAAACTTGGCCTCGAACTCCGTCTTCAATGTTTCCACATCAAATCTATCTTTTTCTAACTCTTCAATACTTGTTTGTGACTTTTCATATTCCTTAAACTTCTCTAAGTCTAAATGAGACTCCTTTTTTATCTGTGCTAAGCCTTCAATAGCATCGTTGACAGCATCTAGTAGTTGTTTATGTCCAGAGTGCTTGTCGTAACCAAAGTCTACGTTCTTAAGTTCAATTTTGTCAAGACAAGCTTGTTCCGTAGCAGAGAGATCTTGGAGAATTGTTTCCGCATTAGATTTATCCATTATGTCATAGAATTGCGAGTTGTCCTTGCTTTTTAGCTCGATTAATCTGTAAAATTGTGAAATAAATTATGAATAAGAAATCAAAATTTTAACTGATCTTAATGAAATTTGACTAGGAAATTGTATCTTGAGATTGGATAAGTAATTTGTTTTTTCAAATATCACCCCATTCTTTTTCCTTGTGGACAGAGCTGCTAATATTTACTTGTCTTTTGCATCATTTGAATACAAATTAAGATGTCACCTTATATTAATGATTGGTTGTTGCAGTGGAGCGGCTGCGACAACCAATCAATAATCTTCTATTATTCATAGTCAAGCTGAGTTCTTACATATCTTCAATATTAAGCCCTTTAGTCGTAAAATGGTAACAAACAGACAGAGCAACAGTTATTTTTACATTCTACCTACTCCAATAACTGTTCATAAATGAATTATGGGTGTGTGAAAAACATTGCTCTTGTAAATACTTTAAAAATTGAATCTTGATGAGAAACCAGCAATACAATGAAGAAAACAAAGACAATTACATAATGTTTTAATAAAAATTACTAACCTCCTTTGTTCAACAACAAAAGATATATCCTTGAGTCTTCTATTGGTTTTATCGAGTTGATCCATCGTTTTTTGGAACCTATCAGCCAGTTGAGACATTTGCAGGTCCATTAGCGTTTCCTCTCTCTCAATTTTCTCATCTACAAGGCATTCCTCTAACATCGCGCGTAAAAATTTACCATAAGCAATTTGGCGGTTTTCTCCGTCGAAATCCGGAAATCCCTGCTGTTCTAATTTCAAAATTGTGGTATCCGCATCAACAGTAGTAGTGTTTGCATTATTTCTTTTGGGGCGAGGAACATTTTTTTCTTTTGCAACCATTTTCGTGCGCGACGAAGAAGCAGCGCTTACTGTTGATGGCCGCTTAGATTTCATCGTAGTTTTAGATGTCAGACCGGACGTCTTCGTTTTATCAGACATTTTTCAGCAATTTCAGAAAAATAATATGTTTTGATCCGTATTCAGTTGAGCTGATTGACGTTTTGTTTGAAATGTCTGTCACTCTCACTGTCATCGTCATAGCAACCGCGATTTCCGGTTTCGTTCAGAAACTTTTTAGTATTTAATACTGAAGTTTAAAAGCAATTTTTTTTTAAATTAATTTGAACCTTTAAAATTCCAAGTGACTAACAAAGTGAATTAAAATAAGCCAATATAAATAAATAAATAATCTCAAATTCGTTTCACTTAAAAACAGAATATTGATCGATTTCTGAACGAACCGTGACTTTTCACCTTTTCACACAGGTCAAAGTAAATAATTAAATAGGTAATCAATGCAGGTAGTTTAGGGTTGAATTATTTCTAACAAAATCCAGAATTATTTGTTAGTAAAAATCTTTAATCATTCGTAACAATATCAAGGTAATTTCTTTTCCAACTAATAAAACTTTAAATAGCTAGGTTATAAACAACTACATTTAAATTCATAATTAATCTTTGTTGAAACAAGGGATTTTATTGCATACCTACATAATACAAAGGAATCTTCTTTTAGAAATCATCTTGAGAAAGACAAAAGATTTATAAATAGATGAAGACACTTTAAAAACAAAGGTCAACCACCTTTTGACTTTAGATACCCTGAGAATTTTCTTTAATCTTTTTGTTTACATAATTACTTTCAAAAATCAATGCCACAATATTTTATATTGTTTCTTTTTTATATGCTAAATAAATAAAAATTATTCGAATATAAAACTTCGCTTAGTTTACATACCGTTCTCAGTATACCAGCTGCCCGCATGCGAAGCATTGCGACAGGTCATTTTCGTATTTTCCTGAACAATTAAATAAAATGATAGTAAATTAAATAGCGATAACTTTCACAATCACAAAAATAATACTTCTTTGACGTTGATGTAAATACACCACAGACAAGACCTACCTGTTTTTTTGTTACACTAGTGACGAGCAACCCTATTTATTACTAAAAAATATTCATAACGTTTTGGTTATTTACTCTTTGGTTCCTTTTTGTAGTATATATATACATAGACGTAATATACGTGTAAATCTTACTAGACTAGGTTAGAATCTTGTTCGCCTAGTCCAATTTTTAAAGTTATGATTTGGCCTTTAGAGCTTGAGCATACTAGCGTCGAGTTTTTGCTCTAATGGGTCCACTGCAGCAGCGGAGATCTTTTTCACCCATGTGGTGACACCATAAGTACGCGAATTTTAAGTTTTAAGTCAGCTTATTGCGACAAATTCCATATAGCTCTATGCAACTTATAAGTTAGCCTCGTTACTCGTATGTCTATCATCTACTTTATAGTTCAGGCTATCGGCGGCTATTTTTCACCTACATCACTAAATGAACGAATGATAGGAGCGACTTCTAGACTAGTTGACATATGTCAAATTCATCAATTGTCATCATTTGTCATTGTCACTTTTCCGGCAAGTGATGATTATGTGTAAAATTAATTAAAAAATAATTAAAAAACTATACTTATTGCATTTATTATTAAGCATTCGTGAATCTATTTAATAATTCAAACATTCCTGTATAAATGTCAGTCATCAATATGCTTAGTTCCCTGGGTTCATTAGGTGAGTTCTCGTAGTGTGCTTATTTTAAATTTATACAAAATGTTGCGGCATTCAATTAAAACTTTTACTTTTATAATTGCCGTTGTTCACAACTGTGTCAATAAATATATTTTGTATTACTTTGCTAAGAGATAACAAAACATCGATCCAAAAAAAAATGTTATATAAAAAATTCGCAATCTTATGATTTTTATTTTGTAAAGTAGCAGAAACAAATAATTCTGCGAATTTCTAGTATTGTCCTATTCTTTATATTAATTATACATTTAAATAGGTACTAGGTTAATATTACCTTTATAATTCATGTCCTAAGCCATTTTTTATGGTATCATAGATTTATTAATATTTGCATAGCTTGTAGCTCGTTGGACAGCTGATCATATTTCATGAATTTTTCGTAGGCCTCTGCTCGTGCCCAGCAGTGGGACAGTAATTACTTAAATTATCATATACATATAGATGCAATAGGAATTTATTGTACGTGGGACCGTTGTCATATTAATTAATTAATTTTCGCAGGTCGCACAAACCTCCCTCGCCTGTCAAGATGGTCCGGAGCATACACAACAAAAAGAAGCGCTCACGATGATGTAGTCAAACCAAAGACTGCAATCATTATGCTCAATATGGGTGGACCACAGACTACGGATGGGGTAACTTAGACAATTTTATTTATTTAGGTACACACAAGGAAACATGGTAATAAAAATATTACAAGAGCACAATGGAACTACTTATTTCTAATGAAATTTCTTCCAGTAGTCGTGGAAATATGGAAGATAGACACGTAGACACAGTGTGTAAAAATGACAAAAAATAACTTATTAACATAATACATATATTTATTTAACAGTCTTCCACAAAAGATACACAAATTATAGTAAACATTAAATATTGTATAGGTTTTAAAAGAATTATCATAGAGAATTTAATTATCACTTGCGTTAACGATGAAGGAAAAAATCGTGAGGAAGCCTGCACATTTGAGAGGGCCTCATCAGTTCTTGATGGTATGTGTAGTCTGCCAATCTGCACCCGGCCAGAATGGTGGACTTAAGCCTAACCCTTCTCATTCTGAGAAGAGGCCCGTGCCCAGCAGTGGTACAGTAATGGGCAGAATATATCGTTTTTAACATGCTTTTATTAGCTTCACCTGTAACTAACTATGTAAGAAAATCTTGGTAGTTAAATTTGACCCACTTCCCGGTTTCCGATTGAGCTGAAATTTTGCATACACGTTTAGTTTGGATGACTAAAGCGTGTTCTATAGTTTTTTTAAAACTATAATATATATATATTTTTTTTTTTTTTGTCTTCATTTTTTATTTCTTTTTTTTATTTGTTTTAATTATTTATTTTACTTTTTATGTGTGTCGTAATTTGTGTAAAAAATAAATTGATTTTCTTTCTTTCTTTCATTTAGATTTACATTATAGGCTATATATTTTATTTTGACAAAAATAACATGCATTGGTGAAACCACAAACGACAGCTAGTGCAAATTATAATATCAGCATTTTATGTAATAAGCCTAATAGTTAACTTAGTTATTTTCGAAACCATTCAAAAATTCAAAATAAAAATTTATGATAACCTTTTGGGCTAAGTTATCAGCTAAACATGATTGTTGCATGATCGAAAACGTGGAAGTCAATTTCATCTATTATATAATCATTATTCTGTGTTCATGTGGTATTTACCTATAAGTGATTGTTACACTGTTTATTATTATTTTTTATTTGGCATGTTTTTGATTATGTTATAAGTGTAAACAATTGTTTGTAGACCAAATAAATAAAATCTTGATCCAATTAACTATCTACCTAGATCTAGGCCAATGTTTTTTTTTTTTTTCTCTATAAGTTAGTATAGATTAATATGGCTCTAATATACAGGGTTATTTGTAAAACACCGGCAATGCTTTAAGGGGTGAAACTACTCATCAATATGAACAACTTTTACTACAGGACCAACCATGAAATCGCGAAAAAAAATTCAAACTTTTCATACATTTTGATGGAGCAAAGTTAATCTTTTGTATGAAAAGTTTGAATTTTTTTTTCGCGATTTCACGGTTGGTCCCGTAGTAAAAGTTGTTCATATTGATGAGTAGTTTCACCCCTTAAAGCATTGCCGGTGTTTTACAAATAACCCTGTATAAACGATCACCAAAATAATTTTCCACCACCAAAACTTGCTCCCAAAACCATAGACTTAGAATATTTTCGCTTCCCATCTATGCCCAAAACAGATAAATTAATGTTCACCAAAACGAATTATGCTCACCAAATACTGTTTGACTGGTCGCGGGACTTATCTCATTACCGTGACCCCGGAACGTAAAGGGCTATTGAAGGAACACCATGGATTTTAGTCAGTACAAGTCTGACAGTCCCTCCCGCCCTGCCCGGGGTGGGAGGACTCATTTGATGATTTTACCACGATAAAAAAAATAAAAAATAAAAAAGAATTTGAGCCAAACACGAACTCTGTCACAGTAGATTTAGGTGCGGTCTTTGGGCCACCCCTAAGCCGCGAACATGTATACACACAAAAGATAGTTAATGTTATAGGATATTTTGTCAACGCAATTTGGTGAGTATTTATTCCATAGTTTTTTTAAACTTAGAATATTTGGGAAGCGAAAATATTCTAAGTTTATGATTTATCCGTTTTGACACCATGTTTTTGGTAATAAATGAGTGCATTTCTTGGTAAGCGTTTAAAAAAACAAGCCGATTATTATTATAATACTCGGGTCTTTGATACTGCAAGTAGTTATGATAAGAACAACAGTGGTGGTTTTGTTGAGTGTTGTAACAATAACCTTCCGCTTAGTACTCAAATGATCTCTTCTAATCTCCTGTCAATGGTGCTTAACGATAGATAGTTACTCGTTCCTAAAAGATGTCCTTTAAAAAGGTCAGAGCGCAAATAGATAAATAATAGTAGTTTATGAAACTGTTGCATATATACTATATCTATATATCTTCGAAATAACATTAGAAATTTAAATAACTCCATTTACACTTTATTCAACCGATTTTGACTTCTATTACGTTGGTGACATGACAATTTACAGCTGCAGTAAACATTTTTTATCGTAAATATGTTTTTGCTTTTAATGCCATCCTTATGCGTACGGAATAGAAGTCAAAATCGGTTGAATACACTGTAAAAGGGTTTGTTAAACGTGTCTAATCTTATTTCAAACGGAGTATAGTTATGTGCAGTTTCATACACTATTTTATCTACACTCATGTTAACAAATTATAAAGTAAACAAACACAATAATGGCGCCGAAACCTAACAGTCACCGCGCATGCGCCCTAGAGTGCGCCACCATAGACAATGTGCAGCCGCTATAAAAATTTAATTGAAATCTGTGTACTTTAATAGAAAAAAAGTTATTTTGTGAAAAAAACTGTATCATAATAAAACTTTTAAATTTTATTAGAGTTGCATGTGCATAAAGTCTGTCATTTTAGTATAATTTTGGAATTCATAATCAGAACTTTACGATATGAGTGTAGATAGAGTATTTTATGTGTTTCTAGGTAGGTGATTACTTACTCCGCATCATGACAGATCGGGACATGATCCAACTACCAATTCAGAGCAAGCTGGGTCCTTGGATAGCTTCCAGAAGAACGGAGGAAGTCCAGAAGAAATATATGGAGATAGGAGGCGGGTCACCCATCTTGAAGTGGACTAATAGCCAGGGTAAGTTTTCCAGAACAATACAATCCGGCTCGAAGGACCAATGTTAGGGATCCTCGTTAATAAAGTTGCGGACTGTAAGTTTAGGTAATGCTGGTTTAATAACGGAACAAATTGCAAACGTGGGTATAGGCCTCTTCTCAGAATGAGAAGAGAAGCTCTAAGGCTTACATTCAGAGACGACAGAAAAGAGTCTAAGCGTGAACTTACGCTTCCATATGTCAATTTTACGAACAAATTTTGACAGATGGAAGCGTAAGTTCACGCTTAGACTCGTTTCTGTCGTCTCTGAATGTAAGCCTAAGAGAAGCTTACACGTTTCAAACCAGCCCTTAAGAAATGGCTTATAGAAAATTGTTTTTACACGATTACAGAATTCATGACATGTAAAAATATTAATATATGATAAATTTCAATAGTCATTCGCATAATATGTAACATTATTTTATTTTCAATTTGACATTTTATTATTATTTATATCTTCACTGACATTGTAATAACGAAATAATTATTTTATTAGCTTTGTTTCGATTTTTGTGAGAATGAGCTTTCTCCTAAATCATAAATATTTTATAAGTTTTGCATGCCGAGAGAACGGAGAGAGAGGAGGCAAAAAAAATAAAAATTAAGGCCTTTGTCCAGCACGCTGGCCTGTAGGCTAATTCACGTAACTAAAGTAGTGCAGTTGCCGCGCAGTTGTAATAAAGTATTGATCAAAATAACACATTTGGTAATCTTCTGCTTCTTCTTACGTTATGGCAATTGAGCCGATGTCGACTATTCTGCCATTTGGTAACCTCTGAGCTTCAGTGAGATACGCTCGCGTCAAGTTCCAGCGTCACTGCAATACGATCGGCGCGTCTTAAAATTACGTGAATTAGCCCTCTGGTGCGGACGGACTACAAACACCACCGACAACTTTATGAGGCCCTCTCTGGTGTGCAGGTTTCTTCACGATGTTTTCCTTCACCGTTAATACACTTGATAATCAAATTGCGATCCGCAAATAAATTCGAAAAGACAGAGGTGCGGGCCGGCAGGGTTAGCATTAGCACGATGCACGCTCGTAATCGGAAACGTCAAACGACTCAATTTTGACACCTCAAAAATGTTCTTTGCTTTGTTCCAATTCGTCATAGTCGTAGAACAAAGACGGTATTGATATTTTCCAAATTTATATTTTTGACTTGAACTGACATAAAATATCGAAAAAAAAAATGTATTTAATTATTACACATTTTCAAAATTATGTCATAAAATATTGTTCAAAATATAAAGTAAACTTAACTTCGGAAGCTGTAACGTGGTCGTTCTACGACTGCGACGAATTGTCGGGCGAAGTGATTTTAAAAGCATACCGCGCAATGTACCTATTTTGTTAGACTGTCAAAATTGAATCCATCGAATTCAAGTTTGAAGTTCGAATTCGAGTTTGAATTGATTGTTGCTGTCCAGTCGAAATAAAAATCTTTGACTTTGACTTTGACTTGATTGCGAGTGTGTATCGTGATTACCCTGCGGGTTCGAACTCAGACGCTCCTGCACGGAAGGCAAGCGTTTCATCGCTAGTGATCATATAGGTCGTATATTTTTTTTATTTTTTTTCAGGGCGATTATTAACTGAAAAGCTAGACGAAATATCTCCTGCCACAGCGCCACACAAACATTACGTCGCCTTCAGATACGTGCCGCCCTTCACAGAAGAGGCTTTTGAACAGCTAGAGAAGTGAGTCATCGTTTGTTAGGGGAACAGTTTACAAACATACATGTCACATGTAAAAATATAGTTCCAAGTGTCACAAACTTAGGGGCCGTCCATTAATCACGTGAGGCTTGAAAGGGGTGGGAGGGGGTTTAGCAAAAGTCACGAAATATCACAAGGGGGAGGAGGGTGTAGTAAGATATCACCTGTATTAATTTTTTCGAACGTGGCTTGATGAAACCTGTATTTAAAGATAATATTATAAAAAAAATATATTCTTTGTAGGTACTAAAAAATACACGTGATTTTGGGTAGGGGCGGGGGGGTTAGTCTTAAACCTCACCACGTATCACCAAGGGGGAGGGGGGAGGTTAAAAAAATGCTAAAGAAACATCACAAGATTAATGGACGGACGATTATTTGACCCCCATAATGGCGTCGCTGCCGCCGGTTTAACAATGTCATCTCCCTACAAAAAATACATTTTAAAGTCATTTTTGTTCTGTAGCGACGTTAGTTCCAATTTTGGTCACCGGGTCAGATAAGTTTGTGGCACTGTACGAACGGCGTATTTAGCATCACGTTCTGTGACCGTAGACAAAAAACAATCAAATCCAATCAGTAGTTTAGGGGCCATCCATAAAGTACGTCATACTATTTTGAGATTTTTTGACCCCTCAAATCAAATCAAATTATTTATTTGCTCAAATATGGTATTGTTACAGGTGTTATAAATTTAAGATTAGTTACAGCATATTCTGCCCCTTGAGGCGTGCAAACTGGATTTATACAAAACAGGAAAAAAAAAAAAAAAAAAAACATGCATATTATACCTATATTTATGTTAGTGCCCTTGGTATCTTATCTTCTAAGTATTCTTTAACACTATAATAGTTTTTACTCATTAAAAAGTTGTAGTTTACTTTTAAATCGAGATAATGGTAATTCTTTGATGGTTTGAGGGAGATGATTGTATACTTTAATCGACATGCAATATGCATTCCTCCCCCGTCCTTGTCACAGTTGATCACATTTGTGAGACTCCCTCCCTAGTGTGACGTCACATATTTGGCAATTTTACATCTACAAATTATTAAATTAAAACAGCAGTTCCGAAATTAGTTTTATTTCCATTTAAATTATTTTTTAATATGATTTTGAAATGTGACGTCACGAAACTTAGGACCTCTCCCACCCTTTGTCACATAATGTCACACTTCGTCAACCCCCTCCCCCACCCCCTTAACGTGTGACGTACTTTATGGATGGTCCCTTAGCCACAGGCACTAATTTAAAATTTCATAATTTTACACATATCACGATCTCTGGCATAGTTTGAAAAGTCTCCAACATAATTATAACCAAATAAGTTTATTTAAGTTTCTTTTTTTTTACAGAGATGGCGTAGAAAGGGCGATCATATTCTCACAGTACCCACAATACAGCTGCGCGACTACCGGTTCAAGTTTAAATGCAATAGCAGATTTCTATAGGACCAGGTTAATATTTAAAATTAATTAATTAATTAGAATAGATCTTTATTTCATGTAAACAATGTACAATGAACCGAACCGTGTGACTATATCGACCGCAACACAAAACTAAAAATATAAACAGCTAGCTAATCACGATGCACGCTCGTAATCGGAATCGACTTAATTTTGACACTACAACAGTGTTCATTGCGTTGCTCCAATTGTCGTTCAGTATAATTTTTAAAGCATACTGCGCAATGTACATTGTTGAACGATTCCGATTTCGAGTGTGCATCGTGATTACCCTGCAGGTCTGTGGGTGAATTTATAATCTATGCCGCGCCCAATCAAGCAAGGCACAGACTACAAACTATATTCTACTAGCTGACCCGGCGCACTTTGTACCGCCAATAAAAGAACTGTGCATCTACCTACCTACCTACCTACCCTACCTACCTACCTACCTACCCTACCTACCTACCTACCCTACCTACCTACCTACCCTACCTACCTACCTACCTCCCTACCCTACCTACCTACTTACCCTAGCCTATCTAATATATCTACCCTACCTACCTACTTACCCTAGCCTATCTACTATACCTACCTTACTACCCACCCTATCTACTATACCTACCTTACCTACCTACCCTAGCTTAACTACCATACCTACCCTACTATCTACCCTATCTACTATACCTACCCTACCTTCTCCTTACAATAATTATAACAAGCAACAAAAAAGAATTAGCGAAATTGGTCCAGCTGTTCACGCGTGACCAAGGGAAATAGGAATTCATTTTTAAAACGTTTTTATTAGCTTCACTTGTAACTAACTATGTAAAAAAATCTTGGAAGTTAAATTTGACCCACTTCCCGGTTTCCGATTGAGCTGAAATTTTGCATACACGTTTAGTTTGGATGACAAAAGCGTTTTATATATAGATATCTATGTCTAATGCAAGGTCCTGTTTTTCTAGTCCCAATCCCTTTATGGGGTTTACAACCTTAAATAATTATTTTTGTTATTTTTTTACAGATCAATCCCAAAAACGGTTCAGTTTAGTATGATAGAGAGGTGGGCGAACCATCCCCTTCTAGCCAAAGTATTCGCGGAGAGGATAAAAGAGAAACTAGATCTATTTGATGAAACTAAACGCGATGACGTACTAATATTGTTTACTGCACACAGTTTGCCGTTAAAGGTTGGTATTTTTTTATTAAAACAATGAGTTTTTTTAACCGACCTTAAAAAAAAGGAGGTTCTCAATTCGACGCGAATGTTTTTTTTTTTTCTTTTGTTACCTCGTAACTATCGACTGCGTGAACCAATTTTGATGATTCTTTTTTTATTTGAAAGCTGGTGCTTCCCGTGTGGTCCCATTTTAATTTGGTCCAGTTCTTACAATGGGATCCATGAGGAAACCATATAAGTCTTAAATTTACATTAAGTAAGTGCGCGACAAATGGTCGAATTACTCAATATCACGTCAACCAATTTCGATGATTATACTTCCGAAGTGGTCCCATTTAAATTTGGTGAAGATTTGATGAAGATCTTCGCCAAATGACCTTGCTCCAACAACAACTTTTTCAGCAAAGCAATCCATGAACTACCTATAAAATGGCGAAAATGCATAAATAACAATAGTATACATACTTTGATTGATTTAATATAATTATAATTTCATAAAAAAAAAGTTGGTTTGCTTTTTATTTATTTATTTATTTTATAAACATCTTATTGCTAACAGTTTTAACATGCACAATAAGAGATTACAATAATTTAATTTTAAAAACAATAATAGGTACAGTAAGGGGACAAAAGTCCAGTGGCATGTTAGAGTTCATAATCGCGTGCTACGGGGCGTACGCGCTGTTTGTGTGAGTGATGACTCAACGCACACAACGTAATGAGACGTCACCACACACACTCAGAAGTTAAATAAAACGAAAGAAAGAATACGTCTGTTTCACTTGTCAGTATGAATGACCTTGGACGGTCCATTCCACTGTTGTAATTCTATAATTCAAGAAATTGCAATAAGCACCAATAGCTGCATGCGTTATGCGTAGGATTTCGATTTACGAGGCGTGTGGGTTCGAATCCTTGGCAAAACATTGTATTTCTTTTTTTCATTTTTATTAATTGATGGATTCGCTTAATGATTTAATACTATAAATTAAGTGATTATTTTCTAGGTCATTAATGCAAAATTAAGAAAAATAAAAAGAATTATAACAAAATACGTTTATTTGTTTTAATTACAATAATAATCCTTACAGTAACACTTATTAGTTATTGAGGTAAGCTTAAAGTATTCGTTTTCTTGACGAAAAGAAGATTGAAACTAAACCTCAATCTTTTAATTCTTTAACTACCGACTAACTTTAATATGGCCAGCAATTACAACTTAAATCTTTTACCCCTCCATCGTTTACTAATAAACTCATGGTTAAGTTTATTGTTATCTCTTTTCTATGATATGAAAATGATAATGAGTAAATAAAAATGAAGTGTTTATTAAGGGGGTAAAGCACTTGCAAATTTTCAACATTTAGTATGATCTCCATTATTCTCGATACAGTCAAGTAAGTGTCGACACATTGAGCACAAGATTAAAACTTATTTACGTTCCTCTTATATTTTCTCATATCTAAAGAAAAGAAAGAAAGAAAACACATTTATTCAGCACGGACAGTGACAACACACGAGAGAGAAATAAAATAAAAATTAACTTAACCTTTAAACAGTAAAAAATAAAAATAAAACAGACACTGCATGCAATACGACATCATATAATACTTCCACATAACTATGTATTATTCACTATAGCGTGTGTTATCCTTACACCATAAATGAAGTTTTCCCTTTTGGCTAGATAGAATATTTTTTTCATCTGAAAATATAGTAGTTAATTGTCTCAGTTGAAGTAAGTATAAATATTCTCTTGCGAAACGTTCTTGATTTTCTGTCAAAAAGGGAGCTGGTCTTCGGTGATGCACACCTTCAGCGTGGAGTGCATGGCGAACAGTTAGTAATGACGTGTCGAATACTTCTGCAAAATATTTAGTTGGTTTAAAACCACTTGTTTGATGTTTCATATTCGTTCACCATGTGACATCACTGCCCGGCCTTCCACTTCGCTCTCGACTACCAAGGCTACTTTCTTCCTCATAGGTATCTCTTAACCCATCGACTCATAGCATTTTTCTAGAACAATAAAAAGAAATACTATTAAACATCTATAAGCAAAATACTAAAACTGATTACTATTATTATTATTATATATTCTATATTTAATATTATTTTGTTTCTAAATTATTATATTATAATAATTTAGAAACAAAATAACATTAAATACTTATATAACCTAACTTCCTTTTCCCTGAGGGTCTAGGGCGCCGGGGTCGGAATAATACACCGGGATTTTAAAACTTGTGAAGAAAGTCCGTTTCTATACATTATATTATAATGTATAGAAATAGATTATATATAAGTATATGTTATATATTAATATATAATAAAAATATATAATTATACTTATATATCTAATAATTAAAGAAACAAAACAATATTAAGAATAAAGTTATTAGAATTCTTATTCATCATTCAATAATCTAAATAAATAAACTTATAAATGATTTATCTTTTTCTATTGTTTTATTTGAACATCATGATCAATAATAAACATTTGAAAAATAATTAAAGGATCTTTGATTTAGTTTTATGTTTAATAAAATATATAAATTACTCACAGTCAGTCCGATTTCATTCGATATTTGTGTTTTATTTATAACGTCCACTTTTAGGCAGAGCAATAATAGGTATTCGCTCTCGCTTCGATAATAATACTATTGCCTGTATCTTGAAAACTTGATCCACAACACCACTATAATACATTTAACACAAATCACTAACCAACAATAACTTCCAACAAAGTTCTATCCGATCTAAATGACTGAGTCGTAACTAGGGCATCCAATCCGGAATTCCGGAATTTCGCAACTCCGGAATTCTGGATAGTTTTTCCGATATTTCAACTCCGGAATTGGGCTCAATTTATCGTATTTCGATATTCATTATTTTTAATTTAAAAATGTGTTTAATTTTATCTGCACAATTCTAACGACTTCTTTAGACAAGCAGCAGATGATGAAACTTTTATAAAACCAAAAAGCGACCAAATTTGCGAGATTATTGTTACTCTGCTACGCCAGCTTAATTACAAGCCCTACACTACAACTACCACTGAGCATGCAGAAAATCAAGATGACTCCTCGTCTTCTGCTTCTGATGTTGACGTTGCAGTTGATGATTTAACACTACAAGAACAGCTTGATAAAGAGCTACTTAAATGCCAGACAAAGCCCCGTAAATATACAACTAAACATTTTGACCTTTCTGGATTTGTCAAATTTGAAAAGGCAATGTATGATAATGGTGGAGAGCGAGGTGTATATCTGACACAAGCTTATAATTATTTAAATATCATACTTCCCACGAGTGTGGAGAGTGAACGGGTATTTTCAAGCGCTGGTTACTTTTGTAACCGAATACGAAGCTCACTCTCTGACAAAATGTTAGATTCGTTAATTCTCTTGAGAACTCATTATCAAGAACAGCGTAGCACATAGAGTAGACCGCTTTTCTTGATAGTGAGTTCTCATATATTTAAGTGTTTCTTGTGATAATTTTAATTATAATATTTGCTGTTTAGCCCTTAATTTGTTGATTTGTTTTAAAAAGTTTAATTAGACTTGTTTAATTTTATTGATTGTGATGTGAATTGTGAACTGATTATGTCATGTCAAGATTGTTGTTAAACATGATAAATGTGAGGAGAGACTTAAATGCTCATTTTAATATTTTGATTTTAACTACCTAGTAATGTCCAAACTACTCTAAAGCGTGACATTTCTTGTGTTAATTTAATTATGTTATTTTTCACTAATATTTGAAGGCTCTCAAATTGTTAATTTTTAAGTTTTTAAAAAGTTTAGACTTTCCTAATTTTAATAATATTGTTAACTGGCTTACTCAAAGTTAACTGGCAATGTCGTATCAAGACTAGAGTTGAAAACTGCGGAAAGTTTCAGAAACTTTGGAAGTTTTCCGGAAGTTTACCGGTAATATTCCCGAAAACTTCCAAAACTGCGGCAGTTTTGGAAGTTTTCAGAAATGATTTTTTACTTATAAAAACAGTAATTGGGGATACTTTATACTTAAAATATGTTACATTTAGCTAGATTTTAAATATTCGAACACAGCGAGCACGGGACGGGATGCGGGGTAGGGTACAGGTTAAAAATAAATATTTCCAAAACTTCCGTCACACCGCTCGGTGTTTACATTATGCCCGTTGCCTTCGTATGATTTATGCCGATTGAATACAAAACGTTATTTCATCAATTTGCTTCAATAGGTACCATAAATAATTAAAATAATAAAAAAAACAGAACTAAATTAAAGGATCATTTTCATTTGCCGTTATTGATTCTGAGTAATCCCAAAGCAACGAATATGTTGATTTCAAAAATAGAAAAACATAATTTGAAAACTTCCAAAGTTTCGGAAGTTTTGGAAGTTTTCAGGAAACTTTCCTCAGAAAAGGAAACTTTCCTGGAAGTTTTCAACTCTAATCAAGACTGAGTTAAAGACTAATGTTAAAAATGATTAAAAGTTACTCAAGGTATTTTTGGTTTTTTTTTTTTAATAATTTCGGATCCAGTTCCGGAATTCCGGAATTCCGGAGTTGAGAGCCCAATATCGTAAATTAACTCCGGAATTGAAAACCTTCCGATACTGGATGCTCTAGTCGTAACTGCATCTGTCTACCTTACAGAAATCGAAATAATTTATTTAAGTTTTTGTTGTCTACCTACTTACTTTACAATTTATAATTGAACAAGACAACGCGATAGGCTTGTTATTATTATCGAACCATATTTTATAAAACTTTACAAAAACTATAACTGCACGTGAGATTCGAACTCACCGCATACCTTTGTACCGCATACCTACCACAGCACCTTACCCGCTACGCTAGCATGCCATATTCTAAGACGATTGAAATTATGTAATACAATCGGTTGCAGACAACAGTGCGTGTGTGTGAGTTTCTATAGATGAACATGAACACGATATCGAGTATAGAAACTCGTAAAGAAGGTCGTAAGTCAACTCATTAGTGTTAATCTATTGCTTTGTGAGACTGCTACTGCATTAATGACCGAGACTGTACATTTGATAATTAATAAAAAAACAATTTACATTTATAATCAATATACAATGATAATAAATTAATTAGATCAAAACAATTTCATTCATGTCAAAAAAAAATGCCTTTTCCAGTGCACTGATAGCCTAGCGGTTGAACGCTTGTCTTCCATGCAGGAGGGTCTGAGTTCGAACCCGGCCCACACCTCTGACTTTTCGGATTCATGTGCGGATTAGAATTTGATTATCACTTGCGATAACGGTGAAGGAAAACATCGTGAGGAAACCTACACACCTGTGAGGGCCTCATAAAGTTCTCGATGGTGTGTGTAGTCCGCCCGCACCAGGCCAGCGTGGTGGACTAAGGCATAACATCTCATTCTGAGAAGAGGCCCGTGCCCAGCAGTGGGACAGTAATGTGCTGAATTTATTTAATTATTTCTGCTTTTTCCATATAAAACTCCAATTTCTTATGTAAGGACCCAATATCCGTCCGTGTTCTTGTTCGACTGTACAACACTTTTGGGAATACAGCTATGTTACATGTTATGCTGTTCTAGGCTGTATCCCGAGGCGATACATACCCTCACGAGGTTGCAGCAACAGTTGCAGGGACGATGTTGCAGCTCGGTGTCCCAAATCCACACAGACTAGTCTGGCAGTCCAAAGTCGGGCCGTTGCCGTGGTTGCAGCCTTACACCGATGACGCTATTAAGGTAACATGAATGCAGAAGTTGTCTGTCATTTTTAAAGGTTTCATTTACTGTTTAAAATAATGTTCATTTTACTATACTCCGTTCGAAATAACATTAGAAATTTAAATAACTCCATTTACACTTTATTCAACCGATTTTGACTTCTATTACGTTGGTGACATGACAAATTACAGCTGCAGTAAACATTTGTTATCGTAAATACGTTTTTGCTTTTAATGCCATCCTTATGCGTACGGAATAGAAGTCAAAATCGGTTGAATACACTGTAAAAGGGTTTGTTAAACGTGTCTAATCTTATTTCAAACGGAGTATAGTGTGTTTCATATTTTTGAATACCTTGACTGCTCGGAAACCACTGGCGTTTTGTTTGCTACCATAATAATGGCGGTTTGAATGACCTAATATATACGACGTTTTTGTTGTTCCGATATATTTGCCCAAGATGGGTGTTCTGAACAATTAGACTACCACGGTTGACAGGATATCTGTGATCACTTTAGATGTTTCTAAATATTGGGTCACTTTGACTGTCCCTAACTACAGGGTGACTGATAGAACGAGGGAAGCATTGAAGGAGGGTGTTGTACTTATCATTATGAACAACTTTTACTATGGCACCAAAGCGGAAATCGCGAAAAAAAATCAGTTGTTCCATACATTTTGTCGATTAATATTGAATTATTTATATGGAACAGCTGATTTTATGTCGCGATTTCAGGTTCGGTCCCATAGTAAAAGTTGTTCTTATTGATGAGTACAACACCCTCCTACAACGATTCCCTCGTTTTACCAGTCACCCTGTATATGATGCTGACTGTATATAATTAATTTCAAATAACAAATAAAAGCTGCAGTAGATTCAAAAATTATGTAAGTATTAAGATCGGGCAGCGCGGCGTGTGTGTGTCAGAGTAGCCGAGCGCGCCAGGTCATGTGGTCGAGTTCATGACCTTAGTGCCATTCATAATCATAGTGGAATAAAGGTTTTATGCAAACGGAAACATCAATTATTTAATTTAATTAAAAACATTAAAAAAATGTTCATTTTATTTTTTCTAAAAAGTGTTTTTGTAGGCTATAGATTTACCTCTTAAAATATTTTGCAATATTAAAATAAAACCTTATCTATATATTAATACGTGATGAGAAAACTTTGTACCCCTTTTTAAGCATATAGCGCGCACGGAGGGGTGCGAGATTTGGCATAGTTAAAGTTTATATGCAGAATTTATTTATTTATTTTACTTTACATAGAACGGCCAATACCAATTAAACTATATAAAGACAACTATTAAAAACATTAAATATCACAAGAAACACATTCATGCATTCTTCTCACAATACTTCATACATTCCGACAGAATCGTCTTCCATGCATCCGCAAACAAATCAAAGTCTGGGTTTGAGTCCAGGAGAGCATTGAGCGCAGTCATCGTCCGGGGTATGGGTGACTGAGAGTGCGCAACAGTTCGACATGAAGGGACCGCTAATAATTTATGTTTTCTGCTGCGACTATAATTATTAGGGACAAATAGCTGGCAGACTTGGTTATGAAGATCGGGGGCATCGATCATCCCTTTAAAAATTTTGCAGATGACGATCATCTGGTCATACGCCCGTCTTACCTCTATAGAATTAAAGAAGGAGTGCTGAAAGCTAAAATTGCGGTCGAATTTCGACCACAGGACGACCACTAGTACTTATAGTTTAGTTTATTAATTATAGTTTTTGTTCACAGTCATACGCGAAGCAAGGCAAGAGGAATTTAATTCTAGTTCCAATTGCATTTGTTAATGAACATATAGAAACGTTGCATGAATTGGATATTGAATATTGCATCGACGTCGCTAAAGAGGTAACAAATCATTATTTTTATTGAGAATTCTATGTTTGAGATAAACTACGATAACATGGCGCGCCCCTCCACATGACTGTTTCAATGTGTGTAGTCACATCCTTACCGAGCAACAAATCTTTGGATTTATTTTTGTTTGCCGGCCGTCTCAGTACGCACACATGCGTTGTGAGTCTTGGTGGCGCTTTGTAAATACTTTCAAATGTTTTGAATTTTGGACGGGCGCGCCATGTTATCGTAGTTAATCAGTTTTTTTTTTTTTTTTTTTTTAAATTATAATTCTCAAAACTGATGTTCAATTTTACATACAAAATAAAAAGCTTCAACATAGTATATCTGATTGACATCTGCTAGATGTGAATCTAGCAAGCATATTTACGTAAGACAATATAAAAAAAAAAAAAAAAACTTTATTTCGAGCATCTAGAACTATGTATTATCTAAGATAATTATGGAATTATTAGTTTTTTACTGCTATACTAAGAAATGATAGTAATTAAGTAATTAATTAAGTCACTGAGATTTGACTGAGGCTACAGAACCAGCAAAGTCATCCACTTCACCACGAATGGAATTAGCCAGATTTTTCAGAAAGTTTTTTTTTTTTTTTTTTTTTTTTTCTTCTGGACTATACTTGATTGAAGGTATAACCTCTATGAATACAAACCTGACGCATTTTATTTTATTTTTCAGGCTGGAATTGACCAAATAGAAAGAGCAACAGCGCCGAACGCTCATCCTACATTCATTAAGGCGTTGGCAGATGTGGTAGTGGAACACATGAAAACCGGGCCTAGTATCTCCAAACAATTTTTAACCAGGTAATTTTTACTCCATACTAATGTAGCGACATCTATCGCCACATAGAATAACTACTTACAAGTCAGCAAACTGACAACAGTAGTGGCGCGAAAATATGAATTCGACCAATCAGATTACGAGGCCTGCATCGCGCAAGGAAAAAGAATATCGTATCTAACACATATACAACTGTCCGACATCAACCGTCGGGCTTCGGCCCGCCAGGCTATCACCTCGCCTGGTCGGAGGATCCTCCCTTTTCAATGGAGGAACACCATACCTTGTTCTATCATACTAACATTACACAATATGTCCGGTTTTGTAGTAATAAAACTTTAAGGCCGGTATAGAAGAATTTTTTTATGTAGTGCACATAATTTATAGTGATTCAGTCTCTGTTCCTAAATGCAACCGCAGTATTGGGATACACTTTAAAACAAAACGAAAATTCGACTTAGTATAGGGACGCATAATTTACTAGCTCAAGTCATACAACATCAAATTTTTATTTTGTTTTGGAGTGAATTTTAGTAGAATAAAAACCAGGGGCTGAGGTAGCGTTAAATGCCTACTACGGTGGAAGAACCTGCCCTTAACGTGTGACGTACTTTATGGATGGTCCCTAGGCTATCACTCCTCAAAATAATATTAATGTAAATTAAATTTGATATTTTTCCAGATGTCCACACTGCGTGAGCCACAGATGTTATACCTCAAAAGAATTCTTCAAACACCTCTGCGGTGTCGAACACTCTCATGATCATGCATTACTACACTAAATCACACTAAATTATTAATTAAAACAAATCAGTTTAGATATCATTTTTAAACTTATCTGACCGGCAATGGCGTCGCTGCCGTCGCTTTTACCAATGTCATTTCTACACAAAAAATACATTTTGAAGCATAGAAATATGATAAACCTAGAAAAGTAGCTATTGAACTTTTCAAATGTAGTGGTACTATTTTATCAAATACACGCGCTTATGAGATTGAAAGAGACAGCTAGCTGTAATCGACTTGTCATTCAAGTCCAAATGAAGCCGGTTTTTGAAAGGTCATAACTAAAGGACTTCGCGATTTTCCTTAGGAATTGGTGACCAGACTGGTGACCATTGATATCGTAATACGGCTACATAATGATTCTGTTCTATTTGACGAGTGCCGAGATTATATATATATCTGTCTCTTTTTTACTCATTACGCTGCATATTAGATAGAAAAGTCACACTAACGCGTTACAGTTCAATTATATGTCAAAAAATTGATTACTCTTCTAGGCTTGTAATATTTCTATGTTTTGAAGCGTTTTAAAGACATTTTTGTTCTGTAGCAACGTTAGTTCCAATTTTGGTCACCGGGTCAGATAAGTTTGTGACACTGTACAGTTTTGCGACACTATTTTCGTAATGTAAATCCATCTTTAGTTCGACTGTAACAGTGACATTCTTCATCGTCAATGTTCCAATATCTTTTAGTTCGATAAATATCCGCTAATCCCCTCAAAGTTCAACAAATGTGGCGCTAGTGAGAATGCAATCCGATAATAAAATAACGACCGATCGAAATTAAGGCTCCGCCCATTGACCTACTACCACAATTGACAGCGGGTCTAGAACAAAATTCACGCAAAATGTGTCCCGAGTCAACCTATATAAGCGTAGGTACATTTAAAGTAATATAAAAAACTATAACATCCTAATTCAAACCGTATCGTCATTAGTAAACAGCTTAATTGTCCTCGCGACAATTTATCAGCCTATTCAACTTTTTCACAATACAATACGGCATTTTTGACGTGTACTCTGTCGGTTGACAAAACAAAGACTGGCGCGCGATTGGAACTCTTATTTCGTTATGGAACTCTTTTGTCTCTGACACTTGAGCGCGGACCCAAAGTCCATTTAAGTAAGTCAATGGCTCCGCCACACAAATGCGTTAAATATTAGCGATATATATTTTAATGAACAACTATATAACTAGGTAGCTGAAACCGAAAAAACCTCAATAGTTTATTATAATACTGCCGTGATTCTTTATAAGGCAGCCTTCTAACAACACTGCCTTTTGAGAAAATCGCGAAAACAGTCGTTCTTTTTACATTTTTATAATCCACTAAAGTGAAGCTAATATCTCAAAAACTAAATTAGATACTAAAAAAAGGGTTGGATAGACCGACGCGCCTTTTTTTCCTGATCACGCCCTTCATCATCTGCCTGACCTGTATCCCAACTACGTTGGGGTCGGCTCCCAGTCTAACCAGATGCGGCTGAGTAACAGTATTTTATACAGAGCGACTGCCATCTGACCTCCGCCACACAATTACTGGGAGACACTGATACCCTAAGGTTACACCGGTTGTCAAACTTTTTTTGGGTTGCTGACTCCCGTAACGACTGTCAAAGGTATTCGTATGACAACCGGGACCAACTGCTTAACGTGCTATCCGAGGCACGGAGGGGTCTCGATGTTCGAAGAAATGGTCACCCATCCAGGGACTGACCGCGGCAACCGCAGCTTAACCTCGCTGATCGACTGATCTGCGCGATAGCTATGTAGCTACGAGCGCCCAATTAAATCAAAATCGTTAAATGGTCAGATGACTGCCTTTTAAAGAATCACGGCAGAATACATTGTGAATTCTAAATAATTATTGTAGTCATGATATTGATTAAGTTTTCCATGGGAAAATAACTTTCGGCTTCCCATACTTATTGGTACGATCAGGGGGGCTAAAAAGGCCGCTTTAGATGAATCACAATATGATTCATATTACAAATGTCAAAATATCTACTTAATTGACAACTCTTAATGTCATCCGCATAAGGTTCATATTCAGTAATCATCTGTTTGACAGTTACTAAGCAGATCATTAGATGAATTGCTCAATGTGGCCTTTTTAGGCCCCCAGGTGGTCGAGTTTGTATTAGAGTTGAGTATAATAATTTATCGATATTTTAAAATCATTTCGTCATGCAGTGACAACGACAAAATCATCAGTCCTAAAATCATCACTCGATAATGACCGTGACTGAATGAACGTGAACTTCGGCTTGGGCTGTGACATGATAATGACAAGATGACAACATGCAATGCGTGAATGTGGTGACAGTTACAGAAAAATCATTAATGATTTCGTCATTGTTCCCATCATCGATTTTTTTTGTCATTGACATCGAAAAATCATTTCTCAGCCCATCTCTGGTTTGTATGTGAAGTCGAAAATTAATTTTGGCGCGTTCTTTGTTCCGATTGGTCCAATTCGAGCTCTTCACCAATCGGAGCGCAGAGGGCCGAGCACGAATGTTTTGACGTATGGTAACGTAAACGTAAGCAAATTTTGATCATAAAATACGATGAATCTATCGCATTTTTGTTCAATTTTATGCAACAAACACACTTTTTTCGTGAAAACGTAAAAATGTTGCATGTATTTCCAAAAAATTATACATTAAACGTGTATATTTGGTTCAAAACCATACGTCAAAACATTTGTGCTCGGCCCACAGATGCGCAGGTTTCCTTCACCGTTAACGCAAGTGATAATCAAATTTTTTATTTATATTTTCTTTAGATCAACGATTTGTTACATTGTTAGCTCAACTTATTTAGGAAAAGTTAGTTTAAATACCGATATTCTAAGATTACATAATTATTGTAGGTAATCTATAACTGCAGACTATTTCAAACTTTTTTTTAAACATGTAATTTTAAACATGCGTGGTTTATTTGTAAATATTGGTGTATGGTTTTTTTATATCAATAAATGTTTTTATTTGTTGTTATTTTATTTTTATTATCTGTGGCCCTTCAACGCTTCCCCCGTAATCATTATCTACCTAGACTTTTCCCAACTACGTTGGGGTCGGCTCCCAGTCTAACCAGATGCGGCTGAATATCAGTATTGTACAGAGCGACTGCCATCTGACCTCCGCCACACAATTACTGGGAGACACTGATACCCTAAGGTTAGACCAGTTGTGAGACTTTTGGGGCTGCTGACTCCCGTAACAACTGAAACAATTTTTTAAACCGCACAAACGGTACGTGTCGCCGCACAATGGTTCCGTTTCGAAAATAGGTGGACTTACGGTCGGAAGTCGGAATTTAGATCTGATTCTTTTTTACATAATAGATCTCAGTTAATCCTGACAACTTTTGTCCTGAAGAAAATCTGTAAAAAGCTTAGTTTTTGAGAAAAAAAATAATGAATTATTTTTTGTATGGAGGAAAACAGACTTTATTTTATTTCTCAAGTTGAATCAATTTGGCACGTGTTTTGTTGGTACTGTGTGGTAGCCCTAGTTATATTCTATCTGTAAAAAAGTTTTGTTTATGTAAAGAGAAATGCTATAGGTTTTCTGTTTATACCAGTGACGTTAGGAAACCAAAGGACTTGTCATGTTTAACATTATCTATAGGAAACGGACGGAAAAGAAGCTGGCGGTCCGCCATTATGATTTCTCACCTGTCAGTCGCTATGTCAGGTACATCAGCTGTCAACGCGCTTTATTTTTGTACGTAATTAATTCATATTTCCTTAATCTATAGTGATATTGTGTATTTATTAAATCAAAACAAGAACTGACTTTATAAACAATATGCCGAACTGTGGTATTATTGGGTGCGGCATTAAAAGAAGCGGAAATCGACCAAACATAACATTGCACCGGTACGTACTTTATTATTATGAAAATATGTCCCAATAGACACAATTCTAATAAGTTTATGCATAATTGAGAAAGCTTGGCAATATAGCTACATGAATTTAACATTTTGCCTATGATTTCATCACGTTTTTCAGTATATTTCGTGAAAATTATTTGTTGTTGATATGGAGGTAGTGTTGTCCGCTCATGCATTTTTTATTGTCGATACTCTACTTTTTTATTATTTTAATTTTAATATTATATTTTCTTATTGTTTTAATAATGAATAAAGGAGATATTAATACTTCGTTTCTAATATTATTGTTTTTATTGTCTCGCAGGTGTGAATAGTAAAGTATTCCCCTCGGGGATAAAGGTGTTCACGTCTTGGGCGAGCATGAATCCGGAGCTCAGAGAGAGGGTTTAGACTAGAATTCTGAATGCGCATAACATAGCGCCCGTGCCGTAAGACACTACTTTATACCCCTAGTGAAAAATATTTAAAAATGTAAAATTGTATGGTTTATAAATTAATAAAAAAAGGATTAATATTATTAGCTTGTTTCATTTGCCTTGTTACGTGATGCCTAATATTAGTCTCGTATGGGTTCAATTTCCGCAAGGAAGAAATTGTTGTATAGCCTTCGGAAGTATCTACTTTTACATCCTGTCCTACCCCTATCCCTTTCCTTTTCCTTGAATATTACTTAGTACATACTACCTATTCATAGTAATATTATAAAGAGAGAAATCCTGATTGACTGACTGACTGACTGACTTATCATCAACGCACAGCCGAAACTACTGAAGCTAGAGTCACGAAATTTGGAGAGTAGGTCCCTTTTGTATTGTAGGCAAGCAATAAGAAGAGATTTTTGAAAATTCTGCCCCTAAAGGGGGGAAAAAGGGGGTGAAAGTTTGTATGGGAGTCCCTTAATTTTTGAAGTGAGAAAGATGAAAATTGGGATTTAGGCTTTTGGTTACAAATAAAGAAACACGTGATTCTGCATTTTTGGAAATTCATCCCCTAAAGGGGCGAAATAGGGGTGAAAATTATTTTTGAAGTGTAAAACGTGAATATTGGGATTGTTTTTGAAGTGAGAAACGTGAAAATTGAGATTTAGGCTTTTGTTTAGAAATAAAGAAACACGTGATACCGCGTTTTTGGAAATTCATCCCCTAAAGGGGCGAAATAGGGGTGAAAATTGTTTTTGAAGTGAGAAACGTGAAAATTGAGATTTAGGCTTTTCGTTAGAAATAAAGAAACACGTGTTTCTGCGTTTTTGGTAATTCATCCCCCAAAGGGGCGATAAAGGAGTGAAAAATGTTTTTGAAGTTAGAAACGTGAAATTTTGTATTTAAGCTTTTGTTTAAAATTAAAAACAAAATCGGTTTCGAGTTTTTCGAAATTCAACCTTTAAGCGGATGAAATAGTTATATGAGAGTCCGTATTTTTTGAAGCCGAACGATTTGTTAGAAGTCAGGAATTGATGAAAATTAAAAAGTATCTACCGGCTAATTTGTACCCGAACGAAGTCGGGACGGGCCGCTAGTATTATATAAACAGTTCTAACAACAACAAAAAAATAAATATTCGATTGCAAAGTTGTTCCCGAATAGTACGGAATAACTTCACCATAGATTATACACTAATACTGATAAACTTCACTGTCCCCTGCGACGCCGAACGTTAACCGGCAAATACCTTGAGCAAAAAGCGGCGTGGTGTGGGAAAGTTCGCGCACATAAACTGTCGTGAGAGAGAAGGACAAAAGAGACTAAAGGTCACCTTATTAGATGTTTGCCGATCTCTATACGTACCTGTAATATCCTCTGTTACTAAGTTAAAGCTATAAAAAAACGTTACGAGAGCTTTCTAAATTGGAACCTATGTTGGGATAATTATTATTTTAAGCCTTTATATTGTTCCACTGCCTGTTGGGGTAAGATATTATTTGGTTGGACGTTGCCTTAGATTGTCCTTTGAGAGCGACCTATATCAACATTTCTGACAGCATATCGACAAACATATCGAATGGCATACGGGTGCATCACTACACTAAGCCGCCATTTAGATTTCTCGATAGCTTTTGTTTTACACCACAGACTACATAGTATTCACGTTGTTTTGTAGTCATGCCAGGTCCTTCTCGTAAGAGAGGCTTCTTACGTCATTGGTTTATACTCGATAGAAGGACTCTATCCTATGTCTATGGACTCTATAGTATTATTGCTCTTATTGTTAATATTGTCTGTCTACGCGACAGTCTACGAGAAGTAGTTTCTCAGCTGGAAAGGGCAGTCCTGCCAACCATTCCATAATTTAATTGGGTCAATGACTAAAGAATCCTTAATTGGGTCGATGTTTACGATCGAATTGGTGTAGCTCAGTGTAGCTATTGTAGGTACCTCATAGAAATAGGTACTATATATTATCTCTATGAGGTACCTTCATTTCATACGTATTTAAGGGAAAGTCTAAGTCGTTAAGAATTGCTTAAACAAGGTAGGTCCCGCAACAGTAGATAGTGTAGATACCATACCAAGACCGTTTCCAAGGGGTTTGAAATTACACCGTGATGTTAAGGTCAATCCAGAAACGATTGTCTAGCGATTTATCTTCCAAGATAAGTCCCGACGACGGCATTCGATTAAAAAGTTTTTCATAAGTTGTTTCTAATTGCCTGTTTTGTTCGACAGTTGTAAACTACTGTTTACAACTGTCGAACAAAACAGGCATAAAGGGATACGACCTACTGGTCGTATCCCTTTATGCGCCAACCACAGAACACAGAAAGAGGTCTTTTCTGTATTCTGTGGCGCCAACCCTAGAAAATAGATGGCGCCCATGCAGCCATGACGGGTATGACGACTCGAAGATACTACTATAGGTTGTGGCGGGAATTTAATTTTTTTCCAGATTTTTACTATTTTGCATATTTAAGAGTTTGTGATAAGTATTTAATTTGGTTAATTGCGGAAATAGTATACCTACAACACCAACATAATAATTTTTTCATCCCACCATCTCGGAAAGAGTATTTTTAATCTTCAATATCTGAGTGGAAAAGCCGTTTTTATTCTCTAGAGGATAAAGTAAATTTTCATCCCACCATCTCGGAAAGAGTATTTTTAATCTTCAATATCTGAGTGGAAAAGCCGTTTTTATTCTCTAGAGGATAAAGTAAATTGAATTTAGAACATCGTGTGCACTAAGTTTGTGAATTAAACGTTTTTTTTTGCATTTAGTCATTTCCTCGCTGAGGTGGAATGAAAAGTTACGTGTTGCACTCGAGTGCAAAGATTTTTCACCTCGTGCTCTTTTGATTCCCTCGCTAGCGCTCAGGATTCTAATTTTGAATTTAAATTTTAGAATCCTTCGCTTGCTCGGTCATCAAAATTGAACACGCGGTTAAAAAGCAACTTTGCACTCTTGTATAACAAATAACTATTAATTGTATTATTTTTAAGTAGGTACCTAATTGCTCCAAAATCATTTTGTAATCTTTCTTGACAATGTACGAGTACCACATGCAAATCCAGTATGTATTACGTACGTATGTAAGTACTTCACAACTTTCTCAACTAAACCCATTGACAGTTGGTCTGCGTAAGATTGCATACTGGTCAATATGTCACACGCGCGCTAAATATGTAATCACTAGGTTGTTTGCTGTATGTCACTTGAAAAGGATGTGTGTTTTCGACATCAGGTAGGTAATAGCCTCGAAATGTCCGGCTAACAATCCACTGATTCTTCACGCAACTGTTATCCGGTCTACAGAACACAGAAAGAGACCTCTTTTTCATGTTTATTTATTTATTTAATAATTTATGTACACACATGAAAAGACACAGAAAACATAAATATATATATTATTATTGTTCTGTGATCCGGTCCCTAGACGTACGTGATGCCCATCAGATTTCATGTAAATAAATAAATTCAGCCCATTGCTGTCCCACTGCTGGGCACGGGTCTCTTCTCAGAATGAGAAGGGTTAGGCCGTAGTCCAGAGGGCTAATTCACGTAATTTTAAGACGCGCCGATCGTATTGCAGTGACACTCGAACTTGACGCGAGCGTATCTCACTGAAGCTCAGAGGATATCAAATGGCAGAATAGTCGACATCGGCTCAATTGCCATAACGAAAGAAGAAGAAGAAGATCACCAAATGTGTTGTTTTGATCAATATTTTATTGCAACTGCGCGGCAACTGCACTTCTTTAGTTACGTGAATTAGCCTACTGCACGCTGGTTTGGTGCGAGCGGACTACACACACCATCGAGAACTTTATGAGGCCCTCTCAGGTGTGCAGGTTTCCTCGCAATGTTTTTCCTTCACCGTTAACGCAAGTGATAATCAAATTGCGATCCGCACATAAATTGTAAAAGTCGTCGGTGCGGGGTCGTACTCAGACTAGACATGTGCGCCGATGCCGGCTTCGGCGTCATCGGCGTCATCGGCGTGGATGGTCGGACGGAGACGGTTGTTTTAGATACAATGCAGACATATACTAGTAAACTAAACACTAGAAATGTCTAAATATATGCTTATTGGATTATTTCGACGTATTTGTATACGCAAATTCAATAAAATACCATTTTTATATGACCATAATTTAAATAGCGCGTTTTGCCTATAACTTCGTCCGTCACAGTCATTTGGCGAATAAGTCTGCAAAATTTTGATTTTAATAAGATTTTCACCATCCACGCCGATGACGCCGATGACGCCGCCGCGGGCATCGGCGCACACCTCTATCTCAGACCCTCCTGCATGGAAGGTAATCGTTCAACCGCTAGGCTACCACTACTTTCATGTATTATTTATTTATATATATATATATTAATTAATACCTAATTTACAAAATACCACAATTACTTATCAATAACATGGCGTCACGTCATATGACGCCGAATCTGTTTGCGCCAAAAAGTGGAAGATAAACATTCGTGGCGGGAAATTTAATATTTATACAGTTTTACTAAGATCCTACCTTTCTAGTCTCATCATTATGAACCACTTTTGCTATGGGACCATCCTTGAAATCGTGAAAACAATTCAAGTGATCATTCAGTAAATCATTTAGTAAAATACTTACCTACATAATATTGGATTATTTGTATGGAACAGCCTTATTATTATTTTTCGCGATTTCTTTATTGTTCCTATACTAAAAGTTGTTCATAATGATGAGTACAATTTATCCCCTAAAGTGATCGAGATATAGTATATTATTAGGTTCGACCACAAGTTCTTCGATTTCGGCATTGCTCCAAACTTTCCAATGTACCTACCATCCTTTTTTTTTGCCGGACCCAAGATCTTATGGAGAACTATTCTTTCCATAAAAGAAAAAGAAAGAAAAGTAATTTATTTGGTTCCAAATTTGAATCAACACACAAAAATAAAATACCAAAAAGGAAGTCCCGCCCTTGCCGTTTGTAATACACATACCTGTATCAATAAATAATAAACCTGATATATAGTTTAAAAAAACTATAGAACACGCTTTAGTCATCCAAACTGAACGTGTATGCAAAATTTGAGCTCAATCGGAAACCGGGAAGTAGGTCAAATTTTACTTCCAAGATTTTCTTACATAGTTAGTTAGTTGCAGGTGAAGCTAATAAAAGCGTGTTAAAAAATGAATAAAAAATATACAATAGCCTGTAACTATAATAAATAAAATATACTGCGTTATTTGATAAACAAGAGAAATTATAGCTATTCCTAACTTGTAGGCTCTATGCTTGTAGGTAACCTGTTATTAGTCTAGACATCTAGATTATCATGAAAGACAATACCTATCTCAGATAATATTATATCTATTTTCTACGTTCATTGTTCTCCCGTTTCCATAGCTTTGGTCAACAAGAAGTCCGACAAAGTAGGTGCCTACTTTCTTACAAATCCATAATATGCGCCAACAAGGGCCATTGATAGCCATTGTGAACAAGCACTTAGGAAACCACGTGCGGCGTGCCGCAAGACAATCAATAGGTACCTACCTATATTACCTATGTAGGTACCTACTTATATCTTAAAATTTTGAGAGAATACCAAAGTACTAATAGGGTCAACTAGGTATGTGTAAAATAATCACATCTGTATGTACAAATGTTACGAGAATTTGTGTCACGAAATAATATTAGAACCGAAGTAGGTATTTCTTAATTGAACGCAAATTGAAAATAAATCGTATTGTATCGTCACGATTTAAAAAAGCTAAAAGTATTCAGCAAATCAATTGACAATCTCACGCGAATTGTACGTATTCCTATCTCTTTCTCGTAAGATAAAGTTGTGCGGAATAGAAAGAGATAGAGAAAGGAAGTAATATGGCCGATTGACATCAGCTGTTGTAAATGTTACTGACTTCACAGCGCGACTATTTCATTCATTTATCTTTAGTTACCTCGCGAATTTCTCGGAGTGAGCGCGTGCATAATCGTTCTCTTAATTTTAAAATGTAAACAAACAGTTTTTTATTACTTTTATTGAGTGAAAATATCTCTTTTATTAGCGAAAATGTACCTAAACATAGGTTACGTGTTGTGTTTTGTGATGTTCCAGTGGTTAAACTATGTGTTTTGTGATACAATTAGTGCACATAAACATGTTCACTGCACACACGAGCATCCAAAAGCTGACGAAGTGAGTAATTATTACGAATAATGTATTTTTAAATCTATTTTGTGCAAACTTTTAGGTTATGTCAAACCATAAACCACTGAACTAACCAGTCTAGGAATCAATTGTTTTGGCATCTGTTTTGTCTAATTAAATTAACTAGTACGCCTGTATTTATTAAATTCTATTGTCTGAGCGTTTAATTTATCTCTTTGTTTTATATTCCATATTCAATAGCGATTGATGATTCGTTTGAAGACAAGACGTGAAAACGAGAATTGAGAACCAGACACTGATCAAGTTTTGTTTTATTTTGGCAAAAGTTTTAATTATTCTGCCAATATAAGTACCTACTTTTTTAATTTTGTTTTTATAGGTTTGCAATAGTGTTCGGTAGTTATAGGTGTAATAAATGAGTCTATTTAATTTTATCTCTGTGTTTATTATTTAATAGTTAGTAACACTGAAACAACTTGAAACAAATCTTTCTACATAAATAGGTACCTACCTACCTATTTAGAAAATAATAAAATGCGCGAGAATGTTTTTTTTTTTCTTAATATTATTTGAATGACGTGACAGTAAGTATAGCAAAAAATTACACTTGGCACACGTAAAACTCTTTTTTCTGTGATCAGAGTGTAAAACAGATAAACCATACACTTACGGAAGTTTAGAAAATTAATTAAAAACAATAATTAATTTACCAACTTACTATCCATTGTACACACTACACACTAACTTGTTGAATATGACAATATAATTGCTTGAAGCACGCAAAATAATGCAATTTATTCAAATTTTATTAACGATGCAGTACATACGTATGTTCACGGTACATTTGTCTCGCGTGACTGTAAAAACGCAAGAAATACCTACCTATCTATGTTTATGTAAACTTAATTATTAGAGATATAGGTACTTATTAGGTATGGTGGCATAACGCACGGAATTCCTGTGCCATAAAACAAAGAGACATTTGTGACAATAAGTAGCTTCTGGCTGTATTGGCTCAAATTCCTTTGCTTGTCCAAATAAGAACGAATCTACCAAAATTAAAAAAAATACTAGATACCTAATCGGTACCTTATAGTTATTATTACTAGTGGTAAAATAATAACTTTATGATCGGTACACTCAGGCTTACATTCAGAGACGACAGAAACGAGTCTAAGCGTGAACTTACACTTCCATCTGTCAAAATTTGTTCGTAAAATTGACATATGGAAGCGTAAGTTCACGCTTAGACTCGTTTCTGTCGTCTCTGAATGTAAGCCTAAGACTCGAACTGACAAAATTAAAGTCTGCCCCGGCTGAAATAAAAATCTCTAGAAAAAAAATAGATTTGACTTCGACCCTTACAATATGGTCCTTAGTCTAATATTCGACCACACAATTGATAGAGTATAATAAGTAGGTACTTCGGCGCTAGATAATAAATAACTAACAAAAGAAGATGGCTCCATCCCCTTTGCCTGTCCAAAGGACAGATTTCAACAAAAAAAAACTATATGTCTATAGCTTTGTCCACTCAAGATTTTATTTGCGATCGATAGATTGTTTTCAAGGATGTTATAGATACTTATAAATGGCAGGAAATGTTATATCAGTTAATTAGCATAACATCCCGCGCAATCCGTTAAAATAATAATTAAGAATCTGTTATAGATAATTATGATTACTACGCCATTATCGTAGTAAAATAAGAATTATTTTTCTATGTACAGAGCCTGACAGTATTTCCCGTAATTTCACAATATACCGCAATATACTGACAAATTTTGACATTTATAAACGTCAAAATATTTTGAAAATACTGACATTGTCTGGGCCTAAACGTAGTGATTACATCTCTTTGTCTGGGCCCTACAAAATATGCGATACGTATTCGATCTAATATTTCGCATTTTATACATAGCATCGTAACTTTAAGTTGTTGCAGAATAAATTGCGAAGGATAGGAATTAACTCAGTACTTATTATGTCTAGATGCAGTAACTTCTACAAACTGGTTGATGAATAAAACCTGTTTCATCTGACCTACCGAGATACCGATACCGCATTACAAAGACCTTTGTGGCTTGTGTTATTGAACTTTGAGCGCAGTGATCCGTATTGTCTGTTTATCCAAGAGTTGGTTTCTCAATAAAGTTGTCTATGGCGTTCAATTTCAGGAAATAAGTAATGAGAAAAATGAATTCTCCTTTAGGAAAAGGTACTGGATTGTCCTTAGAAAAGTCTATATTGTCCGAACGGTTAGGCAGATGTAGGGCCACCAGATAGCAGGAATTTTCCGGACATAAATTAGGAATTAAGACCCTCGTGTCAGGAAATCGGGAAACATTTGAATTTGTCAGGAATTTTTGAAAAAGAACTAATAAATTATTGAAATTGACATATAAATTATTGAGTAACTTTTTGCTGCCTTCGACGAGTCCGTATACAAAGAAGAAAGAGAAAGAAAGAAAATTATTATTTCTGCAAAAACATGACACATGCATTCATCACACGCAGTCATCCAAACAAGCGCAGGCAACAACAGCAACTTGCGGTACAATCACTGAATCGCACCACGTGACTATACCGACTGCAACACAAATTAAAAACAGCATAGTGCATAGCATATAGTCATTAAAAGTTGGACTGCTTAATTAACATGGTTAAATATACAAAAATAAAAAATCAAAATTGAGTTTTCGCGTCTATTGGTTACCATTCACAATCAGCTCAATTTTGTTTTTTTAGTACATACGCGGTATTTAGCAGTCTTGTTTACGCGGTATGGGATTATCAATGTCGACAAAGCATTATCGTAAAATGTCAGAAAAAGTTATTTTTCAATCTGGTAACTTTAGGCAGAAATGAACTGTTGTACATCGACATTTCGTGCTGTTATTAAGCCGTGTAATAATAACATAATTGAGGGAAATATAGATGGAAGGAGAGGTGGAGGAAGGCCACGCACAAGTTCATCAGCTTCTTTTGCCCTGTCCAAATAAGAGCGGAAAAAAAACATTGGTAAATTCATCTCAAGATAAAAAGGATGTTGCTATTTAGTATAGCAACATCCTTTTTCCTTCACGTTCATCACGTTCTGCACCTTCCGTGCAAAAACCGAGCGTGAAATGGAATACTTTCTTTTAGATTTTATTAAAGAATGTCTATGAAAGGAAAGTGACTTACATAATGTGATCTACCGAAGCGTTGAGACGAACAATGAGTGAGGTAGACTATTTCGTGTGAAGAGCCTGTGGAATTCTCTCCCACACTCTATTCGATCCAGCTCATTTCCTGACGTCTTTCAGAAAGGAGTTAAGGAACATTTCATGTCTGCATGATTTTCTTTTTGTTGTTTGTATGTATGTATTTATTTAGATATATATAATTATATTATATAGTTTATGTATCTATTATGGTCGCCCAGTGGTCGAAATTCGACCGCAATTTTACCTTTCTACGCTCCTTCTCCATATAAACTTTAAATAATGCCAAATCTCACACTCTTCCGTGCGCGCAATATGCTTAAAAAGGGGTCGCAGGGGTACAAAGTTTTCTCTTCGCGTATTTATATTATGTAGATTAATGATATCTAATTAGGGTATTTTAATTGTATTGTAGGCTTGACTTTCTCACTTTTTGTCCTCATATTTTTCAAAGTACGAGCTGGGGGGCTAAAAAGGCCGCTTTAGGTGAATCACAATATGATTCATATTATGAATGTCAAAATATCTACATAATGGACGACTCTTATTGTCATCCACATAAGGTTCATAATCAGTAATCATCTGTTTGACAGTTACTATGCAGATCATTAGATGAATTGCTCAATGTGGCCTTTTTAGGCCCCCTGATGCTCGTGGATTCTCTCGCATCATAGAGAAACTGCTATGGCTAAAGATAAATACTTGAGAAATACAAGAAACCCGAATAGGTTTGTCTTGCCCTTTCAGCCAAAAACGGCCTTATTTAGTAATATATAGTTGTTACGCAATGTGTATAAAGATTTTTAATGCTTTGCCCTCGGATATAATAAATCTACCTACCCGATACTTTAAAGTTAAACTAAAGACGTGGCTATCCGAGATAAATTTTTAAACAATTAATGAATTATTGACATATAAACAGAAATGACATAGCTAACCTGACTTTTATTAATTCAATTCTCAATATAATGTAATAGAATTTAATACTCTGTACGCTTTGAGTATGATACTCAAAGTCTGTACGTAACCATTTGCATGCCTGCATGCTGCGTGTTTGCATGCCTTTATGGCAAAATATGTGATCCTACAACTATACTAACACCGATTATAACCATATTTTGTGCAAATAAATGAATTTGAATTTGCTATATGTATCCAGATAAAAAGTATCCTATGTGAATCCAGGACTGTCTATCTACCTGTGTGTCAAACTTCATCCAAATCCGTTCTACTACGTACGACTTCTTCTATATATTTAGTATCATATCGCTGCAATTCACGCGTCATGCCATATCATGTATGTTATGAATGCTATTCGATGTAACAGCGACCTGCTTCATGTGAATCCCTAACAGATAAACAAGAAACCAGTATGACCAGCTTCGTCACGAGAAAATTGATTATATCATCGGTGCTAAAAACTAAAACCGAGAGCAACGTGCGATCTAAGTCGTGCACGTGCAAAAAGATGACATTAAGAGCATTCATTACCGCACGTGACTTAGATTGCATGGTCTATTTTTAACCCCCGACAAAAAAAGGGTGTTATAAGTTTTTAGTGTGTATCTGTGGATATGTGTATCTGTGTATCTCTCTGTGGCATCGTAGCTCCATAACGGATGGACCGATTTCAATGCAGTTTTTTTAAATTGAACTAACTTTCTAACCTAACGGTCAAAATCCCCCGACCCCAACTAGAAAAAGAGCTGTAACTTTTACCGCTGAATAGATTTTCATGAAACATAGCTAAGATGATACCCGATTAAACTAGCTTTCAATTTAAAAAAATGCATTGCAATTGGTTGATCCGTATTGGAGCTACGATGCTACAGAGAGATACACAGATCCACACTACAATCTTATAACACTACTCTTTTTTGTCGGGGGTTAAAAAGCTACAGCGCGTTGTAAGCTGTTTTTTGCTCAATGAGTATTCGCGTTCTTTGGTCCTAACATCTATACTATATTGTGAAAATATTGAGAGTGCGTGGGCAACTCTTGTATTTGAGTTTAATTTATACGCTACTGAGCAAATTGGGTACTTTCATCCCGGTAAATCTAGCATGGGCGAAGCCCCGGGCTATTAAAAAGAAAACAAGAAAAATGGTTAAGAAATTTGTTTTTTGGTTGTATTAAACAGGTAGGTACTATTATTTATTCTGTGTTATAAACTTATTAAGTAATTACCTATAAGTCACAAGTTCATTTTCTACTGAACATAACTCCAGACAGAGACACTTAGGATTTCGCTTTATGATATTTTTATAATAATCCCAGTTCGTTGTCAGATGTAAGTAAAAATAATTAATGGCAGTATAACTCAGATGAAGAACCCGTATACTGACATTATTTTGACGTTTCAATGTTTTCCTGCATTTAAAAACGTCAAAATACTGTGGAACAATTTGAAAATATACTGCAGTATCAGTGCCGCTGCCGTTATTATTTACAGCAAGTAATTTATCCCTAAATGTCACAAATATCAAAATCAGCTAGTTGATAAATTAGCTCGGATAAAACGGCACGTTTACTTAATAAAATTAATCATGGAGTCACGTCTCATTTAACATTTTCAGACGAATAATTAAACGTCACATTTTGTTCAAGGTTTCAAAATTAGAATTTTATTTTGAATACCCATTTTAAAATGCAGAAAACATCTTTTTAATTAATTATAAATAATTCACGCAACGTTCTTCAAACGTGCAGAATTTGGTTAAATTTAAAGCTTGTTATTTCGCATTTAATATTAATTTGATGGACTCAAGTGGTAACAATTATTCTATGAAGCTATGGGAATTGCCTATGTCGTTGTGGAATTATTTTAATTTATATTAAATTACCATAACCATTCACGAAGACGCGCCCCTCTCTTCTTCCTAATCGCTTACACTGTAAGCCTTCCAGTATTGTCGATACACAGTAATTACCTATGAATGCACATCCACGCTACGTTTAATGGACTAAATTCACGAGAGCGTTACTGTCCATCGATGTCTATAGATATGCTTAGTGAACTCAAAAAGTGAGACGTGTCAGGTACTCCATTTTCAGAAAAATGGAGTGGTTGATCACCAGTCAAATGCCGTTTACAAACATAATTATTAATTTGTGTATTGAATAAAAAATATAATGTATAATAACAGTAGCTATTCCATTAGTGCATGTATCGCTGTTCTTTTTAAATATAATTCGAACATAGTTGAATTTAAAATTTGACGTCTTCAAAAAATATGTCTCATTTTTTTAGCTTCCCTTTGTATGACAGAACGTATCTATAGACATCGATGTTACTGTCAACTGGAAAGATGCGTCAAAAATTAGTGAGGGCGTCTTGGTGTATGGCACGATCTGCGGGTCTACCGCGTAACTAAAATTGTAATGAACATCGACATCGGTATTAAACTTCAATACGATCGTGAGAGCCTAAACTTTGAGCTAACTTGTATTTTTTTTACCGATCATGAAGATAGGAGTCCCACTATATGATAGGTAATTTTTTTAGGCTCTCACGATCGTATTGAAATTTAATACCAATGTCGATGTTCATTACAATTTTAGTTACGCGGTAGACCCGCTGCATGGATGCTGATTGTCCTGGAGGGTGATAATTCTCTTTTCCTGCGAGATCATCTCGGAATCAAGATTGCTATGAAATCGAACTATGAAATCTTGCAAATCGAAATTGTTGTTGTTTGTTTTGTTTGTTTGTGTGTGTGTTGTGTGTGTATGTGTTTGTTCTCGTACTTTTAGTTCAAGTCGTTTGTGTAATACGCATCGATGGTAATACGAGATTGAAGTAAACAATTACGATTTGGAAGATTTTACAGTCGAAAAAGAGCTCACGGTGTAAACTATATTCCGAGATGATCTCGCAGGAAACGAGCATTGTCCCCTAGGATCGCCAGATGATCTCGTGTTTCGTCACTCGTGGAGATTTTCCTGCCACCGAATATAACGTCAATATAATGTATGGGATAGTCATTTACGATTGCGTGTCGTGCCGTTGTCTATGGCTTAACGATAGAGAAAGCGAAGGCTACGGAGACATCACATTATTTGCTATTTTCCTGTGATGTAGACACTCCCAGTACATAGGGTTGGCATAAAAATTCCGATTTATCATTTTACAGAATAAGATATTAAAAAAATATAGAACATTTTTTTTATTTATTTTTTTTGTATTTTTCATGGACACGTTGGGTGACGATTTCTATAATTCTATTCTTCCTAGAATAGACAAAGCCTTTTCTATCCCATCTCGAAATCTCATAGAAATAGTACAAGTACTATTATATAATCTCTATGCGAAATCTAGACTCGTGTTTCTACGTAGACAAAGACAAAATATTATTTCCATAGCAACGGGGGAAGTAGTGATGTAGTTATTCTACCGAAGAGTAGAATTATATTAAAGAAAGAAATAAATATAATTTATTCCACATAGGACAACATAACAGTCACAAGAAATTAACAACACAAACGTAAAATTTTACATAGTGAAATATGTATATACCAAAATGTGCTGTCTAGCATGTAGAAAAGGTTACCAACTCAGCATGTGCTAGGAGTGGGACACCCAGCGCTGTTTTTCAGTTGGCACCCCTGCAGTGACACACGACGTGTATTTAAAACTTAGCTTTCAAAATTACGCAGAATTTCATCAAAATTGGATAATGCAGTTAGTGACGAGTAATATTAGAAAAAAATACTAACGTGGTTTTATGATTATGAGGAAAAACCGCAGATTACTTGAGTCATTGAGTGTCGTAAGATGAAATCGGCAATTTGATAACTTAATACCGCCTTGAATGTATACAGACTAATTATTATTGATTATATAAAATAAAAATACAAATATTAAACTGAGCACCTAGGCGTCAAAGTACCCCTCCTCATCGCTGTCAATTGGTAGCGTGCCCAGAAGACTGGCAGCATTGCCACGTTGAATGGCAATGCTTATTCTTTGACCAAAGAATAGGCCGGCCCTCGGGTCACGTACTGTCGAACAACCGTTTTGAAAGAAAGAAAGAAAGAAAAATCATTTATTTGCCACAAATACAAGATACAATAGAATGATAGACATAGGTAATAAGAAGAGGACAGGTGCATAGACAGAGAAGACATTTTTCTTAGGATGGCAACAGTTTAAAATTAAGTAGAAAAAAATAATATAAAAAATGTTTGGGTATACTGCACCGATTGAGCAACAACCTTGCCTTTTGACTATTCGGTATGTGTCCCGAGCTGTAGCAAATGGGTGTCCAGCTCAGCATGTGCCAGGCTATGACATCTGACGCTGATATTCTGCTGGATCCTGGTGGCAGAGTTTTGCAATATCTCTGAAAAGGAGACGTGCATTCGAACTGCATGATCCGAGCGTTTCGACGACAATACTGCCTTATTGATGTATAGAAGTGATTGTCGTACCCATGTCGTACCTCTTATAGTATACCTAAAAGTATAGAGTGGTCCTACAATAGTATGAACCATGACCACGGGTATTTACAATGCAGCCACAATACGAAGTCCGCGTTCTTTTGCGTTTTGTTTCTCGATTATTCGTTTTGTCATACAAGGAGACAAAGTATGGACTAAACGGGTTTCTCCACGATGTCGGGGAGAAAAACCCGTCTCATTACCGTTTTCTTTCTTGATTTTTAACCTCCAACAAAAAAGATTTTATAATTTTGTAGTGTGTATCTGTGTAGGTATTTGTCTGTAGCATCGTAGTTCCAAAATGGATGGACCAATTTCAAAGCAGTTTTAAATTGAAAGCTGGTTTAATCGGGTGTCATCTTAGCTATGATTTAAGAAAATCTGTTCGGCCGTTCAAAAGTTACAGCTCTTTTTCTAGTTGGAGTCGGGGGTTTTTGACGATTAGGTTATTCGTTTTGTCTTATCTTATAACAAGAAGACAAGGGTGCAGAAAAATAATTTCCCAACCCGCCGTGCAGTTGTAAGACCAGTTCAAACCAATTGATTCGGGCCGGGATTCTGTCCCTAAACGGCTCGTCATAATTTAGAATTGACTGCTTGTGCCACCAATTACAGGACCGAGTCATTTGTGTTTAAAAATTACAAGCGCTCACTTCAGGGTTTTCCCCCAAAAGGGGGTAAATAAGTGTGATGGGATTTTTTTAGGGGTATTTTTAGGGTATTTTTTACTCTTGACTTTTACTGTGAAGTTTATAATGATTGTGATGCAGCTAGCTGTAAACGTTTTGAAAATGTTTCAATTATTTTATATTATTACAATTTATTTATTAATTTTACAGTTTTTTTTTTTGGTATTTTAGGGGTTTTTAACTTTAGTTTTGGGGATAAATATTTTTGAGAGTTGGTAACACTGGCTCACTTATTCAACAGCGTTGTAAGTTTGCTTAACTTGAGAGATCAATCAAATGATCATACATAGCCACGAGCTTATCCAATTACGTAAGACGCGGTTAAATTACTAATTGATAAAGTAGTCACCGCTTCGCGTGGTCGTGCCGCGTGTGATTCAGTGACGCGCGACCGTAGCGTTACGATTTACGTGGGCGATACCCTTAACAATTTAATTATTTCCTTATTTATTCAAGCGAAATATATTCTCGATAAGTCCACAGAGATGGTTGTGGAAAATTCAATGTAGAGTGCCACAAATTTATCTGACCCGGTTGTGGCGTCGCTGCCGTCGCTTTTACCAGCTTCTACAATGTCATCTCCGTACAAAAATGACATTTTGATGTCATTTTTGTTCTGTAGCGACGTTAGTTCCAATTTTGGTCACCGGGTCAGTTATGTTTGTGGCACTATATGAATAGTAAGTGATCTATATTTAAATAATTAGACTATATAGTGCCATAAACTTATGTGACCCGATGACCAAAATTGGAACTAACGTCGCTACGGAACAATAATGACATCAAAATGTCATTTTTTTGACATTTGTAATATGAATCATATCGTGATTCATCTAAAGCGGCCTTTTTAGCCCCCCAGATCAGTAGATGAATTGCTCAATGGGGATTTTTAGGCCCCGTTCTCAAATAGAGATAACCGCTGACTGTCCGCATCGGTTCTGTAATATGAACCTTAATTATTACTTGTCATGTTCACTCGATGGAAACAACTAGTAGACAACAAACAACAAGTTTTAACTTTAGCAATATTACTCACGGAAACAGGAACTGACTTGGATCTTAAGGAGGCGTTTGCAAAATGGATAGGTATCGAATCGCACTAATCGCACCACTACATTGACACGGCTCAAATACTCACACACACGCCCGGATAGCTGCGGGAATAACTAATTTCGATACTTTGAAAGTAAATTTTTTGTTTTGTCATATTTTATATTTTTGTAATATGTAGGTATTATATTTTTATTGTCGGACTGGATGGAGTGACCTGATGGTGTACTTCCTTGACTGCTACTGGAACTCCTAGATGAGTAGACCTAGATGTGCCGAGTTTGGGCTCGTTTTGTTAGTTATGATGAGGACTTACCTCTGGACATGATGGAGTGACCTGAAAGTCTACTTCGGTGACTGCTACTGGAACTCCTAGATGACTAGAGCTAGGTGTGCCGAGTTTGGGCTCGTTTTGTTAGTTATGATAAAAACTTTCCTCCGGACTAAATAGTGACCTGAAATTCTACTTCGGTGACTGCTGACGTACTGGAACTCCTAGATGAGTAGAGCTAGGTGTGCCGAGTTTGGGCTCGTTTTGTTAGTTATGATGAGAACTTACCTCCGGACTAGATGGAGTGACCTGAAAGTCTACTTCGATGACAGCTACTGGAACTCCTAGATGAGTAGACCAACTAGACTCCAACTAGAAAAACAGCTGTAACTTTTGAACGGCTGAACAGATTTTCATGAAACATAGCTAAGATGATACCCGAGTAAACCAGCTTTCAATTAAAAAAACCTGCATTTAAATCGGTCCATCCATTTTGGAGCTATGATGCCACAGACTGATATACAGATATTTTTATACCACCATGTTACTGTAGCCATGTTTGCTAAATAAAATATTGTTTATCTTTAAAAAAGCCAGCTAGGTGAAATAAAGAATTAAAAAAATTCTATTTTTAAATTTATAAGTAGATAGAAAGCATAGACTAATAACTATATAGAAAGTAAGATAATTTTATTTTCGTTTTTACTTTTTTAAGGGGTTTATTTTATTTTATGCGTGTTGTTTTGTGCTGTCTAATAAAGGTTTTCTTTCTAACACATCATTATTAACATCCCTTTTGGATATTTGTTCACTCAAAAGTTAATAATGTGACAATTTCATTGGTCGGTCGGTTGTTTCGTCAACTGTGGGCGAAGGGCTTAAATAGGGTCCTATGTCTTTTGTATTTCCCTGTGATGTGGCTAAATACGCTTTACTTTCAAGTAATAAAGACGGAAGTTTAAGGACGTATTCACAAATCTAACAAAAATAAGCAGATTTTCGGTCAAAGTTACGACAAAATGAAACTAAATTAAAGTAAACTAATAATAACCACAGATAGATTAGTCTTTCATCTATAAAATTTGCTGACTTTTTTCTTAAAAATGACGGTTTATTATATTGAAAAAACGATTTTCCGTTACCTCTTCACATGAAATTGACAATATCGGGTTGAGTTTAGCTCAATATGCCTTCTATTAAGAACGTAATTTAAAAAAAAAAAAAATACCATAGGTACGGGTATATGTTCAACTCAAAATAGTGGTGAAAAAATTAATCAAAATATTACAAATAGTCTCAGAAAAAAATTAAAATCGCGTCTATCTTTTTCACATAATTTGCCATTATATGTGAATCTTAATGGTTGGCAATAAGGGTTATTTTATTTGGTCACTGTCTTGATTTACTTCACAACAATTTCTAATGCAATCTCAGTCCGGGCTCGGCCGCCGTCGTAAGTGGACTCTGTGTCGCTTGTAAGCAGCAGCTCGTGTAAAAAAGATCGCTGTACGAATACAAGAGATTTGACAACACCAAACTAGATACTTTACGCAACTTGGATTTTTTTGTTTTTTTTTTTGCTAGACGTAATTATAGGATTATAAATTCACATTCGTCTAGGACTTACTGGTGTGACCTGAAGGTTTACTTTGGTGACTGCTACTGGAACTCCTAGACGAGTAGAGCTAGGTGTGCCGAGTTTGGGCTCGTTTTGTTAGTTATGATGAGAACTTACCTCCGGACTAGATGGAGTGACCTGAAAGTCTACTTCGATGACAGCTACTGGAACTCCTAGATGAGTAGACCTAGGTGCACCGAGTTTGGGCTCGTTTTGTTAGTTATGATGAGAACTTACCTCCGGACTAGATGGAGTGACCTGAAAGTCTACTTCGATGACTGCTACTGGAACTCCTAGATGAGTACACCTAGGTGTACCGAGTTTGGGCTCGTTTTGTTAGTTATGATGAGAACTTAGTGAACGAACGAACGTGAGTGAGTAAGTGAGTGAGTGTGAGTGAGCGAGTGAGTGATCGATCGATCGTCACGTCATCATAATGATGATGATCATGGTCATCATCATCATGGTCATAATCATGAATGATGACCATGATGATGATGACCATGATCATGATAACAATGATGATCATGATGATGACTATGATGATGATGATCATGGTCATGATGACCATGATGATGATTGTCATTGTCATGATGATGTTCCATGACCATGGCGATGATGGTCATGGTCATGATGATCACGGTCATGATGACCATGATGATGATGATCATGAAAAACATGATGATGATGATCATGATAACCATGATGATGACTATGATGATGATGATCATGGTCATGATGACCATGATGATGATCATCCATGGGTCTACCGCGTAACAAAATGGTAATGAACATCAGACTCTGGTAATAAACTTCAATACTATCGTGAGAGCCTAAACTTCGTGCTACTCTGTAAAAAAAAATACCGATCAGTAAGTTGGGACTCCTATCTTCATGATCGGTATTTTTTTACAAGGAAGCTCAAAGCTTTGACTCTCACGATCGTATTGAAGTTTATTACAAGTGTCGATGTTATTACCATATTAGGTACGCGGTAGAGCGGCAGGATGGATGATGATGATGGTCATGGTCATGATGACCATGGCGATGATGGTAATGGTCATGATGATCATGATGATGATCATGGTCATGATGGACATGATGATAAACATGATGATGATCATGATAACCATGATGATGATCATGGTCATGATGACCATGATCATCATGATCACCATGGTCATCATGACCATGATCATCATCATGGTTATCATGATCATCATCATGTTTATCATCATGTCCATCATGACCATGATCATCATCATGATCATCATGACCATTACCATCATCGCCATGGTCATCATGACCATGACCATCATCATCATCCATCCTGCCGCTCTACCGCGTACCTAATATGGTAATAACATCGACACTTGTAATAAACTTCAATACGATCGTGAGAGTCAAAGCTTTGAGCTTCCTTGTAAAAAAATACCGATCATGAAGATAGGAGTCCCAACTTACTGATCGGTATTTTTTTTTACAGAGTAGCACGAAGTTTAGGCTCTCACGATAGTATTGAAGTTTATTACCAGAGTCTGATGTTCATTACCATTTTGTTACGCGGTAGACCCATGGATGATCATCATCATGGTCATCATGACCATGATCATCATCATCATAGTCATCATCATGGTTATCATGATCATCATCATCATGTTTTTCATGATCATCATCATCATGGTCATCATGACCGTGATCATCATGACCATGACCATCATCGCCATGGTCATGGAACATCATCATGACAATGACAATCATCATCATGGTCATCATGACCATGATCATCATCATCATAGTCATCATCATGATCATCATTGTTATCATGATCATGGTCATCATCATCATGGTCATCATTCATGATTATGACCATGATGATGATGACCATGATCATCATCATTATGATGACGTGACGATCGATCGATCACTCACTCGCTCACTCACACTCACTCACTTACTCACTCACGTTCGTTCGTTCACTAAGTTCTCATCATAACTAACAAAACGAGCCCAAACTCGGTACACCTAGGTGTACTCATCTAGGAGTTCCAGTAGCAGTCATCGAAGTAGACTTTCAGGTCACTCCATCTAGTCCGGAGGTAAGTTCTCATCATAACTAACAAAACGAGCCCAAACTCGGTGCACCTAGGTCTACTCATCTAGGAGTTCCAGTAGCTGTCATCGAAGTAGACTTTCAGGTCACTCCATCTAGTCCGGAGGTAAGTTCTCATCATAACTAACAAAACGAGCCCAAACTCGGCACACCTAGCTCTACTCGTCTAGGAGTTCCAGTAGCAGTCACCAAAGTAAACCTTCAGGTCACACCAGTAAGTCCTAGACGAATGTGAATTTATAATCCTATAATTACGTCTAGCAAAAAAAAAAACAAAAAAATCCAAGTTGCGTAAAGTATCTAGTTTGGTGTTGTCAAATCTCTTGTATTCGTACAGCGATCTTTTTTACACGAGCTGCTGCTTACAAGCGACACAGAGTCCACTTACGACGGCGGCCGAGCCCGGACTGAGATTGCATTAGAAATTGTTGTGAAGTAAATCAAGACAGTGACCAAATAAAATAACCCTTATTGCCAACCATTAAGATTCACATATAATGGCAAATTATGTGAAAAAGATAGACGCGATTTTAATTTTTTTCTGAGACTATTTGTAATATTTTGATTAATTTTTTCACCACTATTTTGAGTTGAACATATACCCGTACCTATGGTATTTTTTTTTTTTTTAAATTACGTTCTTAATAGAAGGCATATTGAGCTAAACTCAACCCGATATTGTCAATTTCATGTGAAGAGGTAACGGAAAATCGTTTTTTCAATATAATAAACCGTCATTTTTAAGAAAAAAGTCAGCAAATTTTATAGATGAAAGACTAATCTATCTGTGGTTATTATTAGTTTACTTTAATTTAGTTTCATTTTGTCGTAACATTGACCGAAAATCTGCTTATTTTTGTTAGATTTGTGAATACGTCCTTAAACTTCCGTCTTTATTACTTGAAAGTAAAGCGTATTTAGCCACATCACAGGGAAATACAAAAGACATAGGACCCTATTTAAGCCCTTCGCCCACAGTTGACGAAACAACCGACCGACCAATGAAATTGTCACATTATTAACTTTTGAGTGAACAAATATCCAAAAGGGATGTTAATAATGATGTGTTAGAAAGAAAACCTTTATTAGACAGCACAAAACAACACGCATAAAATAAAATAAACCCCTTAAAAAAGTAAAAACGAAAATAAAATTATCTTACTTTCTATATAGTTATTAGTCTATGCTTTCTATCTACTTATAAATTTAAAAATAGAATTTTTTTAATTCTTTATTTCACCTAGCTGGCTTTTTTAAAGATAAACAATATTTTATTTAGCAAACATGGCTACAGTAACATGGTGGTATAAAAATATCTGTATATCAGTCTGTGGCATCATAGCTCCAAAATGGATGGACCGATTTAAATGCAGGTTTTTTTAATTGAAAGCTGGTTTACTCGGGTATCATCTTAGCTATGTTTCATGAAAATCTGTTCAGCCGTTCAAAAGTTACAGCTGTTTTTCTAGTTGGAGTCGGGGTTTTTGACGGTTAGGTTATAAATGTAAAAATAATCGTTTATCTTAATGTCATTGTCATACAGTGGCACTTCTGTACTCATATATTTGTTGGTGGATCACAATCATAGACAATTATTGTATTGTGTAACTCCTAAGTGTAAACTCCGACATTTGATGAAATAACTTCTTTTTTTAGATTAATTATAACAGATTCTTTATTTCTTTATGAAGTGCTGTAAATTTGTTGGTTTTATGGGAATTGAAGGTCAAACTTTTAATATTTTTAATTTTAATATGTGTAGTTAGGTTTGGTTTCATATTTTATAATGGTATTATAAAAAATCCCCGACTCCAACTAGAAAAAGAGCTGTAACTTTTGAACGGCTGAACAGATTTTCATGAAACATAGCTAAGAACACTCGGGATAAAATTATCTATGACACAAAAAAAACTAAATGAAAATCGGTTCATCCGTTTAGGAGCTACGATACCACAGACAGACACGTTAAACTTATAACACCCCTCATTTTTGTCGGGATCTAAATATGAAATATCTCAAAACTGGTTGAGCTAGAAGGTGGTTTGGGTCCTTTTCGTTGAACTCATTATTATCAACGTCCATTTTTTTTAAGGTTCGACCCTTGTCCGACCTTTTCAGGAAAAAGTAATTAAGAAAGTACAGCCTGTTTATGAAATTTTAACGTTTATTTATTACATACCTCGAAAACCGTTGTTTATAAAAAACTGTAAAAAACATTATGGTTTTAATAAGTCTTCTAAATTATAAAATAAGTAATAAACTTTATTAACGTCCTGTTTTGACGTTTTAAGTAATTAATTTCCTGTATTCTACTAATGATTAACGAATGAGGATAATGAACTATTTTATTAAAGGATGGGTATTTTTTGTTGTTATTTTAACAGGAAAATTGAGTTCCTTATTTGTCTAATGGACGCGGGTACGACTACAAGCGTAGTAGATACAAATGTAGGTACAGAAAGGAAAAAAGAAAGAAATACAAAAAAAAATCACTACTAAAGAAAGAAAATACATTTATTCAGCACGGGCAGTGACAACACACGAGAGAAAAATAAAATAAAAGTTAACATAAACCTTTAAACAATAAAAAAAAATACAGACACTTATGAGAACAAAAAAAATAAAAATAGTAAAATATTCATCATAAAATATTGCATTATGTTGTCAACAGTTGTCAAGTATGCCCATGCCAAAAGGGTAGCCAGCTCAGCATTTGCTGGGCGCGGAGAGCACTAATTTAAATTATTACTACCTAAGTACCTACACACTATCACTATACTTTACTACTAGGTACTATACTATAAACTACGCTACGCTACGTTATTGCTATATACTATTATTATTGTTTTTATTGGTACTTATCTATGTTTTGACTGTGTGTTTGTTATTTTTTACTAATGTGCGTGCGAGTTTTTTGTTTCTGTCCTAATTGTGTACCTATATTGTTAATTAGTTTTAAAGGTAGGACCCTGAATAGTAACCTAAATAGTTATAAAAAGTCGTAAAAAGTTATTGATTTTGCGCATAGAGTGATTTTGCGCCACTGATGTTTTAAGTTTCTTTCGTTGATTCAAAAAAATTTTACGTTCATTAACAAAAACAAGATTGTCAGTTGTCACAGCAAAATATCGCGCCAAAAAAATTAATGTGGTATAATTCTGCAACTTTTCACATTTTTTATCAACTCCGAATCACTTTCGCTGGGAATAGCGCTTCGTTGTCCGTATCTCACACTGGTTGCATAATATCAATGTTACGTTTCATCTATGAGAGTGAAAGTGCAAGCTATTGTGATTCGTAATTGTTGAAGCCTCAATTACTTTGTTAACTATCTTTATCTTTACTGTTACGTATCAGGGGCCCAATTCTACAACAATCGAAGTAGTCTTCGAATTCGAGAAAACGTTCGAATTCGAACTTTTCTCGAGTGGTAATTACGTTGAGCTATTCTGGACATGTCGAGTTCGATATTTCTCCGCATTTCTCGAACGCCAGCCGCTCGAACTGCTTCGACTGGTCGGGACCACTCGAGACGTACATTTCGAATTCGAACCATCATAAACGTCAACATCGGTTCTCAGAGTTTTTCTTGAATTGTGCCTAAATTTAACTATTTCAAGTCCTTAAGTGCATAAACTTTATTTATAATGAGTGACGAAGTAATTGCGACATTTATGCAAAGCATACTGGAAAGCGGTGGGTTGAGCTCACCATGTTTATGAACTTTTTAATTACGCGGACATATTATTGTACAGTTTGAAATGTTCAGTGAGAAAACTTACGAATATTATTTAAAGTGAATAACACCATTAAAATTTAGTGATATTAATGAATATAATAATTAAGCGTGCAAGGAAAATACACCACAGTCCAAGGAAAGTCCACTAACTAACTAACTAGTACCTAAAGTAACTAGGTACCTATTAAAAATACTTTTGGGCTGCTCCAGAATAAAGTTGTTGTCTAAATAAAGACCTAAAGACCGCACTCTGCACTACTCGACTGAAAATAGCGTAAAACCATGTACCAAACCCGGAATCGGAATAGAGAGCCAACGTCAGGAATCTCTGAACTCTCTGCAGCTATTTTTCAGGAGGAAAACTGAACGGCCAATAGCTATGATTTAACTCGGGGCAGAGCTATAAGAAACATGATAGTAAGAAGAATAAGTAGTGTTCATACATGAACCGTACTAAATCAACTGTTTGTCATAAGTTTACAAATAAATATATACTAGAACTTGAAATAAATAACTTTTATTTACTTACATAATATATTTTTTTACATTCATCACCTAACAATGATATTCATACTCTTTCATAAATTTCAAATAATTTTCTCTCTTAATATCTTTTTACAACATGCATCCTTCTGTCGCACCCTTTCATTAATACAAAGTCACACAACCTCAACTCTTCATCAAACAGCTGCAGCCTTCACTCTCCGAGCATTCATTTGCTATGCCACACTCCCTTGCATACTCTGGCTTTGGCATCACTCTCCTCACACAAAACGGCCAATCATTCTTGTACTTCTTTGATGGTGGCTGCCAATAGTTGTCACCCACAGCATCAGCAACAAGGAGATGTGAAGGACAGGTTGGGGTAAGACAGTAGTGTGCACTCCATAGAGAATGTCTGTAATATCAGTTAATTTATGGATATTAGATATTCATTAGATAACATTTTTTAAGTTTAAAATGCAACACAAGTTATTTTTGCCTACCTTGTAAAATATGTCTGTGCATGCCACTGGGGTAAGATATAATAATAATTTATATATTCAAGAGGATATCAAAATGAAGATCATAATGAAATATATAACTTTTAATGATATGTTACTTATTATCTAATACACTTCATGATAAAAATTAGGACTTAGCTGTGTTAATTCTCTCTTTAACTTGACTCTAGGATAAACATAGATATCATAAATCTAGATAAATTCTTATAATACAAACTTTTAAGTGAATTACAACAGAACCAACAAGTGTCAAAGTTATAAGTACCTAACATTGCAATTATAATAATCCACGTCATGTTTACATGTGACAAAATGCAACCATTATTGACAATAATTTATGATAAAGTAATTTCACTTCACTAATACCATAATTTCACTTCATCTTGCTCTTCATATGACACTAATCAATCTGCTTGTACAAAGAAGTAAATAGGTGATAAATTGATTCTCTGTCAGCGGTTTCCAACTATCCAGGGTTATGCTCAGCCTTTGGCCGTATCTCCAAGGAATGACAGGGTTGCGCCATCCAACACTTTGTGCGTAATTCTCTCGTCGCCCGGGCTGCACGCAGCGGGCTAGCACAGTGAGCACACTGTGTAATGAAGAGTCTCACTCTCGCCGCCGTGTCCACCATCGATGAAAGATACCGGGATAGGACCACGTCACACCACCACGATGTGTACAAACTCATAAATAGCGTTTTTTCCCGAATACTATGATGATCACCGTACTCGCGCTTGTTCTGCTTTTGATGTCCGATGATTTAGTTAGATCTTCAATTATTTTGACTCCAGCAAAAGGGGCGAGTCGCCTCTTATAATTTACGAGAACATGTTTGTAAGGTTTGTAGATATTATTTTGATTTTATTTAATTTGATGTTTGTTAGATCAAGATGTCAAACTCAAAAATTGGTGCGTTCGAAAACATCAATGATTAAAAAATCCTCTCTTACATGCGCCAGCTACTACCTATCTAAACATGATAATATATTGTGGTCAACGTTAAATGAAACAAACATGTTTTCTTTTTATGATTTATAATTCTTTCGTTTTATCTATGCTCTTCCAATGTTATTTTTGTATTTTTAAAATCGATGTCAATAAACTTTCGGAACGAACAAAATATCTACATAGTTACATTCCGTTTCAGCAATTATTCTATGGAATGTATTAAATACAAAAAAAAATGTTAAGAAATTGAAAAACTTATTATTTCCCGATATAAATTAATATAAAACGTATAGACTGACATTATAAACATTTATTATACTTACAAACTTTTTAAAATACGAATACGAGGTAAATAATTACAACTGTTTTAAAACAGGATGAAACAGGATGAAACTGTGTGAAACAGAACGCAACGCACGTAGTTTATCTCTTACATTGGCAACATTTTACAATTACGAGTAGAAATTCATCTCGATTCGTCTCGATTAGTGCTGAGAATACCAAATTCGAATCCACAATGTCAGCTTGCGAGATTTTACAGTCGAAATAGCGCTCGAAGAGGAAACTCGAATTCGAAGACTACTTCGATTGTTGTAGAATTGGGCCCCAGGGTCGTAAGAGTTGTTAGCAACGATGTTTTATAGGTCCATAGATTTAGGAGGGAAGCGAAAATATTCTAAGTTTATGTATAGTTCCGTAGTTCCGAATCGTATAAAATCTTGCCGAGTGAGATTCGAAATTTCGAACAAATGGTTCTGTATTTTTACAATTACATTATTATCTATAAATAAACTGTTTTTTTTGTTTGTTTTTTTTTAAATCATGTTTTTTATTAAGTACCCTGATATAAAATTAATTAGTAAAGTAGATGTTTGCAGCGAGGTTGCATAATTATAATTTCATACAAATAATACTATAACTAGATTCCAGCGGCACGTGAGGCCCGTATGGCGAGTGCATAGAATATAATAGATTAGAAATACTCTTTATTGTGCACCTGATAAAAAAAAGAGCAATAAACAATAATTACAATTAATCATTTTAAGATTGTACAATGGGCGGACTTATCGCAATCGCTTAGCGCATGTGCACGTTCACCTTTAAGATCCCATTCTAAATGAAGGAATTTTTATTAAAACAAACATGTGCTAATGGTTTTCAAATATGTAGGCACAAAATATAGAGTTCACACGATAATAATAAAATGTGTAATACTATGAGAACCATAATGAGAACTTAGTATTCTTTAGTCTATACTCTAAGAACTTATACTCCGTTTGAAATAAGATTAGACACGTTTAACAAACCCTTTTACAGTGTATTCAACCGATTTTGACTTCTATTCCGTACGTATAAGGATGGCATTAAAAGCAAAAACGTATTTACGATAACAAATGTTTACTGCAGCTGTAATTTGTCATGTCACCAACGTAATAGAAGTCAAAATCGGTTGAATAAAGTGTAAATGGAGTTATTTAAATTTCTAATGTTATTTCGAACGGAGTATAGTATATCGCAATCTGTCATAGTGTCATGTCAACACACATTATAGTGCCACCATAGAGATAATACATAGTACGTACTTGTACTATTTCTATGAGTGCCACAAACTTATCTGACCCGGTGACCAAAATTGGAACTAACGTCGCTACGGAATAAACATGTCATCGAAATGTCATTTTTGTACGGAGATGACATTAGTAAAAGCGACGGCAGCGACGCCACGACCGGCTACCTAATCACGATGCACGCTCGTAATCGGAATCGACTTAATTTTGACACTACAACAGTGTTCATTGCGTGGCTCCAATTGTCGTTCAGTATAATTTTTAAAGGATACTGCGCAATGTACATTGTTGAACTGTCAAAATTGAATCGATTCCGATTTCAAGTGTGCATCGTGATTACCCTGCGGGTCAGATAAGTTTGTGGCATTGTAGCTCCACCAACACAAGTATAGTTCCGCCCTTAAAGGAATCAAGTCTAGAAAGGTAGGACTTGGCATAAACTCTTAGAATAAAATGGCTTTGTAATTTATGTAGTTCACAGTTCACACAGTTAACAATAACCATTGAACGTTATGGTTCATTCAAGTGAGTAGATAAAAGTTATTCACACAACACTACATTTAAACTGTAACAGTTATAGTCATTACTAAAATATTTTATATCATGTTAATAGAGATTAAACAAAACGGTACTAAAATAACAATAGTATATATATATATATATATATATATATATAGTATATAGTATATATATAGTAATAACAATTATAATAAATATTAAGCTAAACGGTTAAACTTCAAAAACCCCCGACTCCAACTAGAAAAAGTGCTGTAACTTTTGAACGGCTGAACAGATTTTCATGAAATATAGCTAAGATGATACCCCATTTAACTAGCTTTCAATAAAAAAAACTGCTTTCAAATCGGTCCATCCGTTTTGGAACTACGAACAGACAGATACACACTACAAACTTATCCCTCTTTTTGGTCGGGGGTTAAAATAGGACTTATAAATTATTATAGTGAACCATGTTGTGTAAACAAAGTGCCTCCTGCTCAGGGTTACCAGATTCAAAAATAAGATTTCCTGACAAAATCCCTTATCCCGAATACTTGCTAAATAAGCTAATGCACACCGCAGCCTTACCAACAGGGTGGTCCACAACTGGAATATCTCCCGGAAGATTTTACTGCCACCTCTATTAATTAATTGAAAGATAAATAAACCCTCGTTAAAAAAAAAAATGAACAAATAAAACGTGAAATTTCAACATTATGTGAAACAGACAAATCAACAAACTTGCTGCCCGTCTATAATAATTAATAAATGATTTTAAAAAATCCTGACTTGTTATGTTAATTTTATTGTAATTTTATATGCACTATGCGGACTTGTCGGAAGCAACGGAGCAGCACATTAGATTTATTTTTGGTTATAAAAATAATAAATGACTATAACAAACCTAGCACTCGGGTTCTTTATCTGAGGCCTAGCACAAATTTTTTGTCGTACCTATCGTAACGTTAACATTACTTACGTTAACGTTACGATTTTGAATAAAAAAATACACGTTAAATCCATGATATTTTTTGAAAATACATGCAGTAAAATTAAACAAAAATGTGGTAGAATTATTAGCGCCTCTAGGATGTAACGAGTGCCGTAAAAAATGCCTCTGACAGCATGTTATAATTTTTGATAAAGGATACTCCGTTTTATTTTCTTCTTATTTCCGTATTTTTTGTTCGTTTGTTTTTGCAGTGGGTTTTTTTTTTGTTAATTTGTTTTTTATTCAAAATTTGCTTACGTTAACGTTACGATGCGTCAAAAATTCGTATTGGGCCCACAGGACATTTTGCTGGGGTTTCTTTCTCTAGCGATTTATTGTAGGTTGTAGAGGCACTTGTCTATAGGCGGGTCGGCTTGAACGGATGCGTTGACACACACGATACAATAGCGTAACTTTTGTTTTGTTTGAATGGTTCCGGTCGGCTGATGCGATCGGCTTCAAGGCCACATGCCATGAGAGTAGACCTGCACGGTAATAATGATATTCACTTATAATCTAATTGTCATCAACTGCCTTGCCTTTACCCAACTATATTGGTCAGCTCCCAGTCTAACCTGATGCGGCTAAATATCAGCATTGTACAGCGCGACTGCCATCTGACCTCCGCCACACAATTACTGGGAGACACTGAGCTGTCAGACATTTTGCGTTGCTGACTCCCTTAACGACTGTCATAGATATTCGTATGATAACTGGGACCAACTGCTTAACGTATAGTCTGTCAAGAAAGTCATGAAAAGGATTGAGGGCGCCACTTGTATATTCTCTTGTTTATTTTTAATATATTATAGCCGAAAACATTTTTTTATCACAAAAAATCTACACAGAATAGTAAAATAAACACATCGTTGTACCCAAACTGACACCTACGGTACTTATTTAGGGTTGCGAGCGAAGAAGAATTTTAGTTCCTTCAAAACCTTTTCATGACTTTCTTGACAGACTGTACTCTCCGAGACACGGAATGGTTTAAATGTCTGAAGAATGGTCACCATCCAAGGATAACCGCTGCAAGCGCAGATAGACCGGTCTATGATGTAGTTACGACTCACTCATGATTATTATAATAGAAAATATAATAATACCAACAATATAATTATTTATATCTTTTATGTAACTTTTTAGCTGATTAACATATCATAAATATTAATTAACTGGCAGAAATCTTTGTAAAACCAGCTTCAAATTGACTTGTGATTTTAATATTCAAATTTCAAACCGACTTCGAACCGCCTCATTATATTCTGTGGTACCAAGGAAAAACCCGATAAGTCATTCATTGTTTTTTAACACCCGCCAAAAAAGAGCGGTGTTATAAGTTTGTAGTGTGTCTGTCTGTGGCATCGTAGCTCCAAAACGGATGGACCGATTTCAATGTAGTTTTTTTTAATTGAAAGCTAGTTTAATCGGGAATCATCTTAGCGTCTGTGTTTCATGAAAATCTGTTCAGCCATTCAAAAGCTATTAGGGATTTTGAAGTTAGGTTAGGTTATTTAAAGAATAACAAAAAAAACCTTTCTTTGTTTTGTTAGATTAAAGTCCTATTAATAATCAAAAATCCAAAAATAGTTTTACATATTTATTAAAGATTTTAATATTAGGTATATGACTACTTAATCTAATAAAACAAGTATTTTCTTTTTTACTCTTTTATTAAAATAATTGTTTTATGACGTATTCCCTTTTCCTTTGCATCGTAGTAGCCGTAAAGCCAAAAAATAGCTTATGATATGACTTAAGATTTCGCGTACGGTACCTACCTACCTATATAATGAAAAAAGTGTGCGTGCGTTTTCGATAGAATTTGTATGGAATCACACGTCAAACTCGCTAACGATGATGAAAACTTATTAACCAACCACCGTAAATCCCGCGATATGTGAAAAATGTCTTAAAAAAGAGGTCAGTTATAATAATTAACACAATTAACATAGGTATCTTCACTTCACACGAATTTTTCACCTATAACCTTGCTGAGCAAAAAGGTTTGATTTCGGAACACCAATATTTCGCGCCATTGTTCCTTGGTACAGATATTTTCTAGTTTGGCAACACAACCTTGTGAATTCCACAGCAGTACAAACAGTGTTGCGAACTTGCAACCACGTGGTCGTTGTTGTGAAGGAGAGTTTTTTATTGATCGAGTCCCTCTTGGAGATAATTCCCGAGGACCTTTTATGGGGTTATAGTACTCATAATTATGAATAAGAATAAGAATAAGAATAATTTATTTGCATGAAATATGGTTACATCGGTGTTAACATTTATGTTGTAATTTGTACAGCATATCTCGCCGTATATACGGCATGCAAAACTGATTTACATGGTTACTAATTAGGATTATAATAAGATATTATGATTATAATAAGCAGGTACCTGCTTAAATCTTTACAAAAATAGAAAATTATAAAACTAACAAAAAAGAAAATTAAAAAGTGTATATAAAATTACTTTGGCAAAAATTTAAATAAAGAAAATTAAAATTAACATAGTATACTTAAAAAAAATAAAAAAAATAGAACATTAAAAAGTTAACCTACCTACGATTATGACAATAAAATATGTACTTATTTCGACATGGTAATTGTAAAATTACAGTTAGATGCACCTTAAAATACTCCATTGTTATAATTAAGACATGAATTCTTTGATACTGTAGAAACATTTTTCTGTAAGCCATTTTTTGAGAATATATTTAAAGCGTGAAAGAGGTAGTTCTCGAATGGATTTTGGTATTTTGTTAAAAACTTGAATTGCCATACAACTACAGTTTCTTTTATACAAAGTGGTCGATATCATTGGGAGTTGTAGTTTGCTAGGGTCTCTAAATACATATCTTTGATGGTCACTCGTTTTTTCAAACAAATTAGAGTGTTTTTTAACGAATACTCCGATTTCAAAAATGTAAAGAGAAGTTAAAGTTAATAGGTTTAGCTTTTTAAAAAGCGGTCTGCATGTATCTATTGGACCAGCACCACATATTGCCCTGACACATTTTTTCTGCGATACAAAAACCTTGTGTATGTCTGTGGAGTTACCCCACAACAGCAGTCCATATCTCAGTACCGCACCCACGTAGCCATGATATGCCAATAAAGCAGTCCTCTCAGATGCTAGTTTTCTAATTTTTTTAAGCGCGTATACGAACCTGTTTATTCGACTACAAACACTGTTTACCTGAGCTTTCCAATTGCAGTGATTATCAAGCAAAATGCCTAGAAACTTTGTATACTCAATATCTTCTATTTGTTGACCTTCATAAGATATTTTTAAACGCTGGGTTACACTGTTGTAGTTCCTAAATTGTATAACCTTAGTCTTTGAAATATTAGCAGTGAGATTATTTTCATAGAGCCATTTTGATATACTTTCTATTGTGTTTTTAAGTGTTTGTTCGTAATCTGAGCTATCTTTTATTTGAGGAATGACTACTGATATATCATCAGCGAATAACGTGCATTTGTAATTTGTGACATTTGGAATGTCATTGATATAAATTAAAAATACAAGAGGTCCTAAGATACTCCCTTGTGGAACTCCAAATTTATTAACTATATAAGAAGATTTATAAGAAGTAGAAGTCAATTTCATATCAGTGCGAGTTATCTGGACACATTGCCTACGATTGCTTAAATAGCTTTCTAACCATTGAAGAGCATTGCCGCGAATGCCGTAAAGATCACATTTACGTAAAAGAATACGATGGTCCACAAAATCAAATGCGCTCGACATGTCAAAAAAGATCGCTGTTGCACGCATTCTTTTATTTAGGAACTCCGTCACAGTTTTGATCAACGAATAGGCAGCAAGTGTGGTTGATTTATTTTTCTGAAATCCGTTCTGTTCCTTTTTAATAATACTGTGTTTATTTAAAAAGCTGATAATTCGAGTATGCATTAATTTCTCAAAGATTTTTGATAAGATTGGGATCAACGTAATCGGCCGGTAATTATTTACATCTTCTTTATCATCTCTTTTGTGTAATGGCTTGACAATAGAAAGTTTCAATTTATCAGGAAATGTGCCTTGACAGAACGATAGATTTATGAGATGACATAGTATTGGCGCAAGCTCATCAGAAATTCTCTTAACAATTTTTGTCGATACTGTGTCATAGCCAACAGCGTTGGTATCTTTTAATGATTTGATAATTTTAACGATTTCAGTTTCAGAGCAAGGTCTCAAAAACAAAGAAGAATTGACAGAGTCTATTAATGTATATCTTGGAGTAATATTATTGGCTTTATTTGTTTTAGAAATGTAGAATTCGTTGAAAGTATGAGCTATTTCTTCTGGATCTTTAATAATATTTCCTTTATATTTGATTTGTTTAATATCTTGATTACTTCTTACATTATCGAGTCTATCTCCAATTACATCCCAGGCTGCTTTACATTTGTTTACAGAATTTGAAATGAATCTATTATTAATATTCTTTTTAGAGCTTGTGATACATTTTTTGAGTAGCTTATTAAACTTTAAATATTTTAATTTAAACACAACTTTTACTATGGGACCAACCATGATATTGCGAAAAAAATCAGCTGTTCTATACAAATAATTGAATATTACTTATTCGACTAAATAAATGTTTGTTTGTAAGGTCGTCTTGAGGTAGAACTTTTTTTCCAAAAAGTCAAATTTCCTATAGGGTGCCAAAGACATAGAATTTTTTTCACAAAGAGGTAGAAAGTTTTTTTTTTTTTTTTTCAATTAAATATACTTAATAAAATATTACTCGACTAAGTCTATGGAACAGCAGATTCCTTTTTTCGCGTTTTCTGGCCCATAATAAAATCCAAAATCGGTTTTGTTGTTCATGAGATTACCTCAAATTCACAAACAAATGAAATACTTTAATACATAATAACTAGGTAAGTACTTATTCATTAGGTTGACATTTAAAATATTTTTGAGATTAACCCACCAGTTATTCGTGGTAGTGTATGATACCACCAGATTAGGTGATTATCGAATTAATATTGAAATATCACCAAACTGGCCGGTGGTTTAAAAGCATAGACATTATTTCTTTTAATACTGAAGCGAAAGTATTCTAACTAAACGCGACTGCTAGTAGAGATCGTTTTTAAATCCAGCGTTAATTACATGCTTGTGACTTCAACCATGACACGTCTAGCCTGTGCATTTTTAATTAATTCTCTTCGTCTAACCACAAAGCGATCACAGATTAACAGATAACCATCAAGCACGCGCATTTAATAATATATTACCCACGCTCTTAAATTAAATAAAATAAAAATTATTACTTTTTATTATGCTATATCAAAAAAGGTGTAGAAAAAAAAACATGCCAAAAAGTTGCAGAATTACAAATGACAGACGTCAACTTTCCCGCCAACTTGCGCAGCCTTAATTAGATTTCACATTTTAATAACAACTGAACATTGTTGTAAGTAGTATCTTGATTTTCATCTTACACTGCGATCTAGACCATACATTAGCCGTTATAATTGTAAATACCATTGTCATTTGTTTAAGTCCATTTCGTTTCGCAAAGTAAAACATTTTCGTTATATTTATACCTAATAATATAGAGTACCTAATATCGAAAAGGTATCGATAAAGTCATCGGTTTAAGAGTTACGTAATTATAGCACTGATTCTGATAGTGAAGCGATTAGAACTATTTATTAGGGATTAATTGGTGCGTTCCTTATTATGGACACGATTTAATTAGTAGCGATTTACATTATAAGGAAAAAATTGCAGAATGGGCGCCATCCAGGAAATTTGGCTGAATAAATGTCAGATAACAAGCCAATTATATTGTTTATGGTGCTTGTACGTGGCAATGTTAAATAGACCTGAATCTGTCGTAAAATGTGGTTTTTATTAGCCGAATAATTGTAAGCCATTTAAACCTTTTTAGTCTCAAATAGCACCACAATATTATAATCATAGATGAATAGCGGTCATAGCGGATAAAACATAGATAGATTTTATAGACTTATTATCTAAGTAACGGGAGCCCTACTTATTATTTCTATGATAGATTTAGACATAGCTTTTATCCCATTTATCTACATATGGGATAAAACTATCTACATGTCAGCAATTAAGTAATTATGCAAACGGCCAGTGTCAATGACATTACTGGGTATTTCAAAACTCTATCAAGAGGTCATTTTACAAGCAATCAAAATTAGTTGTCAGGGCTTGTCAGCAAATACGAATATTTACGTTAAAATTAATTAACTAGCCAAGCTATCCTCTTCAAATAAGAAATGTTAAAATTTTTAAAAACTCATTTTGAAATTCTTAGAATTCGAACAAAACGTTCATTCTGCCCTGCCTATTGAAGAAGAACAAACATGGAACAAACTTTGAGCATAGATAAAGATCAAATTTTTAATCAGTGCCACTCGTATTTCGTTCCAAAATTCTTTTTTTGAAATTTAACATGAAATAAAATGGAACATTCACTTTTATTTTGCTATTGAACTGTGAAATATTTTTCGTTCACGATTTTAATTTACGGATTGAAACTGCAATCCGAAGTAATAACTATTTTTTCATTCTTTTCATGTGAAAAGGCTCACTTCAAAGGTATCAGCCATAATCAGTAACAGCCAAACGTTTAGACTTTTTGAGCTACGTGTACCGCATGAACCAGTCATTAACAGGATCGATTCCCTTTTGATAGTTTAGGAATATACATTGCCTCGTTAGAATTGTCGTTCAGAATATTTTTTAAAGCATACTGCGCAATGTACATTGTTGAACTGTCAAAATTGAATTGATTCCGATTTCGACCGTGCATTGTGATTACTCTGCAGCATGGAACCAATTTTTCTATGACCTGCAGATAGCTGTTCTGGGTCTGAGTTTATGTATTAGATGGGACTTATTAAAAGCGAAATGTGGGTATACAATTAACACAATAGTATTGCCAAAATGTTTCAAGAGGAATATAGGAGATTTCCATTTCGGGTGCCAAGAAACCGGAAAAAAAAAAATAAAAAAAATAGTGCAAAAGCTACAATTGACATTGAGTTTTTTTTAGTATTCAGCCAATCGGTAGGCAAAGGAACTTAAGCAACTATTCTTATACAGCCTAGTTTCATTCACACGACCGATATGTATAACAAACGGGAATTTGTTAAGTGCGTGTTGCCTCATTTCTTGCTAGCTGGCTAAAATATAGTAGAATTGGCTGCTTTATATTTTTCCAACAGTTTATAGTATCTTTTCCCAAAATCTTAGAGTAAAAAAAATTACTACCAATGTCCATAGCACACAGAACCCAAGAGTAATGAGGTGAAATCTACTTCAGTTAGATATTGAACGGTCCAGTAGTCATCAGGCATTTACATTGCAGAATCCACGCTCTATATGCCGATGAAAATGGCCGATTAACTATATGCAACGCCTACGACGTACAATCTTTCATTTTAATTGATTGTGAAGTATGATTTAAACATTCTGTCTATTGTTTCAGACCTATTGTACCTACCTATTAAATTATACTGACCCTGCGGTCCGAATTGCGATAAGTGTTAATATCGCGAATCCAACCAAATTTAACAGTCACAAAATATAAAAAAAAAAATATATAAAAAAAAAACCCTTTCTTGATTGTATTGTGAAACTTGCTGGGATATTAAAACGACACTAAAACAGATAAATACAAATATAAACCTAAATAATTAAAATCTTCATTAATTTATTTACAGTTTCTCTTGATGTTGACTATACTTAACAGTCATCAATGTCAGTCAGACTATTGCAGAAGCCGATTTATCTAACCGATTAAGAAAGGACATAAATACTCAAGATTTATCGATAAAAATCTCTCTTAATTAGTCGATTGCAAAATGATTACATTAATACCGATCCAGTATGTTAACGAATTTGAAAGCTAGATAGATGTGATTAATTTATTTCTTCTAGTTTAATGACATTAACTCAGCATAATAGATCAGATTTCTAAAAAAAAAACTATGGCTTGACTGGAAATAATTTACTGCTTGATCTGAGCTGTCAGTGTCAGCTGAGCTGATTTGCGTGTCTTTGAAATTTTAAGTCTATGGCGTGTCATTGAAACGAATTGATTGGCAGATCTATTTACTATTTACAATGAAGTTAAATTTTTAAGCTGTGTGTACAATATATATTTCAGTGATAATTTCGGAGTTCTGAGATTAATTATTAGGTCTTCAGCTTGTTACGTACACGTGGAGAATACGTTGCGCACACGAGGAGAGCTCGCTGGGCACACGCCAGGGTTCCCAACTTAGGGGTTTTCCCCCCAAATTTAGGGGTAAATAAGTGTGATGAGATTCTTTTAGGGGTATTTTTAGGAATTTTTTTACTCTTGACTTTTTATGTGAAGTTTATAATGACTGCGATTGTGACGCAGCTGGCTGTAAACGTTTTGAAAATGTTTCGATTATTTTATATTATTACAATTTATTTATTATTTTTACAGAGTTTTTTTTTTTGGGGATTTTAGGGGTACCTTTAGTTTTGGGTATAAATATTTTTGAGAGTTGGTAACACTGACACACGCGTCGGGAGTGTTGACTAATCGCCTCGCTCGACACACGTTCACAAATCGCTAGTGTGATAGCTCTCTTAAACGTTTCAAACCATTACATATTTGCTCAAAGAATTTGTAACACGAATTAGCAACTGCTATACCAAATCACACACCATGAAGGTCAGCCATACAAATTAGTCTGGTTACATGACAGAACAAAACAATTTTAAACCATAAACATTTGTAATTTTACGGTTATGACAGCTGTGGCGGCCATTGTGGTTTTAGGCCCCGCGTCCACCGAACCGGAGATCTTCAGTATCGTCCAGCCTGAATGTTACTTTTGACTATTATACGACTCAAAATGTAATTTTTAAGTTACTTTTCGTAATAGAATATTAATTAGTTAGAACTGTCTGCAAAAATCTGTCAAAGACTAAATAAGTATTCATTGGATACGAGAGAGAAGCTTTTCTGTGGAGAATTGATTAGGTACCAATTTTTTTTTAAATCTACATTTATTAACTCCGAAATAGGTAAACAGAAAATTTATAGAAAAAAATTTACATGATACTTTCTCTAAAAAATGTTACTTTTTGGACACATCCAGGTAACTTTTGACTAGAGCCCACTGGCAACACTGAATTTGCTCAATACAGTGGTGGAAAGTTAGCCAGTTCGCGAGGTTGGTAACGGGGGTGACTGCTCAGTGTCCACCGGGTAGTTAGGTATCGTGCTCTCTCAACGAGCGGTCCCGAGAGAAGAAGGCGGCGACGCATTGTGGTCATGCGTCGCCGCGCAACTGTACGTGCGAAGGTAACGGAGGGACCTATTTACACATCCACAGCTCACTAAGGCCTTTTATTAAATGAAAAAAAAAAACAGCGAACACATAAAAAACAAAAAAAAATTGAGAAACGCAAAGTTAAAAACAAATTATTATGAAGTTTGCGTAACTCCGCATAATTATGGCAAACTCGCTCCGCCTACTCTTTTCTCTTGTTTTATATTCCGTGGTGAAGCCCAGCTCTATTTTATACCTCCCCAACCCGGTGCATGAAGCTACTGCCTACCTACTACCGTGCACCTAGTCTCGACATTTCATAAGTGACTGTATCTGGTTTACATGAAATAAAGATCTATTCTATTCTATTCTACCCTCGGCCTCGCCTCGGAAAGGCATTGAATAGTTACCTACTGAAAATCAAAACACCTAATATGACACAATCAGTGAGCGACTGCCTTTACAATCTTGACTAACGACATTCATATTCAAATGGCATGTTTTACAAATAATAATTATTCATAACTTTTGTAACGATATGTAGAATAGTAGATTAGTCATGATGTAAATGGTTTTGACGTATCTTAAATTTTATTGAGTGCAGTTAGTCAAGTTGCTGTTTACACGATTCGAAAAAAGATAACTCTAGACTGGCGACGTGTAAATGAGCATAAAATATCCGTAGTTATTTATCTGGCATGTTGTACATTGACAAAATCAAATTACGAAAATCCTGGCCAGGCATTATCGGATGAAGGAAGTAAAGAAAAAAGTAAAAAATGTTGTAGAATAACAGCATGGAGTACAAAACAAAATTCGGAATTCGGATTCAAAAAAGGAACATTGGGATAGCAAGGTTATCGAACGAAGTTGCAAATAATGTTCTTTTTTTAAACCCCTGCATGGAATGTCGTTGCCCAGGCATCGTAATAAAAGTGTGTTTTAATCTATGGTTTTAATCAAATATTGTACAGTTCGACCACGTTAACCGTTAACTGAGTGATGGCGCTGTTGGCTAAGAAAAAGCATTTTTGACAAGACTTCAACTGTCAAATCGTATGAATTTGTTGTAGTTCCATTTTCTGCCACTTCACAGATAAGTTGGTAGTACTGTAAGGTTGCTGAAGTAACTGGTTTGACTTTAGAATCAGTGTACTGTCACAAACAGAAATGTTTCGTTTAAAACTAGATTGCAAGCGAAATGGGCACTACTATAATTATTGTCATTGATAGTCCCATACATACCGCGTACCAGCGCGTACCTAACTAATAAAATCAAATTAAAAAAATAAAAGTAAAATTAAAACACATACCAAAACGAAAACTATTTTTTTTAATGTTTAATTATCGCATTAAATTATTAAAAATGAGACATAAGTAAGTAATCAAATCAGTCTTCAATCATTATTAAACTACATGCAACTAGCTTAACTACTTAGTCTCATTTCAACTTAAAACAATCTATTTCTAGTTCAAACATAAGATAGCCCTAATATCCCTGTCACAAAACACAGAAAGAGGTAAACCTATTTTCTGTGTTCTGTGATCCCTGTAAAACGCACTGCGCGTGGGTTTATCATTTCATATTGAGACTAAAATGTCCGGAATTCTTTTGAAATGTCCGGACTTTTATGAAGCTTCCAGCTATTTATCAATATTTTTAAAATTTCTAAATGGTAACCCTAGCTATATGATCTAACTATCTGATCGGAAATATGACCCACGCTACAGTACTACCAACTTATCTGTGAAGTGGCCGAAAATGGAACTACAACAAATTCATACGATTTGACAGTTGAAGTCTTGTCAAAAATGCTTTTTCTTAGCCAACAGCGCCATCACTCTGTTCACGGATAACGTGGTGTCACTGTACGTTTAACGTTGTCCAGTTTGCGGTCAACTCAAGGACTTGTCTGCGAACAGAAACAATCAGAGATACTAGGTAAAACATGGAAAAACCAGTCACGTGACGCGGGTTGCTGGGGTCGGGGGCAACAGAGACCAATATGATGCATATAATGACGATAAGAATGAAAATTATTGCGACCTACATAACCATTACTGTTGTTTTTTTAAAAAAAAGTTGTTTTTGTTTTTTTTTTTTTTTTTGCAAGTGGTGCCCTCAATTTCGCGAGCAAATGCAATTATTTTTCTTTCATTCTTTCTTGACACATTATTTAAAATATTGGAGGCCCCAGGGGGCACGTTGAGCAGAGCCGAGAGACAAGTTACAATCTACAATAGCTAGAGAATACAAACGACAACAAAAAAATATATAAAAAGAGAACATTTTTATTTTATTTTTGACATCCATGAGTCACTAACGGGTTCAGTTGAAATTTTGAAAATCAGCGCCGGGCATTGATGTCTGGCATACGCTGAACTGAATCTTTTTGGTGCAGCCGTGAGGTCCACACATTATAAGTGTTTTTTTTTTTTAACTACTGTGGAATCTCTCTTCATTTATATTTCTTTCTTTCTTTCTTTCAAAATGTATGGGATTAACATTTACGTATCACGTGCGCTCATACACGTTGATGATTATAATTTCATAAATATGAGCCTGTTTCCTCAATTTCACAAATTAATCAAAGCTAATTAAGATATCTGAATTATTATTTATCCATTGGAAATACCAGAACAACACGATAATAAAATGTAAACTTGTGTTTGCAGTTCATTTAATTAATACGTTTACTAACAAAACAATAATATTTTATTATTACTATTTTAACAATAAGAGGAAAAGTGATGTTGAACACAAAGATTTCAATGCTTGCTACTTCACCAAGAATCGTGTGAGAAAGGGATAGACACAGTAATAAGTAGTCAGAAGCTAGTCCACGCGTACACACTTCGTTATTGTAAAGTAGAGGGCGTTTTTTTTTAATAGACCTTTGTTAAAAGCCCTCTCACAAATGTTAGATACATACAAAATAAAGATATATTTTGAACTTTTGAGTAAATAAATTGTGTCATATTTACCCCAAAGTTGCGTTAAAATTTGTGTCGAAATATGAATTTTTCGAGGCTCGTAACTTCTATTTTTTTTTTACTGTTCTATTTAGCAATAATCCTAGATAATGACGAGAAAAATCGATAACATGCTCAGTTTTGGGCGTTTAATATCAAATAGTGAAATTATTACCTTTCTAAGTTTGTATGTTTTTTTTTCCATAAAGATAAAAATATTTTTATTTTCCACCATGCTTTGTGTATTACCCATGTTCGCAAAATAAAAATATCTTTAACTTTATGGAAAAAACCGGTACATCCTTAAGCGGGCACGTATAGTTACGTAGATGCGAAAACAAGTAATATAAAACAAGAAATGTAAAGTGTAACACTTTTGTTTTCAATAGTACAAGACCCGGTTCGGTTAATCTCGGAAAAGTGTCATTTTAAAGGTCATTAACATTGAGTTGCTCTTGCTTACCGTTACTCTACCTTGTTCACTCCATTCAGCATGCAATTATGTTTTTATGTCTTCCTGCCTGTTTCGTAATAAGTTACGAAAATCGTACACACAGTGGTTGCCTAGATGATCGTAACATTCGTAACGGACTTACGAATTAATATCGTGTGTTCGAATCTATTTGGTCAGATTAATTTATTGAGTTATCTTTGCATTATACAAAGTAAGCTATTTGCCTGTGGTTTTGAAGTGCGTTTTTTTTTTTTTTTTTTTATACAAGGTAACTTCACAGCTTACAGTGAATAACAAGTAATTGAGGGTCTAGACATTACGCCAAAAACGAAGTACGCATTAAATCCATACATAGCATAAATTGTTACAGAGTCTTGTTGAGCCTGACCATTAGTAGTGAAAATATCCTAAATCTATGGGTATGAAAATTAAATACAATGGGTTTTACAAATAAATATTGCCATATCACACAGTGATAGTGTAGATGTCACTTATTTTATTTTTTTTATCTTCTCTCTGTTATGTTCCCTTCTCTCTCTTTTCTTTCTTTCTTTCTTTCTATTATTCAAATAATTTTTAGAATCGCTTCAGTAATTTCAGAGATTACCTCCTACAGATAACAAAGAATCGAATCTTGGATATCATGCTCAGCAGCTGCTTTTGCAACCACTAGACTAATGTGCCGGTGTGGTGCGGGTGCCGTCTGTCGGAACTGGTCAGCTTGTAACTGCCATGGCAATCTTATTCACAGGCAAATCATTATTATCCTAGTCTTATTTTTATTCACATTAAATTACATTATTCTCGCAGCTCTTACCGCAACATTGTACTGATAAAGATTATAATCTATTTTTTGAAAAGAGTTACCATGGAGTTTCTTGCCGGTTCTTCTCCATAGGGTCTACTATTTGGAACCGTGCACCTAGAGTCTCGACATTTCATAAGTGCCTGTATCTGGTTTACATGAAATAAAGATCTATTCTATTCTAATGCCGCTAGAGTCATCATCCATCCGGACTTGTCCGGACATGTCCGTCCGGATTTTGCTGGATTTATGATTTGTCCGGATTTTTCACTTAGATAGATTGTTTTTTATTAAATAATTTTCTCATTAATTTGCTTCAATATAAAACAAGTATAGTCTTCAATCTGTTTATTTTTCTTCTTTATTTTAAAGCCTTTTGTCGCAGAGACCATGTCACATTGATCTTCAATGTTTATTAGACTCAATACATCTAGTTCAACTAGTTAATAATATGTCATCTCAACTTAAAACAATCGACTTCAGTTCAAACATAAAATAACAATGTTCTTTTAATTTAACATTCAAGTTTACTATGTAATGTTACAATAGTTTAAACATAAAATATTACACAGGCGCTATGCGTGAGATTTATTATTTCATTTTGTGACTAAAATGTCCGAACTTTTATGAAATGTCCGGACATTTTTTGGTAATATATGGACATTACCAAAAATTGACCGGACATTTCATAAAAAGTTTACATAATTGCGACATTACCAAAAATTTAACATTTTTTTGTGTTGTCCGGACTTTTTTCGCATAGCCAGTATTTTGTCGGGACCTGTCAAATTTCGAAATGGGTAACTCCATAAACTTGAATATTTTCGCTATCCTAAATCTATGGGTAACTCTAGATTCGGCAGTATTTCTGCGTAACCTTTAGTTCAAAGGCGTGACCGTTTCAGAGTTACCGAGTCCAAGATATAGAAATTCATTGTCAATGGCGTTAAATTCGTTATCTTGGTTGCTTAGCAACGCCGGCCGGCCGGTCAATGACTCGCTTTTCATTTGCTTCATACCAGTTCAGTTAATTTCTTTGATTTGAATTTTTATTTGTACCTATTCATTCATTTGTATTTAATTTATTTGAATTCTTATTTTAAAATTATTTATGATGTTTTTTTCTTTGAGTATTCATAGTTTTTTTAATGTTGTTTAATTATTGTGTTTTCGACTAATGCAGTTCGGCTGTGCAATTTTAAAACCTAGCAACTGACATTTAAAAAAAAAAACGGTGTTTTTGCATTTTTCACTTGTTAAGATTCTTAATAAGTGAAAAATGCAAAAACACCGATTTTTATTTAAATGTCAGTTGCTAATTTTTAAAATTGCGCAGCCGAGTTGTCTGATATACTTATATGAATTAAGCAGACTAGAGTACCTATAAATTTAAATTACTTTTCTTTTATTCAATTTTTCAACATACTATTTTTGCTATAAATAAATAAAATAATACTTAATTTTAAAAAAATCCCACCGACATCGGGATCAGTGTCCAAGCTACCGGTGGTCAGGGCTCTAGAGAGAGGAACCTCCTAACAATGCGCGCAGTGTCAAGAAGTAACTGCTTGCTGAATCAGGCCCTTGATCCAGCCACCTAGCGAGAGCCTCTCGAGGTGTTGGTCGAGACTTGGCAATTAAGCTATTAGCCGTTACGACTATCGCCACAATGATTGCTGACTCCACATCCCACATATCGACAACTTCGCGAGCCAAGTCCAGATGTTTGATTTGTTTATCTTTCACGAATTACCTATCTATACCTATACCATAGGTACATATTAATATATGTGAATAGAAATTATATATTAATACGTAAAGAGAAAACGAAAATTGCGCACACAGAGGAGTGTGAGACTTTTTTATTTTTTTATTTTTTAGCCTGGTAAAATCATCAAATGAGTCCTCCCACCCCGGGCAGGGCGGGACGGACTGTCAGACTTGTACTGACTAAAATCCACGGTGTTCCTTCAATAGCCCTTTACGTTCCGGGGTCACGGTAATGAGATAAGTCCCGCGACCAGGAGTGTGAGACTTGGCATAGTTAAAGTTTATATGGAGAAGGAGTGCAGAAAGCTAAAATTACGGTCGAATTTCGACCATTGCGCGACCACTAGTAATTATTGTTAGTATATAAGAGGGATAATTTTATAAACAGACTGATAACAACTTTTATTTATAGATATCAGTGCAGTACACGATCGATTTCCGAACGACTAACGACCTAGACACAGTTGCGATGTGCACACACGTAGCGATTTAACCGACAATTTCCAAACCGTTAAACACCGTGACGATACATCAGGTAGACCCCAGGCCTCGTGCTTCCCCTGCACACGCAATTAATCAAGAAGCAGCTACGCACCACGTAGTTAAGCACTAGGCGGATAAACAGCCGCGGGCATAGGCAATGACATTTTACAAATAAACAGGCCATACACTAAAAATAATGCACTACAAAACGGCGTAAACTTTACTATAGCTACATAGCAGTACATATAATTATACAGTGCACGAAGAAAGGGAAAGAAAATGAAAGCCACCATACGCCATGTCGGTTGTTAGAAAAAGATGAATATAGACGTTTAGTTACGTGGCATTAGCTGCTGCATGCTCATTGGCCAGGGCGCGTGTGACGTAGCAATGACATACGAGTAGTAATGGCGCCGGCCGGCATTAGACCGCGTATTAAAACAAAATACATTAAATCAGTTTTCATTTTTTTTAAGTAGATTCAGTATCTATCAGTAAATCTAAAAAGTGTCGATACTTTAGGGGTACTCATATGAGTAGTATCGAAAAAATATTTGAGTACTACTTATAATTGAGTAGGTATCGATACCTTATGGGTATCGGAAATTCGGAACATCCCTACGCGGGCAGGCGCCAAAATCACAAGTCCAATCTATGGACAGTTACGATGTGACAGAAAAAGTGAACAGGATGGAGAATAATTATAGAGAATTAAACTCACAACCTTGTTATCATAAATTTAATTCGGTCGTAGTTACATAGAATGCCCGTTACAAAAAAAAAACACTTTCTAAGGCAAGTGCGCGGTACTCTCCTGGCTCAGCTCCGTAGTGGTGAAGCCCGCCGAGGAGGTGACTTGCGGTGGTGGTGACCCGCGGTGGTACACAGTTCATCACTACTGGAAAGTGAGAGAAAGAAAGAAAGAAAATCAATTTATTCTGTGCACACAGGACACCGAAATCACAATAGCATGCACACATAACAGACATAAAAAAAACCAGAAAATTACTTATTATAAAACAATGATGATAGAAAAGAAAAATATTTTAAAAAATGTATGGAAGTGTGTGTCCCTCATGTGCAAAAAAATGGGCATCGATCAGCTTGTAAAGTGAAAATAAAGCGCGTAACGTGTAAGTAAGTGGCAATAGATCTACAAAATTACATGGAATTGTTCGGTAGTTATATGTTACGATAAGTACAGTCTGTCAAGAAAGTCATGAAAAGGATTTTGAAGGAACTAAAATTCTTCTTCGCTCGCAACCCTAAATAAGTACCGTAGGAGTCAGTTTGGGTACAACGATGTGTTTATTTTACTCTTCTGTGTAGATTTTTTGTGATAAAAAAATGATTTCTGCATTAATATATTAAAAATAAACAAGAGAATATACAAGTGGCGCCCTCAATCCTTTTCATGACTTTCTTGACAGAATCTATCATTAAGTATTCTAAGGATTACTCAATTCAATTCAATTTATTCATAACAATTCAGCATTGTGTGTTTTTTTTAAAGATAAAGATATTTTTATTTGTTAAAACACGAGTATACACACATAAGCATGCAAGATGTTTAATAATTAGACAAAATACCATAAATAATAATAATATAAATATGTTTAGCCACTGAGGCGTACAAAATATAGAAAATTTAAATAAAATAATGTTAAATAGTTAAATAATATGTTGTGGATTCAAAAATTAATATAATTTAAATTGTCTATGACATTATTACGTACATCTTATATTATAATTGCATTATTATATTATATTATTACGACATTAAACATTATATTATTAGTATCATTCAAAACAATTTAAGGAGCAGTAAATCAGCTGTTAATTTTATCATGCAGGAACTCCTCCAGTGTTGAAAATACATATTCAAATTATATTTCTAAATTATACATTATTTGCATACGTATCACTTAGCTATTAGTATTACAATCACATAATTATAACAAAAACAGTCAAAACAAATATTTATAACAAGTCAAGATCAATATTTCTTTCGAATCAGCTTGTTGTGACATCTAAAAGTTTTATTCAATTGTTCCTTAGATTGACAGAAAGAGCAAAGTTACACCAATATTACGAGTATAAACGTGAAAGTTTGTGATGATGTTTGGATGCTGAACGGATTTGGATGTAATATGGCTCACAGATACACCATATCCTGGATAACACATAGGATATTTGTAACCGAGTACTTACCTGAAGTAGTTCTCCTAAGATGCGAGTGAAACCGCAGGAAATAACTAGTCAATAAACTCGTTACATCGGCACCATCACCAATCCGCGTGCCACAACCCCCGCGTGTTACCATCACCGTGAGACACACCACTGCGGGTCAAAGTTTATTAGAGAGTCCAATATCATGTCACATGTAAAAATCATCGATATTTTAAAATCATTTCGTCATGCAGTGACAACGACAAAATGATCAACGCCTAAAATCATCACTCGATAATGATCGTGACTGAATGAACGTGAACTTCGGCTTCGACTGTGACATGACAATGACAAGATGACAACATGCAATGCGTGAATGCGGTGACAGTAAGGGAAAAATCATTGATGATTTTGTCATTTACCCGTCATCGATATTTTTTTGTCATTGTCGTGTAGTCATTGATATCGAAAAATCATCACTCGGTCCATCTCTAGTGTCTCTTATAACCAATGGCGGATTTTCTGCCACTGTATCGCTCAGCCACGACCGTGAGTTCAATCGCAGCGTTTTAGCAACCCAGTGCGTTGTGTGCATGACAGTAGTATATTTACATACTGTAATACGAAACAGATTGCCTGCAATGAACCGATGCAATTGCCTTAATAAATGGCCTGTGAACATTCATTACATTACCTATTGTATGGTTACGAGAACAATATCGAGGGTTCACGGGCTATTTGTATCAACCTCTCCGCTCGTTTAAGGTCCGATTAAATTGATAACATAATAGATTTCCAGGAACTGGTGGTCAAAGAGCGAAGAAGAGCGACATTTTTTGAACTTTACAGGAGACCATTTCAAAGTTTCATTTTTCGGAAAAAAAATCTTTAAAAAAAGTATAAATATTTTTACGAAAAAGTGGTCCATGTGGTTTTCCTTTACAAAATCCGCACAATTTAGTCTAGTTTTCATTTTTTAAAGCCCTTATTACTAGCGTCAACATCATGTTCTGAAGCCGTATTATTATTTTATTGATTTTATTACCCACTCAGAATTTTTCATAGGTAATTTATTATCTATTTAGCATTTAAAAACTCTTTAATGGAATGTAAAGTATTTTCTAAAAGGTTTATTTTCTAGGTAACTCAATTGAAGTATAAAATCACCACCTATTGTATAATTGATATTTTTTATAAAATTTCTAACAAAAATAAACGGTAATGATAATTATATTTCCATTGAATACATTTTCGCTGTTTTATTTTATTGATCGTGTCACACTACGTGATTATCTAGCGAATTCACAATAGATATTTGTTCATAGAATTTGTGCACTTGAATAAACATCAATTATGTATAATGATTTGTATGTTTGTGTCGTCAATATAGAAGTAAATTGCTTCTTCGTGATACAGAGTCACGTAAACTTTTTAATTGAAGTAGTGACCCCCGCAAGTCTCGCCTGACTGCCTGAGACAACGAGTAACCAGATCTATTTGAACGTAGTTGCACGATACGGATCCAACCCACATTGAGCTGAGATATTTAATTTTAAAGTTTAGACTTCAATTAATATTATAGTTTAAAAAATACTATAGAACACGCTTTAGTCATCCAAACTGAACGTGTATGCAATTTCAGCTCAATCGGAAACCGGGAAGTGGGTCAAATTTAACTTCCAAGATTTTTCTACATAGTTAACAATCAAGTTGAGGTTCTCAATTTGATTGTTTTTTTCTGTATATTTCTTACGCGATTGCTCGGACAGTTTTTAAAATTCTTTTGTTTGAAAGGGTATACTCTTGAGGTGGTCCCATTTAAATTTTGTGAAGATCTTATGTATACTTTCTGAGATAGACAATGGAACTTTTGAATGAATAACAGCATATCACTCGCAATTGCTATAATCGCATGATTCTGTATAATTAATGCCATTCAAAATAAAAAAATAAAAAAAACTTTTAAAAAAGTAAAAACCGTCTTCAAAAATACTAAAAATTATAAAATAATTTTCTTAAAAAACTTAACAGCTTCTGAAGTCGGGGCCTTTAATTCTTCAATGAACTTAGCTTGGCAGTGGCACCGACTTCAGAAGCTGTTAAGTTTTTCAAGACTTACTTAGTTATTTTATACTTTATAGTTTTTGATGTCGGTTTTTACTTTTTTTCAATATTGGAATTGAAAGGCAAACTTTTTATATTTTTAACTTAAAAATGTGTAGGTAGGTTTGGTTTCATATTTTATAGGATATATCTACGAGAAGGGAAAGCTTTGTACCCCTTTTTAAGCATATTGCGCTCACGGAGGTATGTGAGATTTAAGAAAAGGAGTGCAGAAAGCTAAAATTACGGTCGAATTTCGACCATTGGGCGACCACTAGCATAATTAAATATCCCAAAACGTTGCTAGAAGGTGGGTTGGCTCCTTTTCGTATAACTACATCCATTTGCAGTTTAAACAGTACGTGCAGGTTTTCTAAGTTTTTTATTAGGTAGGTACATTAAAAATCTACAAGTTCGTGTCGCAGACAGGTTAATGGCAAAAGTTCCAGGGAAAGTAGAAGACCTAAGTTCAAAGACTCACTTAAAAGCGACGGATGCAGTAAACAATTTATCTCAAATCAGCTGCATACAAAAACGCGCGAACTAGCTTGTACGTATTTGTCAAAACAGTATTTGTCGTTTAAAATAAAGACTATCGTTAATTTTATAAGAGCCAATTAACATATTATAGTGTTTAGACTAATCTATACAGAAAATTTTGAGATTTAAATCGATCTCGATGCCCTGTAGAATGAAAATCTTTGTTTATATAATGCACGGTTCCAAATAGTAGGTCCTATGGAGAAGAACCGGCAAGAAACTCCATGGAAACTCTATTAAAATAATAGATTACAATCTTGATTAGTACAATGTTGTGGAAATAGCTGCGAGAATAATGTAATTTAATGTGAATAAAAATAACGAATAAAAAATACCAGAGCTTAAGAGCGACTTTTGTAGCACGTGGGCGTTTCAGTATTAAACTCTGAATGTTTTATATTCTGCGACAAATTAATCGCTCAGCGATTGTCGTTCGTGGGTGAACTCCCTTATAATGGCAGTCACATCGTCCTCGTCAGAACCTTCGATTTAAGGAAAACTGCCTCGCAATTAGATTTAATGGCGAAATCACGCAATACGAGAACTAAATTGTACTGAAGGTTATTTTAATAATATGTATTTATAAAGTTTCTTGCCGGTTCTTCTCCATAGGACTTACTATTTGGAACCGCGCACCTAGAGTCTCGACATTTTATAAGTGCCTGTATCTGGTTTACATGAAATAAAGGTATATTCTATTCTATCATGAATACAAACGAATAACAATACAAACGTAACGCCCAGCGCTGCTTGGCGATTGCGAGATATATTTGGACTATAGAGTTCTGTACATATAGTTTCTATAGAGTTATGTTTTCTTTGCAATTAAGAGATATACCTAGTATCTATGATTGTAATTAATTTAGTGCATTTTGCAACAGAATTAAAAACAATGGCGTTCGCCGTCGCATTTAGCGAGACACTAAACTTAAGTCTGTTATCATGTCACGTACAAATCATCGATATTTTAAAATCATTTCGTCATGCAGTAACCTGTAACAACGACAAAATCATCAGTGCCTAAAATCATCACTCGATACTGACCGTGACTGAATGAACGTGAACTTCGGCTTCCGCTGTGACATGACAATTACAACATGCAATGTGTGAATGCGGTGACAGTTAGAGAAAAATCATTGATGATTTTGTCATTGTTCCCGTCATCGACATCGAAAAATCATTACTCAGCCCATCTCTACTAGACACTCGCTTCGCAAAATTTTGCTATAACATGCACAATCATGCAGGTGATTTGTGCACGCAATAGCACCCTCCATTACAGAGAATCTTCCTGCTGTAATAACGACAAGAAAAATACGTGTTACGTGAACAAATCGCAGTAAATCTTGTGTTAGATAACACTAACCAGGAAAGACTTTACTTTTTTTTATCACGCAATGACATGCGTTCTAGGAAATCGGTGTTTATGGTTTCCCCACAGAACACAGAACGCTAGTGGTGTGTTGTTTGAATGTAGATTGCTTTTCCCGCGTTTTTCCTCAGAGTAAGGTACTTACCTGAGGGTTTTTCATAGAGGAGTGGACGGAACGAAGCGAAATTTAAATTAGGAACATTTTTTTTTATTTCGTCATGATTGTGACAATAATGTGTATCTGTCAAAGTAACAGAATATCTAATAGCTATAACCATAACATAACACTTACTAACCAACCGTATATATGTTTATTTGAATGAAAAAAGCTGGCCACTGCAATTCTCTTTTTCTCTGTTTATTTGTACGCCATACACATATTTCTTCTGTGGGAGATTTGAACCCGCGACTGGTATCGCGGAAATCGCGCCAATAGTTCCGCCATAAAAGGATGACAATGATATTTTGTTTCATATCTCACCAATCAGCTTGGTAGCTTACATAATACAACATAAATAATGTCAATCGTACTTTCAAATGCATCTGATTAACTACCATAGTGAAAGTGTTTTTTTTAAACCCAGGCTGAATGAGTGCTTGACCTTTGCCTGGCCATAGTATTATCAATACTAACTAGTGATGTGAATTTTAATGTAATCGATTGATTATGTAACGTTTCAATTGAGGCTAGTTTACGGTTTTTTAGATAACTGTTATGTTAGTTTTATTACCTGATTCATCATCATAAACCTATTAATGTTCCACTGCCGTGTCTGGCCTCCTCTCTGAGAGTGAGAGCCGTGGGGCGAGCACGAATGTTTTGACGTATAGTAACGTAAACGTAAGCAAATTTTGATTATAAAATACGATGAATCTATCTCATTTTTGTTCAATTTTATGCAACAATGCACTTGTTTCATGAAAATGTAAAAATATAGCATGTATTTCCAAAAAAATATCATGGATTAATCGTGTATTTTTGGTTCTAAATTTGGTTACGTTACTATACGTCAAAATATTCGTGCTCGGCCCACCGTAATCCACGGACCCAGTGCGGATTGGTGGATGTCACAATCACGACACGATATACGCAACACAAAAATCTTCATATTTTTTATTTGAATTAGAATTTGCCGAATTTACCCTCGATGTTTTCCTTCATCGTTACAGGAATAGTAGCCGACAGCCGTTGTGCTTTAATAAGGATAAAGTTATGAATAAATCTGACCCATTTGGTGCGACTCCCTACAGTCCAGAAAGATCAGAAAATAATATTCTGAAATAGACACGTTGCTCGCGCTCAATATTGGCAAAATAAATGCAAGGTAAATACCCTGCACCGACTGAGAGAATGAGTATGCAGCAGCTAATGACACGTAACTAAACGTCTATATTCATCTTTTTCTAACAACTGACATGGCGTATGGTGGCTTTCATTTTCTTTCCCTTTCTTCGCGCACTGTATAATTATATGTACTGCTATGTAGCTATAGTAAAGATTACGCCATTTTCTAGTGCATGAATGTTGGTGTATGGCCCATCTAACAAAGAAACTCTGGGAATAAATATTAAAACAGAAAATTTTGGTCACATCGAGAAACAAACAAGTTAATAATGATTATTTTTATTATTTATTTGTTATTTCATCTTTTCATCTTGATTGAACACAGATCCAATAAAAATGCTTCTAACAATCGTTTGAATGAACTTTATTGTGGTTTCAAAGGTCAAACGTAGTTATGGCAGCATTGAGAACCACACCCATAGACTATAGAGTGTATATAGAATTTTTCGTAAAGGTCATTGCAGAGGGTGAGGTCCTAGGTTCAATTCGAGGGTCGGGCTGTGTTATGAGGGTTTCCTGTTAGTATTTGGAATAGTTCCCGGTGGATGGGAATAGGCTCTGACTATGTAACTCGGGACTTAATATCGACATGGGCGGATTGTGGGTGTTATACAACATCGCCTCTGCCTAATCCTTTGATGAATACAGGCGAGATAGTGTTATGATAATTAGTTGGGTTGTATGGAGTGCCGAGCGGTAGCGGAAACCAATCAATCTAAGCTTTTGACATTAATGTTTGGTTTTGACAGCTGTCAAAAGGTATTTAGATTTGGATAATTTTAGCATTTACAAAGTTTATGACGTAAACCTATAAACTTTATCAAATACATATTGTCATCTTGACATAATTAATAATTTATAAGATTACACAATTTTTATTGATGATTTCAAATAAATTATTTATTAGTTTATTTATTTATTTAAATTTTATACAAGTCATCAATTTCTTAACGAAAGTAAGAGTCGATGTTGTAATGTGTTGAATAAATATTTAAATGACTTTCGTTGTTATGTCAAAAACCTTATAATGTGTAAACTGGTTATCATACATTTACATATAGTCAAGCCAAGATGAACCTCGCGGAATTCACGCCACAGAATAATCGTAAGCGAAAACAGTGATAACTTAAAGAGTTAGGTATGTAGTATGTACCTACATCGATGTCTATACATATGCTTAGTGAACTCAAAAAGTAAGACGTGTCAGGTACTCTATTTTCAGAAAAATAGAGTGGTTGATCACCAGTCAAATGCCGTTTACAATAATAATTATTATTTGTGTATTGAATAAAAAATATATAATAACAGTAGCTATTCCATTAGTGCATGTATCGCTGTTCTATTTAAATATAATTCGAACATTGTTGAATTTAGAATTTGACGTCTTCAAAAAATACGTCTCATTTTTTTTTAGCTTCTCTTTGTATGACCACGCGTATCTACCATAAATGTTAATAATAACTTTATGGTATCTACATCGATGGGTATGTAGCTTACGAGCGAGTGATAAAAAAGATACCTATATCTATATTTTTCCCGAAGAGCTATAATATCCGTAGGTCCCTTATTTTCAAAATATCTGTAGTGTTTGTAACTATATCTGTATCTATTTAATAGATATATAGTGCCACAAACTTATCTGACCCGGTGACCAAAATTGGAACTAACGTTGCTACCATAAAGTTATTATTACTAGTGGTAAAGTAATAATAACTTTATGGTTGCTACAGAACAAACATGACTTCAAAATAATCTTAGATTATGTGAGGTTTACATAATCTAAGAAAATAATGTATTTTTTGTACAGAAATGACATTTATAAAAGCGACGACAGCGACGCCCTTACTGGGTCAGATAATCATATTTGTAGCACTGTAATTGCATTGTCTCAGAAACACAAGTAATACCTTAGAGTAAGTAGGTACTAAAGAAGTATTACTTGTGTTTGTGAGATAAGTACTTACTCTGAAAGCTTTGTCTGAGTTATAGAATATCTATGTCTCAGACAAAAGGTCTGAGAGTAATAAGGACAGCTTGACATAACAACTGTCAGTTGGACAGACGGTGGTGTGGCCGTGCCATTATTAGAGATGTCTGGGAGGGACATTAGCCGAGTTTGGTGAGTGGTACTTGGTGTTGGGGTGTTGGTGTATAGTGAGCCAGTGTAATCTATACATATAATAAAATCGTAACGAGGCTAAAACTGTACATTATTTTTTTTTGGGAAAAAGTAATTGCCAAAACAGAAGATTTTAGAATTTTTGTCTGTTTTTCTGTATGTCCGTTTGTCTGTTTATATGTCTGAACTTCACGCTTAAACTAGACTGAGCAAGGACAAGGGGTTGTTTCGTTTTTAGTCAGGTTTACAATAGATCTTTATTTCATGTAAACCAGATACCTACAGGTACCTACTTATGAAATGTCGAGCCTCTAGGTGCGCGGTTCCAAATCGGCAAGAAACCCCATGGAAACTCTTTTAAAATAATAGTTTACAATCTTGATTAAGTCCATTTAGTTTTACAATTCAGTGCAGTTTTATAGTCATTAAGTATTCACCAGTATTCGCCGCAAAATTTACAGGAAAAGTTGAGGAAAAGGCATGTCGCTATAAAAACAAAAAAAAAAAATATTGACACATTTTTTTTAATACCTGTACCGGATAGTTATTAGTCTATGTAAAGTAAAGTATTTGATGAACGCGCGCAAATATTATAACAGTTATAACCAGTACACATAGACTAAGACATTGTCTTAGTCTATGTGTACTGGTTATAACTGTTATAATATTTGCGCGCGTTCATCAAATACTTTTCCCGCTTTCGGTTCGCCATCTTTAAAATCCTTTTGACATGTGGGTCATTCTTCAACGCGTTTCTGACTTCGGTTTCATCAAAAAGAGTAATTATTGTCGTTGGTTTTTTAGTTGTCGTAGCCTTTGTTGTCGTTGTCGTGGGAACAGTTGTTGTTTCAAATGTAAATGCAGTGTAGTTAGGCGACTTTTTATACAATTCCTGTTTAGCTTGTACCTCTGATAAGAGTGAGTCAAAATCAGTATTTTTCTTTTTTTTCTTTTTGCCTTGATTTTGGATATTTTTTGCCAGTTTTCCTATTATGTGTGTCTGTTTTCGTAATAAATTTATTATTTTAATTTCTTCGTCGTAAGTTGGGTAAATATGGGAAGATGGCAAGTTTCCATCATTAAGTTTATTAGTGTAATAATCTGATTCGAAATCAGTTCTGGCTCCACTCATTTTGTTTTTGTATTCTTTATTGTACTTTTTATAATATTTCGGAATATCTGGTCGTATTATATCCTGATAGTAGTCAGTATCGTGTTGTGGAATTTCGTTGTTGTATTTAATATCTGGCATTGTAAAATGAGTTTTTCTTCTTACCATTTTGAATTCATCCAGACTTTTCATAACTCCTTTGTTATTTAACCTCTTTTGAATTTCAGGTATTATATTTTGACCTATATCGAATACATTATTATTTTCCCTAAAAATATTTTTTTGTGTTATAAAATATTCTCCTGTATTATTTTGATAATTTACTGTAATATCATTATTTTTCGGTAGTATATGTTGAGTTTTATTAAAATTATCATTTGCTGTAATGTTTTGAACATAATTAATTCTCACAAATTTCTTATGAGATGATCGTTTATTTCCATTGTAGTGTGCATAATTACTTCTTGACATGTTATTATTTTTCAGCTGTATACTGTTGTCTTTTTCTACAACATATTTTTTTTTAAGTTTAATACTTTTTTCTTTTAAAACATAATTCTCTGTGGTATCTTTCCTTTTACTTTTTAAACTTTGGTCTTTGTCTACGTCATTTTGTGTAATATTTTCCTTTGTCTTTTTTATACTTTGGTCTTTGTCTACAGCTTTTTCTGTTATATTTTTCTTTGTAAGCTCCATACTTTGCTCTTTTACTACATCTGTGTGTGTGTCTGTGTAATTTTTATTTTTAATATTTCTTCCTATTCCAATATAATATTGTATCATTTCCTTTTTGCTATCAGGATGTTCTGTGCATTCCTTCTGTACAATTATTTTGGCAGTAAAATTGTTACAGAGGCAAACATCTGAAAAGGAAGAGTACTTATTACCTTATTTAGTATTAATAACATAGGAGTTTATTTAATAACTTTTTATCAGTTCTACAATCAAATATCGTCATATTCATATTCTTTATTTGCATTCCACAATGTACATAAGGTGGTAAAAATAAAATATGGTAACAATTATGGACCCTGTTGGGCACAGCAAAATATAGGAGAGAGGAAGATGAGTACGTACTTAAGTACATAAGATATATTACATAATTGAATTTTAAATTAATTCAATAACAGCAGTACTTCTATGTGATTAACAAATTATTCAACCTGTGCTAATTACAGCTTTTATTTTATTTTTAAATCTTTATTTATTTATAGAAATAAAAAGGCTTTGATCGCTGAGCGATTATGCCAGCCTTATTGATTCACAAAATTGAACTTAGGGTCTAGATTTAATTAATTTAATATATAAGTAATATAACTTAATAACTAGTTTAGATGTAGGATCAGACAAGAGCGCATTGCAAATACCAACATCCCTAAGACTAAATCCACCCTCAAATTCTGTTACTTATTGATAGATGTCAAATATTTTTTTGAGACTACTCGTATAATCCCTTCCCCGTTTACTAGTTGTTTTAGCCGGAGAGAAGAAGTGACCAAACAAACTTGATAGCACGTTTGGCACAGTGGCTAAGCGATTGGCTTTCTACGCCTTGTGCCACGGGTTCGATTCCCGCTATTTTACAAATAATTGCTCCGGGTCTGGGTCTGTTTGCGTGTGACATGTATGTTTCTAAACTCTACCCACGACCCAGGAGAAATCCTAGTGTGGGGAAAGTTAAAAATTTACTCCCCAGGATTACTGTTTCCCTGTTGTCTATGAGATATAAAAATAATAATATAATTTATTTCATAACAAATTTTACACAATATAAACATCTAAGTTAGCACTAGCATACACCACTGCACGATATGAAAATGGACTTATATTTCAAGCACTTTTGATTTGAAAGAAGAAAACAAAAGAAAATATAAAGCCTCCATTCTGTTGCTAACACGGTTGCTAAGCAAAAACAAGTAGCCTCCAATAATGCCGATGTTAATACTTAATAACAGAATACGCCGCAAGGTTTTTCATAACAAGCCCGTAAGCATGGCTTTATTAAGAAAATGTTTTGTCTATTATTAAATCGGTAGGATCGATCTAAACAAGATCCGGGACAGTGAACGTCTAAAGACGTGATAACCATAAAACTTCTATTGTACATCATCTTAAGTATACTTTTGACAACTCTTGAGATGATGATTAATAAATGTATCTTAACACTGCGGCAGACCGCAAAAAACATGGTGGGACGAACTAGGCACATTTAACAAAGGCTGGTCACCATAAGCACATAAATTCACATAATCGGACGTAATGGAAATCAAGGGGGGAGGCTTTTGTCCAGCAGTGGGATGCGACAGGGTAACAGCTACAGTACTTTTTTTTTTTTTTTTAGCGTGGTAAAATTATCAAATTAGTCCTCCCACCCCGGGCAGGGCGGGAGGGACTGTCAGACTTGTACTGACTAAAATCCACGGTGTTCCAACAGCTACAGTACTAGTATATCATTACATTATCTGTGGTCACAGTAACCCTTTGCGGGAAATACGACGAGATATAATGGAAGTGTTATTATTATAACGTCAATTCACGTCTATAGGCGTTCAGTGGAAGTGTTAAGTAGATTTGGATGACGTTAACATTTTGACAGTTTGACGCGCTATGATAAAACATGGGCCGTTGTTTGGGTGCGTAGTTGCAAGAAATGTTTATCAATTTTCTTAAAAAAGATTTTTTTTAATACTGATTACTGGGTAAAGCATTGTTAATCGCTTCAGTAGTCTTGAGCCACAAACTTGTATGCTAAACGTTTCGTCGTTTGGTTCCCAGATTACGCAAAGTTTTACATCACGCAAAAATCTGTCTCTTCACAAAAATATAACCTAAAAGACATTCAGTCTGCCACCGTACAATTTTAATAATAATTTTATGAATATACCAAGTATTACTTACACAACATCGCATAAAAACAAATACAGAACTGAATCGAAAACATTTATGACGAAAAATAAAAAAAACATAAATCTGAACATAAAACAAATTTTGATTACTTCAAAATCTATAAAAATAACGATTTGTTCTTGTTAACTTTTTAAGTGATTATGTCTGTAAACGGCGACGATTGTTTTTTTTGGGGGATGTATACTTTCGTACGGTAATTAATCTTCAATGACAACCGTATCTTACAGACAGACACCACACACAAAATTACTTAAGACCGCGAAAATAAAATGACTTTAATGTCTCTGCCATAACATGGCTGTATTTGCTCAGCTCCCCTTGCCTGTCCCAAAAAGGGACAAAAAAACAAAAAAAAAAATGTCTGCTTTAATTAAGATTAAGTCAGAATCACCCTGCGTAATTTTTCAAAGATTACCTTTCTGATTGTTTTTTTTTTTACATTTGTTTTTAAAACATATATAAATATTCCATTTTATAAATTGAATACTTATTCAAACAATCTATTATAATTTATTTAAATAAAAACTTTCGTAATAGGTACGCCTTCTGGCTATAATAGCCTTGGTATAATTAAAAAACTCAGTTTGTTTTTCATTCTGAGAATCGATGTTGGTTTTTATCTTTTTAGTCGTTGATCTTGGCGAAATAATGAGCACAATATATTTTTAATTTCTTTTATAGATGAAACATATAATTATGTTATACTACATTTTTCTGTCAAAATGATGACAAACTCTTTCCACGTGAGCGGAGTCGGAGTTTTAGGCACAGCTGTTCATAAATAAACATCATTAAATTACAATATTTCTGTATCAATTGATATATATTTATAATAGTAGGTCCCTCAGATGTGTCAATAAAATTGTGTTATGAATTTACATAGGAATTCTTTTACCATTACGAGTATATCAAAGGAAATCGAACGCGTTCTTTTTACGAGAAATGAATAAATTCTGTGATGCTAAGGAAAAAGGGAATAAGTCATAAAACCAAATTTTTCACTACAAACTAAAAAGAAAACACTTACTGTAGAAAAGTAGTATTAAACTCACTACAGGATGAGTGTAGAGATTTGATCTATCGATTGGTGCCGTAAAAGTATAGGATGCCAATTTTTCGGATTTTAGTCGGTTCGATTCCCGGGTGTGGCAAGCGTATTTTCAAAAATCTTTAAATGCAGTTTTGTTTCTTTTTAAAAATAAAGGAATGTTTCCTTTGAGTAAAATTTGTTGTCTTCAGTATTTAGAGTATTTATGGTTTGTTCATACATGAACATGTCACCTCTATAATGCAATAAAAACAAAACTAAACACTTTTGGAACTAATATTAAAATAGAACTAACTTAAAAACGTCAGCCTATACAATAATTTAGCTTCCTCTGATAGATAAACAGATAAACATTTTTATTGATAATTAATTCAAATTATAGGTCAGGGTATCATACATATAATCATAGACATCAAATTAACATACATTATTGCATTACATTACATAATTATTTAATTTACAATCTATTTAACATGCATTTTTTTTTTTTTTTTAAATCAATCTTTTCATACAATAGATTAACCTTGCTCCATCAAAATGTATGACAAGTTTGAATTTTTTTTCGCGATTTCATGGTTGGTCCCGTAGTAAAAGTTGTGCATATTGATGAGTACTTTCACCCCTTAAAGCATTGCCGGTGTTTTACAAATAACCCTGTATAACCACCATATATATATATATATGAAATCTTTCTTTCTTTCTTTCAAGAAAAAAAAGAAAGAAAGAAAGAAAGATATGAAATGAAGATCCTTTAGCCACACCAACTCGATATTCATAGACCTCGACCCAATTAAACTATGGAACAGTTGATAGGGCTTCCCTTTTCAGCTCCTTTTGTCGGGTCGGGACGAGCTTAGGGTTGCCAAATATTTATTTATTTAATTTGTTTATTGTTTGGAAAGCTTGAGATTTATCAAATAAATAAGTTGTTAAAGACAAGCTTCCACGCATTGCGCTTTGTACTAACGTAGATTGTAACTAACACTATGGCTGACATTCAGAGACGACAGAAACGAGTCTAAGCGTGAACTTACGCTTCCATCTGTCAAACTTACGAACAAATTTTGACAGATGGATTTTTTAAGTTCACGCTTAGACTCGTTTCTGTCGTCTCTGAATGTAAGCCTATGAGTCTTGATACTTGAAATAAAATTATTTATTATTATTATTATAAGTATTTCAATACCTAAACCTAAATTAAACATCAGTTAGAGAAGGAAAAAATAAAGTAATTTTTTTAACAAACGTATAAGAAAAAAAAAACTGAAAATTTTAAAGTTTTCAATATATTCTATATAATTATACCATACAATATAGGTACCTATCCTACTATATTTTGGCTGTCATTTCTAATCCTGATCCCTTTATGAGGTTATTGTACTCATCATTATGAACAACTTTCACTATGGGACCACCACTGAAATCGCGAAATAAAAGCTGTCCCATACATTTAGTCGAGTAATATTGAATTATTTGTATGGAACAGCAGATTTTTTTTTATCGCGATTTCATGTTTGGTCCCATAGTAAGTTTTATTTAAGTTTTTTGTTGTAAGTGATAAAAGTCGGTGCCAACTTGCCAAGCTTAAGTTGATTGAAGAATAGAATATGACTTCAGAAGCTGTTAACTTTTTCATGTTTTGAAAGTTTGTTTTATTTTTCTATTTTAAGTGGCATATACAATACGTAAACATGCGATTACAGCTATTGTGGTTGAGTGATTTTCTAATCCATTGAAGAGTTTCATTGTCTATCTCCGAAGGTCTTCACCAAATTTAAATGGGACAAACTCGGGTGAATAATAAAATAATAAAAAAAGAATCATTAAAATCGGTTCACAATTGACAAAGATATTGCTAAACAAAAAAAAAACATACAGTCGAATTGAGAACCTCCTCCTTTTTTAAAGTCTGTCAAAAAGCGTGTTATCAAGATGGCGTCGTTGAAAGATCTTTACCTCGCTAACTAAATATAGTATTTAAGGTTGATACCTTGGAACCAAGTGAGATGTCAAAGGCTAAATCCTTGACCAAGAAGCTGAACCGCTTGCCTTCCGTGTTTCCAAGAAGAAACCTTGTGTTAATCAATCCAATTAACTGGAAATAGCATTACGCCTGTGCCTCGAACGGTTAAGCAGAGTACGTAGTTGTAAAGTCAAGTCAGTTTTTTCAAAATCGGTCTGCAAGTGACGTAGGGGAGAAAGAAAAGAAAAGAAAGAAAGAAAAGCAATTTATTTTTACACAAATTACGACACACATAAAAAGTAAAAAAATTAAAACAAATAAAAAAAAAAAAAAAATGAAGACAAAAAAAAAAGTAAAAAATTAAAAACACGTTCCAAAAAGAATATAAAATAACAAGGACGAGAACTTAATATAAAACAAAATACAAAAACATACTATATATACCTACAACGTGTATCAGAAATGCGTTGTCATATTTAAGGGTGTGGATCAGACCATCAAACTGAACAACTTTCTCTATGGGACCAACATCGTTATCGCGAAAAAATAATCAGCTGTCACATACGTTTGGGTCGAGTAGGTATTGAAGTTTTGTATGGGACAGCTGATATTTTTTTCGCGATTATGATGTTGGTCCCATAGAGAAAGTTGTTCAGTTTGATGGTCTGATCCACACCCTTAAATATGACCACGCATTTCTGATACACGCTGGAAACATCGATGTACTAACTAAATAAATAATAAAGTTTAATAAATAATAAAGTAAATATGCTGGCCATGTCTGCCGGATGCCCGATGAACTGTGGGCCACTAAGTGGAGCCCTGACATAACGAGAAGGCGACGCGGCAGACCACGAAAGAGATGGCGGGATGAACTTGATAACACGAACAACGAATGGTTCACACTGGCTCTAGACCGAAAAGCCTGGAAATCATGGGGGGAGGCCTTTGCCCAGCAGTGGGATGATGTAGGCTAACAGTAACAGTAACAGTAAAGTAAATGTGCGGAGAATCCCGAATTTTAGTACCTACACAAGCTCATGAATTCTAGATTAATTTTATGTACTGACAAAGACATACTCGCGTAATGCCTACATATGTAGGTACAATTGTACATGTCGCCGTGTTATTGTCAAACCAGTGATATTATAATTTCACTAGTGAAATATATAGTGAAATATATATAATTCTTCTGAATTATATATATTTAATATTTATATGTATTTTTTTTATTTTTTTTAAATAAACGTAGCCCCTCACTAGCATTTCTCCTGTATCGAGGGTACAGTTTACAAACATACATGTCACATGCACATACAACTAGACCCGAAACAACTATCTGTAGATCATACAAATATTTGTTCCGTGCGGGGATTGAACCCGCGGCACGTAGCGCAGAAAGCTAATCGCTTAGCCACTGCGCCAACCGTGTCGTCATATGTTTATGTTTATTTAGCATATAATAATACATATTTATTTATATATAATTATGTTAATGTTTATGTAAGTTTATAATTATAGTTGTTTTTAAGTATAATAGAATATACCTCATTCTCATTTGAGTTTGTTTTTTGGTGCATCTACCTTCATTGTCTCTGCATCACCCTAAGGTTGTCTGGTAGAGAATGCCTACGGCATTAAGACCGCCTTTGTACATTGTACATGAAGCATTTTAAATAAAAAATAAAATAAATAGGTAGTGTAATATACGGGCGTGCTCGTCAGTGCAGTAAAATCTCCTGTTTATTTTTTATTCGTGTTTGTATTTTTTTTTGTTTCTTTGTCATCTGTTTCAATTTTTTTTCTGCTGGCAATAAAGATAAAGATAAAATTTATTCTAAATTACATATGGTAAAAAACACAATAATATTATAAATCATAATAATAACATAGGTATGGTACTGATAGGTGCCTGTACTAGGATAAACTTGTATGTATGTCCTGTATCGAATGAACGCTTTCTATTCTATTCTAAATTATAATTCCACGAAACCTTGTCAACCGCCTCCATTTCTCACAATTTCACGGGCTCATTTCAGTGACCCGATGAGCTCGTGAAATTGTGAGAAATGGAGGCGGTGGACAAAATTTCATGCAATTATAATTTCACCAGTGAAATTATAATATCACTGGTTTGAAAATATCCCTGCGACATACATAAAATTATCCTTCCATTGATATGCTCAAAGTGTATGGCATTGAGTTTAATTAATACATCTTCTGTGACATCAATATTCTTGTCTAGAATCACAAGTGTGTTTGCTAAGATTATCCGGGAAATATATCAAAGTCAAAGTCAAGGGCAAAGTTTTTTATTTCAACTGGGCTTTTAGAGGTCATCCATAAAGTACGTCACACTAATTTCGTGATTTTTTGACCCTCCCTCGTCCTTGTCATAGTTGATCACATTTGTGAGTGTTTTTTTTTAATACATTGCCCCTCACTAGGATTTCTCCTGTATCGAGGGTACAATTTACAAACATACATGTCACATGCACACACAACCAGACCCGAAACAACTATCTGTAGATCATACAAATACTTGTTCCGTGCGGGGATCGAACCCGCGGCACGTAGCGCAGAAAGCTAATTGCTTAGCCACTGCGCCAACTGTGTCGTCAAACCGTGTCGTCATTATGTAAGTATGTAGTAGTATTGCCAAGTAATAATAATCATTGTGTCATGTTACGGTTATCATAAATTTAGAATAATGTATCATGTGTTTGTGTATATTGATAATCAATAGTAATATAGAGTACATCCGAAAATATTTGTATGCCTAATGGCAAAACATAGCTGAGCCTAACTAAACTTACCATCCACTATAACCTGTGTTTACAAATAAAGATTTTTGATTTGATTTGATTTGATTATGTGAAATATCTCTCTAGGCAAAGTTTGAAAAGTCTTCAACGTATTCTAACCGAATTTATTTTTATTTACAGTTGTAGAACAGAATATAAAGATGACATTAATTTCTACTTTGATATTCCTTCACTTAAACGCGATAGGAGAGTGAAATTTGCGTAAAAATCGCCGATTTTTTAAGTACGGCTTCAGAACCACACACGACACGGTTGGCGCAGTGGCTAAGCAATTAGCTTTCTGCGCTACGTGCCGCGGGTTCGATCCCCGCACAGAACAAATATTTGTATGATCTACAGATAGTTGTTTCGGGTCTGGTTGTGTGTGCATGTGACATGTATGTTTGTAGACTGTACCCTCGATACAGGAGAAATCCTAGTGAGGGGGCAATGTTTTTAAAAAAAAAGAAAGAAAGAAGAACATGATACCAAATACGTAGTTTCATTTAATATGATCTGTGCCATCCTGATTAATGCCGTATTATAGATCATACCGGTGACAGACACTAAAATTATTGTTTTTTCTTCAACAGGTGGTCAGAGGAGTACACATAGAACCAGCACACATGGTCAAGAAACGAAGTATAGACCAGCCATTAAGAATTAGCATATTTTACGACCATTCGGTCTATAGGTAAGTAACGATTTTCAAACCGTCGAAAACCCCCGACTCCAACTAGAATAAAATATTATTGTTTAAAAAAAACTATAGAACACGCTTTAGTCATCCAAACTGAACGTGTATGCAAAATTTCAGCTCAATCGGAAACCGGGAAGTGGGTCAAATTTAACTTCCAAGATTTTCTTACATAGTTAGTTACAGGTGAAGCTAATAAAAGCGTGTTAAAAAGAGCTGTAACTTCTGAACAGCTCAACAGATTTTCATGAAACAACGAAGATGATTCCCGATTAAACTAGCGGATATACAGACAGACAGACTCAGAAAACGACTTTATTTTATACTATGTAGAAAAGATTGTACGTTTTTTAACGAGTTGGTTGACCAAGTTATCCGTCAGATTGCTCTACACAAACTAGTAGGCGCATGACATTAAAATATAAGAATAAAATATTAATTTTGTTTTTTATTTTTTTGATCACGAAACCTTGTGCAGGTTATTTTTAAGACGTGCTTAGGCATTTACAAAGCTTTTATTTCTAACAATTCATCCCTTAAACTATCTATGGCTAAATAGCTGACCTTTCTACGTGGGCAAAGTTGCAGGCTCGGCTGCTGAATTAATGTTTCGCGCATTGATAATTATGACATGCACAGTTTTTAACCCGCGACAAAAAAGAGGAGTGCTGTAAGTTTGTAGTGTGTATCTGCCTGTGGCATCGTAGCTCCAAAACTAATGGACCGATTTCAATGCAGTTTTTTTAATCAAAAGCTAGTTTAATCGGGTATCATCTTAGCTATGTATCATGAGAATCTGTTCGGCCATTCAAAAGTTACAGCTCTTTCAACACGCTTTTATTAGCTTCACCTGTAACTAACTATGTAAGAAAATCTTGGAAGTTAAATTTGACCCACTTCCCGGTTTCCAATTGAGCTGAAATTTGGCATACGGTTTCAGTTTGGATGACTAAAGCGTGTTCTATAGTTTTTTTTAAACAATAATATTTTATTCTAGTTGGTGTCGGGGGTTTTTGACGGTTAGGTTATATTTTTCTTTGATACCCAAATCAACATATTCTTCATATTCTTTATTTGCATTCCACAAAGTACATAAGGTGGTAAAAATAAAATTTGGTAGGTAACAATCATGGACCCTGTTGGGCACAGCAAAATATAGGAGCGAGGAAGATAGTACTTATGTTTACTTGTTGCTTTAATTTATTAATAAATATGGATAGCTTAATAAAAAATTTAATTTATTAATAATATTTTCTAATATGTATTTAGTTTATTATAATTTTTTTTAATTTTTTTTAATTTTTTTTTTATTTAAGTTCTTACATACAGCTACCATTACAGTTACCCAATTCGATAGTGCAGTTCATATTACCCAACAAAAATAATAATAATATATACATTCATATAAATTATCAAAAATTATCTACATTCATAAGTAATACATTCTCATTCATAAATAACACATTCACATTCATAAATAACACAATCACAATTAATAACATAATACATGCAACGTTACCCTTACGAATTCGCTCAGTGAACATGAGAATAAATCAATTTTTTCTGCGACTATATTAAGTGTGTGCATCGTTCGCGTGAGGGGGGCGTTGTCCAACAGTTTAGTTCTACCGCGCGGCACCGCGAACAACTTGGGTCGTCGTCTCCGCTGTACGTACCCATCGGGGACACTTAAGCCTATGCACTGCAGCACACCCTGATTAATCAAGCTACCCCGGAACACTCTGAGAATATAAGATGCCAGTGCTAGATCCCTCCTTGTTTCTAACTTGTTGTATCCCACCATACCTAAAACAAACAAGGTAGGATACATCAAGGGGTAGAAGGGATATACCCCATAATGCCTTAGGTATATGTATCTCGTAAATTTATTTTGTATGCGCTCCAGCATGAGACTATATTTAGTTTCATAACTAATAGTTATGTTATTAGTTAGTAGTTATTAACTAATAGTTATGGAATTTAATATGTTTTTATTTTATTTTTTATATCTATTCATTTATTTCGTTTTATTATTACTGTTGTATTATTACATAACAACACGGTGAATACAGTCATATTTCATCGAAATTTTGCTCACAAACTATTTATTATTCAATTGAATAAGATCTTATTTCAATAGACGTATTCAAATTTCAAATCTCAAGCTTCATTTGTATTTTGCTCACTGAGAATTGGGTTACCTTGTATATGTCAATTATGGCGAACTACGTGCCAGATTTAAGGCCAATTCAGACCTAAGCGGTATTCGCTACCGTCTACGGCAGAGAAAACCCAGTGGGTATGCGGTAATATTACTGTTCAGACCTAGGCGGTATTCGCTACCGTCTGCGTCAGAGAAAACCCACTGGGTATGCGGTAATATTACTGTTCACACCAAAACGGATTTCGCTATCCTTGTGGGTAGAATAACGCGCGGTAGTCGAGTTTCGCTCAGAGAGGTAAGAAATTTTCGCCAGTTAGTCATTTCTGAGTCGCCAAAGAATATACATGTCAGTCACGTTGTACCCACAGTGGCAGCGAATATCGCTCAGGTCGCTCTAGCCGCGGTACTTGATACTAAATACCTGAGCGAAACCCGCGCGGTATGTACCTCTACCCACAGCGGCAGCGAATATCGCTCAGGTTTGAATAGACCTTTAGGCTGTATTTCTGCCTTAATCTAGACATATTACGGGGGTAGGAGACGTCTAGGTAGAGCATCAATTTTCATAATAGTTTCATCTAGAATTTGCTTGTTATTTTGTATTTTCACCTTGGCGTGTCAATGGAAAATTACTCAATATTCTAGTATTTTTGTACCTGAAATATTTTGAAGAATACTGCTATTTGTGTTCACAATTCAGCCCATTTACGTAAAAATTTGCTGTCCCATACATTTAGTCGAATAAAATCTAATTAATGTATGAAACAGCGGATTTCTTTCGCGACATTATGGTTGGTCCCTTAGTAAAAGTTGTTCATAATGATGAATACTATCACTATCACTAGTTCTATTTTCTTATTAACACGCTTTTATTAGCTTCACTGTAACTAACTAACTATGTAAGAAAATCTTGGAAGTTAAATTTGACCCACTTCCCGGGTTCCGATTGATCTGAAATTTTGCATACACGTTCAGTTTGGATGACTAAAGCGTGTTCTATAGTTTTTTGAAACTATAATATTTTATTTAAATTCATTCCGGCCCTAGTGTGGAAAGTAATGTCGCAGCGTCTTCCACCCGCTACTCACATCAAACAAACACTGTTTTCCGAGCATGAGAAATGAAAAAGATTTTTATGTCCCCGATTTTCTCCTCCCCTTTTCTGCTGTGCTATTGACAAAGTTAGTTTACACGTTCTATTTCACTTTAATCTGTTGTCCCGGATATTATTAAAGTTAAATCAAGTTTTGTTAAGTTAGAAACCTCGAGGCTACGAGGGATTTATTTATTTAATAATTTATGTACCTACAAACATGAAAAATAACACAGAATTTTTTTCTCTTGAGTATAATAATTTTGTAATGTTATTCTAATAATGATTTAATTAAACTAACAATAATATAAAATATTTGCACACCTTATTAGGTAATGATACAGACTACAGAGTATTTTATATTTATTTGTAACATCTGTTTATACCTACCTGTATTAAGCAAATAAATAATTTGATTTGAAAACATTAAATAGGAGAACAAAGTACAAAGGTACTGCTTATTTCACAAAAGAAATCTCTTCCAGCAGACCTGCGAGAGGAGAATTTAAAACATGAAATGTAGACAGCGATGTACAAGAATAGATCAAAATACAAATTAAATACAATAATATAAACTTAAGTAAACTACCAACATAAAACAAATGGGCTGGGAAGGCCCATGGTGTGGGACGCAACTTGCGTCGACACTCTTGCGCCTTCCCATCTTCCTGGCTCGGCAGGCTGTGCTGGCGCTGCAGCTGCAGCCGCAGAGACACTCAAACGGCGCAAATATAATAACCTTATCAGTAGTTATATATTTGAGCCGTTCGAAACTCTCGGGGCATGGGGTCCGAATGCATGTCTCCTATTACATTGCAAAACGGTTGGTCGACGCTACGCGTGACCCGAGGGCTGGCCTATTTTTTGGTCAAAGAATAAGCATTGCCATTCAACGTGGCAATGCTGCCAGTCTTCTGGGCACGCTACCGATTGACAGCGATGAGGAGGAGTACTTTGACGCCTAGGTGCTCAGTTTTATATTTGTATTTATTTTATTGTATTTTATGGTTTATTTATCTTACAATAATTAGTGTACATATTTAAGTTTATTTATTATAGTTGTAAATAGTCTGATGTTCCATAATAAAAATTATGCAATACTAAAACAAATACACATAATATAAAAACATACTTATATTAATACAAACACATACGAGTATAAACGATACGACGACGACGGAGTCACGATACGATAACGATCCGTGTTCACGTGATAACTAGGGTTGCTAACCGTATTCTAAAACAGAGTATTGTGTTCTGTTTTAAATGTGTTCTTGTTTGTTTTCAGGTTAGAACCAGAGAAATTCGATATGATAAATGTAAGTCCTATTAAATTAATACTTTAGAAAAACAAATATGTTCATACAACTTCTTTTTTCGTTATAGAAAAGAGATTCTATTTATCGAAAAAAAATGTTGTATAGAAGCTGTTGAGTATTTTAAGAAAATTATTTTATAAGTACCTACTTTTTAGTTATTTGAAGTCTGTTTTCACTTTTTTTTAAAGTTTATTTAATTCAAATAAGAACGTAATGGTGTATTTTCAAAAATCATTAAATGCAGTTTTTTTCTTTTTTTTAATTATAGGAATGTTTCCTTTGAGTAAAATTTGCTGTCTTCAGTATTTAGAGTACTTTTGCTCCAGGTACGCTTCGTAAATTCCGTCCTCTATAATATTAAAAATATATTATAGATAATTTTTTTTTTTTAATTTCAGAACACTATACTGCCTGAAGCAGTTAAGTTTTGGGAACAAGCTTTGAAAGTTAGAAAAACTGGAGGGCCCATCAAACTAAATAGGTAAGAACAATTTATAATAATAAATAAATCCATCCCATTACATTACTGTACAGCTGCCGCGAGCGTCGTCTCATAATGAGAATTCACCACATTGTGGCCCAATCAGTGCTGCCACCCTCTGATTTTGATTTTTCCCGGACTCCTCGTGAAATTCCCCTAAATTAGGCACTTTTCCAAAATTTTCCCCTAAACATTTAGATATTCTATTCATTTGGAATATTCAAATTTGTAAAATTAGTTGGTATCGAAAATTCGAAACCAAAGTATCGCGATCGAAAATCCCCTAAACTTTTTTTTCCCCTAAATAATTTGGTACCCGAAAGCTGCAAAAATCCCCCAAACTTAGGGTAAACTACCTAACTATCTGGGTAACATCGAGTACTTTTTGTTAGGGTTGCTGAGTGACAGGAATTTTTCTGACATGTCAGAAATTAAGGCCATCTGTCAGGAAATCAGGCAAAATTTAAATTTGTCAGGAATTTCTGAAAGGGTTATTTATAGTATAATTTTTTATGTAGTGCGCATAATTTGTAGTGATTCAGTCTCTGTTCCTAAATGCAACCGCAGTATTGCGATACACTTTAAAACAAAACGAAAATTCGACTTAGTATGCACACGCACAATTTACTAGCGCAAGCCATACAAAATCAAATTTTTATTTTGTTTTGGTGTGAATTTTAGTACTGCGGTTGCATTTGGGAACAGACACTGAATAACACTGCTGCGCACTATATATAAAAAATCCTGAATAACTACTTCTCGAGAGAGAACTGGAAGATTTAAAAATAAAATACTAAAATATAATTTATTAATATATTTATTTACATTACAAATAATGTTTGTATAAAAAAATATACTTAAAACTAAATAGTTAATACAATATAGGTATGTATATTTTGTCCGTACCAAAACTAAATATATATTCATAATTTCTTAGGACGTAAAACGTATAAAATTACGCATTTTATTTATTATTAACTGAAATAATACATACCTAAACCCATAGTATTTTTCACAAAACTAGATATTGTTTGGGAAAAAAATTAAAATTTCAAAAAAATTAAAATCCCTTTTTTTATTTTTGTTGATTTTCTTGAAATCTTGAAATCTAAGTCACATAATAAATTTTCTGACCAATAATAGGTGTTTCGTATCCAATAAGCCGATTGCAGTTGGGGCAGTAATGATTCTTGTGTTTGAAGCAGTCTGATAAATACACCACGACAATGAAAGGCATGCTGAAAACAATAATAAATAAAACATTGTTGTCTTCTTATTGTATCGTCAACCTTATTACAGTCATCAGGGGGCCTAAAAGGCCACATTGACCAATTCATCTACTGATCTGCATAGTAACTGTCAAACAGATGATTACTGAATATGAACCTTATGCGGATGACATTAAGAGTCAATTTAGTAGATATTTTGACATTTGTAATATGAATCATATTGTGATTCATGTAAAGCGGCCTTTTTAGCCCCCCAGAATAGAATACAAATACTTTTTTTTAACCCCTGACAAAAAAGAGGGTTTGTCTCTGTTTGTGGCATCGTAGCTCCAAAACGGATGGACCTATTTCAATGCAGTTTTTTTTTTAATGAAAATTAATTCAGTCAGGTGTCTTAGCTATGTTTCATGAAAATCTGTTCAGTCGTTCAAAAGTTACAGCTCTTTTTCTAGTTGGAGTCGGGTTTTTGACGGTTAGGTTATACTTACAATATAAAAAGCATTATGCACGCTATGAAATGTGTGAAGTAGCCGATCTCTTTGATGACCAGGGTCTGGACTCTCACGCCGCAGTGATGACACGTCAGGTTCTTCCTCTCAGGGTTCTGTAGACCCACCGGAGTTGCTGGACTTGACATATCTGACAAAATTAAGTAAGATAAAGTCAATTAAGATTGTGTACAGAAGCAGCTATAGCCTCGCGTTTGTGGTAAGCGGTTACCGTAACCTATGGACGCTTGCAACACCAGGGGCATCACTCGCGCGTTGCCGACCCTACTACTGCCCCAAGGAGCACTGGCGACCTTGCTCACCGTAAGGAACACAATACTGCAAAAGAGCAGTTATTTGACTACGATATTCTGCAAGGTGGAGGTACTTCTCCAGTCGGGGAGCTCCAATTTTGAGCGTAAAGACTCGCTTATACTTCTCTTAGTTTGATCATGTGTAATCAAGAATAGGAAACCCTCACTGGGCACTGCAAATTAACTAACACAGGATTGGCCTTAGTGACACCACAACTTGCAGATTCTGTCGCGAGAAGGATGAGACGCCCATACATATCCTATGCGAGTGTGACGTAGTACACCACACTAGAAGCCAGCACCTGGGAGGCCACCTAATCTCATCAGATGAGATTAAATCCCTCCACCCCAAGAATCTATACAGGGTGTCTCAGGAAACCTGTACCAGCGAAGGTCTGTGGTCACGGGACACTAATACTCATCGATTGAACCCCCATGTATGTTCTACGATATTTTGTAGTTTTCGAGAAATTAATTATTTTGTAATATTTTCTCCGAAACAGAATTTTTTATCTTGTGATCATATTCTGAGCTACTAGTAGTTAGAATTTGGTTATTTTGTGTTTTTAATAGATGAACACACATTCTAGCCATAATACTGACAAGAAAAATCTCAAAGAAACGCTACTCAGAAAAAGTTATAACTAAAACCGCCTACAATTTTGAAAAATCTGAAAATATTACAAAATAATTAATTTCTCGAAAACTACAAAATATCGTAGAACATACATGGGGGTTCAATCGATGAGTATTAGTGTCCCCTGATCACAGACCTTCGCTGGTACAGGTTTCCTGGGACACCCACATATCAAGAGATTTATTTTGTGATATAAGCAGTACCTTTGTACTTTGTTCTCCTATTTAATGTTTTCTGTGTCTTTTCATGTGTGTACATAAATTATTAAATAAATAAATACTTTACTATTCACAATAACTTGCGTCCTCGGTGGTGGGGGCGCCTGCCGTGGCTCTGGTCGTGTCTCTCTCTGAGCTGGAGTGGAGGGCGTCGGAGTGTACGCTGGAGGCGGTTCAGGAAAATCTGATACAGGTATTGGCGACAGCGGGAACCCATCCGATCCATCTCCTCCGTAGACGAGGCTTTCCTTTGTCATGTAAGCTGGGATACCGCGGTTGGACCAAGATGTTGGGGGCGCTGATGTGCCTGGAATTATTAAGTTTGATGTTAGTAGAAAAACCTTATAATACCCTTAAATAATGAGGTTTTTCTACTAATATCAATATATTTTATACCCTAAAAATCCCCTAAAGCTGCATAAATCCCCTAAATTAAGGGGAAAATACCCTGAGGTGAACGGGGACACTGAATAAAGACTTACTTGAAGTTCCAGGCGACAAATTCAGGGTGTTAGGTGGGTCGGGCCTGCTGCTAGGGTATGGAGAATATCCTCCAGATTCAGTAGAGTCAGATGTCGAGGACCGTCTTGATATCGATTCTTCTTTCGGCGTGTCGATTCGTCGGTTCTCGAATTGGTCATACATGATTGTGTGCTGAAAAAAGATTGGGAACAATGATAATCATATAATATCAGATATGAAGAATCAGATAATCATCAATGATTTTTCCCTAACTGTCACCGCATTCACGCATTGCATGTTGTCGTCTTGTCATTGTCATGTCACAGCCGAAGCCGAAGTTCACGTTCATTCAGTCATGGTCACTATCGAGTGACGATTTTAGGCATTGATGATTTTGTCGTTGTCACTGCATGTCGAAATGATTTTAAAATATCGACTCTAATTTCCAGACATAAGTCGACGTTAGCGATCAAATCATCATTTCCCTGACCTTATACCATTTTATTTGGGGTCGGCGCAATATGTCTTTTTCTTCCATTCATCTCTATCTGACGTCATTTCCAGATTTACTTCCTTCACATTCATGTCATGTTTCACACAGTCCATCCATCTTTTTTTAACACGCTTTATTAGCTTCACTTGTAACTAACTATGTAAGAAAATCTTGGAAGTTAAATTTGACCCACTTCCCGGTTTCCGATTGAGCTGAAATTTTGCATACACGTTCAGTTTGGATGACTAAAGCGTGTTCTATAGATTTTTTAAACTATAATATTTTATTATTGGTTTGTCTGTTAGTGATCAAATGTACATATTTTTGTTTCTGGATGGAATTTGGCTCAAATTCCATAGTAATATTGGCAATTTGGGGGGTGCCAACTGAAAATCAGCGCTGGGTGTTCGTATGCCCAGCAAATGCTGAGTTGGCAACCCATTTGGTACTGGCATTCCGACAACACGTTGTTTTTATTGTTACCTTTTGCTTTTTATTTTTACTTTTTATGTTTGTGCACTGTGATGTCTGATGTCTAGTCCAAATAAATGATTTTTCTTTCTTTCTTTCTTTCAATTTCCTCTATTCTATTCTATTCTATTATACCACGCCGTGCACTACCAAGCTATTAATTAATTAGTGTACCTATTTCTTTTTTATTGTGTTTTGTCTTGTTTGTTTTGTGAATGTGGCGCCGTCATTATCCCGTACGGAATAAAATTATATATTTATATATATTTATTTTATAATTATATATTTATTTTTCTTTCTTTCTTTCTATTAAGCTTATATACCTCGACATATTGCTGTTGATTGCTGCTTGGAGTCTCAATACTTCGGGATACCTCGCTCCCAGCCTCAGGTAGATCAATGTAGACCACTGGATTTATCTCTCTTTTGAGAGGTACGGGGTCCCGGGATGATTGGGGATGTTGGACATCCTGTAACATACATGCAGTATTGGGATAGAACTAGAGATTTCTTTTTTTAAATAAAATCTTCCTTCACAAATGAACATGTGGAGGAAAGAGGTATGGTGTTCCTCCATTGAAAAGGGAGGATCCTCCGACCAGGCGAGGTGATATTGCCTGGTGGACCGAAGCCCGACGGTTGAGGTTGGACAGTTGTATATGTGTTAGATACGATATTATTTTTTCATCTCACTAGCTCGTAAAGGCTTTCTTTATTCTTCAAAATCTGAGGGCAAAAGTCTATTTTATCTGCTAGCGTGGAAAAGTTATTCGACAAGGGTAGAGTGGTGAAAAACAATTGAAATATAATTAGGCATCTAACATTTTCCTCGCTTTAGTGAGATGAAAAGTTGTGTGTTTCGCGAATAGGTAGCTGTGCTGTTTATTCGTTTTCGAGTTAACAAACATCCCTACATCTTCACGTATTAGTAACATTTAGGTACCTGAGAACTACTGCCAGCTCCACTAGATCCTGGACCTCTTCCCTGCCCTGTCTGTCCAATAGGTCTTCTGGGCAGGTTGGCCCATCGCGAAGCTGTTGCAGCATCGATTGATGGCACATCAGTTACCATAGGGTTTACGTTAGGATAACCCTGATATCCTCGGTAACCCTGGCTTGAAGACTGCATGGTCTGAAAAAAAAAACATTACACATAATTAACATAACTAGTGGTCGCTTAGTGGTCGAAAATCGACCGTAATATTAGCTTTCTGTACTTCTTCTCCATATAAACTTTAACTATGCCTAATCTCACACTCCTCCGTGCGCGCAATATACTTAGTAAGGGGAACAAAGTTTTCTCTTCACGTATTAATATGTATATATACATTATAAAAACTAACCGAACCGTCAAAAACCCCGACTCCAACTAGAAAAAGAGCTGTAACTTTTGAACAGCTTAACAGATTTTCATGAAACATAGCTAAGATGATTCCCGATTAAACTAGCTTTCAATTAAAGATACTGCATTGAAATCGGTCCTTCCGTTTTGGAGCGACAATGCTATAGACAGACGCACACATACACAGTACAAACTTATAACAACCCTCTTTTTTTGTCGGGGTGTAAAAAAGGAAAAACCGACTTCAATACGTATAAAATAATTTTCATAAAAAAACTAAACAGCTTCTGAAGTCGGTGCCATTGCCAAGCTAATGTATTGAAGAATTAAAAACGACTTTAGAGGCTGTTAAGGGATGAAAAAGAAATTGAAAAAAAAAAAAAAAAATTGGAATTTGTTTTCTTTAAGTTTATTCGTTTTTTTGGAATAAAAAATTTGGGAATCTCTAGTTTACAGCTAAATGCTTGACGTTGCCCCTCACTAGGATTTCTCCTGTATTGCGGGTACAGTTTACAAACATAGGTATCACATGCACACACACACCCAGACCCGGAACAACTATCTGTAGATCACACAAATATTTGGTCCGTGTGGGATCGAAACCGCGGTATTTTTTTCTTTTTTTAGGGTTCCGTACCCTAAGGGTAAAACGGGACCCTATTACTAAGACGCCGCTGTTCGTCCGTCTGTCTGCCCGTCTGTCACCAGGCTGTATCTCATGAACCGTGATAGTAAGACAGTTGACATTTTCACAAATGATGTATTTCTGTTGCCGCTATAAGAGCAAATACTAAAAAAACAATAAAATAAATATTTAAGGAGGCTCCCATATAACAAACGTGATTTTTCGCCGTTTTTATAGATAATGGTTTGGAACCCTTCGTACGCGAGTCCGACTCGAACTTGGCCGGTTTTTTTTAAATATTTCTCTATCACACTTTGCTCTTATAGTTAGTTAGTTGGCTCATAAGCCTTTTCGAACCCGCGGCACGAAGCGCTGAAAGCCAAACACTGCCAACCGTGCCGTCGCGATACTGTACTCGGGGAGTCGGGGCGTACTACGAGTACATACCTATATATATATATAAAAAAATAAAAAAAATAGCAGGGCAGAAATTGAACCTCCCAGACATTACCAATATAAGCTGACCTTTCATACAATTCACAAGGAAAACAATATCTACAAATTACCCAAACACAAATGCAAAAGCATCATAATGGAATGGCTTATGGGTCTCAGCTATGAGGAGACTGAGAATATTCTGAGGTCTTTCTAATGCACTTATTCACAATATACACACACCCCCATTACAATACCCTCTTACACATAAAACCTTACCCCCCCCCGAGAGAGAGAACTCCTTGACTTCCATATTACAAGTTTTTACTTAGTTTGGAGGTCAAGAGTCCATTGCTGTGTGACTATGTATTTTTGTGCCAATATATATATTTTTTTTTTTTTTTTTTTTTTGTACAAAAAGCCTATACAGTGCGAGGTCAGCTGATACTTGAAATGTCTGGGCAGTTCAGTTTCTGCCCTGCATTAAGAGTTCATAGTAAGCTGTTACTTCGAATTTGTGAAATCTTTTGTTTTAATCTTCTTGGTTTTGGCTGTAAATGTTACCTTGAATAGACAGATGTACACTGTGCCAAATTTCAAGTGTTTGTATATGTTTAGAACTAATATGTTTATAGTATTAGAAATTGCTGATATTTCAGCATGTTAAAAGGATTCTATTTTTAGCCTAATTCACCAAGACGCGATTGATGCTGTGGTTATGCGATTATACCGAGTTTTTCTCGACTTTTACCGTAGTTACTGTAAAACCAAAAATGTATGACATAACCGTCAAAAACCCCCGACTTCATCTAGAAAAAAAGCTGTAACTTTTGAACGGCTGAATAGATTTTCATGAAACATAGCTAGGATGATACCCGAAGAAACTAGCTTTCAAATATAAAAAACTGCATGGAAATCGGTCCATCCGTTTTGGAGCTACGAAGCTACAAACAGATACACGGTTCTTTTGTTTATTTCTCAAAAGTTAACACAGAATATAAGGTGTTGATTTTGATACCATTAAATCCGCGCCACGGTTCTAAATACATGGAGATAGTATACTTGTACTATTCCTATGTCTAAATATCACTCAATTATGACACTATAGCACTAACGTCACTTTTATACGTTGACAGAATAAACATGACCGCCTACATTGTCAATTTTGTCAAATTCCGCAAGATAATTATCAGATCTATCAGATTAATCATGACTATTCTATAATTCTTCTAAAACCACTTAAAAAGCATTGATTTACAAAAAAATACATACCTCTATAACTTATTTTAGTAAAAATTCACTAATAAACACTTTTTTTCACTATTTCTTTGTATATTTACTGTTTTTTTGCAGACATATATTTATTTCCATGCAGCCATATTGCTTGGCTGAACTGATATCAAAGCTCTTTATCAGCTACGAAGATAAGATAAATACGATCAAATGAAACAACATTATATCTACACTTCTACATCTAAACTAATATAATAAAGCGAAGAGATTTGTATGTTTGTTTGTCATGAATAAACACAAAAACTACTGGACCGATTTAAAAAATTCTTTCACGAGTAGAATGTTCTTTTATCACAGAGAAACATAGGCAATATTTAGAGGGGCTCGTAGCTACATAGCTACCGCGCAGATCAGTCGATCAGCGAGGTTAAGCTGCGGTTGCCACGGTCAGTCCCTGGATGGGTGACCATTTCTTCGAACATCGAGACCCCTCCGTGCCTCGGATAGCACGTTAAGCAGTTGGTCCCAGTTGTCATACGAATATCTTTGAGAGTTGTTACGGGAGTCACCAACCCAAAAAAAAGTCTGACAACCGGTCTAACCTTAGGGTATCAGTGTCTCCCAGTAATTGGGTGGCGGAGGTCAGATGGCAGTCGCTCTGTATAAAATACTGTTACTCAGCCGCATCTGGTTAGACTGGGCGCCGACCTCAACGTAGTTGGGATACAGGCCAGGCAGATGAAACATAGGCAAATATTTAATTTCAATAAACTTAGGGATACCGGATACCTCCAATAATGTAACCCAAGATGTAAAATCCATTTCCACCCGCGTGAAGCCGGGATGGGTCGCTAGTACCTAAGTAATAATCAGACTATTATTGCATTATTAAATTATTATTACTTAGTAATTTCGTATAACTACAGGATATTTTTTTAAGTATTGCGTAAAATTTGCAGAGTGATTCAGTGTCCGTTCCCAAATGCAACCGCAATACTAAAATTCACTCCAAAACAAAATAAATAATCTTTGAAAAACAAAGTAAAATCCGACTTCAAAAGCTAAAAGTATAAAATAATTTTCTTGAAAGACTTATCAGCTTCTGAATTCGGTGCCACTGCCAAGCTAGGTGCATTGAGGAATTAAATACCCCGACTTCAGAAGCTGATAAGTCTTTAAGAAAATTATTCTATACTTTTTAGCTTTTGAAGTCGGTTTTACATTTTTTTGAAACTTTCGTGTCAACCCTTGTAGACTATCATCTAGACTTGGCTTAAAGGTTCCAGTTAACAAGCCATTAGATTAAAAATGCATTGTGTAAATATTTATTTGTTTTTTTTCATTGTTACAGAAAGTGTCCAACTCGACAAGTGTTCGTTCGAGGTGGGAGATCGCACTGCATAGACGCTTGCAATGCAGAAACGATGTGCGGAGAAGTTAAAGTACCTGAAGAACATTTAAATGTAAGTAAATAAAATATTATAGTTTAAAAAAAACTACAGAACACGCTTTAGTCATCCAAACTGAACGTGTATGCAAAATTTCAGCTCAATCGGAAGCCGGGAAGTGGGTCAAATTTAACTTCCAAGATTTTCTTACATAGTTACAGGTGAAGCTAATAAAAGCGTGTTAAAAAGAAATCATGTATGTATTCCTCAAAATGTTAAGTAGAGATGTACTGAGCCCTCTCCGTTAGCAGGGTCACAAAACCGCTATACATTAGAGTACAGGTATCGAAGAATTATGGTTACTTTTAAGAATACGGTTACCGCTATCTGGGTAACCAAGATAAATAAACATGTTACCTCTTTTAGGTAACTATTTTAATACCGGTAACCTAAAAATGACTGGTGATATACACATACTTACACACAGGCGCTGCCCGCCCTTTGACTTTATGCCGACGGCACGTGTAAGATAGAAGCAATGTTTATTTCAGTAACCGGTATTAATACCGGTTGTATTTAATTTTGATGGAACTACCTTAAAAATTAAGGTTACCTTTAAAAATACCTGTAAAAATAATAAAGTTTGTAACCGACAATTTGAAACAATTTTTGTGTGATTTTACATATCTTCTAGAAATCAGATCTTCAGATACTCACATTGGCTACGTTCAGTAATTCATTTTTCGGTTGAAAGTCACTCGTGCGAATGACGCTCGCTCATCGGAATAATTGAACGGCTTCGAGTAATCCACAACTGCGTTACTCGAGTCACCAATCGAACGACCTCAAATTATCTGCTGTATCCTATGACTACAGTCATTGGTCGGTTGATAGCAGTCCGACCGAGTGCGACTTTCATCCTACTATTTCACGGACTGACCGGAGCGATCGCCCGACGACGCTCGCTCAAATAACTGAACGGTTTAGTGTGATCACCCGGACGATAATGCGTCGTCGAGCATCGTTCGCCGTAATAACTGAACACACCCATTGTAACATTATATAAACAAAATGGACGAAAGTTGGCGTACGTTCTCAAGAAAAAACGCCGCCAAAACTTGATTCGTTGCGGCTCTAGACATTTGACACTTTCAAGTGTTGCGGCGCAGGAATTCTGCTAATATAATTTACTATGGGTTCCTCGCGTTATAAAACGTAGTGCGAATAAAAACACATCAATGGTAGACGTCGTTAGACGTCATGTTGATAATAAGGACGTGGAGAGACGTTGTATTTTTAAAAAATAAATTTGGCGTTAATAACGTTGCTAGTCCGAACGTGTTAATAAAAAAAAGCCAGAGAAAAAACTTGTTGTAACAAAACAGTTTATTCAAACGATGTTCTTCGTTTATCTTCGCTTCCTGGCATCTTTTTCTCCCACCAATTATCGGGGTCATTATCATTAATTTTGCGTAAAATTACTGGTCCACTGGTGGCCACAAATTCAGATTTCGGATAATTCTTATTGTCATACTGATCGAATTCGTACACCGCTTTCCTTGTTGTCAAATCTTGCGCCCGATTCTGACCAAAGCGTTCATTTTCTGAGAAGTCATCGAGTGTTTTGTTAGTTTCTACTGGTTCTACTTCATTATCTTCCACTGTGTCTACATGTGACAACAGTCTGTAAGGTCGCCCTTTAACCTTCTTTCTGACTGGATTGTTTGCTGCTAAATACTTCTCCGCGTAATAAGAAGTTGTTGACTGTGTGGTAACAAAGTTATCCTCTAAATATTTATTTTCCTTAATATCCTTATTGTATCTCTCGTCTTCTTCGCTTATTTTTGATTTCTTTTTATCGAGTTCTTGTAGTGGGTACGCGTATTGTGTGACAGGTTCTGCAGGGTAACGGTTAGGTTTTTCTGATTTATGAGACTCTAATTTTTCAGCTTTTTCTGTTTCTGTATCAGGAATTTCTATTTCTGCTTTATTACTTTCGTCTGAACTTGAATTTAATTGAAGGTCTTCTGGTTTCCCTGGGCTCGTTTCTTCCTTTGATTTTATATTATCCTGAGCCGCACTTTCAGATCCTTGTCTACCTATGTTATACATGTTGTTTTCTTCAGAAACTTGGTGAGAAACATCTGGATTCATATCGTTTTCTTCTGAAACGTTAGTGACCATTTGCTGCGTTGCTGAGGCTATAAATTCTGCGATCTTTTCTGCTAGGGATTCGGATACGAATTTTCTTGCTAGCTTCTTAACATCGTCCATGTTAGCTGTTAATAGGACGAATGTGTGAGCTATGTGCGTCAGTAGGAGGAGATGGAGACCTGTGGAATAGTGTAATATATTAGTCTGTGCACGACTATACAAAAGTATAAAAAGTATACCTGGGGCGACTGAGCGAAAAACGTCGTGTTTGACGTCCCAGGTATCGAAAATAAAGAAAGAAAATTGCGTTGATTGGTACAATAAATATCGAAACATCGCATTTAATACAAAAAAGAAGTCAAATATTTATGCCAAAAGAGCCTCAGCTCAGTATAATGTTAGATGGCAACACTAAATGCTACCATCTGACGCTGATTTTCAGGTGCTACCCACGGGTGCCATATGCTCTGTTGGAGTAATAAGTGTCCTTTTTGGCTCCCAGAGCCGGCGTAGTAAGTCCATGACCTCTACTAAGTATGGGCCTTGTCTTGAGACCGCTACAACTAGAAATCTTGTATATAGAGACAAAAAGACAATTGATTTTGGACTCTTAAGAAGAATAAAATTATGGTCTCTGTATATTTTGCTATCATGAAATCGAAATTGTGAAAATATATGATTTTCACTTACCGATTACAGAGCATCTACATGAGATCAACATTATTGACACAATCTCTCTTGTAATAAATATTTTTTTATATAAGTACATAACTACTTACATAAAAATATATTTAGTTATATTGAAATAGAAATTGTTTATGATCTTAGAATTATATTACAAACATTTTATTCGTTATTTTATTACTGTTTTTTTAACTGGAGAAAAGTCTTGGGTTTTCGTGAAATATCTAAACGAATATTTGATTTTTTGTATATTTGTTTGTAATGGATAAATTCAAAAACTACAGGACCGATTTAAAAAAAACTTTCATCAGCAGAATTCTTTATTATCAGTGAGTAACATAGGCTATAGGCTAATAATTTATAAAGATATCACGTGGACGAAGTTGCTGGCGGAAGCTAGCAGATAATGTTAATGAAATCAATCAAGTTTTACCATTCAAAAGAGGTAGGACATATCGGGACTTTCTGCTTAAAATACGAGCTGTCCGACTGGGAAAGTAGACCTTGCAGAATATCGTAGCCAAATAACACTGCTCTTTTGCAGTGTTCTGTTCCTAATGGTGAGCTAGGTCGCCAGTGCTAGGGAAGTGTCGTGTTGGCAGTAAGGGTTCCCCCTGCTGCCAACACGACGCTAGTAATTGAGACTGTAACGCCCAAATGATGCCTCTGGTGTTGCAAGCGTCCATAGGTTGCGGTAACCGCTTACCATCAGGCGGGCTGTATGCTTGTTCACCACCTTAGAAGCAGGGACTGAAACCAGTATAACCAATACCTGTATTTCTCTGTTACAACCTTAAACCTTAATTTTAAGGTAGTCCAATTCAAATTCTTTATTTGCTATAAATAGGGTACATAAAATGGATGTTACATGGTAGAATAATTCAAGCCCATTTAGCCAACATAAACAGCATGCAAATTTTACTTATAACTAGGAGTAATTATTTCTAGTTCCATCAAATTATCAAATCAATCCAAAATTTAAGTGCTAAGCACTTGTCGGTGTAGCAATTTCCATTCAGTCCTATGCAATGCCAAATCTTTGAAATCTTTATATGTTTCTATATTCGCTTTTTCTTTCAGCTGATCAATGTAGTTTCTTCTTGGTCTTCCTCTTTTCTTTTTGCCTCTATTTTTCCTTCTATAATGTTGGTAATGAACTTATCGTGCCTAATCAAGTGACCAATCATGTTTCCAAATTGAATACAACCGGTATTAATACCGGTTATCGAAACAAAAATTACCTCTATCTTACTCGTGCCGTCGGCATAGTCAAAGGGCTGGCAGCGCCTGTGTGTGTAGTATGTGTATATCGCCGGTCATTTTAGGTTACCGGTATTAAAATGATTACCTAAAAGAGGTAACATGTTTATTTATCTTGCTTACCCAGATAGCGGTAACCGTATTCTTAGAAGTAACCATAATTTTTCGATACCTGTACCCTAATTTATAGTGGTTTTCGGTGCCTGCTTAGAAGTACAAAAAAAAGAATACACGAAATTGCCAATTTGCAGTCCTCTTATATATAAAATTTGGCGTATCTTAATAAAGTAACTGTGTTGTTTCCAGCCATGTTACGTCTGCAACAGTACTGGACACAATTGCAGGGCGTTGCCGAGACAGATCGTCATTTTAGACGATGAATCTCCCACGGAACTCAGCGGCAACTCTATCAATGATGGCACAGAAGCTACAGGTGAGATAGTAACTACTGGGGGGCTAAAAACGCCGCTTTAGATGAATCACAATATGATTCATATTACGAATGTCAAAATATCTACTTAATTGACAACTCTTAATGTCATCCGCATAAGGTTCATATTCAGTAATCATCTGTTTGACAGTTACTATGCAGATCAGTAGATGAATTGCTCAATGTGGCCTTTTTAGGCCCCTTGATGACAATGAATTGAATTGGCCCAGCGGTCACTTGCTGGATTCGTTTTTCACCATTTCGTATTTTTGTATAATATATCTTGACGCTATATATTAATAAATGAATGTTTTTTTTATAGTTTATGGTGTATCTATGTATTTATTCCTGGATCTTAAATTTTGATTTTTCTTTTAAATTATCGTTTATTTTACGTTGCACCCACCATGTTTGACTCTGTTGTGTGTGTGTGTCTAAGGTAGACTAGCAGAAAATGCCTATGGCATGAAGTCCGACTTTCTGCAGTGTATTTTTTACCTGTGCATAAAGCATTAAAAATAAAAATAAATAGAATAGAATAGATCTTTATTTCATGTAAACCAAATACAGGCAGGCAGTTTTTTTAAAATTGAAAGCTAGTTTAATCATTTATGATCCTAGCTATGTTTCATGAAAATCTGTTCAGCCGTTCAAAAGATACAGCTCTTTTGTTGGAGTCTTTTCTGTTGGAGTCGGTGGTTTTTGACGGTCATCGATGTCTACGGTTAGGTTTATTGCCTTTGTTCTATTAGAGTTACTTTTTAATTTCTTTTTACCCATGTTTGCAGTCCCCGAAGACGCTGAAGAGTTCCAAGGAGTTGAAGACACAGACTTCGTGCTCTACGTCAGCGCTGTTGAAACGGAGCGATGCCGACGAGGACTGACTGTCGCCTACGCGTCCCATTGTCAGCAAGAATCAGCGTTAGACAGGTGACCCATCCGATTCTTTACCTTAGCGTGTCGCTTACCTTGTTAACTTAACCGTGGCCACAGATTATCTAATAAATAATTATAATACGTAACAGAAGCCCAATTCTCGTAATTAATTTATAATATGACTGAAAGTTGACCGAACTGAGATTATATTATGAATTGACAAAAAGTCACGTATTCTACTCCTCTTAAAGTTCAGTCCGATTTCAGTATGATTTGGATTCAATCTTCTTACAAACTCATTTCAATCTCATTTTTGACGTTTGTGTATAGACGAGAGTGTCAATTTTATTATATGTGTTAGTTCAAAATGTTAGCAGAATACCGATTTGCCTTTTATTCAACTTTCGATCTTATTACAATATAATGTCACGTTTGACGTTGTTTGTTAGGGTAGGAGAATACCATTTGTGACATTTATGACATTGGTAGTAGATCGGAATGAGATCCGAACTATATTTTGAACATTCATAATTACGAGAATTGGGCCTCTGATATTTCACTCCCTTCAGCGAAGTACGCCATTTTGAGCTCAATTCCACGCCGCTAAAGTAAGTAAACGATGCCACAGACAGATACACAAATACACAGCTCTTTTTTTGTTGTTAAAAATAAAATTACCCTTTCCAAGTATCAGAAATGCGTGGTCATTTAAAAGTTCCCGATAAAATAAACAGCTGATCGATACCTACGTTTGGGTCGAGTAGGTATTGAAGTTATGTATGAGACAGCTGATTATTTTTTCGCGATAACGATGTTGGTCACATAGAGAAAGTTGTTCAGTTTGATGATCTGATTCACACACTTAAATATGACCACGCATTTCTGATACACGTTGTATAATCATGCAACATGCGCAGGCGCAGGCGCTTAATTTTAACGGTGTACATTTATACAGATATTAATATTGTATATTATTTATTTTTGCAGGCCTGTAGCTGGTCACGCTAACTTCTGTCCGGGCGAGTTATCCACTAAGTACAGAGATCTTCCTTCAGTCCTGTCGACGGTCAAGCACGAGATGCTCCACGCTTTGGGGTTCAGCGTGTCTTTATTCGCTTTTTATAGGTATGTATTTTATTATACAGGATTCGTTTTCAAAGTAGTCAAATTAATAATTAATATTAATATAATAATTAATATTAATAATAATTAGTTTACGTGTGTATTTTATCGAAAATATCAGCATCCGCAACAACCATCTTCTTCTTCTTAGCGTGTCGATGGCAAATTAAATATACTTGGCCCAGTATTCCGCCACGCGAATAGCAGAATCAGTTGCAGATATAAGCTCCTCACGCGTGCAGGTGGTAGGGCATGCGGCGCAGGATGGAAGGTGGGCCATGGTTTGCGGAGAGACACCGCACTTGGTCTACAGGTCTAATCCATCTGTGAAATTCCACCTGTGAAGATTATCTTTACTTCGGTCGACTTGGGATCGTAGTCTATTAAGAGATTTCCAAGTCGGCCATGGCAGTTCATGTCCAGATGAAATGGGTTCCGAAGGCGGGAGAAAGTTTGCAGGTGGATCGATTTTTTCTTGCCAGAGATTGCGCCTAGCTTTAGAGGCATCGATATCAGCGAGATCCACGCGCTTTAGGAAGTTTTTGCGACTTCCTAGCCTTTGGGGCACTGTGGAGTAGCAACAACCCTGATACATATACAGGGTGTAAGTGACATCGTAACGAAAACTGAGACCATGGATTCAGTACATGATTCTGGACACCTCAGCGTAAGAATTTTGCGTCGGTCTTTTCAAAAAATTTACGATTTTGTTCGCAAATTTTTTAGGTAGTTATACAAACTGTGAAAAAAACCGTAATTTTTTATTCTTTTGCTGAGGTGTTCAGATTAATGTATCCTGTATATTGTTAAACATGTAGCGAAGGGATATATGTGTAAAGTTAATGCCTTTTTATGTTTCAGAGATGAAAATGGCGAACCTCTGACTGTAAGAAGACCAGACACAGGCAACCCCCCACTAGACGAAGAGTAAGTACATCATTACTAGCCTGAAACTCAGGGTCTACCGCGTAACTAAAATGGTAATGAACATCGACATCGGTATTAAACTTCAATACGATCGTGAGAGCCTAAACTTTGAGCTAACTTGTATTTTTTTTACCGATCATGAAGATAGGAGTCCCAACTATAGTTGGGACTCCAACTAACTAACTAACTTGCAAAAAAATTACCTATCATATATGTCGACGCAATAGCATATTGGGATTTAATTTACATTAAGAAAGTAATTGTTTATCTTAATTAAGCTTTAAATCAAGGTAAATTAACTATGCTCATATTATGTTTTTGATTTTCACTCTAGTAATTGCATTTTGTAACATAAAAGGATGGTAAACGATTGTTATTGTTCTGAACTACAGATTTTAAAATGATAATCTAATTTAAGGTGATAGTTTCTTTACAAACCAGATTCTAAATTAATATTGTGATTTTTAAGCAACAAGCAATGTGTTTTCATCAAGTTAGTAAATATCGAATTTAATCAATGTTTATTTTAATTACTATTTTTAGACAATGTTGAAAACACATGACTTGTTGTTTCTTAATTCGTTTTTATAAATTAAGTACAATTTTATAAACATTATTATTAGAACAAGAAAGTTGTATAATGATCGGTTTAGTTTTGTAATAATTATGCTCTGACGCAAGTAATCGGAAGTTGTGTGAACGCGGCCGCCATGTTGTGGGCCGCCGATCACTTGAATCAGGACGGCACTTTTTGAAGGAGCTTAGTCCAGGAAGGTGTTCTTACAATTATCTTGTGAGTGAGAAAATTTTATTTAATTATTTAATAATTATTTCTAAGAATTTGGTTCTCTTTATAAGTATTTTTGTGTGGTGTTTAAATAAATATTAAGTGTGTCATTCTTGTTCCTGTGTCGTTTTATTGCTTGCAAATGTCTGATCCTCTTAAAGAAAGTGCTGACGTTAGCAAAGCTAACGTTACGCTTTCAACAAACTGTGATGGGATTCCTGCGCCGTTATCAGAAGTGGGATCGCCACCCACTTCTGCCGGACATTCTGGTTTAAATAATGAAAACATTGCTACTTCTGTTAGCGGCGTACCCACCGAATTTTTTACTCAGACATTGCAAGTAATGAAGCACATGTCCGATCGTATGGCTACTCAACCTGATACGAAGGTCAAAATTAAAGACATATTTTTGCCGTCATACGATCCGGATGCCGACATTGGAATACGCGAGTGGTGCCAACATGTTACCACTGCCATGGAAACTTATAACCTTAGCGACTATGAGGTTAGAATGAAAGCTGGTAGTTTACTTAAAGGTCGCGCAAGGTTGTGGGTTGACAATTGGCTAGTATCTACCGCCACGTGGCAGGAATTGCGTGACGTATTAATTACTACTTTTGAACCAGAGAATAGATATTCACGTGACATTACTCGATTTCGAGAGCATAATTATGATAATACAAAGGATATTGCGCAGTTTCTGTCGCAGGCATGGGTACTATGGCGTCGTATTACTAAAGACAAGTTATCTAATGACGACGCGGTGGAGGCTGTAATTGGGTGCGTTGGGGATGACTGGTTGAGAATAGAATTGTTAAATGCGAGGGCCACCTCTGTCCCAGAGCATATTTCGGTAGCATCATCTATACGGCGTAATAAACGTCCAAATTCCGGTTCGACAAACATGCCGATTACAAGTAAACGATCACGATTTTCTGATAAATCATTACTTTATTGTCAAGTTTGTAAAAGACCTGGACATGACACGCGTGACTGTCGTTACGGCAATAAAAATGAAAATTCTCAACCACGTCATCAGGAGGATAAAATTGTGTCTGAATCTAAAAGTACCGACACTGGCAAACCAACATGTACATTCTGCTCAAGGGTAGGACATACATTTGAAAAGTGTTATAAACGTGAACGTGCTGTAATAAGTGTTAACTTGTGTAGGCATAAATAAATTAACTTCTATGTAAGTTATGATTAGTAACCTAAATATTTGTACTGTATTTGACAGTGGCGCAGAATGTTCATTGATACGCGAGTCGTTGGCGGCAAAACTACCCGGAAAAAGAAATAATATTGTTCGTTATTTGAAGGGTATTGGCCAATTTACTGTAGTGTCACTAACAAAATTAACTACGATTTGTGTTATCGATGATTTGCAAATAGAACTACAGTTCCATGTAGTACCTGATTACGAGATATGTTCTGACATCCTAATAGGGATGAATCTCATCGAAACCACAAATCTTGAAGTGTTGGTAACTTCACGGGGTGCTAAACTATCCCATCAACCGATGGTTAGTCATCTGCGATCTCACAGCGAAAAATTTGTTAACCTAGTGTGTGATTTAACAAATGATGACGTACTCTCTAAATGTAGGGAATTCCAAGAGGGAATCTCTCGCATTAGGCGAATACTCATTGCTTTACAAAAGGCTGGGTTTTCAACTAACATTGATAAAACTGCTTTTTTTAAACGCTCTATTGAGTACTTGGGCAATATTATTTCGGATGGACAAGTTGCTCCGAGCCCAAGGAAAGTGGAGGCTTTAACAAAGGCACCAATTCCGATAACCGTTAAACAAGTTAGGCAATTTAATGGTCTTTCCGGATACTTCAGACGTTTCATTCCCAATTTCTCGCGCCTCATGGTACCACTGTATGAGTTAACAAACAAAGATGCAAAGTGGGAATGGAACGAGAGACATGACGAGGCTCGCAATAAAATTATCCAACACCTGTCTACTGCGCCTACCCTCTTCTTATTTCAGGAAGATACACCAATTGAATTGTACACGGATGCAAGCAGCCTCGGCTAAGGAGCTGTATTGGTACAGATCATCGAAGGACGACAACATCCTGTCGCTTATGAGTCAACGCACCACTGACGCTGAGAGCTGTTACCATTCCTACGAGCTCGAGACACTGGCGGTGAATTACGATTTCGAGGTTGAGTACAGGAAAGGCGAGAGGTTGCAGCACGCAGATTTTTCAGTAGAAATCCCTTAAGTGAGATTTTGATTAATATTATGACAAAAGACAATGCCTGGCTGCAAATAGAGCAGCGACGCGATGACGTCCTACGTTCACTAATGGATAGCATGAACACTGATAATCCAACCCCTGGTTACACATTGGAGGACGGTGTGCTTAAGAAGATTCTAACAGATCCCGTACTTGGCAATTGTAAGGTAGCAGTTGTACCTAGATCGTTCCAATGCAGTTTGATTAACTCCTACCATACGTCACTGCAACACCCAGGATGGGATAATACTCTACAAAAACTGAAGAATCCAACTGGTTTGATAAGATGAACACTGTAGTCAGGAATTTTGTTGACAATTGTGTTATACGCAGAACTTCCAAGGGCCCCTCAGGTGAAATCCAAGCACAACTTCACCCCATTCAAAAACCTACCGCACCATTTCAAGTCGTCCATAATTATGGACATTACAGGCAAACTCGGTACCAGAGACTCTCAGGGTCGTGATGAGTTATTGTAATTATAGATCCTTACACAAAGTACTTATTACTTAACTACTCTACTGACAAAAGCCAGAGCAGCAGTCTTGCGTCACTCAAGCGCCTAGTACACCTGTTTGCAACATCAATACAGGTTGTAGTGGATGGAGGAAGAGAATTTCTAGGGGAATTCAAGGCATATTGTGACCGTTTTGGTATTGATATACATTCACTAGCTGCAGGAATTAGCCGAGCGAATGGACAGGTAGAACGTGTGATGAGTACATTGAAGAACGCATTTACTATGATTAAGCATTATAACACAGAAAATTGGCAAACAGCATTAGAAGCATTGCAGCTTGCTTTCAACTGTACTTCACACCGAGTGACCGGCGTTGCACCACTTACTCTTCTCACACGACGACAACATTGCGTACCACCGGAACTCCTGAGGTTGGTGGATATCGATAGTGGAACTATTGACTTGGATTCGCTTGAGCAACACGTACAAGAGAAAATGGCTGCTGCTGCTCAATATGAAAAACATTTCGACAAAAATAAGGCAAGAATCAACGAGGAGACTATGTCCTTATCAAGAACAACCCACGAAACCAGACGTCCCTGGACCTGAAATACAGTGAACCTTACGAGATTCAGAGGATATTGGATAACGACCGCTACATGGTGAAACGAGTTACGGGTAGAGGACGGCCACGCAAGGTGGCTCACGATCAGCTACGTCGGGCTCCGCAACCAGGAAATCAGGCAGCCGTGTCGACAGGTCCCGATGATAATGGTGACCGACAACCTGGATCATCACAGCTGATCAACACATCACACGAACCTAACTTGCAACCAACACTCGGAGATCTGCTTGTGTTGCCATCTACGTGCTGACATACCTCGCTAGATGCCTAAATAAACCGGTGAGTTCAATCCATTTTATATCACCTGTCTATGTACTTGTAAAAATAAGGTAAACTACTAATGAGCTTATGTTAGTTCATTCTAGTTCAATCATTGTCTTTAACACGTTCACTGCCAGACAGCAGACACAATAGAAAATTGATTGTTGTCGGACACTGTGTCCGACATGGCGTTCAAAGCATTAACTTCGTATGTCATACGTTATGTACAAACCATTTATTCCTTGTTTCCATTCCACTGATATCATTTTCAGAGCCCCTGTGGACCACGGTCAATAAAAGGCCCAGGCCACAGCATCGTCCTTCCTACTTCCTTTAGACCCCTGTGGACCACGGCGTACATGACCGCCCAGCACCACAGCCACATGTTCTTAATGAGCAATTAATGATTATTCTATTATTCATAATATTTTAGAGCCCCTGTGGACCACGGTTGATAAAGACCCAGGCCACAGCATCGTCCTTCCCATGTCCTTAGAGCCACTGTGGACCACGGCGTATATGACCGCTCAGCACCACAGCATCACTCTTTATCTACGAGAATATAAAATCATGCAGGTTTACGTGGAGTAACTGCATTGCATCAAAACTATAATATAAGCCATGATGTGTGGAGCATTGGCAAAAAAAAAAAAAAATAAAAAAAAAATAAAAAAAAAAATCACAAGCTCATATCCCTATGTATGTACAGCAAATCCATCTATTCTCTAACGTCTAAGTTGACAAATAATTTTATGGTACAAAGTATAGCTGATAACTTGCTTAAGTTCATTAGCTGAAACTCTAAATGTAAATGTATGTGTTATTTTAGGCAATAACATGTTCAGAAATGAAACCAAGTTACCAGCTAGCGTGCCTATAGATGGGTACCTAACTGAAATCCTAAATATTAAATTCCAGAACCACAACCACCGCGGCTGGTGCAGAGCGCGCACCGCCTCGCAGAATGGCCGTGTCGACGCAATAGCATATTGGGATTTAATTTACATTAAGAAAGTAATTGTTTATCTTAATTAAGCTTTAAATCAAGGTAAATTAACTATGCTCATATTATGTTTTTGATTTTCACTCTAGTAATTGCATTTTGTAACATAAAAGGATGGTAAACGATTGTTATTGTTCTGAACTACAGATTTTAAAATGATAATCTAATTTAAGGTGATAGTTTCTTTACAAACCAGATTCTAAATTAATATTGTGATTTTTAAGCAACAAGCAATGTGTTTTCATCAAGTTAGTAAATATCGAATTTAATCAATGTTTATTTTAATTACTATTTTTAGACAATGTTGAAAACACATGACTTGTTGTTTCTTAATTCGTTTTTATAAATTAAGTACAATTTTATAAACATTATTATTAGAACAAGAAAGTTGTATAATGATCGGTTTAGTTTTGTAATAATTATGCTCTGACGCAAGTAATCGGAAGTTGTGTGAACGCGGCCGCCATGTTGTGGGCCGCCGATCACTTGAATCAGGACGGCACTTTTTGAAGGAGCTTAGTCCAGGAAGGTGTTCTTACAATTATCTTGTGAGTGAGAAAATTTTATTTAATTATTTAATAATTATTTCTAAGAATTTGGTTCTCTTTATAAGTATTTTTGTGTGGTGTTTAAATAAATATTAAGTGTGTCATTCTTGTTCCTGTGTCGTTTTATTGCTTGCAAATGTCTGATCCTCTTAAAGAAAGTGCTGACGTTAGCAAAGCTAACGTTACGCTTTCAACAAACTGTGATGGGATTCCTGCGCCGTTATATATGATAGGTAATTTTTTTACAAGTTAGCTCAAAGTTTAGGCTCTCACGATCGTATTAAAGTTTAATACCGATGTCGATGTTCATTACAATTTTAGTTACGCGGTAGACCTGCTGTTTACAAAACTTGTTTTAATTTCCCTTGATATTTCGACAAAGGTGTGACGTAAAATGTTGATTATTTGCAGGCTGCAGATCCACAAGTGGTCAGACCGCGTGGTGAAGAATATCACCAGAAAGAACTGGATGATCAGAGGAGGGTACATGGACAGGACCTTCCATATGATCGTCACGCCACGGGTTGTGAAAGAGGTACGCTTAGGAATAGGCCCGTGGCCCTAAGGTTGATCTATAGACCGTACAGGATCATTTTTTAAGTAGTGCGCATAATTTGTAGTGATTCAGTCTCTGTTCCTAAGTGCGACCGCAGTATTGAGGTAAAGTTTAAAACAAAATGAAAATTTGACTTAGTGTGGGCACGCATAATTTACTAGCGTAAGACATACAAAATCATTTTTTTTATTTTGTTTTGGAGTGAATTTTGTTACTGCGGTTACATTTGGGATCGGACACTGAATCACTGCAAATTTTGCGCACTACATAAAAAAATATCCTGTATAATTATGATTTAATCGCCTAGAGTCTCGACATTTCATAAGTGCCTGTATAGTGCCACCATAGAGATAATACATAGTACCTATAACTAGAGAGCTTACTGCTATAATTAGTTGTACGAAATTTTGTGCCCACATGAAAGTCACCCGAGATTCAGCGGTGTCCCTCTCGCACACATGGCCATTACTCATCAACTTAGTAATCTACTAAATTGGTATTTTCAGAATCGTTTTTACATACATATTAGAACTAATGAAACTTCTACCCACGGCTATCAAAATAAACATAATAAAAATTATAATTGACGTGCTTTAAATATTATATTAAATATTATTATTTCCATACGTTATTCAATAAGATTGATTATTACAATATTTGGATACCAGTAGTTAAAGAAGTTTGCATGCGGGAAACACTACATCATTCAAAATGGCTTACATTGTCAACTTAGTTGTCAACCTATTGTCAACATTCGTGGTTTTCATAGTTCAGAAATAAACGTGATCAAACATTATTTTTGTGCCTAGAATAATTTTTTGGCGACAAGATGGTAAATACTTGAGTTATGATTGGGTGCAAGCGAGAATATTATCCTGGTTGTGGAATATCGTTCCATAGGTAAGTTTCATTGAGTAGTGTGACAATATATTTTTATTTTGTGGGATATAGTTGCTCCAAGTACTTATTTTAGATCGTTTCACATAACATACAGTCCACTAAGTTAAATAATTTACGTACTTTAATAAATTTGGACTTGTTTTCCATAATCTGTAATGCGTAGCATATTTTCGATGCATTTATTGTTTTGTATAATTTGAGTGATTCCAAGTATAGTATAAGTATACATACAGGGTTATTTGTAAAACACCGGCAACGCTTTAAGGGGTGAAACTACTCATCAATATGAACAACTTTTACTATGGGAACAACCATGAAATCGCGAAAAAAAAATCAAACTTTTCATACAAAAGATTAACCTTGCTCCATCAAAATGTATGAAAAGTTTGATTTTTTTTTCGCGATTTCATGGTTGGTCCCGTAGTAAAAGTTGTTCATATTGATGAGTAGTTTCACCCCTTAAAGCATTGCCGGTGTTTTACAAATAACCCTGTATATAGTTTAAGTTAATTTGTTGAAATCATTTGTTGTTTGTTGTGCCGAATAGATAATAATGTTTTTTTGTATCTCTTATAAAATGATAGACTTTATTAAAATTCCATGTTTGTTTTTTTCAGGATTCCAGCTGATAATAAGCAGAGGGTGTTATGGATAACAGCCACGAACCTTGACATTAGTGTGTAAAAGTTCGCATGTGTTTGTGGCGTAAATTTTAAAGATAATGAATTATTTAACAGCAGCAAAAATAAAATTAAAACCTGAAGCAGTTCCTTCAATATTACCATAGGTACTATTGTAATATGTTTAATAATTATCAGTTGTTGTATGTGTCTGTTGTATAATGTTGTGTGTAATTGTCTGGTCTGTAATAGTTTATACTAATATAAAGTATAACACATTGCACAAACTTAAGATTCACACACTTTGCTTATTGTTTATTTGTGTTTAATATTTTCCTATTAGTATAGTTAGATGGATTAAACTTTTACTGGATTGGATATTGTACTTAGATATTGTGCCATAATGAAGATCATTTTTGACATTACAGATAGCCACAAAAAGAAAAAAATCTGTACGTGCAAAATAAATTGTACGTGCAGGAACATCTGGTGAATCAGGGCATGTAGGATCTTGTAGTAAATGGGAAGATGTTGCAGTTTCCAGGGAACCACCAAATAAGAAAGTAAAGCAAGAGGAAACAAGCACATAAACCCAAAATACAACTATAATGCCAACACAATTAAAATTACAATCAACCATTAAGTTTCTAGCCGGTCTCTTCTCCATAGAACCCGGCCCACTTTGGAACCGTGCATCTAGAATCTCAACGTTTTGACGAAACGACGACGACCTTTTTATGCCGATTTGAAATTAAAAAAAGTTTTGCTTTGACTTTCATTCATTGTGTTTTATTGCTTAATGTTGTAAATGATGATTATACTTGAGTTTGCCAAACAAGAATATTATAATAAGTGATATTCGATTCTGCAGCACTAAGCATGGGTTACCCTTTCTGCTATAATAGGAAAGATCTCATAAAGAAAGGTCGTAGGATGGTCGCAAAGCTAAAAGAGAAAAAGAAAAAAGAAAGAAAAAGTAGAAGAGGAATTAAATTTGTATCTTAAAATGTTAAAATCTAATGTTTCCTATGACTAGAGCTGCCAGATGTCCGGAATATTCACGCATGACATTTTATTATACACGTAATCTGTGTATAAGAAAATGTCCGGATTTTTCCGCAATGTCCGAAATTTTCTCTAAATTTTCTTTTTTATTATATAGTAACCTTGCATATGCCTATTTATATATTATGCCTTGCCTGTGACTCTAATTATAACCAAAAGGGTGTATGTATATTTGTAAGAACGTTTAGATACACTGTATGGACCGTATATTTCACTATTTACTAGGAAAAAAACAATTCTTACTATTCGATATCAGTAGTTAATTACCTGATAACTATTCTCATAACATAATTAAATATTTCTATCATGTCCTACTTTTAACTAAAATGTATGGTTACCCTATTAGACAAGGACACGGCTACCACAAAGTATTCTCCCTCAGACCGGCTTTACGGCACTATTAAGCGTTCCAGTGCTTGTACTATTTCTATGAGTGCCACAAACTTATCTGACCCGGTGACCAAAATTGGAACTAACGGCGCTACGGAACAAAAATGACATCAAAAAGCATCAAAAATGTCATTTTTGTACGCAGATGACATTGGTAAAAGCGACGGCAGTGACGCCATTGTGGGTATATATTTGATTGACACGAAATAAAGATCTATTCTATTCTATTCAATTCTTAAAATAATGTGTCCAGGTGCGCGACCATTTCAATTGTTCGAAATTGGAAGGTGCTGAGTTAGAAGACCAGGGTGGCGATGGAACTGCCTTGACACATTGGGAGAAGAGAGTCTTCGAAGTAAGTATTACTATTATTAACTCCCGGCAAAAAATGAAAAATGAGGATACGTTTAAAAATAATAATTAATAATAAACTTTTTATTTGGACAGCAAGAGACACAATACACAAATTAAACAATAAAAAAAATAAAAATACAAGAAAAAAATAAAAACAACAAAAAGCAATTAAATAAAGAAAACGCTTTTGTCATCCAAACTAAACGTGTATGCAAAATTTCAGCTCAATCAGAAACCGGGAAGTGGGTCAAATTTAACTTCCAAGATTTTTTTACATAGTTACAGGTGAAGCTAATAAAAGCGTTTTAAAAAAGCAATAATCATATTGTCCAACACGCGGCATGTGTCTCACGGTTGCCCAAAAAGGTGTCCAGATCAGCTTAATGCCAAACATATATGTGCTTCACGCTGATTTTCATCTGGAACCTTGTGCTCGTTTGTAGTGTGTATCTGTGGATCTGTGTATCCATCTGTGGCATCGTAGCTCCAAAAGGGATGAACCGATTTCAATACAGTGTTTTTTAATTGAGAGCTTGTATAATCGGGTATCATCTTAGTTACGTGTGGAGGGACGAGGTATGGTGTTCCTCCATTGAAAAGGAAGGATCCTCCGACCAGGCGAGGTGATATTGCCTGGCGGCCGAAGCCCGACGGTTGATGTCGGACAGTTGTATATGTGTTAGATACGATTATCTTTTTCATTGCGCGATGCAGGCCTCGTAATCTGATTGGTCGAATTCATATTTTCGCGCCACTCTGTAGTTAACTTTTGCGGTCCGAATTGCGCTAAAAGTAATAATATCGCGAATCCGACCAAATTTAATAGTCACAAAATATAAGGGCTATTGCGTAATAATAATAATTTTGACTTTGGTCGGATTCGCGATATCACTTTTAGCGCAATTCGGAGCGCACGGTTAGTTGTCTTGCTAAGTAGTTATTCCATTTGACGATAGATGTCGCTACATGTTTCATGAAAATCTATTCAACCGTTCAAAAGTTAATGCTCTTTTCCTAGTTGGAGTCGGGTGTTATTGACGGTTAGGTTATATACTATGTGTGTGTGTGTGATAGTGATTTATTTCTACAGAACGAGGCGATGACGGGCACTCATACGCAGAACTCAGTCTTCAGTCGAATAACCTTCGCACTGATGGAAGACACAGGCTGGTACCGGGCCAATTATGAACATGCAACACCACTCGACTGGGGCAGAGGACTGGGCTGCAAGTTCTCGATGGTTTCCTGCAAGCAATGGCTGAATACGCAAAGGTTTAGGTAAATTCTGTACTTTGGGGTGTGCTGTTGCTTGGGGCATCATGGGCCATGCTGGAAATCGCTAGATAAATTTGTTTCCAGAGTGGGCCACGATGTATTGGAATGGACCATCGTGGGCCACACTGGATAAAGGTGTTTCTAGGGTGGGCCATGATGTATTGAAGGACAATCGTGGGCCACACTGGATAAAGGTGTTTCCAGAGTGGGCCATGATGTGTTAGCATGGGTCATCGTGGGTTATGCTGGAGAATGGTATTGTCAGATAGCCATGTAGTGACCAGGTTGGGCCATGTTGGAGCGTGGTGTAGTAGATATTTTAGATTTATTAGAGCAAGCTACTACAGATGTGATTCTGAACATGCACTATCGCTGGATTGGGGTAGAGGACTCAGCTGCAAGATCTCTATGGTATCCTGCAAGCGGTAGCTGTATACGTAAAGGTTTCGGTAAATTCTGTACTTTGGGGTGTGTTGTTGCTTGGGGCACCGGGGGCCATGCTGGAAAACTCTGGACAAGTATGTTTCCAGAGTGGGCCATAGTGTGTTAGCTTGAATTATCATGGGTCATGGTATTGGATCATCGTGGCCCACACTGGACCCCGCAGGATAAGTGATTTTAGAGTGGGTCATGGTGTGTTAGTATTGACAATCATGGGTAATTTTGTAATATTCGACTATGATGCTGATTAGGCCACGGCGTAGCTATTGCGGGCCAAGTTGGATCATAATGTAACCAGATAAGTCTGAAGCCATATTGGGCCATAATTGAGATTCTATAATGTTTGTAGTCTATGTTCTTTCATTAAATATTTACTTTTTAAAAGATGGCCGTATTATCAAATAATAAAAAAGGTTCCTAGCGGATTTTTATAATTATTATGGAAATAAAAACTGGGCCATTTTTACTTTAGAGTGTAATTGCATGTTTTGTTTTATTTTTAAGTATGGCAATTGTATTTAAAATTTTCTTACAAGCTATACCACGGATAACTCGACTCTGGAGTAAGTGTAACTTTAAAAACTAATCTTAACATTATACAGGCTGAGTTTTTAGGGATCTCTATGGCAGTTAAAGATAAGATAAGAAAAAAAAAACTGGAAACTGCTTAAGCTCCCGGTAACCGAACAAACTTGTTTGACAAATTTTACGTTATACCTTCACGTTTTCATCAAACACGAGCGCAAACGTTCAGGTTTGACAAACACGCGAACAACAATCAAATTTTTGTTTGTTTGACAAACGCGTCAAAAGCAATGCCAAATAATTTGACAAATACGTAAAATTTGACCAATTATTTGTCCGTTTAACGCTGTCTTTATATGCATGTATGCAATAACAAAATATTCTATTTAAATACATCTTATTTAACTTGCAATATACTCCGTTTGAAATAAGATTAGACACGTTTAACAAACCCTTTTACAGTGTATTCAACCGATTTTGACTTCTATTCCGTACGCATAAGGATGGCATTAAAAGCAAAAACGTATTTACGATAACAAACGTTTACTGCAGCTGTAATTTGTCATGTCACCAACGTAATAGAAGTCAAAATCGATTGAATAAAGTGTAAATGGAGTTATTTATATTTCTAATGTTATTTCGAACGGAGTATAATTATTTTAATCATTTTACAAGCATTACTAACCGGACTACAATACCAGAGTGAGTAGAACAAGAAATACGAACTACCCACATTCCTAAGAGGCAATTATTAACAGAACTCTGTTGCAGGCGTAAGAATCCCGCGCCATTCTGTGAGCGGATCAAAGGCAACCCGCTCAGGACTGAGTGCTCGCCGCGACGCACTGCTGTCGTACTGTGCAATCTTGTACGACACGATACTATCCTGCCGAGAGCTTATCAGGTAATACTTACTACTACTGCTAATTTAGAAAACATTTATTCGCCAAAGATATGGTACAAAAGTTGTAAAGCCGTGTACGCACGAACGAATAAAACATGAAGGAAAGAAAGAAAAAGAGTTCATTCAAATTCAAATTTATTTCAAAAAACAAAGAATATTTTAATTTCTAGGATACAAATACTTTGAGATACAGCTTAACAATAAGAAAACAGAAATCAGTGTTTAGTGCAATTAGCACAAAAAAAAAAAAACTCAATTCTCAATTTTTTATTGCAATCCATAATATACACAGTCATACAGGTGGTAAGTATAAAATAAAGAAACAATTATGGACCCTGTCGGGCACAGCAAAAGTTTAAATAAGTAGGAGAGAGGAGGAGCGCTTTAATAATTTTCCATAATTTGAAAATGGTTTCTATATTGGCGTGCATAATTAAAACAAATAACAAAGAAAACATATAAAATAAAATGATTTATTGTGCCAAAAGGCCGCAGCTCAGCATAATGTCAGGAGGCAGTGATACTGGCGAACCTGACGCTGGTTTTCAGCTGCAACCCAACATGGTGAACACGAATATCGATCACGGAACATTTGGTTCGTAAGTGTGGACGTAAATTAGCGAAGCGAACACGAACACCTTGCGAACACGGTTCTACTTGTGTTCGCGCTCAAACCCTCAGTAACAATGGATTCACCGTTGGAAGTGATCGACAGTTAATTTCTACGAACACCGTCCGCGCAGAACAACCGAATTGGATCGCCACGAACATACTCAACCTTAGTACTCAACACTCAATATTTTATTGCGTTCCATTTTTAACATTTTTTTAATATTTTTGACGAACACAATGTTTGATGTTCGTTAGTGGTTACGTACGTGCGAACAAAGTGTTCGATGTTCGTGTTCACCATGTTTTTGTTCGTTCCTGCGCACACTGCTATATGCATACAAATATTTCCTGATTCTAGGTTACATAAAATATTTACAGAGGTAACTAAATAGCTTTTCAGATGGTGCGAGATCTCATTGTGACGTTCCCCCCGCCCTCCCCCCTTTACGTAGAGAGTGAGACTGATGATAACATACAATTTTGACATCATAGGCCCTAGTTTATTAGCGGAGGTTCTTATAAGAGATTATTGTACTCATCATTATGAACAACTTTTACTATGGGATCAACCCTGAAATCACAAACAAAAACAGCTGTTCCATACAAATAATATATATACGTATATATACAAATAATATATATCTATGTAAAAATAAATATATTAATACGTGAAGAGAAACCTTTATCCTTTTTTAAGCATATTGCGCGCACGGAGGAGTGTGAGATTTGGCATAGTTAAAGTTTATATGGAGAAGGAGTGTAGAAAGCTAATATAATTTAATATGTTGTCGAATTTCGACCACTGATCAGCTGATTTCTTTTCGCGATCAGTGTTAGTTCCATAGAATAGAATAGAATATTTGTTTATTTGCATAGAATGTAGATTGTAGGTACATAAATAAAGGTGTTAACAAACTTTTCTGATCCTAGTATCTACATTCTACCTTAATTTAGGCTTGCAAACATTAGGATAAATTAAAAATCAAATATAAAAAATAAAATAAAAATAAATTATACAAAAAATATCAAAATCTAGAATTTATCATTTCAAAATCGTTAATTCATTAAAAAAATTAAATGATAATTTCTAGATAATAATTCTTCATAATGATGAGTACTACTTGGGATAGGGACTAGAAATGTTGGGTCTTATATTGTTTTTATTTGCTCTGCAGCATTTCGATACCCTACCAACCGTGGCCCCAGGAGAAGAGGCGCACTACGGCGGCTCAGTATCCCTGGCTGATTACTGCCCATACCTTCAGGAGTTCACGTGGAGACACAAGAGCGTCCTGGTGAGGGGCAGCCGCTGTTCCTATGAGGAGAATACTCCAAGTAAGAATAACTTCATCATCATCATTGTGGTCGAGCTTGGCGATGCTGACGCGTCATGCTCGTGAACGGGTGCCGTCTGTCGGAACTGGTCAGCTTGTAACTGCCATGGCAATCTTATTCAGAGGCAAATCATTATTATCCTAGTCTTATTTTTATTCACATTAAATTACATTATTCTCGCAGCTCTTACCACAACATTGTACTGATCAAGATTGTAATCTATTATTTTAAAAGAGTTTCCATGGAGTTTCTTGCCGGTTCTTCTCCATAGGATCTACTATTTGGAACCGCGCACCTAGAGTCTCGACATTTCATAAGTGCCTGTATCTGGTTTACATGAAATAAAGATCTATTCTATTCCATTCTAAAATAGAAAATAGAAAGATATTTCTATTTTGTATTCTATCATGGCCGCAGCTGGCAATTTTTGGGCATACGGAGGTAGTTCCTGTAGGCTAATTCACGTAACTAGAAGTGCAGTTGCCGCGCAGTTGCAGTAAAATTTTGATCAAAACAACACATTTGGTATTCTCTTAGCTTCAGTGAGATACGCTCGCGTCAAGTTCGAGCGTCACTGCAATATCGACGACACGGTTGGCGCAGTGGCTAAGCAATTAGCTTTCTGCGCTACATGTCGCGGGTTCGATTCCCGCACGGAACAAATATTTGTATGATCTACAGATAGTTGTTTCAGGTCTGGTTGTGTGTGCATGTGACATGTATGTTTGTAAACTGGACCCTCGATACAGGAGAAATCCTAGTGAGGAGCAATGTTTTCTTAAAAAAAAAATGTGATTGACGCGTCATAAAATACTGATACTGGTCCTACCTATACGACCAAACATTATTATTATGACTATCTTCCAAAAATTAAAATCGGCTTAATGACTTGTTTACAAGAATAGTTTTATAGTCATTATTTACTGATGTGGATAACATCGATCGATCAATACATGTGATTCACCCGAAAATTATCTACCTACTGATAAAAAAAAACATCGCAATGTTTGATTGAATAACAATTTTAAGATTATTATTATTTTAATTTTTTTGTTTACATTTTCTTTTAGATTGGTAAAATCACATAAAAATGCCTGTATGTAAAAAAAATCGTTCGGGTCGAGTAGTCGTTGAAGTTTTGTATGGGACAGCTGTTAATCTTTTTTTTTTGTATTTTTAATTCGTAATTCTACATTATTTTCGAGTACAATTTTGTGACTAATTGTGGAGGCTTGTAAATGGCTTTTCGATATTTGTTAACTGTTATTTTTTGTATTGTTAGCTGTAAGCCACCCAAATAAAATAAAATAAAATAAAAATAATTTTGTCGCGATTACGATGTTGGTCCCGTAGAGAAAGTTGTTCAGTTTGATGGTCTGATCCACACCCTTAAATATGACCACGCATTTCTGATCTACATTGATAGTGCGTACCTATTCACAGACTTGGCTAAGTTTATTTATATTTATAGTCTTCTTCTTCTTCTTCTTTCTATATGGCAATTGAGCTGATGTCGACTATTCTGCCAGTTTCAAGTAAAATAGTTAAATAAGATAAAAAGTAAAGATGGTTATTGATACGCCATCTGGAATTTATAGTCAAAACACCCTGAAATTGTGCTGAACATACGCTGAGACCGACGAAGTCTATGAACAGGGGAAATACCTCCATCTTGCAGAATATCGTAGCCAAATAACACGGCTCTTTTGCAGTGTTGTGTTCCTAATGGTGAGCAAGGTCGCCAGTGCTCCTTGGGGCAGTAGTAGGGTCGGCAACGCGCGAGTGATGCCCCTGGTGTTGCAAGCGTCCATAGGTTACGTTAACCGCTAACGAGGCAGGCCATAATATATAGGGTTGCCATCTCTAAACTTTTGCAACCAGGACAAGACGCGTGAAAACCCTGGATTTTAGAGCCCAGAACCCGGACATGTCAACAGGTTTTTTTAAACTCTGATGGGAGGGGCGGGGGGACGGTGAATTTAGCGAGTCGGTTCGTCGGTTGATCGCGGCGTGCGGGCACAGTGCGTGTGTCGCGGGCAGCCCAAGACTTTAAATTTTTAAACCCGGACTACAAATGAAGTCCCGCCCGGACGCTCCCCGGATGCCCTCTTAACTAGGACAAATCCGGGGAAACCCGGACGGATGGCAACCCTAATAATATATGTTTGTTTGCCATGTTCTATTCGTATTAAAATTTAAATAAAATGATTTTCTCTTTACAGAAACGGATGTCAATTTCGCGTTGGAGAATTATGGCGCGCATTCTAAATGTTTTGACCACAGTGATAAAGTGTGGGAGCAGAAATCTTGTAGACAGGTATTTGTCCATGTTATTACAACACTAGTTAAGCGGCCTAAATTTACAAAATTGCGTTTTGACAGTTTAGTTATATGGAAGCACAACGACACATCGCAATAAGTAGCATTTTGGCAGTTGTAATTACGTTTATTTTAAGATTTTATAATTTTTGAATTAAAAAAAAAACGTATGAAATTTATTTTTTTATGAACTAACTAATTTTTATTTATTTAATTTATAAATGTGTGTGTACACACAAGGAAACATGGTAATAAAAATGTTACATACTTATGAGCACAATGGAACTACTTATTTCGAATGAAATTTCTTCCAGTAGTCCCGCGACTGGAAATATGTTTATTTTTTATTTATTTCTATAATATATATATATATATCTTGCCGGTATCTTCTCCAGGACCAACCCACTTGGAACCGTGCGCCTAGAATCACGACGTTTTGAAAGTGCCTGCAAAGGCCCAGTTGAAATAAAAATCTTTGACTCTGACTTTGAATAGAAATACCTTTGTTTGCAGATACGTGAATGGCAACACTGGGGATCTGGTTGTTATAAATATAAATGTGATAGTGGTCGACTACATATAGTGGTAAATATATTTGCATATGTATACACCCTTTATAAAAGAGAACACATACTTGGGTTATTGTATTCATCATTATGACCAACTTATAATAAGGAAACAAAAATGAATTCGCGAAAAAAACTCTGCTGTTTCATTCAAGTAATTCAATATTACTAAACTAAATGTATCATATGGAATAACTGTTTTTTTTTCGACTTTTCAGGGTTGGTCCCATAGTAAAAGTTGTTCATAATGATGAGTACAATAACTTAAAGGGATTGAGATTAGAAGGGTAGGACTTTGTAGCGTTTGTTACGCGGAACTTTAATCATAAATATTTTTGCATTATCTAGGGATTTTTGCAAATTAATGTCTATTTTTAGGTTGGCAACTATTCCTATACCTGCTTCCACGCGGGCCAAGTGTTACAAGTAAGAATAATTAAAAGAGGCTGGCTTCATAAAGGAGGTGTCGTCTGTCCTCCTTGCAGAGAGCTGTGCGGAGAAGAATTCGCCGTAAGTAGAAAATGCATAGATTTTATAATTAAGCATTTGTACCATGAGCAATTAGCGTCTATTATGTTGTTTAGTGTATAGTCCGAATAAATATAAGGTGTTGTTTTAATAATTAATAATATTGTGGAGGTAAATCTATAGGTTACAAAGACTGTTTATAGCAAAAAATATAATAAAATAATATCAACATTTTTTTTAAAGTTTTCAAAGTTAATTAAATTAATTAATGTTTCCGTTTTTCCGTCTTTGTAACCTATAGATTTACCTTCTAAAATATTTAACATTATTAAAATAAGACCTTATATGTGTCTGTGGTATCGTAGCTCCAAAACGGATAAATCGATTTCAATGCAGTTTTTAAATTGAAAGCTAGTTTAATCGGGTATCATCTTAGCTATGTTTCGTGAAAATCTGTTCAGTCGTTCAAAAGTTACAGCTCTTTTTCTAGTTGAAGTCGGGAGTTTTGACGGTTAGGTTATTAATAATTCATTATTTCTTTTTTCAGTCAAGAAGTGAATATTGCAAGGGCGGTGAAGAGCCATTACCACCGAATTTATATCCCAACGACGTTCTAACTTGTCGAGCTGTCAGCTTGACACCTACCGCCATCTTGTTTTCCACCATCTTAATTTTAATACTGAATTACTTGAAATAGGACATTTTTAATGTTGTTCAGTTTATAAAAGATATAAACAATGGAAAATAACATATTAATAATGAGATATGTTACTCGCGAAGTGAATATAGATATTTCGTTTATTTATTGTCATTTTAAAGGCTTGGAAACATTTTGTGTCCAGTTGAATATGTTTCCTAATATTGTGCGATGTTGCAGGCGATGTTAAAGTCTGACAACCGGTCTAACCTTAGGTTATCAGTATCTCCCAGTAAGTGGCGGAGGTCAGGGGGTCAATAAAGGCCACATTTAGCAATTCACCAACGAATCTCCATGGTAACTGTCAAACAGATGATTGCTGAATATGAACCTTATGCGTATGATATTAAGAGTCATCAATTAAGTCACAGACATATAATACCAGTAGCAGACCAAAAATTAATTCATTATCTTTCATTATAATAGATGGGTAGGATTCTTTATCCCTTTTGTACTAAGCGACAACTGGATAATAGTATCTCGTTCTTTTACCTGTTGTCACACTGACTCACTCATAGACAAAATTTGACGCGTAGCTTGTTTATCCCGCGCCGTCATAATAATAAGACACATAAGTTGAATCGCATTTTATAGACTAAATCGCGTTTAAATGAAAAATATTACTTGTTTGGGATGTAATAGATAGTAGAATATTATAATAAAATGGTGAAGTGCTGTGCGTACCGGTGTGACAGTGCTAGCTACAACAAAACACCGGGAGTGACCTTTCATAAGTAAGTCCCTATGTGTGCGTAATGGCTACGTAATTTTCAGCGAATGTTTGGTATGCTACTGGTATTATATGTTTGTGAATTAAGTGGAAATTTTGATATTTGTAATATGAATCATATTATGATTCATTCAAAGTGGCTTTTTGAGACTCCCAGGTGGCAGTCTCTCCGTGTAAAATATTCCCCTTTCATTTAGCCGCATGAGCCAATCAGCAGAGCTGAGGGACTCACCGAGGAACATAGATTTTTTGCCGAAGAATTAAATATTTTAAATTTTAACCAGCGTTGCAGTCGGATAGAGTTTAAAAAATAATTATATCTGATTTTCGAATATTAAACGACGTCTTTGTATTGAATACAAAAACGTTGTATCGTTGGTATATTTAATGTGAAATCTGTGACTTGCTTTTGTATCGATACAAAAGCAAATCTAAGTTTTTGTACGACGTGAATGTTTTTATGTCATGACGTGAATCCAATATTCTGTTCTGACATTGCTGTATATTTTCTATGGTGTGATTGTTAATTAATGTGAAAGTGTGTTTGCAGCCTAGTGTATAATTTTGTACGTTACTTTTATTTGTATTGCTACAATTTTTGTATCATTGTATTGGCGTGTAGAATTATGTTATATATCGGTACTTTGTTGTCGTTTAAGTGCAAATAGATTTGATGTACTGAAATAATACATGAGTATTGTATCGCTACAAATATTTGTATCGATACAAAACAGATCGTTTATACGTTTTTACGTAATAACGAGGTTAATCGCTCGTTTAACGATAATTGTATCACTACAAACGTTTGTATCGATACAATATTTCGGAACTATCTTTCCAAAAAATACTTCAGTTGGTTATCGAACCTATTTTCCGGACCAAGGATTGTAAATAGTCATTTAAGTATACTTAAAAAATTTATTAAATTACTTAAACTTAATCTTTAATGCCATAAATTAAATTATTCTTTTTAAATTACTTTAAATAAATACAGTATAATGCTGATCTGCTAATAAAAAAAATGCTCGAATTTTAAATCTATCACATAATTTTAAATTTTATCAGTATCTCTTTAAATAATTTAAATTTGACAGCATTGTTGGCGCAGGCCTTTAATTCTTCAATGCACCTAGCTTGGCAGTAGCACCGACTTCAGAAGCTGTTAAGTTTTATAAGAAAATTATTTTATACTTTTTAGTTTTTTGATGTCGGTTTTTACTTTTTTAAAGTTTATTTTTGTTTGTGCTCATGATCCAGAAACATCCTGTATTATATTCTCATCAGTGGGCCGAGCACGAATGTTTTGACGTATAGTAACGTAAACGTAAGCCAATTTTGATTATAAAATACGATGAATCTATCGCATTTTTGTTCAATTTAATGCAACAAACGCACTTGTTTCATTAAAATGTAAAAATATTGCATGTATTTCCAAAAAAATATCATGGATTAAACGTGTATTTTTGGTTCTAAATTTGGGTACGTTTACGATACTATACGTCAAAACATTCGTGCTCGGCCCACTGTTTTTGCGCAAACCGCCATTCTCTCCGTTAATGGCAGATCAGCTGTGTGATTTGGCTGTAGCGTTATATTTTAATTCTTATCTAAAAGTAGGACATTGTAGCAGAAATTGATCTTAAATTCTGTTAATTTTAATCTCGTAACCAATAAGGTAGTTGACTTCTATTAAAAATTGACAAATATTGTATATTCCTATCAGTGGCGAAGGGTGACAGTTTTAAAAGGGGAAGCCGTCCCAAAACTGCTGCAATTAATGCTGCAAGACAAAAATCCATACCGTCTCTTGTAATCTATATATAGTCATGTCTGGAAGAGCTCGACCTAACTGATTAACAAGCCTTTTTTTGTCAGTTGGATGAGTAAATAATATAATATTACGTTGGTCTATGCACTAACCAATTCCCAAAGGAAAGCCGATGGGAATCGGATCGCCACTGATTCCTATAAAGTAGGCAGATAAAGAACACCATAGTTGACAAAATAATTAAAATCGGTGAATAAATTTATAGTTATAGAGTTATAAGCTTTAGAAATTTCTATATGAGAAATATATATATATTTATTTATATACATATATATCCATCCTTTTCCCCCAAAATGGAATATGTATGAAACTGTCACAATATATATTATTTGTCGTAATTTTATAATACATAGTATAAAATAAATTCGCTTTTCGCGTCTGTCTGTCTATCCGTTAACTTCTAAATTATAAACCACGCAACGGATTTTAATGCGATTTTCACTATCAGTTAGATCATTTTTCACGGAAGGTTTATGTATGTATAATACTTTGATATTTTATGTAAGGATAGTAGAGAAATTGCAAACGTGCGAAATCGGGGACGGGTCGCTAGTTTTGTATGAAATAAATGGGTTTCTGCTTCAATGTCTTGCTAGAATGCTATTGTAAATATAGTACTTAAGCAATTTGGTGCTTTAAACATTATAAGTTCTCATTCCTATTTCATTAAGTTATATTTAATTTATGTAAACAATATACTTAGGTACGCTGACGGAATTAGCCGATTGAACTTCTGGATTTTATTGTATTGTACTTTTATTACAGTCAGGACTGAAAATAAGATATTTTTCTTATCGAAATGATTAAACTTTTATAACCCAAATGTTTGTATGTATAGGCAAGTACTTTATCGATTGTAAAAATCACTTTTTTATTTTATTGTGTTTTTTTTTATCCTTGTTTATACCTTTTTGGTACACAATCCCAAACAAACGGCACTATAGTAAACGTTTTAGTATTTATTAGGTGTATTTCAAATTTCATGGGAGCTATTCTAGAACACCTCACATTCCGATTCGAATTTCACTATTTTTTATCGGTTCATGGTTGATATTTAACGTTTTGACATCAAAGTGAGATTCGAATCGAGATATAGTGCCACAAACTTATCTGACCCGGTGACCAAAATTGGAACTAACGTCGCTACGGAACAAAAATGACTTCAAAATGTCATTTTTGTACGGAGATGACATTAGTATAAGCGACGGCAGCGACGCCACGACCGGGTCAGATAATTTTGGCACTATACGAGATGTTCTTGTAAAATAGCTATGGTTTGACTGGAGTAGACCACAAAACAGATGGATGGTTTAAAAAAAAAACAAGAATCAGATTTAGTGATCAAAATTTCTTGGTTTCAAATGTGCAATATATTATGTATTATAGCAACCCAGGATTCGACTCGCCCGATACGAGCGTCCCGCGGTCGTATGCCGCCGCGGTACCGATGATCTCCGTCTCTTTCGCTCACGTAGAGCGAAGCCGAACGGCACCGCGGCAGTCCGCCGCCCAAAGAGTATGTAATCACTACGTTTAAGAGACGGGAGTCCCATAGAAAAAGATGAAAAACGTCACTTGTATGAAACATGCGCTAGAACTGTATACCAACAAAGCAAAAAGAAATGCAGCCATTGCCGTAAAGGCAGAGCTGCCAACATAATCACCAAATAGGGATGTACTATTCATGCGTAATTCTATCGATATATCGCTACAAAAATTGTAGGGGGTTCCTATTTTTTTTATTACATAGATAGGCTCATTTCCGCCAACGTGAACTCTCGGTTTAAACTGAGTTACGTGGCAATTTTATTACAAAAAGAAGCCAGTAAACCTAAGTTCACATTGGCGGAAGTGGTGATGAGGCAAATTTCAAATTTCATTGTGCAGTCAAATTATTTTGACTACATAAAGAAATTTGAATGATTTGCTGTGATGGTGATAAAATAAAACAAAGCTTTGGATTTTATTTTCCTGTGCTCAGCTGCTGCGCTTTCGCTTCGTTTTGTCTCCAAAGGCATACTATATAGATATTTAAGTCAACTTCTATCAATGCTAAATGTGTGATCGTTGCAAACAATTTTGTTTGCAACATTCGCACACTTGGCATTGATAGAAGTTGACTTGAATAATATCTATATGCCTTTGGAGACCTCTTGTAGAAGGCGAGAGCCACACATTTATTTATTTTAGACCACCGACGACCTTTTGATTTCCGATTTTCGTTCTTTACAGTTGATTCTATGAGACTTTAATACGGGCGATGATATTTATTCGATTTGAGCAACTTTTTTCTTCAGGCTTTTTATTAAAATGTTATATATCTTTAATTTATTCAAAAGTTTTTTTTTCTAGGTGTAAGTAGCTTTTATTTATGCAGTCATCGTTAGTGTTGTTTCTCGAGGTATTGCATGCGCTATTTTTGCAGTGCTGGGTGAAGCTTCTGGAAAATGTTAAGATAATTAATTATACGGGTTTTCCTGTGATGTAATGTAATAAACAGACAGACGAAAAACAAAAATTAAAAAATTATCTACTTGCGTTCTATCGCATAATTTCTAGTCTCGCTAGCCTATTATGGCGAAAATATTTTTAATGTACAGCCTTTTCGACCTCTACGATTTTTTTATAGTAAAGATAATTAATCAATTTAAGCAAATGATTTTGTAATAGACACAGAAAAATCTGTAATGATAACATATTATGGCATGTTAATACAGTGAATTAAATGTTAAACATAATTTGAAATTAACATAAGCCTTACCCGCAATACAACATCTTTTCCTTTCGTAAAATTTTCGTCAACCTCTCCGCTCGAATAAGGTCCGATTAAATTGAAAATATAATAGATTTCTCAGAATTGGTGGTCAAAGGGCAATTGGCAATGGTTCAGCAGTTGATAATGAAGGTACTGTAATATAAAAAAAATGTGAACTGACACACAAGCGAATTATGAAAATTTACTTGGGCTAAGTCTTTCCTTTTTATTACATTTTCATTTGCAAACAACTCTGTATTCAACCCATTGTTAACATCTAGCAAAAACATTTATTGTATTATTATATAAGCAGCACTTATAAACTTAAAGGAAAAGAAGGAAAAGAAAATCAAAAACAAAAGTAAATTTATAAAATTTAAAAATGAGAATATCGACAGTCGAGAAAATATGTCACAACACTATCGATACTTGATTATGATAGGTTATTTTCTAAAATCTGGATTTATTTTATAATCACGTAATTCCTTTTCTGTAATAGCCTAACAATTGTAAATTTAAGCACTTATTTGTAAAAAAAGAATTACCTGTCTTCATTCAAAGGAAATTTTGCCATGAAGATTCGTTTTTGGCCATCTGACCGGACAGTTGTTATACCACATATTTCGCACGTTTTACAATGCATTACAAATATTAGATACGTCACACGCATACACAAACACAATAGGTAACAAATAACTTAGGTATGTGATTATTTATAAGAACGATGAAAGCAAAAACTTTAATCAAACATGAATCAAACCGAACCAAACAACTCTGTTGACAACCAAAACAAAAATGGCGGCTGCGTGCGATAGAGTCGAGAATATGTTAAAGCAAGACAGCGATATCCGCCATTAGTCCGCCATTATTTCTAGCGCACGTTTCATACATCAATTTTTTACTAGGGAGTTGCGCCAGACTGGTCCGCCGCCGCCCGCGCAACTGTGCGTACGCTAATCGCTTACCGCCGCGTGCCACTAACTTATTGTAACTTTTGTCACCGAACTGTTTCTATTAGATTTCTAGGGATTCGTACCTTCCCCTTTTTTATATTACTGTGTTGTGATCTTGTACAATATACTTTTACTTTTATCTCACATCGTAATTTCATTAAAACTCATACCTAAACCTCATATGTGGCGCTCCAACGTTCTTTGTTTGTGTGACAGTTAATAATTAGTGAATATTAGTAGTGAAAGTGCAGTGACAATGCCAGGACCAGTGACCAGGAGTAGAACGGCTAGTTTAAATCGGAGGGAAGATGCAGATGCATTACCCGTCCCCTCGCGACCAAACACGCCGACCGCGGCGTCCGCCTACGAAAATGGCGGCGACGCGTCCTCTTCGCTGCACACCGACGCAAATGTTACGTTTTCCGGCGAAAACGTGGCTACCATAATAGCCTCTCTTCAACGCTCACAGACAGAAGCATTCAAAGAGTTGCTCGACTCGGTGTCGCGAGCGAATGTATCGACTCCAGAGTCACTCGCTCTCCTAGGGCACAGTACCCTAGCACGCTGCAAGGCTACCTTCTCCGGCAGACCGAAGGAATCGGTTGAAGCATTTATTGACGCTATTGAAGCGTATAGCGATTGCGCGCAGGTGACGGACTCAAACATACTGCGCGGATTAGCGTATCTCTTCAAAGATGAAGCGGCCACGTGGTGGCAGGGAATTAAACACTCAGTGTCGACATGGCGCCAAGCCAAGGAAAACCTAATAAGTGCCTACGGTGACCGCCGGCCACCACATCGTATTTACTTAGAAATATTTTCGGCGCCGCAAGAAAAAGAAAATACTGATATATTTGTGGCGCGCATTCGCGCCCTCTTGGCGAGATTACCTAAAGGTGATTTATCAGAATCTGCAGAAATTGACATGACGTACGGCCTCCTTCACAGCAGAATCCGAAAAAGGCTGCGGAGAGAAGAATGTAAAAAATTCTCTGAATTACTTCGCCTTGCACGGAACGTGGAAGATTCTTTCGACGAGAAAAGTAATACGACGCCGACGACGAGTGAGCGCCGAACACAAATAAATACGCGCCCGCCTTTCACTTCGACGTCTCGTACACAACCGGTCGCGCGCGCGCCGACATCGTCTGATAACGGTGATAGCGCGCCCGCTCATGCGCATGCCCACAGCGGCGCCCCCGCTGCCGCCGCAGCGCAGCGCCCGCCTCCTGCTGCGCAAACTCCGCCGACTCGGGACTCCACTGCTACTGCGAAGAAGCAACGACCTACGTGCACCTACTGTAAACGGTATGGACACACAAGGGACCAGTGTCGTAAGTTGCAGAATCAAGGTGAGTCCCAATCTCCTAATAACTCTGCGGAAGTGCGTGATAACGGTGTCCGTGATAAAAAATTAAGTGATCAAAGTCAATCATTTTATTGTGTACAATCTCGTGAAGTACGTAATCAAAGTCAATATTCATCGCCAATTACAAAATATAATCAGTGTTTTTCATCGAAAAAGATCGCGTCAGTGAAAGACTCTAGTAATAATAATAATTATCATGTTAACCGTTTGCATATTCTAACAAATGGTGATGCATGCAATAATAATAAATATTGCACTCCAAAGCAATCGAGTCTTTCTCAGCAAAATTATAATTTTGCTCCTTCACAACTTAATTGTAATAATGTTACTGCATACAGCACCATGAACACAAAATGTTTATGTTTTTCTGAACCTATTTTAGGTAATAACAATGTTGCATGTTTTTATAAAAAGTCTCTACAAGTTTGTAAATGTAACCCTGTAGATGCCGAACATTTTTGCCGTCGGGAAGATAACTATAACCCTTCTCAATCTATCTCGTGTTTAAATACTCGTAATATGTATAATGTTGAGTTTTCGCAAAAATGTTCCGAATGTAAACAAACCGACTGCATAAAGCAAAAGGGTCATAACCTAAAATTTTCAAATAATGTGTGTATTGGTTTTAATAAGCAAAAGGGTAATATCCCACAATTTTCTAAAAATATGTGTTTTGATTTTGATAAACCGAAGGGTCATAACCCTAAATTTTTAACAAATGTGTGTACAGATTCTCGTAAAGAAAACTATTGTAACTCACAATTTGCGAAAAATGAGAATGTGTGTTTAGATGTATATTGTGATAATTGTATATGTAGTGGAGAAGTTTTATTACGCGATAACGATCTTGCGGGACACTCTCTTGGACGTGAGTTACGACCAATTTTCAAAATAAACATTTTGGGTTTTAACGGCACCGCGTTGATAGATACGGCCGCCAAACATTGCATTGCGGGTCATACGCTGTATACTCTCCTTCTACATCAAGGTCATCCCCTCAGCTCTTCCTCACGCGAAGTTAAGCTTGCTGACGGTGTAATCCGTACTATGGATGTACTTACCACCACTTTAGAGGTGTGCTTAGAAACGACGGTTATCACGATTCCATTCTTAATTTTTCCCGATTCGACCAATAATGAGACATTATTAGGTATCGATTTTATTACCGCTGCTGGAGTGGTTATTGATTTTCGTAAAGAAATCTGGTACTTTAGCAATGTTGATACGGTAAAGTATAACTTGTGCTTCGAACCTACCTCACGTAGCGTGTCCTGCGCCTCTACAGATGTACTTAGGGACGATGAAGGTACTTACCTTAAACCAGTTGAGCGACAGGCGCTCGCTGACGTCCTCACCAGGCACGCGCACGTCTTTAGAGCAGGGGGAGGCCCAACGCCGTATGCGGAACACCGCATAGAAACAGGTGAGCATCCGCCAATTGCAGTACCTCCTTACCGCCTAAATCCTTCGAAGAAAGAGCTGATGAAAGCTGAAATAGGTAAGATGTTACAAGATGACATAATAGAAGAGTGTGAATCGGCTTGGTGTTCACCGGCGCTGATGGTGCCGAAGTCCAACGGTGGTATCCGTTTCTGCGTCGACTACAGGCGCATAAACGCAGTCACCAAAGCCGACACATATCCGATGCCACGCATCGATGAGTTACTACAGAGCACAAAACGGGACTGCTACATGAGTACGCTGGACCTTCGATCTTCGTACTGGCAAGTCAGGGTAAGGGAAACCGATAGGGACAAAACTGCTTTTATCTGTCCTCTAGGTACCTTTCGATTTAAAAGAATGCCGTTTGGTCTCCGGAACGCGCCAGCGACTTTCCAGCGTCTCATTGATCGTCTTCGCTCCTGCTCTGCTTTACAAGATGTAACTATTTTAGCATATTTGGATGACTTGTTAATAATCTCTCAAGGGTATCAACAGCATCTACAAGACCTCGAGGCAGTTTTTAAACGTCTGGCCGAGTTTAACCTCCATGTGAATAGGGAGAAGTGCGTTTTCGCAAGAGAAAGCGTTAAATATCTCGGTCACGTTATTACACAAGAAGGTGTTTCCACCGACCCAGGGAAGGTGAGTGCTGTGCTCGAGATGAAGGAACCAGGTAACTTAAAGCACCTGAGAACCTTTTTACAAACTTGTTCATGGTTCAGAAAATTTATACCAAACTTCTCGAAGGTTGCTGAACCTTTAACACGTTTAACTAGGAAGAGCCAAGTGTGGTCATGGGGTTCAGAGCAGACCCAAGCATTTAATGAGCTAAAGCGTCTACTGACCACGGCTCCAATACTGGTGCAAGCCGATTTTAGTCGTCCCTTCATTCTGCGTACGGACGCAAGTAACTACGCCTTAGGCGCCGTTTTAATACAGGGCGACGGTAATCAGGAAAGGCCTATTGAATATGCCAGCCGACTCCTCAATGCAGCTGAGCGCAATTACTCCACCACGGAACGCGAAGCGCTTGCTGTAGTGTGGGCAGTGGAGCGTTTTCGACCTTACCTAGACGGCCAACCAGTCATAATTGGCAGTGATCATCAACCTCTTCGCTGGCTGCTATCACTCAAATCGCCAGCAGGCAGGTTAGTCCGTTGGGCTCTAAAGCTCCAGTCTTTTGATATCCAATTCCAATATACCCCAGGGAAGGCAAATGTCGTCGCAGATACGCTGAGTAGACCAATTTGTTCTAGCGATTCACGCGACAGTTGCGGTATGTGCGCCGTCATCTGTGATTTGCCCACGAAGACACCTAGCCAACTTCGCCTAGAGCAGACTTCGGACCCTGAAGTGGAAAAGGTAATTAAAGAGCTTGAAGGACCTGACGATATCGCAGCCCAAAGGTGGCTGGAAAGGGGTTACCTCATGGATCAAGGCGTCCTGTACCGTTACAATCCGGACTCCGAGAGTGAATCCCCTCAGCTAGTAATACCTGCCGCCCAGATTACAGATATTTTGAAGGAGCTGCACGACTCTCCAACAGCAGGCCACCCAGGTATAGATAGAACCTACCAGAAGGTAGCACAGCTGTATTATTTTACAGGGATGCGGAGAATCATTACTGATTATGTCAAAGCCTGCATCCACTGCCAACGTTATAAGCCCAAGAACACCAAACCTCCAGGTTTACTCCAGACACCAGTTATGAACCAACGTTACGAGGTGTTGGCCATAGACTTATTCGGCCCGCTACCGGAAGGAGACCAGGGGGAGCGATGGGTCTTACTCGTTGAAGACACAGCTACCCGGTGGACGGAGCTGTTTGCTCTTAAAGAAGCCACAGCAGAAGCCTGTGCCCATGTCCTTATAGAGGAATATTTCATGCGATTCGGTCTACCTCGCAGGATTATCTCTGATAATGGTGTCCAGTTTGTTTCCGCAGTTATGCGCCAATGCATGTCAGTCTTAGACATCAAACAAAATTTCATCCCACTGTATCATCCAGAAGCTAATCCTGCGGAGCGTAAGAACCGCGACCTTAAAGCAATGTTGGCACATCTCGTGGAAGACGACCATACTTCATGGCCAAAGAAGTTACCGGTGATCCGCTTTGCCCTAAATAGCGCAAAATGTCGCACAACGGGTAAGTCACCTGCTTATTTATCCTTCGGCAGAGAAATGCGGTCCCCCACAGAGGTTGTTCATGACCTTCGTGCCATCCTCGACAAAGAAAACTTTGTTCCACAAATAACTCCTTATCTCAGGAAGTTCCTAAACTCCTTATCAGCTGTCCGAGAACGCGTGGAAATCCAACAGGATAAGACAAAGCAGTACGCCGACGCATCGCGCCGACCTTCTGACGCCTTCGAGGTAGGCGATTTAGTTATGCTTAAGTCGCACCTGTTGAGCAAAGGTTCTAAAGACCTCACTTCCAAGTTTTTCCCACGCCGCGATGGACCGTACCGTATTACAACAAAGGTTAGTCCCACAACTTACGCCATCGCAAGCACAGAACAACCTGATGTTGCTATAGGGAAATATCACACCCAAGATCTTACCCGTTACCAAGGTAGCGAGGACTCCTTACCAAAGCCCGTCATACCCAAGAGGAAGCGCGGACGTCCAGCTAAGGCTGCCGAGTTACCAGTCCAGGAGCGGGGGCGTTCCCCAGGACTGGAGGGGGAGTATATAGCAACCCAGGATTCGACTCGCCCGATACGAGCGTCCCGCGGTCGTATGCCGCCGCGGTACCGATGATCTCCGTCTCTTTCGCTCACGTAGAGCGAAGCCGAACGGCACCGCGGCAGTCCGCCGCCGCCCGCGCAACTGTGCGTACGCTAATCGCTTACCGCCGCGTGCCACTAACTTATTGTAACTTTTGTCACCGAACTGTTTCTATTAGATTTCTAGGGATTCGTACCTTCCCCTTTTTTATATTACTGTGTTGTGATCTTGTACAATATACTTTTACTTTTATCTCACATCGTAATTTCATTAAAACTCATACCTAAACCTCATAGTATTTTAATAATCCTTTTTTGGTTGAATTTACTCGTTTGCGAAGAGATTAATTTTCAAATCAATACATTCAGAATGTCGAATTTCAGGTAGAATTTTTGCATTTTACTACCGCCTGGATGCCAGATTTTTAGAGATTTTCAGATAGGTACCAAACTAAACGTGATGTTATTTTAAATTTTCTAAGACTTCCAAAGGCAGACAAAAAACCAAAAAAAATAATTGGTTGAAAATCTTACATTTACTTTAAGTCATCTATTATTTAGGTACTTAATTTTATTTATATAGTATTTTTTTATTTAATATATACGTAGGTACGACACTAGCTGTGACACTAGCATCCAGGAGGATAGAATTAAATTAAAAGCGGCTCAAATACTGTCAGTATTTGTAATGATTATTATTGTTTACTTTTTAAAGTGCGTTCTGTTTTTGGATCGCTAATAAAATAATAATAATGTAAATTGAAATAAAGATAGGAAAACTTTTCTTCTTCTTTTGATTCTGGACTCGCACAGATAACAAATAAATTGTAAAGCCATCGATTTGACATAATTATTAAATTTCATACCTACCTAACCAGTATCAATATGACAATTGAGTTGTTATTACCTATTTATTGCGCGTTTTATTGCATTCTCCCGCCTGATTACGTATGATAAATATGACAGTTGCTGTCACAAATAAACGTCCTATTCCGTATCCTCTTATGAAAACGTCTATAAGCGAGAAAGGGATGCATTGTTTGTTGGTCGCCGTGGGTGTCAGATATTTCTTACATAATCAAGGCGCTGTTTTTAAAAATGACTTCTTATCACCAATTGCGTCAAAAATGTTGTTGTAACTTATATTCTTGAAAATTAATGTAGGTATAATATATTATTAAAATAAACGAGAGATTTTTAAATGTGGATTGTAAAATATACCCTAAAACCATTTGTATAAAATAAAGAGTATTTTTAAACAAATAACTGTGGTTTATTATTTAAATATGGTTTAGTGTTTGTACGCAAATAATTTTGCAGCCGTGCGAAACACACAACTTTTCATCTCACTAAAGCGAGGAAAATGTTAGATGCCTAATTATATTTCAATTGTTCTTCTTCACCACTCTATACTTGTCCAACGCGACAACCCCTCACTCGCGGCAGAATGCGCTCGTGATTACAACAGACTTGGGGCCCAGGTCTGTGCTCTACACCATAGTTCGTCACGTTCGAGTTTCGAATAACTTTTCCACGCTAACGGTTAAAATAGACTTTTGCGCTCAGATTTTGAAGAATAAAGAAAGCCTTTCCGAGCTAGTGAGATGAAAAATATTTTTTTTATTTTGTTTTGGACTGAATTTTAGTACTGCCGTTGCATTTAGGAACGGACACCGAATCACTGCAAATTTTGTGCACTACATAAAAAAAAAATGCGGTGTATAGACTACGCATTTCTGATACTCGGAAAGGGTATTTTTTTTAAAGAAAGAAGGTAAGAAAATATTTTTATTTTATTATATTTAAATACTATGTTCTACTAATAGCCATGATGTTTGGCCACTATTTTTACATTTATATCTCTTGGTGCTTCTTCTGGGAGTATTACCCTCACTGTATGGTATATCGGAGAGAAAAATACATCTGTCTTGTTGTTATTAACATCTGACACATTGACGCATATAAAACTTATCATTTCCCCTGGTTTGTGCTGGAAATATAAAAAATGAAGTTCAAAAACTAAAACCCGACTACTGAAAAGGTCTGGAACAAGAAAATATTAACACATATTCATAGTGATGTTCAGAGGATAGCCGTGGTCGTATGCCACTTTGCCCTAAAGCATATGATCGCTTACTACTGTTAGACTGTATTGTTTTGTTAGGGTAGCTGTCTGTATGTGTATTTTTTTTTGTATTTTGCTAGAACCATGGGGGCTAAAAAGGCCGCTTTAAATGAATCACAATATGATTCATATTACGAATGTCAAAATATCTACTTAATTGACGACTCTTATTGTACGACGACTCTTATCCGCATAAGGTTCATATTCAGTAATCATCTGTTTGACAGTTACTATGCAGATCATTAAATGAATTGCTCAATGTGGCCTTTTTAGGCCCCCTGGTAGGTACAAAAGTTCTTATTTTAAATATTGTTTCACAAAACTCGGCCAGCAGTCTATGAAGGGTCCCAAAGAGGGACAAATGAACCAAAAAAATAAGTCTATGAAGGAATGTTTAACTTGCGCTAATTTTAGCAACTGTCCTGTAGGCTGTCACACGTGACCGCTCGGCTAATTTTCGCAAGCGACAAAATTGAACATGCTCAATTTTATGGCGGCTATTTTTCAGTCAGCGATTCTTAGCTCGTGCACATTCACATGAAGCTAATTTTCGCTGGCGGAAAATAGCAGCATAAATAGCTTCGCGTGACTGAGGTGTAAGGCTGACATTCAGAGACGACAGAAACGAGTCTAAGCGTGAACTTACGCTTCCATATGTCAATTTTACGAACAAATTTTGACAGATGGAAGCGTAAGTTCACGCTTAGACTCGTTTCTGTCGTCTCTGAATGTAAGCCTAAGGGTCTAAGGCTTACATTCAGAGACGACAGAAACGAGTCTAAGCGTGAACTTACGCTTCCATATGTCAATTTTACGAACAAATTTTGACAGATGGAAGCGTAAGTTCACGCTTAGACTCGCTTCTGTCGTCTCTGAATGTAAGCCTAAGGGGCTGCTTCCTGTCCTCACAAGCTAATTTTAATAACATTTCCCTTGTTTTGAAAACTGGGTGGCTTGAGTGTTGAGTATGCTTGTACTTGTACTGTTTAAATTGTATTAGTACTTAATAAGACCTATGCTGTTCCTTTTTTAATTTTTTTTTGTAATATTTTGTAATTTCTGGTCGAATTTTATCTAGGGCCGCTCCCTCGGCTCCATATGTTATTGTTAGATAATTATTTTGATTTATAAAAAGAGTATCCATGGAGTTTCTTGCCGGTATCTTCTCCAGGACCAACCCACTTGGAACTGTGCACCTAGAATCACGACGTTTTGAAAGTGCCTGCAAAGGCCCAGTTGAAATAAAAACTTTTGACTTTGACTTTGACTAAGTTATTAGTAGTTAGTATTATAAATTAGTTTATAGTTATTAAGAATAAAAACAAAATTTACCGGCAAAGTAACATTCAAGCTTTTCGATCCTTGCGTTATTATGTGGTCATTATCATAAAATACTTTCGTAAAATTCCATGTAGGGTCTCCTGTAAAAAAATAGGTTTTAGTCTGCCTCAATGACTCATTAGAGTGTTGCCAGATGACCCGCTATTGGCGGGACGTCCCATTTTCCAGCTCTTTAAGGACGTGTTTTTTTTTTATAACACATTTGCTCGTAAAAGGTCTCTTATTTCACCAATTTCAATATCGTAATGTATCTCATTACGCACTTGTGCGTTATTGTAATGTAAAACGCACGGTTTATCAAGATGCTCCGTCTAAAACGAACGGTACTTTTTTAAATCTTAGCAAAGAGTTTTTATGTCAGAAAAGTGGTCAACATTTTATGAATAAAATTAACTTTGGGAGATAATATATAAAAAATAAACGTTTAATTCTTTAATTTAATTAATTTTGACAATAAATTACAACCATTTATCTGTAACCAAAACAAAAAAAAATATTAATTTACTTTATTAGTAATACTGGCTGTTTTTATGCCTTTGCCTTAAAAAAAAGGGCTGATACGCGCACATCGCTAATTTGTGAACAAGTAAAAATTATTCCGCGCGCTTTTTCTTTTCGCTGTATTGTTTTTATTTGAAAATTCCTCGCAAATATGTTATAAAACGTCGTATGACATACGTGCGCTTTGATAATTACAGCCTCTGCTTTCTTGTAACCCTCGCCTACAGCTCGGGCTAGCAATATCGCCTCGCCTGTAATTTTCAACTTACCGCACTTATATCATAATGTACTATTATTGCATGCCTGGATTTGGTTTGAATGCATTATGCTCGTTTTATTCCATGGGTCATAATATTGGCATCGACGAAAGTGGTAGGTTTGTTTAAAGATTATTAAATAACTTACCGAATTTGTGATCACATGTAAAATTCGCACCAAAAGACAAATAAGTCGTCAAAGATATGATAAACAGAAATAATAATTTCTCCATTTTGTTTTAAAATATTTCAACAATTGATACTATAAAAATGAGTAGATTTCAAATTGGTCCTTACATTTATTCTAATAATTTATCCATTTAATGTGAAAAATCGATTCGAACGGTGTAATTTGTACTTTAATGATGCATCCTTTCGATGCATCATTATTTAAATTAGAACAGTTTCATATTATTTATCCATACTTATATATAGTATAAAACTTGTCTTGACAGACTGATTGACTGATCTTTCCATGCACAGTCTAAACCGTTGTCGCTAGAAACTAAGGCTGACATTCAGAGACGACAGAAACGAGTCTAAGCGTGAACTTACGCTTCAAGATGGAAGCTTAAGTTCATGCTTAAACTCGTTTCTGTCGTCTCCGAATGTTAGCCTTAAAGTTTTGACAGTAGATTCCTTTCATGGCGTAGGCATCCACTAAGAAGGGATTTTTGGAAGTTTCACCCCTTAGGGGGTAAAATAAGGAGTGAAAGTTTGTATGAAAATCCGTAATTTTCAAAGTTAAATCCATAATTAATATTGATATTTGGCGTTTCGGTTAGAAATAAAGAAAGGCGTGTTACAGGATTTTCCCAAATTCTTTCCCTAAGGGGGTAAAATAGCGGTGAAAGTTTGTTTGAAATTCTGTCATGTTTTAAAATTCGTAATATCGACTTCCACGCGAGCAAAGGTGCGGGCTACAGATAGTTAATCATAAAATTAGTCATGCGTATTACGTATAGCGTTATATTATCTGTGGTCATGCATAGGACAGTGGGCGCTTTGTCATTAGCGCAGTAAATAAATTATATTAATAATATTTAGGTACCTACTGGGCCATTAGGTACTTTGTTTTATAAGATGGTTATCGGGGTCAAGGGATCGGATTACCGATAAATTTTAATGAACATTACGGTTATAATAACGCTTTAGGTGCCTAATGTTTTAACGAAAATTTTACCAATTTTTTTTTTTTTGTTTTGGCTTGGCTCATGTCTAGTCCAAATAAATGATTTTGCTTTCTTTCAATTTTAGTAGCGTTAAAAAATTAAGTTACCTGTAACGTTATCAATAGTGCTTTCTCTTTCCTATTTGTGGTCGCTGTTAGTTATGTGCGCAAAGCTACGTGTCACTCTATCCTATGGCTCTGTCGCTCGCTCTCCATGAACGGAGACAAAGAGTATATAATAGTAAACGGAGATACGCGCCTTTCTCCGCGTTGCGCTCCGCGGGACTTTCCGCCGTAATAAGCCCCTGATGTACTTATATCAAACTTTCTTGATTACAAATGTGCAATAATAACGCTTTTTTTGGTTTGAAGTTGGTATTGGCTTGCGATGAGATCATTTTCAAATCAATACATTCGGAATATCAAATTCAATTCTTTATTCGTATAATATTGGTTTCACATAAGATGTTACTTAATAAATTGGTCGTGAGTAGTGATAGATAAATAGATTAGTCTTTAAGTGGCATAGAGATAATATATAGTGATATATAGTAAATATTTCTATGATAGGTGGCGAGACGTGCGTTTCAGGTAGAGTTATTGCATTTGATACCGCCTGGATGCCAGATTTTTCTTATAAGCTGTACCTACCTACTTATTTTGTAGTTTTTTTTTTAATGCTTAGGACGAGGCAAAGGAAGAAAAAAAAATGGTATAAATGTAGAAAGAAAGAAAGAAAAAGTATTTATTTGACACAACACAAAAAAAATTTTAAAAATATAATAGAAAAATAAGAATAAAAACAAAAATAAAAATATATCTGAATTAAAATGGATTGTACGTAGCAGCTAGCAGCTGTGTCAAAAAGGCTTCCGCTCAGCATATTATGCTACCGCGCTGCGAGCAATCCGACAGCGCTGATTTTCAGCGGGAACCGCCATATGTCATCTATACATATATTTTATTTATTTATTTCATTTGTATTGTCATTTATTATTTATTTATTTTAATTCTATATATTTATGACACTAGCATCCAGGAGGATTAAATCCCTCCACCCCAAAACTATAGTCAATTTTAGTATCAACATATTGACTTTAGGCTAGAGGGAGTGCCGTAACTACACCTCAGCATAAATTTAGGGAGAAAAGTAATAAAAAAAAATACGTTTTCATCCCACCATCTCGGAAAGAGTATTTTTAATCTTCAATATCTGAGTGGAAAAGCCGTTTTTATTCCCTAGAGGATAAAGTAAATTTTCATCCCACCATCTCGGAAAGAGTATTTTTAATCTTCAATATCTGAGTGGAAAAGCCGTTTTTATTCTCTAGAGGATAAAGTAAATTGAATTTAGAACATCGTGTGCACTAAGTTTGTGAATTAAACGTTTTTTTTTTGCATTTAGTCATTTCCTCGCTGAGGTGGAATGAAAAGTTACGTGTTGCACTCGAGTGCAAAGATTTTTCACCTCGTGCTCTTTTGATTCCCTCGCTAACGCTCAGGATTCTAATTTTGAATCACTCGCTGCGCTCGTGATTCAATTTTAGAATCCTTCGCTTGCTCGGTCATCAAAATTGAACACGCGGTTAAAAAGCAACTTTGCACTCTTGTATAACAAATAACTATTAGGGAAAGAAATAAAATCTCATAACACTTTATTAAACGTCGAACAGTAACACATAATTTTTGGAGGTCAATTGCGTCAAAGTCAATGTCAAAGTCAAAATCTTTATTTGTAGAACATAGGTATAAATGGATGTTAAAAATATGAAATATAGGAATCGCTATGTCTAGCCTTTAGTGGCGTACAAATTTAAATTAATAGTAATTAGGTACTATATTAAATAAAACTATAAAAGATCACATCGCGTCGTTTCTGTTCCGCAATTTGACAGGATTAAATTAAGAGCAGCCTCCCTAAATTGTATGTTAATTTACATTATTAATGTAACAAATTCATGCTGGCATGCCAACGAGACACTACTACCACTAAAATAATGGATATAGTTCAAAATAAAATAAAAAAATTGACAAACAGAAAATACATTTATTAGATACCACAATAATATTATTGATTAATATTATGAAATAGCAGGTTCGGTGTGGTAATGCGTGTCTAATAGGCCTCAGCTCAGCATAATGCTGCATGTAACTGCAGCGCTGATTTTCAGCTGAAGTTTATTTAGAAATACAATCATTTATACATGGTAGTTAATTGGCACAGTACACTACTGTGTAATCGTTTAGACTTTGTGATCATTTGAGTTTATAAAATCATCAAGAGTACCTACAATATAACCTACTTCCATATACAATGTGTATCAGTAATCCGTGGTCTTATTTAAGGGTGTCGATCAGACCATCAAACTGAACAACTTTCTCTACGGGACCAACATCGTAATCGCGGAAAAATAATCAGCTGTCACATACAAAACTTCAATAGTTATTCGACCCAAACGTATCTATCGAAAAGCTGTTTATTTTATCGCGAAGCTTTTAAATGACCACGCATTTCTGATACTTGGAAAGGGTAATTTTATTTTTAACCCCCAACAAAAAAGAGATGCGTATTTGTGTATCAGTCTGTGACATCGTAGCTCCAAAACGGATGGACTGATTCCAATGCCGTTTTTTTCATTGAAAGCTAGTTTAATAGGGTATCATATTAAAGTGCGGCCGCCGAGAGAATGCGTTTCTGACACCTGTCAGTTACGAACAAACGAGAAATTTTTGTTATCGAAACATTATTACATAATAGTACCAATCTATCGTTTACATGCACTACTGAATCTACTGATACAAAATTCTATTAAAATTAACCTTTAATAAACTAAAATAGTTTAGCGCTAAATATAATCTAAAATAAAAAAGAAACATGTTCAATTGGCAGGTGTCAGGAACGCATTCTCTCGGCGGCCGCACTAGCTGCTAGCTGCTGTCTAGCTGTTTCATGCAAATCTGATCAGCCGTTCAAAAGTTACAGCTCTTTTTCTAGTTGGAATCGGGGGTTTTTGACAGTTAGGTTAAAATACTATGCCACATTAAACCGGGCATACTTAGCCAGCACTTTTACAGGTATATCCTTTGGTGCTTCTTCTGCAAGTTCTATCTTCACTATGTTGTTTATTGGAGCGAAAGATACGTAAGTCGAGACCTTATAAACATCGGTCACATTGACGCATATAAAAGTTATAATATCAGTAGGTATGTGCTGGAAAAAAAAAGTATTAGTATTAGATTAGAGTTCAAAACGGGGCATTTACCATGTTTATATTTTATTACTTTTAGTTTATCCGTGACCCCATGCTTGCAACAGTGCCGAAATATCGAAAGCTCAAAACAATCTATAAACATAGTAAATATCCCGTTTTGAAGTGTAAGGGTCCGTCCAGATTTGGCGAATGCGCAGCTCGCGAGCCGCTCGCGATTTGCACGCGAACAGCGCGCTTGCATGTCATGTACGCGCGCCGCTCCTGCGCTGTCCGCGCGCCGTTCGCGCGCATGCTATGTACCGTGCGCGAACGGCGCGCGGACGGTTATAATTATAACTCAGGCTCACAGTATGAAAGCGAACGGAAATGCAACCGTGCGAGCAGCGCGCGCCTTCTATGCGAGCCTTGCGTGAGTTGCGCTAAAGAGGCGCACCAAACAATTGCAGTAACTGCACGCATGCAGCGCGCGTGCATCTCGCGAGCAGCGTGCATTCGCCGCGCGTTCGCCAGATCTGGACGTACCCTTATACTAATGTTAGTGACGATGACAGTTTAAAAACTTATAGAAAGGATCTATTGTCATTTGTCACATACAAATCTCTACATAGTATAAAATAAAGTCGCATTCCGCGTCTGTCTGTCTGTCTCCTCCTAAACTACGGAACGGATTTTGCTACGGTTTTCACCATAAGTTAGATCATTTTTACGGAAGGTTTATATGTATAATACTTTGATGTAAGGATAGTGTCGCAGTTAAATGTAACCACGTATTTGGTATCATTTTCTAAAGCCGTACCTACACAAAAATCAGCGATTTATATGCATTTTTTTTTGCATCATGTTTTTCTCTGCTAATAATTCGACTAGGTGAAGGAACGTCGAAGTAGAAATTTATGTCACATTTATCTGTTCTACACGTGTACCTAAATAAAAAAAAATCGGTTAGAAAAGGTTGGAGACTTCAAACTTTGCCTAGAGATCGTGATACATGTAAAATTATGGAATTTTAATATAGTTCCTGTGGCTAAACTACATAATGGATTTCATCAATTTTTTGTGTATCTACGGTCATAGAACGTGATACGTGGTTCCATATTTATTGTGACTAGTGGTCGCCCAGTGCTCGAAATTTGACCGTAATTTTAGCTTTTTGCACTCCTTCTCCATATAAACTTTAACTATGCCAAATCTCACACTCCTCCGTGCGCGCAATAAGCTTAAAAAAGGGTACAAAGTTTTCTCTTCACGTATAATTATACAAGATAATTTTTTTAGTGCGCAAAATTTGCAGAGTTATTCAGTGTCCGTTCCCAAATGCAGTACCTACTAAAATTCACTCTAAAACAAAATAAAAAAAATATTTTGTATGACTTGCGCCAGTAAATTATGCGTGCGTGTCTATACTAAGTCGATTTTTAGTTTTGTTTTATAGTGTATCCCAATACTGCGGTTGCATTTAGGAACAGAGACTGAATCACACTATAATAAAAAATATCCTGTATAGATTAGTTAAGCGGTATGGGACGAAATTACCAACTGCTTGGTTGGTCCGTCTACTGGCGGAAAGTCGCGCGGAGCGCAGAGCTGCGCGCAACGCGGAGAAAGGCGCGTATCTCCGTTCATGGAGAGGGAGCGAGAGAGCGACACGCCGCTTTGCGCGCCGCGTGACATTCCGCCGTTCCATTATTGAGTCCTTAGACAGATTCAGATTTCAGAGTTGGACCCTAGACTCCTCAAGAGACCATTTTTGATGACCTTTTTTTTCTAGCAATTAATAATTAGTGGTTTATAGGTATTATAAAAGAAATTACCTTTAGAGTAACATTCAAGCTTTTCGATCCTTGCGGTAATATTAAGGATTTATCATAAAATACTTTAGATAAACGCCGTGCTGGGTACCCTGTAAAAAAATTGGTTTTAGGTTGCCTCATGAGTAGGGTTGCCATCAAGAATATCACGAATCCAGGACAAAAGGAACCAAAACTACCGGTTTTGGAGTTCAAAGTCCGGACATTATTATCTGAGAATGATTTTTACCTGAAATAGTTGTAAGTTTATGTTAGCAGGTTTCACGAATGTTTTCGAAAACCCCGCCCGGACTCAACCCGGACGCCCTTCAAACTAGGACAAATCCGGGGAAATCCGGACGGATGGCAACCCTACTCATGAGTAGTGTTGCCAGATGACCCGCTATTAGCGGGACGAGGGATTTAGAGGGCTGGAAAACTGGACGTCCCGCTATTAGCGGGACTTCCAGTTTTCCAGCCCTCTAAAGACTCAAGGTTCACAATTTGACTGTATGTTTTTTTGTATGTTTGTTACGCGATAACTCCGTCAATTGCAGATCGATTTAAAAAATATTTTTTGTTTGAAAGGAAATACTCTCGAGGTGGTCCCATTTAAATTTGGTGAAGATCTGATGAATACCTTCGGAGATAGACAATGGAACTCTTGAATGAATAACAGCATATCACTCGCGATTGCTGTATGCATGTTTATACTCAAAATAGAAACATATACTTTAAAAAAAGTAAAAACCGACTTTTCTAAAAAACTGAACAGCTTCGCAAGTCGACCTATCTTGGCAGTGGCACCGACTTCAGAAGCTGTTAAGTTTTTTAAGAAAATTATTTTATACATATTTTTGAGTTTCTTGAAATCGGTTTTTACTTATTTTTCAAGTTTATTTATTTCTTTTTTTCAATAGCAAATAGGAGTTTTTGGGATTGAGCTTATTTGATGACATTATGCTCGCCTTATTCCATGGGTCTTAATATCGGCATCGATGAAAATGGTAGGTATATTTGGATGGCTTAGTTCTAAAAGTCACTAAGTCCATTTTTATCGATTTTATTTATTTATTTATACTTTATGCACTAAGTACAGAGGCGGACTTAATGCCGTAGGCATTTTCTACCAGTCAACCTAAGGGTGATGCAGAGAAAAAAGTATGGTAGGTGCACGGACAAGATAATTATACTAAACAAGTAAATTATGCATAGTTACTTATAACTATTTATACATAAATTAGCCATTGAGTTAGCCAGTTCAAAATAATTATCATTTTTTTTCTCTATCGATTAATCTAATCCTTTTTTCAATTAAATGACATACGAACTATTGTTTTATTTATTTTCCAAATTTATATAAACAGACATTACTTTTTTTTTTTTTTTTTTTTTCACTTAAAATTATCATATCTCAAAATGAAGAATATGGAGTTAGTGACTTTTAGAACTAAGCCATCCAGTTGCACATTATATAACTCACCGTATTCGTAGTCACAAAAATCCCTACCAAAAGACAAATAAGTTGATAAAGATATGATAAACAGAAATAATAATTTCTCCATTTTATTATAAATATTTCAACAATTGATACTTTAAAAATGAATAGATTCCAAATTGGTCCACACATTTATTCCATTTAATGTGAAAAATCGATTCGAATGGTGGAAATTTGTATTATAATGATGCATCATTATTGCAATTACATATTTTTTATCTTCTATACATATAAAAAACTTTGTCTTGACTGACTGACTGACAGATCTATCCCACCAAAAACATTAAATGTAAAAAAATGCCAAGTCTCTCGATGCAGTCTTTCCATCGTAAAAAGTTTTGAGATCTCATAGAAGCCAAGTCCTATTCAAATTATTTTGTAGTTATAAATCAACATTTAGTAATTTTATCAATAGTTTTCTTTATATTATAATTATAATGACTTGGCAATGAGCACAAATTAAAAGCTGCTTGCTGCCTGGAATTATGTGCAAATGTTACTGACGAGACCTGTGATCAGATTATCCTGCGCAGTTTACTAGTCTTGGATGAGACTGACTGTCGTTGCCGAAAAAGCAATCCAAGGGCTTCTTGATTGCAATTTGCTACGGGCCCCGCGCTGGCTTAGAATGGAATAGAATAGATCTTTATTTCATGTAAACCATAATCAGACACTTATGAAATGTCGAGAACCTAGGTGCGCGGTTCCAGATAGTAGACTAACGTTGACGACACGGTTGGCGCAGTGGCTAAGCGACTAGCCTTCTGCGCTACGTGCCGCGGGTTCGATCCCCGCACGTAACAAATATTTTTATGATCTACAAATAGTTGTTTCGGGTCTGGTTGTATGTGCATGTGACATGTATGTTTGTAAACTGTACCCTCGATACAGGAGAAATCCAAGAGAGGGGCAATGTTTTCTGGCACAGCGTAGGCATTTACTAAGAAGGGAATTTCGGAAATTCCACCCCTAAGGGGTAAAATAAGGGATGTCTGTAATTTTAAAAGTTAGATCTATAAAGAGTTAAATGGCGTATCGGTTTAAAATAAAGAAACACGTATTTCAAGTTTTACAAAACTTCCATCTCTAAGGGGTTAAGAGGGGATGAAATTTTGTATGAAAATTTGTCATTTTTAAACTTAGATCCATGAATAATATTAGGGCGTTTCGGTTAGAGATAAAGAAACACGAGATCCAGGATTTTCGAAAATTTTATCCCTAAGGGGGTAAAATAGGGGATGAAAGTTTGTTTGAAATTCTGTCATGTTTTAAAATCCGTAATATCGACTTTCACACGAGCAAAGCTGCGGGCTACAGTGTTAGTTAGTCATAAAATTAGTCATGCGTATTACGTATAGCGTTATATTATCTGTGGTCATGCATAGGACAACGGCCGCGTTGTCATTAGCGCAGTAAATATGTTAGAACCTGAACATATATAAGTACTGTGCCATTAGGTACTCTGTTTCATATAACAGATATGTTTGTGCATGTAAAAATGAGTTTGGAAACCCACGATACAGAAATAATTCTTAAGTGTAAGGCAACGTTTTTATGAAAAAGGAAAAAATAAAGTCAGACCGCAATGAACTGTGGAAATGAATAGAATAGATCTATATTTCATGTAAACTCTATAGTTTACATGAAATATAGATCTATTCTATTCAATCTAATCTAATCTAATCTATCTAATCTGTCTAATGTTATTTCAAATGGAGTACCTATGTACTCCATTTGAAATAACATTAGACACTTTTAACAAACCCTTTTACAGTGTATTCAACCGATTTTGACTTCTATTCCGTACGCATAAGGATGGCATTAAAAGCAAAAACGTATTTACGACAACAAATGTTTACTGCAGCTGTAATTTGTCATGTCACCAACGTAGTAGAAGTCAAAATCGGTTGAATAAAGTGTAAATGGAGTTAGGTATTTAAATTTCTAATGTTATTTCGAACAGAGTATAGATAGGTACAGGCACATATGAAATGTCGAGACTCTAGGTGCGCGGTTCCAAATAGTAGGTCCTATGGAGAAGAACCGGCAAGAAACTCCATGGAAACTCTTTTGAAATAATAGATTACAATCTTGATTAGTACAAAGTTGTGGTAAGAGCTGCGAGAATAATGTAATTTAATGTGAATAAAAAATAAGAATAGGTTAATAATTATTATTGGTAAAACAATAACAAAGAAATCTACTTACGCTCTACAATCTACATAGGTACCTACTTATTTATATCATATTATCTAATAAGAATATATTTAAATGATGTAGGTACGACGCTAGAAAAAGCCCACGCAACATTTTAATGCTGCAGTACTACCTAGTATTTTGCGACCCCGTAAGTGGAGTCATGGATAGTTACTATAGGTATAAACAAACGAATACAAATAAAAAATCAATAAAATATACATAACATGGAAAGGTTAAAATGTAATAAATATAAAAAGTAAACGTTTTCCAGATGTATATCGATATTACATCAGTAGGTACCTACGTAGTTAAAAAATAGTTTTTTTATTCAAGATTTGACACTTGTAAAACGTCAAATTGGTCGCAGATTTTTGAAATAAAATTAATTTTGGCGTGATTGGACATTTGCTGCTGTCAAATTATTAGGTATCTATAGTGCCACAAACTTATCTGACCCGGTGACCAAAATTGGAACTAACGTCGCTACGGAACAAAAATGACTTCAAAATGTCATTTTTGTACGGAGATGACATTGGTAAAAGCGATGGCAGCGACGCCACGACCGGGTCAGATAAGTTTGTGGCACTGTACCAATCTGAAGGGAATAAAAAATAGACTTTAGGTTCGTCACGTCGATTAACCCTTTCCCAGTCCCATGAACCACATGTGGTACATGTCGATTGTTTAACTATTGTGTCTGCTGTCGGACAGTGAACGTGTTAAGCCCAATATTATTAAACATAATAATTAGTATTTTATTAGGCGTTTAAAAAGTGTTTTCTAATTAACATTAAATTAAAAACCATCAAAATTATAATGTGAAGATTATAATTATTATTTTTCCGTTTTTAATCAACTGGAAATCGTTGGTACACAATGTATCGTTTGTGTTTCGTAATTATTGGTAAATATAATAAATTATTATGTTACTTTTGTTTCAATTTAAGGTGCCAGATGCTTATCGCTTTAATAAAATAGCGTTATAGCTTATAAAATCGCTTACAAGATGTTATATAACATGAGAATTGAGACTATAATATAATTCTATAATACAGCTACACGATGTTGCCTAATCGTGTCATTCCTGTTCAGGGGTTGCCAGATCCCTAACACTGAACAGGTTTAACTACAAAACCCCCGACTCCAACTAGAAAAAGAGCTGTAACTTTTGAACAACTCTTCATGAAACATAGCTAAGAATTAAGATGTTAAACGATTAAACTAGCTGTCAAATAAAAAAACCTGCATTGAAATCGGTCCATCCGTTTTGGAGCTACCATGCCGCAGCAGATACACAGATACACACTACAAACTTAAAAAACCCCTCTATTTTGACGGGGGTTAAAAAATGCATTTGTTTTCTCATTTTTGGTGCGATTTTTATGAGAAATAGCAAAATTTTGTGGGGTTTTTTTTAATAGCTATATGTACATCTTCAATTATATGGTCCTAAATGGAATTAGGTACACGATTTAGTAAACATTCTATGTATCCAATAATTTTACAGCTTCTATTGCTTATAACCCTATGAGCTGTAACCCTTTTGGCACTATGGCAAAATGTTTAATTATATTATACACTTTTGTTTTTTAATTGTAAATTCTAGTTTTTTTTTTTTAAACATTGCCCCTCTCTAGGATTTCTCCTGTATCGAGGGTACAATTTACAAACATACATGTCACATGCACACACACCCGAAACAACTATCTGTAGATCATACAAATATTTGTTCCGTGCGGGGATCGAACCCGCGGCACGAAGCGCAGAAAGCTAATCGCTTAGCCACTGCGCCAACCGTGTCGTCGTGTAGTTCTTATAATGTAGTTGTTGATTTATATGTGCCAATAAACAAATTTTCTTTCTTTCAAAGACTTTGCCCGTGGCCACGTGGTCAAATGATACCAACGTGTTAAGGAGAGCGTTTTCTTCAAATAATTTAAATTACAGGTCTCATCTGCTTCGAAAATGCCAACTCCTTTGCGGTAATGCAAGCACGTAAGCAAAACGTTAACTTGTCAAACGCAGGCGACTTTTACAAAGAGAAACCTTCAGAAATAAGCGCCAAACAATCCAAGAGTTCTTCAAGAAGACAATACAGCGATAGAGAAGACAGAGAAGAGACGAACTCGTTGGAAAGCGTAGTCCTCGCCATAGACACTGGCGTGAAACAGTTTTTGTCTGGCCAAGCTAAGCCGGACATAGTCGACAGTATAGCAAAGAGTTTGGTTGATTTTGCTAAGAATTCTGCTGATCCAATGTATAGGAGTAAGGGCCAGGAATATGATATAAGTAAGTATTTAGTTTATTACCAGAGTCGATGTTCATTACCATTTTAGTTACACGGTACCGCTGGTAATAAATTTCAATACCATCGTGTGAGAATAAATGTAAAAACTTTACCGATCATGAAGATGGGAGTCTTAACTTCATGATCGGTAAAATAATTACAAGCTAGCTCAAAGTTTAGTCTCTTGCGATCGTATTAAAGTTTATTACCAGAGTCGATTTTCATTATCATTTTATTTACGCGGGTAAACCCCTTGTTGAGTTTTGGGACACCTGTATAAATTCACAGAATGTCCCCGAATAGGCATCTGATAGGTTTAAATCTATTTTTATACCCCGACAAAAAAGAGGAATGTTTTAAGTTTGTAACTGTGTGTCTGTCCGTGGCATCGTAGCTCCAAAACGGATGGACCGTTTTCAATGCAGTTTTTTTAATTGAAAGCTAGTTTAATCGGGAGTCATCTTAGCTATGTTTCTTAAAAATTGGTTCAGCCGTTCAAAAGTTACAGCTCTTTTTCTAGTTGGAGTCGGGGGTTTTTGACGGTTAGGTTATTAGATACTTAGATGGTTAAAAATAAATGATAATGTCTTTCTTTACAGAACCAGAGATCGTTCACTTCAAAAGCGACAAACCATCAGTGATGTTCGAAATAAATTCGAAATCGATAATAGGTGTTTTAAAAGACTTGTTGCAATCAAAAATTGTCCGTAAATACATGGATAAATTCTCCAAAGAAGCTGCAGTGGTCTACCGCACTATAAAAGACGAAATTGATAAAGCCCGGGATCATCGACCACAACATTGATTTTACGAATCAATAAAGTAATTGATTGACTTTGTTATTTTTTTAACCGACTTCAAAAAAGGAGGAGGTTCTATGTTTGTCTGTATGTTTTTTTTTGTGTATGTTCATCGATATTTTCGTCAATTGTGAACCGATTTAAAATTCTTTTTTAGTTTGAAAGAGTATACTTCCGAGGTGATCCCACTTAAATTTGGTGAAGATCTGATGAAGACCTTCAGAGATATACAATAGAACTCTTGAATGAATAACAGCACATCACTCGCGATTTCTGTATTTCATTTTTTGGTGTGAAACTCACTCGTGCGAATGTCGCTCGCTCATCGGGAATAATTGAACGATCCACAGCTGCGTTACGCGAGCGACCAATCGAACGATCTCAAATTATCTGCTGCTGTATCCTATGACTACAGTCATTGGTCGGTTGTTAGCAGTGCGACCAAGTGCGACTTTCATCAGCGATCGTCCGTCGACGCTCGCTCAAATAACTGAACGGTTTAGTGTGATCGCCCGCGTCGTCGAGCGTCGTCCGGCGTAATAACTGAACACACCCAGTCGCCTCGCAAGCGACGCGTCGCGTGGAAAGATTCAGATCCGAATGATGCGATTGAAACGTTGTTACTGATCCAATCTTTCGTGTCACTTCAAAGATTCGTATCAGTGAGTCGGTTCCGTAAAGAGTTACACACGCGGCATGCCTAATTTAGTTTGTAAACAAGAGAATCGGCACGCCACATCGCCACAGGTCGCCGTGAGGTCGCGTTAACTTCGCGATAAGATAATTTAATTTTAACTGGCAACTCTCCTTGTCATTTGTTTGTTTGACGTCAGTCTGTCTGACAGTGACAAGTTATCATTTGCAATGTCATTTCTAGTTTCTACATCGAATCAGAAGTTTGATTATCAACAGGGTAAATTGTTATAAAAATTGTGTCTTATTATTGTAAACTATATATTACAGTTAAAGAAAAATTAAAATGCGCGGCGCTTTTGCCGGGCACATAGATGAAATACCATTTATTTTGGTAGATAATTTCGAAAATGATTTAAGCAAAACCGCGTATTTCCTAAGCCATTACCACGGCGATCATGTACAGGGCTTGCACAGTGAAATTTTGCGAATAAGATTAAAAAGAAATAAAGCGTTTATCTATGCTTCTAAAGTGACTATTGCTATTATAAAAGAAGAATGCCCCCAATTGGCACGTCATCTCAAAGTTTTGGAGTTAGGTAGGTACCTACTTGTTCTTTTTGGTGATGGGCTCGTATCTACATAGCTACTGCGCAGATCAGTCGATCAGCGAGGTTAAGCAGCGCTTGCCGCGGTCAGTCCTTGGATGGGTGACCGTTTCTTCAAACCTCGAGAACCCTCCGTGCCTTGGAAAGCATGTTAAGCAGTTGGTCCCTGTTGTCATGTGAATACCTATGACAGTTGTTATGGGAGTCAGTAGTCCAAAAAGTCTGACAACCGGTCTAACCTTAGTGTATCATTATGAACAACTTTTACTATGGGACCAACACTGACAGCGAAAAACATAACAGCTGTTCCATACAAATAATTCAATATAAAATGACTGAGGGCAGACTTTTCAATTGCCAGATAATGTTTTATCCAATTAATTAATTCGCTTGACAGATTTTCTATGGGAAAGCTGCCAAAAATTCATATTTAATCCCTCGGATAAAGTTATCTGGCAATTGAAAAATCAGCCTTTGATGTAGTGATTTGATTTTAGTGTTAGTCCCGTAAAGCATAGTAAACTCCCATAGAAAACGTTGTTCATAGTGATGAATACCATAACCCCATAAAGGGATTGGGACTAGACATGTAGGACCTTATATAATTTAGTCCATTATTACTAATTTTAGTATTTGTTTTATTTGTAATTACCAGAAAAAATTATGAATTTATAATTTTCTTTCTTTGTAGGTTCGAACACAATTTCTCTAAACGTAGATGACGAGGAAATCTTTCTCAATGTGAAAACGTTACCAGCGGGCCATTCACTCGGCTCTGTCATGTTCCTATTCGAATACAACAAGCAAAAGATTCTTTACACCGGAGACTTCAGAATATCCAGGAATAGCGTTGCCAAGTATTCACATTTCCATACTAAAGGAGAGCCAATACATTTAGATGCTATGTATGTGGATACGACTTTCCAGTACGTTCCTTCATTCCCGAAGAGGTCCGAAGTAGTAAGAAATGCTGTTTTTCATATCAAGAATTGGTTGAATCAAAGCGAAAAGCATCGGGTCATTTTATTGACATCTGCTGGATATGGGTACGAGTGTGTCTGCAATGAAATTTATAATGAAACTAAATTGAAAACATATGTTGGTGACTTTTATTGGCGTATTTATAGGTAAGTTGTAATTTTTGATTCTTAGAATAGACTTGGATGGCTTTCACATCAGGGGGTCTACCGCATAACTAAAATGGTAATGAACATCAGACACTGGTAATAAACTTCATTAAGATCGTGAGAGACTAAACTTCGAGCTATCTTGTAAAAATATTACTGAGTATAAAGTTGGGACACCCATCTTAAGGACCATCCATAAAGTACGTCACACGTTAAGAGGGGGAGGGGGTCGACGAAGTGTGACATTATGTGACAAGGGGTGGGAAGGGTCCTAAGTTTTGTGACGTCACATTTCAAAATCATGTTAATCATGGTAGTTCGAGTTTTATTTCCTCACGATCTATTGAAGTTTATTACCAGAGTGATAATCATTACCATTTTGCTACGCGGTAACCCGCTGATGAATACATGAACATCAGACTGTAGCAATAAACTTCAATGTGGTTTTAAGAGGCTAAACTTTATGCTACCTTGTAATAAAAATACAGATTCTAAAGTCCCATCTTCATGATCGGTATTTTTTTACAAGGTAGTTCTAAGTTAATTGTCTCACGATCGTATTGAAGTTTATTACCAGAGTCTGATGTTCATTTTCATGAACAACTAAAATTAAATTAAAAAATCTTACAATTTATACATTATTCAGATGGTGCTTTAATAGCCTTATAAAAGTTGGAAGTGATATCAATTCCTTAATAACTTTAGGTATAAAGTTCAGTCCCCTCATATACAACAGTCTTTCTATCGTACCTAGTTTGTACAGCTGGTCTACCACGTAACTAAAATTGTAATGAACATCGACATTGGTATTAAACTTCAATACGATCGTGAGAGCCTAAACTTTGAGCCAACTTGTAAAAAAATTACCTATCATATAGTTGGGACTCCTATATTCATGATCGGTAAAAAAAATACAAGTTAGCTCAAAGTTTAGGCTCTCACGATCGTATTGAAGTTTAATACCATTGTCGATGTTCATTACAATTTTAGTTACGCAGTAGACAGGCAGTTTGTCCTCGGTGCTCTTAAAATTATATGGTTATTACCATTTTGTTACACGGTGGACCCGCAAGCCAGAGTAGTGGACTTCAGCCCAAACCCGTCCCAATCTGTGAAGAGATCCGTGCCCAGCGGGACAGAAATTATTACTATATTTTTATTGTTACAGCCAATTTCCCAAAGAGATCTACGGTATGACCAACAATCCTGATTCCAGATTGAATCTACTTACCAAATATAGATACAAAGCAGACCCAAGCGAGTTCATTCTAGAAGTATACTTCTCAGCACTCAAATGGGGTGACAAACCGAACACCGAAGAAGATTTTCTTACTATAAGCAAAAACAGAATCGAAGTATGTTTCTCAACGCATTGCGGTAGGGATGAACTTGTTTATTTTATAAATTATTTTAAACCAAGCAAAATTGTTGGATTTCCTGATCTGTACGATTTGAGTGTCATTGATGTACTGCAAGATGGATTCCCCGATTCAGAACCGTTTGAAGATGATTTTAAGATTTCGCCGAAGAAAAGGAAGGTTGTTAAAAGAGATGTTAACATTGGCAATAGAGTGAGTAAGAGTATTCTAGAAGACGCTCTTAATTGGTGAGGATTTGTAACCGCATGATAGTGATGTTAAGGGGTGCTTATCTTGATGTATTGGGATACCATGGAGTAAGAAGCAAATGAACTAATAATATTGTAAAGTAGGTCATGTAATCGGTAGGTACTAGATGTGAGCGCCGATGCCTGCAGCGGCGTCATCGGCTTCATCGGCGTGGATGGTGAAAATCTTAGAAAATCTTATTAAAAACAAAATATGGCAGACTTATTCGCCAAATGACTGTGACGGACGAAGTTATCGGCAAAACGCGCTATTTAAATTATGGACATATAAAAATGGTATTTTATTGAATTTGCGTAAACAAATACGTCGAAATAAACCAATAAGCATATATTTAGACATTTCTAGTGTTTAGTTTTCTAGTATATGTCTGCATTGTATCTAAAACAACCGTATCCGTCCGACCATCCACGCCGATGACGCCGAAGCCGGCATCGGTGCACACATCTAGTAGGTACATAGTACCAAGCGCGAGGGAAACATACATTTCTGTCATTAAATGATAGTTATGTAGTGTTAAACGACGTATTTTTGACAAATTTTTACACACACTTTTTATCTTTATACCCCAGAACAGGGATACTCAAACAGTCGATCGCGAGAATTTTCCCGAGTCGTTTGCGGGAATTACCGAGAAGCATAAAATACTTTACCTTGAAAGTCTCGCGTCAGCGATCACTCGTCCAATACTTGTAGTATTTTTTTACATGCCTGTGGTAATAATTTTTACACGTATTTTTACTTATTTATTTTTGGATTTGACCTGATTTAAGGAGCTTGATCAAAATGACTGTCAATTTTGGTGGCTATACAGAATATCTTTTTATACATAAAACGAGACTGAATAACTAAAAATTATGCGCACTGTAGTGCGCATAATTTTTAGTTATTCAGTCTCTGTTCCTAAATGCAACCGCAGTATTGGGATACTCTTTAAAACAAAACGAAAATTCGACTTAGTATGGGGAACACGCATAATTTACTAGCGCAAGCCATACAAAATCAAATTTTTATCTTGTTTTGGAGTGAATTTTAGTACTGCGGTTACATTTCGTACCAGACACTGAATCAATCTGCAAATTTTGTGCACTACATAAAAAAATATCCTGTACAATATATAGTACACTTTTTTGTACATGTAAATAACACAACCGCTTCACCATTCAGCTTTCATTTGCTTTCTATTCTGTGGTGCGATCCCGTCACATTAAAAATATGAAATGACTATTAAATTTTAATCTCGCGGCTTCGCTCGTGTGATTGCTGTGATATTTCGCTTTAAAATTGATGAGAACAATGGACTTTTGTTTATTTAAGTTTGTAGAAATTTAAAAAAAATTATGCTTTATGATGTGCTATTTATAGCAAGTTACTTATGTATAATAAACTCGTATTTTTGTGCTAAGTACATAATATATTTTTTTTACTAAAATAAAATGTTTTTGAATTTTTATGTTGTTTCATTTTTAAACCTATAAGATTTTTTTATGTTCATACATAATATAGCACTTGAAGTTTATTTAGATTAATGCTAAGTAAACAATTGCGATTTGTGAGATTTTATAGTCGAAAAAGCGCTCGAAGTACAAAATTTATTTGAGATGATCTCGAAGGAAACGAAAATTGGCCCCTACCTAAGGAGTCATCCATAAAGTACGTCACACTAGTTTCGTGATTTTTTGACCCCTCCCCCGTCCTTGTCACAGTTGATCACATTTGTGAAACCCCCTCCCTAGTGTGACGTCACATATTTTGCAATTTTACATCTAGAAATTATTAAATTAAAACAGCAGTTCCGAAATTAGTTTTATTTCCATTTAAATTATTTTTAATATGATTTTGAAATGTGACCTCACGAAACTTAGGACCCCTCCCACCCCTTGTCACATAATGTCACACTTCGTCGACCCCCTCCCCCCCCCCCTTAAGGAGTGTCGTACTTTAAGGATGGTCCTAAACCCCTGTGCCCACGCCATACAATTATTTTTATAAAATTCGAATTTTAATATAATATAATTGGACGTAGTTACACAAAAGGCATCCACCCCACATTCAGCTAGTATTGAGATATTTAATTTTAAAGTTTAAATCGTAATTGTTCATTGATGCAGTGCTGTTTTGTTGCCTTTATTGGAAATTAAGGGCAATTTTTTTATATTTTTAACTTATTACTTAGGTTTGATTGCATATTTTTAACCCCCGACAAAAAAGAGGGGTGTTATAAGTTTGTAGTGTGTATTTGTGTATCGGTGTATATGTGTATCTGTCTGGCATCGTAGCTCCAAAACGGATGGACCGATTTCAATGCAGTTTTTTTTAATTGAAAGCTAGTTTAATCGGGAATCATCTTAACTATGTTTCATGAAAATCTGTTGAGCCTATCAAAAGTTACAGCTCTTTTGCTAGTTGGAGTTTTTGACGGTTAGGTTACCTATAATGTTTATTATTTTTGGCTATATTATATTAAATTTAATTTCAACCATAAGTATTATCGCATCGATCAAAGAGCTAATAAAAAAATCAATTATTCAAATCATGCACTAATTAAAAGTCAAGTAAATCGTCTGTGAATTGTTTGCGGTAATTGAATATTTACGATTCTTAACCAGTGTTATTATTAGTTCAACCTGGACCATCGTTGAAATGAATAGTCCGTTATTTTTAACATGTTTTTTACAATTACTTGTGTGTAAGTATAAACTTTTTTGTCTTGTTTTGTGGTACCAAAATGGTAATAAAAAAATAAAAAAAATTATAACTAAAGTGCGGCCGCCGAGAGAATGCGTTCCTGACACCTGTCAGTTGAACATGTTTCTTTTTTAATAAAGATTATATTTAGCGCTAAACTATTTTAGTTTATTATAGGTTAATTTTAATAGAATTTTGTATCAGTAGTGCATGTAAACGATAGATATCTACAATTATGTAATAATGTTTCGATAACAAAAAATTCTCGTTTGTTCGTAACTGACAGGTGTCAAAAACGCATTCTCTCGGCGGCCGCACTATCCTTTTTTTTTTTTATAAACTTTTTGTCTTGTTTTGTGGTACCAAAATGGTAATGACCATCGACACTGCTAATAAACTTCAATATGATCGTGAATAAACTTCGGTAATGGTACGAATTCAAGTAACATTACTTAAAGCTTGAAACAAAATGTTCCTGAAACATGATGGTTTTGTAAGTGGTAAGACTGACATTCAGAGACGACAGAAACGAGTCTAAGCGTGAACTTACGCTTCCATCTGTCAAAATTTGTTCGTAAGTTTGACAGATGGAAGCGTAAGTTCACGCTTAGACTCGTTTCTGTCGTCTTTGAATGTCAGCCTAAGACCCCAGACTTGATCTTGGAGCTCACTTTTATAAATAAGACGTGCTATAATCGGTCTCAGACCCTCTTGTATAGAAGGCAAGCATTTAGCACGACCCTATCTTCGACTTTATTCTCACACCCTAGCCGTCTACTGCTTAAGTCATAATTTTTTGACTATTTACTGTGTTATGGTTAGCAGTGACTAAGCGATTAGCTTTTTGCGCCACGTGCCGCAGGATCGACCCCGCATGGAGCAAATATTTGTATGATCTGATCACTTGATCTGTGGGCCGAGCACGAATGTTTTGACTGTAGTAACGTAAACGTAAGCCAATTTTGATTATAAAATACGATGAATCTATCGCATTTTTGTTGAATTTTATGCAACAAACACACTTGTTTCATGAAAATGTAAAAATATTGCATGTATTTCCAAAAAGATATCATGGATTCAACCTGTATTTTTGGGTCTAAATTTGGTTACGTTTACGTTAAACATTCGTGCTCGGCCCAGTACACATACAGAACTACCAACTTATCTGTGAAGTGGCAGAAAATGGAACTACAACAAATTCATACGATTTGACAGTTGAAGTCTTGTCGAAAATGCTTTTTCTTAGCCAACAGCGCCATCACTCTGTTCACGGATAACGTGGTCGAACTGTAGTTGTTCCGGGTCTGGGTGTGACATGTATGTTTGTAAACTATACCCTCGACACAGGAGAAATTCTAAAGAGGGCAAGGTTTTTTTTAAAAAAAAGTGCTTGTCTATGACTGCTATTATTAATTTAAATATTTATTTAGATGTGCAGATGCAAAACAACGGGACAAAGTAAGTTATTAATAATGAGGAGGTGAAGAACAAAACCTCACTTTTCCACTTTTTCTAATTTTAGAGAAAACAGTAAAATGTCAACAGTGTAATGGGAGACAGATTTTTTTTGAGTCTAAGTGTGGTTTTGTTCGAAACTCTCTATTTCAAATGAATTTTTTTGTAAGAAAAGAGGTGTTTTTGATAAGGTTTTACTTATTTGCTTTAATCAATTTAACATTTTTTTGCAAATAGACCTAAAAAAATTTTTTTTTTTTAAATTGAATAGTGAGGTTTTGTTCTTCACCTCCTATTGTATATTATCTGTCGTGGCACACGCTACCACATGGCTGGTGATCGTTCAATCCGTAGCGGAAATACTGTTTCTCCGTCCACGCGGAAATATTAGCGGTCCGCAATGATGTTATATTATATCTAGTTATCGCAAAACTTTATGAGCTCTCGGAAGTTGAACGCGAGTGGCTGTGCAATATGCTTATTATAGGTGCTAGAGGGAGAGAGAGAGAGTTCAGAGCTCAGCGGCGCGTAACAAAATGGTAATGAACATCAGACTCTGGCAATAAACTTCAATATCTCATTTTTGTTCAATTTTATGCAACAAACACAATTCTTTCATGAAAATGTAAAAACATTGCATGTATTTCCAAAAAAATATCATGGATTAAACGTGTATTTTTGGTTCTAAATTTGGTTACGTTTACGCATAGAAATAGTACAATAGGTACGTTTGCTACCATAATAATGACGGTTTGAATGACCTCATATATACGACGTTTTTGTTGTTCCGATATATTTGGGGACGATGGGTGTTCTGAACAATTTGGCGACCATGGTTGACAAGATATCAGTGATCACTTTGGATGTTTCTAAATATTTGGTCACTTTAACTGTCACTTACTATATGATGCTGACTGTACTATATATATATATTATCTCTATGCGTTTACGTTACTATACGTCAAAACATTCGTGCTCGGCTCACAGATAACTTTTTTTCTATTAATTTAAAATTGGTGTGTTTTATTGTTCAGTCATTTGACATGTCAAATTAATTATTAAACAGACTCGACCTATAGGTATTACAGGTATTACAACTATTCCGACTTTTGCATTGAATATTTTTAACCTTTTTTTTTGCAGAGGTAATCCTATCTTCATACAGAGATCGTAAAAAAGTATGTAAATAAATAAGTAGGTACATAATACCTAAGTTTACCTCCACTAATATCAAAACCGACGGGAAAATTCTGCTCGGAGCTGCGACCACGGCGATGAGCGATAGAGCGATACGATATATCTTTTGAAGTGAAACTTCTATATAGACGGGGGTATTAGAATTTTTCTGTCACGAAAAAGCGTTACGGCCGCGTGGAGGGGGCAGACGATATATTGTCCGTTGAAGTTTCACTTCTATTATGTGTCCCAGCATACATTTCTTTTATAGTTATATCTAGTAATAATAAGTTTATTGTTATATCTGTTACTCTAGCCGGGAACCGAACCAGTTGGTTTTGCAAAATTACCAACATCCTACACCCTATACAGGATATATTTTTATGTAGTGCGCAAAATTTGCTGATTGATTCAGTGTCTGTTCCCAAATGCAACAGCAGTACTAAAATTCACTCCAAAACAAAATAAAAATTTGATTTTGTATGTTATAATAATATTTTAATTTAGGTCTTAAGGTAAATTATACGTTATTTTTAAACCTATTTTGCATACCATTTAAATGGTCAAATATGTGGTAATTAGGGCTCAATTATGGAGAGACGGAAAGTCGCGCGGAGCGCAAAGCGGCGCGCAACTCGAAGAAAGCGAGCGAGAGAGAGAGATCAACACGCCTCGTTGCGCGCCGCGCGACTTTCCGGCCTACCAGCATCTCATAATGCGGTTATGTTAAAAGCTTGAAATGAATAATTTTGCTTATTCGTAAAGGACTTTAAGAAAATGCCTGGATAATGAACCGTTTGCTATTTGACGCTGGTAGGCATATACAAAGCCATATTTCTAGCAAATAAAAACATTCTGATTCTGATTCATATTTTTTAGACACGAGAGTCCCCGAGTTACAGTAAGTCACAAATTGTATATTACACAGAATATTGACGTTAAGTAGCAATATGCATACTGTTGCGTTTCGTTCGGTGAGTGTGGAGCGCCGGAGACACAATTCCTCTCTTCGCCCCCTTCCTTCTCCTTTCTCTTTCTATTCCTAACACCATCCTAAAAGGCCAGCAACGCATCGGTGACGTGCGTTTAAAATCATGTGACACATGAAATAAATTATAGTGCCACAAACTTATTTGACCCGCTCGTGGCGTCGCTGCCGTCGCTTTTACCAATATGATCTCCGTACAAAAATGACATTTATATGTCATTTTTGTTCCGTAGCTACGTTAGTTCCAATTTTGGTCACCGGGTCAGATAAGTTTGTGGCACTGTAATAAACAGACTCAACCTAGATTACAATTTATGCATTGAACATTTAGCATTTACTTAATTATTATTTTCGCAGACTTTCGCCTAAGAGAGATAATCCTCACTTCGTACGGGATCGTAAAAAAAGTATGTAAATAAACAAGTAATAATTAAGTTTAGTTATTACATTATAACCCTAAGGCCTGGCCACGGGGACATTCTACACGGAGCTGAAACTAAGGCAACGAGCGATAGAGAGATATGATTTCTTAGCTTTGCAAGTGGTATCGTACGAATCATCAATAAAAAAAAAAAAACATCGTACGAAATTCGTCGTAGCCAGCGTGTGGCTAAACCATCGTCAACATAGATCATCAAACTATATATGAGCGACATAGCTCACTGAAAAGAAAAAGAGCGATCAGTTCTTTTGCTCTAAAGAGCTAAATCACTCTTTTAGCTTTTCTATAGCTCAGTAGGTCAAACGCTGACTGTTCGTTCATTTGATACGGGCGGCGAAGGAGACGGTTCGGCTCGCTCATAGCCAATAGCTCTCGATCGATCCGATTATCCGAAGTATTCCGAAGCGAGCCGAATGAGCCGTTCATTGACTTCCGTGACTCGGCAGACAGCCGGAATGCCTTTCTGAATTCAGAGTTGGAATTCATAATTCGAATCGGGGCAAGCTGCCTCACACATGTCTTAAAAATTCAGATAAATCAGTAGTTTCGTGTTTCTAGGCTCAGGCAAACGTCTTGGATATGGCAGAAGAATTAATATCTACTCATCACATTACTTTTAGCTATAAATAATAAAAAAACTAAACTCTAACGAATACACTGGATTCATTCATAAAGATACATTCTTACACATCGATCTGAGAAAACCAGAATCTGAAAAAATCTGAAAGTGTGTGGAGCATAATTATTAAATAGTATGCAATTCCGGGCTTTCTCAATTATTAATATGAATTCAGAGAGGTATTCCGGATGTGTTAATCCAGCCTAAGACGAGCCGTCACCGAGAGCTACTGAGCTATGTAGCGAGTGAGTGAGCGAGAGCTACATCAATTGAAAAAAGCTAGCTCTTTTTTATCACTCGCTCACATAACCTATTTAACAATTATTAACATACGCATTATGTGTTATCGCCTGTGTTCCCAAAGGCTAGGTTATTTAACTTATCTATTAAATTTTCAGATTTAATTAACAAGCCTCAGATGCCCAACACGTGGGTCCATAGACATCGTCAGCCATTTGACATAGCTTGGATGGATTACTGCGATCCTTACCACTGCAATGACTACCATACCACAGCTTGCGGTCTTAACAGAGCGAGCATGAAATTCAAGTATTTCCAAAGTATCTGCCATCTCATTCTACACAACCAGTGTGCGGATTTTCGCGGAGCCATACGTAAGTTTGCAGTAAGGGTCATCCATAAAGTACGTCACACTAATTTCGTGATTTTTTGACCCCTCCCCCGTCCTTGTCACAGTTGATCACATTTGTGGGACCTCCCTAGTGTGACGTTACATATTTTGCAATTTTACATCTAGAAATTATTAAATTAAAACAGCAGTTCCGAAATTAGTTTTATTTCCATTTAAATTATTTTTTAATATTAATATTAATAAATCAATTGCCATACATATAGAGTTGGAAATATTCTTAAGTTTTTCGATAATAGTTCAATTTTAGCAATATATAGAAGAAGGTATTTAATTTTCAGGATACGATTTAATTGATAACCAATATTGCCGGGCGTATGTCATGTTCCTAAGAGGAGGGTGTCCTGAAGAGTGTAGTGATGATATATCCCCTGTATGTGGCATGAGCTCTGTCGATGGCCATGTCGTTATATTCAAAAACATATGCTGCTTGGAATCTCGGAACTGTGCAAACGCTACATTGCAAGGTAACAAGGCTCAACATTCTCCTGCCCTTATCCCATTTGATTTGTAATAGGCGTAATATCTTTTTCTTCCATTCATCTCTATCAGACGTCATTTTCAGATTTACTTCCTTCACATTCATGTCATGTTTCAAACAGTCCATCCATCTTTTCTTTGGTCTGTCCCTACTCTGATGGCCATCCAACCAGTTCCACAGCAACTAAATTAAAATTTTATAATTTTATGTCACGATCTTTAGGCAAAGTTTGAAAAGTCTCCAACGTATTCTAACCAAAATTACTTTTATTTACACGTGTAGAACAGATAAAGGTGACGTAAATTTCTACTTCGATGTCCCTTCACCTAGACCAGGGGTCGGCAACCTGCGGCTCGCGAGCCACATGCGGCTCTTTGGATGTAAAGCTGCCGCTCTTTAGTTCCATACGCAAATCACTAGATGGTCCCGGCATTATTTGTCAAATAGACGAAAGTTTGTGGAAACAAAAAGTGTGGCTCTTTAAAAACTTTGAATTTGGAAATTGTGATTTTTGACTCTTCCGACTCAAAAGGTTGCCGACCCTGACCTAGACGAATGATAGCGAGTGAAAATTGTAAAAAAAAATTGCGTGAAAATCGCAGATTTTTGGAGTACGGCTTCAGAACATGATGCCAATAGGTACCTACGTGGTTTTATTTAATGTGATCACATCTACGGCAGCCTGTATATCTATTGAAATCGCGAGCGTGCGTCGTGTGTGTTGACGACACGGTTGGCGCAGTGGCTAAGCGATTAGCTTTCTACGCTACGTGTCGCGGGTTCGATCCCCGCACGTAGCAATTATTTGTATGATCTACAGATAGTTGTTCCGGGTCTGGTTGTATGTGCATGTGACATGTATGTTTGTAAACTGTACCCTCGATACAGGAGCAAAGCTAGAGGGGAAACGTTTTAAAAAAAAAAAAACTATACATTATCTGTATAATTATTAATACGTGAAGAGAACACTTTGTACTCCTTTGTATTGTGCGCACGGAGGAGTATGAGATTTGGCATAGTTAAAGTTTATATGGAGAAGGAGTGTAGTGGGCCGAGCACGAATGTTTTGACGTATAGTAACGTAAACGTAAGCTTTTGATTATAAAATGAATGAATCTATCGCATTTTTGTTCAATTTTATGCAACAAACACACTTTTTTCATGAAAATGAAAAAATATTGCATGTATTTCCAAAAAAATATCATAGATAACCGTGTATTTTTGGTTACGTTTACGTTACTATACGTCAAAACATTCGTGCTCGGCTCACAGAATGCTAAAATTACGGTCGAATTTCGACCGCTGGGCGACCACTAGTTATTTTTTATTTTTTTATAATTAATTCTGTTATAATTCTTTCCAGAATATGACCAGGTGTTCATGGGTGTTTGTGAGTACACTTTGCTTAGCCGCTCTAAGCAGAAGCTTTACGGTTTAGATCGGTATTAAATAACTATGCTATCATTCATTGATGTTTTATTTTATTGGTTTTGTAGCGACTACTATAGTACCTAAAACTAAAAAAATTTGAACTAAAAATTTAGTTCAAAAACTAAACCTGTAGGTGGCATACGACCACGGCTATCCTCTGAACATCACTATGAATATGTATCAATATTTTCTTGTTTCATATCTTTTCAGTAGTCGGGTTTTAGTTTTTGAACTTAATTTTTTTTTCAGTGCCGCGTGCAACTGTTTTCAATATATATATTTTTTAAATCTGCTAATTAAGCCCTTTCATTTGATATCCAAAACGGCATCATTAGTCAAAAAATATATTTTAGTTCATTACTTTATGTCCTATAAAGGGCGCCATATTAAATTTCATGTGACGTCACATAGCCTATAAACCAGCGGACAATTTAGACGCTTCCAACGATACCTCATTTGTCGCATTATGATAAGGATTTCAGAAGATATGAGGGAACAGATGAACGTACATACATACCGGTCAAACATACCCCTCTCCGTAGTCGGGTAAAAACTCGCTTTGACAATCTTCGTGTTTCCAAATTATTAGTACGAATATGCAATCAATGTCTGAAGTCCACGCCTCGTCCGTCACTCACGGGATATAGTACGCGCAAATCTTTATGAGCCCTCGAACTATCTCCCTCCAGCACCTATAATAGTACGCTTATTATAGGTGCTAGAGGGAGAGAGAGTTCAGAGCTCAGTTCAGGGCTCATAAAGATTTGCGAGTACTATACCTATTCTTTAAACAATATTTTTTTTATGTAGTGCGCATTAGCAGATTGATTCAGTGTCCGTTCCCAAATGCAACCGCAGTCCTAAAATTGTATGTTATATGTAGATATATTGTAGCTGTTTATTATCCCATAATAAATAAAATAAAATATTACCTCCCATAGGTAATAAATAAAATAAAATGTTACCTCTAAAAGGTAACTTAATACCGGTAATTTTAATACCGGTAACCTAAAAATGACCGGCGATATACACATACCTACGTTGCTATGGCAAGAAATAGTTATTTGTTATGCAAGGCTGCAAAGTTGTTATTTGGTGCGAGTGTTTGTATCATAAAGTTATTATTACTAGTAATAATAACTTTATGGTTTGTATTGAATACCGAACAAGCGAAGGATTCAAAAATAGAATCACCGGAAGATCTCAATTAATTAAATTAACTTACATGTAACGTAATTAAAAATCTCATTTTATAACTACTTATTTTTCAAATAAACTTTATTGTTATATAATATAAAAGCGAAATCCACTCACTCACTCATTCATCACGGAATCTCTGAAACTATAAAGCCTACAAACTTGAAATTTGGCAGACATGTGTCTTATAACATGTAGACGTCCACTATGAAAGGATTTTTGGAAAGACTTATTTTAAATCCGCATAGTTTTTAATATAGTTTATCTACTCTCATATCGTAAAGTTCTAATTATGAATTAAAAAATTAGAACTTTAATGACAAACTTTATGCACATGCAACTATCATAAAATTAAAAAGTTTTATTACGATACAGTTTCCATAACAAAACAATACTATAAAATAACTTTTTTTCTACAATAGTACACTTCGGTGCCACCAAGAAATTTTCAATTCAATTTTTATAGCAGCCGCACATTGTCTATGGTGGCGCGGCTAGAGCGCATGCGCGGCGCGCTAGAGCACATGCGCGTTATCTGCTGTTTCAGCGCCATTTTTGTTTAATAATATCGTGTTATCTACCTATTGCATGAGTATAGATAAAGTAGTGTATGAAACTGTACATAACTCAACTGCATATGCTTAGCTGTAGGTATATGCAACAGTTTCATAAACTACTATTATTTAAATAATTAGGTACGCGATTTTTTACGATTTATTATTTTCGTTTAAGAACTTCCTCGCGCGCCATTTTGTATCCACGCACCCGCACGTGCCTAATAATATTGTTCTTATGAGAAATAAAGTTCTTTTAACCTAAATAGTAATTAGAAGCTTTGTAAATATTAAAGGTTCTTCTCTTGGTTCGTAATCAACAGGTGGACTCTCCAAATATTCTGTCATTGGTATTACTGGACGATGTAGAATTTCATATTCATAAATATTTTCAGACATTTGAGTCCTTGCAATATCTTTTTCCTGTGTTTTTGCTTTGAGTATGTTTATCATCAATTGTATTGTCTCCTGAACATTTAATTCATATATTTTGATGATCCTTCTCGAAGATATGTAAGGGAATGCTGAAACAACAATTAATTAAATTTTAATTACCTAATGATAATATGTCATGAAATAATAGACATGAAATTTTCACTCGAATTGATTGTTATCATCCCCGAATTGCGAGTGTTGGAATTTTGTAAGTGGTAGAAAGAAAGTACGTATCTAAAGAAAGAATGAAAATAAAACATTTATTTCCCACAAAACAACTAGAATAACAAACTAGAATGATAGACTCATGTATTAATAAGAGAGCAGATATACAGAGAAGATTTTTTCTTATGTTAACAACAGTGTAAAATTGAAAGAGAAAATATAATTTAAAAAAAATGTGTGTACATTGAGCCGAATTACATTTTGACAATTCGGGGCACACCCCGAGCTTCACTTCACTATGCGATTATATTAAAATCGCATGTGACCAAAAAAATTGTATTAGGTAAATATATTTATAAGTACTTACATATAATCATAACAAATACTAAAACACATTTTATCATTCTTAATTTAAAATCTCCAGCAGCCCGCCAGTGACTGCTTTTTTAAATCTTTAGGGTACAGAGTTTTTTGCAAAATATATAATTAGAACAGAATAGAATAGAATTGAAGATTTTTATTTGTCTTTCAAATTACATAGGTAGTAAGGGTAGGGTAGGTATTGCACTTTTTGTATATGGTAACACCTCAATTAGTTAGACATGCTTGTTTTAGGGGGAAAGAAAAAAAAAAGGAGATGAGATTTTTTTTCTGATTGTTGTCATTTGTGGTATAGTTTAAAAAAAAGGTTTATATTTTTGTAAATTATTAACACAATTCACAATCTGGAAAAGCAAAAATATATTAGTTGTTTCTTTATTGATACCACTACCATTTTACATTCAGGCCCAAAATTGTATAAAACCGTATCCATCTCCTTTATTTATTACAGAAATAAGTGACAGTTTTTGTAAAATTTGAAAATAGAAATAATGCAACGTGTATCAGAAATGCGTGGTCATATACGGTGTGGATCAGACCATAGAACTGAACAACTTTCTCTATGGGACCAACATCGTAATCACGAAAAAATTATCAGCTGTTCCACGATGGCACAGCAGATTTTTTCGCGATTACGATGTTGGTCCCATAGAGAAAGTTGTTCAGTTTGATGGTCTGATCCACACCCTTATATATGGCCACGCATTTCTAATACACGTTTTATTATAGTTTATTTGTTTCCGGTGTTCTATTAAAATTTATCGCACTTTTTATGGAAAAAATTCCATACAGGAAAACTGTAAAGATTTTATACGAAATTATAAAGACGTAGTAATGTTTGTTGCAGATTTAAGTCGTAAAAGGAACAAAAAAAAATTCTGAGTTGCATTAAAAATTATATGAACTGTAACACAAACATGTTAATTAAAATCTTTGAACCTTTATGTAACAATGAAGTATACCTACCTATACATTAAATTCATAGAATCACATTTGTTTGCCGGGCAGTGTTACCAACTCTCAGAAATATTTATCCCCAAAGCTAAAGTTAAAAACCGCTAAAATCCCCCAAAAAAAATAATACTCTGTAAAAATAATAAATAAATTGTAATATTATACAATAATTGAAACATTTTCAAAAAGTTTACAGCCAACTACGTCACAATCATTATAAACATCACAGTAAAAGTCAAGAATAAAAAAATCCCTAAAAATACCCCTAAAAAAATCCCAGCCCACTTATTTACCCCCTAAATTTGGGGGGAAAACCCCTAAGTTGAGAACACTGGGGATATTTTACTTTTTTTTTTGTTGCTCTGGTAAGTTGTCTGTTTGACGACACGGTTGGCGCAGTGGCTAAGCAATTAGCTTTCTGCGCTGCGTGCCGCGGGTTCGATCCCCGCACGGAGCAAATATTTGTATGATCTACAGATAATTGTTTCGGGTCTGGTTGTGTGTGCATGTGACATGTATGTTTGTAAACAGTACCCTCGATACAGGAGAAATCCTAGTGAGGGGCAACGTTCTTTAAAAAAAGAAAAGAAAGAGAAGTTTGTTATGTCTTAGGGCTCAATTATGGAGAGGTGGAAAGTCCCGCGGAGCGCAAAGCGGAAAAAGGCGCGTATCTCCGTTCATGGAGAGCGAGCGAGAGAGCGACACGCCGCTTTGCGTTTAAATATTAGATATATAAGGATAGGTAATGTTCAGTACTTATCGCGTTTTTTGAAGGAGATAGTTTAGTTTTTTAGTTTGTTTGTGTGTCTCCTTGATAGAAATCAACACAGAAAATCGAGAGGGAAAACTGTCATGATATGGTTATTTCCCCGATTTCCTTTCTCCTCTTTTTTCCGTGCTGCTATAGGGGCAATTCTCGTGCAATAGAAGAAGTCACAAATTCGAAAAAAAAATGACTTAAAACTTTTCTCGAATTCGAACCACTCGAGAAAAGTTCGAATTCGAAATTTAAATAAGTGGATCTAGTTATTTTGGCAAAATCGACATTTTTCGAAGGAAAGCCGCTCCGTTCGAATTGCCTCGACTGTTCGGTGCCGTTCGAGACGTATATTTCGAATTCATCATCAGTAGCGTGCACTCCATGAAGACAAAAAGACACTGCCTTACTAATAAATAACCCTGCGGTCCGAATAGCAATAAAAGTAATATTATCGCGAATCCAACCAAATTTAATAGTCACAAAATAGAAGGGCTATTGAGTAATATTATTAATTGTGACTTTGGTCGGATTCGCGATATTATCACTTTTAGCGCAATTCGGAGCGCACGGTAAGTAATATGTAATACAAACGTTAATTGTGTCGATTCTGTTGCACACTTTGACATGAATAAACTAAACTTGATGTTTGTATAACGAATCAATTATAATTTATTATTTCTATATAATATTGGCAACCCTAGTTATCAATAGCGATAGATTAGAACCATATTCAGGGTCGGAATCAAATGGGTCACGGGCTTTAAGTAATTAAATATAAAATAACAAGTCAAATTTAAATAAAATAATAATTTATTATAAATTATCGGTATCTCATACATTTTTATACATTTTGACAGACAAGTACAGTCGAACAACGAGTTATTTTGTTTGTACAAAAAAGTATCGAATATATTTATTTTTCTAACTTGTAGTATGCATAGAATGGAACAGAATAATCTCCTGGTGCAAGTTTCTGATTTAATTGAATAGCTAATCTTGTTAAGATTAAATATAAACATGGATTAAATATTAATTTACCAAATACTTTGTATTTTTACGAACCCTTTTTTATACTTTTATAATAGATTAGTCATAGATTAGTATCTATAATTATGTTTTCCTATGAAAAAGTTGGCAACCCTAAGGGTGTAAGTGACATCCAGTGACATCGTGACGAAAACTGTTGCCATGGTATTCCATGATTCTGGATCCCTCAGATAAATAAAATGACGCCAGCTTTTTCAAATTTACGATTATGTTCATTACACAATATAACTATTATATCCAGTATATGTACAATGCGAGATCAGCTTATACTGGAAATGTGTAGCATGATAATATGTAGCCGTGTGTACATGTACAAGCAAAGTTACACAGTTTTACGGTGTCTAAATCTAAAATTAAAGTATATGAAATTATTTATTCATCGATAACAAGACAGACATCCCAAAATAGAAAAAAATACTAAAATAGTTTAATAGGCAACTTGCATCTTAATTTTAATAGGACATTATGTAAAAAACACAATAATAAATGCTGTGAAAAGAGCTTTAATAAAAGATTTATTAAAAAAAATATACCTTTTTTACAAATTAATTACCTAACTTTATTATAAATTACGTAAAACGGAACGTTATTTCAAACACCATTTTGACGTCACTCCTTCTTGTTTCCTTGGTAACCGTATCCACACGCTATGAACGAGCGCTGCAATGACGTCATGTCACGTGACTGTGTTTTGGCGCGTAAATTTGAAAGTGTTATTTTTATTTGTGGTATTAAAATATTCGATTCGAGCACTTCTTTTTTGTTTTTACTATATTTATAAAGTCTTCAATTTCTACGATATACCAAAAATAAAGATACATGCAAGTTCCGCCACCTGATTAGGTATGATAAATATGACAGTTGCTGTCGCAAATAAACGTCCTATTCCGTATCCTCTTATGAAAACGTCTATAAGCGAGAAAGGGATGCATTGTTTGTTGGTCGCTGTGGCTGTCAGATTTTTCTTACATAATCAAAGCTATATAGTGCCACAAACTTATCTGACCCGGTGACCAAAATTGGTACTAACGTCGCTACGGAACGTCGTTGTAGGGAGATGACATTGGTAAAAGCGACGACGGCTTAACGTCAGATAAGTTTGTGGCACTATAGTAACATACGAACGTTCTTAAAAATAGTGTGTGCGCTGCAAGTACAAATGTGTTAATTTAGTCTTGTTGTGTGTGCCAGAAAAAAGCCTGGCGCCGGTTTTCAACTACATCCTCCTGAGACTCGCGGATGTGGAACCAAATGTCATTCACAGTAAAATCCACCCAAATTAGCTTTGTTTTGAAAGCTATGTAATAATCAAGCAGGGTTCTTCGCTAATTATCGCAGTCCGAATCAGAGTTTTTAACTGTTGGCTTCGTATATCTTATAGATTTCGATGACTTTGTCGAACCTGAAAAAAAGAATAAGTTTAAAATTAAAGTCTTTATCCGAGTGGCAACACAGACTCCTATGTCGATTCGTCAGAATAATATCAACCGACATTATGAGTGGAATTCGAATTGAGAATTGAGATGCGAGATCGAATTTTTTTTTTACATCATAGCTCGGTCTTTGCAGCGAATAGAGGCGAATAGGAACGTGTTAGACTTGGGTAACTCGTGAGCGAGTGATGAAAAAGAGCTAGTTCTTTACGATTGATGATGCTATCTCTCACTCGCTCGCTACATAGCTCAGCAGCTCTCGGTGACCGGCACGTATTCTTGCCGGCACGTCTCACCGAGACACTGAAGTCACCGAACAGCTCATTCGACTCGCTTCGGAATACTCAATTGAGACCCGCGCGACTCAAATGAACTAATAGTCCGCGTCTGAGCTCCTGAGCTATAGAAGAGCTAAAAGAATATGAAGAGCTAATCGCTCTATCTCATTTCAGTGGGCTGTGTCGCCCATTTTTAGAACGTGTGGAGGGCGCTTTTGCGCGCACTCACGACCGATAAACGACGAATGACGCCGAACTTTGACGAATGTCAACGAATGCAGGCAAAGCGCCCTCCACACGTTGGTGTTCGCTTCCATATGGCCTCCATTCGCCTCGATCCGCCGGACGTGTGGAGGGGCTTTTAAAAAAAGTATTACCTCCAAATTCAGAGACTTCTATACAAGGGGGCCTGAATACACGTGTCTGTTCCACAAAGGACACAATATTAGAAGTGTCCAGGTGCCATTTTTGGAACAAGGCTTTTATTCCAGCTTTCAATCCCCTAAAATCGTGCCAGGAACCTGAAAATAAAAATATACTAAAGCCATTTCGTCACCACAGTAACGCCAGCACTTCTTTCATCACCAAGAGAGTGCAACTTAGGCTTACATTCAGAGACGACAGAAACGAGTCTAAGCGTGAACTTACGCTTCCATCTGTCAATATTTGTTCGTAAAATTGACCTATGGAAGCGTAAGTTCACGCTTAGACTCGTTTCTGTCGTCTCTGAATGTAAGCCTTAATGCGTAACTTTCGGTATTTACTTTTTAAACTTTATCGTGGCAGTGGAAAACTTCGTTCAGCCAACGTAAATAGTTCACTAATGTTTAAAAAAATACAAAATCCTGCAAAATTATTATAACTATTATCTTTCTGTTAGTTACGTATTTTGAAATGTTTGCTACTAAATAATTGACATGTAAAGAAAGTATTTTACCATAAAATACACAAACCACAAGCGAACCAAACGTACGACAAGGAAGGGAACGCAGAATGTCTACTGTCATACCAAACTACTGTTACTGTTAGCCTACATCATCCCACTGCTGGGCAAAGGCCTCCCCCCATGATTTCCAGGCTTTTCGGTCTAGAGCCAGTGTGAACCATTCGTTGTTCGTGTTATCAAGTTCATCCCGCCATCTCTTTCGTAGTCTACTAAAAAAACTAAACTACTGTTATCATAGAAATATTACAAGCCTAGAAGAATAACAATTTTTTGACATATATTTGAACTGTAACGCGCTAGCGTGACTTTTCTATCTAATATGCAGCGCAATGAGTTAAAAAGAGACAGATATACATATATAATCTCGGCACTCGTCAAATAGAACAGAATCAATAAATAGCCGTATTACGTTAACAATGGTCACCAGTCTGGTCACCAATTCCTAAGGAAAATCGCTAAGTCCTTTAGTTATGACATTTCAAAAACCGGCTTCATTTGGACTTGAATGACAAGTCGATTACAGCTAGCTGTCTCTTTCAATCTCATAAGCGCGTGTATTTGATAAAATAGTACCACTACATTTGAAAAGTTCAATTAATAGCTGCTACTCTTCTAGGTTTATCATATTTCTATGACTGTTATCAAAACTGTTGCCAACGCCATCTAGCGGGAGAAAATAATGCTATTTATTTATTTAATTAAACTCAAACCATAAATCAAATCACATAATTAAAAAAAAATAAAAAATAAAAAGACTACTGGGAAACTGCTCATTATCTTTAATCTTAACATAATTATTAATAATGTGTCTGGCCTTACTTACGTCGTATTAGAACATTAAACAACGTGGTTATCGCATCAACATCCCATTGGAATATTCTTAATGGTAAATTACTTATTTGATACAGTATTGACACAATATCTTCTTTAGAATGACTCGTTGTATTAATGCTGATCAGCTGTATTAACCTAAAAAAAATTAAATATTGACGTCATTTCACACAAAATAAAATGAGATCCTTCGAATAAAAAAAACAAATAAAAAAAGAATTATTCACTGGTATTTCGTATGTTAACCGGGACCAACTGCTTAACGTGTTTTGCGAGGCGCAGACGGGTCTCGAGTCCCGATGTATGAGTATCGGTCACCCATCCGAGGACATCGATGTCTATAGATATGCTTAGTGAACTCAAAAAGTGAGACGTGTCAGGTACTCCATTTTCAGAAAAATGGAGTGGTTGATCACTAATCAAATGCCGTTTACAAACATAAATATTAATTTGTGTATTGAATAAAAAATATATAATAACAGTAGCTATTCCATTAGTGCATGTATCGCTGTTCTATTTAAATATAATTCGAACATTTCTGAATTTAAAATTTGACGTCTTCAAAAAATACGTCTCATTTTTTTAGCTTCCCTTTGTATGACAGAGCGTATCTATAGACATCGATGTCCGAGGACTGACGGCGTCAAGCGCTGATTAACCTCGCAGATTAGCGGTAACTATATTACTATGATGGTGACACTGTTTCCACTGGCTATACTAATATTTTAAAGAGTCAGAATAAAATTTGTTTGTTTGTATAAATAAATCCAGCCCATTGCTGTCCCACTGCTGGGCACGGGCCTCCTCTCTGAATGAGAAGGGTTAGGCCTTAGTCCACCACGCTGGCCTAGTGCGGGTTGGCGGATTACACACACCGTCGAGAACTTTATGAGGCCCTCTCAGATGTGCAGGTTTCCTCACGATGTTTTCCTTCACCGTTATCGCAAGTGATAATCAAACTGTAATCCGCACATGAACTCAGACCCTCCAGCATGGAAGGCAAGCGTTCTACGGCTAAGCTATCACTGCTTGTTCGTATACAGAATATTTTTTTATGTAGTGCGCAAAATTTGCAGAGTGATTCAGTGTCCGTTCCTAAATGCAACCGCGGTAGGTACTAAAATTCACTCTAAAACAAAATATATTTTTTATTTTGTGCTGCTTGCGCTAGTAAATTATGCGTGTTTAATTTAAAGTGTATCCCAATACTGAACGGACTCAATCACTCTACAAATTATGCGCACTTCATAAATAAATATCCAATTTATCAAAAATCTATTCTATTCTATTCTAAAGTACGACACGGTTGTGCATGTGACTTGAATGTTTGTAAACAGTACCCTCGATACAGGAAAAATCCTAGTGAGGGGAAATGTTTATTTATTTATTTATTTATGTACACACAAGGAAACATGGTAATAAAAATGTTACAGACAAATGAGCACAATGGAACTACTTATTTCTAAAGAAATTTCTTCCAGTAGTCCCGCGATTGGAAATAAGGATGATAGACACGTAGACACAGTGTGTAAAAATTACAAAAATAACTACTTTACACCAAAAAAAGGTAAAAGGTAGGTAAAGGTAGTTTAGTTTATTTAAAAATAAAAATAAATGTTCATACCTGACAACAGTTCCGTCTTTCATATCAACTTTCTTCGAAGAAAACGAATCCTTTAATCCATTTAAATAAGGCGTAATTAGATCTAAACAGTGCGTCCATTTCTGCTGCTTATTTCGATCCTCCTCATCAACAAAAAGTCTTCGATAGTAAACATCAGCTGGTGTAATTCTACTATGAGTTGTAGTAACATTAGGTGCAGTGGGTATAAATTGTTTAATTCTTGTTTTTTTTTTCTTTTTATCTTTTTTTTCATGGTGCTTATGTTTTTTTTGCTTGTGTGTTTTATCATGGTATTGCATTATAGGTTTTATAGGTGTGTCGTCAGGCTCTGTCATGATATATTGGTAGTACTCAATAGGATCAGATGTGGTTGGCTGTGTCGACGCCTTATATCGCTCTTCTTGTATTTCATCGTTAATTAGTTGTTTTAACACTTCTATCCTGTGATTTATTGCTGCTGGCTCCTGTGACATCTGCTTCTGAAATGCTGAAATTAGGAAGTTGAATGAGAAGCATTTACCTACTACTACAAATTTTTGAAAAGTAATTGGTTGCTACAAAAAAGTTTTTTTTTTTAAATGTCTTCTAAATTCAAACAATTTTTTTCGACTGAAATACATTCCATGAATACTATTTAACTATTTTATTTTAATGGTAAGCAATCTTTTGTGATTAGACATTGACGTACGACTATAATAGACATGAGGTCCGCACTCAAAAGTGTCCGAGTCAAAAGAGTTCCAAAACGAAAAAAGAGTTCCAATCGCGCGCCAGTCTTTGTTTTGTAAACCGACAGAATACACGTCAAAAATGCCGAACAGTGGGCCGAGCACGAATGTTTTGACGTATGGTAACGTAAACGTAAGCAAACTTTGATCATAAAATACAATTAATCTATCCCATTTTTGTTCAATTTTATGCAACAAACACTTATTTCATGAAAATGTAAAAATATTGCATGTATTTCTGAAAAAATATCATAGATTAAACGTGTATTTTTGGTTCTGTTACGTTTACGTTACGATACGTCAAAACATTCGTGTTAAAAAAACTCAAGTAGGTAGATACACAACACAGGTAGGTAATCGTAACTGTGCACATTTATAAAACGATGCATGGACGTACAACTTACAGGGAACGCGGTTTCGTAAGCTAGAAAATGCAATGATTAAGAAAAACATACTTACATAAAATAATCACAAAACTAACGACACTTTTAAACATTTTCTTGATGATTTTGTTAAAATTTAAAGAGATACTATTAAACTATACTACATTAATAACAATATTTCTGACAGAGTTAACGATTTCAAACATTTTCTAATTTTACACATATTCGGAACAAAAAAACGTGCATTAGGACTTTGGTAAATTTTCTAACATGATTTTTAAAATTATGATGAAGCTCAGAATAAGGTTTTAAAAGCATGAAATAAAAATTGATTAAAATCATTCAAGCGTTTAGAAATAAATATGTAACACACAATTAACTTTACGCTTCTGAGACCTAAACAGGGCAGCAGATGACAAAAAAGAGGCATTCTTTAAAAAGAAAGTTTTTTTTTTATATTAACATATAGAGATAAAGTTCTTTATCATGGCGCGCCCTCCAAATTACTGTTTCAATGTTTCTAGTCACATCTTACCGAGCAATAAATCCTTGGATATATTTATGTCTGACGGCCATCTCAGTACGCACACATGCGTTGTGGGTCTTGGTCGCCACCAATTTTGTAAATACTTTCAAACGTTTTAAATTTTGGAGGGGCGCGTCATGTTATCTTAGTTTATCTATAAAATTATACAAACAGTAACAAAAATAATACACACCCAGTAACAGTTAATAATTTAATAACCCATCTACTATTAGCGATTCGATAATAATTCGATTTTTCCCAACCCAGCTTTTATTTGCTTATATTAATCCATTAGGATTGCGACAAAATTCAATTTAACTTTACATAAGTATTACTTATGAGTTTATTTAAAGTGGTGTTTTAGTTTGTTTACTGATTTACTAACACATCAACTATTTGCGATTCGATAAAAACTAGATTTTTCCCAACCCAGAAATTTCTTTTTTTATTTTATTATTATATTTTAATGGATTGCGACAAAATTTAATTTATCTTTACATAAAATACTTTTGAGTTTATTTAAAGTACCTAATGTTTTAGTTGTTAATTTCATAAAATATTTTATTTTATTTGTATACCCATTATAAATTATTAATAAATCTATTACAAGATTGCTAAAACTTTTATTAAATTGTTATATTTATCGCAAAACGGCTGGCTAGTGCAAGCAAAAAGTGGCTGCGCTATACGCTTATTATAAGTGCTAGAGGGAGAGAGAGAGAGAGTTCAGAAGCCCAATTCTCGTAATTAATTTATAATATGACTGAAAGTTGACCGAACTGAGATTATAATTTGAATTGACAAAAAGTCATGTATTCTACTCCTCTTAAAGTTCAGTCCGATTCCAGTATGATTTGGATTCAATCTTCTTACAAACTCATTTCAATCTCATTTTTGACGTTTGTGTATAGACGAGTGTGTCAATTTAAAATGTTAGCAGAATACCGATTTGCCTTTTATTCAACTTTCGATCTCATTACAATATAATATCACGTTTGACGTTGTTTGTTAGGGTAGGAGAATACCATTTGTGACATTTATGACATTGATAGTAGATCGGAATGAGATCCGAACTATATTTTGAACATTTGTAATTACGAGAATTGGGCCTCATAGCTCCAAAGTCAAAGTCAAAGATTTTTATTTCAACTGGACCTTTGCAGGCACTTCAAACGATCAGGGATTATAAAGATTTGCGCGTACTATACTATTGTTATGAGTATATTTTGCAGAATTGTATGCCGAAATATGTGAAACCACTGTATGAAGATTTGTTATCTATCTTGTTTCATGCAAATAAGTATTCCACGGTGACCATACGGGTGCACAGATGATAATAAATAGGTCTTGTATGTCGTAGGTTAATAACAGAGGATTGAGTTTAACTAACATCTCGGAACCTTGGGCTATGATCCAGCTAATAGCGTTCTGAATAATTCCAATGCTAAAATACTTAGGTTTGAATTTTGTAGAATTTTTCTAAAGCATTCGATTTTGTTAAGCACAACTTGTTGTTATGTAAACTAAAGAATGATTGTCTTGCATTATATTGCAATCGTAAATATACCTAGTCACTTCGTACTTAAGTGACAGAATGGTATAAATATTTGATTGTCATCCGTATTCCGTACTAAAACAGTGTTCTGAAGCATTTGTACGTATAGGTTCCCACAAGGGACAATATTCGGCCCTTTTATTTTCTTATGCGATTTGCCAATAAACATTGATGTTTTTCTTAGCACTTTTATTACATGGTATGGAATGAAGCATAGATATAGCAATAGTTATGGGCTAAAGAGGGTAACAATAACTTTAGTAGATAAGAGCAAATAACGTCACAAGAAGGCAATGTTTTCCTAATTTGCAGTGGGATTGCATTACGTATTGTCCTTGTCCCTTGATAAATTATATGTGATGCCATACATAGGTAAGGAAAATATAATATTTTCTTTAAAAAAATATTGTTATTTAATGCTTGACCAATTTTAATCTCGATGTTTATAATTTTTTTCATTTCAACGCGGAACTGAATTTAATCTTTCCATAGCAAATAAAAACATGGGTATAATTTTAACGATTTAATTTTTTTAATGAAATAAACTCTCTTTTTAAAATGTTTAAATGAAAGGAATATACTTAAATTTAGAGAAAGTTATTTGGCGATTTTTTTTAACTGAATCTTACATGATGTTAAGTGTTATTCTATTTTTATTTACAATAAGTAAGTACGGCTCGTGTTCGCCGAACGGAATACAGTCTCCCAACCACTTTAGCGGCACGATGGGCGCAGTGGCTAAGCACTTTGCTATCTGCGCGACATGTCGCGGGTTCGATTCCCGCACGGTACAAATATTCCATGTGAGATGTATGTTTGAAAACTGTATCCATGATACAGGAGAATTATCGTAACATAATTAGGTTATATATAAAAAAAATACTTAAACAATTAATAAGTTAATTAGTTGGATCTGTATGACGTCTTTTTAAAAGTATTTAAAACCTTTGTAAACTTGTGTTCAGCAAGTAAAATTGATTACTGATTGCTTACCAAAAAAATTCCAGCTACCCAAAAACACTATTCCACGACAAAATCTACAGACGTAACAGCACCAATAAAAACAAGAATACAAATACTAAAACAAGAAATCTTAGAAGAAATCAATGCAGATAAAAAAAACATCGGGCGATCCAATCCATTACTATCCGACCATTATTCTGATATGTACGAATACGTTGACGTAGCCAACCAGCCCATAACACCCATAATGGACTTTGATAAAAGAAAATTGAAAGAAAAATTCAAATTGCCTGAAATAATAAGTCGACCAACAGAAAAGTATGTTGCAAGCGATACATCGGATGATAAAGATGATGACGGGAAGCGACTAAGATCAAAGAAACACAAATATAAGTACGATAAGAAGCTTCACAAACCAAAAGAAATATTCTACAGAAAAATGTTCGCTGATGACCAAGAGAGAAATAAGCCGCAGAAGTGGACACACTGTCTGGAACTTATAACTCCTTATTTAAATGGATTTAAGGAGAGTTTCACTTTTAAGCAAATTTCTGCCAAAGATAATACTGTTCTCAGGTAATATAAGGCGTCTGAAATATTTTTAAGGTAGAAATAGGTTAGGCTCATGTGTCGTGACATCAGGGACCGTTATTAGCATTACGTTAACGTTAACGGTATGGTAAACGTTAATGTTAACAGTAACTTTAATACGAGGATATTACCATTTTTATAGTGTTAAAAATAACGTTAACTGTAACGTTATGAAGTGCTTCCTCTTTCTTATTTGAGCAACAATATAACGTTAAATTTAATTCCTCTAAAATTCGATACCGTAGGTACGAGCCAACGACAAGCGCAAATAAATTACACTGTGAGAGTGAGATCGCAAGAGTGCGTAACTAACAGCGACCACAAATAGGAAAGAGAAAGCACTATCGATAACGTTACAGTTGTCCGTGGCATCATAACTCCAAAACGGATGGACTGATTTAAATGCAGTTTTTTTTTATTGAAAGCTAGTTTAATCAGGTATCATCTTAGCTATGTTTCATGAAAATCTGTTCAGCCGTTCAAAAGTTACAGCTCTATATCTAGTTGGAGTCGGGGTTTTTGACGGTTAGGTTAGTAATGTATTATTTTCAGGTTGGCACAGCTTCTAAGCATGAACACAACAAATTACAGTAAAGATGATATTCGTTCTATTTTGTATCAAATAAGTAACTTGCAGTTAAGAATGTTTCAATGGGATGTTGATGCTATGAGAACAATTTTCAACATTATTATGCGAGGTGAGATATTATATACAGGATAACTTTATATGTATTGCGCATAATTTATAGTGATTCAGTCTCTTTTCATAGATGCAACCGCAGTATGGGATACACTTTTAAACAAAACGAAAATTAGACTTAGTATGCACACGCATAATTTATAAGCGCAAGCCATACAAAATCAAATTATTATTTTGTTTTGGAGTGAATTTTATTACTGTCCGGTTGTATTTGGGAACGGACACTGAATGCGCACAACTTTTTTTTTTATATATATATATATATTTTAATAGGTCATCCAAAATATTTTAATATTCAGCCTATTATTTGATAGGTTTATTCAAAATAACACTGATAAGTTCTTTATTCAAAATTCGAATAATTCAATAATCAATGGGCTTGTGGCTTTTGCCAATGCAATTTTGTTACTACAACACGTTAATATCGTTATTATTTTGCAGGAAGACAACATGATTTTAAAGGTTTAAAACATGGCATGAAGGCAATATTCGCCAAATGGAAAATGGATGTGACTGATATTGGAAGTTTTCTCAAACAGTCGAGAATATTTCGACCGCCTTGCATTCCAGTGTCGACATTTGACGGTATGCACATACTTTTAATTTTATTAGTAGTTCAGTTATTTTTTAACGTTACAAAAAATGGTAAAGTTGTCGTTATAACGTTACATATAACATTGTAATCGTAACGTTAATTAAAATTTACCGGTAATTCGGTTCCCGGCAACACACACCGAATAGTCAAAAGGTAAGGTGATGCTCAGTCGGGGGAATACCTACTTATTATTTCTATGGTCGGTGCAGTTTACACCACAGACTACTTAGTTTACACACAAAATATTTTTTTTTACTTTTTTTTACACTGTTGCCACTGTTGTTTGTCTATGCATCTGTCCTCTTCTTATTACCTTTTTGTGGCAAATAATTGATGTTTCTTTCTTTCTAACAGTTTATTATATTTATATTTTTTTTGTTTCTAGGTTCTACGTTGACGTCGAAGTCGATTCGGTATACGAAACCAGACAAGAAAAAATGTAAGGACAGCGATGAGGACGAATGTGCTGATTAAAACAAATCTGTCTATTATAATCTCTATCCAATGCCGCTGAATTAAGATAGATTCGCATAATCAAGTCAAATTTGTCTATTAGACTTCTTGTTCCAAATGTTTTTTAGAGCGGTTGTCGGTCGAATAGTGTCTACGAACGGCACAATTTGGCTCACGATCGATAAGGCCAATCAACGAGGAAACTCGTCCAATAAGCGTATTGACCACAGACATATAATACCAGTAGCAGACCAAACATGAATCCATTAGATGGATAGGATTCTTTATCCCTTTTGTACTAAGCGACAATTGAATAATAGTATCTCGTTCTTTTACCTGTTGTCACACTGACTCACTCATAGACAAAATTTGACGCGTAGCTTGTTTATCCCGCGCCGTCATAATAATAAGACACTTAAGATCAATCGCATTTTATAAATTAAATCGCGTTTAAATGAAAAATATTACTTGTTTGGGATGTAATAGATAGTAGAAATTATAATAAAATGGTGAAGTGCTGTGCGTACCGGTGTGACAGTGCTAGCTACGACAAAACACCGGTATTGACCTTTCATAAGTAAGTCCTTATGTGTGCGTAATGGCTACGTAATTTTCAGAGAATGTTTGGTCTGCTACTGGTATTATATATTATCTGTGGTATGATATACCAATCGTGAACCAAATTGTGCCATTTGTAGACACGTTATCTTACTGAGTTGAATTATACAATATAATGTCTATGGTCTAACTACAGTTTTGTCTATGGTATGTGCACATTTCTTTTTATACATTTCTCGTTAAATAAACTTCGTCAAATATCATTTGTTTTTTTTGTATTAAAAGTTGAAAAATCGATCCATTTACAGAGTAAAGAAAAAACTATATGACATTATAATGTTAGAATTAAATATAGACTTTCAATAAATATAAATAAATTAAAAATTACAAACTAATTAACTAATTATGACACATGTCAAGAAATATACAAAAGGGAAATGTCAATAGTATGTCAGCTATTAGGTATTCAATGACATAACAAGATTGTTTTTAAGAATTTAACTTTTAATTTTAATGTTTTTTCTTTATTCAAATCTAATTCAGGTTTAAATATGAATTCATATTTACACCTCGCAATAAACATAAAATGAAAATTGAAATACGTTTACGAGGAAACAGTAAAAAGCCGCAAACATTTGCGAAAAATGGCTCTAAACATTTTACTGCTATTTGTTTTATTCATACCTTCTTTGCCGAATACCGAAAGCGTATTGAAGACGAGAGTAGGTCCAATCAATCAGATTATTATGAAGAAAGCGGATCTACAATCGGCGGAGCAGATGGAACTAACTGATATTCCTCCCAGATTCACGATAAAAAGAGAAAGAATAATATATTTGCTGCATGAAAATGGGGCGAGATGAAGACAGAAGTTTCGGAGATTTATCAGCAAAAAGAAAAGTTGCAAGCACACAGTGGGCCAAGCACGAGTGTTTGTAACGTATCGTAACGTTAACGTTAACGTAAGCAAATTTTGAATCAAAAATACAATAATTCCATCGTATTTTTGTTAAATTTTACGCAACATACTTGTTTCATGAATATGTAAAAAGAAACTGCATGTATTTAAAAAAAATATATATATTAAACGTGTATTTTTTAATCAAAATTTTGCTTACGTTAACGTTACGGTACGTTAAAAATATTCGTGCTTGGCCCAGTTTTTAAAAGCATGCTCTAACCATAGTCAAGAATGTCGTTGGTCAGTTTTGTGTTCCAAAATCAATTCTAAAAGCATTTATAAACAGATCGGACTTATGTGACGTATTACGTTAAGTTATTATCATCAGTTTCTATACAGAGTTTTACTCGACTTCGACCGTCGTTACCGTAAAACAAAAATGTGTGAAAAAAGTGTATGCATGTTTTCGACGCGTCTCAAATGCGTGCGCACGTTGTTTTCGTAAATTTTTGACTTGACGGTAAATACGGTCGAGACCGAGTTAATCTCGGTGTAGGGGTACAGTTTTCATGTATAAATACACGAAATAGCACAATTTTCAAACGGAATTATGTCACTTTTAAAAGGGACTCGGAACGTTATAAAAATAACGTTACTTTTACGTTACGTAATGTTATTTTCAGTCACTTTATTTTTACGGTACGTAATGTTATTTTGAGTAACGTTACTTAAAATAAAAGTAATGTTATTTTGAGTAACGTTACCTAAAACAAAAGTAACGTTACTCGGTTTTGAGTAACGATTCAAGTCCCTGCTTTTAAGCATCTTAAACGTGGCGATACGTTACTATGCAGTCTGTACCTGCCTTATTAGACCGTCGTCTCTACTAAATGCTAGTGGCAGACAGATTTGCATTCACTTAAGACAATTTAGTCTTTACGAGGTTTTATTCTAAATGTTTTCCTTCGTTTTTTAAAACGATATTCTATCTAGCTACATTCTTGACTATAGTAGTGCGCATGCTCTAAGTGAAATAAGTAATAAACATCAGCGCATTAGTTTCCGATTTATTATTGACACCACTGGTGTCGATTTTGCTACGCATTTTGACAGTAGGTAAACGCATAGCACTTTCTTTTTCTATTGAAACAGAAAAAGACCAAGGCCCTTACAGTGCCACAAACTTATCTGACCCGGTCGTGGCGTCACTGCCGTCGCTTTTACCAATGTCATCTCCCTACAAAAATGACATTTTGAAGTAAGTTTTGAAGTCATTTTTGTTCCGTAGCGACGTTAGTTCCAATTTTGGTCACCGGGTCAGATAAGTTTGTGGCACTATAGTTTACTTTAGTCCTGTCAAAGTGCGCAACAGAAGAGTCACCATTATCTGCCTAGCCTTTCCCAAACTTAATAGACTTGGATTTAGTAGAGCTGCAGGTCTATCGCGTAACTAAAATGGTAATGAACATCGACACTGGTAATAAACTTCAGTATGATCGGGCGATACTAAACTTTGAGCCACCTTGTAATGTTTTTTACCGATCATGAAGATAGGAGTCCCAACTTAACTTTAAATATTTTTTTTATATGATATAAGTAATTTTTATAATTTTTTTAACTTCACCATTAGGATGAACTGGAAATTAGAATATTTGTAAAAATACTGTGAAAACACTATTTTTACATAAATAAAATAATCGACCAGAGCGACTGTAGGTACCTCATAGTTGCGACTTTGCGACGAACAAATGGCCGACTAACGTTGTTGCGACAGCACGTAGTTGCGACGCACGGGGTCGCGACAGATCGTTGAGCTGAAGTAGCAATGGGCCGGCCATATTAGCCGTAGAACCAATGACTGTTCAGGAAGACGTGTTCTTGAGTGGAGACTGCGAATGGGCAAACGTAGGGTAGGACGCCCTCAGGCTAGGTGGAGCGACGATCTTCGCAGTGTGGCTGGTAACAGCTGGATGAGAGTAGCCGAGGATCGAGCCAGATGACGTGTGGTTGGAGAGGCCTATGTCCAGCAGTGGACTGCTACATGCCGATGATGTTATTCGGAAACGGTATATACCGGATAATTATTTATTAAATGTAGTGCGCATAATTTGCAGAGTGATTCAGTGTCCGCTCCCAAATGCAAGCGCAGTAAGTACTAAAATTCACTCCAAAACAAAATAAAAATTAATTTTGTATGGCTTGCGCTACTAAATACGAAATTTCTTTGGAAATAAGCAGTACCTTTGTACTTGATATCTTTACTTATTTTCTTTGTCATGTGTATGTGTGTACATAAATAATAAATAAATAAATAAATTATGTGTGTGTGGTCTCCCCATAGCCCATACTGAATCGAATTTTCGTTTTGTTTTAAAGTGTATCCCAATTCCCAATACTGCAGTTGCATTTAGGAACAGAGACTGAATCACTCTACAAATTATGCGCACTACATAAAAAAATATCCTGTTTAGCTGACAGGGATTATTCTACTTATCATTATAAACAACTTTTACTATGGGAGTTATGGGACCTACACAACGGAAATCGTGAAAAAATAATCAGTTGTTCCATATATTTAGGGCCAATTTCACCGACAATATAACAGACGATTATGACGAAATCTGTCGTTTACAGTGAATTTTTGTACTAATTAATGGCTGATTTCAGTTTAAACATGTATTATAATGTCGTCGGTGAAAATGGCCTTTTATCGAGTAATATTGAATGAAATGGCTGATATTTTTTCGCGATTTCAGGATTGGTCCCATAGTAAAAGTTATTGTCCAGTTGTAAAAGCAGGTGTCCTGTGTTTTTCTTCTTTCAGAAGCTTTTTTTTTTCTCTTGTAAATTTTTCTCTCGGAATACAAGTTTCCAAAACTGTTTTGGTTTTTATTCCTAATTAAGAATCAATTTTTCGGAAACATTTATACAACCTCCAATTTATAATTTTTTTTAATTAAACGGTATTGTGATTTGGTTTTGTGTTAAATATAAAATACATTTCGTCATATTTTATTGAAAAAGCGACATAAAACTACGTTAATATAACTTTCCCATTTATACTAGCAGGCGGATTTCCAATAGGCTTCAAATTTTCAGGTTCTCTGTCCTGCTCTGGTATCGGTTCATTGAAATTATATTTTTCAGCAACAGTCGGCAATTTTCCATAGTAATTTGGACTACTTATCTTATAAAACTCTCTCGTCGGTATCATAGTACCGACTTTACTTTTCTTTGTTACCTTTTTACCTTTTACAGTGACTTCTGTAGTTGTAGTAGCATTCGGATCTGCTCTTGTTTCTTTTTCTTCATAAGATAAACTTTCAGTTCTCGCTTTTATTTCAGCTGGCGTTCCTGTAGTTTCATCATAATATTCCAGATCACCTCCACCTTCTGCGCCATTAATGTTAAGTTCCATCATTTCTGCCTCATCTACAACAACAGTAGGTACGGTCGGCGCTCTATTTGTAGGCTTATTTTTAACTGTTATTACAATCGGTGCAAAAGTAACAGTTTCAACAACTTCATCACTAACAAAGGTATCATCTTTTGGTGGGGTAACGTAATCTTCGTAACTGTCGTTAGATTTTAACATGTCTACTGCTTCGAATATACCGCCTTCGTTTTCTTTAGTCACATCAACTACCATTTCTTGTTTTTGAGTTACTTGTGGAACAGGATTTACAGGTACGCGAACTAACTTTTTATTGGCGACTAATTTCGGTTTAATTGTGAGTTTCTGTAATCTTTTCTGTTTAAGAATATTTTGAGCTTTAGGCAGTTGTTGTGCTACGATTTTTGGTCGTGCTGGGACCGCAACCTGCTGCACGTACCTTACATTTTTCAAGTTCATCACCGGCGCGGGGTTTTCATACTTGTCTTGTGCTATAATGTATCTACCTTGTTTAAGAGTGTTCTTATTTCGATTATTATTAGGAGTCGAAACTATTCTTTTTTTTTGCACAATTTGGGATTGATTCGGTATGATTTGTCCTTGATATTGAACGGGAACTTTAGGTTTTACTTGGCCTTCTTCGTAACTAGCTTCTTCATAAGCAGGTGCTGCTACTGCAACATTAGGCGCAACTGTATTATCATAAACAAGAGCTTGTGCTACTGGCGCAGGGTTATATCCAGTCAATTGAACATTTCTCTTCGGAATAGCAGGTGGCAATAGCTGTTGTTGTTGTTGATTTTGTAGCTGTTGAATTTGAAACTGTTGATTTTGTAGTTGTTGATTCTGAAGCTGTTGATTTTGAAGCTGTTGATTTTGTTGTTGTTGATTTTGCTGTTGTTGATAATGTTGTTGCAGTAACTGTTCTTCGAGCCGTTGCTTCACTTTTTCAACTATTTCGTCTAAGCTTATGGAAGGTTCAGGTGCACTTTTCATTTCCATTCGGGGTCTAGAACGATCCTGTTGTTGATTTTGCTGTCGTAGCTGTTGTTGTTGTTGGAATACAGGCTTATTGTAGGGTGTTGTTATTTCATATGATTGTTCAAGATTGGGTTGACTATCCGAGTATTCTGATGGGTCTAAACGTTTTCGGTCAAGATTTTCGTCAAGGCTTTTGAAACCAGAGTCTGAGGCCATTTGCACGATTTCATCTGCTAAGTTGTCTGGTACAAATTTCTTTGCTATGCTCCTAAAATCATCCAGGTTAGCAGCTAACAGAACATAGCTGTTCGCTGTATCTGTTGTCACGTAACCTGGAAACATTATAATTACTTTATTACAGAAGACGAACTTGTCCTGCTAGGGGCCTACCATCATCTGTCATAGCAGTATTGTTCAGTTGATAGATATTTTGGACATAGAACGAAAAGGATCTAACCCACATTCTAGCAAAGGTAGTTTTGAGATATTTAATTTTACAATCTATATGTATGTATATAAAAATGAATCCAATTTCGCTAATTCTTTTTTTGTTGTGTTTAGGTATGGTAGAGAGGGAAGGTATAATAGATAGGGTAGATATGGTAGATAGGCTATGGTTGGTAGGGAAGGTATGGTTCGGCGCGATCTTGTAAGAGTACCCGAAGCCCACCTGTAGGTACCGAAGTGGACACCACCGTGGTGAGTTTAGTCGGTAGGAGTCCCCCCCCCCCCCCAGGCGGAGGACAGCCCTATGACGGGTTCTCACAAAGCGAATCAAAAAAAAAATTTGTTAGTGTAGGTATAGTAGATAGGCTAGGGTAGGTAAGGTTGGTTTAGGTAGGTGAGTAGGTAGGTAGGTAGGTGCAAAGTTCTTTTATTGGCGGCACGAAGTTCGTCGGGTCAGATAGTGTCATATAAAATATGAAACCAAACCTAACTACCCATTTAAAAGTTAAAAATATAAAAAGTTTGTCTTTGAATTCCAATAAAACCTAACCATCCAAATCCCCGACTCCAACTAGAAAATGAGTTGTAACTTTTGAACGACTGAACAGATTTTCTTGAAACATAGAAATTTTCTATTTGAAAAGAGTTACCATGGAGTTTCTTGCCGGTTCTTCTCCATAGGATCTACTATTTGGAACCGCGCACCTAGAGTCTTGATATGTCTTGATATTAGCGACGACACGGTTGGCGCAGTGGCTAAGCGAATAGCCTTCTACGCTACGTGCCGCGGGTTCGATCCCCGCACGGAACAAGTATTTGTATGATCTACAGATAGTTGTTTCGGGTCTGGGTGGTGTGTGCATGTGACATGTATGTTTGTAAACTGTACCCTCGATACAGGAGAAATCCTAGTTTGGGGGGAAAATTAAAAAAAAAAAAAAAAACTTATGTGCCTGTATCTGGTTTACATGAAATAAAGACTATTCTGTTCTATTCTGCACCGTTCTCGCATAGAGTCAGTTTTGACCGCATGTACACGTAACCATGTCCTTTGATATCCGTGATGATCACTTACTATCAGGTAACCCTCTTGTTTGCCAACAAATCATAATAATGAATTCAGCCCAAGTATCCCACTGCTGGGCACAGGCCTCTTCTGAGAATAAAGCCTTAGTCCACCACGCTGGCTTAGTACGGGTTGGCGGACTACACACACCATCCACCGAATCTACTACGTAATTAAAACTGTAATGAACATCGACACTGGTAATGAATTTCGATACGATCGTGAGACACTAAACTTCAAGATACCTTGTAAAAAAAATACTGATCATGAATTTAGTTTTGTTATTTGTGGTTTTGATAATAAACGCATTATATTACTTTTAGCAACCCGCCATTTTATGTATCCAGCGCACAGAGATTACAGCAGTATTCACAACCATCTTGGATTGACCACAGATAAGATAGTGAGTTAGCATAGAGAATCATTAGATACGTTCCATTCACAAAACATTCTAACAGTTAGGACTTCCATTTTCATGACAAAGTTTAGTCTCTCGCGATCGTATTTATTTTATTTTATTTTATTTATTTATTAACATATATCTTATTGCTAACAGACAGGTCCTTACGCAATAAGTGACGAATATGTTACATTAAATGTAATAATTAAATTATAAAATTATATAGGTAATGTTATTGTATCGTGTAATCGTATTGAAATTTATTACCAGAGTTGATGTTCATTACCATTTTAGTTACGCGGTAGACCCGCTGAACATTACAGAGCTCTCTCAGACAAAATTCACATCCATATACCGTAAAAAAATATATAAAAAATATTCAAAAAATGTCTCCATTAAAATTTGTTACTCACAAATCAGAAAGCAGAACAAATACATATTTCTGGATGTTGAATCAAATTACATGGCTTTTTTTTATGATGTGCGATAACAATTTTATCGGAATATCGTTTATGAATTCGCTTGGTTCATAATTTTTAACACTTTTACTGCGAAGTGCGGTCGAAATGACCTGAGTGATGTAACTTTAGGGTTGACCGCACGGTTAGAAAAAAAAACAAAGAAAAATGTATTCATTTGACACAGCACAAAAACGATTTTAAAGATATATTTAACAGAAAAATAAAAATAAATCTCTACATATCTAATATAAAATAAAGTCGCTTTCCGCATCTGTCTGTTTCTCTGTCGGTCTGTCTGTCTGTATATCCGCTAACTCCTCCTATTCCACGCAATGGATTTTGATGCGGTTTTCACTATCATTTTGAGCATTTTTTCTGAAAGGTTTTATTTATAATACTTTCATATTGAATATAAAGAAAGTAAACTCTAAGATGACGTCTAATAGAGATGAATGGAAGAAGAAGACATATTGGGCCGACCCCAAATAAAATGGGATAAGGGCAGGAGAATGATGACCTTTGTATTGAATGTAAGGATAGTACAGAAATTGCACCCGTGCGAAACCGATGACGGCTGGGTAATCACGATACACACTCGCAATCGGAATCGATTCAATTTTGACAGTCCAACAAACTACATTGCGCGGTATGCTTTTAAAACCACTACGCCTTACAATTTGAGCAACGCAATGCACACTGTTGTAGTGTCAAAATTGAGTCGATTCCGATTACGAGCGTGCATCGTGATTAGGTAGCGGGTTGCTAGTCTTAAATATCTTAAATGAAATGGTTTGTACGTTGCAGCTGTGTCTACCAGGCTTACGCTCAGCATAATATATTATGCTGCTGCGCTGCGAGCAACCCGACAGCGCTGTTTGGCAAGCGATCGGTTTGCTGCGCTACATGTTGTGTATTCGATTCACGAACGGAACAAATATTTGTAATATGCCCTACAGATAGTTGTTTCGGGTCTGGGTGTGTGTGTATGTGAGATGTAGTGCGCTGATGCCAAAATAACTAGTGTTAAATTAATGACATTTAAGAGCGGCCAACCCGTCATAATTCCCATACAAACGCTCGTACGTGATTATGGCGTTATAACAATGTTTCCTCTAGATATTTTGAATACACAGGTATCTTGTGGTCTATATCTAGGTTTCTATGTAATACAAATAATAATTCTTTGAGAAACAAATTCAGTACCTACAGACACCTGAAAATTTGCTTCTTTGCACAAATTTTATCTGAACTTTGGCTACTCATAAATTGAAAAAGTAAAGAAATAATTTTTATAGAAACCTCGCACATGTAATGGAGATTCTAAATGACAAACATTTATTCCAAAAACTTCTAAGGCTTTTTCAAAAACACGTAATTCTTACAACCTGTTTTGTGAAATCTTCGCGCGCCAATTTTTGTTCGGTGTTATCTCCTTCTCACTTGCTTTTAGCCAACGAGACATTGCGTTGGATGAAACAACAAGCTTTTCGATCATGCTCGCGTTGACGATAGGCGGACCGGGACGGGCCCTCTTAACCATTGGATCTTACTATACGAAATAACAAGGTTTACTAAAAAAATAAACAATTTATAAGTAGATTAAATCATTTATTCCCACATACACTTATAATACTTATACATAAGTTATAATATAATAAAAAACAGTACATTATTTCGTCCAAAATAATGTTTTATAAAAATTTAATTAATTTTGAGGTTAGAGTAGCGTTTAGTTGTTGCTGCAGAATTACGTCGACCGCGTTTTGTTCGTGCTCCTTACTACCCGTGTTTTTTCTGGGTACATTTCTGGAATAAAAACCAATGATATTATTAGTACACACACACACACAGTTCACAACACAAGACAACACACAACCACACAAGTTCTTTTATAATTGTTATTTATTTAATTCATATTCAATTAATATATTTTCTGTACACGTAGGCACACATAACGTCACTCGATGTGGCTCCCGCTGAAAACCAGCGCTGTCGGGCTGCTCGCAGCGCGTCAGCTTAAGCTGAGCGGAAGCCTTTTTGACACAGCTGCGACGTACAACCCATTTGTTATTTTAGATAAATATTTTTTTCTTTTACATGTAAAACATGTAAAAGAAAAAAATATTCTTTTATTTTTTGTTACTTTATCTTTAAAATTGTTTTTGTGCTGTGTCAAATAAATACTTTTTTCTTTCTTTTTCTTTCTTTTCTTAGTAATAGTAATTCATTGAATTACTATCCCACTGATAGACATGAGTCTGTTCTCAGTATAAATAGGGCCCGCAGATCAAGTCAAGCAGTCAAACCAGAAGGCTAATTCGCGTTATTTTACATCGATGTCTATAGATATGCTTAGTGAACTCAAAAAGTGAGACGTGTCAGGTACTCCATTTTCAAAAAATGGAGTGGTTGATCACCAGTCAAATGCCGTTTACAAAAATAATTATTAATTTGTGTATTGAATTACTTTAATATAATATTAACAGTAGCTATTCCATTAGTGCATGTATCGCTGTTCTATTTAAATATAATTCGAACATTGTTGAATTTAGAATTTGATGTCTTCAAAAAATACGTCTCATTTTTTTAGCTTCCCTTTGTATGACAGAGCGTATCTATAGATGTCGATGTTATTTTAAAACGCGCGTGAAAGTGTCAGCGAAGGCGAAGTCACAAAAAACAGTGGGCCGAGCACGAATGTTTTGACGTATAGTAACGTAAACGTAACCAAATTTAGAACCAAAAATACACGTTTAATCCATGATATTTTTTTGGAAATACATGCAATAGTTTTACATTTTCATGAAACAAGTGCGTTTGTTGCATAAAATTGAACAAAAATGCGATAGATTCATCGTATTTTATTTTATAATCAAAAGCTTACGTTTACGTTACTATACGTCAAAACATTCGTGCTCGGCCCACTGTTGGCGTCTTTATTCTTAGATTTCTTACCGTATGCGAGTTCTCTTCCGAGTCGTGGAGAAAAGTTCATATTCCTGCCGAGTCGTGGGGAGAAATACTTTGTCCTGCTGTCGATCTGTTCAGGGTCGGGCCGATACCTGACAAAAAGCAAATAAAATGTTAATAATTTTATTTATTTATTTTCCAAACTTACGACTATTTTTACAGGGATATCCTAACGCAATATCGTAGAATCTTGTAACTTAATATAACAATAATATACAGTCTAATCTAGGTATACCTAATTTAATCTAATCTAATGTTAGTAATAGTATTACGCAATTCTGTGTAACATATTGTATGTAATGCTTTAATTGTGAATTATATAACTAGACTCCTAACTTCTGGCGGTATCATGTAAAAAATCGGATAGATTTTTCAGAAAATCGTTTTAAACACGTTCGGACTAGCAACGTTTTCAAACTGATACCTAATATTTAAAACATATTTTAGGTTTCTGCACTCCATAATATTTAACTATGCTAAATCTCACACTCCTCCGTGCGCGCAATATGCTTGAAAAGGGGTACAAAGTTTTCTCTTCACGTATTAATAAATAATAGTTAAATGATAGGACTCACATTTCCTGGTCAGCTGGGGTCGCGGGCATGTCATCAGCGAGTCGCCTGCCCAGCCGTGGGGTAAACTCTACGTTCTCAAACGCTTTGTCGTCGTACCCCAGGCTCCTACCCAGCTTCGGAGTGAAGATCACCTTCTTTGTAACTGTGGACAAAGAAACTGGTTGAATTGAAGAAGACCATTGACGGTTCCAAATAGTAGGTTCTATGGAGAAGAACCGGCAAGAAACTCCATAGCAGTGGCGTAACAATAGGGTCGCAGGGCTGGCAAAATGCCACGGGCCCCCGACTCAAGAGGGCCCCGGCCCAAGAGGCCGCGAGCTCAATTTTTTTTTTTTACATTGTACCTGAGTATTTTATTTTATTTGAAATTATTTTTATAAGTTCTGCTTAAAATCCAAAGTGAGACAACTAAAGACCATAATACAATTTCAAGTTAATCGTTAAGCATTTCAACCAACCTAAACAAGATGTTGATTCATTTTTAGACCCCATCAAAAGAATTTGCCACGGGCCCCAGATGGTATAGTTACGCCACTGCACCATAGAAACTCTTTTAAAATATTATTACAATCTTGATCAGTACAATGTTGTGGTAAGAGCTGCGAGAATAATGTAGTTTAATGTGAATAAAAAATAAGAATAGGATAATAATGATTTGCCTCTGAATAAGATTGCCATGGCGGTTACAGGCTGACCAGCATGGTTATTCAGAAGTCAGAACCCATCGGAAACGTCCGTTTTCAATTCGAATCGGATAGTTTACGAAGGTAGCCTATAAACGCTATTCACAAATCCGAAATCGAAAAAAAATTGACAGATCATCTAGATCCGAAGACGGAAATTCACGGAAAAGTTCCCGACACCTATTAGCTGTCGGAATCTTGTCGGAATCAAGCTAAATTCGACCCATAATCCCATAAAAACGAAAAATTGCTGGCCTGATAATAAATTCATCGGTAGTTTATATAAATTTTGTCCAATTACGAATTTAAATGATTTTAAACTTTGAAGTAAGCTATTTTATTAACCCCCGATGCAAAAAGAGGCGTGTTATAAGTTTAACGTGTCTGTCTGTGTATCTGTCTGTGGTATCGTAGCACCCAAACGGATGAACCGATTTTCATTTAGTTTTTTTTTTTGTCATAGATAATTTTATCCCGAGTGTTCTTAGCCATGTTTCATGAAGATCATCAGCTCTTTTCTAGTTGATGAGGGGATCTAACTGACTTCCTTATGTCCGAATGATTCGAAATTTGGTACCGTGTTACTTCAATTATATTGAAAGTATATGGTAAGGTAACCATGACCTGATCAGCCGTTTGAAGATCATCAGCTCTTTAATAGTTGATGAAGGGATCTGACTACCTTCCATATGTCCTATCGATTCGAAAGGTACCAAGTTACTTCAATGATATTAAAAGTATATGGTAAGGTTTAGATTTTATATCTACTTTAATTTCGATAGATCACGTTAGGTTCGCGCGGCATTCTATTGACAAAGGTCGGCAGACTCGCGTAACGCCAGTCAAAGTCAAAGATTTTTATTTCAACTGGGCCTTTGCAGGCACTTTCAAAACGTCGTGATTCTAGGCGCACGGTTCCAAGTGGGTAGGTCCTGAAGAAGATCCAGAAGGCCAGTTGGTCGGATGGTTCTGAATACCTATGCAGTTCCGACAGCCGGCACCCGTTAAATTTGATTTACCTCTAGGTTCTGGCTCATCTGCTTGCATCTCGTATGGTAATTGGTCGTAGTAGTATTTCAAAGCGTCGGCTGCTTCCAGTAATTTGAAGAATGCTTGTCTGAAAATAAAAACAAAAGAAAATTAGAAAAACAGCACTTTTTTTTTTTTCGCTAATGTTTGTTTTTTTTTTGTTTGTCTTGTTTCTAGTCTGAATAAATGATTTTCTTTATATCATTTTTATCCCCAGACAATAAACAGGGATGTTATAAAGTTTGTATCTGAGGATCTGTGGATCTGTCTGTGGCATCGTATCTCTAAAACGGATCGACCGATTTCAATGCAGTTTTTTTCATTGAAAGCTAGTTTAATCGGGTGCCATCTTAGCTATGTTTCATGAAAATCTGTTCTGATAGTAATATTTTAGAAAGATATTTAGTTTTTTTGTGTAGGTATGTGATTATTACTATGACATTGAAATATTGATAAAGTTTAAAAATTATATGATATTTTGCTTACAAAAAGTAATAAAATTTCAGTCCGAGTGATAAAAAATTAAAAGAGACTGGTTGTAACGTATTACAATAGCGTAATCGTTTAATTTAAAATAAAATAAAAAAATATCTGAAATATCCGGATAATCCGGATAGTACAAATTTAACTATCCATATTATCCGGATACTAAAAATGACCGTATAATGCAAGCCCTAAGTCCACAATTGACGACAATGACGACAATTGATGATTAATTGATGTTTGAGTTTGACGACACGGTTGGCGCAGTGGCTAAGCAATTAGCTGTCTGCGCTACGTGCCGCGGGTTCGATCCCCGCACGGAACAAATATTTGTATGATCTACAGATAGTTGTTTCGGGTCTGGTTGTGTGTGCATGTGACATGTATGTTTGTAAACTTTACCCTCGATACAGGAGAAATCCTAGTGAGGGGCAAAGTTTAAAAAAAAAAGAAAAATGAAGGGAACTCAAGTTTCAAGTCTCTATAGTACTCCGGAGTACTAGAAATGTCAGAAAAGACAAAATATCTTATCCCACATACCTATTATCTTCAGTAGCTAATCGCAGAGACCTCTTGCCCAGTCTGGGACCGAACCACAATCCCCCCCGGTCGCTGTGAGCCCCCCTGTCTGCTCCGCCATCCTGAAACATCGAAATCGTTATTTGAAGTGATAATGGTGAATAGAATAGAATAGAATATTAGTTTATTTAAATAGAATAGAGGTACATAAATAAAGGTGTTAACAAAAATTTCTGTTCCTAGTACTTTTTATTTATTTTATTTTATTACGACCCGCTGGCCTGTTGCTGGTTATATTTAATAAAATAAAAACACAAATATTTTATGTAAGTATTATGTTAACTGCAAGAAATTAAATCGAATCCTAATATACAGACATTGAATTTATACTTCTCATGTTATTTATTTATTTATTTATTGAATCGCCAATACAATACTAGTGTGCGCTTCCAATTATAGGCGACCACATCATTCACTTATTATCTAGGTAGGTATAACAAGTTTGACAAGACAACATCAACATTAATCAAAAATTTAAAATAAAATGTGAGAAAATCATAAGGGAATCAATGAAGTGCAAAACAATTATTATTATTATCGTGTTATTATTTTTTAAGATGTTTTTCTCCACCTCTATAACCTGTTGCGGGATATATTGAGAATAAATTTAAAAATATATATGTACGTGATAAGTATTAATGATAACTACTATAACTGTATAATTTTTAAAGATTTGCTTGTATTAAATAAATTCAGTATCACAAAAAAAAAAAAAAAAAAAAAACTATTTTTAAATTTTTGGATGTGGTGTTTAGGTACCTAGTCAAGTTGTACACTCAGGTCGTAATTACTACAAATCTAGTTTGTATACTCAACCTTTGTATGTATTTGTGTGTAACAATTGTTGGTGAACCAAATAAATAAATAAAATAAAATAAATAAATAACTAGAAAAGAAATCATATTGAATCATAAAGCCAGCGTCAGGTGGCCAGTATCACTGCCTCCTGAAGTCCTGACATTATGCTGAGCTGCGGCCTTTTGGCACAATAACTCATTTTATGTTTTCTTTGTTCTTGGCTTTTTTTTATTGTTCTAATAAACTATTTTTCTTTCTTTCTTCTAAAGCAATTTTTTTTTAATAACATTGGTATTTTTTTTCTTTCCCAGTACATGTAAACTTCAATAATATATGACTCCCAAAGATTGAAGAATTAAATATCAATAATAATTATTATTTTATAGTCTTACCTTCATGTTATTATCGTTGCTATTAGCAAATACGCAACTGATAATAAAAACTACGGCCAGAACTAGAATTTGGATGGAACTGTACATTTTGGTAGAAATACAGTCGGTTACTGATGCTGTGGAGTTCCCGACAGTAGTTTATATACTGGGTTAAATGGAAATCTTATGGTAATGAGACGAGGAACTAGGGGAAATCAGGATACAAGGTACCTAACATCCGAATATAGAAGTGGTATTTTAAGATTTTATTTAAAGTCGGTATTTACGCTACGTACGTAAAAATTAACGCAGGAATCCCCCGTACTGTAAAATCCCACGCGGCTCAAGGGTTTGAAGTAAAACCTGTTTAAAAAAACAACTTTTTTATTAAACAAGGACAAAATATAGATCAATGTTTTTTTTTTCCTTAAATTATACATGCGATTTCTTCGGCCCTAGGGTCATAATAACATTAAAAACAAAAACAAAAACCAATTTATTTGGTTGCAAGATTAAGCAACAAATGCAAAAATAATAATAAAAAACAAAAACAAGTTTTTTTTTTAATTTTTGTATTTTCACTTATTTAATGTATAGGTACCTCAATCATGTACTATTAGTTATTACAATCATAATATGACATGAGATAACATAAGGGGAAATCTGAGATCGACACAATCATGATTGGTAATTTATTTTACAAAGTAGCTCGAAGTTTTTTTTTCTGTTTTTTAATAATTTGATTTATTTTAGCATTTAATGATTTGACATTTGAGATGGTATTCATTTTATTTTTTTGATTTAATATATTATTGTATTAATTTGAATTTGCATGCCTCTAAGGTAGGTACTTAATCATTAACACCATTGTAAACTTGTGTTCAGCAAATAAATTATTGATTGATTGATTGAAGTTTATTCTCTCGCGATCGTATTGAAGTTTATTACCAGAGTCGATGTTCATTACCATTTTAGTTACGTAGTAGAGGCCCTGATCCACACCCTTGTCTCTAACCACGCATCATCGATGTCCATAGATATGCTTAGTGAACTCAAAAAGTGAGACGTGTCAGGTACTCCATTTTCAGAAAAATGGAGTGGTTGATCACCAGTCAAATGCCGTTTACAAACATAATTATTAATTTGTGTATTGAATAAAAAATATATAATAACAGTAGCTATTCCATTAGTGCATGTATCGCTGTTCTATTTAAATATAATTCGAATATTATTGAATTTAGAATTTGACGTCTTCAAAAAATACGTCTCATTTTTTTAGCTTCCCTTTGTATGACAGAGCGTATCTATAGACATCGATGTTTCTGATACACAACGTAGTACCTACCATAAACTTAGAATATTTTCGCATCCGTAGTACAATGTCCGCCTATTAAAATTTTTTTTTAATACAAAACCAGACAGAATCGTGCTATAAGACTAGATTTACTACAATTAAATTAAATTGAAGGAGAATATCCTTTGGGAATCAATCGTATCTATTGGATTAGAAATTCAATATAGGGTAATGGACTATCATACAAGCTGGTGGGTGGCGAGATTACGACATGAAATTATATTCGATACAACAAAAAGAAAAAATACTTTTATTATTTTGACGACACGTTTGGCGCAGTGGTTAAGCGATTAGCTTTCTGCGCTACGTGCCGCGAGTTCGATCCCCGCACGGAACAAATATTTGTATGATCTACAGATAGTTGTTTCGGGTCTGGGTGGTGTGTGCATGTGACATGTATGTTTGTAAACTGTACCCTCGATACAGGAGAAATACTAGTGAGAAGCAACGTTTTAAAAAAAAAAAAATAGGTATTATTCCCGATCATTTTCCGTTGAGCGAGTGACATTCGCACGAGTGACTTTCACACTAAAAAATGAATTACTGAACGTAGCAAATTAACTGAATACAATATACGTAACCACACGGGTACAATACAAAAAAATAAATAAGAAAAAGGAATTCTTGTTCCAAACTACCCCATTCTCCCCTCAGTATTAAAGCATTAAGGGCAAATTGATACAAATCTTGTTTCGGGAGGACGATTAGGATGCGATTTGACCTGTCAATCTATTTACCCCCGTACCTATAAATAGGATAGTATTTCTTGTAGGCGCCTAGTGGCGTCGTTCAGTTTGTTTCGTCAATATGAAAATGGACGTAGTTAGCTTTTTAACCGACTTCCAAAAAAGGAGGTTCTCAATTTGACTGTCTTTTTTTTATATTTATTCAGCTATGTGTATTAAATCCAATTGTTATCCGATTTTAATGATTCTTTGTTTGTTTGGTGGAGTATACTCCACATAACTCTCTCGAGGTGGTCCCATTTGGTGAAGATTTGATGAAGACCTTCGATCTATCTTGAAACATAGCTAGGAACATTATCGATTAAGATTTTGATTAAGTTTTTTCGTTTGAAATGTCAAACGAAAAAAACTTAATCAAAATCGGTTCATCCGTTCAGGAGCTATGATGCCACGGACAACTTATAACACCCCTTTTCATCGGGGGTTATTAAAATACAACATACAACAGCGTACACAATGATTTTTATCGGGAATAGGGTCCAAGCCACTGGCGGCTAGGGCTCCAGAGAAAGGAACCTCCTTACAATGCGTGCCGTGTCGAGGAGTACCGCTTTCTGTATCACGCCCTTGATCCAGCCCCCCAACCAGAGCCTCATAAGATGTTAGTCGAGGCCCTTGGCAATTAAGCCATTGGCCGTCACAACTATCGGCACTATGACTTAATTATTATTATTCCCTTTATTCAATTTTTAACATACTTTTTGATATTTTTAAATAATTTTACAAGTAAATTAAAAAAAAAAAGAAAAAATAAAAAGAGTAATAGGCCACCGGCATCGGGAACAGGGTCCAAGCTACCGGTGGTCAGGGCTCTAGAGAGAGAAACCTCCTAACAATGCGCGCAGTGTCAAGGAGTACTGCTTTCTGAATCAAGCCCTTGATCCAGCCGCTAGCGAGTCTCTCGAGGTGTTGGTCGAGACTCTTGGCAATTAAGCCATTATTATTATTATATAAAATCGCCAGCACGCAATGAATTGACATGGACGGCCATAGTAACAATTTTAGTGTTTTAAAAGACCTTTCCAATGACGTATAGTGATATGCATCGATGTCTATAAATATGCTTAGTGAACTCAAAAAGTGAGACGTGTCAGGTACTCCATTTTCAGAAAAATGGAGTAGTTGATCACCAGTCAAATGCCGTTTACAAACATAATTATTAATTTGTGTATTGAATAAAAGATATATTATAATGACAGTAGCTATTCCATTAGTGCATGTATCGCTGTTCTATTTATATATAATTCGAACATTGTTGAATTTAAAATTTGACGTCTTCAAAAAATATGTCTCATTTTTTTAGCTTCCCTTTGTATGACAGAGAGTATCTATAGACATCGATGGTGATATGGTACATCGTTATTGGTCTCAGAGCGGCTAGCTAATCACGATGCACGCTCGTAATCGGAATCGACTTAATTTTGACACTACAACAGTGTTCATTGCGTTGCTCCAATTGACGTTCAGTATAATTTTTAAAGCATACTGCGCAATGTACATTGTTGAACTGTCAAAATTGAATCGATTCCGATTTCGAGTGTGCATCGTGATTACCCTGCAGGTCCCCTATACTATCGACCATCATCCTTTACAAACTATTTATATTATTATGTTCAGAAGACACGTTTTTTCTCTCGACAGAAACTAGAAATTGTGTACATAGTGATCTTCCATTCAGTCGTAATTCGTAAGGGCTATTTATTTCAATCAGAGAGAAGATTAAGAGAAACGATTTTTACTGAAACATAAATTAATTAGTTTTCGGCTAAAAATATTCTAATTGAACTTAATCTTAACGAGAGAAACGTAATTGCGTTCTTTTGCAATGTTGTGTTCTTAACTGTGAAATAGAGCGCCTGTGCTTCTTGGGGAACACGGCGCTTGTAGTAGGGTCTTTATTAAGAATCTATAATATAATCTAAACGTAAATAATATTATATATAGTTTAAAAAAACTGAAACATACGCTTTTGCCATCCAACCTAAACGTGTATGCAAAATTTCAGCTCAATCGGAAACCGGGAAGTGGGTCAAATTTAACTTCCAAGTTTTTTTGACATAGTTAGTTAGTTACAGGTGAAGCTAATAAAAGTGTATTAAAAACCCCCGTCTCCAACTAGAAAAAGAGCTGTAACTTTTGAACGGCTGAACAGATTTTCATGAAACACCGAAACATGATACCCGATTTAACTAGCTTTCGATTAAAAAAACTGCATTGAAATCGATTCATCCCTTTTGGAGCTATGATGCTACAGACACAGATGTCACACTACAAATTTATAACACCCGTCTTTTTTGTCGGGGGTTAAACATTGAAACAGAGAACACAAAAATGGAACAAAAATAACAAACACACAAAAAATAAACAAGAAATTTTAATACACAGGGCAGGGTAGGGGGCTCCGGAACAACTTTGTAAGTCATTATACATTCGGCCCTGCGCGGCCGTAATCAGATGCTCGCATTGTGACAAAAAGAAAATGGACGAACGCAAAACGCCGCCAAAAGTTGATTCGTTGCCGCTCTATACATTTGACACTCTCAAGTGTTGCGGCGCAGGAATTCTGCTAAAGAATTTACCATGGGGTACGTCACACATTAATGGGGGGAGGGGGTCGACGAAGTGTGACAAGATGTGACAAGGGGTGGGAAGGGTCCAAGAATATTATAGTTCTTATATAATATTCTTGGAGGGGTCCTAAGTTTCGTGACGTCACATTTCAAAATGATATTAAAAAATAATTTAAATGGAAATATAACTAATTTCGGAACTGCTGTTTTAATTTAATAATTTCTAGATGTAAAATTGCAGCATATGTGACGTCACACTAGGGGGGGGGGTCTCACAAATGTAATCAACTGTGACAAGGACGAGGGAGGGGTCAAAAAATCACGAAATTAGTGTGACGTACTTTATGGATGACCTTTCCTCGCGTTATAAAACGTGGTGCGAATAAAAACACATCAATGGTAGACGTCGTTAGACGTTGTGTTGATAAGCCCTAACATGAGCGCTACCAATGTTTTTTGCGTCATATTATCTCGATTTATAATGACGACAAAACGTTGTCACAGCGCGCATGTTAGCCCAGAAGGACGTGCATAGACGTTGTGTTGTTTTTTTATAATTTTTTCTTATGATATCATTTCTAGTCCGAACACATTTGTAGAGTTAATATTTGTGCGATGTGGGAATCGAACCCATGACCCATAAATAGCGCTAAGCCAATCGCAATCTGGGCATGCGGACAGCGAGTAAAGGGCAACTCGCTGTCCGACCATGGACCATGCCCGGGTCGACGGCGCGTTGTGTTCCACGCGCGCCTCAAAGAACGTCAGCAAGATGACGGGCCTGCAGAGGGCCGAAGCCTGCCGGGGTCGCGGGACTTATCTCATTACCGTGACCCCGGAACGTAAAGGGCTATTGAAGGAACACCGTGGATTTTAGTCAGTGCAAGTCTGACAGTCCGTCCCGCCCTGCCCGGGGTGGGAGGACTCATTTGATGATTTTAGCACGTTAAAAAAAAAAAAAAGCCAGTCGCTTACCAACTGCGCCTACCTTTGTATTAAATAATAGGTACTTACTACGTAAAGCTACAATTACTGTTTGTTCAATGTTAAGAATAGTTTATTCAATAAAACAATATTAAAGATTACCTACGATACACTTGTTCAAACATATAAATAATGGAATAATGATTAATAATACGAACGGTAAGCTTGCAATAATTAAACAAACAATTATGTTATTGTTCCATTCTTTGGATTTATTTATATATTTTATTTATTTTATTTGTTTTTCTTTGTATCCAAAGGAGACGTAGAGGATAAAAGTGATATTAAAACTTTATGATTTGTGCACTATCGTCCTAATGACACCACCTTTTTCCCGCAATTAGTATGATTATGAACTAGGGGATCGATGTGTCAGTTCCTAGATTATTTTAACAACCCAACAATTTATTTTATTTTTTTTAAACTTTGCCCCTCACTATGATTTCTCCTGTATCGAGGGTACAGTTTACAAACACACATGTCACATGCACATACAACCAGACCCGAAACAACTATGTGTAGATCATACAAATATTTGTTCCGTGCGGGGATCGAACCCGCGGCACGTAGCGCAGAAAGCTAATCGCTTAGCCACGCGCCAACCGTGTCGTCATTTATTTAAGATTGCACAAGAAATTGTATTTGGGTATATTTCTGAGTTAATAAAAGCTCAATCATGTACTACTAATAAAGTATGCCCAAATTTTTGCCCCTTTGCTGCCCTAGGCTCCAGCCTACTCAGCCTGCTGGTAAATCCGCCACAGGACTTTTTACACTGAAAAAACGTATCTAGGTATATAAAAATAAATCTCTATTTCCCTTGGTCACGCTCACGGCATCATGCGTAAACGGCTGGACCAATTTCGCTAATTCTTTTTTTGTTGTGTTTGTTATAATTGTAAGGAGAAGATAGGTATGGAAGATAGGGTAGGTAGGTAGGGTAGGTATAGTAGGTAGAGTAGATAGTAGGGTAGGTATGGTAGATAGGCTAGGGTAGGTAGGTATAGTAGGTAGAGTAGACAGTAGGGTAGGTATGGTAGATAGGCTAGGGTAGGTAGGTAGGGTAGGTATAGTAGGTAGGGTAGATAATAGGGTAGGTATGGTAGATAGGCTAGGGTAAGTAGGTAGGTAGGTGCACTGTTATTGGCGGTACAAAGTTCGCTGGGTCAGCTAGTTGGTTAAAAATAAACACGTTATTGCAATTTACAACCAAATACCTCCGTCTGGTCCGTGGACCGTGTCTCACTGCGGGGTTCCAACTAATAAAAAAAAACTAAAACACTAAACCAGCTAACTAAAACTAACTTACACTAATAAATAATAGTCAGCAGATGCTGAGCTGGTAGTCGACCCTAACACACTTAGGCAGATCATAAAAATAGACAGTAAGTATATCCAGCCAATTACTGTCCCACTGCTGGGCACGGACCTCTTCTCAGAATGAGAAAAGTTAGGCCTTAGTCCACCACGCTGGCAGGTTGGCGGACTACACAGACCATCGGTGTCGGGTCGTTGAGTTCCCTTCATTGTGGTCGAGCTTGGCGAGGCTGACACATGCGTCATGCTCGTGAACGGGTGCCGTCTGTCGGAACTGGTCAGCTCGTAACTGCCATGGCAATCTTATTCAGAGGCAATTCATTATTATCCCAGTCTTATTTGTATTCGCATTGAATTGCATTATTCTCGCAGTTCTTACCACAACATTGTACTGATACATATTGTAATCTATATTATTTATTTGAAAAGAGTTACCATGGAGTTTCTTGCCGGTTCTTCTCCATAGGATCTACTATTTGGAACCGTGCACCTAGAGTCTCGACATTTCATAAGTGCCTGTATTTGGTTTACATGAAATAAAGATCTATTCTATTCTATCGAGAACTTTATGAGGCCCACTCAGATTTCCAGGTTTCCTCACCATGTTTTCCTTCACCGTTTATCGCAAGTGATCAAATTCTGAGCCGCAGAAATACGAAAAATCAGAGGTGCGGGCCGGGTTCGACCTCAAACCCTCCTGCATGAAAGGCAAGCTTTCAACCGCTAGGTTATCACTGCTATATATAATTTATCAATACGATAATACATTAAAAAGCCATAAAATTTATTGTAGAAACAAATACAATAAAAATCCGAAGTAAAACAATAGAATTATTGACACAGGTACTATATTTCACCCTTTAGCTTGAATAGGTATTATTAAATTACATGCAGTAAATAAGTAGTGCTTGTACAACTGTTTTTAATTTCTATGCACCCATAGAACCAATTGCATATATATACTGAGAGGAGGACTGCAAATTATCATTCGATCCTGCAGTCAATCGTGTTTTGGACTGCGATGGGCCCGACAAAAGTTTGTCTTTGGGTGTGTGCGCTCAGTGTAAGTTACTTTTTATCTACTTTTCGCATTGCTAAAATCATAGACTTATTATCTACTTTACTTATTATTTCTATGGCTAAAATAATTTTAACTATTGGGCCACAAACTTTTCTGACTACCTACCTAATCACGATGCACGCAAGTAATCGGAATCGACTCAATTTTGACACTACAACAGTGTTCATTGCGTTGCTCAAATTGTAGGGCGTAGTGGTTTTAAAAGCATACCGCGCAATGTAATTTGTTGGACTGTCAAAATTGAATCGATTCCGATTGCGAGTGTGTATCGTGATTACCCTGCCGATGACCAAAATTGGAACTAACGTCGTTACGGAACAAAAATTACATCAAAATGTCAATTTTGTAGGGAGATGACATTAGTAAAAGCGACGACAGCGACGCCACGACTGGGTCAGATAAGTTTGTGGCACTCTACTGTATGCACTTTGGTAGGCAATAGATACAGAATATTTTTTTATGTTGTGCGCAAAATTTGCAAAGTTATTCAGTGTCCATTCCCAAATGCAACCGCAGTACTAAAATTCACTCCAAAATAAAATGAAAATGTGATTTTGGATGACTTGCGCTAGTAAATTATGCGTGTCTGATACTAAGTCGAAGTTTCGTTTTGTTTTAAAGTGTATCCCAATACTGCGGTTGCATTTAGGAACAGAGACTGAATTACTCTACAAATTATGCGCACTACATAAAAGATAGCTCGAAGTTTAGTCTCTCACGATCGTATTGAAGTTTATTACCAGTGTCAATGTTCATAACCATTTTGGTTACGCGGTACATGAAATTAAGATCTGTTCTATTATTCTATTCATGGAAATCTTGGCAGTTCGTCTCCATAAGACCAACTATTTGGAACCCCGCATCTAGAGTCTCGACATTTCATAAGTGCCTGTATCTGGTTTACATGAAATAAATATACAAGGCCAGTGACATCGTAATGAAAACTGATACTATGTATTCACTACATAATTTTGGACCCCTCAGCAAAAGAAACAGAGGTCAGTCTTTTCAAAAATTTTACAATTTTGTTCGCAATTTTTATAACTACCTAAAAATTTTGGTAACAAAATGATAAAATTTTTGAAAAGGCCAACCGCCATATTCTGACGCTGATGTGTCCAGAATCTTAGAAGTTTTCGTTACGATGTCACTTACACCCTGTATATTCCAATTTCCAAACGTTTCGAAGAGTTCTCGATGGTGTGTATAGTCCGCCAATCAGCACCAGTAACTCACGTAATTAAAGAAGTGCAGTTGCCGCGCAGTTGCAGTAAAATTTTGATCAAAACAATACATCTGGTAATTTAGTGGGATTTAGTCAGATACAATCAGCGCTTCCTTTGCGTCAATTTAAGAATAAATTAAAATCCCGGTTACTGAAAAGATGCTTTAACACAATAAACGAATTTATGAATTTAAAAATCTAGAATGTATAATTATTAATATTTGATCACTGTAATATTGATACTGTAATAATATTAAAATCAAGATTTGTATGCATGTAATCTAATGTTTGCGTGCCTTTTCTAAGGTGGAACATGATTCTATCGACCATTAACTGTAAGACATGGTAAAACTGTTGTTCCTGCAAATAAACGTTCTATTCTATTCTAAATGCTCGCGTCAAGTTCGAGCCTTTGAGTATCTATAATACTCAAAGGTTCGAGCGTTAAGGCCTATTCAGACCTAAGCGGTATTCGCTACCGTCTGCGGCAGAGAAAACCCAGTGGGTATGCGGTAATATTACTCTTCACACCAAAACGGATTTCGCTATCCTTGTGGGTAGAATAACGCGCGGTAGTCGAGTTTCGCTCAGAGAGGTAAGAAATTTTCGTCAGTTAGTCATTTCTGAGTCGCCAAAGAATATACACATCAGTCACGTTGTACCCACAGCGGCAGCGAATATCGCTCAGGTCGCTCTAGCCACGGTACTTGATACTAAATACCTGAGCGAAACCCGCGCGGTATGTACCTCTACCCACAGCGGCAGCGAATATCGCTCAGGTCGCTCTAGCCGCGGTACTTGATACTAAATACCTGAGCGAAACCCGCGCGGTATGTACCTCTACCCACAGCGGCAGCGAATATCGCTCAGGTCGCTCTAGCCGCGGTACTTGATACTAAATACCTGAGCGAAACCCGCGCGGTATGTACCTCTACCCACAGCGGCAGCGAATATCGCTCAGGTCGCTCTAGCCACGGTACTTGATACTAAATACCTGAGCGAAACCCGCGCGGTATGTACCTCTACCCACAGTGGCAGGGAATATCGCTCAGGTCGCTCTAGCCGCGGTACTTGATACTAAATACCTGAGCGAAACCCGCGCGGTATGTACCTCTACCCACAGCGGCAGCGAATATCGCTCAGGTTTGAATAGACTTTTACTGCAATATGATCGGCGCGTCATAATACCAAAACGCAAATGCGTAATATTACGTGAATTAGCCCTCAGGCCAGCGTGATGAACGAAGACCTAAACCATTCATCTTCTGGGAAGATAATTATGCCCAGCATTGGGACAGTAATACGCTGAAAATTTCTTAGGCTTCTCTTCTTCTTTCACCTTCCAAACGACTAAATTAAGGGCACCTACATTAATATTTATTTTATTATTTTCTTGTTTATTTTTTTCCAGATTCTGAGTGCAAATGCAGGGAAAAGTAAGTATTTGAATAGTGTACTAAGATACTGCTTTAAATCAAACCAAATTATTTATTTGCTTAATACAGGTAGGTATATATAAAGTATCTGTATCATTACCTAATAAGGTGTGCAAATATTAATATATATATATATAAATAAATATTATATATATATATATATATATATATATTTCAAATATATATATATGTTTCAAAGTGTATCCCAATACTGCGGTTACATTTAGGAACAGAGACTGAATGACTCTACAAATTATGCGCACTACATAAAAAAATATTCTGTATAATTAAATTCATAACTTCTTTTTTCAGTACCACGCGACGAGACCGTTCACCATTCTACTAAAGAAAGTAAAGATGACCAGAACCACGTTGCCTCGGATACCCAAGTCACAGACAATTGGGGTACCCGCGGCAGCACCCACAAGCAAGACTCGGAGAAACAAGACCAGTCGATAACCGATAAGGTCTCAGGCTCCGATGGAACCCTCAAGAAGTCCGCTAAACGAGGGTCCTCGAAAGATTCTGAAGACTACGACAGTTTCGATGACAGTGCCGACGGGAAGACGAAGAGTAAATACTCCAGTTCCAAAGGTGATTCAAAACAGTATGCAGCTAAGAAGTCTGAATTTGTTCGTAAGGATGGCAGTGTGGTGAAGAGTGAGGCGGCGGGTGACCAGTCAGATAGCACTTCTTCAAAAAGTTCTACTGTCACTACTGTTGACAATCCTGATCACTGTAAGTTTTTGTTTTGTTTACTTCTTTTTTGGGTTTTTCTCATTTTTATCAAATATCTGGACTTGGCTCGCGAAGTTGTCGATATGTGGGACGTGGCGTCAGCAATCATTGTGCCGATAGTCATAACGGCTAATGGCTTAATTGCCAAGAGTCTCGACCAACACCTCGAGAAGCTCTCGCTGGGTGGCTGGATCAAGGGCCTGATTCAGAAAGCAGTACTCCTTGACACTGCGCGCATTGTCAGGAGGTTTCTCTCTCTAGAGCCCTGACCACCGGTAGCTTGGACCCTGTTCCCGATGCCGGTGGCCTACTACTCTTTTATATTTTTTAATGGTTTTTTTTTTTCTTTTCATTGTAAAATTATTTAAAAATATCAAAAAGTATGTAAAGAAATTTAATAAAGGGAATAATAATAATAATTAGTAATTTTAAATTAAGGTTATGAAGGTGTAATTAATTCTTTTTTCAGCACCACGCCACAAGAAAGTTCGCATTTTAACAAAAAAAAGTAAATACGACGAGAGTCACGGTGGTTCGAAAACCCTTGATTCTGACGACCGGGGCACCCGTGGCAGCACCCACAAGCAAGACTCGGAGAAACAAGACCAGTCGATAACTGATGAGGTCTCAGGCTCCGATGGAACCCTCAAGAAGTACGCTAAACGAGGGTCCTCGAAAAATTCTGAAGACTACGACAGTTTCGATGACAGTGCCGACGGGAAGACGAAGAGTAAATACTCCAGTTCCAAAGGTGATTCAAAACAGTATGCAGCTAAGAAGTCTGAATATGTTCGTAAGGATGGCAGTGTGGTGAAGAGTGAGGCGGCGGGTGACCAGTCAGATAGCACTTCTTCAAAGAGTTCTACTGTCACTACTGTTGACAATCCTGATCACTGTAAGTTTTTGTTTAGTTTTTTTTTTCTTTTTTGGGTTTTTCTCATTTTTATCAAATATTTGGACTTGGCTCGCGAGGTTGTCGATATGTGGGACTAGGAGTCAGCAATCATTGTGCCGATAGTCGTAACGGCTAATGGCTTAATTGCCAAGAGTCTCGACCAACACCTCGAGAAGCTCTCGCTGGGTGGCTGGATCAAGGGCCTGATTCAGAAAGCAGTACTCCTTGACACTGCGCGCATTGTCAGGAGGTTTCTCCCTCTAGAGCCCTGACCACCGGTAGCTTGGACCCTGTTCCCGATGCCGGTGGCCTACTACTCTTTTATATTTTTTAATGTTTTTATTTTTATTTATTTGTAACTATTTAAAAATGTCAAAAAGTGTGTAAAGAAATTTAATAAAGGGAATAATAATTAATAATTTTAAATTAAGGTTAAAAAGGTGTAATAAATTCTTTTTTCAGCACCACGCCACATGAGAGTTCGGATTTTAAATAATCAAAGTAAATTCGACGAGAGTCACGGTGGTTCGAAAACCCTTGTGTCCGACGACCGGGGCACCCGCGGCAGCACCCACAAGCAAGACTCGGAGAAACAAGACCAGTCGATAACCGATAAGGTCTCAGGCTCCGATGGAACCCTCAAGAAGTACGCTAAACGAGGGTCCTCGAAAAATTCTGAAGACTACGACAGTTTCGATGACAGTGCCGACGGGAAGACGAAGAGTAAATACTCCAGTTCCAAAGGTGATTCAAAACAGTATGCAGCTAAGAAGTCTGAATATGTTCGTAAGGATGGCAGTGTGGTGAAGAGTGAGGCGGCGGGTGACCAGTCAGATAGCACTTCTTCAAAGAGTTCTACTGTCACTACTGTTGACAATCCTGATCACTGTAAGTTATTGTTTTGTTTTTCTTCTTTTTTGGGTTTTTCTATTTATTTGTAACTTCAATATTCATTTCTCAGAGAACAGTTACAGTTCACTTAATTTGAGACATTGTAAATCATGCATAATTTAAATCTGTGGATAGACTGAGTGACTGTAGAGAAAAGAACATAGTATGTATTTGGTATCAGTATGATTGTCTAACATACTAGTGGTCTTTCTATGATCGAGATTCGACCGTATTTTTATCTTTCTGCACTCCTTCTCGATATAAACTTTAACTATGCCAAATCTCACACTCCTCCGTGCGTTTTTCTCTTCACGTATTAACATATAGATTCTTCTAAGCATTTTTTGGATATACATAAATTTTTGCTTTCAATTATTTTCTCGGGTACTATTTTTGAATTCATAATTAGAACTTTACGATATGAGTGTAGATAAAAATATTTAAATAATTAGTAATAATAATTAGTCATTTTAAATTAAGGTTATATATAATTATAGGTGTAATAAATTCTTTTTTCAGCACCACGCCACAAGAAAGTTCGGATTTTAACTAAAAAAAGTAAATACGACGAGAGTCACGGTGGTTCGAAAACCCTTGTTTCTGACGACCGGGGCACCCGCGGCAGCACCCACAAGCAAGACTCGGAGAAACAAGACCAGTCGATAACCGATAAGATCTCAGGCCCCGATGGAACCCTCAAGAAGACCGCTAAACGAGGGTCCTCGAAAAATTCTGAAGACTACGACAGTTTCGATGACAGTGCCGACGGGAAGACCAAGAAAAAATACTCCAGTTCCAAAGATGATTCAAAACAGTATGCAGCTAAGAAGTCTGAATATGTTGGTTCAGACGGCAGTGTGGTCCAGACTGAGGAAGCGGAAGACCAGTCGGATAGCAATTCTTCATCGACTTCTACTGTCACTACTGTTGACACTCCTGATCACTGTAAGTTTTTGTTTCGTTTATCTTCTTGTTAACCGCTGACAAAAAAAATTGTGTGTCTCTGTTTGTGGCATCGTAGCTCCAAAACGGATGGACCGATTGCAATGCAGTTTTTTTTAATCGAAAGCTACTTTAATCGGGTATCATTTTAGGTATGTTTCATGAAAATCTGTTCAGCCGTTCAAAAGTTACAGCCGTTTTTCTAATTGGAGTCGGGGGTTTTTGACGGTTAGGTTATTGTATGACTCACTTTTTCTGTTTTAGGATTTTATATTTATTTGTTTATACTTAGAGAGTAATTTCTTGAAGTTCTGAACTCATTCTAAAAATAGTTTCACTAATTGAAAGCTACACTATCCTTGAGTGAAAAGGCTAAATTTTATTTTGATAATAATAAAACGCACCAGTGAGTGGTTAAACCGCGGTGAACAACAACTAGTGTGTTTTAAAATGCTCAATATCAACCCGGAGTTTGGTATTGTGGCCGGTAGATGGTAGATAGGCCCTCCCCTATTACAAACAAAGCTTGTGCTTGACAATAAATTGATCAGAGGGAATTATCAACCACTGTACTATGATCAGCACCCCTACCGCGTAACTAAAATTGTATGAACATCGACATCGGTATTAAACTTCAATACGATAGTGAGAGCCTAAACTTTGAGCTAACTTGTAAAATAATTACCTATCATATAGTTGGGACACTTATCTTCATGATCGGTAAAAAAAATACAAGTTAGCTCAAAGTTTAGGCTCTCACTATCGTATTGAAGTTTAATACCGATGTCGATGTTCATACAATTTTAGTTACGCGGTAGACCCGCAGATGTCTAAATGGTTCGCTGATGGTGGTGTTGTATCTCGGATCGTTGAGGTCCCTTCATTATGGTTGAGCTTTTTTTTTTTTTTATTCTCGCAGCTCTTACCACAAAATTGTACTGATAAAGATTGTAATCTATTATTTTAAAAGAGTTCCCATGGAGTTTCTTGGCGATTCTTCTTCATAGGTTCCACTATTTGGAATCACGCAGCTAAAGTCTCCACATTCCATAAGTGCTTGTATTTGGTTTACATTAAATAAAAATCTATTCTAATCAAACCATTTCTTTTTACAGCTTCTTATCGTCACCAGCTTCTTGATGTGGCCTTTCCGGGTAATTAATGTTATTGTATTTTAATATTTCTAGATTTTTAAATTAGGGACATTAGGGAACACAAAAATGGAACAAAAATAACAAACACACAAAAAATAAACAAGAAATTTTAATACACAAGGCAGGGTAGGGGGCTCCGGAACAACTTTGTAAGTCATTATACATTCGGCCCTGCGCTGCCGTAATCAGATGCTTGCATTGTGACAAAAAGAAAATGGATGAACGTTGACGTACGTTCTTAAGCAAAACGCCGCCAAAAGTTGATTCGTTGCGGCTCTATACATTTGACACTCTCAAGTGTTGCGGCGCAGGAATTCTGCTAAAGAATTTACCATGGGGTACGTCACGATAAAGTACGTCACACGTTAAGGGGGGCGGGGGTCGACGAAGTGGGACATTATGTGACAAGGGGTGGGAGGGGTCATAAGTTTCGTGGCGTCACAATTCAAAATAATATTTAAAAAAAAAAAAACGAAATAAAACTAATTTCGGAACTGCTGTTTTAATATATTAATTTCTAGATGTAAAATTGGGAGGTCTCACAAATGTGATAAACTGTGACAAGGACGCGGGAGGGGTAAAAAAATCACGAAATTAGTGTGACGTACTATATGGATGACCCCTTACTAGTGATCTGCCCCCTACTACGTACGGGTGCAAATTTTTCTACTATCCTTACATTAAATATGAAACTATTTTACATATAAACCAGCAGAAATGTTCAAATTGACGATGAAAATCGCATCAAAATCTGTTGTATATTTTATGAAGTAATTAGCGACCAAACAGACAGACGCGGCTGGCGACTTTATTTTGTATACCGGATTTTTTTATGTAGTGCGCATAATTTGTGGAATGGTTCAGTCTCGGTTCCTAAATGCAACCGCAGTATTGGGATACACTTTAAAATAAAACGAAAATTTGACTTAGTATGTACCTAAATAGCGCAAGCCATACAAAATCAAATTTTTATTTTATTTTAGAGTGAATTTTACTACTGTGGTTGCATTTGGGAACGGACACTGAATCACTCTGCAAATATTGCACTACATAAAAAATTATCCTGTACAGTTATTTCATACTTATCATATTGCATTGTCATTTTCATTTTAATAATAATGTTTGTATTTCTGTATTGGATACAAAGATCTGGAAATAAACGATTTCACTCGTACAGCCGGTTATAGGCCGCGCGGCCCATGACGTCATTTGCATGACTCTTCAACATTTATTTACATTTTTATTTATTTTTATTTTCACCATTTTTATTTTTATTATTATTATTTATTTATTATATATATTTATTATTAAGCCCCCCCTATTATTTGCATTTTTTAAATCATCCGATTCGGCTATAAGTAGTTTTTAGCGCGCGTCTACGGGCCTATCGGTTCCTTTCATTTCATTTCATTGTGTGTAAACAGGATAATATTTTAAAACATTATTACTATGTTAGGTACATTCGAGCCCGGAGAATGGACCATCACGGAGATTAAATCTATGGACAACGGAAAACCTTACATTACAATGAAAATGGTGCCTAAAAGTGAGTATTCTTAATAATAATAATAATCTGACATTAAATAAAATTCTTGAACTGACCTATAACATTGAACACAATTGATTAATTTATTTGATAATAATATATTATATACTTAATGGAGTTCCTATATATGTTGTTTTATAACATTGTATCATTTGTTTTTTATTTTTTTTAATTAATAATTTACCATTGTTTGTACCCAACAAAATGAATATTTGCACACCATATGTAATGGTAGACTGTAAATAATATAAGACCATACCTTGTACACCTGCACTCTGGCAAATAAATGAATTTGAATTTGAATAAAGTTCTAAGGGAGTTATTTTTAACCGACTTCAAAAAAGGAAGAGGTTCTCAATTCGGATGTTTTTTATTTATTTATACGCAGCACTATTTGTTTCCGAGAACAAACTGACAAAATACTAATGAAACCATAGACAACAACTATATAGATTTCTTCTTTTTTTAACAGGCTCTATTTCTACCAGAACTTCGAAACATTCATCGTCAACTCACAGCTCTAAATTAGTAAAGAAATCATCAACTACTGGTAAGTTTTTCTCCTGGGGTTCGTGGCTACTGCGCATAATTATACAGGATATTTTTTATATACTGCGCATAATTTGTAGTGATTCGGTCTCTGTCCCATGCAACCGCAGTATTGGGATACACTTTAAAACAAAACGGAAATTCGACTTAGTATGGGGGACACGCATTATTTACTATAGTCCGCGCGGAACTAGATGGCCGCGCCTTAGGTGAGGGCGGCGGGTTGCCTAGCGTTGACGGCCGCGGCGCCGCGTACTGAGTAATGACAGCAAGTACCCCGCCCCTCCGTCCCGTCGCTTACATACCTAAAGCGCGGCCAACTAGTTCCGCGCGGACTATAGCGCAAGCCATACAAAATCAATTTTTTTATTTCATTTTGGAGTGAATTTTGGTGCTGCTATTGCATTTGGGAACATACACTGAATAATTCTGCAAATTTTGCGCACTACATAAAAAAATTTCCTGTATATCTCTACGAACACACTCAATGCCACCAAAGCGTTAGTTGCGTTCTAAGGTTTTTCCAGGTGCAGCGGGTCTACCGCGTAACTAAAATAATTGTAATGAACATCGAAATCGGTATTAAACTTCAATACGATCGTGAGAGCCTAAACTTTGAGCTAACTTGTATTTTTTTACCGATCATGAAGATAGGAGTCCCAAATATATGATTGGTAATTTTTTTACAAGTTAGCTCAAAGTTTAGGCTCTCACGATCGTATTGAAGTTTAATACCAATGTCGATGTTCATTACAATTTTAGTTACGCGGTAGACCCGCAGGTGCACAAATGCGCTTGGCGCGTTGAGAATATTTCAGCAAAATTTCATAAATTAAGTTGTATTTTTCATTGATAGTTACATTTATCAGTATAATTACTTGATAAGCTTCCAAATTTTCAACAGACGCGGCTACTGAACCATTAAAACGTGACAGTGCGCCAGTCGCGTTGATCTGTCGCATAAATGCATAAATATAAAGATAAAAATAATAGTTATTTGTTATACAAGGCTGCAAAGTTGTTATTTGGCACGAGTGCTTGTATTGAATACCGAGCAAGCGAAATACTCTAAGATTGAACCACGAGCGAAGCAAAAGGTTCAAAAATAGAGTCCTGAGCGTAGCGAGGGATTCAAAGGCACGAGACGCAAATAATTTTACAGCCGTGCGAAACACACAACTTTTCAGCTCACTACAGCGAGGAAAATACTTCTTCTTCTTCTTAGAGTGCCTCTCCGACTAGCGAAGGTTGGCAGTCAGCTCTGCATATTTCTTTCTGTCTCTTGCGAGGCGAAACAGTTGTGCAGCACTCGAGACTCCAGGAAAATCCTAGATGCAAGAAAAACAATTCGCTGAAATTTTATTTTATTTTTTATTACGATGTTTATTTTATTTTATTTATTTATTTTATGGGCATCTTATTGCTAACAGTTTTAAGTCCATGCACAATAAGAGACAATGTTGGTCCCATAGAGAAAGTTGTTCAGTTTGATGGTCTGATCCACACCCTTAAATATGACCACGCATTTCTAATACACATTGTCGAGGGGACGAACGGGAATACACGGTTTAATCAAAGTTTATTGTTTACAGGAACACAGCCAGCTCTTGACGTAGTTTGGGTGTCACCAGCTGCAGTTGCACCTTCCGCACCAGGTAACAGGCTCTCAGAATAATATCTCATTAAGATTTATTAATCACAATCTATGCCCGCCTGCACGTCCGCGCAGTACGATAGCCCAAGCCAAAGAGTATAGTAATTTAAGCTATTCTGTAAGTACTAGACATGAGTCAGATATATCAAAACGAATCTAAAATCCGATTTCAGTAACAAATCGTATCGTATCGATAATCCGAACTGGACAAACCGATTTCACAAAACTACGGCAAACTAAATCGACCTCACAATCCAAACTACACCCACAATCCAAATCTACAAATCCAAACTGCACCGCGCAATCGTTTGCTACACACAGTCACAAACCTGAAACCAAAGAAATTCGCTTCCTCTCTTTCTAACTAAGCCAGCGTTCGGTAGAATAAAAAGACAAGGCGAATTTCACTATATTTGATAGATTTGGATTTTGGGGGTTTCATTGAAAAATAAAACTACACCGGGAAGTAATAAGATCTAATTTAGATTGTTATCATTGTGATGATTCTCGACGATCGAAACTGTGAGCCGGAGCCGCTCCTGAAATCGATTTCTAAAAACGAACTTTGAAATCGATTTTAAAATCTGAAATCGGATATCTATCCGATTGCGTAAAAATCCAAAAACGCCCATGTCTAGTAAGTACATATCGCATCTCGATTCGAATCTCATCCTTGCCGTTTCACCGACAAGATAACAGACAAATAAGACAGAATCGGTCGTTTACAATTAATTTTTGTACTATAAAACGACCGATTTCATTATAAACGTCTGTTATTTCGTCGATGAACATGGTCCTTAATGATAATGATGAAGGATAATGAACATGTAACATACAGTGCCACAAGCTTATCTGACTCGGTGACCAAAATTGGAACTAACGTCGCTACAGAACAAAAATGACTTCAAAATGTATTTTTTGTAGGGAGATGACATTGGTAAAGGCGACGGCAGCGACGCCATGACCGGCGGATCTACCGCGTAACTAAAATTGTAATGAACATCGACACTGGTATTAAACTTCAATACGATCGTGGGAGACTAAACTTCGAGCTACCTTGTATTTTTTTTATCGATCATGAAGATAGGAGTCCCAAATTCATGATAGTTAATTTTTCTACAAGTTTGCTCAAAGTTTAGGCTCTCACGATCGTATTGAAGTTTAATACCAGCGTCGATGTTCGTTACAATTTTAGTTACACGGTAGACCCGCGGGTCAGATAAGTTTGTGGGACTGTAATAACAGGAGCTGTGAACATGACTAGACCATGTTCATAGCTTCGTTAATAAGTTATTGTAAGTCAATTAGTCAAATATAGAAAGAAAGAAAGAAAGAAAGAAAAATAACTTTTTCCACATAGGACAACACAAGAGTTACAAGAAATTAACAACACAAAAGTAATATTCTACATTGGTAAATATACCTAAATGTACTGTCGAGCAATATCAATCTAAAATAAAGTGAGATGCGAATCCAAAAGCGAGTTGTTCTTAAAGAATAGCTATGCAGTCATCCCTTAGCAGTTAAAATTTAGAAAATACTGTCTTAGCGAATGCGTACATCAATTGCAATTTTCAATAGAGGAAAAGAATAACTAATATTTTGCTCGAGACTTGGCTGGGGCACTGCCGTGCCCCCAGATACTAGGTACTATACCTTTCAAGTTTATTAGATTTTTTGTGCTTGAGATTTCGTAAAACAAACAATTTCTACACTAAAAACTATTAGGGTACTTGCCACACAGATAAATGGTCAATTTATATTTTCGCAAAAATATAACCTTCATTCATTTCAAACGGTAATTCAAAACGAACATTAAGTTATAAGTATCGACACATAATTATTATCGAAATTAGCCAAACATTTACAAAAATATAATATTTTGGTTTTCATTCGACCAGTACTACGACCAGACACAACTGACCCAGTGCGACCAGTACAATCAGGCGACGGAGTCGGATCCCAAACAACAGTCATCGATGAAGGGGACTCAGGTGATACGGGATCACCTGGTGCCAGCGCAGTCCGTAGCAGGAATCCATGGAGTACAAGAACTGGAGGTACCGGCGCCAGCACATTCAACCTTGTTACCAAAGGCCCTTATGTCATTGACGATTACCACTCAAGAAAACCAAGTGACGGAGGCAAATCACAATTACTTGTCATTGATGGAGGGAAATCAAAGGGTAAAGGAGACGAACCAGCCCCATTTGAAGCAGATGAAGCAGAACTATCAGAAGAAAGTGACGAAGTTCCAGAAGGAGTTATTGCCGACCCAGCCCCAGCTGTCGTAAGTGATAAGGAACCAGGCTCGGAAGATGCCGTAGATGAAGCTGCTCCCGAAAACCCAGTTAAAGAATCGGATGAAACACACCCTGTAGATAAAACTGGTAAAGAACCGGTGTACGATATTAGTGACTCGCTCTCTGTAGAGAAACCAATGCGGGTTAAAGGAGACAAACCAGCCCCAGTTGAAGCAGATGAAGCAAAACAATCAGAAGAAACTGATGATAAAACAGCTCCAAGTGACGAAAGCCCTAATGTCACTGACAAATCCTACTCAAAAAAACCAAGTGACGGAGGCACATCAGAAGAACCTGTCATCGCTGGAGGGTCCACAGGCATGTATGAGTCAAATGTCGACTCGGTCTCTGTAGAGGAACCAATGCGGGTTAAAGGAGACAAACCAGCCCCAGTTGAAGCAGATGAAGCAAAACAATCAGAAGAAACTGATGACGAAAGAGCTCCAAGTGACGCAGGCCCTAATGTTACTGACAAATCCCACTCAAAAAATCCAAGTGACGGAGGCACATTGGAAGAACTTGTCATCGATGGCGGGGTCACAGATATGTCTGGGTTAACTGTCGTCAGTGCTTCCAGTCACAGTGATCCGCAGCGTACAATCACTGGAGGTACCGCCATTAACACACATAACTTCGTTACCAAAGGCCCTAGTGTTATTAATAAATCCCAGTCAGGAAAACCAAGTGACGGAGGCACATTGGAAGTACTTGTCATCGATGGAGGGGTCACAGACAAGTCCAAGTCAACCGTCATCAGTACTACCAGTCACAGTAATCCGCAGGGTACAAGCACTGGAGGTACCGGCGTCAACACAGAAAACCTTGTTACCAAAGACCCTAGTGTTGTTTACGTATCTAAGTCAAGAAGACCAGATTCGGTCGCTGTAGAGAACACAGTGCGGGTTAAAGGAGACAAACCAGCCCCAGTTGAAGGAGATGAAGCAAAACTATCAGAAGAAAGTGACGAAGTTCCAGAAGGAGTTATTGCTGACGCAGCCCCAGCTGTCGTAAGTGATAACGAACCAGGCTCGGAAGATGCCGTAGATGAAGCTGCTCCCGAAAACCCAGTTAAAGAATCGGATGAAACACGCCCTGTAGATAAAACTGGTAAAGATCCGGTGTACGATATCAGTGACTCGGTCTCTGTAGAGAAACCAGTGCGGGTTAAAGGAGACAAACCAGCCCCAGTTGTAGTAGATGAAGCAAAACAATCAGAAGAAACTGATGACGAAAGAGCTCCAAGTGACGCAGGCCCTAATGTTACTGACAAATCCCACTCAAAAAAACCAAGTGACGGAGGCACATTGGAAGAACTTGTCATCGATGGCGGGGTCACAGATATGTCTGGGTTAACTGTCGTCAGTGCTTCCAGTCACAGTGATCCGCAGCGTACAAGCACTGGAGGTACCGCCATTAACACACATAACTTCGTTACCAAAGGCCCTAGTGTTATTAATAAATCCCAGTCAGGAAAACCAAGTGACGGAGGCACATTGGAAGTACTTGTCATCGATGGAGGGGTCACAGACAAGTCCAAGTCAACCGTCATCAGTACTACCAGTCACAGTAATCCGCAGGGTACAAGCACTGGAGGTACCGGCGTCAACACAGAAAACCTTGTTACCAAAGACCCTAGTGTTGTTTACGTATCTAAGTCAAGAAGACCAGATTCGGTCGCTGTAGAGAACACAGTGCGGGTTAAAGGAGACAAACCAGCCCCAGTTGAAGGAGATGAAGCAAAACTATCAGAAGAAAGTGACGAAGTTCCAGAAGGAGTTATTGCTGACGCAGCCCCAGCTGTCGTAAGTGATAACGAACCAGGCTCGGAAGATGCCGTAGATGAAGCTGCTCCCGAAAACCCAGTTAAAGAATCGGATGAAACACGCCCTGTAGATAAAACTGGTAAAGATCCGGTGTACGATATCAGTGACTCGGTCTCTGTAGAGAAACCAGTGCGGGTTAAAGGAGACAAACCAGCCCCAGTTGAAGCAGATGAAGCAAAACTATCAGAAGAAAGTGACGAAGTTCCAGAAGGAGTTATTGCCGACGCAGCCCCAGCTGTCGTAAGTGATAAGGAACCAGGCTCGGAAGATGCCGTAGATGAAGCTGCTCCCGAAAACCCAGTTAAAGAATCGGATGAAACACACCCTGTAAATAAAACTGGTAAAGATCCGGTGTACGATATCAGTGACTCGGTCTCTGTAGAGGAACCAGTGCGGGTTAAAGGAGACAAACCAGCCCCAGTTGAAGCAGATGAAGCAAAACTATCAGAAGAAATTGACGAAGTTCCAGAAGGAGTTATTGCCGACCCAGCCCCAGCTGTCGTAAGTGATAAGGAACCAGGCTCGGAAGATGCCGTAGATGAAGCTGCTCCCGAAAACCCAGTTAAAGAATCAGATGAAACACGCCCTGTAGATAAAACTGGTAAAGATCCGGTGAAGGATAACAGTGACTCGGTCCCTGTAGAGGAACCAGTGCGGGTTAAAGGAGACAAACCAGCCCCAGTTGAAGGAGATGAAGCAAAACTATCAGAAGAAAGTGACGAAGTTCCAGAAGGAGTTATTGCTGACGCAGCCCCAGCTGTCGTAAGTGATAACGAACCAGGCTCGGAAGATGTCGTAGATGAAGCTGCTCCCGAAAACCCAGTTAAAGAATCGGATGAAACACGCCCTGCAGATAAAACTGGTAAAGATCCGGTGTACGATATCAGTGACTCGGTCTCTGTAGAGGAACCAATGCGGGTTAAAGGAGACAAACCAGCCCCAGTTGTAGTAGATGAAGCAAAACAATCAGAAGAAACTGATGACGAAAGAGCTCCAAGTGACGCAGGCCCTAATGTTACTGACAAATCCCACTCAAAAAAACCAAGTGACGGAGGCACATTGGAAGAACTTGTCATCGATGGCGGGGTCACAGATATGTCTGGGTTAACTGTCGTCAGTGCTTCCAGTCACAGTGATCCGCAGCGGATAAGCACTGGAGGTACCGCCATCAACACACATAACTTCGTTACCAAAGGCCCTAGTGTTATTAATAAATCCCAGTCAGGAAAACCAAGTGACGGAGGCACATTGGAAGTACTTGTCATCGATGGAGGGGTCACAGACAAGTCCAGGTCAACCGTCATCAGTACTACCAGTCACAGTAATCCGCAGGGTACAAGCACTGGAGGTACCGCCGTCAACACAGAAAACCTCGTTACCAAAGACCCTAGTGTTGTTTACGTATATAAGTCAAGAAGACCAGATTCGGTCGCTGTAGATAACACAGTGCGGGTTAAAGGAGACAAACCAGCCCCAGTTGAAGCAGACGAAGCAAAACTATCAGAAGAAAGTGACGAAGTTCCAGAAGGAGTAATTGCTGACGCAACCCCAGCTGTCGTAAGTGATAAGGAACCAGGCTCGGAAGATGCCGTAGATGAAGCTGCTCCCGAAAACCCAGTTAAAGAATCGGAAGAAACACGCCCTGTAGATAAAACTGGTAAAGATCCGGTGTACGATATCAGTGACTCGGTCTCTGTAGAGAAACCAGTGCGGGTTAAAGGAGACAAACCAGCCCCAGTTGAAGCAGATGAAGCAAAACTATCAGAAGAAAGTGACGAAGTTCCAGAAGGAGTTATTGCCGACGCAGCCCCAGCTGTCGTAAGTGATAAGGAACCAGGCTCGGAAGATGCCGTAGATGAAGCTGCTCCCGAAAACCCAGTTAAAGAATCGGATGAAACACACCCTGTAAATAAAACTGGTAAAGATCCGGTGTACGATATCAGTGACTCGGTCTCTGTAGAGGAACCAGTGCGGGTTAAAGGAGACAAACCAGCCCCAGTTGAAGCAGATGAAGCAAAACTATCAGAAGAAATTGACGAAGTTCCAGAAGGAGTTATTGCCGACCCAGCCCCAGCTGTCGTAAGTGATAAGGAACCAGGCTCGGAAGATGCCGTAGATGAAGCTGCTCCCGAAAACCCAGTTAAAGAATCAGATGAAACACGCCCTCTAGATAAAACTGGTAAAGTTCCGGTGTACGATATCAGTGACTCGGTCTCTGTAGAGGAACCAGTGCGGGTTAAAGGAGACAAACCAGCCCCAGTTAAAGCAGATGAAGCAAAACAATCAGAAGAAACTGTCGAAGTTCCAGAAGTAGTTATTGCGGACCCAGCCCCAGCTGTCGTAAGTGATAAGGAACCAGGCTCGGAAGATACCGTAGATGAAGCTGCTCCCGAAAACCCAGTTAAAGAATCGGATGAAACACGGCCTGTAGATAAAACTGGTAAAGATCCGGTGAAGGATAACAGTGACTCGGTCCCTGTTGAGGAACCAGTGCGGGTTAAAGGAGACAAACCAGCCCCAGTTGAAGCAGATGAAGCAAAACAATCAGAAGAAACTGACGAAGTTCCAGAAGTAGTTATTGCGGACCCAGCCCCAGCTGTCGTAAGTGATAAGGAACCAGGCTCGGAAGATACCGTAGATGAAGCTGCTCCCGAAAACCCCGTTAAAGAATCGGATGAAACACGCCCTGTAGATAAAACTGGTAAAGATCCGGTGTACGATATCAGTGACTCGGTCTCTGTAGAGGAACCAGTGCGGGTTAAAGGAGACGAACCAGCCCCAGTTGAAGCAGATGAAGCAAAACTATCAGAAGAAAGTGACGAAGTTCCAGAAGAAGTTATTGCCGACGCAGCGCCAGCTGTCGTTAGTGATAAGGAACCAGGCTCGGAAGATGCCGTAGATGAAGCTGCTCCCGAAAACCCAGTTAAAGAATCGGATGAAACACTTCCTGTGGATAAAACTGGTAAAGATCCGGTGTACGATATCAGTGACTCGGGTACCGCTAGATCTTTGCGTCCCATCAGGCCGTGCCGTTGTTCTACTACTGGTTGTCGGCACACCAAGCATAGACGCCCAAGAATCTCAATCATCATTCCGCGAAAGTGTTGCAAGAATACCGTTTGCTTCTGTGCTGATCATGTTAAATTTTTCCCTAAGTATATACGAAAACTGATCAGAACTTAAGCGAAACTGTACGAACGATGCGATGGCGAAGCTACGAACCAAGCGAACCCTGAAGAAGAAACGCCTACCTATAGTATTTTATTATGTATGTATTTATTTATATCGAGCAAATCATAAACCCCTAATCTGATTAGGATGAAAAAAAATACAGATTATTGTTTTTAAATAAATTTATTTTATATTTATTATTAAAAAAAATTGCTGTTTTTATTTATGGCCTCAAGAACTGCGAGCTTTCTTGGCAATAACCTAACCGTCAAAAACCTGGCTGGGTGGTGGCGTCGTAGCTCCAAATCGGTTGGACCGATTTCAATGAAGTTTTTTTAATTGAAAGTTAGAAAGAAAGAAAGAAAAAACGTTTATTAGACATCACAAAGTAACCGACACCGAAACAATAAAATAAAACATAAAAAAAATTAAGAAAATAAAAAAATAATTAACATATAAAATAAAAAACAACAATTAAAATTAATACATTTAATTCGGCAAAGCAGGCTCGGTGTCGTTATGGTGTGTCTAATAGGCCTCAGCTCAGCAAAAAGCTGCAGCTAGCTGCAGCGCTGATTTTCAGCTGAAGCCCCATGTGGCAGACGAACGATATACATTAACTATTGATATAATACATAAATATTAATATATCAATAGTTTTACAAGCATATATTCATGTCTATTCATCATTCAAGTTAGTTTAATCGAGTATCATTTTAGCTATGTTTCATGAAAATCTGTTCAGCCGTTCAAAAGTTACGGCTCTTTTTTCTATTTGGAATCGGGGGGGCTTTTGACGGTTAGGCTATTTTTATTTTATTACCTATTTAAAAAGCCGAAAAAAATTAACATCTTGTTTAAGCTTTGTGCATAAAAACATTGTCGAATTAAACTTCAATAAAGTCGATCCACCACAAGTTTTGTCCTCTTTCTAGCAGCCGTTATCATGAATACTGCTATCTCTGTCTAAAGAAACGATGACGCATGACTATTTCAATAACAAGGTAGGTAAAATAGAACTGTGTTGCCAGTTTATTGAGAATGGTTGGCACCTGGGAAATTTTCAGATACATGGGTTATTATTTTCGTTTCGACAATTTTACTATATAAAATCACTATTTCTTTATTATGGGATAAATGGTTCCACAAGGGGCATATTGAAGAAGGGTAATACTTATCAATTATGAACAACTTTTACCAACACAGAAATCACGAAAAAAAAAACTGCTGTTCCCACTCCATAAACTGCACTCCATAAAGACAAAAAGACACTGCCTACCATAATAAGTATTAAATAATACAAACGTTAAAACGTCTGTAATATCAGTTAATTTAAGTCTTAGGGTGAGGTGGCCAATCACAAACATCATTTAACTTGACAATACAACCCTACCCTGTAAGAAACATCTGTGCACGCCACTGGCTGTGCCATAAACTAAACAAAAAAAAAGAAAGAAAGAAAATGTTTTTATAACTATTACTTTTCCTGCTAGTCTGCATCATCCCACTGCTGGGAAAATGCCTTTCCCCATGATATCCATACATTTAATCGGTAATATTGAATTATTTGTATGGAACATCAGATTTTTCTTTAACTATCGGACCAATCATGAATTGGTCCGATAGTAAAAGTTGTACATAATCGATAAGTACAATACCCTTCTTCATATCAACCAGTCATTCCTGTTTATACAACGTGTTGATTTATGTAATATTTTTCTCAAGTTGTTTTGAAAGCAACATTGACACCACACATCATAACTAATAATAATTTGTGGCGTATATCATGGCCCCATCTCCATCTTATGAACGTGTTGGCAACACTGCCACCGTAACACACGCTCTCTTGGCTTCTGTTCAGAAAGACGCCATTACAGCCATTGTAAATTATTACCTATATCCTATTAATTGTTTGTACAATAATTGTTTGCTATATAATTAAATTACCTCATCACTTTTCTGTACGTTAACACAGAAACTCGACCGTAATAAAAATGTGGTATTGATGACTTCACATCATAGTCAAACACCAAATTGGTGACCCCGACGTGATATGAATTTTGAAAAGCAATTATAAACTAATACAAAAAAAAATGTCTCTTATAACAAATTAATAGCCTTTCAACCGTCGATATATTGATATAATATGGAGAAAAGATTTGTATTTTTGTTTGTAATTTATAATAATATAAAGGGAAAGGATTTGTATTTTTGTTTAAAATGTACAGGACCGATCTTAAATATTATTTCACCAGTGGAATGCTATATTATCATTGAGAAAATTAGGCAATTTTTTTTTTAAAACAGTTTATTTTATTAAAAATTTGACAATTATAAACTATACTAAACGTACCTATCACTTTCTTTGTCTATTGAAACAGAAAGAGACAAACGCCAGTCCTGTCAAAGTGCGCAGCAGAGTCGAAACCGAAACTTTATGTAATTTCATTTTTATTCATAATTTTACATTTGTCAGACAGGCGTTGTTGTGTTTGTGTTATATTCTTTGAATTCTCTCAATTGATCTACCCAATGGTAGTTTTATGATATTTTTAAAGCTAAATAAATACATCTACGTATATTAAAGCTCTGTGATACTACTTTTATATTTTTAACATCGCTCTAGTAATGTTTAATATTAGTCAAAGAAATCGATAGCCGTTGACACACACACACACATACACACACACACACACATTGACTAAGGCTTACATTCAGAGACGACAGAAACGAGTCTAAGCGTGAACTTACGCTTCCTTATGTCAATTTTACGAACAAATTTTGATAGATGGAAGCGTAAGTTCACGCTTAGACTCGTTTCTGTCGTCTCTGAATGTAAGCCTAAGTGTCTACCAAAAAATTAACGAAGAATGTGAGAATGTGTTCAGAAATATCAACAAACTAATTCGATCCTTACATTAAATATGAAAGTATTATGCATCTTAACATTCCGAAAGAAATGCTTAAAATGATGGTGAAAACCCACTCAAAGTGAAAACCGCATCAAAATCCGTTGCGTGGTTTAGGAGCAGTTAGCGGGGATATACAGACAGACAGACAGATATGGAAAGCGACTTTGTTTTTTTACTATGTAAAGATAGAGATAGGGACAATTAAATACTAATAAAATTTAACTTAAATAACTACCAAAACTAAATAAACTAGTAAAACAAAAATTACGATATTTACAGTACTTGTTTCGGCAGAACAACCGAGGAATGGCGAAATATAATTACGTATACTGGCAACTCCATGCAGGTAGGTATATGTTCATCACTTCACACTTGACGTAAACTGACACTTCTACTCGTGCGCATGTCATGAGGTACTCGCGAAAAGTGTTCAATCAAAACAACAAAGTACCAAATTCATGAGAATACCGCGCCCGGATCCTATCAGTGTTTGCCGAGATAATTGATTGTGCCACACTGGATTTATGTGTTGTGATATATCAAAAAAACTGTGAATAATTTCGCTGGATTTCTATATTGCAATTCCCTTTGCGTGCTGAGTACTAAGGTGAGTGTCCCACATTACGTCTTCACTTTTTTATTTGCAATTTAAATAGCTAACGAGAATGTCCACTTGGGATGAATTGTCAAAAAGAATGTGTTTAAAAAAAAACGAAGAAAATTCAAAAGAAGAATGTATTTTTGGCGGTGAAAGGCAACTCGTTGAGTATTGAATAGTTCGGAATTCTCAGAAAAATTATGCTATTTTTAGAACATTCCGTCAGATACCGTGTTCAACACGAAATGTACACAAACATAAACTTTATTTTTCCATCATTTTGCTCTTGCATAAATGTAGATCCACATAAAACATAGTCCATATTGCAGAACGACTTTCAACAGTTATTTCTACTTGAATACAGCATAGCTATTCTTTATGAAAGCGTCACATCGCGACTTTCGTCTCTATCCGTAACTGGTTGCCTGTATGTTAGGGAATTGTTTTATACTAATAGGTACAGCCGCGCAAGCCCTTAGTTTGTTAAAAAAAATTACAGCTTTCTACTGGCAACTGGCTGGCAATCACGAGCTATCCTGTAAAAACAATCCGTGTCTCAATTCAGATTTTACTCTTATTGTCGGTTCATATTTGATGAATAGATACATGATAATAATGTAACATAATAACAGGAGCTGTGAACATGACTAACTTTGTGCAAAATTTATTATTAGTCTGTGATGTGGATGGTGTTCGTGTTCATTCATTCTTTTACTTTTGGTGCTATAATATAGTGCCACAAACTTATCTGACCCGGTGACCAAAATTGCAACTAACATCGTTACGGAACAAAATTGACATCAAAAGTAATTTTTGTATGGAGATGACATTGGTAAAAGCGATGCCATGACCGGGTCAGATAAGTTTGTGGCACTATATAATATGTAGGCACTTAAAGTGCCACAAACTTGTCTGACCCGGTGACCAAAATTGGAACTAACGTCGCTACAGAACAAAAATTACTTCAAAATGACATTTTTGTAGGGAGATGACATTGGTAAAAGGGACGGCAGCGTCATCATGACACTGTAGTAGTATATTATGTCTCTGTTAAATATTCATATAAATATTATACATCATCATTAATTGATTGTTTACATGCTTCTATAACAATGCCAATATGGTTCAAAAAGCTTTGAGTATCTATAGGTACTCAAAGGCAATTAATGTTGCAATATTTTAACACACAGGAGTCATTACACATAGGTACAAGGCTTTTAACAATATTTACCTTTGCCAGTACACCTTTAGAAATGTTCTAAGAAACCATAAATGCAAACATTGTTTATTTAAATTAGTTGGCAACTTTAATCAAAAATCTACTACCACAAATACCTTTTAATCTCTGTCTACGCTTTTAATATTATTTACATTGAATTGTCTATAGCACATAACATATAGTTAAAGATAAAATCTTATTTTTGACAAGTACTACTAAGTGATAACCTCTTCACCTTGTTTAATTAATCAGCTTTACATTAGGATACATTCCAATGCCCTTAAGATACCACAATAAATTAATTTAAGGTTGGCAATTAGCAGCTTTTGCCATAATATATATCAATTCCTCAATTATGAGATTTTTCAATCGCCAGTTATATCTAAAACTTAGGGATTAAATTTGAATTTTTGACAGCTTTCCTATACAAAATCTGTCAAGTGTCAAATATAGGTATTCGATAGATAAAACATCTGGCAATTGAAAATTCAGCCCTAAGAGTGATATTCGAATCGAGATGCGAGATGATCTAACAGAATAGTATTCAGTTTTTAGTACATTTTGTGTTAGAACGCATGCGATAATGCGTCCTAATACAAAATGTACTAAAATAGATCTGCGATATTATCGACCGATAATACGGCGACTGTGTGTGCCTTAAAGGTTACCCCACACAGCCGCATTATAACGCCGATATAATCGCAGCGATATCAGGTTTTATTACATTTGTATACGCATACGATCTTACAAACTGCTGCGATAATGCGTCCTAATACAAAATGCAGTGTTACCAACTCTCAAAAATATTTATCCCCAAAGTTAAAGCTAAAATCCCCCAAAAAAAAAACTGTAAGCATAATAAATAATTTGTAACAATATAAAATAATTAAATCGTTTTCAAAAAGTTTTCAGCCAGCTGCGTCACATTCATTATAAACTTCACAGTAAAAATCATGTGTAAAAAAACCCCTAAAAATACCCCTAAAAAAATCCCATCCCATTTATTTACCTCCTAAATTTGGGGGGAAAACCCCTAAGTTGGGAACCCTGACAAAATGTACTAAAATAGATCTGCGATATTATCGACCGATAATACCGCGTCTGTGTGCCTTAGTACAGCCACAAAATTGTTACGCATTACACCCGTAATTATATCGATGACTCCACCATTGTGTACTACGATAATACGAACGCCAGGCATTATGCGTGAACGAGATAGAAATTACGCATCAAACGTCAGCGAAAGAGCAAGCGATAGTTAGCCCGCATACCGTTATGCAGGTGCGGGGTGCATCTGGTGCAAATATGTAATTGATGACTGATGAGACGCCATCTATATACATAATAATTATGTACTATGGACTTGTTGACTATTTATTGTTTGAAAATGTCTTAGATAAAAATCCCCGACTCAGACTAGAATAAAAAGAGCTGTAACTTTTGAACGGTTGAACAGATTTTCATGAAACATAGCTATGATGATACCCGATTAAACTAGCTTTCAATTAAAAAAATTGCATTGAAATCGGTCCATCCGTTATGAAGCTACGATGCCAGAGACACATATACACAGATCTACAGATCCTTCATAAAAAAACCATTAATTATTTATTGTCATTCTTACATTGCCGTTGATAAAAAGGATTGAAGCATGCAAATTGCAGTCCTTGTATTTAAGGAAAGTCAAAGGTTTAAAAACCTTATTATAGCCTCACATCTCCATACATCCTTCTTGTAGGCGGACGCGGAATAACAAGCGTTAAAACTTACAAATCAATAAAAAGGTTGTCTGTGGATTTTCCCTTGGCCTCTACAAATTAGGACGAATGTGACAAAAAGATATTTTTTTAAAATATAATTATGGATTTACTATCGCCTTCCACAGGCAGAACCACGAATTAAAAAAAAAATACTGTCGTAAATTGTGGATAAATACCGCCAAAATTTTCGCAATAACAAAACAAAAATCACGTCATTGTCTATGGAATTTTTACGCGTGTCACTACATTACGGTACGATTATTTAAAAAACGATAAATAATCTAATTGGTGACCTTGGTGATGGTAAATGCATTATTGCATGATCTTATGACACCAGTCCGATATCGAGTCTAGGTAAAACCAAGTACGTAGCAGTCACGCATTTGATCCCTGTTAAGGTAAGCACAGTTGCAATGAATGCCAGACACTGACCTAAATAATAATATTATCTACAATTACAACTAGCTACTCGCTCGTCCTCGTCGGCTAAGGGTAGGTATGGTAGATAGGGAAGCTAGGTAGGGTAGGTATGGTAGATAGGGAAGCTAGGTAGGGTAGGTATGGTAGATAGGGAAGGTAGGTAGGGTAGGTATGGTAGATAGGGAAGGTAGGTAGGGTAGGTATGGTAGATAGGGAAGCTAGGTAGGGTAGGTATGGTAGATAGGGAAGGTAGGTAGGGTAGGTATGGTAGATAGGGAAGGTAGGTAGGGTAGGTATGGTAGATAGGGAAGGTAGGTAGGGTAGGTATGGTAGATAGGGAAGGTAGGTGCACTCACTGTTCTTTTATTAGCGGTATGAAGTTCGCCGGGTCAGCTAGTTATCTTATAAAATATAGGTACTTAGGTATTTACTATTTGGGATACCTACCAATAGTCAATAGTCATTTATTAGTAATTGTTGATTACATGTCAATAGGTACATACATCGCGTTCGAAATAAAATCTAATAATATACCGGTCAATGAAAAATAATAATAAACATGTCAAAAAATATGTCATATAAAACAAAGTAAATAACCAATCGTTAAAAATTAAATAATTCAATGTCAATACAAATAATGTCAATAAAATAATAAAATTAAATCAAATGTAAATAATAATAATAAAAATAATACAGATCAATAATACAGTATTCTACCTAAAAAAATAGAACTATACAAGTACCAATAATTGTCTGAATTTTTTTGAATGGTTATAGTTACTTCTGGGTCATTCCATAGTGACGGGTGGGACATTTTGACCCATTTTTTGATACACTTTTATATTTCTAGGCGTTACAAAAGTATATATTACATTATGTAGTATGTGATAGTATTCCCAGATAACTGTTTCATATGATAGTGCAGTTTAAAATCTAAGTTTTTGCCTTTAAGATAGTTAAAATCACTGATTTCTAACTGTGACGGGTGGTACACGAAAATCCCTACCATCATTAGATACATGTGGTTGACAATGAAATTTAGATCAACTAGGCCAATTTCAGCCTTTATTTTGGATTAGTACGATAGTTGAATAATGTTGCTATTAATATTTCGAAAGAAATATGTAAAAATACAAGTCTATATTTTTTTATGAGCCTTTAAAATTGTGACGGGTGGGACATGGATTTGTGACCGGTGGGACGAGTAAGCAATTCAATGAATAAACTGCCAAATGTGTGTCGGAAAAAGCAAATGCTCGTCTTGTGCAGTCATTATAATATTGTTTGAATATAATAGTTATCAAAGAAATGGAAAAATCATAATTTATTTTAGTACAAAGATTTTTGACAAAGTTATTTGTGCGGTTTTCTAGGAACATATGGTATGCAGCGAACTTATTGATAACTTGGTACACCATATCTGTAAAACTAATGAGTAGAAGTTTTTCTAGGGTATTTTAACTGTAAATGCTATTCTTTTCAAATCAAGACCTTCATTTTAGCCCATTTCTGTCTGTCCACAGATCTCTAGTTAAATATCTTTTGTAATTCATCCTTTTTCACTTTAATTTCTCTTTCGACCTTGGTTTTTCGTATTAGTTGTCCTCTTTTATGGGGCTATAAATCATTTTTTAACAAGACTTACGTCTCTCATCCATAACATGCAACTTAAAACAGAAATTAAAATAATGACACTGCACAGTTAAAAAAATAACGTAAATAATAGGATAATCTGACTTAAACATATTTTTTTGTTATTATTAAAGCATTTGCACATTGTCGTTTCAATTTATTAAAAGCTATTTATATTGCAAACTGGTTAAAATCCAGATTCTAGTATATTATATACTAAAAAAAGGTTTTATTTAACTTTTAAGAATTTTAACACCCTTCCAGTGACGGGTGGGACAGCAATTCAAAGCTTATTAACTCGGTTAAATGATTGAATTAGGTGTCAAAAGTAATTTTAATGGTTAGGTTTAAGGTTAATTGTTACTTCTGGAAAGTAATTAATTGATAGCTTTTATAGTTATTGGTTTAATTAAACTAATGCATGTTTTCATGGGACGGGTGGGACAGAAGACATTGATCACTTCAAGTAGCAATAATTTAAAAAATATTATACTTTTATTGATTTTTTCTGCTTCAAACACAAGATGAATAATATATCTATACTAATATTATACATTAGAATGATTGCTTTAAGCCAAATAGCCAAAAAAGAGTTGCCAATTTCGTTTAAATAAACATCACATAATTGTGGATTGAGAGTCAATGTTCAGTTAAGAAAAAAATATATATTGAGAGTTTTATTAATGATAATTCATATTGTTCCATCAGCTATGATCCTTATACTATACTTTGAGCCTAACAGGTAATTGAATATAGCAAGTTTACTTTTTACTTGTCAGGTGTCATCTTCCATGGAATGACCCTTCTGTACGCCTTTTCAGGTTTATCAATTTCCTAGGGACCCGTCCCCGGCTTCGTACGGATGAAATTTCTCTACTATCCTTACATTAAATATGAAAGTATTATACATAAAAATCTTCCGGAAGAAATACTTAAAATGATCGTGAAAACCGCATCAAAATCTGTTGCGTGGTTTAGGCGGAGTTAGCGGATATACAGACAGACGAACGCGGAAAGTGGCTTTATTGTATACTATGACTATGATGAATAAAAGCATTTTAATTATGTTTTTTTACGTTTATTTGTTGATTGGAATTTCACTGTTATTGTTGATATTTTACGATTTAACTTAATTAATAATGAAGCTGTGAACATGCTCTAGTAATGTATTAACTATTAAATTACACGTTTATTATCGTATGTTAATTCATCAAATATCATCCGACAATAAAAAAAAAAAAAAAAAAACAATAAAGTGAGATTCGAATCGAGATGCGAAATGTTCTTTCAGAATAACTCGTGATTGCCAGCCAGTTGCCAGTCGTAAGCTGTCATTTTTTAAACAAAGTAAAGCTTGCGCGACGGGTAGTTATCAGTATAAAACAATTCCCTAACATACAGGCAACGCACAGCCTATCTCGTTACAGATAGAGACGAAAATCAATCCGGGTTATTGAAGTTTGTATGAGAAAAACAGGGACAGAAATATATATCATATATATAATATATCAGAAATCCACGCAGACAAAGCTACGGGCAAAATGTAAATCGATTATATATTTCGAAACTTGAACATGGCAACATTGATCGATCGAAAAGCACAGCTTCATGACAGTTATGTAAAAAAAAAGCACAATACCATACCATAGACAACAAACGTACATTGTTAAAAAATAAATGTCAATATAAAATCATCGATGTATAAAATGTTCTTACGAAACGATTCAAAACGCATCTTTCCCTGCGAAACTGTCTTGGCTTAGTGCCACAGCATGCAAGAAATCCCGATGACAATACCAATTTGAATTCATGACAACACAACAATGTACCATTATCATTCTCTTTGTTTACACACCAGTTTCTACTCAGGGGGCTTACTACCAACTCTTATTGCAGGACTGAAATTGAACTGCCCAGACATTTCCAGTATAAGCTGACCTCGCACTGTATACGCTTTTCCTACAACGAAAGGTCAGCTTATTCTGGATAATTCTGGGCAGTTCAATATCAGCCCTGCTCGTAGTAAGCCAACTTTAGCCAACAACAAGTAACTTATTATTATAGGGATATGTCTTTACATCGTTTGTCGCTTCTAAATGTCAAAATTTACTTACCGAACCGTCAAAATATAATTGCTTTACTATCTATATCGTAATGTACTTAGAGTCCGCGCGCGAGCTTCGAGGAATCGGGGGCTGAGAAAGCGGGCACTGTGCGCTGCGTCCGACCGTCGTCGCTCATACCCCGCACTCTCCCAATAGGGCTGTCAGTTGGTACTTAGCATGTACTTATTACAGTAGTTGTTCTTATAAATGAAATGTTCATGGAGACGAATATTAACATTAATGAATAAATTACAGTTTCAAATGTAACGGGACTTAAATTAAATTAAACCAATTCACAGAAGCTTCGCATTTTGTAGAATAAAATTGACGTGTAAAAACTGACATTCCCTATAGCAAAAAAAATCGGACTAAGCTACTTGTTTTTGTAATGTCAAACGCACTAAAATTTGCTGATAATCAGTAGTAAGTATAACTACAGCTTATAAGTACCTACAATTTGTTTATAGTAGTAATTAGTGCTTATCGCGACATTGTACAAGGTATAAAATAATATTTATCTACACTCATACCTATATCGTAAAGTTCTAATTATGAATTCAAAAATAGTGCTTTAATGACAGACTTTATGCACATGCAACTATAATGAAATCAAAAAGTTTTATTACGATATAGTTTCCTTATCAAAACAATGCTATAAAATAACTTTTTTTCTATTATAGTACACTTCGGTTCCACCAAGGAGTTTTCAATTCAATTTTTATAGCAGCCGGAGCGTTAGCGAAGGCAGGTCTGTGAGCAGCCGCAAATTGTCTATGGTGGCGCGGCCAGGGCGCATGCGCGGCGCGCTAGAGCGCATGCGCGTTAACTGCTGTTTCAGCGCCATTTTTGTTTACTGTGAAAGAAGAATAGAATAGATCTTTATTTCATGTAAACCAGATACAGGCACTTATGAAATGTCGAGACTCTAGCGGTCTTATTACAGAACAAGGTTTAAACCAAGTCTAACGTAAAACTCAGGTTTAGGCTCTGGTTTTAGAAAATTGTTATTACAAAACATAGTTTCATGAAAAATCTCAGTTTTATCACTGGTCTAAGCTAAACCAGGCCTCCCCCTAGTTTTGCCGTGGTTTAAGTGACGTGATCTACCTACGTTTCGTTTTCTTGAATACATTATATGCCTAAAAATCCTAGTGATTATAATAAATATTCTTTTTGGTATCGTAACACTTCTAAAAGCTTTTAAATCGCACTCTTTGTAGTCAAAACAAACTTAATATTATCTTAATTATTTACTTTCATCATAATCTAATGATCCAAATCTTGTAAGGTACAATTTATTTAAAGTAATCCTTAAAAAATCTGCACGAAACGAAACATTTCTACGAGGATGTGACTTTGGAGTATTTATCTGTGGCATTTTGGAGTGAATGAGTGAATGATAAACTAATACTCGACGGTGATTGGTCCGAGCTCGGTCTAAACTATGGTTTTAGTAGACCTCGGAAAAAACTGATTTTGTAATATAGTCGGATTTAAACCAAGGTCTTAATTTGACACCTGGTCTTGTTAGACCTGGCCTAAACTCAGGTTTAACACATATTTTGTAATGAACTTGAGTTTAGACCAGGTATCAAACTAAGACATTGGTTTAAATCCGACATTATTTTATGTATGGCGATTTAAACTTACAATAATTATGTTACGGTACCAAAAGAATATTATAATATATCGACAGTATGCTGACAATACCTTCTAACTAATATTTTTATCGAAATATTGTTTGGAACGCCGCGCCATCTGAATATTTATAATACTTGCTAACAGATGGCGCTAAAATAAATATTTGGATAAATGTTAATATAAATGTTAGTTAGAAGGTATTGTCAGCATACGGTCGATATATTTTTTATTATATTTATGGTTTTTTCGTCATCTCTATTGTATTCAGGAAATACAGAAAATAGTTTAAGTAAAAAAAAAAATCTTATAAATTCTACATCAAACCTAGTAGTAGGTCGAAGCCGCATCTCAAATTCAGTTTAAAAAAAATCGTAAAAAAATTGCGGGGCTTTTAGTTAATTGTCTTTTTACATAAAATGGAAAACCAAAAGTAAAGGAGTGATACCCTGCAGTCCGAATTGCGCTAAAAGTGATAATATCGCGAATCCGACCAAAGTCACAATTAATAATATTATTCAATAGCCCTTATTATTTTGTGACTATTAAATTTGGTCGTATTCGCGATATTATCACTTTTATCGTAATTCGGACCGGGATAATGTCACTTAAACCACGGCAAAACCAGGGGTAGGCCTGGTTTATCTTAGACCCGAGATAAAACTGAGTTTTTTCGTTAAACTTTGTTTTGTAATAACAATTTTCTAAAACCAGAGCCTAAACCTGAGTTTTTCCTCAGATTTGTATTGTAAGATTTAAACCAAGGTCTTAATTTGACACCTGGTCTTGTTAGACCTGGCCTAAACTCAGGTTTAACACATCTTTTGTAATAAGACCGTATGTGCTCGGTTCCAAATAGTAGACCCTATGGAGAAGAACCGGCAAGAAACTCCATGGTAACTCTTTTCAAAAAATAGATTATAATCTTTATCAGTACAATATTGTGGTAACTGTTACTCATGCAATGAGTATAAATAAAGTAGTGTAGTGTGTATATCTTAGAAAAATATATACAACATGTTTAAATGTAATTTGGAATGAGAAATGCTAACTAAAAAGTGTAAAATAAATAAAAAAGTTAATTTAAAAAATCAACCAATGAGGCAATTGAGTTCAAAATAGCGTACATCACTCTAGGGAGTAAAGTATCTATATTACGAAGTACCTATCTATTATTTAATCTGTGTTACCGGTTCGGTCGGCTACTGCGTGGCTTTAATATAGGTTTCTAAGTTTTTATGCAATGTATTTCTATATTCCAAGTGAGCAAAACTAGTTCTAGAAAAATATGTTTTTAATTAATTCATGTACACTACATAAGCAGTGAGATATTCGAACTTAGTTTCCTCATAGTGCCAACTGCCAATACATACAGTATACACAACACATAACCAATAATAAATTTGCGAACGGACTGTTGGCTTATTCACGTAACTAAAAAAGTGCAGTTGCCGCGCAGTTGCAGCATCTAACAAATACTTGCCACATTATAACGTACGTATGGCAACCCTAGGCGTGACGTCACGTTATATGTTTGAAAGTGTCAGTGAAATCGCATATGACAATTCTGTTTCTGGAGGATTTGATTTTCATCTTGGATCTCAAACCCTCCAGCATGGAAGTCAAGCGTTCACCCGACAGGCTATCACTGTTGAACATGGATCACTTAATGGGAGAGGCTCATTTCTTTAGCGCAAACGACACTTTCTATAACCAATTGAATTTATTTTATTAAATCTTAGGTATTTACAGACATATTGATCATTATAAATAAATTGACATTAATGCTACTGAATTATATGAAACGGATTATGATTTGATATTATAAATGTTTTTGAATTATATTATGTAAAAAGTTCATAAAACGATAATTGGCAAGAGTTTAAAATCAACCATTACTCAATATTTGTACGCCACATGGCAAAACATAGTGTATCTACTGCGGGTCTACCGCGTAACTAAAATTGTAATGAACATCGACATCGGTATTAAACTTCAATACGATCGTGAGAGCCTAAACTTTGAGCTAACTTGTATTTTTTTTACCGATCATGAAGATGGAGTCCCAACTATATGATAGGTACTTTTTTTACAAGTTAGCTCAAAGTTTAGGCTCTTACGATCGTATTGAAGATTAATACCAATGTCGATGTTCATTACAATTTTAGTTACGCGGTAGACCCGCTGACCGATTGTAACATCTCACATATTATTGTAACCCACCTATGTTTACAAATAAAGCATTCTGATTCTGATTCTGAATTTCTTTTTTTTGGAGACCGGATATTTGTTATTTCCTATCCTTGGCTATCAACCTGTATGTCCACTAAGATAAACATATGAACAATTTTTTAAAGAAATCTACACATAATCAGTGCAATATACTGAAACACTGATAACTGATAAGCAATCGCAAGATTAAATAATGACTTAAGGTGCTAAATGTATCGATGACAAAGGAAACTTCTAACACAACGTTATAATACCACTTGAAATAGCTACAACGGGTAGAGAAAGTAACTACCGTAAATCAATCATGATTTTAGCTACACGTTCAATGGAAGTGACCCTAATTAAACTTTTGATAGTGGTCCGAATCGCCCCATCGTAAAAGACCACTGGAGTTATTTAAACCGTGAACCGAATCGCCCCATTATAAGAAAATAATCATGAGTGAACCACAACGTGTTCCGAAACGCCCCATTCAAAAAGAGCATTTGGGGTGATTCACATCCTCGCGTCGTTCGAACCGCACGTGTTGTGGAATGCCTAAAGACCTTAATATATTTGGAAAGGGCCATGAAAAAGCTTGCCATTTCTTACCATGTGGTTTTAAAAATCGCTTATCCCTAACCTGTCAATTCTAAAGTGGCGGTGTATATGATATACGGGCCTGACAGGTAACACCATGTATTTTAAACACCCGCAGAGTAAATTACATGGATTTTGGAGCACATTATCAACAGGTGTTATCGTTTTAATCCTATTCATTTAGTCATTGTTATTTTCATTTTTTGAATGTGTTTCAATTTTACTTTTTTGTGTCGTAATTTGTGTGAAATAAATTGTTTTTCTTTCTTTCTTTCTTATCTATACGCTCTTTTCGATTCGGGGGAAGCAGAGATTATTATTACAAACTCTCAACATATTCTAATAGGCACCCTGCGGCTGCTACTGACTAATTAGGTTCAGTTTCGTTCATATTTTCACCAAGTTGAGGTAGTAAATTTTTATTCTTATCTGTCATCTATCGATTTCATGTAGGACTCGTAAGGAGATTGGACGTAAAGATGTTGTACAGAGGTCCCACAACTGATCCCTGCGGGACTCCAATCTAAATGATGTGTAAACTAGAACGCGCGTCGTTTTGCTTCACTTGAAATGGAAGTCGTATCATATAGACATAAACCTATGATAGGAAAGAACAGCTTGGTTACCTTTTCTGTGAATTTGCATAGTAATCTTTTATGATTAACACGATCAAAAGCCTGTCGTACATCCAAAAAAGTTTGTTTACGCAGTGAACTTGCTCTGTTGTTGAATAGCACTGCAAGGTGAATCACCTCTTATTATTCACCAACACATTTTGCCTTGAAGCTCTGGGTACTTAACAAATCAACGTTTGCTTGTGTATTTTAATAAAAGCCATATCACACTCGGTACTTGTAGCATTGGCGACTAGCTATTTAGTAGGTTTTCGGAAGCTCGATACAGTGACTGAACGCTACACCCTGCATACATTCAGATACCAGTCACAGCAATTTACTGATCATGCTTTGGCTACCACCCCTCCCGCTTTCTCCCTCGTTTCACCTCTCTGCCAGATGCAGCATTGCTTTGTTTGTGTATTGTAAAAAAGCTATTCGGGTTTGAGATATATTTATTCTCATAAAAATTTACAATTCACTTAAATGAGAACACATAATTATTCGATACAAACATTTTAAAACAGGCTGGCGCACAGATAAATGATAACTAGTATGCGTGAGGTAGTAGTGAAATAATTTGTTAGTTAGAGAAGTAAACACCGCACAGATCGAGAATATTAATATTATTACACTGAACGAGCGCAACTGGAAGTGGTATCTTAAATTACGGTAAGTGTTCGAGTCTGTTATTGACCTAGTAGCCAAAGGTGTTGTAGTTTTGGTTTTAAATTACGTATACTGTAGTCTTAGTTATTGAACAGACAGGTGTACATAATATTATTATCTATTCTTATTATCTATTGATATGTGTATCAATCAAATATGGATCATTTCATGGTGAATTAACTAATTGTACATCATCTAGTGCCACATGAAATAGCTATATTATAAATAGGTATAAATTATTTGTTTGTATGGAACCTATTGATGCGATTCGAAATAAGTCATTAACACCCTTTGTGGCCGTAGCACGTGCCTTTACGGAATTAAGACATTCCATCTCCTTGTCGAAAAAATAAGATGCCGACCGATGATTATCTACATTATTTTTAATCAAGAAATAATGTATTGAGCAGGAGCTATCTAATGAATCAATGTTAAATTGGTTATTGGACAATCGGTTACACAGTACGACACAACAAAAAAGTCGCATCGGCAAACTTTTTAAAACCGATCACTTCCCAATTGAGTGCGTGTGCGGTTTACCACGAATGTTTATTAGTACTGCAGTAAAAAAAATCTTTACACTGACGCAATAAGTTGTAAAATCATCTAAGCGAGCGACTGCCATTGGTTGTTTGATCAGCTACATCGATGTCACTTCTTAGTTGTGTCATACAATGTTGTATAATGAAAAACTCGTAAAACTAATCGACATTTTAGGTTATACCAAGATGACATTTTATTCAAAATGCATTTAAATTTCAACAAACAGACCAAGGCAACGTTTACATACAGCCGGTCAAAGACCTCGCATTTTACTTCTTTTTAACTTAGGTATTTCTTAAATCGAAAATAAAATTCAAAACGTTCGATTGAATAATTGAATTTACAAAAAACGTCACGACTTTTCATGCGATTTGGTTCGCGAAGAACGCTATCATTATAAAGTAACTAGGTTTGTATGCGACTTCCTCTGCCTGGCTTCCGAATTATTCCTATACAAACTTCAATCATAAAGTTATGACTTCAATACCATGTTGTTGTTACTGTGTTGTCTGATGTCTAGTCCAAATAAATGATTTTTCTTTCTTTCTTTCTTTTTTCTTTATTTTATTTTATTTATTAGGGAAAATAAACAGTTACACATTACAGGTTATATAAAAACAATGTTATAAAATATGAATAAATGTGCAACCAACGACATTTTCCACAAATTATCAAAAAAATAATGATTAGGGAGTACGTTGTGCGCACATTTTGTTTACCTACAAAATTACAAATAACTATATACCAAATGTATAATATAATAGCTTAACTAATATTAAAATTAAATTAAATTAAATACAAACAACAGAAGACAAAGTTAATTATTTAGGAATCAACAAATTAGGCATGCAATAGAGAATAAAACAATAAATAAAAAACAAATTAGGGATCTAAGGCTAAATTACTGATTTCCTGGACCACCTTGTGACTTGAGATAAGATAAGATAAGATATTCTTTATTTGTTTAAACATGGTGTACATACAAAGTATGCAAGATATTAAACAACAATAAATTATGTTCCGTCATGTTCAGCCGCATATAGTGGCGTACAAATTAGTGATGAGAAATGGTTTGAGCATAATTTGTGTCAGTCATTAAAATAAATTAGTAATGAATTCCAATTATTTGCAAAACAAATTAAATATAATTTATAACAAATTTAAAATGGATTTTCTTGCGTATGGAACTTCGCGTATGTTATGGAGCTTTCACATCCAGAGAGCCTTATGTGGCTCGCGAGCATCAGGTTGCCGTCCCCTGCCTTAGGCATTAAGACCGCGTTTGTACCATAAAGTTATTATTACTTAGTAATAATAACTTTATGGTTTGTGTACATATTTGTATGAAAGGATTAAATAAATAAATAAACAAATTAGAAGCGCATACAAAGGATAACGACTGTTTGCCAATTAAAAAAATACCGATAAAGCTGCGGAACTTTGTTGCCCGTATTCCAAGATAAGTCTAATTTGAACTACGAACGGCAAAGTCAATGTTCAATGTACGGCATTTAGGAGAATCGTCAGTGGTTTTTGGTCTAACAGAATTAATGTTGTGTGAATTTATGTGTAAATTAATAATTAAAAGAAAAACTGATTACACTTTGCAATACTGTATTAATAAAGCCGACCCGAACAAACTCGTCGCCATAGACGAATGAATAAAAATCTCAAAACAATAAACAGTAATATGTAGAGGACGGTATGCGCTCTTCAATAAGGCGATTGGAACGCATACTGTCCAATTTGGTCCTTCGAGTCGGATCCCGCGGTGCCACCGCAGGCTGCAGTAGCCCACCTTCTAGAAGGTTCCAAATTAAAATGTAATGTAATTCCTGTTATCAAGGTCATGGTAAAAAATTGAATTTGGAATGAGAAATGTTAACTAAAAAGTGTAAATAAAAAAGTAAAAATCGAGACCGGCTCAAATCTTCCCAATAATGGGTCCCGACTGTTAAAGTCGCTATGTTCCGCATTAGAATTCTACTGGACTTGTTTTTTTCTTTTCAGTTTTTATTTAATGTTCACTTTTTAAGCAGTCGGGCTTTTAATTTTTTAAATTACTTAATTTTATTTTATACACTGATTAAGTTATGTTCTTGTGTGTTCTGTGTATTTTAATGAATAGAGATGCAATAGGCTTATGAGCTAGTCTAGTTAAATAACGTTTAATTATCGTTTATTAATAAGGGGTTAATTTGTAAGTCAGTTAAACGACTTGTTAATCACTTTGACCCTCATCATCAGTGATGCAAAGTGTTAATTTTAATATACTTAGTTTTAACTTAAAATGAGGCTGAAATGCCATTATAAATAAAAGTGTAGCAGAAAATTAAAGAATAAAAAAAAACTGACCCTAAAAACTAAAAAAAACAAAAAAGAATAAAATAATTTTCTTGAAAAACTTAACAGCTACTGAAGTCGGTTCCACTGCCAAGCTAAGGTGTATTGAAGAATGAAAGGCCCCGACTTCAGATGTTAAGTTTTTTAAGAAAATTATTTTATACTTTTTAGTTTATTGAAGTCGGTTTTTACTTTTTATAAAAGTTTATTCTATTTTTCTATTTCGAGTGGCATAAACATGCTATTACAGCAATCGCGAGTGATATGCTGTTATTCATTGCAGAGTTCCATTGTCTATCTCCGAAGGTCTTCATCAGATCTTTACCAAATTTAAATGGGACCACCTCGAAAGTATACCCTTTCAAACAAATTTTTTTTTTCATATACTTTCTGCAATTGACTGAGTAATCGCGTAACAAATTTACAAAAAAAAAACATACAGTCGAATTGAGAACCTCCTTTTTTGAAGTCGATTAAAAACCTGTTGTTCCATGCAAATAATTTTAATATTACTCGGCTAAATGTGATGTCAAGTCAAAAGTTTTTATTTCAACTGGGCCTTTGCAGGCACTTTCAAAACGTCGTGATTGTAGGTGCACGGTTCCAAGTGGGTTGGTCCTGGAGAAGATACCGCCAAGAAACTCCATGGATACTCTTTTCATAAATAAAGATAATTAACAATAACATATAGAGCCGCGGAAGCGGCCCTAGCTAAAATTCGACCAGAATTTACACAATATTACAAAAAAATATAAAAAAGGAACAGCAAAGATCTTATTAAGTACTACTACAATTTAAACAGTACAGGGAGTGATGAGTACAATAATCCCTTAAAGGTATCGGGACAAGAAATGTAGGATTTTGTGTAACATGAACCGTTTCATTCAACTAAATTCTAAACATAAGTTAATCCGGAAGAAAGCCATCGATGGAGAAAACATGCACACACCTGCCCTACCCTTTTAACGCAAGTTTTGATCATATGACACACTCGTGCGCACTATTTGCAGAGTTTCCTTTAGCAAACCGGTTGATTGCTACCACGAGGTGTACGCGTGTTTTAGTAGTCGTTGCACACTATATTGTAATGTAACCTAACCAAAACTGTCAAAAACTCCCGACTCCAACTAGAAAAAGAGCTGTAACTTTTGAACGGCTGAACAGATTTTCATGAACCATAACTAAGATGATACCCGATTAAACTAGCTTTCAATTTAAAAAAACTTGGTTGTAATCGGTCGGTCCGTTTTGGAGCTACGATGATGTTGTTGCGAAGGTATCGGATGACGTTGTATGTGCACGGTAGCCAGGTGCCTTGGCATAAACCTAGCTTACACTGCAGTGGCCGCAGACCATTAGAATGTTAATAATGTCAGTGGCAGCAATAACACTAAGCTCACTTGGTTATGGTAACAGCTGCCTTTTTTATCTTCACGTTTAAATATATTCTGAGAAGCTCAGCCTTGTACGAGAAGTACTTAACATTTAAATTGAGCTTAGCACACATTAGCACAGTTTATTTTGTAAAAACAACATGTGTCAAATTCAAATGACGTTAGCTGTCAAAGTTTCATTTTGTTCGAATTACAATCTCTCATCTCTTTGTTGTTCCATGTCCACGCGAAGGTTGAAGATTTCCGACATTTCGCATTTATATATAATACAATAAGGATAACATTACTTTTTATTTGGTAAAGTTGTTTTCTCTAAAAGCTATTTATGAATACAATACAATAGGTAGGTATAATTTATTGTACACCAGAGATTCAAAAGATAAGCATTATTAAAAAAACACTATGAATCCAGCTTATGGTGTTTATGAGCCCGTCTTTTTCCTGTACTACAACGTGCGAAAGAGACCTCTATATTGTTGAGATTCAACTTTCTATGCAACCTTGAACATGGTTTTAAATATGCAATAAATACATGTAGGTTACACTGTGGGTTATACGATTTTTATAATATTGACATCACAGCTATTTCTCAAAGAGTTATGGAGAGTTCTAAAGTTTTGAAATGCGAATGAACCTTGAGCTGTCAACTGTCACATGAAAAGAACGGTTTGCAGGGAATTGAAGACCTAGATTTCCGTAGATTTCAGACATAGAAATAATAAGTAGGGCTCCCCTTAGTTAATAAGTCTATGATTTCAGATTAAAACTGTTTCGTTCTAGATATTAAACTAGGTAATTCTTTTGTAAATAAATATTTTTTGTAAAATATTTGTTTTGCTCAATGTCATCTCCCTACAAAAATGACATTTCGATGTCATTTTTGTTCCGTCACGACGTTAGTTCCAATTTTGGTCACCGGGTCAGATAAGTTTGTGGCACTATACACCCACATTTCGACGACGACGCCATTATTGAGTCTATTGGCTACTACGTTCAGTTATACATTTTTCGGTGTGAAAATCACCCGTACGAATGTCGCTCGCTCATCGTTCATTAGGAATAATTGAAATGCTTCGGGCGACCCACAGCTGCGTTAAGCGACTGACCAATCGAACAACTTCAAAATATCTGTCAGATCCAATGACTATGCTACAGTCATTGGTCTGTTGACAGCAGTGCGACTTTCACTCTACCATTTTACGTGGTGCGATCGCCCGAGTTAGCTCAAAGTTAAGGCTCTCACGATCGTATTGAAGTTTAATACCGATGTCGATGTTCATTACAATTTTAGTTACGCGGTAGACCCGCCGATACCTGGTACCGTTATTCTAAAAACGCCCATCTCTAGTCTATAGACCCCGCTGCGTAATTACGTATGATAAATATGACAGTTGCTATCGCAAATAAACGTCCTATTCCGTATCCTCTTATGAAAACGTCTATAAGCGAGAAAGAGATGCATTGTTTGTAATTGTTGGTGGCTGTGGCTGTCAGATTTTTCTTACGTAATTAAGGCGCAGGTAACACTATCCTCAGGTATCGTTGTACCTCATTCCATTGCATTTTTTTTTCATAACCTCTTTGGAATGAAGCTCCAGTATTCATTTGTTACAATTGTTAACTAACTGTACATTACAGACCTGTGGTGTGGGATGTGGCTTGACATGGTATGCATACGCGCTGCATTCTGATTTCTGACGCACTAAGCTATTTATAGCTCTCCTTGTCTGTTATTCGTTTGTATATTCGCTTATAAGTACTTGTGGTTTTGCGTTTCACAGCGTTTTATAGGGAATAATTAAAGGCTTTAAGGCCGACATTCAGAGACGACAGAAACGAGTCTAAGCGTGAACTTACGTTTCCATCTGTCAAAATTTGTTCGTAAGTTTGACATATGGAAGCGTAAGTTCACGCTTAGACTCGTTTCTGTCGTCTCTGAATGTCAGCCTAAGAGTGTCTGACGGACTCGAACCGGCTATACTCACCACGGTGGTCTACTTTCGGCACCTGGATAGCTATTCTGTAAGAACATCTCGATTCTCGATCTCGATTCGAATCTCAATCTCTCGATTGATGTAGCTGTTGATGGAGCTGTGAACATGCTCTAGTTATGTTCACAGCTCCTGTTATTAAATTATACGTTTATTATCGTATGTCATTTTTGCGAAAAAGTGTACCAATAATGAAAATGAGCTTCCAATTTCAAAGTGTGTAATTTATTTGAATTTTAAGCTGTTTTTACTTCTAAATATATTAAATTTTAAGGAAAATAGGTACAACAGATTAAGTTATTGTATTATTTTAATAGTATTTTAATCATGTTTTGTGATAATTAAACTAAATTTTCTGTCAGTTAAATTCATAAAGTTATTATTACTAGTGGTAAATAATAACTTTATGGTTAAATTACACAAACGTTGTCAATTCTTCAAATGTCAACTTACTGACAATAAAAGTGAGATTCGGATCGAGATGTGAAAATATTCTGTATTTTCATTCCAGTAATAATAATAATATTTTTTTTCTGCTTAGTTTTACACTGTTGCCATCCTAAAATTGTATTCTCTGTCTATGCACCTGTCCTCTTCTTAGTATCTATGTCTATTGTCTATCATTCTAGTGCGTCTTGTGTTTGTGGCAAATAAATGTTTTTTCTTTCTACTATGGCGACTTACGCAAATATGTAATAAAAAGATAGCTCTCCAAGCCTACCACGGGTATGTCGCCTCTCAACTACGATATGCTATACTTCTATGGGGCAATTCAGTTCATATAAACAGAGTGTTTATATCACAAAAACAATGCATTCGTGCACTATGTAATGCACCACCACTTACTTCATGTAAAACATTATTCCCTAAATTAAAAATCTTAACAGTACCATGTATATACAGGGTTACTGGTAATATGACGGCAATCCGTTATGGGGATGTAGGAGAGATCATTTCCAACCAAATGACTCCTGATGACTCCTACGCAAATGTCAACCATTTTCGAGTAATATGACATTTTATATTTTTTGAAGATATTTACATTATACAACTTTGAACATTGATAAAAAAAAATCCAATGCATACAATATTTTTATATTAGTATTTTCTGTTTGCTAACATTTCAGTACATAATATTCAATGATAAAATGACAATTATCTGCAATAGTTTTGAAATCAGAGCTACAAATCGTTACGCATTTCATAATTTTGAGCAGGTCTTGTGACTAAAATGGTCGATTTCTGCAAAATAACACGGAAGTACTTTATCGGCAGAACATTTCGAAAACATGTACAACTTTTCAGCTATCCAACGAGATACAATAATCTAACAGAAATCAGAAATTGAGTGAACAGAATACAATTATTGTGATAAAGACAAAATCAACTTCAAACAAAATTGCATGCTGTCCTCCGCCTGAGGGGGGCGGAGGGGTGTGCCGGACTCCTACCGGCTAAACTCACCACGGTGGTCCACTTCGGCACCTACAGATGGGTTTCGGGTACTCTTAGAAAACCGCGCCGAACCTAACCTAACCTAACCTAACCAAAACCTAACCTAACTTAAGTTTTTTTTTTTTTTTTACTTGGTGTAACTGGTGACTGGAGAATCACTGTTCGCCAATGGTTAGACGCCAACTTTCCTAATCGATGGATTGGCAGAGGAGGCCCAATTCCTTGGCCAGCAAAATGCCCAGACTTAACCCAATGTCCGGCACACGCCTCCGCCCGGGGCCAGGTGGAGGAAAGACCTATGACGGGTTCTCATCAAGTAAAAAAAAAGCTTAAGTTAGGTTAGGTTTTGGTTAGGTTAGGTTAGGTTCGGCGCGGTTTTCTAAGAGTACCCGAAACCCATCTGTAGGTGCCGAAGTGGACCACGGTGGTGAGTTAAGCCGGTAGGAGTCCGGCACACCCCTCCGCCCCCCTCAGGCGGAGGACAGCATGCAATTTTGTTTGAAGTTGATTTTGTCTTTATCACAATAATTGTATTCTGTTCACTCAATTTCTGATTTCTGTTAGATTATTGTATCTCGTTGGATAGCTGAAAAGTTGTACATGTTTTTGAAATATTCTGCCGATAAAGTACTTCCGTGTTATTTTGCAGAAATCGACCATTTTAGCCACAAGACCTGCTCAAAATTATGAAATGCGTAACGATTTGTAGCTCTGATTTCAAAACTATTGCAGATAATTGTCATTTTATCATTGAATATTATGTACTGAAATGTTAGCAAACAGATAATACTAATATAAAAATATTGTATGCATTGGATTTTTTTTTATCAATGTTCAAAGTTGTATAATGTAAATATCTTAAAAAAATATAAAATGTCATATTACTCGAAAATGGTTGACATTTGCGTAGTAGTCATCAGGAGTCATTTGGTTGCAAATGATCTCTCCTACATCCCCATAACGGATTGCCGTCATATTACCAGTAACCCTGTATATATATGAATGTTGTATTTTTGTAAAAAAACATCCAAATATATTTAAAAAATATGGAGCGCATTGTGGTTTCAATACAAGATATCCAACAAGATTACTATTACCGAATATAAAAAGCCATTATTACCATAGTAATTGCTACCCAATGACTATTAGGATATTTAATAAATTACCGGAAACTGTAAGGAACCTGCCACTAAAAATATTCAAACGTAAATTATATTCATGGTTAATCGAAAAATGTTTCTACTCCGCAAAAGAGTTCCTAAATACACGAAATTCATAGGCTATGAAATGACTATGATCTCATTAATTTTATACAGAAGCTTATGTTAAAAGTGTTATTTAAGTTCCTACTACATTTTAAATTTTATTTACAATACCTTTTATTATTAGTCTTTAATGTTGTTTTATATTATAATATTTTAATTTAAGTCTTAAGATAAATATTATGTTATTTTAAGCCTATTTTGCATACCATCTTAATGGTCAAATATGTGGCAACTTATCTGTATGTAATAATAACTGTACAAACCCATATTTCATGCAAATAAAGAACATTCAACATTCTGAACATTCGTTCATTTCTTTCTATAATATATTTTGCGCAACTCTATTCAAGTATGACAGACACACAAAGATACGTACTTGCTCTTTTACTGCCACGTACATGCTTACCATAACTTATTATACATATGGCAGCTTCCTCGTTGATCGTTGTAAAGCATACGAATTGAGCTCGGGGAGTCCCATTCCTAAGTTTTATCAACTTGACGTGACATTCAGCAAAGTATTCATTTAGAGGACCTTGAACACGCACAGGATGTTATTTTAAATCAATTAACGTCGCAATTTATTTAATTTTTAACCAGAATTAATTTAATTTTTAATCGGAATTACGGATTTAATCGAATTTAATCGGAGTACTTACAATAATGTACTTAAAAGGAACAAAGTTTTTAACAATATTTAAGTAACATTAGCAATCTTAAAATGTAATAATACAAAAATAAATTAATTTCTTATAATAGACCTAATTAACCTAATTTACTTATTTGACAATGGTTATCAAATTTTCCGTTTGATCATAGGTCAAAGTTTGTTAATACTTATGTAAGTATAACTTAGAAGTAGAATAATTACGGCCATATATGGATAGTTTTTTATTTAGCTTATTGTAAAGGAAAGGGCCTAAGAATGTGTAAAACCTGTTTGTGAAGACAAACTTTGACTGTGAAAGTGAGGTACATACAAAATCTTTCCGTCGCTTAGTGGTAGAAAGGTTGGCATTATATGTGAGGGATCTGGAGGGCTATAAAGGCCGCTCTAGATGAATCATAATATGATACGGTTTACGGTTTAAGAGTTCTTTATTTCTCAAAGATTACATAGAATCACTTACGAGAAATACATATTTTATAAAAATAAATGTTCAGTAGGACAAACAATATCAATAAAGTACAAAATATAACATAAAAGATCAACAAAAATAAATATCATATGATTCATATTACATGTCAAAATATCTACTTATTTGACGACTCTTAATGTCATCCGCATAAGGTTCATATTCAGTAATCATCTGTTTGACAGTTACTAAGCAGATCATTAGATGAATTGCTCAATGTGGCCTTTTTAGGCCCCCTGTGCTGTTTTAGTACAGTGTGCATTATGAAGAGTTGGCGGACTGTTAATACATTACAAGTTTCATACAATAGGCGTGTAGGAAAAAGGAATGGACGAGATGTGGCTACTTTCAGGATTACTCTTTGGGCTCGTTCAATAGATAGGTAGCATTACGGTTTAAAAAAATAGTCAAATGGTTTATGGGTTAAAAGTTGCAATGGAACGAGGGTTGCCAACCGTACTCTAAAAAAGAGGATTGTACTCTATATCATGTAGTCGTACTCTATAATCTATAACACTAATAGAGTATGCTAAAATACTCTTTTTTACACAATATTTACTATACTACTACAATTCTTTTCAAAAGAACAAAAAAATACCTTTTTAAAAATATAAAATAAATGATACTCTTTTTTGGAAGTCCATACTCTTTATTTACCTCCTTTGAAATCAGATATACTCTATTTCTTCAAGACTTCTTCTAATAAAACTTGGATACCCTAGCCGTATCGTCGTTGGTTGTACCATACCGCGGAATGGCCGTCTAATCATCTAATGCATGAGATCCCTAACTGTGGTAAAACTGCACCACTTTACCGGTACTTAATTATTACATAATATATTTCTGTAATAAGTTACATGAACGAATTATTTAGTTTTCTATTCTACGAAAAGGTTTTAAGCAATTTTGCGCAGTTCTACGGTATTTAGTCTGAAATCTGTTGCGTCATATAATAAATCCCTGATTATGCAGAATTTATCTCGACACATTATGACGAATTCATTATTATACCTACATGGAAATAATAAGTATTTCTGGTACTTAGTATAATTATGTCTATGTTGTTATATTTCGTGTTTTGTGCTACTAAGATCGACTGACAGATAAAGCTTTCTATGAAGCCAAGAACATGTCCATATTCAGTAAAATAATCAGTTAGGCTTCTTTGAAAACATTTAGATCTAGTGTTATGAGTTAAAAAAAAGATGGCTGTTCGAGGAAATTTTTTGTACAGTAGAGGATATTTTTAAAAAACGTTCGTGTTAATTCCTTGTTTATGGTAGGGTGCTTTGTAGATGGAATTAGACAATGTTTACCGGCTTAGTTAATTAAATTGTATTTTATTAAATTATTTTGATTTGATTTGATATAGCAATGTATAATATGATTTTATTTGGAATCGTGCACCTAGTCTCGACATGGTCATAAGTGCCTGTATCTGGTTTGCATGAAATAAAGATCTATTCTATTATTTCGTAATTTAAATAAATAGTTAAATCCATAAATTGTAAAATGTCAATTAATTGTAAAATGTCATTGGTTAAAGCTCAATAATATTCTATGAAATCAAATACTTACTTAATGTAAAATTTCGCGTTTGATGTTGTTTATAAGCGTAGGAGAATATGACATTGATACTAGATTGGAACGAGATCGGAACTAGTACCTATTTTAAAGAAAAATACTAACGTCCATTTGCCGACTAAATAGAACTAAAAATAGCGAAAACTTAGTTCAAAATAAAATAAAATGAATGTATAGAATATGACGACATAAGAGGCTGTATGGTCTCGGAACATTGGACTGCGTTAGCAGAGCGAAAAAAAAAACGAACTGAATTTCTTTTATTCTCTTCCCAGCTCAGAATGGACCCAAACAAAAACAATGTGCGTCATCAAATTCAAAACGTGCATGCAGGTAACCCAAATGCGTACATACATAAATACAACAAAACTAAACCATTTGTGATTACGTCAATCCGCCATCTTGATTCTCCGTAGGACGCGAGACTTCGCTTCGTTCGTTCGCAATTTAAATTTCGAATGTAAATTTTATTCTTCCACAATAGGAGCTACCTATGATAAGATTTTGTTTATTGAAAAAAAGTATACGGCGCAAACCTCAGTGGGCCGAACACGAATGTTTTACGTAAGGCAATTTTGAATCAAAAATGTACTATAAAAAATCTCGCCTGTGCGGCTCGATTTTTAAACATGCACTCCTGCACTCGTGATTTAATAACCCTATTATGCAACTGTTTCATAAACTAATATCCTCTCTCGCCGCTAATTTAAGTCCTTGCTACAGTTGCCACCATTCCATAGACAATAATCTCTAAATTGCGTGAGAATAGAAACGCCAGTAAAATCGATGAGCAAATGCATGGGATTGATATAGGCTGTCAAACGGTCACGTGATTTTTACATGTCAATCCCATACATTTCGGCAACTTACCTAAATACGACAAGGCTGTATGGATCTGACCTTTGCCAGCTTTATAACAAATCTTATAAACAACAACATACATTTCGGCGAGACTGACAGGCTCGGGTTCTTTGTTTGAAATCAATGTCCGATGGAGCCAAGATGGAGCCATTAAATTAAAATTTGAATTGAAAGCAATGTCTTTTTTGACTGGGATGTGTGGTAATCAACCTGTTTACTAGAGCGCTTACCGGAGACGGATCTATCTATAGTTACCTACTCAATTAGTTCATCGACCTGCATACGCCACTGAAACTGGTAAAGGTATTACGTAAAAACGCGAGATAAACATTGCTGTTACGATTTCATTTTAATAGTAGTATTTCCATGTCACTGTCTCGATTGGAGCGGCAAATAAAGCTGGTTTTAATAAAACCTAACTAAATAATAATTAATGTTAAAAAATTAAAATACACGCGAACTACCCCTCTCCTTTAACCTGCAAATCTGTCCCTCCTAAGGTTGTCTGGCAGAAATCGCCAAGTGCGATAAGAGTTACGACCAGCCTTTATAAGTACATCTCTTTAACCCCTGACAAATAAGAGGGGTGTTATAAGTTGGTATTGTGTGTCTGTGTATCTATCTGTGGCAGCGTAGCTCAAAAATGGATGGAACGATTTTAATGCAGTTTTTTTTTATTGAAAGCTAGTTTAATCGGGTATCATCTTAGCTATGTTTCATGAAAATGTGTTCAGCCGTTCAAAAGCTACAGCTCTTTTTCTAGTTGGAGTCGGGGGTTTTTCGGGTTTGGTTATTCTATTTATTGTGTCATTTCTTCTCTTTCTGCAGATTATTTCTTAAAATATGGTTGTGTTTTATGTGCCTACACCATCGTATTGGGCTATTGTCTGTGAGGAAGTGTATAGTGTTTATATATAAATAAATGGTAATAAAACGTTTCAGTAATTATTTCACGCCACAGTAGACTCATGTCTCATGTCAGTACTTAATCCGGCGTTTGACATTGATAGTTGACACTGATAACAATGTGACATCACCATAGATATCACCACCTGTGGGCCGAGCACTTAGAGAGGTTTACTTTATCTATGGCCGAGCACGAATGTTTTGACGTATGGTAACGTAAACGTCAGCGTTTGAATAAAAAGAAGAAAAAGAGGACCTTGCCCAGCAGTGGGACAGTAATGGGCTGGATTTATTTATTTAATGCGAAATCGACCAATATTGATGTCAAGGCTCATGAAGGATGTTAGGTTAATATATATAGCTTGATAAAATGCATTTTCTGATAATGTGTAGCAAGCCCGTATCTAGTCTATAGATAGATACTAATACCGCTGATTATTATTATTATTAATTATGGATGAGCAGCAGGGCTACCACAGCAAAAAATGGCAGAGAAAAACTACAATCCGCACGCGAGCGCATAGATCCATTTTCTCAGCCCCCGATTCCTCGGAGCTCGCGCGCGTGCTATATCTCTTTACCCCTCTCTCCCTCGATTTTTCGTTTTCTCTTCTTTCAAGGTGACAAACAGTTTGGCCACGGAAAACTCAAGCACAAAACCATCTGTTTACCATTTTCTTTTCAATTGAAACAGAAAGAGACTCACGCCCTTAGTTTAGTCCTGTTGAAGTACGCAACAGAGTCGACACCATGAAAGAAAGAAGAAAGAAAGAAAAGTATTTTTTTTTCCACATAGGACAACACAATAGTCCCAAAAAAATAATAACACAAAAGTAAAATTATACATTGGCAACACCATGTTCATGTCGCAATGACACAATGAACAGTCGTGTAGCGTTTATGGGTTGATTATTGATGATAAATATATGAATTACAATATAAATTTTACTAAGTAGCTAATAACAATGATGCAATGAATATGCTAATTAATATTATCGTTATTAATTGTATCTAAGTACCTATTAGATGTGTGCGCCGATGCCGGCGGCGTCATCGGCGTGGTTGGTGAAAATCTTATTAAAAACAAAATATGGCAGACTTATTCACCAAATGGTGACGGACGAAGTTATCGGCAAAACGCGCTATTTAAATTATGGTCATATAAAAATGGTATTTCATTGAATTTCCGTAAACAAATACGTAGAAATAGACCAATAAGCAGATATTTTGACATTTCTAGTGTTTAGTTTACTAGTATATGTCTGCATTGTATCTAAAACAACCGTATCCGTCCGACCATCCACGCCGATGACGCCGAAGCCGGCATCGGCGCACACATCTAGTACCTATTCTAAATTATACAGGCTCCACCAGAGCTAGCTCGGTGGGTGGACAAACCCTATTTCGCCATCTTTTGTCTACTTGACAGAAGACAACCCCGCACTGTCCCAGTACCAGTGTCTCGGGGTACGACTGGTACTGAGAGAGTGCGGGGTATGAGCGACGGTTTGCTGCAGCGCACAGTGCTCGTTTTCTCAGCCCCCGATTCCTCGGAGCTCGCGCGCGGACTTTACCTTATATAACGCTAAATTGCTTATACTTAATATACAATACACAGACTGAATTAGACTTTTATCATTATCCTGTTGGTTCAGCACACGGGCTAGTTCTTCGATGAGGAAATAAATATCATGGTTGCCTTGGAGCTGGGATGTGCAGAGGAATAACTAAAGGCGGAAAAAAACTTAGCCTTAAGGTCTCACCACATTTTATCGATGCGGAATCGGCTTGAGCCGGTCGGAAAAAGGATTATACTGTATAAACCTTTATAAATTATCAACATAATATATTATTTATTAACGCAAAACCTCGCACCTCTTAATTAGAATATCTAGTTAAATTAAGCAAATATTTAGTTATTTTTTATTTTTAACAAAATAGTTTTGAGCCTTACATTACTTACTGTATTAAAAAATGAGTGTCTTGAAATAAGATTTAATTTTCTTTCGCTCAATCGAGAGTAGGATTGCCGAATTTCACATCTTTGAAAAAAAAAAAACCTATATAAAAGTTACTAAAATCGTTTAAGTAGTCACAGATGGAACAGAAATAATTTTTATTCAGAAATAGAACTAAATTAAAAAATAATTATGATGATAATTTTTATTAAATAAAAACATTATACGGAGCTGTGAACATGCTTTAGTCATGTTCACTGTTCGTGTTAGTGACACGTTTATTATCGTAATTATGTCAATTCGTCAAATATAATTAATAACTTATAAAGTGCCACAAATTTATCTGACCCGCAGCCTGATTACGGACGCAGCTGACAGTTTGCAACAGCCGTAAAATGTACAATTGTTGCTGTCAAACATCATTTTGGTATTACGTACAATCATAGAAATAGTACAAGTACTATATATTATCTCTATGCGTACAATACATAAAATGATGTTTGACAGCAGCAATTGTGCAATTTACGCCTGTCGCAAACTGTCAGCTGCGTCCGTAATCAGGCTACCGGTCGTGGCGTCGCTGCCGTCGCTTTTACCAATATCATCTCCGTAGCGACGTTAGTTCCAATTTTGGTCACCGGGTCAGATAAGTTTGTGGCACTATAATTGGCTGTCAGTCCAACTTATTGTCTTTGTTCTATTTTGTTTAGCTGTAAGTCTTACATAGAGATTAAATAAATACATAAACCGACATTATGAGTGAGATTATTAAATAATAACAAAAAGTTATGAATGAAGAACACGCGAGCGCCCGACCGGTGACCGTAATGCGTATTTTCCCGCGTAAGATTTCTAGTCTGTATATAAAATTATCATAACATGCCAAACGACTTTTAACATTTTATAATCATTATTAACTAGCTGGGTCCGGATTTTTCCCATCCAAACAATACCGTTGTTTAGAGATTTATTTTCGATACATAATGTTGTCTTATTTACAACGGACTAGAGGCCCTTAATAGGCCTATATTATGGGTCCTTAATAGGCCTATTATGGGCCATTTTCCCCGTTATAACATTCTGTGACTATCAGAAACGCGAGACCATCAAATTGAACAATTTTCTCTATAGGACCAACATCGTAATCACGAAAACATAATCAGCTTTGTCATACGGTAAGGTCAAGTAGGAATTGAAGTTTTGTATGGAAAGAAAGAAAGAAAGAAAAATAATTTATTTATGCAAAACATTCAAACATTCAGAGTAGGACAGCTGATAATTTTTTCGCAATTACGATGTTGCTCCCATAGAGAAAGTTGTTCAGTTTGATGGTCTGATCCACACTCTTAAATATGGTCACGCGTTTCTGATACACGTTGTATAGATATTGTAATAGTGAAGAAATTTCCAGAATCGGGTCCAAGTTAATTGATAATTGAGATTAAAACTAATAAACAATATAATTTAGTCGAGATTGCAATTTAAAGCATTTATTTCTTGGTATTAATTAGCCGTTGTAGGTTCATAACAAAAAAAGCTTATCTTTTTAATAAAGACCGAATTATTTGCTTTTATAATTGTATATTTGCATATGTATTTGAATATTTTACCTAAATCTACTGATCGTGCATATTTGGATTGGACATGTTTTATATAATTTTAACTGTATCTTTACTAAAAAAAATACGAACATTATCATATAATTTTTTGGCCGTTTGACAAGAAAAAATATGTTTTCCTAACAGATATAAATATCGATCGTGCTAACGGGGTTATTACTCTACACGATAATTTGGTCCTGACCAATCTGGGCTGGTACTTATTACACGTAGTACCAGATTCAAATCAAATCAAATCAATACAGGCCGCGAGCGTAAAATTCGCCAAAAATGGGTGTCTTAGTAATTTTCAAATATATTTGATTTTTTTTCATTAAAATTGTCAAAGAAATTACAGTTGTTTAGTGTAGAATTCATGTAAAAGTAATGATATGTTTTATAGAGAGAATTTTTAATATCTAGGTTAAAAACGACCTTATTTTAAGAATATTTTTTTACAAAGATTTGGCATAAGTAGTTATGCTACGAGTCCGTCTAAAATTCTCTAAAACGCTGATATATATCCGCCACATTGTTTTTAATAAAAGTGACATCAAAATAGATTTTGCCATTTATAAAATAATTTGAATAACTAGTTAAGGAAGTCGTATCGATTTTTTATGTGTTTGTGGTTTGTATGGGGTTTTACGTAATACTTATCCACGCCCAATAATTATTACGTAAAACAAACAATTCGAGATAGAGCTCTGGGGGCTACCAAGAATGTTTTTGACGTATTGTAACGTTAACGTAAGCAAACTTTGAATCAAATATACACGTTGAATCCATGATATTTTTTGGAAATACATGCAGTATTTTTAGATTTTCATGAAACAAGCGTGTATGTTGCGTAAAATTAAACAAAAAATGCGATAGAATTATTGTACTTTTCACTCTTATATTTATATACCTTTATTAAAAAAAAAATACATACTTTTTGACATTTATAGTTTTACAATTAAATAAAAAAGTAATTATAATAACATTTAGAAATATACAAGAGTAGTAGGCCACCGGCATCCGGAACAGGGTCCAAGCTATTTATATAATTATTAATATATTAGTATATTTATTTTTAGTATATTTGATTGTAATTGTTGTGTTTTAAGATATTTTTATATTTTGTTAAATTTTTTGTATTTTATATTATTGTACACCCAATGGGTATGTTATAGTGACACTTGCTATTTACTATTAAGATCTTTTTTGTATTTACCTATGACAAACAATAAATAACTATTCTATTCTATTCTATTAAGGACCCTCAACAAAGGACATACCTACGTGATAATAAAATCACAAAACTTTATAAATATTAATAGTCTTATATCTGTGTACTCCTTCAATTATAGGAGGCCACAGCATCCAATCATTTTCGATTAGGCTAAATATAATATAGGTAAATATTTTTTTGTAACTAAAAATCAAATTAAATTAAATTAAAAATCAAATTAAAATAAATGAAGGTTAGATTTACATAGGAGTCATCGTTACAATACGTCAAAAACATTCGGTATAGTGCCACAAACTTATCTGACCCGGTGACCAAAATTGGAACTAACGTCGCTACGGAACAAAAATGACATCGAAATGTCATTTTTGTACGGAGATGACATTAGTAAAAACGACGGCAGCGACAGACCGGGTCAGATAAGTTTGTGGCACTATAGGCGGTTTTGCTGGTGGGCACCCAGATGCGTTTCGTCCAGAAACTTATTATACTCTAGTATAGTATGTTTATGGTTTAGTCCTAGTTTAGTACTGTCAAAATGCGCCACAGAATCACCAACAATAAAGATCAAAGACCGATTTTATCCTTGAATGAACTATTTATTCCAGAAAAACCCAGGATAAGTTACTAGAGGCTGACTGAGTCACAAAGAGGAAATAATGTAGGTATATCTTACTATCTTTAAGATTGTTTCTGGGCGTGTAGTTCCCGCCAATTTCCCCGCGATTGTCATCGCCATAGCCGGAGTTTCTTGCCGGTTCTTCTACATAGGTCATCAGTGACGTGAACTCCATTAAGACAAAAAGATACTGCCTAGGTAGGTATTAAGTAATACAAACGTTAATATGTCTGTAATATCAGTTAATTTAAGTCTTAGGGCGAGGTGGCCAATTTCAAACATCATTTTTAACTTGACAATAGAACAAAGGCTGGGTTGCACCAAGGGCTACGGTTATAGAGATTTGTTTAGGAGTAAGAAGTCCCTCAATATCTCTGCTAAATATGAATAAATCCACGCGCACTTGATTTGGAAAATATATTTCAGATATTTCAGATTTCTTACTCCTAAACAAAGTTTTCTCTATATAGTGGTGACCCCGACGTGATTGCGTTATTGGACGGTAACTTACTTTCAAACGTTGTATTGTTACTGTTAAACTTAACTTTAACAGTAACATTAACAATGACCATAGAATTTAACTATCTACTGTTGCACCGTCATGTAAAATGTAAAAGTTAAAGTTAAAAGTTTGACAAGTGACAAGACGTTTTATATAGGTTATATTCGACGCGTCTGACAGTAGTTCCAAATAGTTAACATTAAAAATAACCAGCAAAGTGGGGGCGGTTAACAGTTACAGTTAAAATTACGACGTTAGCTAACAATTTATTGTCAACTGGTGCAACAAGTTTTTTGTTTAAACCAGTACTTTAACTGAAGATTTCCATCCATCCATCTTACTTTAACTATGACTAACATCGAAATTTCAGTCAAAGTACCGGGCAAAAAAAATTGTTGCACCATTTGACAATTGTTAGCTAACGTAACAATTGTAAAAACGGATTGACCAATTTCAATGCAATTTTTTATCGGAAGCTGATATAACTGGGTATCATCTTAGCTATGTTTCATGTAAATCTGTTCACCCGTTCAAAAGTTACAGCTCTTTTTCTAGTTGCAGTCGGGGGTTTTTGACGGTTAGGTTATCTTAAGTAAGTATCTTAGGTTCGGTTAGGCAAGGTGATGTTCAGTCGGTGCAGTATACCCACCAGTGGCGAAGAGTCCATACAACCCGATTCCCATCGGCTTCCCTTTAGGAATTGGTTAGTACGTAGACCAACGTAATATGGCTTGTTATTCAGATAGGTCGAGCTCTTCCAGACATAACTATATATAGATTACAAGAGACGGAATGGAATTTTGTCTTGCAGCATTAATTGCAGATTTGCAGCTACTTTTAGAGGGCATTTTCTGGACGGCTTCCCCTTTTAAAACTGTCACCCTTCGCCACTGATACCCACATTGATTGGCAGGAATGTTGTCGGTTGGGCAAGGCATAGATTATAAATTCTTTTTACGTTTTTGTTTGTGTTGCGGTCAGTCGGTATACTTGCTTTACTTGCTAATTCATTGTTTTGTTGCTGGGATGGAAAATGTTTGGTTAAGATGCTGCTATTTTGTATTGTATGTGTGTCGTTTTTGCTGCAGAAATAAAATATTTTTCTTTCTTTCACATAATTTTTATTTTTTTTCAAATTATTATTTTTTCTGCGTAGTTTTACACTGTTGCCATCCTAAAATTGTATTCTCTGTCTATGCACCTGTCCTCTTCTTAGTATCTATGTCTATCATTCTAGTGCGTCTTGTGTTTGTGGCAAATAAATGTTTTTTCCTTAGAGTATTCATATGAACCTCTATGGTATTTTCTTTCTTTCTTAAGTTTTGGTTATTGAATTATGATTATAACTAGATATTCTAATACGGGTGTGATTTTGCGTTGTATTACACGGTATAGTAAGTAAAAGTGGCCATGAGCATCGGTCAATACAATTGACCGACGTTCATGGCCACTCATATTTTAATGGACTCAATTGAAACACACGACCAGTTTCTTCACCGAAAGTAGGGTCGCCAACTCTTTTTCTGGTTAATGACGTATATTCATCTCTAAAGAGAAAGAGAAAATAATTTTCGAAAAAAAAATGTGCTTTAAAAAATGCTTAATGCTTAATGCTTAGTAAAATGTTACCTTCACGTTTTATTTTCATACAATAATCACTTCAACACACACAAGTTCTTTTATAATTGTTATTTATTTAATTCATATTCAATTAATATATTTTCCGTACACGTAGGCACACATAACGTCACTCGATGTGGCTCCCGCTGAAAACCAGCGCTGTCGGGCTGCTCGCAGCGCGTCAGCTTAAGCTGAGCGGAAGCCTTTTTGACACAGCTGCGACGTACAACCCATTTGTTAGTTAAGATAAATATTTTATTTTCTTTTACATGTTTTATTCTTTTATTTTTTGTTACTTTATCTTTAAAATTGTTTTTGTGCTGTGTCAAATAAATACTTTTTTCTTTTCTTTCTTTCTTTCTTTCTTTTTCTTAGGTACCGATGACATTTTACAAAACGTCATTGCTGACATTTTACAAAATGTCATTTTGTAAAATGTCATTGTTTGGCACACTAATAATTTTTTAACTTGCAGAATAGTCGACATCGGCTCAATTGCCATATCGAAAGAAGAATTTTTTAACTTTTTTTAAATATTCAAATGATTCATGACAATCAAATTATAAGTTAAAATTATAAAGCAGGGTTCGAAGTGATAATTATCATTGATAATTTATCTTTGATAAGTATTTTGGTTTTGATCACGAAATTATGAATAAAAGATTACCTTGATTGTAAAACTACTTTCTTCTAACGTAAATATTGATATGTAATACCTACCATTTAAAAAAGGATTGCTAGGCTTATATTTGTTTGATAATTATCGGATAATTATCGTGATAATTATCAAGGGGCATATTTATCTTGATAATTTCAAACGCTGTTATAAAGTATGGTTGGCAACCCTAAACGAAAGTTCTGTTCTGTGGACAACTCCGTTTTCTCCTCCCCTTTTCTCCTCGATAGAAGACAAAACGAAAAATCTAGAGAGAAAACAGTAAAGTAATGGTTTTGTCTCCGATTTTCTCTTCCCATTTTACCGCTAGACCTGCTGGAGCCTGGAAAATGATAATTACTTTATCGTGACGTCACGTTATTCATAACAAAATAGTTTTAAGTCATCTTATAATAAAATTCAACACAAATTAAATAAACAGTGATGTGATGTCATTTCGTTTATATTTAGAATTATAGACATCTATATTATAAAGTAGATTGATGTACCTACGTATGTACGTATATATTTCTCGGTAATGTTTCCTTAAGCAATCGCAAAGCATTAAAAACGATCGCTCTGTTATTAATTCATATGTTATTTATCATGTACATAAAATCACGCATTTCCCCATATGACTAGTAACTTTTAAGTATATAATAATAGTTTAACTAGTAAGCATAGATTAATCAATGTCATTGAGATTAATAGTAGAATTTTTTAAATTGTCGTGGTCATTAACATTTTTTTTTCTTTTGAAAAAACGTTGCCCCTCACTAGGATTTCTCCTGTATCGATGGTACAGTTTAAAAACATACATGTCACATGCACACACCACCCAGACCCGAAACAACTATCTGTAGATCATACAAATACTTGTTCCGTGCGGGGATCGAACCGGCGGCGGCGGCACGTAGCGTAGAAGGCTAATCGCTTAGCCACTGCGCCAACCGTGTCGTCAACTGTGCACATACCCACCCTAACTACCTACCTACCCTAGCATATCTACCATAGCTACCCTATATACTATACCTACCCTATCTAGCATACCTACCCTATCTACCATACCTATCTTCTCCTTACAAGTATAACAAACACAACAAAAAGAGAATTAGCGAAATTGGTCCATCCGTTCACGCGTGATGACGTGACCAAGGGAAATAGGGATTCATTTTTATATTTAGTCAACTAGTAAAAGAAGAAAGGTTGCTAGCTATTTCAAAATATTATGCCATCGACTCTCATTTATCGTGTTGATTCTAAGGACACATCTTACTACACTTGACAACATAACAATATGGCGGATTTATCTTGTATATGGGGCACAAAGTCGCGCCAAGGACATACTGTTTAACCCGATTCTTAGAACCTTGCGCAAGAGATAATGTATCTATTTAAAGTTTAATAGTCTATAAATGATCGTTGGATTTCAGCCAAGATTTAAGATGTAATTTCTCTAAATCAAACTTGACGTTGAAATCCTACAGATTTCAAAGACCTTCGTGGGAAGGTTTCAAAGTTCAAAGTCAAAGTTTCAAAGTTTCAAAGACCTTGGTGGAACTGAAATAATTATTCAATTTTCAACCTAAACATAACGTTTGTTTATTCAATAATTTTTTACCGCCAACTTCATCAGTATAGATTTTTCAATTGCACCTCTTGGGGGTTGATTTAAGAAATAAAATGTAGCGTATGTTATCAAAGACAAAGAATTTATTGCAGAAACTGTGTACAAAGCTGTTTTTATAAATACTAGTAGTCATTCAGTGGTCGAAATTCGACAGTAATTTTATCTTTCTGCTCTCCTTCTCTATACCTATATATTAATACGTGAAGAGAAAACTTTGTACCCCTTTTTAAGCATATTTCGCGCACGGAGGAGTGTGAGATTTGGCATAGTTATAGTTTATATGGAGAAGGAGTGCAGAAAGCTAAAATTGCGATCGAATTTCGACTGGGCGACCACTAAACAAACGTGTCTGCTTTTAATTATTAGTACCTAATACCTATCGATGTCAACTGCTCCAAAAAGTTACATATAGTGCCACAAACTTATCTGACCCGGTCGTGGCGTGCTGCCGTCGCTATTACCAATGTCATCAACCTAAAAAAAAAAACATTTTGAAGCGTTTTGAAGTCAATTTTGTTCTGTAGCGACTTTAGTTCCAATTTTGGTCACCGGGTCAGATTTTGTGGCACTATAAATCTAGAAACATCAAGACATGTCATTTAATCTTTGGAGTAACACCTTGCAGCTCCAAACACGTTTCGATCAGTTACTTTTTATAGGTGATAAAACACATATTATGTTTTGTACAAAATTTAATGTGTATCTTTCTTATTTATTTATTTATTTATTTCAACCAAAACTTACATCTATCATTACAGGTAGAAAACCTAATGCGACAGAGAAGCTAAACACCAAATATACATTAAATAAAAATAAAAATAAAATAATAATAATATTTTTTCTTGTTGTTTCAGATGTCACATCGTTTATTATAGCATCGAATTAACAAATCGTAACGATGGGTAGTGCACGAGAATCAAACGCAAAACCAATACCAATGGAAACCACGGACAAGAAATCATTGAAAGCACTAATAAAATCACTTTTCAACAAGAAAAAAGAACGACCAAAGACAAACAAAAAAGAAACAGTTGAAGAAAAAAATGATTCACCAAAAGAAGTCAGAAAAATTCAAAATACGAACACAGTTGCCACCATTTTGGAGAATTTCGATAAACTGAATTTGGAAGATAGAATACCAGTGAAACAAGAGAACAGTGATGATGAATTTGATAATTTTACCGTCAAAGTAATTGAAGAACCAAGAAACGAAAGAATACACTCCCAAACGTCAGAAGATAGTGGCTTTTCTGACACCAAAGAAGCGGAGAATACCGAGAATAAATCAGAGAATGACAATAAACTGGAGAATGACGATAAATTTGAGAATGATAATAAGTTAGAGGATGATGAAGAAACAGATGATTTGGCCGAAGATTTGGAGAAGTTGGACCTGCATGATAGCAAAAAGAAGAAGAAGCAAACCATTGTGGTAGCCAGAGGACCTACTAGGACGAAAATTTGTGGGTATTCCTCAACAGTGGGTCCTTATCCTTCACAAGAACAAGACAATTACAGACAGGTTAGTTTTTACTTTTTAATTTTCTTATACTAAAATCAGACTAAGGTTCCAACATAACCGAACATAACCTAAAAGATCCAAAGAAAAAAATATTATATTTTAAAAAAAACTATAGAACACGCTTTAGTTATCCAAACTGAACGATGCAAAATTTCAGCTCAATCGGAAACCGGGAAGTGGGTAAAATTTTCTTACATGGTTAGTTACAGGTGAAGCTAATAAAAGCGTGTTAAAAAGAAATGTAACACTTTTTACTAGATTTAATTTTTAATATGTGTATCATGAAGTATAAAACTGGAGAACTTCTTAAAAAAAATCCTGGATTGTAAGTTTTTAACTAACGGGGACTACGACATACCTAGTGCAAGAATTTTCAAAATCCATAGTGTGTATTACAGTGCCACAAACTTATCTGACCCGGTCGTGGCGCCGCTGGCGTCGCTTTTACCAATGTCATCTATCTCCGTACAAAAATTACATTTTGAAGTCAATTTTGTTCAGTAGCGACTTTAGTTCCAATTTTGGTTACCGGGTCAGATAAGTTTGTGGCACTATCTTGCCCTAGTTAATAAGTCTATGCCAAAGTGAACAACATTACACGATCATTTTGACCGATAGTACTCAGTGGGTGCACAATTTTAAATAAATAAATAACGGTGAAGGAAAACATCGTGAGGAAACCTGCACACCTGAGAGGGCCTCATAAAGTTCTCGATGGTGTGTGTAGTCCGCCTGCACCAGGCCAGCGTGGTGGACTAACACCTAACCGTTCTCATTCTGAGAAGAGGCCCGTGCCCAGCAGTGGGACAGTAATGGGCTGGATTTATTTATTTACATAGTACCGATGTTTCCTATGACTTCCTGTGAGAAAAAAACGACTCGGAGGTTGTTCGCTCGGTGTTTATGACCAGAATCTATCGTTATTAATGCCAACATAGTATCGTAATTGCGTGTGAAATGAAAAAATAAAAACGCAATCTTTATAAGCCAGTTCGTCAAGATTTCTAATCCGACACGATCGCATCGAACAATACATTTAAGTATGTAGCGACTTAGCAAGTTAATATTCATATGGCGAAGTTGGATTTTTGCGCAAGACATTCTAAGCGGGAAAACAAGTTTGCAAAATACAAGCTATAAGTATAAATAAAGGACATGACGTAGGTAACGCAAGGTTATGTCTGTTTCCGTTCATTGAAACTAGATGGCGCTTATTTCAATTACGTGGTGGGAATAATGCGGTTTTAATTAACTAGATGTCGTTTAAATAAGTGTTGCGTCATTTCCGAAAATAAATTATTATTATCTTGTTGTTTTTATTAGGTTCAAAAAGGTTCAAGGTAATAAAATAAACTAGAAGTCTTTTAAATATATTGCGAGTCATAAATATCGGGTTATTGATGTATTGATATGATTTATGATGTTTGGGATGTAAGGAGATATTTTTGGAAACATTTTCGGCGAAAATTAGGAATAGCTTGTGAAATTCCCGGAACAAACGCAATTCGACTTGAGCCAATTTTCGGCAACGCATTAGTGATAATCTGTGTTATCAGGTTACGGATAGAGGAAGGAAAAAACTTGTTCTGTTATAAAGTAAATCTTAATACTAAAGTATCGTTCTAAACTAAGAACATCAACGTCACAGGTAGGGACGACTTGGAGGCAATGTATCAAATCGCGTTGCCTCCATTAAAGTGTCTGTTTACACAGTAGAAAGTCATAATATTAACAGTAATAAATCAATAAATAAAAACAAAAAAAACACGTTACCTACAAAATTACTAATATTCATCATTCTCCTGCCCTTATCCCATTTTATTTGGGGTCGGCGTAATATGTCTTCTTCTTCCATTCATCTCTATTAAACGTCATCTCCAAGTTTACGTTCTTATACTCCTTGTCAGCACACAATCCATCCATCTTTTCTTGGGTCTGCCTCTTCTCTTACATCCATCCACATACATACCTAAAACTAAACTATTACTAATATTATGATATATAATAACTAAATTACTAATATTATGATATGTATATAATTTTCTATTTCAAATTATAAATGACTAAAAAAAATTTAGAATTTGAGACTTTAATTGTTCTAGTTTTACAAGGTTTCTGTAACAATCAAATAAATAAATAATTAATAATCATTTTAAAATAGTTCGGTTTAAAGATTTATTTATTTCTCAGAAGAACAACATTGTTCACTTATTTATGAGAAACTTAACTTAATATAATTAAAACTAATTTAATTATAAAGAAGAGTTAATTCTGTTCTACTATATAGTAATTAAAAAAACATCAGTTATTAATTAGGTACACCTAGTTGGACATTATTGTACTAATGATAGGTTGATATTTTTTAATTTTAATAGAATAATAATGTTTTTTTGTGTTTTTGTAACGATTATGGTGATTTCTGTGTAAAATATTTCGACACAATGTACAAATTGATTTGAAAATAAATGAAATGAAATATTCTCTATTTTACAGATTAGCCAAATCAACAAACACACGTTAACAGGCGGTCAGGTAATCGTTAACCAATACACAGTTGCGGACAACCTATCAGAAATTAACATAGCTCTCGAAAGCGTCCAAAAGCAATCACAATACCATCAAAATGACCGCGAAGAATATTTGGAAGACGTCCTAGAATATATTAACGAAGATACCATGAAAAAATCGATGCAGAAACCGGATATTAAAATCGATTTTGCTGTCCAAGATCACAAAATCACAGATTTAGATTGTTCCGAAAAAAAATCGATGCAAACCCATTTAGACGATCACGAAGACAAAACTGTCCTACAAAATGAGTTGTTGCAGCTAATGCAAGAGAATTTTGAAACTAATACTGCTATCGATGCGTTTGTGCAGAAAAATCTTATTGAACGAGAGGACTTGACACAAATTTACAATTACGTTGAAAAAGAACTAAACAGTATATCTAATGATGGTTTCGTTTCAACAAACTACACATACCCGACCCCGCCGAGGTCGGAAACTGTCCCAAGTCCCATATTAGCGTCTCCATCTTCTTTCTACCCATCAAATTCTGAATACACCCTATCTCCAGAAAGATCTCCAATTTACAACAGTGATTACGAAAAATACCAAGAGATTCCCCATTTTGAAGAAGAAAAAGATGCCACAGATAAAAAAACGCGGGAAAGAACTATCTCCGTATCGTCTATGACTATGAAGCAGTTTAAGGATATGCAAAAAGAGATCGTATATAACTTCTCGAAGAGAGATTGTTGTCAGATGAGTCGGAAAAGCTGTAAGGAGATATTTCAAGAGCATTTACAGAAGTTAAAGAAGTCAGAACGGAAGAACTTGTGTTTGGATATCGCTAACCTAGATCTGAAAAACGCTTACGGGTAAGTTTTCTTTTAAATATTTCCAAACGAATTTCTCTATTCCATTTTATATGGATTTTATTGATCGTATGTCTATGTTCTTATGAACACAGCTGGGCAAAATACATGCTTTGCTCATCGATGTCTATAGATAAGCTCTGTCATACAAAGGGAAGCTAAAAAAATGAGACGTATTTTTTGAAGACGTCAAATTCTAAATTCAACAATGTTCGAATTATATTTAAATAAAACAGCGATACATGCACTAATGGAATAGCTACCGTTATTATATATTTTTTATTCAATACACAAATTAATAATTATGTTTGTAAACGGCATTTGACTGGTGATCAACTACTCCATTTTTCTGAAAATGGAGTACCTGACACGTCTCACTTTTTGAGTTCACTAAGCATATCTATAGACATCGATGGCTTTGCTTTAATTAAAATACAAATTACAAAATATTATCTCGCATGTACTTGTACTTGTTTGGTACTTGTTGTAAAATAAATAAACATGTCAAAAAGAAACATGATGTACTTGTGATCGTGTTGAATGTGATTCTCAACTAACTTGAGGGTAAACCGGTGGGTGTGAGCGCGATGCGTAGTGAGTAACCACATTTTGTTTAATCGACTGTCGGCGAATCAATGGTGTACAGAAAAACCTATTGCGGTTTATGTTTACACCTTAAGGAGCTGTCTTAAAATGTATATTATTGTCCAAGTATTAATAAATAAATGTAGTTAAATTTCGAAGTACAAAAGTTTTGATGACATTTTTACCGTCTGGAAAATAATATGGTGTGTCAAATACGTGGAAATACTAAACTATAGAATACCATTGAGTGTATGATACATAAAAAGAAACCACATTAAGAGATTTGTGTAATAGTAAAATTAAAAATAGGTACGCATCTAACCACTTTTGGTTTAGTTAGATAGCGCATGAATGACAATCACGTCGTAATAATGTGCGAATTAGGTACATATTTAATAAGGCTTTTTAGGCTGTGTAATTATACCGAAATTGGTTAAGTTGGGCGGTTACTTGTAATTAAAATACGTAATTGAAATACAAATGGATGTATGGATCAGGATGTTGGGCTACAAAAGGGACGGATGAAAGGCAATTGCATGCAGCGGAGATGCGAATGTTGAGAGGGATGTGTGACGTAACAAGATTGGGCAGAATCAGGAATGAATATATTAGAGGAAGTATGAAAGTGGCACCAGTTACAGAAAAGCTGCAAAGTAACAGATTGTCGTGGTATGGACATGTAATGTGGAGAGATGAAAATCATGTTACAAAAAGAGTTGTAAGTATGAATGTGGATGGCTATCGGAGTAGGGGCAGACCAAAGAAAACATGGATGGACTGTGTGAAACATGACATGAATGTGAAGGAAGTAAGTCTGGAAATGACGTCTGATAGAGATGAATGGAAGAAAAAGACATATTGCGCCGACCACAAATAAAATGGGATAAGGGCAGGAGAATGAATGATGAATTGAAATACAAATACATATTTGGTATTTGTAATTAAATTACTTCTTAAAAATGTAATTTGTAATTGGTATTTCTAAACCTGACGCTGAGGTAGTTTGTTGTAAGTATTTCAAATACTTATGTCTTCAAAATACATTTGAACAACAATACATTTAGCGATCTTATTAATGGGTGCGTTCTGCAGAAAATAGCGCTCGATAGCTTTCATAAGCAAAATGGCGACCGCTAAATATGTCAATCTTTAAAGTTGGCAATTTTATTTGATTAGTTCTGTTCTATTTATAACCTAACACCTGACTATAATTTGTATTTTGTATTTTAAATAAAAATAGTTAAAATACTGTATTTTATATTTTAAATACACGACTTAAAAATATTTTGTATTTCGTATTTTAAATACATGCGAGACAGTATTTTGTAATTTGTATTTTAACCAAAGTAACGCTTGTATTTTGCCCAGCTCTGGGGGTAGGTGGAGTATCTAGTAGAACTAATGATTAGTTAGATACCCCCCCCCCCCCCCCCCCACGTACCCCCATCACACATGCATCGCTTCACGTAAGAAATATAAATACCGTAATTAAATATTAAAAAGAAAATGTCTGGAATTTTCTGCAAACGTACGGAATTTTCATCGGATTTAGTATTTTTATCTTGATCTGATAATCCTAGTTGTTCTTTGGTCTCATTCTTGTATTGGCAGTTAGAAAAAGACAAACATATTTTGGATTGATTTAGTTGGCGCTTCTAGGAGTCCGCGCCATTGTTCCTAAGGGTCAGTGCAGACCATAAAGTTATTATTGTGCAGACAGAGAGGAATAATCCCCGCGCGGTCTCGGGCATTTTCTTTACGGATCGCGTATGGATTTCCGCGTATCTTCGAGGACGCGCGAGCATTTTTTGTCAGGTTCAAGCATTTATGCACTTTATTGTAAAAAAAATAAAGTTTATTTTCAAGTGCGATATTAAAATCCTCTCCGCTGCGCTCCGTTCTGTCTGCGCTGAGCCTAACAAGACCGAAAAAAAAATCTCTATGAAGCATTTTCCTTAGTGTGAACACAACTACTCGTATACTATTATATTAAAACTAATAGAAGTAAAGATCGTAATGAACCAATTATGTACTATTATTTTCCTTGTCTCGCATATGAATTACGTCATCCATGCATGATTAACTATTAAAACATTAATTTGTTCGAAGGAAAATAAAATAATGATTCATAATAAAAGTATTTTATAAGTATACAATGTATAACTTATTTACCACAACACCCCAATTAGTATATTAAGTTAAAAGCATAATAGAATAATCAAAACTTGAGAATTTTAAAGCTAACTATTATTTTTAATGAAATCTTGTTTAGTTTAGCATTCTTTACTGCATTTAAAATAGAGTGTTATTACTTTGAAATATGATTTTTTTTTTTTGGCTCCATCGACAATCAATTTGGCGAAATTTATCATTTTTGAAAAAAAAAGGTTCTTTAATTAAAATTACTTAAATCGTTTTAATAGTCTATTATGAACAAACTAATTTCAGGATTGCGTTAATTATGTTACATGTTATACTAGCGGCCCGTCCCGGGTTCGCACGGATGGATATTTATTTAGACGAGTGGTCGCCCAGAGATCGAACTTTGACCGCAATTTTAGCTTTTTTCCTTCTCCATAATCATAATCATTTATTGCAAGAATGTAGTAGGTACAAAAAAGATGTTAATAACAAAAGTAGATCATACATTCTACCATGACAATGGTGTGCAACTATAAATTCTAGACAATATAATTCAAGCATGCCAGTAGGATAATGAATGAGATACATTATTTTAATAAATGTTAACATAACACATACATATAAACTTTAACTATGCCAAATCTCACACTCCTCCGTGCGCGCAATATGCTTAAAAAGGGGTACAAAGTGTTCTCTTCACGTATTAATATATAGATTAAACACTATCATCAATAGTATTCGCACGCGATGCAAGGAATTTTATAGTTAATTTATTGACACCTTGGGTTACATTATTGCAGTTTTCATATGGATCCCTATTTTTTTTAAATAAAATATAGCATAAGTTTCCCAGTGATAATATATCATACTGCTGGTGAAAGAATTTTTTAAATCGGTCCGGTACTTTTTGAGTTTATCCATTACAAACAAACATACAAAAAATATTTAGATTGATAGCGAAAGAAAAACACAGGACGTAAGGTGACGTAAGTATTAATGGTTTTTAAAGGTTGAATAACGGTAAATTGTAAGGTTGATTGCGTCATCGATACGTCAACGATAAACAGGTTGCAATCGTTTGAGAACGTTTTCGACGTTGTTATTATTTCTATTAGTTCTAAAACTCTAGGTCGCGGGACTTATCTCATTACCGTGACCCCGGAACGTAAAGGGCTATCGAAGGAACACCGTGGATTTTAGTCAGTACAAGTCTGACAGTCCCTCCCGCCCTGCCCGGGGTGGGAGGACTCCTTTGATGATTTTACCACGCTAAAAAAAAAAAAAAAAAAAACTAAAACTCTAAAGGTATTTTTTTTGGATTGTTTTTTTTGTAACCGTTATAAAAAAAATAACAAAAAAATGTCGCTTAGAACAAATAGCCTATATTTTTGTATGTTTTTTAAATGTTTTTCGGAAAACAGTTATAAAACAATTAACAAAAAAAAAATATCGCTTAGAAAAACAAACAGCAAGCCTTCAACCGTCGTTATGATAACTTGCACCAAAAACGTTGATCAACTATTCAGCGGGTCTACCGCGAAACAAAATAGCAATGAACATCAGACTCTGGTAATCCCCTTCTCCTCCGCGTGTTGTTTGGAACTCTCGTCTTTATGATTACCAGAGTCGATGTTCATTACCATTTTGTGGCTGTGTTCCTTGAATGGTGAGACAGATATGTAGGTAGTATAGGTACTGTTGTATGCACGGCCAACGCCGTCTGTAGCCCGTGAAAAACCCGGATGATTACTACCTTGGCGCCCCCATTCTTGTTGGAGTAGATCCTCCTATCCTATACCGTCCGCTCGCGAGCTCCGAGGAATCGGGGGCTGAGGAGGCGGGCACTGTGCGCTGCGCCCCACCGTCGCTCATGCCCCGCACTCTCCCTGTACCAGTGTCTTGGTTCATGACCATGCCACTCATAATCATAGAGGAATAAAAGTTTTATGCAAACGGAAACATCAATTATTTTAATTAATTTTGAAAACGTATAAAAAATAACGTATCGTATCGATTTACCTCCTAAGATATTGTGTATTATTAAAATAACATCTGGCGATGCTATTATTATGGTGACGAATTGAAAATGTTGTTCTTTCCAGTGTCCTGCATCATATTATGATCAGTTTATCGAGCTCTTCAGACAAGGAGGATCTACATTGCGCATTGTTTGGACTGGTCTGCGACAGGATCCTGGCCCAGGATGTGGCTCTCTTCGTTGGTGATGGTAAGATAAGATATCATTCATCAATTAAAGCCTTTTTTAACCTCTACCTACCTCAGGTACTGGGCATATAAACAGAGTATCAAGCTCTGGGAAAAGTCCTCAGGCCAAGCACACTCCAAAGCGCTTCTCACAGGCTTCAACAGAAAGTTTACGGAACAAGCGTTTTCCACGAACAGGAGCCGAGTGAGGATCTTGACAAGAACCCTCACTGGGCACTGCAAACTAAACAAGCATCTGTAAAAAATGGGCCTTACTGACACCACAATTTGCAGATTCTGTCGTGAGAAGGATGAGACGCCCATACTATGCGACTTTAACTATGCCAAAACTCACAATCCTCCGTGCGCGCATATGCTTAAAAAAGGGGTACAAAATTTTCTCTTCACGTATTAATATAGAATATTTCACTCATTTCTCTATCTCCTCATAGAATCAATAATAATTTTTTATTCATCTTCACAGCAGGTCTAAGTCTTCTAAAGTCTGCAGCGCTTCGTTGTCCACACAAACCTCTGCTCACCCGCTATCTGGTGGAATGCATCCGCATCGCCCTCAAGGCGGACCCCAGCCTCGTCGAGGGGAAAGACCATATATTTCACGAGGTAAGTTCGTATAGGACTGAAGACCAGGGGGGCTAAAATGGCCGCTTTAGATGAATCACAATATGATTCATATTACAAATGTCAAAATATCTACTTAATTGACAACTCTTAATGTCATCCGCATAAGGTTCATATTCAGTAATCATCTGTTTGACAGTTACTATGCAGATCAGTAAATGAATTGCTCAATGTGGCCTTTTTAGGCCCCCAGCAGGGTAATCACGATGCGCACTCCAAATCGGAATCGATTCAATTTTGACAGTTTAACAATGTACATGCGCAGTATGTTTTAAAAATTATACTGAACGGCAATTCGAACAACGCAATGGACATTCTTAACCTGTCAAAAGTGAATCAATGCCGATTACGAGTGGGTATCGTGATTACCCTACAGGGTTGTTGTGAACATCAGCATCAGCATCCGCGGAACTTCAGCATCATTTTCAGCATCAGCATTGATCGATGCTGATGTTCAAGTCGTGACATGACCGCAGAGAGGGCGGGGCTTATAGCACGTGTTGTTTTCGCTTGCGAGTTTTGACCAACTACGACTAATTATTACTAAACTACTTAGTTGGATTCTATTTCTTATTAAAAATCACATTTATTATTTTATTTCAACACCAAGGAAAAATGTGCAGCTTTTAGATATAAATTGATAAAGGCCACTTCTTTTTCCCTGCTTTTGTAATTTCACTAGTGAAATTATAATTGCACGAAACTGTCAACTGCCTCCATTTCTCACTTCACGGGCTCATTTCAGTGACATTATAATTCCACTGGACCCACGCAGTGATATTGCAAAGCAGTAATATTTTGACAAGATCACTGTATGTGCAAGGCCGTTAAATTGTGAGACGGTCAATGATTGGTCATATAATCTAACCTAACCGAACTCATTGTCAGTTAACATTGAAAACGTACAAATCGTTGACCACCAATTTTTTTTTGTTTGTTTCGCTATTTCTCCTCCAATTGCAGACCGATTTTGAAAATTCATTTTTTTATTTGATATACTCTTGAGGTAGTCCCATTTAAATTTGGTGAAGATCTGATGAGGACCTTCGGAGATATACAATGGAACTCTTGAATGAATAACAGCATATCACTCGCGATTGCTGTAATCGCATGTTTATGTATTGTTTATGCCACTCAAAGTTAAAAAATAAAATAAAGTCGGTTTATACTTTTTTTGAAGTTTATTTAATTTAAATGTGTATGTATTGTCTTCAGGTTGACATTCTAGGAGATAACCTAGTGATCGCCTGCGCACGCGCCGGAGACAAGTGTTCCGATGTGCTGAGCGAGCTGGTCCGTTCTCACGACACCCAACCGCCGCTGTTCAGGCTGCATCACACCAACGCTGATGGTAAGCACGAAATGACTAAGCTGACTTTTAAGACTGTTGCGACTTTTATGACTATTGTGTCTATGACGTCTTTTGTGACTATGCCTAATTATATATGAATTGTTCTTCACCACTCTACACTTGTCCAACGCGCCATCCCCTCACTCGCGGCAGAATGCCCTCGTGATTACAACACACTTGGGGCCCAGGTCTGTGCTCTACACCATAGTGCGTCACGTTCGAATTTCGAATAACTTTTCCACGCTAGCGGATAAAATTCTATCAAAACGCAATTTGGTGATAGGCCTCTTAAAGTCTTTTTAACCGACTTCAAAAAAAAAGCAGGAGGTTCTCAATTCGACGCGTATGTTTTTTTTTTTTTCTTTTTTTTATGTTTGTTACCTCATATCTCTCGACTACGTGAACCGATTTTGATGATTCTTTTTTTATTTGAAAGCTGGTGCTTCCCGAATGGTCTTATTTTTTATTAACCGACTTCAAAAAAGGAGGAGGTTCTCAATTCGACATGTATGTTTATTTTTTATTTTTTTATAGGACATACAGCGTTGCATGTGGCTTGCAGTCAACACAGCGCGGCTACCCCCAGACTACATATAGTGCATGTTTTGTTAGTGCATGCCGGCTTCGACATTACCGAAGGAGTAAGTGACAGAACATTTCTACACTGTGAATTGCATGACATACACTATAAAATACGGTGCATTGCATAGCATACACTATAAAATACGGTGCATTGCATAGCATACACTATGATAAAACTATCTAACACAATAATAAACAGTCCAGTTTTTGGCGTTATCAGTACATTTGTAATTGTAACACAGTGAGTTACATAGCATACACAGCCCTTTTTATTACGAAAATACACAAATAATTCGACTACTCGACTAAATGTATGGAACAGCAAATTTTTCTTCCATTATTCCATATTTGGTCCCGTTGTAAAAGTTGTTCGTAATAATGAGTACAATAACCCCTTAAAAGCAGGTATTGGGTTTCATTTTTATTTTCAAGTTTTAAAAAAATATACTTTGCCCCCTCTTTAGGATTTCTCCTCTATCATGGATACAGTTTACAAACATACATGTCACATGCACACACAACCAGACCCGAAACAACTATCTGTAGATCAGTGGCGAAGAGTCCATACAACCCGATTCCCATCGGCTTCCCTTAAGGAATTGGTTAGTGCATAGACCAACGTAATATTATATTATTTACTCATACAACTGACAAAAAAAAGGCTTGTTATTCTGTTTGTTCGAGTTCTTCCTTTATGCTATATATAGATTACAAGAGACGGTATGTATTTTTGTCTTGCAGCAATTTTTAGAGGGAATTTTTTGGGACGGCTTCCCCTTTTAAAACTGTCACCCTTCGCCACTGCTGTAGATCATACAAATATTTGTTCCGTGCGGGAATCGAACCCGCGGCACGTAGCGCAGAAAGCTAATCGTTAAACCACTGCGCCAACCGTGTCGTTTAAATATACACCTGTTATAATTTTTTGATGTCATCCACAGGATTTAAAAGGACGTGACACGGCTCTTCACTTGGCAGTGAACTCGGCGCACTGCGACCTTCAGCTGATTTTGTTGATGTTCAAACAAGTGGACCGCAAGGATTGGAAGAGCCTAGCACACTGGCCTAACCTTAGGTAAGAAGCTTTTGAAGTGAATACGTCTTTTTTGCTTCCTTAGAGGCAATTCAGAAAACTGATGATAACAAAATCGGGGGATACAGTTTGGTGTTGCCGCTACTTATCTATCATTTACATCCGAAATTTAATTACACCATTCCATAGATAAAGGATCAAAGAATTCGTTACGTTGAGTGGGGACTGTGACGCGTTGCGCGCGGCGGAGGGGGGAGCGCCGCCATTTTGAGGTCGTTTCACTGCGTCACATAATTTCCGTTTAGTATACATTTTCATTTAGAGAAGCTACGACGTTGGGCTTAAAGAAAATATTACCCGTTACGAACGTATTTACGTTACGTAAAGTAATAAGTAAAAGAAATTGGTCCAGATCTACAATTTACGTTAAATTAAATAAATAAATCCAGCCCATTACTGTCCCACTGCTGGGCACGGGCCTCTTCTCAGAATGAGAAGGGTTAGGCTTTAATCGTTAAAAGTAAAAAAAAAGTATACAATAGATCTTTATTTCATGTAAACCAGATACAGGCACTTATGAAATGTCGAGACTCTAAGCCAGGGGTTGGCAGGTCATTTTAAATAGGGTCCGCATAATGTCGAATTTTTTTATTAAGGTCCAGAAAAAAAAACTATAATAACTAACTAAATACTTACTCGTAGTTTTTTTTTTTAACATTATTTTCCGGTTCAAGTTCCGACCTTTTGCGGTCCGGGTATGGACCGCGGTCCGTCTGTTGCCGACCGATGCTCTAGGTTCTCGGTTCCAAATAGTAGGTCCTATGGAGAAGAACCTTATCTAGTCTAGTTAGTGTCTAATCTTAAATAAAAATAGTACTAAGCACTTCCATTTTCATCAACAGCACCAAGTCGCCGATCGACCTCGCTCGCCTTGCAACAAAGACGACCACTCGACAGAACTACCCTCAAGAAGTACTGGACTTCCTCAAGAAATGCCGTTAATAACATCAACAATATTGTCTCCACATTTTTAAGCATAATTTGTATCAATATATCGGTGTACAATAAAGAGTATTGTATTCTGTTAAGATACATTACGTTGTGGATGCTATAACATACACATAATGATTTTTTCCAACGTTACTGTAACATAGGGTAACTTGACTCGTGTATGTTATGTTATACACAAATGTCTATACAAAATTAAAAAAGTTGGATTAAATAATTTAATTTGACGATTTTTTGAGATCAAAATAATGGTCCGAATTTTTTACTGGAATTGACTACTTTTAAAAATTATTAATTATTTGAATATTCATTTTAAATATGATTTTGAATAATACAATCATCGATAAGTATGTTTAGATACAATCTATCGTACAACGAAATTAATAATAATAATAAAATAATAACGACATATGAAACTCTATGATAATAAGACATAATTTTGTACATTATGAATTTATGACTAAAGACGTCAAATTCGAAATTCAAAGAGAAAAGCGACGCAGTTAAAAATAATTCAATTTTTTAATTTGAAATTGGAATTCTTTAAATGTCGCGCTTTTGGAGTTACATTCTGAGCGAATCTGTGTACCAACAGCACGAAAGTAATATGAAAATAAAAACTTTCATGTTATTTCTCACAGACCTAGCACTAAGCACAGAGCTATGTTATTTGTCGTGCAAAGCAAGCTGGAATTTATTTGACTATCGTTCAATGAATTTCTTGGTTTTATGTGGATTTTAGTGTCTTTGACCTTACCTTACCGTTTAGGAAGTATTTATGATACGGCTCAAGACCGCTAGTTAGACGGGTTCCATTTTTGAACGACCTATAAGAATGTTGTTTTAAAAAGTGACATATTCTGGCTCGGTTTTGCAATCTTGACAAAACAAATATTTTGAAAATTGATGATCTATATTTACGTTGACTTAAGTTCAAAACTTGGAATGAGTTGATATTAATAATCATAAATTGTCCTTTTCGACGCCTACAAGAGGAGCATATTTTTAGCCGGAAAGCACACGGCATGAGATAATCATTTGGATGTTATTCTATCTAACCATAGATAATAAGTTAATGTCAAAATTCGTTCGAAAGAAAAATAAAAAAGTGCCGATATGTATTTTATAACAGAAAAACTGTATATAATTAATTGAGTAAAGAATATTTTTGATAAATATATATTATTTCTTAATGGTTGTGCGTATACCTTGGATTCTATGATTTATTTTAGATTTTAAGATTTCGCGCCAAGTTTGACGACTTGTCATATTTTGACATTTATGTGAAGTGATGTTCTGTTTTTTTTTTATTCGTGGATATCAATATAGAAATACATTTTGATCTGTCAAATAAAATTTTTGTTTGAAATCAATTTCATCGAATTTTTATTTGCATTTTATCCACAAATATCAGTATCGGTTGATTCTAGATTTATTAAAACTAGAATTTAAATCAAACTTTTGACATTTTTGTTCTAAGCACTTGATAAGGCGCGAAAATACACAATATAACAATATAAAAACAATTGTTGTAAGATTTAGAAATAGTACAGTTAGCATTGATAAGAATTAATGAAATAAATATATAATTATTTTGTATAGGTCATTGTTAAGATATAATAACATAAATTAGGATCAGACACAGCAAGCTCTTTCTTGTTGCCCTCAGCGACACCCTAAGCCGAGGCCCGTATCCCACTATAGGACATCCTTAGCGCTGTCGCTTAAATATATTTTTACATACTTTTGGCCCTTCAAGCTTCGCCACAAATCTGGTTAAACAGAAAAGCTTCCCAAAGCCAACTGTGAGAGACATTTACCACAAAACAAAACACTGCATTCACTTACCCTGCGGTCCGAATTGCGCTAAAAGTAATATTATCGCGAACCCGACCAAAGCCACAAACATTATTATTACTCAATAGCCCTTATATTTTGTGACTTTTAAATTTGGTCGGATTCGCGATATTATCACTTTTATCGCAATTCGGACCGCAAGGTTAGTCGCGCACCCACAAGTATCACGGCTATACGCCACTTTCAGGCTAAGTACATAGTTACAGTGCCACAAACTTATCTGACCCGGTCATGGCGTTGCTGCCGTCGCTTTTACCAATGTTATCTCTCTACAAAAAATACATCTTGAAGTCACTTTTGTTCTGCAGCGACGTTAGTTCCAATTTTGGTCACCGGGTCAGATAAGTTTGTGGCACTGTACGACAGTCTCGCGTCGTGGAAGTGTTAATTCATGCTACCGCAGAGTCGAAGCGCATCGAAGAGTTAATCTAAAAGTTAATATAGCAAATTCACCCTTATATCAACATGATAATGCTCATATTCCTTCTGAGATAAAAATAAGCGCGTATTCGCGCGCATAGATACATTTAAATATAAAAATTTGATTTTGTTTTTTGTCTTTAATATATTTTAATAATGACCTTAATAATCAGTCACAATAATAAAATATAGGTATTGATACCATTATTGTAATGTTTAATAGTTATTAATGGATGTTTATGTTTTAAAATATAAAAGGGAAATGCCCACGCTTTGTTTGATAAATTTTCAAACTTGCCTATTCGTTGTGGGTCGTGAAATAGTTTTACATGGTCGCCAACGCGCTAGTGATGCCCCTGGTGTTGTAATCGTCCACAAGTTACGGTAATCGCTTACCATCAGGCGAGCCGTATACTAAGTATGACTTAAGGCCCAAGTTCACTGCCAACATAACAGACGATTAGTGCGAAATCAGCCGTTTAAACAAGAATTTTTGAATGACTAATCGGCCGATTTCAATTTTATCATCTGTTATTTTGTTGGTGAAAATGACCCTTAGAGGTACATTTTTTTATTACCCACGATTTTTTCTCTCTAGTTGCGTGTTTTTATAGGTAGTTTTCTTATGAACGTGATATTTTTTCACATGACATAGCAAAGAGCTCTGATCAAGACGTGTATAGTGCCACAAACTTATCTGACCCGGTCATGGCGTCGCTGCCGCCGCTTTTATTAACGTCATCTCCCTACAAATGATATTTTGAAGTCTTTTTTTTGTTCCGTAGCGACGTTAGTTCCAATTTTGGTCACCGGGTCAGATAAGTTTGTGGCACTATATGGCTTATCGACGCCTCTACAGGCATCCAGCATAAAGTACAACCAAGCCAATTTTTTTGGAAGAGCGCAATGATTGACATACCTACTTGTTTTAGTGTTTTATACTGAAACTGCTGATAAATTACTAACGTAGATTAAAACTTAATATTATATTTTAAATCATCGATGTCTATAAAATACGCTTTATGCTGATGTACGAAATAAAAAATATGAGACATATTTAATTGTAGGTCCATACATTGACTGCAAAAGTGAGGTTCGAAATTCAAACAGAAAGATTGTCATAAAATAACAGGTACTTACACTTTTTGAAAATCGAAAGTTTGACATGAAAAATACACTTTTTGAAAATAGAAAGATTGTCATAAAGTCACTTTAAAAAAATAGATTACTTACTGTATATTTATCACAAAACTTTATGAGCTCTCGGAATTTTAACGCGAGTGGCTGCGCAGTACGCTTATTATTGGTGCTAGAGGGAGACAGAGAGAGAGATCAGAGCTCAGTTCAGGGCTCATAAAGATTTGCGCGAACTATACCTACTTTACCTGTTAATGTTATAGACATCCGTTGTTTTAAAATTAGAATTATATAAATACGATTTTAAGATTAAGTAATTTTAAGTTTGGAATTGTTTTGTCTTCTTAGTTATGTTACAATGGTTACAATTATAATATTTTTACCCGACTACGGAGAGGGTTATATGTTTTTATGAATTGATATCATGAAAATGTCGATATGAAGTTTAGTATTCAAAAAATTTTTGTATATATTTTAAAATGTGATGAATTAGGCTGTTTCCTAAAATGTGCTGTTTATTTTTTGTCTTAGCATCTTGAAAATAAGTTTTAATAAATTCATTGTTTATATTTTCATATGATTTGATTAATTTATGATACCTACCTACCATCTGATAATTTCTGTACGAAATTGTCAATCCTTTAGCGATTTAAAATGAAAACGATTGCAGAGCATACTCTCTGGCTGGAAATAAGACTTGGCTTTGGCCTGAAGAATAGAAAGAAGACAAGAAAATTAAATCAGACATGGCTGTATGGGCTGAGCTCCCTTTGCCTGTCCCATATGGGACAAAAGAAACAAAAAAAAAACTCTCTGGCTGGTTCTTGTCCATAGACAACAACCTAAATCACAAAATGGCGTATACTATGTACTTTATACATAGAAATATTGGTACTAATTATCTCTATGACTTTATAAAAAGGCGGTAAGTGGTTCGCCGCGCGGCGTGTTCGAGCGCGGCAACCTGGTAGGTACCCACCCATTAGGCGCTGCTACCGCGCGATCTAAAGTTCGAGGATTTGCCGCGCGTAATAGATACAAGCCTTCACAAGGACATACACTCCGATCCGGTACAATTACAGTCCGTGCGCGAGCTCCAAGGAATAGGGGGTATCACCGGTATTGGGAGAGTGTGGGGTATGACCATAGATATCCGGAGATATGCCTTCACTCTACATTTGTTCAATTTCAAGTGTCGCCACTTTTTCCCCACTCCTAAAACGGATGAAGGGTTGGTATAAATATTTTATCGATAAAAACTGACTGCAAAAAAGAGAAGTGTTTTTTTTTTGGCGTATTTTATAGTGTAAATATCGCTATATAGACACTTTAAGAGAGGCTAACCAAAGACTAACGATTTTAATATAATTTAAAGAATTTGAGAAAGGAAGATAGATAATACAGGGAGTTCTAACTTGGGACAAAGTACTCACCTCAATTTGTGTTTATTAGTCTATAAATATTTTAAAATATTACATAAATAATAATTAAAAAAAGTACAGAATAGTAAAGATTTAAGATTTTTGTCTACACTCATATCGTAAAGTTCTAATTATGAATTCAAAAATAGTACTTTATTGACAGACTTTATGCACATGCAACTACATAATTATAATAAAATTAAAAAGTTTTATAATGACAGTTCTTTTTTTAAAATTATGCTATAAAAGAACTTCTTTTCAATTTTCTTTTCTTTTCAAAAAAAAAAAAAGTACATTTCGGTTCTTCCAAGAAGTTTTCATATCAATTTTTATAGCAGCCGCACATTATCTATGATGGGCTAGGGCGCAATTGTGTTAGCTATGATAATATTTTTATTAGCGCGATGCAGGCCTCGTAATCTGATTGGTCGAATTCATCTATCATCCATTTATTTTTTATTTCTGCATCTTTCAGGAAACTAAAATAAAATGTATTCATTCTTGTAAAACAGGGTTCTCAAGATGTTCTCAAGTATAATTACTTATTTAAATCCTTTTCAAACAATATAACTACAAGGATTAGTAAAATAAAAAGAAAACTATAAAATCTTTTAATTTAGCCTAATATGCAAATACTACAAAAGTAATAGATAACATTATTTTTTATTATTAAGCAAATGTTAATAATAATGAAATAATTCCGTAAGAACAACTATCAATTAATTATATCGATATCCCTCAGCGCTGTGCAACACTAATACCCTGCGGTCCGAATTGCACTAAAAGTGATATCGCGAATCCGACCAAAGTCAAAATTATTATTATTACTTAATAGCCCTTATATTTTGTGACTATTAAATTTGGTCGGATTCGCGATATTATCACTTTTATCGCAATTCGGACCGCAGGGATACATTGATTTGACAATTTTGACATGGGTCACTCAATAAATGATTAGCCTGACGCCTGTCAAAATTAATTCACAACTAGATATTTGTAAAATCTTTAAATAATATATTTAATGCAGTGATGTTTTACATACCGGTGGTAGGACACCCCACTTGTCTTAAGGTTTGTTATAATTGTCCTATTTTTGCAAATAAGAACGGAACAATTCGGCATTTTGTAAAAATACGAAATCACACTACACGTTCGGATGCAAACATATGACTAATAGATGCTCATTGACGTCACACGTACTTTGGGTCAATCCGAGCTGATGGAGGCGACAAGTGTCACGCCTACAAGCCATATCCCTCGATATCCGTGGGTATGACTGACGGTCGGGGGCACAATGTCCGCCTCCTCAGCCCCCGATTCTTCGGAGCTCGCGCACGGACTGTACCTGTAGGCTATACAAAATTTTATCCATGCGCGAATCGGAACTCCCGACACATACCTAGCGCAGAACGCCAAAATGGATGATATTTATATCAAAACATGACTTTAACTAGTTTAACCTTTACCTACGAGCAACAAAGAATGAGAATCTATAAAAAATTCTATAATCGTTTAGTGTCGGCAACGATCAGGTTTAGACATACGAGTTTTAGTCTCAAAAAGTTGTTTTTATTGTGTATCTAGTAAGCCGTGTACGCACGAACGAACAACAACATCGAACACTGGCTGACATTCAGGCTTACATTCAGAGACGACAAAAACGAGTCTAAGCGTGAACTTACGCTTCCATCTGTCAAACTTACGAACAAATTTTGACAGATGGAAGCGTAAGTTCACGCTTAGCCTTTGTTCGCACGTGCACTAATGAACATCAAACACTGTGATCGTCACAAATGTTCGTGGCGAGCCAATTTGGTTGTTCTGTGCGGACGGTGTTCGGAGAAATTTGATGCAAGATTATTCGTACCGAACTCGAGGGAAGTCTAAAATTCATTGTACTTATTTTCTTTTCGGTTTTTGTACAAAACTGTTTCCCGCCACCTAGGGTCTTCCCTTGGAAACAATATTTCGTGAACCACAACGAATAGCAATATTAATTTGGCTACTTCACTGTCGACCACCTCCAACGGTGAATACATGGTAAGTGAGGGTTTGAGCGCGAACACAGGTAGAACTGTGTTCGCAAGGTGTTCGTGTTCGCTTTGCTAATTTACGTCCACACTTACGAACCAAATGTTCCGTGATCGATGTTCGTGTTCACCATGTTTAGTTCGTTCGTGTGTACACGGCTTTAGACACTTTACTCTACAAAATACATTGTGAGAACATCCAGACGACTCAAACCAATCTAGTGCTATTCACGCCAGTTCAGACTACTGACACGGCCCGAGCTGCCCGATAAGTCACATTATTCGTAAAATAAAGTGTGCGCCCATCCTCAAAACGGGACAAATCGCCAAGCACCAACAAGACAACAGGACAATCGCAAGACGTTCGCCGTATCTCATAGTGTCATCAAAATCTGCTATAAAGATCAAGCATTCCCGAGGCCTCTTGCAAGAGGCCAACAGGACACAATATCACAATGACATCCTGGACCTTGGTGTTAGTTCTGTGGGTGCTGAGTCTAGTTGCGTTCATATATGGAGTGACATCGTGGTGCATAATAAAGAAGTTCCGTCATTTCAAAAACTATGTGTATCTCAACGTAATTGTATCGAATCTTTTGCATTTTACCGCAATTATAGTTTTTAAAATAATATTAATTTTTGTGAGTGATCGTTCTACCTATTTTGTGGTATATTGGGGTTTTAAAGTATACTTTTTATCAGTGCAAAGTTATTGGATATTCGTGATATGTTATATTTTTTATGTTGAAATTGTAAAAGTTTTTCAAGGGGATATTCGTAGGAGATATCTAAAGAGTACTCTCTTTGCTTGGGGGGTGCCTTTAATAACGACTGTCATCGCATATAATTTTATATTTTTTTTCCTCCTGAAAATTGAAAGCTTACCATTTTCAGTAATACGTGGGATAGCTTTGCACGGCCACACGGCAATCACAATTTTACCGTTGTTTGTAAACCTGATTTTGTTTATAATACTAGTTTGTTCCTTGTTCCGTGCTTCCAACGCAAGCTCGAGTACAGCTACTAACAAATGGCGTCACTTCTACATAGCGACGTTGATTTTTGTACTTAGTGACGTAATACAGCTGTCCACTTTTTTAATGGACATACTGGAACTGGACGAAGACATAGAATTCGTTTTAAAAAATTTACAAATAATAGCATTAGACTTATTTCTCCCTATAGTGAAAAGTAACCGAGAATTATGGCGAAAATTTTATGCGAATCGTATAAAAAGTAATATTACGGAGATGAGCCAATGTGATCAAATGTCGAAAAATATTAATCCTTTAACATTGAATGCAGGAACATTGGACAGCCAAAACTTATATTATATTGAGAGGAATCATACTCATTTATAGAAATAAATTAATTAATTGTAATGTATTGATACCTAAAAGTAAGAGTCTTTGAGCAATGTGTCATGCCCGTGCTTACATATGGTACAGAAACCATGGCACTCACTAGGAGATCCGCGGAGAAATTCCGAGTTGCGCAGAGAGGCATGGAAAGAGCGATGCTCGGAATCACGCTGCGTGACCGCAAACGCAATGAATGGATCAGAAGGAAAACTAAGGTGAGTGACGTGATGGGCATGATAGCCAGGAAAAAGTGGACATGGGCAGGACACATTGCTAGAATGCACGCTGGCCACTGGACCAGAAGACTCCTAGAGTGGAGACCTCGAGCCAACACCCGAGGGCGGGGAAGACCGCCGCAGCGCTGGGTGGACGATATTAGACGACACGGAGGTCAGGACTGGATGAGTCGGGCACAAGATCGCCAGGAACGGAGAAGAAGGGAAGAGGCCTATATCCAAGATTGCATCTTGAAAAGGCCACCATGATGATGATGATGAATGTATTCATGCCATAATTTAGCAACCAAATAAATTAGGTATATTTCTTTCTTTACTCAATATTACCTCTACGTAAGTGACGTTGATCATCTTCTGTAGTCTGAGGTCCACCTTGTGTGCGGAATTCTTTCGTCGAAAGCGGGACATAGTAATAAAACGTATACATATAATCAGAAGGTTTTAAATATTTATCTTTTCATTTGAGTTCAAATCACGTTTACGTGACAATAGATAGCAGAAATAGCCATAGAAAATGTATTTTAATAAAAATATGATATTTTAAATGATGTCTTAACAAAGGGGAGCCTTACTTATTATTTCTATGGTTGGGACGATTTCCAGAAAGCACGTTTCTATTTCAGGCCACAGGTCGAGTATCGCGAACCGCAATCTACTACTCTCTTCTCTCTCTACCTCCCTTTGACCACCAGTTCCTGGAAATCTATTATGTTTTCTATTTAATCTGACCTTAATCGAGCGGAGAGGTTGACATTTCAAATCCTTCCATCCTAAGGTTGTCTGGCAGAAGTCGCCAAGTGCAATAAAGCCGCCCTTTGTAGGTACATCTCTAAAAGAGCGTTGTTATATGTTTGTAGTGTGTCTCTTTATATCTGTGTGGCATCGTAGCTCCAAAACTGATGGACCGATTTCAATGAAGTTTTTTTTTTAATCGGGTATCTTATTTTTATGAAACGTTGCCCCTCACTCTGTATCGAGGGTACAGTTTACAAACATACCTACATCTCACATGCATACACAACCAGACCCGAAACAACTATCAGTAGATCATACAAATATTTGTTCCGTGCGGGGATCGAACCCGCGGCACGTAGCGCAGAAAGCTAATCACTTAGCCACTGCGCCAACCGTCTAGTCAAATTTATTGTATATCTCTTATTGTGTTGGTTTGGTATCGAAGGATGTTGCATACAGTACCTATGTATCTGTTTCTGTTTACGGTCTGTTTATAATTTTGGTGAGTTCTTGAAGAAGGATAAACACAAAATGAAACAAAGTATAGAGTCCCAAACGATTTTATTATCTTGATTCGATTCGAGATTTCTTTTGACTCATGCATATTTTACAAAATTCACTTCACATACACTCACACTTAAATCGGAAATACATTTCTATTGAATTTACATTAAATGCAGGTTATAATCTATTGACAATTTATTTTAAACACGAGAGGAATCACCGGCGAATTTGTTCCAATGTAAAGATTACCATTATCCATTACAAGTAGGTAATAAAATGTCAATAGATTATTACAAATTGGTGTTTCGTTTGCCGCCTAGTGATCGCTTAGAAATAACATTTTTACAATTTCACTCCATGTTTTAGTACTGACTTCTCAACTGCAGATGTTACAAACGATGGACCATCTCGTATTATTTATATTTACATTGAAAAATAATCTAAGTTATACAGCTAAAGGAATTGTGCGATCGGATTTTACACCAGGTATGATCTATCTATATAATAATACGTGAAGAGAAAACTTTGTACCCCTTTTTAAGCACATTGCGCGTACGGAGTGTGAGATTTGGCATAAAGTTTATATGGAGAAGGAGTGCACAAAGCTAAAATTATGGTCGAATTTCGACCACAGGACGACCACTAGTTATACAAAAAAAGGCTTGTTTTCTTATCTTATAGCTACTGTACACATTAACCGGTTAACATTTATAAAAATTGAGTGACGGTGTAGGTACCAATCATTTTCAAAGTCAGTACTAATTTCAATTCAATATTATATAAAAATCGATTTTATACTTTTATAAAAACGATATTATATTAGCATTTGGAAGTACCTATTCGGGCATTTGAATACGACTTCACAAAATAGATTAGAGGCCTCAACTCACACACTTAATAGACGCTAAACAAAACTGTAATATCTTTATACCCTAATCAACAGGACTCGAGACAAATTATAAACAATCGATATTGAAGAAACAAATCGAAACTTACTTAAATATAATAATAATATTATAGTTTAAAAAAAAGCTAAAGAAAACGCTTTTGTCATCCAAACTAAACGTGTATGCAAAATTTCAGCTCAATCGGAAATCGGGAAGTGGGTCAAATTTAAATTCCAAGATTTTTTTACATAGGTACCTAGTATATACAAGATTTTTTTACAAGTGAAGCTAATAAAAGCGTTTTAAAAAAGTATTCCTATTTTCGCGATTTTTGACAACTTCATCAGAGGAAACACAATTTGTTATTACATAAAATTAATATTTTGAAGTATTTTATAATTGTTCTTTTTAAAACGCTTTTATTAGCTTCACCTAAAACTATGTAAAAAAATCTTGGAAGTTAAATTTGACCCACTTCCCGGTTCCGATTGAGCTGACAAAAACGTTTACTTTAGTTTTTTTATTTAAACTATAATATTTATTATTATAAGTAATCAAATGTTGTTTTCAATTTTTTTTCTTCTGTGAATAGGGCATAGTTAGGTCGCATTTACTAGGTTTTTTTGTTGATAATCTTACTAGACTTATTTACCCACATTACTAGTTTTCCTGTTGACCCATCGAATGAGCTAAATATGCTTGTTATTAGTGCATTTTTAGCAACATAGTGCATTTATTTAGCGACTACTTACGTGCCAGTTAGAGACCTATTTCGAGCAATTATCACAGAGCGTCAGTGGAGGTACATTACTTTGTTTTTTTTTTAATTCAAGCCACTTCTTTGTCTATGGTAAAAAGTATTGTATGCGTATTTACTATTTAAATAGAAATGCTATGAAATTAATATGGAAAATACATACTTAGCTTGTACCACGGGATGAATCGTAGGAAGCACAAAATGCACTGATGTTTTTAAATGCACACTTTTTTTTTTGTCGATCTGACATTCGATTTTCGCACGGCTAAATACCTATCAAGCTATAACGCTGATCTCTCATTGTACGGTAAGCCTATACAACACGAGATCAGCTTATACTGGAAATGTATAGTTTGATAAATCTAACCGTGTTTACTTGGTATGTTATACACATACAATACTTAAAAATACATTTTCATGTATTCCACGTTTTGAAAAGAAAACAACAAACTGAGATCATTTTTTTTACATTTTTTTCAAAGGTTTGTATTTTTTTTGTCATTTATAAGTTTATAAACTACTACGAAATAAGTGATTACTACTACTGATAAAATAAAAAATAATTGAAAAAGAAATAATAAACGACAATTTTTATAGTTTTTTTTTTTACTCCAATTGATTTGGTCATAAATGGAAATATATTACATATTTATTAATAATTATTATTTTACAATAACTATAATACTTAAATTACAGATAATAGATGTACTTAAAAAAGAAAACTTCGGTGGATATTTTTTTTTTAATTTTTTTCTCTTATAAAACTGTACATTCACTCGTTTTTATGTGACTCGATACTTATATTTATTGGGGCGAGATATGGGAGTAACTGTAGCGTGGGAGTGGAAACAAGTTGCACAACAGGCTACAGCAGTGGCTATCACGGCGGATGTACAAACCCATTTCCTCCATTTTGTCTCCATGATAGAAAACCAAACGAAAAATCAACAAACAAAACCTGAAAAAAGATGATTTTGTTCCCGATTTTTCTGTGGACAAACATGTTTTCTCTTCCCTTCATCTCCATCACAGAAGACAAAGCGAACAATCGAGAATTAAAACGGTAAACAGATGGTTTTGTTTCCGATTTTTCTATGGACAAACATGTTTTTCTATGGACAAACATGTTTTTCTATGGACAAACATGTTTTTCTATGGACAAACATGTTTTTCTATGGATAAACATGTTTTCTCCTCTCTTATCTCCTTCACAGAAGACAAAACGAAAAATAGAGAGAGAAAACAGTAAAAGATGGTATTTATCCCCGATTTTGTTTCTCTTTTGCCGTGGTAGCTCTGCTAGGGTAACAACTAAATCTTTTCCCTTGTTTATTTTTAAAGCTCACCAATTTATATCCTAATTAAAAAATTAATACTATTTAGCACTTAAACACCGTCTGTTATACTTTCAGCACCCGTGGCATGACCATTTCTATTTAAATTCTTCCAAGAATAGACAATTTTTATCCATCTCGACAACTAGACTCCCGTTTCCACTTAGACAAAGACAAAATATTAGAAGTTAAATGATATATAGAGTGACTATAGTAGAACGAGGACATCATTGAAGGAGGGTATTGTACTCATAATTATGAACAATCTTTACTATGGGAACAAACCTGAAATCGCGGAAAAATATCAGCTGTTTCGTATATTTAGTCGGAATAATATTGAATTATTTGTATGGAACAGCTGATTTTTATTTCTCGATTTCAGGATTGGTACCATAGTAAAAGTTGTTCAAAATGTTGAATACAATACCTTCCCTTCAATAACTCCCTCGTTCTACCAGTCACCCTGTAGTTATTCTACCAAATCCTACCGAACAGTAGAAATATCTCTCTATCATTTTGTCTATTCTTAAGTAGACAAAACCCGTGTTTATGGTGGTCATGCAACGCCTGCTGTTCAACCAACGAAACACAGCCCTACACCAGATGTCGCCCCGAAATCTTAAAAACTAGTAAAAATATGGAATTTCTTGTTTTTTTTTTTTTACTTTTTTTTTCTCTAATAAGAAAAAAATCACAGTAAGGAAAAGCTTTAGGAAGACGGACAACGCTTCTTTATTATGCATACATATTAAAAAATGATATTAGTAAAGCTATTGACTGATATTAAAATTAAGAGCTTCATCGTTTACTGAAGGCCCAAACCCAAAAGAAACGTTATCCATCAATTGCAAAAACATTATATAAAAAGAAAACAACTTTTCACATAATAATTCTCCAAAAATTTCTTTTATTTATCATTAAAATTTTGAACTGTATTTTTTTGAAATTTTGAAATTGCACCATTTTTAATTTTTTTTTGTCCTTATATAAGGATTAATTATTATTAATTAACTTAAATTTAAGTTCGAAACATACATTCGAGCGATTGCGGCGCGACTGCGTGGCAACTGCGTGACAGTTGCGTTAGAAAATTGGTCGTGATATCTGAAACTTGCGATAGAATTGGGTCGAAGTTAAAGCGGTGGGCAGAACACGAATGTTTTTGAAATCGTAACGTTAACGTTAAATTTTGAATAAAAAAAGACGTTTTGTTAAAACAAGAATGTTGCTTAAAATTAAACAAAAATACGAGAGAATTCTTGTATTTTGAATTAAAAATTTTGCATACGTTAACGTTACGATTTCAAAAATATTCGTGGTCAAAATAAGGAAATAGCATCCACCATCTTTATAATTAACGTCGCAACTGCGAGGCGACTCCGGCGCAACTATATCGCAACCTCACCATCTTGTGCCCGAGTTTGCTTCACAAAATCGAGTACTGTCATATAGCAGCCATACAAGCGCCCCACATTCGCTCACTACACACATAATACCAACAAATTACGCATCACATACATTTTGACAATTTCAAAATTAGGATCGCAAACATTTCGAGAAACATATTTCCTTTTAGAATGTAAATTAAAGATATTTCCACGGCTTTACTCCATAAGAATTAACACAGAATTTTTTAAACTTATACGAAAATTGGACCTTTTAAACTGCACGACATACATATCTGACAAAAAACTTTAAGAAGTGATAATGAGTCGTGTCACTCTAGATTTTACAAAGTACTCCATATGGACTCCCGTTTAACTCACAACGGTAAACTTCATAGAAGTATTTCCACCAACAAAGTCTAGCGGAGAGGACTGAACGAGTAAAAATAGTTAATAACGAACTCGTTTTTCATTTCTCTTTTGCAGTGGAAGGCAATTGTCAAAACTCTTTCTTAATGGAAGGTAAAACTTATTTTAGCTAGTTGGGGTCCGTTCCGTCCAGCTATTACTTGCTCATTACCCTTTCACAGTGGAAACCCGGGTTAAGAATTTAGCCCATCACTGTCCCACAGTTGGGCAACAGCCCCTCAGAACTCTTTGACCTCTTTCAGTGTCCGTAAGACTACAGATGAACAAATCGCCGTGAAAAATATATGTCGGATACTAGACAGAGAAGTGGTTAAAAATTGTGTTTATTTTTTCGACTTTACACAATTTTAGACGCGACTCTTGCTTGTATAGACAGAAGGCGACCATTTTCTTTTTAAATAGCTCATTTATGGTGATTTTCGAGTTAATTATAGGTTTTATTTTCCTTTTTTGGCTATGTCGTGTAGTTTAAATGGTCTGAGACCGCATGGACCCGGCTTAAGATAATGTTCTACTTGTTATCTCAATGAGAATTATTCAAGTTTAACAATAAATTAAAAGAAAATAAAATAGGAATTTTAGAATCGAGTTTTCCATATTTATTGTAATGTCAAAATTCTAAATTAAATTAAAAATGTCTGAATTTCGAAATCAATGCCCTTATGTCATATCTACATGCATAATTAATGAAATGTCATATATTTCAATTAAAATTACTATTTAAATAAATTCGTCTATTTCTCTCTCAATTCTAAAATATCCTATTTTATATCTTGTTTAAAAAATAAGCTGCCAGGTACAGGAATAAAGTAACACTATTGGTACCGCCCGAACATAACAGCTACAGGTACAATTGGCTGAATGACACTAAAGTACCATCTCAAGCTACCAGCGTACACTTAGCTTCAAGTGAGACTAAGTACGTTTCCCCAAGTCAAGTACCAAATGATGTCAGTTTTAGATATAAAAACACTAAAAGTACCACTTGAAGCTATTGTCTGCTAATACATGACTAACTTTAAGTACCGCTAAATGATAGCTTGTTGATCTGGATGATGGTTTCTGCTACAGCTGTCTTCAAGAAACTAAAGTACATTGAATACCTAATGTTAAGTTGTTCAAGTGTCACTATAAGTACCGCTCGAATTTTCAAGTACTTCGGCTCCAAACCCGCTTGGTTACGTTACTTCAGTGGTCGTAGTGACCTACAGATGGATAGGCAAATTTGTTCAAGTGTCACTATAAGTACCGCTCGAATTTTCAAGCACTTCGGCTCCAAACCAGCTTGGTTACGTTACTTCAGTGGTCGTAGTGACCTACAGATGGATAGGCAAATTTGTTCAAGTGTCACTAAAAGTACCGCTCAAATTTTCAAGTGCGGGTTTCAAATACTCGCTGTATGGTGTTGTTCACGGGTCGTGGTGGCCGTGTGTCGGGCTGGTACCGTTGATCAGTAAGTACCGGGTGGTGCCGGGTCCGCGGCAGGTATTAGTTGTCACAGTACACAGGGAGCACGGGGCTGCGCGGCCAATCGGATGTCTCTTCATTTTCACTACTTTCACTGCCAGATCTGTTGACAAAAGTGAATATTCATCACTCTGACTTTATTCATTCCACCTTCTTCGTTCAGTCTATTCTACTATGGAATGCACTCCCCCTTGAAATCAGGATGGCTAACAGTAAGCTCTCTTTTAAATTTAAATTACGAAAATACTTTCGTGACAAGACATCGGCAGATACAAGTTTTAAGAAAAATTTTAACCACTACTGAAGATTCTTAATTTTTAGTAATACTTATGATTAAGTTCAGAATATGAATTTTCTTAAAACTTGCATATTGTAATGTAAAATTCACGTATTTGCAGTTGTGTCAGTGTTTTTCCGGATGAGCGATATAATTATGTTTATCTTGTTCTTATACCGCGATTTACAACTATACTAAAAGTTCCAACCCACAAGTAAAAACTGAAGCGTTTTTGTTTGTTTTTAGCTACAAATGTGTTACGTGATGTGGGTTGGAACTTTGGAAATCGAAGAATATTAACTTGAGGGCTGAAACGGTTTTACTAAATGATAAAGGATGTTTTAAAAAGTAGCCTAGTGCCATTAACTCAATTTTAGCAGACTTGTGGGTTGGAACGTTGTTGTATAACTACGTCCACTTATAACATGATTCTCATCTCTCGCGCATAATAAATATGACAACAACATGATCTCTCACACAATAAATATGACGGTATGATTTGTACCTGTTCCTCGTAGGCGTGGCGTCGACGGCGAAGTGCTGCTCCTCGATGGTAGGCAATAGGGAGGTCAGCCGGTCCGTGGGCCGGAGCACCTGAGCAACAAGAGACACGCATTATAAGACCATTCTTAGATACAATTTTACGCTTCATATATATGATATACCGTCGGTGCGCTTGCCAAATCTGACATGTGCATTTGAAGAACTTTTCAGCACAACAAAAAAACAATAAAATATGGCAAAAAATATTTAATTTAGGTACAGGTAAGGTACAGTTCACAAACATTCAAGTCACATGCACACACGACCAGACCCGAAACAACTATCTGTAGATCATACAAATATTTGTTCCGTGCGGGATCGAACCCGCGGCACGTAGCGCAGAAAGCTAATCGCTTAGCCACTGCGCCAACCGTGTCATCAAGATACGGTTTACGGTTTGAATTCATTGATTTCTTAAAGATTACAAATCACTTAAACAGAAATAAATACTAAACATTCTATACGAATTTATACAATTTATTGTCGAGAGAGTCGAAAAGAAAAAACGTATTTTATCGATCTCTGTTGATAAGAAATTAGGAAGGTAGTTATCAAAAGTTTTCGAGTTATTATGACGCCGCGGCAGTTCGTTCATAGTAGTTTGTATTTTATCAATTTTTTTTTTCTTGTGGCCTTTTAAGATGTTGCATTTTATAGATAGATATGTTACCTTGAGGGTCCGCTCCGACAGTCGCCACACGAGCCGCTGGCGCTGGTCGCGGCGCGCCTCGCAGCGCTCGTAGCGCGACGCCACGTGACGCACTCGCGCGCGGGCATGCGCCAGCGACGACTCGCACATCTACAGACAAACATACAATGTTAATTAGACATTACGATCACAATAAAACATCGAAAAAAGAAATGAAAATTACAACAAATAACTTATTACTGTCAAAAACTAACTCCAACTGGAAAAAGAGCTGTAACTTTTGAACGACTGAACAGATTTTCATTATTTATTTAATTTATTGAAAAATACACAATTTGTACATTGAATTGGCATAGTCCCACAAAAACGTGTAATCGGTTTGACTGTGGGATCTGTGAGTCTAAACAAATTAGTCATGAAACATAACTAAGATGATACCTGATTAAACTAGCTTTCAATTAAAAAAACTGCATTAAAATCGGTTAATCCGTTGTGGAGCTACGATGTCACAGACAGATACACAGATATACACTACAAACTTATAAAACTTATAAAGAGAGGAGCCTCTTTTTTGTAGGTGGTTAACAAAATTGGAATAGAAAAAGGAAATAAAAAATTAGAACAAAGTAAACTCTTAAGAGTAAAAAATTCCCTAAAAGTACCCCTAAAAAAATCAGACCCCTAAAAAATCCCTTCACACTTATTTACCTCCTAACTTTGGGGGGAAAACCCCTAAGTTGGGAACCCTGGCACGGCTACATAGCAAGCTATACATTTCCAGTATACGCTGACCTTGTATGGCTTTCCGTACAAGTACAATGAAAGGTCAGTTTATACTGGAAATGTAAAGCTGGATATGTAGCCGATATGTATGCGTATTACTTAAACTAACTGCAAAATTTTCAAAGGCAAACCATGCAATATTAATGGTAATTAACTAATAGTGCATAAATTAATAACATTCGTTGAAAAACAGCGCTGGGGCGTTGGAACGCGCCAGTCGCGTTCCAATACCTCAGCAATATGCTGAACGATGACCTATTTTTTTGCACAAATGCGACGCATGATGAGTTCAAAGCGTGGACGAATGAATACAAGAATCCCTACTCATTGAGTCCACAGACTTTTATTATTAAAAATTGTTACATTTATTTTCTTTTTGGATCGTGTTTTTAATTTTTTGTCTTCATTTTTTACTTATTTTTTTTGTTTTTTTTACTTTTTTTGTTTGTCGTAATTTGTGTAAAGAATAAATCGTTTTTCTTTCTTTCTTTCTTTATAATTATAAACAACTTACGTGGCAATGTATTTGTAGCTGCCTCGCGAAGTCATACAGATAGTAGGCATGTTCCGGGATCGCGCCGGTCTCGTCGCCGGCTGCGCGGGACCATTCTGCTAGCTGTTGCTCTGCGAACAAATCTATACATTAATACGTGAAGAGAGAACTTTGTACCCCTTTTTAAGCATATTGCGCGCACGGAGGAGTGTGAGATTTGACATAGTTAAAGTTTATATGGAGTGCAGTTTTTTTTTAAATATATATAACATGTGGTCTCGGGGTACCACTGGTACTGGGAGAGTGCATGGTATGAGCGACGGTTGGGCGCTCGCACAGTGCCTGCTTCCTCAGCCCCCGATTTCATCATATAGTCTAAACTAATATTATAAAGAGAAAAGATTTGATTTTTTGTATGTTTGTTTGTTTGTAATGGATAAACTCAAACACAACAGCACCCCTACCGCGTAACTAAAATTGTATGAACATCGACATCGGTATTAAACTTCAATACGATCGTGAGAGCCTAAACTTTGAGCTAACTTGTAAAAAAATTACCTATCATATAGTTGGGACACTTATCTTCATGATCGGTAAAAAAATACAAGTTAGCTCAAAGTTTAGGCTCTCACGATCGTATTGAAGTTTAATACCGATGTCGATGTTCATACAATTTTAGTTACGCGGTAGACCCGCAGGACCGATTTAAAAAAAAAAACTTATTTGTCAACTTTAGAAATGTTTTTTTTTTTTTTTTTAATCTTTAATCTCTCTTATGTTGTCAATACTTATGTCTGTGCTGAATAAATGTTTTTTCTTTCTTTCTTTCTATGTAACTCACCAAGTTTGTAGTACAAGAGTACCAGCGCTAGCTCGCTGGTGCGCGTGTTCACGCAGGCAGCGTCGCAGGACACGATCTCTAATAGTTGGACCAGTTCTTCTTCCTGTAGACAATATATTAAAAAAATATTACCAACTTTTATTTCTGTAACCATAGGATATCCTATCAAATGGATATACAGGGTTATTTGTAAAACACCGGCAATGCTTTAAGGGGTGAAACTACTCATCAATATGAACAACTTTTACTATGGGACAAACCATGAAATCGCGAAAAGAAAACAAACTTTTCATACAAAAGATTAACCTTGCTCCATCGAAATGTATGAAAAGTTTCAATTTTTTTTCGCGATTTCATGGTTCCGTAGTAAAAGTTGTTCATATTGATGAGTAGTTTCACCCCTTAAAGCATTGCCGGTGTTTTACAAATAACCCTGTATATCGGAGGGATATTGTTACTGAAAGATTTGCTGTCTATAGCTCTCTCATAATTAATTTAAACTATGACTGAAAGTTGACCGAACTGAGATTATATTACGAACTGACAATAAATCGGTATTCTGCTCCTCTTAAAGTTCAGTCCGATTTCAGTATGATTTGAACCCCAACTCCAACTAGAAAAAGAGCTAAATTTTGCTTTTGAACGGTTCAACAGATTTTCATGAAACATAGCTAAGATGATACTCGATTAAAATAGCTTTCAATTTAAAAAACTGCATTGAAATCGGCCCATCCCTTTTGGAGCTACGATGCCACAGACAGATACACACTACAAACTTATAACACCGCTCTTTTTTGTCGGGATTTAAAAAGAAGAGGAATTGTTTTCCATAGTCTATGTCTGAACTGAAAATAAGAATACAGCCAGATTGTTGTCTTTGGAATGTTTAGTATATCTCCATAGACATAAAGTCAGATATATAGATCTGAAATTAGCTTTTAAGGAGACATTTTTGACGGAAGCGTGTGGCTGGGAATTTTTCGGGTACGGTTTTTTTATCGAATGTCATATGATTTTCGATTACCGTTTGTTCGAATGACCTATTCTTGTTCGAACAGTCTCAGTTTTGAACAAAGTTACGAAACACCGTTTATCGACAAATGTTTGATCGCAATATATTTTTAACGAATAACAACTTGTTCGAATGGTGGTAGGTATAATAGATATAGTACATAGGGTAGATAGTAGGGTAGGTATGGTAGATAGGCTAAGGTAGGTAGGTAGGTAGGGTGGGTAGGTAGGTAGGGTAGGAAGGTAAGTAGGTACGTAGGGTAGGAAGGTAAGTAGGCAGGTAGGGTAGGAAGGTAAGTAGGTAGGTAGGGTAGGAAGGTAAGTAGGTAGGTGCACAGTTTTTTTATTGGCGTTACGAAGTTGGCCGGGTCAGCTAGTGTGTGTCTCACCTGACAGCTAGCGGGCAGCGTGTCGCCGCACTGGTCGGCGTGCAGCAGCAGCATGCCGCGCAGCAGCCGCAGCCAGTCCAGCGCGGTGATGGCGCGGCAGCCGGACACGAGGCTCAGCTTGTCCACGATGACGCGGGACATTCGGCACACGTCGCCGGCCGTACAGGCCGATTGCGAAATGGATACTGAAAAATAATAATTGAAAAATAAGTAATTGTCTTTGCCGTTGCTAGTAAAAAAATCTTAAATTGTTGTTTTTTAAAAGGATTTCACTAAATGGCTTGTTGCACGCTGCTTCTATAGTATTCATGATTTTTTAGAATAGAATTAATAGTGTATTATATTTTTACAAGGTCCAACCTTTCTAGCCTCTTTAAGGGATCATAGTACACAAATGAACGACTTTTACCATGAAACAAACAAAGAAATCGAGAAAAAATACTGGTGTTCCATACAAATCATTCAATATTACTCGACTAAATGTGTGGAACAGCTGATTTATTGGGAAGGAAGGAAGAAATGCCACGAGAGCCAAGTGGTGCGCGAGGAAAGATTCCACCAAGTATTTCCACCAACGGAATTTGATACGGTTTTCACCATCTTTTTAAGCATTTCTTCCGAAATTTTTATATGCATAATACTTTGATATTTAATGTTAGGATCGTAGAGAAATTGCACCGGTGTGAAGCCGGGGCCGGCTACCTAATCACGATGCACACTCGTAATCGGAATCGACTCAATTTTGACACTACAACAGTGTTCATTGCGTTGCTCAAATTGTAGGGCGTAGTAGTTTTAAAAGCATACCGCGCAATGTAGTTTGTTGGACTGTCAAACTTGAATCGATTCCGATTGCGAGTGTGTATCGTGATTACCCTGCAGGTCGCTAGTAGCGTTATAATCGTAGGTCTTAAGTCTGTTTTTTATTTTTTATAGTATTTTTATATTATTTTTTTCTCGTTTGTTGTCACTGTCCGTGCTGAATAAATGTATTTTCTTTCTTTCTTTCTAAGATTTACTGGTAATCGGCGGGTCTACCGCGTAACTAAAAAGGTAATGAACATCGACAATGGTAATAAACTTCAATACAACCGTGAGAAACTAAACTTCGAGCTACCTTGTAAAAAGAATATCAATCATGAAGTTGGGACTCCTATCTTCATGATCGGTTAAAATTTTACAAGGTAGCTCTAAGTCTCTCACGATCGTATTGAAGTTTATTACCAGAGTCTGATGATCATTACCATTTTCTTACGCGGGAGACCCGCTGGTTATCAGTTTTTATAAAATGATATTATATTCTGCCTCTTGAGATACAGGTGTTAACCTAGTTTAAGAGACAGGACTCCATAAGATGAACAAATTTCTTGCAAAAAAAGTTTTTGTAAAAAATAAAAGTGGTGCTGATGTTTGCTTACCCAACTCCTCGACAGATATGCTCCGCTTGGTGTTGGTGTCAGCAGCGTACTGTTCCAGCGCGATGTTCATACAGGACACTGTGATGCACGGCACATGGCACGGACGCACCTTCATCTTCGTCAGGAACCTGAGAGACGATAAAATATAATTTATTATTATTTTTAGGAAATTTCAGATGCTTAGTTTGCCCTCACTAGGATTTACGTATGAACGTAACCAAATTTAGAACCAAAAATACACGTTTAATCCATGATATTTGTTTGTAAATACATGCAGTATTTTTACATTTTCATGAAACAAGTGTGTTTGTTGCATAAAATTAAACCAAAGTGTGATAGATTCATCGTATTTTATAATCAAAATTTGGTTCCGTTTACGTTACCATACGTCAAAACATTCGTGCTCGGCCCTCAGTTAACAAATATAAATGTCACATGCACACACACCCAGACCAAGAACTATCTGCAGATCTTACAAATATTTTCTCCGTGTGGGGATCGAACCCACGACGCATTATTGCATATTTGTTATTGTGTGTGTGTGTGTGTGTTGTTGTGGATAATAAATGTAATTTCTTTCTTTCCTTCTAAAACTAATCGCTAAACCACTGCGCCAACAGTGTCGTCAGTGCACGTTAAATACAAGCTTGTAAAAAAAGTTGTGATAAATTTTAAAAATTCTTTGTCCAGCAGAATGCTATATTATCACTGAGTAACATAGGCTATAATTTATAAAGATATCACACGGGTGAAGCCGCTGGCGGAAGCTAGTAATAATATACTTAACCTCAGTTTGGTCAACTTTCAGTCATAGTGTAAATTACGAGAATTGGGCTTCTGGTTAAAAGAATATTGTTGAGCTCACCTGTCGAACAAGTTGATGGCGGTGATGAGCACGTCCGCGGGCAGGTCGTACCACACTTTGAGACATCTCAGCACGTGAGCAGCGCCGTCGCGCGCGCCCGTTGTAACCTCACTATTCTGAGAACAAGACGAATAAATATTTTAATAACTGTGAAACCTATCGAGATGGATATGATTTATAATAATACCAGATGTGTCCGCGACTTCGTCTGCTCTTTAAAAAGGTTTTTTTTAACAATTTTTTTTTTCTTTTTTATATGAATGAGATTTGGCATAGTTAAAGTTTACTAGTGGTCGCCGAGTGGTAGAAATTCGACCGTAATTTTATCTTTCTGCACTCCCTCTCCATATAAACTTTAACTATGCCAAATCTCACACTCCTCCGTGCGCGCAATATGCTTAAAAAAAACAAAGCTTACTCTTCACGTATTAAATATAGATATGGAGAAGGAATGCAGAAAGCTAAATTTAAAGAATTACGGTCGAATTTCGACCACTAGGCGACCACTATTGTGGCTTAAGGTTTTTTGGGAAAGCTTAAACCCTGATAAAAAAATGACAGTCTGATAAACTGTTACACTCTTGTATAGAGCATTGGTTTCCAAATACATTGAAGACCCAACATTACAAAACTTGTTTGATTGTGCAAGTAGATACACAAGTTACAACTTTAAGCAATGTTCACGCATTAACATCTGCTGGAGGTCTCGCGACGTGTATAGAGGTCGGGTTTCTACTTGATACAAACTTAGAAGTTGCGCCAAAACTTGACCTAACCGTCAAAAACCCCCGACTCCAGCTAGAAAAAGAGCTGTAACTTTTGAACGACTGAACAGATTTTCATGAAACATAGCTAAGGTGATACCCGATTAAACTAGCTTTCGATTAAAAATAATTGCATTGAAATCGGTCCATCGGTGGAGCTATGATGATGACAGATACACAGATACACACTACTAACTTATAAAAACACCCCTCTTTTTTCTTGGGGGTTAGAAATCATGTCAAAGATAAAAAAATATCAGTTCCGAATGTTTGGTAAATGCTTAGAATAAACTTTAAAAAAGTAAAAACCGACTTCAAAAAACTAAAAAGTTAAAATAATTTTCTTAAAAAACTTAACAGCTTCTGAAGTCGGTGCCTCTGCCAAGCTAGGTGCATTGAAGAATTAAAGGCCCTGACTTCAGAAACTGTTAAGTTTTAGTGTTGAGTTATGACCGAACATACATAAAAAAATATAGACATCCTAATTGAGAACCTCCTCATTTTTTGAAGTCGGTTAAAAACGATGTCAAAGACAAATGAATAACAAAAATATCAGTTCCGAATGTTACGTAAATGCTTAGAAAAATTGTGATCATTACTGCCAACAGTGGCGTCCACAGATATTTCTGACAGGGTAGACAAAAACAACTTACTGTTCTATTGTCAAGTTAAGTGATATTTGTGATTGGCCACCTCACTCTAAGACTTAAATTAACTGATATTACAGACATATTAACGTTTGTATTACTTAATACTTATTTTATAAGGGTAGACAGTGTATTTCTGTCTTTTCATATTCATATTCTTTATTTGCATTCCACAATGTACATAAGGTGGTAAAAATAAAATTTGGTAGGTAACAATCATGGACCCTGTAGGGCACAGCAAAATATAGGACAGAGGAAAATGGTACTTATGTTTACTTATTGCTTTAATTTATTAATAATATTTCCTAATACGTATTTAGTTTATTATAAATGATAATTAACTAATAGTTATGGAATTTAATGTGTTTTTATTTTATATTTATATTTATTCATGGATATCTTTATGGAGTGCACGTCAATGGCCGCCAATATTCCCAATACGTCGCCTTCATTCAGATCGTGTAAGTATAAAAGGGATCCCTTTATCGAGCCCCATGACCTTGACCAATAAACTTGTTGCGTATATCAGTTCGTTCACTTAAGTTATTTACTTGGCACCTCGTCTGGCGTCGCGGTATTTCTAGACTCCAAGGTCATTGGTTTCTGGGACTCAATAAAATTTGGGGGATGTTTATCTTTAGATGTATTTGTTTACTGTCTAGTCCCAATCCCTTAAGAACGTCCAACCCGACATAATTCCCATACAAACGCCCGTAGGTGATTACGGCGCTATAACAATTTTTCCTCTAGATATTTTGAATACATAGGTATCTTGTGGTCTATATCTAGGTTTCTATGTAAGGCAAATAATAATTTTTTAAGAAACAAATTCAGTAAAGACATCTGAAAATCAGCTTTTTTGGACAAATTTTATCTGAACTTTAGCCGTTCATAATGACCTCATTAATTGAAAAAATTAAAAAAATCAGCTTCATAGAGACCTCGCACATGTAATTGTGATTCTAAATTACAAACATTTATTCCAAAAAATTGTTAGGCTTTTTCAAAAACACCTATTTCTTGGAACCTGTTTTGTGAAATGTTCGCGCGCCAATTTTCATTAAATGATCGCCTTCTCACTCGCTTTTAGCCAACCGGTGATATGAAGTACGCGGGAGGAGAGTCGTGTGGGGTAGGTATGAGACGGCCATTTCAAAAATTGCCTTGGATGAAACAACAAGCTTTTGGATCATGCTCGCGTTGACGATAGGCGGACCGGGAAGGGCCCTCTTAAAGGGGTTTTATCGTACTCATCATTATGGATAACTTTTACTATGGAACTAAGAAGAAATCGCGAAAAAAAAATGTGCTGTTACATCCAAATAATTCAATATTACTCGTCTAAATAAAAAAAAAACAAAAAAATGTATGAAACAGATGATTTTTTTTTTGGTGGATTTTGGGAATTCAGTTTTGATCCACTCCCTTCCCAACGGATTTTGATGCGGTTTTTTTTAAATAGATAAGAGTGATTCAACAGGATGTTTTATATGTAGCCAGGGACGGTTCGCTAGTTATAGATATTTCTAAGTCTTGTACCCTTACCTCAGACTCAGCAGGCAGGCACAGTTTGGGCTGTGCCTTGTGCTCGAGCAGCAGGTACTCGTTGAGTGTCACGTACATGCGCTGCGCTTCCTCCTCAGGAGAGCGCTGCCGTGACGTGGATGCTTCCGATTGGTCAGCATCCGGGTGCCCCGCGCCCGATCTCAACATTATCGGGATTATTGGCGCGAGTTGAGGGTGAATCGGCACCTAGATTATAGAAAGGATTTGATTAGACTTCGTGTGTGCGGGTCCAATAGGAACAACGGACGATTCCCAGGTGATTGCTCCTACTGATACGATAGAATAAGAAGTAACATTGACTATTTATTTAATGCTTTTCATACAAATATGTACAAAGGCTGATGACAACCACACCAAACATTAATTTAAGAGACCAAGAATACAGAGTAAGATAAGAAGTATATAGATAATGGAGTAAGTGGCTCATTGACAAGAAAAATCTATTAAGATTTTCGTTATTTTTCTGAATTTCTCGTCTCTATCTTCTTCTGAATTTCAATGGATTTCAGGATAATTCTATTAAAAACTATAAAACTTTCATAAAACAATTCAATGTATCTAATTTTCCATTCTTTCCATTCAGTTCCACCAAAACATGGCTAAAAGAGACCAAAAATGACCTTGTAATATCTTACCTAAGCGAGTGCAGGAGCAATCAGCGGCTTCTTGTCGTTGTATATGCTCGCACCGATCCGCCTTCAGCTCGTCTCCCCGAAGGTTTGAGCGACCGGGCGCGGAGGCCCTAGTACCTGACACAAGAGAGAGCGCGGTCAACGCACTGCAGCCTGGGTAGGCCGCCGAGCGATGATACAGGGTGAAGGGGGATGACAAGGAGCTTAGAGGACGGAGGGCAGGGCAGATGACAGGTGAGAGATTAGACGGAACTCAATAGCTGCTTATAAAATTTAATATAGAGAAATGGAGATGAGTATGTCGTCTAGGTAAACGAAATATATAATTTCAATAAAGTGAAGTTTCTACAAAACAAATATCAGAAAACTACACTGGATACTGACAATACTCCAAATTACAATATAAAGAACAATTTAATTAAAATATTCGATATAAATTCTTTAAATAATCACTTTTAGTTAGTGATGGGTATTTGATAATATGCTGTCGCGAGATTCAAGATATAAAATATTGAATAATTCGGTAAATTAAATTGCAAATACTGATCAAATCGAAGCGATGGAAAACAGGATGTTTTTGGTAAGGAGATAGGAGATTCAGAAGCTTCTCAGCTCAAGGCTACTGGGAGCAATGTCTTGTTGAAAAACAATTGCCCAGCCACCAATGCGCCTCTCAAACACGTCAGATACGGTACAAGCAGTGGTTGAGCACTGATGTAGGCCGGTACAACTGCGCTCTAGCGAGACGCAGCGACACTAGCGTTTATAAAAGACAATTATATGCCACGGTCTATCCCTTGGTCCTAGTACACACTGGGTTTACCTCCTGGCAGACCCTTGATACTATTTTTATGTGAACCTTTGACAGTTCTATCGCAGCTAGCGATTTGGACCTCTTGACAGGGATGGTTACAAGTAGTAGAAAATCTTATAAAGTTACCTGTAAAATTAGTACAATGAATATGGCATATGGATTGATAATGAAATATTCCTGTGGAAATTTACGAAGATTTTAAGCTTTAACTTTTGAAATCAACCAGTGTCTTTTAAGTCAAATAATGATGATGAATAAGTCAGATCAAAAATGACTAAAAAAGGACGAGGACGTGATTTAAGTAGGAGAAGAACGAACAACTTCATAAGTGCTTCACTGCTTCTATGTTCATTCACTTTCATATATCCTTTTAACCTAAACTAAAAAGTTTTACTTTCTTTTTACTGTTATCTAAAACAAACTACTTATTACAGTAAAATGTAATAGCCCTAGCCTATGATAATGTTTGTCTATTATCACCACTTTGAGTCGTAAGCAGATAACAGTAACCTTCAGTCACGAGCCGCATTGCTTGAAGCAAATTCGCTCTGCGATGCAAGCGTCAGCATCGAGCGTTAAAAACAAATGTATGTGTTCAAACTACAAAGGCCACAATACAGCGCTGCAAATTGTAGCCAAATTTGAAGTTGATCACATACCTACATTTGCTTTTGACGCTCTTGTAGCGCAGAACGAATTTGCTTCGAGCGCTGCTCGTCGTAGCCCTCCGGTAAGTACCAAATCACAATTCAAACACGTTAAATATAATATAAATATGGTGATATAAACATTATCTACTGACTGCCTGCCCTATTGATTACCGTATCAGGTTGGTACAATATTAGAACCATCGCTTCCGTTAACGTCTTTATCTGAATCAGCATTATAAGAAATATGTGCTTCAGATTTCAGAGAAATACCAGCCAATTGCACTTCGTATTAGTTTGGCTCCTATACTTTTTAACCGACTTCAAGAAAGGAGGAGGTTCTATGTTAGATTGTGTTTTTTTAATGTATATTCTCCGTCGATTGCGGACCGATTTTGAAAATTCTTTTTTGTTTGACAAAAAAGAATTTTCAAATTTCAAATTTTTGTTAGGTTACTCTCGAGGTGGTCCCATTTAAATAAGGTGAAGATATGATGAACTCCTTCGGAGATAGATGATGGAATTCTTCAATGGATAACAGCAAATAACTCGCGATTGCGGTTTTTTTTTGTAAAGTCGGTTTTTACTTTTTTTTTAAGTTTTTTTTTGTCTTCTTGCATGTACATCAACGCGTGAACGTTATGCAAATATTTGAACTCGTTACATAACTGATAAGGTTTATAATATCAACAGTATGTACGTTTGTTTACTGATAACTATCGAGCGACAAAAACAATTGGAATATGATAATTTTATTGAAATGTTGTCAATAAGTATGAACTTTGATCTAGTACACACTTACACAGTTGAAAATCGTATAATCATCAAGTAAACAATGATGGAAAACATCGCGAAAGAAATAAAAATAAGAAAAATTATATCATCTAACACCTATCTATTCTATTATAGCATCTTCTATCATCGTAGGCACACATAACGTCACTCGATGTGGCTCCCGCTGAAAACCAGCGCTGTCGGGCTGCTCGCAGCGCGACAGCTTAAGCTGAGCGGCGGGTCTACCGCGTAACTAAAATTGTAATGAACATCGACATCGGTATTAAACTTCAATACGATCGTGAGAGCCTAAACTTTGAGCTAACTTGTATTTTTTTTACCGATCATGAAGGTAGGAGTCCCAACTATATGATAGTTAATTTTTTTACAAGTTAGCTCAAAGTTTAGGCTCTCACGATCGTATTGAAGTTTAATACCGATGTCGATGTTCATTACAATTTTAGTTACGCGGTAGACCCGCGGAAGCCTTTTTGACACAGCTGCGACGTACAATCTATTTTTTATTTTAGATAAATATTTTTCATTTTTTTTTGTTTTACATGTTTTATTCTTTTATTTTTGTTATATTATCTTTAAAATTGTTTTTGTGCTGTGTCAAATAAATACTTTTTTCTTTCTTTTCTTTTCTTTCTTTCTATAGTAACCCTTGTCAAATATACTTAGGATGCCTGTGGCTAAACTACAGATTGGATTAGATAGATTTTTGTGTACGGTCACAGCACGTGATAACATCTGCAGCACCCTGTATATGGTCCTACTTTATTAACTGAGGTCCTTTTGAATTGGTAGTACCTACTCACAATTCTGAACAACTTTTGAAATTGGACCAAAACAAAGAAATTACGAAAACAAAAAATGCTGTTCCATACATTTAATCGAGTAATATTAAATTATTTGTATGGAACAGATGATTTTTATATCGCGATTTCAGTGTTGGTGCTATAGTAAAAGTATTATTCTGACACATAATAATGAGGTAACAAACATAAAAAAAAACATACGCGTCGGATTGAGAACCTACCAGTGGCGAAGATAGTGGTGCAAAAAAAGGCTTGTTATTCAGTTAAGTCGAACTCTTCCAGACATGACTATATATAGTTTACAAGAGACGGTATGGATTTTTGTCTTGCAGCATTAATTGCAGCAATTTTTAGAGGGCATTTTTGGGACGGCTTCCCCTTCGCCACTGGAACCTACTCCTTTTTTTTTGAAGTCGGTTAAAAAAGGACCTCTGCTAATAAAGTAGGACCTTGTATAGTATATTTAACAAACCTTTGAGTAGATGACACAAGTTTACAAACGGTTCTTTCACGAGAGAAATATTTCTGCTCTTCGTAACTTACATCACTAAGTAATTCCTCTATGGAAATAATATTTTGCCTTTGTCTACGTAGAACCGTTCATCTAGATGAACCACTAACCGTTTCAGCACTGAAGTGCTTAGTTACATAGTTTATTTAGCATTACTAATTAAACAAATTAACGCATTGCGCATGCGTATCGTTTTCACCGACATATCAACAGGTTAGCCAAAATGTAACGCGAACTAGAAATATAACTGAATAATGTAACATTAGTTTTCACTTTCTTGTTACGTGGGTAATGAAAGCGATACGTTTTTAAAACGCTTTTATTAGCTTCACCTGTAACTAACTATGTAAAAAAATCTCTTGGAAGTTAAATTTGACCCACTTCCCGGTTTCCGATTGAGCTGAAATTTTGCATACACGTTTAGTTTGGATGACAAAAGCGTTTTCTTTAGTTTTTTTTAAACTATAATATTTATTTTATTTATCTACACATGACAAAGAAAATAAGTGGAGTTCAAGTACAAAGGTACTGCTTATTTCTAAAGAAATTTCTGCTCAGTCGGAAACCGGGGAGTGGGTCAAATTTAACTTCCAAGATTTTCTTACATAATTAGTTAGTTACAGGTGAAGCTAATAAAAGCGTGTTAAAAAAGCCTATAGGTACTACAATAAAAAAGAGGTTACTCTATCTAGAACCCCGTTATCCCGTTTAGTTCAAAACATTTACTGGCCCTAGCTAGTGCAATCGAGTTCATAGGGAGTAACGACCGTTGGGCTGCTCACGCGCATGTAGCTTATATAAACTCACTTTCATAGTTAAACTGTTTAGTTATTATCATAAAGTATGATGCATTATTTAACTGCGAAATTACTATTAAAATTATCGCGTGAATCCGAGAACAAAAATAAGAAATGTAGGAACGGATAGCTAACTAGCTAGCTACTGAAAAATTCTCGAACCTTCTAGTACAAAAAAATATCGTTATGGGTCATTCCATAGTGACGGGTGGGACATTTTGACCCATTTTTTGATACACTTTTATATTTCTAGGCGTTACCAAAGTATATATTACATTATGTAGTATGTGATAGTATTCCCAGGTAACTGTTTCATATGATAGTGCAGTTAAAAATCTAAGTTTTTGCCTTTAAGATAGTTAAAATCACTGATTTCTAACTGTGACGGGTGGTAAACGAAAATCCCTACCATCATTAGATACACGTGGTTGTCAATGAAATTCAGATCAACTAGGCCAATTTCAGCCTTTATTTTGGATTAGTCTATTAATATTTTGAAAGAAATATGTGAAAATTCAAGTCTATATTTTAATAATGAATGAATGAATGAATTTATTTATTCGCAGTAAATGTTGGTACAATTAGGTTTTAAAATTAATTAGATACAACAGATCCTTAACACTTAGTCATAATTTAGTGACATGCAAACATTGATATTAATATGATGGTTTGGTATTGATATTATTATTAATCAACTTTCACGTAATGTTTCATTATCAGCCAGCTGATTTTTATTTTCATTTTAATATCAGTGGAAAATAACCTTTATCTCTAAAAATATACATAACATAACAATCTATGAGGAAAGTCATAATAATAGACTTACAATTTATCAAAACAATAATATTATACAACGTAATTATAAAAACATTGTTTTGTTTACGCTTTTGCGGTTTTGCGTATGTCTGCAGAAAATAAATGCAGTGTATATACTTGAAACATTTTTATTTATATAGACTATAAAAGGGCGTCATCTTCGTGTTGTTTCAATTAGTCATACCATGGAGAAGAGCCAGCGAAATCGACCGCTCTGCGCTGCATAGTCTATTTTAAAACGCTTTCATTAGCTTCACTTGTAACTAACTAACTATGTAAAAAAATCTTGGAAGTTAAATTTGACCCACTTCCCGGTTTCCGATTGAGCTGAAATTTTGCATACACGTTTACTTTGGATGACAAAAGCGTTTTCTTTAGATTTTTTTAAAATCTATAATATTATTTTATCATTTATTCTTTACTTTTTTAAATAAATTAATTACAAAAGCTGTGTTTTTCTTTTTTTAGTATCCTTCATAAGCCCGCGTTCTTTAACCCACCAAAGGTTCACCGTAATCTGATGAATGGTATAAAAACGCATGCAAGACAAACAAACATTAATTTTTATACAAATATCAGTAATGCGCGGTCATATTAATTATGGGCGTGGATCAGACCATCAAACTGAACAACATTCTCTATGTGACCAACATCGTAATCGCGAAAAAATTACCAGCTGTCCCATACAAAACTTTAACACTTACTCGACCCAAAGGTATGGGACACCTGTAGGCTAATTCACGTAACGAAAGAAGTGCAGTTGCCGCGCAGTTGCAATATAAAATTGATCAAAACAACACATTTGGTAATCTTCTTCTTCTTGTTTCGTTATGGCAATTGAGCCGATGTCGACTATTCTGCCATTTGGTATCCTCTGAGCTTAAGTGAGATACGCTCGCGTCAAGTTCGAGCGTCACTGCAATACGATCGGCGCGTCTTAAAATTACGTGAATTAGCCCCCTGATATAATTTTTTCGCGATTACGATATTGGTCCCATAGAGAAAATTGTTCAGTTTGATAGTTTGATCGACAACCTTAAAATATGACCACGCCTTTCGGATACACGTTATATATTGGATATCCAACCGGCGGCGGTGTCGGGAACAGCGGGTCTACCGCGTAACTAAAATGGTAATGAACATCGACAATGGTAATAAACTTCAATACGATCGTGAGAGTCTAAACTTTGAGCTACCTTGTAAAAAAAATTACCGATCATGAAGATAGGAGTCCCAACTTCATTATTAGTAAATTTTTTTACAAGGTAGCTCGAAGTTTTGGCTCTCACTATAGTATTGAAGATTATTACCAGAGTCTGATATTCAATGCCAGTTTGTTACGCGGTAGACCGCCAGGGTCTTGGCCACTGGTGGCTACTGCTCCAGAGGAAGGAACATTATTACTATTAACATTGATCGAATTGTTTGTGCCAACTAAGTAATATCAGCTGTTATCACAACGTGTGTGTGATAAGAAGTTATTAGTCTAGTGTTAGCCCGCTGAAAATCACGTCGGCAAATGTATTTACGTGATGATTTTTTTATTATCTATTACGCTTAATAGGTTTAACGTTAAATATTATTGTTATAGATAGAATTGTTTTTAAATAATAATCTACAATGAACTAATCCAAATTCATTCTATCAGACTATTTTAATACTCAAAATACTCTTTCTTTTTTAATACCTTACCCCTCACTAGTATTTCTCCTGTATCGAGGGTACAGTTTACAAACATAAATGTCACATGCACACACAACCAGACCCGAAACCACTAATCTGTAGATCATACAAATATTTGTTCCGTGCGGGGATCGAACCCGCGGCACGTAGCGCAGAAGGCTAATCGCTTAGCCACTGCGCCAACCGTGTCGTCAAATTGCTATATTTGTATACTTTAATTACTGTTACTGACAATTTCTAAACAGGAAAAACCACTAACACTTTCCCGGTCTGAAAATCGAAAACAAGACCTCACGGCAGCCGCGCGTGATTTTAATAGATCAAGGAGGCAATCAAACTCTTGTTTACAAAAACGAAAATAAACCAAATTGTAAGCAAACATTTTCAAAATCAGCTGCAAGTTTGACCGGGCATCACCCACACGAAGTCTGGCACGTTGTTTAAAAACAAACTATTTTCGTAATAAACGTTATTACGTACTGTTACGAAATGGATTGCGTAAATAGCTAAATACACTAGCATTGAGACTGATCAGCTTGTAAACTGCCATGGCAATCTTATTCAAATAGGCTAATCATTATTATCTTATTCTAGAATAGAATAGATCTTTATTTCATGTAAACAAGATACAGGCACTTATGAAATGTCGAGACTCTAGGGCCCGTATTAATAAACCAATCTCAGTTCTGAGTAGGCTCTTATGTAACCACATAAGATGCTGGACTATATAGTTCCAGCATCTTATGGGGTTACTTAAGAGCCTACTCAAAACTGAGATTGGTTTATTAATACGGGCCTAAGTGCACGGTTCCAAATAGTAGACCCTATGGAGAAGAACCGGCAAGAAACTCCATGGAAACTCTTTTCAAATAATACAATACAATCTTTATCAGTACAATGTTGTGGTAAGAGATGCGAGAATAATGTAATTTAATGTGAATAAAAATAAGATTCTTATTTCTAATTCACATTAAACTACATTATTCTCGCAGCTCTCACCACAACATTGTACAGGGGGCTTACTACGAACTCTTATTATTATAGGGCGGAAATTGAACTGTCCAGATATTTCCAGAATAAGCTAACCTTTCACTATACAAAAAGCCAATCATGCCAGTATTATGGCTAGAATGTGTGCCATAATACTGACAAGAAAAATCTCAAAGAAACGCCACTCAGAAAAAGTTACTTATAACTAAAACCGCCTACAATTTTGAAAAATCGGAAAATATGTCTAAATAATTAATTTCTCGAAAACTACAAAATATCGTAGAAGATACATGGGGGTTCAATCAATGAGTATTAGTGTCCCCTGACCACAGACCTTCGCTGGTACAGGTTTCCTGGGACACCCTGTATATAGATTACAGGAGACGGTATGGATTTTTGTTTTGCAGCATTAATTGCAGCAATTTTAGAAGGCATTTTTGGGACGGCTTCCCCTTTTAAAACTGTCACCCTTCGCCTCTGATCGTCATTATTATCGTACGAAATAAAAATGAGTCTAGGCTAAACTCGTACGCTGGTAGGCGTCGAAAGCAAGAATTTCGATAATAGTGTTGTTTTTAAACATTCATGTGTCAGTGAACTCTTACTGCGAAAACGATAAGTTAGGAACCGTTAGGAATATAAAAACAAGTTATTTTCAGCACAATATTTTGATAGCAGCATGGATAACCTAACCGTCAAAAACCCCGACTCCAACTAGAAAAAGAGCTGTAACTTTTGAACGGCTAAACAGATTTTCATGAAACGTAACCAAATGATTCCCGATTAAACTAGCTTTCGATTAAAAAAAACTGCATTGAAATTGGTACATCCGTTTTGGAGCTACGATGCCACAGAACTTATAACATCCGTCTTTTTTGTCGGGGGTAAACAAGTAATATTCAGCAATACTTTGAGGCACCGATTTCTGTGTTTAGGTCTGAGGTCAAATTTCACGTGTTTGAATATTTTATGAAACTCCTATTTCGCGAATGATTGAAATTCGAATTCAATTGACACGTAAGCTTACGAAACATAACATAATAATCAGGAGTCAGATCAGGAGTTACAGACAGCCCCCTATGCCGTGCATGCATGGAGGTTGACGAAACAGCGGCCCACGTGCTGCTAAACTGCTCAGAAATCGCCACTTACAGGACCATGTACTTCGGTAACCTGAGTACTCTCCGAGAAATCGCCAGCAACATCAAATGTCTGCTGGCCTTCCTCGAGGAGCTGGGTTGGCTAGAATAAAACGATCTAGTCCCACCCTAAAGCAAAATACGCGTATCGACGTGGGGTTGCGGAAACTCGCACGCGTTACCAATACCAACAATCATGGTTGTATTCGGGTTAAGCAGAGAATTTTTTTCTAGCTATTACTTGGTAGTATCTGTATCTACGATACAGGAGAAATCAGAGAGATCCAAAGTGTAAAACTTTTTTTTTTTCATTATTGCTTCATTTATAAATATCTTACCTAATGTATGTCACCGTTAATTATGTTTTTACGTGAGTTAAACTAGTAAGTATTTCATCAGTTATAAATAATAAAAAATATTTTTTTTTTTTTTTTTTTTTTAATATTTGATTTCGTTTTATTTCATAATTGTCAACTTTTGATGTTTTTTTTATTTTTTTATCTTCTCTCTCTTATGTTGTCAATATGTCTGTGCCGAATAAATGTTCTTTTCTTTATACTGTAAAATGTTATTTACGTAGAGTACTCTAAAATTTCGGAGAATAGTGGGCTACTATAAATTCCATTAGTCCATCCACATACCAGTAAATAATAAAAACCGTCGGTGCGCTTGCCAAATCTGACATGTTGTGCATTTGAAGAACTTTTCAGGACAGCAAAAAACAACAAAATATTACTTTTTTTTTTTCAAAAAAATATTACATTTGTGTATGAGAGCAAATATTTTTTTATTATCTTAGTCTAAAAAAGATATTTTTTGCCATATTTTGTTGTCCTGAAAAGTTCTTCAAATGCACATGACAGATTTGGCAAGCGCACCGACGATACGCTGTTTGTCTGTCTGTCTTTCCCAAAGATCATAAACCAAACAATAAGCCGTGTTTCGCACAGTTTCTCCCTTATATACTGCGAAGCGACGCGCCTTTCACTGTTACTAACATGTGCATATGCATCGCGCGATCATTGTTACGGAGAAATTCAACTTATACACACAATAAGTGGAAATATACTTATTTGTCAATAACATTGCCGTATACGAAGGGTAGGGAGTTTTTTTTTAATGTTTTAGTCTAGCTTTTCCCCACTATCTTACCTAGGGTTGCCATACTGTTAAAAACAGTATTATACTGTTTTTCGCTCATTTATACTGTTTACTGTTCATCAAAAATAAAGTATTGCAAAATACTGTTTGTTTTATGACTGGTATAAAATAATAAAATATTGTAGTTTAAAAAAAAACTATAGAACACGCTTTAGTCATCCAAACTGAACGTGTATGCAAAATTTCAGCTCAATCGGAAACCGGGAAGTGGGTCAAATTTAACTTCCAACATTTTCTTACATAGTTAGTTACAGGTGAAGCAAATAAAAGCGTTTTAAAAATACCGCAGCTTGTTCGAAGCACAAGTGGAGAGAATTTTTTTTTGTAAGGAAGCTTTCTTGAACGAAAATACTGTTCACTATAGAACCAACCCTAAAATCGCGAATAAAATCAGTCATACAAATAAATCAAGATTACCCAACCAACGATAAGGAACAGTAGATATTTTTCTCGGGATTTCAGTGTTGCTCCCGTAGTAAAAGTTGTTCATAATGAAGAGTACAATAACCTCGTAAAGGGATCAGCGGGTCTACCGCGTAACTAAAATTGTAATGAACATCGACATTGGTATTAAACTTCAATACGATCGTGAGAGCCTAAACTTTGAGCTAACTTGTAAAAAAATTACCTATCATATAGTAGGGACTCCTATCTTCATGATCGTTAAAAAAAATACAAGTTAGCTCAAAGTTTAGGCTCTCACGATCGTATTGAAGTTTAATACCGATGTCGATGTTCATTACAATTTTAGTTATGCGGTAGACCCGCGGGACTAGGTAGGACCTTGTATAGTAGTTAGTAATTACTACATGTCAAAATCTCTGAACACAACAGTCTTGAATTTGGCAACATCTTAAAATTATAAGAGCGTTTGCTTACCTTTTCTAAGAAACCCGAGTAATATGGAAGAATTGTTGAAAGAAGTATAACATTTTTTTACGAAAACAATGACGCACGCAATATAAAAACTACTACTAACTGTAAGAAAATCTGACGTTTTTTATCGATAATTCGATGTATTACCATGATTCAGAGATAAGTTACGTTTTTATACAGGGTGACGATTTATACACCTGCATTCTGAAGGAGTTGATTGTATGAACAACTTTTACTAAGGGACAAACCAGGAAACCGCGAAAATAAATCTGATGTTCCGTAACGTGTTTACATAACTTGACAAAATGTATGGAACAGCTGATTTTTTCTCCATGATTTTAGAGTTGATCCCGTAATAAAATTTATTCATAATGAGAAGTAGAATCAATTCCTTTAAGAGTGCAAGTGACTAAATCGCCACCCTGTATGGTCCGCGGGATCACAGTTTAGGAAACGCCGCGCCGTTTTAATAAAATCGTTTTATTTTGGGGCTCTTTCCATCATCATTTTAGCAGTATAATATATTTAGCCCATTGTTTTAACACAATACACTTCTGTGCTTAGATAACGGTAAATAACGTACCAAAATAGCTCTGAATCTTTTCCTGTCATATAGGCGATTGAAATGTGTGCCAAATGACATCATTTTAGGGGAAAAATGATCGTCGATACATTATATTATGTCCGATTTTAGCTTGTGATAAATAGTGATTTTTTGGAGAAATTTTCCTATATCATCACAAAATATTTACGAAGACTGTGTTTGTGATCGGAGTAATACCGACAAGTGAGATTTTTGACATTTTTTAAAGAATCAAAATCAATTTATTAAAAAAAATTGTGTAGCATTTGCATCTCATCCAAAATTGAAGTGCTAGACACTTGTCGGTGTAGCAATTTCCATCCAGTCTTATCCAAAGCCAATTCTTTTAAATAAAGCATTTGCATGAGTATTACAGTTTAAAAAAAGCTGCCTCGGTATTTAAAAAAAAACTAATCGTCAAAAACCCCCGACTCCAACTAGAAAAAGAGCTGTAACTTTTGAACGGCTGAACAGATTTTGATGAAACATAGCTAAGATGATACCCGATTAAATTAGCGTTCGATTTAAAAAAATCTGCATTGTTGGTCCATCCATTTTGAAGATACAACGCCACAGACAGATACACACTATAATCTTATAAGTAACTTCTTTTTGTCGGGGGTTAAAAATTAAATTAAGAAGGAATTATATCCCATCTCTCAAAGGCTGACATTCAGAGACGACAAAAACGAGTCTAAGCGTGAACTTACGCTTCCATCTGACAAAATTTGTTCGTAAGTTTGACAGATGGAAGCGTAAGTTCACGCTTAGACTCGTTTCTGTCGTCTCTGAATGTCAGCTAAAGACTGACCAAAAATAACCAGCCATAAATCTCTCACCTGTGATTCGCCATTGAATTAATGGTTGACATCGGTCAACGAGTTTTGAAATGATCAAAGATTTGAGCACACTTTCAGAAACCGGTGGTTTAATTCAAATAATTAACGTTATTAAAACAATACGCGGTTTCAAAACTTTGGAAAGCCACCGTCCTGTTCACATGCAAATTAATGACGCATGTAACTTGATTACACAAATATGACGTCAGCGAACACCGCACAGCTGAGTAAGGTAAAGATGACACTTATGTAATTGCGTCAACCTTATACCGTGTCAAATGGCCCTAGCAAATAATATTAAATCTACGTCTGTTAATGTTTCCCAAGGTCGTAGCCAGGGGCCTGTAGTGGGGGGTTCACCCCCCTACCCGATAGAGAAATTACTACCTATTAGGTATTATTTAAAACGTAGGTACACACCCTTTTTTTATTTTTTATTCCATATTTCAGTAAATGAAACACGATTTTTTTTAATTGTTCATAATTGACTTTCTTGTTTAGGGTTCACCCTCCCTCCAACTAAATTCCTGGCGACGGCCTTGCTGGACCCATGATACAAGAGAAATCGAAGAGTAGAAGGTTAAAAGAAAAAAAATTGGTGCCTAGATGACATCAATTTTGAAAAAGAATAATAATTAAGCTTGATGCAATATTAAATTCATTAAATATTACCACATCCGGACAAATTGTGCAAAGGTAGCCTTGTATTAAAAACACCTTTGAGAGCGGACGGCAGTAGCCCTTCGAATTCAGAAAATTGCATAACGCAAAGCGAAGTCTTCTGCCAAAATAAGATCATAAATTGGATGAATTATCTTAATAACCTTTATCTACTTTCACCTATTAATAAATAAATTAAAACGTTAATTTACTTATTCTTTGACATAGTTCCTTATTAATTAACTATATTAGAAAAGCACGTTCAGTTGAATATTTTGCACTTTGAGAAAGTTGAACGAATTTAGAATTATAGGGCTTTTATAATTACAACCTGTTACTTCGAGGCTAATAGACGAAACTATTACAAAACGTATTTAGATCTTTCTATACAATGTGTATCCGAAATGCGTGGTCATATTTAAGGGTGTGGATCAGACCATCAAACTGAAAAACTTTCTCTATGTGACCAACATCGTTATCGCGAAAATATTATCAGCTGTCCCATACAAAACTTCAATACCTACTCGACCCAAATATATAGGACAGCTGATAATGTTTTCGCGATTACGATGTTGGTCGCATAGAGAAAGTTGTTCAGTTTGATGGTCTGATCCACACCTTTAATAACCCCACGTTGAAACCTAAACAAAGATTAATAGTTATGTCCTATAAACACAGTAATCTTTGAACCCTAGTTGTTCCAATCAACGATTATAATTTTAAATTTTGAACCTGTATTTTAATCAACCATAATTATCACCAATTTATCAAGAGAAGCAGTAGAACATTTCTATTTTTCAATCTGTTTTTTGAGTAGAAAATATTACTTTGTCAACCTAGTTACTATAAAATCGTGACCCCAAAAATCACTTCCTTCGTTAACAGTTATTCCAAAATATTACCATAAAACCTAAAGTGTACAATGTCAACAATTTACCGTTACAAGATGGCCGCTGTCATAGACAACGCCGTTCTAAATTCAAACATACGTCTATTTCGGGAGTATATTGGCGCGAAATTGGGACGGTACTGTTATGAAAATAATTGGTGTTCCGTTGGTCTCGTGAATTATGATTTGCATGTGTTTTTGGTAATAAAAGTGTTGTTAATAAGTTTATTTCGGGCTATGACCGGCCTACTTTGTTTGTTGATTTGATAGTGTCCGTTATTAAACACGAAGTTAACATTAAAATTGTGGTACTTATCTGACTATATTTAAGTTTATTATAATATCATCAACATAAGAAACATCATGAAAGTGACAGCAATCCAAGGCCTTTAAATCCGTGTATGATCGAGATAAGAATTCAAAATTCAAACCCTTCCCCTTTATATGAAAACACTCTTAAAACAAACGCATTTACAGTAGTAAAATATAATAACAATGGAAATGGTTTTTTTTTTTTCAAAACAACAAAGTTCTGTTTGGCACACAGATGTCACTGACAGGAAAACAACTGTCAAGATTTCAGATAAGAATAATCGCTAGCCATCAATCCAGTGATTCGGTTAAAGTCATTTATATCGATGATGTCATGGTATTTCATTTACTAACAAAGGAATGAAAGTTTTCCAAAGAACTGGTGTCAGATCGGGTAGGAAAGTTCTAGAAATGGCCACTAAGCGACAAGATGACAACCGATGAACAAATAAATTCTTTGTTATTATTTTAAATGTTATTATTAACCAGACGACCTCGGAAAATATCTAGAACGAACATGGTCTTCGAAAACAACATGAAGCCGGGCGTTGATTTTTTGCATATTATTGTTATTGTAAAAAATGTTGGTATAGTTAAGGCATCGTCTATGAAAAATTAATCTTAATCATAATCAAAGTCCACTGTACAAGCTAAATAATACAATAATAGTACTAGAACATCTCTGTCGACAATAACATCAAACGTAACACTAGTTGTTACACAAACCACATTAGGATCTTCGTGACGTTAGTGTTTGGCACAAACAAGAATCGTTAGTTTTAACGTTGCTTTATTTATAGAAGCAGGTAATCGAGAGGGGCCGAAGCCGGACGAACTCAAGTACACAGGAACCAAGCAGAAATAACTGAAGCCCTGGCCGGCTTAAGAATGATTTGGGCACAAATATCCTTAACAGAGGAGTGAAGAAATCTTTGTTACATTACAACATAAGAATTTTCAAAAGTGAATGTTCCAACTTTTTTCCATGAATTTCTAAAGGGATGATACCAAGACGAAAAAGATTCATAGACATAAGGAACAAGATCCCCTGGAAACTACTGAGAAACCCTGTTTTACTAAGGACTGCTTTTGACAGACAGGCCACTTTCCTTCAAACTAGAAATTCTTCAAATCATAGAGAACGTCAGTTTTGTCGCCTTGCTTATCAATGCGCAGTTCTTATAAGCAAGTAGCGAAATTGTTAAACCAAAAGATCAAGTGCCAATCATCTTGAATGATTGTCTTCCCATTAAACCAAATCCATTGTGACTGGGGGAGCAGTAATCATTCACAGGAGACAGAGCGGAGTCAACTTAACTGAGGTCGTTCAAAAATACAGCGCCTTGGCGGCATGTGAGAAGTATTTTCAATGAACCGGTCAAGGGACTTTGGAGTAAACAAAAATATTCAAGGAACGTTTTCTTTATCCTATACATTTATTTTCAGAAGCATCTGGTTAGACTGGAAGCAACATAGCAGATAAAAAATAAGCTTATGTTTGGTAGTTTACCATTACCATTATTTTATATTACCTTTATTCAGAATCAATGCAAACCCGCTTTAAAAGGGTTTAACAATATAATCAGGCGTCCTAGCGGCTTTTGATCAATGATAAAAGTTTTGGCTTGACGAGAAGCAATGGCTGACTTAATCTCAAACCTGGGGTACAGGTACACATTAAACGTCTAAGCAATTTTTAAAAGATGATGCCACGCTATTTGTTATGTCAACCCAATCTTTAACGTGACTATATAAACTTGGGAGAAGGTTTATATTCCAGAAGTGGATTTTAATTTAGAAGGGTCAACTCGATTCATTGATTACGCAATGCCCAAATATTTTCCATTCTATGACCTTACCATGTCTGCGTGTAACGTGACTATGGTTCATGCTCAATTTGATAGAGATTCTTCACGGCCATTTTCAAGGCATTGCACATAAGGTTTTAATAATGAAGTGCCGAATTATGACATACGTTTAAAAGCAGCACGCATCTCTTACGACATCCGAGTATCATCGAGTTTCTGATGATGAAATCAAGGTAATCTCTTTTAAAATAATAGAATTAAACCAAGGTTATTTGTGCTTTTCAGCTGCAGTTATCTGTCGTCGGCAATGTGCCGCTCGTCTGGAAGAGCGCTAAAACAATGAGTAAAGGCTTTATCTAACTAAAAAAGCCTGAGTATCACTCTCTAAAGGCAATTAGGATCTTTAAGTCGGTTATTAAAAACACCACTAAAGATACTGATTAGATTAATTATATATCTTAAGTAGACACGATAATTATTACGAAGTTTACATTAGCTGTGATATGACAAAGAAAACTACGTTAAGAGTGGTTTTAATTAACATACAATTCACAATGACGGTATTATCAGACATGCCTATGAAAAGAAAGAAAGAAAGTTATTTCATTCCGTACGGGATAATGACGGTGTAACATTTACAATAAACGAACCACAAAAAGAAAAATAGTTAGGTACACTTTTAATAATAACCTAACCGTCAAAAACCCCCGACTCCAACTAGAAAAAGAGCTCTAACTTTTGATCGACTGAACAGATTTTCATGAAACATAGCTAAGATGATACCTGATTAAACTAGCTTTCAATTTAAAAAATAGCATTGAAATCGGTCCATTCGTTTTGGAGCTACGATGTGTAAAAACTTATAACACCCCTCTTTTTCGTCGGGGGTTAAAAATTAAATTATAAATTAACCATTAATAGGTAAATCCTGGGAATAACTGGTATTTTGATGGTTTTTTTTTAAATTCTCACTCATCTTGGGAACCAAATTGGACTTTCTGTAGCCTTGCTTACAAGACCGATTACAAAATCAGTTAGCTACTTATTATACCGTACAGGTTGAGTTAGCGAAACTCGTTACTATGTTGAAGATTTAGCAAACTACTATGGTATGCTATTAGCGGTAGGTGGATCCAGTATTGTCTATTCGTGGCTTGCATACTAATATCTGAGAATGGGTCAATGGGTGTTGATTGGCAATATAGAATGTGGCTTTGCACTGCAAAAATGGTAGAAAATCATGTTTTAGGAATTCTCTTTTAGAAAGACATGTCTTAGTTACAAATCGTGATTTTATGTTTAGAAGTTTATGGTCTACTTCACCTTACAAAAGATCTTCAGAGAAATAGTAAAGAGATCGATTAGAATCTATATATTAATATGAGAAGAGAAAACTTTGTACCGCTTTTTAAGCATATTGCGGGCACGGAGGAGTGTGAAATTTGGCATAGTTAAAGTTTTACGTTTAAGTTTAAACGTTGAAGGAAAAAATGTTTTCCTTCACCGTTATCGCAAGTAATAATCAAATTCTAATCAGCACATGAGTCCGCAAAGTCAGAGGTGCGGGCCGGGTTCGAACTCAGACCAAGCTAAGCTTGAGCACTCGCTTGAGTGTTCTATTAGCGACAGAATTTTTAGAATCGATTCCGTACTTCCAAAGATCACCCCCTACATACAAACAAACAAATTTTACGTCTTTAGTAAATACCTATACTTAGATATATTAGTATAGATAAGACTTCATACTTTTGCCAAGAAAAAACTCAACGCCCACCAAAAAAAAAGCTCATGAAAATATTTTTGTTTTTACACGTAATGCTTCTATGTTGTAATATGTTCTCTGGTTCAAAGCCATGGACATTTGCCCAGAGATTTTTTTTTTCTCTTTAACGCTCAAGGTAATACCTTTGTTTTCGATATAATGTGTGACCTCATACTCTCGAACGATCGCTGAGAACCTTGTTTGGTATGAGAATAAAAAAAAGATTAGTTTGTCTTGTATATGAATGACTAGCTTCCGCTAACTGCTTCGCTCGGGTGATATCTTTATAAATTATAGCCTCACTCAGTGATAATATAGCATTCTGCTGGTGAAAGAATTTTTAAAATCGGTCCCGTAGTTTTTGAGTTTATCCATTACAAACAAACATAAAAAATCAATTTTTTTTCTTTATAATATTAGTTTAGATTTTAGATTTAGACGTAGGATGTTATATTTTTTGTTACTTATCTTTGAGTGTGAGAAATGATGACCATAAATAGTAGAATAGAATAGAATATATTTTTATTTAATGTAAACCAGATACAGGCACTTATGAAATGTCGAGACTCTAGGTGCACGGTCCCAAATGGTGAAGAACAAACTCAATGGAAACTCTTTGAAATAATAGATTACAATCTTGATTAGTACAATGTTGTGGTAAGAGCTGCGAGAATAATGCCATGAACCCTTTATTAAAAACGCATGATAGAAGACAAATAAAGAAAACTAATTTATTAAGTACTTAATAACTAAAACAAATACGATTATTTTCCAACCACAAGTTAATAATCTGAAGGTGACATTTCTATCATTATGTTGACGTTGAAAACTCTTTGTTATGATAACAAATGATAATTTGCGATCTTAATTTAGAACGTCATTCAGCGTTAACTACATTTAAGGGACATGTTTTTTCAATAAAAAAGTAAAAACCGACTTCAAAATACTAAAAAGTATAAAATAAATTTCTTAAAAATCTCAACAGCTTCTGAAGCCGGTGCTACTGCCAAGCCAGGTGCATTGAAGAGTTAAATGTCCCGACAAGCTGTTAAGTTTTTTAAGAAAATTATTTTATAGATACTTTTTAGTATTTTGAAGTCGGTTTTTACTTTTTTTAAAGTTTATTTTATTTTTTTACTTTGAGTGGCATAAGCAATACATAAGCATGCGATTACAGCAATCGCGAGTGATACGCTGTTATTTATTCAAGAGTTCCATTGTCTATCTCCGAAGGTCTTCATCAGATATTCACCAATTTTAAATGGAACCACCTAGAAAGTATAACCTTTCAAACAAAAAAAGAATTTTCAAAATCGGTCTGCAATTGGCGGAGAAATCGCGTAACAAACAAACAAAACAAAAGCATAATCTCGAATTGAGATTTTTTTAAGTCGGTTAAAAATTGAATGGGCATGATTTAAAAAACAATGCCAGCGAGACTGCAGATAGGCAATCTCTTGCATTTTCAATGAAAAATTAATCCGTTACTACCGGTCATGTATAGTTTCAAGTTAGTTAATAGATTTAATTCAAGGTTACATTGACCACGATTACACGGAACAATTTTATAACTATTACACAACATAGTTGCCAAGTGGTTTAGGCTATAAAAACTTAATATCATTTTCTACTTTATGGTATAATTACAACGACAGCTGAGCCGATTTGGATGTTTACTCTCAAAATCTGGCTGTATATTTTGAAGTCAGGCCGCTCTGGGCATCAGAGGGGCTAAAAAGGCAGCGTTAGATGAATCATAATATGATTCATATTACGAATGTCAAAATATCTACTTAGTTGACGACTCTTAGGCTTACATTCAGAGACGACAGAAACGAGTCTAAGCGTGAACTTACGCTTCCATATGTCAATTCCATGTTCACGCTTAGACTCGTTTCTGTCGTCTCTGAATGTAAGCCTGATTGTCATCCGCATAAGGTTCATATTCAGTAATCATCTGTTTGACAGTTACTATGCAGATCATTAGATGAATTGCTCAATGTGGCCTTTTTAGGCCCCCAGTAACCGACTCAATGTAAATCTGCCTTTAGTATATCACAGCTGGGTCGGCCTGTTCTCAGAATGAGAAGGGTTAAAGCTTTAGTCCATCATGATGTAACACACCAACGAGAACATAATATTTTTATACTCTCTCAGGTGTGCAGGTTTCCTCACAGTGTTTTTCTTCGGCATACCTTTCTCTTGCTGAGAACTAAATCCAACTAGAGGCCGAGTCTATGTGTGGGTCTGAATAAACAGATATTTTTAATTCATAATATGTATGTTCTTGACCTTGTTTTTGGGAGGTCACAGTAGTGTTTTAGTAGTTGTTGACCTTAAACATATGTTTTCCTTCCTTTTAGTATTTGACATGTAACATAAGGCAATAACTTCCTATTACAGGTGAGTAGATATATGGCGGGTGTCAATAGGGTATTTACTGTAATTTTTTTATCTGCAAAAATGAAGCTTTGCGAATAGTGTAAAAATAAATTAAATATTTGTAAATATGCCTAAGTTATAAGCGTTTTAAATTTCTTAATAGACAGAGATGGCGCTACTGAAAGGCAATTGTCAAAACTCTTTCTAAATGGAACGTAAAACCTATTTTAGCTAGTTAGGGTCCGTTCTGTCCAGCTATTACTTGCTCATTATCCTCGGCTTGTGTCAAAAGCCATAAACTCGCTACTATAAAGCAATGGTCGTGGCCTGACGAACTTGTAAAGACAAAACAGACCAAATATAAGACAGAGTCAATATTGTTTCACGTGCTCAACCCGTGAACCAAATTAAATACAAAAACAACACGCGAAAGAGACAACACTACAATTTGCATTTAAAAACAAGAGTATGATGAAAACAAGGTTGTCTAGTTTTATTATTATTATCAGCTAGTTGTTAGACGTGATTCTAGTCGCGTAGCATATAATTTCCGAAGCAATGTATCTGTGGAAAACGTTTGTGACCTAATTTTAACATTGCACTTTCATACGTTTCTGTAACAGACAGATAATCTGGGATTTTGTAAAATCCCTAGTGATTTAGCTAAACAATCGTAACGTTTACGCTATTCCCTAAAGAATTAGATTAACACATACTTGGCTATATTTTTAATCGACTTGAAAAAAGGAGGAGTTTCTCAATTCCACTGTATGGTTGTTCAACGATATCTTCGCCAATAAATTGTGGACTATTTTTATTAAAAAAAATTGTTTTAAGGAGTACCTATTATCCCGAGATGGTCCCATTTACATTGGGTGAAGATCTGATGAACACCTTCGGAGATAGACAACGGAACTCGCGCATGGACAGAAGATCACTCACGATTGCTGTAATCGCATGTTTAGGCCACTCAAAATAGAAAAATTAATAATACACTTAAAAAAAAAAACAAAAAATAATAAAATAATTTTCATAAAAACTTAATAGTTTCGTAAGTCTTCTCTTAGTCTTTCCTTTACTACTTCAATGAACCTTACCTTGGCAGTGGCAGTTAATAATATAATAATTAATTTCTTTATTCGGGTAACTATAGACCCATAATGTGTTAGTAAATACATACTTAATAACTATTGTTAGGTTTATACAGTGAAGGTACTTAAAATCTAGGATTTGGCTGGATTCTCTCAACATGAACCGCTGAGCAGCGGTTCAAGTAGAAAGAATCCAGTCGGCCAGCTATCATGGCCATGACGCGGTTGGGGCTGGCTCGCACTCTGCAGAGCAAGGACGCGCATCGCTTGCGTACGATGGTGTAGAAGTTAAAAATTAACAAAAACACTAACACCAAATTTTTATATTTCCTGCAAATACTCAGGTATAAAATAAAATAAAAATTTAATACCCAAGTCATTCTATTAGCCTTTACAAAGTAGTAATATTATAAATTATGTTAGTTCTTCTACGTATTGTCATGTTTTTCTTACGGATACGGATGCTCGAAGCTGTATCAATACCGATGCACGTTTTGCGGCCACACGACAAAGTTACGTCGCACTATTTATAGTATAATGCGTTTAGATACGATATAAGCGCTGTCGACTATAGGCTTCCTTCCCAGACCGGTGACGAAAATCATCTTAAGGTTGTATTTTACGACGATTTCTTACTTTTGAGGGGGTGAAGTATCAGCCTAAGCCCCACCCACTAGGGGAGCTCCGTTCACGCAATTGCGCAATTGACGTATCAGACTGTGTGACACACGTGTCACAGAATAGCAATATTAATTAGCAACATGCAGTATGATACCAGCAAATACTTGAAAAATATAAATCCATAATATCGTATACCCAGTGTCCTATATTACGCTAGAACATCTGTTAGTCCGTTTTGTATTTATAGATTTTATACCTATTTATCTATCTACTTATAAACTATTGGTCATACCTATTGTGTATGAGTTTATGCAAGTGCACATAATTGTCTCGACCAACATTGGGCATTTTCACATGAAGCCGATAATGCCGTAACGAAACCGATATATCGGCACGACAAACCTTGACATGACCTGATGACACTGCCAATGTGTGTGTAATGTTAGAAGAATAAGCCAACTCAAATCCATGCCTTGAGATAATAACCTACTCTCACCCACACCTGTAGGCGTCGTCCGTTTCCATAGTCATACCTACTTAAGTTCGTACACAGGTTTGCTTATTTACCAAAAAAGAAATTGCATATTCATAGATCAAAACCATATTCCTAGTTCAGATTCCTCGCTATGTATGCAGGTGAAGAGCTTCAAAATTGAAAGAAAGAAAGAAAAAATATTTATTTCGGACTCGCACACGAAATTACATAAACACATAAAAAAATCAAATAATGATAACAATAACGGGGGGTATTCAACAGTTAACCATGGGGTACACAATTAATCACTAAATATGATAAATTAACTATTTTGAAATAATAACACAATATGTTATTAAATTTACCTTTTATTTGTTATTAAAGGTTATTTTGTCAAAATTAACACAAAATATATGTTTTCCTTATAATAATTACGAAAAAAATTACATGTTTAAAACATTATCAATCAGACTTCTTGATTTGAGACATAATTATAATAAATAATGCTTTTAAATCCAAGCAAGGCTTTAAAAGCATTATTTTTTTATAATTATGTAATTAAATTAACATTTCCATGCTAACAGCACATACAACTAGGGAGATCCATTAAGTTTAATTATAACCTATACATTGAACCATGGTTAACTGTGTACCAACTGCATTTGGTTAATTGTAGGCCACCCGGCTCCCAAAGCCGTTGAGCTAACCTCACTTCCAAATAAAGCATGTTTAGTCAGTCTACCCAGCTGACAAATAATGATTATTGTAAAATCAAACCAAATGAAGTTAAGAGAAAAAGCATTCACGCTATTTTTTTAACTCTTTTCATTAAAAAACGCAAAATTTGATGTCACACAACTGACGCCCGCACTAGTTCGCTGCAACTTGGGGAGGGGGGAGCGGGGCCGTTTTGACGTCTAAATTGCGCGGTTGCACGAAATAGTGACGTCACGTTTGCCAAATATGGGCATGGTTAATTGTGTACAAGTGGTTAATTGTTGGACAAGTCACCCTAATAAAGAATATATATTATGGAAAAAAAAATCCAATTCAACTGGTTATCTCGGTAGACATGTCAATTACGAGGTTTTATATAAACTGGAAAATGATTACTATAGATATTGTCCTATAAGTAGATAGAATATAAATAAAACTTCATACTCTTTGTTCTCAACACTACAAATTGTCATACTGATTTTTCTATACTCTATCCTATAAAATGAATTCTTGACGGAGATGTCAAGAAATTATTTTAGCATATTGATTTTATAAACGAAATACTTAGATTTTCTGAATAAAATGCAAGTTACTTATACTTCCTGTTTCTTTTTAATAATTTTTTTAATGATTATACTGTCATTCTTTCTTTTGGTTTTTAATAAAGTGTAAGCGTAGGAACGTCAAAAAAATAGCACAGGTCCGACCTCAATGCGCGCCGAAACGCGACTGATTGATGGCAGAGATGACACAAATCACGAATTTTGTGGTTTTTTTCAAATTGTGACCAATATACGTAATATTATAAAAAAATAACGACCGACTTGCCTTGGTATATCTGCGACCAATATTGTGATGTAAAAATTATTTGAAATAATAAAATATTTTAAAATAATCTTGTAAAAATATTTTTAAAAGGGGTAACTTTGTGAATTTTTTTTATCGAGCCAACTTTATCCAATCATGTATCGGACGACCGAGAAATCCGTGTTACATCTTCAAGTTTGATATATTTTTTTTTCGGGGTAAAAAAATAAGAATTTCTGTTCAAAAAATTGTAAATACAAATCGGTTTTTGCGGTATTTCTGTAAAGGACCCCCTTAAAGGATAATGTTATAATTAGCAAGTTAGCAAGCTTAGCAATGACTTAGACACTGGCCTGAGGACGTACTTTCCCTTGTTTAGAGAATTAGGTGGCTTGTGTGTTATGTGAATTAAAAGAAAGAAAGAAAGAAATACGTTTATTAGACCACAAATATACAAAAATATAAGTAAAATAAAATACAAAACACGTAAAAAAAAACAAGTAAACCTAATTTATAAAAACGAAAAAGAAAAACTTACTAACTACTAAATTAAAACTCAAGTTTATAAGTTTTAGTTTTAGTTTATTGTGATTGTATTGTATAATTTATTGGGATACTTATTATATTCTTTATTTTTCAGATCGAATTTCGACAGGGGCCACTGCCGCGGTCCCAGATATTAAGGCAGTACCCTGACCAAAACGCCGTTTTACATCGCCATCTCCTCCGCAATTATACCATATACAAATAAAAAAAAAATACAGTCTTAAAGTTCAAGATCTCTACTTCAAATCCAACGTTTCAAATTTTTTTTTTAAGTAGATTACGCTATTGTAATTGGCGATTATAAAACACCTAAATCAGAATTTAAACCTTCATCTTCTTCGGAACTTGAAGCTTAATTTATTTCTGATTTGCAGCAATAGATAAATAATTATTTTATTTATAAGTCCAACGTTTAACATTTAAAAAAAAGTCATTTTTCAATTTTTCCTTGAATTTAAACGTAAATCTGTGCCAATTTTCAGCTGAAGGGTCGTGTTCGGGCGACGGGCGGCAGTCTGCCGCTGGCTCTCGGACGTGATACCCGTGTCGATCGAGGCTATCGCGTTCGATTTATAAATTCAGAATTTATTTTGCTCTCTAGACACAATATTGTGTAGAGGGGGCAACCTATATAACTTGCCTCAGTAGTATGGCATGTACTTCTATAAACATATTTTGATTTCTTTTGAGTACATATTTGAAATATTATTATTTTAGTAAAATCAGATATAGATAGAGTCTACTGATCTGTCACTTTATCTGTCAAGTCAATACAAATTGTGTTTCATCTTCTAAAATATACTTTGTCTAAAAATATAGAGACCATCTTTTTGATGTTTTCTATAAACATAAATTCAAATTCAGTATGTGACCACGTGAACGTGACCGAATGTTTGAAAGCTCTAAACTATGGGACGGAGTCCCATCATGTTGGTATTCAAACTTCATGTTTTGGTGAGATCTATGTGACCACGTGACTAAAACTTTGAAAGTTTATATCTCCCAAACTATGGGACGCAGTCCCATCATGTTGGTATTCAAACTTCATGTTTTGGTGAGGTCTATTCATATAAACCGTGACCACGTGACTACGTGACCAAAATTCAGAGCTACCTTCTATTAATGAATTGATAATTTGTCATAATCAACGTTTAAAATAGTAAGTAATAATTATGTTGATGACGAGGTTGATCAATTTTTTTTTTTTTTTTTTTTTATATAACATTGTCCCTCACTAGGATTTCTCCTGTATCGTGGGTAGAGTTTACAGACATTGTCTCACATGCACACACACGCAGACTAATATTTGTTCCGTGCGCGTATCGAACCCGCGGCACGTAGCGTAGAAAACCACTACACTACTTGTAACAACCCTAGCCTCCATGCACTATCGCCACACTGTCTTGACGTTGTCGGCGAGATCAAAGGCGCCGTCCTACTGTTGTTTTTCTTTAAACTATTACTTTACTATATATAATAATAAATACTATGTACCAACCTAGTTTTATTTTAATACTTATCGATTATACTTAACTTTGATTATACTTATATCGCCTTTGTGCATATATTTTTTAATTGTTTATTTTTTGTATATTCAATATTTTGTGTACAATAAAGAATAAGAATAAGAATACGAGGTGCATTCAATAAGTACCTAGCCTCATCGCCAGAGGGCGCTGTAGTTTCAAAAGAGTTTTACCACAGTGTAGCACATTCTTTTTAAATTCTTTTTTCAAATTTTCATTCCAATCCCTTCATTTGTTTTAATTTGACAACTTATGGAAGCCAACGTGTCGATCGGTTTTACAAAAATGGAAAAAGAGCAATATCGTTCGGTGATTCGATTCCTATTTTTGGAAGGGAAAACGCGCATCGAAATCAAAGAGCGCTTGGATGCTGTGTACGGTGACTCTTCTCCATCGATGGCCACCGTCAAGAATTGGTTCAACGAGTTTGCACGTGGCCGTATTTCGGTTTTTGATGAACCACGTCCAGGTGCACCGAAAACAGCTGCTACGGAGGAAAACATTAAAAAAATCCATGATCTCGTATTGGCAGATCGCCGATTGAAGGTTCGGGAGCTAGCTGAGACTGTAGGCATTTCAGAAGGAACAGTGCATCATATTCTTCACGAGGAACTCGGCATGAGAAAGCTGTCGGCGCGATGGGTGCCGCGTTTACTCACACCAGAAAACAAGCGCAACCGTGAGACCACATCGGAGACGTGTTTGGCGCTGTTTAAGCGGAATCCAGCGGAGTTTTTGCGTCGTTTTGTGACCGTCGATGAAACCTGGATCCACTGGTACACACCAGAGACCAAGGAGCAATCAAAACAATGGATCCAGACCGGGGAACGTGCTCCAAAGAAGGCGAAAACTGTAAAATCGGCCGGAAAAGTTATGGCCACCGTTTTCTGGGATTCACAAGGTGTGATCTACATCGATTACCTCGAGAAGGGTAAAACAATTACAGGGCTTTACTATGCCGATTTATTGGGCCGATTCGACGCCGAATTAAAGAAAAAACGACCCCATCTGGCGAAGAAAAAAGTGCTGTTTCACCACGACAACGCACCGGTTCACACGTCTGCCGTTGCCATGGCCAAATTGGTCGAATTACGCTACGAATTGCTGCCCCATCCACCGTATTCTCCAGATTTGGCCCCTTGTGACTTCTTTCTGTTTCCTAATCTGAAAAAATCACTCGCCGGGAATAGATATGGATCGAATGAGGAGGTCATCGCCGCCACGGAGGCCTATTTTGCAGAGTTTGACAAAAACTATTTTTCGGACGGATTAAAAAAGTTGGAGCATCGCTGGGCTAAGTGTATCGAACTAAAAGGAGACTATGTTGAAAAATAAATTCCCACTTTTCCAAAATTTTCGTTTACTTTTTGTAGGCTAAGTATTTATTGAATGACCCTCGTACTTTATATATTACTATTCACCAACACTGCTATTCCCATTTTTAATCGACTTCCAAAAAAGAAAATTCTCAATTCGACTGTATGTTTTTTTTTTTGTATGTTTGTTACGCTATTACTCCGCCAATTGCATACCGATTTTGAAAATTCTTTTTTTATTTCAAAGGGTACTCTCAAGATGGCATTTAAATTTGTTGAAGATTTGATGAAGAACTTCGGAGATATACAATGGAACTCTTGAATGAATAACAGCATGTCACTTGCGATTTCTGTAATCGCATGATTATGAATTGTTTAAGCCACTCAAAATAGAAATATAAAATAAACGTTAAAAAATAGTATAAACCGACTTCAAAAAACTAAAAAGTTACATATAATTTTCTTAAAAAACTTATCAGCTTCTGAAGTCGTTGCCAAGCTAGGTGCATTGAAGAATTTAAGAAAATTATTTACACTGTTTAGTTTTTTGAAGTCGGTTTTTACTTTTTTTAATGCTAGGTATTAATATCTAATAATCGTGATATATTTATATGAGTGAATATTAAATGAATCAAGCAATCCTTCAAATAAAAGAGCAAGTTATAATTAGTTAATACCATTCATCTAACAACTCGGCAAGTGTAATGGGCATTTTTTGCTCGGAAGCTCGTTGACGAAGCATAAATTTTTTATTTCCCTTTTTTATAAAATCATTCATCATTGTAGTGATTGTACCACTGTTATTGGTATTAATTTTCTAGTAGTAACTCTGTTACTATATAGACCTATAAGTGAAACAATCTACAAATATATATTTTACATTGCCACCTCTATTTATTATATAGTTTTTTAGTGTCTGGCGCGATGCTCGCGTTGACATGCTCCGAGCGGTTTCCGTAATATTACAGGGGGTCGTGCGGGTTGCGCGGGTGGAGGAAGCGAAATTGACAAATTCGTTACCTCACTGACGCGCCTTAAAAAATCTGCTGTTCCATACAAATAATTCAATACTACTCGACTTTTATGGAACTGCAGAACTTTTTCGGGATTTTAGATTTGGTCCCATAGTAAAAGTTGTTCAAAATGATAACAATAACCCTTCAAAGCAGGTGTCGGTATAAGTGTATACTCTGTCTTTAATATGTCGTACCACGAATTACTAATCGAAATAAATTTATTTATAGAGCTTCCAACCGAACTTTATCGGTTTTTTTTATCAAGCCTACCTACATGGAGGCACCAATATACAGAAGGTCATTCCTATTAATGCTATGTCCTCATTTAGATGTAGGTTATCAATACCATGGCTTGTCGCCAAGCGGTTAAAAAATAACTACAGTTCATCTATGCGCCCACAGATATTTGGTTTTACAGAATTCTGGAACGTAAGGTTAAATTTTTTACGAAGAAAACTGTACTAGAATAAATTTTAAACTACATTGAATAAGACTTCACCCATTTTTGTTTCGTCAAAATTTCTATAAGTACTATGTAATATTATAAAGAGGTAATTTTTTTTCTATGTAATGGTAATATGTGGAACTATTGAACCAATTCTAAAAATTCATTCAATAATAAATAAAATATCAGAAATTAAAATATGACTTTCAAATATTCGCGCTAAAACACTGAGTCACGTGACATGACGTCATTGCATTGCTCTTTCATAGCGTGTGAATATGGTTACCTAGGAAACGTGAAGAAATGATGTCGTCATAATCTCGATGACAGTTTGAAAGAAGAAGAACGTTCCGTTTTACGTAATTTATAACAAAGAAAATTAGTAAAAAGGTGTTCTTAATTATTCTTTTTTTGTTTTTATTACAGCACTTTTGACATCTCTTATTATTGATTTTTTAATAAGTGGCATCTTCGAATGATTTCTTCTCTTCCTTGATAAAGTGTATACGGCTTGATAAAATTAAATGCGCATAAACTAATACGGTGTAACAGTTGCCAATGAAGGTTCTATAATACAACAATAATGTCAATTACACTGAGACATTGATTTCAAGGCGAATTCGTTTTGCGCAGAATACGTAGTATTTGAGACACGGAGCACCTGATCAAACATTATATTTTGCACACCGCGGTAGCAAAAATAACGTCATCAACTGCTTAAGAGACAGAAACGTGGAAACAATAATAACTTCAATATACTTTGTAGTTTTCTTTTAACGTGTACAATACAGGATATTTTTTATGTAGTGCGCATAATTTGTAGAGTGATTTAGTCTGTGTTCCGAAATCAACCGCAGTATAGGTATACATTTTAAAACAAAACGAAAATTCGACTTAGTATGGGGGACACGCATAGTTTATCAGCGCAAGCCATACAAAATCAATTTTTTATTTTGTTTTGGAGTGAATTTTTGTATTGCCGTTGCATTTGGGAACGGACACTGAATAAGTCTGCAAATTTTGCGCACTACATTAAAAAATATCCTGTTTAATGTATCTATATACACCAAGACTCAATGAGTTTAAATTTTACTCCATCAATCTAGCCACTATCTTTTACCTACATTGTACTGTCTATACAAGCTTTTATATTTTGTTTGTAGATAGGACTTATGAATACATAATTTCGGTCGTTTCACGCACCTGCACCTACCACAAAACAAAAATGGCCGCCCGCCCTTTCTGTGGGGTTTCACTCTGAACATTTTTATCAAGTTTTTTTTAATGAACTTCACACATTGCAATTCACTGTCGTTAGGTCAAACAATATGACAGATTAAAATCCAATAGGTAACATAGACAAAATTTAAAAAAAGAAAAATCTTTTATTATTGTGTTATATTCTAAGCAATACTGGCTTGGACAGAATATCAGCAGTTGAGCATTCCTCGCGCTGTCAGCTATTACGCGTCTAAAAGCATTCTGTTTTTACCTTCTTTTATCTAGATAACTATGTAAAAAAAATTGACCCACTTCCCGGTTTCCGATTGAGCTGAAATTTTGCATACGTTTAGTTTGGATGACAAAAGCGTTTTCTTTAGTTTTTTTTTAAACTATAATATTTATTTGACGTATTTCCTTGCTAGAAGTACCTACCACGTACTACATTATCTACTTTATTTTTTATTGTCGTCCAATACCTCTTACTTATCATTTAAAATCGTGATGTCACTGTACCAAAATGATTAAAACAATACCATACAAGATTGTACCTATGATATTCACATGTCCAACACGTGAGTAGTTTGTTGTTTTTAATTATAATTATTGGATAAAAACTTGTTTCGTGCGTACTAATGAGGAAGCGAGTTTTTTGAGCGAAACGAACTCAATGTGTTGGGAAAACAAACACTACACTCACAGTAGGTACCTAAAGTAGAAAAAAGTGTGAGTATGCAGAGTCGCTAGATAAAGATGAAGTTTTCTCACGAAATTCTGGATGCATTCAAGTAATATCATTTAATTAATTATACTTGAACTATATTTATGTAAAAGCCTGTTTCAAAAAATCCATCTTCAGTTTATTTTTTATTTTATTTCGTTTCGAAGAAGAAAGAAATAAAGTTTTTTTTTCTTTTCTTAAAACCAATTCGCACATACGCAAGGTATTTTTTTTCTTATGTCGCCATCGATGCGCGTGCTTAAAATGTAACTGCCATATGGCATGGCAGGCCATAAATAATGGTGGTTATCAAACAGCTGCCCAAAAACGGTATTTTTTTTATGGCGCCTTTCTATGTCTTTATTCGATCGCCTATGGATCGCCTGCATTACTGTAGCTTCCTCCCGGGTCACATTTATCGAACGAATTTTTGCTTCGTGTGGTTTTATTGCACGGAAAAGTAGATAATTATAATAAAGTTTTTTTTTTTTTTTTTTTTTATCTTTATTTGAAGAAGGTTTGTTCATACATGAACATGTCACCTCCATAAAGCAACAAAAACAAAACTTAACAAGATTATTTTAAGAACAATAAGTAGGTATTTTATACTTTTTAGTTTTTGAAGACTTTTTTTTTTTTTTTTTTTTTCTATATTGAGTGGTATAAACAATACCTAAACATGCGATTACAGCAATCGCGAGTGATATGCTGTTATTCATTCAAGATTTCCATTGTCTATCTCCGAAGGTCTTCATCAGATCTTCACCAAATTTAAATGGGACCACCTCGAGAGTATACCTTTACAAACAAAAAAAATCATAATCGGTCTGCAATTGGAGGAGTAATCGCGAACACACAAAAAAAAACATACCTAGTCGAATTGAGAACCTCCTCCTTTTTTGGAAGTCGGTTAATAAAAATGAATCTAGTTTACAAACCAAAGTTTTTTTTAATTTTGTTGTTTGTCTTGGTTGCTACTTTTAACCACGTCGTTTGTTAAATAGGGGTCATTCCATGGAAGATGACACCTGACAAGTAAAAAGTAAACTTGCTATATTCAATTACTTGTTAGGCTCAAAGTATAGTATAAGGATCATAGCTGATGGAACAATATGAATTATCATTAATAAAACTATCAAAAAAATTTTTTTTCGTAACTGAACATTGACACTCAACCCACAATTATGTGATGTTTATTTAAACGAAATTGGCAACTCTTTTTTGGCTATTTTGTTTAAAGCAATCATTCTAATGTGTAATATTAGTATAGATACATTATTCATCTTGTGTTTGAAGCAGAAAAAATCAATAAAAGTATAATATTTTTTAAATTATTGCTACTTGAAGTGATCAATGTCTTCTGTCCCACCCGTCCCATGAAAACATGCATTAGTTTAATTAAACCAAAAACTATAAAAGCTATCAATTAATTACTTTCCAGAAGTAACAATTAACCTTATACCTAACCATTAAAATTACTTTTGACACCTAATTCAATCATTTAACCGAGTTATTAAGCTTTGAATTGCTGTCCCACCCGTCACTGGAAGGGTGTTAAAATTCTTAAAAGTTAAATAAAACCTTTTTCAAGTATATAATATACTAGAATCTGGATTTTAACCAGTTTGCAATATAAATAGCTTTGAATAAATTGAAACAACAATGTGTAAATGCTTTAATAATAACAAAAAAATATGTTTAAGTCAGATTATCCTATTATTTACGTTATTTTTCTAACTGTGCAGTGTCATTATTTTAATTTCTGTTTTAAGTTGCATGTTATGGATGTGAGACGTAAGTCTTGTTAAAAAATGATTTATAGCCCCATAAAAGAGGACAACTAATACGAAAAACCAAGGTCGAAAGAGAAATTAAAGTGAACAAGGATGAATTACAAAAGATATTTAACTAGAGATCTGTGGATAGACAAAAATGGGCTAAAATGAAGGTCTTGATTTGAAAAGAATAGCATTTACAGTTAAAATTGCTTAGAAAAACTTCTACTCGTTAGTTTTAGAGATATGGTGTACCAAGTTATCAATAAGTTGGCTGCATACCATATGTTCCTAGAAAACCGCACAAATAACTTTGTCAAAAATCTTTGTACTGAAATAAATTATGATTTTTCCATTTCTTTGATAACTATTATATTCAAACAATATTATAATGACTGCACAAGACGAGCATTTGCTTTTTCCGATACACATTTGGCAGTTTATTCATTGAATTGCTTACTCGTCCCACCGGTCACAAATCCATGTCCCACCCGTCACAATTTTAAAAGCTCATAAAAAAATATAGACTTGAATTTTTACATATTTCTTTCGAAATATTAATAGCAACATTATTCAACTATCGTACTAATCCAAAATAAAGGCTGAAATTGGCCTAGTTGATCTGAATTTCATTGACAACCACATGTATCTAATGATGGTAGGGATTTTCGTGTACCACCCGTCACAGTTAGAAATCAGTGATTTTAACTATCTTAAAGGCAAAAACTTAGATTTTTAACTGCACTATCATATGAAACAGTTATCTGGGAATACTATCACACACTACATAATGTAATATATACTTTGGTAACGCTTAGAAATATAAAAGTGTATCAAAAAATGGGTCAAAATGTCCCACCCGTCACTATGGAATGACCCATAGGTAGTTCTTAATCGCCTTAGCTTACATTTCACAATACCCGATCAGTTGTATTTTGGTAATCTCCACGCTCATGACGTATTTAGATGCGCAGTAACATTTCAACATCGTGTTATCTGCGTCCTAATTTGAGCTTATCTGTTTGAAATTCGAACGTAGAACATAATAATGTTAACTGTCGTTGAATAAACGTGATCAAAGAGGGTTTTATAAAAAATATACTATACTGCAAAGGTCCAGGTGAAATAATATCTTTGTCTAGACTTTCGATCGGTTCTCCGAAACTGTACCGATAACCTAACCGTCAAAAACCCTCGACTCCAACTAGAAAAAGAGCTGTAACTTTTGAACGGCTGAACAGATTTTCATGAAACATAAGCTAAGATGATACTCGATTAAACTAGCTCTCCATTAAAAAATCTGCATTTATTTATTATTATTTATTAATAAAAAATAAAAAAAAAAATTCCATTGAAATCTGTCTATCCGTTTTGGAGCTACGATGCCACAGACAGATTCACAGATGCACACCACAAACTTATAACCCCCCCCCTCCTTTTTTTTGTCGGGGTTAAAAAAGTCTGCACTAAATTATCGATAGTGTCTTCCGGCCTGTTTAAATAGACGGAAACAGAGAACCAGTTTAGTTTTATTCAAATAACAAGTCTTCTTTTGTGGACGTAATTTTTGTTGTGCTAACAGAATATTTTGGCTATATGCAACAAGTCACGTAGCTAAGCGTAAGTAAGGCGACATGGCTAAAAAAAGGTATGTTATACAGGATAATTTTATATGTAGTGCGCATAATTTGTAGAGTGATTCAGTCTCTGTTCCTAAATGCAACCGCAGTATTGGGATACACTTTAAAACTAAACGAAAATTCGACTTATTATTGGAGGGGGGACATAATTTACTAGCGCAAGCCATACAAAATCAAATTTTTAGTTTGTTTTGGAGTGAAGTTTAGTACTGCGGTTGCATTTGGGAACGGACACTGAATCTCTCCGCAAATTTTGCGCACTACATAAAAAATATCCTGTCATAAGGCCCTACTTTATTATCGGAGGTCCTTTTAAGGGTTATAGAACTCTTCATTATGAAAAACTTTTACTATGGGACCAAAATGCTGAAATCTAGAAAAAATATCTGCTGTTTCATACAAAGTTGTGATAGCGAGGATGATAATGATAATAGTAGATAGATATATTTCAGTTTTGTCATATTAGGATGTCATCTGTATCGTGGGTACGGTTTACTTACAAACATACATCTTAAATGCACACACACCCTTAACGTAAAGGTACACACACCCTTAAGGTAAAGGTACACGTACACTGAACGAATTAGCTGATGGTCTTGTGCACTTTAGCCGCATCGAATGCATCGCGCCGTACGCGCGGATCTATACGAATCGTAGAATTGTTGGAGCAGATTGTGGATGACGTCATCAGAAACGCGCCGAATCTGATGACGTCATTCGCAAATACTGTACCTACTGTAGGTGTATTAGGATAAATATACCTATAGTATTTTACTGAAATGCGGCGCATACGGCGCGAGGTTACATAATAATTTCATACTTATGAATACTAAAATTCAATTCATGCGGCGCGTTGTACGCTTGTAGGTGCGCGTTCGCCTTTACCCAGAACAACTATAATTGGAGGCCATAAAAATATTAGTTCCGTGCGAATTGAAACCGCTACACGTAACGCAGAAACCCAATCTTTTAGCCACTGCGCCAAACGTGACGTATGGAACATCTGTTTTTCATTTCGCAATATCGGTTAGTTAGATTGGCGTGAACATACGCATTGTGATTTCCAATAGCTATCGTATAGCTAATGACGTCATAATATTAGGTGAACGAATTTATATTGTAGAGGTAAACACTTGTTTGATACGTATTAACGATCAATATAGTTTAAAAGAGATTCTTTTTTTTTAATGGTCCTATTGCAGATCTCTCCGTGAGCTCTATCTGCGTAACCGGGCTTTGGTGGTCTCTCACTGTAAAAGTATAAAAATTGAGTAGCACAGCTAAGGGCGCCCCCTGGTGGGACTCGGACCTAGGCTTAGGGAACTACTGAGTGCAGAACAAGAAGGGACTTGCTGTATCTGTCTGTATATCATTATTATTAAGGGACATGTTTTGACAAGGGTCGGTGGGTGGGTATGCTACTCTAGGCCGCGGAGGTACTCACCGTCAAGTACCGTAAGACGGCGTCTGTCATGTGTAGTGTTGCTAGTTTGAAAAGGAATCATTACTAGCTATTTATAAGTTAGGATGTTGTTTCCAGTCCTCACGAGCTACTTATTAATGTTTGCAACCACTTTCGTATCATGCTTGAAATAACGAAGCTAAATAACACTGCTCTTCTGCAGTGTTGTGTTCTTAATGCTGAGCAAGGTCGCCAGTTCTCCTTTGAGAAGCACTCATTTAAAAAGAGTATCCATGGGGTTTTAGTCGATCCCTTCTCCATAAGACCAACCTACTTTGGAGCCATGCACCACATAGTCTGGACATTTTAAATCGTTGACTTTTGATATTTGGCGAAGGCCACAAAGTATAATCAAACTTATCAGTAAATTATTTTGTACAGTGATGCAATTTATAAGGAAGTCCAGTAACCAGTTAATTCCAACCTGTTATCATGTGCAACAAAAGTAAATGTTGTAGGCATTAAAAACTGAGATAAAATATTTTTGTTAAACAAAATGAAAACCGCGAGTAGGATTCAAACCTGCGACCCACTGGTTCTGAACACCAGCCGCTCTTTTCAACCAAGTTACCGCAATACCTGCTCTCAGAATTGAATTTTATTTATTTATTTAATGCTTTATGCACAGGTAAAAGAAACACTGCACCAAGGCGGACTTGATGCCATAGGCATTTTCTGCGAGTCTACCTTAGGTGATGCACAGACAAACATGGTGGGTGCAACGTAAAATAAATGATAATTTGAAAGAAAAACAAAATTTTAGATCCAGGAATATACAACTTGAATTTTACTTCCACATTTTATCCATTTTGGGGTGAGCATGCAGAAAGAAAGAAAGAAATTGAACCCTTGACCTCTAGCTGACTTAACTACTTGACCTATAAGGCAATCTGTCAAAGATGAACAGAAATGGGTATGACTAACATTGTATGAGTCATCATATAGAAATTTAGACTTTGTATGGTGTAACAATGAATCAAGTTTCCAGAAATATAAGACATATTCATAGAACTTTGTTGTGTGTCTGTAGGTATAGGGTGCATAATATATTTCTTTCAAGATGGCCAAATTGAGAGTCTCGCTCAGTGTTGATCTCCCTTCAAAATGGCCAAAGGCTGAACTGATACAAGAGTCTTCAAGTGGTATAATATTTGTATGAAATGACAGGATAGATCTTTTTTTCATGTAAACCAAATACAGGCACTTATGAAATGCGCGGTTCCAAATAGTAAGTCCTATGGAGAATAACCGGCAAGAAACCCCATGGAAACTCAAATCAGTGCTCACATAGAGAGCAGTGTTGAGCGTTCTTCTGTAACATGGACATTGTACCAGAAAAATCCATGAAGAAATTAACATGGCACCTCATGTGACAGGTACAGCTTGAAGAGTATCCAATGAAAATCAAAGTTTAGAATACATACTGATTTTTTTGACTTATGTAGAGTGAATATAAGCTGAATTAATAGAAAAGATGCTTTGAATTCTTATTTGATCTAGGTATTTACAAATGAAGGTACCTATCACAGAAAAAAATGTATAGGAGTACATTTTAGACCAAAAATAATAAATTAATTCAATACTTCGACACCATCTATATTACCACTATTGGCTACGTTCAGTAATTCAGTTTTCGGTGCGAAAGTCACTCGGGCGAATGTCACTCGCTCATCGGGAATAATTGAACGATCCACAACTGCGTTACGCGAGTGACCAATCCGGACCAATCGAACGACCTCAAATTATCTGCTGTATCCTATGACTACAGTCATTGGTCGGTTGTTAGCAGTAAGACCGAGTGCGACTTTCACCCTCCTATTTCACGGAGTGACCAGAGTGATCGTCCGACGACGCTCGCTCAAATAACTGAACGGTTTAGTGTGATCGCCCGCGTCGTCGAGCGTCGTCCGGCGTAATAACTGAACACACCCATTGAAATTAAAGATTATTTATAGACTGATAAAAGATTATGCAATGACTTTAGAATTCAACATGTGGGTCTATATATAGCAACATTTTAAACATACTGAAATTGACTGAAATAATACTTTTTAATTTTTCTAGTAACTATAGAAGCCTTTGGAAATTTCTAGAACATTACATAGTTTAGATATTATATTATTATACCATTTTGATTAGATTTTTGGACGGTAATACATATTGTTTCTATGATATATATGGCTTGTCACGAATTTAATCAAAAAATTCGAATAATACAGATTAGAATAGATTATATCGTAGGCTCCGATGTTATCAAGGTTACTTAGAAACTATATTTAAAAATTACACATAGAATGTGAGTTCTAACTTTCTATAGGTAGTTCATGAACTATTAGAAACCAATAAAGATCGACGATTTCACTCCAAACTGCGCCTAACACATCGTATATGCAAATAAAACTCATGCAAATACGGAATTTCGCCATAAAAGACACTGGTTGACCTAAAAAGTGGCATAGCAACCCAAGAGAGGCTGGCTAACTTTAACAATGAAAAGTTTACACAAAAAGAAAACGTAATGGCCGACGTTTTTATATAGAAAATGGATTTAAAGACTCACCCGGATGCTTCCGTGGTGGGTTTTTGTATAAAAACCACCCTAAGAGATGATTTTTTTTATTTCACACCCTTCACGAACTAAACCAAGAATACTTGACAGATGACTGATGGTACAAAGATGGCGGACGGCCATTACGTCATCCCGCGGGAAAATTGAAACGACCGTTACACTTCCTTTTTATGATAATTTCACAATTAAAAATACGAAATATATGAAAACAATTCACTCACCTCATAAAATTTAGTAAGATGTGTGATAATTAGTAATATCCAATTGGGTTTCGCTAATACATCAGTATGATATTCACTCCGATTCTTCGCGCTGTTGCCAGATTGCTATTGCGTCAGATAATGTATAACGTTCAGATTCACACATTTCAATATACTGGAGCATTACTTAACGAATTCACGCACGAAATTATCACAGATTTAACTTAAAATGCTAAACTTCAATGAAGAATATATTCAGGAGTAGATTTCTCCTAATAGAAAAGTTATAAGGAAGAACGGCAACGTCGCTTTAAAACACTTTTGGAACAAAGGAGCTTACTATCTTTAAAATTATTTTACTAAGTAACGTCGCAATATGAAATGAAAACTATTGTAATACTTGAACTAACTTTGATAAAATTGTATAATGATTATAAAATGGCGAAAATTCCAGACGCGTATCGAGACAAGGTACAAAAATAACTGACTCTCTGTGAACTTGTTTTTGTTTCGTTTGTTCTGGCGTTGTAAACAATGGGTGCCAGTGTTGCCAGCACGATGATTATATAAAACTACCATAAGCAATGATCATTGGTAGAAACGATGGTAAACTTGCATATTTTTAAATTAACTTCTATATTACTTACGTATGGTTAATTTTGCATGAGCACGCTAAGGCCAACAACAGATGGATGGAATACCTTACTAAATACAAAACTTAAAAATCAGAATGGTCCTCACTGTGGAATGGTCTTAAACAAAATTTAGATTTTAATTATACTGTTAATAAAATATATTAATATCAAAACAACACATTTGGTATTCTCTTCAGTGAGATACGCTCGCGTCAAGTTCGAGCATAACTGGAATATGATCGGCGCGTCATAAAATTACGTGAATAATTATTCCTCTGGACTTGAATACTTTATATACAACGACTTCTACACACACTACTGATCATTGTTAAGTTATTATTTTTACTTGGAAAAGGATTTTTGGAATAAGAAAACGAATGTTAGTTAATTTTCAAAAGCATAATTTATTATGTATATTTAAACATGCATCTAAAAGTTTATGTAAATAACTGTATTGTTTTACGTAAGATAAACTTATGTAATCTTTAAAATAACTTAAACTTAACTGGCTATGTACACCAAAGACCATAGATATTTTATTCAAATAAGAATCTTAAACTCTACCGTGAACATTACATAAAAAGTGTTTAAAAATAGACCATAAAAAGACACATATTTTATAGGAAAACACACTATTTGTTCATCTTAGCTTAGATTTCTGAATACAGAAAATTGTCTTACTCTCAATATTATACAATAAAATATATTGAAATACCCATCAACTGCTCATACCAATCAACACTGTAATATGGTGGCATAAATAAAGGCAGTTTATTCATACATACAACGTGTATCAGAAATGCATGGTATATATTGTTGTATATCTATACCGTATATAAGATTGTATGCCTACATTTAACCTTGGCATAACTTCAGCATTCGTTCAGCATTTAAGGCGATAGAATAAAATATTAAACTTCATTTTCTGAAAAGGCTAGCCAATACACTGATAATTTCAAATCTGATGTTAGGTTGTTGTGATTGGTTATCCATCAACTAGGGCTGCCACTACCTACATTGCCGACACCGGACAGGAATTCAAAAAAATCCAGACATTTAAGCGAAATCGGGAAATCATCACGATCGCGTTTGAAAATTTTAAAAATATATTTATTTTTGTATGTTTAACTAAAATATACGTACCTAATCTTTATTTTTAGCAAAGCACTAAGCATTGCTAAGCAAGTCATACAAACAAATTAATACCAATTAAACCAATTTGGGATTGTTTAAATTCATTGAGAGTCAACGTCGCTCGGATAAACTCCATTTATTATGTACTAGAACTACTTTTCTGCACAAAAGTGTATACGCAATGGCACCAAAACTATACAACCATCTACCTAAGCAAATTAGAGACAGTAAAGATGTGAACGAATATAAGCGTGGCCTTTCTAAATTACTTATTGATAAAGCATATTATTCTGTATCCGAATTTCTTAATGATAAATTTTGAATGTTATTACTTGTTTGTTTGTGAATGTTTATTTTTATTTGATTGTTGTGCTTTAGTAACCTGACATTATTTTACTTTAAGATTTGACATTTAGACATTGACATTATTGTATTGGCGTGCGTATTTTTTTATGGTAATTTTATTATGATTTGACATTTCTAAATAATAATAATTGTAATAGCATGGTTTAACATTTTGTATGCCTATCGGCGAAACATGGTGGTCTTATCTTTTATCTTATAACAACTCTGTACCTGTGTTTTACAAAATAAATGATGATTGATTGATTGATTGAATACTATAAATAACTTGAACAACAGAATTAGATTTTATCTGTCGTGCGTACTTTGTGAAGAAATTAGGTACCTAACAAAGTTAATAAAATTAGGAACTCCTTTCTTTCCTCTCATCGCCACGGGCATACTTTTTGATAACCCCTTCCCAAACCCGGACGGATGGCAGCCCTGATCACAACCAATCATAATCACGTCGCGAGATGAGATTTGTTAGCTGGTTACATTTCACTAATGGAAAACTATAATAAATAGTAAATAGATATAGAAAATAGTAGTGTAGAAGTAAATACATAGTAGTTCGTATCTATTGCCAGTGCCTGCTTACATAATAAAAATGTGATGCAAATAACCCGATATACAAATAAAAACTACCATTTTGGTAGAATTTGAAGAAGTCAACACTATAACGCGAGATTTCGACTGACTACACCTTGACCGATTTATAAAATGTTTTACAGTGATTAATGACAAAAAATATATGTGAATCATCATTAAAACTTATCAAGTATATGTCGCGGTGATCTAATACTATATGTAAAACATATCAAAATGATAAACACTTCAAAAATTTATAAAAAAGTAAGTTCTGTATGTTGGAAGTCAATTTTGACCATGATAATTCTGTTCTAAACATATAGACTACTAGCGATCTGCAATTTCTCTACTATCCTTACATTAAATATGAAAGTATTAGGTAAAAAATATCTAACTGATGGTGAAAACCGCATTAAAATCACAAAAGAGACTTTATTAAGAATTGTTCTTATTTTTCTATCTTGAGTCCCGAATTAAATAAAGTTAACTATAAAACGCTTTTGATGAAGTTTTATAGTAGTGAAACTAAAGTGTTTTCATCCCACCATCTCGGAAAGAGTATTTTTAATCTTCAATATCTGAGTGGAAAAGCCGATTTTATTCTCTAGAGGATAAAGTAAATTTTCATCCCACCATCTCGGAAAGAGTATTTTTAATCTTCAATATCTGAGTGGAAAAGCCGTTTTTATTCTCTAGAGGATAAAGTAAATTGAATTTAGAACATCGTGTGCACTAAGTTTGTGAATTAAACGTTTTTTTTTTGCATTTAGTCATTTCCTCGCTGAGGTGGAATGAAAAGTTACGTGTTGCACTCGAGTGCAAAGATTTTTCACCTCGTGCTCTTTTGATTCCCTCGCTAACGCTCAGGATTCTAATTTTGAATCACTCGCTGCGCTCGTGATTCAATTTTAGAATCCTTCGCTTGCTCGGTCATCAAAATTGAACACGCGGTTAAAAAGCAACTTTGCACTCTTGTATAACAAATAACTATTGTCTACACAAACAATATTTAGGACCATTTTCACCGACAATATAACATTATGCTTAAATCGGCCGATTTATCCATACAAAAATTCATGTTTAAACTGCTGATTCTGTTCTAATCATCTGTTATGTTGTCGGTGAACTTAGGCCTTAGGGGCCATTCAAGTATTACGTAAGCGCTACAGGGTCTTTGCTTTGCTTAATTTTTATGACATGGGGGATGGTGGTCTGGATGGTGATTACGTCAGCAGTACTATTTTATTTTTTCGGATTTTCTACAAAATTTAGTCGATTTTGGTTTGAATACAATGGTCAATCCAGAACACATTGATAAATGCATGTACCAATGTTTACGTAAGCATTGGGCAAGAGCTTTGCTTACTTTTGCTGACGAGGGGGAGGGGGGGTTAATAATTGCAAAAAACCTGTTTACGTAATACTTGCATTGCACGGCCCCTTTGTAAGATGAAAAATGATAAGGTATTCCGAATATCGCTATTTGTGAATTTTCAATCGTTACTAGGAGATTTAACTTTGAAAAAGTTCTGAATTGATGTCTGAACTAAATGATCTGGTGTTTTTTCTTGTTTTATATACTTTCTTTTTAAAGGTGTGATGTCGACATTAGGCTTGGTAATCGGAGAGCTAGTATCAGTCGAACATTCTAGAACATATTGTTTATACTTCTGAGACTTCTTCTTTTTAGAATCAGTAATTTTCAACCTCAATCGTTCCTTCCGCCATTTTATTTTGACTTTAATATTTTTATCTTTTATCGATATGTTTTTTCTATTCTTTTTACGTTTTTTCGACTCATATTTGAGCACGATTTTGTCCGAATCTAATTTCCTTTTTCTATTTTTCTTTATCTTTTCTGTGGGTTTGTGTTCCTTTGAGATATGTTTGACTCGCTGTAAGCCTACTTCGTTAAGATACTGATCCTTAAAACTTTCTAAATCAATATCAATGTTGTCGGTATCTAAAACCTCTTTGTTAAAGGGACTAAATTTAAAAGCACATTTTTTACTTTTTTCCGGACTTTTTAGTTCGAGACTCTTTAGAAACTCGTTGTTTTGAGAATTGTCGAGTTTGATAACGTCGATGTTAATAATTTCGTCTTTTGCCGATATTTCCAGGCTGGAATCTTTTAGTATGTCGACTGTTTTTAGCTTCTTAGGCGTATTAAAGATAGGGTAGGTATTTGTATTTCCGGCTTTAAATGCCAAACGTAGATCGGTGGTAGGAGACTTTTTAGGGGTAGTAAAAATGTTGTCGTCTTTTTCTTGCTTGATAGTGATTTTCAGGTTTTCTTTGTCAGACTTTGAAGGTGAGGTAATCTGAAAAAATAAGGGTTTTCTATAAAAACCGGCTATGTGCGAGTCGGACTCGCGCTCAAAGGGTTTCGTACCATTATTTATAAAAACCGCAAAAAAATCACGTTTGTTGTATGGGAGCCCCTTTAAATATTTATTTTATTCTGTTTTTTAGTATTTGTTGTTATAGCGGCAACAGAAATACATTATCTGTGAAAATACAACTGTATAATTATCACGGTTCATGAGATACAGCCTGGTGACAGACTGACGGACAGCGGAGTCTTAGTAATAGGGTCCCGTTTTACCCTTTGGGTACGGAACCCTGAAAAGAACTCCTCCCCTCAATGAGTTGTTTTCTAACTTTTTAACTAACTAACTACCTATGTAAGAAAATCTTGGAAGTTAAATTTGACCCACTTCCCGGTTTCCGATTGAGCTGAAATTTTGCATACACGTTCAGTTTGGATGACTGAAGCGTGTTCTATAGTTTTTTCTAAACTATAATATTTTTTATTTCTTTCGCGTGATGCCCTCTTCGTTCTCGTAACATGGTCTAATAAAGTTAATATAAGTTGATGATAATCACTTACGTCCAATATATCTTTAATTTCATGTTTGATATCACATTTCTTGGGAGAAAACCATTGTTTGACGGGCTCCTTTTGTTTCGGCTCTCTCAGTAAACTGTCGAATAATCCGTTCAAGATGTCACTGTAAGGATAAAGATGCAGCCATTAAATTAAAATAGTGAAGTGAAGTGAAAGTTTTTTGATAAGAGATTTGTAACATACCTATATAATAAATTATTTTATTTTATTATTATTTCATAATAAAGTATGTTAAAAATTGAATAAAGGTCATCCTTTATTCAATTTTTAACATACTTTTTCATATTTTTATATAATTTTACTACTAAATAAAAAAACATTTAAAAATATAAAAGAGTAGTAGGCCACCGGCATCGGGAACAGGGTCCAAGCTACCGGTGGTCAGGGCTCTAGAGAGAGAAACCTCCTAACAATGTGCGCAGTGTCAAGGAGTACTGCTTTCTGAATCAAGCCCTTGATCCAGCCACCCAGCGAGAGAATCGAGGCGAGGTTGCATTTAGGAACAGAGACTGAATCACTCTACAAATTATGCGCACTACATAAAAAATTCCTATACAAATAAAGGTGAGACTATTGTTGATTACTTACTTAACAATCTTTCTCTTCTCACACAGTGGTTTGGGCTTCCTGAACTTCTTCCTCAGCTCCGCAACCAATTCTTCATTGATCACCACATCAGCACATCCCATTTTATTCTTCAAACTGTCCTCTAACAACTTAGTAGGGGACATGAATTTCATTTCAAAGACCTTATTAGAAGTTCTGTGATCCGAATTGTGTATAGAATTTTCTAGAATTTTGGTTTCGTTGGGAATTTTCTTCGGCGGTTTAAGATTGAGATCATGACGACTGGATGCTGTGTTTGTTTGTGCTGTAAATAGGATTATAGTTTAGATACATTTTCATAGACATATTTTTATGTGGGATATTTTTTTATGTAGTGCGCATAATTTATAGTGATTCTGTTTCTAAATGCAACCACAGTATTGGGCTACACTTTAAAACAACACGAAAATTCGACTTGATATGGAAGACACGCATAATTTACTAGCGCAAGCCATAAAAAATCTAATTTTTATTTTGTTTTGGAGTGAATTTTGGTACTGCAGTTGCATTTGTGAACGGACACTGAATCACTGCAAATTTTGCGCACTACATGAAAAATTATCTTGTATCAGATATGCGTGGTTATATTTAAGGGTGTGGATCAGAGGCCCAATTCTCGTAATTAAAAATGTTCAAAATATAGTTCGGTTCTCATTCCGATCTACTACCAATGTCATAAATGTCACAAATGGTATTCTCCTACCCTAACAAACAACGTCAAACGTGACATTATATTGTAATGAGATCGAAAGTTGAATATAAGGCAAATCGGTATTCTGCTAACATTTTGAACTGACACAGATAAATAAAATTGACACTCTCGTCTATACACAAACGTCAAAAATGAGATTGAAATGAGTTTGTAAGAAGATTGAACCCAAATCATACTGGAATCGGACTGAACTTTAAGAGGAGTAGAATACATGACTTTTTGTCAATTCATAATATAATCTCAGTTCGGTCAATTTTCAGTCATATTATAAATTAATTACGAGAATTGGGCTTCAGAGGCCCAATTCTCGTAATTAAAAATGTTCAAAATATAGTTCGGATCTCATTCCGATCTACTACCAATGTCATAAATGTCACAAATGGTATTCTCCTACCCTTACAAACAACGTCAAACGTGACATTATATTGTAATGAGATCGAAAGTTGAATAAAAGGAAAATCGGTATTCTGCTAACATTTTGAACTGACACAGATGATAAAATTGACACTCTCGTCTATACACAAACGTCAAAAATGAGATTGAAATGAGTTTGTAAGAAGATTGAATCCAAATCATACTGGAATCGGACTGAACTTTAAGAGGAGTAGAATACATGACTTTTTGTCAATTCATAATATAATCTCAAATCAGTCAATTTTCAGTCATATTATAAATTAATTACGAGAATTGGGCTTCAGACCATTAAACTGAACAATTTTCTCTATGGGACCAACATCGTAATCGTGAACAAATTATCAGCTGTCCCATACAAAACTTTAATACCTACTCGACCCAAACGTATGTGACAGCTGATTATTTTTTCGCGATTACGATGTTGGTCCCATAGAGAAAGTTGTTCAGTTTGATGGCCTAATCCACATCCTTAAATACGACCACGCATTTCTTCATTTTACAATAACTGGGAGTGTGTAGACCAAATAATGTACTCTTATTTCAAGGCCATTTTTTTTTAAACATTGGCCCTCTGTAGTATTTCTCCTGTATTGAGGGTAGAGTTTACAAACATATATCTCACATGCATACACACCCAGACCCGAAACAACTATCTGTACAACCAAATGTCTTTCCAGGTGACCTTAATTTCATTGACTTTCCTCATCATCTTGAGCTTCACCGACTTTCCCTGGTTTTCCGGAAAGTGGACATTGATAAAATTACTTACTTTGTGACTGATTTTCAATTTTGACTGTTGTGAGGCTTCCTGAAGATGAACACGAAGGTCTGAAAAATAAAGAAAACAGATTACAATGCTTTAGTCACATTTAAATAGCTTGTCAAAAGAACATCAGCCAAGTCTATTTTTAAAATTATGCCTTCTTGAATTTTTCCTCAAGGACTCGAACTAGAAAAAATATTATAGTTTAAAAAAAACTATAGAACACGCTTTAGTCATCCAAACTGAACGTGTATGCAAAATTTCAGCTCAATCGGAAACCGGGAAGTGGGTCCAATTTAACTTCCAAGATTTTCTTACATAGTTACAGGTGAAGCTAATAAAAGCGTGTTAAACAGAGCTCTAACTTTTAAATGGCTAAACAGATTTTCATGAAACATAGCTAAGACGATACCCGATTAAACTTGACTTTGATTTAAAAACTGCATTGAAATCGGTCCATCCATTTTAGAACTACGATGCCACAGACAGATACTCTGATACACAAATACGCATGGGCGTGTCTCATCGTTTGGGTCGAGTAGGTATTGAAATTTTGTATGGGACAGCTGAACATTTTTTCGCGATTACGATGTTGGTCCCATAGAGAAAGTTGTTCAGTTTGATGGTCTGATCCACACCCTTAAATATGACCACGCATTTCTGATACACGTTGTATGTATATTAGTATAATTGGCACCAATTGCTTAGTGCTCTTCCAGACACGGCAGTCTCCATGTGTGAAAAACGGTCGCCCATCCAAGATCTGACCTCACCAAGTACAGCTTAACCTCGGAGATCAACTGATCTGAGTAGTAGCCTCATTTTACTTACGTGTTATATCCAATAATGTGTCGTTTAGTTCGTCTTAAGGACATCCGGGCCGGCATGATGGGGCCGCGACGTGTGCGGGTCGAGGCTTGCGCTTGCTCTTGTGATATCACTAGAACAAATAATACATAGCTATTAATAATTTGTGGGGGAACGAGGTATGGTGTTCCTCCATTGAAAAGGGAGGATCCTCCGACCAGGCGAGGTGATATCGCCTGGCGGCCGAAGCCCGACGGTTGATGTCGGACAGTTGTATATGTGTTAGATACGATTATCTTTTTCCTTGCGCGATGCAGGCTTCGTAATCTGATTGGTCAATTTTTCTCGCGCCACTGTAGTTAGCTTTTGCTGCCTTACTAAGTAGTTCTTCTATGTGGCGATAGATGTCGCTACATATTAAATAACCTAACCGTCGAAACCCCCCGACTCCAACTAGAAAAAGCGCTGTAACTTTTGAATGGCTGAACAGATTTTCATGAAACATAGCTAAGATGGTCCATCCGTTATGGTGCTACGATGCCACAGACAGGTACACACTTCAAATTTATAACACACTTCATTTTTGTCGGAGGATAAAAATGAAAATTTACCGGCTTCTATACTGCTAGCGAGTTGGTCCAAGTGGTCCGGGGCGGCTGGCGTGCACACAACACATACGTGCACTTCTGAGGAGTCGGCAGAGAGACACGCCAAGTGAGCACCGCTGCTGCCACATAGAAGACACAGCTTTATGCACCAGGAACTGAAAATTACAATAATATTGTTATTTTTAAGAAAGAAAATCCATTTATCACAAAAACCAAAACACTAAAATATGATAAAAAATTACGCACACTGAAAGGATAAGACATTAACAACAATGCCACATACTGTTTTGTTTTTAAAATGATTGGCCCGGTTAAAGAAATTAATTAGCAAAAAAAAAAAAAAAACAATATTATTTTAGAAGTTTTGCAAAATTAATTAAACTAATTGATGTTTTCTTTAGCATAAAACCTGTATTCTTGTAAGATTATGAATGGCACTAAGGTCATGAACTCCACATGACCTGGCGGACTCGGCTACTCTGACACACACGCATCGCATCGCCGCGCCGCCCGATTTTAATGCCTACATCATTTATGAATCTACTGCAGCTTTAATTTGATATTCGAAATGAATTCTATACCATTCATAGAGCCTAGCTTTAAAATATTTGGCATTATTAAATTAGATCTTGTAGCGACATCTATCGGCACATAGAATAACTACCTAGAAGACAGCAAGCTGACAAAAGTAGTGGCGCGAAAATATGAATTCGACCAATCAGATTACGAAGCCTGCATCGCGCAAGGAAAAAGATAATCGTATCTAACACATATACAACTGTCCGACATCAACCGTCGGGCTTCGGCCCGCCAGGCAATATCACCTCGCCCGGTCGGAGGATCCTCCCTTTTCAATGGAGGAACACCGTACCTCGGTCCTCGTTCCTCCACAATCTTATATATTTCATCCACCTCCGCTTCCATTAAATCTCCGCATCCGCATCTCCACGTCCGCTTCCATATCCGCTAAGAGGCTTCCGTTACAATCTTGATCTGGATTATTAATGCTGATATTGTGGCATTTACCCTTGATCGGCATCATGGCTGCGCCCCATAGGACATATGCACTCGGCCGCTGAACAGGCCACTTCTCGTTCATATATCTCTGCGAAGGCGTTCTGTTCCAACTCCCACGCAGCGTCCCTGTAATGTACAGACATAATACAGGATATTTTTTATGTAGTGCGCATAATTTGTTGATTCAGTCTCTGTTCCTAAATGCAACCGCAGTATTGGGATACACTTTAAAACAAAACGAAAATTCGTCTTAGTATGGAGGACGCGCATAATTTATTAGCACAAGCCATACAAAATATATTTTTTATTTTGTTTTGGAGTGAATTTTATTACTGCGGTTGCAATTATTTATTTTAAATGCCGCTTGGATAAATGGCTCAAAACAAACCTACGCTAAAAATAAAATTTTAAGCATTGGATTACTACTATGTGAATTAGATATTACTCCAGTACTATGTACTTATTATGTTTACTGTTACTGTTAGCCTGTACCATCCCACTGCTGGGCAAAGGCCTCCCCCTTTATATCCATGCTGTTCTATCCTGTGCCAGTGATGACCAGTCCTTGCTGAATGTGTCTAGTTCGTCCCGCCATCTCTTTCGCGGTCTGCCGCGTCGCCGCTTTGCTGTGTCAGGGCTCCACTGCGTGGTTATTTTGGCCCACAGTTCAGACGGCATACGGCAGACGTGGCCTGCCCAATCCCACTTTAGTTTAGCGGCTTTTTGAGCTACGTCAGTGATTTGCGTTTTGGAGCGCAGTGTGGTGTTTCGAACCTTATCCGTTAATTAACACCCAAGATACTACGCTCCATTGCACGCTGTCAAACCTTGAGTTTTAACTTCTGAATGTTAGTCAATGTTTATTGCTCCTAATTTTTATGCTATTCTATTCTGTATTTACCTGTCCGGCACATAATATCCTTGTTCCACAACTGCTTGATAGAAGTTGTCCTTGTCGTTGCACAGTGGACACTTCAGGTAGTGCATGCCTGCACTGAGGGCCATGCGCTGGAAACAAATAATACACAGTTAGTCTGAAAGGGTATAGCCGAAAGGTTATTGTACTCATCATTATGATCAACTTTTACTATGGGACCAACCTTGAAATCACAGTAACCTAACCCACAAAAACCCCCGACTCCAACTAGAAAAAGAGCTGTAACTTTTGAACAGCTAAACAGATTTTCATGAAACATAGCTATATAGCATATTAGGACAAAATCTACCATTTAAACACGATTTTTTATAATTATGGGTAATTGCTCGATTACATTTTAAACATCTATTATACTGATACATTGATAGTGAACTTGGGCCTAATTTGTTTTTGCCTACCAACCCAACGTCATCGATTCTACGGCTAATATGACCGCCTCATTGCCAATTCAGATTGGTAATTCTGTGGGGTAATTACTATTTACCTGTAAACAACTTCTATGGAACCAAGCGTCCCTAGCACAGCACGGTGGCCAGAACGTGTTCACCGTTGGGTATCCGTCCACAGCTTCATAGCATATAACACACACTGATTGTGTGTCTGTTTGGGTTGCTGCAAACACATGAAATGCTCTGTTAGCCAGCGGCGTGCCAGTCGGCAGCCGGCGGTTTTGCCGAATTTGGTGCGAGTGCCACGCACCGCCGGCTTACATTCTTTATAGTATAAAAACTACTGGACCGATTCGCCTCGTGTATGCCTTAAAAGATTCCATAAATACGGAGCTTTCATTTATTAAAAAAATAATTATTTATTTTTTCGGCATTTTTGTGCAAACCAAGTTACTTCCGGTCGTAATTTTTGCTGAGTATGCCGCCGCTGGCACTAATCACTTTTGGCGTCTAGAATCTGGCATGTAAGGGGGGATAATCTATTGGTAGGCCTCAGTGGCGAAGGGTGAATATTTCTATGAGGGAACCCGACCAATAACGGAACCGTCAATAATCCCTGACCCCAACTAGAAAACGAGCTGTAAGTTTTGAACGCCTGAACAGATTTTCATGAAACATAGCTAAGATGATACCCGATTAAACTAGCTTTCGATTTAAATAATAATATTATAGTTTAAAAAAAAACGAAAGAAAATGCTTTTGTCATCCAAACTAAACATGTATGCAAAATTTCAGCTCAATCGGAAACCGGGAAGTGGGTCAAATTTAACTTCCAAGATTTTTTTACATAGTTACAAGTGAAGCTAATAAAAGCGTTTTAAAAACTGCATCGGTCCATGCGTTTTGGAGCTACAGTGCCACAGACAGATACATAGATCTACACTACAAATTTATAACAACCCACTTTTTTGTTCAGAGTTAAAAAATAGTTTGACCAGGTCGTATTAATTTAACTGTGGCTTGAACACATGAAGCAACTTGCCTACCGTCACATATTTATTAATACTCTAGCGACCCGTCCCTGGCTTCGCTCGGATGCAGTTTCTCTACTATCCTTACATTAAATATGAAAGAATTATAAACATAAATCTTCCTCTTGAATCACTCTATGTATTAAAAAAAACGCATCAAAATCCGTTGTGTAGTTTTAAAGATCTAAGCATACGTAGGGACAGATAGACAGCGGGAAGCGACTTTGTTTTATACTATGTAGTGATAATACATGATATGAAAGGGAAGCCGATGGGAATCGAGTTACATGTATGTATTAACCCTCCGCCACTTGTAGGCCTCCGTCATTTGCCCAAGGTAGCTTTTATAACATTGCCCCTCACCAGGATTTCTCCTATACCGAGGGTACAGTTTACAAACATACAAGTCACATGCACACACAACCAGACCCGAAACAACTATCGGTAGATCAAACAAATATTTGTTCCGTGCGGGGATCGAACCCGCGGCACGTAGCGCAGAAGGCTAATCGCTTAGCCACTGCGCCAACCGTGTCGTCACTATGGCACAAATGGCTACAGCGCGTGATTACTCGTGGAATATCTGTCGGAACTGGTCAGCTTGTAACCGCCATAGCAATCTTATTCAGAGGCAAATCATTATTATCCTATTCTTATTTTATTCACATTAAATTACATTATTCTCACAGCCAACCACAACATTGTACTGATCAAGATTGTAATGTATTATTTTAAAAGAGTTTCCATGGAGTTTCTTCTCCATAAGACCTACTATTTGGAACCGCGCACCTAGAGTCTCGACATTTCATAAGTGCCTGTATCTGGTTTACATGAAATAAAGATCTATTCTATACCGTGACCACTCTGTCAAGAGTGAAACGACGAAGAAGAATATAATGTTACCTACCTTCTTCCCCACTACAGCTAATGTATAACTCCTTCAAATCCTTAAAGTTTAGGTCTTTCTTCTTAATTTTACCATCACATATTCTTCTCTGCTTAGCCTTCACCATTATGGAGGGCGGGATTTTCTGTTTAGGCGCATGCAGTTGACAGAATGACCTGGAAAAAATATTATTTAATAAACCATCTAGCGGAGAAACTTGCAAACATAATATAGTTTCAAGTATAAGGCAGTTGTGGGTTGCAGTTGAAAACCAGTGTCAGGTGGCCAGTGACTGCAGTATTAATTATTTATTTATACAGGGTGTCCCAGGAAACATGTACCAGCGAAGGTCTGTGGTCAGGGGACACTAATACTCATCGATTGAACCCCCATGTATGTTTAAGTATTACAAAATAATTAATTTCTCGAAAACTACAAAATATCATAGAACATACATGGGGGTTCAATCGATGAGTATTAGTGTCCTCTGACCACAGACCTTCGCTGGTACAGGTTTCCTCGAACACCCTGTATACAAAATACATACGAAAGAGCTGTGACGTTTGTTGATGTCTTAAAATCAGTTCTTTTCATGTTTTAATTTATATATGACTGTCTCCCTCTATCATCGGGAACAGTTTTGGTGAAATTGAAATAGCCAATCACAACTCTCTTTGTGCCTCGCTCCCCCCTGACTTTAAGCGATTGTATATTAAACAAAATTTTCTTAATCAGATGTCTTTTGAGCTAAGTTGTCTGCGTAACCACTATACCTAAAACCTGCACTACAATACTCGCCAAATTAATTGAATACGAGAGTGTAAAAGGTAGAAGGGCTCTTCAGTTCGCTTCTTGTAATCTCGGCTTTCCTCGGGCGACTCCGATCGCTGTCGGTTTTTGCGCCCGAGTCAGACTAAAGAAGCTCCTCGCGAGGTAGCACAAGTACTTCGGACTTCGGTCAATTTCGACCAGTACTTCGTCGAACTTCGCGAGTAGTGTAGCGCAGGCATAACACTTCACTCACTTGTAATTCCCATAGAACATTGAGACAGCATTCCGCTCCCTTCCGCATGGCAAGTGAAACTGTTTCCTACATTGTGATATAGAGCACCCAAGATTGGCGCCTCCGCGGCCGCAGTATGAGCATCTCTGTAAGAAATACATTTTTTATTTATAGACTTTGTCTGCATAGAATGTATTTATTTAATGCTTTTCATACAAATATGTACAAAGGCGGTCTTAATGCAAAAGGCATTTTCATTAATTTCTCTGCCAGACAACCTTAGAGTGATGCAGAGACAAAAGCAATTCAATGAAATAATTGTCTCTTTAAAGTAAATAACAAAAAAAATGTATATATTAATACATACAGACGAACATAGAACCTCCTTCTTTTTGGAAGTAGGTTAAAAAGTAGCCGAAGTTACTCCTTAGAACATTATATAATAACTATAATTATCCAGATAAGTATCAACGGGTCTACCGCGTAACTGAAATGGTAATGAACATCGACTCTGGTAATAAACTTCAATACGATTGTGAGAGACTAAACTTTGAGCTATCTTGTTTTTACTGATCACGCTGGTGGGACATCCATCGTCATTAACGGTAATATTTTAACAAGGTAGCTCATTATTTAGTCTGTCATGATCGTATTGAAGTTTATTACCAAAGTTGATGTTCATTACCATTTTAGTTATGGGGTTGACCAGCTGGTTAATTATCTTAAATATTATATTAAAATAATTGCTTACATGTTTCTTGGCCCTTTCAATCTCATTGACAATATCATTATACGTAAATCCAAATAGTCCATCTTCATCTTTCCCTTTTTGTACCAGACATGAGGAAAGCAGCTGAAATATATAAAAGAAATATATGTAAATATTAAAAATAAATAAATTCAGCCCATTACTGTCCCACTGCTGGGCTTGGGCCTCTATGGTCCACAAGACCATTATGGCAAGCATTCAAGTGAACTCTCCAGATATTAAAAAGTTAGGAAATTTAGTTTGAGATTTATATAACAAAAGGTTACGTGAGTTGACCTATATTGTATGCATTGCTACGTAGTGACAAGCGGAGGCGAACCTTTTAGTATTAACGTTATTATCAGGACCACACAGAAATTGCATGCCAGCTAAGCAGAGCAGCATTAAAGACTTACGACACAGAAGTAATGACATTGTATATCTCCAATAGCGTACAATTTCCCGTAAGTTAACTCGTCGTCCACATTACGTTGGCAAAAACCACACGGCACTTTCTGTCCAGTCACAATTTTAGCGACAATCCCATTTCTGCCAGTTTTTCTTGGTGCCATTTTGAACACCTCAAAAAGCAGCTCAAAATTGAACCATAACTTGATCTGAATAGCGAAGTGCACTTTATTAATAATAAAGAGCTATATGTAGCTAAAAACACAAGTAATTATCCGTATTATTTATATTTTAGTGCACTATCATAATCCACCAAAATGTATGACAAACAAACATGGCGTTTGATTGACAGATTTTTGGCGGGAGATTTTTTTTTTAATGGGTTTCTTCCAGGATTTACCAAAATGTTGTTTAGAATCATCTCTCTGCTTTGAGTATTTTACACTTTAGCTGATAGAAATCTACAAAGTGAGAAAGAAAATAAAAATAAAATTAATCATCCATTATTTCATTTCATAATTTAATTTCATCTGTATTCAATTATATTGGTCTAGAAATCAAATCCACTCAATGGCGTTGCCCGTTGGTGTCGGTATAGTTCATAGAATAAAATAGTTATTTAATAATACTGACATCGTAATTTTTGTGTCGGTTTTCTAAAATAAATCGATATTTAAATCAATTAAAATTTTCTTTAATTCCGATTACGAGCGTGTATCGCGATTACTCTGCCGTTTATGAGCCAAATTGTGCCGTTCGTCTTTGAACGGCACAATTTGGCTTAATACTAACTAGTATTGTACTAGTTTTTGTATTATTTCTAATTCCATGGAAAAAACATTACTCTTTCTGGGGCAGACCCCTCAGGCGCCGCTTGCCGCCAGGCGGCAAGTAATAAAAAACAGTTGAGCGCCGCTTGCCGCCTGGCGGCAAGTACTGACGCGCGCCGGCGCACAGTGGGCCCATACTGAAAATTAGTGGACTTAGGCAACAAAGTTACCATATCGATGCGATTTTTTTTTATATGACGTGTTATAATATTCCTGACAACTTTTATCCTTATAAAATTTCTTCTAAACTTGATAGTTTGTCTTGAAAAAAATTTATTAGATTTTTTTGTATGGAGCGAATCACGTTTAATTTTTTTTCTTCAATTGTACTAATATGTTGGGTGTGTGGCGTGAGTATATGATAGCTAGGGTCATTCTCTATCCACGAAAAAAAAATCAGCGCCGGCCATCTGCGGCAGCGCGAGTAATCATTCGGTAAAAAAATAATAATTTGGAAGATTTTTTTTGTCATTTAAAATAAATTCAAAGCATATTTTTTGTCTCATTTGGCTGTTTTCACCTTCTTTTTAGTTAAATAAATAGTTTTAATAGCGCATACGTACTTAGAACTAGTAATTCTGGTAGAGATTTAGTTATTATTGCATGTTATCGGTACAAATATTATATTGGCCACTTTTCCATCAATCATGGTCATATGCAATTCATGTGATACAATAATATTTCCACACTGTGTAGATATTCGTTCATCAATTTGTTTTTTCATCTCAGACTCTTCAGACTTTGTAAAGTCAGCTGTCTCCGAAGTGAAAGTGAACTTCACTGGTCGACAGTACAGAGTTGAGCAAGGTGTGGGGTTCTCCCAAACTAGATTTTCATTCCCAGATGATGGCCTAGTAGACACTAGCCGAAGAGGGACGATGCTTATCATGACTACTGATGAATCATCGAACTCTGTAGCTGTGTTTGACGTTTTCTGTTTATAGTTACTCTGCGACGAAGAACCATCAAGTCCCCATTTCCAGGTCAACTTGAGTTCTTCATTTTGAGACCTATCAACAGTATTTATATCAAGTAATATCCTCTCCACAGTGTGGTCCAATAGCGCTTGCAATTTAATGTGAGCTCCGTTTTCGGTAATCTCCATACTCTCTTGTGGTGGGTAACATCTTTTATTGGCATTTACAAGCTTTGGATAAGATGGAAAGGCAGCACAGTTTTCTTCTTTCAGAAATTGTCGAAGAGCTAAGTACTTCCATTTCGAGAGCGCAACTGATGTATAAAGAGCTAAACACTTATCTTCAGAGACAGTACTTAAGCTCTGCTTTTTGAATAGTCTCTCTTCTACTTCGGATAGCGCAACTGGATTACTGGAAAGGTATTCGACCACTTTTGCCAGATTCGTTTTGCCGTTGTCTTTCAATTTTGTTATGTACCAGTGCTGCAACTCTTCCTCGGAATTTCTTCTACTATGGAAGTAGAACGTCTTTTCTTTTGCTTATTACTTAACTCTTCGAACGGTTTTCTGTGCTCCTTTTCTGTAGATGTTCCCGCTTCCGCAGTACATACTGGAAGAGTAGGAACATAGCAATCTATATCCACAAGCTCAGATAAGCCTGCGTCCGAAAAGCCCATCACACTTCTCAGATCAACACTGTCACAAACAGGCCAGTTGATGTTTTTTTCCAACCACTTGCGATTAATTACACGATTCATAAAAGTTTTTTTGATTTCTACTTGACTCTATCCACTTTTTATTTAAATTTACACAAAAAATTCGACAGAACTCCTTGATTCGGTTCTTGTCTTCTTCAGAAACTTCGGTAGTCAAGACAGAAATGATACTTTCATACAGAAAGATATGATTTTTCAGATCACCGCCACTTCTTAATTTCACAAAAAGATCTAGGTTGGTACAAAATCCAGCCATAGTTCTAATGTAAATATAAAAATACAAGTATTTCACTGTGTTCACAAACAAGCGACAAGAGCGAAACTAGATGGACTTAATGAATGTCTTTATATTTATAGTTAGTGTTAATTACTCAAGTAGTGGACATAACAGTGAGTGAAAATTATTCAGCCAATCACAGACGAGCATTTTTCGATGACTCATTAGTTATGCGCTTAGCCGAGTGCACAAACAAATGAGTCATCAATCACAATGCAGGTGCTACCGATAACATGCAATAATAACTAAATCTCTACCAGAATTACTAGTTATAAGTACGTATGCGCTATTAAAACTATTTATTTAATTAAAAAGAAGGTGAAAACAGCCAAATGAGACAAAAAATATGCTTTGAATTTATTTTAAATGACAAAAAAAATCTTCCAAATCATTTTTTTTTTACCGAATGATTACTCGCGCTGCCGCAGATGGCCGGCGCTGATTTTTTTTTCATGGATAGAGAATGACCCTAGCTATCATATACTCACGCCACACACTCAACATATTAGTACAATTGAAGAAAAAAAATTAAACGTGATTCGCTCCATACAAAAAAATCTAATTAATTTTTTTCAAGACAAACTATCAACTTTAGAAGAAATTTTATAAGAATAAAAGTTGTCAGGAATAATATAACACGTCATATAAAAAAAAATCGCATCGATATAGGAACTTTGTTGCCTAAGTCCACTAATTTTCAGTATGGGCCCACTGTGCGGCGGCGCGTATTCTTACTGTCTTTGTTCAAAAACTAGTCAACGATTAGGGCCGGGGATGTCTTAAACGTCGACTAATAACATTGGCAACATTTTGATATCAATTTAGTAACCATTGATAAATATAGACCAAAAATATCGATTTTTGAAAAATGGACATCTCTTGTGCGGTAGTCACCTCATAGCGCTTTACGGATATTTCTTAGAAATGACTAATAATTTTGAAGTTGCCGATCGGGCGTACTTCTATTCTATGGAATGACCATTATTAGTCCATTTTATATTAAGTTTTTGAGGTTGTTCACACAGTTTTAAGTTTTATTTGTGGTTTTATGTCGTTCAGTCGCAAGAATACCGCTAAGACCGTTACGTACAATGTGGATGTTTGTTCTAATTATTTTCAGTTAATTAGTGAAATACTGCTGTATTGTGTGCACAATATCATTAGCTATCATCTAAAACATCTCCCATGTCTGTAGATTCTACCTTTAGCTCGCAATTCAAAAGAAACTAAAATAAAATGCGCCGCTTGCCGCCTGGCGGCAAGCGGCGCTCTGGGAAGTTGGGATTTTAAATAAGCAAATATCCTGTTTTTATTACAAATAAACGTATTAAACGTCTAAAGTCCACATATAATCACATATAGCACACAAATAATGCGAAATATATTCATATTTCAATTAAATTAAATTATTAATTTATCGGCCGTCCGTGCGCCGAAATTCACGTTCCGACTGGTTTCGACTTTCGATTTTTTAGATTATGTTTATCGTAGTGTGAAGGTATTGTAATGATTAAATCTCGTAGTTAATGAAACAAACATTGTAAATAAACATATTTATTACATAAAGATTAGTTATTTTCGCATTCCGAACTATTTTAATTGAAAATAAAGTGAAAATTTACGAAAGTTTGTGATTGTGCAATTATTTGAAAATTATACGATGGCCCAAATTGCATGACAATTAGATAATCAGATAGACAATTTAATCTAGATTACGAAACAAGAACTTGTTCCTATAGGTTTCATAGTAAAATAGCGAGAAATCATAGTTTTAACGCACAGGGGTAGCGGCGTGCCGCCTGGCAGCATTTGACACTCGGCACTCAACGGAGTTGCGCTATTTTACCGTTCGGCGCCTGAGGGGTTTAGGTAAAAATTGGTGGTAAAAAGGTAAAAAGTCAAATGTTTCTGAACGGTGATGTTACAGTCAACTTTTTTTTGATGTTGCCCTCATCAAAATTCTATTTTCTACACAGGCTCATGATCTCATTGTTCCAAATAAAAATAAACTTGTCTATGGTAAAATTATATTAAAATTATGTGCAATTAATCAAACAAGCAGCAACACTATATTAAAAACGTCAAGAATTCTAAAAAAAGCCGGAAGGCAACTTAGTTTTTATTTTTATTGTTATTTGTTTAATTATTGTTAAAACACTACGTCGATAGAAACAACCATAATTTTATCTAGTCTTAGAGTTTATTTCGTGTCCAGAGTAATTTAATTGCAAATATCTGTGCTTGTGACGGGTTTATGGAGTCGTAAAATTGTTGATATAAAGTCCTTTGTTTGGGATACAGCTATTTCTCCGTGTTTTCTCGTGAAATGGGTGTGGAAAACGCATTCGGGGAGCGTTCAAGGCGTGTTTTTACTGTTCTTTGTTAGAAACAAGCGTGAAAAGTGGTCAGATAAGCTTATTTTAGCTCTGTATTTTATACTATAGTGGTTGACCATTTCGTAATAAAAAATTATACATTTGCCGTCACTAATATGGCTGTGTTGCTCAATTCTCGTTGTGAAAACCGTCTTAAGGGAATAAGAAACAAGAAAACTCCATTAATTATCCAATAAGAATCTTGTAAGTTGTGAAAATTTCCCAAAATGTCTGCTTTGGGAGATAACAAAGATATTTGGTCTTTGACTGAAGATCGCCTTGATTCTAAGTACGAGAAATGTCGGAATATAACAGAGGAGATCTACAAGAGGATAGATATTACGTTCCAAATAAAGAAATTAGAGACAGCGGGACAAAGTGAATTGTCGGACCACAGGTGAAATATCCATTCTAATATTGTAACTTTTAATAAGAAAATATTGTATTTCCTTTATTCAAATAGTACTAAATTACGCACAATATATCTTTTAATCGATTTAGCTAAAAATAAAGCTGATTTCCAACCTGTACTATTGTAAAATTGGCATATTTTATTTCAAGGCCAAATGTCACAATACATTATGCCAACTTGATTGCAACTAGAAGGAATTTTAATAACGTAATTGACTTTATAATGATGTGGTTTATGTTTTGAGATATTATTTACTGAAATAATATCAAGTTCGTTAGATTTTTAATAAAGCTTGATTTATTAAGAATAGAATAGAAAACATTTATTCGAATGACATACATTGTCAGTACAAAAATAAAATAAAATTGAAACACAGAGATCACAAAGAAACAAAAATAATAGTCAGAAATAATAACAAACATGGATAAAAATATACAGTTGATTTATTCTTATTCTTCTTCTTTTCTTTAAGTTATTCTTTTTTTTTTTTGTTGGTTTATTCTGTGATATTTAGTATTTACATTTCAAATACCTGTCTTAGTTAGTTATTGTGGTTTTTAATCTATGTTAGATATGTGTTTTAACTGTTTTTGAGTGAAAGCTTCCTCTAGCCAATTTGGCACATGGACCATATCCTGGGTACATAGACCTTACAGTACATAGGCCCTTCTGACATCATCGCCAGATTGTGATTTGTTTGCGATGGGATGGATAGATGTGTTTCGTGAATGTTTGAGGTTCTGTGAGGAGATGGATAAGAGATAAGTAGAGTAGGTGCCTATCTAAATGGTGATATCTGTTCAATTTTTGTATTGATTTTCTCTCTTTTTCTGATGATCTATTGTTTACTGTAATTGTTGTTATTTTTTGTTTCTACCTTTTTTATTACATAATTACGTTATTTTTTTTTTAACTGTGCAACGTATCGGTATTTACTGTAATGTTGTCCATGTAAAGCTGATTAAATAAATAAATAGGATTATTTTTATCCGGGTACATGAAGTCGTTCTCCGAGGACTTACAAAAGCTATTAATAATAAAATAATACCTATTACAGCCATAAATATTATAATTGGAATAGTTAGTTGATGTTCATTATTTAACCAATTTCCAAAAAAGGAGGAGGTTCTCAATTTGAATATGTTTTTTTTGTATTTTTGTTACACGACTACTCCGCCAATTCCAGACATACACAAAATGTTTTAAAGAAATTAATGATGAAGATCTTCGGAAATAGACAATGGAATTCTTGAATTAATAATGGCATATTACTTGCGATTGCTGTAATCGCATATTTTTGAATGGCATAAACATTTATGCCATTCAAAATACAAAAATAAAAAAAAGTTAAAACCGACTTCAAAAAACTAAAAAGTATAAAATAATTTCTTTTTTGAAGTTGGGTATTCCTTTCTTATTAAAATTATTTTATTTTTCTATTTTGTTTCAGTAAATTGTTTTTTTTTTAAATCATATATTATATAATATTATTTAGTCTGTCTTTACTAAAATGTATAAATTAATACATGTAAAAAACAAATGGGGCAAGGAATTAAAATGAGACAAAACTAATTAAAAAAAAAAAAAAATCGGAGCTGAAAAGGAATAAATTGTAAGGATTTTTTGCAAGGTGAAACTCTGTAGGGTGAATAGAATAGAATAGAATAATCTTTATTTGTGAAAACATAGGTACATAAATAGGTCTTTCAATTAATGGATCGCGTGTCCGTCATTAGGAACTATGATATGCTCCTATTACAGTCTTTTGTATGAATGAACTACACATTCACAGAAACCCCAAGGGTAATCCGGTGACACAATAAAAATCCTTTGCCTTATTTCAGTGACCAAATAGACAGCAACGATATTAGTAATGAAACAGACTTGTTTGCTTGTGACAAGAGTGATACTATCTCGAGCAGCACGGAGGCTGAGAAACCAACTGTGACGTGCGAGAAGTACATCAACATCAACAACAATGAGGAGACCAAGATGAAGAAAGCCGGTGTGGTTTATAAAAGGCCCAGGAAACGGTGAGAAATTTATATTAATTTTTTAACCCCTAACAAAAAAGCGGGTGTTATATTTATTTATTTATATTTATTTCTAAGATACTTTACACAATTTACATTCTGGTTTTAGCCTCACAACGAAAACCTCTCAGGGTTTATCTGTGTGCGGCGAGCCGTTCAAATAATTTTTACAAAAATGTTACATACTGCAATGAAAATAATTTTAAGATGATAATAATAATTTGTGGGTACATTATTAGTACATACATACATTAGGAGACATTTTGTGTAAGGAAGCGCTTTAATTTGTACTTATAACTTTTCGAATTCTCTCTGTATAACGTTTGTAAGTCTTCTGGCAGTTTATTAAGGAAAAACGGTACTAAATATTCAGCAACCCTCATCCCGTACACATTATTGAACTTTGGAAGGATGTATTTATTTTTTAGTGGTATCGTTCTCAGAAAGTCAGGTCTTGTTTTTTCGGTTAGTAGTTCAGGTCTATTGAGTTCCGCGAGAGTACAAAATTTAATTTTATTGAACACATTCATAACATTACAGTATTTAAAGAGATCGTCGTCACTGTTTTTGAATTGCTTGTTTAAATGTTATGTGTATGTAAGTTTGTACAGTGTATTTGCTGTGGTATCGTAGCTCCAAAACGGATGGAAGCTAGTTTAATCAAAAACCATCATAGAGTTTCATAAAAATCTGTTCAGCCGCTCAAAAGTTGCAGCTCTTTTTCTAGTTGGAGTTATAAGCGTTTTCTTTAGTTTTTTTTTTTTAAACTTTAATATTCATTTACTTTGCACCCGTCGATTTGTTCCGTGCGGAAATCGAACCTGTGACATAATTGCTTAGACAATCAACAAACAGTGATGTCTTTTTTTTTTCAATTTAATTGTCAGGTTTTGGAATGGTGGCAACCCTACACATGCACCATATCGAAGCATATTACATTGTTATTGGTTACAGTCGTTTGAATTGGAATGCCATGGTACTGTGGAAAATAGGTATTGTTATAGCTATTGTTAGTTCTACAATACAGTACATTATTCGCCTGCCATGTCTGTGACTTATAATAAAGATTATACAATGTGTCTGGTCACCGGTGTCCGACCCGTTAATGCGAAGCAATATGATCAATTTTATCGACAAATCCATCATAATAAAGCATTTTGCCCCTACCCTGTGGCGTAGCTACCGGAGGGCTAGACGGGGCAGTGCCCCGGGGCCCCCAAGCTCAGGGGGCCCCTCGGGCTCTGACTTACAAACTATAAATTGACTAGTGAAAATTTCTCCCACATTCGAAATACAAATAAACCAGATTCCAGGAACGCCACTTTATTATTGGTAAATTATATGAAAAAAACAAAAATAAAATCTTTTCCTGCATTTTTTTTTGTACATTAAAGAATGATTTTGTAAAAAAAAAAGTGGGGTGATAAAACTTTGTGTATCTGTGGCATCGTAGCTCCAAAACGGCAGGACTGATTTCAATGCAGTTTTTTAAATTAAAAGCTAGTTTAATCGGGTATCATCTTAGCTATGTTTCATGAAAATCTGTTCAGCCGTTCAAAAGTTACAGCTCTTTTTCTAGTTGGTGTCGGGAGTTTTTGACGGTTAGGTTATTTGCGAAATGTATCACCGCGAAGTATGGCGACCCCTGTACCAAGACTTCTGCCTTCATTCTAGATTCAGAAAGCGAGTCAAGAAACGACAGTCCAAATGCACTCGAAGTGATTCTGAAGGCTCCAGTGACGAAGCTCTGCCGCTCAGCCGGATCGTGGAGGTTGACAGCAAGTGTATCACCTCCGAGTCGCCGGACAACGTGATGGGGGTGCCCAATATCGTCATCCTCACTAGAGGTGAGCCTAAACCACAGTTAAGCCGGGCTTCCACTGGCAGCGGGTTCCGTACAGACTCCGTTTAACTCGCAACGGTAAACTTCATGGAAGTGTTTCCACCAACAAAGTCTAGCGGAGAGGACTGAACGAGTAAAAATAGTTAATAACGAACTAGTTCTTTATTTCTCTTTTGCAGTGGAAGGCAATTGTTAAAACTCTTTCTTAATGGAAGGTAAAACCTTGTGGAGGAACGAGGTATGGTGTTCTTCCATTGAACATGGATGATCCTCCGATCGGGCGAGGTGATATTGCCTGGCGGCCGAAGCCCGACGGTTGATGTCGGACAGTTGTATATGTGTTAGATACGATATTCTTTTTCCTTGCGCGATGCAGGCCTCGTGATCTGATTGGTCGAATTCATATTTTCGCGCCACTGTAGTCGGTTTTGCTGCCTTACTAAATAGTTCTTCTATGGTGGAGATAGATGTCGCTATTTTAGCCTATTTTATTATTTCATTATTTTTACCACAATAGTCCCTTCAGAATACTAGAATACAAAATTTCAATACCTACTCGCCCCAAACGTATGGGACAGCTGATAATTTGTTGTTGTTGTTCGCGATAACGATGTTGGTCCCATAGAGAAAGTTGTTCAGTTTGATGGTCTGATCCACACCCTTAGGGGTCATCCATAAAGTACGTCACAATAATTTCGTGATTTTTTGACCCCTCCCCCGTCCTTGTCACAGTTGATCACATTTGTGAGACCCTAGTGTGACGTCACATATTTTGCAATTTTACATCTAAAAATTATTAAATTGAAACAGAACTTCCGAAACTAGTTTTATTTCCATTTAAATTATTTTTAATATGATTTTGAAACGTGACGTCACGAAACTAAGGACCCCTCCCACCCCTTGTCACATAATGTCACACTTCGTCGACACCCTCCCCCCCCCTTAACGTGTGACGTACTTTATGGATGGTCCCTTATATGACCACGCATTACTACGTTGTAAAAGACTTCTGTCTAATCCTTCACAGATTTAAAACCAAAAATCCACACAGACGAGAAATCGCAGGCAAAAGATATTCCGGCCAAAGTCACGCTCAAGACTGAAACTTCTCCCCCAGCTAAGAAAGAGAAAGAAATAGAGAATACTGGAAAGAAAGACAAAGGGAGCAATGAGTGGAAGAACTGTACTATGTGCAGTCTTTCTTTTAGAGGGGAGAGGGGACTGAGGTAAGCTATTTTTGAACCGACTTCCAAAAAAAGAGAATTTCCTCATTTCGACGGTTTTTTTTTATTTGTTACCGATTTTGAAAATTTTGTTTGATACGGTATACTCTCGAGGTGGTCCCATTTAAATTTGGTGAAGATCTGATGAAGACCTTCGGAGATAGACAATGGAACTCTTGAATGAATAACAGCATATCACTCGCGATTGCTGTAATCGCATGTTTATGTATTGTTTATGCCATCAAAATAGAAAAATAAAATAAACTTGAAAAAAGTAAAAACCGACTTCAAAAAACTTAAAAGTATAAAATAATTGTCTTAAAAAATTTAAAATATTCTGACGTCGAAAAGAATTTTGCAAATCCATCTATATATGACGGAGTAATGACTGAACATACATTAAAAAAAACATCTGAATTGAGAACCTCCTCCTTTTTTGAAGTCGATCAAAAATTATAGTAATAATTAAAAAACGAACACAATTTATTAGAATGATAAGAGAAAGTTAGGGGGCTATAAACAGAGTATCAAGCTCTGGGAAAAGTCCTCAGGCTAAGCACACTCCAAAGAGCTTCTCACAGGCTTCAACAGAAAGTTTACGGAACAAGCGCTTTCCATGAACAGGAGCCGAATTAGGATCTTGACAAGAACCCTCACTGGGCACTGCAAACTAAACAAGCATCTACAAAAAATGGGCCTTAGTGACACCACAATTTGCAGATTCTGTCGCGAGAAGGATGAGACGCCCATACATATCCTATGCGAGTGTGACGTGGTACACCACACTAGAAGCCAGCACCTGGGAGGGCACCTTATCTCACCAGATGAGATTAAATCCCTCCACCCCAAGAACATAGTCAACTTCATCATTGACTTACGGCTGGAGGAAGTGCTGTAATGAAACGAGAGGCGTCACAATAGATCTTCGCAGGTCGCAGTGACAAAAGGGACTTAGTACCCTACCTCTTCTATTAAATAAATAAATAAAATTAATAACAGAAAGTTCAATAATATTAATTTCCGATTTGTTGTTTCAGGCGACACATGACAATGTCACATATTATAAACCAAGAAGAAACTATGAAGTCCAATATAACAGAGCAACGAGAAAAAACCACTTTAGATGGGTAATTCGCATAATGACCAGTCGCCATTTTGCGGGCAAAGTGGCGGAATAATACGTCGACGTATTTTCACGACCATTTTTAATTAAAAAAATATATGGTACTTTTAGTGATATTTTGGTACTATTAGTACCAGATGTAAAAAATGGCGACTAGTCAGATTTTTATTATTAAATGTTTTTAAAAATAGTTTATGGAAAGCTAGTTTTGAAATTTTTTGGTAATTTTATTAAAATTTATTGTAGGATGTGTTTTGGGTGAGGGAAGGCGTGCAATTGAAGTACTAATTTCAAAGTACCAAGTGCATAAAATTATGCCGATTGTCAAATAATTTCAGCTAAGCTAACAAGACCGCCGCCGTGACAAAATTTGTCGTCATGATGTGACGAGATGATGTCTATAAAAACCTGTTTCCGAGATAATAATAATTATAGTTACTTTATTTCTGATAAAATAAATCCATAGCATCAATATTATTTAAAATAATTACATACAAAATTAAATTAGTTAAATAATAACGCAAATACAAATAAAATAATTGAAAAATAAATCATTATTTCAAATAAATACAAAATAATATTAACTGTCAAAAACCCCCGACTCTAACTAGAAAAAGAGCTGTAACTTTTGAACGGCTGATCAGATTTTAATGAAACAGCTAAGATGATACCAGAATAAACTAGCTTTTAATTTAAAAAAACTGCATTGAAATCGGTCCATCCGTTTTAAAGCTACGATGCCACAGACAGATACACATTAAGATCTTATAAAACTCTTTTTTGTCGGGAGTTAAAAATACTAAAAATCGTAATCGTTCAAATAAAAATTTGTTGACTCGTAAAATAGTTTTATCATCGATGTCTATAGATATGCTTAGTGAACTCAAAAAGTGAGACGTGTCAGGTACTCCATTTTCAGAAAAATGGAGTGGTTGATCACCAGTCAAATGCCGTTTACAAACATAATTATTAATTTGTGTATTGAATAAAAAATATATAATAACAGTAGCTATTCCATTAGTGCATGTATCGCTGTTCTATTTAAATATAATTCGAACATTGTTGAATTTAGAATTTGACGTCTTCAAAAAATACGTCTCATTTTTTTAGTTTCCCTTTGTATGACAGAGCGTATCTATAGACATCGATGACTTTTATTAACTTGGTACTTTTGAAATTAGGTACTTCGTAAAAGTTTTAGTGCCAATGCTGTTATAAATGCCTTTTAGACATTATAATAAATTAATATAAAGCTCTCTAAGAGACTTTCGAATGAAAAATTAATATCTCGCCTAGAAACCTCTAAAGGATTGGGCAGAAATGTGATGTGGTTTTAAACCTTAAGAAGCCTTTTTCTTATAAAGAGTAGGTCTTTACGCAGCGGTACAGAGAAAACTCTTATAAAATATAGCTTCCGCCAGCGGCTCCGCCAGCGGCTCCGCCCGCGTGATATCTTTATAAATTATAGCCTATATTACTCACAGATAATGTAGCATTCTACTGGTGAAAGGATTTTTAAAATCGGTCCAGTAGTTTTTTAGTTTATCCATTACAAACAAACATACAAAAAATCCAATCTTCTCTCTTTATAATATTAGTTTAGAAAAATGTATCCCATTCTCAGTTGGGATTGGGACCCATGGATATGGGTATACGCAATATTTTTTTTATGTAGTGCGCATAATTTGTAGAGTGATTCAGTCTCTGTTCCTAAATGCAACCGCAGTATTGGGATACTCTTTAAAACAAAACGAAAATTCGACTTAGTATGAGAATTTACTAGCGCAAGCCATACAGAATAAAATTTTTATTTTGTTTTGGAGTGAATTTTAGTACTGCGGTTGCTTTTGGGAACGGACACTGAATCACTCAACAAATTATGCGCACTACAAAAGAAATATCCTGTATAACAACCCAGTACACTATAAAAGCTTAAAAACTCAATTAAGTTTTTCATCATTTTTCAATTTTTTAATGAACGATCTTTTATGCAATTTTATGAAAAACAAAATTAAAAAATCTTGTCCATTTTAAAAGTGGACAACATTTAATTAAATAATTTGGCGGTGCTTTTTAAATATGATAACAGCATTGGTACTTTAGGGGCAGGGTTGAAAATATCTGTGATCGAATGACGCATTGTGATGTAGGTTAGATAACTGAAGGAAAGATATAGGTTTACTTTTTCATGAAAAAAAAAGCTCTTAAAGCTAAGAGACTCGTAATAGTTTTGTCAAACAAGCTCCTAACGCAAAGAGACTCTTAATAGTTTTGTCAAACAAGCTCCTAACGCAAAGAGACTCTTAATAGTTTTGTCAAACAAGCTCCTAACGCAAAGAGACTCTTAATAGTTTTGTCAAACAAGCTCCTAACGCAAAGAAACTCATAATAGTTTTGTCAAACAAGCTCTTAACGCAAAGAGACTCTTAATAGTTTTGTCAAACAAGCTCCTAACGCAAAGAGACTCTTAATAGTTTTGTCAAACGCCGTTGTGGAAAAAATACTTTGTTAATTTGACAAATATACAGTGTTTATCGGAAACACCCGGTACACACCCGTCATTTTTAATAACTAGATTTTTTTATGGCTTTCTCATCATTGCACCCCATTTTTACTGTAGAATAAACTCTGAAATCGGGATAAAAATTCGACTGCTCCATACATTGGATTCGGTTAGGTATACACTTTTGTATGAAACAGCTATGTTCTTTTTTTCTGGATTAGAGAGTTGGTCCCATAACAAAAGATGCGTAGAATGATGAATAGAGAAAGACCTTAATTTTTTTCTGGTAATTAAAAAATTGTGGTGTATAAAACCGAAAGGGTTATTATCTCATCATTATGAACAATTTTTACTACCCAGAAATCGCGAAATAAAATTTGCTGTTTCATACATTTAGCTGATTAATATTGAGTTGTTTGTATGGGACAGTTTTTTTTTTCGCTATTTCAATGTTGGTTCCATAGTAAAAATTGTTAATAATTATGAGTACAATAATCCCATAAAGGGACTGGAAAAGTTGGAACTTGTAGATAATCATCTATTTGAAAAAGTAAACCTATGACTAAAATTATTGAAAGTAAAAAAAAAATGTTCGGCATTTACAAGTACAAAATTCTATTTAGTAAAAAGGAAGAGTAGAGAAAATAAATTGTCATTTTTCTAAAAAGCAAAAATAATAATAAACTAAAAAATCGTCTTAGAAATTAGCTTCTTCTATACTTAGGTATAAGATTTTTAAAAACAACCGTTTTTCCGATTTATCTAGCTGTGTTGCCAGATAAGTTTAATGTTAAGGGTGTTGCAATATGAAAAAAAAGTTTTTTTTTTGTAAACGCGGTGCTATTTTGTTTTTAGTCGAGATATTAGCAGTATGACTAGTCAGTTACTCAAATGTTTGCCACTAATTGTTCCTAGAGCGTATTTGTTTATAAAAATGAGAATTTTTTGAGTTGTAACTTAAAATTGAACATACGTTATCAGCATTTCTAGGTTTCGATTTATCTCAGTAGCAGTGGCGTAACTTGAGTGGGTGACACCCGGTGCGAGTAGACAGGGTGTCACCCGTTAAAATATTTGTTATTTATTTTTGTTAAATTACTTTTTTTTGCTACAGTTTTCATTGCATACTTGGTATGGACAAAGTATTATGTGTACCTTCACGGTTCGCCCCGGGTGTCACCCTCCCACGGGTGTCACCCGTGGGTGAACCGCTACTACCGCAACTAGCAATGCCACTGCTTAGTAGTCATAATTAATCATCTTCTGTAGTGTCGTTATTGAATTGTGCCTTTAGAGATAAACTACGATAAAATGGCGCGCCCATCCAAAATTCAAAACGTTTGAAAGTATTTACAAAGCGCCACCAAGACTCACAACGCATGTGTGCGTACTGAGAAGGTCAAACAAAAATAAATCTATGCATTTGTTGCTCGGTAAGGATGTGACTACACACATTGGAACAGTAATGTGGAGGGGCGCGCCATGTTATCGTAGTTTATCTCTAGATGTTCTAAGGGTGTGAGACTTTGCGTTATTAAAATTACACGTTGTATTTACGGCCAGGGCCACTTCTCGTGTAATTGAAATATTCTCGAATTCGAGAAAAATTTCGAGTTAGAACTTTTCTCGATTAATGGTCATTAAGTTGTTGTCGAGCCCGACATTTCTCGAAGGAATTGCTCGAATTGCTTCGACTGGTCGGTATCGTTCGACGGATTTGGAATTCGAAATAAACGTCAAAAAGCGGTCGAAGTGCAAACTCTATTCCGAGATGATCTCGCATGAAACGAGAATTGCCTTCCTGATACTATACATGTTTAGTCGGACAGTAAAACAACCCGGAAGGAGGTTCTTGTACTCATAATTATGAGACGTTATTCAGTTACAACTCAACAAAATCCGTTTATAAAAGTGTATTGAAAATCTCGACGTGAATTCCTAATTTTATAAGCATTTTACTTTTAAAATATTAACTCTCAAAACACTGTTTACCCCTTGATATAAGGGTTAATTGCTGTAAAACCGATAACCAATACAAAGCAAGGAAAGAGACGGAAAATTTATTGGCACTTTTTATAACGATTCGATTTGGTCGAGCCTGCACGGTAATCACGATGCACGCTCGAAATCGGAATCGATTCAATTTTGACAGTTTCAGAATGTACATCAGTATCAGTAATCAGTAGAGATAAACTACGATAACATGGCGCGCCCCACAAAATTCAAAACATTTGAAAGTATTTACAAAGCGCCACCAAGACTCACAACGCATGTGTGCGTACTGAGACGGCCGGCAAACACAAATAAATCCAAGGATTTGTTGTTCGGTAAGGATGTGACTACGCACATTGAAACAGCCATTTGGAGGGACGCACCATGTTAATATAGTTTATCTCTACTGATGGTTGGACCTGTCCATATCGGGGCGACTAAATAAATAAATTTTGGGACCGTGAATATCTATCTCTTTCTGCGTGTTGTATAAGTTATATCTCTATGTTAACCACGTCATAAAGACCTTTAGACTCTAAATAACGAAAATTGCTTACATTTTGGTTGATAAAAGTCTATGTCTACTACTCGACAACTATAACAAATCATTTTTTTGTGGAAGGAAAAATTCGACCGCTGCCAGTAGGGTAATGACGATACCCATACGTAATCAGGATCGATTCACTTTTGACAGTTTAAGAATGTACATTGCGTTGTTAGAATTGTCGTTCAGAATAATTTTTAAAGCATACTGCGCAATGTACTTGGTTGAACTGTCAAAATTGAATCGATTCCGATTTCGAGCGTGCATCGTGGTTACCCTGCTGGACTCAAACCTGCGAGCTAGCTTAGTACTCCAGCGGCAAGTGTCGACCGAGCTACAGCGACCCGCGCTCACAGAACCAAAATAACGATAACTGTTATAGTTTGTATATTACGACAGTTAAACTCAGACTCAGAGATAGGCACTATAAAGCTTAGCTTAGCCAATAGTACGCCTGCGTCACACCTCCCCCCGCATCGCTTAACTACCTCAACTTCAGACATCAACCGTCTGAGTTAAACGGTTGGCCTATAGAAGGTCGCAAGTTGGAGTCCTGGTCGTAGTATAATTCTCCTTTCCACAAATATTAATTGTTCAATTCGGTAAGCAAGCGTTATGCGTTCTTCCATATAAAATAACAAGTCCCTTGGCGTCCCGCTCGCGCCCAGCTATATGTTCGCAATGCTTTGCGTAATTGCGTATGTGTGGGTGAGTGTACACTGTAACTGGCGACAGAGGGGCGACGTATGTGGAGGCGGAAGACGCGGGGTGACCAGTTATGGTTGTGGAATAGTAGACATGGTTGATAAATAGAAATTAAAGTAAAATTTAAAAGTCAGAAGGAAAACCATTTTTAAAAATAAAGGTCGATATTGGACGTGGTATTAAATATAATTTCCGATAACTAAAAAAAGAATGAAACATGTTATAATAATAATTGACTAAATGATCTCCAGTAAGTGTCATTGGATCTTTTTGGTGCAATTTATGGGTGTTGCCATACTATTAGATAAAAAAAATACTATTTTTATTTTTTTTCCTATAGTAACTTAGAGTTTTATATTTAAATAGAAGATAAAATAATTTTTCAATATACCTAGTGCTTTATATGTTGCTGAGGCACTTAAATCTGATTATTGTGCCGTTTTGAAATGAAATAATTGTTTTATGTGGGTTCTATATTGACATTTATTAAATTTGAGAATAAGTTTGATATTTGGAATGCGCAATTTCTTGTTAAATGTGAATTAAAATCAGCTAGAGAGACAATTAGAAAATCAACTATACAAGGTGATTCTTTGAATCGAGGCATGCGTGAATATTATTTGAATTAAGCAACTTTAATATGACTGGCCAGCTTTATTATCAATTAAGTTTATGGACCTTTTGTGGGCTAAGTAAAGTAAGTCATAATTGTTGCCCGAAAAATGTGTAAACTTAGCATTTTTAGGCTCAGCCAGTCACAATTATTTTTATAAACTTGCTTAAAGTCAAATCCACCCTGTATAGTAGATTAATCACATAAATTGCGCATTTATAATTATTGTTCCTTGATTGTTTTTACCTTGTAAATATTATTGTTAAACACAACGCTGGCTAAATAAAAATTAGCAGGTTTTTAGCTGCTTATTAATAATGATCTGAGGTTTAAAAAAACGTATTACCAATACAATATTTTCCGTTTAATTTGGCAACATTTTGACGCACTGAGTAAAGGTACGTTTATATCTACAGACATCGAGCGTGCCAGACACGTGCCGTGGCAGACAAAATAATATTATTCTATACAGTGTGTATTAACGTATTTATATCCATCGTAACGCGGTCGCACAGACACCGACAGACACGTGTCGTGCCCGGCCAGTATTCTCGGAAAGAATATTTTGTCTGCGCGGATCATGTCTGTACGTGTCTGTGGCCTGTGGCTACTTGCCTGGTAGTGTGAATAGAGTATCGGGACCGTGCAGACGTGTTTTGTTTTCTTTTTGCCGATTGTGTGTCGATTGGTGTCTGTCGATGTCTGACACGGCACACTTCTGTCACGTTAGATGTAAATAAATGGTCTGGCACGCTCGATATATAGATATAAACGTATCTTAAATGGTTGCTTTTTTCGGGTAGGTCTAGGAGTGTGGTCTATAACCTGTACCCAGGATAGAAAAGCTATCCTAGAGTCAAGTCTGGGCATCGTTTCTTTAAAACAGAAACAGAAAAATCCCGAGTAATAAAAAAATATTGATGTTTTTTTTTGTTCTGGTAATAAGTCTCACAGGATTTTTTGTCTGACAATATATGAATTTTTAGTTATTTCTTATACCAAAATTAGAATCTCTGTATCAGATTTTTGGCCGAGTTAAAAAGAAAATGTATTAAGAATTCTCATAAAATGTTAGTTTTTTATATAAAAGCCAGCGTTTTTAAGGTTAAACATGCATTTTGCATTATATTATATTGACTATTTTTATGTTTTCTCTTTTTGTTATAGAATTGAATAATTTAAGTTTAACGTCTATGTACCACACGCTAAAAAAAGCTTTATCTGTGGTTTTTAGATAGAAAAAAAGGAATTTTAGAATGATTAGAAGGAAGTACTAGAATAACTGTGGTATATAGATGAATAGAAATATTTTCTTATTAAGAGGAGTTTGGGAGCGCTGCTGTGGTATGTTATAACCTTATAACAGATAAAGATTAAATAAATAAATTGCTAATTGAAGAAAGTGATCAATTTCATACGAAATATTTCGGCCTATCGCCTATAAGGTGACTACACTGGTGCGCTTTCAACTTGCGTAGACGCATGCGTCATGTGTGCTGTTGAATTAATTCATGCGTTAGCGCATGCACTGACGTGTGCACTAACGTGTACGCAGATGCTTCCGTCAGTGTAGTGTACATAGGCAACATGAGAGTGCATGCTTTATTGCGTGCGCCACAGGGTTTGATGTGCTATTGCCAGCGAACACGAGGCACAGGCATGCGTCTGGGTAACTAGCGCATGCCTCTAACGTAAGATGAAAGCGCATCAGTGAGAGATAGTTCGTAACTGTGAAATTTATAATTTTACCCAAAAATATCACATTGTTTTTCATTACGAAAGTGAGGTAAATAAAAATGTAGTGTATTATTCAGAATTTTACAAAAAAAATACGTTTTTAGCTAACTAGGTTTTATACTTACAGTAAGTACGATAGATGAGGATTAAAAAAAAAAACGAATCTTAAGTTTCAATAATTTTCAAGAAGTCTTCCAAAAAGAAATGAGACATTTTTCGCTTTTTATGTTAAAATTAACTAACTTAAAATTACACAAAAATAATGTTTTGTTCAGTTTGCCTCATACTTCTTAGGGCTCCCAAACTTCTTAATTGGTGATTTTTATATGTATATCTAGTCTAAAACTGTTCATTTTGGTTTAGGCATTGTTATAGGGTGTGGAATTATTTTCGATTTAATTCTTAGAATACAACGGTCAAGCCAATTGTCATTAAGTTTTAATTAGTCGATTCGACTAAATAGTCGACTTTTGCCATCTCTAGTGTTCATAATTTCAGTCAACAGCTTATAGAATCATTAATTTGCACTCGATGTTACAATAGTGTGCTTGTTGAATCGACTAAAATTTGAATTAGTCGAATATTAGGATGTTTTGTAGTTGAAATAAACATAGTCGATTTTTTCGTGTATTTACGGGGCGACACTTATTGGCGTAGCAATTTCTCTAGAATGGCCGGATGGATAACAACTACAGATTCTAAAGCACCTACTACAGTGACACCACGTTATCCGTGAACAGAATGATGGCGCTGTTGGCTAAGAAAAAGCACTTGTGACAAGACTTCAACTGTCAAATCGTATGAATTTGTTGTAGTTCCATTTTCTGCCACTTCACAGATAAGTTGGTAGTACATGGTTGGCAATCGAGGCCCGATAGAGGTGACTTTGGTAGTTTGAATAGAGGTGTTCTTATTCTTTATAGTACACTTAAACACAAATAAAATACATAAAAGAAAAATACATGTACATAGGCGAGCTTAACTCAAAATTGAGTTTTCTTACAGCAAACAGAGTAAAAAGTGAATATAAGAAAAGGTTCAGAGGATATAGGTGTTCGTTGAATCAATAAACTGTTTTTTTAACGAATTCATTCGTCAACGAGTTAACTGTTATTCGTCAATGAAAAAACAGGTTGAAAATATTAGCTGTTAATTTATGTCCACGAATTATTTCTATATTATTATATTCACTTCTGAGTTTATTAATCGTAATTGTTATTGATCGAAAACGTTAACATAAATTGACGCTAAACGCTAAAGATTGAACTTTAAAAACCTGTTAATAATTTAACAGCTTTTTAACCTGTTGACCATTGATGAGTACCTAACAGTTAAATTACATTAACCAAAAAACCGTCAATGACACATGCCTAGCTTGAAACCGTGTGGACAGCGGTTTGCAAACCAATTTGAAACAGACTTATCGTCCGCCGAACAAGGTCACCTCTGTCGGGCGTCGGTTGTCAACCGTCTAACAGGCGTTTAAAACTTATACATTTCTCAAAAAAAAGCATTCATTTTTTTATACTTACGATAAGTAGTAGCTACGCCTGCCAATAGTTGAAAGAAATTATAATATTACGGTTGTGATATTTGACGTCTGGTTTTTATTTTGCAAAAGTTTCTCAACGCGGTGTTTCAAGTATATGTTGCGCAACATTTTGTCGTTTAGTGAGTGCACGTCTTAAATCGACTATTATTACATTTTTAAGCGCAGATTCGCTCAATCTCTAATAAGATAAGTTTTAATGTCAAATTTTAATAGATAGGGGAATTTTCAAGGAAATCTAGGTAATCTTGCCACGTTTAATTTTAAAGAAATTGATGTTTTTGGCGAATGAACTAAGATGCATTTGTTATATATGGTTCCTTACTTCATAATGGAAAAACAGAACAGAGACAGAAGAAAAAACTTGTATTGTAACCTAACCGTCAAAAACCCCCGACTCCAACTAGAAAAAGAGTTGTAACTTGAACGGTTGAACAGATTTTCATGAAACATAGCTAAGATAATTCCCGATTAAACAAGCTTTCAATTAAAAAATACCGCATTGATATCAGTCCATCCGTTTTGAAGCTACGATGCTACACACAGATATCACTCTTTTTTGTCGGGGGTTAAAAAGGAGCTCAGAATTTTGTCTCTCACGGTCGTATTAAAGTTTATTACCAGAGTCGATGTTCATTACCATTTTAGTTGCGCGGTACACCCGCTGATAGCATTGGTACTTTTTTTTGGAGCCGACTAATAATTTTATTTCTTTTAAAGCTATTTTATGCTATTTCTACACACAAATCTACGTTCATTCGTCGGAATACTGTCGTTGATAAGTGAAATGATTCGGCCAAGCCTAATTAAGAGGATTGTACAACGGTTTGAAACCTAGTTCGATTGTGATCCAAAAATAAATGCGTTTATCGATATTTGAAGTATGTGTTTTCTTTTTACCTTTTATCCTTTATGTACAGCTTCTCTTTCGTGTTGGGACATCTAGGACTATTCTCCGGTATGACTCCTGACTCCTACCGGCTAAATTAAAATGGTCCTCCCCTCTATAATCGTCCCAGAGGAGACTAAAATATGTGGATGTGTCTTAGGCGCCATTCAAGTAAGCAGAATTTTAGTAATTTTTAACCCTCCCCCTTGTCAGCATAAGTAGGTAAGCAAAACTCTAGTAAGAGCAAACTTTTGCAACAAGGGGGTTTAAAATTACGTAAGCTTAGAAGGGGGAATCCCCCCTTCTAAGCTTACGTTAACATTGGTATCTATTTTTTTTAATCTGTTCATATTTCTTTTGATATAAGGAATTTATAGACTTTATAGTCTATAAATTCCTTATATAAACTCCTTTATAGGAGTTTAAGGCACATTTAATATCCACGCTATTGACATTGGTGCATATGTTCTGAATAACATTTAATGTCTGGTAAATCAGGACGTACTGACGTTATCACCATCCAGACCCCGCCCCCGTCCCCCATGTCATCGAAATTAAGCAAAGCAAAGACCCCCCCTACCCCCCTTTGGTTCTAATATAATACATGAATGGCCCTTAAGATGTTTAACCCTAGATAGATAACCTACGTCGAAACGACGTAATCGATTTTGAAAAATCGATATAACTCGTTTGTTTTTCACGTCACCACGTTTGCCGTTCCTGTCAACTCATTTGGCCCTCGGAGCTTGCAGGATACACCAGTATCGCTCCGGTAAGTGCAATACTTTCGTCAATATTGACCTACCGTACGTCGAAGTGACGTATGGTTATCTTTATTGTGATGACTTTGCCGACAAATTTAAAAGAAAAAATTTGTGAAATATTGCCGAAATCCCAAGCCGAACCTCCCACACAGCGTGAAGGTATACCTGAGCCAAAAAAAAGAAAATATTGTGCCTTTTGTCCATCAAAAATTAGGAGGATGACAAAGACCATGTGCGACAGCTGCAATAATCCCATTTGTAGAGAGCACAAGTCCAGCGCCTGTCCTAAGTGTCTTTGAGGCCAAAATAAATAAAAAGTGATATTTACTTAGGTTTGTTATACTATAGAGATTTCAAAAAGTTGGTTTTAAAAAGTTTACATAGTAAATTATAAGACTGACGGTGAGATTCCTAAATGTTTAAGTTTTGTAGATTAAGAAGTACCGTGTTTTGTTCTTAATTATTTTTTTCGAATAAATATATAAATATACCCTAATGTTTTTCATTAACTCACAACACAATTACATACATTAAGACATATTATCACATTCATAAACCTAGTATATACATAATCCAAAATATGGCCTTTCAAATATGCGCACGACGAATCGACGTATGGTTATCTTTAGTGTAAAGTGACGTATGGTTATCTATCTAGGGTTAATGCAAATAAGTTATTTGATTTAACAAAATCATCGTAGTGTGCGTGTGCAGTGCACTCATAAGTACCTATGAGTGTATTGGCAAAACTATAACTTAACCGTCAAAAACCCCCGACTCCAACTAGAAAAAGAGCTGTAACTTTTGAACGACTGAACAGATTTTCATGAAAAATAGCTAAGATGATACCCGATTAAACTACCTTTCGATTAATACAACTGCATTGAAATCGGACCATCCGTTTTAGAGCTACGATGCCATAGACAGATACACAAACACAGATACACAATACAAGCTTATAGCACCCCTCTTTTTTGTCGGGGGTTAAAAACATGATAATGTAACAATAAAATTGTAATTATTATTCGCAAATTAAAAGCTTTATTCAACAAAATTATAATAATATGACACAATTGAACATTTTAAGAAGTATAAGTACTTATTTTACAGATTTATTATTACAATAATTTACTATTAAGTCTAGTTTTTTTATCTTTTGCGTAGCCACGGTATCAACCATAGCGGGAGCGAGGCGACAGCGGAAGCGGGGCGGAGACTGTACAAATTTTTGCTGCTAAAGCCTAATTCTCGTAATTAATTTACATTATGACAGAAAGTTGACGGAACTGAGATTATTGTGAACTGAAAAAAAAAATCGGTCAGATTTCAGTATGATTTCAATACAATCTTCTTACAGACTTATTTTAGTCTCATTTTTGACGTATAATATGTATGGATAAGAATAGAAATTTTATTAAGTGTTAGCAGAATACCGATTTGGCTTCAATCAACTTCGACATCATTACAGTATATAGTGCCACAAAACTTATCTGACCAGGTGACCAAAATTGGAACTAACGTCGTTACGGAACAAAAATGACATCAAAACAAAATGTCATTTTTGTACAGAGATGACATTGGTAAAAGCGACAGCAGCGACGCCACGACCGGGTCAGATAAGTTTGTGGCACTTTATCTATGTTGGTTAGCAGAATACCGATTTGGCTTCAATCAACTTCGACATCATTACAGACACACACTGAATAGGTGATGCGCAGTCGGTGCAGTATACCCACATATTTTTTTATTCTTTAAAATTATTATATTTTCTACTAAATTTTACACTGTTGCCATCCTAATAGTACATTATTATATAAGTGCGGTAAGTTGAAAATTACAGCCGAGGCGATATTGCTAGCCCGAGCCGTAGGCGAGGGTTACAAGAAAGCAGAGGCTGTAATTATCAAAGCGCACGTATGTCATACGACGTTTTATAACATATTTGCGAGGAATTTTCAAATAAAAACAATACAGCGAAAAGAAAAAGCGCGCGGAATAATTTGTACTTGTTCACAAATTAGCGATGTGCGCGCATCAGCCCTTTTTTTTTAAGGCAAAGGCATAAAAGCAGCCAGTATTACTAATAAAGTAAATTAATATTTTTTTTGTTTTTGTTACAGATAAATGGTTGTAATTTATTGTCAAAATTAATTAAATTAAAGAATTAAACGTTAATTTTTTACATTTTATCTCCCAAAGTTAATTTTATTCATAAAATGTTGACCACTTTTCTGACATAAAAACTCTTTGCTAAGATTTAAAAAAGTACCGTTCGTTTTAGACGGAGGATCTTGATAAACCGTGCGTTTTACATTACATTATCGCACAAGTGCGTAATGAGATACATTACGATATTGAAATTGGTGAAATAAGAGACCCATTACGAGCAAATGTGTTATAAAAAAATGTATTCTCTGTCTATGCACCTGTCCTCTTCTTATTAGCAATGTCTATCATTCTAGTGTGTCTTGTTTTTGTGGCAAATAAATGAAATGATTTTTTACAGTATAAGTTCACGTTTGACGTTGTTTGTTAGGGTAGGAGAATACCATTTGTGATATTTATGACATTGGTAGATTGATTGGTTGTTTTTTAGTAGATCGGAACTACACTTAGAACATTTTTAATTACGAGAATTGATCTTTTGTTTGCGTATTTGTATGGAGCCACCGCCCCGCCGGCGCTCCCGCTGTGGTCGAAGCCGCGAGCTTACAGTCAAACATTTCAAGTCAAAAATATTTTACCCGATCACACACATTCAGTAAAAAACACACATAAATCCACTTAATCAGAATCCTCTCTACTATAAATAATTTTATTCGATTTCAACTGATGGAAAATCGGAAAAAATTCCGACGTCGGCGCTAGCGCACTTTTGGTGACCCAACATTTTAAGGTCTTAGCCACATCTTCACTCTTCAAAGTGACGCTCAAATTAATCATCTTGTCCAGCTGAGACCTATCGAAGTATGTCCTAGAAGTGTTAATAGTTAATTCTGTTATTACCGGAGGATTGGGTCCTAATAAATTGTCAACATAATTCTCATCATATGTCTTGTTAGTATAATCTATGCCTGTACTGGTGATCACGGGTATCGGGTTGTATTCGGGTATTTCCGCCAGATGTTCGGGATTCGCGTTCCAATACCGATCGTTGATGCGCAACAGTGATTTCATGTCGCGTCCGTATAGGTTTGCGTTTTCGTATTTCTTGTAGCCAAGACCTGAAATAATGAATGGGATTTCAATAAGGGCCATACCTCACCGAGATGCCATGGCGACGTGGCCAGCGACGTTGCCATGGCTACGTCTGGCGTCCCTGCGTCGCCAGACTGACTCGCCAAATCGCGTCGCTAATGCATTCAGCTGTCTCGACACAGTCAGGAATGGACGTGGATAATGCTGCACTGTTATTATATTATTACCAGCGTCGCAAAAAGATGAAACGAAAAAAAAAAAAAGAGGGTACATCCGTTTGTATCAAACGCAGCGACTGAGTGAGTGACGGAGCATACAAACACATGCAAACAACTGGCGACGTCGCCAGGTAGCTAGCGTCGCCAGTCGCCGCATGCGGAGCGGTCGACTCTGGCTACGCTGGCTACTTGGCAACGTCGCCAGTCGGTCGCCAAGTGAGTTAGCCGTCATACATCTCAATAAGAACTAGTTGGCGACGTCGCTGGCCACGTCGCCATGGCATTTCGGTGAGGTATGGCCCTAACTCTCGAGGCAGGGGCTTTTTCCCGATTTCAGGGTTGGTCATATAGTAAAACTGGTTCATAATGATGAATACAATAACCCGTTAAGAGGCCTATCACAAAATTGCGTTTTGACTAGAGTTGAAAACTTCCAGGAAAGTTTCCTGAAAACTTTCAAAACTTCCGAAACTTTGGAAGTTTTCAAATTATGTTTTTCTATTTATGAAATCAACAAATTCGTTGCTTTGGGATTACTCAGAATTAGTAACGTCAAATGAATATGATAATTTAATTTAGTTCTATTTTCTTTTATTATTTTTATTATTTATGGTACCTATTGAAGCAAATTGATGAAATCAAATTTTTTATTCAATCTGCATAAATCATACGAAGGCAACGGGCATAATGTAAACACCGAGCGGTATGACGGAACATTAGAAAATATTTATTTTTAACGTGTACCCTACCCAGCATCCCGTCCTGTGCTCGCTGTGTTCGAATATTTCAAATCTAGCTAAATGTAACATATTTTACGTACAAAGTAGCCCCAATGACTGTTTTTATAAGTAAAAAATCATTACTGAAAACTTCCAAAACTTCCGAAGTTTTGGAAGGTTTCGGGAATATTTCCGGTAAACTTCCGGAAAACTTCCCGCAGTTTTCAACTCTAGTTTTGACAGAAGTAGCAATTTGGCAGTTGTAATTACGTTTATTTCAAGGATTATAAATTGTTAATTTAAAAAAATGTATGAATTTTTTATTTCTTATGAACTTAACATTTATTCTGGTATACATTTCACGTAATAATAATAATAATGTAGTAAGGAGAAATTATTATTACAGTAAATTCTGAGCGTTTTTAGTAGTTTTATGGTTTTGAATGGGATTTTTTTAATAGATATTCCATACATTATTTAAAAACTCTGAGGCCGCTATGAACTAAACGACTATTTAAGAGATATTATTATATATTTTTCATTTAATTTGCTTATTACAGTAGTTCAATCCACGAGCTCGAAAAAGTGCCGTCAAGCATTTTATGAAAAACTTGCTTCGGAATTTTGGCTTTATATAAATAGATAAGAATAAATTGCGAAAAGCGAGGCCGCTATAGACTAGATTAATAACTATTCTCCACCACTCAATAAGTCAAAGTTGTCGAAATCTTTCAGTTGCTCAGAATTTGAACGCTAAAGTTTGCTATTTAACGCAAAAATCACGGTCGAATTGTTTTTTTATTTTTTATTTATAAAACTTTGCCCCTCTCTAGGATTTCTCCTGTATCGAGGGTACAGTTTCCAAACATACATGTCACATGCACACACCACCCAGACCCGAAACAAGTATCTGTAGATCATACAAATACACAATTAGCTTTTTTTTTTATTGTGCTAATAAACTCTTTTTCTTTCTTTCTTTCTTTGTTCCGTGCGGGGATCGAACCCGCGGCAAGTAGCGTAGAAGGCTAATGGCTTAGCCACTGCGCCAACCGTGTCGTAATAGGGCTCTTAAAGAGTTCGAGTCTAAAAAGATAAGATCATAATCATTCTCCTGCCCTTATCCCATTTTATTTGTGGTCGGCGCAATATGTCTTCTTTTTCCATTCATCTCTATTAGACGTCATCTTAGAGTTTACGTTCTTATAATCCATGTCAGCACACAATCCATCCATCTTTTCTTGGGTCTGCCTCTTCGTTACATCCATCCACATACATACTTAAAACTCTTCTCGTTACATGATTTTCATCCCTCCTCATCACATACCACGACAAAAAGGTAGGATCTTTTCTATAATAAAAAATAGCTTTGTACCTTCAACGGTTGCCTTCAATAGTGTAATCATAGTGACACTGGACACCAGAGCGACCGGCTGTCCCGGCGGTACCGCCACATATAGTACCGCCCCTTCCTTCTGCTCTGATATCAATTGCACACTCAAGTACATCAGGTCGCCGTACAGGAAGGTTTGGACCTGTCAAAGTTTTAGAGGATTACAATTATAACCGTACTGCAGTGGCGAAGAGTCCATACAACCCGATTCCCATCGGCTTCCCTTTAGGAATTGGCATAGACCAACGTAATAATATATTATTTATTCATCCAACTGACAAAAAAAGGGCTTGTTATTCAGTTAGGTCGAGCTCTTCCAGACATGACTATATATAGATTACAAGAGACGGTATGGATTTTTGTCTTGCAGCATTAATTGCAGCAATTTTTAGAGGACATTTTTGAGACGGCTTCCCCTTTTAAAACTGTCACCCTTCGCCACTGCCGTACTGTATGTATGTATGTCACCGCTAATGAGCGTAATTCAGCTAGAGTGCAGATTACCTTGTTAATCTGCAGATTGTCTGGTTGAGTCAGTTATAGTGGAAAAAATTGTTTCAGTTCTTACATTAACTAGATAATCTGCAGACTTCCTAGGTAATCTGCAGACTAACGACCAAGCATACAGTTAAGTTAATAAAACCAGCTCTTTGCTTGAATAAAACATTAAAAAATAAAATACACATGAACTCTATCACAGTAGGTTAAGGTGCGGCTGTGGTGGCCCTTGGGTCAGCCCTTCCATGCAGGAGGGTCTGAGTTCGAACCCGGCCCGCACCTCTGACTTTTCGGATTCATGTGCGGATTAGAATTTAATTATCACTTGCGATAATGGTGAAGGAAAAACATCGTGAGGAAACCTGCACACGTGAGAGGGCGTTATAAAGTACTCGATGGTGTGTGTAGTCCGCCCGCACCAGGCCAACGTGGTGGACTAAGGCCTAACCCTTCTCATTCTGAAAGGAGGCCCGTGCCCAGCAGTGGGACAGTAATGTGCTGGATTTATTTATTTATTATTATGTATACCTCAGGCCTCATACTCCGCCTGGTCTTTCTCAAAGTTTGGGCGATTCTCCCAGCCACCGCCCTCATTGTCGCCGTCACTGGTTCATCTGTAGTCTGCTCTGATAGTCTGATGACGTGCCAGGTGCGAGGTTGCGTGGCTACCACTGTAATGGACAAAGATAAAGATAAAATTGATTAGAATAGTAAGCATTTATTCGATACAGGATATAAATTGACAAAAAAAAAACAAACACGAATAAAAAATAATCACGAGATTTTACAATACAATAAACTTTATTGTACACCAGAAAAACTAGATTGCACTGACGATTATAAATTACATATGGACCTGCGGGAGCGGTCCCAGCAAAAATTCAATTTAACACTCAAGCCACCCAGTTTTCAAAACAAGGGAAGCGTTATTAAAATTAGCTTGCGAAGACAGGAAGCAGCGGGTCACCAGGGAAGCCGCATGTGCAGAAGATAGTCACTTCCATACGTCTCCATAGTCCTTGATCTTCTTCTTCTTTCTTTATGAGGATAAGTTTAACGCGAGTTTTAACACCGATTAACTTTCCATCATTCTAAGTCTGTGGTAAACCTTTAGTAACAACAAAATGGTAATGAACATCGACTCTGGTAATAAACTTCAATACGATCGTGAGAGAATAAACTTCGAACTATCTTGCAAAAAAATTACTGATCATGAAGATGGGAGTCCCAATTTTATGATCAGTAATTTTTTTACAAGGTCGCTGTTTAGTCTGCCATGATCTTATTAAAGTTTTTAAATTAAATTAAATTAAATCATTTATTGTCAAAACTTGGACCAAATAACATATACGGTACATTTAGCACAGGCATAGATGGTTTGTTAATCCAGTTAGTGGGTGAAGTACTGTTCTCCTAGCTAGGCTACAGAGTAGCCTGTGTTTAGGAGATACAGGTTCGATCCCTCGAATAGGTTGAGTTACAGCACGTGTATAATCCGAGTAAAAACAATTCATGCGGAAAACAAAAAGAATATTTAAAGAAACATAAAAACAAGTAAATTAGCAGATATTTAAAACAACTTTAACATTTCAGAAAACAATAATTAAATAGTGTATATTATGAGAGTGTGTGTGTAGTGGATGTCTATGTGTATATGTAATTGTATAGTGAATGTGTGTGGGTGGAGAGAAGAACGTGTGTGTGTGGTCAGTTCATCAGGAATTCCTCAGTTTCGTCGTAGTTTAATTTTAGTAGGTAGGAGCGGGTAGCCTCTATTAAAGTTTATTACCAGAATCTGATGTTCATTACCATATTGTTACGCGGTAGACGCCCTTGACTTTAGAAATAGTCCATTTTGTCTAGCTACTTCTTACCTCCTCTTTAACAGCAGCTGCAATTGCGTTAATAAGATTGCGGCACTTGACAGCGGTGTGGGTGATTCATTGTTCATTACCATTTTGTTACGTGGTAGACCGCCAGTTTTGGTGGAAATACAGCTGTAAGGCTGACATTCAGAGACGACAGAAACGAGTCTAAGCGTGAACTAACGCTTTCATCTGTCAAAATTTGTTCGTAAGTTTGACAGATGGAAGCGTAAGTTCACGCTTAGACTCATTTCTGTTGACTCTGAATGTCAGCCTTAGACTCGTTTCTGTCGTCTCTGAATGTCAGCCTTAGACTCGTTTCTGTCGTCTCTGAATGTCAGCCTTAGACTCGTTTCTGTCGTCTCTGAATGTCAGCCTTAGACTCGTTTCTGTTGTCTCCGAATGTAAGCCTAAGAGTCCTTTAAGTTGTTTTATAGCTATATATTAGTAAACTTACATTTCAGTCTTAGTCTTGAAACAACATCTTCGATCTCTTCGACATTGAGAGCCTTAGTCACATGTTTGCAGAGCACCCTCGCGACACTGGCCGGTTGCATCGGCAGCCTCGCATTACGGACTGCTTTCACCATGTCCCGCCAACGGACTCCTAAATCCGGCAACACAGCCATTGAGATCACTTCCAACGACATCTTAGTTATAATTCCATGGAGATCCGATAACTCTAAAAAGAAATTAATAAAAAAAAATAAGTTTCCATGGAGTTTCTTGCCGGTTCTTCTCCATAGGGTCTACTATTTGGAACCGTGCACCTAGAGTCTCGACATTTCATAAGTGCCTGTATCTGGTTTACATGAAATAAAGAGCTGTTCTATTCTAATCTTAAACAAACTAGACCATTAATATCCTATTGTTGAGCAGGGGCCTCTTCTCTGAATGACAACGGTTAGCCTTAGTCCACCACACTGGCCTTGCGTGGACTGGCAGACAACACACACCATCGAGAACTTTAAGTGGTCCTCTCAGGTGTGCATGTTTCCTCAATATGTTTTCCTTCACCATTAACGCAAGTGATGAACAAATTCTGATCCGCACATGAATTCAAAAAGTCAGAGGAGAGGCCCCTAGTTCAAACTCAAGACCCTCCTGCAAGCAAGGCAAGCATTCAAATGCTAGGCTATCACTGAAAAATTAAACAAGAAACCCTCATAGGTACTTTTTATTTTACTATGCAGTTTTTAATCTTTTTTTACTTCTTTATGAAATACTAGCTTCCACTAGCAGCTTTGCCCGTGTGATATCTCTATAAATTATAGCGTTTACTCAGTAATCACAAGTAAGTAAGTGTCAGCATTCAGATGGTGAAAGAATTTTTAAAATGGGTCCAGTAGTGAGTTTATCCATAATCCACGACAATATGGTCTACCTGATTGCCAAATTACATCCAAATCCGTTCAGGCGTGATTAAACAAGTTAACATCTCTTTCATCTCAGATTACAGAACAAGACTCAGACTTCAGAAAAAGAACGATAACTCAAGGTTTATAACGTTTAGAATTTACTTACTGGTTCTTTTGTCAACCTGCATTTTATTCGTCACTTTTCACAGTAATTATTAACCGATGTACTATTTTATTCATAACAAACAACAAAAATAAACTTATAAATGAAGTCGTTGCCGTTTAAAATTTAAATTTGACGTTTGAACAGCGTTGACTTGACAATTAGCCTTTTTTTAAATTCATCACTCCGGACAGTAGGTCTTTTGCTTCATGCGGTCAGTGAGAATTTTATGGAAGTTTATCAATGACCAAAGAATCCCATTGAAGTTTATTCATTCATTGTGCCAAAGACTTAGGCTTTCGCATGTAGCTGGAACCCAAGAATATTATTTAAAGAACTATAATATTCTTGCTGGAACCGGACCCAATGTATGTAGTTTAGGTTTCATGTGAGATGTACAGGTGTACCTAGCTTCTAACCAGAGGAAGGGCAATTCAGGAATTTACAATGCCGTACCGTAATACGTAATTTTAATACCGATCGGACCTTAGTCGAGTCAAGAGGTAGGTACATAACTAATTAATCAGCTAAAAGGTCCAGAGCGAGGGTGTCGCCAAGAGCATGCCAAGAGGGGCAGGTGCCCCAGAGATTTGAAAATATTATAATCAATACCAGTTCACTATTTTCCGATTTATAATGCTTGCGCGATGTGCGATGCGATCGGATTTCGGATTATTTAGGAGGTGTGTGTGCATGTCAAATGTTTTCACGATCCCACGTAGGTATTCTCGCCCTATTCTATCATCTTGCCCTCCACCCATTGGCTGCCGACGCCCTTGAGTTGCTCCCTGGGTAGGTACACCTATGTCCACAAACTATATAGGGAATAGGGATGCCTATTTCAGTCTACAGTCTACTCGATGACGCTGGGTTCAGACTACAATAGTATACTGGTTAGGATAATCTGGGTGTGGCACGCTTTCTCTGGCTTCCTCCTTGCCTCTAAGATTACAAAATAAAACAATAATTTCTAAGACTTACAAAATTATAATTATTTATTGTAATAAGTAGGTAGGTATATTATATATACAGTATGTTGCTATTACTACACACGACTGATAAATTGAAAAAGAAAAATAATCGCCAAAACATCATTCTATTAAATTATTCAATCCTAAGTAACAATAAAATAAAAGAAAATTACAATTACTTATTTATTTATATCTATGTTTTTCAAACGCGCGCATACGGTCTTCTTTAATTCTCAACAAAAATTGATTGAATGCATATATTAAATATAATCCATTCGCACATAATTCATAAATTAATAATAACAGGAGCGGTTTATCTTGTTTGCGATCAAAGATGAAGGGAAGGGAATGGGGTTAATCTTAAAGTTGTCGCTCCACACACGATACATTCGCACCAATGCAACACAGTGAAGCCCGTATTTCTATAGAGAACTTTAGTGCTTTTTGTGCATCGTCAAGCACTGCCAAGATATATTACTGGGCGGTTTTTATCGGGATGTAGGTAAGTGGTCTTCCAGCCACTGTGTAAGAACAAAATGTGGGGGCCCAGGCAAATTTTCAACATGGGCCCCGTTTTCAACATGGGCCCCGTATTAAAAATATTAAAGTTAAATATAATTATAAACATTAAAGTTTCTTTCGGCTTCCATTTTCATTTATATTATTTAATAAAGTTGAACTGATCTATTGTTTAGTTTTCTACAATGAGTCGGGGCCCTTGTTGGTCAGGGGCCTATGGTTATCATAGTGAGTGATATGAATATGAATACACGGTAAGGCAAATATTAAGACAGCTTTTCTTGGCACTATTTTATTAATTAAATATACAATCAGTTTGCAAAATACCGCAATCGATTTCCCAATGGATTTAAAAACAATTTAAAAAAATCTAATGACGTCAGCCTCTGTAGTTGAGTGGCACATGCTAGGCCATAATAAAAAGTCAATCACCAACATAGACTTGAATATTTTCGCTTCCCTCAATACATCTATGATCACCAACACCACAATGCACTCTCCAATTGGGCTTATGTTCCACAGCAGAAATTTAAACCCTGACCACTTATTCTTGGGCCTTCGCCATATTGTGGATTTTATCGGAACAAATATTTAGCATGAAATGTGTCGAACTATCGATACTAGCGACATCACTAGAGTCCATATATTAGTAGTTAACACTATAAAAAAATATTTCTTTTTAATTCATGACAAAACGAATGCCCTACTCAATAGCAAAAAGCTTGATTTGGTGTCACGTTTTTATTTTGTCTGATATTGATAATTATTTACAAACAAACCCTTACTATTAATAAACGCTGTGTCATGATGAACAACTTTTGATTCATACATTTTTAAATGTAGACGCTTGACGTAACTTTTTTCAGCTTACCTATAGTAAGGGGATAACATTTTAGTTCTAATCTAGTGATAATCAATTTTGAGGCCTCAAACGCAGTATTCAAATACAAATAAGGATTTAATCTAGTACTTGCAAATCTTTATGGGCCCTGAACTGAGCTCTGAACTCTCTCTCTATCTCCCTCTAGCACCTATAATAGTGCTAGAGGGAGAGAGGGAAAGAGTTCAGAGGGCTCATAAATATTTCCGCGTACTATACATACTCCAAATAAATTCTAGCTAGTCTATGCTTTACTATTGCTATTTGAGGGCCTCAAAATGTTGTTTTTTAAATTATTTTGTACATAATGGTCGATGTTGGTGAACAATTCATAAATTCACGGCTTCTATTATTTTCAAGAACCCATAAACTGGATTAATAAATATTAAGAGACTTCATATTGGCATAGATTTAAAACGACGCGATTTAGGTGCATAATTTTACGTTGAATATTGAACTTTATCTCCACTACGTAATGTACAAATTTACAGCGTCTTAGCTTCGAGAAACCAGCGACGTTGATGCAACTGCATAGACTGGATGAGGATAATAAAAAATACGGTGTTGAGAAGTAACTCAAGAGACCTAAATCCATTAGTGGGACAGTAATGGACTCAATAATACTGTTTAGTGTATATCTACAGACTGTAGGCCTAGCATGATCAAACAAGACATTTTTCTCACGTCTCATTCATCAAAATGACAAACGTGTGCATGATATTTGTCTTTTTCTTATGATTAGCTGTCATATTAGCAATAACTATAGTCATAGGATCCGACCGACAGATCTTTTGAGGTCGTTTGATTAGTCAGTCGCTTAACGCAGGTGTGGATTGCCGGAAGAAGTTCAATTACTCTTATAGTGCCACAAACTTATCTGACCCGGTGACCAAAATTGGAACTAACGTCGCTACGGAACAAAAATGACTTAAAAATGAAATTTTTGTAGGGAGATGACATTGGTAAAAGCGACGGCAGCGACGGCACGACCGGGTCAGATAGGTTTGTGGCACTATAATGATCGAGCAACATTCGCACGGGTGACTTTAACACCGAAAAATGAATTACTGAACAAGATTTGACAAAAATCGTGACTAGGCCTACTTGTTTCCAATTTGAATCCGTCAAGCGACACAATATGGACACAATAGAAAATCTATTGTTTACGGTTCCGGCGCCCGTTTGCAGCTTAAATTGACACGAGATTGGAATAATTATAATAATGCCCACCATCGCCATTACATACAAAAGTGAGAACAATTCGTAAAACAAATCAACAAATAATTTCAAATTTTCAAAATCAGTATATTACAGTCATTTTCTTGTTCTTTAACTTCATATTGAATATCAGGTTTAGCTTTCCAAGCTTTAGGAGTTACCGGTAAGTCCTTAGATTCCATCACTTTGGGTGATGCAGCCTTGGGTGAAGAAACTTTTGGTGATGATTCTTTCAACAATGAATCATTTGGCGAAGCACTCTTAGGTGATGGCGAACCTGGTTTCACTTTAAACTGTCCAATTTTAGTTTTGACAACTTCTTTTTTCTTTACATTGGTTTTGGACTTTGGTGTACATGGACTGGTATCTGTTATGCATTTGAAATTCTGGTCCACAAAATGCTTGTATGAATCATTGAAGGAAGACGGGGATTGAAGGAGAGATCGCTGAACGGGTGTTGCCGGAGGTGATTCCTCTGGACCGTTTTTCTCTTGTTTTTTCTCATCTTTTATTTCTTCGACCTTCTTAGGCAAGGCCTTTTTGAAAGACACTGATTTAACCACAGCAGGACTATTTCTTGTCACTTTTCTGTTCACCACATTTTCCACTAACTTTTCGATTGCTGGTGGGTCCTTTTTAACCTTTTTGGGCTCAACCTTCTTAGGCTCTTTTGGTATCGGACTAAGTTTACGTTTCGTCGGTTTCACGGGTTTCAAATTGTCTAGACTGCTAGAAATCTGGGAGTCAGTCAAGCTTTTGTTGATCACGATGTTGCGTTCTTCTCCACTATAGCTTTTCAATATAGATGCCATTTCAAAAGCTTTTCCAAGTAAATTCTTTACTGTTAAGATATCTACTTTGGCTGCATCAGAGACGATGCAAGTGATCATCCTTTTCAACTGCTGATACAGATCGTTGTCATTTTCTGCTTCTAATTTCAGCTCTTCTGTCTCTCTAACATATAAATTTATTTCGTATTGCTCGTATTTCTTCAAGGGACTGTCTTCGTATTCATGTCCGTTGTGTTCCTTGTAGTAACACACATGTATTCCTTTGGAGTATTCCCTAACAGTGATGGCAGCGGGGCACAGTTGGATTGTGGATGTTACCAAAGCGGACTGATAAGCAGAACAGTGGTAGATTTCTGTCGACTTCTGTTTGTTGAGGCATAGGAAGTCATACTTTACTTGTTTTTCTAAGTCCACCTTCCAGCATGTGAACTCTGAAAGTATCAGGAATTTTTTAAGAGAAATAGAGTTTGTAGACAGGCTCGTAACTATTTATGAAATAAACATTTCTTGGATGTAGGTAGATAATTATTAGTGACATCTGAACTATTACAACATTGCACGCCTACCAGGTAGAACCTATCATCTGTAGGTATATCAATTTTGTTCATCAAAATAAGATATATTAATATTATAAAAAAAAAAATGGATAATCATTGGGCCATTTTCAGAGTGAACAATAATCTTGATAATTTTAAATCCTGATAAATACCTTCTCGACTTGGGAAGAAATAGTTCTGCGCCCCATCTTCATGCAATCCTTTCAAATGATGTTGAAACAGTACCAGGCCGCTGAAGATCTGATCGCAGCCCATACATAAGAACATGTCCTTATTAGCATGCTGCTTCGGACAATAGTGCGGTTGCGTTGACCGGATCACTTTGTTGCATGATGCACATTCTTCAATTCGTATGGGTTTCACAAGGTTTGGGGAGTTTGGAGCCCTAAAAATTAAGATAATGCATTTTAACTGTTATATTTGGTTTAAAATCGCGAAGTTTAGAGATAATACCACCTAATTCTTAGTTAATAAGATAGATAGTCATCCTGAAGTATTGTTGTTATCTTGCCAGTAGGTATAACAAATCGAATGCGGTGAAGTATTTTTAGATAGCAACGCTTTTAAAAAATCAAATTTTTAATGCCAATGTCTGGATGCATCATAAAGGGGCAGGGGCCCACAGTCACCATAAAAGACAAGCTTGTGGGCCATTTAAAAAAAAAGATGCCCCACCATAATGGGTCACTATGAATAAATATTGGGGGTGCAACAAGTGATGAAACTTGCCCTAGACAAATTGCAATCTACAATCACTAGAAAATAGAAAAGTCAGGATTGACATTTACGAACTATCAATGTAACAAAGAACAAGAATACATGATATGATGATGAAGAGGTAGGGTATTATGCCCCTTTGTCACTGCGACCTGTGAAGATCGATTGTGATGCCTCGTTTTATTACAGTACTCCCTCTAGCCGTAAGTCAATGATAAAATTGACTATATTCTTGGGGTGGAGGGATTTAATCTCATCTGATGAGATTAGGTGGCCCCCCAGGTGCTGGCTTCTAGTGTGGTGTACTACGTCACAGTCGCATAGGATATGTACGGACAATCCAATTACTGGTTTATATGCCTGTCATGAGGCTGCTCTAATACCGTAAAGTATATTTATTTATTATATACTTTATTGTACACCTGAATATAACAATTTTGTAAGTACGGAGATTACAATATTAAAGTACAATGGGCGGGCTTAACGCATAAAGCGATTTCTTCCAGGCAACCATTATACCAGTATATAGTATTTAATAGAAGAATAGTACAGAAATTGCACCCGTGCGAAGCCGCGGGCGCGTCGCTAGTTATATATTAATTAAACGTAAATCAATAACTTACACTTTCTGTCCATTACCATCAACACAGTGAGACTTCTGTATATGTCTGAACGCCGAGAAGTACACAATGAACTTCTGGTCACACAACGGGCATTCAAACTCGGGCCTCTTCTTTTTTATTTCATCAAAAACCACAGATTCTTTTCCCGCTGTTTCTGCAATATTATCTTTCGCCTCTGTTTTGTTACCCTGTTTCGACGGTGGAGAAGGATCGACCCGCTTCAACATGCTAACAGGCATCACTTTCTTCCTCATTGGTCTCGTTTCTACTTGCTTTTTAATAGGAACCCGCTTCGCAATCGCATTATCGGGTTTTTCATGTAAAAACTTATGATGCGACTTTAACGCCTGGGTATTCAGGAATTTACGGCCGCAAACGTCACATTTTACCGCCGACCGGCGCACATTTAGCTGTTCTGGTGTTTTAGCTCCCATTTTCCGCGCTTCATATAATGTTCTTGATCGAAATAGATCGTTTATTTTAACAAATTAATGCAAAGCCTTGGCAGACTTACACAAGGGAAGCAAGCGGAGCGACACCTACTAAATAGATTACGCGTTCCAGTTTCAATTAATACAATTTTGAACATTCCGTGTAGAGTGAGACGGAGCTATAATTTTTATAATACTGCACCCATACAAAATAATCTGAGCCTCAAATCAACATCATTTATTAAAAAAGTCCAAATTAAAACTTAAGTAATTTATCAAAATTCTGATACTGGAGGTATCTAAAATTTCAAGAGAATAAACGTTTAATTAAATGAAATCACATCAATTTATTTATAATGCTATTTAATATCATTATTTGTACAAGTGGTATTTGGAACATGATTCAATTGACGCGCTTTGACGTTTATTTTTTTTTAAATATGTATACGTTGCGTTTAGAAATTAGGTTACCTATGCTATGGGCTATGTAGGTACCAAGAATATTAGATAGATAAGGTTCTTGGTAGGTACGTATGTTTCTCCGTCTACGGCTATGTATGTCCTTGGCACTATGTCATTAGAAGAAAGTCGTAAAGAAAAAGTGTTAAGGTTAGGACACACTAGAGCATTTCCATGTAATGTAGATTACGTTCTTACGAATGGTACAAATGGTACAATACAAGCTAAAGCTTAATAAAATTTAAAAGAGCATTTCGAGGTAATGTAACGTTCCTGCGAATTACCATCTCTATATAGTTGTGCTGCGAATGCTCGACGGTGTGTGCGACGTAATGCTCACCACAGAGTACTTTTATATATTATAATGCTCACGGCGAGTGAGCATTTACCTGTAATATTCTTTTCTGTTTTGCATTTACTAGAGGCTACTTTGGTCATTGCATTTACTCTTTGTCGAAATGTCGCATCTGCAGGTTGCGTGTACTGTGAAATATAGTTATAAATAAAAGATAGTTATTTTAATATTATTATTTACAGTGGCAAATTATTTTTGACAATAATAAACTCCGCGTCTGATGGGCACATGTCTCTTCGCAATGGGTGCCTGAAGATGGACGACGCTGCCCCAGAAAAAGGTGGTGAGATGAATATGGAAAAACTTAGGGGATGCCATTGCCCAGCAGTGGGATATTTTCGTAAAAAAATTGAAAATAAATCTCCACGTCGTACGTTTTCCCGCGCTCGTGTCTGCTTGATGAAATGTATACAAATTCGCTCGTTGTTTGTAACAAAATGTCGAGAGTCTTGATGTTCGGTTCGTGAAAGGGTGATACGGATTCTTGGTGTCCGTTCACCTTTATTGATAGCTTATAGCAGTATTTTGCTCTTAGCTTAGAGCTTTATTATTCTTGCTTAGAGCCAAGAGTACAATATATACTAAAGCATTCAAAGCATCCTCTGAGAGTGAATGTCAGTCACAATCAATAATTTAAATAGAAAACAAAATACATAAGTATTATTATTTGTATATTGCAGGCACCGATGGCGATGCACAGACTACTTATGATTGCAATAACTGGCAATAACCTATAATCACTATCACTACATCGTATAAAACAAAGACGCTTCCCGCTGTCTGTCCATATGTATGCTTAGATATTTAAAACTACGGAACGGATTTTGATGCGGTTTTTTTAATAGATAGAGACAGAGTGATTCAAGAGGAAGGTTTATATGTATAATTCTTTCATATTTAATGTAAGGTTAATAGAGAAATTGCACCCGGGCGTAGCCGGGGACGGGTCGCTAGTAAGAAAAAAAAAAAAAATAGTGCTTGAATGATTTATTCAAAAATTATACCTTGTTTTAATTTCGTAAAATGGAATGTTATTTCAAACAGCATCATCGAGTTGTATGACGTCACTCCTTCTCGTTTCCTTGGTAACCTTGATCGCTAGAAAAAGCGCTATGAAAGAACTACGGAAAGAACGATGCAATGACGTCATGTCACGGGACTGGTTTGGCGCGAACTTTGAAAGTAATTTTTATTTGTGATAATTATATTAAACGTGAATGTTTTTGTTTTTACAATATTTATTTACACCTTCAATCTTTACGACAAAGTAAAAATAAAAAAATGCATGCAAGTTCCTTATTTAAGTAATACTATTAACATAGAGATTATTAAATTATACAATGGACATTGATGTACAATGTCAGTAATATTTTATAAAACTCAGCTCAGTGCATTAAAAAACGAATGCTAATCTAGCTTGTTATTAATTATAGCTTCCGCCAGCGGCTTCGCCCGCGTGATATCTTTATAAATTATAGCCTATGTTACTCAGTGATAAATGTGATAATATAGTAAACTGCTGGTGAAAGAATTTTTAAAATTGGTGCAGTAGTTTTTGAATTTATCCATTACAAACAAACAAATATACAAAACATCAAATCTTTTCTCTTTATTAGTATAGATAGATATAGATGTTATAAATAGTGTTAAAGAATATTATAGAGTAAAAAAACCATTAAATCTTAATTATTTATTTATTCCTCCATAATTTGCACACCCCATAGTTTTATTTCATCTTCACAGGCGGTCACTATGCAATTGTCAGTTGGATGATGACTTAACGAAACAACGGGCTTATTATAGCTATGTTTCAACTTCTGTGTACATTTACTACTTATTAAATCATAGAAAAACACCTCTCCGGTAGCCGAACCACAAATAATATGACTGTCTTTCTCATTCACAGCATTTTCTAGCAAAAAGTCCTTACTTTCATGACCAGAAAATGTATTTAAAATTTCCCCTGACTCCTTATCAAATAATTTAATAGTACTATCTGCACAACTTAATATATAACATTGTCCATCCCTTGTTAGGCTTCCGTAAGTTACGATATGGCCTATGTAGTCAGAAATCATCTTTCCCATTCTTATATCATACAGCCTAACATGACAGTCAACCGATGTAGTCAGAACTTCATGGTCCGTAACCTGTATAGAAGTAATAGTGTCCTTTGCATCTTTTAAAACTTGTACAGCCTCTTGTCTACGGCTTAACACATCCCAAAAACAAACAGTATTGTCTACGGATCCGGAGACCGCCATTGTCGATTCTTCGTTGAATTTTATGCAAGTTACTGAGCTTGCATGGCCACGGTATCTTCGTAAAGGCTGTCCTGTGGTTACATCCCATAAGATAATTGATTTATCAGTACTACAGGATATTATTTGACTGCTGTCGCAGGATCCAGCAGCGTCTAACACCTCATTTGCATGTCCTCCATAGGTTTTCAATAGAAGTTGCCGATGCGGATTCCAAAGTTTTATTTTTTTGTCTGCGCCGCACGTTAGACAATATGAACCGTCTACGTTGAACCGAACAGCGCGAATCACTTGCTGCTTGCATTTTAATGTAGCTAATGTTGTTAGTTCAGTCATATTGTAGTTAGTTACTCAATTTGAAAATAAACACAAGTGAAATAAGCATTGTTTTGAAATGTGTGACATTGACATTTCTTTTGACATTTTTCACGGCATTGCTTGCCATACGGAAAAAAATTAACTGTAGATAGTAGAAAATCAGAAAGTAAAAGCATATTAGCATAAACAGGGATAATAGGGTCTGGTTTCTTACCTGATGTACCTGCTGCGACCTTATTTTATTTCAACAAAATTGGTTATAAAACCTATAACAAATTTTATTATAAAATTTAATATAATCAGCGAAGCATCGAGCAGTACCATCTGTTGTAATTTTCATGAACTACATAGCTACAACTACTCCCATCTATTGTGATTTCAACGAAGTACACACCCCTACCGCCACCTAGCGTCATTTCCACGAACTACACAAAACCAGCGCCATCTATCGTAATTTCCACGCAACACAGCAGCCATTGTTTACTGCAATGCCGTCAGCTGTGTGCTGTAACAATTCATTATATTATTATATACTGCTGTTTACATTGACACACTGACTCAGTTCTATTATGTAGTAATGTACTTATACTTTAATGTAATGCGACGTTACACGCCCATCTTGTATGCATAAAGTGGGGGCGAACATTTTGCTTCTAAACGACTTTGTTTTAATCGTGGAAATCAAGTGGAGAGGCCATTTTCCAGCTGTGGGATGCCACAGACTTACAGTAACAGTAACACGCGCATTTTTTTTATTTTTGATGTAATGTGATAAGTCTATAAATAAAATATTGTAGAATATGTTCAAATTCTAATGGATCGAATTTATTTCGTACAAAATGCACCATATTACGCAATCTCACGCCCATTAATGGATTATTTCCTTAGTACAGCGGTGGCCAGTTTCAAGGGGTAGCTGTATGCGGCAGAATACGCCCTCAAAGTTGTTGAAAGTAGGTCAAACCATTTTAAATTAGACAAAACGTACGTCACTCTAAAAAACAACGTTTAGTTAGAAGCTCTTAACATTATTAAATATTAACTACGAAGGAAAACGTATACCTACTTAGTTTAAAAATTTCGTAACATTAACTAGTACCGGCAGGATCATAAATACATTTACATAAATATTTTAAAAAAAGAGTAAAGCTTCTAGATGTAATACAAAAACAATAATAAAAAAAACACTAGTATTAGTCAATAAAATATTCTAAAAAAGAACATTTTCCTTAACCCTGGCCGTTACACGGGGTAGCTGTATACGGCAGAATTCGGCCGAAAAGGCTGGAAGCGGGTCAGTGTGTTGCGGCTACGGGTATATGCAGTCGACATAATGCGGACAAACTTCACGAGCCCTGCCTTGGTAGGCAGTAGTATAGTATAGGCATAGAGATAATACATAGTACTTGTACTATTTCTATGAGTATAGGTTAGCGGAGACAGATACAAATATAAAAGATGAAGATTGATTTGAGAGCGTTTCTATCATAGATCTAGGATGTACGAAGTGAAAATATCCTAAGTCTATGGTTTCTATCGGAAGGAAAAGTTTTGAAATTTCGAACACATGGATTTTGTTTATTTTTAAAGTTTTAAAATTTCGAAAATAGGGCGTTTTGTTTATTTTTATTTGTTCCATTATCAATCATAGACATAATATACTTACCACTAGTTTATTAAGTTAATGTTATCAATATCATTTGCGTGAAAGGTGAAAGATCAAAGAAAACATAGTGAGGAAACCTGCACACCTGAGCCGGTTCAAATTGTTTCTCGTTGGTGTATATGTAAATACGTATAGTCCGTGGACCTCCATCAGCCACCGTGGTGGACTAAGGCCTTAACTTCTTATCCCGTGTCCAGCATTGGTACCTAATGGGTTGTATTTTTTATTTTTTGTATGAAATTTTATTCGTTAAAAGTTAATAAAGCGTTTCAATATAAAACTATCTGTTGACCGCGTTTTCACCCGCGTACTTATATCTAATGTTTATCTTATTCTTATCTTGTTATCCAAGACCTGGAACAACTATCTCTAGGCCTTGCGAATATTTTATTCGTGTGGGAATTAAACCTACGACATATAGCGCAGCAAGCCAATTGCTTAGCCATAGATGCTATATGATTCGTAGAACCTGACCGAAGTGCCGATGCCAGCCGGAACTATAAATCGTTTCTTGTGTAACTGCAATGCAGCGAATTGTATGCGTAGCGATTGAAAGCGATGTCGTAGCAATCTGTGTACTGCGAACATAATAGAGGCCAGTACTTTTCAAATAATTCCACATTAAAAATATATTTATAATCAGTTATGTATTTTGAAATTCGAAGCAATCAAGCTTCGAGACTTTGAAACATCGCGAGCACGTTTCGTTGCCCTAAAATTATAATAAAAAAAAAAAAAACCTAACCTTCAAAATATCCAACTAGAAAAAGAGCTGTAACTTTTGAACGGCTGAACAGATTTTCATGAAACATAGCTGATACTCGATTAAACTAGCTTTCAATTTAAAAAAAACTGCATTGATATCGGTCTATCCGTTTTGGAGCTACGCTGCCACAGAAAGACACACAGGTACAACATATAAGATCCCTCTTTCTCTTTTCCTCTCTTTTCTCTTTTCGTATTGAAGTTTCAACCAGAGTTCACATTTGAACATTCATTACCATTTTAGTTACACCGTAGAGCCATGGAGCCGACAATATGGCAGTGGCGAAGAGTCCATACAACCCGATTACCATCGGCATCCCTTTAGGAATTGGCATAGACCAACGTAATAATATATTATTTACTCATCAAACTGACAAAAAAAGGCTTGTTATTCAGTTAGGTCGAGCTCTTCCAGACATGACTATATACAAATTACAATAGACGGTATGGATTTTTGTCTTGCAGCATTAATTGCAGCAATTTTTAGAGGGCATTTTTGGGACGGCTTCCCCTTTTAAAACTGTCACCCTTCGCCACTGCAACATGGACAACACGTAATACATAATATAGAGAGGAAAGACAGGTATTTTGAAAGCAGGAGTAATGTTTAAAATTAAAAGAATCCAGGCCCATAAGCTCTCGTTTATAGGTCTCCATAAAGATAATTTTCGCGTTAGCCGCCTGGAGAACGGACGCCATTTTTTTTATACAGAGCTTTGTGTGTAATTGGAAACTAATGAAATGTTATTTTGCAGCCTTCAACTATAATATTATTATTTTTATGTATTTTTACAACAGTTATACAGGATGCAACAAAAATTGTGTAAATCCTTCACACCACGCGTTCTAATAAACTTTTACTTGAAGAAAAACAGTGAAGTCGCGAAAAAAATAATCAACTGTTCCATAAAAATAATTCAATTTTACTTGATTCAGATAAGTTTGAGGCTGTGTATTTTGCACTTAGGCTGACATTCAGAGACATGAACATAGACGGGCGAAGACCGCTCTAAGCGAAGTCGTCGCTAAGCGCATCTTCAAAATTCGTATTCAGAGTCGCAGTGTAAGCTTAGCTAAGACTCTCTTCTCTATGGCCATTTTTAATAGCAAAATGTTTATCGGTAAGTTACTTTTTTATGAAAATGAGCAAGCAGGCGTATATAAAAATTAAAACACGATAGCAATATATACAAAATGCAATTGGAGTGAACGAAACAAAATATCTGAGACATAAACCTATTTATTTATGTTATGAGGTTAGTCCTTAGATTATATTTACTTTATCTATGGGTTAGTCAGACTTGAAAATCTCAAATTGTCGATATTAACTCCACCTTAGCCCACTTGGCGGCGCTAGTGTCGTCTTAAGTAGTCAATATTCACTACTTGGCTTATCTTAGTTTACGTTAAGTTTAAGTCGTGTTCCGAACGTCTCTGAATACAAATATGAGCGCAAGCTGTTGATTTTGACAGATGGAAGCGTAAGTTCACGCTTAGACTCGTTTCTGTCGTCTCTGAATGTCAGCCTCAGCTCTTCGCGCCCAGCAAATGCTGAGCTGGTTACCCTTTCGGCTTGACAACATAATGCAATAGGATGACTATTTTACTTTTTTTTTTTTTACTGTTTAAGTTCATTTTTATTTTATTTCCCTCTTGTGTGTTGTCGCTGTCCGTGCTGAATAAATGTATTTTCTTTCTTTCTATGTAAAAGCGGTTTTTTTTTGTGATTCTAGTGATGGTCCCTTTTTTTCATAATGATGAGAATAATAAATAACCCTTTAAAGGGTTCGGGACTAGAAAGGTTGGACCTTATACACAAAAAGACATGTAAATGTATAAAAAATCCTAATAACAAAATAAACAATATTGCCACTACCATACGATTCAAGTCCCAGTTCTTGCCACACACCACGAAATGGTATCAAATATCATACCGGTACGAATGTTGTACCCGCTGACTTGCATTGCGCCTCCGGAAGTCCGTAGAACCATTACAAGTCGCACCGAGAGAGCAGAGGAAGATGAAAGAAAGAAAGAAAGAAAAAAGGTTTATTGCCACATTAATAAAAAAAAACTAAATCTCTAATTGCCTTAAAATTAAAAATGTGTTGTATGGCAATAGGAGTGCTTCAGCGGATGTTGATCCGTCTGCAGCATGGTTACAGCACGGGTCAACGGTGGTTTTCAGCCCGCTCCTTAGTCTCTACTTAAATTATTATCTACCCCTGTTGTCATATAACCCACGTCACCCGATACACAATTACTCCAAAATGCCCCAAAGGCTTACGGAGTTGCAGAAACTTCCAAAAGTGCGTGGATCCCGCTGATATCGATGCCTCTAAAGCTAGGTGCAATCTCTGGGGAGAAAAAATCGACTCCTGCATACTTTCTCCCGCCTTCGGAAACCATTTCACCTGGATATGAAATACCATGGCCGACTTGGAAATCTCTTAATAGACTACGATCCCAAGTCGGCCGAAGCAAAGATAGTCTTCACAGGTGGAATTTCACAGATGAATTAGACCTGCAGTGCGAGTGCGGTGTCTCCCCGCAAACCATGGCCCACCTTCCATCCTGCGCCGCATGCCCTACCACCTGCGCGCGTGAGGAGCTTATGTCTGCAACTGATTCTGCAATCCGCGTGGCGGAATACTGCGCCAAGTATATTTAATTTTCCATCGACACGCTAAGAAGAAGTTGTTTTCCCGAATACATGAAACATAGAGACCTATAAAAAAAGAGCCTACACCATCCTAAAAGGTCGGCAACGCATCGGTGACTCCTCTGGTGTTGGGGATGTCAGAGACGGTGATCACCAGTGATCAGAATAGGTGATGCTAATTCACCTAAACTTCGAGGCATAGAGACAAAAAGTGGAGACTTCCTTACGACAACTTTCAAAAATTGTCCCCGGTTTCGGGACATCACTTAAGTACATTAATAATTAATGTTAGGTATTTTATTAATACAGTTAGCGAATTGAATTGAAATAAAACACGTTTTTTCTCGTTTAAAACAATAGAAGACTTTCTCGTTATTTTAGATTTCTAATTCTATTCGTTTTTATTATCTTGGGATGTAGAAAATCTGATTTATAATTAGCAATGGTGGCAAACGTGAATGGTGTCTACTTAATTTTTTCAATTCTAGGAAACAAAAACCTGAATTGAATTCGTTTACTGTATTAATTGCATGTATTTAAGTGATGTCCCGAAACCTGGGACAACTTTTGTCCCAGAAAAAATGTTGTCGTAAGGAAGTCTCCACTTTTTGTCTCTGTGACTGTAATTAGGTAAATTAGCACCACTCATTCCGAGCACTGGTGATCACTTACCATCAGGTGAACCGCAAGCACGTTTGACTTTGCACCCTATACTATAAAAAAATATCAATTCATAAGGAGGTTTCGACTAATATAGTTAACCATAAACCCTGATAAACCATATGGTTTATCAGGCTGCATGATACTCAAAGGGCTGCATGTCAAACATGAAGCTGGATGAACCTTCTTGTGAGGGTGATCTCTGTTTGTCATGTTAAAATATATTGTGATATTTATTGTATAGTGCCACAAACTTATCTGACCCGGTCGTGGCGTCGCTGCCGTCGCTTTTACCAATGTCATCTCCCTACAAAAATGACGTATTGAAGTCATTTTTGTTCTGTAGCGTCGTTAGTTCCAATGTTGGTCACCGGGTCAGATAAGTTTGTGGCACTGTACCTACATGTTCTACTAACATAATTGTCTAAGTTATTTGTAATACTAACATGCTATGGGCCTCGATGCTTGTGAATAAAAGATTTTTATAATTTTATTATACCTTTACCTTACCTTTATTCAATTTTTAACATACTTTTTGATATTTTTAAATAATTTAACAATAAAAAAAATAAAAATAAAACATTTAAAAATATAAAAGAGTAGTAGGCCACCGGCATCGGGAACAGGGTTCAAGCTACCGGTGGTCAAGGCTCTAGAGAGAGAAACCTCCTGACAATGCGCGCAGTGTCAAGGAGTACTGTTTTCTGAATCAGGCCCTTGATCCAGCCACCTAGCGAGAGCCTCTCGAGGTGGTATTATTTTATTATTTATTATTGTAAGTTGTTTTGCGAACCCCGAAGGCAAAATAAAGCGTAGAATCGTTGTTATATTTATAAAAACCATAGCAACGTCATTGAATATTAATAATTGATAGTTGACGTATACATACATCCATCCATCTATTATTTTCATCAAGACCTATTCTTTTTGTCGTGTCGGCACAAGATATCATAGTTTTCGCTAATGCCGTGGTAGTGGAAAGCTTATCCGATCAGCAATGGTGGTATCAAGCTGCCCAGGGGCCTTACTATGAGCCCTTATAGCAGGGCAGAGATTGAACTGCCCAGAAATTTCCAGTATAAGCTGACCTTTCATTGTACGAAAAGCCGATACAGTGCGAGGTCAGCTCATACTGGAAGGTCTGGGCAGTTCAGTTTCTGCCCTGCTATAAGAGTTCATAGTAAGCCCCCTAGAAGCGTTCCCTGACATAAAGAATAGAAGTTTTTTTTTAATTATCGGTACGGATACCAACTCTAGTCTATGGTCGGCAATGTATCCACTAATCACTAGGTTGCGAATGTTTATGGGTGCATGTTTTGGTGGCTCGCAAGCTCGATAGCCCTTTTCATTTCCCTATTTATCATGAGGATGACCAGCATCCTCCTGCCACTTATTACTGCTGTATATAGGCCTCCCAAAAACGTATAAGGAACGGCCGTCAGGAGAACACTGCTATGATCACCATACTTAGCAGACAGATCGGTGATGTGTATGCTGTTATTAGGACACGGAAAACGCTGATGCCTATTTTCGGCATAAATGCTAAGACACCATTACAGGATACTTTGAAAATGGCGCTTTTCGAGTTCCTTCTCTAAGTGTATCTATAATAGACATCGATGTAAAAGTAGAGAATTACTGAAAAATTTGGTAAAATTATAAGAATTTTCAGTGTTTCAAACTCTGCTGTTCCCGTCATAGATATAAAGCGTGATATTACGTGCAATTAGTCTTTATACTGCATCGGAGTCATAACAAGGCTGAAAATATAATGTTTATGTACCTAATAGAAAAGTACTCAATGTAAAAATGTGTCATAATCATATTGGAACTCAATGACACAAAAGAAAATGCAAAAATTATGCTGTTCTGATTTCAAACATGTAGTCCAATAGGGTTGCGCCAAATCTTTCCGAAAAAATCCATGATAAAATCCAGAAAGATAAAAAAAAATACGAAAATTATTTTTTTGTCCCCTGATTTCAAATACGGAACGCGGCATGCGCGCGCATCCAACATCGACCGATATGTTATCGCTAGTTCGAGTCCGACCGCCGCATCGGTTGGACGTATGCCTCAATGGGTGAGCTGCAGTACCCGGGGGCCCCAAGCGTTGCTGATGACGAGAGACAATATCGAGCGCCGTTCCGACGAGCGCCTCAGTACAGGTGGCCCGCGCCACAGCCGCCGCAGCCGTCGGCCTTCGCCCCCTGGAGGAGGGCCCCAGCCCCTCCACGACCTCCCGATTACCGTAGGAGTGCATCGTACCCTGGCAAACCTGATGAGACGTACCAGGTGAGTCCAACCCTAGTTACTTTTTTAATGACACGCGTATTGATATTCAGCCACGTCTGTCATAAAAATTATAATTGTCGTTTTCATTATTTCATGTAATTGCAAGATATTTACTACGTGGTATATTCAAACATAGTTATTAGTAGTATAAGCAGATGTTATTGTGTTGTTTTACTAATTTTTAGGTCGTTTTGTCACTGTTAGCATATATAGACATCACTGTTTGACAGATAGGCCCAGTTTGGTGTCGCATTATCAATATATGAAACTTCAACCTTGTTACGTATATTGGATCAGCTGGGAGTGAATTTACTAAATAATTTCAGGTTATAAGTTGGTTACATTGAATTAGTAGGTGATAATGAAAAAATATATTAGTTTTTATATGTGAAAGTTTTTTTTTTTTTTTTTGTATTTTTTTTTTGTTTTAGTTTGATGTTTTCATGATTACAAACAAAAGATTTACGTGGCAAATTAATTACATACCTAATCAAATTAATTATATCGGTTTTAAAAGCGATTACATTAACTACATTCTTTATAATAGTCAATAAAATGGAAACGCGATAAAAAAGTAAAACCAAATCCATACTTTTAAAAAAACAAACGTAATTTATTAATTTAATTAAAGAAGTAGCTATGGAAAAGCTGAAAATCTACGAAAAAACTATGTAATGTAGAGTGCCTCTCCCTTTTTGGGATTCTTTCAATCCCAAAAAGCTTTAAATAAATTCAGCCTTAGAATATATTTAACTAAAAATTTTTTTTAAATTATCTTTCCAAATATTTGTAAGGTAAAAGAGGCTGACCGGAATTATTAATCAATACTTAGCTAGTTGTCGTCCGCGGTTTTACTCCCATCCTTTAGAAACTACTTCATGTAATTGGAAAAAAACTATTGTTTATGTTAATTCAGGATATGGCCTATCTGTGTGCTTAATTTCATCCAAATCCGTTCAGCCGTTTATGCGTGATTGAGTGACAAAAATTCAAACATCTTCACCAACTTTAACATTTAGCAGGATAATACTTAATAACTATGAACAAAATGTACAAGACACTGACATTATTTGGCATTGATTGCATTTTTTTTGATCATCTATTTTAATAAACATTTCCAAAATTTCATTTGAAAAAGGAAAAGATTTTTTTTTTTTTTTTTTTTTTTTAACAATTAATGCGCACATAAAATACATGAGAAATATGTAGTAGGAGCAGTACAAAGGTGCTGCTTATTTCTAAAGAAATGTCATCCAGCAGACCTGCGAGAGGAGAGATTAAGAAGAATAAATGTAGACACACTGTACAGTGTAGATACACTTTGATACAATGTACTACATAAAGATTATAAAAAACCTAAACAATAAAAAATAGTAAAAAAAATACAGGCTGAAACAAAAATCGTGTACTTAAATCCCTTAAATCCATCGATGTCTATAGATACGCTCTGTCATACAAAGGGAAGCTAAAACAATGAGACGTATTTTTTGAAAACGTCAAATTCTAAATTCAACAATGTTCGAATTATATTTAAATAGAACAGCGATACATGCACTAATTGAATAGCTACTGTTATTATATATTTTTTATTCAATACACAAATTAATAATTATTTTTGTAAACGGCATTTGACTGGTCATCAACCACTCCATTTTTTGAAAATAGAGTACCTGACACGTCTCACTTTTTGAGTTCACTAAGCATATCTATAGACATCGATGCTTAAATCACGCATTCTACTCTATAATAAGAAAAAAAAATACTATGGGACCAACCACAGAACACCGAAAGTTCTGTGTTCTGTGGGACCAACCTTGAATTGCGAAAACAAAATCTGCTGTTCCATACAATACTTAATCTAATCATTTATTATTTATTTGCGTTCCACAATAAAAGATGTTAAATATAGCTTTCGAGTAATATTGAATTATTTGTATGAAATAGGTAGCAGATTTGTTTATTGCGATTTTGAATTTTTCATAATTTTTATTTATTTAGGACCTCCAACAGAAGATATACACACATTCACAAATAATCAAATCAAAATAATAGGTATTTTTGTGAAGATCTTAAAAACAAAATAGGTGCGCTATGTTTTTCCATTGAGGCATACAAACAAATATGAGATAAACAGTAATGTACTTTGTTAAATCAATTCTAAAGTAATATATATAATATACATATATCGATACATTACGTATCGTGTAAGTGTACTCTTTCACTTATAAGTGTCCACAGCAAGCCCAATTAAATTACCAACTAAGCAAACAAAATTAAATTAAAGAAACAATTTTAAATCTAAACAAAAGAGTGCAGGTCCCATAACAAAAGTTGTTCATACTAAGCAGGAGAACGCGTGATATATGGAATTTACACGATTTTTGTTGCATTCTATGTAACTACTGAAAATATTATTATTTTATTTAATTAATGCACATACAAATATGTACAAAGCCGGTCTTAATGCCTAAAGCATTCTCTGCCAGACAACCTTAGGGTGATGCAGACACAAAAACATGGTAGATGCACTAGTCATTATTATTATTAGTTGTATCATAGGTTACCTATCTGAAATATAAATAAATAATAATAAAATATATTTAATAAAAAAAAAAAATAAAAAAAAAAAATATATATATATATAAATATATATATTATATATATATAAATATATATAATATAATATATCATAGGTTGCCTTTGACATTAAGACCGCCTTTGTACATATTTGTATGAAAAGCATTAAATAAATAAATAAATAATAAATATAGTACGAAGCGAACCCAACCACTACCCTCCGCCTGCAAATTCGTCCGCGTGGATTTCGGAAATATTTATATCGTTTCTGGTTTTCCCATACAAACTTTAATTCCACCCCTTACGGGTGAAAAATCCTCTTCTTATCCTCTCCGACTAGCGAAGGTTGGCAGTCAGCTCTGCATATTTCTATCTCTCGCGAGGCGAAACAGTTGTGCAGCACTCGAGACTCCAGTCCACTCCCGAAGGTTCCTCAGCCACGATTTCTTCCTACGACCAACGTGTCTCTTGCCGGCTACTTTGCCCATCATAATAAGTTGCAGGAAGCCGAATCTGTCGTGTCTAAATACGTGTCTCAGATATGCAACTTTCCTTCGTCTGATGGTATCCAAAAGTTCGCGCTTGTTACCGATACGTCGCAGGACCTCTTCGTTGGTAACCTTCTGGGTCCAACTATTTCGTAGAATTCGTCTGTAATGTTCCCGATATACCTACAGTCCTACACGTATCATTCTAAGTTAAATAAGTATTTCTTTCTCCCTGTTTATAATTTTTAATACGCTTTTATTAGCTTCACCTGTAACTAACTAACTATGTAAAAAAATCTTGGAAGTTAAATTTGACCCACTTCCCGGTTTCCGATTGAGCTGAAATTTTGCATACACGTACATGACTAAGGCGTGTTCTATAGTTTTTTTTAAACTATAATATTTTATTATTCCACACTTACATCTATCCTCAGGCTAACCTAATGCGATAGAGTATATCTAAATAATATTTACAAATTTCCTAAATTCTATAACGAAGCACAAACAATGCTGCCCTTGTGAATAAACTCAGAGAACAACTAAGGTCCGTCTCATCAGCTATAAGGGGTCATCCATAAAGTACGTCACCCAAATTTCGTGATATTTTGACCCCTCCCCCGTCCTTGTCACAGTTGATCACATTTGTGAGACTCTAGTGTGACGTCACATATTTTGCAATTTTACATCTAGAAATTATTAAATTAAAACAGCAGTACCGAAATTAGTTTTATTTCCATATAAATTATTTTTTAATATGATTTTGTAGTGTGACGTAACGAAACTTAGGACCTAAGGTTCAGATTGCGGAGAGATATACTTACTTAAAAAGTCCTCCTATCTAGTCCCGTATCTAGTCCTCGTATCTAGTCCCTTTAAGGGGTTGTAGTACTTACTCATCATTATGGACAACTTATACATAAATAAATACTATGGGACCAAATGGGAAATCGCGAAAATGAAAAAACCTGCTGTTCCATACTATTAATTTCTAAGTAATATTCAATTATTTGTATGGAAGAGCTGATTTTATTTTCGCGATTTCAGTTCTGGTCCCATCGTAAAAGTTTTCATAATAATGAGTAGGTACCTACTCTAACCCCTTATTAGGACCTTATATAAATATTTATGTTGAATTTTAAGTACTCCTATTGTACAAGCGACTATCACCCGATAGTCCAGACGCTGTGGAAACATGAATTTACATGGATTTGTATATTTATTATTAATTTAAATATACATCGTATGACTTTAAACATTTTTATAATTGCTATACCAAGCATTACTTGCCTACTTAGATTATTGATTGGTTTCCGCTCGGCAGTGGAAACCAATAAAATCCAAGCTTACCTAAAATATAATTTTCTGTTTCATGTTCTCAATTCAAGTTTCAAGACATTGTTCAGTCATAGACAATTTTTTCTGTGTCTTGTCTAAAAAATAAAAGATGGATGGATGGATGTGGCCATCATGGCCCATCGTGTATAAAAACTTGACAGCTAGCGCGGGAGAACCAGCTGATATTTTGTATCTCTTTCTCTCAAATCCTCTCTCATCGCGTACAAAATCAATACTGTAACCTATTTTACAACACGTTATAAGGTTCTATTAATTCGCTACATACTACATAGAGACTTATAAGCCGATGTTATACCCACTAACATGATAATTAATAAAACAGTGTTGTAGTTGTATATCTTAATAAATATTAGGTATTATCTTACTGAAACTTAAGAAGATGTTTGATATTTAATCTATAGATACTAATATTATATAAATTGAAAAGATTTGTATATTTTGTATTTTTGTTTGTAACAAAAACTCAAAAACTACAGGACTGATTTAAAAAATTCTTTCACCAGTAGAATGCTATATTATCACTGAGAAACATAGGCTATATTTTATTGTTAAAAAAAATTAGGGAAGCTTACAAAATCTCCAATACTTGGTAGGTCTCTCTCTCAATGGAAGTCAGGTCTTCAAGACGTTCTTGACACGCAATAGAGACACGGTTCCCCCATACTAAGTCGAATTTTCGTTTTGTTTTAAAGTGTATCCCAATACTGCGGTTGTTTAGGAACAGAGACTGAATCATCAACGAATTATGGGCATTACATAAAAAAAAATCGTGTATTTGCTTCAGTTATCATGTCTTGGTATCGTTTAGGTGATCGCTTTACATGATTGGTTAACTTTTACACAAGAGAAAAATATATATGTATAATATAATAAATATAGGTATGTGTATATAAAGAAATCTGAGATTTTCATTCTAAATGGAAACGAGAGCGATTTGAGTCTCATGATTTTCTGTGTAGGTAGATTACTCAAAACACACACTTCAATATGGTAATTGGATTTTATAAAAAATCAAAAAATTGGAAAATAATTTTCTTAAAAAAAATTTACAGCTTCTGAAATCGGTGCCACTACCAAGCTAGGTGATTTTATTTTTCTATTTTATGTGGCATAAACAATACAGAAACATGCGTTTACAGCAATCGCGAGTGATATGCTGTTATTCATTCAAGAGTTCCATTGTCTATCTCCGAAGGTGTTCATCAGATCACTATATTTAAATGAGGCCACCTCGGGAGTATACCCTTTCAAACAAAAAAAAACATACATTCGAATGGAGAAGCTCATCCTTTTTGGAAGTCGGTTAAAAATTAACGAAAGTCTTTATTTTAAACTTCAAATACTATTTTGACGCAATACGCACAAGTTAGCGCACGCGCGTTTTTGTATGCAGCCGATTTGAGATTAATTTACTAATTAAATATACAATTGCGTATATGTATAGACTAGAATAGATTTTTATTTCATGTAAACCAGGTACAGGCACTTATGAAATGTCGAGACTCTAGGTGCACGGTTCCAAATAATAGATCCTATGGAAAAGAACCGGCAAGAAACTCCATGGAAACTCTTTTCAAATAACAGATTACAATCTTGATCAGTACTATGTTGCGGTGAGAGCTGCGAGAATAATGTAATTTAATGTGAATAAAAATAAGACTAGGATAATAATGATTTGCCTCTGAATAAGATTGCCATGGCAGTTACAACCTCATCGTCATCTTAAAAACGAAAATAGTTTTTATTCTTTATTAGAAAAGTACGCTTAATCAGTAAGCTTATCAAACGTAATAATATGACCGATAGTAAATGTTTATCACGTGATTATACATAAACAATAAAAATTATTACATGTTATAGCTTCGTACTACATATATTCTACATATACTGATAATTTATCACGAAATTACAACGGCTTCCGTTAGCTTTGACAACAATAAAGATTTACACGAAAATAAAAAATGCGGAGTTCTTGTTAGACTATTGAAATTGGCATACCTAATTAATTTTTGTATCCTATTGTTTACTGTAATTATCGTTATTCGTAATTTTTTTTATTTCTCTCTCGTGTGTTGTCAATGTCCGTGCTGAATAAATGTATTTTCTTTCTTCTTCTTTCTTTCTTTCTTTATTTTTTGTATCGACCTTTTTTTATTTTTTTATTACATAATTACGTTAAGATGCTGTAAGATAATTTCTTAAATATACCTTTTAAGATAGAATTCAGCTTTGTGAACCAAATAAAAAAAAAAAAATGTTTTTAACTGTGCAATGTATTGGTAATTACTGTAATGTTGTCCATGTAAAGTTGAATAAATAAATAATAAATAAATAATACCTTTGCCTAAACCTTTGCGAAGAAAAATCAAAAAACAGCTTAGGGGAGCTATTCTGTAAGAACATCTCGGATCTCGATTCGAATGTCACTCTTAATGTCAGTTGATATTTGACAAATTGGCATACGATAATAAACATTATCTGGCAATTGAGAAATTAGCCCTAAAAAGTTAATTTCTCTTATGAAAATGCTTGTAAGATTTAAAACCAAAAACGTAGGGTATTTTTTTAAAAGTTAAATGCCTGCAAAATCATTTTGTCCTCTACCTGATGGAATGAATAAAAAGCTTATTACACCAGAAAAAAACGTAGACTAGATGACAGTGACAGTTCGATCGTGATCAGCTGATTTTGGCACGTGAACCCAAACGCCCTATTTACAATGTCACCCCTGACGAACATACACCCTTCATAAAGGGCGGCCGTAGCCGTAGACAATATTTTAACAATTTTGATAGGGCGGGGCCGACTATGTATTTTTTTTCTTTTAATTTTTATTACACCTGTATAAATTTAAAGTATAATTTGCTTATGTCATGTGATATTGTTAAAGGATATGACGTTAATTCTTAAAAAAATAACTTGACACTTTGATAGCTCCTAACGTCTCGAAAATGAATGATCTAAGAGGAATATTAATTCTTATACTACACAGCCTAATTATTATCACTACATAGTATAAAACAAAGTCGTTTCCCGCTGTCTGTCTGTTCCTATGTATGCTTAGATCTTTAAAACTCCGCAATGGATTTTGATGCGGTTTTTTTTAATAGATAGAGTGATTCAAGAGGAAGGTTTATATGTATAATACTTTCATATTTAATGTAAGGATAGTAGAGAAACTGCATCCGTGCGAAGCCAGGGACGGGTCGCTAGTTAATTATATAAAACATAAAACATAAAATAAAAATACAAATATAAAAATGAGCACTTAGGCGTCGAAGTACTCCTCCTAATATCTGTCAATTGGGTTGTGTTTAGTTGTAATTCAAGAATAAAAATATAGCATGAATAATTTATCGTATTCTTATGAAGAAGAGGGTTCTTCTTACAATTAAACATCAAATTAAAGACGACATGGTTGGCACAGTGGCTAAGCGATTAGCCTTCTGCGCTACGTGCCGCGGATTCGATCCCCGCACGGAACAAATATTTGTATGATCTACAGATAGTTGTTTCGGGTCTGGGTGTGTGTGCATGTGACATGTATGTTTGTAAACTGTACCCTCGATACAGGAGAAATCCTAGAGAGAGGAAATGTATAAAAAATAATAATTCAAGTATGTCGTCTGTTACACTTTTTTTATTTGACCATTTTTTAGACCGCGTTTTTTAAGTATTATTAAAGTAACTATTAGGGTAAAAAAAATACGTAATTGAATTGAAAATTTGATTTTTGGGGATAAAAAATTCTGTGTAAGTTTTGTATAACAATCTCTCAATTTTATGCATCAACTGAGTACGGTGCTCTAATTAGTGAAGAGTGCAGAGTGCGCCACAGAACACAGAAAGAGGCTGAGTCAAGTTAAGACCTCTTTTCTGTGTTCTGTGGAGCGGGCTAATCGGCACGCAAAACACGGTTGATGCGTAAAATTGAGATGATTAAAAGAAACTTATAGTGCCACAAACTTATCTGACCCAGTCATGGTGTCGCTGCCGTCGCTTTTACCAATGTCATCTCCCTACAAAAATGACATTTTGAAGTCGCTTTTGTTCCGTAGCAACGTTAGTTCCAATTTTGGTCACCGGGTCAGATAAGTTTGTGGCACTCTACGCTAGGGTTTTGGTAACCGAAACGTAAGGAATCTGTTAATTTACTCTAGAGTAAGACATATCCCATCTTGGTGCATTGATGCCTATGAATCAAAACCGGTCATTTTTACAGTTTTTGCCACAATTTTCGCTTGAATGTGTACATTATTTGGAGTGTTGCCGTTTTGCGTCCGCTGATTTTACAAACAAACAAATGAACAATAGATGGAGTTGCCGCGTTGGATTACTGTAACGTAAGTAGTACAAAAATGTTGTGTAAACTGCGAACTAACCTTGGGGTGGGCAGGGATGTCTCTGATGCCATTCGGAGAAACGAGGATACAATACAGCGTCAAAGAGTAGGTATGGTACTGTGCGAAGAAGTGACACATGCCCCGACGCATATTTGGAATCTATACCTACAGCCAACGCTCTATAGTGTTGAGTAGAGTCATGCAAAATATATCACTGAAATAATATACAGGATGCCGCAAAATGAAACCACGTATTTGGTAAGTATCATGTTCTGAAGCCGTACTCAAAAAATCTGCGATTTTTATACACTTTTTTTGCATCATATTTACATATACCTACCTAACATTTGCGACACCCTATATACAACGAGTATTAGAATCTAACCGATTACTGTCCCACTGCTGGGCACGAGCTTCTTCTCGGAATGAGATGGGTTAAGCCTCAGTCCAGCACGCTGGCGCTGGCCGGCAGGGTAATCACGATGCACGCTCGAAATCGGAATCGATTGAATTTTGCAAGTTCAAAAATGTACATTGCGCAGTATGCTTTAAAAATTATACTGAACGACAATTCGAACAACGCAATGGACATTCATAAACTTTCAAAAGTGAATTAATCCCGATTACGAGTGGGTATCGTGATTACCCTGGTGCGGGCGGACTACTCCCACCATAACTTTTTGAGGCCCTCTCAGGTGTGCAGGTTTCCTCACGATGATTTCTTTCACCGATAACACAAGTGATTAAATTGCGATTCGCATATAAATTCGAAAAGTCAGAGGTTTCGAGTTTCGAACTCAGACCCTCCTGCATGGAAGGCTGCATGATAGCCTAGCAGTTGAACGCCTCTCAAATACTGAGAATAGAATAGAATAGATCTTTATATCATGTAAACCAAATACAGGCACATAAGAAATGTCAAGACTCGGTGTGCGCGGTTCCAAATAGTAGGTCCTATGGAAAAGAACCAGCAAGAAACTCCTCGGAAACTCTTATAAAATAATAGATAACAATCTTGATCAGTACAATGGTGAGGTAAGAGCTGCGAGAATAATGTAATTTAATGTGAGTAAAAAATAAGTATAGGATAATAATGATTTGCCTCTGAATAAGATTGCCATGGCAGTTACAAGCTGACCAGTTCCGACAGACGGCACCCGTTCACGAGCATGACGCATGCGTGAGCATTGCTAAGCTCAACCATAATGAAGGGAACTCAACTGAAGGTTTATTATTCCATTTTAGGTACTAGCAGGATGATCCGATGCCGGCTTCGGCGTCATCGGCGTCATCGGCGTGGATGGTCGGAAGGATACGGTTGTTTTAGATACAATGCAGACATATACTAGTAAACTAAGCCCTAGAAATGTCTAAACACATGCTTTCAGGTTTATTTCGACGTATTTGTTTACGCAAATTCAATAAAATACCATTTTTATATGACCATAATTTAAATAGCGCGTTTTGCCGATAACTTCGACCGTCACAGTCATTTGGCGAATAAGTCTGCAATATTTTGTTTTTAACAAGATTTTCATCAACCACGCCGATGACGCCGATGACGCCGCCGCGGGCATCGGCGCACACATCTACCACAGAGCAATGAGTCTATTAATTTATAAAGTAGATAATAGCTGCCGCCGTCGCCCGGGTGCCCTATATACGGCCCTGTTCAAGGCGGCCTCGTCCCGGTTTGACCCACTAACTATCCGTTACCGATTTATTCGTAACCTGTCGTTAGACGTGCAGAAACATGTTTTATTACTAGGCGTGGCTTTATGCAACCATCAAAATTAAAGACAAATATTTTTTATAGGCGAAGAATTGTAAAGGATTTTATTTTTTCTCAGCAATTATAAAACATTTGGAACTGCATAGAGCCTATTCTATAAGAACACCTCGATCTCGATACGAATCTCAATTTTATTGTGGGTTCATATTTGATGAAATGACATATGATAACGGCTCTGCGCCGCCGTAATCAGATGCTCACATTGTGACACAAAAACGAAATGGACGAACGTTGACATACGTTCTTAAGCAAAATGCATCCAAAAGTTAAATCGTTGCGGCTCTAGACAATTGACACTTTCAAGTGTTGCGGCGCAGTAATTCTGCTAATAGAATTTACTATGGGATCCTCGCGTTATATAACGTAATGCGAATAAAAACACATCAATGGTAGACGTCGTTAGACGTCGTTTTTAATAAGGACGTGGATAGACGTTGTGTTGATAATTATTGCTAATCCGAATGTGTTAATAACTGAGCTGTGAACATGCTCTAGTCATGTTCACAGCTCCTGTTATTAAATTACACGTTTATTATTATTTGTCAATTCGTCAAATCATCCGACAATAATAGTGACATTCGAATCGAGATGCGACATGTTCTTACAGAATATTTATCGTGTCTTTGACCTCATGTCATTCAATTCAATTCAATTTATTTCCATATAGAGTAGAATAGAATAGAAAATATTTATTCGATAAATGACACATCGTCAGTACAGAAATAAAATAAAATTTAAACACAGAGATCAGAAAGAAACAAAAATAATAATAAGAAATAATAACAAACAAATACGGATAAATAATATAATAAAGTTGATTTTACTGCACATTATATTTTTTGCTGCATTTTATATTTACAATATAAAATAACTTACATTGGTCTCATACTAGGCTAGGCCTTTATCTTGGGCACCTTTGGAGGTAGTTGAAAAAACATATAATACTATAATACAAAAATTGTGTTAGCAAATAAGGCTTAGGACTATGTTAGTGGCACTTCACTTTGCACTATATGTCTTTGTGCTGTCCTGTGGCACTTGTCCGCGAAAGCGACGGAACACCACGCCCTGCGGCCAAAAGTCTTCATCCATGACGAGGGGCAGAAAACAGTTCGGTACTCGCACCACGAACGCCTTGAAGTTGACATTGCGGCGCGACTCCAGCAACTGCACCCTCGGTGTGTACCTCGTCTTTTGGCGTACATACTCTACGATGTCTTACATGAGCGGTTAACTTTGGTTAATAGTGACAGCTCTATCTAAGTATAAAATATAACTTAGGAACCATCCATAAAGTACGTCACACGACAAGGGGTGGGTGGGGTCCTAAGTGTCGTGACGTCACATTTCAAAATCTTATTATAAAATAATTTAAATGGAAATAAAACTAATTTCGGAACTGCTGTTTTAATTTAATAATTTCTAGATGTAAAATTGCAAAATATGTGACGTCAACGTGACAAGGACGGGGGAGGGGCCAAAAAATCACGAAATTACTGTGACGTACTTGGATGACCCCTTGGGCACATATTTTTTATTAATTCTAAATATATTTAATTTAATTTTACACTGATGCTGCAAGCTCTACGACTGAGCGTGAGGTCTCAGTTTGGATTCCCAGCTAGGTAATTACGATAGGCGCTTAATCGGAATCGATTATATTTTGACAGTTCCAAATTCAAATTCAAATTCAAATATTTTTATTTGTAGAACAAATAGGTAAAACGAAAGAACAGATGGTAATATTAATAATGAACGCTTTGTCCTGCCGTCAACGGCGTACAAACTCATAACTAAAATAACAATAAATCCACAAGGCACATTGCGCAGTATGCTTAAAAAATCACTCCGTTTCACAATTGGAACAACGCAATGAACATTCTTGAAGTGCCAAAATTATATTGATTCCGATTACCAGCGTGTGTTGTGATCAAGTTAAAGGTTGCTTCGAATCACCAAGTTAATTGTCTCATAACTGTCATTCTGTTGCCAGATAACCCCCGACAAAAAAGGGTGATTTAAGTTTGTAGTGTGTATCTGGGTAGGTATCTGTTTGTGGCATCGTAGCTCCAAATCGGATGGACCGATTTCAATGCAGTTTTTTGAATTGAAAGCTAGTTTAATCGGGTATCATCTTAGGTATGTTTCATGAAAATCTGTTCAGCCGTTCAAAAGTTACAGCTCTTTTTCTAGTTGGAGTCGGGGGTTTTTCACGGTTAGGTTCTTACGTCAAACTGACAGTGACACTACATAAAACAAACAGCTACCAACTGATTAAAATGTGTTATTTTTTATAATAACTGCCTTCAATAATGTTAAGTTATAAGTATCAGCTACCCGTGTCCTATATAGGTCGTTTTCAAGGCTTTTAGGTGGCTGCTGGTGACCTACTTCCAAGCCGCAGTGCGACGGGCCCGGGTGCGCGCGAAAAATATATACCGTAATATGTTGCTGGCAACTTTTTGGCAATGCAGAGCTTTATTATCATTGATAATGGGAGGTATCTTAAAGTTCTTTTTTCAAAACATAAGATGAGAAAATTACTTGCTGGCAACTTTTTGGAAATGTAGTGCTATAAGATTATTGGTAATGGAGAAATGCTAGAAAGTTCTTTTTTTAAATGAGATTATGAGAAAATTGGACGCAAATTGGAAGCAGTGTTAGCCTAGCGGTTGAACCATAAAGTTATTATTCTAATAATAACTTTATGGGTTGAACGCTTGCCTTCCATGCAGGAGGGTCTGAGTTCCAAACCGGCCCGAACCTCTGATTTTTTGAATTCATGTGCGGATTAGAATTTGATTATCACTTGCGATAACGGTGAAGGAAAACATCGTAAGGAAACCTTGCACACCTAACAGGGCCTTATGAAGCTCTCGATGGTGTGTGTAGTCCGCACCAGGCCAGCGTGGTGGACTGAGGCCTAACCCATCTCATTCAGAGAAGAGGCCCGTGCCCAACAGTGGGACAGTAATGGGCTGGATTTATTTATTTATATTTATTATGAGAAAATTACTTCAGAAGTCGTAATTATGTTGCTGGCAACTTTTTGCACCGGCAAATATATTGTGTTAACAAGACTGCCAGAACGCTTAGTACGACGGACGCGGCGACGACGTAGTGATGATTCTGTTGCGCACTTTGACAGAACTAAACAAAACGCGTTTGTCTCTTTCCGCTTCAATAGAAAAAGAAAGTGACAGATGCGTGTAGTCTAGTTTAGTATGTTAAAATGCGTATCAGAATTCGGAATCGACACCAAACTTATTATTTTTTAGAACCCATGCTTATTTTAAATTGTTTGAATATAGAATAGCTTGGTACCTTTTAGTTTCGTTGATATTTTAACCATTGTTTTCCGTGTATGACTTATCTTATCGTTCTGTGATAATAACTATAATATATTTATGTAGGTACATACATATTATATTAATAATTAGGACGTCTATTCAGAATTACTCTCCATTTTGAACGGAATTCGAATCAACTCTACCAAACCTAAAACCCAGATTTCATTATAGGCAATTTGAATGTTTGTTCGGTTCGGGAATGGAATCCACGACCTATGAGAAAGCCTACCGCATAGCCACTGTGCTGATAGGTATAATCTTGAGAAAAGGATAGATTTTATTAATTACAGTTAAAAACACAACTTATATAAAATTATTTGCAATATAAAACTAATGCTGTGTTAATATCACATCATGGATATTAATAATAACTAGTGGTCGCCCAGTGGTCCAAATTCGACCGTAATATTATATAAAAAAAATAGCTCTCTGCACTTCTTCTCCATGTGAACTTTAACTATGCCAAACCTCACACTCACACGCGCAATATGCCTAAAAAGGGTACAAAGTTTTCTCTTAGATAATTATTTATGACATAAATGATTAATTAAACGCCTATCCAGGCAAAAACATAGTGATACCAAATTAGCTATAAAACACCATGTCTGTACATAACACCTATGTTTCACAAATAAATAAATTTGAATTTGACGACACGGTTGGCGCAGTGGCTAAGCGATTAGCTTTCTGCGCTACGTGCCGCGGGTTCGATCCCCGCACGGAACAAATATTTGTATGATCTACAGATAGTTGTTTCGGGTCTGGTTGTGTGTGCATGTGACATGTATGTTTGTAAACTGTACCCTCGATACAGGAGAAATCCTAGTGAGGGGCAATGTTTTTATTAAAAAAAAAAAAAAAAAAAAAAGAAGAATTATATAATTGAATACATGACATTCATTATATGGGACTATATGGGCATCGGTGGAAAGTGGGTGTACATTTGTACAACTGTACACCTTTGCTTAAGCCTTCAGGGAATACGGGCGTGACGCTGTGCTGTGTTAGTTAAATAGGTTGTAGACGCAGTAAAGGCGAGACACAGTTGCGATATTTTATTATAGGTCGATAATATTGCTGCGTTATTACGATATAGAAAGGTAGAAAATTTGTTTATTGGCACATAAAGATCAACAACGACAATAAAAGAACAAGCGATTTATAATTACAAAATAAAAGTTTATTATATAAATCCATTGACTTATATAATAAACTTTTATTTTGTAATTATATTATGTGATCTATGCACTAACCAATTCCTAAAGGGAATCCGATGGGAATCGGGTTGTATGGACTCTTCGCCACTGAAGTATACCTATTATTATCTGTGCCTATTATAATATAATATCTTATATAATATTGATAGTTTCGAGCGTATGGCACTCGTGGGTTGCAGCTGAAAACCAGCGTCAGGTGGCCAGTATCACTGCCTCCTGACATTATGCTGAGCTGCGGCCTTTTGGCACAATAACTCATTCTATTTTATATGTTTTGTTTGTTAATGGTTTTATTTATTTTTTGTTGTGCTAATAAAGTATTTTTCTTTCTTTCTTTCTTCTTTCTTTCTGTTCCATATTAGTCGAGTAATATTGAATTATTTGTATGAAATAGTTGATGTTTTTTTCGCGATCCAGTGTTCATAATGATGAGTACAATATCCTCCTTCAATATTTCCACTGGCAGGTTGATCACCCTGTATTGTGTCTTAGGTGTCAAGCCCCCCACGACCCCCACCGAATGAGAGAAGGTGGCCTACGGATCACCCGTTTTTATAAATGGCTCAAAAAAGATTATAAATATAAGATATTTATAACCTTTTTTGAGCCATAAAAAATCACAACAGTTCAATGTTATCGCGACAATTTAAAGTTATCAACATATCTGGTTTAATACAACTGATAATAGAGTTGTATGACTTTATATTTTGTTATTACACTGGTGTTAATGACCCGACCAAAGTCGGTTTTGATTGTTTGCATTTCATATTATTATGATGTCTGGTCGAGCCTTTAGCAAAAAACATCACATGTCTAAGTATCTATGGAAGGGTTCATTAAATCAGACAAAAAAAAACCAATAAAAAAAAAAAACTATGGTTCGCTTAGAGGCTTAGAGGACTCCAAAGACCTGTAAAGTAAGTACCTACCTACTCCATTTTCAAAAAGTGTATTTACTGTTGATTCGACACTGCTTCGCTCTTCAATTTGAATTTCGAATTTGCCGTCTTCAGTTATAATCTTGTTTTTTATTTGGGTTCTTTTCTCCCTCTTTGGGACAGGCGGGGAGCTGATCTCAGTCATAATTTACAAAAATTGTCTCATTATTTTTTACATTTCCTTGTTAGATAGATCGAGACATCGATGTTCCCATATCGGATTTCAGTTTAAAGATCCGGCTGAATATCAGTATTTTATACGGAGTGATCTTACCACCCAATTATTGGGCGATACTGAGATTTTTTAGAGATTTTTGCAGCTTAAAACAAGTCACCGATGTATCTTAGCCCTGCGGAAAAGACAGGCAATATAATGTTGTTTGTTTTGGAAACATTATCATATCATGGATGTAGTTGTCATATTGGAAACCCAATCCCTTGCTTGCAAATGCTGAATTTTCTTACGATCCAAATAATTTTTCCACATTCAAAAAGAAAAAATAGAAAAAAAAAGGAAATATCAGGTGTAGCGAGCGCGTAGTTAGAAATTTTCTCTGTTATCAGTTCGTAGTTTTTCAAGGTTGTCGGCCATTTTGGTTTCGTCACCTTACGTGGAATACAACGTATGCTGTCTCGCTCTTTTGTATAGTGTTAGAGTGAGATAGCTAGACTTTTACGAGTACATTGAGAACATTGGTTTTCATCTGTTATTTACATTTTTTTCTTTTAGGTTATGAGTTTATGTACTTAACTACTTGTAGTATTCGTGGCTATGACTTGGTACGTTCACAAGTGAATTGTTCGTAAACATAAACAATAGTTTTGTTTTTAGGTGAGAAAATTCTGAAAAATGCCAGCGGTTGATTGCCAAGCAGTCACCTTGACATTTGCTTTCATATACGGATCACAATTTGATTATCACTTACGGTAACGGTGAAGGAAAACATCGTGAGGAAACCTGCACACCTTCGAGGGTTCCATAAAGTTCTTGATGGTGTGTGTAGTTCGTCAAACCGTATCAGCGGGTCTACCGCGAAACAAAAAGATACTCAAAGGAAAATGGTAATGAACATCGACTCTGGTAATGAACTTCAATACGATGGTGAGAGACTAAACTTTTAACTTGTAATTTTTTTACCGATCATGAAGATGGGAGTCCTAACTATATGATTGGTATTTTTTTACAAGGTAGCTCGAAGTTTAGTCTCTCACGATCGTATTGAAGTTTATTACCAGAGTCGATGTTCATTACCATTTTAGTTACGCGTAGCCCCAGGCCAGCGTGGTGGACTAAGGCCTTATTCGGAGAAATAGCCCGTGCCCAGCAGTGGGATAATATAAGCTGAATTAATTCTTATATGTAATAATAATATCCGATATCAAGGTCTCCATGAAACAGGCCTATAATGACCTTTATTTACATACTTCTATATATTTTTAAATAATTTTACAACTAGGTTATTCTATAAAAAAATATAAAACAGTAGTAGTATAGCCCACCGGCAGCATCGGGATTTCGGGAACTGGGTCCAAGCTACCGGTGTTCAGGGTTCTGGAGAGAGGAACCTCCTAACAATGCGCGCAGTGTCAAGGAGTACTGCTTTCTGAATCAGGCCCTTGATCCAGCCACCTAGCGAGAGCTTCTCGAGGTGTTGGTCGAGACTCTTGGCAATTAAGCCATTAGCCGTTACGACTATCGGCACAATGAATGCTGACTCCAGGTCCCACATATCGACAAACTCGCGAGCCAAGTCCAAATATTTGATTTCTTTTTCTTTTTCGGCTTTCACGAGATTTTCGTCATATTATATTTTTCTGTGTATGAAACAATACTCATGAATTACAACTTGAATATTTACGCAGCTTAATTATTATTAATCATATGAAACATAATATAAAAATACAAAATATAAAACTGAGCACCTAGGCGTCAAAGTACTCCTCATCGCTGTCAATTGGTAGCGTGCCCAGAAGACTGGCAGCATTGCCACGTTGAATGGCAATGCTTATTCTTTGACCAAAGAATAGGCCAGCCCTCGGGTCACGCGTAGCGTCGAACAACCGTATTATATTATTAGAGAAAATGTCTTGAACGATCGTGTTAGGCCTTCTGTTAGGTGTGTGTCGGTATCTGATACTTCTCCGATCAATCATTGGGGATACCAACTTGTTTTTAAAGTAACGCGGTCATGATTGATGATGACACACGCCACTACAGAAGAGTTACTACATATCTTTTCTTAAAATACTTTTAGGATTGGAAGTACCAATTTTTTTCTGTTGCCAAGAGCTAACGTAGAAGTGCTCACATGGTGCATAGATTAGCCAGCTAATTCACGTTACTAAAGAAGTGCAGTTGCCGCGCAGTTTCAGTAAAATTTAGATCAAAACAACACATTTGGAATTCTCTTAGCTTTAGTGAGATACGCTCACGTCAAGTTCGAGTGTAGGATCTGTCTGTGGCATAGCTCCAAAACGGATGGACCGATTTCAATGCAGTTTTTTTTATTTGAAAGCTAGTTTAATCGGGTATCATCTTAGCTATATTTCATTAAAATCTGTTCAGCCGTTCAAAAGTTACAGCTCTTTTTCTAGTTGGAGTCGGGGGTTTTTGACGGTTAGGTTATTTTGAATAGTTTACATTAGTATCCTCTTCTTAAGTCTTCAATTTGATACTTCTTCATTGGTAACTTTTTCTGTCGGCTTATTTGGCCTGCTAACTGCTTAAACTGCTTTCCGAGGCAAGGCAAGGCTTCGATGTGTGAACCGGCACCAGAGGCGAACGGTGACAGTTTTCAAAGGGGAAGCCGTCCCAAAAATGCCCTCCAAAAATTTCTGCAAGATAAAAATCCATACCGTCTCTTGTAATCTATATATGATCATGTCTGGAACAGCTCGACCTAACTGAATAACAAGCCATATTACGTTGGTCTATGCACTAACCAATCCCTAAAGGGAAGCCGATGGGAATCGGGTTGTATGGACTCTTGGCCACTGACGGTGCCCCATCCAAGGACTGGCCGCAGCAAGCGCAGCTTAACCTTCGAGATCGATCGAGTGTAAAGTAACTGATATTAATCTACTTATTATTAAAAAAATCTCCGCTTTAGTAATCCAACAAGTCTGCTCACCCCGCCGCGGGAATCTAGGTTATCAGCGCACTTGACACAACATGCGCAAACAAACGTTATCACATGTTTGGTGCGCACCAAAAAATTGTCAACACAGATATTAAAAGGACTGAGACACGAAACAAATTTGGGAAATAAAGACTTGTCTAATACACAGAAAAAAATCTTTCAAGCAAAGACAATAACCGTCAGCCTTCTAACCAGTTTTAAGGTTAGCGTCCACAGGCTCGCCTCGTCCGCATCGGACGGATCGCATCAAACAGATTTTAGAATTCTTTGTATAGTAAGTCATACAAGTGCGTTCATATCAGCGGGTCTATTGCGTAACGAGATGGTAATGAACATCGACTCTGGTATTAAACTTCAATACGATCGTGAGAGCCTAAACTTTGAGCTTACATTTTTATGAAACAAGTGTGTATGTTGGATCAAATTTAATAAAAATACGATAGATTCATTGTATTTTATAATCAAAATTTGCTTACGTTTACGTTACTATACGTCAAAACATTCGTGCTCGGCCCACTGATAAGCTTATTGACTATATATATATAAATACATATATAAAGCTCGATTACCACTGACTCACTCACTGACTCACTCATTGACATAATTGTTCTCCCAGATGGAGCCGTGGGGGGTTAAAGTCATGTATGGGAGTCGTAAACCTTGAGGTCCAGTGAGTCCGGGAAAAATCCGAAATGACCTGAAAGTGGAACCCTGACCGGAACTGCCCTACGGATCTCGAAAATGGCAAGTCGAACACCCTTACTGCCAGAACTAAAAATGTCAAGAACCCTGGGCCGTTTGACGAGCCGGTGAAAAAAAGATGGCGTCCATACAAAAAAAGATGGCGGCCATACAAAATTGAAACGCTCACCGTTCCGAAACCGTTGGAGATAGCGGGGGGGTGCTCGACCAAATGTCATAGAGGACGACGGGGGCTTTCCGGTGGGGGTCATAAAAATCCAAGATGGCGGATTCAAAATGGCGGCCAAAAAAAAATATGGTCCGAGCCGGCTGAATATTGGCATCCGGGGGTTTTCGGGGGCACCGATTCATAATCCGGGATCAAATTTTTCTTTCCGCCATTTTTCAAGATGGCCGCCATACAAGTGTTCATTTTGGATTTTCACCCAATTGTTCTCCCAGAAGCAGCTGCCGGGGGTAAAAGTGATGTATGGGAGTCGTATAGAAGGGGGTCCTGTGAGTTTAGGAAAAGTCCGAAATGACCTGAAAGTGGAACACTGACCGGAACTGCCCTACGGATCTCGAAAACGGCAAGTCGCAAACCTATACCGCCTGAACTAAAAATGTCGAGGACCTTGGGCCGTTTGACGAGACGGTGAAAAAAAGATGGTTTCCATACAAAAAAAAATGGCTGCCATACAAAATCAAATATCATATTTATTTTGAGTGATGTTACAAGCTCCACCTAAAAAGCACTCGCGGGCCGCGTGCGGCCCGCGCACCCGCGCGACCTCTAGTTATTATTATAAGCTTGCATCGTTTGATTCTATTCTACCTATATTACTTTTTTTAAACTTCTCAAAGATATACTCCGTATCCAGTATAGTGATAGAATTGTATCCAAGCAAAAGTGTCATAACACACGAGGGTTCTCGTTTATCGTTCGTTCACCTGATATGCATGCAAATTCGACACTTTTTCAACTCGCACGCCATTTCCAAGGAGACTTTGTAAGTTTCGTATTTTTTTGTGTAGTTTTTATTCGAACTTTTATTTGTCTAATATTATGCAATTTAAATGCGATAAACCTTAGACACTGTCATGATTTACACAGTATATTTTTTTTGTTATAATATAATCTAATAAAAACATGAAAAATAAAAAATAAAAAAAATATTTTATTGTCAGTATTTTCAAGTTATTATTCTTATTTCTTTAAAAAACGTTGCCCCTCACTAGGATTTCTCCTGTATTATCGAGGGTACAGTTTACAAACATACATGTCACATGCACACACCACCCAGACCCGAAACAACTATCTGTAGATCATACAAATACTTGTTCCGTGCGGGGATCGAACCCGCGGCACGTAGCGTAGAAGGCTAATCGCTCAGCCACTGCGCCAACCGTGTCGTCAGTTATTTTCACAGTGTTTTGACGTTTCTAGATATATTGACGTTTATAAACGTTAAAACATTGTGGAAGTAATATAAAAATAAATGACAATCGACAATAACAGTGAGATTCGAATCGAGATTCGAAATGTTCTTACAGCACTACGAGCTCTTATAGCAGGGCAGAAATTGAAGTGCACAGACATTTCCAGTATAAGCTGACCTTTCATTGTACGAAAAGCATATACAGTGTGAGGTCAGCTCGTACTGGAAATGTTTGGACAGTTTCTGCCCTGCTATAAGAGTTCATAGTAAGCCCACAGAATAGCTAAGCTGAGCATAAACGAAACATCGATATCATAGCGATGTTATTTGAGTCTCTAATATTATTTATTTTATCTTATCCGTATTTTTCTTAATTCATTGACAGTTGCATGACAGATCGTTCAGTTATCTCATTTAACCTCGTTTTGTATGAGAACTTCAAAGTATGTAGGTACACAATACACATAATAAATAGGTTTTTCATCCCACCATCTCGGAAAGAGTATTTTTAATCTTCAATATCTGAGTGGAAAAGCCGTTTTTATTCTCTAGAGGATAAAGTAAATTTTCATCCCACCATCTCGGAAAGAGTATTTTTAATCTTCAATATCTGAGTGGAAAAGCCGTTTTTATTCTCTAGAGGATAAAGTAAATTTTCATCCCACCATCTCGGAAAGAGTATTTTTAATCTTCAATATCTGAGTGGAAAAGCCGTTTTTATTCTCTAGAGGATAAAGTAAATTGAATTTAGAACATCGTGTGCACTAAGTTTGTGAATTAAACGTTTTTTTTTTGCATTTAGTCATTTCCTCGCTGAGGTGGAATGAAAAGTTACGTGTTGCACTCGAGTGCAAAGATTTTTCACGTCGTGCTCTTTTGATTCCCTCGCTGACGCTCAGGATTCTAATTTTGAATCACTCGCTGCGCTCGTGATTCAATTTTAGAATCCTTCGCTTGCTCGGTCATCAAAATTGAACACGCGGTTAAAAAGCAACTTTGCACTCTTGTATATCAAATAACTATTTTTTTATATAGTGCGCATAATTTGTAGAGTGATTCAGTCTCTGTTCCTAAATGCAACCGCAGTATTGGGATACACTTTAAAACAAAATGAAAATTCGACTTAATACGGGGGACACGCATAATTTACTAGCGCAAGCCATACAAAATCAAATTTTTATTTTGTTTTGGAGTTCATTTTTGTACTGTGGTGTCATTTCGGAACAGAGACTGAATCACTTTGCAAATTTTGCGCACTACATGAAAAAAGATTCTGTATACCAGCTGAACCTAGGCATATCTATTATATTTTCCATTTTAGCTCTTATATCAATGCGATAAGGAATATTTTTCCATAATCGATTTTTTTTTGTCTTCTGTGTCTCGCATGCGGGTAGATGCCTTCTCTGCTTAATTGGTCAAGCAGTGAGATCGCCTCCAGCCAGCGAGTCTACCGCGTAACAAAATGGTAATGAACATCAGACTCTGGCTGACTCTGGTAATAAACTTCAATACGATCTTGAGAGCCTAAATCAGCCATTATTTTATCTGTCGCAGCATAGGTACTATGTATTATCTCTATGGTCGCAGCAGATGCTGAGATAGGGGCCATTTTTGACCTCGTGCAGGAATTTTTAATTAGTTTTTTGTTATTATTTTAATGTTTTCTTTTTGTATGTAATTTTCTGTGCGAGTCCGTAATAAATCATTTTTCTTTTCTTTTTTCTTTCTAAACTTCGAGCTAACTTGTAAAAAAAATACCGATCATGAAGTTGGGACTCCAATCTTCGATGTTAATTACCATTAAAGTTACGCGGTAGACCCGTTGGCTGGAGGCGGTCTCACCGCTTGACCAATTAAAGCAAGAATTAATTTTTAAGCAACCACACAGCTTATGGTACCCCGAGATAGAGACACTGCACTGGTACTCGGACAGTTCGGGGTATGACCAACGGTGGGGCGCAGCGCAATGCCCCCTTCCTCAGCCCCCGGTTCCTCGGAGCTCGCGCCCGGACTGTATCTGTCAATCTCATAGAGTAAGGACCTTGTATTCTAAGGTCATTCTAGTATGTTGTTTTGTGGCAAATAAATCTGTCTTTCTTTAAGTGAGTATCGGAATGTGAGTTTTAATAAAATAGATTTACAAATTGAGCTCTAAACCCGGAGATCATCTGAGAGATAAGCGAGATAAGATAAAATACATAAGCTTAGGTAAACAACAGATATGATAGTAGATAGATTCTATTACAGTCTGCAGTCAAGATGATGAACCCCGATCCGCTACAGAATAGGAATGCTAGATAAATGTTTGGGTTTGTAGTTTTTAAATGATGTGTCAATTCCTTCGAGCAACAATAGTATCTTCTTACAGTGCCACAAACTTATCTGACCCGGTGACCAAAATTGGAACTAACGTCGCTACGGAACAAAAATCATAAACAAAACTTAGAATATTTTCGATGTATTTTCGTTACAAAAATGGCTTCAAAATGTCATCTTTGTACGGAGATGACATTGGTAAAAGCGACGGCAGCGAAGCCACGACCCGCTAGCTACCTTGTAAAAAAATTACCGATTATGAAGATAGGATTCCCAACTTCATGATCGGTAATTTTTCTTACAAGTTAGCTCGAAGTTTAGGCTCTCACGATCGTATTGAAGTTTAATACCGATGTCGATGTTCATTACAATTTTAGTTACGCGGTAGACCCCCAGGTCAGATAAGTTTGTGGCACTATACCACTAAGGTCCAAATTCACCGACAACATAACAGATGGTTAGAGCAAAATCTGCCGTTTAAACATGAATTTTTGTATGGATAATCGGATAAGATTCGAAACACCACACTGCGCTCCAAAACGCAAATCACTGACGTAGTCCAAAAAGCCGCTAAACTATAGTGGGATTGGGGTGGCCGTGGTGCCGTCTGAACTGTGGGCCAAAATAACCACGCAGTGGAGCCCTGACACAGCAAAGCGGCGATGCGGCAGACCGCGAAAGAGATGGCGGGACGAACTAGACACATTCAGCAAGGACTGGTCATCACTGGCACAGGATAGAACAGCATGGAAATCAAGGGGGAGGCCTTTGCCCAGCAGTGGGGTGGTGTAGGCTGACAGTAACAGTAATCAGTTGATTTATTTTAAACATCTGTTGGTGAAAATGGCCTTAAGATAGCGAACAGCATACGGCCCGCCTGATGGTAATCGGTTACCGTAACCTATGGACGCTTGCAACACCAGGGGCATCACTCGCGTTGCCGACCCTACTACTAGCGTCGGACATCGATGTCTATAGATATACTTAGTGAACTCAAAAAGTGAGACGTGTCAGGTACTCCATTTTCAGAAAAATGGAGTGGTTGATCACCAGTCAAATGCCGTTTACAAACATAATTATTAATTTGTGTATTGAATAAAAAATATATAATAACAGTAGCTATTCCATTAGTGCATGTATCGCTGTTCTATTTAAATTTAATTCGAACATAGTTGAATTTAAAATTTGACGTCTTCAAAAAATACGTCTCATTTTTTTAGCTTCCCTTTGTATGACTGAGCGTATCTATAGACATCGATGGCGTCGAACCTCCACTGTCAATACGACGCTACCCCAAGAAGCTGGGCGATTGACACCAGAGTCCTTAAGACCTTATTCAAAAAGAGCAACTGGGCGATTGACACCCCGATGCGAACCGAGTGTGGTGTCAATCAGTCCCGCACTGATGACCTTTCTCACCGTTAGGAACACAACACAGCGAAAGAGCAGTGTTATTTGGCTACGATATTCTGCAAGGTGGAGGTACTTCCCCGGTCGGACAGCTCCAATTTTGAGTGAAGCTTACGACTAGCTATTGTTGATCGAAGGTTAATTCAGTACATTTTGCTAGCGTTTCCGTTTTATGGCGATCGAAGCTTATCGTCTTGTTTAGGGGCAGAAAAGATGGAGATAGTTACAGTACTGTAGCACTCACAGTCGAGAAGCTACACGGAATATTATGTATGTAGGCCGTAGATACATAATATTTTAAAGATAAGATAACAAAACTTCATTGCTAAAAGCCAATGTACGCAAATGGGAAACACAAGAAAAAAAAACAACATTGATAGTATCGTGAATTCGCGATCGAGTGAAACGACAATATCTACAATTTGTAAGTCTATGACAATTTGAAAAAAGTAACAACTTCCGACTTTCGTTCGCTTCGTTCTATTTTTGAATAACTAAGCTAACCTAATTTCCCTCGTCGTGTTCTCCGATTGGCTGCATTGTATATCTTGTTGGGTTTCTGTCAGTTGGTAGCTGGACAAGTTGCCATAGATTTATTATACAAAGAATTTGTTTTTTAAATTGCTTGCTTGATGTTTTTACAAAATTAAAAATAAGTTTTTTTACGTGGTTTACTAATATTATAATACTTTAAGTGTCCGTTTTATATCGGTTTGAGCAGGCGACGTTTATAGGCGGACAATCTCCGACCATGATGAATAATATATTACGTAGAACATTGTAACTAAAATGTATGAAAACATTATCTATAGGAAATATGATCTTATCTCTTTGACATGTTGATAGATATTGTCGTATTTATAATACTCAAAGTATTTATATGAAGCTATGAATAAAAGGGAAATACTGACATAACTCACAGTTACACAGTAACTATTTTATTTATTTGTATGAACCACACACCTGCCTTCGCTAATGTGGTATGAACATAGAGATAATATAAATAGTACCTATAATATTTCTATGGGTATGAACATATACATATAATTCTGTCACATTTTTGCATAGATTACTCTATGCAAAAATGTAATAGAATGTAAGTAAGTAAGTATATGTTTATTTTCTCATCATCACATTACAAAGTCACAGTAAATAACATTTACGTAAATAATATCGTAAAAAACATTTAAATAGAGACTGCTGTCTGTGATAGGTAGAACCCAATGACATTTTACAAATAGACGCGTTGCCCGCGCTCTATATTGGCAAGATAAATGCAAGGTAAATGCCCTGCCAGCTAATGCCGCGAAACTAAACGTCTATATTCATCTTTTTCTAACAACCGACATGGCGTATGGTGACTTTCATTTTCTTTCCCTTTCTTCGCGCACTGTAGAATTATATGTACTGCTATGTAGCTATAGTAAAGTTTACGCCATTTTGTAGTGCATTAATGTTGATTGTTGGTGTATGGCCCGTCTATTTGTAAAATGTCATTGGGTAGAACCTGTGTTCATAAATAGAGACTGGTTGTGTTACAGATCACCAGACTATAGAGGTAATAATTATATTGTACTATTTCTATGCATTTTTGTTTAATTTTATACACCATACAAACTTGTTTCATGAAAATGTGAAATTACTGCATATACAAGATATTTTTCTATGTACTGCATATAATTTGTAGAGTGATTCAGTCGCTGTTCCCAAATGCAACCGCAGTATTGGGATACACTTTAAAACAAAACGAAAATTCTACTTAGTATGGGGGACACGCATAATTTACTAGCGCAAGCCATACAAAATATTTTTTTTATTTTGATTCTAGTACTGCAGTTGCATTTGGGAATGGACACTGAATCACTCTACAAATTATGCGCACTACATAAAAAATATCCTGTTTATTAAAAAAATATCATGGATTAAACGTGTATTTTTTATTCAAAATTTTCTTACGTTAACGTTATGTACACACTCACACATAGATACTCATGGCGTCGCGTACGCTGCTGACGGGCGCGTGCGCATGCGGGGAAGTGGGACGCAAAGTGACAAGTTATCATTGTCGCACTGTAGCGGCTACGACACAGCTACGGTTTTGCTGTAGCCGCAGGCCGTAGCACACAACCGTAGTGCGGGCGGGTCCTTACAATGCGGCCGCTGAGAGAATGCGTCTGTACAGTAACAATGATCTTTGTAAAGTTCAAGTGCAGTAATAAAAAATAAATTTTATTTTCAGACTTCAGTCCATAGTTTTGTTAGTAATATGTAGGTACTGAATTCTGATTTTTATGAATACCAGTGGTCTTTAGTGGTCGAAATTCGACGTAATTTTAGCTTTCTGCACTCCTTCATCATATAAACTTTAACTATGCCAAATCTCACACTCCTCCGTGCGCGCAATATGCACAAAGTTTTCTCTTCACGTTTGCTTTCAGAATAGAATAGAATAGAATAATATTTATTTGCGTAAAAACATGGTACAATTAAATGTCTTACAGTTAATATGATCGTGGACTATACATAAATATCTATACATAAATAGGTAATCAAATTTTGCAACGCAGCCCTCTTCCTCTCTCCTAATTTTTGCTGTGCCCGACAGGGTCCATAATGATCAATTTTATACTTTATAGTCCACCTTTGTAACACATTATGGAATGCAATAAAATTTTGAGTTTGAGTTTGAGTTTGAGACTACATGTTTCGCCATGGTCTGGCATACAAATATTTGTGATACAACACATTATTGTCCAAGTTCACAGCCAATATGGTGAGCACTAAACTCAAACAATGATATCCTAATTAGAAAATATACTATTTTCTAAAAAAAACCTTAATATCATAAAAGCCCTTCTCCATGTGCCATTTATGTAAAACCATTTTAATTTTTTTTAGAATCTGACCTTTATAATTTTTCATTCTTAAACAGATTCTGAAAATAACTTTAAGATATTTTAAAATTAAATAAGGAGGTTAGTACTTCCCCGGTCGTGGTGACCCACTCATGCTGGCATGGTGGCATGCCGGCGAGACACACCGACCGTTCTAAATTTTCCGTCGCTGTGTACGAGAAAGAAAGAAAAAGTATTTATTTGACACAGCCATACAGCACAATTTAAAAATGATTTTAAAGATAACATAACAGAAAAATAAAAAATATAAATAGTTTAAAAAAAGCTATAGAATACGCTTTAGTCATCCAATATGTGTGTAAGTATGCAAAATTTCAGCTCAATCGGAAACCGGGAAGTGGGTCTAACTTATATATAAGTCAATGGTCTAACTTCCAAGATTTTCTTATATAGTTAAAGTCAAAGTCAAAATCTTTATTTGTAGAACATAGGTATAAATGGATGTTAAAAATATAAAATATAGGAATCGCTATGTCTAGCCTTTAGTGGCGTACAAATTTAAATTAATAGTTAGTTAGTTAGTTAGTTACAGGTAAAGCTAATAAAAGCGTGTTAATAAAAGAATAAAAACATGTAAAACAAAAATAAAAATATTTATCTTAAATAAAAAATGGATTGTACGTCGCAGCTGTGTCAAAAAGGCTTCCGCTCTGCTGCTGCGCTGCGAGCAACCCGATAGCGCTCGTTTTCAGCGGGAGCCACATCGAGTGACTAGAAACTAGAAATTATTAAAGGCAAAAATAAATAATAATCGCTTATCTAATATTTACGATGTTGAGTGATGAATCCATGACTGATGTACTATTGATTGATGATCGCCACACACCGACTCGTATTCCTAAAATAACATAAACTCAGGAAATGAGACAAGGATATTGTAGTGACAGATGGATCCTGTGATGAGTCCTTTAACCACAGATAATATAAAGGCGGCGCTCTTTTTAACCCCCGACAAAAAGAGTTATAAGTTTGTAGTGTGTATCTGGATATCTGTGTATCTGGATATCTGTGTATCTGGATATCTGTGTATCTGGATATCTGTGTATCTGGATATCTGTGTATCTGGATATCTGTGTATCTGGATATCTGTGTATCTGGATATCTGGATATCTGTGTATCTGTCTATGGCATCGTAGCTCCAAAACGGATGGACGGATTTCAATGCAGTATTTTTTATTGATAACTAGTTTAATCAGGTATCATCTTAGCTATGTTTCATGAAAATCTGTTCAGCCGTTCAAAAGTTACAGCTCTTTTTCTAGTTGGAGTCGGGGGTTTTTGACAGTTAGGTTATAATTATTAGTGGTGGCTATAGTAAGAGACTTCTGACGGAATATGAAGACAGAAAAAGTCCGAAAATGTAAAATTATAAAAAAAAATGCATGTCGCGCTTCGCTATGCCACAAACAAAAACGGGGAAACAATTATTTTATGGAACACTAGCGACCCGTCCCCGGCTACGCCTAGGTGCAATTTCTCGATTATCCTTACATTAAATATGAAAGTATTATACATATAAACTATCCTCTTGCACCACTCTATCTACTAAAAAAAACCGCATCAAAATCCGTTGCGTAGTTTTAAAGATCTAAGCATACATAGGGACAGACAGACAGCGGGAAACGACTTTGTTTTATACTATGCTGTAGTGATTATGGATCCATTCGGGTTTTTATTTATTATGGATCGGAAATGAATTCAGAAAAAAAAAAAATGAGTTCAGGAATGGAACGGAATTAGGAAAATTGGAAATTGGTCAGGATTGGAATAGATATGGCGAGATATGGGGATATAATTAACAATTGTCATGTGTAGAAATATTTTATCTATTCTGTAGTAGAAGTAAAAAATTTTTTATAGAGTATAAATAATAAGTAAGTACGAGTATGTAAGTATGTAAGTAAGTAAGTATAAATATCATTTGCTATCGCATCCCTCTAGACTACAAATAGGACAATTTTATCAAACGTAGTTTTGTTTCGTGTCTGGGTGTGTGTGCATGTCACCATGTATGTTTGTAAACCGTACGCACGACACAGGAAAAATAAAAGAGGGAGAAAAGTTAAAAAAAAAAAAAACTTGACTACAACACTTTAAGTGAGAGTAACTAGACCGCCCTTTGTACATTTCTTTTTCTAATTACTGTATCTTTTCTTCTATTACTGGTGTGCAATAAAGTGTATTGTATTGTATTGTATTGTAACTGCAAAATATCTGCTTCTGTTTCCCTCAGCGAGTACATAGCGCTCTATAGCGCTCTACATACTTTAAGATGCGCCAAAAGGCAGTAAAGTACAAAATCTGAGGACCCATCGTGCCCCATACATTAGGTAACATCCGCAGTGCCCCGGATTCCAAGGGGCGACCTACTTACGACCTCCATACAATTAGAAGCACCCTGTAATCTGTATAGTGAAACAGTATAATTAGAGAACCCCTAAGTTAGGGATCTTGTATAAGCGTTCTAACCTTTTGATAATGTAACATAAGTACTTTGCAGTAAGACCTTTTTGTAAGTTGACGCAATATACAACATTTATAATTATTTATGTAAGTACTGCGCATAATTTGTAGAGTGATTCAGTCTCTGTTCCTAAATGCACCCGCAGTATTGGGATACACTTTAAAATAAAACGAAAATTCGACTTAGTATGAGGACACGCATAATAATTTACAAGCGCAAGCCATACAAAATCAAATTTTTATTTTGTTTTGGAGTGAATTCTAGTTCTGCGGTTGCATTTGGGAACGGACACTGAATCACTCTGCTGCGGAATACAAAAAAAAATATCCTGATGTAGGTACAGGATGGCGCAAAATATTGGGGCATTAAGGGTGACTACCCTGTCTGTTATAGTTAGAGAGTTCTGGTCTTAGGAAACTAGAAGTGAATTTTGAAGATATGAAATACCCTATTATTAGTTTTCTAAAAAAAGGTACAGTCCGCAAGAAAATTGACATTTCTTAAAACAATTAAGTGAAGTTGACTCTTATTTTCCAACAGGAATGTTTCCTCGAAACAACCAACAAAATCGCACTTACCGAATTTGACAAAAATACAAAAAATCCTATTTCCCATACATTTTCTATGCAAACATACCTTCGTATGAACGTAATCTAAAGTCATACACTTTAGAAATAAAGAAACATTGTCAGTATTTTCGAAAATTCTATTCTTATCGGGGTAAAATAGCATTATAAATATCGACTTCTACGCGAGCAAAGCCACGGGCAACGGCTAGTTAGGTTTTAATTATCACTCACTTGCGTTAACGGTGAAGGAAAACATCGTGAGGAAACCTGCACACGTGAGAGGGCCTCATAAAGTTGTCGATGGTGTGTGTAGTCCGCCAACCCGCATTGCCTAGTGTCGTGGACTAAGGCCTTAACCGTTCTAATTTTGAAAAGTGGCCCGTGCCTATTTCACGAAATCTCGACATCCGATAGCATCCGATAAGTATGTCACTGTCATTTTGTTAACAATAGAAGGAGACAGCAATAGTCACCGATATGACGTTTCCATATGGTTTTATGAATAGGGGAATATAATTTATTCATGGCAGATGAAATAACTTTGACACGCGATGTTATTGATTGTTTTTATGCCAATTTATGCGTTTCCATTGAATTAGATAGAGCAAAAATTGCAGGAAAAATTTGTTTCAAAGGACAGCCTTTTATACGTTAAAACACCATTCTTTATTCAAATAATCGATATAGAATCAATCATACGGATGCCATTATAAAAAAATCTTTATATACATAAATCCAAATTACGAAGACCTCTAATGTCTAATACCTACATTTGTTGTATCAGAGGTCTAACTTAACTGGATGAAAAGCCGTACTGTAAACCTACTGACCTATTTTCCCGCTACGCAGTGTGACGTCAGTACAGCATTGCGCCATAACGCGAAGGAAAGCACAAGCAAAATTGAATCTTATACTTCACGTTATAAAGGTTAAAATTAATTAAACAAAGTAAATCTACAAATATTTTAATGGTCAAAGAAAATGAGCTCTATATCAATGAATTAAAGCTTAATTTGGAGAGAAAGAGCAATTTAAAATTGTAGTTCTTTTTAATAAATACTGCACATAGGTCGAAAGGTCAACGCAATGCGATTCTAAATTCAAATTAGGTCATGCAGGTTGAGAACACATAGGTTTCCACTAACCAGTACGGCGTAGCACTTTAAATGTTTTTTTTCTGAAGCATTATCGTCCAATCAAAATTTGTTTAGTGTTGCTGCATCGATACGTGATTGGTCGTTTACATGAATTTATATAACATCGATTTCTTTGTGAAATTGAAAACATATTTGTTTTATTATTTTTTTATGGCATATAAATCTATGCTTTTAGAAATTGCCTCTTGATTTTTTGTATTGTTTGATAACTGGTTGCCTGTTGGGGTTTTTTAAATCGAAATGAGTTTAGTTTGATCCAATCACGATTTCTCCTAGAAATTGTTTGAACTAAGTACCTACCTATAACTTGAGATATGTATTGATTAAATACAGGATATTTTTTTATACAATTTACCGAGTGCGCAAAATTTGCGGAGTGGATTTAATGTTAGTTGCCAAATGCAACCGCAGTACTAAAATATAGTTAAAAAAAAAAAACTAAAGAAAACGCTTTTGTCATCCAAACTGAACGTGTACTATGCAAAATTTCAGCTCAATCGGAAACCGGGAAGTGGGTCTTAACTTCCAAGATTTTTTTACATAGTTAGTTACAGGTGAAGCTAATAAAAGCGTTTTAAAATTCACTCCAAAACAAAATAAAAAATTGATTTTGTATGGCTAGCGCTAGTAAATTATACGTTTTGTTTTAAAGTGTATCCCAATACTGCGGTTGCATTTTGGAACAGAGAATCACTCTACAAATTATGCGCACTACATAAAAAAGTATCCTGTATTTAGAATAACCTCATGATTAGCGATGATGGATTTGAAACATTGACAGTTAACCTGGATCTCTGCTAATCCCATGAAGCCTTGTAGACTTATCATAGAGTTCCATCTTATAGTCGGATCACCACAAGCTTTGCCCTTCAATCAATTGGGTTTAACCATGGGATTGGCATAGATTAACTCGGTCAATATCTGCATAGCTGTTACAATGCTCTATTGAATATTGAATTAGAACTAATGGTCGCCTCTCAGTGGTCGAAATTCGACCATAATTTTAGCTTTCTGCACTCTCGTATATTTAATAATATTCCAAAACCCAGAGCCATTACTGGAATCAAATAACCAAATAATAATAAAATAAATCAAATAAAGATCTACAGTGCCACAAACTTGTCTGACCCGGTGACCAAAATTGGAACTAACGTCGCTACGGAACAAAAATGACTTCAAAGTCTGTTTCTCCGTCCACGCTTCAAAATGTCAGTTTTTTAGGGAGATGACATTGGTAAAAGCGACGGCAGCGGCCGACGCGACGCCACGACCGGGTCAGTTAAGTTTGTGGCACTGTACAATTTTTTGTCTGCATGTATTAATTGTATTGATTAATCTAATATAGGTAGAGGTACACTGTACATCGTTTGGCCAATAAAGATATTTAGATTTATAGATTTACAAAATTAAAATTCGGCTGGTATACTCCTTAGAGTGAGTTGAACAAAAGGATTTTTTAAAATTCATCCCCTAATTGGGTGAAAATATATTTCTACGCGAACGGAGTCGCGGGCATACTGGTGGAGTATTTTTTTTCAGTAACCTAATATATTATGTAAAAGCGGTATTGGAGACACCGCTGGGCCATAACGTGGGGGGGGGGGATGAATAGGGGAATAATTAGCAATGTGTTTGTCATTACCTGTGGGTGTACGTTCTACGAGTAGAGTTGGTTGAGCTCATCGAAATATCCTATGCCAACCAATGACATTTTACAAATAGACGAGCCATACACAAACATTAATGCACTACAAAATGGCGTAAACTTTACTATAGCTACATAGCAGTACATATACATAGGTATACAGTGCGCGAAGAAAGGGATAGAAAATGAAAGACATCATACGCCATGTCGGTTGTTAGAAAAAGATGAATATAGACATTTAGTTACGTGGCATTAGCTGCTGCATGTTCATTCTCTCAGACAGTGCAGGGTATTTACCTTGCATTTATCTTGCCAATATAGAGCGCGGGCAACGTCTATTTGTAACATGTCATTGATGCCACCGACATTTTTAGTGGTTTCCGTTACTGCTGCCGACATCGCCATATCGTGTCGTTATCGGCTGTGAAAACGTTCTATCTATGCTTGGATACCCTGAACAAATAAACGATGTACCTATTTGCAAAAAAAATTGTTTGTTGTTTTTGTGTTTTCCTGTTAAGAAATTCACAATGGCCGCCGGCGCTCAAAAGTTTGAAGAATGACAATCATCTCGCTCTGTCACATGCGATATTCATAAATCCATTTGAAATCCGACATACAATTTTTTTTTCTCCTACTTAATTTTCCAAAGTTGCCATCTTGAGAAAAATGTCTTCTCTGTTTTTGTATCTGTCCTCTTCTTATTACCTATGTCTATCATTCTAGTGTGTCTTGTTTTTGCCGGAAATAAATGATTTTTCTTTCTTTCTTCTTATTTTCCATATACAGAGTGGTTTGAGACGGGGATGTTTTTCTGTAGCTGCAACGGTAGGGATAGATGATCATTATTAACTATTATGACAACGGATAAAGTAGCTCTTACAAGTTTCCACCCTGTATGAAAAAAGGTTTTGAATTTGGAAACCTCATGTCATTGATTGGCGATTTTTTTTGTTTTTTTTTGTGGCCTATTTCTATTATAATTTATATTAATTCTCGTTTTTTTTTATGTTATAGGAAAGAAGCGGATTAGACAATATGCGGTCACTAGAACACTACTTAACAGATATTATGAGGGCAGACACATCAGACCACATGAAAGGTAAAATAAATATAAGCGAAATTAAACTTTAATAACTTGCAACAAAGTCGAAAATTAATCTGACATATTGAAGGTTAATACCACTTTATGGTGATGCAAACTGATTTCTATTTCAAGGATTTAAAGTTTAATTTATATTATTTTTATTACACACGACATCTAGCGACATCTATTAGTAGAAAACAACAAGTTGTGTACCAATCGGAAATAACAGATGGCGCTGTAATAAAAGTTGGCACGTAGCGCATAAAAAATGCAAATTGTTAACATTATCATTGTAACGCATGTGTAGCAATGAATAAATTATTTTTGTATAAACAATACTAAGTATTATGAAGAAATAATAATCGATTTTAGTAGGAAACATTTTTATAGCATACCAAGTAGGTTATATGTATGTAGGTACCTCTTTTTTGTGCATTAGATTCCTTTGGCGGAAAAGTTGCAATAATCGGGTTTTTCTGACATAAAATTCTTATTACCAGCTCGGAGTTAAGGTGGACCCGGTGGACGCTAATAAGCTCGCCCCTTATTATCGGCATTAGCGAAATGTCGATGAACATTACAGTGTAGGATTTACAGAGAGTGACTGGATGAACATTGAAAAATGGACATATTGATGGAGGGACCCATAATTATAATCATTGTTCTTATCATCATTATGGACTACTTTTACTATGGAATATCAAATAAAATATTATACTTAAAAAAAACTATAGAACACGCTTTAGTCATCCCAACTGAACGTGTATGCAAAATTTCAGCTCAATCAGAAACCGGGAAGTGGGTCAAAAGCTTCCAAGATTTTCTTACATAGTTAGTTAGTTAGTTACAGGTGAAGCTAATAAAAGCGAGTTAAAAGAAAACTGCTGTTCCTTAATAATTCAATATTACTCGACTATGGTACAGCAGATTTGTTTTTAGCGATTTTATCGTATATAATAGAATAGATCTTTATTTCATGTAAACCAGATACAGGCACTTATGAAATGTCGAGACTCTATGTGCGCGGTTCCAAATAGTAGGTCCTATGGAGAAGAACCGGCAAGAAACTCCATGGAAACTCTTTTAAAATAATAGATTACAATCTTTATCAGTACAATGTTGTGGTAAGAGCTGCGAGAATAATGTAATTTAATGTGAATAAAAATTAAAAATAGGATAATGATTTGCTTCTGAATAAGATTGCCATGGCAGTTACAAGCTGACCTACGAATATGTGTATCCATCAGTGGCGAAGGGTGAAAATTTTCAAAGGGGAAACCGTCACAAATATACCCCCCCCCCCAAACACTCACCAATAAATGTATAATTTGTCATAACACTGCCGACAAACCATTAAGATTTCGGGTACCTACCACTAAAACCGCTCATCTACCCCACTGTCTGTTGGTCTATGCATTAACCAATTTCTAAAGGGAAGCCGATGGGAATCGGGTTGTATGGACTCTTCGCCACTGGATATCCATAGTAAAAGTTGTTCATAATTATGAGTACAATAACCCGTTTTGGCTCTAAATACACTTTCTGACTACTATTATTATACTATTACTGTTATATTTATATTATTATAACTATGTTGTATTATTATATTATTATCTACCGTATATAGGACAAAACCACTTCTCCGCTCTTCTTATGACCACACCGACGCATAATATCAGCATGTTAATACTTCGTGACTTCCTTTTTAACGTCAACTGGTACAGTCAACAGAACAATCCTAGCCCTCACATTATAGTCGAATGGTACAGTCAACAAAATAGTGTTAATACTTGTAAATACTGACAAACGCAGCGTGTCGGTTAGTCAAGCGTTACTCTTGACGAGAAATAAAAAATGTTATAAATATTGTAAACTTGACATAGATTGTTTTGTTGACAGTACTCAGTAGCAATGGTTAGCGTTCACAAAGATGTACACGTTACAAATTATATACATAGTATACTAGATGTGATTAATATAATATAATAATTTTTGCATTGAAAGAGGTCCATCCGTTTTTTAGTTACGATGCCACAGATAGACACACTACAAATTATCACACGTCTCCGTTTTGTCGTGGATTAAAAACACCTATACCTACTCCGTTCGAAATAACATTAGAAATTTAAATAACTCCATTTACACTTTATTCAACCGATTTTGACTTCTATTACGTTGGTGACATGACAAATTACAGCTGCAGTAAATATTTGTTATCTTAAATACGTTTTTGCTTTTAATGCCATCCTTATGCGTACGGAATAGAAGTCAAAATCGGTTGAATACACTGTAAAAGGGTTTGTTAAACGTGTCTAATCTTATTTCAAATGGAGTATAGGTACTAGAGATGTAAGAGCCTATTTTGATCCTAAAACAGTCCTAAACACTCTGTTTTTATTTGATACCAACATCAGCATAAAAAAAGCGATTAAGCTTTATCGTATATCCCCATTTTAGCCGTTTTTAGCTCAGCAGCAACCTGTGATTAAGGTTTCCGTTATGAACGTCACCGCCATAAACTTTTATTTTAAAGTAAACATCGTTAAAATACATGATATTGCGGTCTTTGTGATATTGTATTATGTTTTTGAGTAATTTGTCGTTGTGTTTTGTTGAAAATTATGTTATGGTAATAAGGGTCGTCCGATAACCACGTCAGGGGCCCTACCACCAATTCATAAAGCAGTATTATTTTAATATTACTTCAGTGTGGGAAAGAGATGAAACTCTACAGGACGTATAGCTCCATCTCATTCCCGCACTGAAGTAATATTAAAATAATACTGCTTTTGAATTAGTGGTAGGCCCGCAGGTTCGAACAGGGGGGGAGGGGAAGGGTTAATATCACGATCAGTGGCGTACTAAGGCCCAAGTTCACCGACAATGTAACAGACAATTAGAGCAAAATCAGCCGTTTAAACCTGAATTTTTGTATGGATAATCGGCTGATTAGATTTTTAACATCTGATAAATTGTCGGTGGACATGGCCCTTCGTGTTTTATTTTCATGTTTGTATTTGACCACCTCACCCTAAGACTTAAATTAACTAATACTAGTGGTCGTCCTGTGGTCGAAATTCGACCATAATTTTAGCTTTCTGCACTCCATATAAACTTCAACTATGCCAAATCTCACACTCCCTCGTGCGCGCAATAGCTTAAAAAGGGGTACAAAGTTTTGTCTTCAAGTATTAATATATAGATTAAAGTTTTTATTATTTAATACTTAATTTATTAGGGTAGGTAATGTGTTTTTGTCTTTTTGGAGTGCTCGCCACTGATCACGATTGTTCACCATGTTGTGAGAATCACGTGCATATTTTTGTGTGACCACAGGATATCCTGAACGAGCAAATTAAAATAATTAAATGTGTTTAAAAAGGAACATAACAAGAATATTTAGCTCTCATACGCTTTCTAACCTCTTTGTCTTTCAGTTTATAAACTTGTAACCTTCATATCTGCCCGAAAACTTTACAATACTGCTTCAAGTACCTACAGCAATACTAAATTCACAATCCTGAAAATATCACCAAGATATTACTGTTAGTGTTACTGTTAGCCTGTATCATACCACTGCTGGGCAAAGGCCTCCCCTCTTGAATTCCATGCTGTTCGATCATGTACCAATGATGACCAGTCCTTGTTGAATGTGTCTACTGTCTAGTTCATTCCGCCATCTCTTTGGCGTCGCCGTCAACCAAGATAATTAAAAAAAAAAACTCGAGATTTCGGAAAGGGGGTATAACCAATGGGGAGGGTGGGAACAAGCTCACGTCGTATCACTAAGGGAGGGGGGCTAAAAGTGTCCTAAAAAATCTGACGTGGTTAAAGGACCGACCCTTTAATAATGGCATAGCGGTTGATAGATTGTACTCGAAGATCGAAGATTCTCATTCCAGAATTACAACTGCGCTCTAGCCACATCTAGTGGCATATGCTCTTGCGCAGCTTACGCAACGCTGCGACAGCCTTCGTGCTGACCTTGAGTGTTTTGTTAACCAATTACCTGGCCAGTGCGCTGAAATGTTACTGTTTTACATATATACGTATCATTTTACATACGAACACACTGACAAAGACATATTTTATGATCTATACAGGATAATTTTTATGTAGTGCGCATAATTTGTAGAGTGATTCAGTTTCTGTTCCTAAATGCAACCGCAGTATTGGGATACACTTTAAAACAAAGCGAAAATTCGACTAAGTATGGGGGACACGCATAATTTACTAGCGCAAGCTATACAAAATCATATTTTTCTTTTGTTTTGGAGTGAATTTTAGTAGGTACTGCGGTTGCATTTGGGAACGGACACTGAATTACTGCAAATTTTGAGCACTACATAAAAAAATATCCTGTATTTTGTAGAGTAGAGTTGAGTAGATATGAAAGCCTATGTAGAGAAGAAAACGTTAAATATATTACAAATCTCTTTGCCATTTCTATGAGCTTTGGAGGTCTGATATTGATTTTAGGTTTATTCATAGCCAGAGAATTAATAAACCACATCTTAGGATTTTTGCTAAATTGTTGAGATTCGTTGTGAAAGTAAGAATAGAATAGTATAGAATAGAATAATATTTATTTGCATAAAAAACATGGTACAATTAAAGGTCTTATAGTTAACATGATCGTGGACTACAATTATATTATTATTAGAATTATTTTTATTTAGAAAGAGAGAAATCATAGAGACAAATACAGGATGCTAGACATCGATGGATGCAAGTGATATTGTAACGAAATTATATACCATGGATTCAGTACATGATTCTGGGCTCATCAGATTTAGAATTTCGGATGTTTTATTTTTTTTAAATACGACTTTTTTCGCTTTTTTTAACTAAAAAATCTGCAAACAAAATCGTTATTTTTTTTAAGACCTACGCTTATTTCTTAGCCAGAAATCGCGAAAAAAAATCAGCTGTTCCATACAGTGAGTTGAGTAATATTGAATTCATTCTATGGAACAGCTTATTTTATTTTCGATTTTTTGTGACTCCTCTCTTTCTTGTCACATCATGTGGCACTTTGTGGAAGCTTGTGGAACCTTTTTCCCCCTTTCCGTGCAGCACAATAGGTAGGTAAAAAAAAATTGTGGGGAAAAACCATATTCACGTAATTATAATCATTTTCCCAATCCAGTTAATTAATCTCTGAAATACCAACTCATGATATACTTATCAACGGCGGAAGTTTTAAAACCATAGAGTAGAAACGGCGGGAAGTTTTATTTTGTTTTACATTTGGTTCGAACGCATGTTTGAAGTATTGAATGAAAAATCGTGTCCTGTATTGATACGTTTTTTTCTGGACTTTTTTAAAGTGATTATACACAGTGGGCCGTTTGGATGTCGTTTGACGTACAGTAATAGATAAAAGGACAATTATTTTTTTTGTATTGCGAAGCAATCTAAGCGAAGCAATGGGCATGAAGAAATTCTCTTCATTCAGCATGAACCCCTGCACATTGGAGAATTCGAAGAATTCGGTACCTAGTTAATTTTTTTGGTGGGGACTTATTTTATAAATAATTATTTACAGCAATTTATTTAATTATTTTCCAAGCAGTAATATTTTTTAATCAATTTTCAGACATTTGCCGCTGATGACGTCACAAAGTAGTCTTAAGAATTCGATCTCTTTCCCACACCAGCCAAGATGTGCCACCAAACACTAAAGTTTGACGTTTATTGCTAACTATCAAGCAATACACATAAGGTGTTTTATTACTGTACTTTAGATTTTATAGACATTGGAAATGTACATACTACCTACTTTGTGACGTCATAAGCAGCAAAACATAATTGATTAAAAACCAAGCACCAGCTTGGAAAACAAAATTATTGAAATAAGTTGCACACTATTTTATATGTAGTAAAAAATAAATGTGTACTTACTTAAAACTTCTCCCTTTCTTCTCTTCTTATTTTCTTTCTAGTCTTCCCTTTTTTCTTTTTCAAACTTTTTTCTTTTTTTTACGCATATAATAAATACCTAAAAAATGTTTACTTACATAATTGCTCATGCTTGAAAAGTATCAAGGTTCGTATCGAGGCTGACTGACCGTCACGGTAATCACGACACAAGCTTGTAAACATAAACGATTCAATTTTAACAGTTAAAAATGTGTACAATGCGTAGTATGCTTTCAAAGTCACTTCATTTGACAATTGGAACAACGCAATGAACATTCTTGAACTGTCAAAATTGGATCGATTCCGATTATGATCGTGTATCGAAATTACCCACACAGTAGGCAATACCATCAAGAGATGAACATTTTTTTTAATAACTTTGTTCAATAAGGTTCAAGTATTTAGCTTTTTTTTTTTTTCTATACTTTGTCGACTTTGGCATCGGCATCGCTTAGACATATCATTCCTCTAAAATTGAAAAATAGAATAGAATAGATATTGCCGTCGATGTAGTTGGGATTATTGATGTGATAACCGAACAGGACGGAGCCTATTTAGTCTCTCTTGAACAATAAGTATGACCTATATTGAGCCCATTTCAATAGTCATTGGTGGATAACTGATTTTTAAAGAACAAGTATAATCTGATGAACATCGAGAAGTCATAGAAAAATATATAACCAGAGAGTATAGGTATTGCAATGCAACCGCACGATTCGCACGTGACATTTCAAAAATAGGTCAAAAATACATCATTTGAGTGTCTCTTAATAGATTGAAAGATAAAATAAAGCTAATAAACTCTAATATCAATGCAAAATAACCACTGAGACGTCTCCTGACATTTTCTCATTTGGCTCGCTAGTCTAAATCTAGTTAAAAATAACTATATGCTACTAAAACCGTCGCCTACCGCGTGACTTACCACCGCGCTTAGAATTTCCATGACAACCGACGAAAATAAAAATGCATGTATTTCTATTCCTCTAAACTAGAAATAGAGACATTCTATAATAGCCGCATTATTCTTCTAGTATTATACTACCAAATAGAAAAGGTTACGTCATCGAGACTTTTTGGTAGAACTCATTCTAAATTCAAAATAGCCGGTTAATCGATAACAATCGAGTGGGAATCTGTGATGTACACTGTCAGTAGGTGAGCGCGCGCGAACGAAGCGCATGCGTCTGTAACTTTTTAAAATATACGAAATTAGAACCGTGGGTGTTGCGTGTTCGGTCTATTTTTATAAAAAAAATATTGCGCGGGCCGTTTGGAGTGCAGTGAACTCTGTTACAAAAATTGTGTTTTTTTTTGTTGTGCTAAGAAAAGTGGATATTAAATTCGATTTTTTTTATATTTTTTGGTAATTGGGTAAATTATTTTTATTTTAAATTTTTATTTCTAGTCTTGGTAGTGATTATGAAATAATTATCGATTTGTAAGTCGAGGTGAGGATGTAACATTTTTCCTTTGCCTTGAAACAGTAATAAATTAAAATGGCATTCACCTGCTTCAGGTGTTCATATCAATTCATATTCATAGTCAAAACAAAACTTAAAAAATATTGTCTAATAGAAAAAAGCGTGTTACGAAACTATTTTTAAAAATAAATCGCGTTTTCACGCTGGATTGTTTGTTTTTTCGCGCGTACTCCCAGAGACATTTCGTGTTTGTTTTATTTATTTGTTCTTTTCTAGCGCACTATGACCATGTTCACCGTCAATTTAACAGATGATTAAAATTAAATCAGTCTATTACCCATACAAAAATTCATGTTTAAACGGCTGATTTTCATCTAAGCGTCTGTTATATTGTCGGTGTACTTGGTCCCATTGTTAATTGTTATTTGGCTCTTCTTTATTTGAAAAAGTTTAACTTTTAGTAATAGAGTCAACGTTGTATATTTTTTCTTTTTTAATAAATCTTTCATTTCATAAGGATTCAGACTGAAATACAGTAAGGAACTAATAATACAGGCTGTACCTATATTTAAAAAGAAAATCTTTTAGAGAAAAGATCTGAAATTACGAAAAATAAAAATACCACCCAAGTAATTTAATATTGGTTAGTCTCATAGTAAAACTTGTTCAAAATGATGAGTACCTACAAATATAAGCAGGTGTTCTGTTTAAATAGACACTTATATAATTAATACTAATTTAGTATATTATTGTGAATAATAATAAATCTTTCGGCTTTACCCTAATTATTGGAAAAATCGTATGAACTAAGACAGTGATCACACGTGTAAAAAAATCATCTTTCTGAAAGATTAAATGTCATTTATTGTGTATACAACGTGTATCAGAAATGCGTCGTCATATTTAAGGGTGTGGATCAGACCATCAAACTGAACAACTTTCCCAAAGGGACAAACCATAGGACAAACAGTAATCGAAATAAAAATAAAATAAAAAACACGATCTCGGTGTTGGTCCCATAGAGAAAGTTGTTCAGTTTGATGGTCTAATCCACACCCTTAAATATGACCATGGATTTCTGATACCTACACGTTGTCTTTACATTGTAGTAATTTTAAAATACATAATAATTAGTCGCGCAGTTGTAAGCTTCAGAGTAATAAGATAATCAGCTAATCACTAAACGTAATTGTTAAACAAGAGTTAGTCAGTTAATGACAATTGCTTTGCATTTAAATAATTATATTTTGTAGTTGTTCTGTAGTTAAGTACTCACGTACAGTCACCGTCAGATCACAGTCAAACTTGGTCGTAATGAGCGGTGTTCCAGTAGTCATTTATAGTAATCTTTATCTCTCGCTAGATGGCGTTGGCAACAGTTTTGGTAACAGTAGTATGGTATGACCATATATGTAATAATCTCTATGGGTATGACCGTAGACATTCTGCGTTCTCTTGTTTATGGGAAGTGGTGCGTCCGTTTTTTTATAAATTTATTACTTATAGTATACATTAGTAGGATTTTCATTTCTTCTTGATTTTGTATATTAAAAATTACAGCTAATGATGTAAAGAAAATGGACCGTTTAATTTCGTTTTTATTTATCTGCTTTAATAAAGGGGTAACTCAAATTGAGTTGGATGGAAATTAATGAGCATAATTATTAGTAAGTAAATATTCCAAAATACGTAACCAACATAAAGATAATAATTATTAAGTACCTACATAATTTTTCAGGATATTGTATTTTTTAAATATTAGCGAACTATTTAAGTTCGCTGAACGAAGATTTCCGCTGCCATGAAAAAGTTTTTATAGTAAATAGAAATACCTACCAAAACTTACGCAAGCGCCATCTCTTGACGATGAAAGAGCTAAGCTGACAATGCCTACTAGAAAACTGTACATTACGATAAAAGTCGGGAAAAATAAACCTTGGGTGTTTACAGTACCTTCATCTCTGCCTAACCGTTCAAGAAATACAGGTATTATCTCAGTATACTCCTACGCATATATTTCGGCACGTGTAACCCGCTTATTACATAATTTAGTCTGGCAACCCTGTTCTCGGTATTTGGATTTTCTTCGAATCCACCCCGAATATAATTTAATAACATAGGTACGAATTTTGTCTGTTATATTTCATCTGTTATAATGATCTCGAAGGAAATCATATCGAAATCGAGTTTGTAATTCGAGCGCTTTTTCGACTGTAAATTCGCGCAAATCGAAAGTGAAAGTGAAAGTTTATTTCAATTAATGCTAAAATTACGAGATTCAAGTAAACAATTTCGATTTGCAAGATTTTAAAGTCGAAGAAGCGCTCGAAGTGCAAACTCGATTCCTAGATGATCTCGTAGTAAACGAGAATTGCCCTCCTGGTCAAAAATGATTTTAATTTGGGATTGAAACCGATACGAAGAAGAAGAACGGAAATAATAATCAAAATTCGAATTTGAACTCAGTCCTGCCTTCTAGGCAAGCGTTCAATCACTTAAGGCGGTCATCTATAAACTACGTCACACTAATTTCGTGATTTTTTGACCCCTCCGCCGTCCTTGTCACAATTGATCACATTTGTGAGACCCTAGTGTGACGTCACATATTTTGCAATTTTACATCTAGAAATTAAATTATAACAGCAGTTCTGAAATGTGATTTATTTCTGTTTAAATTATTTTTTAATATGATATTAAAATGTGACATCACGAAACTTAGGACACCTCCCACCCCTTGTCACATAATGTCACACTTCATCGACGTCACTTAGCTATCATAGGCGAGATCAAAAAGATAAATAAATAAATAAATAATAAAACTTTTTATTCGGACAGCAAGAGACACAATACACACAATTAAACAATAAATAAAATAAGAGTGGGTACAAGAAAAAACAATAAAAAGCAATTAAATAAAGAAAGACATCATATTGTACAACACGGGGCATGTATCTCACGGTTGCCCAAAAAGGTACCCAAAGATAGATTATATTTATCATCAGCACGAACTATTCACATGTATTTTTCCTAAAGTGATGCTCCCAATCAATAGAGATATCAATCGTGTCAATCAGAGACCAATACAGTTACGATCTGTCATGCGTATACAGTAAAATTTACGTCTCAATCTAAATACATAAATTATTTTTAAAAAAGTTGCTGTTCCATACAAATAATTTAATAGTACTCGGATATATGTATGGAACAGCAGATTTTATTTCGCGATTTTAGAGTTCCATAGTAAAAGTTGTTCATAATGATGAGTAGATATAATAAAGGTATCGGGACTAGAAAAGTCTAGTACGTAATAGATAGAGTGATTCAAGAGGAAGGTTTATATGTATAATTTATATATTATTTACTAGAAGAGGTAGGGTACTAAGCCCCTTTTGTCACTGCTACCTGCGAAGATCTATTGTGACGCCTCTCGTTTCATTACAGCACTTCCTCCAGCCGTAAGTCAATGATGAAGTTGACTATGTTCTTGGGGTGGAGGGATTTATTCTCATCTGGTGAGGTGCCCTCCCAGGTGCTGGCTTCTAGTGTGGTGTACCACGTCACACTCGCATAGGATATGTATGGGCGTCTCATCCTTTTCGCGACAGAATCCACAAAAAATATGTATAATACTGTCATATTTAATGTAAGGATAGTAGAGAAACTGCACTCATGCGAAGCCGTGGACGGGTCGCTAGTTAATTTATATAAATATCTAACTTTATCTGATGAAGGGAATGCTAAAATACTATTACATAATTCCTATACTAAATGAGATATTTTTAAAAATCAATCTACGACGACTCTCGTTTCGGACCAGTCTATCAAAAGATGTTGCACATCTTCGATAGCTCCACAATTTTTGCAATCAGTCATAGGTTACAATATAATACACTTTATTGCACACCAGTAATAGAAGAAAAGATACAGTAATTAGAAAATGAAATGTACAAAGGGCGGTCTTATCGCACGTGGCGATTTCTACCAGACAACCTTAGGATGGACAGATTTGCAGGTTAAAAGAGGGGGGTAGTTCACGGTGTAACAATAATACCTAGAAAATAATTTGGTTCATAAATACTATATAAAACATAATAATACATAACAATATTATGTCTACATTATATAGGTGCTTACAGATACAGCTAAAATAAATAAGATACAACATGATAATTATATAATTAATGAATCCAAAACTCTACCATGATACCTATGCTCAGCTTATACTTGAGTGACAAATGTCACAGAGTAGCGGACAATACTATTGGGCAACAAGCCTTGACATGCTGTAGTTTATTAAAAAAACTGTGACAAAAACAATGCACAGTGTTTTTGGGTTGAGGTGAAACAAAAAGCTAGCTCTATGATGCCGTACTTGTTTATTTAAACCTCAAATTACATGGGAACACCTAGGATTTAGACTGTAATCTTTTTTCTAAGCAAAAACCAATAAATTAATCTGTGTAGCGAGCGATTGTTTTATAGTTGTGGTGTTATCCATTACCATCATTCAATAAAGAGGGATTAATTTCAAAATGAATTTTAAATTAAATTTTTCGGTAATTTTTTACAAGGAAATACGACAATCCGCATCTACTTGTAAAAGTCAAAGTCAAAGTTGATGTTGATTACCATTTTAGTTACGCGGTAGACCTCTGTTTAAATGCCTATACTGCTGTATTTGCCATAAAGTTATTATTACTAGAGTAATAATAACTTTATGGTATATGCTTAGATACAGATATTTTTTATATAGTGCGCATTGCGCGAGTGATTCAGTCTCTTTTCCTAAATGCAACCGCAGCATTGGGATACACTTTAAAACAAAACGAAAATTCGACTTAGTATGGGGGACACGCATAATTTACTAGCGCAAGCCATACAAAATCAAATTTTTATTTTGTTTTGGAATAATTTTAGTACTGCTGTTGCATTTGTGAAAGGACACTGAGTCACATCACCTGCAAAATTGTTCACTACATAAAAAAAAATCTGTATAAGCAGCAGTGGCGAAGAGACCATACAACCCGATTCCCATCGGCTTCCCTTTAGGAATTGGTTAGTGCATAGACCAACGTAATGTTATATTATTTACTCATCCAACTGACAAAAAAAGGCTTGTTATTCAGTTAGATCGAGCTCTTCCAGACATGACTATATATATAAATTACAAGAGACGGTATGGATTTTTGTCTTGCAGCATTTTTTTTGGGACGGCTTCCCCTTTTAAATCTGTCACCCTTCGCCACTGATAAGCAGCCTTTTTTTTATAAAAATATCATAACTGAAATAGACCGTATTCTAGTCTTTTCCTCTTAGTTTTTAGTTTACACACTGTGTCCACGTTTTCTTCTGTACCCTCTCCAGTCGCAGGTCTGCTGGCTGAAATTTCTTTTGAAATAAGCAGTACCTTTGTACTTCAGTGTTTCTTATACTATGTATTTTTCTTTTTGTTGTGTGTACATAAATAATAAAATTAATAAATAGACTGAAAATATATTATCCTATACACCTGACAGTATTAAATTGGCGACACGATACTAATATTTAGTGTAAACACAGAAGCAGAAGTGTGGCAAATGGCGACCTTGAGGCTTGCGAAAGGTAGAGAAAAAGTAACATTGTTAGTATACGCTACCCTAGACGTGATGAGTATAAATAAGTTCAATGATTGATATTATGATATATAGCAATTTTTATATTTCTATCTTCATGTTTAATTTATGCATTAGAATATGTAAATTTATTAAAAAAAAAAATAGTTACCAACGTTTTTAATCTGAGCCAATAAGTATTATTTGCACACCAAGATATTTGGTAGACTTTGATGGAATTTTATTATTTTATTTTGTCAACTTTTACTTACTCATATTCTTGCAAATAAAAAAAAACATTAATAAGAGAGGCTCGTAGCTACATAGCTACCAAGCCGATCAGTCGATCGAGGAGGTTAAGAACCGCTTGCTGCTGTCAGGCTTTGAATGGGTGGCCGTATCTATGAACATCGAGACCCCTCCGTGCCTCGGAAAGCACGTTAAGCAAATACTGGACTAACTAGTCCCAGTTGTCATACGAATACCTATGACAATCGTTCTGGAGTCAGCAGCCCAAAACATCTGACAACCGCTAACCGGTCTAACCTTAGTCAGATGGCACTCCGTGTAAAATACTGATATTCATTCGCACTTAGAGTGAGAGTAGACCCCAACTTAGTTGGGAAAAGGCTAGGCAGATGTGATTCATTAATAAAAACAGTGCGTTCAAGTTCAGTATGAAAGGCAAGCGTTCAACCGCTAAGCTATATGTGAGGCCACCAAATAGGCCACCTAATAATTTAAGTGTCGTTGCACCTGTGGAAAAGGCGACGGATGATACTATCTCTGTCTTAGCTGGGCAGTCGTCTTTACAAAATCCGCATTGGTGATTGCTGCTAAATGCACACTTAACACGTTCCGGGAAACTTGACTATTTGCAAATGTCATGATAATGACACTTCAAAATACCATACATTTTATCATACCGACTACAGCCGTACTACCATATTACTTCTTTTTTCTGATACGTTGAATACGCCCACAGACGCTTAGCATGTAGTTGTTTTGGTGCATAAGCACTGCGTATGTGTGTGTTGAAAAATGACTCGAAAATAATTTGCCGTGACATCTACGAACGAATGAAGTCGCGTGATGTGATACTAGATCATGTGCTTCCTAGGAATGTTATGGGCAAGCAACGGCTATCGACGGTTTGCCAAATTACATGGAATAAAGTTCACCGCACTTAGCCGTACTGTCACGTAACGATATACCGAGATAACGTCGAGAGGCGGTTTATCGCGGAAAGTGTTAAGATGTACGCGTTTAAAGCTACGGTTTAAGGCTCACCGCGCCGTGGTGATCACATCGTAATCAGGGAACCCGCCCAGCAAGTTTGTCGTTCTCTAACACAACAAATATACTGTAACATCTCCCACGGGGCATTCGGACGAATGTATTTACTAGTATATATATATAGGTAGATATATAAGTCACCGTGTAATGTTTGGCAGTCAACGTAACGTTGCGTCATTTTGATATTGCAATAGATTACGCTACATATCAGCGTCAAAGTCAGCCAGAATTTATTCATTTAGGATTATAAGAATTTATGAGAAGTTGTGTCAACGTCAATGATTTTAATTGGATAAAAAAGTTTTTATTGTCGCGTTTGTTCTTAGGGGAGAGATCTTCCAAACTTTCGATCAAATCAGGTCGTTGGCATAATCCCTCTTTGTGTCCTCTTGCAAACGTAAGCTGCACCCACATAAATAAAGGGCTTCTTTTAGAGTAAGTAATTACTAGTATTCAATTCGCTTTGGGAACAAATCTAATCAATTTAGGGATAAATTCCAAAACCGTTTTCAAATAATGTTTATGGATACTAAAAATGCACCTAATAACCTAACCGTCAAAAACTCCCGACTCTAACTAGAAAAAGAGTTGTAACTTTTGAACGGCTGAACAGATTTTCATGAAACATAGATAAGATGATACCAGATTAAATAAGCTTTCAATAAAAAAAACTGCATTAAAATCGGTTCATCCGTTGTGGAGGTGCGATGCTACAGACAAATACACACTAAAAACTTATAATACCCGTCTTTTTTGTCGAAGGTTAAAAAGTGTGTCATTTACCATAAATAAAGTACCAAGTACGTGAACCAAAAATTTATGTGTATCGTGTTTATTCATCGTCATAGATAGACAATTGAGAGCGTATCCTAAATATGTTTTTCGTTACGCAATAGTGATGTGCACACTCGATTCAAAATTCGAATACGTTAGCGCGGTCAAGGCTAGCTCTAATTGCATTTTTAAATTATCTTGCTATTGTTTATATGATTTTTATCGATAAAATAAGTTAAATTCTTTCTCATTCATGGCCATGGTCAGTCATTTTGCGGTGTAAGTATTACATACATACAAGATTAATCTTTTTTGTGACCTTGAGTGAGCCAGCTGAGATAAGCCATGCCAAAAGTATAACGGTGGGTAAAAGTCGATACAATTGTTATAGACAAAAACAGGTCAGCGGTTATTATGTAGATCTGAACACTGCAAGCGATGAGGAATAGGACCGAGTTCACCCGACAGCTCCCGATTAACCCCGAGTAGTGCCGAATGTTGAGAAATTTTTTGATCTTAAGAGTGTTATCGTTAAAAAATGTCAATAAACATAAAATCGGGGTTTTTTAAGGTTAAATTACTACTAATTGGCATGAGTTTATTAAAAACTAATTTTAGTACCACATTAGGCATATCTTATTGTATTTGTATAGAATAAAAATTGAAAAATATTTTTAATTATCAAAATAAAAGCTTATTTTGAACTCATGTTTTTGTGATTTTATGGGAAGACTGAATTTCGGAATGAAATTATGAATGAACAATGAGCCGTGGAAGTCTGGAAAAAATACGTAGAAAAAGGAAAGATACCGTTATTGTTATTGTATAATGTATGTACTTGAAACATTAATAAAAAAAAAAAAAAAAAAAAAAAAAAAAAAAATGTCTCTAAGCGATTATGAGATTTTTCTCTTGTGATGACATGCAGGATGGCATATTCTACGCAATTTAGATTTTAAGTGCAGGAGAGCTAAATATTGTGTAAGAACATTTTGCATCACGATTCGAATCAAATTTTTATTGCCGGTTGGTATTTCGAATTGACACACGATAATAAACGAGTAACTTATTAACAGGAGCTGTGAACATGATTATAGGCATCAGCCATCAGCCATCGATGTCTATAGATACGCTCTGTCATACAAAGGGAAGCTAAAAAAATGAGACGTATTTTTTGAAGACGTCAAATTCTAAATTCAACAATGTTCGAATTATATTTAAATAGAACAGCGATACATGCACTAATGGAATAGCTACTGTTATTATATATTTTTTATTCAATACACAAATTAATAATAATTATTGTAAACGGCATTTGACTAGTGATCAATCACTCTTTTTTTCTGACAATGGTGTACCCATAGAGATAATACATAGTACCTGGTGTACCTGACACGTCTCACTTTTTGAGTTCACTAAGCATATCTATAGACATCGATGACTAGAACCATAGAGGTTATGAATACTCTAAGACTAGAACATGTTCACAGCTCCTATAATAAGTTATCTTATATCAATTCTTCAAATATCAACCGACAATAATAGTGGGATTCGAATCGAGATGCGAGATATTCTAACAGAATAGTACTGTTATGCTAATGTGTTTTTTTCGGAGAATTTTCTTTGTCAAGCATTGCATTCGGTATTACTGTACGTGTGTTTTAGTATAAATTAAATCACGTCTGTCGATAGTAAATAATCGTAGACTATCACTAGAGATAACAAATGATTATCTATGATTCGTCATAATGCCATTGTGCTAGTACACTTTAAAAATAATGTTTTTATACTTGCGAGTCTAGTTGACCCTTGGAATTTCTTGATTCTAAGTTTATTTTTTCTACTAATGTATATAATTATTATTTCTTCTTTTTTGTTACACCTATTGAAAGATTGAATCCGATTGAATCACTAAATGGTAACAGATTGTTGCACACAATATACCTGAGATAATTTAGCTCAACCACAGATTGTAACTGTTACTTATAGCTCAGGGATCATTATTTTGTAAACAAAAAAAAAATTTTTAGGACCATGATTATGATTATGATGAATTATTATTACGTACGTGTAAAGAAAAATTTGTACCAGTTTTTAAGCATATTGCGCGCACGGAGGAGTGTTAGATTTGGCATAATAGTTAAAGTTTAAATGGAGAAAGTGTGCAGAATGCAAAAATTATGGTCGAATTTCGACCACTGGGCGACCACTAGTAAAGATTAATAGCTAATAATGATATTATTTTATTAAATTAATAGATATTATTTATCTGACTCGTCGATGAATCGTTTTCGATGAAGAGACAATAGATGTATCGAGTTTCGATATGACGTAGACAACCCATTTTCTGCAGGTGATGCCATTTTTTCTCAATTAGGTAATTGACAAGAATATAATATTCTTGGTAATTGATTTTATTTTGTCTATGCAATATTTAATATCCACTTTTCTCAATTCCCAATGTGTTAAGTTACAGTGAGTGTTGTTAACATGTGTTTTTGAGTGAAAACGAATATATTTTGTGATTGTGTCGAAATAATCGTGGAAAATGATCAACGAACACATGGTCAGCAATATGGCCTACTATGGTAAGTTCAGTGAACATCCTCTACAATCAGATTACTAATATATATATTTTTTATTTCTTTTAAGAAAAAACATTGCCCCTCTCTAGGATTTCTCCTGTATCGAGGGTACTGTTTACAAACATACATGTCACATGCACACACAACCAGACCCAACGAAACAACTATCTGTAGATCATACAAATACTTGTTCCGTGCGAGGATCGAACCCGCGGCACGTAGCGCAGAAAGCTAATCGCTTAGCCACTGCGCCAACCGTGTCGTCAATATGGACGCTTACGGTATTTTTCTCGGATACACAACAATTATAAAATGTTATTATCCTGGGACATCGGATTTACGTGGTTTTATCAACGCAGAAACCGAAACCGGTATGACCAATACCTGTATTTCTAAAGGTATTTCTCGATTAAAACCTTTATTATTTTTACAGGAATTTTCAGAAAAAAGCTGTAACTTTTGAACGGCTCAAAAGATTTTCATGAAACATAGCTAAGATGATATCCGATTAAAGTAGGTTTCGATAAAAAAACTGCATTGAAATCGGTCTATCCATTTTGGAGCTACGATGCCACAGACAGATACACAGATACTCAGATACACACTACAAATTTATTACAGCCCCGTTTTTTGTCAGGGGTTAAAAAATAGAAGCCTCTGTATCTTTTGACACTCTCTTGTTATGGGCGTAGCTAGGAAGAAGCACAGGGAGGCATGACCCACTATAGAATTACTATAAGTGTCCCCCCTCAGAAAAACTGGTAACGCTTAATGTGATAAATTCACAAAGATTAAATACTAAGCGTAGATAGGACGAAACAGAAGGGGGGCAGGGCCCTCCCCAAAATGTATAGTGTACCTGTGTACCCCTGCCCCCCCGCTCTGTCGTTTAGTTCCTCAGTAGAAAAGGGAAGACCAAGACCAAGTTCCCTTAGTTCCTTCTCCTTTCCCTCCCTTTTTCCTAACACCATCCTAAAAGGTCGGCAACGCATCGGTGACTCCTCTGGTGTTGCGGATGTTCATGGGTGGCGGTGATTACCATCAGGTGAACCGCAAGCTCGCGCCCTATATTATAAAAAATCTGTTAACAGTTTCATAATAATTATGTTATTTAGGTCGAGGAGGGTCGAGGTGGGTCGAGGTTTATAAATATCGAGTTGGTGTCTATTGGACCTTCAGTTCATACAAATGCAAAGGTATAAGCCGTTGAGAAGTGCTTCAACAAGGTAGAACCTGTACCTGACCCCCTTGTGCCACACCCTAGAAAAAATTGCTAGCTGCGGCCATGATTTTTTCCCGGATTTATCCTAGAATAAAGGACGTCTGGGGTGCGTCCAGGCGGGGGTTTCCACACCATTCATGAAACCAACCAACATAAAATTACCAACAACAACTACCTATGTAAGATAAAAAATAATTCTCACTGACTTTAAGCTCCAATATCCGGACTTTTATGTATTTTTGTCCTGAATTCATGATTTTATTGATGGCAGCCCCACGCTCATGTCTCTCAGTCGTTATATTTACGACATTTGCGGAGACAAAGTGGGTGAAGTTATCTTTGTTAAAACTGGTGGCGTGCAATCATTACCAACGACAAATCTACCTACGTAGGCAGAAATAGCGCGCTGTTAAAAAAAATCTAACAAAATACTTAATCTATGGAAAATAAGGCTCTTCGAAATTCAAAAGCAAATTACAAGTGCATGCACCATAAAGCAACTTATTTTTGTTCGACGCAGCGCTTTTAGAACGCAATAAACGTCAATATATACTTCTACATCATAACACCTTACTTCTAGGGCGTAAGCAGAACTGTAGCGAACAAAACTGCGTCAATACAATCTTTAATACCTCAGCTAGGTCGTATTTAGGTCAACCGGGCTGTAGTGTCCTACATTGGGTTGTCATGACAACCGGCGCCATCTTGCGGTTGCTATGGTTACGCGCATGCGCTAACGGGGTTGATAGGCGTGTCTGATACAAGATGTACGTAGCTTTTAAAGGGCAAAGTGGACTTTGGTGGTCACTTGAAGGTACTTTGCTGCGTTTTTATGCAAATATATCGATGGAAATAGGTGGATATAGAATAGAATAGATCTTGATAGAATACTTAGATCTTTATTTCATGTAAACCAGATACAGGCACTTATGAAATGTCGAGACTCTAGGTGCGCGGTTTCAAATAGGAGGTCCTATGGAGAAGAACCGGCAAGAACTCCATGGAAACTCGTTTAAACAATAGATTACCTACAATCTTCATTAACTACAATGTTGTGCTGAGAGCTGCGAGAGTAATGTAATTTAAAGTAAATAAAAAATAAGAATAGGATGATAATGATTTGCCTGTGAATTATACAGCTGACCAGTCCCGCCAGACGGCACCCGTTCACGAGCATAACGCATGCGTCAGTATCACTAAGCTCAACCATAATTAAGGGAACTCTATAATATTATATGCCAATCAGTACTATATATTATCTCTATGATGCCAATGGACTTCGATATTGAATTGTTTTAAATATTTTAAAGACTAAATTTGATGATTGGGAGTAAAAAAAGATCTATGTCTATGCGTCAGATAGTCGTATCAATATATGGGACTCACCATCAGAACTGGTCAGCTTGTAACTACCATGGCAATCTTATTCAGAGGCAAATCATTATTATCCTAGTTGATCCTAGTCTTATTTTTATGCACATTAAATTGCATTATTCTCGCAGCTCTTACCACAATATTGTACTGATAAAGATTGTAATTATTTGAAAAGAGTTACCATGGAGTTTCTTGCCGGTTCTTCTCCATAGGACCTATTATTTGGAACCGTGCACCTAGAGTCTCGACATTTCATAAGTGCCTGTATCTGGTTTACATGAAATAAAGATCTATTCTGTTCTATTCCGTGATTCTTTGATTTGATTTGTAAGTCCGTCATTTCAAAATTGTTTAAATAGGTAGGTAGACAATTGTCAAACTTTCATCGATTTAAACAAACGACAAAAGGTTACGACATTCTAATCAATGCGTTCACTCAGTTGTTAAATAATGCACTTTCTCTATAAATACAGTTGAAATAGAACCAAACTTCGGTTCAAGTTGAACCATCAGTACGACTGCGTAGTTACTGCTCTGCCTCAGTGATCCGCCGCAGCTGCCGGGCGTGGTGGTGGTTCTAAGTTCAATAATTAAATAGGTATTTGACTGTAATTTTTTTTTTCTGCAAAAATGAATCATTTTAGCAAAACTTAAGCAATAGTCAATAGTGTAAAAATAAATTAAATATTTGTAAAAGCGTTTTAAATTTCTTGATATACAAGATGGCACTACTGAATTGTGACGTCATAAACTAGTAATGTCTTGTGGACTTATTGTTCGAGTTAAGAGTTGTCAATTATTTTGAGCCATGTATGTCATATATTTTACAAACGTATTTTGTTATTAAATAAAAAAAGTAATATTTTACTATAACAAACTTAACACAATATTATTTTCGAAAGCAATAAAAAAAATAAAAAATAAACTATTTTATTATATTCTCAAAAAAAAACGTTTTTTTACAATACTATGTATAACTTAGGCCTGGGTACATATTGTACATCCTTACACGCGATAAATTTGAAGAACAATCTGATTGACATTGAACTGATTATTATCAATCTGATTGCTCCACATCAATTTCATCACCCATTTAAATTTTATTTTTCAAATTCTGTGGTACTTATTCAACATACATCCAGACGCGAAACAAATATGTTTAGGCCATACAAATATTTGCTTCGTGCGGGAGTCGAACCCGTGACACACAGCAGTCGATCACTGAATCACTGCGCTAACCGTCGGTAGTAATACCTACATGCAGAACTAATAGGGCCGACCCAGTGCATCTGTCAATATGCATGATGAGATCCAGGTCACGACACATTGAGGTTACACCGCTGGTTTAGTTCTAAACAGTTTAGCAAGAAAATTGTATTAAACTAGGCATTTTGTGATATTCGTTCGTAATGGGATAGTTTAAGATGTCGTTGTGGAGTTCCATGAACAGAAAAGTGAGTAATGAAGAGGTATTGAGGAGAGTCAATGAATAGAATAGATCTTTATTTCATGTAAACCGGACTTATGAAATGTCGAGACTCTAGGTGCACGGTCCAAATAGTAGATCCTATGGAGAAGAACCGGCAAGAAACTCCATGGAAACTCTTTTAAAATATTATTACAATCTTGATTAGTACATTGTTGTGGTAAGAGCTTCGAGAATAATGTAATTTAATGTGAATAAAAATAAATTAGAATAGGATAATAATAATGATTTACCTACCTATAAATAAGAATGCCATGGCAGTTACAAGCTGACCGCCCAGACAGCACCCGTTCACGAGCATGACGCATGCTATGTATGATATGAGAAGAGTTTACTAATGTAAACTATTCAAAATGGAGAGGAAAGATGATTGGTCATTTCACAAGACATGATACTGTTATTATCAGCCTATAAAGAATAGAATAGATCTTTATTTCTTGTAAACCAAATACAGGCACTTATGAAATGTCGAGATTCTAGGTGCATGGTTCCAAATAGTAGGTCCTATGGAGAAGAACCGGCAATTGAATATAATTATTATCTGTACTTATAACTAAATCAAAATCAAATCAAAACACAACTAACAACAACTAACTAACTATTATTTTTACATGTAGATATTTTGTTTTATTTTTATTTGTGCGCGCAGGACCTAAGATGTAACTACGTTCTTTTAAAATTTTAACATCTATTAAATTATCTTTTCATTTGAAAAAGGTACGAGCAATCCGCCATTTTTGTCAATGAAAGCCTCCGGGTACAGTTGCGTAAGGGCTTATAAAATCGAAAAGGACAAGTACTACGCATGCGCGGAGCTAGCACGTGCGAGGTCACTGACCTTGTCACGATTAGACGAATTTGGAATGGATATTGTAAAAAAAAATTGTTCAGTAACAGGAACGGCTTATGTTTAGTGTATATTGCTCATTTTGTGTGGAAAACGGTTTATATAGGATATTTTTTATGTAGTAGGTACCTACGCAAAATTTGCAGAGTGATTCAGTGTCCGTTCCCAAATGCAACCGCAGTACTAAAATTAATTCTAAAACAGAAGAAAAATTTAATTTTGTATGGCTTCCGCTAGTAAATTATGCGTGTCCCCCATACTAAGTCGAATTTTCGATTTGTGTTTGAAATAAAACCATAAATAAAACAATGTTTTTATTTTTATTAAAAACACAGTGTTTAGAACAGTAAGAAAAAATCGCGGTTTAAAACAACTTTTAATTGCGAATGAACTGGTAATAAATGAAACCAATAAATATTTAGGTTTTAAAATAGTTCGAAATAAATTAAAAAGTTGGATCTATTTTGTTTGTTTCCCTTCCTTATGATATCTCCTATACCATGGGTACAGGTACAGGTACAGTTTACAGTGCCACAAACTTATCTGACCCGGTCATGGCGTCGCTGCCGTCACTTTTACCAATGACATCTCCACATCTCCCTACAAAAATGACATTTTGAAGTCAATTTTGTTCTGTAGTTCTGTAGCGACGTTAGTTCCAATTTTGGTCACCGGGTCAGATAAGTTTGTGGCACTATACAAACATATAAAATACATAGAGATAATATATAGTACCTTGTAATATTTCTATGATAAAATATATTATTATGTCACATGCACATACACCCAGACCCACCGCCTGATTACATGTACGGGTCTTGGACATCACGATTCGAAAAAAAATGCTTTTGAATATATAGTGGACTACTCCGGTTCTGTTCGCCAGCTCCTCATATGATAAATATGACAGTTGTTGTCGCACATAAACGTCCTATTCCGTATCCTCTTATGAAAACATCTATAAGCGAGAAAGGGATGCATTGTTTGTTGGTCGCAGTGGCTGTCAGATTTTTCTTACATAATCAAGGCACCGGAAAAGCTATCTGTAAGCCATACAATGACTGTAACTATCTTCTGCACATGCGGCTTCCCTGGTGACCCGCTGCTTCCTGTCTTCACAGGCTGATTTTAATGACGCTTCCCTTGTTTTCAAAACTGGGTGGCTTGAGTGTTAAGTATGTACCAGTGCCGAAGAGTGAATATTTTTATTAGGGAATAAATTTGGACGGGCCAAATAATAGCTTGGCCAGGCGTGTCACATGCTGTGCACTATTAATTTAACTGTGGCTTGAACTCATGTAGCAACTTACTTGCCTTTAGATATTTATCAATACTTATTACATGGTATTGATACCTGGTAATGGCCACGTAAAGGGAAGTTGATGGGAATCGTGTTATATAGACGATTCGCCACCGGTATGTACCTACCTACTTGTACTGTTTAAATTATAGTGGTACCTACTTAATATGATCTTTGCTGTCCTTTTTTGTTTTTGTTTTAATATTGTGTAAATTTAGGTCTTAAATAAGTACCACATAGTATTGTTAACTTGATTAATGAAAAGAGTGTCCATGGAGTTTTTTCCCGGTATCTTTTCCAGGACCAACCCACTTGGAACCGTGCACCTAGAATCACGACGTTTTGAAAATGCCTGCAAAAGCCCAGTTAAAATAAAAACCTTTGACTTTGACAAATATTCGTTCCGAGTGGGGATCGAGCTCTGGATCCGTAGGGTAAAATCCAATCGCTTATATCCACTGCGCCAACCGTACTGCCAAACTGGGTCGATATCCGTCGTTGCGCGGCCAGGAATAGGCAACTTTGGGTCTGTTATTTATAGGCAAAGGGCATTCTTGTTAGCCTGCTAATCTGCCACTGGTAATCTACATTCGGAAGCAATGAATCCTTGTCAATAATTATAAACCTTAATCTTTTTTATTTTTTGTAAATATTGTGTAAATTCAGGTCGAATTTTAGCCGGGCCCCAGATATTATTGTCGGTTTGTTTTATGAAAAGAGTATCCATGGAGTTTCTTGCCGGTATCTTCTCCAGGACCAACCCATTTGGAACCGTGCACCTAGAATCACGACGAATTGAAAGCGCCTGCAAAGGCCCTAAAAAACTCGACTTTCGATTTTCGGAAACTAAGAAATTAGCTTATTCATATAAAAAGTATTTGTATATGTTTATCGTGTTGGTGAGTTCTGAGTTTCCGAGTTTAGTTTAAGACCCATCAGCAGTTATTCTAAGTCTTAAGATGTGACACTACGTGTATCAGAAATGCGTGGTCATATACGGTGTGGATCAGACCATCAAACTGAACAACTTTCTCTATGGGACCAACATCGTAATCGCGAAAAAAATACCAGCTGTCCTATATTACGTTTGGGTCGAGTAGGTATTGAAGTATTGTATGGAACAGCTGATTATTTTACGCAGTTACGTTGTTGGTCCCATAGAGATTTGATGGTCTGATCCACACCCTTAAATATGACCACGCATTCGTTATTATTCCCGTCTGTACATAAAAAACATTCTAAACACACAGTGGTCTGAATGGCCCCATTGAAAAAGAGCACTTGGGCGATTCATACCGTGGTCCGAATCGTACGTGGTGTAAAACGCCTATTTCAGGATATTTTTTATGTAGTGAGTATAATTTGTAGAGTGATTCAGTCTCTGTTCCTAAATGCAACCGCAGTATTAGGATACACTTTAAAACAAAACGAAAATTCGACTTAGTATGGGAGACACGCATAATTTACTACCGCAAGCCATACAAAATCAATATTTTTATTTTGTTTTGGAGTGAATTTTAGTACTGCGGTCGCATTTGGGAACGGACACTGAATTACTCTGCAAATTTTGCCCACTACATAAAAATTATCCTGTATGCCCGTTATTCTAAATACTGAACTATAGACGTAGTTTAACCAAGTAGGGCGTGAATAAGACTTAGCCAGTTAACACGAGTAAACTTTTAATCCATTTTGCGAGCCTCCTGAGTCGTGTAGGTACTATTCTTGGCAATCCTATTTATCTATTAAGTTACCTCTCTGATGCCTCTGTTGCCCTAGTTATAATGTGCTTCTTATGGCTGGAAAGAAACATCCAAAACTTGTAGTGGTAGTATAGTTCCATGTTACGAGCTCGACTGGGGCGGTACTGCAGTCCTATTTCACGCGTCTTACCAACTGTGTGTAAGTTATGTATTCTGGATGAAGGGTAGGAAGTGATGCAGCGCTATTCCAAATATGGGGTCTTAAATGAAAATAACGTGTAATAAAGTACAATCCTTTAATTGAAAATCATAAACTTTAATGAGATCAATCAAACCACAAGATTTATTAGGGACTATTACTTACTCGTAACGTTTCAAAATGGCTACGTAGATGAAAAAGCAGGATATGAGAAAACGGGGGGCTAATCTCTGAATTTTCGAATTTATGTGCGGATCAGAATTTGGTTATGACTTGCAGTAACGGTGAAGGAAAACATCATGAGGAGACCTGCACACCTAAGAGGACCTCATAAAGTCCTCGATGGTGTATGTAGTCCGCCAACCGACACTAGACCAGCGTGGTTGAATAAGGCCTAACTCTTCTCATTCCGAGAAAACCCGTACCCAGCAGTGGGACAGCAATGAGCTGGATTTATTAGTTATTAATACATATTAAATCATAACTGTATTCCCCGAACGGTACGGCAGTGGCGTACTGTTGTACACCCACATGCTACCAATGCTGTTATTGAGAACCAGGACGCGAGCCTATTGCCGTCAACCAGGTACACGTCTAAACTCCAGGCTACTCAGAATTTCCTAACAGGAGATTTTAATAACACTGTCCGATCTGAGAATCAAATTCAAGATATCACGTGCAATGAGGCATCGCTAGGCTTAACCCTTCGCACTTTACGTCACCTACGAGACCATACGCATGACAGCTAACTCTCCCTACCCCAGAGAGTGCAAGTTTGAACATAACTACGTAGTTTCTTAATGTATGCCGAGCACGTACAAGCCTCGTGATGGCAGTAACATGACAATAAGTATTGATTTTTACTCCAGTGACCTAGAAAACAAACGTAGGTATCTATGAAGTAGGTATCTATATCTTTACTAATATTATGTAGTAGATTTAACGCTTGTTTGTGTTTGAGGCTATCTCATGGACTACAAAACAGATTTTGTAAATTCTTCCACTAATATTATAGGATTATACAGAGTGTTGTTATATCACATTAAATGAAGCCACGTATTTGGTATCATATTCTGCGGGTCTACCGCGTAACTAAAATTGTAATGAACATCGACATCGGTATTAAACTTCAATACGATCGTGAGAGCCTAAACTTTGAGCTAACTTGTAAAAAAAATACCTGATCATATACTTAGGACTCCTATCTTCATGATCGGTAAAAAAAATACAAGTTAGCTCAAAGTTTAGGCTCTCACGATCGTATTGAAGTTTAATACCGATGTCGATGTTCATTAAAATTTTAGTTACGCGGTAGACCCGCTGAAGCCGTACTCAAAAATTTGCTATTAATAGCTTAACTTAAAACCTACGGTATATTTTATCTCGATCAAATGAGTACATCCTGAGATACAGCTTGAGCTCTGTATAGTAAGCAGCTCTATGTACCACAAAGGTCATCCTTGACTGGTTGTGTGTAATGCTGTTATTATCCGAATCTCCCGTGCACAAACTCGCTAGCAAAAGCTAGTGACTTATAAAAATACCAGTAGTTTATGTTGACTATTGATTAGGGGTAGCTGGAGCCATATTTATCCATATGACCTACTTTTTATGAAAGGGATACTTTGTTTTTGTATTATGCAAAAGTAAGCACTGTGAATCGGAAAGCGGAGCGTAAGACGACCCTACAGTACAAGACTTACGTCGTGGTTTGAATCGGGTATTTATTCGATTCATACAATGTGCGGGTCGGTTCATGATGATATTATGAAGAGAAAAGATTTGATTTTTTGTATGTTAGAAAGAAAGAAAGAAATTACATTTATTAGACATCACAAAAACCGACACACAATAAAATAAAATAAAATAAAAAATCAATCAAAAATTCTACGCACACAGAAAGGATAAGACATAAACAACAAAGAAGTACAACAACTTATAATCGACGGTATCAGGCTACCGATAGTTTGTGCGATGCGTGGCAGGCTCGGTGTGGTAATGCGTGTCTAATAGGCCTCAGCTCAGCATATTGCTGCATGTAACTGCAGCGCTGATTTTCAGCTGAAGCCTTAGGTGGCAGACGAACGATATACATTAATCTTTTGTAATATAATACATCAATATTAATACATCAACAAACTGTTTATCTGTTACTGTGTAGTTTGTTTGTAATGGATAAAATAAAAAAACTACTGGGCCGATTTTAAAAATTATTTCACCAGTAGAAATCTATATTATCACTGAGTAACATAAGCTATGAATGCAATGAATGGATCAGAAGGAAAACTAAGATGAGTGACGTGATGGGCATGATAGCCAGGAAAAAGTGGACATGGGCAGGACACATTGCTTGAATGCACGCTGGTCACTGGACCAGAAGGCTCCTAGAGTGGAGACCTCGAGCCAACACCCGAGGGCGGGGAAGACCGCCGCAGCGCTGGGTGGACGATATTAGACGACACGGAGGTCATGACTGGATGAGTCGGGCACAAGATCGCCAGGAATGGAGAAGAAGGGAAGAGGCCTATATCCAAGATTGGATCTTGAAAAGGCCACCATGATGATGATGAACATAAGCTATAATGTATAAAGATATCACGCGGGCGAAGCCGCTGGCGGAAGATGGTAATAATATAAACCAGAACCAGAAACAGCAAATCCTCTCTTGTTTTTAAGCCGAGGCTCGTGTCCTACTATGAGATGGCCTTAGCTGTGCTGTCATATAAATATATTTTTATATAAGGTTGGAGGCCCTTCAACCCTCACCACAAGTTCGATTAAACAGAAAAGGTGCCCTGAGCCAACCCTGAGGGACATTTGTCAAAAACAAGTGCGGTTCGGACCACTGTGTGAATCGCCCAAGTGCTCTTTTTGAAGGCCTTTTGTACCGAAATTTTAATATTACAAACTCGATAAATTGCAAAAGTACTGTGACAGACTTCACGTTTGGTTGAATTTTGGTGGTCATTATACTCACTATGTTTGATCCCATAATAAATATAAATAAACCCAACCCATTACTGTCCCACTGCTGGGCACGGGCCTCTTCCCAGAATGAGAAGGGTTAGGCCTTAGTCTACCACGCTGGTCTGTGCGGGTTGGCGGACTAAACACACCATTGAGAACTTTATGAGGCCATCAAAATGACATTCTGAAGTCATTTTTGTTCCGTAGCGACGTTAGTTCCAATTTTGGTCACCGGGTCAGATAAGTTTGTGGCACTAAGCCCATACAGCCAAGTCTAATTTCCTTTTTTATTTTTTTTTATTTTTCAAGGCCAAAAACTACTATCTTTTCCGTCAAGTACAAATATAATGTCTCATTATTTTAGATTTTCGTTGTACGACAGAGCGATCAACAGACATTGTCATAGAAAACATGATAAATCCACCTGCGGACCGTAGTTACAGTACACTTTACAACACAATGCAACAATCAGTTAGTCAGTTATCATAATGGAGGTCATTCATAATAGTGTATTTATTCTCTTAGCTTCAGTGAGATACGCTCGCGTCAAGTTCGAGCGTCACTACAATATGATCGGCGCGTCATAAAATTACGTGAATTAGCCTCCCCTTAAAGGGATCGGGACTAGAAAGGTACCTTATATACTCAATAATCCGGCGCTTCCTTGACTAGTATCGATTACAGTGGGAATTAGGTCTTCTATGGAAATGCATTTAATATTCTATTTCGCAGTAACTATTGATTTGAACGTCGGTATGGGAAAGCAAGCAATACGCTGTTCACAGTGCCACAAACTTATCTGACCCGGTCGTGGCGTCGCTGCCGTCGCTTTTACTAATGTCATCTCCCTACAAAAATGTAACTTCGATGTCATTTTTGTTCCGTAACGACGTTAGTTCCAATTTTGGTCACCGGGTCAGATAAGTTTGTGGCACTATACATGTCTCAGCTGCATTTTATTCCAGAATGTCATATTTTATCATCTACGAGTATATATGAGGAGAAAACTTAACTTAACTTAGTAAAGTATAAGTATGCTTAGTGTTTGTATTTATATAGTCTACTTGTATCGCAAGTGAATTATACTATCTAATATTTGCACACCTGTTAAGGTAGGATATGGTCTAAGAACTTTTATTATATGTACCACCCCATGTATACCCATATTACGGCAAATAAATGATTTGATTTGATTTTGATTTGATTTGAAACTTTGTACCCCTTTTTTAGTATATTGCGCGCACGGAGGAGTGTGAGATTTGGCATAGTTAGAGTTTACATAGAGAAGGAGAAGTAAAGAAAACTAAAATTTATTCATAATTTATGTGGTTGTATTTCGACCACTGGGCGACTACTGGTATTGATAATTACTAGTGGTCGCCTAGTGGTCGAAAATGGACCACAAAGTATTATAAATTTTGTCTTTCACTTCTTCTCCATATAAACTTCAACTATGCCAAATCTCACACTCCTCCGTGCGCGCAATATATTTAAAAAGGGGTACAAAGTTTTCTCTTCACGTATTAATGTATAGATAACACTGATGGGCACGGGCCTCTTAACAGAATGAAAAGGGTTAAATTATGAGAAGCAAAGGATCAATAGAGCAATATATTTAAACACATTCGTAAAGAAATACATAAGACACAAACATCGTCAACAAAATGATCGTAGATGTGGGAGAAAAAGTCGCAGCGACTAGTCGCAACTGCGGAGCTAACGTTATCGTGTCAACATAATCAGCATTGCGACATTTGGCTAGTTAGTGGGTGCCGCAATACTCTGCAATACGGCATTGAATACGAGCTATATGCGATTCTGTTGTGTCAAGGTGAATGCAGTGCTTCTTCGGTAAGCAGAAGAGCTCTGTATAGTTCCACAAACATATCTGACCCGGTGACCAAAATTGGAACTAAAGTCGCTACGGAACTAAAAGATTTCAAAATGTCATTTTTGTAGGGAGATAACATTGGTAAAAGCGACGGCAGCGACGCCATGACCGGGTCAGATAAGTTTGTCGCACTGTTCATATAAATCTTATCAAATGACCTTAAAATTAATGAAAATAAAAATTATAATCGAAAGTGTGACCTACTTCTAAAATATTAGAAAAAAAAAAAACCAGTTCTTTACTGACCATAATCCATAGAAATAGATATATTATCTCTATGCCATAATCTAAGTTACTGACCCAATGCTGGGCACGGGCCTCTTCTCGGAATGAGAAGGGTTTTCTATATTCGCGATATTTTTCTATATTTCTATATTCGCGATTACGATGTTGGTCCCATAGAGAAGTCCCATAGTTCCCATAGAGAAAGTTGTTCAGTTTGATGGTCTGATCTCCACACCTTTAAATATGACCACGCATTTCTGATACACGTCGTAGATTCATGCTGTCCTGTTTCAATTTGATTTTTAATTCATTCTAGTGTGTGTGGGCCATTCTGAGCTGAAAGCATAAATAATGCCTAAAGCCAAATTGTATATAAACTTGCACTCTGGTCTATACATAGAGCAATTTTTTTTTTGGGCTAGCATCCGGCTCTCCCCTCCGGCAATTATATATTTTTTTCTGAATGATGAATTTTTAAATCTGTCAATTGCTGTCTCTACACTGAAATAGCTTCTATTTTTATTTCAATCTCTATTTTGCCCAATAATGATGATTGTGAGCTAAACTGGCGTTTTCAATACAATGATGCTGGAATCAAGAAGAATCAAAACAAACGGCAATATGAAACATTAAACACATAGTTTCATAATGTATTTTCATTACACATGGCAACAAATATAATATTAATTAATCATTCATAAAGTTTCAGATATTTACAAAGTTATTTTAAACGATATTCAGCAGTTATTTATAACGGTTATTATCGTTACCCGATCAAATACCGCTGGCATGGCATGCTAGATTTAAAAATACTTTTTCAAATTTGGAACGTTTGTCGATCCTATTTTTTTTCCATTCGCGTAGTCCGTCGCAGCGGGGGTCACACGTTTTTTCAGAAAAATTATAGAACAAAGTATTGTAATTTTTTCTCTAATAAAAACTGCATTTTTGAAAGTAATAGTGTGAAATATTATGTCGGTGCATACTATACCTCTGGTTACACCTTTCATTAGAGGTCCGAGGTTCCCGTATAGAAAGAGTGAGTGTTTTTTGTTTTACCTTTATCTTCAAGGCTGATTCCTGACGGCATATCCACAGATTATAGAACGAACTATCAGCTGAAGGCAGAGCATACATTTACAATTATTTATTCTTTTGTATTTATTAATTTCCTGCCTTGACATCGGGCGTCAAGCATTTGATAACGTCACTGCCTACCCTACAGGGATCAAGCGTGAAGATTTTACGTATATTTTTATATAATATTGTTAACGAAGTTCTTCTAAATCGCTCGCGCAAATATAGTTAATTATGTTTTACTATTTATGAAGTTTTTTATTAAAAATATTGGATCTGTTTTTCAGTTGCCATGGTTACGCTTTTCAAAAAGTTTAACTTTTTTTCAGAATTGTGACATGTAGGTAGATAAATTAATTGGGATTTTAAATTAGGTTTCATTCATACACAAATTACTTCTCTACATAGTATGAAATAAAGTCGCTTTCCGCGTCTGTCCGTCTGTATATCCGCTAACTCCTAAACCACACAACGGATTTTGATGCGGTTTTTACTATCATTTTAAGCATTTCTTTCGGAAGATTTATATGTATAATAATTTGATATTTAATGTAAGGATAGTACAGAGAATGCATCCGTGCGAAGTCGGGGACGGGTCTATAGTATCATATATGAGAACAAAGTGTTAGTAATGAAATCCTGCGAGAAAATCGGGGAATACTAAATTCTATTATGATTTCTATTCTACCAACAAAGACAATTACCTACTATCCTATAAAAATATTATAGTTTAAAAAAAACTAAAGAAAACGCTTTAGTCATCCAAACTGAACGTGTATGCAAAATTTCAGCTCAATCGGAAACCGGGAAGTGGGTCAAATTTAACTTCCAAGATTTTTTTACATAGTTACAGGTGAAGCTAATAAAAGCGCTTTAAAATAGTACCTAAAATTATCCTATTTCAAAATACAACAATGTCGCCCCTTCGCAGGACACACTGGATTTGTAGTTCGATGACCTGTTAAATTTGTGACCCCTGAACTCAGGTCAAGCGAGGTCACCTGGGTCAACAGAAAATGACATTCTTGTCAAGTTTTTTTTTGCTAAGGGCACTAAGCTTCTATTTTTTTGCAGCAGAATCGCGTGCTTTCTTTTTAGGGAGGTCCTAATAAATCTATCTATGCAAAATAAAGTATAACTATTATTTATTTATACAGGATATTTTTTTAAATAGTGCATAATTTGTAGAGTGATTCAGTCTCTGTTCCTAAATGCAACCGTAGTATTGGGATACTCTTTAAAACAAAACGAAAATTTGACTCAGTATGGGGGACACGCATAATTTACTAGCGCAAGCCATACAAAATCTAGTTTTTATTTTGTTTTGGAGCGAATTTTAGTACTGCTGTTGCATTTGGGAACGGACCCTAATTCACTATGCAAATTTTGCGCACTACATATATTTTTTTTCCTTATAAACTATGCCTATTGCTATATTATTTTGGAGTTTTCATACTCCTAATGTTATTTATTTACACCCAATTTCGTTAGAATTTGTGTCGAAGTACGAATCTTTTGAGGCTCGTAACTTCCAAATCAATAGATACTATTTTGGACCCCCGACAAAAAGAGGGGTGTTATTAGTTTGTAATGTGTATCTGTGTGTCTGTCTGGCATCGTAGCTCTAAAAGGGATGGACCGATTTCAATGTAATTTTTTTAGTTGAAAGCTAGTTTAATCGGGATGGTTCTTAGCTATGTTTCATGAAAATCTGTTTAGCATTTCAAAAGATACAAGCTCGTTTTCTAGTTGGAGTCGGGGGTTTTTGACGGCTTTACCAAAATCGATTATCGGAGATGTGTGGGGTGGAAAGTGTAGCAATCAGCTGATTGTTTAAGAGCCCTAGCACACTAGCTACTAGATCGCGCGATTTCGCGTTCGTCGGATACCTTTTGCTTAAAAAAAGTGAATAACGAACGCGAAAACGCACGATTCTGGTGCAAAAAGTAGGTAGTATGTTGTGGCCCTAATATGTTCTATTTAGCATCTATCGATCGAAAAATGGCCCCTATCTCAGCATATGCTGCGTCAGATAAACTTAATGCCGCAGCGCTGGTTTTCGGATAGGTCCGTTGTGATGCCATGGAAAGAAAGAAAGAAAGAAAAAGTATTTATTTGACACCGCACAAAAACGATTTTAAAGATAATATAACAAAAATAAAAGAATAAATATATAAACAAAAAAAAATATATATATCAGAAAATGGATTGTACGTCGCAGCTGTCAAAAAGGCTTCCGCTCAGCTTAAGCTGTCGCGCAGCGAGCAGCCCGACAGCGCTGGTTTTCAGCGGGAGCCACATCGAGTGACGTTGTGTGCCTACGTGTACAGAAAATATATTAATTAAATATGAATTAAATAAATAATAATTATAAAAGAACTTGTGTGTGTTGAAACGGTTTTTGTATGAAAATAAATACGTGAAGGTAACATTTATGACAGCTACGATACATAAATAATTAAATTCTAGATACTATAGGTATTAAATTTACTTTGTTTGTCTGCAGGCAAGTCGCCGTTCTTCCCCGGCGTGGAGGAGGCGGCGGTTGCGGGGGGCGCGGCCGGCGCGGGCTCGCCCTCCGTGCCAGACCAGGCACAGGATGTGGTCTCCAGGCTCTCAGCTGCCGGTGAGTACTCATCTACTTTATCTGCCTTTACAGTGTACTACAACACGGCTAGAACAGCAAAAACGGGAACAGAGACATTCGAAGAGAGGAGACAAAACCATCCTATACCATTCTCTTCCCGATTTTTCGTTTTGTCTTCTGTTAAGGAGATAAAGGGTGGAGAAAATCGGTTGGGCTGCGTTCAGACGACACGCGCCCGCTAAGCGCACGCCACGCGCGTCAGCACCCGTGTCTAACTAGGTTTGAATTTTTTTGTGCGTGCGCGGTTTCGTGTTCGTTGGCTGCCGTTTGCTTACAAAAAGTGAATAACGAACGTGAAAACGCACGATTCTGCTGCTAAAAGTATCGAATGTGGATGCTAACGCTAAAATTTTAGACCGGTCTTTTCAAAAAATTTATGATATTTTTCTCAGATTATCTAGTTACTTACCTACCTATTAAGTGCAACCAAAATCAAATTTATTTTGAAAAATGGAGATTGGGATAGCCTTTTCTTTGCCGAAACAAGTGTTTTCAATATCAGACCTATTGTTATTTCAGCGTCATGCTCGTGAACGGGTGTCTGTCGGAACTGTAACTGCCATGGCAATCTTATTCAGCGGCAAATCATTATTATCCTATTCGTATTTTTTATTCACATTAAATTACATTATTATCGCTGCTCTTACCACAACATTGTATTAATCACGATTGTAATATATTATTTTAAAAGAGTTTTCATGGAGTTTCTTGCCGGTTCTTCTCCATAGGACCTACTATTTGAAACCGCGCACCTAGAGTCTCAACATTTCATAAGTGCCTGTTTCTGGTACACATGAAATAAAGATCTATTCTATTCTATTCCAGGTTTATCGATGTGCGTAAGCGCACTGGGCTCGCCAGCCCGCTCGTCTCCAGTGTCAGCCGGCTCTGAGCACGGCGAGCGGTTCAGCCGCAAAGTGTTCGTGGGTGGACTACCGCCTGACATCGATGAGGGTAAGTGTACTTGCTTCTAGACTCACTCCAGGTTTTACCAGGAAAATATACAGGGTGGCGAAAAATTTTGGGACCTGACTACCTTATTCTCGATATTTTAACCAAATATTTTTGAAGTATACGCTTGACATAACTTTATCAGTACGTATACAAATAAACATACATATCTTGCATATTTATATAGTCACCTGTTTTAACCCTTCTTGTATTGATCATTATGACAACTTCTACTATAGGACCAACACAGAAATCGCAAAAAAATATCAGCTTTTCCATACATTTAGTAGAGTTTATTGAATTATTTGAATGAAACAGTAGTTTTAATTTTTCCGCAATTTCATATTTGGTCCCATTGTAAAAGCTGTTCATAATGATAAGTAAAATCTTCTTCAATATGTCTCTCAGTCAACCAGTCACCCTTTATAATGGGTAGGGTCTTATGACTATCGTGTTTATTTATATATCTCCCTTGTTCTATAAAAGCCGACCTACACAATCCTCATACTGACACAGGCAAACCGGCAGATCTGAATATCCGACAATAGGCATTCATCTATTGTCATTTATCATGACGGTATTATCAGCAGGTTGACGGGCCCAACCATCGCTTTGTGGTAACTAGGTCATGCAGATACCATTGAAATGAATTATTAGATATACCATAAATTCTAAATACCCATAATTTTTCATTAAAATAAATAAATCCCAGTCCTTTACTGGCTCCTGGGCACGGGCCTCTTGTCGGATTGAGAAGGGTTAGGCCTTAGTCCACGACACTGGCCTAGTGCGGGCAGACTACACACACCAACGAGAACTTTATGAGGCCCTCTCAGGTGTGCAGGTTTCTTTACAATGTTTTCTTTCACCGTTAACAGTGTTAATCAAATTGCGATCCGGATATAAATTGGAAAAGTCAGAGGAGGCGGGCCGGGTTCCAATTTTTTATTAGGGTTCCGTACCCAAAGGGTAAAACGCGACCCTATTACTAAGACTTCGCTGTCCGTCCGTCCGTCCGCCCGTCCGTCTGTCTGTCTGTCTGTCCGTCTGTCACCAGGCTGTATCTCATGAACCGTGATAGTTCAGTTGAAACTTTCACAGATGATGTATTTCTGTTGCCGCTATAACAACAAATACTAAAAAACAGATTAAATTAATTTTTAAAGGGGCGGCTCCCATACAACAAATGTGATTTTTTGCCGTTTTTATAGATAATGGTACGGAACCCTTCGTGTGCGAGTCCGACTCGCACGAAGGGGCGTATACTTGGCTGGTTTTTTATTTTTTATATAGAAGATTTGGCTTTTTGAACATAATTTAAGCCAGTAATTGCTGCTAAGGAATTGATAATTCTTTTCTTTTTCTTTATATTATACAAGAATCAAGTTAGTGCTTCCCACAAACAGCATTAGATTTTCAGAAAACAATTGCCATAATACGTCATACAATATTTAAAATTTTATTGGCAGTTCCACCCGTGACCCGATACAGCCATTGTTCCATAACAGGTCACATTTTTTCTTCTTAATTCCATATGCTGCATTCTTGATTCTTCCACTGCCTACTAAATCATTAATTCCTTCAAATTGGTTCGCATTACACAATGACCGACAACAGTGGTTGCTAAGCAACGGCCCCGCAAACATGCTTGGGTCAAACAAGGCCCACTGCAGCGTAATGGCGCTACCAAGGCCGTAACATACCGTCGATATTGACCGACTTACCTATTATTGTTTGTGGAACAAATAATCATTGTTTGAAGCTAAAGTTTGAATTATGATTACCTATTTTGAAGTCTATGAAAGACTAGCTGTGCCCGCGACTTCATCCGCGTGGAATATAACAATTTATTCTTTTACGCGGAACTCTAATAATTTTTCTAAAATAAAAGTAGCCTAAGTTACTCCTTATAATATCAGCTATCTGCCAGTGAAAGTCCCGTCAAAATCCGTTCAGCCGTTTCGATCCTTAGCCGGAACAAACAGACCGAGAGAAAGACATTTTTTTTTAAATGATTTTCATTTTTGTGAATTACGCCGTATACTACTAACCCCTTTTAAAGGGTTAAGGGGTTGTTGTAGTCATCATTATGAACAACTTTTACTGTGGAACCAACACTGATATTACAAAAAAAAAACTATATGTGTGTTGGGACACATAGTAGAAGTGAAACTTCAACGAATATATCGTCTACCCCTCCACGCGGCCGTAACGCTTTTTCGTGATAGAAAAATTTTAACTCCCGACTTTTCGTCGTAAAGTTTCACGTCAAAAAATCTGCTGTTCAAACATTTAGTCGAGCATAAATTGAAATAAATTTTGGGGGCATAAATATTTTCCTCTGGGCGCTTTTTTTCATTTATTTTGTTTTATTTATTTATTTATTTAAAACACAACTATCATCACAGGTTTACCTAATACAATAGTTATAAAGCTTACAAATATTAGATACCTATATTATATACAAGTGTTTTTATATGTATAGATTATAATATCTATATTATTATGAACGACCAAGCTCACACCAATAAAGTTATGGGTCTGAGCGACCAAGCGTAGGTAGGGTTTTTATGACCTTTGGCTTTGCTACGAAAAGGTCATAATAAGCGCCCAGAGCTAAATATTTTAATTTGTATTGCATTTGCATGGCGGGTGCAGCAAGTTTGTTTGTTACCAATGTCCTATGCAATAGTTTATAGGTTTGATAATACACGCGTCGCGCTTCTCTTCAATTTGTAACAAGGACACGCGTAGGTTGTTGCAATCTTACTTTAACCGTAATGGGAGAAGTGTATAATCTCTATCACGTCCGATATACACTTGATATACGACTGTAAGATCTATTGTAGCTGCCCCAAAGACGAAAGTAGGCTTGTTGAAAAAATATCGATATATCGATATAATTTGTTCGATGTATCGATAATTTTGATCGATATTAAATTTTCCGATATATCGATTTATCGATATAAAATTCCAACTATTGAAAAGGTATAAAAATCTTTTTTTTTTACTAATTATATTTTATGGTTTGTTTGTTTGTGGTCAACTCTGTTCCTTTTGTCACACTGCAACACTGCTTTTTGTACGGAGAATTTGAGGTTCGCCATATTTACGCTAGGGGCGCTTGTTTTTTCTCCATACAAAAATCAAGTAATGGAACGTTATCCGGTTTCCGTAATTAGTCAAATACAAGCATTACATGAATAACAAAAATAAAAGTTGATCAATTTGTTTTTGTTTAGAACCTATATGACGGCTCGGTTGGTGCAGTGGCTAAGCGATTAGCTTTGTACGTTACGTGCCGCGGGTTCGATCCTCGCACGGAGCAATTATTTGTATGATCTACAGATAGTTGTTTGGGGTCTGTGTGTATGTGCATGTGACATGTATGTTTGTAAACTGTACCCTCGATACAGGAGAAATCCAAGTGAGGGGCAATGTTTAAAAAAAAATGTGGAAGATAGGTAAAATCACACAAAAATCCCCCCCCTCCCCCTAAACGAAATCCTGTATCCACGCTTGACCTGTAAGAAATGCCACTGCAAAATTGTGTTGTCTGAGTAACTTTGTAAAATGTCAGAATAAGTCTCGAATGTGCCAAAAAACAGTTTTTCTTTGTTCTTTTTTATTTACCTTTTCAGATGATACAGGCGTAAAGGAAGAGGAATAAAAATTAATGATATCGCTTGATCTTGTTTCAGACGAGATAACGTCGTCGTTCCGTCGGTTCGGACCGCTGGTGGTTGACTGGCCGCACAAAGCCGAGAGCAAGAGTTACTTTCCGCCCAAGGGGTACGCGTTTCTACTGTTTCAGGTAAGAAAGTATTTTGTAAATGATAAGGATCTTAGGCTGACATTCAGAGACATGAACTTAAGTCGGGCGAAGACCGCTCTAAGCGAAGTCGTCGGTAAGCGCATCTTCAAAATTCGTATTCAGAGACGCAGTGTAAGCTTAGCTAAGACTTTCTTCTCTATGGCCATTTTTAATAGCAAAATGTTTATCGGTAAGTTCGGTTTTTATGAAAATGTGTAAGTAGTATAAAAATTAAAACAGGATAGCAATATAGGTATACAAAATGCAATTGGAGTGAGCGAAACAAAATATCTGAGACATAAACCTATTTATTTAAGTTATGAGGTTAGTCCGGGTTAGTCAGACTTGAAAATCTCAAATGGTCAATATTAACTCCACCTTAGCCCACTTGGTGGCGCTAGTGTCGTCTTAAGTAGTCAATATTCACTACTTGGCTTAACTTAGTTTACGTTAAGTTTAAGTCGTGTTCCGAACGTCTCTGAATACAAATATGAGCGCAAGCTGTTGATTTTGACAGATGAAAGCGTAAGTTCACGCTTATCTGTCGCCTCTGAATGTCAGCCTTAATCAGTAAGATGTAAACAGTCTCCGGCGCCCACACTAAATAGATTTTCTATTGGTGTTGAATCTATTGTTTACAAACTAAACTATAATTCGACTAAACTTAATTAAAATACTGTCAGAAAAGGATGAAGATAATATTTATTTAGTCCTATCAAATTTGTCCATTGAGTCACTTAACGTTTTTATATATACAGGGTGTCCCAGGAAACCTGTACCAGCGAAGGTCTGTGGTCAGGGGACACTATTACTCATCGATTGATGTTCTACGATATTTTGTAGTTTTCGAGAAATTAATTATTTTGTAATATTTTCTCCGAAACAGAATTTATTATCTTGTGATCATATTCTGAGCTACTAGTAGTTAGAATTTGGTTGTTTTGTGTTTTTAACAGGTGAACACACATTCTAGCCATAATACTGACAAGAAAAATCTCAAAGAAACGCCACTCAGAAAAAGTTATAACTTAAACCGCCTACAATTTTGAAAAATCTGAAAATAATACAAAATAATTAATTTCTCGAAAACTACAAAATATCGTAGATCATACATGGGGATTCAATCGATGAGTATTAGTGTCACCTGACCACAGACCTTCGCTGGTACAGGCTTCCTGGGACACCCTGTATATTATGTTACTGCCTCTTCTAATCTTTGCAGCATCCTAACAGGGTCATGTACCACGTTAGGTTATAATTATTTTATAACTGTTTTTAACAACTTTTACCCTAAGGTTGTCTGGTAGAGAATGCCTAAGACATTAAGACTGCCTTTGTACATTGTACATGAAGAATTTTAAATAGGTATATAAAATTCATTATGACGTGTTTGAAAAATCTTCATTTCATAATCTCCAGGACGAAAGCTCAGTAGCAGCTTTAATGGAAGCCTGCATCACAGATGATGACAAGTTATACCTGTGCGTATCTTCGCCCACGATCCGGGACAAGCCAGTACAGATCCGGCCGTGGAGGCTCGCCGACGCAGACTTCGTGCTCGACGCCAGCATGCCGCTGGACCCCAGGAAGACTGTCTTCGTCGGAGGAGTGCCGCGTCCCTTGAAAGCTGGTGAGTGTGCTTAATACGTACGAACTTATATTGCTCATCGATGTATGTACCTGGGTCATTATTCTGCTATTTCTATCGTATCAGAATTGTCTCGAATTGTTGGTTTTTGCAGTGTCGTTCAATCTATTTTGACTTCTGTTGCGTTGGTAATAGAAGGAAGTCGGTTATTTGCTAGTTATTAGTGTCGTTCTATAGATTTACGCGATATACTATTTACGGGTTGTTACTTTGAGCTACGCGTTGCTACGTTGAACTACGCGTTGCTACGTTGAGCTACGCTGCTACGTGTTGATCTACGCGTTGCTACGTTGAGCTACGCGTTGCTACGTTGAGCTACGCGTTGCTACGTTGAGCTACGCGTTGCTACGTTGAGCTACGCGTTGCTATGTAGCGCTACGCGTCGCTACACTGGGCTACGCGGTGCTACGTTGAGCTACGCGTTGTTATGTAGCACTACGCGTCGCTACATTGGGCTACGCGGTGCTACATTGTCCTACGCGTTGCTACGTTGAGCTACGCGTTGCTATGTAGCGCTACGCATCGCTACATTGAGGTTCGCGGTGCTACATTGTACTACGCGTTGCTACGTTGAGCTACGCTGCTACGTGTTGACCTACGCGTTGCTACGTTGAACTACGCGTTGCTACGTTGAGCTACGCATCGCTACATTGTGCTACGCATCGCTACATTGCGCTACGTGACGCTACGCATCGGTACGCTACGCAGTGCTACTTCACGCTAAAAAAATAAGAAATAGTAGTCTGTACTGGTTCACAAGTATGACGCATCTATCAGACGCCTGTATGAATGGTTGATGACTAATATCGTATGTGTTCCAGTGGAGCTGGCGATGATAATGGACCGGCTGTACGGCGGCGTGTGCTACGCCGGCATCGACACCGACCCCGAGCTCAAGTACCCGAAGGTAAAACCTTTTACAAAACTTCAATACCTACTCTACTACTGTTGTAAAACAGCGGTGGGGGCGTCAGTCGCGTTCCAATACCTCAGCAATATGCTGAACGATGACCTATTTTTTGTACAAATGCGACGCATAATGAGTTTAAAGAATCCTATTAATTGAGTCCACAGACATTAAAATTTAATATTAGTAATTGTTATTTTATATTATTATATTTTTTTGGAACTTGTTTTTAATTTTTTACTTATTTTTTGTTTTAATTTTTTACTTTTTTATTTGTGTCGTAATTTGTGTAAAAATAAATTGCTTTTCTTTCTTTCTTTCTTACTCGACCCAAACGTATGGGACAGCTGATAATTTTTTCGCGAATACGATGTTGATCCCATAGAGAAAGTTTATTTTATTATTTACTAGCAACCCGTCCCCGGCTACGCACGGGTGCAATTTCTCTATTATCCTTACATTAAATATGAAAGTATTATACATATAAACCTTTCTCTTGAATCACTCTATCTATTAAAAAAAACCGCATCAAAATCTGTTGCGTAGTTTTAAAGATGTAAGCATACATAGGGACAGACAGCGGGAAGCGACTTTGTTTTATACTATGTAGTGAAGAGATGTACCCACAACAAACCTACTTCTACTAACATGTATATCTATTAATATTTAACACCATTGCATGTTACAGCAAATAAAAAAGTGAGCGATTTAAAAAAAAAAGACCTCCTTAATACATATGTCGGTCTCATTACAAAAGATGTGTTAAACCTGAGTTTAGGCCAGGTCTAACAAGACCAGGTGTCAAATTAAGACCTTGGTTTAAATCTTACAATACAAATCTGAGGAAAAACTCAGGTTTAGGCTCTGGTTTTAGAAAATTGTTATTACAAAACAAAGTTTAACGAAAAAACTCAGTTTTATCTCGGGTCTAAGATAAACCAGGCCTCCCCCTGGTTTTGCCGTGGTTTAAGTGACATTATCCCGGTCCGAATTACGATAAAAGTGATAATATCGCGAATACGACCAAATTTAATATTCACAAAATAATAAGGGCTATTGAATAATATTATTAATTGTGACTTTGGTCGGATTCGCGATATTACCTATCATTTTTAGCGCAATTCGGACTGCAGGGTATCACTCCTTTACTTTTGGTTTTCCATTTTATGTAAAAAGACAATTAACTAAAAGCCCGTAATATTTTTATGATTTTTTTTTAAACTGAATTTGAGATGCGGCTTCGACCTACTACTAGGTTTGATGTAGAATTTATAAGATTTTTTTTTTACTGAAACTATTTTCTGCATTTCCTGAATACAATAGAGATGACGAAAAAACCATAAATACCTTTAATAAAAAATATATCGACCGTATGCTGACAATATCTTCTAACTAACATTTTTATCCAAATATTTAATTTAGCGCCATCTGTTAGCACGTATTATAAATATTTAGATGGCGAGGCGTTCTAAACAATATTTCGATAAAAATGTTAGTTAGAAGGTATTGTCAGCATACTGTCGATATATTATAATATTCTTTTGGTACCGTAACATAATATATTGTAAGTTTAAATCGCCATACATAAAATAATGTCGGATTTAAACCAACGTCTTAGTTTGATACCTGGTCTAAACTCAAGTTCATTACAAAATATGTGTTAAACCTAAGTTTAGGCCAGGTCTAACAAGACCAGGTGTCAAATTAAGACCTTGGTTTAAATCCGACTTTATTACAAAATCAGTTTTTTCCGAGGTCTACTAAAACCATAGTTTAGACCGAGCTCGGACCAATCAACGTCGAGTATTAGTTTATCATTCACTCATTCACTCCAAAATGCCACAGATAAATATTCTAAAGTCACATCCTCGTAGAAATGTTTCGTTTCATGCAGATTTTATAAGGATGACTTTAAATAAATTGTACCTTACACGATTTGGATCATTAGATTATGATGAAAGTAAATAATTAAGATAATATTAAGTTTGTTTTGACTACAAAGTGTGCGATTTAAAAGCTTTTATAAGTGTTACGATACCAAAAAGAATATTTATTATAATCACTAGGATTTTTAGGCATATAATGTATTCAAGAAAACGAAACGTAGGTAGATCACGTCACTTAAACCACGGCAAAACTAGGGGGAGGCCTGGTTTAGCTTAGACCAGAGATAAAACTGAGATTTTTCGTTAAACTATGTTTTGTAATAACAATTTTCTAAAACCAGAGCCTAAACCTGAGTTTTACCTTAGACTTGGTTTAAACCTTGTTCTGTAATAAGACCGACATAGTTCATAAGTGCGTGTTAACTAACAAATTGGATCTCTGTTGTCTAAATAAATAAATAAATAAAATTAAATTAAATTAATGTCGATTGTGCGTGCAGGGTGCGGGTCGCGTGGCGTTCTCCAACCAGCAGTCGTACATCGCCGCGATATCCGCGCGCTTCGTGCAGCTGCAGCACGGCGACATCGACAAGCGCGTTGAGGTAACGTATCCATCCGTCATGTGTGAACCCAGTTTTATATAATATATTCTTTATTGTACACCAGTAAAACAAATATACACATAAAACTTGCACGAACATGGGTAAATTGTACAATGGGCGGCCTTTTCGCACACGGCGATCTGGGGGGCTAATAAGGCCGCTTTAGATGAATCACAATATGATTCATATTACAAATGTCAAAATCTACTTGACAACTCTTAATGTCATCCGCATAAGGTTCATATTCAGTAATCATCTGTTTGACAGTTACTATGCAGATCAGTAGATGAATTGCTCAATGTGGCCTTTTTAGGCCCCCTGTTGTGTTCTGTGAAGCAGTAGCTTGCACTCCATAATGACAAAAATACACTGCATACCCTAATAAATTAAGTAATAGGTAATACAAACGTTAATATGTCTGTAATATCAGTTAATTTAAGTCTTAGGGTGAGGTGGCCAGTCACAAACATCATTTAACTAGACAATACAGTACTAAGTGGTTTTGCCTACCTTGAAAGAAATGTCTGTGCAAGCAAGCCACTGCTGTGAAAGGTAGGAACAGCCCGTAAAATTACCCCAGTTCATTTATTGATTGACGAAACACAGACATTTTACCGTCGCGGTTGCAGGCGACCGGTTGATGGATTACCCAGTTTAAATGAACGATTACCCTAGTTAAAAAATATATATTATCCGGGTTATAATGAACTGTTACCCCCAGATAAAATAAACTATTACCCTAGTTAAAATTAAATATTTCCCCAGTTCAAATGTACTATGGCCCCAGTTAAAATGCTGAATTACCCCAGTTAAAATTAAATATTACCCCAGTTAAGAAAAACGATTACCCCCAGTTAAAATTAGCGAATACGCCAATTTGAACGTTTATCAAAATAAACTTTTAGCCCTCTTGATAAGAAACTAAATACCCAATTTAAAATAAATTATTACTCCATTTAAGATTAAAATATTACCTTATTAAAAATTAAAATTTACATCCCACAACTAAATGAATACATTAGTATCTACATTAAGATGTCTCTAACCCATACGTCGTATATTTTCAGGTGAAGCCGTACGTGCTGGACGATCAGATGTGTGACGAGTGCGCAGGCGCACGCTGCGGATCCAAGTTCGCGCCCTTCTTCTGCGCCAACGTCACTTGTCTGCAGGTCAGTAGCAGTGCCAATGGCCGGACTCTACTTAAAAACTTAATAAGTATTACCTGCGCAGATAAAGAATGGGAATAAAAATGGCGTCGCCTCTATTCACCTCTCGCTTGCACACTGACGCTGTCTATACTCACACACGCTGGTAGCGTCCACAAAAGACATACGTTATTCACGCGTTGCTATAACAGTTTTCTGAGATATAACTTCAGTCATACGTAGTCTCAAGTCTGTGCGCTAATCTGTGAGATAAATGTATTCTGAGATTCTGAGAGTTTTCCGTGTTATTGTTTGATAGTTATCAACCAATAACACGGAAAAAAGTTATTTGTTGGTTTGTTATTGTTGATTAACTAACATAACGTTTTAATATCGTTATTCCTTCTGATATAACGTAATCCGAGTCTTTGTCGCTGTAAGTACCGTGTATGCTGACAGCACAGGCTAAATGAGCCGCCATTTCTAATCCCATTCTTCATCCGCACGGATAGTACTAATAAACTGTATAAAGTTTGTCCAACAAAATAAAGGGCGCAGATGTTATCATATTAAATGAAACCACGTATCTGGTATGGGTGTATCCCACTACTTCCATGGAAATACAAAATAGAAAAAGTGGGACCAGCTTTTTTTACAAATTATATCCCATTATTTCTATTGCGACAAAAAAACGCAGACTTTATATTATTTGAAAAGTTTGCCACTTTTAATGAATAGATTAAAATTAAAACACGACTTCTCGGTATTCAAAAAAAATAAATGGAGAACTATGGAGAATAAATAGCAATAATAGCAATTGTAATGGCAGCTGTCTATCAATAACAGTCAATTACAACTATGATCAAGAGATTTTATCTAAAGAGGAAATAAATAAATAGTTTCTAAGTGCACGCCGTCATAAGAGGTGATGCAGCTTTTTTTTTGTCGCAGCCGACAGCATTAGAAATTGTGGGACAATCAGTCTGAATCAGGCCCAGTATTTCTATCAATAGAAATACCTAATAGAAATAGTGGGATACACCCTCTGGTATCATGTTCTGAAGCCGTACATACCAAGTGATTAGCTTTGTAATTTTCCATTCCCGCTTTGTTCAGCATTACATAAGTTCGTTTCGCTTGCAGTACTACTGCGAGCACTGCTGGGCCACGATCCACTCGCGCCCGGGCCGCGAGTTCCACAAGCCGCTCGTCAAGGAGGGCGCCGACCGCCCGCGCGCCGTGCCCTTCCGCTGGTGTTAGTCACATCATGTACTAGCTCACTACACACAACTACACAGTACACACACCTACTGGCCACGACACGCCTGGAATGTACTGCCCACCTTGGCTAAGTGTGGCGAGGCAGATTTGGGCATTTTGGTGGAGCATATTAGCATTTTGGTGGGCCACAATGTGGCATTTTGGTGGGCCACAATGTGGCATATTATTGGGCCACAATTTGGCATGTAGTGGGGCAGAATGTGGCATTTCGGTGGGGCATAATGTGGCATTTTGGTGGGCCAACAATTTGGCATTTTGGTCGGCCACAATGTAGCATTTTGGTAGGGTAGAATGTGGTAATCATGTGGGGCAGAATTTGTGATTTTAGTAGGGTCTTATTTTGATGTCACAGACAGAATTCAATCGTAGTAAACGTCAAAGAGAATATACTTTCAGGCTTCAATACAGACTGAATTTTTCTTGATCTTATAATGGGACAACTTCGGATTAACTAAGGGCTATAGCACACTCAATACTTTTGGCATCGGCGACTAGCAATTTTGTAATTTCATCGATGGTGCATCGCGTGTTGACCACTCGGTGCGTTCGATCGCGGTATCAAAATCCCGCGGTTTAGCAATTCTATCGCTGTATTGGGACTTCTGAAAAGCGACTAAATCGCTGATTGATAATGCTGAAAGTATTGAGTGCGCTATTAATGAGCTTAGTTCAGGTCACCGTGTAATGTTTGCCCCTGCCAAATAGGTAAAACAAATATTTGTGGCCCCATGTGCCCCACCAATCAGCAAAGCGGTAATAAATAGTCCAACTGTGACTTCAGTCTTGCGATCGAGATATTTCGAGTAGGGTCAAACTGGGTAAAGTTGAACAGGGGTGATAGGAAACGTCTCTTATTATTTATTTTATTAATACGTCTGTGTGATCAATCTGTTTCCACTTTGTAAATGGGCCTATCACGCTCATCAGAAATAACTTATTATAAAAACAAATAACAGAGACGTTTCCAATCACCCCTGTTCACATTTACCCTTATTGACCCTACATACAAAAAATGTGTAACCCACTTAATGTCAAAAAAATCTGCCCAAAACACAATTTAGCCATTATAATATATTATTATCTAAACCTATTCAGTATTATTATAAGTAATTCGATATTTTTAAAGCCATTCCAGTATTTCAAGCGTGTCGAAACAGTACCCTTTTCAAATGTGTCGTACTCTTAACATCGACAGTACTTGTACTTTACTAACACGATGCCAGGGTTTTTTAGTTGTTGGAACGGGTATTTTAAAGGGTAAAAATGAAAAGCGATATTTATCAAAATACCGTTTTTATAAAGAATAATACTAAAAATCGGTATTTAATATTAAAATACCGATTATATAAAAGGTAACAATTAAAAAGATATTTTATCTTAAATTACCGTTTTACAAAGGGTAATAATGATTAAGGGGTATTCCTAATGAGGAAGGTTATTTTTGTAATTGTCATGTTCAATCAGCAAGTTTGATAATCTCAAAATTTGTTCATGAGGTCATTTCATGTTGGGTAGGTTACTTTTAAAACATCAATTATCCAATTTGGAAGCGGTAATGACGCATAATAACGAATACTGACAATGCTGTCCCTATTACCCAACTGAAAAAATGGCTTACGTGATATTTTATTAATTTTGCCCGTTCCAACTACTGCCTGGTTCCGGCGTAACCCCCACGCCGCAGTCTCTTGCAAAGATAAAATATTATCAAATAATTTGAAAATAATTTAACTTTGCAAACAATATCTGCCCAATTCACACATCGGAATATAGTATGGAATGGTAGAAACTAGTCTAAAAAACTGGCAACACCTTGATCTGAATGTCAACACTGAGAAAAAAAAGTTGCTAGTAACATTAATATATAAAAATATTGCAATTTGTTTATTCTTCACGCTATTCCTTTGCGAGTTTGGCAGACCATTGAATTACTATTTAGTAATTTTTAATTAATGTTCAAATAAAAATATCTAACTGCACTTTGGCAGATAACGCACTAGGCAGCAGCAAGCAGCAGGCTGCGCACCCATCGTTATCCAAACCTGCGGCAGCAGCCAGGCTATTTTAGCCAGACGTGCCTACGATGTACCGGATTGACTGCGTGCTGGCTGTCTAGTGCGGTATCTAGTAGTAACCACTTCGAGTTCTCCTGCCCTCGTTATAAACCAGGCGTGAAGGTATAGATATACTAGCATTATTATTTAGACTAGTTTTCAGTGAATTTGCACCAACCGGCTAGGATTTTTTCAATGGCAACATTATTTTTCGCATTGGTGTTCAGTGCCAATGCGAAGGATTGACTGCTCAGCTATAAACGGACATTGATCGCGATTCAGTGATCGTTGAACATCGATTTTGGGAATAAATCGACTGATTTCCTTGAACCAATTACTTTATTATATATCTTGAAACATCGACTTTAATGTTGTAATCGCTCTATTCATTGTTGCTGTCTGAAAGTAATTATAAGTGCTATAGAATAGAAGCAATTTTAGAAACTAACTTTTTGATTATATTAGTGTGAATATTCGATTTGATTCGGAATAGGTACTGTCCTTGGAATCAGATGGCAACATAGGGTAAAATGGTACCTATTAAAAGTCAAGATTTTTTGGTTTAAAGGCATTTCAAAAATGCTATGCCATTATTTTATTAATGCTCTAAGGTCTGAATGAATGAATTAAAATCGAATTAACTTGATTGGTTTCATAATCGATTCGTAAGGTAGTTTCAGTTATCCAAATTGATGTTCACTGATCACTCTTACCTTGATTATTCGGAACGCCAAAGGCGCTTAGAAAATTAAAATTGCAACATTATCCAATGTTTAATGTTAAGCAAAATATTATAGAATGGAAGTACAAGGCGTCGATTCAATGATTTGTTTTTGCGGAAGTCGCCATTGAGAAATATTTGTAGCTTATATTACAAGACTTGATTGAAACATTTTCTTAGAAGTGCTATTAAGACTAGGTATGTTACATTACAAATGTGTTGAATTACTTTTATTTGAAAGTTCGGTGTATTTAATATTAGTAAAGAATAATTTTCAACTTTGACATGTCTCGTAAATGTACGCTACAAATATTTCAATGTTGCCAGTTTAAAATAAAATTGCTATTATGGTAGTTTCCGCAAATGCGAGTTTGTTGATAAAAATAGATTCGATTTAAGCAAAATATGTATTCAAAAACTTAGATGTCCGTTGTCATTTGTGGATAGGTAAGGTCTATCTGTCACGAGGTGACGCATTCGCGACTTATCGCATTTGTGTACGCTCACTTATCGTAAGATACTAAGCGTAAGACATAAGTGAAATGTCTAATTTTTTGAAAAATAACTGTACCTGTGTAGCTAGAGACAATTTCCTGGTATTTTCCTTAATTTTACTTTTGATTAGGATTCTCGACTTGGATATTGTTGCGGTTGTCTTGTTGTCCCGTTCGCAATCGCGACTTGTCGGCAGTTGTCGGTACGATTATTGGCGACATTTTGAATGTCGAATGTTGTGAGGTTTTGAGGCCTCGAACATGAAGGTTATGCAAGTCTCTGGTTAGATTTTTCATCACAAAGTGGGATCACAATTGCTTGTAAAGCTGTTAAGTTGCGAATAGACAAGTTTTGTACTCTTTCCAATCATTCCCTGTTTGAATTCTGTATGAAATATAATATTAACCATTACGAAACTTGTCCTCGCAACTTATAGGCGTAGCAAGGGTTTGGCTTTAGCAAGAACAGGCTGGGATTTATTTCTTGTCCATATTCTAAAGCCATGACCTCCCTGGCTATTCCTTACCACTACAATCATTCTGCTCTCGAACGTGGACAGCTAAGGATTAAACTATTGGGCTCGTTTTGATTTCGACAAAGGGAGGCGGTAGGGACACGTTTTTAGTACAAACTTAACAAAACGGTTACCAATTTGGCTGTAGTCTTGCTCTGCAAGGTTCGTGGGGATTGAGAGTACGGGCCGAACTTATTTAGTAAAATCTGCTCTTGAAGAATTCAATTTGAGAAGATTATGGAAGTTAGTGTCGGTATAGTGATATTTAGTATTCTGAGTATTTAAGCAATTTTTTTGTCATGACTATCGCGTTTTGTGGTGTTATTCAAAGCATTCTAAATCCTTGTCACAAACATTGTGGCTAAATGTTTTCAGCTACCTTAAGCTACGGTTCGCCCGTTTCGACCGTCCCCACAATTTATTTTTAGCGTTAAAAAGTTAATATATTAAAAAAACTATTTTTTTTAATTCGCCGGGGTAGTGCAATAGATGGTAGCATAGTAGGTATCTAAATAACGAAACATACTAGCGGCCTCAATGTTTAGCGAATTAAGACTGCTAGTAAGTTATTTGAAACTATTTAAGATTATAATATTAACCTTATTAAACCTAGTGTAAATAGGAAGGTCTCACAATTTTTGCCTTCGCGCTCGTTCACTTGAGGTTGAGATGGACAAAACTTTTGTGGAGATGACTGCGTTTACTATTTCAAGCAAAGATATATTTTAGTTCGACATTCTTTGGTTAAATAAAATCCACCGTAGCTTCGAACATCAGTTGTATGAGGCTGTAAATAGCCATGACCGTTTCAATTTAGTAGGTATTGCAGTTTCGGAGCTTTCAATTTGAATGACATTATAGATAAATCTAAGATTCCGGTCATTCAATTGCCTGGCATCTTTACCGTATTGCCAAAAACATATAACACCAAATTGATCACCACTGATCCTAGTATACCACCTTAAAATATACATTTGCTGTAATAGTAGTAAACGCTTTCAGCTAAGCACCGATGTTTAATTTATATCGTGACGTATGTCCGCGTATGGACCAATCGCGCATGCATCGACGGAACTAAACTGTTTCAGTACTATTAAACTTGAATGAAACGTCTCGAAAATTGTCTATGTTGGATAATGAAAGCGAACTAGGTTGCAAGTTTCAGTGATTGAGAATTACAGCTCAAGCAATTACTCTGTCTTGGTCTTTAAAATAAAACCATAACTCATAACTTCCAAGCCATTGTTTAGATTCTAAACAATGGTTATGTTATGCTGCCATGAACAAGGTTTAATAGACTCAATGTAGACGATTTTCAGTATGTTTACATTGTATAGTTGAGACTCTGTAATACGTTGGTTTGTTCGCACTAGGAGGCTACACTAATTTATCATTTACTCTTCTCTTAATGTGTCTCTTTATGGAAGCCAACAACGCGTCTCCAACATAGTGTAACAGAGTATTAACTCAAAATTTTCGTTGATTTTTTCAATATGTCGTGTACTTAAATTCTTAAAGTATAATAAAACAACGGATACACACTGTATGGAGTTAGATAACGTATCCCGAAAGACCACGGAAATAATATAGACTGTAGTAAAAGACTTGCGCGGATTTTTTGATGATTTTTTCATGATTTCGATGCGGTATTTTCGTGTTGTGTCCTTTTTTCGAAAATTATCATGAGGCTTGATAGTGCCTTGTTGTGGCGTATGAGTTTGGTGTACCCCTCCCGACTTAGCTCGAATATAGGAGGTCTAGTTCACCTCCAGAATTGGGTCGTTTCACTGTTCCTTGTAACGAGTCAAAATTATTATCGTTGTTCCCCCGTTTGATTCGCGTTACAGTCGAAATATGGGTCGATTAAACTTTTGAATTTCAGATTTTTTACCTCTCATAATTGCGGCCGGGGTTAAAATTTACCCGCACTAAACGTTAAGTAGGTACAATTTGTATTAAATAGTAGAAGCATTTTTAGTAAAATTTGCCATATAGACACGTCGTGAGACTTTTTATGCCGATGGAAAAATGTTTAAGTATTAATCAATTAATGTAGACAAAATATTTGAAGTAAAATAATAATAATAATATATTTTTCTTAGTATTTAGATATGTATGTATAGTATTTTGACGTAAAGAGTCTCATGATGCGGACAGAATTTATAAAAATCGCACGCGATTGCGTGAAAATCTCTTATAAAAACGATCCGGTGCATATTCATTCTAGAAATTAGAAAAAATACAGTTCTTTCAAATAGCAGCAACTGTTGATATAGCTCTGTGATTGCTCTAACAAAAAATTAATCATTTTGTAGATTTAAATCTGGTTTCTTCGTCAATTTCTATTTGAACATCGGATCGGTTAGTAAATTAATAGTATCAGTATAATAGCAAATGCGAATACGATTTCTCTAAATAAAAATAGAAGTTTCCTAGAAAAATATTTAAAACACACGCCTTGATCGCCCCGAACACCTTATATAGGACCATTTTCACTTGCGCACTTTGTATCTTTAATTCATTTTTTATCGACTGATTTTCGTTTTTCTACTGCATTTTCAAATTTGGTAGTTTTTTCAACGATTTTGTGGCAACACTTTTGAATAAAAATTTTGTTTGTAGCGTTTTGATTCTGCATCGGTGCGTTGAGTTTAGTTTTACTAAAAATTTATTTTTATGTTTTTCTTTGTGAATTTCGTACACTCGTTCGATGTTTTTGGTGGTTCTTTTTCATGAAATTGCTCAATGGTTTTTTTGTAAAATTGTTTAGTACTCCCTACCCCCCTAGTTGAAATTAGTATGGCGGGCGATGGTTGAATTGTATGGTCGCACTGTCCCATTTTGTATTTTTGTATTTTTATAATAAAAAAACGTAAATAATGTGAATTCGGATGTGATTTTTTTTTACTTTACGCGCAACGTTGTAGTGAACGCTTGGGTGCGGAATTTTTTATAAAATTAAATTATAACAGATCTTCAAGTCAATTTCAAAATTAAATTGCTTTTTAGCGCTACGAAATTCGTCAAGCGTAATATATTAGACCTTTGATGGGATAATATTGTCTTTAACCTGAATAGGTACTTTTATATAAATTGTCTTAACAATTGCATAAATTGAATCGATTTCGACTAACATTGATTTTATATTTTAAAAGTTTGTAATGATAGCATGTAATCATTTATGATTTATTTTTATTTTTATAAACCTCTTTCGAAAGCAAAACCTTGAAGATCTGTTCAACCCAGCGGTAAAAAACTTAATAATTGGTGTTAGTATATAACCGAGGTGTGTTTGGGATATGTGGTCTGCCTGCGAGCGGTGGGCTAGATTTGCACTATGCCTAGGCTTTGTGACGATTGTACCGTCATGTATCGCTGGTCGCGTAGTCGCGTTTGTAAACTACGTGCCTTTCTTTTACTTGATTTATAAAGAGACCATTGTCTAAAAGCTGTCAACTTTAGTTAACAAAAGCAAATTGCAATTTCGCAAAGACAGCAATATGCAGTTCGTTCAAGACAGAGACATAGTCTACAATATCGTGGCCTTGTGTGACCAGCCGCTTATCTACTAATTTGGTAGATTGCGAAGGATTTTTAGTAACTAATTTTGCTATTTAGTTGAATTAATATATCGCGTGGGGAAAGTTTCAATTCGTCCTCCTATCTTTATTATATTGTTTTCTCTTGAGGTTTTTGTAACCTGTTTTCGCTTGTCTGTTGTAGTTCTTGATGTCGCCTCGCATTATTTAAGTTTTGATTATCGTTTAGTTTCTTATTCTGTGGCTTCTTTGCCTCAATGACGCGGCAACTTAAGGTAAACGCTGCTAAGTTTCAAAAAGTTCGGCAGCGATAGTGGTAATGTTAGTTAATATTGATGTAGGGTTCTTAGAATGTTTATTCCCGCGTCATTGTGGCAGTAAAGCCACGGCAATCGTCTACTTTTGATGACATGTAGCGTTTGAAAATGAAAATATTTTTTAGTTGATTTGGAGCGCGATTTAGTTTGTTGAGGCGGGGCGGCCGTATTCTCGCACGTACCTTTAGTCGCTAGTTTGTAGTTGTTGTTTTGTCGGCGCCGTCGCTAAGCGGCCCTCGTTCACGTTTGTACGTTGTCTGTTTTTTCTATGGACGGGTGTGCTGTTCTCATTAATTTTAGATCGTAATTTTGTCGTTTGCATATCACTGCGTGCGGTCACAGCAGGGGGGCGTCGCGGTGTCATTCTTATACATTTTTTGACGTGAAATTTGTATCTTTATAAATGAATTGTTGTTGTTGATCGGTGTATCGTCCCCCACGTTACTCCCGAGTGAGTTTCGCACTTCACATGCATGTAAATAGGAGATAGGTGAAAACAAAATTTTAAAAAAATCCGCAAAAAAACAATGTTTTCTACGATTATATCGGTGGCGGAACAGTTAGTAAAAAAAAATTCATCTTAGCGTCGCCGGTGTCGCCCGGGCGGGTTTTGTAAATTCTTGTGCTAGAGTTTTTAGTAAAATTAAAAAATAGCAAAGAGTAGCGCAATTTAAACTAACCTAGTTGAGTCTAATAATGTACCTAATACCTTGTACCGTTGCTAGGACAATATTATTGTGTTTTTTAATAATAAAGAAATGATTGCACCGTTTTACCTTCAGGTGTTTTTTCACTGTTTATATAATTTAAACTATATCGAAAGTTGCGGTGGATCTAAATTTATTTTTTTAAATAGTATTTTCGATGTTCAGTGGGCTCTTGTTAAGATAGTGTAAGTGTCGGGACACTCGAGTTTTAGACAAACGATTAGCTTTATCGAAACCATTATTATATCCAGGACTTCATTAGACAAATTTAGTTTGAGTAAAATATGAAGTCTTTTAGAATAATTTACTTATCTAATTGATACTCGTTTGAACTTCTCGAATGTCCAAGCATTTCGTGTCTGTGCTCCACACAAATCCAGGTTTCTACCAGGCATTCACCTACCACTATAGTTATTACCTATTTAGTAGATTTTATTCTTTATTATGTAGATTTTTGTGGCGCATAGCACGATTGTATGTCCCTGAGTCCATATTATAATTTAAATTGATTTAAAATAAGATTTATATATTTTTATATGCAGTTGTTTCATTCATTGTTATATAAAATCAATTTTGTTGATACTTGAAATGAAATTGAAGCCAATTTTTTCGCAAAACGTTTTCTTTGGTGCCTTTGAATCTAATGTTTGTTCTGTAAGCGTTCTACGATACCTAGTGACAGCTTTAGTGAGAAATAATTAAGATTAATTTTTAAGCTTTCTTTTTAGACTTAAGTACATTTTCTAATTGACTGTGCGGTGACGGTGAAGTTCAGAATACGGAAAATTGTGACGGAAATTATACCGCATTGTGTGATAATATCTATTTGAAGAAAATGTTACTTCAGCCATCTTGCTACCTACGTCTCGCGTGAGATAATGCCATTTTGAATTTTGCAAGACAGTCCTTACGTCGAATAAAACCGGTTCTCACAGTTTCTCTGTCATGTTAAAATTAAGCTGTATGTGGTACTGGTATGGTACTATGTAAAAATAGTTTGCTGTCGTTGTTCTGAACAACTTTTACAGACTACTATCGCTATGAACTTTCCTCGCTTCTTCCGTATTATCCTTCACCACCACTCAACATTACGTCCAACGGCACCAAATGACGTACCGTGCCCCTTGTGTTGGCCACGACACTCGCTTAGTCTTGTTTCACGCCCGTGACTTACTTTACGACTATTGTGAGATATTAAAATGAATTTGAAACTTTCGCCCTGTGTTTGTATTGTAGTTTGCTTTCTGGGGTAGTGCAATGTTAGACTTTGTTGCGGGGCTAGGGCTGTGGCTTGTAGTTTGTGTTAAGCTGATGATGCAAGGCTATCTATAATGTCAATATGTCATACAATGACATATTACGCCCTATGCCCAATTAAGAAAAATTGTAATAAAGCGAGCGATCTAGGAGTTTACGTCAGTGTAGTTTAATAGTGTCTGTTCTCTAAATTTGAATGGCCGTCCAGTAACACTGATAAATTAACTTGACGCTTGACGATGTCAGATTCTAAGATTACGGACCATTAATTTTCACACAATTACAAACGTCGACGCTCTGTAATGTAAAGTCAACTGCAAAACACAGCTCCTTTCAAGCCCCAGTGTGTCACAGATTATTTTTGTAAGTACATATTTTTATTAGCCTTCCTTCTAGTTTCGACCAAAGACAGTTATGCGGCCCAAAGTTACCTACCAAAAAGACATAATTTTTTTACTTTTACTTAATTTCAAGTGAAAAAATATCGCTTTTTTGTAAACATTTTTTAATCACCCGCTTGTTTTGATGTATTTTTGATGTTATTCCTATTTATTTTTTACCAATTTTTTGTATAACTTTTTTATCGATTAGTAGTTTTATTCACTAGTAGTTTTAGTGTTACATTTTTTCAGTATTTTTTTCGAGTTTTTTTTTTCTATTATAGGTAATTTTACACAGATTAGTATAAGCTTTCAGCGAATATAAAGTTTTTGCACGTTGGCCGTAAAATAAGGTATATTTATGTATATTTAACTTGAAATAAATAGAAAAAATGTAAAAAAATCTGTTTGAATATCGCAAATTAGATTCAAATTTCTAAAAAAACGGAGCTTTATTGTTTTTTCTTTTTTATTTCTATTATAAATAAAATGTATTACGATTTTTTATATATTTATATTTATGTAAAAACTACATAATTATTGTAGATAAGTAGTTTTGGATTTACCTGCGTTTTTCCTTATTTTAAGAGTGTTTTTTTTTTATTATATTTTGTTGTTTGATAGTATTACTTAGTGGTACGCTTATTGGGGACTATGTTGAGGATAAATTGTTTTTTTTTAATCAGGCGGTAGTCAGAAAATTCATATACGATTGCAATGTTCCTAACTTTTATTATATCATTATTATGTATAACTCTATTTAGTTAATATTTCGTATTATTATTATGAGTATTATGTTGAAAATATAATTTATTAAATCAAAAGTGTTATTAAAAGTAATATTTAATCAGTTTATGTATTTTATCTATATATAAATTATTATTATATAAGTACTTAATTATTTGTTTATTATAATACCTATTTATATCTGTTTTATTCGTGTATGGATATAAAGTCATAAACTACTGTCGGATTAAAAAGGAAATTTTAATGTATGCAATATTCGCCTCTATGTCTCCAATAGGCCAGTAGGTATTGTTTAAAAACTGAAATACTTGAATTTTTATATGAATTTTATTAATATAATATGGTATTTTACTAAATATTAGTCCAATATTAAATCTTTAAATGCTTGTTTTATTTTGAAAACCCATTCATATAGGTAAGCAAAGAGGCACAAAATCCATTTTGCACAAAAGTGGATAAATCTATCAATGGATTTTAAAGACTCGAATTTGTATGGAGGTTCTTGAAGTTGGGAGTCGTTTCGAAAATGAACCGCTTTTTTAACTACGATTAAAAATCACACCTCGCTCCTCAATCCATACGGACACATATCCTTCTGTGATCGCCAGGTGCTGCGGCTCGAAGGACCAAAATATGATCCGGCTCCGATTCGAAGGCTCTGAGTGTGGAAGCGTTACTGACGCGCAGGGTCAGTAAATATAAATTGGGGAGAGAGTGGACTGTATCTTATTGGCGCTGGTTTGTAGGTAATAGCGAGGTTGACTTGTTAGTGGAATTGGGCATATAAACAGGATAGGAACTTACCCAAAGCGTTCGGACCAGTTCGGACCGAGCCACCAGTCTCGATGAAAAAGCACCCAACACCACAGCGAATCTGCGAATGCCGCTACTGGCGTATGTGACGCGTAGTTTGTTCACAGCGAGGAAGCACACACACACACGACACACAATGTTCAGTAGGTACTAGGGTTATATAAAGTTTGCGGGGTAGTCTCCTTCACGTCGGTTTCAACTCACGATGGGTGTCGTACACCAACCGATCCCTAGGACGGACTTTAAAGAAGTGGGTAGTATAGCGGCTTGCGCGTTCGCAAGGGTGTGATTTTTTCTGATGTTCGGCGCGCTCGCAATCTGGCAGCCATGGGCCGGGCGAGAAACCGCGTCCAATATGCTTTGAGTGTAGATAAGGCGGAAAGCAGGAACAGACATATAGAGCGGGTAGGAAATAAGGAAGCGGAGAGCTAACGAGTCAAAACACGTCCCTATTTCATAATGTGTGAGTGGCTAGTGCTGCCACCAAAGAATTTAAGTTTAGGCCAAACCACCAGGAATCAAAGTCCATGAAACTGACCAAATCAACAGGAAGGTACCTAGGTATCTATAATCCATTACTTTAATCTTTAGTGCTAGTGTAGGTAAAAAGGTAACTGTTTGGAATAAGACAACAGCTCTATTCTTCTAGACATAACCATATAACTCCTCTCAAATCCATTAATGGATTACATTCCGCTTTCAAGTCCACTTCCAATAATGGATTAGATTTCCGCTTTCTCCACCGGTACCTATGTAGGGCTTAAGTTTAATTTAATTTTATACAATCCCTTCCACTTTAAATAATATAATATACAGGCTGGAATTTTCGAAGCGTACCTGGAGGAAAAGTACTCTAAATACTGAAGACAGCAAATTTTACTCAAAGGAAACAACTTTATTTCAGAAAAGAAACAAAATTGCATTTAAATATTTTTGAAAATACGCTTGCCACACCCGGGAATCGAACTGACTAAAATCCAAAAAATTGGCATCCTATACTGTTACGTCACCAATCATACCAAAAATTATGCATTTTTATGTATGCCTTGGGAAGTTTGTAAAGTATTCGCAAATCTTTATGAGCCCTGAACTGAGTTCTGAACTCTCTCTCTCTCTCTATCTAGCACCTATAATAAGCGTACAATTATAGGTGCTAGAGGGTGAGAGTTCAGAGTGCTCATAAAGATTTACGAGTACTATACTTATATTAAGACTTATATCCAATAGCCAATAACTTAGAGCATTTATATAAACACGGTAGGTCATTGTCTATGCGGTAGGTAAATAAACCTTTATTAATTCATTATTTATGTTATGGCCAAAAATAGCTGCTGTGAGTGGCGCCATCTAGAAGTGTCCCATTCATAAAATACTTTTATGGTAGTTCTATAAAATTTATGGTAGCAACACATAGCTGTCAATGTCATTCTCATTGATTGTTTTCGCGTTCCGTATTTGAAAACAAACTGTAGCGTAAAAATGAAACAGCGATATAAAAATATCTTAAGAGCGGAAGAGATCACAAATAATAATGTATGTTTGTCATTTGACATTTGTATGTTCGTCGTTGTTTGTATGAGGTGGTGTGCTTATTTTTACGTAAAACAATCTAGTAACGCTATTAAACAAAACAATGGTGGAAAATAAATTGAATTACTTCCAAAGCCCCATATTCGAGGGGTCTGATGGCACGAAATACGCCATAAACCCGTTCGCGGCCGGCGAGCCGCAGATCCAGCAAGAATCACTAAAAATCAGAAATACCGAGCAATTATCACTGTTTTGTTCACACTGTGATCTAACATTTGTCGATTCTGCCGAATACGAGCACCACAACGTCGAGTTACATGGAAAAATCAAGATTTTAACGTGCAATTTCTGTGGAACCACATTTCGGAGGCAGGACCATTTGAAGAGGCATATACAAAGCGTACATTACAATCACAAGTACTGTATTTGTCCGGTATGTGAGAGAGATTGTAAACGACAGGATATGTTAATGAGACACATAAAAAAAAAACATTCTTCAACAACAGAAGTGTTTCACTGCAGAGAATGTTCATTTGAATGTAGATCGTTGGCAGATTTGGAAAAACATGAATTCACACATTTGTTAACGGGCAGACATCAGTGTCCGCACTGTCAAACTACTTTTAAGAGACGGGATCATATGCTAAGGCATGTAAAGTCGCAGCATATGAACCAATTGGTTGAATGCCCTATATGTGGACAGTCTTACAAACGGAAAGACCATGTGGTGAGACATGTAAGAGAAAAGCATAAGATGGGCCTGCTCAACGGTAAACTTGTCACCTCATCCGATATAGTGTAAGGATTTTGTTTCTAGGTCAAAATGATAATTTTGTACAGCAATATTGCTTCAACTCTGGTTTGCGAACCTTTGGGGGTCCGTAAGTAAATCCGTATCTGCACCCTTAAGGACTCATCTGTGAGTCGTGGTAATTATATTTATGGAAAATGGGCTTAAGGGTACCCAATGCTCTTGGCACCTATGTTAAAAAGACACACACATATAATATGATGTGTATAGGCACAAAAGTATCGTAAAATTGAAGGAATAGGGATGCAGGAGTGAATGATGACAAAACTGGGAAAGTATTTCTACAATTCGACATCCCAATTGAATGAAAAGGTAATATGAAAATTAAAATTTTACAGGACGGTCAAAGAGCGCGGGCTAGATTTGGGTGTCAGATTTTGAACAAAGACCGCTGTTTAATATCATAAATCTACGAGTTATAGTTTTACATTTCTGTAAAAAATTGAGGTAATCAATCTGCATGTGTAAAGAATATCCAATTTAAAAAAAATGTTGTAATGCGACATATCCGTTTTCTTTGGTTGGGGCGTTTTTATTAAGTTATAGTAAAAGAAAGAATGAATAAGAACTGTGTGAAATAGACATATCAGTTAAGTAGCTGCTTGTCTATTATAAATAATAAAATAAAATATAATTTAAATATTCAACACAGCACACAATAAAAAACCATACTTTAATATGAATAGTACATTGCAGCTGTGTCAAAAAGGTTTCCGCTCAGCATGCAATCCTAACAGGGTCATGTACCAGGTTAGTTTATAACAACTTACATGTACATTGTGCAATAAATAAATTAATTAATAATGCTATTATGTGGATTTTTTTTTTTAAACTTTGCTCCTCACTCGGATTTCCCCTGTATCGAGGGTACAGTTTACAAACATACATGTCACATGCACACACACCTAGACCCGAAACAACTATCTGTAGATCATACAAATATTTGTTCCGTGCGGGGATCGAACCCGCGGCACGTAGCGCAGAAAGCTAATCGCTTAACCACTGCGCCAACCGTGTCGTCATTTATTTTATTTATTATTCTTGAAGTCCTTGTTGGCAAAAAACTAAGTTAATTCAACAGTTTAGCTCAGTTTTGTATCCATTCTCTCCTTCATCTCCATTTCCCCATACTATGTTACTATTGCTTCGGTAATGATTCTTAAAAAGCTGATGTTCTGTGAAGTACGGTAGAAAGAGTTTTATAAATGTCAAGAAGGAAGTTACAGTACTACCAACTTATCTGTGAAGTGGCAAAAAATGGAACTACAACAAATTCATACGATTTGACAGTTGAAGTCTTGTCAGAAATGCTTTTTCTTATCCAACAGCGCCATCACTCTGTTCACGGATAACGTGGTGTCACTGTATATTTAGGAGGTTATCAGATGTTCTCAATTTCATGAGTGAAGGGCAATTTATTGTGCCTTCTCAAGGCAGTAGAAACGTTTATGCATTGTGTCCACCGATCTAAGAAACATAAGTACATCCCTCCAGTGGCGATCCAGGATTTTGTTTGGGAGAGGCTTGAGTCTTGACCCAGCTGAGGGCAGGCTTTATGAAGGTTACGTAAACACCGTATAGAAAATTTAAATTTGAAAAACTTTAGAGACATTTTAATTCGATAGAAAGTTCTGATAAAATTGATTGGTTACTTTATTGGCCGTTTATAATTTACGTGTGGCGCCCTCTATCGTATATTTTTTGACGGACTGCAATACACCATTATTTTAGAACCATTTTCACAGACAAAATACCAGATGTTTAAAATAAAATGGGCCGATGACCCATACAAAAATTCATATTTAATCGGCTAGTATTGCATTAATCGTTGTTATGTTGTCAGTGAAATTGGGCCTTGTGTTCTACATCTAAAATATATGTTGCGTTAACTTTTACATTAGGTATTTTAATTATAATCAATAAGTACCTACTTGATTTTTAATCTATTTATTAAAACTAATGTTAATTAGCACTTTTTGCTTAATTTTTGTTATTACGAAAATATAATATAATTTCACTTTAAGGCAATAAGCAGACAGCGGACTTTTTGTCTCACAAGTCACAGACTACAGAAGGCAAGAATTTTAACCACAAATAATTGCCGTGGACAAGAAAATTCGGCAAGGACTGAACTCGACGCTCATGTCTAACCCCCGACAAAAAAGAGGATATTATAAGTTTGTAGTGTGTATCCGTCTGTGGCATCGTAGCTCCAAAGGGATGGATCGATTTCAATACAGTTTATTTTTAATTGAAACTTAATTTAATCGGGTATCATCTTAGCTATGTTTCATGAAAATCTTTTCAGCTGTTCAAAAGTTACAGCTCTTTTTCTAGTTGCAGTCGGGGGTTTTTGACGGTTAGGTTAGTTCGTCCTTGTGTTTAGAAGTCTAGTATCCTCAATGGCAACAATAGGGCAACAACCACGGCCATTCTGGTCCGTAGCAGTCCTCCATGACCCCAAGTCTGCTATTTCTATTTTGACTTCTATTGCGTAGGTAATAGAAGTAAAAGTCGGTTATTTGCCAGTTATTAAGTGTCGTTCTATAGATTTTGAGTATTATTACGTACGCAATAGAAGTCAAAATCGGTTGAATGACATCAAAAAATCCACAATTACGAGACTATTCTGACACAATTGAGCTAACAGACTTGGGGCCCTGACAAAGAGTCCGTCGTCTGCTCACCGACATATTCAATGTGTAAAGCTTAGAACATACTTGTAACGCCACAACTGCACCGCGTCAATGACGCGCAGACAACCACTATGTACGTGCTACGTTCAGTAATTTATTTTTCGGTGTGAAAGTCGTGCGAATGTGCGCTCATTAGCCGGTTCCACACTGGACGATCCACCGCGCTCCGATTGCGCGCGGCATCAGCGATCCAAAGGCGCGGTCATAGCTCGCGCTCATGCCGCGCGCGATCGGAGCGCCGTGGATCGTTCAGTGTGGAACTGGCTATTGGGAATAATTAAATGGCTTCGGGCACCGACAGCTGCGATAAGCGAAAGCGAGTGAACAATCGAACGATCTCAAATATATCCCTTGGACTATATTACTCAGTTGACAGTGCGACTTTCACCCTACTATTTTAAGTGGTGACCGGTGCGATCGCCCGCCGACGTCCGCTCAAATAACTGAACGGTTTGGTGTGATCGCCTGAACGATCAGCGTCGAACGTCGTCCGCCGTAATAACTGAACACACGCAATGACGTATTGCTAATTAATTTGACTTATTGTTGCTTTATAATCGGCCCGAAGGATGGCACCCTGTTTCATAAAGGGGCCATCCACACTTGATATTTTTAGCAGCAGAATCGCGTGTATGCACTTTTTGTAAGCAAAAGGCAGCCAACGTACGCGAAAACGCGCGTTTGCTAAAAGTATCGAGTGTGATCTAACGCGAAATGGCGCTGTTTTGTGATGTGCCTGGGCGCAACATGATGTGCCCGATCCTCCAATCGACATAACCTTAAGCAGTAGGTTATCCTACATCATTTATTATTAAGAACATTTATCGTACCTGAATTCGCTTGGTGTGTAGCAAATGTGTTGCTGGCTACATTCCAAATATAAATGACACATCGTTGAATACTCAAACGCATTTCTGGAGCTCCTTACTGGGATTCCACAAAATAGATAGGAACAGAGGGCTAAGCATGTCTTTTTTCGTCGTAACGTTAACTTAAGCAAATTTTGATTAAATAACCTAACCGTCAAAATCCCCCGACTCCAACTAGAAAAAGAGCTGTAACTTTTGAACGACTGAACAGATTTTCATGAAACAGCTAAGATGATACCAGATTAAACTAGCTTTCAATTTGGACGACACGGTTGGCGCAGTGGCTAAGCGATTAGCTTTCTGCGTTACGTGCCGCGGGTTCGATCCCCGCCCGGAACAAATATTTGTATGATCTACAGATAGTTGTTTCGGGTCTGGTTGTGTGTGCATGTGACATGTATGTTTGTAAACTGTACCCTCGATACAGGAGAAAAGCTAGTGAGGGGCAATGTTTTTTTAAAAAAAGAAAGAAAAATAATAAAAAAACTGTATTGAAATCGGTCCATCCGTTTTGGAGCTACGATGCCACATTCGTGAGCGGCCCTCAGAAGGCGGCCTTTTGTACCTATCCATTTTGTGGGCATTCTGTCACTACTGTACACCGTAGTCACAGAGACAACATGTGAATTAACCTACTTCAATTCAAATTAAAATGCGTTTGTGTACGGACAGCAGAATACTCAAATTCTTAAAAACAAAAAATGATTTTATTATTTCACTCGGGATATTTTTTTATGTAGTGCGCAGAATTTGTAGAGTGATTCAGTCTCTGTTCCTAAATGCAACCGCAGTATTGGGATACACTTTAAAACTAAACGAAAATTCGACTTAGTATGGGGGACATGCATTATTTTTATTTTGTTTTAGAGTGAATTTTAGAACTGCTGTTGCTTTTCGGAACGGATACTGACTGCAAATTTTGCGCACAACCTACATAAAAAAATATCCTGTAGCTCTATACAACATGTCCCAAAATTCAACGATAAGCGGGCACCAGAGGGTTGACCAGCTCATGACTACTCGAGAAAAAAAAGAAAAGAAAAAAAAATCTCAATTTTTAAGAAGTTACATCAAAAAATTGAAATCCTTAAAAATTTTACACCCCATAAGAGACTTTTAATTACCATGACCACAATGTTTCAAATATTTCTGAATTTCTTTTTGTACCGGAAACCTAAGTAGCCCTGCTATCCACCACAATCCTTGAAAATTCCAGAATGCCTGTAGATTTGACACAAAAATCAATCAAAATTATATTTCACCCTAAAATTTTGAAAGGTTTTTACATTCGGTCCACTTTAACTCATTGTGGTGTAAAAAAAAAAGTATGGACACTAGCATGGCAAGTTTTTTTAAAAATTGACGCAACTATCCAAGGTTCCAAAATAGTATAATACTCTAGGAAAACTAGCCACAAAAAAAAGAAAAACGTACTATTTCTGAACAAGAACCAAATTTCTTAACTTTTACTATGTGCCCAAAATAGGTATTATGTTGTAAATTCTTCGAATTTGAATGGTACATGTGCGTAGTCAATAACATTTAGAAGTTAGAGAGGGATTATACGTTAGAAAGAGATAGATAGATAGTATGTAAAGTGGGAAAAGACGTTTTTAAAAATTATACCTCGTGTCTCCACAACTTCAAGTCTGCTAATACGTCTGTAGCGTACTATCACCTGTCATCTGTCCACAGACTAGACTTAGGATGCAATGCTAATGCTGCTAGCAGATTGTATCGAGAAAAAGTTTATAAAAACAGCAACTTCTCTAGATATCCTATTGTTACTCACAACGAAAATCTACATCGATATCCTAAGTCTAGTCTGTGGACAGATGACAGATGATAGTACGCTACAGACGTACTAGCAGACTTGTAGTTGTGGAGACACGAAGTATAATTTTTAAAAACGTCTTTTTTCCTACTTTCCATACTATCTATCTAATCTTTCTATCTCTCTCTAACGTATAATCCCTCTCTAACTTCTAAATGTTATTGACTACGCACATGTACCATTCAAATTCGAAGAATTTACAACAAAATACCTATTTTGGGCACATAGTAAAAGTTATGAAATTTGGTTCTTATTCAGAAATAGTACGTTTTTCTTTTTTTTTGGGGCTAGTTTTCCTAGAGTATTATACTATTTTGGAATCTTGGATAGTTGCGTCAATTTTTAAAAAAACTTGCCATAGTAGTGTCCATACTTTTTTTTTACACCACGATGAGTTAAAGTAGACCGAAAGTAAAAACCTTTCAAAATTTTAGGGTGAAATATAATTTTGATTGATTTTTGTGTCAAATCTACAGGCATTCTGGGATTTTCAAGGATTGTGGTGGATAGCAGGGCTACTTAGGTTTCCGGTACAAAAAGAAATTCAGAAATATTTGAAACATTGTGGTCATGGTAATTAAAAATCTCTTAAGGGGTGTAATTTTTTTAAGGATTTCAATTTTTTGATGTAACTTCTTAAAAATTGAGTTTTTTTTTCTATTCTTTTTTTTCTCGAGTAGTCATGAGCTGGTCAACCCTCTGGTGCCCGCTTATCGTTGAATTTTGGGACATGGTGTATATGTATATTAAGTAGTTCAATCATGTCAAAATGCTAGCTTTTTTAACAAAATAAATATGTCAATACATATTTATGAGAGTAGAATGAATGTTTTAAAGAAACTTGTTATAAAGTAGACATTTTTTTTATGAAAAATTATAACAATTAAAAAATGTTAAGTCGAAATCTGGTGTTTTTTCTTTTAGATTTTTTATTTATTTATTTAAACACATATTATTAAATTTACAGGTTTGTTTTATACCTCAAACCAAGATGGTTTTTATTGGTACTCACATCCGAACTTATTGCACTGCTTAATTAGATACTATTTAAAAAATATAATTAGATAATGTAGGTAAGCTGGTTAAAATATTTTGCACTTTATAATATTGGCGGTAAATATCGAATCGCAAAAATGTCACCTATCGGACCATAACAATTGAATAGATTCAGCCCCGTCGCCGCATTGGTTCCGACATTTAAAACTGGTTAGGTGTGATCCATAATATTAAATTAAAACAGCATTTCTCAAATTAGTTTTATTTCCATTTAAATTATATTTTAATACCTATATAATAAATCAATTGCCTTAGAGTTGGAAATATTTTTTAGTTTAACACTTAGATCCCTCCCACCCCTTGTCACATAATGTCACACTTCGTCGACCCCCTCCCCCCATTAACGTGTGACGTACTTTATAGATGACCCCTCATGAGCCTGTAGCAGTCCACTCCTGGATATAGGCCTTTCCAATCACACGTCATCTAGCTCGATCTTCGGCTACTCTCATCCAGCTGTTACCAGCCACAATCCGAAGATCGTCGCTCCACCTAGCCTGAGGGCGTCCTACTCAACATTTGCTGATACTTGGCTTTAAGAACACGTCTAGTCAACGATTCTACGACTAATATGGCCAGCTTGCTAATTCTGCACTGTGTTAAAGGTGAAGATCTGATGAAGACCTTCGGAGATAGACAATGGAACTCTTGAATGAGTAACAGCATATCACTCGCGATTGCTGTGATCGCATGTTTATGTATTGTTTATGCCGCTCAAAATAGAAAAATAAAATAATCTTTTAAAAAAAAGTGAAAACCGACATCAAAAAACTTAAGTTTAAAATAAAAATACTTAACAGCTTCTGAAGTCGGGCGTTTAATTCTTCAATGCACCTAGCTTGGCAGTGGCACCGTCTTCAGAAGCTGTTAAGATTTTTAAGATTTTTTTAACACGCTTTTATTAGCTTCACCTGTAACTAACTATGTAAGAAAATGTTGGAAGTTAAATTTGACCCACTTCCCGGTTTCCAATTGAGCTGAAATTTTGCATACACGTTTAGTTAGTTTTTTTAAACTGTAATATTTTATTTTATTCTGTTTAGTTCTATGAAGTCGGTTTAAATTTTTTTAATTATGCCAAAAAGGGTTGTTGAAAAAAACAAAACACGGTAGGTATTTTTAAATTATTTTTTTTACAACGGTATTCTTAAGAAGTCGTCATCATCTATATCATATAATAAGTCATCTGCATTGTCTGCCTGTCGCATCACGGGGGATGCTCTACCTTTCCTACCCATGTCCTCTATCTTTAAAAAGTCATAGTTTTCTTCCGGATACGGACGTGACGTAGACGTGCTGCTCGTTATCTTTTTCTTTTTCCGTTTCTCTATGGCCTTGGCATTTGCTAGAATGTTCGACAGGAACTTTGTCATGTTAAACTGTGTAGCATCTACTGGTTTTATAACATCTCCATCGTCGACGCCCAATATTGGCGGGTTGTCATGTTTCATTGACGTGTCATAGTTTCTTGGACTGCAATGATGGGTAACTGTTGACATTAAATTGGTAAAGATTATAAGTTGCTGTACCCTTACAGGGTATCATGTTGAAACCTACAAAAATTTAACATTTGTTACATGAAACTGTAACATGAAAGCAATAAAGAGTTTGAGTACCTACAGTTATACAAAGAGAGAATATACAAGGTGGCCCAATTGTCTCAGAAAATTATTGATGCATTCGAGTAATATACAGGCTGAAATAAAAATGATCAGCCATATTTTAGGTAGGAGGAAATCAGGTCTATGATACTGAGCAACTTTCTCCAAGGAATATAGGTCGAAACCTGAAAATTGAATATGGTCACGTGACCAGCGCAGCGGGTCTGCCGCGTAACAAAATGGTAATGAACGTCAGACTCTGGTAATCAATTTCAATACGATCGTGAGAGAAGAAGAAGCAATAAATCTTTGAATCTTTGAAACTTCGAAATACCTTATAAAATGTTTACTGATCATGTAGATGGGTGTCCAGTCTGATGTTCATTACCATTTTGTTAGGGCCTCAAGTCTGCTAATTTCTGCTATCTCAATCGTGTGAGAATGGTCTCATAATTGTTGGTTTTTGCAGTATCGTTCAACCTATTCTGAGATCTATTGCGTAGGTAATAGAAGAAAAAGTCGGTTACCAGTTATTAAGTGTCGTTTTATAGATTTTGACTTCTAATTCCTACGAAATAGAAGTCTTGGTGTCACTAAGGCCCATTTTGCACAGGTGTTTGGTAAATTTGCATGGGCGCCAAGTCTGTTGTAATCACGAGAGCATTCTGCCGCGAGTGAGGGGTTAGCGCGTTGGACAAGTGTACAGTGGTGAAGAACAATTCAAATATAATTAGGCATCTAACATTTTCCTCGCTTTAGTGAGATGAAAAGTTGTGTGTTTTGCACGGTTTAGTTCTTTTATAATTGTTATTTATTTAATTCATATTCAATTAATATATTTTCTGTACACGTAGGCACACATAACGTCACTCGATGTGGCTCCCGCTGAAAACCAGCGCTGTCGGGCTGCTCGCAGCGCGTCAGCTTAAGCTGAGCGGAAGCCTTTTTGACACAGCTGCGACGTACAACCCATTTGTTATTTAAGATAAATATTTTTTTCTTTTACATGTTTTATTCTTTTATTTTTTGTTACTTTATCTTTAAAATTGTTTTTGTGCTGTGTCAAATAAATACTTTTTTCTTTTCTTTCTTTCTTTTCACGGCTGAAAAATTATTTGCATCTCGTGCCTTTGAATACCTCGCTACGCTCAGGATTCTATTTATGAACCACTCGCTTCGCTCGTGGTTCACTTTTTGAATCCTTCGCTTGCTCGGTATTCAATACAAGCACTCGCACCAAACAACTTTGCAGCCTTGCATAACAAATAACTATTTCTCTCTTTCTTTTCTTTCTACGTAATATAAAAATATACTTAATTATTATACACAAATACTCACACATCAATATCGTAATTAAACATAAATACATATATCTCATCGCTTTGCCTTACAAAATCCACGTCTTTATGCTGTCAGTAACATTGAATTCGCAATTAAAATTCCAATTAATTTCAATAGATACTTTAGCGAAGATAATTTAGTTTGAAATTGCAATGACAAGGTTCATTATGATCCAGCCCATTACCACCATTACTGTGCCACTACTGGGCACGGAGGTCTCCTCAGACTGAGAAGACTAACCCTGCGGTCCGAATTACAATTTCAGTGCTCACGGTGCTGACGTCTATAATCGTTGATCTGCGGGTCTACCGCGTAACTAAAATTGTATGAACATCGACATCGGTATTAAACTTCAATACGATCGTGAGAGCCTAAACTTTGAGCTAACTTGTATTTTTTTTACCGATCATGATGATAAGTGTCCCAACTATATGATAGGTAATTTTTTTACAAGTTAGCTCAAAGTTTAGGCTCTCACGATCGTATTGAAGTTTAATACCGATGTCGATGTTCATACAATTTTAGTTACGCGGTAGGGGTGCTGAGCTGTAACTTTTGAACGGCTGAACAGATTTTCATGAAACTTAACTAAGATGATACCCGATTAAAATAGCTTTCAATTAAAAAAACTGCATTGAAATCGGTCGATCCGTTTTGGAGCAACGATGCCACGGACAGATACACAGATACACACTAGAAACTTTTTTGTAGGGGGGAAAATTGAAATACGAATCGTACTGCTACGCCGTAGTAGTAGCGTAGTTGGCGCGGCTACGCTGTCGTAGCAGGCAACCAACGTGCTACGCGCTGTTCTTTTGTACAATCAACGACACAAGATAAAATTTTCTTAATAATAATTATGAAATTAATTGATCCACGAAGATAATTATTATAGGTCCTACCTTCGCGCCAGCTCCGAGGAATCGGGGGTACCACCGGTACTGAGAGAGTGTGGGTATGAGCGACGGTCGGGCGTAGCGCACAGCCTTTGTTCGCATAAGGACAGATTCTCATAAAGACAGATTCGCAGGAGGACAGATTCTCATAAGGAATGTTTCGCATAAAGACAAAGTACAGTTAAGTTAAAAAGAATATATATATATATATATATATTTCATAGGTATGTAGTTATTGGTTTAGTTTAGTATACCATAAGTTTAAGTGGTCTAAAGTAGTTATTTTTGTAATTTTTACACACTGTGTCTACGTGTCTATCATCCTTATTTCCAATCGCGGGACTACTGGAAGAAATTTCTTTAGAAATAAGTAGTTCCATTGTGCTCATATGTCTGTAACATTTTTATTACCATGTTTCCTTGTGTGTACATTAATAAATAAAATAAATAAATAAATATATTTAATTTCTTTTTTACAAACTAAACCGAAACAAAGTTATTATAAGTTCGCATAAGGACATATTCTCATAAAGACAGATTAGCAGAAGGACAGATTTCCTCAGCCCCCGATTCCTCGGACCTCGCCACGGATTGTACGTCATATAGCACTGGCAAGGATTCAAAATATTGTGAGTATCGAAATACTCAAAAATATCTCAACACTCTGTAGATCATATATAATTTTTATCATGTGACCGATCATTAATATATGCCAGACATTTGGCAATAACTTGTGACCAGGTTTCTGAACGAAAATAATTCAATAGTCTACAATCCAAAAATATCCTATTATAGTATCACAAACTTATCTGACCCGGTCGTGGCGTCGCTTTTACCAATGTCCTCTCCCTACAAAAATGACATTTTGACTATGCATTTTGAAGTCAATTTTGTTCTGTAGCGACGTTAGTTCTAATTTTGGTCACCGCGTCAGATAAGTTTGTGGCCTATGTATAAGGTTCTTGTTTGTGGCACTGTACTATAAGTCAAAACATTCGTGCTCGGCCCTTAGAGTATAATGAGGCTCGGCCCACAGTTGACAATGCAGTTTAAACGTGGATCATAACCTGTAGTAACCAGTTCTAGTTGTTATAGAATATGAGAAAAGGTTGATTTTAGACTGCATTAATTATTCAGATATTATTGTACTAATATGTCGTTTTATATTTATGAATCCAACACTTCTCATATAATTACATCGATGTCTATAGATACGCTCTGTCATACAAAGGGAAGCTAAAAAAATGAGACGTATTTTTTGAAGACGTCAAATTTTAAATTCAACAATGTTCGAATTATATTTAAATAGAACAGCGATACATGCACTAATGGAATAGCTACTGTTATTATATATTTTTTATTCAATACACAAATTAATAATTATGTTTGTAAACGGCATTTGACTGGTGATCAACTACTCCATTTTTCTGAAAATGGAGTACCTGACACGTCTCACTTTTTGAGTTCACTAAGCATATCTATAGACATCAATGTATAATTATAATCGTAATGATCTTTACATTAATATGTGCCTATGGCTATATAGATATTACTGAGTAATAGCTGACACATATAAATGAACCTCAAGCTTGACCACAATTTATTGATATGTTTAATTGTTACAATTTAATGCACTTTTTTAGGCATAAATATTTCTTTAATATGTCAACATATTAATGAACTTGACTGTACCTGTCATACAAAAAAAATATCCATGCGCGATTCGAACTTCCGACACAGCGCAGAAGGCCAAAAATGGATGATATTTATATCAAAACATGACCTACGACCCACAAAGAATGAGAATCTATAAAAAAGAACTAGAATCATTTAGTGTCGTCAAAGATCAGGTTTAGAAATAATACGAGTTTTAGTCATAAAAACTTGTTGCTATCGTGTATTAGATATATTCTATTTATCTACAAAATACATTGTGAGATCATCCAGACGACTCAAACCAATCGAGTGCTATTCACGTCGCAGACTACTGACACGGCCCGAGCTGCCCGATAAGTCACATTATTCGTAAAGTAAAGTGTGAGCCTATCCTCAAGACGACACAAATCGCCAATCACCAACAAGACAACAGGACAATCACTATACGTTCGCCGTATCTCATAGTGTCATCAAAATCTGCTATAAAGATCAAGCATTGCTGAGGCCTCTTGCAAGAGGCCACGAGACACATCACAATGGCATCCTGGACCTTGGTGTTAGTTTTATGGGCGCTGAGTCTAGCTGCGTTCATATATGGAGTGACATCGTGGTGCTTAATAAAGGAGTTTCGTCATTTCAAAAACTATGTGTATCTCAACGTAATTGTATCGAATCTGTTATATTTTTCCACAATTATAGGTTTTAGAATCATATTACTTTTTATGAGACCTCATTTTAACTCGTATTGGATTTTTAATGTATACTTTTTATCCGTGAAAAATTATTGGATATTCGTGATATGTTATACTTTTTATGTTGAAATTGTAAAAGTTTTACATGAGGATATTCGTAGGAGATATCTAAAGAGTACTCTCTTTGCTTGGGGGGTGCCTGTAATAACGACTTTCACTATGGTATTAGTTTTTCATTTGGTGAATACAAAAAGCGTACCTTTATCAGTTCGAATTGGAATAACTTTGCACGGCCATACTGTCTTCATGATTTTACCGGTGTTTGTGAACTGGGTTTTGTTTATAATACTAGTTTGTTCCTTGTGCCGTCCGTCCAATGTAAGCTCGAGTACAGCTTCTAACAAATGGCGTTACTTCTACATAGCGACGTTGATATTTGTACTTAGTGACTTAATACAGTTGTACACTTTTTTAATGGACATACTGAACCAAGAAATAGAATTCATTTTAAGAAATTTAAATTCAATAGCATTAGACTTATTTCTCCCTATAGTGAAAAGTAACCGAGAATTATGGCGAGAATTTTATGTGAATCGTATAAAAAGTAATATTACGGAGAGGAGTAAATGTGATCAAAAATCGAAAAATAATCATCTTCTAACATTGAATGCAGGAAAATTAGACAGTCAAAACTTACATATTGAGACAAATTATACTCATTTATAGAAATTAATTAATTATTAATAATAAATAATAATAATAATTATTAGTAATAAATTAATTATTAATTTATTATTAATTATTATTAGTATTCATGCCTTAATTTTGCAACAAATAAATTGTATTTCTTTTTTTACTTAATATTACCTCTACGTAAGTGACGTTGATCATCTTCCTCTGTAGTCTGAGGTCCACCTTGTGTAGTTCCAGCAACCATATCGCCGGCACCACCAGCCCGAGGTAGATGAACACGGATGGACGACACCTATCGCCATATAGCATAACTACTAAAAATTAATTAACATTTACGATTTCAAAAAGGCTTTGCCTGGCTTTGCTTATACTATTGAATAAAAAAACTTATTACACAGTGAATGAGTATCTGTCTGACAATTTGTAATTTATGCAGTTTTATTTAATTTATTATTGATGATGTTATTTGGAAATCTATTTTATTGTTTTGTTAATTTTAATCTTGAAATAATTTGGTCAATGAATATTCTTCTTGTTATAATTGATAATAATTGATTTTATCGGCATGTTTTTTATTTTTTTATTATTAATAATTTTGTACGCCGTTGAGGGCTAGACATAGCGTTCATTTTATAAAGAATAACATCTGTACTCACCTACTTTACCTATACTCGTCAAAACAAAATAAGGGCCACTTGCAAATATCGACATTATGGATGATTTAATGATCATTAACTAAATCCATGTGGTAAATTGTACAGCGATGTGTTATTTTAAGTGTTTGCGAACCCTTTTACAGCATTCCGCTTGAAAAACCGTTAAAATGGGTATATTTTATCAACTTTTTTGAAACCAATTAATTTTACCCTGTTTTTAACGTGAACTTTAAGCTCATTTAACAATTGTATTGTACTGAAAACAGTTTAGTGTGTCAAGTCAATGCGTACATCGGCATTTTAAGAACGTAATTCCACAGGTTCGACTTCAAATGGACTTAACTACAACGACCAGGACCATAACACTCATCCAAGAAGGCTATTCGTAGCGATCTGTAGTTTTACAGCCAAGATTTTCGCAGCGAGCGATTCAGAATGCCTGGAATTGCTTTTATGAGATCCAAAATGTCGTCAGAAGTCAGGAATTAGGCAGAGCCAGAGGAATCACCGCTCAGGAAGACCGCTACATAGACTTACATGCATGCAGAGAGAGCACCGTCACTTCCCGCTCTTTGCAAACCCGCTTGTGCCTGGCCACAGGCACGTGACTAAGTGACCAAACAATTAGAAACCAGTTTTATGAAGACCAGCAATTGTCCAGGAGTCAAGTGGTGCGAATTCCATAGACCAGTATTCATCATGCATATCAATAAACATCCGCAAGGCAACAATTGGACTGTAGCGTAAGTGACTGAAGCACATTGCTTTTTACAGATGAGAGCAAAGTAAAAGTTTTCAGTGTTGACTTTTGCATAAGGGTGTGGAGATGAAAAGGGAGCAATTTGCAGATTCCTGCATCCACAACAATGATCGATTTGGGGGGTCCAATGTTATGGTGTGGGGAGGCATAAGCCAAACTGGAAGAACTGAGCTCATATTTCAGAACCAGGGTACAGTGACAACTTAACGATACATCCAGGAGGTCATAAGACTCTATGTGGTGCCATTTGCATAGCAAATGGGTGCAGGTTTAAAGCTGTTGCACGGCAATGCACGCGCTTATACTGTTAGAGCCACCAGAGAGACACTAGAAGAGGCTTGTATACAAGTGTTGCCGAGGCCAGCGAACAGTTGGGGCTTGAACACAATTGAACACATGTGGGATCTGTTGAAAAGAAGAGTACAAGACACAAATTGATCAGTGGACAATGAAAGACAGCCCTTAAACGTCCTAAAATCGAGCTAGGAACAAATCTCTCAAGAAACAATGCGCCATCTGATAGAAAATGTCCTCTAGGCTTCAAGAATATGTTCAGAAAAGAGGAGGTTACACCAGATATTGATTCAAAAAGGAAGAAGAATAAACGCCGTGGAATTTCATTTTTAATTGCATTTTTAGTCCAAGTGTACTTTTTGCTGAAATTGCACTTTTTCTTGAAAATGTTGTAAAATTGTTTTTTTTTTCTGTGGATTGTGTAAAATTTAAACTCATTTCATTAAAAACAAATCATTGCAATGAATTTTACAACTTAGAAACCTAGGAACCTCATAATTTGCCCAGAAGATCAAAAATATAAGGTGGCCCTTATTTTGTTTTGACGAGTATATGTTCCACAAATAAAAATATTTGTATTTGTAGCAAGGCAGCAAGCGAACTCCGTCTTATTCCAAAAAACATTTTAGTACCAGGTTTAAACCAGGACTTAATAGTCTAGGTTTGTTACGGTAACAACGTTAGTACCTGGATTAAAATGTCTCCTTATTACAAAACTCTGACCATTCAAGGATTTGTTAGTCTGTCTAAAGATAGTCCTTGGTTACGTCTATGGTTTAAATAATATCCACAGATAACAACAGAAAATGGCAATCATTCATTCGTTCATACAGGCTCCATTCGATGCAACGTTCCGTTTCATTAAATGTTGATATTATCGTCTCACTTTAAATGCATAAATAATTATTTATCACTACAAAAATATATCATAAATTGTTCTTTGTTTAATTTCGATCTATTGAACAAGCACAACTAATACGTTTGAAGCTCTTTTTATAATCGAGTTGTTATGTTTTTAACCACTAGCGTGAAACGGAGCGTAGTGGTACGTATTCGAGCGTCCCGCGATAATTTGAAATAAGGATAACTAAATTGCTCAAGTATTTCACTACTTTGTGGCAATAAAGGGATTATGTGTTTTTTGCGGATGGTTTATATCATGAGCGATACAAATAAAATGGAACAACAGAAGAAGAAAAAGGGAATTAAATAAAATTTCTTATTCACTTAATAATATTATTTATTATTATTTTCATCAATACTGGACTAGCGTAGCGTTATATATACTCACTTCAACAAAGTCAGTTTATATAATTTTTCATTATTATAAAGAATTGATCTTGATCATAATAGCATTGATTTTCTTTACTCTGTACATTCTTATGCGAGTACAATCAATTGCGCCAATTACTGTAGGAAAACCAGCAATGCTTCGTAATATCTTAATGGTTTCCTCCTGTTCATTTAAAGTAGCAGGCATTTTTATAAATCTTCTGGACATCTGTGACAAAATTTCCGCTACCTTTTTACTTGATTTGCTGACAACTGGCTGCGACACCATGTAAATCAGCTGCGTCATCTTGAATCTACGAATAAAACAATAATTTGTATATTAATATATATTTTAGCTTTTAGTCTAGATATCTTAGCATCGACCGTGGAATAAATACCTATCTAGTACTTACTTCAAGGCGAGCCCAGTTGCGTAATGCGCACACCACTTGAATTTCAGGATGCAATTGGCATCCGCGAGGGTCGTGGGCTAAATCCTCACGTAAAATGTCCACAATTTTTTCACCGAAACGTTTTGTGAGCCTATAGTTATATCTAAAATCTTCGTCACTCAATTCAAATATCACACTATCACGTCTATCAGGTCGCTGAGACATCTCCAGCATGTCCAAATCCATCAAGTCAATCATGTTTATATCCATTTGTACGATTTGTACCGATTTTTTATTAATAAACACAAAATAAAATCATCTCTAACCTCAAATAAATAGTCAACTGTCAAATTTGACACGAGTACTAAAGTTAGTCTGGAGATAAACTAGGGGTCTCGGCGGATTATCTTTAGTACCATAGATAGTCCATCGTTAGGTGATAAACTTGATTTTATAATAACGTTTTACTTAGTACCTGGTTTAAACCTGGTAACAACTACCGTACTTTATTTAGTTCGTGTTTTGGAATAAGACCGAGAATACTACTTATTAATACTTAATTAATACTTCGGTCTCTTTCTAACAACTGCAGCTTTGCGTAAATGGGTCTCGTTCCTACGGGTTGGGTGTGAAGCTAGTTACAAAACTATCTAAGCGCTAACAGAGAATAATTGAAAAATGAATGTTTTAACTTCTAATGTCTCTCATTTATTACTGAATAATTATATTTGTAAAATAATAGCAGGGTATGTACAAAATTAATACTGAGTGGGTGATCAAATCTTTTTCTTCGTTTCGTAATTTTTAAAGCATCTGGAGAGAAAAAACTGTTTTAACTTTCAAACGCGTTTTTCTCAAATCGCCCTTTATTAAGATACACGAGATGCGCTTAACACGGCAGACCTATAGGTATGATACTATGATTTCCCACCATTCGTCTTCCATGCGATGATAGGGCCTGATAAAATCATTTTTATTTTACTCCTAATACGTACCTGCCTTCCCGAATAAAACTATAGCAAACCATTTTATACATATCGTAAAGCTTTTGCCATTTGATTTTGAGCTTTATTGTATATAAGTTAAGGGTGTTGGTTAATAAAAAGAATGGAAAACGCAATTTAGGTTAACTTCCAAGCCCTTTTCTTGGGAAACTGACCTGTGATTGGCCAATTTGGATGATGCGCGCGCATTCGTAATAGTGAAACTTGGTGTATTCTTTATTGCACGATATACATTGCTCGTTTTTCGTTGTGGCTGTAGTTTTCAGCTCAATATAATGCGGCATTGGAGGGTAAAATAGTAGAAAACGTCGGAAGTTCACTTTCAATGTGTTAGCACTTCTTTCAGAGCAGATTTAGTTGAGTTTCGCTATTCGTTGCATTTAGTTACGAACGCATAAAAATGTAACAAACAGACATTAATTTTCAAAATGTATAAAAACTTTATATATCGCATGTGCCTTACAAAAGTGCCATAAACTTAAAAAAAAAGTGTTCTAATTTTAAAACAAAATGTAACAATAAAAACAAAAAAGAATGTGCCTTTTTTAAATAGCCAATCAAAAACCGTCGACCATTTTGAAAATTCGACAGTATTTTTTTTTAAATAAAAATGGCGAATGTTGGCAAAGTGCTGGCCACTATAAAGGCAGTGATTACCCGATTAGTTTTCGCTTGCCATGGCATTATTGCTATTTGGCAAGTAACTCTATTCAAAGATGATATTGAATATTGGTATTTAGCATCGCCGATTATGCTATTGATTTTCGAAGGAGTTTTTACATTGACTATCAAAGAAAATCAGGAATGGAAATGGTGAGTTCTTCATCATCATTCGTAAGTAGCCTTTGTCACCTTACTGCAGGACATAAGCGTCATCCTTTTTTAACCGACTTCAAAAAAGGACGAGGTTCTTTGTTTGACTGTATGTATGACAATGACTTTTTTTTTTTTTTTCACCGATTTCTCCTTCAATTGCGGGTCATTTTGGAAAATTCCATTTTTGTTTGAAAGGGTATACCTACTCTAGAGGTCGTGCCATTTTTTGGTGAATACCTGATGAATATGTCCGGTATCGAATAAATGCTTTCTATTCTATCTAGTTATAGAAATCTGTATTGTGGGATTGTATCTGATTTGCAAATTTTGAAGGGACAGAAACGCACGGTACTGTGCTTTGTCATCTTTGTTATAATCAAATACAGCATTATTCAGTGCCCATAAAAGAACTGAAGGCTTCACCACAGCTTCACGTAACTTTAAGACGCGCCTATCATATTGCAGTGACGCTCGAACTTGACGCGAGCGTTCATTGAAGCTAAGAGAATACCAAATGTGTTGTTTTGATCAACATTTTACTGCAACTACACTTCTTTAGTTACGTGAATTATATACTGGAGTTCATAATAAAAAGTATCGCCCGAACAGGGATTTGAACCCTGGACCCTTGGATTAAAAGTCCAATGCTCTACCGACTGAGCTATCCGGGCTCTGTTGTGACTTCCTAAATAAGTTTACATAAGTTTCTAGGCGGACTTACACTGCGAAAGGGTAATGAGCAAGTAACAGCTGGACGGAACGGACCCCAACTAGCTAAACTAGGTTTTACCTTCCATTAGAAAGAGTTTTGACCATAAAGTTATTATTACTAATAATAACTTTATGGTTTTGACAATAATTTGTTTTGTTTTTGTTTTGACAATAATAGTCTGACATGCTCACTAAAATGTCTCGCTGATGGTGGCGTTGTGTGTCGGGTCGTTGAGTTCCCTTCATTGTGGTCGAGCTTGGCGATGTGACGCATGCGTCATGCTCGTGAACGTGCCGTCTGTCGGAACTGGTCAGCTTGTAACTGCCATGGCAATCTTATTCATAGGCAAATCATTATTATCCTAGTCTTATTTTTATTCACATTAAACTACATTATTCTCGCAACTCTTACCACAACATTCTACTAATAAAGATTATAATCTATTTTTTTAAAAGAGTTACCATGGAGTTTCTTGTAGGTTCTTCTCCATAGGATTCTACTATTTGGAACCGTGCACCTAGAGTCTCGACATTTCATAAGTGCCTGTATCTGGTTTACATGAAATAAATATCTATTCTATTCTATTCTAGTTGCCTTCCACTGCAAAAGAGAAATGAAGAACGAGTTAGTTATTCACTATTTTTAATCGTAACAATTTAAGAGTCTAGCGGACAGGACTGAACGAGTAAAAATAGTTTATAACGAACTCTTTCATCCTTAGGATTTCTCCTGTATCGAGGGTACAGTTTACAAACATACATGTCACATGCACACACACCGAGACCCGGAACACCTATCTGTAGATCATACAACAAGATATAGGGGTGCCAACTGAAAATCAGCGCTGGGTTCTTCGTGCCCAGCATATGCTGAGCTGGCTACCGTTTCGGCATGGGCATGCTTGACAACATAATACAATAGGATGACTATTTTACTGTTATTTTTTATTTTGTTGTCAGTGTCGGTTTTTTATTTTTTTTTGTGTTTAAAAGAATGTTAACTTTTTTTTTTCACTCGTGTGTTGTCACTGTCCGTGCTGAGTAAATGTATTTTCTTTCTTTTATACAAATAATTGCTCTGTGCGGGGATCGAACCCGCGGCACGTAGCGTAGAAAGCTAATCGCTTAGCCACTGCGCCAACCGTGTCATCAAACATCGACATTACAAACTACATTTCTATGTATATCAATCCTATTAAACATCCCTATTATAAGTCATTTTTATTATAAAAAATGAAATATAATATAAATAATAATATTATAAAAAACATTAAATAATATCTCTATAATATGTTAATGTACTTTAGTTGCCTGACCTTACAGTAGTTATCATCATCTGCCTGGCCTGTATCCCAACTACGTTGTGGTGGGCTCCCAGTCTAACCAGATGCGGCTGAGTAACAGTATTTTATACAGAGCGACTGCCATCTGACCTCCGCCACCCAATTACTGGGAGACACTGATACCCTAAGGTTAGACCGGTTGTCAGACTTTTTTGGGTTGCTGACTCCCGTAACGACTGTCAAAGGTATTCGTATGACAACCGTGACCAACTGCTTAACGTGCTATCCGAGGCACGGAGGGGTCTCGATGTTCGAGGAAATGGTCAACCATCCAGGGACTGACCGCGGCAACCGCAGCTTAACCTCGCTGATCGACTGGTCTGCGCGGTAGCTATGTAGCTACGAGCTGACCTTACATCTCCTTACATGCTCGTTCTAATAAAAACAAAAGACAGTGTATTTAATGTAGACCTCCCCTTATACAGTCACACATGATTAGTCTTTTACAAAACGTGTAAATGGCAGGTTTATGTCGTCGCCCGCTAAAGGGTGGATGTTAATAGCTCGATCGATATTCTGCCCCAACATCCCTGTAGTATAGCATACAAGTTTTGCAATTCAATTTATTTATTTATTATTATATACTTTATTGTACACCTGAATATAACAATTTTGTAAGTACGGAGATTACAATTTAAAGTATACAATGGGCGGCCTTATCGCATAAAGCGATTTCTTCCAGGCATTCATTCATTGCAGGCATTTTGCATTGGATGGAATAAAGTGACAAACAAGTTATGGGGCAGACTGTGGTGCACATAAATATTATGTAGAAATAAATAATTATACTTCAAAATTAAAAAAGAATTAAATATATATGACTTTACATAGCACAAATACATTATAAATACATAGGTAATATAAATATCACAGAGAGAAAGAGAGCATTGCAAAGAAATAAAATAAAAATAAATTAAGTGTAGTAAAATTAAAGTGACAAGTAATGTTCCTAAAAAAGTAGATAATAATGTTGTAATGTTGTATGTTGTAATTTATATTATTTATAAATTAATACAAAGAAATTAATACACTCGGAAGCAATAAATCCGGGTCAATAAGTGAAAATTCTGAGGCCGCAATGAATTAAACGACTATTTATGAGTTATTATTATCTATTTGTTTTTCATTTCATTTGCTTATTTATTAACTATAAAAGAAAAGAAAGAAAGAAAAAACATTTATTTGCCACAAACACAAGACGCACTAGAATGATAGACATAGATACTAAGAAGAGGACAGGTGCATAGACAGAGAATACAATTTTAGGATGGCAACAGTGTAAAACTAAGCAGAAAAAATTATAATTAGAAAAAAAATAAAAATCTATGGATGACTTACAGCTAAAACAAACAGAATAAAAAATAGTATAGTGAGACACAGTGTGTGTGTGTGTGTGTTACAGTAGTTCAATCCACCAGCTCGAAATAGTGTCGTCGCGAAAAGCGAGACCGCTGTAAACTATACTAATAACTATTCTCCACCATTCCATAAGTCAAATTTGTCGATGTCTTTCAGTTTTTCATATCGATGTCTATAGATATGCTTAGTGAACTCAAAAAGCGAGACGTGTCAGGTACTCTATTTTCGGAAAAATGGAGTGGTTGATCACTAGTCAAATGCCGATTACAAACATAATTATTAATTTGTGTATTGAATAAAAAATATATACTCGTCAAAACAAAATAAGGGCCACCTTATATTTTTGATCTTCTGGGCAAATTATGAGGTTCCTAGGTTTCTATGTTGTAAAATTCATTGCAATGATTTGTTTTTAATGAAATGGGCTTAAATTTTACACAATCCACAGGAAAGAAAAACAATTTTACAACATTTTCGAGAAAAAGTGCAATTTCAGCAAAAAGTACACTTGGACTAAAAATGCAATTAAAAATGAAATTCCAGGGCGTTTATTCTTCTTCCTTTTTGAATCAATATCTGGTGTGCCCTCCTCTTTTCTGAACATATTCTTGAAGCCTAGAGGGCATTTTCTATCAGATGGCGCATTGTTTTTTGAGAGATTTGTTCCTAGCTCGATTTTAGGACGTTTAAGGGCTGTCTTTCGTTGTCCAGTGATCAATCTGTGTCTCATACTCTTCTTTTCAACAGATCCCACATGTGTTCAATTGTGTTCAAGCCCGAACTGTTCGCTGGCCTCGGCAACACTTGTATACAAGCCTCTTCTAGTGTCTCTGTGGTGGCTCTAACAGTATAAGCGCGTGCATTGCCGTGCAACAGCTTGAAACCTGCACCCACTTGCTATGCAAATGGCACCACATAGAGTCTTATGACCTCCTGGATGTATCGTTAAGTTGTTACTGTACCCTGGTTCTGAATTATAGGCTCAGTACTTCCACTTTGGCTTATGCCTCCCCGCACCATAATATTGGGCCCCCCAAATCGATCATTGTTGTGGATGCAGGCATCTGCAAATTGCTCCCTTTTCATCTCCACACCCTTATGCAATGGTCAACACTAAAAACTTTTACTTTGCTCTCATCTGTAAAAAGCAATGTGCTTCAGTCACTTACGCTACAGTCCAATTGTTGCCTTGCGGATGTTTATTGATTTGCATGATGAATACTGGTCTATGGAATTCACACCACTTGACTCCTGCACAATTGCTGGTCTTCATAAAACTTTTTTCTAATTGTTTGGTCACTAAGTTACGTGCCTGTGGTCAGGCACAAGCGGGTTTGCAAAGAGCGGGAAGTGACGGTGCTCTCTCTGCGTGCATGTAAGTCTATGTAGCGGTCTTCCTGAGCAGTGGTTCCTCTGCCTCTGCCTAATTCCTGACTTTTGACAAAATTTTGGATCTCATAAAAGCAATTCCAGGCATTCTGAATCGCTCGCTGCCAAAATCTCGGCTGTAAAACTACAGATCGCTACGAATAGCCTTCTTGGATGAGTGTTATGGTCCTGGTCGTTTTAGTCAAGTCTATTTGAAGTCGAACCTGTGGAATTACGTTCTTAAAATGCCGATGTAGGCACTAACTCGACACACTTAACTGTTCTCAGTACAATACAAATGTTAAATGAGCCTAAAGTTCACGTTAAAAACAGGGTAAAATTAATTGGTTTCAAAAAAATTGATAAAGTCTACCCATTTTAACGGTTTTTCAAGCGGAATGCTGTTAAAGTGTTCACAAACACTTAAGATAACACAACGCTGTACAATTTACCACATGGATATAGTTAATGATCATTAAATCACCCATAATGTCGAAATTTGCAAGTGGCCCTTATTTTGTTTTGACGAGTATATAATAAAAGTAGCTATTCCATTAGGGCATGTATCGCTGTTCTATTTAAATATAATTCGAACATTGTTGAATTTAAAATTTGACGTCTTCTTTATTAAAAATACGTCTCATTTTTTTAGCTTCCCTTTGTATGACAGAGCGTATCTAAAGACATCGATGGTTTTTCAGAATAAGAACGCAAAAGTTAGGTACCTAGTCATTTAATGAAAAATCACTGTCGCAATGTAACAGGCCTCTTAAGTGGACTTTTACATGCCGAAATGACGGGCTGATAATGTCAATCACGTTATTGTCCAATTAGCAGGGTCCTTGTTTACAGCTGTGTACGCAAGGGTACATACAAGCTATACATTTTCAGTATAAACTGACCTGTCATTGAACGGAAAGCCTATACAATGCGAGGTCAGCTTGATATGTTGCCGTGTGTACTTTAACACCCTCACGCTGTAAAAATTCATTATAGGAAAATTATATTTATTATAGGAAATATAGGTGACTTTTTAGAAGAGGGAATATTGATGGTTAATTCATTGTAATCGATTCTCATTTTGCAATGAGAATCGATTACAATGAATTGATGATGCTTGTATTGAATTGATGTGTATCTGTCTGTCGCATCGTAGCTCCAAAACGGATGGACCGATATCAATGCAGTTCTTTTTAATTGAAAGCGAGTTTAATTGAGTAAAATCTTAGCTATTTTTCATAAAAATCTGTTCAGCCGTTCAAAAGTTACAGCTCTTTTTCTAGTTGGAGTCAGCGGTTCTTGTCGGTTAGGTTATAAATATTTTTTAATACAAATTGCCTTATAACTGTCGATTATTGTGCAAAAATATTCACGTTTCACAACAGCCTGTGTAAGTTACAAAACAAAAATGGCCCAGGCCTTAGCCTCATCATGTCATTAACAGGCAGTTTGGGGCGCGGCCGGAAACAGGATGGGACGTTAAGTAAGCCTCATCCGTCTGCTAATGTAGCTGACTAATCAATTTAGTTGTGACGTCATCAATTGTCAAACTGAAGGGATATTTTAGTACAGTGCCAGTGCCACAAACTTGTCTGCCCGGTGACCAAAATTGGAACTAACGTCGCTACGGAACAATAATGACTTCAGAATGTCATTTTTGTAGGGAGATGACATTGGTAAAAGCGACGGCAGTGACGCCACGACCGGGTCAGATAAGTTTGTGGCATTGTACGATGCATTTGGGTAAGTACAGTGCCACAAACATATCTGACCCGCTACCTAATCACGATGTACACTCGTAATCGGAATCGACTCAATTTTGACACTACAACAGTGTTCATTGCGTTGCTCAAATTGTAGGGCGTAGTGGTTTTAAAAGCATACCGCGCAATGTAGTTTGTTGGACTGTCAAAATTGAATCGATTCCGATTGCGAGTGTGTATCATGATTACCCTGCCGGTCATGGCGTCGCTGCCGTCGCTTTTACCAATGTCATCTCTCTACAAAAATGACATTTTGAAGTAATTATTGTTCCGTAGCGACGTTAGTTCCAATTTTGTTCACCGGGTCAGATAAGTTTGTGGTTCTATACCTACTGTATCTAGTATTTATAGGCAATGTACTGAGGTTTAAACACCATTCGGGTTTTAACCCCCGACAAAATGAGGGGCGTTATAAGTGTGTAGTGTGTATCTCTGTCTGTCTATAGCATCGTAGCTCCAAAACGGATGGACCAATTTCAATGCAGTTTTTTAAATTGAAAGCTAGTTTAATCGGGTATCATCTTAGCTATGTTCCATGAAAATCTGTTCAGTCGTTCAAAAGTTACAGCTCTTTTTCTAGTTGGAGTCGGGGGTTTTTGACGGTTAGGTTTTTGATTCAATATTTGCTTACGTTAACGTTATGAATTTACGATACGTCTCAAACGTTCGTGCTTGGCCCACTGGACTAGGTCGAGCCTGTGTTTCTAGCAATATGTTTTGTCCGCAGGTTCTGTCCATCCGTGTTCATCTACCTCGGGCTGGTGGTGCCGGCGATATGGTTGCTGGAACTACACAAGGTGGACCTCAGACTACAGAGGAAGATGATCAACGTCACTTACGTAGAGGTAATATTATAGATATATATATATATATATAATTATATATATACTATATTTATTTATGTATAGTATATATAATAGTGTATATATAATACGTAGTGTATATTATATAAAAAAATATGTATAAATAGTTATAAATAACTATGCATAATTTACTTGTTTAGTATAATTATCTTGTCCGTGCACCTACCATACTTTTTTCTCTGCATCACCCTTAGGTTAACTGGTAGAAAATGCCTACGGCATTAAGTCCGCCTCTGTACTTAGTGCATAAAGTATAAATAATCAAATATTAAGTAAAAAAAGAAATACAATTTATTTGTTGCAAAATTAAGGCATGAATCATGAATACATTATAATTAATTAATTTCTATAAATGAGTATAATTCGTCTCAATATTTAAGTTATAACTGTCTAATGTTCCTGCATTCAATGTTAAAGGATTATTATTTTTTGATTTTTGATCACATTTACTCCTCTCCGTAATATTACTTTTTATACGATTAACATAAAATTCTCGCCATAATTCTCGGTTACTTTTCACTATAGGGAGAAATAAGTCTAATGCTATTAGTTGTATTTTTTTTAAAACGAATCGTAAATCTACGTCCAGTTCCAGTATGTCCATTAAAAAAGTGGACAGCTGTATTACATCACTAAGTACAAATATCAACGTCGCTATGTAGAAGTAACGCAATTTGTTAGTAGCTGTACTCGAGCTTACGTTGGTCGCACGGAACAAGGAACAAACTAGTATTATATACAAAATCAAGCTTACAAACAACGGTAAAATTATGACTGCAGTACTGCTGTGCCAAGTTATTGCCAGGCTAACTGAAAATGGTAAGCTATCATCTTCCATGAGAAAATAAATAATAATATATTGGATGCCAGTCGTTATTAAAGGCACCCCCCAAGCAAAGAGAGTGGTCTTTAGATATCTCCTACGAATATCCCCTTGAAAAACTTTTACAATTTCAACATAAAAAATATAACATATCACGAATATCCAATAACTGCTTACGGATAAAAAATATATGGTACAATTCCAAAATAATTTAATCATTATAACTAAAATATAAACCTCAAAAAGATATGAAGATTCAAGATGGAAGATTTTAGAACCTCTAAGAACTATGGTAAAATATAACAGATTTGATACAATTACATTGAGGTAGTACACATAGTTTTTGAAATGACGGAACTTCTTTAATAAGCACCACGATGTCACTCCATATATGAACGCAGCTAGAGTTAGCACCCACAAAACTAACACCAAGGTCCAGGATACCATTATGATGTGTCTCGTGGCCTCTTAAGAGAGGCCGCAGTATTGCTTGATCGTTATAGTAGATTTTGATGACACTATGAGGTACGGCGAACGTATAGTGATTGTCCTGTTGTCTTGTTGGTGATTGGCGATTTGTGCCGTCTTGAGGATGGGCTCACACTTTATTTTACGAATAATGTGGCTTATCCGGCAGCTCTGGCCGTGTCAGTAGTCTGCGACGTGAATAGCACTCGATTGGTTTGAGTCGTCTGGATGACCTCACAATGTAATTTTTAGATAAATCTATATCTAGGTATGTAATACACGATAGCAACAAGTTTTTAAGACTAAAACTCGTATTAGTTCTAAACTAGATCCTTGGCGACACTAAATTATTCTAGTTTATTTTTATAGATTCTCATTCTTTGTGGGTCGTAGGTAAAGGTTAAACTTAGGTCATGTTTTGATATAAATATCATCCATTTTTGGCCTTCTGCGCTGTGTCGGGAGTTCGATTCGCGCATGGATAATTTTTTTGTATGGCCTACAGGTACAGTCAAGTTCATTAATATGTTGACATATCCAGGGTTCAGAAATATTTAAGCCTAAAAAAGTGCTTAAAATTGTAACAACTAAACATATCAATAAATTGTGGTCAAGCTTGAGGTTCATTTATATATTGTGTCTGCTATTACTCAGTAATATCTATATAGCCATAGGCACATATTAATGTAAAGATCATTACGATTATAATTATATGAGCAGTGTTGGATTCATAAATATAAAACGACATATTAGTACAATAATATCTGAATAATTAATGCATTCCAAAATCAACCTTTTCTCATATTCTATAATAACTAGAACTGGTTACTACAGGTTATGATCTACGTTTAAACTGCATTGTCAACTGCACTCGCTTACATCTAGGTATTTAAATAAGATATCTGAAGCCCAATTCTCGTAATTAATTTATAATATCACTGAAAGTTGACCGAACTGAGATTATATTATGAATTGACAAAAAGTCATGTATTCTACTCCTCTTAAAGTTCAGTCCGATTCCAGTATGATTTGGATTCAATCTTCTTACAAACTCATTTCAATCTCATTTTTGACGTTTGTGTATAGACGAAAGTGTCAATTTTATTATCTGTGTCAGTTCAAAATGTTAGCAGAATACCGATTTGCCTTTTATTCAACTTTCGATCTCATTACAATATAATGTCACGTTTGACGTTGTTTGTTAGGGTAGGAGAATACCATTTGTGACATTTATGACATTGGTAGTAGATCGGAATGAGATCCGAACTATATTTTGAACATTTTTAATTACGAGAATTGGGCCTCTGGTCGTTTGACGACACGGTTGGCGCAGTGGCTAAGCTATTAGCTTTCTGCGCTACGTGCCGCGGGTTCGATCCCCGCACGGAACAAATATTTGTATGATCTACAGATAGTTGTTTCGGGTCTGGTTGTGTGTGCATGTGACATGTATGTTTGTAAACTGTACCCTCGATACAGGAGAAATACTAGTGAGGGGCAACGTTAAAAAAAAAAAAAAAAAAAAAAAAAATGTATGCAGTCTATGAATCTCTTTTGATAAAGTATGTGGGGTCTAGTTAGATTTTTAATGACATAAATGATTTTTATTACATTGGTACCGATTTTTTTTCTGGCTTTTTATGTTTTGTGTCTGCATGCTATTGTAATCTTGGTGTTCAGTACCTCTACCATGAGTTTTCCGTGCCGTCTAACGTTCACGTTCACATGCAATATTTGTATGGGAATTTTTTCAGCGCCTCTAGCGGTATAAATGTGAACTAAAGTCACTATACAAATATTGCATGTAAACGTGAACGTTAGACGGCACCGAAAACTCACGGTAGAGCTACTGTGTGCAAAAAAAAATATTTTTTCTTTCTTTTTAAAGAAAAAAGAAAGAAATAAGAAAGAAGAATTTTCATGAAACAAGTGTGTGTATGTTGAAAGCAACATACACACTTGTTTCATGAAAATCTAAAAATACTGCATGTATTTCCAAAAAATATCATGGATTTAACGGGTATTTGATTTAAAGTTTGCTTACGTTAACGTTAAGATAAGAAATAGAAATTACTTATTTGTAAACATTGTTAATAAGTGGGATGTTACAATTGGTATAAAATGTGTCCATCTATGTTTTGCATTGAAGCATATAAGCACGCATATAAGTCAAAAAACATTCGTGGTAGGCCCCCTGCGCCTGCGCCAACCGTGACGTCATGACTCATTATTTTGTCCCCAGACAGAAATCCCCATCCCTGGCGCCACAAAGATCCCCACAGACATGTGGGTGACTTTGATTGAGCAGTTCCTGATGCTGACGCTGATCGTAGGCCGATGGTTGCTGCCCAAAGGGGACCTGACGAGAGACCAGCTGAGTCAGCTGCTACTGGTGTATATTGGTTAGTCTTTCTCAAACAGGTTAATAAATATACAGAAAGAAAGAAAGAAAGAAAGAAAAAACGTTTATAAAGTAAAAAATCATCACAAAGTAACCGACACCGAGACAATAAAATATAAAAATGTGATAAAAAATATTAAGAAAATAAACAATAATTAACGTATAAAACAAAAAACAACAATTAAAATTAATAATAATAGTAAAACAAAACTATTCATAAATATACTTAACAAGGACAGAAACAAAAACTTGATACCATTTCAACCAATCACAGGCCTGACATTGCGACAACGGTGCTGCTAAGTTCTTATTCTGAAACGTCCCACAAAGGTAGGATCATATATAAAAACATAGAGATAAAATAATTTTAAGCCAAAACGGCGGCGGCGGCGCCTCGGTCCTGTAGTACCGCGTGGCAAACAACTGCCTTTTCGGTATGGTCCTGTAGGACCGCGAAGCAAGCGAGTGGAGACGGGGGATATTAGGATTTTTCTGTCACGAAAAAGCGTTACGGCAGCGTTGAGGGGGTAGACGATCTAATGTCCGTTGAAGTAAATAAATAAAATAAATAAAAAGTAAAATACATATTATATTTGCAATTCAATATAATTTAAATTTCACTAGTAATTAAAATTTATCGTTTGATCCTACTTATATTAATTATTACATTTATTATTACTAAGTACATAGTTATAAGTTGCTGTACCCTTACGGGGTTTCATGTTGAAACCTATAAAAATATAACACCTGTAACTAGATACCTACACATGAAAGCAATAAAGAGTTTGAGTTTGAGTTTGAGTTTAAGTTTCACTTCTACTATGTGTCCCAGCACACATATCGATTTTTTTTTATGTAGTGCGCAAAATAGTAGTGTAATTCAGTGTCAGTTCCGATATTAGTTTTATTTCCATTTAAATTATTTTTTAATATGATTTTGAAATGTGACGTCATGAAATTTAGGACCCCTCCCACCCATTGTCACATAATGTCACACTTCGTCGACCCCCTCCCCCCTTAACGTGTGACGTACTTTATGGATGGTCCCTTACTTACTATTTCTACTTCTTCTCCCCCAGGTACAGCAGCAGACATAATAGAATTCTTCGACTCATTCAAAGACGAGAAAGTGGCTTCTGAAAAGGTCCTGGTGCTGCTAACCCTGGCGATCTGGTCGTGGTCTCTGATGCAGTTCACCGTGGTCCTCACGGCGACCAAGTCGAGGAAGTCGCGCGGCACGGCTAATAGGTCTGACATGTATGTACGTAAACTGTGACACGTGCACGCGCGCTCATAACACACTATAGCACCTTTTGTAAGTCGGTTGAATGGGGGGGGGGGAGATATACAACGTGTATTAGAAATGCGTGGTCATATTTAAGGGTGTGGATCAGACCATCAAACTGAACAACTTTCTCTAAAGGACAACATCGTAATCGCGAAAAAATAATCTGCTGTCCCATACAAAATTACAGTACTTACTAGAGGTGTGCGCTGATCGGCGTGGCGCACGCCGCCGGTAATTTTAGCCACGCCGCTGCCGCCGATTTTTTCCTCGGCGTGATCAGCGCCATCGTCATGGTATGTAATATTCTAGTTTTAGGTACAATGTAGATATATACTAGGAAACTAAACATTAGAAATGTCTAAATATACGCTTATTGCTTTATTTAGACGTATTTGTTTACGCAAATTTAATAAAAGTTCATTTTTATATGAGCATAATGTAATGCTCTTAATTTTCACCATCCACGCGGATGACGCCGCCGCCGCCGCCGACAAATATTACGTCGGACCCCGCCGCCGGTAACAAAGGTACCGGCGCACACATCTAGTACTTACTCGACCCAAACGTATGGGACAACTGATAATTTTAGGCGATTACGATGTTGGTCCGATAGAGAAAGTTGTTCAGTTTGATGGTCTGATCCACACCCTTAAATATGACCACGCATTTCTAATACACGTTGTATAATTCGACCGCATTACTTGCGTATGTCTGCGGGGTAAGAAGTGGGTGGGGGCGGGTATCGGTAAGCACGCAGTTAGTTATTAGATTAGATAATAACAGTATCTCGAGATTTATCTTGGAATAATTAATTTCGTGCGTACCTATACCCCTCCCCACCCACCTCTTGCCCCGCAAGTGATATGCCAATTTGCGGTCGGACTATAATTCATTATAGATATGAAGAATCCCAGCTTTTTCAAGCAAATGAGCTTTACAATCGTACAAGATGATATACTTATTTAAAGCCTTTCCACACGACGACGTCTTCACGCGCAATCGATGCGCGTTTCACGAATGTACAGTAATTGCGCTTCAACAGCGCTGCAATTTTGCAAGTGGACATCGAGTGCAAGACTCATTAGGGACCATCCATTAAGTACGTCACACTTTAAGGAGGGGGAGGTCGACGAAGTGTGACATTATGTGACAAGAGGTGGGTGGGTTCCTAATTTTCGTGACGTCGCATTTCAAAATCATATTAAAAAATAATTTAAATGGAAATAAAACTAATTTCGGAAATGCTGTTTTAATTTCATAATTTCTATATGTAAAATTGCAAAATATGTGACGTTACACTAGGGAGGGTCTCACAAATGTGATCAACTGTGACAAGGACGGGGGAGGGGTAAAAAATCACGAAATTTGTGTGACGTTCTTTATGGATGACCCCTTAAATGACGGGTTGCCGCATGACTGTACCGCATGGCCGCGGCATTCCGGTTACGCAAACAACAACGTCACGAGCGACGGAGTAAGGGTTCAATTGTGGAGAGGTGGAAAGTCGCGCGGCGCGCAATGCGGCGTGTCGCTCTCTCGCTCGCTCTCCATGAGATACGCGCCTTTCTCCGCGTTACGCGCCACTTTGCGCTCCGCATGACTCCCCGCCTCTCCTTAATTGAGCCCTATTCGTGTGGAACTCGCTAAAATTCCCGCGCTATTCGACGCAAATACAGTACTATTTTAAATCTAAAAAAAATCCACCGTGCATCCCATTGCACATAGTCAGCCTCTCGGCAAAATTCGTCTTTCATAAAATAATCATTTGTTTCAGCCGCAATTCGCGCCGCGTGATATTATTCAAAATCCTGTATAAAACTAAACTATCATTATACTCATGCTTTTTCAGCTTTTCTGTGTTCATTTCACATATTTAGGTAGGCTACGTAAAGGATTTCCTAAAAAAAATACTCATAAAACATCAGCCCCGGATCTTGAATTTTTCGAGGCGGCTAAAACTAAAAATCCGCCTCCGCCCGTCTATATTTTTACCTTTATCAACATCATTATTTAATTTAAACCATCAGACGCGTAATGATGGACATAGGCCTCGCGGATAGAACGCCACAAGGACCTATCTAGAGCGCTGCTCTTTCTGCGTTTACCCTAATTATTTACAAATATAGCTTCCAGTGGCGAAGAGTCCATACAACCCGATTCCCATCGGCTTCCCTTTAAGAATTGGTTAGTGCATAGACCAACGTAATATTATATTATTTACTCATCCAACTGACAAAAAAAGGCTTGTTATTCAGTTAGGTCGAGCTCTTTCAGACATGACTATATATAGATTACAAGAGACGGTATGGATTGTTGTCTTGAAGCATTAATTGCAGCAATTTTTAGAGGAAATTTTTTGGGACGGCTTCCCCTTTTAAACCTTCCCTTCAACCAACCCTTCGCCACTGATAGCTTCATCCGTTTCGCACGCACGCTAACCGCCTGCCCGCAAATAAACGTGAGCGCGTTTCACTTGGCTTATGCCGGTTGTATACCTATGCCTACGCAACTCGCGAAAAATAAATTATGTGCTTAAAGTACTGGACGTCTCAATGGTCAAAGTTGCGTATTGATGAGTTGTATGATGTATCGTTACAACTCATCACTAACGCAACTTTGACCATACATCTGCCATTTTACAATTTAATGCCCCCTGAATTTGCCCCCCCATAGATCCGGGGCTGTAAAACATTAAACTTGTAATACGCTACGCCACGTGACGTAAATAACGCGACCTCTTTGGCTGTATTTTGTCAAGAGGTCAACGAGCACGCGTGTGGTGGCATCGGGTGTCATAACTTCATAAGTGTGTTAAGTCTCTAATTCTAATCTAGACTTCTTACTGGTTACTACACTACACGATTACAAGTTAAATCTTACGTTAGGTAAGAACCAGCATCTGGCGAAACCCTAAACAACAGGTTTAGTGTTTCGTTGAACTCTATAAGTCTATACAGGATATTTTTTTATGTAGTGCGCATAATTTGTAGAGTGATTCAGTCTCTGTTCCTAAATGCAACTACAGTATTTATCTTGGAATAATTTAATTCGTGCGTACCTATATACCCGTCCCCACAGAGACGTTTTCATAAGAGGATAGGGAATAGGACGTTTATTTACGACAGCAACTCAATGACATTTTACAAATAGACGCGTTGCCCGCGCTCCATATTGGAATGATAAATGCAAGGTAAATGCCCTGCACTCACTTAGTCACGCAACAACCAGTGTCGCGGCGTTTCTAGCGTAATTCTAGCAACATTTTGCGGGAAAAATCCCTTCCTGTGTCTATAGACGATGCACGGATTGTACTGCAACTGTGAGAGAAAAACATCTTTCATTTCTTGTGTAAGTCACCTATTAAAAAAATAAATAAAACTGATTTAATGTATTTTGTTTTAATCATTACTGCTCATATGTCATTGCTACGTCACACGCGCTCTAGCCAATAAGCATGCAGCAGCTAATGCCACGTAACTAAACGTCTATATTCATCTTTTTCTAACAACAGACATGGCGTATAGTGGCTTTCATTTTCTTTCCCTTTCTTCGCGCGCTGTAAATTATATGTACTGCTATGTAGCTATAGTAAAGTTTACGCCGTTTTGTAGTGCATTATTGTTGGTGTATGGCCCGTCTATTTGTAAAATGTCATTGAAACAACTGTTATATTCATCATACGTAATCAGTCGGCGGATCAATCGTGTGGTCTTAATAACGACTTGATTTGTTACTTTTGTCTCAGAAACAGCCGCGCTTGCTGTTGTTCCATAGAAGTCTGTGCCATTATAATGAACATCGCCCTTCAAGACGCGCCATTCTTGGCATTCAGGCTGCTCATCATCTGCCACTACAAGATCATCAACTATATGAATATATTCTTCACTTGTAAGAACACGCTGGTAAGTAAACCATCCATTATTATTATTATTATTGGTGTATCTGTCTGTGGTATCGTAGCTGTAAAACGGATAGACCGATTTCAATGCAGTTTTTTTAATTGAAAGCTTATTCAATCGGGTATCATCTCCGCTATGTTTCATGAAAATCTGTTCCGCCATTTAAAAGTTACAGCTCTTTTTCTAGTTGGAGTCAGGGGTTTTTGACGGTTAGGTTAATAATTTGTGCTAATTATTCAACTCACCTAATCGGTCTACAGGTAATCCTGCTCCAAATATATAGACTGTACGTGTTACACCTAGAAACAGTTGATGAGGGCAACGGAGGGTCCGTATACAGGAAGAAACCTAAGCACCGGAATCCTGACAGGAAGGACAAGGACAAGAAACATAGGTAAGAGAGAGACAGATAGTTTATATCGAGACGGTGGAAAGGCAAAATTGACTAAGCGACATTAGGCATTTTTACAGAAGAACCAATTAAAGTTTGAATTTTTCTTAAAAAAAGTCATTTCAAATCTAGTTTCATTGTCTAACCAGCTTTTAAATGAAGTAAGGTTCATGCTAATACAATGAATAGTAGAGTTTGTATGAGTTTTTTAAGAAAAAATCAAACTTTAATTGGCTTTCCTGTAAAAATGCCTAATGTCGCTTAGTCAATTTTGCCTTTCCACCGTCGATATTATTTCGGGAGAGAGAAACTTTCGCAGGGGTAGCGCGGCGTGTAGCAGGGTTTCCAACTTAGGGGTTTTCCCCCCGGCAAATAAGTGGGATGGGATTTTTATAGGGGTATTTTTAGGGCTTTTTTGCTCTTGACTTTTATTGTGATGTTAAATAATTAATGATTGTGACGCAGCTGGCTGGAAACGTTTTGAAAATGTTACAATTATTTTATATTATTACAATTTAAAAAAAGTTAAAAACTCCCAAAATCCCCCAAAAAAAAAATACTCTGTAAAAATAATAAATAAATTGTAATAATATAATATAGTTGAAACATTTTCAAACATTTACAGCCAGCTGCGTCACAATCATTATAAACTTCACAGTAAAAGTCAATAGTAAAAAAAACCCTAAAAATACCCCTAAAAAAATCGCATCACACTTATTTACCCCCTAAATTTGGGGGGAAAACCCCTAAGTTGGGAACCCTGTCCTACTGTCGTGAATTCGTGACGTAGCATAATGATATTAAAATTTAAAGGTGATGTGGTTTTACAGTAAACACAAATCAAAGAAGCACAAGAAGAAACACGATATTGGAGAGACTTCTATATCAATAATCAGTGATAGAAGACATGACAGGGCTGATGGTGGCAGAATTAGGTAAGTACATATTTTTATTTTTCCCTTTTTTTTTACCGGACTACGGAGAGGGTTATATGTTTGACCGGTATGTATGTATGTTCATCTGTTCCCTCATAACTTCTGAACTACTTATCTTATTTCAACAAATGAGGCATCGTTGGAACCGTCTTAATTGTCCGCTGGTTATAGATTATGTGACGTCACATGAAATGTAATATGGTGCCCTATAAAAGACATAAAGTAACAAACTAAAAAAAAAAATTTAATCGTTGCCCCTCACTTTTATTTCTCCTGTATCGTGGGTACAGTTTATAAACATACAACTCACATGCACACACACCGAGACCCGGAACAACTATCTGTAGATCATACAAATATTTGTTCCGTGCGGGGATCGAACCCGCGGCACGTAGCGCAGAAAGCTAATCGCTTAGCCACTGCGCCAACCAGGTCTCAGAAACTGCGTCATTATTTTTTACCCGACTACGGAGAGGGTTAATAAGTTATTTTTATTCGTCAAATATCAACCGACAATAATGAGATTCGAATCGAGATGCGACATGTTCTTACAGAATAACTCCCCAGGTGAAAAGTTGCCTATAATAACCTAACCGTCAAAAAGCCCCCGACTCCAACTAGAAAAAGAGCTGTAACTTTTGAACGGCTGAACAGATTTTCATGAAACATAGCTAAGATGATACCTGATTAAACTGGCTTTCAATTAAAAAAACTGCATTGAAATCGGTCCATCCAATTTGGAGCTACGATGCCACAGATACACACTACAAAATTATAATACGTTTCTTTTATTGTCGCCGGTTAAAAATAGCTGGAGACACTTCCATTTTCAAATATTCGTTTTTTAGTTTGAACGTTTCTCGTCGTGACTCATACCCGCATAATTCGCCTTTCCGAACAAAAGGCTTGACCCCTCATAGATTGGCTGGAGTAGCTATACTATACTTACTATAGTATTTAGGTTCCACGGGGTCGCCAGGGACGGACGATCGTCACCTTGACATAAACCCGTTCGAATCAACCAACCTTCGTTAGTGATGCGAAGTTATATCGATGGAAATTTTGTCGACAACAATATATTCCATTTTATTTTTAACCCCCGAAAAAAAGGGTGTTATAAGTTTGTAGTGTGGATCTGTGTATAGTGTGTATCTGTGTATCTGTGGATCTGTGTGTCTGTGTATCTGTCTGTGGCATCGTAGCTCCAAATAGGACGGACCGATTTCAATGCAGTATTTTAAATTGAAAGCTAGTTTAATCGGGTATCATCTTAGCTATGTTTTCTGAAAATCTGTTCAGCCGTTCAAAAGTTACAGCTCTTTTTCTATTTCGAGTCGAGGGTTTTTGACGGTTAAGTTATTAAGAAAAATACACACTTGTTTCATGAAAATGTAAAAATACTGCATGTATTTTTTTAAAATAATAATGGATTAAATATGTATTTTTTTATTCAAAATTTGCTTACGTTAACGTCAACCATCTGAAAACAAAGTAAATTACTATTTTACTAACTTATTTTACAACCTAGATTTGTGAAATGACAATTTAAAATTAATAAGTAACAGTGTTATTGAACCTCCCATTTCAATTTGTCTCATTATCGCTATTACTAATGCATCTCTAAGGCCGCACAATAAATTATTTCTTCTTACTACAACAAAATGACTCATTTCATTCTCCTGCCCTTATCCCATTTTATTTGGGGTCGACGCAATGTCTTCTTCTTCCATTCATCTCTATTATACGTCATCTCTAAGTTTACGTTCTTATAATCCATGTCAAATTTCACATAATCCATCCATCTTTTCTTGGGTCTTCCCTGTCTTACATCCATCCACATACATACTTATAACTCACAATAAAATGACAATTCAATTCAATTCATTTATTTACATAATATGGGTTTACAAAGATGTTGCAATGAAATAGATCCGCCACATTAAGCCTTTCAGCATGCATAAATTCTAGAAAATAACAATTACTATCGACTATCGATATAATTCATCGACATGTCCCCTCACTAGCAGGGTGCGGCGAACGATGGGGTTGGTATCTGTAGACGTAGCTATCCGTCTGTTTGTACGGCTTATGTGGGGATAGGGCGTGGAATTATCTTCTTTGTTTTGGTTCATTTTTACCTTTTGACTTGCGTAGATTGAGTCATTGACTCATTGAGTGTACGAATCAGGCATTACATAGCATCATGGTTGTATTCTCTGAAGGGTTAAAGCTAGGGTTGCCAACCATACTGTTAAAAACAGTAATCAACTGTTTTTCGCTCAATGATACTGTTTAATTATCTTATCTGAGACTTATCTTATCTTATCTTATCTTACTGTTCATCAAAAATAAAGTATATTATGCAAAATACTGTTTGTTTCGTCATCAGTATAAAAATTATTTTCGGTCAGGTCAATTTCGCGCCGATTGCTCGAAGCACCTGTGGAGAGAAAAATAAAGATTTAAAATGTAGTGAAGCCTAAGAAACCTTAAAAAATTACATAAAATTGTTTAACTGTGCGAAGAGCTCTGATCAATATAAATTTAAATCCTGTTCAAAATGTTCAAATACTGTTCATAACTTCTCACACCAAAACCCAATAACACTGCCCGATTCAGGACTCGAACTTGGGAGCTCACGCTTAGCAATCTCACTTGCAATCACTAGACCAACAACAAACAAACCTAGACACGGAGCTCTTAATTTTTTTTTCAGCTTTTACACTTAGTACCCTCGTAGAATCAATACGAAACCCGCACCCTAATTACGTAAAAAATCACTTGACAGCGACCCGACAGCCACGCGACAGCAGATGGAACACGATCGTTCGCGAACTGTCAAACAAATTCGTAGTACAGCATTCATCCGCCTGAGGCTACTTGCCGCGTTTGCAGCGCCAAGTATGCACTTTTTAGTTCGTTTATTGTCCGCCCGAGGGCGAGCCCGTAAGCGGTGGCTGCCGCGTCGCTATCGGCAAATACGTAATACCAAAGTGATGTTTGATTGACGCCTGTCGCAAACTGTCTGCTATATCGGTAATTAGGGAGCCAACCACGAAGATTATAAAAACAAAATTAATAAATTCCTATGCGAACTCTTTTATTTCAGAGCCATTATCTTGACGAATTCGGACGAAATTAAAGAATTGGAGCTGTCAAAATTATTCAAAGACCAAATATGTAATGAAAATGAAAAGAAAAAGGGGTTAGTATTTCATCCCACTAAGAATATTTTTAATAAAATTAATTTATTTTATTTTTGCACGTAAATGGTACAAAATTCTTATTTTAAATATTAGTATCACAGAACTGCCAGTTACACATGCAATTTTTTATTATTTTTAAGATAAGTTTGTTTTCCGTTTTTCAAAGCCTGTAGATAATTTTCAATCGTCAGTGAATAAAAACTTCATCAAAATGAGTTTATAGTGCCACAAACTTATCTGACCCGCTAGCTAATCACGATGCACGCTCGTAATCGGAATCGACTCAATTTTGACACTACAACAGTGTTCATTGCGTTGCTCCAATTGTCGGGCGGAGTGATTTTAAAAGCATACCGCGCAATGTAGTTTGTTGGACTGTCAAAATTGAATCGATTCCGATTGCGAGTGTGTATCGTGATTACCCTGCCGGTCGTGGCGTCGCTGCCGTCGCTTTTACCAATGTCATCTCCCCATAGAAATAATAAGTAGGGCTCCCCCCTAGATAATAAGTCTATGCATCTCCCTACAAAAATGACATTTTGATGTCATTTTCTTTTTCTGCCGATCGGTGATTGTAATCAATGGGCCTGTAGAGGCATGTACTATAAATTCAGTCGCTCTCACTTTACTAAACATCTTGTTTTCTATTTATAGTGGCAAGAAAAAGCAAAAATCGGAAAGCTCAGAAGAGTCCCTGAATAACGTTCACCATACAACGGACGATTCGGGTATTTGACATCATCGAGTCCGCAGGGACAGCCCTAAGCGAAGCCCTAGGCGTAGAGACAAAAAAGAAGACAGACATAGGGATAAAAAAAGAAATAAAAAAAGGCACAACTCTAGTGACAGCGAAACTGACAGCTCCAGTTGAAGACTGTATAGGTTTTTACCTTTGCGTTTGAACTTGTTGTCTATGGTTGGAAAGTTTGGATCTTGGATATTGGGCCTTGGCTTTGGGATTTGAGAGATGTGAAAAAGAAATAGATTTTTGGGATATTTGAATAAGCAATTTGTTGAAATGGAGTTTGTATTTGGTAATCTTAAGAAATATGTATTAGGTAACTACTTGTGTTATAAAAGAACCGTGTCTTATATATTAATAATAAGATTGAGCTTGGAAAATTATTACGACTCAGATATTCCATACTTATCTAGTTTAGTTAATACAGGGTGTAAGTGACATCATAACGAAAACTCATACCATAGGTTCAGTACATGATACTGAAAGACTAAGCGAAAGAATTCTGCGTCGGTCTTTTCAAAAATTTTACGATTTTGTTCGCAGTTTTTATACCTAACTAAAAAATCTGCGAACAAAATCGTTAAATTTTTGATAAGACCGACGCAAAATTCTAACGCTGAATGATCCAGTATCATGTACTGAACCCATGGTATGAGTTTTCGTTACGATGTCACTTACACCCTGTATAGGCAATGACCTTGTAAAATGTCATTGATTATATGAAAGGTTATATTATGTATTCCCACTAGCATTATCAATATGTTGATTTAAAAGGTAAAGACGGTATAGAGGCGCTGTAGTTCTTTATATTATCACTTACCTCAATATGTTTCGACAAAAATGTAAATAAGGTAGAAATAAGAAATTTAAATTAAAAAAAAGACCATCGACAAAGAAACACACGAACAAAGAGATTTAGTATTTATTCTATGTAAAATATAATTAAGTATGTAACATTGTTCATAATACAAATTAATACCTTAAAATTTTCATGATAAAAATAATGGTTAATGGTGTTGTTGTTTTAATTAATGTTTTTATCTATGAGTATTTTATAAAATTATATAAAATCTATAATTACTACCAAATATTTTGTATGCCTTGCAAGGTGAAACATAGTGGTACATAAAAACTTTTAATTTTCCACCAAGTTTGTAACTTTTAGCTATGTTTTTATAAATTTTTTTTTAATTGATTTGATTTGAAAATGGTAAAATAATAATTTACTTTATTTTATATAATTATCATCTTTTTTCACTTGTGTAGTTTTTACACGATCCTACTACCTATTATATACTCTTTGCCTACTACACAGAAGCCGCTGTACACATCAAATTGACGTGTAGTTCCTTGCTCGCCAAAATTAAGAGTAACGCACGATTAGTCTCTCTTTTCACGTTTTAGTCTACATTCGGCTCAGAACTTTCTGAGCGCGGCCCGAACTCCATGTGTTTTTCTATGTCGATGACATTTATTGTAAACAAGAAAAATGTATAGAAATGAAGCCTATTTCTATACATTTTTCTTGTTTACAAATTGCAACGTGCTCTGAAGCATAGGCGCTAGTGTCGCCAGTTTTTGGGATCAAGAGTGTCACGGCAGATGTCCACAACTAAATACGAAAGCGATTTAATCACGTAGGTAGATTAAGATTAAAAAATAAGGTTGTCTATGGTGTCGATTCTGGTGCGCATTTTGACAGTACTAAACTAGAAACGCATCCGTCACTTTCTTTTTCTATTGAAACAGAAAGAGACAAACGCCCTTAATTTAGTTTAGTCCTGTCAAAGTGCCCAACAAAATCGACACCAATAGATATCTGGTCGACTGGCCGGAGAGTAAGGTCCTGGATTCAATTTCCTAGGGGCTTATTACGAGCTCTTATAGCAGGGCAGAAATAGAACTGCCCAGATATTTCCAGTATAAGCCGACCTTTCATTTTACGAAAAGCCTATACAGTGCGAGGTCAGTTTATACTGGAAATGTGTGGGCAGTTCTATTTCTGCCATGCTATAAGATCGGTCAAAGTGTTATTATGTTTTTCTGCCCCCCTAGACAAGTTGCAATCTACAATCGCTAGATAATAGAAACGTCAGTAAATAGTATGGCATTGACATTTACGAAACACGTCACTATTTGACAGCTGTCAAAATTTCGATGACGTTTCTAATTATTTAATTAATAATTTAGTCCCAAATTACGGCATCGGTGAAATTTAATATGAGTGTATTTGTTTTTGTTTTTTAAAGCAAACTCCTGTATAATCCTTAGAGAAATGCAGGCGTAATGCTATGCTATGTACTTGAAACTTGTTGTAAAAATAATTAATTTAAGTAATATTGTAAAGCTAAACGTATGTTTAAGATTTGCACAGGAAAACAATTATGTATTTAAATAACTTTTCGTAGATTTTGTAATAAAAATGTTTGCGTCACATAGTTTAATTTATTCTAACACATTCTAAAAAAAATATCCTTTTGTCATGAGACAGTCCAGAATATAGGATAGTATTCAAAGGTGATATATTATAAAAAAATAAAATGTTTATATCATTCGTCATTTAATCACTATTTATAATTTTTACAATCATTATTGAATAAATACATCACTAAAAACAAAATTACTGTCTACCATAGACAAACGGGAACTGTCAATTTTCCCTCTCAATTTCGGCGCCATATTTGTAATATAAAGTGCGCCAAAAGTAGGCTCTTTCTGGAGTCAATGGTGCAACATATTGTGGTTCTAATGTGATTGCTAGGTTGTGAGGGTATGGCGTCCATTCGCCATTTGCTATTTCTGGTGTTGGTGATCTGTGAATAACATCGTTAATAATTTTTATACATTTTATAAGGATACTTTAGTTATTGACTTAAGACTTAGTTTATTATCTTCGTTGGTCATAGCATATGCTCAGCACAATTTCAGCGTCCTGTGACTATAAATTCCAAAAGTATATAATTCAGCTTAGCAAAGTCTGAGCTAAGTCAAAGTACGCACTATAGACTAGACTTGTGTAAGTAATGAGATTGTTGAATTGCGCGTCATATATCCCGACCGCGTACTGTACGCCGTACACGCACGTAGTAATGAAAATTAGAACTCAGACTACATGGAAGGAAAGTACCTATTAAAATATATATACATATATACAAACATCGATGTCTATAGATACGCTGTGTTATATAAAGGGAAGCTAAAAAAATTAGACGTATTTTTTGAAGACGTCAAATTCTAAATTCGACAATTTTCGAATTATATTTAAATAGAACAGCGATACATGCACTAATGGAATAGCTACTAATATATATTTTTTATTCAATACACAAATTAATAATTATGTTTGTAAACGGCATTTGACTGGTGATGAACTACTCCATTTTTCTGAAAATGTAGTCCCTGACACGTCTCACTTTTTGAGTTCACTAAGCATATCTATAGACATCGATGTATACAAATATAATATACAAAATAGGCCATCACTACTTCATTCTATAAAACATCAATAGCAAAACGATAAAGTAACATACCCATATTTAGCGAAGTTAGTCCACATCATGGTCATAAACGTCACTATTCTTGCGTCATCTTCATTCATAGGTAACGGCAGCCTCTCCAGCTCAAACAAATAGTACAACTCATCCATATACGTGGTCGCCGGCAAGCTGGTGTTCGTCATGATCCTCCCCAAGTTCCTGTACCCAATATGATTGAAAATATACTGGTACACGTCCACATCCGAGCTGTTTGTATACATCTCAACAAACAACGACATAGGCCCGACGTAGCAGAAATCTGAATATAAATTTATCAATCCACCGACCACAATTTCTTCAGAACTTATATTTGCAAAATAAGTCTCTTTTAAGATATTTCTGACTTCTTTTTTTTCTTTCTTTGTGACATTGAAACTCCTCTGATCTAGGACTGAGAAGTCTTCATTCATTATTCGGTCCATTTGACTCGTGATTGTGTAATAATCAAGAGTACAGGTTAATCCTTCGACTGTGTTCAGTCCAAATATAGCCGGTACAGGATCAAAAGATTCGGATGTCAAGATATTGAAAGGCGTATCGCATAAGAAAGGATCGTCATCTAAATAATCTTCTACTGAAGGTAAGAACACAGATTTGGAGTTCATTTGATTCCCAATCGCTTCTTCTAATTTATTTATCGGAACATCTGTATAAATGTTAAGTAGTTCTTCAGGATCTAAAGTGTTAACACCAAGAGATTTGGCAACTTGAGATGCAGTAGCTATGGGATTAGGGTCAAAGGATTTAGGAGTAAATAGACTGCCACTTTCAGAAATGATCCTCTTGAATAACCCTTTACAGGAATCGGATAGAGCCAAGTAAATTGCTGCGACTCCACCGCTTCCATGTCCAAAAACTGTAACGTTATCTTCATCACCATCAAAGTTATCAATATTTTCTTTTATCCATCTTAAAGCTGCTCTTATATCTTTTAATCCAGCATTGCCTGGCGCTTCTTTTACACCTAAATTCAAGAAACCAAGAGCATTTAGTCTATAATTAACGGACACAACTATGACTCCATGGCTAACCAAGTAATGTGGACCATAGAAGATGGGCGAGCTACTGCCTACGCCAAAATCTCCACCGTGGAGGAACACCATAACAGGTAAGGTGGTATTGGTAAAGTTAGGGACGTAAATGTTTAGAATGAGGCAATCTTCATTATCACTGGGTGCTGACAATGGGTCGTTGGTAGGGAACTGAGGACATAAGACTGCTCGGTTATCTGCACTGAAGATTCCGGCGTGTGATGGAGGGTCTTCGGGAGCCTGGAAACGAATTTGGATTATTAGATTTAGCGTGGGGTTTCTGGCAAATAGTAGTCAGAGAGTCTTTATCCGCGAATGTCATTGAAGGTATACTATACCCTCATTTACAACGCATAACGCTTGCTAGCGAATCTAACATATTTGTGGAAATATAAGTTCAACCGCGAATAGGACTTGAAGCTGCGACCTTTTGGTTCAGTACACCAGCCGCGCTTACCAACCAAGCTACCGTGACCCCTATTCGGGAACGAGAAATTTGAATCTTTGTATGGGTCGAGCACGTATTGAAGTTTTGTATGGGACAACCGATTACGATGTTGGTTCCATAGAGAAAGTTGATTAGTTTGATGGTCTGATCCACGCCCTTAAATATGACATACGCACACGCATTTCTGAACAACGTTGAATATTTTCTGTTCAGCCGCTTGAAAATGATGTCATCATGTAAACACTTTTTGATTAGTGTGAGTACGAGTGATCAGATACATTTAAACGATGGCGTAAGTATCAATACTAATCATTAGTACTCGCGCAAGCTACTTTGTATCATGTGCAACGGGCATTAGTTAAACTGTGATAGTGATAGATTGTGCACTTACCCCATATCTGTCTTTGAGGGAACCATATTTTATTCCACAAAATTCGTAATACAATCCATTTGCAGACAAATATCCTTTGACTTTCCCCTGCTTAGTTTTCACTATTTTCGACTTCTCACTGCCATGAACTTGACTAAAAATAATAAATAAAACACAGAGGCTGAATGTAAATAGGCTGTGAGCCATTTCCTTTGCCCTTCAGTAATTTAAAAGCTATAATTTTGTTTTGAAGATTTCACCTTAAATACAACTTACGTTACATAATATTAGTATTACGACGTTTATAAAATTTCGTTATAATTTTGATAGTATTCAGTGAAGTGCGAGTTGATCAATAAATAACCAAGGTTCTGCATTTCCATGCATCCCAATTCTCACAGCACCATATTTATCCTTCATAGTCGTGTACCTACTAGGTCGCCATTTTGCCTAGTTTCACTTTAAAAGCAGCAGTTTGGATTTAGAATCTGAGCTTAGGACCTTGTGTAAGTTTCTTTTAACAATTTAGATTTACGTATTGCATCGTTCTTGGTGCCGATTGGCCCGCTCCAACTATTCACCAATCGGATCGTCGAATGCGGTTGAAGCGTAAAATCGCAATGATTAAAAGTGTAGTACCGAAATGTTACTTGACGTTTAACAGTTGATCTTCAAATTGTCAACGGGACGGGTAATAAATAAGCCAGTTTAAGCGGGTTCTTCATCTGAGAATAAGCCTCCTGTAGAGACCTAGACTCGAAAGCAGTAAACTTAATTAATAATGTAGTAACTTGTAAAAATAATTAAAATAAGTAAAATTTTAACACTAGTTAAAGTTTTGTTAGTTTTTCTTTTAAAAATACCTACTAAGGTATTTTTAAAAGAAGACGACAATAGAAAAATAAACTTACACTACTAACTACTTCTACTAGGTACTATAACTACTCTACTACTATAACTACTTCTGACTACTACCATCTTTTATACCATGTTTTTAAGCAAATAAATATTATTCTATTCTACTCTACCACTACTACTATAGCTACTACTACTATTACTACTACTACATTAACTACTACAACTACTTTAACTACTACTACAGCTACTACTTAAACTACTTCTGTGAACTAAAAGTACCTACACTCTTGCATTCATATTTTCTGGCGAAAACTTATTTAGTCACAACTGCAATATGAGTTATTTTTAGTATTCAATGCAAACAGAATAGTAAAATAATTATTATAGTTTAAAAAAAACTAAATAAAACGCTTTTGTCATCCAAACTAAACGTGTATGCAAAATTTCAGCTCAATCGGAAACCGGGAAGTGGGTCAAATTTAACTTCCAAGATTTTTTTACATAGTTACAAGTGAAGCTAATAAAAGCGTTTTAAAATTACACAACGAGTGAAATATAGGTACCTACTGTTTTGACATGTTACTTTGTTTATGGAAGGTTGTAGAACGAAGTAAAATTTTAAGGTACAGCGTGTATCAGATGCGTGGTCATATTTTAAGGCTATAGATCAGACCATCAAACTGAACAACTTTCTCTGTGGGACCAACATCGTAATCGCGAAAAAATAATCAGCTGTCCCATACAAAACTTCAATACGTCGACCCGAAATTATGGGACAGCTATTTTTCTCGATTACCATTCTTATTAAATTCGTATACACCATAATTATATATCTACTTTCCCTACAGATATCACGATGAAGATTTTCATTTGTTATTACGGAACTCTAAAGAACAAGTTAATTCGTACGTGACATTAGAATGAAACCCTTTATCGGATCACCGTTCATTGTTATGGTGAAATGATTTAATCATCATTTATGATCTTGATAATTAATTACATAATGTTTACCATATTACATATAATATTTTGTGGTTCAAACAGGACCTATTTTACTATAAAAATTTCTATCTTGCTAAAGATCTGTCACATTTTGTATGAAAATAAATAAAATATGATATCTATCAAAATATTAAGCATAGGTACATAATGTATCGAACCTGGAAAAATTATTAAATAGTTCACACCAAATCCAGGGCTCCACGAGTAAGGATTGCAATCTGGATTATTCAAAATTCGAAAAACCCGAAAAATCCGGATTTTAGGGGCTAAAATCCGGCCTTTAAAAATCCGGATTCTGACATTAAAATCCGGTTTTTTTCGAATTTGATTTGATACAAGTGATTAGTTGATGTTTAACATGAATTTCTCATTGAATTTCGCGGATTGTTTCGCGAATTTTGCGGATTGAAATATCATTGGATTGATAACTGATGGCGCAGCTGTAATGGTGAAAGTTGGACGTATTCGGTCCCGTATCAGAATTGTGCTTTGAACACCCTGTGCAGCTAGCTGTGTTAGATGTTTTATGTAAGGTCTTATTTTAATGCAAAATATTTCAAGATGTAAGCGAGTGCAGTTGACACTGCAGTTTAAACGTGGATCATAAACCTGTAGTAATCTGTTCTAGTTCTAGTTGTTATAGAATATGAGAGAAGGTTGATTTTGGAATGCATTAATTATTCAGCTAAATTACACTACTAATATGTCATTTTATATTTATGAATCCAACACAACTCATATTTTTTTTTTTTTTTTCAAAGAGAACATTTATTAACGGACATCAAACTATTTACAATCATAATAAATAAACTTAAATATGTACACTCATATAATTATAATTGTATTGATCTTTACTATGGCTATATAGATATTACTGAGTAATAGCTGACACATGTTTGTAAATGAACCTCAAGCTTGATCACAATTTATTGATATGTTTAGCTGTTACAGTTCAGTGCACTTTTTTAAGCTTAAAATATATTTCTGAACCCTGGATATGTCAACATATTATTGAACTCGACTGTACCTGGGCCATACAAAAGTTTTATCCATGCGCGAATCAAATTCCCAGCACGTAGCGCTGAAGGCCAAAAATGGATGATAATTATATCAAAAAATGACTTTAACTACTTTAACATTTATCTACGAGCAACAAAGAATGAGTGACCTATAAAAAAAAACAAGGATCAGGTTAAGAATTAATACTAGTTTTAGTCTTAAAAACTTGTTGCTATCGTGTATTAGATACCTAGATATAATAGATATAGATTTATCTACAAAATACATTGTGAGATCATCCAGACGACTTAAACCAATCGAGTGCTATTCACGTCGCAGACTACTGACACGGTCCGAGCTGCCGGATGCATTATTCGTAAAATAAAGTGTGAGCCCATCCTCAAGACGGGACAAATCGCCAATCACCAACAAGACGACAGGACAATCGCAAGACGTTCGCCGTATCTCATAGTGTCATCAAAATCTACTATAACGATCAAGCAATACTGCGAACTCTCGCAAGAGGCCACGTGACACATCATAATGGAATCCTGGACCTTGGTGTTAGTTCTGTGGGTGCTCAGTCTAGCTGCGTTCATATACGGAGTGACATCGTGGTGCTTAATAAAGAAGTTCCGTCATTTCAAAAACTATGTGTATCTCAACGTAATTGTATCGAATCTGTTACATTTTACCGCAGATATAGGTTTTATTATCATATACACTTTTGTGAGTCAAAATTATATCTTTTATTTAGTATATTGGAGTTTTAAAGTATACTGTTTATCCGTGCAAAGTTATTGGATATTCGTGATATGTTATATTTTTTATGTTGAAATTGTAAAAGTTTTTCATGGGGATATTCGTAGGAGATATCTAAAGAGTACTCTCTTTGCTTGGGGGGTGCCTTTAATAACAACTGTTATTGCATTTAATTTAATATATTTTTTTGTCGTGAAAAATGTAAGCTTACTATTTTTAGTAAGAGCTGCAATAGTTTTGCACTCCTATACTGCAATAACAATTTTACCGTTGTTTGTAAACCTGATTTTGTTTATAATAATAGTTAGTTCCTTGTTCCGTGTGTCCAACGCAAACTCGAGTACAGCTACTAACAAATGGCGTTACTTCTATATAGCGACGTTGATTTTTGTACTTAGTGACGTAATACAGCTGTCCACTTTTTTAATGGACATACTGGAACTGGACGAAGATATAGAATTCTTTTTAAAAAATTTACAAATAATCTTATTAGACTTTTTTTTCCCTATAGTGAAAAGTAACCGAGAATTATGGCGAGAATTTTATGTGAATCGTATACAAAGTAATATTACGGAGATAAGCAAATGTGATCAAAAATCGAAAAATAGGAATCTTTTAACATTGAATGCAGGAACATTAGACAGTCAAAACATAATATATATTGAGACGAATTATACTCATTTATAGAAATTAATTAAATATAAGTAATGGATTCATCATGTGTTGCCTTAATTTTGCAACTAAATAAATTACATTTCTTTCTTTCTTTCTTTCCTTAATATTACCTCTACGTAAGTGACGTTGATCATCATCTTCTGTAGTCTGAGGTCCACCTTGTGTAGTTCCAGCAACCATATCGCCGGCACCACCAGCCCGAGGTAGATGAACACGGATGGACAGAACCTGCGGACAAAACATATTGCTAGAAACACAGGCTCGACCTAGTCCAGTGGGCCAAGCACGAACGTATGAGACGTATCGTAAATTCGTAACGTTAACGTAAGCAAATATTGAATCCAAAACCTAACCGTCAAAAACCCCCGACTCCAACTAGAAAAAAAGAGCTGTAACTTTTGAACAGCAGAACAGATTTTCATGAAACATAGCTAAAATGATCCCCGATTAAACTAACTTTCAATTAAAAAAATTGCATTTAAATTGGTCCATCAGTTTTGGAGCTACGATGCCACAGACACACACAGATACATATAAAGTTATAACGCCCCTCTTTTTTTTCGGGAGTTATAAACATTCGTGTTTGGTCCTCAATACATTTTGCTGGCGTTTATTCTCCTGCAAGATTGCCTATAAATTAGACTTGACGTGTAATTAATGAGATTGTTGCATTGCGCATCATATAACCCGACCGCGTACTGTAGCATTACACATGACTCGACCAAATTAAGCACGGCACATGACGGATTGCAAAATCCGGATTCTAAAATTAACATCACGCACAAATCCGGATTATCCTGATTTTTCGAATTTGGGCACCTACATTTTTTTTAACATTTTCAAGTAAAATGTTATACACGTATTTTTATGCTTAAATTATTAGTATTTTCAAAAGAGGTTATAGTGTTTTTTTCCAATATTCATAATTACACATAATCAATCTAATTAAAATATTTGCAATATTGGCAATCAAATGATTTTCCCAAAGGTTTGCTGGAAGAAAACTCATTTTGAGTTACGCTCGCCTTTGTGTACCTAACTGTAAACTGTATTTTTTGTTCATTTATATTTTTACCTGCGTATCTGTGTTTGTCTGTGGCATCGTAGCTCGAAAACGGATGAACCGATTTCAATGTAGCTTTTTTTAATTGGTTTCATGAAAATCTGTTCAGCCGTTCAAAAGTTACAGCTCCTTTTCTAGTTGGAGTCGGGGGTTTTTTGACGGTTAGGTTATCTTCTTCCTCTAATAATAAGCAACTGCTAAGATTTTCGTCAAGTTTCATAATACACGGCCAGTGATAAAATAAGAAATAGAATGAAATCGATTCCATGCGGTGCGTGCTGCGACTGCATTGACTGTGGCGACTGCGGTTGCGGACGCCCGTGCGAGGCCGTCAAAAGCGATGACTTGCGTTATATAGCTATATAGCTGCTGAGCGGAAGCCTTTTTGACACAGCTGCGACGTACAACCCATTTTTTTTATTTTAGATATTTTTTTTCTTTTACATGTTTTATTCTTTTATTTTTGTTACTTTATCTTTAAAATTGTTTTTGTGCTGTGTCAAATAAATACTTTTTTCTTTTTTCTTTCTTTCTTTCTTTTTTTCATATAGTTTGTGGCGATGACTGCGGCGACTAGCTGCGGCGCGTACGGTGCGGACGGATGCGCGTCTATTTACACTTGTATAGTACTCGCAAATCCTTATGAGCCCTGAACTGAGCTCTGAACTCTCTCTCTCTCCCTCTAGCATAGCGTATAATAAGCGTACTAATAAAGGTGCAAAAGAGAGAGAAAGATTTTTGCGCGTACTATACGTTCGCGTTCGGTGCATCCTGTGGGCCGAGCACGAATGTTTGTGACGTATCGTAACGTTAACGTAAGCAAAATTTGAATAAAAATTAATGATATTTATTCAAAATACATGCCACATTTTTACATTGTAATGAAACAAGTATATGGTACTTATATTTTTATTCAATATTTGCCTAAGTTAACGTTATGATAGGTACCTACGTCGAAAACATTCGTGCCGTAACTATTCGACAGCTTCTTCTGTCAATGCTTTTATTTATTTTGATGAGATTTTTTTTGCGATTGTAATTATGTAGGTTGTATTACCCAAGTATTAGCTGATACTTATTGGTTCAGTTCATTTAGCTGTTGCTCTGCGAAAGGTGACAGTCGTTCATACATACTGCTTGATAATGATAACTGATAAAAAAAATGCAGATAGGTTTCTGACATCGGATTCTGTCGCCAATATTGATCTATGTAAATGAAATAAACTGGTGGGAGGTGCGGTGGTGGACGGTGGTGGCGAAATAAAGATCAATTTATGGTTCTACCTTTCTAGTCCGATCCCTTTATAAAACCAGTTTGCTGTAGGTAATTATGTTTTATGGTTTAATAACAAAACATAAGTACCTACATATTATACATAATTAGATATTTTATTTTATTACCCGGCCGCCCTCACATGACAAAATGTAGGTACTTGTCATGAAACATTCGAAAATCTAGTACCTATGAAATGGATGCCAAATTGAGTATCTACTCTCATTTTCATTTGCTATAATAAAAAAAATAAACCAATTGTATATAATGTAAATATACCTGTTAAAGTCTTAAATGATAAATAAATATTTATTTAATCAATGTTTTGAAATATTTTCCGACAGTGTAATCAGTTTTTCATAAACAATAAAGTGAAAGTTTTCGACATGAAGTTTCAAAACGCACACCAAACTTACGTTTTTGACGTCCAAAATTGTGGTTACATCGAATTTATGAAAATTAATACAGAAAATACTCAAATATTTACTAGTGTTACATAATTTATAACCGTAACTTACAGCTATTAAGTGAAAATATATATATAAGTGAAATATACAACTACAAAGTGGCACAAGTGAAATAATTTTAACAAGTATATTGCCTACGTGTTGATTTTAGAAAATCTATTTAAAAATCGTCCAATTATATTATGAAAGCTTGATAAATCGGCTTAGTTATGAATAAAAAACTTGTGAGAACCGGCCCCAGGATCAGGATAACGAGACCAGCGCTTAAAACGAAGAAAATTGAGGACCCAGTAGCGATTTTTGACGATCGAAAATACGTTTATTCTTGTCAGTATTGCCGTCTGAAATTTACTCAAAACAGTCAGTATTTCCGCCACATGACTTCAAACCACGAGATCCAGCAGAAAACAGCGACTTTTGAATGCGATGACTGTCAAATAGTCTTCAACAAAAAAACTAATTTGGATTTACATTGTCAAACACATCATCAAATGAAAAGCAAGTCGAAATGCGAAAGCTGTGCTATAACTTTCAAATCAAGGTATTGTTTACGTCGTCATCTCAAACTGAAACAGATTTTACAAGAAAATTCTTGTTTCAAATGTCAAAAAAAGTTTACAAGCAAAGAAGGTTTAGCGAAACATATTAAAAATAAACACTCAAATAAGAATGTCACTTTTCAGTGTGATTTATGTTCTTTGAAGTTTAAAGCGGAAGAATCGCTGCGAAGTCATTTAGCTCGCATTCATAAGAGATTATGATTTTTTTAAAATTTCTTGTTAGTTAAGTTTTTTAGATCTAAATTGATGGTATGACAGGTTAGGTACTCAAATTTGATTGTTAAGTTCATTCTAGATATAATTATTGTCATTCATCAATGCTATAAATATTTTTAAGTAGTCACACATAACAAAATCTGATTGAACTTCAAAAACTTGATGTTTCTGACTATACTCCATTTGAAAAAACATTAGACACGTTTAACAAACCCTTTTACAGTGTATTCAACCGATTTTGACTTCTATTCCGTACGCTTAGGGATGGCATTAAAAGCAAAAACGTATTTACGATAACAAATGTTTACTGCAGCTGTGATTTGTCATGTCACCAACGTAGTAGAAGTCAAAATCGGTTGATTAAAGTGTAAATGGAGTTATTTAAATTTCTAATGTTATTTCGAACGGAGTATAGAAAAATTAAGAACGTAAAGAAATATTGTATATTGACACTGGAAAAGCAAAATTGCTAAAGCACCAATATGTAAACTTTACAGGAGCACATTTTAAAGTGTTTTTTTATGATCAAATTCATATAAATTTATCTAAAAGAAAATTTTCTGTAAAACATATATGATTTAAGTACTGGAATATAAGTTTTACAGAAAATAGAAATAAAACCTTATAATGTGACCCTGTAAAGTATTCATATTGGCACTAGACATTTTGCTTTTCCAGTGTTGATATTGACGATTGAAAAGCTATAATTTGTTCAAAGTGACAAAAAAATGTCGCTTAGAACAAATTCATATCATTATTATGACATTTACATAACAGGATTCTTATTTTTCTGGTCCGGCTCACTTTGTTTGTCATAAAAAGAAAAACATCCTAAAAACGAACGGCTGCATAGCTAGTCTGGTAGAACATCTCGCATTTGATTCCAATCTCAAAGATAACTTAATAACTGGAGCTGTGATCACGGCTAGAGCATGTTATTACACTTTTATTATGATAATAATTATGTCAATTCATCAAATCAACACAGCAACGAACACTACGCTAACTTGTAAAAATCTATTTTACACCAGACATTTTATGATTTTATAAATAAGATGGAAAATGTAACGTAATTAATACAAAAAAACAGTAATAATATAAATAAATTGACGACACGGTTGGCGCAGTGGCTAAGCGATTAACTTTCTACGTTACGTGCCGCGGGTTCGATCCCCGCATGGAGCAATTATTTGTATGATCTACAGATAGTTGTCTCGGGTCTGTGTGCATGTGACATGTATGTTTGTAGACTGTACCCTCAATACAGGAAAAATTATAGTGAGGATCAAAGCTTTTAAAAAAAATCAAGAAATAAATTAAAACTATTATTTTGAGGCTAAAAAATACTTGCCCTGATGTGGAATAAGCTATGAATATCTGATTATAGATATTTACAATAACCTTTGGCCAGTGCAAGGGATCAGTAATTATATAAAAAACCAAGAAGTGCCTTCATACAGCAATAAATAGTCATTTTTGACTCGTATACCTTAAATAATTAATTATATTGTTATTATAATAATATTATTAAAGTCCACCTTAGGCTCGCGTTGGGCAGCTAGGTTGAGGGCTTAATACAGAAGGCTGTACTCCTCGGCATGGCGCATATTTTTATTATGGGACAAACAAAAAAATGGCAAAAAAATATCTGCTGTTCCATACAAATAATTCAATACGTGTGAACTAAATGTATGGAATAGCTGATGTTTTTCTCGTGATTTCACATTTGTTTTCATAGTAAAAGTTGTAATTTATTCCTAAAGTATATAGCTATGAATTGTTAAGGATTTTGTCATGGTGGAATAATTCTATTAAATACTGTAAATGAATTATTTAGAATAACATAATAAGTAATGTTATTATTACTGTGTCCCTTGCACTTAGGGGTCGTCCATTAACGAGGTAATACTGATGAGGGGGTGGGAAAGGCCACCAATGTCTACAGTACAATTATACTTGGCTTATAGACACTCATCTTTTTCGGTTCTTTTGCGGTTGTACACTTTGCCGAAAAGTGTACAACCGCCAACGTCCTTGATTGTACGCGTGGGAGGGAACTGGGAAGGTCCTATTTCGTCCCCTGATCAAATATAATGTACCGTTCGTCCCCACTTCAAAGTACAGTCTGCAAAAGTCTGTTAATGAGCTTTACGTAATTTTGAAGTTAAATTATCTAAGAAAATAATGATTGTCGTCGATAAAGTTACGCAATTTTAAAATAATGAATTAAAATAAGTCAAGTAAATTTGCAAGTTCTCATTTATATTATTTTTTTATAGTTGTATATCTACAATATTTTATTTTACAATAATCAGCTTTTTTTTTCGCTGACTGTACAGTTTGTTATTATATTTATTGAATATAATCCCACCACGGCATACAAATAGGGGAAATAATACTATAAGGGACATAAACAACATTAGGAATATGGAATATGACGTGACTTTGTGACATTGTAAGAAAAACGTTACGTTGTTTATGGACGATCCCCATAGAAATAACAGATAAGTAGGGCTCCCTGACGATCCCTTATCAAAAAGCCACTCCGTCAGTCATGCCGTCAAGTTATCCGTAATCAATTTAATATGTGACAACAGATACGCTTTCATATGAAATTATTTGTGAGGTTACAGTCAGATGCTTACTAAAGGGATGGTAATGATTTTTTTTTAAATTTTGCATCTCGGAACGGTTCCTTTAAGTATAATGGACCAGATTTAATTATTCTATTATTATTTTTATTCTGTTGCCTCCGGTAATGTGCCGTGAAGTTGTGAAAACTTCACGGCACATTACCGGAGGCAACAGAATAATTAGAACAGCCGTCACAGCGTGGCTCAGATTTAGATTCTAAGTTTGACATTCAGAGACGACAGAAACAAGTCTAAGCGTGAACTTACGCTTCCATCTGTCAAAATTTGTTCGTAAGTTTGACAGATGGAAGCGTAAGTTCACGCTCAGATTCGTTTCTGTCGTCTCTGAATGTCAGCCTAAGTCCATTACATAAGGGTCAATTTTAGTTGTTCAAAAACAAATAACCCGTGACATCCCTTTGATGAGCGCTCTTTTTGCTGTATATAAGCTTTGTAGGTACTTTATTTTTCTTACTTTAGTTATTTGTGAATATTAACTTATACTCTTTTATATTTATTTTCGTACTTAAGTTATACCGCTATGTTAAATTAAGTTATTTTATAGAAATGTCTCCACAAGCTAACCATAATTATGATGAATGTAAATATTTACTGTAAGTAATATTTTACACAAGATACAGTCAGATAAACAAGAAAAGACATAAATTTTGAATGAACTAAAATTGGACGTAATTGAACGAAAATAATTCAACCCAAATTAACATATAATATCATATAAAATACAGGATTATTTTTATGTAGTGCGCATTATTCTCAGAATTATTCAGTGTCTGTTCCTGCAACCGCAATATTGGGATTCACTTTTAAACAACAATCATTCGACTTAGTATGCAGAACACGTAATTTACTAGCGCAAGCCATACAGAAACAAAATTTTATTTTGGTTTAGAGTGAATTTTATTACTGCGGTCGCATTTGGGAACGGACTCTCAATCACTCTGCAAATTATGTGCACGACATAAAAAAATATCCTGTATGAAACCTAACTGCTCATTTTATCAATACTTCTATACTATTATTATAAAGAGAAAAGATTTGATTTTTTGGATGTTTGTTTGTTTGTAATGGATAAACACAAAAACTAATGGACCGATTTTAAAAATTCTTTCACCAGAATGCTACATTATCAGTATACAGATACCACGCGGGCGAAGCCGCTGGCGGAAGCTAGTAGTTAATAATATAAAAAGTTTGCCCTTCAATTCCAATAAAACCAACAAAACAGTATCGCATCAATGAGGAATTAGGATTTAAACTTTAAAATTAAATATCTCAAAACTTGCTTAATGTGGGTTGGTTTCTTTTCGTGTAAGTACATTATGTACGTCCAATTTCCAATTATTCGCTTACAACCTTATCAAAAGTATCGCAGTCTGTGCAATTTTTTTGTGATAAAAGGAAGTTTTCGCTATTGGCTATGTTCATAATTCATTTTTCAGTGTCGCTCGTTCATCGGGAATAATTGAACGGCTTCGAGCAATCCACAGCTGCGTTACGCGAGTGACCAATCGAACGACCTCAAAATATCAGTTGGATCCTATAACTACAGTCATTGGTAAACTGAACACACCCATTGGCGGACGGCGGACGACGCTCCAGTCGTCCGGGTGATCACACTAAACCGTTGAGTTATTTTAGCGAACGTCGTCGGGTGATCGCACCGGTCACCCTGTAAAATAGTAAGGTGAAAGTAGCACTGCTGTCTACCGACCAATGACTGTAGTATTAGGATCCAACAGATATTTTGGGGTCGTTCGATTGGTCACTCGCGTAACGCAGCTGTGGAGCGCCCGCAGCCGTTCAATTATTCCCGATGAGCGAGAAACAGGTACATGGACTTTCACACCGAAGAATGAATTACTGAACGTAGTAGCCATTATTATACTTAAAAGGCAACTTACAAGTGGCGCCGTCTATCTAGTTTCTGTTTTTGACAGTATTTTTCGAATTCTCAATGTAGATAGGTAGGTACCAGTGGCGAAGACTCCATACAACCCAATTCCCATCGGCTTCCCTTTAGGAATTGGTTAGTGCGTAGACCAACGTAATGATATATTATTTACTCATCCAACTGACAAGCAAAAGGCATGTTATTCAGTTAGGTCGAGCTCTTCCAGGCATGACTACACATAGATTACAAGAGACGGTATGGATTTTTGTCTTGCAGCATTAATTGCAGCAATTTTTTGAGGGCATTTTGGGACGGCTTCCCCTTTTAAAACTGTCACCCTTCGCCACTGGTAAACAAAGAAAAATGTGTGATTGATTATTATCTCTTTCTATTGTTGATCAATCTGTTTCGCTTATCGATTCTGTTGCGCATTTTTACAGTACCTACTAAACTAGACTACACGCATCTGTCACTGTCTTTTTCTATTGAAAAAGAAAGAGACAAACGCCCTTAGTTTACCTAGTTTAGTCCTGTAAACGTGCGGAACAGAATCGACACCGTTGTATTTATTAAAGTATGCTTATTATTTCATTGTCTCGCGTTTTAAAACGGCCAGGATCCGAAATATTTTTTGCTACTCCAATACTACAGTCAATCGTACAAATAATTCGCGCGGGAAATATGTCATAATGACAGGTGGCAGACAAGTGTACAATTCACAATCGCTAGAAAGTTCTAGCGATTGTGAATTGTACGTTTGCCTAGCGGGGCTAGCTTTATGGGTTTTCCATTTATTCTGTTCCACATCATGGTCTATTTAAAATGTACTTACCTAGAGTTTGGCTAACGAAAGTTGAGACTGAATTTAGCCCGTGAAATTCAACAAACGAGACTATATTTCTCAGTTTTCTCTAGTGAACAAGAACATACATTTTATATATTAATTTGTAAAATAATGAGAATTTGATACTAAAATAATGTATAGAAATATTCAGTAGATTTAGGACTGGTGTACCTATTCCCATCTGGTTTCGCGGTTCAATTTTTTTCTCAACTTTCGATAGTTAAACTCTATTTCTTTTATAGTTCAGTTCTTGGTTCAATATTTATGTTTCAATGAACTAACGCATAAATGAACTTAAGTATTTTTGTTTTATATTTTTTTTGGTAAATCTCAAGAACAACTGCCATGTATTGATGAATAAACTAACTAAGTTGAAAAAGCACATTTTTGGAGTAACTTTATTTTTACCTACACACAGTATTTACCTACTACAGTACAGTGTTAGCGTCGGATGCACTGAAAAGGCGTTTTCCTTATATAACCTAACCGTGAAAATCCGCCGACTCCAACAAGAATTAACCTAACATAACCTAACTTTTGAACGTCTGAACAGATTTTCATGAAACACAGCTAAGATGATACCCGATAAACTAGCTTTCAAATAAAAAAAACTGCATTGAAATTGGTCCATCCGTTTTGGAGCTGCAATGCCACAGACAAATACTGAGATTATAACACCCCTCTTTTTTGTCGGGGGTTAAAAACGCCATAGATATCCAAATAGCGAAACAACTCAAGTACACAAAGTTGTACCTACTTCATAGTCATCTTCGGCATAAGCTACTTCCCCTTTGGAGTCCAAGGCTTGCCACCCCAGTCATACATCTCTACCTTAGGTGCCTATACATAAGTACTGTAGAAATTCCTAACTCTTGTACAAAGAACACCTACGAACAGACGGACGAAGCGAAGATATAGATAGGCACGCCTATGGTCAGTATCGTGAAATTCAATCCGTAAATTACCACTGCTAAACGTGGCCCCTACGTTGATCGATCAAGGACTAAATCAAGGAGATATTGGCATACCTAATAACAACACGCAACTGCAGACTAATAAAGAAATAAATTATATTGAACTTGAAAGAATTTCAGGCCTCAAATAATCGATTATAAAATGTTTACCTACTAGATAAATCTATTAGTATGTACATAATCGAATTATTGTAGTTTACAACCGAAAATCCCTCTTAACGGCTCATAACTATCAATATCTTAGTTTAAGAAATAATGAGCGGGTTATTCTGAGATTAAAGGGCTTTAAATGTTCGGCGAGTAGAGGCGCAAACATGAACGTGAGGAGGGTGCATTTGCGTGCACTCACAACGGACAGCGGGACCAATTACGGGCCGAACATTGGTGAATGTCAAGAAATACAGAGAAGTCCGCCCTCCGCCCTCCACATATTTGTGATCGCCTCAACGATATGGCCTCTATTCGCCAAACGTGTAGAGCCCTTTTTATCCACATCCCTATTTCCAGTTTTCTCGTCTGTCCTTTCAATTCAGGGTTACCAACTTAGTGATTTTTGCCCCAATTTTAGGGCGGCAATAAGCTGATTGGGCTTTTATTCGGGCTCAATAAAAAGGACTAAAAGTATTTTAAATAAATAAAACATAACTAAAGAGATAAGTAATATTTTAATATAAAACACTATGCACGTATTTTACCATAAAAAAACGTTACATTTACTTGAATAGGTAGGTAGTTTTATATTTGGGCTTATTGGATTTAGGGGTATATTTTCTTTTTCAGACGTTTGCATCCCTTCGTGCACAGACTACTTAGAGATACTACCTTCGTGTTTGACAGTTGAGGTTGACAGATCACAGCTGCCTATGTTGTTGTTTTTAACAAAAAACTGTCCAACTACTTACTACTTATAGCAAAATCTAGCTGAACTAGATTATTAAAGTGTGGAAGCGATCATCATCTCGACCTGTCGCTGCTCTGCTGGACACAGGCAGGCTCCACAGCATTTCGTCTACGCCTTCCGCATACGACGCTACCTCGCCCTCATATCGTTTTCAATTCTTCAATTTACCTCTGAATGGAACCGAGGCATCTTTAGGTAGTATTAGCAATGAGTAATGTAACTGAGCATCTAAAACTTGTAAAAATGGAGTTACGAAAGGTTCTAAATTAGCTTTAGGTAAGTATTTTATGAGTAGTTTTTTTTATAATTTCTTTATGCCTATCATGAGATAACATTATCAAACTGTCCAAACTAACCTTTACCCATGAGCCCTCCCCTCTTTTTTGCCTTTTTCTTCAACCAATTTTTGTTTTCCTTACAATTTTTTTTTGTTTAGACTATTTTTTTTCTTTTATTTAAGTACCTACCTACCTACTTTTTTTCTATTATATTTTTCTTTTTCTTTTATTTTCAATATTAAAAAAGTAAAAAATACAAAAAAAATGTCACTTAGATCAAATAGCCTTTCAACCGTCAAGTAATTATTAAAAAAAAATAGTACAGACTAAATTCTCTCCCTTTCTCTTTGTGTAGATGGCTGTATGGGCTCAGCTCCCTTTCCTGTCCCATATGGGACAAAAGAAACAAAAAAAAAAAAACTCTTTGTGTAGGTACCAGCTATCACAAACATTTGGTAAGTATTTAATTTATGTTAGTTCTTTAATTTAAATGCCAATGAAATCTTGCAGGAAATCTCTTATTGCAAAGCTCATACACACAGGCATCATTACAAATTAGCACATGATAATATCAGAAATTGTTTTTTGTTTGAAATTGTACAATACTGTTATTGCAAACTCATTGCTCTTTGCCTTTCTTTGTATTTTTGAATACTTTTTTTTTGTCTTTGTGAGACGATTGTGTGTGACAGCAGCTTTGTTTTAGCCAATTTTCCATATCCACCATTTTTAAATATCTCAACCACGTTTTCATACAGGTAGGTATTGATCTCTTGCAATTGTTTAATATAAAAAATAAAATAATATTATCCCAAAATATTAATTGTTCATGCATACATTGTATAATGTAGGAATTACATGGCAAGGTGGGGCAGGGGGCCCACATGACCCCCTGAGAATAGGTCCCTTTTAAAAAGGCAGTTAAAAATGCTCTTGATTATTATACTATTAGACTTGTATCAGATTACATATATTTTTAGGTATTGCTTCAATCTAAAATAGTTAGATAGTTATAATTAAGAAAAGAAAACATAAAGTTTAAGTTATATTTATTTTTTACTATAATTTTATATGCACGCAAACCCAGATCCAGAACAACTATCAGTAGATCATACAAATATTTGTTCCGTGTGGAGATCGAACCCGCGGCACGTAGCGCAGAAACACAATCGATTAGCCACTGCGCCAACCGTACTGTCAGAGCGTCAATTCAAACGGCCGCGAGCCGTTTATATTAATTAAAGACATTACATTTACACGTAGGGGCAAAATGCCTTATTATGGTGGATTTGTCGATAAATTGATCATATTGCTTCGCATTAACGGGTCGGACACCGGTGACCAGACAGATTGTACATTATGTAATAGGAATAGTTTTAGTACATTTCCTGGAGTAGATTATACGCAGTTGTTGTTTACAGGTACAGGTACAGGTACAGAACATTAGCTACTTCCATTCGTCCGCATAGCTACACGTTATAGACAGCAGGCTTGGTTTTCAGGTCGTTGAGGGAGGAATGTATCAGGAACGGTCGCTCGTGAGATGGTGCAAACATATCAAAAGACATGGAGGAAGAAGAAATAATTGATGTAGAACATGAAGTAATAAGTTTTTTAACTGAATTGAAATCTCAAACATGTACTAACGTAGAAGAGATTTTAGAGACGCCTAGCGTAAGTAATATTCAACAAGTCCAACATGTTAACATTACTAGAGAAAAACCTTACATATGTAACATTTGTGATAGTAAGTTCTATCGAAAAAATAATTTGAAAAGGCATATTCTTAAACACACTGGTGAAAAACCACACAAATGTGCCATATGTCAGAAATGTTTTAGTGATGCAAGCTATTTAAAGAGACATGTTTTTATACACACTGGTGAAAAACCATACAAATGCGATACATGTTGGAGTAGTTTCAATCAAAAAAGTTATTTAATATCTCACATTCGTTCTCACTCCAATGAAAAAGCTTACAAATGTAATCTATGTCAAAAAAGTTTCAATAACCCTAGAGATCTGAGAAAACATACTCGTACACACACTGACGAAAAACCTTACCAATGTGATAAATGTCGAAAAAGTTTTATTAGAAAAAGTGATTTTTTCACTCATACTCGCACACACACGGGTGAAAAACCATATCAATGTGAAATATGTGAGTGTAGTTATAATCAAAAAAGTTATTTAAAAACTCACATTTTGAACGTACACGCTGGTAAACGACCTTTTAAATGTGATCTTTGTTTGAGTAGCTTTAGTATATCTAGTGATTTGAAAAGGCATAGTTATATACACACTGGTGAAAAACCTTTTAAATGTGATGTATGCCAAAGTGGGTTTCGTCAACCCAATGATCTAAAAAGGCATATGCGTACACACACTGGTGAAAAACCTTTTAAATGTAATACATGTCAGAGAGCGTTCAGTCAACCTCATGCTTTGAAAAATCATATTCGTTTACATACGGGTGAAAAACCTCACAAATGTGCACTATGCCCAAAAAGTTTCAGTCTACCAGATGGTTTAAAAAAGCATCTCCGTACACACACTGGTATAAAACCTTACACATGTTATATATGTGATAAAACTTTTGCCGAAAATGCTCAATTGAAAATTCATTCTCGCATGCACTTTGATGAGAAGCCTTACGAATGTCATATTTGTCAGAAATGTTTTAGGGTTTCGAATGATTTGAAAAAGCATATCCGCATACATACCGGTGAGAGACCTTATAAGTGTGATAAATGTGGCACATGTTTTACTGAAAGCGGTCATTTGAAAGCTCATATTCGTATACACACTGGTGAAAAACCTTATGAATGTAAAACGTGTCACAAATGTTTCAGAGATTCGTGTGACCTGAAAACCCACAACCGCATTCATACTGGTGAAAAACCATTTAAATGTAAAATTTGCCAGAGTACCTTCACTTACTCACAAACTTTAAAATCTCATATGCGATCACATCCTACCGCCGATGATGATATACAGATTACTTAGGTAATCTGCTGATTGACTGAAAACATCTGTTCAAATAGAATAGAATAGAAAAGATCTTTATTCGAGTAACCAAGACTCAACAAGATTATTAGTAAAACAGAAAATGCATAGAAGTGGTTTAATTACTCACATTACCTGGTTAATCTATAGATGTTCAAGGTATCATATAAATAACGTATCTATTGGGTAGGCAACATGTCGGGGGGCCCACGGCTAGAGTGGGCCCCCGACCCGTGGGCCCCGGAAACAAATGAAGCAAATGAAATGAAGAAACTGCTAAGAAAATTGTTATTATATTGGTATTTCTTAGACTAACTTATATTATAAAGTTTTCTATAATGTATAACATCTCTATGGTTTGTGTAGTCCGCCAACCGGCACCAGGCCAGCGTGGTGGACTAAGATCTTAACACTTTTAACCCTTGGCGCATGTCCAGCATTAGGACAGTTGGTAAGTAATGGGTTGAAGTGTTTATTTAGTCCTACTGAAGTGTATAATAGGTCCTACCTACTTATTGAAGTGTTTATTAGGTCCTACCTTTCTAGTCCCGATCCCTTTAAGGGATTATTCTACTCATTATTTAGAGCAACTTTTAATATGGAACTAAGCATGAAACCGTGAAAAAATATCTACAGTTTCATACATTTAGATGAGTAATATTGAAATTATTGTATGGAACAGCAGATTTTATTTCGCGTTTTCAATGTTGGTGTCATAATAAAAGTTGTTCATAATTATGAATACAACAACCCCTTAAAGGGATCGGGGTTAGAAAGATAGAACCCTGTATATTTAATTAATCTTTAAATCGAATTATGTAATTAGTATAAGATTTAATTATGTAGGTAATTGTAACTAAGATAACTGAGGATTTACCTGTTTGTATAAAAGCCGTGTTCACAGACAATAATATAACAGATGTTTAAGATTAAATCGGCCGATTACCCATACAAAAATTGATTTTTAAACGGCTGATTTGGCTGTAATTGTCTGTTATGTTGTCGATGAACTTGGGCCTAAGTATTGTAAACTAACAGACTTGAAAAACAGTCTACGTATTGTGTACTTCAACAGCGTGAAGTCTGAAAAACAGTCTACATACGTATTGTGTACTTTTAATTTTAATTAAGCTGTGTTTATTTAATCAGTATTAGCAAACTAGTCATTGATGTGCAATAAATAAATAAATATTATATTGGGAATAATTATATTAATAAATGTATCTAAGTTCATGTTGTAATTTTTTTATTAATTTTAATTAACACTAGTCCTTACTCGCACTATGTTAATAATTTATATTGGTAATTTTTTCTTTATGTTTGTAACTTATGCAACACTGATTTGCATCAGATTTTTCTCGACTGCAATTTTTGTTTTAGAATAGCGACATCTATGGCAGAATAGCAAAACTAATTTATAGTTTTTGATAAGTTATAATAGATGGCGTTAATTTAATCGTCGTGTTTGAATGCCACAGGTTTTTTGTTTAGAATAGTGACATTTATGATTGAATAGAAAAACTTGAGAAAAACTAATAAGGTATGCTTTTGTGAAATAAAACAGATAACGCTATTGTTAAATATTTTAATCATGATAGGAAAATTTAATGATCTTTCTTATCAAGAAATATTGCACTAAACTGACAATAAATATGAAATGTTCATCTAGGCGGTGGGCTTGCTTCTCATTGTCTCGCAGCAGCTGCTTTTCGAACCGACGAGACAGTTCCTCCTGTTAAAGGTGAACGCACTTGTCCGCGTCGATCGAGCCGAATGAATCGAATTATAGTTTTTTTTTTTAAATCCTATGAAACCTCGCTCACTAAGACGAATCGCCGGAAAAATTTGGGAGGTTTCCAAATCCCAGACGATTTGAGACGATGTCTTCAGATTCGGTGCGGGCAATTCGAAGGAAGTGGCCGGTGCGCCCGCATTCTGACAATCGTGTGCCAAGAAGTAATTTCTTTCGGCGCGGATAGGTGTGCAAGCCCTTAACAAACTTCAGTGACTTTGGCGCGGATAGGTGTTCAACTTATGCAAGCCTTCAGAATCTTCGTTGACTTCGGCGCGTATATGTCTGCGAGGCCGTAAGAAATTTCGTTGACTTCGGTGCTGAATAATGTGCATTCACCTTTATAACCTTCTGTACCCTAGCACTGTCACAGTGTAAAGATTTCTGTACCTCGCTACGATGCTTTGTCCCTACCGTGGTGTATAGCGCGGGCGTGGGCGGACAGCGCCGTGCTCTGAGCGAAGCGAGCGTTGCATATAGGACAAGAGAATGGTTTCTCTCCTGTATGTGTTCGGAGATGATTCGTTAGAATCTTGTTGGTCTGAAATAAAAATAATTATCATTTAGAAAACAGTCGGGTTTTTTTTTTTTTTTTTTTTAATCTTGCCCCTCCCTAGGATTTCTCCTGTATCGAGGGTACAGTTTACAAACATACATGTCACATGCACACACCACCCAGACCCGAAACAACTATCTGTAGATCATACAAATACTTGTTCCGTGCGGGGATCGAACTCGCGGCACGTAGCGCAGAAGGCTAATCGCTTAGCCACTGCGCCAACCGTGTCGTCGGTTTGTTCGAACCATAACCACTAGTAATAATAACTTTATGGTTCGAACACTTATAACTCGAGAACGGCTGGACCGATTTTCATGGTTTTTGATTTGTTGGATTTGTCTCCCCCTCGAATAGCAGAATAAATATTAAAAACAGACTTGCTTTTTCTTTTGAATTTTTGTTCAGTGATTTTTTTAGTTTTTATTTATTTATTTTTTTAATTCATTTTAAAAACGAATAACAAAATGTTGATATTTTATCCTTTTTTTTTTGCTGAATAGTCTTTTTAACCTATAGATTCACCTACTAAAATATTTTGCTTTATTATAAGACCTTGTATAAGCACGAGGGCTTATTGCAATGGTCTATTATGAGTCCCATGTCCAGCAACGGACGTTATTAGGCTCACGATGGTGATGGAAACACTTACTGAGAATCCTCGGCCGCACATGTAACAGATTTTGTTTTTGGGTGGCAGTATGCCTTCGTGGACGCGGCGAGTATGCTTCAGTAGGTCGGCGTTGCGAAGAAAATTCTGAAATATTATATTCAACAATTACACAATGTGTATCAGGGGGGCTAAAAAGGCCGCTTTAGATGAATCACAATATGATTCACATTATGAATGTCAAAATATCTATTTAATCGACAACTCTTAATGTCATCCGCATAAGGTTCATATTCAGTAATCATCTGTTTGACAGTTAATATGCAGATCAGTAGATGAATTGCTCAATGTGGCCTTTTTAGGCCCCCAGAAATGCGTGGTCATATAAGGGACCATCCATAAAGTACGTCACACGTTAAGGGGTCGACGAAGTGTGACATTATGTGACAAGGACGGGGCAGGGGAAAAAAAATCACAAAATTAGTGTGACGTACTTTATGGATGACCCCTAACCTAACCGTCAATAACCCCCCGACTCCAACTAAAATAAGAGCCGTAAATTTTGAACGGCTCAACAGTTTTAATGATACATAGCTAAGATGATACCCGATTAAACTAGCTTTCAATTACAAAAAACTGCATTGAAATCGGTCCATCCGTTTTGGAGCTACAATGCTACAGACAGACACACAGTACACGTTTATAACACCCGTCTTTTTTATCAGGAGTGATAAAATGGTTTGGATCAGGGGGCCTAAAAAGGCCACATTGAGCAATTCATCTAATGATCTGCATAGTAACTGTCAAACAGATGATTACTGAATATGAACCTTATGCGGATGACATTAAGAGTCGTCAATTATGTCGATATTTTGACATTCGTAATATGAATCATATTATGATTCATCTAAAGCGGCCTTTTTAGCCTCCCAGACCATCAAACTGAACAACTTTCTCTGTGGGACCAACATCGTAATCATGAAAAAATTATCTGCTGTTTCATACAAATATATTTCGCGATTACGATGTTGGTCCCATAGAGAAAGTTGTTCAGTTTGATAGTCTGACCCACACCCTTAGGGCTTCCACACAACTGCGAATTCGCACCGCACATTACACACACAAAAAAATAATATTATATCAAAAAAAGTATTCTATTATTTTTTTTGCACATTGTACAATAACCATTGGTCCGCGCTCAAAAGTGTCCGAGCCAAACGAGTTCCATTTTCATTCACACATTTTTCCTAAAGTAGGTGTCCTGTTTATATACACAGCCTGTATTACTAATGAATTAATGATGATCAGTGATGAATGATCAGTTTATGAAACTTTTGCATAATAGGGAGTATTAAAAGTCGAGCCGCAGGCAAGATTTTTAATAGTATCACACGAGTGTTTTAATACCTAGTTATGTGCAGTTTATCTATACTCATGCAATAGGTAGTTAACACATTAATAGTGTACCTAATTTGTAAATAAAATGGCGCCGGAACTCAGCGCGCATGCGCATGCGCCCTAGCCGCGCCACCATAGACAATTACGGCTGCTATAAAAGTTGAATTTAAAACTCCTTGGTGGAAGGTCGAAGTTTACTACATAGATTTAATAAACAAAAGTATTATTATGTATATGGTGTACATGGGCTCAGCTCCCTTTGCCTGTCCCAAAGAGGGATAAAAGAACCAAAAAAAAAAATGTCTATGGTGTACAATATATTAGAAAAAAAGTTATTTTATAGCATTGTTTTGTTAGGAAAACTGTATCATAATAATTTCTTTTTTATTATAGTTGCATGTGCTTAAATAGTGTCATTATAGTATTATTTTTGAATTCTTAATTAGAACTTTACGATATGAGAGTAGATAAAAGTACCTTATTACATTGTTCGCATCTATACTTGTACTGCTTGAGATGAACCAGGTTGTAGTGATCTTTCATATAAATATTCTTGGAAAAGATCTTGTCGCAACCCGGGCAGGGAATCCTGGAACAAAGATAAGATAAGATAAGCTTTATTTGCATAAACATGTGTGTGTACATACAAAACAAGTGCATACACAAGATGACAACATAAATTAAGTGCAGACATGTTTGTCACAGCGTGACATGCAAAATAATAATTATAAAATTTTAATGAGATACAGGTAAAAATATCATATATTCTTATTCTAATGTTAATTCGGGTTAGTGAAATTAAAAGATTAATCAGCATTATTATACAGAATACAGATACCTTGAAATAAATTTAATTATGTCAACACAAATTCTTTTTCATTAAGGAACTCAGTTACGCTGTAATATGCTCTGGCGGTCAAAAATAAAATAAATAAAAATAAAATAAAAGGTATTTAAACATCCTAATAACCAAACCGTCAAAAACCCCCGACTCCAACTAGAAAAAGAGCTGTACTCTGTGTGTCACTCTTTAAGGGGGGAGGGGGTCGACGAAATGTGACATTATGTGACAATGGGTGGGAGGGGTCTTAAGTTTCGTGACGTCACATTTCAAAATCATATCATATTAAAAAATAATTTAAATGGGATTAAAACTAATTTCGGAACTGCTGTTTGATTTTAATAATTTCCAGATGTAAAATTGCAAAATATGTGACGTCACACTAGGGAGGGGGTCTCAAAAACGTGATCAACTGTGACAAGGACGGGGGAGGGGTCAAAAAATCACGAAATTAGTGTGACGTACTTTATGGATGACCCCTAACTTCTGAACGGCTGAACAGATTTTCATGAAACATAGCTAAGATGATACCCGATTAAACTAGCTTTCAATTATAAAAAACGACCACAACCCTGTTTTACTGAAAACCAAGTCTGAAATCGTGAAAAATAAATCAATTGTTCCACCAGTACTTTTGTGGGTTTACATGTACCTGTGCGTGTATAATTATGTACCTGTGCGTGTATATGTACCTGTGTTTGACGTGTCGTGTGTGCCGCGTGCTGTTGGCGAGGTGCCAGCGGTAGCGGTACACATCGCGGTACTGGCGGTCGCACTCCACACAGTACGCGCTGGTGCTGACGGAGTGCGCTGTTTTGTTGTGAAGCCACAGCCCGTTGTAGCGCGCCCAGCGCTTGTTGCACGGCTTGCATTCGAAGGGAGAGTGTTGTTTTCTAGAAAAAAAAAAAACAAATATACAGGGAGTAACAGAAATCTTTTCATTAACGCGGTGTCTTGCTTATTTATTTTTTTTTATATTTATTTGTTGCAATTGCTTTGACATTCAGCATCTGTTTTATAAAATCTTGCTTATTATGAACAACTTTTAATATTGGAAGAAATCTGAAATTGCTAAAATAAACAGCTGTAACAGCAGATACTTTTTTCGCGATATCAAGGTTGGTCCCATGGTAAAAGTTGTTCATAATGATGAGTACAATATCCCCCTGCCTTTCCGACTAGGGACCACCCATAAAGTACGTCACATTTTAAGGGGGGAGGGGGTCGACAAAGTGTGACATTATGTGACAAGGGATGGGAGGGGTCCTAAGTTTCGTGACGTCACATTTCAAAATCGAATACATCTAAGTGTTAAAATGCCTTTGAACTATTAACGAAAAACTTAAAAATATTTCCAACTCTATCTGTATGGCAATTGATTTATTATAATATAAAAAAAATAATTTAAATGGAAATAAAACTAATTTCGGAACTGCTGTTTTAATTTAATAATTTCTAGATGTAAAATTGCAAAATATGTGACGTCACACTAGGGAGGGGTCTCACAAATGTGATCAACTGTGGGGTCAAAAAATCACGAAATTAGTGTGGCGTACTTTATCGATGACCCCCTAACTGCTATACGTACCTAATGTGATTTTTAATACAGTATCTCATCTTGAAGCTAATCCCGCAGTGATCGCACACGAACTTCTCATGCCAATCCTTGTAGTGCTTGAAGAATTCCTTGCGACTCCTGCACACACAGAGACTCCTGTATACCAGTGGCGTAGCGTAGTGGGGGCGGCAGGGGCGGCCCGCCCCGGGCGGCACTTTTAGGGGGCGGCAAAATTTCACAATAAATAATAATAATATCTTGATTTGGCCCGCGAGGTTGTCGACATGTGGGATGTGGATTCAGCGATCATTGTACCGATAGTCGTTTCGGCCAATGGCTTAATTACCGAGAGTCTCGACCGACACCTCAGGAGGCTCTCGTTAGGCAGTTGGATCAAGGGCCTGATTCAGAGAGCAGTACTTCTTGACACGGCACGCATTGTTAGGAGATTCCTTTCTCTGGAGCCCTGACCGCCGGTAGCTTGGACCCTATTCTAGATACCGGTGGGCTACTATATTTTTCATATTTTTAAATGTTTTTTAATATAGTTTTGTAAAAATATTTAAAATTATAAATAATATGTGTGATAAATGAATAAAGAACATAATATCTTGTAAAAATTTGAACCATTTCATTTCATATATTATCGCTCCTACAATTCGGACCATTGAATTTTTCATTACTTATTCAGTGACGAAACCGGGGAATCCCGGTCTTTAAATGAATTTATAATAATGACATCTAGCTCGTTGTAGCGTTACAACACCGTCTGTACCGACTTGCAGGGATTCCCCGTATTTTTTCAATCAATTTTTATCATGTTACTTTACTGTATATTTTATTTTTTTAAATTGAAATTTCTAAAGGGGTGGTGAAATTTTCCTCCGCCCCGGGCGGCTGCAACCCACGCTACGCCACTGGGTGAAGAGTCCATACAACCCGATTCCAATCGGCTTCCCTTTAGAAATTGGTTAGTGCATAGATAGACCAACATAATATTATATTATTTACTCATCCAACTGACAAAAAAAAGGCTTGTTATTCAGTTAGGTCGAGCTCTTCCAGACATGACTACATATAGATTACAAGAGACGATATGGATTTTTGTCTCGGAGGATTAATTACATCAATTTTTAGAAGGCATTTTTGGGACGGCTTCCCCTTTTAAAACTGTCATCCTTCGCCACTGCTAAACTTAACAACTTACCCAAACTTTAGTTCACATTTCAGACACTGGAATACTTTTTTATGTCGTGTTTTGTAATGCCATTTCCTTTGCGACTTGCCGTAACAAGAGAAATCGCATAATGTGCAGACATACTTCTTGTAATGATTCCTTATGTGTGTCGATAGATGGCGCTTATTTAACATGCTTGATTTACAAATATCACAGGTGTATGAACTTATCTGAAAAAGAAAAATTAAATACAACACTGTATAATACCAAAACAAATGTCTGGGCTTTAAAACAAAGAAACCTTTGGGTTAGTTTCAACCATAGAAATATGAAAAGCCTAGCAAAGTAGCTATTAATTGAACTTTTCAAATGTAGTGGTACTATTTTATCAAATACACGCGCTTATAAGATTCAAAGAGACAGCTAGCTGTAATCGACTTGTCATTCAAGTCCAAATGAAGCCGGTTTTCGAAATTTCATAACCAAAGGACTTAGCGATTTTCCTTAGTAATTGGTGACCAGACTGGTGACCATTGATATCGTAATACGGCTTCATAATGATTCTGTTCTATTTGACGAGTGCCGAGATTATATACAACATGTAACGGAATAAACGCAAGACGTCAGACACGCCAATTAGAATATTAAATTATAAAACTGAAATAACATCTGCAATTTAATTTAGTTAAACCAAACCAAATCACATAATATAAAATAGTTGTCCTGACTAAATGTAAAACGTTTGAGCCTACTATTCTCTACGCACACACTCATAGCAATGTTTATAGCAGCGAGCGCACACCAGTTCGCCCGCCATCAGCTGGCTAAGCACTGCAAGTGTAGTCACTAGGTACGTCAGTTCAATGACCGAAAATTATGATTCCATCTTTCCATCACACTTTCACAGGCTTTGGACTGGCGGTTTTGAATAATTTAATTTAATTTTACGATTGTATTAAATAATCTACATTAGCAATACGAATCTAAGATACTTATTAGGCTTAGTAACGGGGATGTATTTTTAAACCAAGCGACATTTTGCCCGACTGTGATGTATCAGTAAAGTAGGGCGGAGCACCCGGGCGGCGGCGCCCGCGCCGCCAATCGCGCGCCCCCCGCCGCGCGCCGCCGGCCGCCGCGCCGACACGTGTAGGTAGGTACTATCATCGGACACCGGGGAACGCAGAACTTTTTTATCTCAGACGCGTAACTTTCGCGACATTACCCTCTAAACCCTGATAAGTCGTGTTTACCGTTTATTACGTGTAAAAAATATTCAAAGTCGGCATGTTTAAAAGATTTGAATCATAATATTTACAGTAATTAAAATAATTATAATCGTATTAATAGGTACTTACAGAATTTACACTAATTTACACTACTTCTTCGTCCCATTTTCATTAAACTTTCAAAATGACCACCGCCTTGTTCAATGCACTTTGTAGCACGCTTTCTTAAATTTTAATTTTAGTTTGCTAAGAACCTCAGTGTCATTTTTCACTATCACAAATGCGTGTTCGATATTTTGTTTGAGGTCATCGACACTTGTTGCCTCGTTTACATACACAAGGGATTTTATTCGACCCCACAAATAAAAGTCTAACGGCGTTAGGTCAGCCGATCTGGGAGGCCACTGTACAGGTCCCCCACGACCAATCCAACGCGTGCCATATTCCGCATCAAGATGCCGTCGAACGGTCCACGTGAAATGCGCGGGAGCACCATCGTGTTGGTAAAAGACTTGTCGTAAAAGTACGAGAGGGACGTCGTCTAATAACACCGGCAATGTCTCCTGCAAGAACTGTAGGTAAGTATCTCCAGTCAACCTCGGTAGAAAAACGGGGCCGAGTACGTGTGTACCGATGACGCCCGCCCACACGTTTACAGAGAATCTGTGCTGGAATGAATCCACACGGCATGCATGTGGATTCTCGTGCCTCCACAAATGTTGATTATGTTGGTTGTACATCCCAACACGAGTGAATGTACTCTCGTCGGTCCAAATAATATTTTGTTGCCAGTTCTCCAACACCCATCTACAAAACTCTAGACGTGGCAAGTAGTCGCTCGGCGTTAGCTCCTGACAACGTCGTAGGTGGAACGGGTGTTCTCCATCAGCATGTAATGTTCGCCACACGTACATGTGACTGCAGTCGAACAATGGCGCTGCCTCTCTCGTGCTACTCTCTGGATGCTCGTCGAAATAATCGAGAATGTTTGCTTGCAAACGAGTACTGCGCACATTTGTCCCTCTATCCAAGGCCGTGTTAGGACGAAACGTCCCGGAGTCCCTCAGACGCTGAGTTGCACTTAGCATCGTCCTGGCGCTCACTCTGGTGCCATATCGTTCATTCATCACTCGACAAGCTAACTCGACATTATCGTCACAACGAGCCAGTGTCCTCACCATCTCCGTGTACTGGATATTGGTATAACGGAAAGCCATCGCGCGCGTATACAATAAAATGTGACAACAACAACGAAACACAAATACTGAAACATGTCAAACATGTCAAACGTCAAAGGGGTAGCTGGTAAATGCATAAAGTTAATAACTAAAGTAGAGTCATTTTAATAGGCAACATTTGACGTCTGTCAGTTTTATCTTCATAGTGAGGTGACCTGCTTAAAAACATCGATTAAAGTGAATGAATCGATACGGACTTGAAACATATGTGAATTTAAAAAATCATCAGGCGAATCCCTGTCCCATTATTATTTTCTTCTTTCGTAAATTTAAGGAGCAAAATAAGACAAGTATATAATTTAACAAAAAAATTGCGTTATTTTTTGTATTTTTATAGTTAGTTAAAAGAATAATAAATATAATTATGTTTTATTATAATCACAACGTGGTTATTAATTTATGGTGATATTTCTTCACAAGTAATCATTGCATTCGATTCTACTTATCAGCTTTCGATTTTTAGAGTAACATCACTAGTGTTTAAAAAGAAAAAGGGTTAACTGACGCAACATTGTAACGACGTTCCTGTTCTTTAGATCAGTAATTGTTTAATAAGTTTAGAATGGTTTATTAGAGAAAGCAAATCGTAAAATTACTCGTATCGGTCATTATTACAATAAATATGTAATCGTAATTGAAAGAAGTTAAGCAATTGTGCAGTTCTAACAAAACGAAAAAATATATTATTTTATGCCCGCCGTTACAAGGTTTTGTTGTTGAACTGTCAAATGTTACCTATTAAAATGACTCTACTTTAGTATTAATAACTTTATGGGTAAATGAATGCATCTCGCTCTTTCACATTATTCTTAAGTACCCACTTGAACGTCCACGCCGCGACCTGTCAATGCACTCAAACGTCCAGATGCGAGTGTCAAATTTTGCGCTATAAATTGCGCAGTACCTCTTCCGATAAAAACGTTTGTCAAAAGAAAATTATACAAGCTATATTAAAATTAAAAATACCGTAGCATAGCCTAATGTATACACAATAAGATTATTTAAAAGTATATGCTCTAAACCCAGATCAAATTACTTAAAATAAATAGAGAATCTTAAACAGTACACATTTTTCTCTCATATTCAGAAATTATTGTTTATTTATAATAATTCCAGGCAATTTGTAACAGTTAGAAATACGGTGAAAGAAACTAGATTATATTTCCATGAAAACGGTACCAAAATATTAGTATTTAATGCATCATAACTATTTTTAATAAATGAAAGAAAAGAGGTCTGGCTATCGCGATTTTCGGAGCAAGCGCGAGACCTTGAATGAGCAAAATGGCCGCCCGGGCTGTGCAGACGAGATGCTTTTTTGATTACCTACCTAGTTTGTCACTTATTTTATTTTAGTAAAAAAGTGTGTTAAGTACGTGCATGAATATGGAAAAATATTAAAACACTCAGGCGTTAATATAAACAGCCCAGTAAAACAAATTAAGTAATTTGGAAAACAAAAATCCGACGCCGATAATATCCCGTCTGCACAGACCTTGTACATGTAAACGTTAGATTACACTCCAGTGTCCGCAGCGTGAGCGCGTGCAGTCGCCGTGTTTACTTACTTTGAATTTGTATGTAATCACTGTGTAATATATTAATTGTATTAGAAGTATGTATTTATACTAAATCTAGATAGTATAATTAAACGAATGGCATAAATTCAATCACAAAATATGTGTTCACATAAGTTTTATCACTTAAAATTTGTGGCCATTTTGATATACGACGGACCATCTCCAATGTAATACAACATTTTTTAAACCATGACGCCTATGAAACTATGATTATTTTATATCGTGGACACGAGCAAATCTTAAGGAATATCTTGATATAATACACTATACGATCTAACTAATAGGAAAAAAGAAATTACGACATAACTGCGGACAATCCTCGCCGTGACGCACACACAAAATCACTCAAACTTCAAACTGAAATATAAATACAGATTAAAAAGATTTGAACTGTTTACACATGTCAGTACCAACTAAGTTTCGTTCCGCGTCCGAAACGCCAGTAACATTGCAAAAAGGAGCTTTATTAGAGGGCTATACAACCGATTTTCATTAAATCCTATAGTGGTCATTGTAGTGTAACCGAACGTAAGATGACAAAAAATTTTTGGTAACTCAAGTGGCAGCTGACGTTCAAGTGGGTACTATTGCAAAAAACATTTTGGCATTTCTCAACAAAACTTTGTGAAATGCGAACTACAAATTCTGTCGTGCATTTAAATAAGCCTTATTGGTTGGTAATAAGGGTTAAATTTCCTTAAATTAACTATTTTATTTAATGCACACTACCTCAAATGTAAAATGCATTGATATTATTTACGTGTGTGTATGGATATCTATGAACGAACTACAAATTCGCTCGTGCATTCAAGAAGGCTTTATTACTTTGGAATAAGGCTTAAATTTTCTTAAAGCAAAGATTTTATTAACTTGTTACGACGCGGTGGTTCTAATTTAAGATAAATAAAAGATTTTTTAGGGAAAAATTAACATATATAAATTATGATGGAAATCGATTCAGAAGCCGATTCTGAACAAACAACTTTCAGGTCTTGCGTTTATTCTGTTACAGGTTGTATATCTGTCTCTTTTTAACTCATTACGCTGCACATTAGATAGAAAAGTCACGCTAGCTCGTTACAGTTCAATTATATGTCAAAAAATTGTTACTCTTCTAGGCTTGTCATATTTCTATGATTTCAACGTTTCTTTTCAGTGGCTGTCAGTAGGAAACGCGCTATCTAGATCATAAAAAAGACTTGTAAAAGCTTCCTCTCAGGAATTATCTATATATTAATACGTGAAGAGAAAACTTCGTACCCCTTTATAACACGCTTTTATTAGCTTCACCTGTAACTAACTATGTAAGAAAATCTTAGAAGTTAAATTTGACCCACTTCCCGGTTTCCGGTTGAGCTGAAATTTTTCGTACACGTTCAGTTTGGATGACTAAAGCGTGTTCTATAGTTTTTTTTTAACTAACATTTTGTAAGCATATTGTGCGGAGGAAGGAGTGTGAGATTTGGCATAGTTAAAGTTTATATGGAGAAGGAGTGCAGAAAGCTAAAATTACGGTCGAATTTTAACCACCGGGCGACCACTACTTTACAGAAATAAATCATTTCAAATTACCTTATTATGAAATTTCTTGTCATGTTTTACAAAAAATTCTTCATTTGGAAATACTAAAACACATGTACAACATTTAAATCTCTTGGACTTGAAATATTCGCTGTCTCTTTCACTCTGCATACATGATCGCAACTCTTCACTGGTTATCGGTGTTCTTGTAAAACTATCTTTACAATATTCTGTTATAATTTTGAATTTCGGTTTCTTATTTTGCAACGCTCTTTTCGTGGCCCAACGATTGCTTTTAGGTTTCTTTCGTTCTGTAATTTTAAAAGTTAGTTAATTTATACACTCATTTTTTATTTACTACATAAAAAACCCTTGTCCTGACTGACTGATCTATAGTACGCGCAAATCTATGAGCCCCTGAACTGAGCTCTGAACTCTCTGTCTATCTCCCTCAAACACCTATAATAAGCGTACTGCGCAGCCACTCGCGTTCAACTTCCGAGAGCTCATAAAGTTTTGCGATAACTAGATATCAACGCACAGCCTAAACCACTGGGGCTAGAAATTTGAAATTTTGACAGTATGTTCCTTTTAAGATGTAGGCATCCACTAAGAAGGGATTTTTGGAAAATCCTACCCTAAGGGGTAAATCCTTAAAATCTCCTACTTTAATAAATATCTTATCCTCCTCCATGAGCCGTGTTCCTCATCGATGAGGGTCGTGACCTCTATGTATCAGTGGCGAAAGGTGACAGTTTTAAAAGGAGAAGCCGTCCCAAAAATGCCCTCTAAAAATTGCTGCAATTAATACTGCAGGACAAAAATCCATACCGTCTCTTGTAATTCTAATTCGTAGTTGCAATATATAGTCATGTCTGGAAGAGCTCGACCTACCTGAATAACAAACCTTTGTTTTGTCAGGTGGATGAGTAAATAATATAATATTACGTTAGCCAACCAATTCCTAAAGGGAAGCCGATGGGAATCGGGTTGTATGGACTCTTTGCCACTGCTATGTATGTAGCACCTTCTTCTGGATTATACTCCACCATTTTGCCCTGTTTCCTGCAGCAAGGATGGCGTCGCTCACACTGGAGTCGAGTGTCGAGCGGATCTGGTCAATCTAACGCATTGGGCTCCGTGCCCTGAATCTTTTCCCTTCCACCTTATATGTAAATAAATATCTTATATTCTATTGTAAAATAAGTTGTACCTGTATCCTCCTTGGCCACTTCAGTTTTAACACATTCATCAACATCATCATTTGGCTCACATGCATCTTCAAACTGATCATCATCACGAGCACATGCCTTTGTGTCTTGTATATTGGCATCGTTTATATAAACTGTGTGAGCGTATGAATAATTTATTATGATTGTTGTCAGCGTTGATTGGGTGCCATAGATGTAGCTCTGAAAACGACTAGGCTGAGTTTTTTTTTTCGAATTTAAGGGACCATCCATAAAGTACGTCACACGTTAAAAGGGGAAGGGGTCGACGAAGTGTGACATTATGTGACAAGGGGTGGGGGGATCCTAAGCTTCGTGACATCACATTTCAAAATCATATTAAAAAATAATTTAAATGGAAATAAAACTAATTTCGGAACTGCTGTTTTAATTTAATAATTTCTAGATGTTAAATTGCAAAATATGTGACGTTACACTAGGGTGGGGACCCACAAATGTGATCAACTGTGAGAAGGACGGGGGAGGGGTAAAAAAATCACGAAATTAGTGTGACGTACCTTATGGATGACCCCTAATGGCAAACAAGTATTGGCAAGGAAATAATGTGCATCATAAGGAAGGACATTGGCTACCAATTTTTTTTAACTCCTGACAAAGAAGAGGGGTATTATAAGTATGTAGTGTGTATCTGTATGTCTATGTATCTGTCTGTGGCATCGTAGCTCCATTACGGAAAGACCGATTTCAATACAGTTTTTTTTAATTGAAAGCTAGTTTAATCGGGTATCATCTTAGCTATGTTTCATGAAAATGACGACACGATTGGCGCAGTGGCTAAGCGATTAGCCTTCTGCGCTACGTGCCGCGGGTTCGGTCCCCGCACGGAACAAATATTTGTATGATCTACAGATAGTTGTTTCGGGTCTGGTTGTGTGTGTATGTGACATGTAAGTTTGTAAACTGTACCCTTGATACAGGAGAAATCCTAGTGAGGGGCAAAGTTCCTTAAAAAAAAAAAAAAAAATAACTGTTGAACCGTTCAAGAGATACAGCTCTTTTTCTAGTTTGAGTTGGGGGTTTTTGACGGTTAGGTTATTATAGGCAACTTTCTATCTCCTCTCGGCCAGAGTCATGGGCACAGCTAGTAGAGAAACAAACGAACCTGTCCTAAGTGTAACACTTTGTTGGATCTGTTGACTTGTTGTTGGAATTTCTTTGCCTTATGTAGAAAGGCAAGGCACTCCCAACATAGATTTATTCCATTGAGAGGTGGTAGGTTCTGAAATTATAATAAAAATAATACTATTGGCTTTATTGCCAAGAGTCTCAACCAACACCTCGAGAGGCTCTCGCTAGGTGGCTGGATCAATGGCTTAATTCAGAAAGCAGTACTCCTTGACACTGCGTGCATTGTCAGGAGGTTTCTCTCTCTAGAGCCCTGACCACCGGTAGCTTGGACCTTGTTCCCGATGCCGGTGACCTACTACTCTTTTATATTTTATAATGTTTTTATGTTTTTTTTTTTAAATTGAATTGTAAAATTATTTAAAAATGTCAAAAAGTATGTTAAAAATTGAATAAAGGTCATAATAATAATAATATTATAATGTAATATTATAATTAGAAAAGATTGGATGGACTGTGTGAAACATGACATGAATGTGAAGGAAGTAAATATAGAAATGACGTCTGATAGAGATGAATGGAAGAAAAAGACATATTGCGCCGACCACAAATAAAATGGGATAAGGGCAGGAGAATGATTTCTCAAATTATTTTTAATTTTTGTTGTTAAATTATGATTTATTGGAATTGTTTTATTATTAAATTTAAAACAGTTATTATTTTAAAATAACAATACACTAGTTGATAAAGTTACACTATTCTATGATAATTAAGTATAAAAGTAATTAAATGTGCTCATATTAATTTAATAAAAACTTAATAATACTTTTTACAATGATCGGCAACTATGAACGCTGCCTGTAACTACTGACAAAAATAATGTTATAATCTTTGTTTGTGAGTTTGAGGTAATCTTAATAACTACCAAATTCATAATTATAAATTAATAACATATTACTTACTTGATTATCAAGATCCGAAATAATATTTTTGAATACACTGACATATTCACCTAATGGTGATAATTTTCTGCCAACACTGAAGCACACATAGCACATCCTCTCATAGTTTGGGAACTCCTGCTTTATTTCTGTTGCGTCCATCATTCTGAAGCTTGTAAGTTGTATCTAACGTACTGTTGCGTAAAAAATATTATAGACTGGTCCTTGGGTAGTAAATTAATAAATATACCTAAATAATTTGCATAGGAATTATTAATTTTATTTTAACCGTAATTTGTGGCTGAAGAAACGTATAATTTAATAGTTTTACTAAATTGTTATTAGAATTCCAATTCTGTGCTAAAAAATAAAAACTTTTCACAAGTTATAAAATTATATGTCAACAAACACGAAACAAACTGTCAAAATTTTAATGTTTTTTTTTAAATATTTCTATTAGCTCGGGTACCGAGTCTTTTAAAATCTAATGAATTATTGAAAATGAGTGAGGCTCACAGACACTCTAATGGTAGCGTGTGCACTGTACACAGTGCACACCATAAACTTAGAATATTTCCGCTTCCGTGCACACGCTACGAACAATGAGTACAATTTGAGTTTGAGAGTGTACGGTCATTTGTAAACTATACCCACACTTAGCCTTCTCTGTCTACGCCCACACTATACCGCTTTCTGTATTCTGCAACTGTTGTCAAACAAAGTATTATTTTTTACCTCAGATAAAGAACCCGCATAGTTTTTAACCTTTTATTAATATGTTTCATAGTACATCATGTATACATGTATTGCGCCATAACAATAACGCTGAAACATTTTGGTCTTACGTCACGCCATGATACGCACCTCACCATTATGATAAACAGTCGGCAGGGCTTCCTTTTTCAGCTGAAGAATTACTTTCGTAATATGAGCATTTCTTTTTCTTGTGAGTTCGTCACTTATAATTTGTGCCAGTTTTTCTGGACGGGCACTAGACATTTTGGGTTGGGCCGCATCCATATCTTTGATCTTAATAGTAGAATCCTGACGGTTGTTCTAAACTTAAATTTGTTGATATAGAACATTGATATTCGAATTTCGGCATTTCATCCGCTTCTGGTTAGACCGGTTGCACTTTACGTACTGTATATTTCTTACTTACCCTAATCCATGCAATAAGTTATGAGAAAAAAAATTGGTTTAAGTTCAAGTATTTTATTTTAGAAATGAAATGTTATAACAGTTAAAATATTAATAATTCGCTGAAAATTATACACGGTGACATTTAAATCACTGTTTTGCTAGAACAAACGTTGTTCAGACCATGGTCTTCTACCATTCTATAACACCAAATATGTTATTAAAACAAACTAAACTAGGCGTTTTCAAATAAGTCTTAAGTTGCTCAAACGTGTTCAAACATGAACCGTAACGTTAAAGTACTCATCGCGGTAGCAATATGGCATGGCAGAGCGCAAAGCGGCGTGCAACGCGGGGAAAGGCGCGTAAATGTGTAATTACGATAATCCCGACTTTTTCAACTTTGTCTTTTTTGTGTTTTTTCAAAAACCAATTAAGTTATTTTTTTTATTGGATGGTGTAGAATGGTAGTAGACCATGGTCTGAACAACGTTTGTTCTAGCAAAACAGTGATTTAAATGTCACCGTGTATACTAAGAATATAAAACAAATCAACATTATTATTTTATTAAATCAACGATTGGTAGCTTGTGAGTTAATCATACGGCACGGCACACTAATACAAATTTAAAATTACGTACCTTTTTGTAAAAGTAAAAATAAATTTTGTTACTTTTTATGTTTCCTAAGAACATGTCTAGTGACATTATATTTGCAATGATTACTATAATCACACAGATCGCATTTATGAATATTACCCTTATGTTGAGACTTATGCGATGCAAATTTTTTACGAGAACTAGTTTCAAATTCACAAATATCGCAATGTTTTGGTGCAGAGTAGTAAATATCATTATAGCCCCTATTAGTTTCAAGGTCATTTATATTCAATCCGTGGCGAACATAGTGTTTGTTGAAATTTCTTTTAATATTTGTTTTATAAAAGCATTCTGGACAAGAGTAAAGAAACGTTTTCGTATGTTTATCTACATGTTCGTCGTAACGGCTTTTGAAATTAGTGCTGAAGTTACAATATTCGCACTTATATTTCTGAATTTTATGTCTATGGGAATGTTGTGTTAAATATTTAGCTTTTGCGAATGTTTTTTGACATATTTCACATTTAAATCTCTTGTCGTCTGTGATATTGTTAAAGTTTATAGTAATATTATCTCCAGTACATGTTACTTTTAAAGGAGCATTTTCATCAATTTTGTCAATTACTATATTATTTGGGATGGTGTTAGTTTCCATGGGAAGACTAAAATAATTTTGGTTGTTTACTTTATCATCACATTTCTCGTCGATCATTTCAAACTGATCAATATTCATGATGTATTCTTCATGAACTTCATCTGCCACATTATCAATTGAATCAACGTCTTCAGATGGATGGTCCGTAATGTTATCGCCTTTCTTGAGAAAAACCATAGGTGTACCTTTAAAATAATTAATTTATGTTATAAAATTATACAAATACGCATCTAATTAACTCTTCTATCTGTTTGTACAGTCCAATAAAGAGATATCACCACCACTCAACACCACTAATGGTGGTCACTAGACCACAATTGCTTACTGGCTAATCTTTCCATTACGGCATAAGCGATTCCCATGTATACATAGCTCGTGACGTCTCAATAGAAGAAGAAAGTCACCAGATATATATAAAAAAGCTTCTCAGGAAAGTACAAAGATAACTTGAAAATTGATTGATACAGGTAGAACTCGATCCCACCAGGTCTGGTGAACCTTGCCATCAATCTTTCAACTGAGTGATGGTACCGCTGCCCGTATCAACTACACATTATTCTTTTCAAGTTCTCATTGCATATCCTGGACACACATGTTCATGAAAACAATTTATAATTAATTATTATTGTTAACGTAATAGGTATTATTACTTACTTATAACTTCTTCATAATATTTCATAGAGTTGTACTTGCATATGTTGATGTGTAAGATGTTCGCGAACTCGCTGCCGTAGAACACCATCAGCTCCGTGAAGCGAGGAATTATTCTTATTGTCCTGATATATGAAATAAGTGAACTATCAAAAGTATCTTTTCTCGTGGATGTCCTAAAAGGCAACTAAGAAAATGTGAATATCTCAGAATGGACAGCAGCCCAAATTATATAATATAACGTGGCCAAAAATCGGAGCGCACCGCGCCGATCCGCGCCCCCCGCGCCGGTCCACCGCCGCCCGCTCAGTCACGCCCGATTGGCAGGAGAGGAAGAATCTTCCGCAGGCGACGCGCGCCCCCTTCACCCGCGCCCCGCACGCGCGACTTGAGTGCCCGCACGCCTGCGTGACTACCATATTGACTTTTCTTGTTATTAACAAAACATAGTTGTTTTTCAAGTGTCACAGGTAACCAAGACCCAGAAATAATTGTTTAAAACGCTAGTTATGTTTGTGTTCAATATAAATGATAAATAAATACAAAAACCTAGTTTAGGTTATATAACAAATAAAACTGTTAAAATAACGATTTATTGTCATTTTACTGTACTCCTCGAAAATACAAGCTGTTACAGTTACAATACAGACTAGAGACCGAGCGAAAATATAAGGTCTTACTTTTTTCGCGGAGGTCCTTTTAAGGGATTAGGTATAGAAGTACTCATCATCATGAATAACTTTTACTATGGGATGGGACCAACTCTGAAATCGCGAGAAAAATCTGCTGTACCATACAAATAACTCAATTTTACTAGACTAAATGTATGGAACAGCAGATGTTTTTTTTTGCGATTTTTCAGTTTATCCCATAATAAAAGTTGTTCTTATTGATGAGTACTATAACCCATTAAAAAGATCTCTGCTAATAAAGTAGGACCATACATAATTAAATCCTAAATTAGCCATACCGATAGTATAGTTGTCCTTGATACTGGTATGCAATTAAATTCTGTTCTCGCCAGTGTCGCGAGCAGTTGACGTAGCGCATCCAGTTGGAGCGATTGCCGTCCGCCGCGTCCACAACGTGCGACCGCTTGTTGTTACTATCGTATATCTAGAAATAATGATCATTTAATTATATTAATGTTAGGTTCTTTATTTATTAAAATGATTAAATAAACGACGTCTGGTTACCTGCCAACAGTACAAGGAGTCGACTTCTTGTGTGCGTTGTCCACAGTACGGACCGAAGCGTACGCCACGTGGCAATGTCAGTGTACTGAATACACCTAGACCTGCGCCTAAGCATCAACTAATCATTACACACAGTTATAGATAAGTCATGAATAACGACATTTTAAATCACATATTTATTAACGTATTACAGCTTGATATAACTTTAGTTTATAAGTAGCTAGAGAGAGAGAGAACAAAACACGTAACAAAATTAAAATATATACTTTTAGCTAAAACCAAACTAACCTGGTATAATGGAGGGTGCGAGGTGTAGAAACACATGTGGTATAGTGAGTGCGGCGCGGGGGACGTAAGACGGGAAACTGGTTTTTATTGGAACCTATAAAATATCTAAATTTAATATAGGCGTAGGTGGACACGACATTTTTAACGAATGTATACGTTGCGTGTACACCGAACACGTGCAGGCTTATGCAACAGGTAATGTTTGCATTTAATTATACATGATGCCCGATAATTAATGGATAACTGCATGAAAAGGAATCTTAACACTCTTCTAAAAAATATATAAATCCAGTTCGCATCGTTTTTCATTAAAAAGGTAATTGTTTATTTCGAAGCGCTTTTAGGTTCTAGAACCTTCAAACGGTTCCAGGGTTATTCATTACATAACAAGCACCCTGTAAACGCACCCTAACATCATCGTTATATATAATTTGGATGACATCCACTGCTAGACATTTACTTATACACCAAATGAAATTTAATAATGTGAGAAATCGAACTGTATGCAACAAGAATATAGGTAAATTTTTACTAGCAATAAAAGACCTTGTGGTTAGTATTCAAATGACCAAATATCCAAAATGCTAATAGTAAGTAATTAATATCATTTATATTTGTATGTATTTAAAATTCGTAATCATGGCGTGGCGTAACGTTGCCTCAGTATGTTACTAAAAGTCAAATATAAAAATGGAGCTATACTACAGAATACTACATAAACCTAACTGAAATCTTAAGGTCGTTAACATAGTTATCCGTTTCTTTCTAAGTAGTTACGCATAGAAAGAGATAGATACACCTATCAAGGTCGAACCTGTCAAGGTCAGATTGATAGCTCCACTTTTATATTTAACTTCATGGGTAGTAGGTACCCATTACGCTTTGAATATATAACGCATTACCTTATCATCAGGTATAACCAGTAGAGGCCCGTGCAGGGCGCAGTACTCGAAGACATAGTCCGAACATTGTTCACAATCTGTTGTGACAAAAAATGTTTATATAAATTATTCAAGTTTTGTTTCTGACTGTACCACAATTTATATGATTTTAATTAATATTATTATTTTGTATTATAACATAATTATCTTTTAGATATTTTATTTGATTATTGATATAAAACCGACTACTTTTGTGAATTTCTCCAAGATTTTTGTACTTATTAGTTGGGTTCTTCATCTGAGTATTACCTACCTTTGCACTCTTCTGTACCTACCTACACACTGATAATTTGGGAATTCGGTTTAGTTCGAATTTGTTAAGCTGTCTATATAATAAACTAGATAACTAGACAATAGAAATTTTATTGTTTCCGTCAAGGCAACGCGGCAACGGTTCCGTAACATTGCGTAATAAAATAAGACAGTGAAAAAAATATATGTAGGTACTTACACAGGTAATCGTCGAAACTAGGTTCTGCAGGTTCGTAGTAACTTATCGGGTTTCTCTTGCGTAAATTAAAAGCCATATTTTAGGAACATGTACATGCAGGTACAGTAAAAGAAGTCAATTATAAAATTGAAAAAAATTACAACAAGATTTTTTAAATACCGCGCTTTTTTTTAATATCTTGTAATGAAAAAAATAATATACGCGGCAAATGTTTACCATACAGCCAATTCGTTCAGTAAAGAAACGGATATATCTACCTACGGTGTGTAATAGAAATCGTGTCAAGCATTAGTCAGCACATTATTTAATTCATTTTAGGCACACGGGTCTGAGCGTAAGCGAAATCCTAATTTCTTCTTCCACACTTTTTTTTTAATTTGTTGGGCAATATTCTTTGAGTTAATATCGTCATATCAAATGTCGATCCATTTTCGACTTACTAGCGTTTGGTTATTCTTTAGTTATTGGTTTGGTTCGAATCTTTTGAATGATAAAGAAATAGTACAAGTCTCTATTCGCTAAACACAGCTAAACATCATGCAGCGGCAACACTGCTTGCTACTGCCACTTGGGCATAGGGATGTCACATTGAGTGAAAAAAACTGATAATCGATTGTCCTTTTTTTCAATATATATCAATTTGTAATAAATCGATATTATAAGAAGTAATCTATTTTTGTGGAATATAATACGGAAAATGCATATATATATATCCTTCTTCATTATGAAATTCTTCCGTCAGCTGCTTTTAGGTGTTTTATCGTTAGAAAACACAGATTTCATTGATAACCAATAATTATTTATACTCATAAAAGAAAGAAAACCATTGAAAAGATACGAAACTGTTTTACCGATACGCGACGGAATGACAATTAGAGAATATTTATATTTAACATAAATTCAGATAGGGCCGTCTTTCGATCGACTTGTTCACGTTTATTGAACTTACTACTTCGCGTTTTTCCATCCGGTGGCGTACAGGTGGAGCTATTTGCAAAAATCCATTATAAAAATGTTTAACATAAATCGAATTATTTAAAATCGATTGTTATTAAGAAAATCGATTATTACAAAAAATTATGGATTAGTAAATCTACAATTTTTTGACACTTGCTTTGGCACAAAGACTACAATAGTATATCGGACACTTTGGCACATACGTAGTATCTCTAACTAGTCTGTGCTTTGGCACTTGCTTGGGCATGGTTTGTTTTTGTTGTGTATATTTGTTTGAATCGAAAATCGGTAAATTGAATAAACTGTAATTTAATATGATTCAATGTAATAAATATCATAGTGATAACAGATAGATAGAACCCACTGCTATGTATGTAACAAATCAATTTATTAAATGAATATTTTTAGTGAAAGTGATTCAGGACGTTTTCGAAAAAAAGTATATTTATTGAATGTTCATTGAACTAACTGATGTTGTGGATTAAAAATGGAAGTTAATTTAGTTAAAGAAGAAGATATATCTTATAGATTGCTTTGCAATGCTTGCCTGTGCATCGGGAGAAAACTTCATAATATTACGGACGAAAAAGCCCAGAAATTTTATTTGAGCGCCCTCGTCGAAATTCCTGTAAGTTGATTCCTCTAATAGTGTTAACTTCCCTCCTTGTCCAGTGGTCGTAAAGTTGGCTTCCGACTGTAAGGTGTTTCGTTTGATTCCTATTTTGGACATTAAATCCTTAATAAATAATTATTAAGGATTTAATGTCCAAAATAGAAAAAAACTGTTCGCATTTTTATAAATGCAAACAGTTTTTTTCTATTTGTTACCTTTTTATGACTAAATTGGTTGAACCGATCTTGGTGAAATTTGAAGAGGAAATAGTATGCATTATGAGGAGGGACATAGGCATTTTTTTAATTTTTAATTAATATCCTTGCATCTTGTTGCCCGGCATACTCACGGGCACAGCTAGTAGATAGATAAATATGAACAATAAAATAAATAAATCCAGCCTATTACCGTCCCACTGCTGGGCACGGGCCTCTTCTCAGAATGAGAAGGGTTAGGCCTTACTCCGCCACGCTGGCCTGGTGCGGGTTGGCGGACTACACACTTACTTTTTAGTACTTTAACATTAATTAAATGTTCTTCTTTGCTGTGTGATTTGTTAACAAAGTTACTATTGGTAATGTATAATTGATCACCTGAACCTGCGATACAGGTTTGTCCTAGTGCGGGGTCATTAGTAAGCTAATCTATACTTATACTAAAAATCGTAACAAGGCGAAAACTGTACATTGAATATTTTTCGAAAAAGGTAATTGATACATGTACTATAATCGAAACTGATGCCAAAAATATAATGAATAATGTAATAATTATAAAGTAATAAATAGTGCAATAAATTAGTACCTAACAATTAATAAAATATGATATAACAAATAATATTAATTCTAAAATAATAGTTACACATTTAATAAAATAATCTAATAACAATTATCCTATAATAATTAGACACTAAAACTTAAGCGCTCTTCCTCTCTCCTACTTAACTGTGCTGTGCCCGACAGGGTCCATAATTGTTACCATATACTTAAGCCTATCACCTGCTTGTACTAGTACTTATGGACACACAAATATTATATATTTTTTTTTTATAATTATGGAATAAATCTTATCGTATCAATTTTATTAATTTCAGCTGTTCATGACAAAGTCCGTCAGTCTTCTCATATGTTGGGAGTGCAAGGCCTTGCTAGAAAAGAGTTTAGCCTTCAGGGAACAAGTTCAGGACTCACACCGGATACTGCAAACTTACACTAATGAGGTACTACCGGCAAATTTTTCAATCAACCATCTTTAAGGCTAATATCATTTGCGCTTGGCGTCCAATATGGCTGTTTCTTCAAAAGGCTATTTTATTAAAGGTCCTATCAACAATGAAATTTTGTTCTCAATTCAAACGTCATAATAGAGAACAGATAATAAGAAAATATTCAGTATTGAGTGATTTCCAGACAAGCTTTTTGAATATTGTGGGCTATTCACTCTCAATTATAATTGTATCAAAGTTAAAAGTTAAGTTTAGTATAAACGCTCGGGTTATGGGGACCGAATGCATGTCTCCTATTCAGAGACATTGCAAAACGGTTGGTCAATGCTACGCGTGACCCGAGGGCTGGCCTATTTTTAATTTGGTCAAAGAATAAGCATTGCCATTCAAAGAGGCAATGCTGCCAGTCTTCTGGGCACGCTACCAATTGACAGCGATGAGGAGGAGTACTTTGACGCCTAGGTGCTCAGTTTAATAATTTATTTATTTATTTATTTATATATTCTTTATTGTACACCAGTAAAACAAATATACACATAAAACTTGCACAAACAAAAAAAAAAAAAAAAAATTAAAAAAAAATTAAAAAAAAAAAAAAATTAAAAAAAAAAAAAAATTAAAAAATAAATAAAAATAAAAATAATAATAATAATATTAAATTTTTAATTTGTATTTATTTTATGATTATTATAGTTGTAAATAGTCTGATGTTCTTTATCTATGGTTGTTGACTTGCCATTCATGAAATAATCCATGTTTTTTCCAGAATCTGAATGAATGTCTTTTAACGGATGTGATTAGGCCTTCTCGCTTGCGAGTTCATCGCACAGAGCCCATCAGTATTCAATGTTCAGAAGATTACAATTTATTTCCTGATGTACCCGTGGTGTGTGTTAAGGATGAGGCCACAGACTCCGTGGCCAATAAAGGTAAAAGAAAAATAATTTATTTGGATGCAAAATTAAGGCACCGCATGCAAAAACAAAAAATAAAAAAGAAACCAAAAAACAACAAGAAGAACATAAATAAAAGAAATTAAAACAATTATTAAGATAATCACATAGATATTATATAAAGTATATATGTATATACTATCCGTGCGGATGAAGAATGGGTTTAAAAATGGCGGCTTATCTAGCCTGTACTATCAGCATACACGGTACTTACAGCGACAACGACGCACATATAACGTTATATCAGAAAAAACTACGATATTAAAACGTTACGTTAGTTTAGGGTCATTCCATAGTGACGGGTGGGACATTTTGACCCATTTTTTGATACACTTTTATATTTCTAGGCGTTACCAAAGTATATATTACATTATGTACTATCAGATAGTATTCCCAGATAACTGTTTTATATGATAGTACAGTTAAAAATCTAAGTTTTTGCCTTTAAGATAGTTAAAATCACTGATTTCTAACTGTGACGGGTGGTACACGAAAATCCCTACCATCATTAGATACATGTGGTTGTCAATGAAATTCAGATCAACTAGGCCAATTTCAGCCTTTATTTTGGATTAGTATGATAGTTGAATAATGTTGCTATTAATATTTCGAAAGAAATATGTAAAAATTCAAGTCTATATTTTTTTATGAGCCTTTAAAATTGTGACGGGTGGGACATGGATTTGTGACCGGTGGGACGAGTAAGTAATTCAATGAATAAACTGCCAAATGTGTGTCGGAAAAAGCAAATGCTCGTCTTGTGCAGTCATTATAATATTGTTTGAATATAATAGTTATCAAAGAAATGGAAAAGTCATAATTTATTTTAGTACAAAGATTTTTGACAAAGTTATTTGTGCGGTTTTCTAGGAACATATGGTATGCAGCCAACTTATTGATAATTTGGTACACCATATCTCTAAAACTAATGAGTAGAAGTTTTTCTAAGCTATTTTAACTGTAAATGCTATTCTTTTCAAATCAAGACCTTCATTTTAGCCCATTTCTGTTTGTCCACAGATCTCTAGTTAAATATCTTTTGTAATTCATCCTTTTTCACTTTAATTTCTCTTTCGACCTTGGTTTTTCGTATTAGTTGTCCTCTTTTATGGGGCTATAAATCATTTTTTAACAAGACTTACGTCTCTCATCCATAACATGCAACTTAAAACAGAAATTAAAATAATGACACTGCACAGTTAAAAAAATTACGTAAATAATAGGATAATCTGACTTAAACATATTTTTTTGTTATTATTAAAGCATTTACACATTGTCGTTTCAATTTATTAAAAGCTATTTATATTGCAAACTGGTTAAAATCCAGATTCTAGTATATTATATACTAAAAAAGGTTTTATTTAACTTTTAAGAATTTTAACACCCTTCCAGTGACGGGTGGGACAGCAATTCAAAGCTTAATAACTCGGTTAAATGATTGAATTAGGTGTCAAAAGTAATTTTAATGGTTAGGTTTAAGGTTAATTGTTACTTCTGGAAAGTAATTAATTGATAGCTTTTATAGTTTTTGGTTTAATTAAACTAATGCATGTTTTCATGGGACGGGTGGGACAGAAGACATTGATCAATTCAAGTAGCATTAATTTAAAAAATATTATACTTATATTGATTTTTTCTGCTTCAAACACAAGATGAATAATGTATCTATACTAATATTATACATTAGAATGATTGCTTTAAGCCAAATAGCCAAAAAAGAGTTGCCAATTTCGTTTAAATAAACATCACATAATTGTGGATTCAGAGTCAATGTTCAGTTAAGAAAAAAATATATATTGAGAGTTTTATTAATGATAATTCATATTGTTCCATCAGCTATGATCCTTATACTATACTTTGAGCCTAAAAAGTAATTGAATATAGCAAGTTTACTTTTTACTGGTCAGGTGTCATCTTCCATGGAATGACCCTTTATCAACAATAACAAACCAACAAATAACTTTAGCAATAACTATCAATCAACAACACGGAAATCTCTCAGAACCTCAGAACGCATTTACCTCACAGATTAGCGCACAGACTTGAGACTACTTATGATACTATGTATGACTGAAGTTATAACTCAAAAAACTGTTATGGCAACGCGTGAATAACGTTTTCTTTTTGTGAACCCTACCAGCGTGTGTGAGTATAGACAGCGTCAGTATGCAAGCGAGAGGTGAATATACGCGACGCCATTTTTATTCCCATTCTTCATATGCACGGATAGTAGGTACTATTAATCCCTCTTCCCCTGAAAGTGTTGCTGTAATTAATTGCATCAAAAAGGGATAGAAAATGCCTCTTTTTTACCCCCAACAAAAAAGAGGGGTTTATAAGTTTCTAGTGTTTATCTGTGTATCTGTCTGTGGCATCGTAGCTCCAAAACGGATCGACCGAATTCAATGCAGTTATTCTTACTTGAAAGCTAGTGTAATCGGGTATCAACTTAGCTTTGTTCCATGAAAATCTGTTCAGCCGTTCAAAAGTTACAACTCTTTTTCTATTTGGAATGGGTTTTTGACGGTTAGGTTATGACACACGTTTAAATATACTGTCATAATGTTTGTATTATTTTAGACCAAGAAACAAATCATCTAGAAGACAATTATCCTGTATCGGATACCTCGGAGAACACTAAAGAGTTTGAATCAGAAATCCAGACTATCTTATGTTCTATAAAAAGAGATGAGAAGAGAAAGAGTGATGTTAAAAGCAAGTTAAAGAGAAGTAAGAAGATCGTTAAGAGTTTGAAAGCGGAGAAGAAGGTAATCAAAACAAAAAAAAAAAACCGCCTCTGATATTACTGTAAACTTGATTTATGAAAAGAGTATCTATGGAGTTTCTTGCCGGTATCTTGTCCAGGACTAAACCACTTGGAACCGTGCACCTAGAATCACGACGTTTTGAAAGTGCCTGCAAAGTACCCCAATTGAAATAAAAATCTTTGACTTTGACTTTGCCCATTGCTGTCCAATGCTGGGCAAGTGGGCATGGGCATAGTAACCTAAGACAAGTAGAACGTCTAGAGCCCTTTTCTTGAAATAATTACCTACGTTGCACATAGAGTATGGTCGACAAAAGATGTTCATTAAAAACGGCCGTAATTTAAAAAAATTGAAGCTCTCCTCACTGAGTATACTGTTAGCCTTTATCATCCCACTGCTGAGCAAACGCCTCCCCCCATGACTTCCAGGTCTTCCGGTCCAGAGCCAGTGTGGACCATCCCTTATTAATTCTACCCAGCTCGTCTCTCCATCTCCTTCGTGGTCTGCCGCGACGGCGTCTAGCTGTGTCAGGGCTCCACATAGTGGCAATTTTGGCCCACAGCTCACTGAGTATACACTTCATAAATGGAGTTGATACTATTTGATACATATTATAATATATAATATTTCTTGAACATTAAATTGTATCAAATCTGTTATGCAGTGTATGTTCAGTGAGAAAAGCTACAGGTTTTCTATAGTGTAACGTTGTAGCGTTACATACGTAGCTATAGATTCATAGGTTTGCGAATGTTCTAGACGAGCGTGCGACTGAGGCGCGCTCACATTCGTAAACCGGTCCTAGCCATCCCTACCTCGTTTTGTCACCGCTGTATCGTCGCGGCGCAGCTGATGATTTTAGATTCATTCGGTCGGACAGTCGGGATTTGCCATCACCGGGGGAGGCACGGGCGCGTCGCCTTCCCTACTTTAAGGCGGCGTGACTCTGACCGTGACCTCTCCCGTTGTCCTAGGCAATCCCACTACTCTTATTGGTGCAACTATATTATCATTATGTAAAATCAGTGTTTTAAACCCCATATTGGGTAAGTGTTGAACAAACTGTATTCGTGTATAACATTATGTTCTTGCAGGTATATTTGACTTGTAACGCTTTATCATTTGTGCAAGTCATGTGTTATATTTTACGTGTCATTTATAATAATCTTTGAGCCTTCAGCTACATTTCTTAAATGTGTAATTCGCTTCGCTTACCCTCAACTTAGAATCTTTTTATTGTATTAACTTTAGTGCTTCTCACATTCTTATTTTTTTACTCCGTTCTGATTGTGACGATCACGCACCACCATTACTAGCGCAATAGTACTTCTCGCTTTGCTTACGCTTCGGGTGGTCACAATCAGAGGTGACGGTGAAATCTTTATTCACACGCTGGAATGATTTTCCAGGGTGCTACCTACCGGATTACCGGCTTCTTCTTTCCGGCTCCTGTTACTGGCTGCCACCTATCGGCTGCCCTATACCAGGTGCACTATACCGGTATCTTATCCGCTGGTAAATACCAGTGTGACATCGGCACCATCACCACCTCGGTGCCACCTTCCCGCGTGACACGGCTCACCGCGTGTCACCATCTCTGCGGGTCACCATCTGCGGGTCACCAACTCCGCAAGCCACCTCCTCGGCGGCCTACACCACTTCGAGGCTGAGCCAGGAGAGTACAGCGCATTCACCTTAGGAAGTGGAATTATAGTGACGGGCATACATGTACCTACGACTTAATAAATTTTTATGTTGACAAGGTTGGGGAGTTTGATTCGCATACTTTCATTATACTTCCCCCAACTCACCCTACACTCTTTTAGTTGTCACAATAGGGTTCCGTACGCAAACGGTAAAACGGGACCCTATTACTAAGACTCCGCTGTCTGTCTGTCTGTCACCAGGCTGTATCTCATGAACCGTGATAGATAGACAGTTGAAATTTTCACAGATGATGTATTTCTGTTGCGACTATAACAACAAATACTAAAAAACAGAATAAAATAAATATTTAAGGGGGCTCCCATACAACAAACGTGATTTTTTTTGCCGTTTTTATAGATAATGGTACCTTCGTGCGCGAGTCCGACTCGCACTTGGTCGGTTTTTATTAATTGCCGCCCTTTTTCTGGGACAGTTTTCGCTAGCCAGACTCTAGGAACGCATAGAAGACGATTAAACAAACATATTTTTTTATGTATTAGAAATAAGATTATTAACACGCTTTTATTAGCTTCACCTGTAACTAACTATGTAAGAAAATCTTGGAAGTTAAATTTGACCCACTTCCCGGTTTCCGATTGAGCTGAAATTTTGCATACACGTTCAGTTTGGATGACTAAAGCGTGTTCTATAGTTTTTTTTAAACTATAATATTTAATTTTATCTTCCAGCAACAACCCAGCCTGGAAGGCCAAAAGATTCTAACCATAGAGTTGAGCTATGAAGAAATGTTGTTAGAGCGAGAGAGAGAGTCAAAAAGAGACGTGTATCTCAGGTCGGAGTACAAATGTGAAAGCTGTCTCATCGGATTTAACTACAAGAAGTCGTATTTAGGTCACGTGGCAGCTAAACATTCTCGAGTGAGTCATATTCAAACCGAAGTCGGCCCCCGGGAGCCGAAAATAAACAGTGCCAGTCGATCAAGCAAAAAATTCTCATTACTTACAATTTTTTATTTACAAAATAAAATAATTAAAAGAAAAACCATCCATCCATGCATTGGATTTCCTTCAAAATATACAGGGTGTAAGTGATACGGTGTATAAATCACAGAACCTTTTAACTGTACCAAGTATTTATATCTATGAAATAGCCAAATTTGTAAAATGTAACTCTTCACTTTTCGATGTTAAAAATAACATCAACAAACGAAAAGTCACTCACTTGACTTAAAAAATGCCTGTACCTAGATTAGAACTATTTAGGCGCAGTTGCGTGTATATGGCGCCTCTTATTTATAATTCGTTGCCAAAATGGATTGTTGATCTACACTATAAAAAATTCTGTATCATATTGCGGAAATGGTTAATATCTGAGAGCTTCTACTCAATTGAGGAATATTTAAAAAAAAAATCATGTCATTCCTACCATTATAGGATTGCATATTTGTTTACTAGAGTATTTTACTACCTATATTAATTAATATAATTACATTTAATATTTAATTTAAATCCAATTGATTCTAATATGTCTGTGAAATTGTGATAAAGATATTACCTATATCTCATTAAAAATAGGATTAATTGTCGTTATGTTATAATTTTAATGTATTCTTTTATTATATTTGCATGCCATTATTATATGGCGGAATGTGTTTGCACTACGATAAGATATAATGTACCATCTTTTATACCGCATTTTAAGCAAATAAACTGATTTGATTTGTAACGAAAACTCATACCATGGGTTCAGTATATGATACTGAAAGACTAAGCGAAAGAATTTTGCGTCGGTCTTATCAAAAATTTTACGATTTTGTTCGCAGTTTTTATACCTAACATAAAAATCTGCGAACAAAATCGTTAAATTTTTTATAAGACCGACGCAAAATTCTAACGCTGAATGATCCAGTATCATGTACTGAACCCATGGTATGAGTTTTCGTTACGATGTCACTTACACCCTGTATTATTTTTAAGTAGGGGAGAGTGTGTATGAAAGTGCCAGGCTTTGAAAGAGCCGATGCAATTTTCTCCCTCTTGCCAAAATCAAGTCAAATTTAATTTTACTCTGTATATGACAACACTGAATAGCTGTGACCCACAGACATTCAGTGTTGTCATATAAAGAGTAAAATTAAATTTGAATTGATTTTGGCAAGTGGGAGAAAATTACATCGGCTCTTTCATACATAGGTACTCTCCCCTATCTCTTTTTCGTTTTAGCGACAGACCGGGTCATTGGACTTTATTGCCAAGCTATCTGGCGCGAGCTATAGGACTAAAATGCATTTTCTTTTTCAGAAACTAGGCAAATACATCTGTCCTATTTGTAAAACTATAATTTCCTCAGTGGAGTCTTTCACTGCGCATTATAAAAGACATTTAAGAAGGTACGTAATTTTTTTAGGATTTATGGAATCACACTTGTATTCTTCGAAAGATGGAGGAACGAGGTATGGTGTTCCTCCATTGAAAAGGGAGGATCCTCCGACCAGGCGAGGTGATATTACCTGGCGGGCCGAAGCCCGACGGTTGATGTCGGACAGTTGTATATGTGTTAGATACAATAATTTTTCACCACACTGCGCGCTGACCTTGGTGCCTAAAAAGGCCACATTGAGCAATTCATCTAATGATCTGCTTAATAACTGTCAAACAGATGATTGCCGAATATGAACCTTATGCGGATGACATTAAGAGTCGTCAATTAAGTAGATATTTTGACATTCGTAATATGAATCATATTATGATTCATCTAAAGCGGCCTTTTTAGCCCCCCTGGTGGACTAAGGCCTAACCCTTCTCATTCTGAGAAGAGGCCCGTGCTCAGCGCGGGACAGTATTAGACATGTGCGCCGATCGGCGTGACGCCGCCGGTAATGTTAGCCACGCCGCCGCCGCCGATAGTTTCTTCGGCGTGATCGGCGTCAAGGTCATTGTATGTCATATTCTAGTTTTAGGTACTCTAGGTAAACTAAACCCTAGAAATGTCTAAATATATGCGTATTGGTTTATTTCGATGTATTTGTTTACGAAAATTTAATAAAAAACCATTTAATGCGGATGCGGAGAGCCGAAGACTGGGCTCAGTGGCGCTTACTAGGAGAGGCCTATGTCCAGCAGTGGGTGAAGATGTGCTGATGATGATGATATTTTGTTATATAGTGGTTTGATTTGAATATTACTTTTATTTTCACCATCCACGCCGATGACGCCGACAAATTTGACGCCGGACGCCGCCGCCGGTAAAAAAGGTATCGGCGCACACATCTAGACAGTATCGGTTTGAATTGTAATTATTCTTTTAGGTATGAATGCAGCATATGCCAGAAGCGAACCCTGGACATGAAGGTGATGCAGCAGCATTACTACTCCACCCACGAGATTTCTTTGAAACAATACCAGTGTAATGTTTGTGGAAAGATTTCTAAGTACGTACCTTTCCACCTTAGTTCTTAGTTTTAAATCGCGAAAAAATAATCAGCTCTTCCATAGAAATAAGTTAGTATTACTTGACTAAATAGAATAGATCTTTATTTCATGTAAACCAGATACAGGCACTTATGAACGAATTCACAAAGGCTACTTATTGGTTGTCATGCTACGGAGTAGTGCAGTTGTAATTTTTATTATTTTATTTTTAATGTGTATTTTTTTATTTTATTTAATGTAAATTTGGTGTTTAGCTTCTCTATCGCATTAGGTTTTCTACCTGTAATGATAGATGTAAGTTTTGGTTGAAATAAATAAATAAAATGAAATGTCGAGACTCTAGGTGCACGGTTCCAAATACATAGCAGATCCTATGGAGAAGAACCGGCAAGAAACTCCATGGTAACTCTTTTCAAAAAATAGATTATAATTTTTATCAGTACAATGTTGTGGTAAGAGCTGCGAGAATAATGCAATTTAATGTGAATAAAAATAAGACTAGGATAATAATGATTTGCCTGTGAATAAGATTGCCATGGCAGTGTATGGCAGTGTAAATGTATGGAATAGCTGATTTTATTTTCGCTATTTCAGGATGACGCCAATGGCGCCGAAGCCGGCATCGGCGCACACATCTAGTACTGATGGAATCACAAATACATTTTTTTTTTTTTCTTTTACTTTTTTTTTTCTTTTTTTTTTTCATTTTACCTTTTTTGTTTGTGTTGCGGTCAGTCGGTATAATTGCTTTACTTTCATTGTTTTGTTGCTAGTATGGCAAATGTTTGGTTTAGATGCTGCTATTTTGTATTGTATGTGTGTCGTTTGTGCTGCAGAAATAAAATATTTTTCTTTCTTTTTTATGTATTAATATTTTTATGTACTATGTTATATTTTTGTCCACAGTTCCATAGACACCCATCGTTATCACAAAGACACGCACAAAGCGCGGGTGCAGTGTTCAGAATGCGAGAAAACATTCAGACACCGAGCAGGACTCATGAACCATAGACTGTGAGATTTTAGCTTATTATTTTGCATGTTAGTTAGCCCCATAGTAAAAGTTGTGCAAGCATTAGAATTAGAGTTGAAAACTTCCAGGAAAGTTTCCTGAAAATTTCCAAAACTTCCGGAACTTTGGAAGTTTTCAAATATTTTTTTTCTATTTATGAAATCAACAAATTCGTTGCTTTGGGATTACTCAGAATCGGTAACGTTAAATTAAAATGATCCTTTAATTTAGTTCTATTTTCTTTTATTATTTTAATTATTTATGGTAGCTATTGCTAATTGATGAAATAACGTTTTTTATTCAATCGACTTAAATCATACGAAGGCAACGGGCATAATGTAAACACCGAGCGGTATGACGGAAAATTTGGAAATATTCATTTTTAACATCCCCTACCCCGCATCCCGTCCTGTGCTGTGTTCGAATATTTAAAATCTAGCTAAATGTAACATATTTTAAGCACAAAGTATCCTCAATTACTGTTTTTATAAGTAAAAAATCATTTCTGAAAACTTCCAAAACTGCCGCAGTTTTGGAAGTTTTCGGGAATATTTCCGGTAAACTTCCGGAAAACTCCCAAAGTTTCCGAAACTTTCCGTAGTTTTCAACTCTAATTAGAATGTGTGGTTTGAGGCAATTTTGGTACACCCTGTATATCCTACGTGTTAATCCAGGACATGGACTATCTGTGTGCCTAATTTTATCTAAATCAGTTCAGCCGTTTACGCGTGATTGAAAAACAAACATCCAAATATTTCACAATTTTTCACATATTTTATAATAACTACTGGTCGCCTAGTGGTCGAAATTCGACCGTAATTTTAGCTTTCTGCACTCCCTCTCCATATAAACTTTAACTATGCCAAATCTCACACTCCTCCGTGCGCGCAATATGCTTAAAAAGGGCTACAAAGTTTTCCCTTCACGTATTTATAATTAATATATTGATTTAGTAGGATGATTAATAATTTATTTATTTATAATAAATAAAACGGGCGCAGGCCAATTAAATTAATTATACACATTTTAATTTATTAATATACTACAAATAACATTCATACGCTCATCTCACAGTACTCCAAGCATACCAACATTAGCAACATTATTGAATAAATTAACATATTATTTATAGAGCCGTCCACGAGTATCACAACGCGTTTCCTTGCACCATTTGTGAGAAGGTTTTCAGGTGGAAAACTAGCTTGAAAAGACATTTGGAGAAGCATGAAGCTCAGGTAAGATGTATTTCATTATTTTTGAGAAAAATCTTCTAGTTCGCTTTTAAGTAGTTTTTAGCCCCTGACAAAAAAGAGGAGTGTTATACAAAGAAAGAAAGAAAAGAAAAAGTTTTTATTTTTACGCCCATTATGACGCACGAAACTTAATTTTACCCTAACACCAAGACCACTTATTACTAAATAATTATTACCATTGTTCTGCTAAGCAAAACTTAATTTAATTAATTAAGTGGCAACACCGAGTGACCGAGCAAATATGAAAATTAAAAACTATAAATAAATTATAAGTTTGTAGTGTATATCTGTGTGTGGCTGTGGCATCGTAGCTCCAAAACGAATAGACCGATTTCAATGCAGTATTTTTTATTGAAAAGCTAGTTTAATCGGGTATCATCTTAGCTATGTTTCATGAAAATCTGTTCCGTCGTTCAAAACTTACAGCTCTTTTTCTAGTCGGAGTCAGGGATTTTTGATAGGTTATTTGCTCCCTCTGCAGCAGATTTGCTTTTGCGACGCTACTCGTCACAACTTCATTACAAACTAGAAGTTAGACGAGATAATTAGTACATACGGTTGATCTAGTATTTTATATCCCTTTAAAGTATCTATAAAAAGAACACCATATAAGGTCCTATTTTACTAGCGGAGGTCCTATTATGGGGTTGTAGTAATTATCATTAGTGGTCGCCTAGTGGAAGAAGTCGGAGGTCATGGTCTTTGAGGCTGGGGGTAAAAGTCCTGATTCAGTACCGCCTGTATTACTTTACGGTTCACCTTTGCAGAGAGTCTACAGGTTTAAGTATCTCGGTCATATATTGGCTCCCAGCCTCAAAGATGATGATGACATTGAACGGGAGCGGAGGGCGTTGTCGGTTAGGGCGAACATGCTGGCACGCAGGTTTGCACGATGCTCACTTCCTGTGAAAATCACGCTCTTTCGAGCTTACTGTACTGCGTTTTACACGTGCAGCCTGTGGGCTAGATATACGCAAAAATCGTACAACGCTCTCCGCGTTCAATATAACAACGCGTTTAGAATACTGGTGGGGCTGCCTTGTTTCTGTAGTGCGTCAGGGATGTTCGCAGATGCGCATGTAGATTGCTTTTACGCAACAATGCGTAAAAGGTGCGCTTCCCTGGTACGCAGGGTGTGGGGCGGCTCCAACAGTGTTTTAAGCATGGTTGCGAGTCGCCTGGACTGTATTTACGTGGGTCACTGTTGTGCCGTCTCTCACGGGATGTCACAACAGTGACCAACCGTGATTTCTGTGTGTACTTTTCCTTGTTTTTGTTCTGTTTCTGTGCTTACTAACATAGTTATAAGTTTTACTAATAATCTTGTTGAGTCTTGGTTACTCGAATAAAGAAGAATTCTATTCTATTCTAGTGGTCGAAATTCGACCGTAATTTTAACTTTCTGCACTCCTTCTCTATATAAACTTTAACTATGCCAAATCTCACACTCCTCCGTGCGCGCAATATGCTTAAAAAGGTGTACAAAGTTTTCTCTTCACGTATTAATATATTTGACGACACTGTTAGCGCAGTGGCTAAGTGATTAGCTTTCTGCGCTACGTGCCGCGGGTTCGATCCTCGCACGGAACAAATATTTGTATGATCTACAGATAATTGTTTCGTGTCTGGTTGTGTGTGCGTGTGACATGTATGTTTATAAACTGTACCCTCGATACAGGAGAAATCCTAGTGAGGGGCAACGTTTTAAAAAAAAACAATTCAAATCAACCTTACTATGAAACTTACAATGAAATCGGGAATAGAGATGAATGGACGAAAAAGATATTTCTTTATCCCACTTTATTTTGGATCGGCGCAATATGTTACGCCGATCCCAAATAAGTCCAGGGGAAATGATGATTACATTGTGCTTATGATAGGGACACAGTATTCATGTTCTCAGGGTAAATCATTGTCTGGCTCGGCGTATTGCTCTCTGTGTGACGTCAGTTTCTCATCCATCTGTTCCTACCAGAGGCATATGAAGAACAGCCTCAAACATGTCACACAGGATCAACTCAAGTGAGTATAAGTACAAAATACCGTAAATGTTATCATATTAAATGAAACCATCTATCACTACATAGTATAAAACAAAGTCGCTTCCCGCTGTCTGTCCCAATGTATGCTTAGATCTTTAAAACTACGCAACGGATCTTGATGTGTTTTTTCGATTGTGAAACATACTGTATATCAAACCAAGTACCATTGTGCAAAAATAATTGTTATGAAACGACTTTTATTGTTGTGTTAAAAATCTGCTGTTATCTGTAACTTGCAATGTAACGCATGCAACAGACTGTGCTACGTGTATGTAGAACGCGTAAGAAAGTTTTGTAATAACATATCAAATATTATCGTTAAAAACGTAAAAGAAAATTATGTGATTTTACCTTCAATATCTCCATAACCAGTCGGCTCTCAGGTATGGCCCCATACAAAAAGAATAAGTAGCTTTTGTCTTCGTTAGCGGTCTTTTTACACCCGTTAGGATAGCGGTCTCTTTAGACCCGTGATAAAAACGGGATTTTTACACCCGTGATAAAAATGGGATTTTTACACCCGTGATAAAAACGGGTTTTTTACACCCGTGATAATAGCGGTATTTTGACACCAGTGATAATAGCGGTATTTTTACACCCGGTATGATAGCAGTTTCTTTACACCCGTGATAATAACGGTATTTTTACACCCGTTATGATAGAGGTCTCTTTACACCCGGTATGATAGCAGTTTCTTTACACCCGTGATAATAACGGTATTTTTACACCCGTTATGATAGAGGTCTCTTTACACCCGGTATGATAGCAGTTTCTTTACACCCGTGATAATAACGGTATTTTTACACCCGTTATGATAGAGGTCTCTTTACACTCGTTGTAATAGCGGTATTTTTACACCCATCGTTTTAAATTATGTACATATTATTTTGTTTCAGGTTTATTTGTGACCATTGCAATAAAAGGTTCGCCGATAAGACGAAGTTACGTGATCATATAGAAGAGAAACATTTGCATAAAACCTATCAATGTCACATCTGTCTTAAGGTAAGCACACAAGAATTTAAAAGTGCATCTACACTAGGCGAGCCGAGCACGAGCGGAGCCGTTCGCAGCGTCAAGTGTGGACTTACAACGATCACTTTCCTCGAACGTAGTTCAATGCGATGCAAATCCCTTTGTGTTCGTCAAAAAACCGACAATTGGCAGAGCACAGTCGAGCACGAACTAAATGCTCGATGCGCGCTCGTTCGAGCCTTGTAAGTCGGTCCACACTACACGAATTTGTGCTCGGCTCTGAAGTCGGGGCTTTTAATTCTTCAATTCACCTAGCTTGGCAGTGGCACTGACTTCAGAAGCTGTTAAGCTTTTCAAGAAAAAATATTTTTAATTTTTGATGTTTGTGTTTACTTTTTTTTAAGTTTATTTTATTATATGTAATAGTTAGTCATAGCTGCCATTTTTTATTATTATTATTTGTTTTTTTAGAGGTACGGTACTAAGCCCCTTGGTCAGTGCGACCTGCGAAGATCTATTGTGACGCCTCTTGTATTATTACAGCACTCCCTCTAGCCGTAAGTCAATGATAAAATTGACTATATTCTTGGGGTGGAGGGATTTAATCTCATCTGGTGAGATTAGGTGGCCCCCCAGGTGCTGGCTTCTAGTGTGGTGTACTACGTCACACTCGCATAGGATATGTATGGGCGTCTCATCCTTCTCGCGACAGAATCTGCAAATTGTGGTGTCACTAAGGCCCATTTTTTGCAGGTGCTTGCCATAGGGATCCCTAAAAAGACTCACTCTGTTTATTGTTGTTACAGCCATCCAAAAACCGCGTGGGGTTGGACCAGCATATACGCAACGTGCACAAGGGAAGGCCCAACAATAAGATGTGCCATCACTGTGGCAAGGGATTCCCTGTGAGTACCATTAGCATTGCTATTTACTATTATTAATTATAATTATTATTTTATTATTATTATTAATAGCCCGTAGTATCCCACTGCAGGGCAAAGGCCTCCCTTCCCTCCTTCCACTTTTCCCGGTCTATAGCAATTTGGGGCCAATCCTTTAGACAGACGTCCAGCTCATCACGCCATCTCCTTCTGGGCCTGCCGCGTTGCCGTTTCCTGCTATTAGGGACCTACTGTGTGGTTGTTTTTGCCCAAAGCTCCTCCGGCATGCGGCAGATGTGACCAGCCCAGTTCCATTTTAATTTGGCAGCTGTGTGGCCTGCATCAGCAATTTGTGTTTTGGAACGTAGTATCGAGTTCCCTATGTGGTCTGTAAGCTTGACCCCTAGGATACTACGTTCCATTGCTCTTTGGCAGACCCCGAGTGCGGACATAATTATAATACATGGTGTAATTGAATAAACGCAAAACCTGAATATATACAACATGTAACGGAATAAACGCAAGACCTCAGACACGCCAATTAGAATATTAAATTATAAAACTAAAATAACATCTGTAATTTAATTTAGTTAAACCAAACCAAATCACATAATATAAAATAGTTGTCCTGACTAAACGTAAAACGTTTGAGCCTACTATTCTCTACGCACACACTCATAGCAATGTTTATAGCGGCGAGCGCACACCAGCGCACACCAGTTCGCCCGCCATCAGCTGGCTAAGCACTGCAAGTGTAGTCACTAGGTACGTCAGTTCAATGACCGAAAATTATGATTCCATCTTTCCATCACACTTTCACAGGCTTTTGACTGGCGGTTTTGAATAATTTAATTTAATTTTACGATTGTATTAAATAATCTACATTAGCAATACGAATCTAAGATATTAGGCTTAGTAACGGGGATGTATTTTTAAACCAAGCGACATTTTGCCCGACTGTGATGTATCAGTAAAGTGGGGCGGAGCACCCGGGCGGGCGGCGCCCGCGCCACCAACCGCGTGCCCCCCGCCGCGCGCCGCCGGCCGCCGCGCCGACACGTGTAGGTAGGTACTATCATCGGACACCGGGGAACGCAGAACTTTTTTTATCTCAGACGCGTAACTTTCGCGACATTACCCTCTAAACCCTGATAAGTCGTGTTTACCGTTTATTACGTGTAAAAAATATTCAAAGTCGGCGTGTTTAAAAGATTTGAATCATAATATTTACAGTAATTAAAATAAAATCGTATTAATAGGTACTTACAGAATTTACACTAATTTACACTACTTCTTCGTCCCATTTTCATTAAACTTTCAAAATGACCACCGCCTTGTTCGATGCACTTTGTAGCACGCTTTAGTTTGCTAAGAACCTCAGTGTCATTTTTCACTATCACAAATGCGTGTTCGATTTTTTGTTTGAGGTCATCGACACTTGTTGCCTCGTTTACATACACAAGGGATTTTATTCGACCCCACAAATAAAAGTCTAACGGCGTTAGGTCAGCCGATCTGGGAGGCCACTGTACAGGTCCCCCACGACCAATCCAACGCGTGCCATATTCCGCATCAAGATGCCGTCGAACGGTCCACGTGAAATGCGCGGGAGCACCATCGTGTTGGTAAAAGACTTGTCGTAAAAGTACGAGAGGGACGTCGTCTAATAACACCGGCAATGTCTCCTGCAAGAACTGTAGGTAAGTATCTCCAGTCAACCTCGGTAGAAAAACGGGGCCGAGTACGTGTGTACCGATGACGCCCGCCCACACGTTTACAGAGAATCTGTGCTGGAATGAATCCACACGGCATGCATGTGGATTCTCGTGCCTCCACAAATGTTGATTATGTTGGTTGTACATCCCAACACGAGTGAATGTACTCTCGTCGGTCCAAATAATATTTTGTTGCCAGTTCTCCAACACCCATCTACAAAACTCTAGACGTGGCAAGTAGTCGCTCGGCGTTAGCTCCTGACAACGTCGTAGGTGGAACGGGTGTTCTCCATCAGCATGTAATGTTCGCCACACGTACATGTGACTGCAGTCGAACAATAGCGCTGCCTCTCTCGTGCTACTCTCTGGATGCACGTCGAAATAATCGAGAATGTTTGCTTGCAAACGAGTACTGCGCACATTTGTCCCTCTATCCAAGGCCGTGTTAGGACGAAACGTCCCGGAGTCCCTCAGACGCTGAGTTGCACTTAGCATCGTCCTGGCGCTCACTCTGGTGCCATATCGTTCATTCATCACTCGACAAGCTAACTCGACATTATCGTCACAACGAGCCAGTGTCCTCACCATCTCCGTGTACTGGATATTGGTATAACGGAAAGCCATCGCGCGCGTAAACAATAAAATGTGACAACAACAACGAAACACAACCACTGAAACATGTCAAACATGTCAAACGTCAAAGGGGTAGCTGGTAAATCGACATCGGCTCAATTGCCATATCGAAAGAAGAAGAAGAAGAAGAATGCATCTCGCTCTTTCACATTATTCTTACTATTGCAAAAAACATTTTGGCATTTCTCAACAAAACTTTGTGAAATGCGAACTACAAATTCTGTCGTGCATTTAAATAAGCCTTATTGGTTGGTAATAAGGGTTAAATTTCCTTAAATTAACTATTTTATTTAATGCACACTACCTCAAATGTAAAATGCATTGATATTATTTACGTGTGTGTATGGATATCTATGAACGAACTACAAATTCGCTCGTGCATTCAAGAAGGCTTTATTACTTTGGAATAAGGCTTAAATTTTCTTAAAGCAAAGATTTTATTAACTTGTTACGACGCGGTGGTTCTAATTTAAGATAAATAAAAGATTTTTTAGGGAAAAATTAACATATATAAATTATGATGGAAATCGATTCAGAAGCCGATTCTGAACAAACAACTTTCAGGTCTTGCGTTTATTCTGTTACAGGTTGTATATATTAATACGTGAAGAGAAAACTTTGTACCCGTTTTTAAGGATATTGCGCGCACGGAGGATTGTGAGATTTGGTATAGTTAAAGTTTATATGGAAGGAAGAAGAAAGAATGGAAAAAGGAGTGCAGAAAGCTATTTAGACATAATATGTAGTCGAATTTGGACCACTGGACGACCACTAGATACATAGTTTGTTCATTATTGGCTACTGAATCTATTTCAATAACTTTTAATATACATTTTTTTTTCTAAATATATTTCTCTGTTTTTAGACGAAGGGACAACTGGACTCGCATATTCGTACACACACAGGGGAGCGTCCTTTCACATGTGAATTCTGTCCCACAACGTTCTCACAGCAATCCAACTTGTACAAGCACAATCGACAGGTAAGTATATAAGTAACTAAGCATAGAACATTTCAAGTAACATTTAAATAACCTAACCGTCAAAAACCCCCGACTCCAACTAGAAAAAGAGCTGTAACTTTTGAACGGCTGAACAGATTTTCATGAAACATAACTAAGATGATACTTGATTAAACTAGCTTTCAATTAAAAATAACTGCATTGAAATTGGACCATCCGTTTTGGAGCTACGGTGCCACAGACAGATACACAAACAAAACAATAAAAGAACTGTGCACCTACCTACCTACCCTAGCCTATCTACCACACCTTCCCTATCTACTATACCTACCCTACCTACCTACCCTAGCCTATCTACCATACGTATAGCCTACTATCTACCCTATCTGCTATACTTAAACTACTATCTACCCTATCTAATAAACCTACTATACCTACCCTATCTACCATACCTACCTACCCTATCTACCATACCTACCCTACCTACCTACCCTAGCCTATCTACCATACCTAGCCTACAATCTACCCTATCTACTATACCTACTATACTTACCCTACTATCTACCCTATCTACTAAACCTACTATACCTACCATACCTACCTACCCTATCTACCATACCTACCTACCCTATCTACCATACCTACCTTCTCCTTACAATTATAACAAACACAACAACAACAGAAATAGCGAAATTGGTCCAGCCGTTCACGCGTGATGGCGTGACCAAGGGAAATAGGGATTCATTTTTAACACGCTTTTATTAGCTTCACCTGTAACTAACTAACTATGTAAGAAAATCTTGGAAGTTAAATTTGACCCACTTCCCGGTTTCCGATTGAGCTGAAATTTTGCATACACGTTCAGTTTGGATGACTAAAGCGTGTTCTATAGTTTTTTTTAAACTATAATATTTTATTACCTTAGAAATAGAAATAGAAATGTTTATTTGCAAGAAACATGGTTATGGGATGTTAACAATATTTGAGGTACATCATGTTCCGTCTGTTATGGGCATGCAACAGTAATTTTTTGGTTTTTTATTTATTTAAGTATCCTATGGTAAATATTACACACACTATGCCCATTGCGCTATTAATAATTTAATTAAATAATGACCCTTTATTTACTACCTATTATTTTATTTTATTACTTTGACCTTTGTTGATTTTACCTTTGTTTAAAGGTACATCTCAACATAAAATCGAAACGCCAGCCTGCTTGTAAGAGGAAAGAAGATAAACCACTATCTGACGTGTGCATGATAGATAGTTCTGTAGCCATGGAGCCGTTTCGACCACCTGCGGTATTACACTACGCCAACGAGAGACAAGAGGTTCAAACACACTGGACTCATGTGACGTGACACGTTGTATGAAGTTCGGAAATGACAGTGACGTCACATAAAGAGAGAGAGAAAAATAATTTATTTCTGCAAAAAACACGACACACATTACAAATAGCAGTATCCATACCAAATATTTGCCACACCATCAACAATGAATATACAGACCGCAACACAAATTAAAAACATAAATGAATTTATAATCTATGCCGTGCCCATAAAGGTAAGTACACACTAGAGCACTTACTTGTAACAGAACATCGAGCCGCTTTAATGTGTCACCCTTTCACGAACAGAACAAGCACGACGCCCGATATTTAGTTAAAACTTGATTTTACAAACAATGAGCGAATTTGTATAACTTTCGTCGAGCAGATGCGAGCGCGAGCAATACGTGTGACGCGGAGTTTATTATTGTAAACATTAATTTGCCGCCATCTTCTATTATATTTAATTTTAATGCGCACTTTTTAAACGCATCACAAGCGATGAAGCGTCCTTCCGATCCGAAATTTCAACGAAGATTAAATGCAAAACGGAAAGGAATGTTACACGTAAATACTCACTCGCCGTGAGTTACGTCGAACACAGCGTCGAGCATTCGCTGGCACGTTACATTACATGGAAATGGTCTAGTGTGTACTCACCTTAAGAGAAGTCTGTTAATAAATTGTATAATTTCATATTTTATACAGCGTGTATCAGAAATGCGTGGTCATATTTAAGGGTGTGGACCAGACCATCAAACTGAACAACTTTCTCTATGGGACCAACGTCGTAATCGCAAAAAAATAATCAGCTTGCTGTCCCATATATTTGGGTTGAGTAAGTATTGAAAATATTCTTTTTTCGCGATTACGATGTTGGTCCCATAGAGAAAGTTGTTCAGTTTGATGGTCTGATCCACACCCTTAAATTTGACCACATACACTTTGTAATCGGACTTTTAATTTAATGAGTTGGACGATAATAATTTTTGACAAAAAAATATTGACATAAACGAAATTGAATGAATATTTGAAAAAATCCCGGGAAAACGCGCATCGTGTGAACATGGCCTAAAATAAAATATTAATCTCAACTGTATAGTACGTGTAAATCTTTATGAGCCCTCTCAACTCTCTCCCTCTAGCAACTATAATAAGCGTACTATTATAGGTGCTAGAGGGAGAGAAGGAGAGAGTTCAGAGCTCAGTTCAGGGCTCTTAAAGATCCTACCCACGATCCAGACGAGATCTTAGTATTTTAAAGACTTTCTGGTATTGTAAATATATTTCTAGAGCTATATTGTATTCAATGAGATTATAGGCCTAAGTTAAATACTTGTAATTATAATACAAGTGTTGATTTTGTTGCGCACTTTGACTGGACTAAACTAAACTCATTGTCTCTTTCTGTTTTAATAGAAAAACCTAACCGTCAAAACCCAACTCCAACTAGAAAAAAAGCTGTAACTTTTGAACGGCTGAACAGATTCTCATGAAACGTAGCTAAGATGATACCCAATTAAACTAGCTTTCAATTAAAAAATATTGCATTGAAATCGGTCCATCTGTTTTGGAGCTACGATGTCATACACAGATACACATTACAAACATATAAAATCCCTCTTGTTTATTGAGGGTTAAAAAGAAATTGACAGATGCGTTTAGGTCTTGTATAATACTGTCAAAATGCGTAATAGAATCGACACTATTATCTAAGGCTCTAGACAGACGGACCGCATTTCAACTGCAATCCAACCGCAAATTGCAGTTCGGATGCAGTTTTGCATTCAAACTGCATCCGAACTGCAATTGACGGTTGGATTTCTATTGCAGTTCTATTGCAGTCGTGTCAACTGCATTCAAACTGCATCCGAACTGCAATTTGCGGTTGGATTGCAGTTGAAATGCGGTCCGTCTGTCTAGAGCCTAACAGAGCCACTTGTGTTCCTGTATATTTACGTATCTCAGCAGGCGTTGTATGACCACCATAGAAATGTGTTTTGTCTACGGAAGGATAGACAAAATGACAGATAGTTGAAATATTTCTATTCTTCGGTAGGATTTCGTAGAATAACTACAACACTATCTTCTTCACCGTTGCTATTGAAATAATATAATTGTCTTTATCTACACTCATATCGAAAAGTTCTAATTATGAATTCAAAAATAGCACTAAAATGACAGACTTTATGCACATGCAACTGTAATAAAATTAAAAAGTTTTATTATGATACAGTTTTCCTAACAAAACAATGCTATAAAATAAGTTTTTTTCTATAATAGTACACTTCGGTTCCACCAAGGAGATTTCAGTTCAATTTTTATAGCAGCCGCACATTGTCTATGGTGGCGTCGCTAGGGCGCATGCGCGGCGCGCTAGAGCGCATACGCGTTGCTGAGTTTCAGCGCCATTTTTTTTATAGGTTTATAGTTGTTTATTTACAATAATAATGTGTTATAGAAAGAAAGAAAGAAAGAAAGAAAAAGTTTTTATTTCTACGCCCAGTATGACGCACAAAACATAAAAATATCTAAGCTTAATTAATACTAAAAAAAAAAAAAAAAAAAAATAACATCGTTCTGAGAGGCTTCTTTGGTCATTGGCTTTGAGTATCTTTATTCAAAGTTGTTCTGCTAAACAAAATTAAATTAATTAAGTGGCAGCACCGAGTAATACTATCTAGTTATATTGTCTATAATAGTTATCTAGGTGTCTATTGCATGAGTATTGAGTATAGATAAAGTAGTGTATGAAACTGCACATAACTAGCTCCTATTATGCAACAGTTTCATAAACTACTATATCTACGTAGAAACACGAGACTCGTATCGAAATGGATAGAAAGAGCTTTGTCTATTCTTCGTAGAATAGAAATAGAAATGGTCATGCAACGGGTGCAGAGGGCTAATTCACGTAATTTTAAGACGCGCCGATCGTATTGCAGTGACGCTCGAACTTGACGCGAGCGTATCTCACGGAAGCTCAGAAGATACCAAATGGCAGAATAGTCGACATTGGCTCAATTGCCATAACAAAAGAAGAAGAGAAGATTACCAAATGTGTTGTTTTGATCAATATTTTATTGTAACTGCGCGGCAACTGCACTTCTTTAGTTACGTGAATTAGCCTACTGATCGACGGTACGATGTCGTGATTACTTTTTGTATTATAATGTATAATATATGCAATAAAAACAATTAAACAAAGCTTTTTGTTTTTTCTCGGATCTATCCCCACTCTAACCGCTATAAGGATAGAATAGATCTTTATATTATGTAAACCAGATACAGGCACTTATAAAAATGTCGAGACTCTAGGTGCACGGTTCCAAATACCTAGTAGATCCTATGGAGAAGAACCGGCACGAAACTCCATGGAAACGATACATGGATGACGATACAGCGAATGCCAGTTGCAGTGAACGCGTGCTACCTCCCAGCCCTCTCTCCCCTCGCTTCACCTCTCCGCCAGCCGATGAAATATCCACTTAACAATTTAGCAAGAATTGACTTAAGCATGGAATATTCATGTGATTCGTAAAGGTCCCATACATTTTGTTGGCGTTTCTATTCCCCAGCGATTGAACATTGTACACCTGGCTAATTCACGTAACTAAAGAAGTGTAGTTGCCGCGCAGTTGCAATAAAATATTGATTAAAACAACACATTTGGTAATCTTCTTCTTCTTCTTTCGTTATGGCAATTGAGCCGATGTCTACTATTCTGCCATTTGGTATCCTCTCCACACTAGAAGCCAGCACCTGGGGGGCCACCTAATCTCACCAGATGAGATTAAATCCCTCCACCCCAAGAATATAGTCAATTTTATTATTGACTTACGGCTAGAGGGAGTGCTGTAATAATACAAGAGGCGTCACAATAGATCTTCGCAGGTCGCAGTGACAAAGGGGCTTAGTACCCTACCTCTTCAAACAAATAAATAAAAAATCCTCTGAGCTTCAGTGAGATACGCTCACTGCAACCCTCTGTCTACACTTCTAAAGCCGGACTTCTACTGCGAAAGGGTAATGAGCAAGGAATAGCTGAACGGAACGGACCCCAACTAGCTGAAATAAGTTTTACCTTCCATTAAGAATGAGTTTTGACAATTGCCTTCCACAGTAAATGAGAAATGAAGAACGAGTTCGTTATTAACTATTTTTACTCGTTCAGTCCTTTCCGCTAGACTCTTTGTTGGTGGAAGCACTTCTATGAAGTTTACCGTTGCGAGTCAAACGGAGTCCGTACGGAGCCCGCTCCGCTGCCAGTGGAAGCTCTGCTTTAGGCTAAGGCTGACATTCAGAGACGACAGAAACGAGTCTAAGCGTGAACTAACGCTTCCATCTGTCAAAATTTGTTCGTGAGTTTGACAGATGGAAGCGTAAGTTCACGCTTAGACTCGTTTCTGTCGTCTCTGAATTTCAGCCTGAAAGCCGTGCTATAGTTGGGTTAGCTAAGTAGATAATGACAGTAAATAAAACTCAATAATCACTCATGGGTTCTTAGCTGATTCTAAAAATAATTCTACATTATCCACAACGATTTCGTTGGTTACCACCCCATTCTTGTCATCTTTCATCTTTTCACTTGCAATCTTTAACTTTTTACCAATAGTTTTCTTCAATTCGTTGTACATTTCATCTTTTTCGATACTGTCCTTTGGCTCCCCGAGTACGTTTTCTTTTTCGCTCTCCGATAATTCAGGACCGGGAAAAGATCTCTTCAAAATAGCTGGAACTTTATTACGGCCTTCCATTTTGAACTTAAACTTTTTGTTTTCCATAACAAATTCTGCCAGCAATTTCATATCGTTCACCAAATTCACTCTAGAAGTGTAATTTAAGTTCTTGTACTTTTCCAAAATGCCGAAATGTAGTGCTTCTTTTATAACTTTAGATAGATCCATTTTCTTCTCCATATTGCTCAGCTTTCTGAGGAACTTGTTCAATTTCTTAACATCTTCTTCGTTGTAATAATCGTTCATTCTTCTCCCAAAATTCTGGAGTATCGGATTGTTGTCGTTCATAAGTTTCTTTAGATTACTTCGCAGTACTTTTGCATCCATTTGTGCCCATTGCTTTACAGACGTTTGGATATACTCTTTGATATCTTTATTAGGCAAAATATCTCTGATAGCCAATTTGCTTTTATTGGCAATTTTGTCAACTTGCGTATCTAAACTTCGAACCGCATTTTGTATTTTTCCGTCGGTGAAATTCATAAAACTGTCACCGACATTCTTAATAAAATCCACAAATGAAAATCTTCGTGACGGTTCCGAACGAAACTGGGGTATGTCACGAGCTTGCGGCGCTAAAATGTTGTACAGTTTGTCCAAAAAAACTTTGATGTTTTTTATAAATGATATATTATCGTTTATATCTTTTGGTTCGAAAAGAAATGAGGTTTCTAAGGCGACATTCACGCTTCTGGGTGATGGGTTCACTGTCTCAGTTGAAACTACAACAATAAACTTATGGTTAGCATTAGGCTATTATGTTCTATAAGTGGCGTGCACATACATTTCTTACAGGGTAGGCAAAAACCACTTATGGTGGGTTGCACATTCTTACGAAACTTCAGTTAAATTACCGGTTAAGCAAAAGATGAGTTGCACCAGTTGACTAGTGTGGGTTGCATCAAATGCTACGTTATTGTTACTGTCAAAGTTAACTTTAACAGTAACATTAACAATGACCATAGAATTTAACTATCTACTGTTGCAGCGTCATGTAAAATGTAAAAGTTACAGTTAAAAGTTTGACAAGTGACAAGACTTTTATATATGTTGTATTCGACGGGTCTGACAGTAGTTACAAATAGATAACATTAACAATAACAATAACCAGTGAAGCGTGGGCGGTTAACGGTTACAGTTAAAATTATGACGTTAACTAACAATTGTCAAATGGTCCAACTTTTTTTTGCTTAAACCGGTAGTTTAACTGAAGATTCGATGTTTGTTATAGTTAACGTAAGATGGTGCAACCCAGGCCACCTTGACCACCTCACCCTAAGACTTGAATTTACTGATATTACCTACAGATATATTAACGTTTGTATTACTCAATACCAAAATATTATTAGGGTAGGTAGGCAGTGTCTTTTTATGTAAGTTCTATTTCAGCCCTGAAGCCCAATTCTCGTAATTAATTTATAATATGACTGAAAGTTGACCGAACTGAGATTATATTATGAATTGACAAAAAGTCATGTATTCTACTCCTCCTAAAGTTCAGTCCAATTCCAGTATGATTTGGATTCAATCTTCTTACAAACTCATTTCAATCTCATTTTTGACGTTTGTGTATAGACGAGAGTGTCAATTTTATTATCTGTGTCAGTTCAAAATGTTAGCAGAATACCTAATTATCTCTATGCAGAATACCGATTTGCCTTTTATTCAACTTCCGATATCATTACAATATAATGTCACGTTTGACGTTGTTTGTTAGGGTAGGAGACTTAGGAGAATACCATTATTTTGTGACATTTATGACATTGGTAGTAGATCGGAATGAGATCCGAACTATATTTTGAACATTTTTAATTACGAGAATTGGGCCTCTGCTATAAGAGTTCATACTTAACTACTAAGCCCCCAGTTCTAGCAACTATTTTTTTATCAAAAGGAATGGGTGTTTTGTAGTGTCCTAAGTCCAGAATTGGACTGTAATGAGACTTGTCTGTCAAGTCTTCTATCGTGTCAACATGAGCTATCACTTAGGAATAGATCAAGCCATAGTACAAAGATTAAAGATAAGCTAGTCAGCAGTGGTGGTATATACGGAACAAGCTCTTTCCATGAACAGGAGCCGAATTAGGATCTTGACAAGAACCCTCACTGGGCACTGCAAACTAAATAAGAACCTGCAAAAAATGGGCCTTAGTGACACCACAATTTGCAGATTGTGCCGCGAAGGACGAGACGCCCATACATATCCTATGCGATTGTGACGTAGTTGGGAGGCCACCTAATCTCACCAGATGAGATTAAATCCCTCAAGAATATAGTCAATTTTATCATTGACTTACGGCTAGAGGGAGTGCTGTGATGAAACAAGAGGCGTCACAATAGATTTTCACAGGTCGCAGTGACAAAGGGGCTTAGTACCCTACCTCTTCAAATACATATCTAATAATAATAATAATGGTGGTATCACGGTCTGCCCATGGTACTTCCAATGATCTCAGGTTTTGCCACTCATAAAAGCATAATAGGCTAATTAAAACGCACTTACCGAGAGAAAAAGAAACCGACGCAATCAGTACTAAGATTTTCATATTTTCACGAGAAATGCCATTCATTTTAACATTTTTTGTTTTATTTTCATTATTTCATTCTGTTGTGTAAGCAATAAACGAATATTTTGACCAATATTTGTTTTATTGAAATATTTTATTACGTTTTTATGTGATACAATGTAAGTACCTAGAATTTAATAATAGAAAATTATTTTTGTGACTAACTTGATGTCGGCTGTGTGTAGAGAGTGTCGACGTATATTTTTTTATTGTTTTAAAAACATTGCCTCTCTATGATTTCTCCTGTATCGTGGGTACAGTTAACAAACATACGTATCACATGCTCACACACCTGGCTTGCGGGTCCACCGCGTATCCAAAACGGTAATAAATATTGACTCTGGTAATAACCTTAATTAATACGATCGTAAGAGACTAAACTGGATAAAAAAAAAATTACCGATCATGAAGTGGGATTCCCATCTTCATGATCAGCAATTTTTTTACAAGTTAGCTTAAAGCTCTCACGATCTTAATGAAGTTTATTACAAAATTCGATGTTCATTACCATTGAAGTTACGCAGTAGACCAACAACTATTTCTACACAAAATATTTTGTTTGTGAGGTTTATGTAAATTGTACCGATAAAACAGGAGAAATGATAGTCAATTCAATGCAATTTATTATTTCCATAATTATTATAATAAAATAGCCATTGATCCCTAAGTCCAAACTAGGCTAGGCCTGTATCTTGGGCACGGTTGGTGGTAGTTGACGAAAGGGGTTGATAATAGTGACCCCTAGGATCTTAGCTACCTACATTTTTCTCCGAAACTTCTTTTCCTTTTTTTTATTAGCCCGGATTTTCCCAATTTAGGGCAAAGGTCATACGAATTCCCCCAAAAACAAAAACCTTCACACTTCTCTTTCCTAGTTCGAACCAGCCACTTTGATACACGTCCGGTAGGCGAATTCACGTAATTAAAGAGTAAAGAAGTGCAGATGCCGCGCAGTTGCAATAAAATTTTGATCAAAACAACACATTTGGTAGTCTCTTAGCTTCAATGAGATACGCTCGCGTCAAGTTCGAGTGTCATTGCAATGTGATCGGCGTGGCATAAAACTACGTGAATTAGCCCTCGGTTCATCGCGCCACCTTTTTCTGGGCCGGCCTTGGCGGTGACGGACATCCATCTTCAGGCACCCAGTGTGTAGAGACATATTATACTCTGGCTGCGGTTGCCGCGGTCAGTACCTGGATGGGTGACCGTTTCTTCGAACATCGAGACCCCTCCGTGCCTCGGATAGCACGCTAAGCAGTTGGTCCCGGTTGTCATACGAATACCTATGACAGTCTTTACAGTCAGCAACCCAAAAAGTCTGACAACCGGTCTAACCTTAGGGTATCAGTGTCTCCCAGTAATTGTGTGGCGGAGGTCAGATGGCAGTCGCTCTGTACAATACTGATATTCAGACACATCTGGTTAGACTGGGAGCCGACCACAACGTAGTTAGGATAAAGGCCAGGCAAATGATGATATTGTAATTCTTGTGTATTAATGTTGTTGTATAATAATATGTGTTATTCGGAAATGGAAAGGATTAGCCAGTATTGTTCGTAATGGCTTGAAAAAAGTCAGTGCCCTCATCACAATAGTCATTTGAAATAAACAATATTCGTTTCGTAAAAAATGTGGTTCGAGACGAATTGGTTGCAACAAAATAATAAATAAGATATTTAACAATTCAACAATTCGTTTCGCTACACGAATTTCATTCATGACTAATCGTTTAACTGAAAGATACGGTGCGGTGTGGAGTGTGGAGAATTTTAGGGTACCTATAGGTTTAAAACTGTACAGACCGACGGAGCGGCGGCAAAGCGACAAATTGTGTAAGAATTGAACATTTCACTTTATGTACCTAGTTACTTCTTAGATATATAGATATAGATAGATAGATAGAGAATTTGTAGAGAGATTCAAGCTCTGTTCCTAAATGCAACCGCAGTATTGGGATAGGTAGGTAACCTACACGAACAAAATGAAAATTCGACTTAGTATGGTCACGCATAATTTACTAGCGCAAGCCATACAAAATCTAATTTCTATTTTGTTTTGGAATGAATTTTATTACTGCGGTTGCATATGTGAACGGACACTGAATCACTCTGCAAAATATGCACTAAAAAAATATCCTGTATACTAATATAATAAAGCTGAAAACTTTGTTTGTATAAATGCGCTAATCTTTGGAACTACCAGTCGGATTTGAATTTTTTTTTTTGCATTTAATTTATTTAACCAACCTTAATAACCCAGGTCTTGAGGAAGGTTATAGGCACACATCACGCTTATGGACCATCAATAAAGTACGTCACACGTTCAGGGGGGGTCGGCGAAGTGTGACATTGTGACAAGGGGTGGGAGGTGTCCTAAGTTTCGTGACATCACGTTTCAAAATCATAGATATAGATATTAAAAAATAATTTAAATGGACATAACGCTCATTTCCGAATTGCTGTTTCAATTTAATAATTTCTAGGCGTAAAATTGCAAAATATGTGACGTCAAACTAGGGAGGGGATCTCACAAATGTGATCAACTGTGACAAGGACGGGGGAGGGGTCAAAAAATCACGAAATTAGTGTGACGTACTTTATGGATGACCCCTTAGGAGCTGAGCGGAAAGGAAAAAATAAACAGCGCGGCGGGTGAAACCACAAGGGCACATCTAGTAGAGAAATAAAATCGCACTTTATTGTCTATGCGCCGCGAAGCCAGTGTGCTCGACGACCTGTGACCGTTCTTTGCGGGCACTCCGTTCGTTTTGACCCTTAGCCGGCATTATAAATTAAACTGCATAATAATATTTTATACTCATTCTTTGGTCTGACTTCTTATACTTCTTATATTTTTATACTCATTCTTTGAATGGTCATCACTGGCAAAGGATAGAACAGCATGGAAATAAAATTATTAAAAAAAAATCTAAAAGTAGGTACCCATGTGAAAAAAATTAATAAAAAGAATAATAAATAATAAAGTTTATTTGGAACAAATTAAGGTTTACACATTACAAAAGAAACTAAGATAGAGGCAAAATTAAAATACTGCGGCGCAGCTATCTACGCCCAACTCAAAATACAGAGACATAAATGTTAGACTGTCATAAAAAAAATTATTAGTAGGTAGGTATGTTTTACCGTGACCCCGGAACGTAAAGGGCTATTGAAGGAACACCGTGGATTTTAGTCAGTACAAGTCTGACAGTCCCTCCCGCCCTGCCCGGGGTGGAAGGACTCATTTGATGATTTTACCAAGCTAAAAAAAAAAAAAAAAAAAAAAAAGGTAGGTATGTTTGTACCCCACGATACAGGAGAAATACCTACAAGAGTAAGACATCGTTTTTTAACAAAAATAATCTATTTTAATATTAATTATAATTGAATTTTTAACATCATTTCTCATGAATTACAACTAAACTTATTTATGTAGGTACACAGCCTAATTATTATTAATTAAATAAATACATAACATCAAATTATAGCCCGAAAAGAATACTTACCTACTATTATAAATAATATTACAGTTTAAAAAAAACTATAGAACACGCTTTAGTCATCCAAACTGAACGTGTATACAAAATTTCAGCTCAATCGGAAACCGGGAAGTGGGTCAAAATTAACTTCCAAGATTTTCTTACATAGTTAGTTACAGGTGAAGCTAATAAAAGCGTGTTAATAAAACAAAATTAAAATACAAATATAATACTGAGCACCTAAGCGTCAAAGCACTCCTTCCTCCTCATCGCTGTCAATTGGTAGCGTGCCCAGAAGACTGGCAGCATTGCCACGTTGAATGGCAATGGTTATTCTTTGATCAAAGAATAGGCCAGACCGAGGGTCACGCGTAGCGTCGACCAACCGTTTTGCAATATATCTCTAAAAAGAAGACGTGCATTTATTGGTCCGTTGTAGTTCTTAGTTTATATTTAAACTCTATATTTAGACATCTATTTTATTTAACACGTGTTAGTAACGATCGCTAGATCATTGATGGACAATCACCTGACAAACTTGAGGTGTAAAAAATATGCACAAAATATAATTAAAATATCACAAATAAAGATAATAAGACTCAAATCTTCGCGCCAAAACACAGGTCACGTGATGTGACGTCATTGCATCGCTCGATCATAGCGTGTGAATAGTTATCAAGGAAACACGAAGGAGTGACGTCAAAACTCGATATGATGTTTGAAATAACGTTCCGTTTTACGTAATTTATAATAAAGATAATTTGTAAAAAAAGGTAAATTTTTTGTATAAACCTTTCATTAAAACACTTTTCACAAGTTTTATTATCGAATTTTTTACATAATTTTTCATTAAATTAAAAAGGATGTTAATCGAGAAATGTATTATGTATGTAATAGGTACAATTGACTTATTTATTGATAAATTTTGATTGTTTTCCATTTATTTAATTTATAATTTAAGTTCCAGAAGTTCTTTCCTCGTATTTCTCTGAACAAATCTTGTAGCTACTTCAGATTTTACTATAAAATAATCTTCTATTTCTTGCAAAGTCTTGTCTTTAGTTTCTGGCAAATATTTGTAAATGGCAATAATACAGATAGAAGCCATTATTCCATAAAAAAGAAAGGATCCGTGTATACCAAAATTCTTAAATATAGATGGAGCAACCTTCAACAGAAATGCATGGAGCGAGTTGAATATAAGAGCTATAATAATTATAGATGTACTTTTAAATCTTAAAGGTATTAGTTCTCCATAAATTGATGTACACATAATCATTGGACCTAAGCTAATAGATATAGAGAAACACGATAATAATAGTATTGATATATACTTGTTTTCCTCAATGACTTTCAGTTTTACTAGATACAAATATGCAGATAATATAAATAAAAAACATATTCCTATTGCAGAAGTAATTAATAATAATTTACGTCTTTTCATAACTCTTGCCAAACCACAGCCAATATACATGCTAAAGACAGTAACGCCATCTAATGTCAACATTCCTATATAAGCTAACGCTTCGTTCTTAGTTATGCCTTTAATTATTTCAATAGCATAAATACTGCAAACAAATTTACCAGAGAAATGATACAGTGATACCATTAATAAAGATAAAAATAAAGGCTTGTAGAATTGTCTTAAACACAAAGTTTTGATAACACTTTTAATTGAATTTCTTGATTCATTAGAAGATTCCTTTTGGGATTCAATTAAATTTTCCAATTCTTTTTCGGAAGCTTCATCTACACCTTTCAACCATCTATGAGCGATTGCACATTCATCATATCTGCCTTTAGTAGCCAACCAATAAGGAGATTCAGGCCACAAGAAAACAGTTAACGGATAAAATGAGCAGACCAATCCAAATAGAGGAATATATTTCCAATAAAAGAATGTTCCTATGGAATTTGAGGCCCACATACCCCAAATTAAAGTAGCCGATTTGATTGTTAAAAATAAACCTCTATATTTAGGGGATGTGTACTCCGTGATAATGATTAATGAGACGGTGACGCTACTGCCATGAGTTGTACCTTGGAGCAGCTCGGCGATAAGTAATTGCTTAGGTGTAAAACTATAGTAGAAAGCGATGAACATAGTGACGGTGTTGAAGCAAACGATTATGAAGGTTTTCTTTCTTCCGATGACGCGGATGAGAGTTGAGAGGATGAAAACCCACGGTAGAGCCGAGTAGCCAAACAAGGAAGCTGAAAAAATATCCATAATAAGCAACAAATTGGATTATTTGTAACCCCCGACAAAAAGACGGGTGTAATAAAATTGTCGTTTGTATCTGTGTCATCGTAGCTCCTAAACGAATGGACCGATTTCAATGCAGTATTTTTTAATCAAAAGCTAATTTAATTGGGTATCATCTTAGTTATTTTCATAAAAATCAATTCAGCGATTCCAAAGTTACAGCTCTTTTTCTGGTTAAAGTCGGGGGTTTTTGACGGTTAGGTTATTAATTATATTGTAGGGACACCTAGCGCAACAAAAAGGAACTACGTATCAACTTATATAACTACAATGATCATACACAATACCAATTCGACCAATCAGATTACGAAGACTGCATCACGCAAGGAAAAAGATTATCGTATTATCACTTATTATATATTATTTTACTACAAATGTGAAGTGCGCACTGACAACCATAACACAAGTTAAGTCTTATCAAGGTTACCAGTGTCCTACTGCTATTAAATTGGATGTATGTAATGACATAATTGCTAGTTTATAAGTCTCTCCTGTACCAATTTTTTGTGCCCTTACTGTAATAAAGAATTATCTTATACGACTGTCCGACATCAACCGTCGGGCTTCGGTCCGCATTTGAAATATTTGCATAAATAACATGCAGTCGGAGGCATCTAGGACGAATGGTGTAAAACCTGCCTCCGACTGCATTATATAATTTTTGATTTAAAGGATACTCGGTTTTCTTTTCATCTTGTTTCCATTTTTTGAGCTCGTTTTATTGCAGTCGGGTTTTTTGTTATTTTTGTAATGAATTAATTTATGTAACGCATATACGAGTAATTTCCGTTCCCAAAATAACCGCATTAAAAAAAATCCCTCGAAAACAAAATAAAAATTTGAGTTTGTATGAATTATGTATTATTATATTAATATATGGATTAGGTACGAATGAACAAGTACTAATTATGTAGTTTTTGCGTAGTAAACTTTGCGCGTCCTTCATCTAAGTCGAATTATCGTTTTGTTTTAAAGTGAATCCTAAAAAAATGCGGTTGCATTTAGGAACAGAGGTAGGTAGGTACCTAGAGAATGCTGGCTAAGACCTTTGTACATAAAGCTTTTTGAATAAACTAGTGATCGCCCAATGGCCGAAATTCGGCCGTAATTTTAGCGTTCTGCACTTCTTCTCCATATAGACTTTAACTTTCTATAACTATATAGAAAAGATCGCTTTAAGCGATAAGACCGCCCATTGTGCATTGTTTTCTATTGTTTTGTATTGTATGTTTTTTATGTTGGTGTGCAATAAAGTATATTTCTATTCTATTCTATTCTATCCCAATTCTCACATTCCTCCGTGCGCGCAATATGCTTAAAAAGGGATGAAAAGTTTTCTCTTCACGTATATATATATATATAACTATATCTAATAAGATAGAATAGAAAAGTTGGGTTACTCACACAGCCATGACGCCATCTCGTCACTGACAGCTTCGGTGGAATTAGCCTCTCTTCTCAATTGCGGGATAAATACTGTGGGAGCTCCCATACACATCCCAGTGCAGAAGTATACTGTCCAGACACCGCTCGACACTAATAACTGGAAAGTATTTAATTATAAGCCTTTTTTTTTAAACAACTTTCAAAAAAGGAGAGATTCTCAATTTGACTGTATCTATTCAATGTTTTTTTTTTTTTATATTTTCGTTCCGATTAGTTACTCCGCCAATTGCAGACCGATTATGAAAATTCTTTTTTTGTTTGTAAGAGTATACTCTCGAGGTGGTCCCATTTAAATTTGGTGAACCTTCGGAGATAGACAATGGAACTCTTGAATGAATAACAGCATATTACTTGCGATTCCTGTAATCGCATGAGTCTGTATTGTTTATGCCACTCAAAATAGAAAAATAAAATAAACTTTAAAAAAAGAGTAAAAACCAAAACGACTTCAAAAAACTAAAACATAACATATCTAGATAATCAAAAAACTTAACAGCTTCTGAAGTCAGGACCTATGCCTAATTCTTCAATGCACCTAATAGCTTGGCAGTGGCACCGACTTCAGAAGCTGTTAAGTTTTTTAAGAAAATTATTTTGTACGTTTTAGTTTTTTGAAGTTGGTATTTACTTTTTTTTAAATATTAGCGAAGATTCTTTTAAGGGCTTATAGTACTTACTCATAAACAACTTTTACCATGGAACCAACCATGAAATCGCGAAAACGCTGTTCTATACACATAATTCAATATTACCTACTCGACAAATGTTTGGAACAGCTAATTTTTGTTTCGCGATATCAGAGGGCTAATTCACGTAATTTTAAGACGCGCCGATCGTATTGCAGTGACACTCGAATTTGACGCGAGCGTATCTCACTGAAGCTCAGAGGATATCAAATGGCAGAATAGTCGACATCGGCTCAATTGCCATAACGAAAGAAGAAGAAGAAGATCAACAAATGTGTTGTTTTGATCAATATTTTATTGCAACTGCGCGGCAACTGCACTTCTTTAGTTACGTGAATTAGCCTACAGGTTTGAAAGTAAAAGTTGTTCATAATGATGAGTATAGTAACCCCTTAAAGGGACTAACTACTAGACTACTAGGACTAGGGACTTTAAGGGGGGACTGGAAAGGTAAGACCTTTTTTTACCCGACTGCGCCAGGAGGGTTGTTTTCGAGTGTATGTATGAATGTATGTATATTTCGTTGTCACGCTCTGTAGTTTAAACGGCTTGATGGATTCCTCGAGGTCGTTTGCCGGATAAACTAACAATATTTTTTAAATTGTGTCAAGTTGTTTTTTTTGTATTAAAGTAAGGTTTAAGGGCCCATCCATATTCGATACTTTTAGCAGCACAATCGTGCGATTTCGCGTTCATTATCTTTTTGTAAACAAAAGGCAGCCAACGAACGCGAAATCGCACGATTCTGCTGCTAAAAGTATCGACTATGAAATACTTAAGTACAAAGGTCCAAATAATTTTGCCGTTCGAGCTACCTACCCTTTCTTGATAAATCTTTTTCAGTAATGACTCCGTTTTGCAAGTTGTGCGACAAGGTAACATTTTGGGACCGGAGTATTTTTTTTTTGGTAAAATTAACTAACTATTACGTATAAAGTATGTACCTAATTCTCCATTGAGGATCACTTGCTTCGTTATAAACTGCAGAGGTGAAGGAATATTCTTCCGTGATTCTTTATAAGATAACCTTCTGACAACACTGAGTTTTGAGAAAATCACAAAAGCAGACACCATTTTTTTTTCTTTAATTATGTTGTGTTTGAAATATGACTATGGTGTTTTTTTTTTTTTTGGATAAGCCGTTTCAGTTGTACCTATCTTATTTCGTGTTGTTTAATTTATCTTTTACACATTTAAATAAATTATTAATATTTTTTGGATCATTTTACAGCCTGTAATTCACTAAAGGAAGTTAATATCTCAAAAACTAAATAAGATACAGAAAAAAGGGTTAGATAGGTCGACGCGCCTTTCTTTCCTGATTACGCCCCATGAAATAACTCAAAATCGGTAAATTGTCAGATTATATAAAATCACGGCAGTATTGCCATGATCAATCTTAAGTTCGGCAAAAGGTGCAAAAATTAAAAAAAATTATGCGCAAATGCGCATAATAAATAATCATAAAAATAATTCCTTTTGTCGACGCTGGTATTAACAACCAATTTTTATCACCCGACTACGAAGAGGGTTATATGTTTGACCGGTATGTTTTTATCTATATTTTAAATTCCATAGTTTTTATATCTTACGGAGCCCGCGTAATTATTTATAGGGGTTTGTATGAGATAATAGGCCTAAGATTAAGTATGTTCTCGACGAGATGGGGTCCGCAAAAATGCGGACCGGGGCCGCGGGGCGCGGCGTCCGGCACTGCCGGGGTCGTGGAAGAATGTTGCTCGCACCCGCGATCCCGGCACAAAGGTGCATTGGGGGACACCACAGGTTTTTTAGTCGGTAAGAGTCCGACAGAGCCCTCCACTTTTCTCCAGGGCGGAGGACAGCCAGGGGGACATTTCGTGCGAGAAAAAAAAAAGTATTACATACCTGTCTCAAAAACGGTTGCCATTGATGATCGCCAACAGAGTTTTGTTTATTTTCTGGTTCATTTATCTCTTTATAATTACACTCCATATTTAAATCACAATTATTTCCGAGCCGCGAATTTTATTTAATGTTATTTTAACATAAAACACGTTATGCAATGTCACTGTCTCACAATTTATGATAAAGTGTAAATTTAAACTGGATGTAGATTTGTTTTGTTGTGTTTCTTATTATGTAGGTGCCTAATTATAATTCATACTTAAAACAACAGCATGTTTTAAACATGTAATGTACGTATTCGAAATAATTTTTATTCTTTTTGGCGAACTTCAGAACATTTCAATAAGACTAAAGGGACCGACAATATTCTAATTGACTTGAATCCTCGCCATAATTATGTACCTAGGTAATTGTGGATGTAATGTAAAGTACGTACCTATAGCTAAGTACTTATTAAATCTTCACTTTTGCGTTTGATTTGTTATAGCCAATTAAACTTTAAGTCGAAATCTATCGTAAAAGCTAAAAATGACATTGAAAAGTGAATTAATTCATAAAAAAAAACTATGTTCACTTTTTTGGCTGTAGAATGACCCGTAACGTCGGATTTGATCGTCATCTAGCAAGCAATGATGGTGCACGATTGGCTATCTTAGAACTAGATTATAGAAAGAAAGAAAGAAAGAAAATCAATTTATTTATTTTATTTCTTTCTTTCTTTCTATAATCTAGTTCTAAGATAGCCAATCGTGCACCATCACGATTGATTATCACTCATTTTAATTTATTGGAAAGGGAAGAATAAGTACTAGTTGGCACAAAAAAGTAGATACCCTTACGACTATCGGACACGAACATTTTAAAGGGCAGCCAATAATAATTGTTATTGTGTGACGTAACCGCAACGCACTACTCAAGGAAATATTTTTATAATACAACTTTTTAAAATTGTTTTTTTTATTTTTATATTTAAGTATTCGTGTTTAAAGGAGTATTATCTTCTTTATTATGGCGAGTATGTTTATCAACAGTGTCTATTTAACAATACATTGCAGTAAATTGATAACAATTTTAATTGATATGTAAAATAGTGTAATGACATAAAATTCGACATACTTTTTATTTCATAGGTGCATTGTTACACGGTATATACAGGGTGGCCCAACGGTAGATGTTTTTTTTATGAAATGACGCTTCGTTTGCTTTTTATTCCAGCTTCGTGACTTATCTAAGTATATCTACCTATTTATATGAAGTTGAATATGAAGTGTTCTAATGTATAAAAAAAGTCTGGTGTTTCATACATCGACACAGTCGAGCAATATTCAATTATTTGTATGGAACAGCAGATTTTTTTGTGATTGCAGTGTTGGTCCTATAGTAAAAGTTGTTCATAATGATGAGTACATTAATCCGTTTTCGGCTTTATATACCCTTTCCGACTAACTGTGTTAACACCGTTAGTATACCGCAAATTACCCTTTTTAACACGCTTTTATTAGCTTCATCTGTAACTAACTAAGTAAGAAAATCTTGGAAGTTAAATTTGATCCACTTCCCGGTTTCCGATTGAGCTGAAATTTTGCATACACGTTCAGTTTGGATGACTGAAGCGTGTTCTATAGTTTTTTTTTAAATATAATATTTTACTTTTGTATTATCTTTTATTTGGTTTTGTTTTGTTTTTCTGTAAATTTGTTTATATGTTATCGCATTAGAAATAATAAGTAGGTCCCCTACTATTATCGTTATTGCATATTTGTAATTGTGTTTGTTGTTGTGGATAATAATAAATGAAGTTTCTTTCTTTTTAAATTAATAGGTACGTTATTTATGTAAATTAGCTCATAAATCTAGTGCCAAATGATATGGACATATATAATTTAATTTAAAAGAGTTTAAGAACCTAATTCATTGGTGCCACTGCCAAGCTAAAGTGCATTGAAGAACTAAAGACCTTGAATTCAGAAGCTGTTCATATAATTATTTTATACTTTTTAGTTTTTTGAAGTCTGCTATTATGCCTGCAAAAGCCCAATTGAAATAAAAATCTTTGACTTTGAAATCCTATCGAAGAGTAGAAATATTTCTACAATCTATAATTATATCTATTCTTCATGTGGTCATGTAACGCTTGCTGCGGGTCTGCCGCGTAACTGAAATGGTAATGAACATCGACACTGGTAATAAACTTCAATACGATCGTGAGAGACTAAACTTTGAGCTACCTTGTAATTTTTTTATCGATAATAATAAAGTTATGGAGTCCCAATTTCATGATGTGTAATTTTTTTACAAGGTAGCTCGAAGTTTATTCTCCCACGATCGTATTGAAGTTTATTACCAGAGTCGATGTTCATTACCATTTTAGTTACGCAGTAGACCTGCTGGTTAGACTGGGAGCCGACCCCAACGCAGTTGAGTTAGCACGATTGTTGCTAATGCATATTTTTTCATTGATATCAACGGTCACTGGTCACTGGTAGCTGGTGGGTCACTGGTACTGATTTTAATTATTTTCTTAAAAATCAGGGAGAAAGTAGTGAAGTAGTGAGTGAGTAAAGAAAAATTTCACAATTTTCTTTGGTATCGTAATAAAAGATTGCTTCAATAATTTTGTGATTTTTAATTAAAAAAAAATAGAATCAAATTATGTAGCTAGTTTAGTAATAATTTATAGTAGGTACTAGATTAGTAATTAAGTTGGTACCTAGAATACTTACTTGGTAGATATTCTGTTTATGCATGCACTAATTAGCACCTAGGTAGTGCTTATCCTGCTTATCTTTCGTACAATTAATATTGCAATTTATTCAAAGGTAAGTTGTTAAAAACAGTAGCTGTGCAAACAATAACTTTCAGGCGCAATAATGTATGTTAACGTAACAAGTTTGTGTTTGTTTGCAATCACAATGATCGCGGTCGACCCCTGTAGAATCACGATACCCACTCGTAATGGGGATCGATTCACTTTTGACAGTTTATGAATGTACATTGTACATTCCGTTGTTCGAATTGTCGTTCAGAATAATTTTTAAAGCATACTGCGTAATGTACTTTGTTGAACTGTCAAAATTGAATCGATTCAGATTTCGAGCGTGCATCGTGATGCTGGATTGGTCAAAACTCGCAAGCGAAAACAACACGTGCTATAAGCCCCGCCCCCTCTGCGGTCATGTCACGACTTGAACATCAGCATTTTGACGACACGGTTGGCGCAGTGGCTAAGCGATTAGCTTTCTGCGCTACGGGCCGCGGGTTCCATCCCCGCACGGAACAAATATTTGTATGATCTACAGATAGTTGTTTCGGGTCTGGTTGTGTATGCATGTGACATGTATATTTGTAAAATGTACCTTCGATACAGGAGAAATCCAAGTGGGGGCAAAGATTAAAAAAAAAAAAAAACAGAATAACATTATTATTGAGCATCGATCAATGGGAATGCTGATGTTGAAAATAATGCTGAAGTTCTGCGGATGCTGATGTTCGCAACAACCCTGGTAGGAATAATAAATTAATACAAAACAAGTATTGAACACACTTCATTTATTTATATACTTATTACACTTAACTCTCATAGGTATCAAAATACAATATTTACATACACAAAGTACCTACATAAGTACAATTTTTTGACTATAACTCGACTCTGGGCCCTAATTCTTTGGTATTTACAATGTCGTTCAACCGATTTTGACTTCTATTGCGTAGGTAATAGTAGTCAAAATCATAGAACGATACTTAATAACTCTCAAATAACCGACTTTTACTTCTATTACCTACGCAATAGAAGCCAAAATAGGTTGAACGATACTGTAAAAGGGACCATCTATAAAGTACGTCACACGTTAAGGGGGGTCGACGTAATGTGACATTATGTGACAAGGAGTGGGAGGGGTCCTAAGTTTCGTGACGTCACGTTTCAAATCTAAAACTAATTTCGGAACAGCTGTTTTAATTTAATAATTTTTAGATGTAAAATTGCAAAATATGTGACATTACACTAGGGAGGTCTCACAAATGTGATCAACTGTGACAAGGACGGGGAAGGGGTAAAAAATCACAATATTAGTGTGTCGTACTTTATGGATGACCTCAAACCAGCAATTACGAGACCATTTTTACATGATTGAAATACTAGAATTAGGGTCCAGAGAGGGCTCCATAAAATTGTCGATGGTGTGTGTAGTCCACCAACCCGCACCAGGGGGCCTAAAAAGGCCACATTGAGCAATTCATCTACTGATCTGCGTAGTAACTGTCAAACAGATGATTACTGAATATAAACCTTATGCGGATGACATTAAGAGTCGTCAAATAAGTATATATTTTGACATTCATAATATGAATCATATTGTGATTCATCTAAAGCGGCCTTTTTAGCCCCCCTGGTCAGAGTGGTGGACTAAGGCCTAACACTTCATGATTAGTTTCGTGTGTTGAGTGTAGGATGCAGTTTCTTGTTATGACGTGATAAGCAAGACAGCCAACTGAACCTGGCCCCACAGGTCGCGCACTTGTACGCCGACTGCCCGCTGTGCAGCGCCAGCATATGACAGCGGAGCTTCGCTTGGTTCTGGAGCCAACAGGTCATAAATAATAAAAAAAAAAAGTATATAAAGAAAAAACACGATACAGAGCACATGTATACAGCAGGTTGTACAACAGAGTCTATATTTTTGTCTAATTTCCGGCCCCTAAACTAGGTACGCAGACCAGAGGCCCAATTCTCGTAATTAAAAATGTTCAAAATATAGTTCAATTCAATTCAAATTTTAGGATTATGGCTCCATCGGATCTCATTCCGATCTACTACCAATGTCATAAATGTCACAAATGGTATTCTCCTACCCTAACAAACAACGTCAAACGTGACATTATATTGTAATGAGATCGAAAGTTGAATAAAAGGCAAATCGGTATTCTGCTAACATTTTGAACTGACACAGATAATAAAATTGACACTCTCGTCTATACACAAACGTCAAAAATGAGATTGAAATGAGTTTGTAAGAAGATTGAATCCAAATCATACTGGAATCGGACTGAACTTTAAGAGGAGTAGAATACATGACTTTTTGTCAATTCATAATATAATCTCAGTTTGGTCAACTTTCAGTCATATTATAAATTAATTACGAGAATTGGGCTTCTGTATCTTAAGGGACGGAGTTTCTACGTCTTCAATTTTTAATACAACCGTGAAGTTTCTGTTACACAATATTGTAATAATTAATCAAAATCTATGTATGTGAAGGTATGCGTATTTATTTGAGGGTGCGTGTTTGTGGGAGAAAACATTAAGATTAGACAAATATTAGAGATGAGTCCAATGCGCATCTTGCGGGATCTCGGTATAGGCGAGAGGTATAGTAAGCGATCAATACATGCTAATAAATTATTTAGACCGTTTACAAGACTTACATTGAAATCTAATAATAGTTTTAATAATGTGTATTATTTATTTATTTATTTTATTTATTTATTAAGGCAAACCAACTAAATACATACTAAAACATTTGTACATAACATTTAACAAAACAATAATAAAGCATATATCTAAATTAAAGGTAAGCACAACATTTAAGTTAGATCTCACTATACATTAAAAAGATATAAGAGCATAAGGTTAAATATTAAATTTTTATACAATTTCTTTTTTGTTTTTGGTTGGGGTTTTTTTTTTTTTTTTTTAAATAATGTTACACTACATATAAATTATTATAAAATAATGCAATTATATTATTTAATAAAGTACAAAATAATCTGTTCTTCGACATTTAATAAATTTAAAATACAATTAATACGGTGGCTAGTTTTTTTTTTTTTTTTTTTTTTTTGCTTCAATAGCCCTTTACGTTAAAAAAACTGTATAAATTGTAAACATTTTTTATTTATTTTAATTTTATGTAATGATCTTTTATGCTATTTTATTAACTAATTACCTTATAATTTTAATGAATGTTGTATTTATAATTAATGCAATAGTTTTAAAATATTTGTACGCTCGTCAGAGCAGAACACAGTGCACGTTATATTCTCATATTATTTACGTTTATATTTACCTGTGTTTGTGTCAAATAAAGAATTTTGATCATTATACCGGGATGTGGGGAGCCCTATGTTCAGCAGACGACGCTTACGGATATGATGCTGATATTAGGACCCAATACTCACCGGGAAGGGTTTCCCGCAGTGATCACACAGATGCTCCGCGTTGTCTTTCTTGTGGACCACTTGCTTGTGCAAGTATAGCGACGTGTGGCTCTTGAATACCTGAACATGAATATATACAGTTAGTCGGTGAAGCACCCAAGGGTATACAGGGTGGCGCAAAATTTTGGGGCATTAAGGGTGGCTACCCTTTCTGTTATAGTAAGTGTGGAAGAGAAATGTAAAAATATACTTTCCTAAATCTAAATGGCTTTTCGACATGCGTCCAATATCTCTTAACTGACAAGATTTTAAAGGAAAAATAAACTAGTTTTTTTTTATTTTATTTAACTGGTATTCAGATATTGAAAGTCCAAGTTTGATATTTTTTGACATATTATCGGCTAATAAAATTATTGAATCATTTAGTTATTCCAAGAGAATTTTACAGCACATGACATTAAAATGAATTTTTAACACGCTTTTTATTATTAACTTCACCTGTAACTAACTAACTATGTAAGAAAATCTTGGAAATTAAATTTGACCCACTTCCTGGTTTCCGATTGAGCTGAAATTTTGCATACACGTTTAGTTTGGATGACTAAAGCGTGTTCTATAGTTTTTTTTAAACTATAATATTTTATTGAGAAAATAGTTAGATAGCAGGTATTGGTCGCATTCAGTCGATTTGTCATTAAGTTAACGCTTCCTGAAATGTTTGTCGACTGATCTGTTTAATTTGATTGGTCTAGTCATTACCCGCTAAACTATTTGTTGACTAATCTCTGTTCTGATTGGTTATAGCTACACAAAGCTACTGTAGGTGTTTACGCGGAATTAGCTGAATGAGCGAATGCAACGATAATTTTGGTTGGCACGAAAATATGTGTTGGATAAAAGAACCGCAAAGGAACAGGTAGCACAAAGAGGCAGTTCTTATGAGGGAAGGTGCACAATACCTTTGATTGCTTCTCTGATGAGGTGGGACGTCGCGACGTCTTCGGAACTGCAGCACAGTTTATCACAGCGAAAAACACGAAAGTTTTTATTGTTTTTATTACACGATCGCGGAGATGCGCGCGGTTACCGCCATGTCGATTTTTCGTGCTTTTTCCTTTTTCTTGCGGTAGAAGGCGCCACTTGTTTGGCGCGGACGCGATGTTGCGTTCTCGCTCACACATGCGCGAGCAAAGTACGTGCAGGAAGAGGAGGAAGATACAAGGATGCAATTGTACCAACCAAATATTATGTATTTATTACCATACTAATAATAATTGAATTCGCGCAGCCAGTAGGAAATTTAATCTAATTCTAAGAAATGTTTATATTTGTGTGTATTTGACTCTTATAAATGTTTACAATATGTGTGTATTTTTGTATTTTATCCATAAGAATTGGTAAATAAATGTTTTGTGTGACCCAGTAGAGTCACTACTTGTGCCCGTCAATGCGGGGATATAAATTGTACTTTTTTGTATAAGATGACTAGCTGACCCGGCGAACTTCATACCGCCAATAAAGGAACTGTGCACCTACCTAACTACCTACCCTACCTACCTACCTACCCCAGCCTATCTACCATACCTACCCTACCTACTATACCTACCCTACTCTACTCTCTGAACTCTCTCCCTCTAGCACCTATAATAGTACGCTTATTATAGGTGCTAGAGAGAGAGAGAGAGAGAGTTCAGAACTCAGTCCAGGGCTCATAAAGATATGCGCGTACTATAAATTACCTTTTGACATACTGAACAAGTATGGACGTAGTTCTTAAGATGTTCCCAGTCAACGTGGTCTTTTAGGCGTGTCTTGTTCGCGAAACGTTTACCGCAATCACTGCACATGTATCTAGGGAAAGAAAGAAAGAAGGAAATATAAGTTATTTTACGCGTAACGGACCATCCATAAAGTACGTCACACCTTAAGGGGGGGAGGGGGTCGACGAAGTGTGACATTATGTGACAAGGAGTGGGAGGGGGGGTCCTAAGTTATGTCACATAATTTTTTTTATTAAAAATTAAAAAAAAAAAATGGAAATAAAGCTAATTTCGGAATTGCTGTTTTAATTTAATAATTTCTAGATGTAAAATTGCATAATATGTGACGTCACACTAGGGAGGTCTCACAAATGTGATCAACTGTGACAAGGACGGGGGAGGGGTCAAAAAATCGTGAAATTAGTGTGACGTACTTTATGTGACGTCACGAAACTTAGGACCCCTCCCACCCCTTGTCACATAATGTCACACTTCGTCCACCCCCTCCCCTTAACGTGTGTTACTTTATGGATGGTCCCTTACCGGTCAAAGACATAGCCCTCGCCGTAGTCGGGTAAAAGAAGAGTAAACTTACTTGAAATCGTTTTCGCTGACATGTTTCCTGCTTATCTTCATGTGCTGCTTGTAGGTAGCAATGGATGAGAACGTTCGGTTGCAAGGTTCGCAGACTAAGTCGCCGTTAGCCCTAGAAATAATCCGTCCATTAATCACGTGAGGCATGAAGGGGGGGGGGGGGGGGGGGGTTTAGCAAAAAAAAAATTTTTTTTTTTGAAATCTGTTTTTACTTCTTTTTTTTAATTTATTTTATTTTTCTATTTTGAGTGGTATAAACAATACATAAAGATGCGATTACAGCAATCGCGAGTGATATGCTGTTATTCATTCAAGAGTTCCATTGTCTATCTCCGAAGGTCTTCATCAGAAGCCCAATTCTCGTAATTATTTTACACTTTGACTGAAAGTTGACCAAACTGAGATTATATTATGAATTGACAAAAAATCGGTATTCTACTAGTCTAAAAAGTTCAGTCCGATGTCAGTATGATTTGAATTCAATCTTCTTAGACTCATTTCAATCTCATTTTTGACGTTTATGTATGGAGTATCAATTTTATTATCTGTGTCAGTTTAAAATGTTAGCAGAATACCGATTTGCGTATAATACACTTTCGACCTAAGTACAATATAATTTCACGTTTGACGTTGTTTGTTAGAGTAGGAGAATACCATTTGTGACATTTATAACATTGGTAGTAGATCGGAACTATATTTTGAACATTTTTAATTACGAGAATTGGGCCTCAGATCTTCACCAAATTTAAATGGGACCACCTCGAGAGTATACCATTTCAAACAAAAAAATTTTTTTTTGGAGGAACACCATACCTCATTCCTCCACAAATTAAAATATGTATGTTACCTCGCCACGGAAAAAGCGCTTTCCATGAACAGGAGGCAAACTACGAAGTCTTATAGCAGGGCTGAAATTGAACTACCCAGACATTTCCAGTATGAGCTGACCTCGCATTGTATAGGCTTTTTGTACAATGAAAGGTCAGCTTATTCTGGAAATTTCTGGGCAGTTCAATTTCAGCCCTGCTATAAGACTTCGTAATAAGCCCGCAGGAGCCGTATTAGGATCTTGACAAGAACCCTCACTGGGCACTGCAAACTAAACAAGCACCTGCAAAAAATGGGCCTTAGTGACACCACAATTTGCAGATTCTGTCGCGAAGGATGAGACGCCCATACATATCCTATGCGAGTGTGACGTAGTACACCACACTAGAAGCCAGCACCTGGGAGGCCACCTAATCTCACCAGATGAGATTAAATCCCTCCACCCCAAGAATATAGTCAATTTTATTATTGACTTACGGCTAGAGGGAGTGCTGTAATAATACAAGAGGCATCACAATAGATCTTCGCAGGTCGCACTGACCAAGGGGCTTAGGCTGACATTCAGAGACATGACCTTAAGACGGGCGAAGACCGCTCTAAGCAAAGTCATCGCTAAGCGCATCTTCAAAATTCGTATTCAGAGACGCAGTGTAAGCTTAGCTAAGACTCTCTTCTCTATGGCCATTTTTAATAGCAAAATGTTTATCGGTAAGTTACGGTTTTTATGAAAATGTGTAAGCAGACGTATATAATAATTAAAACAGGATAGCAATATATACAAAGTGCAATTGGAGTGAGCGAAACAAAATATCTGAGACATAAACCTATTTAATTAAGTCATAAGGTTCGTCAGACTTGAAAATCTCAAATTGTCGAAATTAACTCCACCTTAGCCCGCTTGGCGGCGCTAGTGTCGTCTTAAGTAGTCAATATTCACTACTTGGCTTATCTTAGTTTACGTTAAGTTTAAGCCGTGTTCCGAACGTCTCTGAATACAAATATGAGCGCAAGCTGTTGATTTTGACAGATGGAAGCGTAAGTTCACGCTTAGACTCGTTTCTGTCGTCTCTGAATGTAAGCCTTAGTACCCTAACTTTACAATTAAATAAATAATACCTCGCCACGTGGCTTTTCAGGTGTCGAAGCAGGTTGCCGCGCCATTGAAACTTTTTATCACATTGAGGACAAGGAAACTTCTGTTTAGCATTGTTAATAGAACATTTGATCTGCTCCACCCTTTGCTGGTGGTTCTCTGGAGTCGAAGAGTCTTCGGGGACAGATTCTGTTAGTTTTCTGCAAGAAAAAACAGAAGTGGCTCATTGGTGTAGTGGTCAAGCGCGACAGGAGTAAGGTTCGATTCCCACCGTGAAAATCCCCCGACTCCAACTAGAAAAAGAGCTGTAACTTTTAACGACTGAACTGATTTTCATGAAACATAGCTAAGATGATACCCGATTAAACTAGCTTTCAATTACAAAAACCGCATTGAAATCGGTTCATCCATTTTGTAGCTACGATGGCACAGACAGACACACAGATAAATACTAACACCCTCATTTTTTGTCGGGGGTTAAAAAACTGTCCAGCAATTTATATTATTGTCCAGTTAGAAATTGTTAAAAATTAAAAAATTATTTATTGTACATAAGGAAAAAACACGATACAGAGCACATGTATACAGCACAGTGCAGAGCAACAGTGTTGGCGTGTTATTTCGTTAAACTTCGTTGCGTGCCGAAAAGAGCGAATTTATGTAGGTACTGTTTTTAACCCCCGACAAAAAAGAGGGGTGTTATAAGTTTGTAGTGTGTATCTGTGTAATCTGTATACCTATGTCTGTGGCAGCGTAGCTCGAAAACGGATGGACCGATTTCAAAGCAGTTTTTTTTTAAATTGAAAGCTAGTTTAATCGGGTATCATCTTAACTTTGTTTCATGAAAATCTGTTCCGTCGTTCAAAAGTTACAGCTCTTTTTCTAGTTGGAGTCGGGGGTTTTTGACGGTTAGGTTATATATAATGAAGCAGTTTCCGAGCATTTGCAGAAAAGCAATTTACTTACCTAAGTTTCAGTTGTATTTGATGCTTTGAACTTGTTTTCACATGCTTCTGCAGATTTGATGTGTTTGTGAACGATAACCTGTGAAGTGATATAATTCTTTGGCAAAGATCTACCCTGCAGTCCGAATTGCGCTAAAAGTGATAACATCGCGAATCCGACCAAAGTCACAAGTATTATTATTACTCAATAGCCCTTATATTTTGTGACTATTCAATTTGGTCGGATTCACGATTTTATCACTTTTATCGCAATTTTGACCGCAGGGTTTGTCATGCGCCGAATATCACGTATAGGGGCGCTTTCACCTCAAATATCCCGTTATTTGTGATCTCATGGTAGTTAGTGACCATGTCAGTTTAAAAGCTTATAATATACACGACAAACTGGGCGTAGAAATAAAAACTTTTTCTTTCTTGCTTTCACATAATATATAACATACAGGATAATTATGTTTTCATCTCACTAGCTCGGAAAGGCTTTCTTTATTCTTCGAAATCTGAGCGCAAAAGTCTATTTTATCCGCTAGCGTGGAAAAGTTATTTGAAATTCGAACGTGACGAACTATGGTGTAGAGCACAGACCGGGCCCCAAGTCTTGTAATCACGAGAGCATTCTGCCGCGAGTGAGGGGTTGGCGCGTTGGACAAGTGTACAGTGGTGAAGAAGAATAACTCAAATATAATTAGGCATCTAACATTTTCCTCGCTTTAGTGAGATGAAAAGTTGTGTGTTTCGCATGGCTGCAAAATTATTTGCGTCTCGTGCCTTTGAACCCCTCGCTAAGCTCAGGATTCTGTTTTTGAACCACGAGCGAATTCGCTTACTCGGTATTCAATACAAGCACTCGCACCAAATAACAACTTTGCAGACTTGCATAACAAATAGGTAACTATGTAGTGCGCATAATTTGTAGTGATTCAGTCTCTGTTCCTAAATGCAACCGCAGTATTGGGATAAACTTTAAAATAAAACGAAAATTAGACTTAGTATGGGGGACACGCATAATTTACTAGCGCAAGCCATACAAAATCATTTTTTTATTTTGTTTTGGAGTGAATTTTAGTACTGCTGTTGCATTTGGGAACGGACACTGAATCACTCTGCAAATTATGCGCACTACATAAAAAGATATCCTGTATTCTATTGAAGAATTATAAAAAACACAATTGATCTAATTTATAACATAAATATGACATTTTTTTATTATTTTAAAATTATTATTCAATTTTTTTACATTTTATTGAATTGATAACTGTCTGTGTATCTATTTAACTTGTTCAATTTAAAAAAATAATAATTTTTAGCATTCAAATAAGTACAATGTAAAAAGATTTTTGAAAGTGATTTTTTTATTTTTTAATATTTTTTTATATTCTATTCTTTAAGATCATATTATAGTGATTAAAAAATTCTCCTGATTTGAAATGTATCTCCAAAACTTTAATAAGATACTGTACCATCTTATAATACCTACATTTTAAGCAAATAAATCTATTCTATTCTAAATTGTTCAATTTTGTTTATTTATTTAATCAACTTTACATGGACAGCATTACAGTAAATACCAATACGTTGAACAGTTAAAAAAAAAAGGTTATTATGTAATAAAAAAGGTAGAAACAAAAAATAACGACAATATTACAGTGTGAATTTTTGACAGATAAAACTGATGGGTGATTCCACAGTCCGATTTCTTCGTTATGACCTTTTATTATTTTGGATGTTCTAGTGTTAATATGTTAGTATATTTGGATAATATAACATAATTTGTACGCCTATCAAGGCAAAAACATAGTGATACCAAATTAGCTATAAATTTACACCATGTCTGTACATAACACCTATGTTTTACAAATAAATAAATTTGAATTTGTCAGTAATTGAATTCAATGAATATATGACTATGACTAATAATGTTTACCTGCAAGGCTCACAATATGGCTTCCGCTTCTGCCCGGTCTCTATCCTGTGTGTTTCGACATGTTTCCTCAGCGACGCTTTCCACCTAAAGCTTTTGTCGCAGAACTCACAGGGAAAGTCCGCTGGAGACTGCTTTATACTGCAATAAACAACAAAAAATAAAATTTTAAAAAAGCTAAAACCCTTATAACTACGGAAGAGAAAAAACAATTAAAAATATATATATAAATAAATTATACACATTTTACAATCAAGGTAATCTTTTTTTTTTTCTATATACAAGATATTTATCATTATGAAGAAATATACAGGTAATGAAAAAGTCGCTAAAACCGTTTTTAGGGTCTATGTCTTAAAAATAAACCGGTAAAGACCTCAAATATCCGCTAGATCTAGCGACAAAGTCGCTAAAACGGCAACACTGCGAAACACGACGACGGCGACGCGGGGAATCCCCCGCTATTGACGTTAAGTGGCGCGTGTTCCGATACACGCAGTCAATGGATGCGACAAATATTTTCGATTGTACTTATCAAAGATAATTATAAACCTATATTTATCTTGATAATTATCAAAGATAATTCAATCAATAATAATTATCAATTCGAACCCTGCAAAACATCCACGATGTCGTCATTTTCCCGCTAAATATTGTTATTAATTACCTGTTATCTTCGGCGCCATCTGCATCGTCTGTGGTGACTCCATTTTGATGTTGATTATCTTGTACATCAATCTCTATCGATGGACTGTGGACATAAGATTTAGTTGTCAAAGGATATTGCCAATCTCATTATGAGATTTGGTCGAAATGCAGCCAATAAATAAAACTATCTGCATTTGGTCGCTAATGTCGACTTATATCTGAAGCCCAATTCTCGTAATTAATTTACACTATGACTGAAAGTTGACCGACTGAGATTATATTATGAATTGACAAAAAATCGGTATTCTACTCCTCTTAAAGTTCAGTCTGATTTCTGTATGATTTGAATTCAATCTTCTTACAGACTCATTTCAATCTCATTTTTGACGTTTATGTATGGAGAATACCAATTTTATCTGTGTCGGTTCAAAATGTTAGCAGAATACCGATTTAGATTCAATCAACTATCGACGTCATTACAATATAATTTCACGTTTGACGTTGTTTGTTAATGTAAGAGAATACCATTTGTGATATTTATTAAAGGTATTGATGCTAGATCGGAATTATATTTTGAATGATTTTAATTAGGAGTTTTGAGCTTCTAGAAAACAAACCGCATTAAAATCGGCCCTAGGATACCCCTCCAATAATATCTTAAAACTTATAAATTAGTACTGATTAAAAAATATTGTAATTATTAAATTACTAGGAATTTTTACAAATCTCGGCTTTTGCTATATTACAGCAACTCAGATTATTATTATCCGTCATTTAACTAAATTACTAGAGATATAGCCAAATGTCAGATTTTGCTATAGGTACAGGATAATTTTTTATTTAGTGCGCAAAATTTGCAGTGATTCAGTGTCCGTTCCCGAATGCAACCGCAGTACTAAAATTCACACCAAAACAAAATAAAAATTGATTTTGCTTGCACTAGTTAATTATGCGTGACCCATACTAAGTCGAATTTTCGTTTTGTTTTAAAGTGAATCCCAATACTGCGGTTGCATTTAGGAACAGAGACTGAATCACTTTACAAATTATGCGCACTACACAAAAAATATCCTGTATTACGCACAGTAATTTAACTAAATTACTAGGGATTTAGCCAAATCCCGGCCTTTGGAACGTACCCATGATAGTGAGCCATCTCATAATGCTTCATAACGCCTCTCTTACTGCTAAACCTGTCTTTACAAGCGGCGCACTGATACCGACGACTGTGCTTATTTGTATGATAGTTGTATGAAACTTCCGTCGCGAAAGAACACTCACACACACTGCATTTGAAGTTGGATGAGTTCTGTAAAATAATCATTTATATTTTATACAACACCTAGCCGTTTCCCCCGATTACACCCGCGCGTTTTTTTCTAATCAGCATCGATCAATGCTGATGCTGATGTTGAAAATGATGCTGAAGTTCCGCGGATGCTGATGTTCGCAACAATCCTGATTATTAGACTAAAATTAATTAAATAACTTACCAGTACATGCTTAATGCTAATATGGTCTTTTAAATCTTCCGCATTTGGAAAAGATAAAATACACTTCTCACACCTAAACATAGCGTTGACATAATCTTCTTTTAACATAGCTTTCTTTCTTTCCTCGTCCAAATCTTCTGCACTCAACTCAACTTCTTTAAAAATCTCCACCTTTTTCCGCTTTCTCTTCTTCTTTTTAACTCTCCTTAAAATTTTCTTTTTTGGAGTAATTTGTATTAATTTTTCATTGTCAGAGTTCGTGTCGACTATGGTATTGTCATATTCTTCTTTGATAGATGTTTCTGGAGATATTGACGTCTGGTTTTCACGTTTAATTATTTCGAATGTGTCAGATGTATTTGGTTCATGTTGGAAGTTCTGAATATCTAGGTTGTGGAGTTTGTGTAATGATAATCTTGGTTGTCCTAGGAGTTTTGTTATGTTGGTATTCTGTAATGTAGAGAACAGTGTTAATAAAAAATAAATCCAGCACATTACTGTCCCACTGCTGGGCACGGGTCTCTTCTCAAAATGAGAAGGGTTTGTCTCATGTCTCTGTGACAAATTTGACGGTCGGCGCAATGGCTAAGCGATTAGCTTTCTGCGCTACGTGCCGCGGGTTCGATCCCCGCACCGAACAAATATTTGTATGATCTACACATAGTTGTTTCGGGTCTGGTTGTGTGTGCATGTGACTTGTATGTTTGTAAACTGTACCCTCAATACAGGACAAACCCTAGTAAGGGACAAGGACAAAAAAAAAAGTAGAAAAAAAAATGTTTTCTTTTTTTTCTTACCTGTTTCAAATATTCCTTGAATACACAGTATGAAGTTTTGACTTTCTGCTTGAACTTAGTGAACCTGTCGACTTGAGCATCACATTCCCAACATAACCACAACGGCATTGTGTCCGGTTGGGATATCTGCAGAAAACAATCACTTTTCAAAATTTATCAATCAACAATCTCAATCGATTCACATTTTCACCTCAATTCAATTTATTTTATCTGCATAATATGGGTACAAAATAATGGTGTTCTAATGTATAATTAATCAATTATAATCATCGCCAATATGGCTCACACCTAGAGAATTCGATCCCAGCCTTAATTTCTAATCCCGGGATCTTGGGATTGTACGCAGTCAATCCCGGGATTTTAGATTGCAAACAAAAAATTACATAAGGTGTATAAAAATCTGCTTTTTATTGACAATGTAAATTAATGTCCATAATGTAATCAAACGGAAAAAGTAAAGTAAAAATTCTACAAAAAAAGGGGTATTATAAGTTTGTAGTGTGTAGCTGTGTATCTGTGGATGTGTGTATCTGTCTGTGGCATCGTAGCTCGAAAACGGATGGACCGATTACAATGCAGTTTTTAATTGAAAGCTAGTTTAATCGGGATCATATTCTTAGCTATGTTTCATGAAATAAATAACAATTTTCTTTTGAAATTATCAGTACATTTGTACTTGATATCTTTACTTATTTTCTTTGTCATGTGTATGTGTGTACGTAAATAATAAATAAATATATTAAAATAAATAAAGTATTATTAAAGCAGCTTTTCCTTTCTCCTACCAAACCATGCTGTGCCCGACAGGGTCCATAATTGATACATAGATTAAGCCTACCATCTGTTTTAACTTTACATTATGGAATGCAATAAAGATTTGATTTAATTAGTTAGATTTGGTTTAATATTATGATATTAAAATAATAATCATCAATAATTTAAATATAATATTTAATTGTAATCTGAAACCTAGTTTTGCTAGAAGGTGGGTAGTATCTTTTTGTTTAACTGTTCTAAATACTCAAAGGTAACTACCTACATCTAAATTGGGAAACTTTAATGGTAGCTGTATGTAAGCACTTAAATAAATTAAAAAATCTACCTTTTCTGCGCCAACTCTTGTTTAAGGCTGCTAGCAACAGTAGCAACCAACTTACGGCAAATTTAACATTATGTATAAAAAGCTCAGTGATTTTATGTCGTTAGAAATATATAATTGAGGTAAACTTACAGGTATTTCATTTATAATTTGCAAAAAAGATTGTTTCTTCCAAAATTCTACAATGAGTACCATTTTCCTGCCAAAACAGAGGCAACCGCAGCACAGAGTATTGTCATCGAAATCCATGTTGATTAGGTTGATTTAATATCACAAACTATCGCATACTTCATTCAGAAATTGTAAATAAATAATAAAAAAGTAATCATTTGTTTTGCGCGAAAGGTATGCTGGGTACGGCCATTATTCTATAAATGTCAAATACGTTTTGTTATTTGTTTACTAGACGCGTGACAACATAAGTTTTCAACTCTTGCGCCCAGAAATACAGATTTAAGCACATAAATAATTGATGCGTTATAATTTCATGTCAGAATTTAATAAGTACATAGTATTATTTATGGCACATTTAAATATTCAGCGTGACTATTAATTTCGTTATATGCGTGAACAAAACGTTTCAATAACATACGTTTCATTACACGAAAGGTTGTTACTTGTTACGTGTCATGCCTCCCTCCTAAAACAATCAGTTTAATGGAAATGTATTTTTAAAACAACATTTAACGTCTATAAATAGCTACTAGACAAATATAAAATATTAAATAACACATCATTCATGAATACAAAATATTATTGAATAAAAATATTTTAATAAACATACAGTATAAGTCATATCGAAACGGAACGTTGGTTGTTGGATTTTAACCTACTATGGAAAGTCTGACGAGAATTGGTTTCCGAAAGTTAATTTCATAAATAAACAGCACAATGTTATCATTTATGCATTGTAACTTGCAAGAATATATGGTAGAACAAAATATTAGCCAAATGAGTAAAGTGTGCGTATGTTGCACTTCCCAGAATGGTGTTTTGGTGAACATCAATACTTGTAAACATACGGAGTTTTTGAAGAATAACTTAAAATTTAAGGTGAGTTATACCTAATAAAATCTCCTCAACAGATTTTAACGGAATTTAGATTAGTTAAACTTATTTTTAGTAATGAATTCATTGATAGGTATAGGAATGACATTCCGAATTGGCATCCTAAAGTTGTAAGATGGCCGACGTTATACCGGCTAGGAACAAGCATACCAATGGAAGTAGCATATTTTAGACGAAATTTTAACACCGGTTTGACTTCTCGCTCTAAGAGATTATGACATAAGAAAAAAAGAGATGAATATATTTCCTCCGGTTACATTTTAATACAAATGTGGCCAGTGTGATATATTTCCAATAGTTATTGTATATATCCAAACTAGAGATGGGAATTTACTTATCGATATTATGATTTTAAAATAGTGAGCAATTTGTTCAACATCTTAACCCAGATATTGCTGAAACCTCAGAATTGCTCCGATCTTTATGTAATTTATAATATGATTTATATTTGATCTATTGTAAATAGGAAAAATATTTTAAAAAATCTTACTCTTATGGGAAAGTCGGAAAATGGTGTTCGTTATAACAAACGCTAGCAAAATGCACTACTATGAAGTGGTCCAACAATGTTGAATTTCAGTTGGATTTATGCTGGCAATTTATATAATTTTACAGGGTTGTTGTTACTTTATTGAAATATCTATAAATAAAACAAGAATATAGCTTTTGCATCGGAAATTTATTAGAGAAAACACTGAGTACACGGGAAATATGAAAGGAAAATATGTTGACAAGCCACATGTTTATATCAAATTATGATAAAGTTCAAAGCAATAATTAGGGTGAAGGGTAACATGTTACACAGATTTATTTATTTATTCAACTTCACATGGACAACATTACAGTGAATACCAATACGTTGCACAGTAAAAACAAATTAACGTAATTATGTAAAAAAGCAATAAAAAAAAAAAAGGTAGGAACAAAAATAACGATAATTACAGTAAACAATAGGATACAAAAAAATTAACAGATATCACCATTTAGATAGGCAACTACTCTACTCATCTCTTATCCATCTCCTCACAGAATCTCAAACATTCACGACACACATCTATCCATCCCATCGCAAACAAATCACACTCTGGCGATGATGTCAGAAGGGCATTCAGCATTGTAAGTGCACGAACTAGTGGAGAGTTCGCGTGCGACACAGTGCGTGCCTCTGGCACTGCCAGTAATCGGTGGCGTCGTGGTTTTAAATTATATTTAGGCACAATAGGGACAAAAAGTCTCACCAGCACCATCACCGGACGAGCCAGATGATGATGATGGTGTACATGTTATGCAAAAAACATGCATTTTAGTGGCAGCTAGCACAGAGAAGTTGGTTAGATCTATGCTTTATCATATGTCCAATTATCATTACGAGGACTTTGAGTAGTGCCCATTCATGTCTTTTCAGGTTTCTTAACCATTTCTCCTTTAACTCTGGATCTTTTGGAAACCTAGAAATGAACAATATGTGTGTTAATAATTTTTATTTTGGTTAATAATTTAATTGTTTGACTGTAAGATACAGGAAAATTCTATTAGTCTATAAACAGAATCTTTTTAAAATTATTTGGAGGGACCTGCGATTACATAAATGAGTTATTTCTGTAAGTTGTTTGAAAAAGTATAATAATTTAGTCGAAATATACCATTGATGCGTTCAAAAATATAATATAAATATTAAGAATTTTTGTTGCTAATCAAATATATCATCCAATGCTGAACATGAGCTTCTTCTTACAAATTAACAATTTGTATTTATTTGATTAAAACAAGGGTAAATCCATGTTTTAACAACAAATTTATAACCCAACAATACATCGATAAAATCGAACTATCGACAACAGTGTACGTAACTAGGTGCCATCAAAATAGTATATCAAATGTCATTTTCTCATAGGTTACTACGATTTAGGCGAATTATAAAAATATTATGATAATAATCTCTAAAAGACTTTATCGAACCGTTATAATATTGTATTTACTTTATCCCTACAGCAAAATTGACAACAAACTACAAGTAAAAACTTAAATAATCAAATCAATACTTACCGATGGAAAGATGTCCTATTGTTGCTTTCACTTAATACGCCCATTCGGCCTTTGCAACCAAGGGCTACACAAGCCATGTTAAATTAGGAAATCGAATTTATATTATATTCCGCACAATAAAGCACTGAAACTTAGCAAATTGCAATTATCGTGAACCTGAAGTGGTAGCCGCGCGGATACCAAGCCGACTCAACAACTGACACTTTGTCTTTCAAGATGACGTTGAAGTTATGTTGCTGTCACTTTCTTTTACAGAGAAAATTGTCATAAGATAAAACGAAAAGTATGGCAGTTATTTCTTCGTTTTAAAAATAATACTTCCATTGGTATGCTTGTTCCTAGTATACCGGTTATACCCAGCTAGGAACAAGCATACTTGTTCCTAGATACCCAGTTATACCTATATTTTTAGAAATACAGTATCGCATCCCTCTTTTTCGTGTAGTAAAAATTTGGTCTGTAAGTATTTAAATACAGGATATTTTTAGCCGACTGCGCGACGCAAAGGAGGGTTATTTTTCTGTAGTGCGCAAAATTTGCAGTAAGTACCTAGTTAGAGTTACCAACTAAAATTCACACCAAAACAAAATAAAAAATTGATTTTGTATGGCTTGCGCTAGTAAATTACACGTGTTCCCCGTGTCCCCCATACTAAGTCCAATTTTCGTTGTGTTTTAAAGTTTTATTTTTCCTAAATCCCAATACTGCGATTGCATTTAGGAAATCACTCTGTATACAAATTATGCGCACTACATAAAAAATATCCTGTATTTAAATACTTAGGTACAGACCAAATTTTTTAAAGCCTAAAAAGTTACGGTCTTGCCTTGGTCATCATGCAACACCATTTTTATCACGGGATCAACCTCGAAATCGAAGGAAAAAAATCGACTGCTCCATATATTTTGACCCTGGCGTATTCTCGTTTCCTTCAAGATCATCTCGAGATCGAGTTATTTGTACTTCGAGCGCTTTTTCGACTATAAAATCTCGCAAATCGCAATTAATTACTTTAATCTTGTATTACACTCAGCACTTGAAGTTTTTTTTTTTTTTTTTTTTTTAGCGTGGTAAAATAATTAGATTTATGCTAAGAATACGATAAGCTCCAAAATGTATGTACCGATTTCAATGATTTTAATTGAAAGTTAGTTTAATCATGTATCATCTTAGCTATGTTTCATGAAAATCTATTCAGCCGTTCAAAAGTTACAGCTCTTTTTCTAGTTGGAGTCGGGGGTTTTTGACGGTTAGGTTAGGTTTAATCTGGTGATAGTATCAATCCTCTTTTGTATGGAACAACTTCTTTTTCTCGATATCCGAGATGGTCCCATAGGTAAAAGTCGTGAAGAATGATAACCCAGAGGACGGCCTTAATTTTTTTCTAGTGAAAAATTAGGGATGTATTTTAAAAGATTGTTTCGTTTTAGATGGATTTAAAAAATATGTACATATGTAACATATGTCATAACATGTTGAAGAAGATAGAAATATTCAAGCAACAAGTGGAAGAAAGTGTTGCTATGCTCATGGATCAGGTAAGGAACGCAGGCGCACTAGGCGTGGGCAGTGTATCACTTTTGCGATTGAAACAATTGCATCTGGCTCACTGACATGATCCAAAACATTATTAAGTTTAATTTGTATCATTTGGCTCAAAGGATATAAAATGCAGAATGAACTAACGACATGCAAAAAACGACCTTATAGTATTAAAATATGTAAGTGCCCTAGTGGTAATTTTTACGTGCATGGATAACGACAACGAAAAACTGAGAGTATGAGTGATAAGTCTCATTTGGTATCTCTTTCTGACTTGTATAGATTGTAATATGTCACCCGCTCACTCGCGACTCGCGAATCAGTAGTAAAGTAACTCTGTGTGTCTGAGGCTGACATTCAGAGACGACAGAAACGAGTCACGTAAGTTCACGCTTAGACTCGTTTCTGTCGTCTCTGAATGTCAGCCTTAGTAACTTCCTAATCAAGCCGATAATTTTCAGACACCCATTTTAAAAATAAACAAACTCCACAACTTCCAACGATGCTCCATTAAAATAAAAATAGACGGCACACCGAAACAGGACTCATACTCCGAAATTAAGCCTGAACCGATCGAAGTCGCGCCAGATTTTGAAACAGACGTTAAAGTCGAGCACGACTCCGACTTCGAAGCCGAAGTTCCTTTATCGACTTTGAAGAAGAAGAAGTCGCAACATGAGGATAAGTATGACGGAAAGATTAAGGTGGTTGTTCTCAGTAAAATGGAGTTGAAAGAGGAAAGAGAGAATATGGCAAAGAAAGAAGGATATTTGAAACTCCCTTTTAAGTGTGAGGATTGTATTATTGGATTCGATCATGAGATGAATTTGAAAACTCATCTTGAGACAAGACATAAGAAGGTAAGAGACTACTAGGGCCTAGTAGCGGTGAGGCGTATTTATCGACACAGTTATGTGGCATCGTACCTCCGAAACGGATGGACCGATTTCAATGCAGTTTTTTTGAATGAAAGCTAGTTTATTTGGGTATCATCTTAGCTATGTCTCATGAAAATCTGTTCAGCCGTTCAAAAGTTACAGCTCTTTTTTTAGTTGGAATCGGGGGTTTTTGACGGTTAGGTTATAACATAAATCCTTCGAGCTTTTGACTTGATATGTCTTTTTTTTTCAGAAAAGAAATGGTTTACAATGTGACGTCTGCAAATCAGAATTGGGCACTCAATTGTCTTATAATGAACATATCAAAAGGCATGTTAGGCGGTAAGAACACCTCTCTTTTAACCGACTACGACATTCTAATGGGTGGAGCAATCTGTTCCCGTACCTGCACTGAAAAAACTTAACGGCTACAAATTAACAAGTTATTACTATTTTCAACTAAGTACTTCGTCATCGGCGTGGATGGTGAAATTTTTATTAAAAACAAAATAATATTGCAGACTTATTCGCCAAATGACTGTGACGGACGAAGTTATCGGCAAAACGCGCTATTTAAATTATGGTCATATAAAAATGATATTTTATTGAATTTGCGTAAACAAATACGTCGAAATATACCAATAAGCATATATTTAGACATTTCTAGTGTTTAGTTTACTAGTATAAGTATGCATTGTATCTAAAACAACCGTATCCGTCCGACCATCCACGCCGATGACGCCGAAGCCGGCATCGGCGCACACGTTTATCCGATTACATCCAGATACGCCATGATTAGACCAATAATTTGTTTAATTCAGTTACTTGCAACAACAGTCAAAAACCACTTTGATACATAATACATTTTTCAAAAATTAAACGATATACGATTCAATTGAATCGTATATCGATTAATAAAAAAAAAAAAAAAAAAAAAAAAAAAAAAATTGGTGTCCTGTGTTCCATGAAATTTCATGGAACACACGACACCAATTTTTAACCGACTTCCAAAAAAGGAGGAGGTTCTCAATTCGACGCGTATGTATTATTGTTTTAAATTATTCTATTCGGGGCCTATAATTCTTCAATGCACCTAGGTTGGCAGTGGCCCCGACTTCAGAAGCTGTTAATTTTTTTAAGAAAATTATTTTCAACTTTTTAGTTTTTTTTTTAAGTCGGTTTTTACTTTTTTTTCTAATAAGTTTATGAATGCGTTGATGTGGTTCTTAGATTGGAGTGCGCGATTTGTGGAAGAAGGTACAACCATGTACGATCAGCTATACAACATTACGAGGAACAACATGCAGCCGGCGCAGGGTTACAGCAAGGGTACACTTGCAAGGAGTGCGGGTTCACTACTGTGTGAGTCACTTAATATATCAGCATTAGTAGCGTGCACTCCTTATAGACAAAAAGGCACTGCCTACCCTAATTAATTAAGTACAAACATTAATGTCTCTAATCTTTATATTAACTAGCTGACCCGGCGAACTTCGTAGCGCCAATAAATGAACTGTGCACCTACCTACCTATCTACCCCCTTTACTTACCTACTACCTACCCTACCTATCTACCTACCCTAGCCTATCTACCATACCTACCCTATCTACTAAACCTACCCTACCTGTACCTACCTACCCTACCTACCTGCGTACCCTAGCCTATTTACCATACCTACCCTAGTCTTTACCCTATCTACTATACCTACCATACCTACCTTCTCCTTACAATTATAACAAACGCAACAAAAAAAGAATTAGGGAAATTGGTCCAGCCGTTCACGCGTGACCAAGAGAAATAGGGATTCATTTTTAACACGCTTTTATTAGCTTCACCTGTAACTAACTAACTATGTATGAAAATCTTGGAAGTTAAATTTGACCCACTTCCCGGTTTCCGATTGAGTTGAAATTTTGCATACACGTTCAGTTTGAATGACTGAAGCGTGTTCTATAGTTTTTTTAAACTTATTTTTATACTTATTATTATATAATCATCATCGTCATAAAATTACGTGAATTAGCCCTTAGGTTACTAGATAACATTGTTCCAGTTCCAACCGCATCTACCGCTACCACAAGGACAAACATAAGCAGAAGAAGCAGTGTAACATATGCGGCAACAGTTTCGTTAATGCCAACGGCCTCAAAGTTCATATGTAGTAAGTACTCAAATATATATAATTATGATCTACCAAAGACCAAGTTGTTTCGGGTTTGGGTGTGCATGTAAGATTAGGGACCATCCATAAAGTACGTCACACGTTAAGGGAGAGGAGGGGGGGAGGGAGTCAACGAAGTGTGACATTATGTGACAAGGGGTGAGAGGGGTCCTAAGTTTCGTGACGTCACATTTCAAAATCATGTTAAAAAATAATTTAAATGGAAATATAGTTGTATTTGTCACTCTAATTTCGTGATTTTTTGACCCCTCCCCCGTCCATGTCACAGTTGAACACATTTGTGAGACCCTCTCTATTGTGATGTCACATATTTTGCAATTTTACATCTAGAAATTATTAAATTAAAACAGCAGTTCCGAAATTAGTTTTATTTTCATTTAAATTATTTTTTTAAATATTATAAATAGATAGAGTTCGATATATTTTTATGTTTTTCGTTATTAGTTCAAATTTGGCATTTTAACACTTAGATGTATTCGATTTTGAAACGTGACGTTACGAAACTTAGGACCTTCGATTTTGAAACATGTGACGTCACGAAACTTAGGACCCCTCCCACCCCTTGTCACATAATGTCACACTTCGCCGACCCCCTCCCCCCTTAACGAGTGACGTTGTTTATGGATGGTCCCTTATATCATTAGTGTAGTCACGGATATCGAGTGTAGTAGACAAATAAAGTCGTAACTTCAACTCATAAACGTAACTTAAGGTGTTAATTACCGTCTTTTATCACAGCACGGTGCACCAGCAATCGTCTCGACAGTACAAGTGCGATAAATGTGACAAGACATATCGCGCCAGGTCCGGACTAATAACGCACTCGCGCTCAGCTCACGGGATCGAGTCGCGCGCGTTCTGCGTACTGTGCAGGACATATTTCCGCTCGGAACAGGGCTTGTTGCACCATTTATCGACACATTCTAAGCATATTAGCGAGAGTGATAAACGGTAAGTGTTTAAAACTGTATACAATGGCTATGTTCATAATTCATTTTTCAGTGTGAAAGTCACTCGTGCGAATGTCGCTCGGTCATCGGGAATTATTGAACGGCGTGTCTACCGCGTAACTAAAATGGTAATGAACATCGTAACTTAACTTGTAATCGTAAAATAACTTGTAAAAAAATTATCAATCATGAAGTTGGGACTCCTGTTTTCATGATCTGTATTTTTTTTACAAGGTAGCTCATAGTTTAGTCTTTCACGATCGTATTGAAGTTTATTACCAGTGTCGATGTTCATTACCATTTAAGTTACGCGGTAGACCCGCGGCTTCGCGCGATCCACAGCTGCGTTACGCGAGTGACCAATCGAACGACCCCAAAATATCCAAAAAATAACACATGAAGCACAAATAACAATAAAATAAAATACATTGTTTAAAATTTAAATAAAAATTAAATCTATTATTTACCTATTATAACCCATTTATTAATAATTATAAGTATTTACTGATTAATAATGACTAAAAAACATCTCGTCTTCGATATTTTAACAAAATACAATGACAAAATCATCAATGATTTTTCTCTACCTTTTACCAATGACATTTTACAAATAGACTTGTTGCCCGCGCTCTATATTGGCAAGATAAATGCAAGGTAAATGCCCTGCACTGCCCTGCATGCCGCAGCTAATGCCACGTAACTAAACGTCTATATTCATCTTTTTCTAACAACCGACATGGCGTATGGTGGCTTTCATTTTCTTTCCCTTTCTTCGCGCACTTTATAATTATATGTACTGCTATGTAGCTATAGTAAAGATTACGCCATTTTCTAGTGCATTAATGTTGGTGTATGGCCCGTCTATTTGTAAAATGTTATTGACCTTCTTCTTCGACTTTTTACCGCATTCACGCATTGCATTTTGTCATCTTGTCATTGTCATGTCACAGCCGAAGCCGAAGTTCACGTTCATTCAGTCATGGCATGGTCTTTTCAGTCATTATCCATGATGATTGATCTGCGGGTAGCTATGTAACTACGAGCTCCTCTCAATCAAAAAATACACATTCGAATTGATAATTTCCTCCTTTTTTGGAAGTCGGTTAACAATAGAGTTCCCTGAAACTGTACGTAGTTTATATTATAGGTTTATCTGCAACGAATGCGGCGCCAAGTTTGTTAAGAAGTGCAGCCTACAGGTGCATATCAACTGGGAGCATCTCAAGATTGATACACATCGCTGTACTAAGTGTACCAAGGTGAGGACCCATCATCTACCTAGTCTTGTCCTTACTTTGTGGTGTCAGCTCCCAGTCTAACCAGATGCGGCAGATATCAGGCCCAATTCTCGTAATTAAAAATGTTCAAAATATAGTTCCGATCTACTACCAATGTCATAAATGTCACAAATGGTATTCTCCTACCTCCTACCCGTACAAACAACGTCAAACGTGAAATTAAATTGTAATAAGGTCGAAAGTTGATTAAACGCAAATCGGTATTCTGCTAACATTTTGTACCGAAACCAAGAACCTACCGACACAGATAATAAAATTGATATTCTCGTCTAAGGTTCTTGTTCTCGTCCATACATAAACGTCAAAAGTGAGATTGAAATGAGTCTGTAAGAAGATTTTATTTATTATTTTTATTTATTTATAGGTACTTCAACGACTTATCCACTAACAGACATTAAATTATAATGTATTAACAAGGTTCCCGCAGGGTAATCACGATACACACTCGCAATCGGAAGCGATTCAATTTTGACAGTCCAACAAACTACATTGCGCGGTATGCTTTTAAAACCACTACGCCCTACAATTTGAGCAACGCAATGAACACTGTTGTAGTGTCAAAATTGAGTCGATTCCGATTACGAGCGTGCATCGTGATTAGGTAGCAGATTATGGTGAATTTGTCACTTATAGAAGTACACAGCACTTATAGAAATTAGAAAATAAATTTATATAGGTAATACAATATTTAAGAAAGAGAGAAAAAATAAAAGGAACGTTAAATGTTAAACGTAGGGATTGTTAGCGAGTACAAAACCAATCACTGCACAATGATCATTTTGTTGGTGGTACTTGAAGTCGCTTTTGTTATGCATGTGATTCCTCAGTAAGTGTTCGAAGATTTTTGCGAAATTGGGGAAATGTGTCCGAAAGAATATCGATGTTAATGTTGCAGGTGCATAGATTGAATTCAAATCATACTGACATCGGACTGAACTTTAAGAGTAGTAGAATACCGATTTTTTGTCAATTCATAATTTTTAATCTCAGTTTGGTCAACTTTCAGTCATAGTGTAATTTAATTACGAGAATTGGGCTTCAGTATTGTACCTACACGGAGCGACTGCCATCAGGGCCCTAAATTCTGCTATTTGAATCGTATCTCAATCGTGTTAGAATGGTTTCGTAATTGTTGATTTTTACAATGTCGTTCAACCGATTTTGACTTTTATTACGTAGGTAATAGTAGTCAAAATCTATAGAACGACCCTTAATAATTGGCAAATAACCGACTTTTACTTCTATTACCTACGCAATAGAAGTCAAAATAGGTTGAACGATACTGCAAGAACCAACAGTTATTCGACTATTGAAATAGCAGAATTATAGGGCCCTGACCTGCTTCAGATGTCTTGATATAAAATTATACGATTTCTAACCGAAATTATTATTCGGTGTAAGTATTATTCTAAGTAAATATTAATAAGTAAGTATTATTCGGTAAGTATTATTCTAACCGAAATTGTTATTCCTTCATGTCAATGTTCTATGTTCTGCTGCAGGTGTTCAAGAGCGGTCCAGCTCTGAATCGCCACATCAACTACGTGCATCTTATGAAGAGGCCGCCGCGCAACAAGATCTGTGACTACTGCGGGCGAGCGTTCACTGTAAGTACACCAATAATAGCAGGCGTCGATACAGGGGGTCTACCGCGTAACTAAAATGGTAATGAACATCGACTCTGGTAATAAACATCAATACGATCGTGAGAGACTAAACTTTGAGGTACCTTGTACAACTTTTACCGATGATAAAGTTGGGACTCCTATCTTCATGATCGGCAATTTTTTTACAAAGTAGCTCATAGTATGTTCTCTCACGATCGTATTGAAGTTTATTATTACCATTTTGGTTACACGGTAGACCCGCAGAACTTCGATAAGGGGGGGGGATAATTTTTTGTGTGAATTTACCTACCTTCCAGAAAATTCGTTCTAAACGAAAAAATTGATGAACTTTTATTTGTATCTGATGTATTTGACTAATTACGTAAACCGGATAATGTTCCGTTACTTGATTTTTGTATGGAGATAAAACAAGCGCCCCTACACACTGCTCCTGAAGCAACTTCAAGTTGATCTAAAATGGCAACGTAAACTGAATGTCTCCAAGTGTTTGTAATGTCTTTCTGATGAAATATCACTTTGAATTAAAATCCTAGCTGATTTCGTTTTGAAAATATCTCAATTTTTGCATTTTCACGTGATTGAACCAACTTGTGCATTAGATAGCGCAATATATTCATGTATAAAAGTGTTTATATATGGATGTATGTATATATATATATATTATACCTACGTGTGTGGGGGTGTGTGTGTGTAAAATATTGAGAATTGGGATATTGTTTCCACACCATCTATTGAGATGAATATCGCGACGCGTTTTTAAAGTGGTATCTCCTGTAGGCCTATTCCACTATCCCGTCCCGTCTACGTAAATTAGTCCCAATTTACGTATAAAAGTGATTACGTAATTTATGGACAGCCTTTAAGAAATATACACCAATACCAATAATATATACCAGGAAGGCATTTTTTCCGCAAAATATCGCAAGTATTACGCTAGAAAGTGAGGTACAGCCGCGATACTGGTCGGTGCGTGCTGGGCATTTACTTTGATTTAATCTTGCCAATATAGAGAGCTGCCAACGCGCCTATTTGTAAAATGTCATTGGTTATAAATGTGTTTGGTCGGAGTAAGGGGGGGCAATTGCACCCATTGTATCCGGGCCTGAATATGCGTAAGTGGCGTAGGTAAGCGAGACCGCATCATCGCCAACGTATTCAAGGATTGTGTTCGTCTTGTTGCAGACTCAAACAATCCTGCAGTCTCACATACGCACTCACACGGGAGAGCGGCCACTGCACTGCACTCACTGCCCTGCGACGTTCGCGCACTCAGCTGCTCTATACACTCATAATAAATTGTTACACACTAAGAAATAGTACTGCTAATTAATAGTAAATAGTACTGCTGCTCTTGAAATACTAAGTATCTACCTACTTCATAAAAAATGGTCCTGCTATTCTATGCGAGAGATGTTGTACGTCCTGTTGGCTATCTCAGTTGCCTTATACACACAATAAATTGTTACAAACTAGGTACCATTATAATTGATATTACCGATATTATTAAATAAATCGTACTCCAACTTGATAATATATTATATTGTTTACACGTATCCTTTTACACTGTGTCTACATTTCTTATTTTGAAACTCTCCTCTCGCTGGTCTGCTGGACGAGATTTCTTTAGAAATAAGCAGTAGGTACATTTGTACTTCAAGCTCCTACTTCATATTCCACATGTATTTTATGTGTGCATTAATTGTTAAATAAATAAATAAATGTAGTGCCACTTGATAAGTCTGTACTTACTAAATGGCTGTCCATTTATTAAGAAATAGTGCTACTAAATAATATGTTATAGTACATATTAATATAATTTGATAATAAATAGTACTGCTACTAAATAATATGTAGCACTTATAACTGCCACTTGATAATAAATAGTACTGCTACTCAATAATATGTAACACTTATTACTGCCACTTGATAATAAATAGTACTGCTACTCAATAATATGTAACACTTATTACTGCCACTTGATAATAAATAGTACTGCTACTCAATAATATGTAACACTTATTACTACTACTTGATAATAAATAGTACTGCCATTTTATATCGTGAAGTTTTGTGGGGGGGGGGAGAGTCCACATTGCCTCTAGAGGTTTCAAATACCTCCAATAGTGCCGCGGCACTTATTGCGTAGATAAAAGTGGAACACATATGTTGCGTGGATAGAGATAAACTACGATAACATGGCGCGCCCCTCCAAAATTCAAAACGTTTGAAAATATTTACAAAGCGCCACCAAGACTCACAACGCATGTGTGCGTACTGAGACGGCCGTCAAACACAAATAAATCCAAGGATTTGTTGCTAGGTAAGGAGATGTGACTAGAAACATTGAAACAGTAATTTGGAGGGGCGCCATGTTATCTTAGTTTATCTTTAATAGTGTAACGTTCAAGTTATTTGAAACTGTAATGTAATGTGTGTTGAATAAATTACTGATTTACATAATTATGATGTTTTATTTAAACAACACCGAAGGCTATGTTGCTATTGTATGTAGCATTGAACAGCCATATGACCAACCGAGAAATCGCGAAAAAAATATCAATTACTCCATACCTACATTTTAGTCGAGTAATATTTGATTATTTGTATGGAATACCTGTTTGAATTTTTCGCGATTCTAGGGTTGGTCCCATAGTAAAAGTTGTTCGTAATGATGAGTACAATATCCCGTTAAAGGGATCGGGATTAGAAGAACAGGGCCTTATATGTACCTGCCGTAAAATGGGGGCATTTGGGAACTGCGGGGTTAATTGGGATTTAGTAAAGGAATAATTATTATTTGTTCTCATATCGGTTAAGGGATTTTAACGGGTGGTAGTACCTATCGAATGATTTCAATTGTAAAGGGATTATCGATTTTAGTTTAGAAAATATGATCAAATTCCTAAAAACAAGTATTAGTCCCAGATAGCCCCGTTTCCCAAATAACGCCGTTTTATTGGTACTATGAAAAAAAAAACTCCATTTCAATAAATAATTTATTTTATACAAAATTAAAGCATCAATACCTACACAATTAAATGAGCGTTTCCTAATACTGTGATATTTTTGCCAAATACAGGATATTTTTTTATGTAGTGCGCATAATTTGTAGAGTGATTCTGTCTCTGTTCCTAAATGCAACTGCAGTATTGGGATACACTTTAAAACAAAACGAAAACGGGAGACACACGGGGGGAACACGCATAATTTACGAGCGCAAGCCATACAAAAACAAATTATTATTTTGTTTTGGTGTGCATTTTAGTACTTCGGTTGCATTTGGGAACGGACACTGAATAACTTTGCATATTTTACGCACTACATAAAAAATATCCTGTATAAAGCTACAATAACTGATACAGTCACAAAAGTCTAAAGAGTCATTAAAGTCGGCATAGTCGCAAGTCTTCTTTGTACCGACCGTGAGCTACTCAATTACTGTACAGGCGCTCTGTCTGCATGTACACCCGCATATTTGACATAATAAGGAATCCCCGCAAAGGTGTGTAATAACAAGCCAAACATTGTACGCCAGTCATAAAAGTCACTAAAGTCGTCCTAATCAAATCTACCACCAGAAGATCACCAATTAGACATCACAGTCTTGATAGTCTATAAAGACGGTCAAGTCATAATAGTCATGACAGTCAATGTCCTCAACTTTGTTCCAACAGTGTTACCCGCTTAGTATTTGGGTATATTTTGTGCACTCTTTTCCTGCATATTTGACATTATAAGGAATCCCCGCAAATATTTAAACAAACATTGTACGCCAGTCATAAAAGTCACTAAAGTCGTCCTAATCAAATCTACCGCCGGAAAATCATCAATAAGACATCACAGTCTTGATAGTCTATAAAGACGGTCAAGTCATAATAGTCATGACAGTCAATGTCCTCAACTTTGTTCCAACAGTGTTACCCGCTTAGTATTTGGGTATATTTTGTGCACTCGCTTCCTGTGGGTGTACAGCGAGGCGCTCTGTCTGAAGGTACACCCGCAAATTTCGCATGAGAGAGGCCGCTCGCCCGTGTGGATTAGTTCGTGCTCACAAAGACCCTTTTTGTCCTGAAACAATAAACAAAATGGAGATTTTAATATTGTAATGTTAAAAGGCTATATTTAACCGACTTCAAAAAAGGAGGAGGTTCTCAAATCGGACGTTTATATTTGTTCTTAATTCTTTATTGTACACGAAAATGAGATCAAAGACAAATACAATTGAGATGGTATGTACACAGGCGAGCTTAACCCAAATTTCAGTTTTCTACCAGCAAACCTTGTTTTATGTATGTTTAGGCATAACTCAGTCATTTATAGACGATTTGCAAAGTTTTTTTTTATTCGAAAGGGTTTTATTCCTAAATAGACAATGGAACTCTTGAATGAATAACAGCATATCACTTGCGATTGCTGTAATCGCATGTTTATGTATTGTTTATGCCACTCTAAATAGAAAAATAAAATAAACTTTAAAAAAAAGTAAAATAAACCGAGTTCAAAAAGCTAAAAAGTAAAAAATAATATTCTTAAAAAACTTTATAATATTTTATATTGTATAATATCGCTTTATGAGGCAGAACATAGGGACTTTAACAGTCGGGACCCATTAAAAATCGAGACCGGCAGGTCTACCGCGTAACTAAAATCGCAGGTCATCTCTCGCAGGTCTGCTGGAAGAGATTTCTTTTGTGAAATAAGCAGTACCTTTGTACTTTGTTCTCCTATTTTTAATGTTTGCTGTGTCTTTTCTTGTGTGTACATAAATGATTAAATAAATAAATAAATAAATAAAATGGTGATGAACTAACACTGGTAATAAACTTCAATACGATCATGAGCGCATGAACGATAATAAGCAGTGATAGCCTAGCGGTTGAACGCTTGCCTGCCGTGCAGAAGGGACTGAGTTCGAACCCGGCCCGCACCTCTGACTTTTCGGATTCATGTGCAGATTAGAATTTAATTATCACTTGCGATAACGGTGAAGGAAAAACATCGTGAGGAAACCTGCACACGTGAGAGGGCATCATAAAGTTCTCGATGGTGTGTGTAGTCCGCCCGCACCAGGCCAGCGTGGTGGATTAAGGCCTAACCCTTCTCATTCTGAGAAGAGGCCCGTGCCCAACAGTGGGACAGTAATGTGCTGGATTTATTTTTTATTATTATACGATCATGAGAGACTAAACTTTGAGCTACCTTGTAAGAATGTTACCGATCATGAAGATAGGAGTCCCAACTTCATGATCGGTATTTTTTTTACAAGGAAGCTTGAATTTTTGTCTCTCACGATCGTATTGAAGTTTATTACCAGAGTCGATGTTCATTACCATTTCAGTTACGCGGTAGAGAGGCTTAAATCGTCCCAATAATGGATCCCAACTGTTGTTGCTATGTTGTTGTTGTTCCGCATTAAAATTCTACTGAACTTGATTTTAATTCTACCGGACTTGATTTTTTCCTTTCAGTTCTTATTTAAAGTGATTTTTTATTCAAAGTTCACTTTTTAAGCAGTCTGGTTTTTTGATTTTATCAATTAACTTTTTTTTATAATAATAAAAAAACGAAAAATTGTTACCTATCATAGTAATATTATAAAGAGAGAAGTCCTGATTGACTGACTGACTGACTGACTTATCATCAACGCACAGCCGAAACTACTGAAGCTAGAGTCACGAAATTTGGAGAGTAGGTCCCTTTTGTATTGTAGGCAAGCATTAAGAAGGGATTTTTGTAAATTCAGCCCCTAAAGGGGGGGAAAAGGGGGTGAAAGTTTGTATGGAAGTCCCTTAATATTAGATAAATTAGTTATTTATTTATTTATTTTATTTATTTATTTAGATTAAGGATCGTCAACATTACAGACACTACACAATTATTAAATTACATAAAATTCTCGCTTTTCTAGTGTTGTAACAATTATAGACAACCACATCATTAATAATAAAAACATTTACAATTTGGTGTATAAACAAAAATAATAAGTACAAGACAACATAAAATCATAATTAAATAAATTTCTAATACAGTAAAATTAAGACTAATAATATGATAAAATTTGAATTAAAATTAAAAATTATATAGTAAAATAATAAAATAATAATCAAAATACATCAAATTTTCTACAACAAATTACCTATCCATGCAAATAATTAAAATAAATTCAGTCTGGTTGGGATTGATATGACAAGATAGATTTCCTGAAATTTTGTGTTTTGTCGCAAAGAATGTCGATGGGGCAGGCTTTTGCAATGACGTTGTAGTCGGTCGTGATTCTGTGTAATGGGGAGTATTTCGCCAGGTTGGTTTTGCATGGTCTATTATGGAAGAGGTTGTATCTACTGGCCCTGGGATAGTATGAAGGGACATTTATTAACAATTCAGATACCAGATCAGGACTGTCAATCTCTCCGTTGAGCAGTTTAAATAAAAACATCTGATCGAGAAGCTGCCGCCTGTCGCATAGAGATGTCAATTTGAAGTGCTTGAGTCGATCAGAGTAACTGGGAATTTTCTTAGCTAGGTTACAGCTGTAAGATAGATGCCACAAAAAGCGCTTTTGTATTTTTTCTATATTTTTCTTGTATATATCGTAGCTGGGATTCCATATGGAACAACAGTACTCTGTGCCACTTCTAACTAGCGATTGGTAAAGCATAATTTTTGTTGATGGGTTCTTATATCCCTTGCAATTCCTAAGGATGAATCCAAGTGTTTTAAATTGTTTAGTGATCATTCTGTCTATGTGCAAATTGAATTTAAGACTCTTATCAAAAACAACTCCGAGATCTTTGATTTCGTCGACTAGTGCGAGTGTATTATCATTTAATTTGTATTTGGTCGCGAGCACAGACCTATTTCTGTGGAATTTTATATGATAACATTTCTCGACGTTAAGTGTCATTTCGTTTTCATCGCACCACAGGGAAAGTCTATTTAGGTCCTCTTGTAGGAGAAGAGAATCCGATGGCGATTTGATTTCTCTCGCCAATTTAAGATCATCAGCATACAAGAAAAACTTGGTGTGTTTGAAACAGGTGCCTATGTCGTTGACAAATATATTAAATAAGATGGGGGCTAAATGAGAGCCTTGTGGAACTCCAGATCTGGCTACGAAGGAATCTGATGAGTGACCATTAATGACCACCGTCGAGCCACGATCTGACAGGTATGAAGCACACCACCTAAGCAAGCAACCTCCAACGCCAATATTGGAAAGTTTCGCTAACAGAAGTCCGTGATTGACCTTATCGAAGGCCTTACAGAAGTCCGTATATACGGACTTCTGTAAGGCCTTCGATAAGGTCAATAAGGTCCACAGGAATTCGGGAATCCAACATGCGTGTCAGATAATTGTGATACAGCATTAGGTTAGTTACAGTGGACCTGGCTTTCATGAAACCATGCTGTTGCGACACAATAGTTTGCCTAACATGGCTAGATATGACTGGGCACAAAAGGGCCTCGAAAAGTTTGGCAAACACCGGGAGAATCGATATTGGCCGGTAATTTTTAATTAGATTCCTGTCACCCGTCTTAGGTATTGGAACGATAAGCGCCCACTTCCACATTTTCGGAAAGCTACCTGTTTTCAAGGATAAATTGTAAATAGTAGTTAGGGGCTTGGATAGAACTCCTGCACACATTTTTGCAAATATTGAAGGGATGCCATCAGAACCGGCACCTTTAAAGGAATCAAGTCTTTTTAACGCAAGATACACCTTTCTTTTTGAGATTGACAACGAGCACAAATTTATATAGTTGCTTGTGCCACACAGAGCAGTTGCTGGGGTTTTGGGAAGGCAGTCTGTATATACTGATGAAAAATTTTTTGCGAAAAGATTACTGATATCAGGCCCTGTGTGAGCAATATCGCTTCCTAGGCTCATTGGAGATGGATAAGATCCACAGTTTTTCTTTTTGTGTTTAATGTGGGACCAGAACAGTTTCGGATTAGACTTCAGCGCTGACTCTAACCGAGACAAGTAGGACTGGTAACAGTAGTGACTTACATTATGACTTTTTTTTCTAAGCATTTCAAAGGTCAACTTGTCTCGAGGATTACCGTACTTTTTAAATCTTATTCTGTATTTATTTTTTTCACGTAACATTCGTATTAGACCCCTACTATACCAGATGGGAAAGTTGTTGTTGGCTTTCCTTTTTTTGGGAACGTATTCATGAATAATCCCACGCAACATCTGGTAAAATGTCTCGACCAAAGAGTCAACACCGCCACCCGTGTCAAACACTTCATCCCAATTGATGTTATTAAGTTCCTTAATAATTGCTGTGTAGTCAGCTTTAAAGAAGTTAAGCTTCAGGTTGTCATTAGGTATTACATGTTTGCACACAGACCAGAACAAACCTATTTCCAATGGAGGATGGAATGGGTCAATAATAGATAAGGAGGTGTTACTGGTTTCAACCCTATTTATGCAGCTATTACTGAGGACGAGATCAAGAATATTACCACTATTATTTGTGATTGCGTTAAACTGGCATAGATTATTCAAGGCCATGAAATTAAGCAGTGAGCGTGCAAGGGAACCACCACTAGCATGTCCTGCAAGGGCGGCAGAGGATCCCTTGGATGCGGTCCACTTAATGCAACTTTGGTTGAAATCACCTAGAATGAGCACTTCATTTGGTGTCTCTAAGATTTTGTTAACGCTGTTGATATAGTGGTCCAATATATGCTTCTGAATAGGAGGAGGCAAATAGATACAGCATACCAGTATTGTTTTAGTTCTTCCGTTTGTATCTTTTTTAGTTTAGTTATATTAGTTAGTGGTGTGTTTGTTAGATAAATTGGTTCTTAATAGTTTATTTTGACATTTTAATTTCGACTGACATGGCTGCAAGTTCTGACATTTAATAATATTTTGGCCTAAATATAAAATTATAAGTCTGTGATTTTAACACAACATGAACATAGGTAGTTGGTACATGGGTACACCTACTTATGTTCACAAATAGGGATTGATTTGAATTAATTTAAACGATAAAAAAATGTTGGTCGTCGATGAAAATCAGCGTCATTGGTGTTGCCAATGACAACAAGCTGATCGATGTCCATTTTTTTGCACATGAGGGACACACTTCCATGCATTGTTATTTTCTATTTTTCTTCATTGTTTTATTATTAATTTTTCTGGCTTTTTATGTTTGTTATGTTTTGTGTATGCATGCTATTGTAATTTTGGTGCCATGAGTGCAAAAAAAAAAATATTTTCTTTCTTTATAAATACTGTTTTGACGCAATACGCAATTACGCACAAGCGAGCTCGCACGCATTTTTGTATGCAGACGATTGTTTACCACTGAGTCACTTAACGTAGGTACCTACGAGTATGACTCGAGAACAGACTTTTCCTCATGGACCGAAAACAGGTTTCTAACTAAGACATTATGTGTCTAAAGTCTTTATATTATATACAGTTACACATCAAATGTAGGGGAGAGTGTGTATGAAAGAGCCAGGCTTTGAAAGAGCCGATGCAATTTTCTCCCACTTGCCAAAATCAATTCAAATTTAATTTTACTCTTTATATGTGTTGTCATATGAAGAGTAAAATTAAATTTAAAATGATTAAAAAAAGAAAAAAAAAATGATTTCTTTCATACACACTCTCCCCAACACTGTTGAATGAATAAACGTTTCAACTAAACACTTACACAACACAATTACAATAATTATTGTATTACGTTATTTTGTTAGATACCTACATTATTACGAATGTGTGCAGAATAATACTTACTGCAATCTATAGGCTAATTCACGTAACTAAAGAAGTGCAGTTGCCGCGCAGTTGCAATAATATATTGATCAAAACAACAGATTTGGTAATCTTCTTCTTCTCCTTTCGTTATGGCAATTGAGCCGCGACTATTCTGCCATTTGGTATCCTCTGAGCTTCAGTGAGATACGCTCGCGTCAAGTTCGAGCGTCACTGCAATACGATCGGCGCGTCTTAAAATTACGTGAATTAGCCCTCTGGACAAACCCCCGTGGTTTCTACATTGTAAGGTTTTTGTATGCTTTGAAAGAATGTTGTATATTATTAATGCTAGCCCGCAGGTTTGCTCGATGTACTAAGGAAGTAAAGGTTTTTTTAGGGCATATTGCCAATCCTTTTACGGTTCGGTATATGCAACTAGCCTACAACATCCTGCGTGTACAATATAATAATGCTTGCAGTGGGTTGAGCATGAATGTTTTGACGTATAGTAAAGTAAACCTATCCTATAACCAGCGGACAAATAATACGCTTCCAACGATACCTCATTTGTCGAATTATGATAAGTAGTTCAGAAGTTATGAGGGAACAGATGAACATACATACAGTCTGTCAAGAAAGTCATGAAAAGGATTTTGAGGGAACTTAAATTCTTCTTCGCACGCAACCCTAAATAAGTACCGTAGGTGTCAGTTTGGGTACAACGATGTGTTTATTTTACTATTCTGTGTAGATTTTTTGTGATAAAAAAATGTTTTCGGCATTAATATATTAAAAATAAACGAGAGAATATACAAGTGGCGCCCTCAATCCTTTTCATGACTTTCTTGACAGACTATTATATACATACATACCGGTCAAACATAACCCTCTCCGTAGTCGGGTAAAAAGTGCTGTTTTGGAAACCTTAATTGGTTGACAAAATTAAGTGCAGTGCTAATTACAATCGCTACTTGCCAGCGAAACAGTTTCTAAACTAGAAAAGAGTAGCGCCAATGTTTAAAAAAATTGTCATAAGAGGTTAGGATTTAAAAAAATAAAAACAAATCAAAATTAGTAATACAATTTATTCAGTCTTTGATTCCAAATATCTTGGGAACGAGAGTATAATTTAGGAGATTTTTCCAAGAACATTTTGTGTTTGAATTAATGTCCATTATAAAAACTAAAACTAAAAACTACGTGTAAAAACTTATTCATGAGAGGCCATAATTTCCATAAATAATGCCAAAAAGTTACTTTCTAACATTGTAATCTAGCTTGTCTAGTATTAGCTCCACATTATCATAACCTTGATTTTAGAAACTTTCATCTTTTTTTCTCAAACATCGAATTTTCAGTTAAAGTACCATTTGACAATTGTTAGCTAACGTCATAATTTTAACTATAACCGTTGACCGCCCACACTCTGGTTATTGTTATCTATTTGTAACTACTGTCAGACACGTCAAATTTAACTTAAATGTAACGTTTTGTCACTTGTCAAACTTTTAACTTAATCTTTTATATTTTACATGACGGTGCAATAGTTAAATTCTATTGTCATTGTTAATGTTACTGTTAAAGTTAAAGTTAAGATTCCATTCTTCTCCATAGGAAATCAACATTTTGAAACGTAACGACACCCGGGTCGGGTACAAGGGTTGGTACTTATATTTAACCAATTTCTATAAATGAGTATGATTCGTCTCAATACATAATTTTGGACCGTCCAGTGATCCTGCATGCAAAAGATTATTCTTATTCGATTTTTGATCACATTTTCCCGTCTCTACAGCGCTAAGTATATTCCTTTCCAATCGATTCACATAAAATTCTCGCCATAATTCTCGGTTACTCTTAACTATAGGGAGAAATAAGTCCATTGCAATTGTTTGTACATTATTTAACACTAATCTGATGACGTATGAGAGTTCCAGTATGTCCATTAAAAAAGTGGACACCTGTATGACGTCACTAAGCACAAATATCAACGTCGCTATGTAGAAGTGACGCCATTTGTTAGAAGCTGTACTCGAGCTTACGTTGGAAGCACGAAACAAGGAACAAACTAGTATTATATACAAAATCAAGTTTACAAACAACGGTAAAATTGTGATTGCAGTATGGCTGTGTAAAATTATTCTAAACCGAACTGAAAGGGTTAAGCTTTCTGTATTCATGACAAAATACAAAACCAATTTTGTAATGACAGTAGTTATTAAAGGCACTCCCCAAGCAAAGAGGGCACTCTTTAGATATCTCCTACGGATATCCTCATGAAAAACTTTTACAATTTCAACATAAAAAATATAACATATCACGAATAACCAATAATTCTGCACTGTTCTAAAGTAATTCGCAAAGTATGTACACGCCACCGTATTGTTGTTAGTCGAACTAGGGAAGATAAATGTCATAGTTAAACTTAACAGACTTGATACGATGACGTTGAGATACACATAGTTTTTGAAATGACGGAACTTTTTTATGACGCACCACGATATCACTCCATATATAAAAGCAGCTATAGTCAGCACCCACACGACGTACACAAATATCCAGGATGCCATCATGATGTTTCCTTTTAGCCTCTTGTGAGAGGCCACGGAAATGCTTGATTGTTGTAATAGATTTTGATTCTGTTATGAGATACAGCGAATATCTTGTGATTGTTTTGTACTGTGCTGCCGCCATGCGTCCACACTAAGACATGCCACAAGGCGATTTGAGCCCTTTAGAGGATACGCTCTCACACTTTATTATTTTATTATACAATTAATATTATGTGACTAACGAGATGCTCGGTCCGAGTCAGTAGCAAGAACTGGCGTGTTTCGGTCTCGGTTGGTTTTACTGAGGTTTTTACCGACTTTAAGATGATCTCATAATTCATTTCATTTTACGGGAAAATTAAACATAATCTTAAACCCGACACACAACATTTAGAAACTTGTATTTTTTTTAAACTTGTATTTCTAATTCTGATATATTACATTTGACCGACACTAAATAAATCCGGTTTCTTTTATATATACATATACACATTTACATACATATCTACATATATACATTGACATTATTTCGTATTGCTGTAGAAAGTAATCATAGTAATATTATAAAGAGAGAGAAGTTCTGACTGACTGACTGACTGACGTATCATCAACGGACAGCCGAAACTACTGAAGCTACAGTCCAATAAGAAGGGATTTTTGAAAATTCAGCCCCTAAAGGTGTGAAAAAGGGGGTGAAAGTTTGTATGGGAGTCCCTTCATTTTTGAAGTGAGAAAGATGAAAATTGAGATTTAGGCTTTTGGTTACAAATAAAGAAACACATGTTTCTGCGTTTTTGGAAATTCATCCCCTAAAGGGGTAAAATAGGGGAGAAAATGGTTTTTTAAGTGTAAAATGTGAAAATTGGCATTAAGGCTTTTGGTTATAAATAAAGAAACACGTGATACCGCGTTATTGGAAATTCATCCCCTAAAGGGGCGAAATGGGGGTGAAACTTGTGTTCAATACAAATATCATCCATTTACATAATATTTTGACAGCACAATTGGTGTAGTAGCCAAGCCCTTTTGCGATAAGGGTCGCGGGTACCATTCCTACACACGGATGAAATGTCTCTATGGCCTACAGGTAGTTGTTCCGGTTATGAGGGTGTCTATGTGCATCTGTGATGTATGTTTGTAAACAGTAAATATTACAGATAAAAAGTTAATTTCATAAAAAAAATTGTGATGAGTATTTACACAATATGGCGACATAATTACTAATCTTACAAGCTTATATAAATTATATTATATGTAGACATGTGCGCCGGTGGGTATAAGGCGGCGGCTGCGCGCTGACTGTTTGGGGTCGGCGGCGGCGCGGCGTGACTTTTACAGCATTTTTTTAAGGTGCATAACCTTAAAAATGCTGTAAACCTTAGGTAATGACATCTGCAAATTATGGTGTCAGTAAAGCCAATTCTGTGCAGGTGTTTGGTTTGCAGTGCCCAGTGAGGGTTCTTATCAAGATCCTGATGCGGCTCCTGTTCATGGAAAGCGCGTGTTCAGTCAAGGATATAAAAATCAGTAAACGGCAATCATTATTAAATTTCTGAGATCTTATGTTTGGTGGTCTTGCAGCAGCGTATATAATGACAGATTTTTCCCTAAAGCAAAATCGGGCATTAGGTATTTTATGAGAAATAGCAGCAATCGTTAGCTGCCAGCAAATGCCGAAAAACATGATGTTTTTATATTTATCATAATTTGGAATCGACTTTATGTATTATATTCAATGTACAGTTTTCGCCTCGTTACGATTTTATTATAAGTATAGATAATTATAATTACTACCTTATTAAAAATTAATTATTATGAATGCGAAGAACCGGCAATTAAATCCATTAAAACTCTTTCAAAATAATTTTGTTACAATTTTGTATAGTACATTTATGTAGGACAATACGAGAGAACAATGTTATAATCTGGGAGTGATCATCGATTCCGACTTGTCGTGGACCACCCAGGTGAATGAAGTCAGCCGGAAAGTGCACTACACGTTCCACTCGCTGAAATGTCTGCAGAGTTTTCTGCCCTTGAACACCAAAATCTCTCTAGCCCAAACTCTCCTTCAGCCCATTATTGACTACGCTGGTGCCTGTCACTTGGATGCCACCGAGGAGCTTTTAAACAAACTTGAGCGTTTGCAAAATCTATGTATACGTTTTGTTTTCAACTTGAGAAAGTATGACCATGTCTCTCATTTTCGCAAGATACTCAAGTGGCTCCCAATCCGCTTTCGCAGGGACACTCGGATATTAAGTCTCCTCTTCAATATCCTGCACAATCCTAAATCTCCTTCGTACCTGCGGGAACGGTTTTCCTACACTCGTCCTACTGATGCTCCCTGCAGGTCGCACCTTAAAACCCTCCTTAAGTTCCCTTCCCACAGTACTGATTACTATTCCTACTCCTTTACCGTTCATGCGGTTCGGTTGTGGAACTCACTCCCGCCTGAAATTAGAGGCTGTGATACCATCTCTTTATTCAAAAAGCAACTAAAAGTACACTACCTTTCCTTATCAAAATAGTTTGCATTTATATATTTATTATTTATTCTATATTTATTTATATATTATTCTATATTAATTTATGTATTTATATGAGTTTGTGTGCATTTATGTAGGTATGTATTAAGTATATTTTTTATTAAGATGTAATATAATGTCATTAATTTAATTTTTTTTCCAGCTCTCCTCTCGCAGGTCTGCTGGAAGAGATTTCTTGAGAAATAAGCAATACCTTTGTGTCGTCTTACCTATTTAATTGTCATTATTATTTTTCAGCAAATTGTAATTATTACAAATTGTTGTTAAATAAATAAATAAAAAGGAGCAAGGTAGGTGTAGGGTAAGGTGTACTTAGCAAATATAACTATGTACAATAACATGCCTTTTGTCTTTTATCGTGCCAATAGTACCTCTACCTAATCATTATCGGGTCGTATACCTAAAGGAAATTAAAATATAGACTGATTAGCACTTTGAGAGGAAATAAAAATTATGTTCTATAGATTACAATATTTAACGTCCAATTTTCCTGCATGCTATATTATGAGACCGGCCTGATGGAACTTATAATTTTTCTTTGAATTCTAATAAATAGCATGTCCTGAAACCCAATTCTTGTAATTAATTTACACTATGACTGAAAGTTGACCAAACTGAGATTATATTATGAATTGACAAAAAATCGGTATTCTACTACTCTTAAAGTTCAGTCCGATGTCAGTATGATTTGAAATCAATCTTCTTACAGATTCATTTCAATCTAATTTTTCACGTTTATGTGTGGACAAGAATATGTATTTTATTATCTGTGTCGGTTCAAAATGCTAGCAGAATACCGATTTGCCTTTAATCAACTTTCGACCTCATTACAATATAATTTCATGTTTGACGTTGTTTGTTAGGGTAGGAGAATACCATTTATGACATTGGTAGTAGATCGAAACGAGATCGGAACTATATTTTGAACATTTTTAATTACGAGAATTGGTCCTCAGAACTACAATACACTGATTCAGTATATTGTGGTTCAGAACATGATAATGCGGCAGTAGCGTTCAGACCTCCCGTCTCACAAATGTGATCAACTGTGACAAGGACGGGGGAGGTATCAAAAAGTCACGAAATTAGTGTGACGTAGTTTATGTATGATCCCTAATGGGATTTTAATGTCTGCAAAATTCAATTAGTTTTCTAAGACCGGAACTCTCTAACTATAACAGAAAGGATTGCCACCCTTAATGCCCCAAAATTTTGCGCTATTCTGCATTTTTTTTATACTACTGCGATTGCAAGCTAGCATACGGCCCGCCTGATGGCAAGCGGATACCCTATAGAAGCATGCAACACTCAGGGGCATCACTCGCGCGTTGCTGACCCTACTACAGCAGTAGGGGGGACCTTTATCGCCAACACGACCCCAAGGAGCACTGGCGCTCTTGCTTACCATTAGGAACACAACGCTGTAAAAGAGCAGTGTTATTTAGCTACGATATTCTGCAAGGTGGAGGTACTTCGCCTGTCGGGCAGCTCCAATTTTGAGAGTAAAGTCCCGCTATGCCTTATCTCTCTAAAATTTATGCCAATCATATCGCACCGCATTTACGCGCGACACAGCTTCATCGGTTATTGGTTGTTGCGTACGCGTCATGGTAGCGTCCGATTATACAAATGTTATGAGGAAGATAGCATGAGTCTTTTGTTGTTTTATTTCAAGTCTAAACGTAAAGCAATAAGCCCTGTATTTCATTGGTACTTAAAAGGTTTTTAGTCGGCGTTAAATTACTCTAAATTTAATTAAATTATTCGTTTATTTAAGTGGTAGTACTGCATCTACGAGCACCGATGTTTGCGAATCTATAAAAAGACCGGAAAATATACAACAATACAAGTTCCAGAAAATACCGAGTCACAAAATATTGTTTGTGTTGTGTAATATCGTGTAAAAAAATTACGAGATCATTCTGAAGACGGTAAAGGCCTCAGTAACACCAATTGAGTGCGATACACACCATTTCGGATTAAAACGAACGAGATTCTCGTTATTCATATATAATTCATAAAATTAATAAGCCTATCCTCAATACCTACAGCTCAAAATACCGTGTGGATTTTCTATGTGGATCTTAGTGTGGACGGCTGTCGGCAGCGCAGAACAGGACAATCGGAAAACAGTCGCCGTATCTCATAACGACATCAAATTCTATTACAACAGTCAAGTATTTCCGCGGCCTCTCGTCAGAGGCCTACAGGACACATAATGCTGACAGTCTGGATCGTTTGGTCCGTTTTGTTGGTGCTGAATCTAGTTGCGTTCATATATGGAGTGACATCGTGGTGCATGATAAAGAAGTTCCGTCATTTCAAAAACTATGTGTATCTCAACGTGATCGTATCAAGTGTAATACGTTTTATAGCATGTATCGTTTTTTTCTTATGTTATTTAGGATATTTTACGCCTGAAATTGCATACCAATGTTATCTTTTCACCAGAGAATATAATGCTTTTATGACATACTTGGTAATGGTGGAGAATTATTGGTTATTGGTAATATGTTATATTTTTTATGTTGAAATTGTAAAAGTTTTTAGTGGGGATATTCGTAGGAGATATCTAAAGAGTAGCCTCTTTGCTTGGGGGATGGCTTTAATAACTACTGTCATTATAGAATTTGTTTTGCCTTTAGTCATCAATATAGAAAGCATAACACTCTCAGATCGAGAAAGAATAATTGCTCACAGCCGAACTGCAATCATAATTTTACCGTTGTTTGTAAACTTCATTTTGTACATAATACTAGTTAGTTCCTTGTTCCGTGCTTCCAACGCGAACTCGAGTACAGCTACTAACAAATGGCGTCGCTTCTATATAGCAACGTTGATATTTTCACTGAGTGGCGTCTTACAGGTGTCCACTTTCTTAATGAGCATAATGAAATTCTCATTCTACATAGGATTATTTTTAAATCATGTACAGACACTAACAATTAGCTTATTTTTCCCTGTTGTTAGAAGTAATAGGGAATTATGGCGTCAATATTATGCGAATCGTTTACAAAGGGACATGTAGTACCACACAATTATGAAGTAACATCGATGTACTGATCGAACAACCAATGACAACCACTTGTTTAAATAATTATACAACTTATAGCATCAGCGTAAAGATCATGTTTTACTGCAGTACTAATAAACATTCGTGGTTTCAAAGACCCGCGCAGTTCGGAACTGATTGGTTTCACGAAGTTTGCCGATGCGACTTCTTATTTGTGTCGTACTATACAGGATCAAATCAAATCAAATCAGTTTATTTGCTTAAAATGCGGTATAAAAGATGGTACATTATATCTTATATAATGGTACATTATATATTTTGTATATAGCGCGCAAAATTTTCAGATTGATTCAGTGTCCATTCCCAAATACGACCGCAATATGTCAGGGCAATATGTGGTGCTGGACCAATGGATACATGCAGACCGCTTTTTAAAAAGCTAAACCTATTAACTGCTCTTTACATTTTTGAAATCGGAGTATTCGTTAAAAATCACTCTAATTTGTTTGAAAAAACGAGTGACCATCAAAGATTTGTATTTAGAGACCCTAGCAAACTACAACTCCCAATGATATCGACCACTTTGTATAAAAGAAACTGTAGCTGTATGGCAATTCAAGTTTTTAACAAAATACCAAAATCCATTCGAGAACTACCTCTTTCACGCTTTAAATATATTCTCAAAAAATGGCTTACAGAAAAATGTTTCTACAGTATCAAAGAATTCATGTCTTAATTATAACAATGGAGTATTTTAAGGTGTATCTTACTGTAATTTTACAATTACCATGTCGTAATAAGTACATATTTTATTGTCAAAATCGTAGGTAGGTAAACTTTTTTAATGTTCTATTTTTTTTTTTAAGTAAACTATGTAATTTTAATTTTCTTTATTTAAATTTTTGCCAAAGTAATTTTATATACACTTTTTAATTTTCTTTTTTGTAAGTTTTATAATTTTCTATTTTTGTAAAGATTATAATAAGCAGGTACCTAATTAGTAACCAGGTAAATCAGTTTTGCATGCCGTATATACGGCGAGATATGCTGTACAAATTACAACATAAATGTAACACCGATGTAACCATATTTCATGCAAATAAATTATTCTTATTCTTATTCTTATAGTACAAAAATTCATTCAAAAACAAAATAAAAATTAGATTTTGTATGACTTGCGCTAGTAAATTATGCGTGTCCCCCATACTAAGTCCAATTTTCGTTTTTTTTTAAGTGTTTCCCAATACTGCGGTTGCATTTAGGAAGAGACTGAATGACTCTACAAATTATGCGCACTACATAAAAAAATATACTTTATTTATTTATACTTTATGCACTAAGTACAGAGGCGGACTTAATGCCGTAGGCATTTTCTACCAGTCAACCTAAGGGTGATGCAGAGAAAAAAGTATGGTAGGTACACGGACAAGATAATTATACTAAACAAGCAACCTTTATACAACCTTCCTTAACATGACGGAAATACGGTAATATGATCAGAATCCATCTTTGATTACTTAAAATTAGGAACATGCTACTTATAATATTTTAAAAAAGAATAATCTTTTAATATACACCTTTCCTTATTTACCAACGTGGTACGGAATTCAAAAAAGTTTAAAAAATAATAATCCATCTCTTCGATGTATACAAGTTAGTCGAAAAGGGTATAATTATAAACTCAGAAGGTTATTGTACTCATTATTATGAACAACTTTTAATAAGGGACCAACCTTGAAATCGCGATAAAAGAAAATCTGGTGTTCCATCCATACGTATACACCAGTGGCGAAGAGTCCATACAACCCGATTCCCATCGGCTTCCCTCTAGGAATTGGTTAGTGCATAGACCAACGTAATATTATATTATTTACTCATCCAACTGACAAAAAAAGGCTTGTTATTCAGTTAGGTCGAGCTCTTCCAGACATGACTATATAGATTACATGAGACGGTATGGATTTTTGTCTAGCAGCAATTTTTAGAGGGCATTTTTGGGACGGCTTCCCCTTTTAAAACTGTCACCCTTCGCCACTGGTATACACACATACCTAGCTCAATTGTAATAATAACAATATACTTTAAAATAATTATAATAGAAATATAGCCCTCAATATTGCAATGCTTGTAAAAGGCCACTAAGATAAAAGTTCCAAAACAAAATTTAACACCAATGTATACACTTATTAAGCAATAAATCTTTGAATCTTTGAGTAATATTGAAATATTCATATGGAATTGATTACGATTATAGAAATAATCGGTTGCAATAGATTGATTTGATTGGTTGATATTATAGATTGTTTATTTATATTCTATGTTTTTGTTTATTCTGCATTTGTTGCCTATTTATGTTCATATGCTATATTTGTTAATCGTATTGTATGCGTTACTTTATGTATTTAAATCCGTACACCACACACCCTATTCCATTTTATCCATGACTTTTTGTCCATCCAAAGGTTGTCTAGATAAGATCGCTTTAAGCGATAAGACCGCCCGTGCATTGTTTTACACTGTTTCTATTGTATGTTTTATTTATGTTGGTGTGCAATAAAGCATATTTCTATTCTATTCTATCATTTACATAATCTAATTATTATCGATTTTTAGGAATCCACACATCTTTTTGTTCCCTGGTCGGCGATTACCTACCATTACTTTGTGAACTCACGGATTTGTTAAATCATAAAATGAGCAATTTATGCAAAATGATCGGTTCGAAAAAAAAACGTATTATTTTCCTTAGAGCCTAATTCGAAGAATAATATATTTGTTCTAAAATAATATATTAATAATATGTTTTGTTTCGAATAAATAACCTATTTGTTTCGAATGAGTAATGATAGTTAACAAAATAATCGTCATTTAAACAAAGGATTTGGCGCAATTTTTTCCTTGTAAGATTTGAAACACAAAATGTCTGTAATTAATTTATAAAATATCATAAAAATATTTAACTTTTGAAATAAATGCTCACCAGACTGCTTATGAAATACAGGCCACTGCGCCAATTTGTGCCATCATTAAATTGTGTAAATTGGTGACATTTATATAAAACATGACGTTTAACCTTTACCTACGAGCATATTAAAAATGAAAATCTTTAAGAAAAGCTAGAATCATTTAGTGTCGGTCAACGATCAGGTTTAGTAATACCAGTTTTAGTCTCAAGATGTTGTTTTTATCGTGTATTAGATATTCTATTTATGTAACAAATGCATTGTGAGTAGGGGTTGCAATCGAATATTCGAACAATTCGAATATCCATTTGAAATTCATATTCGAATAATAATTTATAAAATATTCGAACATTCGAATATTACTACAACAATTAAGGTTAACAAACCAATCAAAACAATAATAAACATGCATGAACGGCCGCCATCACAAAAAAACTAAAGTATTATATTATTAATAATAATAATCCTTCCGAATTACAACATAAAGGCCACTTACTCGGTATTGGTAGTATTACGCAACCTGATTTTTTACCCGACTACGGAGAAGGTTATATGTTTGACCGGTATGTATGTATGTATGTTCATCTGTTCCCTCATAACTTCTGAACTACTTATCATAATTTTGCCCTATAAAGGACATAAAGAAAGGAACTAAAAAAAAATTTTTTTGTTTAATGATGCCGTGTTGGATATCAAATGAAAGGGCTTAATTAAGTAGCACATTTCAAAAATATATACATTACAAGAAGTGGCTCGCGGATCTGAAAAAAAAATAAGTTCAAAAACTAAAACCCGACTACTGAAAAGGTATGAAACAAGAAAATATTAACAGTGGGCCGAGCACGAATTGTTTGTATGGTAACGTAAACGTAAGCGAATTTTGATTTTTGAATTCATAATTAGGACTTTACGATATGAGTGTAGATAAAGTTTATTAACATATTCTTTGAATTTCTAGTGAGATTTTAATGTTGTTTCCTACCAAGTAGATTTTTTTAAGAATTTAGTATTTTTTATTCCATGAACATTACGATTACTTAGTTGTAATATTTTGTTTCAACAACTTTCAATGGAAGGTAATTGGATGATACTAGTGGCATTGTTTTGGTTCAGAATTTAAAACTTTGAGTTTTGGTTGACAATTTCATAGATTTTTTAAATTATGTTTATTTGATTAATTATTTGTAAAATTTTAATTTTCTTTTTATGATCGATGTTCATTATTGTTCATATTACTTCTAACTATATCGACGGTTGAAAGGCTATTAGATCTAAGCGACATTTTTTTTTAAATTTTATTTCAAAACCAGTTATAAAAATAAAAAAATACATAAAAAAATGTCGCTTGGATCAAATAGCCTTTCAACCGTCGATATTAAGAATTTGTTAATTATTTCATTTGATTAAAAGTTTGATGTTTAAATATTGGTTCTGATTGGATGTTTCTAAGGCAATAAAAATGTGTCAAATTATGAATACATTATTTTTCTGCAAAATTCGAATATATCGAATAGGGCTGAAAAAAAATCGAATATTCGATTACCAAAGTTATCGACTATGTATTTGCAATCCCTATTTGTGAGATCATCCCAAACACGACTCACAACAATCGAGTGCAATTCACGGCCGTTCAGACTACTGACACGGGCCGAGCCGCTCGTATCGTGAGCCCTTCCTCAAGACGGCGCAAACTGCCAATCACCAACAAGACAACAGGACAATCGCAAGACGTTCGCCGTATCTCATAGTGTCATCAAAATCTACTATAACGATCAAGCATTACTGCGGCCTCTCGTAAGATGTCACGGGACACAACATAATGACATCCTGGACCTTGGTGTTAGTTTTGTGGGCGCTAACTCTAGCTGCGTTCATATACGGAGTGACATCGTGGTGCTTATTAAAGAAGTTCCGACATTTCAAAAACTATGTGTATCTCAACGTAATAGTATCGAAACTGTTATATTTTACCACATATATAATTTATAAAATCTTAAAGTTTTTTATGAGTATGATGTCAACGAATTTCAAAGTCAAATATGAATTTACCATAAGGAATGTATATTGGCTTGTTCAAATATACTTTCTAACAGTGAAAAATTATTGGATATTCGTGATATGTTATACTTTTTATGTTGAATTTGTAAAAGTTTTTAGTGGGCATATTCGTAGGAGATATCTAAAGAGTTCTCTCTTTGCTTGGGGGGTGCCTGTAATAACGACTTTAATTACATTATTAGTTTTGCATATTGTTTTGAATACAGAAAGTGTACCTTCATCAGTTCGAATGGGAATCATTTTGCACGGCTATACTGTCCTCATGATTTTACCGGTGTTTGTGAACTTGATTTTGTTTATTACTGTAGTTTTCTCCTTGTTCCGTCCTTCCAACGCAAACTCGACTACAGCTATTAACAAATGGCGTCACTTCTACATAGCGACATTAATTTTTGTACTTAGTGACTTGGTTCAGGTGTCCACTTTTATAATGGTCGTATTGGACGTGGACTATGAAATAAGATTCGTTGTATTAAATTTACAAATAATAACTTTGGACATATTTTTCCCTATAGTGAAAAGTAACCGAGAATTATGGCAAGAATTTTATGCGAATCGTACAAAAAGTAATATTACAGAGAAGAGTAACTGTGATCAAAAGTCAAAAAAGAATAATCTTTTAACATTGAATGCAGGAACATTAGCCAGTCAAAACTTACATATTGAGATGAATCATACTCATTTATAGAAATTAATTAAATATAATGTAGTATTATCTGAAATATTGTTTTTTATTTGTTCGTTTATACGTTCATTCACACTGGCGCTTTATCAACGCGCGTCAGTAAAGAGGCCGAATCGAACAAATCTCTTCGGTACATGTGTTCGCACAGGGGCGCTTTTTCCCGTTGCGCGTTGAAAAAACGCCCGTGCGATAAAGGGCCCTATAAGGTAAATAACATCTCTAGTCACGTAGGCCCTTACAGTCACCAACTTATCAGTAGTCAGTCTGGTCGGTACGTAGACACTTATCGCCACACAGAATAATTACTTAGCAAGGCAGCAAGCTAACTACAGTGGCGCGAAAATATGAATTCGACCAATCAGATCACGAGGCCTGCATCGCGCAAGGAAAATATAATCGTATCTAACACAGATACAACTGTCCGACATCAACGGACCGGCTTCGGCCCGCCAGGCAATATCACCTCGCCTGGTCGGAGGATCCTCCCTTTTCAATGAAGGAACACTACACCTCGTTCTTCCATATACGTTTTTACAATTTATATTAAACACAAATAAAACAAATATTCTATGATATACGTACAAATACTATTAATACGAATATACCTAATATACATAAATATAGGTACTAGATGTGTGCGCCGCGCCGGTACCTTTTTTACCGGCGGCGGCATCCGACGTAAAATTTGTCGGCGGCGCCGGCGGCGGCATCATTGGCGTGGATGGTGAAAATTAAGAGCATTACATTATGCTCATATAAAAATCGACTTTTATTAAATTTAACAAATACGTCGAAATAAACCAATAAGCGTATATTTAGACATTTCTAGTGTTTAGTTTACTAGTATATATCTGCATTGTACCTAAAACTGGAATATTACATACTATGACGTTGGCGCCGATCATGCCGAAGAAACAGTCGGCGGCGGCGGCGTGGCTAAAAGCATTTCCAGGGTTAAACTATCTGATGACCTCAGGGAACGCGAATGTGTGTCATGAAGGAACTTGAAACGTTCTTTAAGATAGGTGGGAGTATTGGGACTGTGCAAAATATTGTATAGAAGATAAACAAGTTTGCTCAAGTTTGCCTCTAATAAATTTTTCATTAATATTAATTTGTGGATAACGGTGCTGGTTGTGTCATTACCTAAAAGTGTTTTATAAACGTTTGTATTAATAGTATTAAGCAGTATTATGCAGTATTACGCAAATGTTTGTTATCCTGAAGAATAAAAAAAAAATGAATATGTGCATTCCGGGGATGGCGAATTGGAAGCCACTTGAGCTTAGCACGAAATTCAGAAACATTATCATATTTACGTAAACCAAATATAATATGAATCTAATACAAAAGTTTTCAAGGCGCTCAAGCTTTTCAAGTAGGTCCTCTGTGAGATCAAGTTAGCTGGTATCGACGTATTCAAGGATAAGTATAAGTTATTAGTGGCCTAGTGTGGTAATTATCTCAAGTAATGACACTCATGCATTGCTATTCATTTCCGTATAGGCGTTTTATTTAGATAAAACTCCTTTGAAAACTATTTTTTTTACTTTTTTTAAAATTTGACACCCTTCGTCTTTCCCTTACTTGTCGTTGTTGTATACAAACATCACTACTATTTTTATATTTTATGCTTTCATTTAGTATACTGAAATCAAGAAGTTTTGAGTTTTATTGGCTCCATTATGTCAAGCGAAGACAATTACATAAAAGGATAAAAACATTGTAGATTATCGAGGTATGGTATTCATTCCTTCATTGAAAAGGGAGGATATTACGAAAAGTAAAGTAAAAATAACATACTGAGTCGTGTAACATGGAAGTAACATGGCGTAGTCAAAAGTAACGAAAAATGTTACAAAAGGTACATTCTGGCAACACTGCTGTAGCTGTAGCCTCTTTGCCGCGTCCGTAAAAACCGACAGAAATTGGTACGCCCCACGGCGTGTTCGGCAATGTTTGAATTGGCTCGCGCGGCAACTAGAGTGCCAATTGACTTAATTTTATGACTCAACGATCATATTTATCTTTGAAATTGTGACGTAAGAAAACTTAAAGATTTAATGGAATCCTCATTTAATTTACATCTGAGAAGATTGCAATATATTTTGTAGAAGAAAATAACCCTTTCGCATTCTACGCTAGTTGGTGGAATGCATATTAGCACGTCATAGGCCTGACTTAGGTGTATTTGTCTTGGCGTACCTGTATCATATAGAGCCATCTGCATTTTTATTGATATTTCTAGATCATGATGTTCGCAAGTGGCCGTTGATTGGTCGAATGGCCGTCAATCGGAGCTGTGCCGATCTATTCCAAGATTTGACGACCATGCGTTAGACGTCGCGTTCGTAATCAAGAAATAATGTTACCTTAGTGGTAATATTCGAATGTTCTGTTATTATAATTTACTATTCGAATATGAATTTCAAATGGATATTCGAATAATTCGAATATTCGATTGCAATCACTAATTATGAGATCATACTAAACACGACTCACACCAATCGAGTGTAATTCACGGCAGTTCAGACTACTGACATGAGCCGAGCTGCACGTATCGTGAGCTCTGCCTCAAGGCGGCGCAAATCGCCAATCACCAACAAGACAACAGGACAATCGCAAGACGTTCGCCGTATCTCATAGTGTCATCAAAATCGACTATAACGATCAAGCATTACTGCGGCCTCTTGCAAGAGGCCACGAGCGAGACACATCACAATGGAATCCTGGTCCTTGGTGTTAGTTTTGTGGGTGCTGAGTCTAGTTGCGTTCATATATGGAATTACATCGTGGTACTTAATAAAGAAGTTCCGTCATTTCAAAAACTATGTGTATATCTCAACGTGATTGTATCGAATCTGTTACAAATGACCACAAATATAGTTATTGACAATATAATAAATTTCCTTATTTTTCCCTATAGTGAAAAGTAACCGAGAATTATGGCGAGAATTTTATGTGAATCGTATACAAAGTAATATTACGGAGATAAGTAAATGTGATCAAGTCTAAAAGGAATAATCTTTTAACATTGAATGCAACATTACATTACATTAGACGATTAAAACCTGTATATTGAGACGAATCATACTCATTTATAGAAATTAATTAAATATAATGTAGGTACTATTACCTTAAATATTGTTTTTTATTTGCTTCTTCGGAACCCATTACGGGTCATCCATAAAGTACGTCACCCTAATTTCGTGATTTTTGACCCCTCCCTCGTCCTTGTCACAGTTGATCACATTTGTGAGACCCCCTCCCTAGTGTGACGTCACATATTTTGAAATTTTACATAAAGAAATGATTAAATTAAAACAGCAGTACCGAAATTAGTTTTATTACCATTAAAATTATGTATTTAAATATAATAAATCAATTGCCATACCTACTGATAGAGTTGGAAATATTTTAAAGTTTTTCTTTATTAGTTCAAATTTGGCATAAACACTTAGATGTATTCGATTTTGAAGTGACGTCACGAAACTTAGGACTCCTCCCACCCCTTGTCACATAATGTCACACTTCGTCAACCCACTTCCCACCCCTAACGTGTGACGTACTTTATGGATGGTCCCTTATTGGGAAGATTGGGAAGATTTGAACCGGTCTCGAGTTTTAATGGGGGTCCCGACTGTTAAAGTCGCTATGTTCCGCATTAGAATTCTACTGGACTTATTTTCTCTTTACAGTTTTAATTTAAAGTTCACTTTTTAAATCACACACACTTTTGATTATTCCATGACGTGAATCTCTTGAAAGCCGAGGAAGATAAACAAATTAAATATCTCGACATGGCTGTTGGAACGCCTGATGAACTGCTGTTAGCAGCGAGCGGTGATGCGACCATAAGTATGCGCATCACCGGTGGCTGTAAAGCTATCGTCCAGACGGATTATGAATACAGACACGACCAAGTAGTCTCCATAGTTCACCAAAATTTAGCTTACAGACACAAGTTCATCAACGAAAAAATATCTTACTACCATCGATGTCTATAGATATGCTTAGTGAACTCAAAAAGTGAGACGTGTCAGGCATAGAGGTTATATGTCCAGAGGGAGTGTCGCCTTACAAAACGTACTCCTGTTTTGAAGCCAATTTGGCCGCGTGATGACATGCGCGCGCATGTGGGCGTGGCTTACTGGGTGGCCATCGAAAAAGAATTACCCTACGATGTGGGGAAAATATTTTAACAGAGTACAGCTTTTATTTGTAAATAGGAAAACGTAAGGGTACATAAATTAGGTAGTAATACATTATTTTTATTATGTATGTACAGTCGGATGCAAAAATTTATATGTATATTTTTGGATCGAAATTAAAAGTTGAATTTAAAAGAATTTATTTAAATAAATCTCTACATTACTGTTACTGTTAGCCTGTCTCATCCCACTGCTGGGCAAAGGCCTCCCCTTTTATTTGTGGGAACTGCTATATGATCACGTGACAATTTTTTTTTCTAAAATTCAAAATGCGGTTAACAAAAAATCTATTATACAGGCTGGATCAAAATTTTGGGGCATTAAAGGTGGCTAGGGTTTTCTGTTATTAACATTAATGAATAGTTTATAGAGGAAGAACAGTCGGACGACGCTTTGATCTCGTCGTAAATGCTGACAACGTCTAGACAATGTTGCATTTGTGCATGGAGGGTTGTCAGAAGTAAACAATATTTATTCATTTATTTTCGATCAACATCGTCATCAACATTAATATTATAAACAATTATTATTAAGAATTATCAATTATGTATTATCAATCAATTATATAAGTAACTCTGAGTTTTGCTCAAGGGACTATGTGGTTACAGTCTATGTGAATAGATATCACTAAAACATGAAGTTTGAGTACCATCATGATGGGGCTGTGTCAAATAGTGCCGGAGATACAAGCTTCCAAAAACTTGGTCACGTGGTCACATAGAAATCACTAAAATATGAAGTGCGGCTTCGTATTATTCAATACCCGTGTTTTTTTCCTCAACCTGTGCCAGAACTCTCATATCAAGTTTCTCAAAGGCTGATCAAATTTAACCAGACGTTAAATCACATTTGAATTGATTGTTGACGTTGGTCAAACAATCACAACAGCTAACATGATTTGACCAGCCTGTCAGAAATCGGGGGTAAGTAGGTATAACAGATAAGGTAGCCACTTTTAATAACCCAAAATTTTGCGCCACCCTGTATAGCTGTCGTTTTGAAATTTTATTTCATAACAAGTTTTCAGTTTAAATATGACAACGCGTACCTATTCCTACGTGTTATATGGGATATTTAATTTCATTTTATGGCAACACTTACAGAACATGGCGTCATGGCCGATCAACAAAAATATTAAATTGTAAAAATTATTTAAGTGATATAAAGTAAAGAAATCGCTATAATTACACATGGAAAGTAATCATTTTCACTTTTTCTTTATTATAAGCATAATTTTTACAATTTTTGGATGCATAAAACTATATTAATTAAATATCAATCGGGAGCGAATTACATGTTTTCACGAGCTTGCGCCAAAACGTACTGACAGGCGATATAGGTAGTACATTAACTTTAATGCAGTTGTATTACATTCATTTTCAAGTATCTAACAAGGTCTCTAGACATATGAATACTCTAAGGTGTCAGGTACTCCATTTTCAGAAAAATGGAGTGGTTGATCACCAGTCAAATGCCGTTTACAAACATAATTATTAATTTGTGTATTGAATAAAAAAAATTTATTATCAGTAGCTATTCCATTTGTGCACATGTATCGCTGTTCTATTTATATATAATTTGAACATTGTTGAATTTAGAATTTGACGTCTTCAAAAAATACGTCTCATTTTTTTAGCTTCCCTTTGTATGACAGAGCGTATCTATAGACATCATAGAAATAGTACAAGTACTGGAACGCTGAATAGTGCCGTAAAGCCGGTCTGAGAATATTTAGAGGGAGAATACTTTTTGGTAGCCGTGTCCTTGTCTAATAGGGTAACCATACATTTTAGTTAAAAGTAGGACATGATAGAAATATTTAATTATGTTATGAGAATAGTTATCAGGTAATTAACTACTGATATCGAATAGTAAGATTTGATTTTTTCCTAGTAAATAGTGAAATATACGGTCCATATCTAAACGTTCTTACAAATATACATACACCCTTTTGGTTATAATTAGAGTCACAGGCAAGGCATAATATAAAAATAGGCATATGCAAGGTTACTATATAATAAAAAAGAAAATTTAGAGAAAATTTCGGACATTGCGGAAAAATCCGGACATTTTCTTATACACGGATTACGTGTATTCCTCGGACTCGGGTTTTTCGGATTGTGTGTGTGTGTGTTATTTCGTGTGTTGTGTGTGTTAATTCCTCTTCTACTTTCTCTTTTAGCTTTGCGACCATCCTACGACCTTTCTTTATGAGATCTTTCCAATTATAGCAGAAAGGGTAACCCATGCTTAGTGCTGCAGAATCGAATATCACATATTATAATATTCGTGTTTGGCAAACTCAAGTATAATCATCATTCACAACATTAAGCAATAAAACACAATGAATGAAAGTCGAAGCAAAACTTTTTTTTATTTTTAATCGGCCTATAAAGGTCATCGTCGTTTCGTTAAAACGTTGAGATTCTATGCATGGTTCCAAAGTGGGCAGGGTTCTATGGAGAAGAGACCGGCTAGAAACTTAATGGTTGATTGTAATTTTAATTGTGTTGGCATTATAGTTGTATTTTGGGTTTATGTGCTTGTTTCCTCTTGCTTTACTTTCTTATTTGGTGGTTCACTGGAAACTGCAACATCTTCCCATTTACTACAAGATCCTACATGCCCTGATTCACCAGATGTTCCTGCACGTACAATTTCTATGGCAGTCGTAAGATGTCCGGAAGGCACTGACTTTTCTCAGAAGTTTTTTTTTTTCTTTCTGTGACTATCTGTAATGTCAAAAATGATCTTCATTATGGCACAATATCTAAGTACAATATCCAATCCAGTAAAAGTTTAATCCGTCTAACTATACTAATAGGAAAATATTAAACACAAATAAACAATAGGCAAAGTGTGTGAATCTTAAGTTTGTGCAATGTGTTATACTATATATTAGTATAAACTATTACAGACCAGACAATTATACACAACATTATACAACAGACACATACAACAACTGATAATTATTAAACATATTACAATAGTACCTTTGGTAATATTGAAGGAACTGCTTCAGGTTTTAATTAAATTTTTGCTGCCGTTAAATAATTCATTATCTTTAAAATGTACGCCACAAACACATGCGAACTTTTACACACTAATGTTAAGGTTCGTGGCTGTTATCCATAATACCCTCTGCTTATTATCAGCTGGAATCCTGAAAAAAACAAACATGGAATTTTAATAAAGTCTATCATTTTATAAGAGATACAAAAAAAACATAATTATTATCTATTCGGCACAACAAACAACAAATGATTTCAACAAATTAACTTAAACTATACTTGGAATCACTCAAATTATACAAAACAATAAATACATCGAAAATACGCATTACAAATTATGGAAAACAAATCCAAAATTATTATAGTACGTAAATTATTTAACTTAGTGGACTGTAATAAATGTTATGTGAAACGATCTAAAATAAGTAGGTACTTGGAGCAACTATATCCCACAAAATAAAAATATATTGTCACACTACTCAATGAAACTTACCTATGGAACGATATTCCACAACCAGGATAATATTCTCGCCTGCACCCAATCACAGCACATGTATTTACCATATTTTTGCCAAAAAATTATTCTGGACACAAAAATAATGTAGGATCACGTTTATTTCTGAATTATTTAAACCACGAATTTTGACAATAGGTTGACAACTAATTTGACAATGTAAGCCATTTTGAATGATGTAGTGTTGCCCGCATGCAAACTTCTTTAATTACTGGTATCCAAATATTGTAATAATCAATCTTATTGAATAACGTATGGAAATAATAATCTCTAATATATAAAGCTCGATTACCACTGACTCACTCACTGACTCACTGATTGACAGAATTGATCTCCCAGATGGAGCCGTGGGGGGTACAAGTCATACATAAAGTCATAAACCTTCAGGTCCAGTGAGTCCGGGAAAAATCCGAAATGACCTGAAAGTGGAACGCTGACCGGAACTGCCCTACGGATCTCGAAAATGGCAAGTCGCACACCCATAGTGCCGGAACTAAAAATGTCAAGGACCCTGGGTAGATTGACGAGCCGGTGAAAAAAAGATGGCTTCCATACAAAAAAAGATGGCGGCCATACAAAATTGAAACGCTCACCGTTCCGAAACCGTTGGAGATAGCGGGGGGGTGCTCGACCAAATGTCATAGAGGACGACGGGGGCTTTCCGGTGGGGGTCATAAAAATCCAAGATGGCGGATTCAAAATGGCGGCCAAAAAAAAAAATGGTCCTAGCCGGCTGAAAATTGGCGTCCGGGGGTTTTCGGGGGCACCGATTCATAATCCGGGATCAAATTTTTCTTTCCGCCATTTTTCAAGATGGCCGCCATACAAGTGTTCATTTCGGATTTCGACCCAATTGATCTCCCAGAAGGAGCCGTGGGGAGTAAAAGTGATGTATGGGAGTCGTATAGAGGGGGGTCCTGTGAGTTTAGGAAAAGTCCGAAATGACCTGAAAGTGGAACGCTGACCAGAACTGCCCTACGGATCTCGAAAACGGCAAGTCGCAAACCTATACCACCTGAACTAAAAATGTCGAGGACCTTGAGCCGTTTGACGAGCCGGTGAAAAAAAGATGGCATCCATACAAAAAAAATGGCGGCCATACAAAATTGAAACGCTCACCGTTCCGAAACCGTTGGAGATAGCGGGGGGGTGCTCGAACCATTTTTATAGAGGATGGAGGGGGCTTTCCGGTGGTGGTCAAAAAAATCCAAGATGGCGGATCTAAAATGGCGGCCGAAAAATAAGTTGCTCCGAGCTGGCTGAAAATTGGCGTCCGGGGGTTTTCGGGGACACCGATTCATAATCCGTGGTCGACTTTTATTTTCCGCCATTTTTCAATATGGCCGCCATACAAACGCATCTTTTGGAGCAATTGGTCTCCCAGAAGGATACGTGGGGGGTAAAAGTATTGTATGGGAGTCGTATAGAGGGGGGTCCTGTGAGTTTAGGAAAAGTCCGAAATGACCTGAAAGTGGAACGCTGACCGGAACTGCCCTACGGAACTCGAAAGTTACAAGTCGCACACCCATACTGCCGGAACTAAAAATGTCGAGGACCTTGGGCCGTTTGACGAGCCGGTGAAAAAAAGATGGCTTCCATACAAAAAAAATGGCGGCCATACAAAATTGAAACGCTCACCGTTCCGAAACCGTTGGAGATAGCGGGGGGGTGCTCGAACCATTTTCATAGAGGATGGAGGGGGCTTTCCGGTGGTGGTCATAAAAATCCAAGATGGCGGATCCAAAATGGCGGCCGAAAAATAAGTTGCTCCGAGCTGGCTGAAAATTGGCGTCCGGGGGTTTTCGGGGACACCGATTCATAATCCGTGGTCGACTTTTATTTTCCGCCATTTTTCAATATGGCCGCCATACAAACGCATCTTTTGGAGCAATTGGTCTCCCAGAAGGAGCCGTGGGGGGTAAAAGTATTGTATGGGAGTCGTATAGAGGGGGGCCCTGTGAGTTTAGGAAAAGTCCGAAATGACCTGAAAGTGGAACGCTGACCGGAACTGCCCTATGGAACTCGAAAGCTACAAGTCGCACACCCATACTGCCGGAACTAAAAATGTCGAAGACCCTGGGTCGATCGACGAGCCGGTGAAGAAAAGATGGCTTCCATACAAAAAAAGATGGCGGCCATACAAAAGTGTTCATTTTGGTTTTTCACTCAATTGTTCTCCCAGAAGGAGCCGTCGGGGGTAAACGTCATGTTTGGGAGTCGTATAGAAGGGGGTCCTATGAGTTCAGGAAAGTCCGAAATGACCTGAAAGTGGAACGCTGACCGGAACTGCCCTACGGATCTCGAAAATGAGAAGTCGCACACCCATACTGCCGGAACTAAAAATCTCGAGTACCTTGGGACGATTGACGAGCCGGTGAAAAAAAGATGGCTTCCATACAAAAAAAGATGGCCGCCATACAAGTGTTCATTTGGGATTTTCACTCAATTGTTCTCCCAGAAGGAGCCTTCGGTGGTAAAACTCATGTATAGAATTCGTATAGAAGGGGGTCCTATAAGTTCAGGAAAAGTCTGAAATGACCTGATAGTGGAACGCTGACCGGAACTGCCCTACGGATCTCGAAAATTACAAGTCGCAATGCTATACCGCCCCAACTAAAAATGTTAAGGACCCTGGGCCGTTTGACGAACCGGTGAAAAAAAGATGGCTTCCATACAAAAAAAGATGGCGGCCACACAAGTGTTCATTTTGGATGTTCACACAATTGCTCTCCCAGAAGGAGCCGTGGGAGGTAAAAGTCATGTATCGGAGTCATATAGAAGGGGGTCCTATGAGTTTATGAAAAGTCCGAAAAGACCTGAAAGTGGAACGCTGACCGGAACTGCCCCACGGATCTCGAAAATGAGAAGTCGCACACCCATACTGCTCGAATTAAAAATGTGTATGATCTTGGGTAAATTGACGAGCTGGTAAAAAAAAATGGCTTTCATACAAAAAAAAATGGCCGCCATATAAACGCTTCTTTTGGAGCAATTTTTCTAAAAGGAGTCGTGCGGGGTAAAAGTCATGTATGGAAGTTGTATAGTGGAAATTCCAGTGAGTTTAAGAAAAATCTGAGATGACCTGAAAGTAGAACCCTGACCGGAACTGCCCTATGGATCTCGAAAACGGCAAAACGCAGACCCATATTGCCCGAACTAAAAATGTCGAGGACCCTGGTTCGATTGATGAGCTGGTAAAAAAAAGATGGCTTCCAAAAAAAATACATGGCCGCCATACAAGTGTTCATTTTGGATTTTCGCACAATTATTCTCACAGAAGGAGCCGTGGGAGGTTAAAGTTATGTATGGGAGTTATATAGGGAAGGGTCCAGTGAGTTTAGGAAAAATCCGAAATAACCTGAAAGTGGAACCGTGACCAGAACTGCCCTACGGATCTCGAAAACTACAAGTTGCAGACGCACGGTGCCGGAACTAAAAATTTCGAGTACCGTGGGACGATTGACGAGCCGGTGAAAAAAAGATGGCTTCCATACAAAAGAACATGGCTGCCATACAGGTGTTCATTTTGGATTTTCACACAATTGTTCTCCCAGAAGGAGCCGTCGGGGGTAAAGGTCATGTATGGGAGTCGTATAGAGGGGTGCCCATTGAGTTTAGAAAAAGTCCGAAAAGACATGAAAGTGGAACGCTTACTGGAACTGCCCCACGGATCTCGAAAATGAGAAGTCGCACACCCATACTGCCCGAACTAAAAATGTGTAGGATCTTGGGTCGATTGACGAGCTGGTAAAAAAAATGGCTTTCATACAAAAAAACATGGCCGCCATATAAACGATACTTAACACGCTTTTATTAGCTTCACCTGTAAAATCTTGGAAGTTACATTTGACCCATTTCGCGGTTTCCGATTGAGGTGAGATTTTGCACACGTTAGGATGACAATGCAGTTAGATAACTGACGTCATTCTAAATCCAATATGGCGGACTACTTATGTATTATGCTCTACCATGATATGGGTATCAAATGAAAGGGTTTGTTGAGAAGACTACGAAACTAAAATAACGTCACACTTAATTCAATATGGCGGACGCCCCAAGATGGTAGACAATTTTTTTTTATCTACCATCATGATATATATCAAATGAAAGGGTCTGCTGGGAAGAAAACGAAAAATAAAGTCAAAGTCGATGTCGATGTCGAAGTTAAAGTCAAAGTCAAAGTTTTTTATTACAATAAATTTATTACACTATTCCATACAAGTGTTCATTTTGGATTTTCACTCAATTGTTCTCCCAGAAGGAGCCTTCGGGGGTAAAACTGATGTATAGGAGTCGTATAGAAGGGGGTCGTATGAGTTCAGAAAAAGTCCGAAATGACCTGAAAGTGGAACGCTGACCGGAACTGCCCCACGGATCTCCAAAATGAGAAGTCGCACACCCGTACTGCCCGAACTAAAAATGTGTAGGACCTTGGGTCGATAGACGAGCTGGTAAAAAAAAGATGGCTTTCATACAAAAAAACATGGCTGCCATACAAACGCCTCTTAACACGCTTTTATTAACTTCACCTGTAACTATGTAAGAAAATTTTGGAAGTTTTTGACCCACTTCGCGGTTTCCGATTGAGGTGAGATTTTGCTCACACGTTTAGATAGGATGACAATGCATAGTTAGAAAACTGACGTCATTCTAAATCCAATATGGCGGACTACTTATGTATTATGCACTACCATGATATGGGTATCAAATGAAAGGGTTTGCTGAGAAGAGTACGAAACTAAAATAACGTCACACTTAATTCAATATGGCGGACGCCCCAAGATGGTAGACAAAATTTTCTTATCTACCAACCTGATATGGGTATCAAATGAAAGGGTCTGCTGGGAACAAAACGAAAAATAAAGTCAAAGTGAAAGTCGAATTCAAAGTCAAAGTCGAAGTCAAAGTCAATGTCAAAGTCAGTCAAAGTCAAAGCACTTTCCAAATCGTGTTTTAATTATTTTTTAAGTTAATTTAAGAGTTCAACCACAACCTCCGCGGGCCGCCCGCGGGCCGCGCACCGCGCGACCTCTAAGCTTTTTGAACCCTAACCGTTTCGAAACCGTTAGAGATAGAGTGGGGGTGCTCGACCAAATATCATCGAGGACGAGAGGGGCTTTTCGGTGGTCGTGATAAAAATCCAAGATGGCGGATTCAAAATGGCGGCTTACAAAAAATATGGTCCGATCTGGCTGAAAATTGGCGTCCTGAGGTTTTCGGGGGCACCGATTCATAATCCGGGACCAACTTTTTTTTCCGCCATTTTTCAATATGGCCGCCATACAAACGCATCTTTTGGAGCAATTGTTCTCCCAGAAGGAGTCATGGGGGGTAAAAGTCATGTGTGGGAGTCGTACAGAGAGAGGCCCAGTGAGAAATGACCTGAAAGTCGAACCCTGACTGGAACAGCCCTACGGATCTCGAAAACGGAAAGCCGCAGACCTATACTGCCAGAACTAAAAGTGTCAAGGACCTTGGGTGGATCGACGAACTGGTAAAAAATCATGGCTACTATACAAAAAAACATGGCCGCCATACAAGTGTTCATTTTTGGATTTTCACTCAATTGTTCTCCCGGAAGGAGCCGCGGGGGGTAAAAGTGATGTATGGGAGACGTATAGAGGGAGGTCCAGGGAGTTCAGCAAAAAACCGAAATAACCTAAAAGTGGAACGCTGACCGGAACTGCCCCACGGATCTCGAAAATGAGAAGTCGCACACCCATACTGCCCGAACTAAAAATGTGTAGGACCTTGGGTCGATTGACAAGCTGGTAAAAAAAGATGGCTTTCATACAAAAAAACATGGCTGCCATACAAAATCAAATATCATATTTATTTTGCGTCATGTTACAAACCCCACCTAAAAAGCCCTCGCGGGCCGCTCGCGGCCCGCGCACCGCGCGACCTCTAGTTTATATATATAAAGCTCGATTACCACTGACTCACTGATTGACAGAATTGATCTCCCAGATGGAGCCGTGGGGGGTACAAGTCATACATGAAGTCATAAACCTTGAGGTCCAGTGAGTCCGGGAAAAATCCGAAATGACCTGAAAGTGGAACCCTGACCGGAACTGCCCTACGGATCTCGAAAATTACAAGTCGCACACCCATAGTGCTGGAACTAAAAATGTCAAGAACCCTGGGCCGTTTGACGAGCCGGTGAAAAAAAGATGGCGTCCATACAAAAAAAGATGGCGGCCATACAAAATTGAAACGCTCACCGTTCCGAAACCGTTGGAGATAGCGGGGGGTGCTCGACCAAATGTCATAGAGGACGACGGGGGCTTTCCGGTGGGGGTCATTAAAATCCAAGATGGCGGATTCAAAATGGCGGCCAAAAAAAAATATGGTCCGAGCCGGCTGAAAATTGGCATCCGGGGGTTTTCGGGGGCACCAATTCATAATCCGGGATCAAAATTTTTTTTCCGCCATTTTCCAATATGGCCGCCATACAAGTGTTCATTTTGGATTTTCACCCAATTGTTCTCCCAGAAGGAGCCGTCGGGGGTAAAAGCGATGTATGGGAGTCGTATAGAGGGGGGTCCTGTGAGCCTAAGAAAAGTCCGAAATGACCTGAAAGTGGAACACTGACCGGAACTGCCCTACGGATCTCGAAAATGAAAAGTCGAACACCCACACTGCCGGAACTAAAAATGTCGAGGACCCTGGGCCGTTTGACGAACCGGTGAAAAAAAGATGGCTTCCATACAAAAAAAATGGCGGCCATACAAAATTGAAACGCTCACCGTTCCTAAACCGTTGGAGATAGCGGCAGGGTGCTCGAACCATTTTCATAGAGGATGGAGGGGGCTTTCCGGTGGTGGTCATAAAAATCCAAGATGGCGGACTCAAAATGGCGGCCATAAAAAAAAATGGTCCGAGCCGGCTGAAAATTGGCATCCGGGGATTTTCGGGGGCACCGATTCATAATCCGGAGTCGATTATTTTTTTCCGACATTTTTCAATATGGCCGCCATACAAGTGTTCATTTCGGATTTTCACCCAATTGTTCTCCCAGAAGGAGCCGTGGGGGATAAAAAGGATGTATGGGAGTCGTATAGAAGGGGGTCCTGTGAGTTTAGGAAAAGTCCGAAATGACCTGAAAGTGGAACACTGACCGAAACTACCCTACGGATCTCGAAAATTACAAGTCGCAAACCTATACCGCCTGAACTAAAAATGTCGAGGACCTTGGGCCGTTTGACGAGCCGGTGAAAAAAAGATGGCTTCCATACAAAAAAAATGGCGGCCATACAAAATTGAAACGCTCACCGTTCCGAAACCGTTGGAGATAGCGGGGGGGTGCTCGAACCATTTTCATAGAGGATGGAGGGGGCTTTCCGGTGGTGGTCATAAAAATCCAAGATGGCGGATCTAAAATGGCGGCCGAAAAATAAGTTGCTCCGAGCTGGCTGAATATTGGCGTCCGGGGGTTTTCGGGGACACCGATTCATAATCCGTGGTCGACTTTTATTTTCCGCCATTTTTCAATATGGCCGCCATACAAACGCATCTTTTGGAGCAATTGTTCTCCCAGAAGGAGCCGTGGGGGGTAAAAGTATTGTATGGGAGTCGTATAGAGGGAGGTCCTGTGAGTTTAGGAAAAGTCCGAAATGACTTGAAAGTGGAACGCTGACCGGAACTGCCCTACGGAACTCGAAAGTTACAAGTCGCACACCCATACTGCCGGAACTAAAAATGTCGAGGACCCTGGGTCGATCGACGAGCCGGTGAAGAAAAGATGGCTTCCATACAAAAAAAGATGGCAGCCATACAAAAGTGTTCATTTTGGTTTTTCACTCAATTGTTCTCCCAGAAGGAGCCGTCGGGGGTAAACGTCATGTTTGGGAGTCGTATAGAAGGGGGTCCTATGAGTTCAGTAAAGTCCGAAATGACCTGAAAGTGGAACGATGACCGGAACTGCCCTACGGATCTCGAAAATGAGAAGTCGCACACCCATACTGCCGGAACTAAAAATCTCGAGTACCTTGGGACGATTGACGAGCCGGTGAAAAAAAGATGGCTTCCATACAAAAAAAGATGGCCGCCATACAAGTGTTCATTTTGGATTTTCACTCAATTGTTCTCCCAGAAGGAGCCTTCGGTGGTAAAACTCATGTATAGAATTCGTATAGAAGGGGGTCCTATAAGTTCAGGAAAAGTCCGAAATGACCTGAAAGTGGAACGCTGACCGGAACTGCCCTACGGATCTCGAAAATTACAAGTCGCAATGCTATACCGCCCCAACTAAAAATGTTAAGGACCCTGGGCCGTTTGACGAACCGGTGAAAAAAAGATGGCTTCCATACAAAAAAAGATGGCGGCCATACAAGTGTTCATTTTGGATGTTCACACAATTGCTCTCCCAGAAGGAGCCGTGGGAGGTAAAAGTCATGTATCGGAGTCATATAGAAGGGGGTCCTATGGGTTTATGAAAAGTCCGAAAAGACCTGAAAGTGGAACGCTGACCGGAACTGCCCCACGGATCTCGAAAATGAGAAGTCGCACACCCATACTGCTCGAATTAAAAATGTGTATGATCTTAGGTAAATTGACGAGCTGGTAAAAAAAAATGGCTTTCATACAAAAAAACATGGCCGCCATATAAACGCTTCTTTTGGAGCAATTGTTCTAAAAGGAGTCGTGCGGGGTAAAAGTCATGTATGGAAGTTGTATAGTGGAAATTCCAGTGAGTTTAAGAAAAATCCGAGATGACCTGAAAGTAGAACCCTGACCGGAACTGCCCTACGGATCTCGAAAACGGCAAAACGCAGACCCATATTGCCCGAACTAAAAATGTCGAGGACCCTGGGTCGATTGATGAGCTGGTAAAAAAAAGATGGCTTCCAAAAAAAATACATGGCCGCCATACAAGTGTTCATTTTGGATTTTCGCACAATTATTCTCACAGAAGGAGCCGTGGGAGGTTAAAGTTATGTATGGGAGTTATATAGGGAAGGGTCCAGTAAGTTTAGGAAAAATCCGAAATAACCTGAAAGTGGAACCGTGACCAGAACTGCCCTACGGAGCTTGAAAACTACAAGTCGCAGACCGAGGTTGCCGGAACTAAAAATGACGAGTACTCTGGGATGATAGACGAGCTGGTGAAAAAAAGATGGCTTCCATACAAAAAAACATGGCCTACATACAAGTGTTCATTTTGGATTTTCTTACAATTGTTCTCCCAGAAGGAGCCGTCGGGGGTAAAAGTCATGTATGAGAATCGTATAGAAGGGGGTCCAGTTAGTTCAGGAAAAGTCCGAAATGACCTGAAAGTGGAACGCTGACCGGAACTGCCCTACGGATCTCGAAAATTACAAGTCGCACACCCATACTGCCCGAACTAAAAATGTGTAGGATCTTGGGTCGATTGACGAGCTGGTAAAAAAAAGATGGCTTTCATACAAAAAAACATGGCTGCCATACAAACGCCTCTTAACACGCTTTTATTAACTTCACCTGTAACTATGTAAGAAAATTTTGGAAGTTTTTGACCCACTTCGCGGTTTCCGATTGAGGTGAGATTTTGCTCACACGTTTAGATAGGATGACAATGCATAGTTAGAAAACTGACGTCATTCTAAATCCAATATGGCGGACTACTTATGTATTATGCACTACCATGATATGGGTATCAAATGAAAGGGTTTGCTGAGAAGAGTACGAAACTAAAATAACGTCACACTTAATTCAATATGGCGGACGCCCCAAGATGGTAGACAAAATTTTCTTATCTACCAACCTGATATGGGTATCAAATGAAAGGGTCTGCTGGGAACAAAACGAAAAATAAAGTCAAAGTGAAAGTCGAATTCAAAGTCAAAGTCGAAGTCAAAGTCAATGTCAAAGTCAGTCAAAGTCAAAGCACTTTCCAAATCGTGTTTTAATTATTTTTTAAGTTAATTTAAGAGTTCAACCACAACCTCCGCGGGCCGCCCGCGGGCCGCGCACCGCGCGACCTCTAAGCTTTTTGAACCCTAACCGTTTCGAAACCGTTAGAGATAGAGTGGGGGTGCTCGACCAAATATCATCGAGGACGAGAGGGGCTTTTCGGTGGTCGTGATAAAAATCCAAGATGGCGGATTCAAAATGGCGGCTTACAAAAAATATGGTCCGATCTGGCTGAAAATTGGCGTCCTGAGGTTTTCGGGGGCACCGATTCATAATCCGGGACCAACTTTTTTTTCCGCCATTTTTCAATATGGCCGCCATACAAACGCATCTTTTGGAGCAATTGTTCTCCCAGAAGGAGTCATGGGGGGTAAAAGTCATGTGTGGGAGTCGTACAGAGAGAGGCCCAGTGAGAAATGACCTGAAAGTCGAACCCTGACTGGAACAGCCCTACGGATCTCGAAAACGGAAAGCCGCAGACCTATACTGCCAGAACTAAAAGTGTCAAGGACCTTGGGTGGATCGACGAACTGGTAAAAAATCATGGCTACTATACAAAAAAACATGGCCGCCATACAAGTGTTCATTTTTGGATTTTCACTCAATTGTTCTCCCGGAAGGAGCCGCGGGGGGTAAAAGTGATGTATGGGAGACGTATAGAGGGAGGTCCAGGGAGTTCAGCAAAAAACCGAAATAACCTAAAAGTGGAACGCTGACCGGAACTGCCCCACGGATCTCGAAAATGAGAAGTCGCACACCCATACTGCCCGAACTAAAAATGTGTAGGACCTTGGGTCGATTGACAAGCTGGTAAAAAAAGATGGCTTTCATACAAAAAAACATGGCTGCCATACAAAATCAAATATCATATTTATTTTGCGTCATGTTACAAACCCCACCTAAAAAGCCCTCGCGGGCCGCTCGCGGCCCGCGCACCGCGCGACCTCTAGTTTACTTATATAAAGCTCGATTACCACTGACTCACTGATTGACAGAATTGTTCTCCCAGAAGGAGCCGTGGGGGGTTAAAGTCATGTATGGGAGACATAAACCTTGAGGTCCAGTGAGTCCGGGAAAAATCCGAAATGACCTGAAAGTGGAACCCTGACCGGAACTGCCCTACGGATCTCGAAAATAAAAAGTCGCAAACCTATACCGCCGGAACTAAAAATGTCAAGGACCCTGGGCCGTTTGACGAGCCGGTGAAAAAAAGATGGCGTCCATACAAAAAAAGATGGCGGCCATACAAAATTGAAACGCTCACCGTTCCGAAACCGTTGGAGATAGCGGGGGGGTGCTCGACCAAATGTCATAGAGGACGACGGGGGCTTTCCGGTGGGGGTCATTAAAATCCAAGATGGCGGATTCAAAATGGCGGCCAAAAAAAAATATGGTCCGAGCCGGCTGAAAATTGGCATCCGGGGGTTTTCGGGGGCACCGATTCATAATCCGGGATCAAATTTTTTTTTCCGCCATTTTCCAATATGGCCGCCATACAAGTGTTCATTTTGGATTTTCACCCAATTGTTCTCCCAGAAGGAGCCGTCGGGGGTAAAAGCGATGTATGGGAGTCGTATAAAGGGGGGTCCTGTGAGCTTAAGAAAAGTCCGAAATGACCTGAAAGTGGAACACTGACCGGAACTGCCCTACGGATCTCGAAAATGAAAAGTCGAACACCCACACTGCCGGAACTAAAAATGTCGAGGACCCTGGGCCGTTTGACGAGCCGGTGAAAAAAAGATGGTTTCCATACAAAAAAACATGGCTGCCATACAAAATCAAAAATCATATTTTTTTTAAGTTATGTTACAAGCACCACCTACAATGCCCCGCGGGCCGCATGCGGCCCGCGCACCCACGCGACCTCTAGTCTCTAATATATAAAGCTCGATTACCACTGACTCACTGACTCATTGACATAATTGTTCTCCCAGATGGAGCCGTGGGGGGTACAAGTCATACATAAAGTCATAAACCTTGAGGTCCAGTGAGTCCGGGAAAAATCCGAAATGACCTGAAAGTGGAACGCTGACCGGAACTGCCCTACGGATCTCGAAAATTACAAGTCGCACACCCATACTGCTGGAACTAAAAATGTCGAGGACCCTGGGTCGATTGACGAGCCGGTGAAAAAAATATGGCTTCCATACAAAAAAAGATGGCGGCCATACAAAATGGAAACGCTCACCGTTCCGAAACCGTTGGAGATAGCGGGGGGGTGCTCGACCAAATGTCATAGAGGACGACGGGGGCTTTCCGGTGGGGGTCATAAAAATCCAAGATGGCGGATTCAAAATGGCGGCCAAAAAAAAATATGGTCCGAGCCGGCTGAAAATTGGCGTCCAGGGGTTTTCGGGGGCACCGATTCATAATTCGGGATCAAATTTTCCTTTCCGCCATTTTTAAAGATGGCCGCCATACAAGTGTTCATTTTGGATTTTCACCCAATTGTTCTCCCAGAAGCAGCCGCCGGGGGTAAAAGTGATGTATGAGAGTCGTATAGAGGGGGGTCCTGTGAGTTTAGGAAAAGTCCGAAATGACCTGAAAGTGGAACGCTGACCGGAACTGCGCTACGGATCTCGAAAATTACAAGTCGCAGATGCACGGTGCCCAAACTAAATATGTCGAGGACCATGGGTCGATGGACGAGCCGGTGAAAAAAAGATGGCTTCCATACAAAAAAAATGGCGCCATACAAAATTGAAACGCTCACCGTTCCGAAACCGTTGGAGATAGCGGGGGGGTGCTCGAACCATTTTCATAGAGGATGGAGGGGGCTTTCCGGTGGTGGTCATAAAAATCCAAGATGGCGGATCCAAAATGGCGGCCGAAAAATAAGTTGCTCCGAGCCGGCTGAAAATTGGCGTCCGGGGGTTTTCGGGGACACCGATTCCTAATCCGGTGTCGACTTTTTTTTTCCGCCATTTTTCAATATGGCCGCCATACAAACGCATCTTTTGGAGCAATTGTTCTCCCGGAAGGAGCCGCGGGGGGTAAAAGTGATGTATGGGAGTCGTATAGAAGGAGGTCCAGGGAGTTCAGCAAAAAACCGAAATGATCTGAAAGTGGAACTCTGACCGGAACTGCCCTACGGATCTCAAAAACAGCAAGTCGCACACTCATACTGCCGGAACTAAAAATGTCGAGGACCCTGAGTCGATTGACGAGCCGGTGAAAAAAAGATGACTTCCATACAAAAAAAACATGGCCGCCATACAAGTGTTCATTTTGGATTTTCACTCAATTGTTCTCCAAGAAGGAGTCGTGGGGGGTAAAAGTCATGTATGGGAGTCGTAAAGAAGGAGGTCCTGTGAGTTTAGAAAAAATCTGAAATGACCTAAAGGTAGACCGCTGACCGGAACTGCCCTACGAATCTCAAAAATGAGAAGTCGCACACCCGTACTGCCCGAACTAAAAATGTTAAGGAGCCTGGTCAGATCGTCGAGCCGGTGAAAAAAAGATGGCTTCCATACAAAAAAATATGGCCGCCATACAAGTGTTCATTTTGGATTTTTCACACAATTGCTCTCCGAGAAGGAGCCGTGGGAGGTAAAATTCATGTACGGGAGTCATATAGAAGGGGGTCTTATGAGTTCAGGAAAAGTCCGAAATGACCTGAAAGTGGAACGCTGACCGGAACTGCCCCACGGATCTCGAAAATGAGAAGTCGCACACCCATACTGCCTGAACTAAAAATGTTGAGGAGCCTGGTCAGATCGTCGAGCCGGTGAAAAAAAGATGGCTTCCATACAAAAAAACATGGCCGCAATACAAGTGTTCATTTTGGATTTTCACACAATTGTTCTCCCAGTAGGAGCCATGGGAAGTAAAAGTTATGTATCGGAGTCGTATAGAAGGGGGTCCTATGAGTTCAGAAAAAGTCCGAAATGACCTGAAAGTGGAACGCTGACCGGAACTGCCCCACGGATCTCGAAAATGAGAGGTCGCACACCCATACTGCCCGAACTAAAAATGTGTAGGATCTTGGGTCGATTGACGAGCTGGTAAAAAAAATTGCTTTCATACAAAAAAACATGGCCGCCATACAAACGCATCTTTTTGAGCAATTGTTCTGGAAGGAAGGAGCCTTGGGGGTAAAAGTCATGTATGGGAGTCGTATAGAGGGGAGTTCTGTGACTTTAGATAAAGTCCAGAATGACCTGAAAGTGGAACGCTTACTGGAATACCCTACGGATCTCAAAAACTATAAGTCGCACACCCACTAAACCGGAACTAAAAATGTCAAAGACCCTGGGCCGATCGACGAACCGGTGAAAAAAAGATGGCTTCCATACAAAAAAACATGGCTGCCATACAGGTGTTCATTTTGGATTTTCACACAATTGTTCTCCCAGAAGGAGCCGTCGGGGGTAAAAGTCATGTTTAGGAGTCATATAGTGGGGTGACCATTGAGTTTAGGAAAAGTCCGAAAAGACCTCAAAGTGGAACGCTGACCAGAACTGCCCCACGGATCTCGAAAATGAGAAGTTGCATACCCATACTGCCCGAACTAAAAATGTGTAGGACCTTGGGTCGATTGACGAGCTGGTAAAAAAAAGATGTGTCTCATACAAAAAAACATGGCTGCCATACAAGTGATCATTTTGAATTTTTCACACAATTGTTCTCCCAGAAGCAGCCGCCGGGGGTAAAAGTGATGTATGGGCGTCATATAGAGAGGGGTCTTTTGAGTTTAAGAAAAGTCCGAAACGACCTGAAAGTGGAACGCTGTTCGGAACTGTCCTACGGATCTCGAAAACTAAGAGTCGCAGATGCACGTTGCGGGAACTAAAAATGTCGAGGACCCTGGGTCCATTGACGTGCCGGTGAAAAAAAGATGGCTTCCATACAAAAAAACATGGCTGCCATACAGGTGTTCATTTTGGATTTTCACACAATTGTTCTCCCAGAAGGAGCCGTCGGGGGTAAAAGTCATGTATGGGAGTCGTATAGAAGGGTGCCCATTGAGTTTAGGAAAAGTCCGAAAAGACCTGAAAGTGGAACGCTGACTGGAACTGCCCCACGGATCTCGAAAATGAGAGGTCGCACACCCATACTGCCCGAACTAAAAATGTGTAGAATCTTGGGTCGATTGACGAGCTGGTAAAAAAAATGGCTTTCATACAAAAAAACATGGCCGCCATACAAACGCATCTTTTGGAGCAATTGTTCTGGAAGGAAGGAGCCTTGGGTGGTAAAAGTCATGTATGGGAGTCGTATAGAGGGGAGTTCTGTGAGTTTAGAAAAAGTCCAGAATGACCTGAAAGTGGAACGCTTACTGGAACTGCCCTACGGATCTCAAAAACTATCAGTCGCACACCCATACTGCCGGATCTAAAAATGTCGAGGACCCTGGGTCGATCGACGAGCCGGTGAAGAAAAGATGACTTCCATACAAAAAAACATGGCTGCCATACAAACGCTTCTTTTGGAGCAAGTGTTCTCCCAAAGGAGCCGCGGGTGGTAAAAGTCACGTATGGGAGTTGTATAGAAGGGGATCCAGTGAGTTCAGAAAAATCCGAAATGACCTGAAAGTGGAACCCTGACTGGAACAGCCCTACGGAGCTCGAAAACTACAAGTCGCAGACCGTGGTTGCCGGAACTAAAAATGTCGAGGAGCCTGGTCAGATCGTCGCGCCGGTGAAAAAAAGATGGCGTCCATACAAAAAAAGATGGCGGCCATATAAAATGGAAACGCTCACCGTTCCGAAACCGTTGGAGATAGTGGGGGGGTGTTCGACCAAATGTCATAGAGGACGACGGGGGCTTTCCGGTGGAGGTCATAAAAATCCAAGATGGCGGATTCAAAATGGCGGCCGAAAAATAAGTTGCTCCGAGCTGACTGAAAATTGACGTCCGGGGGTTTTCGGGGACACCGATTCATAATCCGTGGTCGACTTTTATTTTCCGCCATTTTTCAATATGGCCGCCATACAAACGTATCTTTTGGAGCAATTGTTCTCCCAGAAGGAGCCTTCGGGGGTAAAAGTGATGTATGGGAGTCGTATAGAAGGGGGTCTTGTGAGTTTAGGAAAAGTCCGAAATGACCTGAAAGTGGAACGCTGACCGGAACTGCCCCACGGATCTCGAAAATGAGAAGTCGCACACCCATACTGCTCGAATTAAAAATGTGTATGATCTTGGGTAAATTGACGAGCTGGTAAAAAAAAATGGCTTTCATACAAAAAAACATGGCCGCCATATAAACGCTTCTTTTGGAGCAATTGTTCTAAAAGGAGTCGTGCGGGGTAAAAGTCATGTATGGAAGTTGTATAGTGGAAATTCCAGTGAGTTTAAGAAAAATCCGAGATGACCTGAAAGTAGAACCCTGACCGGAACTGCTCTACGGATCTCGAAAACGGCAAAACGCAGACCCATATTGCCCGAACTAAAAATGTCGAGGACCCTGGGTCGATTGATGGGCTGGTAAAAAAAAGATGGCTTCCAAAAAAAATACATGGCCGCCATACAAGTGTTCATTTTGGATTTTCGCACAATTATTCTCACAGAAGGAGCCGTGGGAGGTTAAAGTTATGTATGGGAGTTATATAGGGAAGGGTCCAGTGAGTTTAGGAAAAATCCGAAATAACCTGAAAGTGGAACCGTGACCAGAACTGCCCTACGGATCTCGAAAACTACAAGTTGCAGACGTACGGTGCCGGAACTAAAAATTTCGAGTACCGTGGGACGATTGACGAGCCGGTGAAAAAAAGATGGCTTCCATACAAAAGAACATGGCTGCCATACAGGTGTTCATTTTGGATTTTCACACAATTGTTCTCCCAGAAGGAGCCGTCGGGGGTAAAGGTCATGTATGGGAGTCGTATAGAGGGGTGCCCATTGAGTTTAGAAAAAGTCCGAAAAGACATGAAAGTGGAACGCTTACTGGAACTGCCCCACGGATCTCGAAAATGAGAAGTCGCACACCCATACTGCCCGAACTAAAAATGTGTAGGATCTTGGGTCGATTGACGAGCTGGTAAAAAAAATGGCTTTCATACAAAAAAACATGGCCGCCATATAAACGATACTTAACACGCTTTTATTAGCTTCACCTGTAAAATCTTGGAAGTTACATTTGACCCATTTCGCGGTTTCCGATTGAGGTGAGATTTTGCACACGTTAGGATGACAATGCAGTTAGATAACTGACGTCATTCTAAATCCAATATGGCGGACTACTTATGTATTATGCACTACCATGATATGGGTATCAAATGAAAGGGTTTGCTGAGAAGACTACGAAACTAAAATAACGTCACACTTAATTCAATATGGCGGACGCCCCAAGATGGTAGACAATTTTTTTTTATCTACCATCATGATATATATCAAATGAAAGGGTCATCTGGGAAGAAAACGAAAAATAAAGTCAAAGTCGATGTCGAAGTTAAAGTCAAAGTCAAAGTTTTTTATTACAATATATTTATTACACTATTCCATACAAGTGTTCATTTTGGATTTTCACCCAATTGTTCTCCCAGAAGGAGCCGTCGGGAGTAAAAGTGATGTATGGGAGTCGTATAGAGGGGGGTCCTAAGAGTTTAGAAAAAGTCCAGAATGACCTGAAAGTGGAACGCTTACTGGAACTGCCCTACGGATCTCAAAAACTATACGTCGCACACCCGTACTGCCCGAACCAAAAATGTGTAGGACCTTGGGACGATTGACGAGCTGGTAAAAAAAAGATGGCTTTCATACAAAAAAACATGGCTGCCATACAAACGCCTATTAACACGCTTTTATTAGCTTCACCTGTAACTATGTAAGAAAATCTTGGAAGTTAAATTTGACCCACTTCGCGGTTTCCGATTGAGTTGAAATTTTGCACACACGTTTAGTTAGGATGACAATGCATAGTTAAATAACTGACGTCATTCTAAATCCAATATGGCGGACTACTTATGTATTATGCACTACCATGATATGGGTATCAAATGAAAGGGTTTACTGAGAAGACTACGAAAACTAATATAACGTCAAACTTAATTCAATATGGCGGACGCCCCAAGATGGTAGACAAGATTTTCTTATCTACCATCATGATATGGGTATCAAATGAAAGGGTCTGCTGGGAAGAAAACGAAAAATAAAGTCAAAGTCGAAGTCAAAGCCAAAGTCAAAGTTTTTTATTACAATAAATTTATTACACTATTCCATACAAGTGTTCATTTTGGATTTTCACTCAATTGTTCTCCCAGAAGGAGCCTTCGGGGGTAAAACTGATGTATAGGAGTCGTATAGAAGGGGGTCCTATGAGTTCAGAAAAAGTCCGAAATGACCTGAAAGTGGAACGCTGACCGGAACTGCCCCACGGATCTCCAAAATGAGAAGTCGCACACCCGTACTGCCCGAACTAAAAATGTGTAGGACCTTGGGTCGATAGACGAGCTGGTAAAAAAAAGATGGCTTTCATACATAAAAACATGGCTGCCATACAAACGCCTCTTAACACGCTTTTATTAACTTCACCTGTAACTATGTAAGAAAATTTTGGAAGTTTTTGACCCACTTCGCGGTTTCCGATTGAGGTGAGATTTTGCTCACAGGTTTAGATAGGATGACAATGCATAGTTAGATAACTGACGTCATTCTAAATCCAATATGGCGGACTACTTATGTATTATGCACTACCAAGATATGGGTATCAAATGAAAGGGTTTGCTGAGAAGAGTACGAAACTAAAATAACGTCACACTTAATGCAAAATGGCGGACGGCCCAAGATGGTAGACAAGATTTTCTTATCTACCAACCTGATATGGGTATCAAATGAAAGGGTCTGCTGGGAAGAAAACGAAAAATAAAGTCAAAGTGAAAGTCGAATTCAAAGTCAAAGCACTTTCCAAATCGTGTTTTAATTATTTTTTAAGTTAATTTAAGAGTTCCAACCTCCGCGGGCCGCGGGCGGTGACCGAATTTTTTTCCGCCATTTTTCAATATGGCCGCCATACAAACGCATCTTTTGGAGCAATTGTTCTCCCACAAGGAGTCATGGGAGGTAAAAGTCATGTGTGGGAGTCGTACAGAGAGAGGCCCAGTGAGAAATGACCTGAAAGTCGAACCCTGACTGGAACAGCCCTACGGATCTCGAAAACGGAAAGCCGCAGACCTATACTGCCAGAATTAAAAATGTCAAGGACCTTGGGTCGATCGACGAACTGGTGAAAAATCATGGCTACTATACAAAAAAACATGGCCGCCATACAAGTGTTCATTTTTGGATCTTCACTCAATTGTTCTCCCGGATGTAGCCGCGGGGGGTAAAAGTTATGTATGGTAGACGTATAGAGGGAAGTCCAGGGAGTTCAGCAAAAAACCGAAATAACCTAAAAATGGAACGCTGACCGGAACTGCCCCACGGATCTCGAAAATGAGAAGTCGCACACCCATACTGCCCGAACTAAAAATGTGTAGGACCTTGGGTCGATTGACAAGCTGGTAACAAAAGATGGCTTTCATACAAAAAAACATGGCTGCCATACAAAATCAAATATCATATTTATTTTGCGTCATGTTACAAACCCCACCTAAAAAGCCCTCGCGGGCCGCTCGCGGCCCGCGCACCGCGCGACCTCTAGTTTACTTATATAAAGCTCGATTACCACTGACTGACTCACTCACTGATTGACAGAATTGTTCTCCCAGAAGGAGCCATGGGGGGTAAAAGTCATGTATGGGGGTCGTAAACCTTGAGGTCCAGTGAGTCCGGGAAAAATCCGAAATTACCTGAAAGTGGAACGCTGACCGGAACTGCCCTACGGATCTCGAAAATGAAAAGTCGCAGACCTATAGTGCTAGAACTAAAAATGTCAAGAACCCTGGGCCGTTTCACGAGCCGGTGAAAAAAAGATGGCGTCCATACAAAAAAAGATGGCGGCCATACAAAATTGAAACGCTCACCGTTCCGAAACCGTTGGAGATAGTGGGGGGGTGTTCGACCAAATGTCATAGAGGACGACGGGGGCTTTTTGGTGGGGGTCATAAAAATCCAAGATGGCGAACTCAAAATGGCGGCCATAAAAAAAAATGGTCCGAGCCGGCTGAAAATTGGCATCCGGGGGTTTTCGGGAGCACCGATTCATAATCCGGGATCAATTTTTTTTTTCCGCCATTTTTCAATATGGCCGCCATACAAGTGTTCATTTCGGATTTTGACCCAATTGATCTCCCAGAAGGAGCCGTGGGGGGTAAAATTGATGTATGGGAGTCATATAGAGGGGGTTCCTTTGAGTTTAGGAAAAGTCCGAAATGACCTGAAAGTGGAACACTGACCGGAACTGCCCTACGGATCTCGAAAATTACAAGTCGCAAACCTATACCGCCGGAACTAAAAATGTCGAGGACCCTGGGCCGATGGACGAGCCGGTGAAAAAAAGATGGCTTCCATACAAAAAAACATGGCCGCCATACAAAATTCAAACGCTCACCGTTCCGACACCGTTAGAGATAGCGGGGGGGTGCTCGAACCAATTTCGTAGAGAATGGAGGGGGCTTTCCGGTGGTGGTCATAAAAATCCAAGATGGCGGATCCAAAATGGCGGCCGAAAAATAAGTTGCTCCGAGCTGGCTGAAAATTGGCGTCCGGGGGTTTTCGGGGACACCGATTCATAATCCGTGGTCGACTTTTATTTTCCGCCATTTTTCAATATGGCCGCCATACAAACGCATCTTTTGGAGCAATTGGTCTCCCAGAAGGAGCCGTGGGGGGTAAAAGTATTGTATGGGAGTCGTATAGAGGGGGGTCCTGTGAGTTTAGGAAAAGTCCGAAATGACCTGAAAGTGGAACGCTGACCGGAACTGCCCTACGGAACTCGAAAGTTACAAGTCGCACACCCATACTGCCCGAACTAAAAATGTCGAGGACCCTGGGTCGATCGACGAGCCGGTGAAGAAAAGATGGCTTCCATACAAAAAAAGATGGCGGCCATACAAAAGTGTTCATTTTGGTTTTTCACCCGTCGGGGGTAAATGTCATGTTTGGGAGTCGTATAGAAGGGGGTCCTATGAGTTCAGGAAAGTCCGAAATGACCTGAAAATGGAACGCTGACCGGAACTGCCCTACGGATCTCGAAAATGAGAAGTCGCACACCCATACTGCCGGAACTAAAAATCTCGAGTACCTTGGGACGATTGACGAGCCGGTGAAAAAAAGATGGCTTCCATACAAAAAAAGATGGCCGCCATACAAGTGTTCATTTTGGATTTTCACTCAATTGTTCTCCCAGAAGGAGCCTTCGGTGGTAAAACTCATGTATAGAATTCGTATAGAAGGGGGTCCTATAAGTTCAGGAAAAGTCCGAAATGACCTGAAAGTGGAACGCTGACCGGAACTGCCCCACGGATCTCGAAAATGGCAAGTCGCAAACCTATACCGCCGGAACCAAAAATGTCAGGGACCCTGGGCCGATTGACGATCCGGTGAAAAAAAGATGGCTTCCATACAAAAATACATGGCCGCCATACAAAATTCAAACGCTCACCGTTCCGAAACCGTTAGAGATAGCGGGGGGGTGCTCGAACCAATTTCATAGATGATGGGGAGGGCATTCCGGTGGTGGTCACAAAAATCCAAGATGGCGGATTCAAAATGGTGGCAATAAAAAAAATTATGGTCCGAGCCGGCTGAAAATTGGCGTCCGGGGGTTTTCGGGGGCACCGATTTATAATCCGGGGTCGACTTTTTATTTCCGCCATTTTTCAATATGGCCGCCATACAAACGCATCTTTTGGAGCAATTGTTCTCTCAGAAGGAGCCGTGGGAGGTAAAAGTTATGTATGGGAGTCGTATAGAAGGGGGTCCTGTGAGGTTAAGAAAAATCTAAAATAAAATGGCCTTAAAGTGGAACTTTGACCGGAACTGCCCTACGGATCTCGAAAACAGCAAGTCGCACACTCATACTGCCGGAACTAAAAATGTCGAGGACCCTGGGTCGATTGACGAACCGGTGAAAAAAAGATGACTTCCATACAAAAAAAACATGGCCGCCATACAAGTGTTCATTTTGGATTATCACCCAATTGTTCTCCCAGAAGGAGCCGTCGGGGGTAAAAATCATGTATGAGGGTCGTATAGAAAGGGGTCCTAAGAGTTTAGAAAAAGTCCAGAATGACCTGAAAGTGGAACGCTTACTGGAACTGCCCTACGGATCTCAAAAACTATAAGTCGCACACCCACTGTGCCGGAACTAAAAATGTCAAAGACTCTGGGCCGATCGACGAGCCGGTGAAAAAAGATGGCTTCCATAGAAAAAAACATGGCCGCCATACAAGTGTTCATTTTGGATTTTCACTCAATTGTTCTCCTAAAAGGAGCCGTCGGGGCTAAAAGTCGTGTATGGGAGTCGTAGAGAAGGGGGTCTTATGAGTTCAGGAAAGTCCGAAAAGACCTGAAAGTGGAACGCTTACTGGAACTGCCCTACGGATCTCAAAAACTATAAGTTGCACACCCACTGTGCCGGAACTAAAAATGTCAAAGACCCTGAGCCGATCGACGAGTCGGTGAAAAAAGATGGCTTCCATACAAAAAAACATGGCCGCCATACAAGTGTTCATTTTGGATTTTCACTCAATTGTTCTCCCAGAAGGAGCCTTCGGGGGTAAAACTCATGTATAGGAGTCGTATGGAAGGGGGTCCTATGAGTTCAGAAAAAGTCCGAAATGACCTGAAAGTGGAACGCTGACCGGAACTGCCCCACGGATCTCCAAAATGATAAGTCGCACACCCGTACTGCCCGAACTAAAAATGTGTAGGACCTTGGGTCGATTGACGAGCTGGTAAAAAAAAGATGGCTTTCATACAAAAAAACATGGCTGCCATACAAACGCCTCTTAACACGCTTTTATTAGCTTCACCTGTAACTATGTAAGAAAATCTTGGAAGTTAAATTTGACCCACTTCGCGGTTTCCGATTGAGTTGAAGTTTTGCACACACGTTTAGTTAGGATGACAATGCATAGTTAGATAACTGACGTCATTCTAAATCCAATATGGCGGACTACTTATGTATTATGCACTACCATGATATGGGTATCAAATGAAAGGGTTTACTGAGAAGACTACGAAAACTAATATAACGTCAAACTTAATTCAATATGGCGGACGCCCCAAGATGGTAGACAAGATTTTCTTATCTACCATCATGATATGGGTATCAAATGAAAGGGTCTGCTGGGAAGAAAACGAAAAATAAAGTCAAAGTGAAAGTCAAAGCCAAAGTCAAAGTCAAAGCACTTTACAAATCGTGTTTTAATTATTTTTTAAGTTAATTTAAGAGTTCCACCACAACCTCCGCGGGCCGCGGGCGGGGACCAAATTTTTTTTCCGCCATTTTTCAATATGGCCGCCATACAAACGCATCTTTTGGAGCAATTATTCTCCCACAAGGAGTCATGGGGGGTAAAAGTCATGTGTGGGAGTCGTACAGAGAGAGGCCCAGTGAGATGACCTGAAAGTCGAACCCTGACTAGAACAGCCCTACGGATCTCGAAAACGTAAAGCCGCAGACCTATACTGCCAGAATTAAAAATGTCAAGGACCTTGGGTCGATCGACGAACTGGTGAAAAATCATGGCTACTATACAAAAAAACATGGCCGCCATACAAGTGTTCATTTTTGGATTTACACTCAATTGTTCTCCCGGAGGTAGCCGCGGGGGGTAAAAGTGATGTATGGGAGACGTATAGAGGGAAGTCCAGGGAGTTCAGCAAAAAACTGAAATAACCTAAAAGTGAAACGCTAATCGGAACTGCCCCACGGATCTCGAAAATGAGAAGTCGCACACCCATACTGCCCGAACTAAAAATGTGTAGGACCTTGGGTCGATTGACGAGCTGGTAAAAAAAGATGGCTTTCATACAAAAAAACATGGCTGCCATACAAAATCAAATATCATATTTATTTTGCGTCATGTTACAAACCCCACCTAAAAAGCCCTCGCGGGCCGCTCGCGGCCCGCGCACCGCGCGACCTCTAGTATTTAATATAATATTTAAAGCACGTCAATTATAATTTTTATTATGTTTATTTTGATAGCCGTGGGTAGAAGTTTCATTAGTTCTAATATGTATGTAAAAACGATTCTGAAAATACCAATTTAGTAGATTACTAAGTTGATGAGTAATGGCCATGTGTGCGAGAGGGACACCGCTGAATTTCGGGTCAGTTTCATGTGGGCACAAAATTTCGTACATCTAATTATAGCAGTAAGCTCTCTAGTTATAGGTACTATGTATTATCTCTATGATAGACATCGATGCTTACTACGAACCAAAAACAGTTTTAGAAAATAGTAACCTCAAAATTTACTGGGACAGAACAATTGTAACTGATAAAACTATCCACTTCAATAGACCGCCCACTAACTGACGTCATGGGCCCAATTGAAGGCTATTAGCCTAATTGCCTTGTGGCATCTCCGCTTCTTTCCCTCCTCCGTGGTTGCAGCTGAAAATCAGCTTCAGATGGTAGCACTTAGTGTTACCATCTGGCATTATGCTGAGCTGACGCCCTTTTGGCATAAATGTGGGATTTATTTTAATTAAAAGTAGTTTAAACCAAATAGAATGTCAGAAATCATTTATTAAAGTAGTTTAGAAATGGTAACATTAATCTATGCAATTGTAGTTTTTTTAAGTTGGCAACTTTATAACAAGAGGAAAACGGAGTTAGTTGTAAAAATGTGGTACAGGTATTTAAAAATAATAAAGAAGAGATTAGCAGAAGAAAACTATTTTATTTGAAGAACCTCAAGCCCTATCCTGATACTGAACTGAAATTTAATGTTTTAATTTAAATTGTGCCAATAAACGCAATGTTCTTTCTTTCTTTATCTTTCTTTCTTTCTAAACACATTTGTTGCGATATTGTTGGACAGCGGCCCCCTGAATGGCTTTATTTCTTGATAAACAATTCGCATAATATTTCCTCCACAATTTTCGATTACTCTTAAGTATAAGGAAAAATAAGTCCACTGCTATGGTCTGCAAATTTGAAAAATATACCTGCAGGTCTAGTGAAATGTTCAGTATGTCCCAAATAAAAACAGATACCATAGGGACGTCACTTAGTACAAATATCAACGTCGCTATGTAGAAGTTACGCCATTTGTTAGAAGCTGTACTCGCGCTTACATTGGACGCACCGAACAGCTTATAAACTAGTATTATGTACATAATCGAGTTGATGACCAACGGTAAAGTTATAATTGCAGTTTTGCCATAGTACATAATCAGGACATCAGAATCCATTAAGCTATCTATATCTTGTACTAAAGGCAAAACAAATTCTGTAAAGGCAGTTGTTATCAAAGGCACCCCCCACGCAAAGATACTACTTTTTAGATATCTCCTACGAATATCTTCATCAAAAACTTTTACAATTTCAACATAAAAAATATAACATATCACGAATATCCAATAATTCTGCACTGTTCTAAAGTATACTATAGAAAAATACAAAAATATAAATCTGGAATTGGTCTGGTAATTAACTATAAGTGCGAATAAACGTAACAGATTTGATATGATTATGTTGAGATACACATAGTTTTTGAAATGACGGAACTTCTTTATTATGCACCACGATGTCACTCCGTATATGAACACAATTAGAGTCATCACCCACACAGCTACTACAAAGATATCTTGGCCACTTTCGAGAGGTCGCGGAAAGCCTTGATTGTCGTAGTAGAGTTTGAAGGAGGCATGATACACGTAATGAAACTCGGTGGATGTCTCGCGATTATCCTGTTCTGCGCCGTAGACACACGTCCACACCAAGATAATTATGCCGCACGGCAGTTTGAGCCATCTTGAGAATAGGCTCATACTTTATATTTGTTTACGAATAATATAACTAACGACAACTTGGATCCGTATAAGTAGTAACTATGAATTGACGTGATTCGCACTCGGTTGCTTTGAGACGTCTTTAAGATGATCTCACAATGTATCGTGCAAATATATATATATATAGGATATCTAAATACATGATAGAAACAACTTTTCGAAACTAAAACTCGTTTTTACTTGACCTTAACAAAAATTCTAACATGCAGTCGGAGGCATGTTTTACGGCGTTAGTTACATCCTAGATGCCTCCAACTGCATTATATAATTTTTGATAAAGGATACTAGGTTTTCTTTCATCTTGTTTCAATCTTTTTAGTTAGTTTTTTTGCAGTCGGATCTTTTGATTTTTTTAATTTATTTATTTCAAACTCAAACTCAAAATCTTTATTGCGTTCATATGTTCATAGGTTGACAAAAGGTTTGGTTTGGTATTTATTTTACACTTTTCAGTTTTATTAATGTTGAGTTATTCTAGTTATTGTATTAAACTATATATTTATGAAATCGTCTCTTCGAGCCATTCATTTTGACACCACGCATGACCATGTCACGAAAAAATTATATTTTATTTACAGCTACACTTACCGGCGGCAAAAATCCGCCAAGTCGTCAAATAGCCAGTGTCACTTGCGCTTTTACAAACAATCTAATTTGTATCTCTTTTTGTTTAAATCGATTCACTCGTTTAGGCTCTAGGAGGGAACATATGGTTACTACTGTTACTGTTAGCCTGTATCATCCCACTGCTGGGCAAATGCCTCCCCCCTTGACTTCCATGCTGCTCTATCCTGTGCCAGTGATGACCAGTCCTTGCTGAATGTGTCTAGTTCGTCCCGCCATCTCTTTCGCGGTCTGCCGCGTCGCCGCTTTGCTGTGTCAGGGCTCCACTGCGTGGTTATTTTGGCCCACAGTTCAGACGGCATACGGCAGACGTGGCCTGCCCAATCCCACTTTAGTTTAGCGGCTTTTTGAGCTATGTACGTCAGTGATTTGCGTTTTACGGTTACTAACCAACTTTAAATCGTTATAGGTCCTAAATGGTTATTCGTAATGAAAAATGATAATAGAAACCTAAAGATAATTTTCAAATACCTATTCAATGATACCCCACTTAACATAGTTCGTCAACGTTCATTTTTTTCTTATTCACAATATGGCGTCTGGTTGTCGCCATATTGAATTTTGATTACTTTCATCATTCATGTCTTTAGTGACACTCGCAAGATAAAGACAAATCGATTGACGTAAGAATAATCTAAATTGGCCCACGGGTTTGGTCTCTAAAGTGCCACAAAGGAACAAACATATACATACAAATTACAAACATAGGCTGATAAACACATTACCCTCCTTTGCGTCGCACAGTCGGGTAATACTAATAAATGCATTCAGTTTTATTTATTTATTTTCAAAAACATCTACCATTACAGGTAGGTAAACCTAATGCGATAGTGCTCTAAAATCTAGACATAACTTATGAAATAATAATCAATTAAATTACTTAATAACATTTACACAAATTAACAACTCAAACAAAATAAATGACTCAAGTACTATAAATTACTATAACAAATAACATACAAAGAACCCTTGCGAATTCACTCAAGTTACAACTAAAAATATCAATTTTGTTGTGAAGCTCGTTAATGGTACAGATTGCGCGGGAGAGGGGCGCTTTTGCCAGTTTTTGTGTACATTTGTATGAAATTAATGTTAGGTGTACAGAAAATAAAAACTACTAAACATACCACACATAACATAGCTATATGTTATGTGTGTAGAATGTATATTATTGTCCAAGTATTAATAAATAAATAAATTATATTTGAAGACATTTATTTCTTAGGGGCCGTCCATTAATCACGTGATGTTTTTTTAGCTTTTTAACCCCCCCCCCCCCCTCCTATCAAGCTAGGTGCATTGAAGAATTAAAGGCCCCGACTTCAGAAGCTGAGAATTTTTTAAGAAAATTATTTTATACCTTTTAGTTTTTGAAGTCGGTTTTTATTTATCTTTTATTCATTTTTTATACATATTATTTATATTTTTAAATATTTTTACAAAACTATATTAAAAAACATTTAAAAATATGAAAAAATAGTAGCCCACCGGTATCTAGAATAGGGTCCAAGCTACCGGCGGTCAGGGCTCCAGAGAAAGGAATCTCCTGACAATGCGTGCCGTGTCAAGAAGTACTGCTCTCTGAATCAGGCCCTTGATCCAACTGCCTAACGAGAGCCTCCTAAGGTGTCGGTCGAGACTCTCGGTAATTAAGCCATTGGCCGAAACGACTATCGGCACAATGATCGCTGAATCCACATCCCACATGTCGACAACCTCGCGAGCCAAATCAAGATATTTGATCTGTTTATCTTTCTCGGCTTTCACGAGGTTCTCGTCATGCGGGACCGTTATGTCGACAATCATTGCGCGCCGCTCTGATCGATCCACCACCACTATATCAGGTCTATTGGCTACAATAGTCCTGTCAGTGATGATGGATTGATCCCAGTATAGTGTGATATGGCCTTTTTCAAGAACTGGGTCGGGCACATACCTGTAGTACGGCACTTCCGATTCCACAAGGTTGTATTTTAGAGCAATTTGCTGATGGATAATCCTGGCTACAAGGTTGTGTCTATGCAAATACTCTCCGTTAGCTAGACGAGAACACCCGGAGATAATGTGACGGATTGATTCGCCTGGACGGTGGCATGCCCGACATATGTCAACCGTGCCGTCCTTCACAATAAATCTCCGGTAGTTATTTGTCATCATAACTTCATCCATAATTGCACAAACAAAACCTTCGGTTTCTCCAAAGAGGTCCCCGGAACGTAGCCAGGCTACGGACGCTGTAAAGTCTACATCGGGCCCATGGAGGGCCCGGAAGAAGCGTCCGTGGAGCTCCTTGCTCTGCCATACCTCCCTGCGATCGTTAGTGTCAAGCACTACAGGTTTGCGCCAGTTCTCTTTAGCCAAGGAGAGCGGGGTGAGGCCCTTGTCCACCGCTACTACATCTTGATGCATCCCCACGTTGGCTTCTAGGAAATATTCCCTGAGATTGCATATCTCGCGATTGTGGATAGTCTTAGCGTTTAGAAAGCCTCGACCTCCACATCTCCGCGGGATATACAATCTCATAACCGAAGACCGTGGATGATGCATTCGATATGCCGTCAGCAATGTACGGACCTTCCTATCCAGGGCGTCAAGTTCTGTTTGAGTCCATTTGAGTATGCCAAAAGAGTACATCAAAACTGGCATGACCCAGCCGTTGAAGGCGCGCACCTTATTACCGCCTGATAAAAGACTATTAAATACTTTTTTCAGTCGGCCAAAGAAGCGTTCCCTCAACGACTGCTTCATGTCAACAACATTGATGCCCAACGCTTCGGACATACCCAAATACTTATAGGTTTCGGTTGCTGAGAGGGATCTAAGGTTTATGGAATCCGAGAGTTGGGTGCTCACAGATTCCACAATCTCCCCTCGCTTTACATGCATGACCGCACATTTGTCCACACCAAATTCCATCCTGATGGCGCTACTGAAGGTTTCAGTTACCTTCAGTAGTTTCATCAGCTGCAAATTGTTGGGAGCAAAGAGTTTCAGGTCATCCATGTAAAGGAGGTGAGATATAACCTGACCGCCTCTCCTCAACCGATGGCCTAGACCTGAATCCTCCAGCAGTGTGCTAAGGGGATTCAGGGCTAAGCAGAACCAAAGTGGACTCAGACTGTCACCCTGGAATATACCTCGCTCTATCCTTATCGGCTCGCTAATCCTCTGGATATGCCGACATCCTGGATAGCGAAGGACTGTCCTCCATTGCCTCATACATGACATCAGGAAAGTGCATAGAGTTGCGTCAACTTTATACAACTCTAGCACCCTAATGAGCCATGTATGTGGCACCGAGTCATAGGCCTTCTTATAGTCTATCCAACATGTTGACAGATCCTTTCGAGAACGGCGAACCTGTTGGCTAATGGCCATATCAATGAGGAGCAACTCCTTAGTACCGCGGGACCCGTTCCTACATCCATTTTGAGAAGCGGACATGATAGAATTGTCATCAATGTGTTTGCTAATTTTAGCTCTCAAAATGGATGTAAGAACTTTATAAATTGTAGGGAGACACGTAATTGGTCTATAATTTTTGGGTTCCGCAGTACTACCTGATTTATGGAGGAGGTGGGTTATTCCTGTCGTCAGAAACTCGGGCAGTAATCCAGACTCTAAGGCTGACTGGAACAGAGCCGCCAGGCGGGCGTGCGATCTTTTAAACCATTTAATCCAAAAGTTGTGCAGCCCGTCCGGTCCTGGAGATTTCCAGTTAGGCAACATACGGACTGCACGTGTTACGTCTTGGGGGCTGATCGTAATTGCCCCCATTTCTGGTATTGGACCGCACGCTCGCTCGACATCCCCAGTCCATTCACCCTCGGTATGGCTGACAGGCACCGACCAGATGCTACGCCAAAATGAATACATGGTGTTATCATCTGGTAGGCGCATGTCAGTTACACTTTGGTCTGGTTGCTCCCAAGCCCTGTAAACCCACCTTTCATCTCTTTGGAACGTGCGATTCTGAGTGTATCGCTCCACACGCCGCTTATACCTACGAATACGGTTTGCCCATGCATACACTTTCTGTTTCAGGAAGTCGATGCGCTCCGTGACACGGGAAAAGTAGTCTCGAGGGCTGATATCAGTCCCCGAGAACGCCCGTCTCACAAAGCGCATCACTCTAGGACGAGTGTTGCCCTCTCTGAAACAGATTAGTTTGCCGATGAGTGTTCTGGCCTCACCAATACGTCGTTCAATCCTGCATTGCCATGCCGGTATGGTTGGTTTAGGTCGTGTAGCTCTGTCATCCGAAAATTTGACGTGAGCTACACGACATGCCGCTACAGCCGCACAATACAGGATTGAATGAGCATCAGTAAGGTCTTCGCAGCTATCAAAATAGTTTGACAACTGCGAATCCAGAACAGCCACCAGCACCCCATTTTTGTTATGCATGGGCAAACGAGGTAAGCGTGGCCTAAGTTCAGGCGTCATGAATCGATATTCCCGAATCGCACCCTCCAAAGCACTCCTCATTTCCTCACTGTAATGGGTACTTACATTAGTACCCATGTCATTGCTCACCTCATTGTTTATTTATTATTATTACCGTAGGTATATACTTTCATATTTTATGCATTTAGTAAAAAGCTGTTATTGTCACATTACAAACAGACATTTCAATTTTATTTTTTGTATACATGTCTACAGATATTTATATACAGTGTGCCTGGTCACCGGTGTCCGACCCGTTAACGCGAAGCAATATAATCAATTGTATCGACAAATTCACCATAATAAGGCATTTTGCCCCTACTGTTACCGCAACATTGTACTGATAAAGATTATAATCTATTTTTTGAAAAGAGTTACCATGGAGTTTCTTGCCGGTTCTTCTCCATAGGGTCTACTATTTGGAACCGTGCACCTAGAGTCTCGACATTTCATAAGTGCCTGTATCTGGTTTACATGAAATAAAGATCTATTCTATTCACTGTTTTGAAATGGTGACCAATTTTTTTTTGGGTTTTTGGTTTTTTTTGGGTTCATTTATTTTGCCATATCTACCGATATTAGAGGTCCTACAGGCATAAAAGTAGTTTCGTTCGATAGCTACAAAAGTAGGCAATAAGTTCACACTAAAAAGATTATCAAAACTCCCATTAAAACCTTAAAAAAATGGTATTACCTAAAAACTGATGTCAAGACCTAAGCTCTAAGTCAAATAGTTTAGGAGTTGTGACTATTTGAATATATATACCCTTTACTTTAAAGATCCTGACAAGTAGAAGGAAAATAACAAAAAACCGTTTGTTTGCAAAATCGCGGAGGTCATTTTGAACAATTATTGTAATACATTTTGTACCTTTTTAAATTAAACGCCATTATTATTGTATTTTATTTTTTATTTTCCTTCTACTTGTCATATTATTTATTATTATAGTTAAACATAATTGTTATGATATTGTAGAAGAGCGGCTGGCCCCCTGACTGGATGTATTTATTTCTAAACGATTCGCATAATATTTCCTCCATAATTTTCGATTACTCCTAACTGTAAGAAAAAATATGTCCATTGCTATTATTTGTAAATTAAAAATAAATACTTGTAAGATTAGTGAAATGTTCAGCGTGCCCCAAATAAAAACAGATGCCATAGGGACGTCGCTTAGTACCAATATCAAAGTCGCTATATAGAAGTTACGCCATTTGTTAGAAGCTGTACTCGCGCTTACATTGGACGCACCGAACAGCTTATAAACTAGTATTATGTACATAATCGAGTTGATGAACAACGGTAAACTTATGATTACAGTTTTGCTATAGTATATAATCATGAAATCATAATCAGATTCCGATAAGCTTTCTATATATTGCACTAAAGGCAAAACAAATTCTGTAATAGCAGTTGTTATCAAAGGCACCCCCCAAGCAAAGAGGCTACTCTTTAGATATCTCCTACGAATATCTTCATGAAAAACTTTTACAATTTCAAGATAAAAAATATAACATATCACGAATATCCAATAATTCTGTGCTGTTCTAAAGTATACTATAGAAATATACAAAATAAGAAATCTGGAATTGGTCTGGTAATTAACTATATGTGCGAGTAAACGAAACACATTCGATACGATTATGTTGAGATACACATAGTTTTTGAAATGACGGAACTTCTTTATTATGCACCACGATGTCACTCCGTATATGAACGCAACTAGAGTCAGCACCCACAGAACTAACACCAAGATATATTGGTCACTTTCGAGAGGCCGCGGAAAGCCTTGATTGTTGTAGTAGAATTTGACGGAGGCATTATACACGTCATAAGAATCAGATGTCTCGTGATCGTCCTGTTCTGCGCCGTAGACACACGTCCACACCAAGATAATTATGCCACACGGCGGTTCGAGCCGTCTTGAGAATAGGCTCATACTTTATATTTGTTTACGAATAATATAACTAACAGGACTTGGATCGGTATCAGTAGTATGAATTGACGTGATTCGCACTCGATTGCTTTGAGACGTCTTTTGGGTGATCTCACAATGTATTGTGCGTATTTTAGAATATCTATATTCACGATAGAAACCACTTTTTGCAACTTAAACTCGTATTACCTGACCTATAACCAACAATAAATTAATGCAGTTTTTTTTATAGATTTTATTATTTTCTCCATTCACACAATATAATTATTGACGGCACGACGGTCGCTGTTTCGATACCCGAATATATTAAAACTATATTCTTCTTAGTATAATATATAATCTTTTAACACCACAAGTCAGTTAAGAGTCAATTGTCAAGCCTAGAAATTTTATATGTGCTACTTCTACAATTCTATTATTACCGAAAATTAAATTAATACTAGGAGTGGTAGCTCTTTGTCGAAACTGCATAATTTTAGTTTTAATTAAATTTAATATCAGATAACAGCAAAAAACCACGAGAGAAGTAAAAAAAGAAGTGTTTAAAACCTACGCAGATACAAAAATAGTTTAGGAAATATAATGGGCAATAGAACAAGATTGTCACTGTGTAGATCATAAAGTTATTATTAGTGGTAATAGAGGAACACAGTGTGCGAGTGAGAAACCGATCTTTACGAAAATCCTACGTGCGAGAAAGAGACACAATTAAATGTTCGTAGGACCGATTTGAAACAATTTATGAACTATTAGGTACCTGTCAAAATAAGATCTCGTTTTATTTTATGATTTTCTTCACAATCGTTCTGTATTTTATTGGATAAAAAGGTTTCATGTCCTGTGTTAGACTGCAGTGTAACTTACAGCAATAATGCAAATAAAGAGACCTTTTACAGGTAAATACCGTACAGTGCAATATTACTTTCAGAGTGCATATTTCCATAGAAAATATTCCTAAAATTATTTAGTAATACGTTTATAACATGCAGTAAGCCCTCTATTTTCTAAATAATATATTATTTTAAATAAATATGTGTAAGATAAAAAAATATTGTGTTCGTGAAAATGTGAAAATTAAACCGTTTGGCATAGGTTGTGTGTACAAAATCTATCGATATGTCGATATTTCCAAATTAATTTTTCGTACTACCTAGCTTCGTCCATTGCATAACTTGAGAGTTATTGTTAATCCTTGCTTATTTGTATATTGAAAGGTTGATTTAGTCCGGCCCCGCACATTGTCAGAAAATCATAGTCGGAATATTTCTGACGCACCGGAGGGCACTCGACACTATTCACACCATGTTTGTACTATTACAACATTTTAATAGTACGTACATAGCCCATACCCGCATTTTGTACTAGCCCCACAGATGACAGAATTTTCCGAATCGTACGTCCGCTTCTACAAGAAGCAAACTTACGATTCCGAAGATTCTGATTCTGTCGCACATTAAAATGCATAAAATAGCGCTATTTCCAGACAAAGAGTAGCCTGGTGAAAAAAATAACTTCATTATATTGACTGGCTAACTTCATAACTTCCAGGTTTCCGGACCACATTTCTCGGCCTGTGTCAGTGTACAAATACAGTGACCTATCACCAGAACCTTCAACATCAAAACCGAAACGTCTGACGTCAAGAAATAATGAATATGATAATGAATGATTACATAATGTTTACAATAAAAAAATTTTTTACTTACCTATTCGTCACTTTCGTGACGTTAATAATTTTGCCATCCTAATATAAACCTCTATTACGTAACTTTTAATATTTTAAAATGACAGATTAAATATGTCAAATATGGTATTTTGGTATAAAGAACATTTGAAAGATTTAATTGGTAATTTTCAAAGATTATAAGTTAGGTACATAATTTAGCCTAGCAGATTCTAAATGATATTCCACTCCTTATTAGTATAGCCGATTTTGATATCGATATTGCAGGGATATTGTCAATTCGGTGATATTATAATTTCACAATAACACGGCCATATCGATAATGCGGAGACGTCAAAGTCACATCCCTAAACTTCACACACATGTCAAATGCGCTAACATACGTATTTCTTTTTTGGTCTCGCGATAATGAAGACAGTGTTCCTCTATTACCACTAGTAATAATAACTTTATGGTGTAGATTCTACTGAAAATAAAATAAAATCACCAATACCGGTATCCCGGTATTGGGCATTTCAATACCGCTATTAAAAAATGACAAAAAAATATCGGGATTCCGGTATTGGAAGCCCTAGTGTATACCAAAGAGTACAATATATACTTAGTAAGTGTATATGTCGCAGTAAGATAGATAAAGGCGTAATATAATTATAACAACAGTGATAATAATCATGTGATGATAGTTGCATGAAACTATTTAATTACTATCCTACTAGGGATATAACAATAACACAGTCTCAATCTAATAATGTACTAAATTAATTGATTAATTTAGCGAAATAAATTATCGACGGAACGTAACGGGGCGAATGACACAGATCAAGTATCATTTACCCCGTCGCTAATGGTGGAAAGTGAAAGGGGAAGCGTTTCTGGCACTCGACGGCACCGCTCGCTCGGCTCGTGCGTTGTTAGTCACAGTTCTTTTTTTTTTGTTTATCGTTGTGAGAGCCCGTCATATGGCTGTCCTCCACCTGGGGGGGGGCGGAGGGGTGTGCCGGACTCCTAGCGGCTAAATTCACCACGGTGGTCCACTTCGGCACCTACAGGTGGACTTCAGGTACTCTTAAAAGACCGCGCCGAAGCCCACGTCGGTGCCACGCCTGTTCACTTCTCGGGGAGGGAGACTGTAAAGAGGTCTCCCTTCCAGGCTCGTCCCGGGGGAGACTGTAAAGAAGTCTCTCCAGTACCCTCGCTGTGCGGTGCACGGCGCGCAGGACCGACCAGTGCGCGCCGTGTTCTCGGGGGTCGCTTCGGTGAGAGCGCAACAGAGTCCCCACTCTGTGACCCCGGAAGTCCCCCGCCAGGTGATGTGCGGCGGGGGGTCAAGGCGTACGCGCCGAGGCGGTTGCTCCTCGGCGCCTTCTTCTCCGAGTGGGATCGGCCCTCTCTCGATCCCGCTCTGCGGTCTCTTTCTGGAGCTGGGCTTCACAGAAAGAGACCACTGCCGTCCAATTTTCCTGGTCTGCCAGCATAGTCGATACTACTGACAGACGGAGATCTTGCCCGATCCGGTCCACCAGGATCTGCCGCTCCGCGTCCCACGCAGGGCACGCCTCGAGCGTGTGCTGTGCAGAATCCTGGCCACCTCCACAGTGGTGGCAATTTGCCGTTGGTCACAGTTCTAACCTTACTATCCTCCCTTTTAAACGCCGACACCGGGGCTACCGGGAACGATGAAACTATTTTTCCTATCTGCCCCTTGACGGGTCAAGAGCACCGGGGAGGATGGGAGCTCAGCTTCGGTTGATTTTTAACTATTTCACTAGATTAGTTTAGGGATATAGTTACGTACTAGACTGAGACCGTGTCATAGTTATATGTTTAGTGAGATAGTTCCGACTGGATTTGTGAATAGCGTTTTTAGTCCGTTCGGATCACAAATTCATATTTAGATGTTTTTCGAATTCGATTCGAAACACTTTCGGATGCTTCTGAATAGCCGTATATAGCAGCAGTTACTGTTTTTGGGCAATCCGGATGCAACAGTTACTTCGAAATTAATAAAAGATAATTCATTTAATATGTAGCGATATCTATCGCCACATAGAATAACTACTTACAAGGCAGCAAGCTGACAATAGTAGTGGCGCGAAAGTATGAATTGACCAGTCAGATTACGAGGCCTGCATCGCGCATAGAAAAAGATAATCGTATCTAACACATATACAACTGTCCGACATCAACCGTCGGGCTTCGGCCCGCCAGGCAATATCACCTCGCCTGGTCGGAGGATCCTCCCTTTTCAATGGAGGAACACCATACCTCGTTCCTCCACAAATACATTAAGTTACTTTTAATTAGTAAATGTGTGGATATTTTTATGTATAATATGTTAAAAATAAATAGAATAACAACCACTCCCAAGAATATTATACTAGTACCTATATTAAGTCTCATTTAAAAAATCTAAAATGTATCGATATGAGTAAGTATCGATACTTTAGGGGTACCTACTCATATGATTAGTATCGAAAAATGATTTGAGTACTACTTAGGGGTCATCCATAAAGTACGTCATACTAATTTCGTGATTTTTTGACCCGTCCCCCGTCCTTGTCACAGTTGTTCACATTAATTTGTGAGACCCCTATACTTCATTTGAAATAAGATTAGAAATTGTAATAAACCTTTTTTACAGTTCGTTCAACCGATTTTGACTTCTATTCCGTTGACATAAGGATGGCATTAAAAGCAAAAACGTGGTTACAATACCAACTATTTGCTGCACCTGCCATTTGTCATGCCAATAACGCAATAGAAGTCAAAATCGGTTGAATAGACTGTAAAGAAGGTTTATTTAAATTTCTAATCTTATTTCAAATGGAGTATAGTAATGTCACATATTTTGCAATTTTACATCTGGAAATTCAAACAGCAGTTCCGAAATTAGTTTTATTTCCAATTAATTTATTTTTTAATATATAATAAATCAATCGCCATACAGATAGAGTTTTTTGTTAACAGTTCAAATTTGGCATTTTAACACTTAGATATATTAGATGTTGAAATGTGACGTCACGAAACTTAGGACCCCTCCCATCCCTTGTCACATAATGTCACACTTCGTCGGCCCCCCTTAACGTGTGACGTACTTTATGGATGGTCCCTTATACGAGTAGGTATCGATACCTTATGGGTATCGGAACATTCTTATTCATATCGTCAGTGGAAAGCCAAAACTACATAAGCGCCAATTCGTTGCCAAACCAACTTAAACTTTACAGGGCACATTTTAAAGTTTAAGTTAGTTTGGCAACGAATTGGCGCTTTAGTAGTTTTGGCTTTCCACTGACGATATTATCTTTCTAACCTATGTGAAGTTGGCAACCAAGTGTACAATAATTAATTTTAATTATTTCCATTTATTTCTATTATGTTAATACTTTAATAGTATGTATAAATGACTAATTTACATAATTAAAGATATTACTTACCCTAAAAGCCTTGCCACACTGTTGACATATTTTGTCGCGTGCGCTCTCTTTAACACCGTCGTGTGCCCGGCGCACGTGACGCGTGATACAGCGGCGTGTTGCTAACGCCTGTAATTATTTATTATATTTAGGACCTCCAACAAGGGACATACTAGATGTGTGCGCCGATGCCGGCAGCGACGTCATCGGCGTCATAGGTGTGGATGGTGAAAATCTTATTAACCTTTTGAACGCCATTGTCACATATACGTGACAAACGAAATCTTACCCGGTTACCCGGAACGCCAACGTCACAAATATATTACAAAATCATTTGACAGAAAAAGTGGCCTGGCGTCAGGGGTACGGCGCGGCGGCGATAGGTTTATACTCTGGCGTTCAAAAGGTTAAAAACAAAATATGGCAGACTTATTCGACAAATGACTGTGACGGACGAAGTTATCGGCAAAACGCGCTATTTAAATTATGCACATATAAATGGTATTTTATTAAATTTGCGTAAAGAAATACGTCGAAATAAACCAATAAGCATATATTTGGACGTTTCTAGTGTTTAGTTTACTAGTATATGTCTGCATTGTATCTAAAACAACCGTATCCGTCCGACCATCCACGCCGATGACAATGACGCCGAAGCCGGCATCGGCGCACAAATCTACAAGGGACATACACATACAATTAAAATAAATCCAGCCCATTACCGTCCCACTGCTGGGCACGGGCCTCATCTCAGAATGATAATGGTTAGGCCTTAGTCCACTACGCTGGCATAATGTGGGTTGGCGGACTACACACCATCGAGAACTTTATGAGGCCCTCTCAGGTGTGCAGGTTTCCTTCACCGTTAACGCAAGTGATATTCAAATTCTGATCCGCACATGAATTCCAAAAGTCAGAGGTGCGGGCCCGGTTTGAACCCAGAACCTCCTGCATGGAAGGCGAGCGTGTCCAGTATTTTTTTAAGGTTTTAATGGGAGTTTTGATAATCTTTTTAGTGTGAACTTATTGCCTACTTTTGCAGCTATCGAACGAAACTACTTTTATGCCTGTAGGACCTCTAATATCGGTAGATATGACAAAATAAACGAACAGAACCGCACTCAGTAAAAAAAAATTAAAATGGCCGCCATTTTAAAACAGTAGGGGCAAAATGCCTTATTTTGGTGGATTTGTCGATAAAATTGATCATTTTGCTTCGCCTTAACGGGTCGGACACCGGTGAACACACATATTGTATATTATTACGGTCGATTCTAGCTTCACGTGTGAACAACGGAATAGCTTGGTTCAGATAGAACTTGCAAACTCGTTTTTTCCGTGTAGACAGATGAAAATATAAAATATAAATATATGGAGTGGAAGTATAGGACAGCGGCACAGCGCGTTTGATATGGCGTCTACTAAACTGATGGCTTGGTACCGGATGTTCGTCATCACAGATTTTTGCGTCCGTGAAGTTAGGTTTTCGTATAGGTATTTTGAATTACTTGTTTTTTTTTTTTTACCTCCGTCCTTGACTCACTGCAGGGTGCCAACTAAAAATCAGCGCAAATGATGAGCTGGCAACCCTTTCGAAATGGGCGTGCTCGTCAGTGCGTGTTTGTTATTTTTTTTTTTTTAAAAATTGTGTCTTTGTGATCTGTTTTTTTTTTTTTTTGTATTGACAATGTATGTCCAGTATCGAATAAATGCTTTCTATTCTATTTAAAATTATTATTAAGTTGGCATTACTCACTTTCCCACATACGGGACACTTGTGCTGCGTCTTGCCCATGTGTTGGTAGTTCACATGATCTCTCAGCTCACCCCGCGATCTGTACCCCTTGTCACACATCGAACACTTGTATCTAACAACAAAAAAATGCTCGTAAATAAAAGTGGACTGTATTATTAGAAGCGTTGATTTATTCTAGCGGTGAGGCGTATTTATTGCACAGTTAAAAATGACAGATATCAATTGTTTCTGCCAATGTCAATTATCCGTTATAAGGAGCATTTTAACCCCCCCCCCTCCCCCTTGGTGAGGTTTAAGACAAACCCCCCCCCCCCCCAAAATCACGTGGACTTTTTAGTACCTACAAAAAATCTTAAATTTTTTAGAATATTATCTTTAAATACAGGTTTCATCAAGCCACGTTTGACGAAAAAATAAATACACGTGATATCATACTACACCCCCCTCCCTTCTTGTGATATTTCGTGATTTTTGCTAAACCCCCTCCCACCCACTTTCAAGGCTCACGTGATTAATGGACGGCCCCTAACAAGTAAGTTGGCAATGCCAATTATCCTGTGCCAATTATTATTATAGTTCCTGCCAATGCCAATTATCTGTTAGAACACTGTTATCAAAACTGTTGCCAACGCCATCTAGTGAAAGAACGAATGCTATAAATGACTAATGGAAAACTGCTCATTATTTATTTATTTATTTATATAGCAAACTTTACAGCATTTAAGTTCGAAAACACAATCTTATAATTATAAACTTATATAGCCCATTACAAAGTTTGGCAAATTAAAATTCATATAAGGCGATTACATCGCATTGACATACAATAATAAAAAAAGAAGTTAATAAAAAAGTTACATGCATTATAACGACTTTATTTTACTTCTAGCTTCTGGAATGTTTATTATGACAAACACTTACTTCAATATATCAGTCTGCGCATGCGCCTGTGTGTACTTCAGGTGGTGTTCGTACGAGGCGCGACTCACGAAGCACTTGGCGCACTCCACACAGCTGAACCTTTGTCTGTCCGCGTGTATCCTAGAGTGAATCTTTAATAGATCCACTCTAATCATTTTGTGGCAGATGGGACATTCTTCGCGAGGTGGTGGACCTTGGTGGAGTCTGGAAGGCATTTTTTTTTATGTTAAGGAGACAGCAACTGAACTTGCTAACCGTCAAAACTACCCGACTCGAACAAGAAAAAGAGCGGTAACTTTTAAACGACTGAACAGATTTTCATAAAACACAGCAAGATGATTACCGATAAAATTAGCTTTCAGTTTTAAAAAATTGAATTGACATCGGTCCATCCGTTTTGGAGCTACGATGCCACAGACAGATAAACGGATACACACTACAAAATTATAATACCCCTCTTTTTTGTCGGGGGTTAAAACACCTTTGTACATAGTTTCTGCAATAAATGTATTTGTCTTTGCACGTAGCTATAAAGTAAGAACATATCGCATCTCGATCCAAATCTCTCTTATTGTCTGTTGATATTTGACAATTCTCCCCACAAATCCATCCATTCTCCTCGCTAATCTAACAATTCTCCCCACAAATCCATCCATTCTCCTCGCTAATCCAATAATTCTCCCCGCTAATTAATTTATTGATACTTTTATGAATATTGACGTTACAGAGGAGACTAAGAGCCATTTTCGCCGACAAAATAAAAGATGTTTAAAATGAAATTGGCCGATTACCCATACAAAAATTCATGTTTAAACAGCTGATTATGCCGTAATCGTCTGTTATGTAGTCGGTGAACATGGGCCTTAATGCTATTAGTCAACCGTCAGGTTAAAATAGATAAGCATCGCAAGAGGTACAGTAGAAATTCTATCTTAGAGACAATACATAAAAATATCTAAATATAAACTGATCCATAATTTAATGACAATTTTACAAATAAATGTGGCAATCGACACAACTAAAATCTCCCTGCTAATCCATCTATTCTCCTCGCTACTCCATTAATTCTCCCGTGAATCCATCAATTATCCTCACTAATCCATCAATTGCCCTCACAGTCCATATTTTTTTCCCTACTAATCCACAATTTGTCCTCACGAATCTAATGGTACCCAAAATATTCTCGGTTTAGGTACTTACTGCTCATGTCTCGTAAGATTATTCTTGAAAGCGAACCTCTTGCCACACGTAACACACTTGTAACCTTCTCTATGATGTCGTTGCACGTGTTTCCATCTTTGATTCTTGTTGCTGCAACAAAAACACTGCTTTCAAAAACCTAGTACCCGAATTATCAAAATCAGTCTGCAATTGGCGGAGTAATTGTGTAACAAACAAAAAATTTATTAAATATGGTTTTACAGGATTTTTTTATTTTATTAAACATTACTGAACTATTTACGTTGGCTGAACGAAGTTTTCCACTGCCATGATAAAGTTTAAAAAGTAAATATCGAAAGTTACGCGACCGCCATCTGTTGATGATGAAAAAACTAAACTGACAATGCCTACTGGAAAACTGCCAATTTTTTGTCTGACCTTTACTGTACTCACTCAAAATATTTATTACATTCAGTGCACAGATATCCAAATGGCGTCTTTTTATCCATCATGACAGAGTTCTTGCGGGGTTTTGAACCTGGTTTTATCACTTCTGTAGCCTTCCGGTGACCCTAGAAATATGAGTTTATTTGAAAGAAAGAAAGAAAACAGTTCTACCCTGGACGCGCCAGGAACAAATGAAAAAAAAAATACAAGAGAAATACAATAATTAAAGCACGATCCGCACATAAATTCTAAAGGTTAGAGGTGCGGGCCGGGTTCGAACTCAGACCCTCCTGCATTGAAGGCAAGAGTTCAAAAAAAAAAAAAACCTCTAGACTATCAATGCTAAACAGAATTGACACATGCAATATATTTTATTTTGAATACCTTTTATTATGTCATTTATTCTTCAAAGTATTCTTTAAAGCATGTTAGCTAAACTATTCGATCAATATGTACACAGAATTGACAAATGTGATAAATTTATACCTTTTTTCTCTTAACAGGCATGACATTCTTCATGGCATGCCCACTCCTCAGGTGTGCCAACATGTCAGTAAGACTATAGGTCGTGTGTACACAGAAGTGACACATGTGCTTATGGTAGTGGGTCTCTTTATGTTCCTGGTAGGTCGATATGTTGATGTAGACTAGGCAAATGTCGCACTGGATGTGGTTAGGTTTCTAAAAAAGTAACCAGATTGTTATCTATATATTAATATGTGAAGAGAAATCTTTGTACCCCTTTTTAAGCTTATTGCGCGCACGGAGAAATGTGAGATTAGGCATAGGTAAAGTTTATACTGATAAGGGGTGCAGAAAGATAAAATTACGGTCGAATTTCGACCACAGGGCAACCACTAGTGAAATTCACATTGACCATATAAATTTTGACAACACGGTTGGCGCAGTGGCTAAGTGATTGGCTTTCTGCGCTACGTGCCGCGGGTTCGATCCCCGCACGGAACAAATATTTGTATGGCCTACAAATGCGTTGTTCCAGTTCTAGTGATTTATGTGCATGTGACATGTATGTTTGTAAACTGTACCCATGATACAGGAGAAATTCAGGTAATGAAAAAAAATATGAAAAAAAAATTAAACGCAGTATATCAATAATGTATGTTTTCTTTTATGGTTTATAATAATATTATATGTATTTATTCCTTGATCTTAAATTTAATTTTTTCTTTCCAATAATCGTTTATTTTATGTTGCACCCACCATGTTTGTCTCTGCATCACCCTAAGGTAGACTCGCAGGAAATGTCTATAGCATTAAGTCCGCCTTTGTGCAGCATTAAATAAATAAATAAACAACTCACCTCAACATGAAAAGCAGAATTATGCTCATCCAATGCCATTCGACTCCTAAACCCTTGGATGCAACCGTCACATTTAAAATTCGAATCAACAAAACTCGCCGCCATCTTGTTATTAACTCTTACATCTTCCAATTCAAAATCATTAACAATAACCGTCGAAAAATAATTCTTATTCAAGCCATTTTTCAACTTCCTTTTCTTCTTTTTATATTTTTCTTTTTTTAATTTATATAGCAAATCTTCTTGGTGTACATCTCTTTCGTCTTTATAGTCTATGGTCGCATCTTCTTCAAAAATCCAGTTGGTGTTTAGTTCTGATAGTGGTATGTCCTCTTCGCTTTCACTTTTGATGTTGGTAGATGGGCCGCAGTCAATAAAATTGTCTGTTAATGTGCTGTGTGATTTAGAGATTATTGTTAAGTAGGAAGTGCTGTGGTGTGTCGATAGGCGGGATAGACATGTGGGTTGAATCTAGAGGAAAACAATTTTATTTATTAATTTATCTAATAGAGGATGAAATTCAATAGATGCGGCAAATTGAAGGGTAAAGAAAATATTTACTAGATGTGTGCGCCGATGTCGGCGCGGCGGCGCCGCGGCGGCGTACTCATCATTAAAACAACTTTTACAATGAAACAAAAAAAATCTGCAATTCCCTGCATTTAGTCGAATAATATTGTATTGGCTATGTTCAGTAGTTCATTTTTCGGTGTGAAAGTCACTCGTGCGGATGTTGCTCGATGATTATTGGGAATAATTGAACGGCTTCGCGCAACCTACAGCTGCGTTAAGCGAGCGACCAATCGAATTACCTCAAAATATCTGTTGAATCCTGTGACTACAGTCATTGGTCGGTTGACAGCGGTGCGACCGAGTGCGACTTTCACCCTACTATTTCACGGAGTGACCGGAGTGACCGGAGCGATCGCCCCACGACACACGCTCAAATAACTGAACGGTTTAGTGTGATCACCCGGACGATAAAGCGTCGTCGAGCGTCGTCCGCCGTAATAACTGAACACATCCATTAGTTGCATAAAACAGCAACCACTGTACTACTTACTAGGCGTGTGTAACTCTTTACGGAACCGAATCACTGATCCGGATCTTTGAAGTGATACAAAAGATTGGTTCAGTAACGTTTGAATCGTATCATTTGGATCTGAATCTTTCCGCGCGACGCGTCGCTTGCGAGGCGACTGAGCAGTGAGCGAAAGAGGGATTGAGATACTGAGTTACTTTACTACTGACTTGTGAGTCGCGAGTGAGCGGGTGACATAATTACAATCTATACAAGTCAGAAAGAGATACCGAATGAGATGTGTATCACTCACACTCTCACAGTTTTTCGTTGTCGTTATCCATGCAAGTAAAAATGACCACTAAGGCGCTTACATATCAAATACAATAAGGTCGTTTTTTGCATACTTCAATTATCCGTATCAGTGAACCGGTGTCGTAAAGAGTATACGCCATTTTATATCCATAGAGCCGATGAGCCAAATGATACAAATGAAACATATCATTGATTCGGATCTTTTCAGTGAGTCAGATGCAAATGTTCTAATCCCAAAAATGATCCACTTTGCCCACGCCTACTACTCACATCTATCCTCCCGTCGGCTATTAACGTCAACTGTTTCTGTGCAGTACACGCCTGCTGACGGAACCGCGTGATCCTGCACATGGTGGCTCTGCACTCCCAGCATATAAATAGCCTTGCCGTGTCCTTGTAGAAACCTTCCTGCAAGGTGAATTTGTTTGATTATGTCAGCAATCATCATCTGCCTGGCCTGTATTCCAACTACGTTGGGGTCGGCTCCCAGTCTAACCAGTTGCGGCTGAGTAACAGTATTTTATACAGAGCGACTGCCATCTGTCCTCCGCCACCCAATTACTGGGAGACACTGCTACCGTAAGATTAGACCGGTTGTCAGACTTTTTTTGGGTTGCTGACTCCCGTAACGACTGTCAAAGGTATTCGTATGACAACCAAGACCAACTGCTTAACGTGCTATCCGAGGCACGGAGGGTTTCGATGTTCGAAGAATGGTCACCCATCCAGGGACTAACCGCGGCAACCGCAGCTTAACCTCGCTGATCGACTGATCTGCGCGGTAGCTATGTAGCTATGAGCCTCTCTTGATTATGTTAGCAATGTGAGTTGTAAACCCAGTCTAGACTTTGTATAGATCTTTCTCACTCACAATGTTTTTAAACTGCTAACCGCCTAGTACTGGTACACAACTAAATTTTAAGATGGTGTTTAAAAGTAATTCTGTCTCTACCTGTCCACCTTAAAATGACAGTGACAACACAAGAGTTAATGGCAACTTTAACTTGAGGTGTGTTTGAGTATTTGGGGGTAAGGTCATCTACGCCGATTGAGCCTCACTTAGGGTTTTTGAGAAATTATAAATTTTCTCACTGACATAGACATAGGGTAATTAACTTTCCTAAAACCAGAACTCTCCAACTATAACAGAAAGGGTAGTCAACTTTATCTTATTACCCAAAAAATTTGTGCGTCCCTGTATAAGGTCCAACCTGTCATAGTCCAATCCCTTTAAGGGATTATTGTACTCATCATTATGAACAACTTTTATTATTAATCGCGAAAAGATTATCAAAAGCTCTTATGTCTAGTTCTATCTATATCCACTGGTAGCTTAGATCCTGTAGGCTAATTCACGTAACTAAAGTAGTGCAGTTGCCGCGCAGTTGTAATAAAATATTGATCAAAATAACACATTTGGTAATCTTCTGCTTCTTCTTACGTTATGGCAATTGAGCCGATGTCGACTATTCTGCCATTTGGTAACCTCTGAGCTTCAGTGAGATACGCTCGCGTCAAGTTCCAGCGACACTGCAATACGATCGGCGCATCTTAAAATTACGTGAATTAGCCCTCTGTTCTTGATACAAGTTGGTCTCTATACAGGATATTTTTTATGCAGTGCGCAAAATTTGCATTGATTTAGTTTAGTGTCCATTCCCAAATGCAATAGCACCAACAAAATACACTCAAAAAAATATTAAAATTTGATTTTGTATGGCTTGCGCTTATAAATTATGCGTGTCCCCCATACTTAGTCGAATTTTCGTTTTGTTTTAAAGTGTATTCCAATACTGCGGTTGTATTAGTAGGTACAGAGACTAAATAACTCCACAAAATAAGCGCACGACATAAAAAATAATCCTGTATATTTGCAGCTACATTTTTTAAAATTATTTAAATTATGTAATCTTCAGTCATATCATGGGGTTTCAATAAATAAACAACTTACCCTATAAGCTTCGGGATCATAGGATAGCAGCAAATATAAGTTATTCACACCTTCAGGCAATCTGCACAGCTGAAATAGTTTCCTATCTTTACTAAGACACGTACAACACAACTTTTTTACCACTAGTTCAGCACAGTCATCCATTATAATTAAATTAATGTGTTCTAAACTACATCTACTGTATCAAAAAATTATATTTTTGTTTATTTATTTACAAATTACCAAAACAAGAATAGATTTCATTCACTATGTCAATGATTTCATTCCAATTTCCACTCGATTCGATAAAAATGACAGGCTGAGGGATACCAATGCTTTATCTATTAATACCCTTCTTTTTTTCTGTAATAAGATGAGAATGCAACTTTGTTTCGAAATATTTTAAATGAATAATTAAATTGATCTGCCACGTAAGAACTTATTGAATATTTCATTTTGGATCTGTAATTCCTTTGTACTTTTTACAAGTTTAACGTAATAATTTACTTGTTTCCGGTAGTTTCAGTAAAACTGTTAGCTTGGCAACAATACAGTGGTTGTCAAAAGCGGTACTCTGTGAACTCACTTGTTTTGTTTGGGTCTACGGTTTACTGAGACTTGGGTATCGTACGTATAACGGAAAATCATTATCTTTTGTCTATCTATGGTATTCAGTATATTTTACCCAATAAACGAGAAGATTTCACTAAGAAAAAATATTTGCTGATGCTTTGAAGTGAAAAAATAAGGGGCCAGCGTAGGATGAGTTGACCATACAAACGTATTACTAAAATCATTTATAATTCCAGTATATTATTACCACCATACTATAATATTAATCAGATTCGGATAGTATTTATCTAGATTCCTAGGTCTTTTTTGCTTTTCTCAATTCGAATGTATTACTCAAGGGTATTTGAATTTTGAATGGAGGTGAAACTCATGATACTACAAAAATAAATACAAAAAGATTTAATGGATGAAGATCCTATTATTTTAAAATTTTCAGGGACATTTACGATTTATATACTGGCAATATTTAAAAAAAATATTGTCTGTGGTAAATAATGGCCTATGGCTACCGTTTGATAATTTGTTGTTTCTATTGTGTTTTTATCGTAAATAAACAGATAATTCACTGTTTGTAAGTAACCAACGATCAAATAAAGCAATATATTAATGAAGGACACACATATATTGGTTGAGAAACTAGTAAATTGCTTATAACGAAGATGAATATAAACGTAAATGTGTATGAAGTGCCAGTTGTGAGTGCAGTTATTATGCACCAGGTTCCGCCACCAGAGCCTCAGAACCATATCCCACAGCCGGTGCAGCCTCCAGAGCCTCCAATACTGCTCGAACGAAAACCTAAGATCGAAACGATCGAAAAGAAGAAGAAAGAAGCGATAGAAGGACAAGCTAGAGAGATAATTTTTAAGGTAATCAAATTCTTTGAGAGTGAAAAACAGAACAGAGGCTATGCGTATCCAGTAGAAAACGTTGTTAAAAGAGCGTGCGCGGCCACTGGCCTGTCAGAAAGTACTATAAAACGTATAAAAAGGGACGGTTTGCGCGCCGAAGCCACACAAACAAAAATCGCAGGTCCGAAGAAAAAACGAGTAAGAAAAACAAAAGTTCAACTAGATTACTTCCAGTTGTGCGCTCTGAGAGGTATTGTCAACAGTTACTCTGCCCGGAAAGAGGTGCCAACGCTTGGTAAGATTTTGACTGCAGCGAAACACGAATTGAACTACCGAGGAGGTAAAGAATCTCTTAGACTCATATTACTAAATAAACTTGGTATTAAATTTAAGAAATGTGAAAAGAAAAGTAAGAAACCCCCTGAACAGCAGCCCCCGCAGCCACCACCGCAGCAGCAACCACAGATGCAGAATATTATGCCCCATCCACAAATGCAGCAAGTCATGAAACCAGTGGAAAATCAGTGCGTATACACAACGATGATGCCCCACGTACCACCTGTCTCGTACTGAAGTAGGAATAGGACCTAATAAATCAAAGATTTTACAATTATATAATAATATGTGTTGAAACAAGAGTTGGTTTGACGAACATTATGGTGTCCACTTAGATATGGAAGTCGTACTGTTCAAAAGTGTTGTATACATTAAAAAAAGATAGGCTAAGCGCGCCCTACATAATTTAATCATTGCAATATTTGCAGTGCGCTCTAGTATATTGATAATTATTGTTCACAGATTGGCAATTATTATCCGCAACTATTAAAATTCGTAGTGCACGCTTAGCCTTAGACAAAACTTAATCTCTTGCTATGTAATCACAATACATACTCCCAATCTGAATCGCCTCGATTTTGTCCGTTCAGCAATGTTTATTGTGTCTCATCTTGTCAGTTACTAACACATTTCGGACTACTACGAAGTACGTTCAATGCAAAAATATCAGCAACATGACACTGGCAGTGCCACAAAGTTATCTGACCCGCAGGCCTAGTAACAAAAATGGTAATGAACTCGACTCTGGTAATAAACTTCAATACGATTGTGAGAGCCTAAACTTCGAGCTACCTTGTAAATGTTTTACCTATCCTACTGTTGGGACTCCCATCTTCATGTTCGGCATTTTTTTTACAAGGTAGTTCGAAGTTTATTCTGTCACAATCTTATTTAAGTTTATTACCAGAGTCAATGTTTATTCCCATTTTCGTTACGCGGTAGGCCCGCGGGTCAGATAACTTTGTGGCACGTTTGTGCCACGGTGCACTAGTATTCGTTTAATTTCGTTCAACTTCGCGAGTAGTGTGCAGATTTATCAATTCAAAAAAATTAATCACTCCAATGCTGATAAGTAGCGAATACCGCTGAGTGCTGTTCTGTAGAGCCGTACCTCCTTTTTGAAGTTAAATCAACATGAGTCTAGTTTCAACACAAGATATTATATGTATGTTATGAATAATGATAGTACAGAATTAATTATCTATCTGTTTCAGTTGATAATATCTAAATGCAATTAAAGACCATACATCTTCAAAGATTGTTGGTCTAGGTTCCTAGTTCATAGACATTTACAGGTTAAAAAGCTGAAATTATAAGCAATAGGCAATGTTCAAAAGGTTTATTATCATTGATTATAATTAAGATAATTTATTATACAGTTTGTCAATAAAGAATAGAAAAAAATGACAGCAGGTCTACTGCGTAACTAAAATGGTAATGAATATCGACTCTGGGGTCTACCGCGTAACAAAATGGTAATGAATATCGACTCTGGGGGTCTACCGCGTAACAAAATGGTAATGAATATCGACTCTGGGGGTCTACCGCGTAACAAAATGGTAATGAATATCGATTCTGGGGGTCTACCGCATAACAAAATGGTAATGAATATCGACTCTGGGGTCTAACGCGTAACTAAAATGGTAACTATGTAAAAAAATCTTAGAAGTTAAATTTGACCCACTTCCCGGTTTCCGATTGAGCTGAAATTTTGCATACACGTTTAGTTTGGATGACAAAAGCGTTTTCTTTAGTTTTTTTTTAAAACTATAATATTATTTATTATTTTCTTGTTGTTAATACTGAAAAATGTACCCCCAATGAGATCTACTCAATGCCATTTATGTGGTTTCTGGGCGGCATTTGGACCAAACCCTGTGAATGTCCAAAAAGTTGTTGTATATATAAAGTTTTATTTACTTTCATGGTTTTTAAATTATTTGTATTTAAATGTTTGCCTCAGTGACACAGCAGTATCAAATGTAGGCAACCAAGTTCAAATCATTTAGATAGGAAGGCAGGGTTGGTTAAAAAATGGTGTAATGAAGTGAAAATGGTCTTAGAATTCGGTGGAAATATCTGTATTTTAGTTGTGATAAAACTGCATAAGACCAACGCCAGACGAGAGCAATTTTGTGAGTTGTGAGTCGCGTCGGTTTTATATATTATTGCCGATCTACTTTGCATCGTTGTATCCCGCTCTAATGTACCTACCTATAAAAACCGAATGCAACCTAAATTCCTCGCAAAATTGCGCTGATCTGGCCTCAGCCTAAGAGGAAAAATATAAAGTCATAGATACAATATTATTTTATGTATATAAAAAATATCCTAATCGCAAGGTTGATTTCGAGTTCTACCAAGATTAACTTTATGAAAAAAAATAAATTGTAAGGTCACCTTTATTAGGACAATCAATCATATTGAAAAGCAACTACAGTGCCACAAACTTGCCCGGTAATGGCGTCGCTGCCGTCGCTTTTACCAATGTCATCTCTACAAAAAAATTATTTTGAGGTCATTTTTGTTCTGTAGCGACGTTAGTTCCAATTTTGGTCACCGGGTCAGATAATTTTGTGGCACTGTACTTATAACCATAGCTTGTTACTTTGCGTCCCACTTCCCCGCACGCCCTGCTCATGGGCGTGGCAAGAGAGAAACAGGGCGGCCCCGGAATGTTTATAGAACGCAAAAAATTTGACGTCACAAGAAAAAGAACTTAGGGTCAAATCATGCTAGCGCAGAGTCGAAGCACATCGAAGCGATCTAAAAGTTAATATAGCAAATTCACCCTTATCTCAACAACGTAATGCTGATATTTCTTCTGAGATAAAAACTACGCGCGTCTGCGAGCGGCCATCGCTGATTGGTGCGCGCGTTCCCACGAACCAAAGCGCCTACTACACGAACCAACGCGTCGTCTTGCTGATTATGCCCTAATCGTCTGTTATAGTGTCGGTGAACATAGCCCTAAGAGCCATATTCACCGACGACTTATCAGAAGTTAAAACAGAAATCTGCGGTTTATTAGTACAAAAATTCAGTGTAAACGATGCATGTGAAAGAGGGAGACGCGGAGTGACAAGTTAGGTCTTTACCAGACGGCTGACTGATCACTGACAACAGTTTAAAAACTTTAGAATGTCTACAGGTTGATCCATCCATCCATCTATCTGAGATTTTTTCCTTTTAAAAACTTTGCCCCTCACTAAGATTTCTCCTGTATCGAGGGTACAGTTTACAAACATACATGTCACATACCCAGACCCGAAACAACTATCTGTAGATCATACAAATACTTGTTCCGGTGATCGAGCCCGCGGCACGTAGCGCAGAAAGGTAATCGCTTAGCCACTGCGCCAACCGTGTCGTCGAGATAGGTCAGTATAGGGAAGTCTATGAGATAGAGAAAGGACATTGCCAGAATTAGGTTCAAATCCGCCCAAAATCGGTTAAAACGGTAAGTAAGTAAGAGGAGAGGTTAATTAGAATTCATCGGGAGTAACATTTTTAATTATGAGCAAACAATCTATCAGATACAATGAAGTATACTTTACAAAAAAAAATCCCAGGAAAAATGACTTAAGTCCCAACTTTTATTGCTTTTGTAATGCACAGCTCTTGGTGAAAACCCCTGCCTAACCTTTTGGAGAATATAGAAGTGATGCTCTGTATCAAAATATATGCTAATAGTTTTTTTGAAATAGCGAAGGCTCAATGAGCCAACTGTGAGAGACAAAAAAAAAGTCAGATCAATATTTAAAAAAAAAAAACATTACGGCGAAACTGTTGTCGGTGGTTAGCTGGCCGTGAATATGCAGTTTTATTAGGGGCCCGTACACACGAGCTACTTTTCTAGCTTAGCTTTTTTTTAGGGTAGCGATCGATCGCTGCATCTAGCTTCCCAGTCGCTACTCGCCGATGCTAAAAGTAGCTCGTGTGAACGGGCCCTAAAATAAATTTTATTAATATGTACAGTACCTTACTTCATTATATTAATGACTATAATTTTTAGCGTAAGTAACTGTATGATAAGGCTGAGTATTACTTTATGTATTTTTAATCGAAATAAAACATGAATTAAGTTTTTTTACAATTTTTTATTTATAAATTACCTATAAACATTTATAATAGTAGTCAGCAATATTATAATTTGTTTAGTGATTGTTATGGTACAAACAGCAGGTCTGCCGTGTAACAAAATGGTAATGAACATCGACTCTGGTAATAAACTTCAATACGATCGTGAGAGACTAAACTTCGAGCGATCTTGTAAAAAATTACATTTTTTTTTTTTTTTTAATAACATTGCCCCTCTCTAGGATTTCTCCTGTATCGAGGGTACAGTTTACAAACATACATGTCACATGCACACACAACCAGACCCGAAACAACTATCTGTAGATCATACAAATACTTGTTCCGTGCGGGGATCGAACCCGCGGCACGTAGCGCAGAAAGCTAATCGCTTAGCCACTGTGCCAACCGTGTCGTGTCGTGTGTATAATAAAGTCCGGGAATCTTCATGATCGATATTTTTTTTACAAGGTAGCTCGAAATTTAGTCTCTCACGTACGTATTGAAGTTTATTACCAGAGTCTGAAGTTCATTACCATTTTATTACGCGGTAGACCCCCAGATACGACTGTGACGACTTTATGTCCATCAAAAACCATCAGCTGTCATTTAAACTATTCGTGCTTGGCCCTCTGGATATTTTTTTATGTAGTGCGCATAATTTGTAGAGTGATTCAGTCTCTGTTCCTAAATGTAACCGCAGTATTGGGATATACTTTAAAACATAACGAAAATTCGTCTTAGTATGGGGGACACGCGTAATTCAGTAGCGCAAGTCATACAAAATCAATTTTTTATTTTGTTTTGGATTGAATTTTAGTACTGCTTTTGGGAACGGATACTGAATCTCACTGCAAATTTTGCGCACTACATAAAAAATGTCCTGTATAGTCTAGGTGCGACATTAATAATGTGTAAATTAAATATCATTCTGAAGTAGGTAGGTAGTATTTTTATTTCTAATCCACTTATAGTGCCACAAACTTATCTGACCCGGTCAGGGCGTCGCTGCCGTCGCTTTTACTAATGTCATCTCCCTACAAAAATGTCATTTTTGTTCCGTAGCGACGTTAGTTCCAATTTTGGTCACCGCTCAGATAAGTTTGTGGCACTATATGTTGGTCACTGCATCTTAGCTGGGTAGTTGTATCATGTTTTTATGCTGTGTTTTCTGGTGAGTCTTCATGGCGGATTCTTGCGCGAAGGTGGACGGACAGTACTTGCATTTGAAAGGTCTCTCGCCAGTGTGAGTCCGACGGTGGTTCGTTAGAATTCTGTTAGTCTGAAAATTAAAAATCATCGAGTATATAGACATATTTATTGGCGGACCGTACCCGGCCTAGGAGGGAGGGGGGTAATTAATATTTTCAATAAAGTGGAACTTTCATCTAAATTATAAATAGTAATTATGTTAAAAAATCAATAATAACTGTCGTGAAAAGTGCGTCAATTATACAATTTTTTTTACTAATTTGATCATTATAAATTACGTAAGACGGAACGTTATTTCGAACACCATCATCGAGTTTATGACGTCACTCCTTTATAAACGAGCGACGCAATGAAGCCATGTCAAGTGACTCTGTGTTTTGGCGCGAACATTTGAAAATCGATATTTTTATTTATTTATTTTATCAAAATTATGGTGAAAACCGTATCAAAATCCGTAGCGTGGTTTATATGGAGTTAGCGGATATACAGACAGACAGACGCGAAAAGCGACTTTATTTTATACTATGTAAAGTACCTATACTCCGTTTGAAATAAGATTAGACACGTTTAACAAACCCTTTTACAGTGTATTCAACCGATTTTGACTTCTATTCCGTACGCATAAGGATGGCATTAAAAGCAAAAACGTATTTACGATACCAAATGTTTACTGCAGCTGTAATTTGTCATGTCACCAACGTAATAGAAGTCAAAATCGGTTGAATAAAGTGTAAATGGAGTTATTTAAATTTCTAATGTTATTTCGAACGGAGTTTAGATGTTTATGAATTTATTATGTTACTTAAACTCACGCTAAACCCTCTGCCGCACAGATCACATATCTTGTCCTTCGGCATCGGCAATTTTTGGTGGACGTACTCTGTATGCTTGCGGGCCCCGTATGCGGTTGCGAAGTGCTGTTGACAATACATATTGAATTATACAGAATAGAATAGAATAGATCTTTATTTCATGTAAACCAGATACAGGCCAGGCACTTATGAAATGTCGAGACTCTAGGTGCGCGGTTCCAAATAGTAGACCCTATGGAGAAGAACCGGCAAGAAACTCCATCTTTACAGGATATTATTGAAGTGAAACTTCTATATTAGGATTTTTAGGATTTTTCTGTCACGAAAAAGTTACGGCCGCGTGGAGGGGGTAGACGATATATTGTCCGTTGAAGTTTCACTTCTACTATGTGTCCCAGCACACATTTCGTTTTTTTTTTATTTAGTGCGCAATATTTGCAGAGTTATTCAGTGTCCGATTCCAAATACAACTGCACTACTCAAATTTATTCCAAAACAAAATAAAAGTGTCCTTTGAAACAAAATACTTTCAACCATCCATATAATTTCATACATAGAATACTGAAATTCGATTGCTGCCGTGGTTAAGTACTAGACGTGTGCGCCGATGCCGGCTTCGGCGTCATTGGCGCGGATGGTCGGACGGATACGGTTGTTTTAGATACAATGCAGACATATACTGGTAAACTAAACACTAGAAATGTCTACATACGTGCTTATTGAATATTTCGCCGTATTTTTTTACGCAAATTCAATAAAATACCATTTTTATATGTCCATAATTTAAATAGCGCGTTTTGCCGATAACTTCGTCCGTCACAGTCATTTGGCGAATAAGTCTGCCATATTTTTTTTTAATAAGATTTTCACTATTTATTATCCTAATCTTATTTTTATTCACATTAAATTACATTACAAATAAAAAAAAAAAAAAAAAAAAACATTGTACTGATAAAGATTGTAATCTATTATTTGAAAAGAGTTTCCATGGAGTTTCTTGCCGGTTCTTCTCCATAGGGTCTACTATTTGGAACCGCGCACCTAGAGTCTCGACATTTCATAATTGCCTGTATCTGGTTTACATGAAATAAAGATCTATTCTATTCTATTCACCATCCACGCCGATGACGCCACCGCGGGCATCGGTGCGCACGCATAGTAAGTACGTGTTCATCTTAAAATTAATTCACATACCTTATTACATAGATCACAATAGTGCTTCGTATTCTTCATATGAACTTGTCTGTAATGGTTGTTCATGTATGATGTTCGAGTGAATATCTTGCTGCAGTCAGGACACGGGACTCTGTAACAATATAATAACCTTAATAATAATGTTAATACACACACACAGATAGTGTGTGTGTATTAACCGATACCTCAGGAGGCTCTCGTTAGGCAGTTGGATCAAGGGCCTGATTCAGAGAGCAGTACTTCTTGACACGGCACGCATTGTGAGGAGGTTCCTCTCTCTGGAGCCCTAGCCGCCGGTAGCTTGGACCCTGTTCCCGATGCCGGTTGGTTCCTATTTTTTATGTTTTTAAATGTATATTTTATTTTATTTTATAATATGTATTTAAAAATGTAAAAAATATGTTTAATGATGAATAAAGGATGTTAATACTGCCCTCCGTACTTGCATTAATAACCTAACCGTCAAAAGCCCCCGATTCCAACTAGAAAAACAGCTGTAACTTTTGAACGGTTGAACAGATTTTCATGAAACATAGCTTTTTTTTATTATTATTTATTATAACAACTTTCCTTCAAAATATACATAAAACTTAAAATCTAAAAACCACGGGGGTTTGTCCCGATTGCAGTGAATATCATCTGCACATATTCGCAATAATGAGCTAAGATGATACCTGATTAAACTAGCTTTCAATTAAAAAAAATTGCATTGAAATCGATTCGTACGTGTTGGAGCTACGATGCCACAGACAGATACACAGATACACACTACAAACATATAACACCGCTGTTTTTTGTCGGGGGTTAAAAATAAACCCCACTGTAGACCCCACAAATCTCTATACTAACCTTCTCAAGTGTCTATGGTTGACCCCCTAAATTACTATGAATAACCTTCTCATATGTCTTTGGTTGACCCCCTAAATTACAATGACTAACCTTCTCAAATGTTTATGGTTCACCCCCTAAATTACTATCTAGGACCTTCTCAAGGATCTATGGTCGACCCCTAGATCTATGTTTCACCCCATAAATTATCAAAAACATAACAAAATGGTATCCAAACCTGATTTTCTTCCGAGGCCGATGCCTGACGGACTGCTGCAGATGCCTGCGGTACCTGTACACGCTGGAGTACTGCTTGTCACACTCCACGCAGTAGCACAGCTCCTGGCGGACGTCGCACGCGAACAGCTCCGGGTGGTAGGTCCTCACGTGGTTCTCGAACACATGGTACGTACTGTAGGTTTTGTTGCACACTGAGCAGTGAGCTGGCAAGTGATGGCGTCTGAAATTTATTTTATTATGTTTTTGTATTTACGGGTTTTGTCACTTACCGATAAATTTCGCTCTGATAAACAATAATAATCAATTTAACTACTTAATTAACTATTGGGTACTAATATGTACAGAGGGCTAATTCACGTAATTTTAAGACGCGCCGATCGTATTGCAGTGTCGCTGGAACTTGACGCGGGCGTATCTCACTGAAGCTCAGAGGATACCAAATGGTAGAACAGTCGACATCGTCTCAATTGCCATAACGAAAGAAGAAGAAAATGATTACCAAATGTGTTGTTTTGATCAATATTTTATTGCAACTGCGCGGCAACTGCACTTCTTTAGTTACGTGAATTAGCCTACTGTATTCAGGCCTGCTCAAAACCCCAATTTTCGTAATTAATTTACACTATAACTGAAAATTGACCGAACTGAGATTACATTGTAAATTGACAAAAAATTGGTATTCTACTCCTTAAATTTCAGTCCTATTTCAGCATGATTTGAATTCAATCTTCTGCAACTGTGGGTCACCCGAAGCCGTTTAATTATTACAAGTGCGCGGGCGACATTCGCACGGAATACTGCCAAACCGATTTTTTAAAAATAAAAATGAACAAGTGCCTTACTGAACGTAACCATTGTAGTTTACGTTATCATTTTATATTTATAAACTCTGATGTAAGCATAGTGTTCTGGGTGAAAGAATAGAATAGAATAGATCATTATTTCATGTAAACCAGATACAGGCACTTATGAAATGTCGAGACTCTAGGTGCGCGCATCCAATTGAAATGAAGGAATAGTCGGAAAATTAAGTAACATACCTAATAAGAATCACATGGAGTTTCTTGCCGGTTCTTCTCCATAGGATCTACTATTTGGAACCGTGCAGTCTTGACATTTCATAAGTGCCTGTATGTGGTTTACATGAAATAAAGATCTATTCTATTTTATTCTATTAAGAGCAGGCACTCTAAACTCATGTCCCCGCGCGCTCCGCCCCATTCACCCCTCCACTCCGCACTTAACACATCAGTACCTAATAACGTTGAAATTGCATGCGCTCTTTGATCGTATACGAGCACGAAACTAAATGGCGTAAGTCTCATTTCTTATTTCGCTTATAACTAAAGTAATAATTGATTTAAAGAAAATTTATCTTGTGGCTGGATAATAAACTATATTTTCTTACCGTGAATACTTATTTTAGACATAAAAGCCGAGCAATCTTGAACATTTTTTTAATAATCTTTAAAAATTAATTGAAGTAAAATGTTACTATTAATTTTGCTTGTTTGTCTTGTACATGGAAAGAAAAGGATCCAATAAATCATATACTAAAGTTCAATTTTAATTGTATGCGTGACCTGCTTCAGAATATTAATGCAAATTAACATACAATTTAGTGCTCCTGCTATTAAAGTTAAACTTACCGTATATGTATCTCCAACCGCCTTTTGGACGTGTAACTAGAGTTACAATAGTCACACACGACTCTTTCGTGAAAATGTATGTAATGATTGCTGAATTCTCGAAGGGTACTGTAACAAAGTATATATTTATTCAATAAATAAACTTAAAGCGTGCCATGTCTCTGGTGCGCAGAGTGCGGGCCAGCTCCAACACCGTCCTGGCGATGATCGTGGAAAGGCTGGACTGCCATATTATTAGGCACTGCTGCGACAGACATATCGCAGTACAAGTGTCGCAGAGAAAATATTAATATTGACTTTTAACTATTGTTTCTGAACTGTAATATGATTGATTTTAATTTTTATTTTATTGTGTAATTACATAAATCAGTCTGACATTTCATCCCTTTGTGTAATAAGTACTTATTTTTTTATATTAGCTGACATTTGTATTTATTAATAATTATTACTTCGTTATTACTAATTTTTTTTGGTGTGACATTTATATTATATTTTCTTGTGTATGGGTGTAATTTGCCTGAATAAAGATGTTTTTTTTTTTGTACTCAACCCGCAGCTACAAAAGGGCAACGTGGCATACGACCACGGCTATCCTCTGAACGTCACTATGAATATGTATTAATATTTTCTTGTTTCATACTTTTTCACTAATCAGGTTTTAGTTTTTGAACTCACTTTTTTTTTAAAGTCGCGAGCAACTGCTATCAATATAGATATATTTTTGTAACACAGAATCATAATTTTTGTTAAATTTTTTTTCATTACTTTGTCCTTTAGAGTGCGCCATATTAAATTTAATGTGACGTCACATAGCCTATAACCAGCGGACGATCAAAACGCTTCCAAAGATACCTCATTTGACAAATTATGTTATGTAGATTAGAAGTTATGAGGGAACAGATGAACATACATACCGGTCAAAAACATAACCCTCACCGTAGTCGGGTAAAAATAGCAATTTCACTCACCTCAATTCTTGATGACAAACATTGCAAGTATAAATCTTAGTGTGAGCTCTGTTAAGATGCTTCCTCATCTCGCCCTTGGAGCGGCACAGTTCACAGCACAGTGTACATCGCAGCATGGATGTGTGTGTCTTCCAATGCTCTTCCAGTTCAGAAATTGTTTGGATTTTTCTCTTACAAGCTGTACAGCGAGTCGGGAATTGTGACTAGGAAAGACAAATAGATTTGTCAATAGATATGGAAGGATTACAGAAATGGGTAGTTATGTCATTTCAATAGGGAAATTGCATGTATTTTTAGTTCATCGTATTGTTATTGACAGATAAAATAAATATAGTAAAAACAAAAATAAAAAATCTGCAATTAAAATATCACAAATAAAAATATGACTTTCAAATGTTATAATAAAGATAATTAAGGTATAATTAAATAAAAGCACTTTTTATTAACATAAAGCATAATTTCTCAATTAAACTCTAATTGGTTTCACTAGGAATAACTTCACACAGGTAAACACTACTGGTTTTTACAATGTCGTTCAAACGATTTTGACTTCTATTGCGTAAGAAATAGTAGTCAAAATCACACACGACACTTAATAATTGACAAATAACCGACTTTTACTTCTATTACCTACGCAATGGACGTCAAAATTCGTTGAACGATACTGCAAAAACCAACAATTATAAAGACCATTCTGACACAATTGAGATAGCAGAAATTAGCAGACATGAAGCTCTGCTCACTCATATGAGAAAAAAAAGTTGCCTATCTTTTTATTTATTTTTTTAAACGTCGCCCCTCTACTCTCTCTTTTCCCGACTGTCAATCCCACATGGTGGTGGGGTCAGCCTTCTTTATATTTCGCTTCCACTTCGCTCTGTCTTTGACATCCGTGTCGGAAACTTTGCATGTCGCCATATCTCTGTGCACTACATCCATCCACCTGGTTTTAGGTCTCCCTCGAGATCTCCTGCCAGGTAAGGACAGCTGCAGTGCCAGGTTGCCTACGTAATCCGGTGGTCTTCTCTTTACATGTCCATACCATCTCAGCCTACTCTCCTGCAGCTTGTCGGCGATGTCGCGTACACCAAGACTACCCCTTACGTACTCGTTGCGGATTTTATCGCATCTGGTGACACCGCACATCCACCTTAGCATTTTCATTTCAGCTACTTGGATGGTAAAGAATAAAGAATAAAGAAGAATAAAGAATTTTTATTTGCAAGGAACATGGTATTTTTACAGGTGTTAGTGGTTTTTAGCAGTAGGTACATCATGTCTCACCGAATGATCGGCATGCAAAATGTTATTGATTCGATACAAAAAAATAACAATAATACAAAATACAATCATTATCAAAAAAGAATAGCTATACAATTATTATCAAAATATTATTATTATTATTAATCTATTTACGAAATGTCATGTAATCATTTATAGTGTAAAAACATTTCTCACTAAGCCACTTTTTAAGAGTAATTTTAAAACGTGTAAGTGGTAACTCCCTGATATCTTTAGGTATTTTATTATATACTTGTATAATCATACAATTACAGTTCCTCTTATATACAGTTGTTGATATCGATGGGAGCTGTAACTTAGTTCTATCACGTGATAAGTATTTTTTATTGTCACTTAATTTCTCAAATAATTCCGAGTGTTTCTTGACGAACATACCAATTTCATAAATATAAAGTGATGTCAAAGTTAGGATTTTGAGTCTTTTAAAGAGAGGCTTACACGAGTCTAACGGACCTGCACCACATATTGCCCTTACACATTTCTTCTGTGATACGAATGCCACGCCTATGTCCGTAGAGTTACCCCATAGGATCAACCCATATCTTAATACTGAACCTACATAGCCGTGGTATGCCATTAGTGCAGTCTTTTCACAAGCCAGTTTTCTAATTCTTTTAAGTGCAAACACAAATTTGTTCACGCGTTTACGAACTGTTGGTATGGACATGTTTTTGCGTGCACGCCCAGGTCTCGCTTCCATATGTCAGGACTGGTCTTATTATGGTCTTATAGACTAGACCCTTAAGTTTGACGGGCATCTTAACATCGCATGTAACACCAGTTACTTCCCGCCATTTAAGCCAAGCGGCCGCTATTCGGTGCTGAATGTTGTGCTCTAGGTCGCCAGAGCTGTGCATCATGTTACCCAGGTACTTGTAATGGTCGCACTTGGTGATCAGTTGACCGTCGATAACAATTGAATCGTTGTTTGAATCAGAATCGTTACAAGTCATGAACTGGGTTTTCGCAACACTCAACACTAGGCCGCCTGCTTGCAGCTGGTGCTTCCATGCGAGAAGAGCATCTTGGAGCGAAGACCTATCTTCCGTACAGATAGCTACATCGTCGGCGTAAACAAATGTCCACGACGCCTTACTCTGCGCGTTTTCGGTAAGTGCATCCAGTACCAGACAGAATAAGAACGGACTTAGGACTGACCCTTGATGAACTCCTTCCGTGACAGCTATTGGTCTGGTTGCGCCTACTACCGTACGTACTGTGGACCTCGCATTTTTGTACATGTCGATAATGATGTTGATGTACTTTTCAGGTACATTTTTCTTACGGAGACTCCACCAAATAGTGTCTCTTGGGACTCGGTCAAATGCCTTTTCCATGTCCAAAAATGCAACGTACAACGGGCGGTTTCTCGCGCGATACTCTTCAGCAATCGTACTGAGAGCAAACATGGGATCAGTGGTAGAAACGCCTGGTATAAAGCCGTAGTGATTGTTTGATAGTGAGCACTCGGATCTTAATCGGCTATCAATCACTCTTTCGTACAGCTTCATAGTGTGGCACAGGAGCTTTATGCCGCGATAGTTGGTGCATTCATATTTACTGCCCTTACCCTTGTATATAGGCACTATGGTACTTACTCTCCATGCCTCAGGCATTTTTGAGGCTATCATTATGCAGTTGAAAAAGTTAGTAAGAAGCTGAATGCCTTTATAGCCCAAACACTTCCAGACTTCGATAGGAATGCCATCGGGTCCCATCGCTTTCTTGTTGGACATTTTTAAGAGCGCCGTTTTAACTTCGATTTGTTGAATGGGAATGATATTTCCAGCGTTCGGTCTCATTTCTGGAAGTTGTGTATTGGCAGTAGTGGTGTTAAGTAGCCTGTCGTAATATTCTTCCCAAGCCATAATTATGTCTTTGTCCTTATAAAGCAAGTTTCCATTAGCTCCTTTGATCGTTTTACACGCCACCGGGTCCTTTGTGCTCTGACTACGTTGTTTAGCGAGTTTGTAGATCATCTTTTGGCCTTCTTTGCTGTCAAGGTTATTATACAAATTCCGTTGTGATTTTGCTCTGCTTATTGCGATGATCTTCTTGGTGATTTTCTTTATTTCCTTGTATGCCTCTCTATCTTCCTGCGTTTTTGTGGACTGCCAAGTCTTAAAGGCTGTTTTCTTTTGTTTTAAGGCATTTTGCACTTCTTCTGTCCACCACCATGTTTCTTTATTGCGTCTTTTTGCACCCTTTGTCTGACCAAGAATTTTATTTGCTGCTGTTGTGATGGACTTTCTAAGATGCTCCCAGATGGTGTCAACGTCAGATTCTATATCAAACTCAATGTCTTTCAAGTTATTAAAGAAATCACGAGCTTTGGCCCCTTCCAGATTCCACCATTTAGTGAGTACTGGGGTTCTAGGTGGGACTTCTTTACGACGTGGTTTGAAAGTCATGTCCATCACAACAATGCGATGTTGAGTGGCAACACACTCGCCTGGAATAACCTTACAGTTTGTAACACGACCGATATAAGCTCGATTCACTAATATGTAATCAATCTGAGTCGCAGATTGACCACTTTTGTACGTGATCTTATGTTCTGGCTGTTTTGCGAAAAAAGAATTGACAATAGCTAAATCGTAAGCTGCTGCTGTTGATAATATGGTTTTACCAGCTTCGTTTAGAGTACCATAAGCGTGACCTCCGTGGACTCTTTTAAAAGCATCATTGCGCTCCCCGATGTGACCATTTAGGTCTCCCCCTAAGATGATGGTCTCCTTGGTATCTATTAGCTGCAAAATTCCTTCTAGGGTTGTCCAGAAACTGTCTTTTTCGATTTGCGAGCACCCTACTTGAGGGGCATACGCCGAGACGACATTTACAATATCCCCTTCAATAAGTACTTTCAGTAGCATTAATCTGTCGTTTACGCGATTTACCTCTAAGAGATTATTGACATGTTTTTGGGAAACCACTAAGGCCACGCCGTTTCTTCCATCCTTAGCGCCAACGTACATTAATTTGTAGCCCTCTCCGATATTACGAGCCTTTGATCCCGTCCATCTTGTTTCTTGTAGGCACACAAAGTCTAACCTCCTTCGTTTGAAGAGACATGCAAGTTCCTTTGTCTTCCCTGTTAGTGATCCGACGTTTAAAGTAGCGAAGCGGATTTTAAGGTTACTATTTGGGACTAGCTTCTTTAACCGAGCTCGCCCGGTGCTCGGTAGCCCTAGCATACTATTCGCAGAGGTAGGGCGATGCGTCTGCGCGTCATTTCGCGGTGACGCCCTATCCGTTATATGCAATATATTCTGTAACCTTTTCATTCTTTCCTTAATATTTGGCGAGTTTGGGTTTATTATTACAGTACCGATTGCCATCTGACGTACAAAAACCTGCCCCGTAAGACAGGAAAACCCGAGGACTGTGGTGGTCCATCCTCATGCATGTACGCAAATACTAGCATGTATATAAAGAGAGTCGTCAGAGCCTCGTCCGTTGTTTAGCAGGGTGCACCGCTTGCAGGTGAGGTTGACTTTTGGATCGTTAAAGATTTTGGTTCCAATCCCATTACACCCCAAACGTCGCCCCTCTACTATTAGGATTATATTTATTGTATATTATTTATTTATATTATTATTTATTATGTACTCTACTAGGATTTCTCCTGTATCGAGGGTACAGTTTACAAACATACATATCACATGCACACTTAACCAGACCCGAAACAACTATCTGTGGATCATACAAATATTTGTTCCGTGCGGGGATCGAATCCGCGACATATAGCGCAGAAGGCTAATCGCTCAGCCACTGCGTCAACCATGTCGTCTAAATAAATGCGCTGCTAATGGAAGGAACATGGAGTAGATTAGGCTTCTGCAGCATTTTTTGGTGTGTTCTAAGCCCTACCTCGCTTATTCAGGGACGTCAATTGTGTAACATGTATAATGATGTGCCAGTTAAGCGTCATTGTACCGTACTAACCTTTCTATGATGCAAGCTTTTGTGCCGCAACAGGTCCAACCTCCTTTTATATCCAAGGACACATTCTTGACACTTAAAAGGCATCCGTTGATACCCAAAACTTCTTCTTTCCTTCGCCAATATATCTTCTATCTCTTTCTCCGTTAAAAACACAGTATCTGAATACAGACTGACTTTTTTAGGATACACGTCATCTTTTTTAGTTACCGTTGCAAATTCTTCATATTTTTTAATTGATAATTTCTTGGTTTCCGATTTGGTAGGTTTTCGACCAACGATAAATGTGATATCGGTTTCTATTTTAAGTTCTGGTTCGTAATAATGTGTATCGCTATCCAAGCAAATATTATCATATTCTTCTTTAATAATAGTATTATTACTCTGTTCTAGTTTAACATCTAGAAGAGTATTTAAATTGACTATTTCTTTTTCCTGTATTAGATCCTTTAGTTCAAGTATACATTCCTTTTGTTTGGGTATAACTTGTTTTTGTTCTAATACAAGATTTTTTAATTCTTTTCCATAGACAAATTTCTGGTCATAGTGGTTTGTGTGTTTTATTTTTAGAAGTGATAATGAGGGTATGTCATCCTGAAATTAAATTTTAATAAAAAAATTAATGTGGGTTTGAGCTGGCCACGTCTGCCAGATGCCTGATGTTCTGTGGGCCAAGATAACCACTAAGTGGAGCCCTGATACGGCGAGAAGACGACGCGGCAGACCACGAAATAGATGGCGGGATGAACTTGATAAAACTAATAATGGATGGTTCAGACTGACTCTAGACCTGGAAATTACGTGGGGATGCCTTGCCCAACAGTGAGCAACAGTAACTTTCCCATCCATCAATAAATTATTCTTTATATCAATATGAGCACATAGATTACCTAATAAAAGTTAATTTACCTTATGGTAGAATGTTTGTAGATACTTTATTAACCTGTGCTGTGCAGTTTGTATGCGACTTTGGAAGGTTTTAATTTTGTTAAGTATTGCATCGCATTCCCAACACAGTTGAAGTTCCTTTGTTTCCTAAAACAGAAGAACATTAGTATTAAGTATATAATTTTTAACCTGTATAGTCAGATCCCTTTAAGGACCATCCCTAAAGTACGTCACACGTTAAGGGAGGGGGAGGGGTCGACGAAGTGTGACATTATGTGACAAGGGGTGGGAGGGGTCCTTAGTTTTGTGACGTCACATTTCAGTCATATTAAAAATAAATTAAATGGAAAATAACTAATTTTGGAACAGCTTTTTTAATTTAATAATTTTCTAGATGTAAAATTGCAAAATATGTGACGTCACACTAGGGTCCTTGTCACAGTTGATCACATTTGTGAGACCCCCTTCACAAATGTGATCAACTGTGACAAGGACGAGGGAGGGGTCAAAAAATCACGAAATTAGTGTGACATACTTTATGGATGACTCCTAAGGGGTTATAGACATAGTACTTATCATTATGAACAACTTTTACTATGAGATTAATATTGAATTATATGTATGGAACAGCAAATTTTTCACACAATTTCTTGTCAGTTCCATAATAAAAGTTGGTCATAATGATGAGTACAATAACCGGTTAACAGTGTGAGTTCCGATTCTGAGAAATCTATTATGTTCAAGGTCCACGCGGACCTCTGATGAGCGGCAGTATTGTAGGAATAAAGAAAGAAACTATATTTATTATCCACAACACACACACACAATAACAAATATGATATAACAAATGAATAAAAACAGGGATCAGGACCTTTATTTTTTTAAACATTTCTCCACAGTTTTTTCTCCTACATCATGGGTATAGTTTACAAACATCTCACAAGCACAAGGTTCCAGATGAAAATCAGCGTCAAGCACATATTATGTGTTTAGCATTAAGCTGATCTGGATACCTTTTTGGGCAACCGTGAGACACATGCCCCGTGTTGTACAATATGATGTCTTTTTTTTTATTTAATTGCTTTTTGTTGTTTTTTCTTATACCTACTCTTATTTTATTTATTTTTTATTGTTTAATTTATGTATTGTGTCTCTTGCTGTCCGAATAAAAAGTTTTTTTTTTAAATTATTATTAAACACACACACCCAGAACCAGATCAACCATCTGTAGGCCATACAATTAATATTTTATTACTAGAGTTTTATCTTCTGCACCTTTATTCAACCAATCGGGATACTGTTCAGTTATCATTAGCCCGAGACCTCTGTATTTTTAATAGGGAATATTGATATTTCATCCAAACATAATTTTGATTTAAAAATAGCCAAGTTAGCTATAAAGAAGCCATTAGTCCTAAAGAATCGTTCATCGTCATGGTCTGTAAGGAGGCTCAAGTTCAGCAATCGACGTTTACAGGCTAAAATAATGATGATAAAGAAAGTAAAATTAAAACAAACTCACATCTTTGATGTTTTTAAAATCGTCTCTTAGTTTTAAAAACAGCACTTTATTTTGATCCGTGATGCGCGCAACTTTTCTGTCGGCACTCAAACAGCCGTGACATAACGTAAATATACGTTCACTTTCAATCTTTATGTCCATTATTGGAGAGAATTTCGTATTTTCACCATTTCATTATTAATATTTGTTTTGTTTTGGTTAGGGAAAATTCGTGTTTGATTGATTGATAATTTGACATTGACATTAATGACATTAGCTAACAGTTTGTTTTAAATTATAGCTGGCTACTATGCTTTTTACTTAGTCGGATAGTGAGTGGGCTGCATAAAGGTTGAAATGACAGCTATAATGTTAACCGAAGATTCTTTAGTCATTGTGTTAACCTGTAAATGCTGATGCACATAATCTAAGTGATGCACACAGACATAGCACTGATACAATGACTAAAGAATCCTGATATCTGGATTCTTTAGTCATTGATTTACATATTTTGTTTGGTACAGAAATGTCAAATATTGACCAGCAAAAAAGGACTGAAGTATGAAATAGTGAAATAGGTCAATGCAAAAAAGACGAAAAAAGATGATACGCTGCCGCCGATAAGGACAGAAAAAAATATCTATTCCCATTTCGTTCGCACTCGTACCATAGCGTATCTACCTCAGAACCGCTCAGAACATAAGTTATTGTTCTGAGCGGTTCTGAGGTATATCATTTTCGAACAAGACCGTTGCAAGTCTATTGAGCGAAGCGAAATATGAAGATGCATCATTTTACATTTTATTTTACAAAATTCTATTTCTTTTCGTTAGTTTTGTACTTTCGCTGGTAAGAATGTATTTTTATACAATAAATAAATACACTGTTAATTAATTGAGTATTTTTATTTCCTTATCAATTCTAATACAAAAGGAGTCATCTTACAATATAATCATACAATCAGTATGTTTGTTCGTTTGAAAACCACTGCAGGGCTAGCACGGGAAAGAAAGGGAGAGAGAAAATCGGAGACAAAACGATCTCTACCATTTCCTCTCTCTATTTTTAATTTTGTCTTCTGTCAAGGTGACAATGGGTAGAGAAAACGGGTTTGTCCAAACGTCGCCCGCCGTGCTAGCCCTTAATTTTTAGAACCAACTTCACGACTAAACATTTTTTTCCAACATTGGAAACTGGTTAGAGCCTGTCGGGTAACCCTAATTTTTCGAACCAACTTCATGACAAAACATTTTTTTTTTTTTCAAACATTTCATTTTATGGTTAGAGCATAAAGTTATTATTACTACCACTAGTAATAATAACTTTATGGGTTAGAGCCTCTAGCAGAAGTTATGTAGTTCGCTAAACTAAGATCTACATTACATCAAACCGATTTTAATTAGATAAAAATATTACGTTTGTGAGAACGTCATCCGTTTTCAAGTTATAAGCATCCGCATCAGGTACAGAAAAAGTTGATGTTAATGTCGATTCTGATACGCATTTTGACAGTACTAGACAGTACAGTAAACTAGACTAAACGCATCCGTCACTTTCTTTTTCTATTGAAACAGAAAGAAACAAACGCCCTTAGTTTAGTTTAGTCCTGTCAAAGTGCGCAACAGAATCGACACCAATGATTAAGTACCATATTTATTATTATTTGTTAATAGAAGATTTACGTCATTTTTATTTGTTCATAAATATATAGTTCGCAGTATCGTAATCATAGCAACACATTGTCAAACACAACCGATTTAGACTTACACAATACAGGATATTTCTTTATGTAGTGCGCATTATTTGTAGAGTGATTCAGTCTCTGTTCCTAAATGCAACCGCAGTATTGGGATACACTTTAAACGAAAACGAAAATTCGACTAAGTATGGAGGACACGCTTTTACTAGCGCAAGCCATACAAAATCATTTTTTTATTTTATTTTGGTGTGAATTTTAGTACTGCGCTGCGGTTGCATTTGTGAACTGACACTGAATCACTCTGCAAATTTTTCGCACTACATAAAAAAACATCCTTTATACAAAGGCACATACAGTGATTTCATCGTCCATAGTAATAAATTAAAAAGATAATGATGACGATTCTGTTGAGCAGTTTGACAGGACTAAACTACAAGGCGTTTGTCTCTTTCTGTTTCAATAGAAAAAGACAGTGACAGATGCGTTTAGTTTACTTTAGTACTGTCAAAATGCGCGCCAGAATGGACACTACTGTCATACACAAAGTTCCTTCACCACTTTTACATTTGCTGTCTGAACATTGCAGTAATTTCTTCAACAGTCTTGTTCTTCGTTTCAGGCACTTTGAAGAAGATGAAGAATATAAAAATCAACTGGAAAACCGCGAATATTATGAACACGTTCGCGCCGAGTGCCAGCTGTGAACAAAAATCAAATTAGGATTCTGTCATTGACGTAGAAACACATGTACCAAGGGTCTAGTTCAAAATTCAAAAAGTGTTGTTTTTATCAAAATTTTACTGGAAATGCGTGGCAACTGCACTTTTTTAATTACCTACGTGTACCTACACTACATCTCTACCTAACCCTTCGGGTAATACAAGCGTTATGGTACGGTGGATGATACTTACAGAGAGCTGTAAAAAGCTGAGCCCCACTATGAAGTTTGCTGTCCAGTTCACGGTAACAGCTACTGCTGTCGCTGCGGGACGCGATGACTGGTTGAATAGCTCTGAAGAACAAAAAAAACAATATTTTGACAGTAGGTACTAAACTAGACTTAAAGTGCCACAAACTTATCTGACCCGGTGACCAAAATTGGAACTAACGTCGCTACGGAACAAAAATGACATCGAAATGTCATTTTTGTACGGAGATGACATTGGTAAAAGCGACGGCAGCGACGCCACGACTGGGTCAAATAAGTTTGTGGCACTATAGACTGAACGCATCTGTCTCTTGAATAAAATAAACTTAACAAAAAAAAGTGAAAACCGACTTCAAAAAGAAAAACTAAAACAAAATAATAATTTTCTTAAAAAACTTAACAGCTTCTGAAGGCGGTGCCACTGCCAAGCTAGTTGCATTGAAGAATTAAAGGCCCCGGCTTCAGAAGCTGATAAGTTTTATATGAAAATTATTTTATTCTTTTTAATTTTTTGAAGTCGGTTTTCACATTTTTTTTTAGTTTATTTTATTTTTCTATTTTGAGTGGCTTATACAATACAGAAAAATGCGATTACAGCAATCGCGAGTGATATGCTGTTATTCATTCAAGAGTTCCATTGTTTATCTCCGAAGATCTTCATCAAATTTAAATGGAACAACCTCGAGAGTATACCCTTTCAAACAAAAAAGAATTTTCATAATCGGTCTGCAACTGGCGGAGAAATCCCGTAACAAACATAAAAAAAATCAACTTGATAACCTCATTCTTTTTGAAGTGGTTTAAAAATTGGTTGTTGATGATAATGCAGGTGGTACTCACCAGTCACTAAGAACCACGGAATGGATCCAGGGCCCACGGCGAACATCACCACGAAGAGGATCACCAACACAGGACACACGTAGGACACCCATTCTATGCTGGCCTGGAGATGAGAAACAGAATACAAGGATAGTCAGAAATATAACCATACTCATACCTTATGAACTAGCGATGCTATGGGTGTGTTCAGTTATTACGGCGGACGATGTTCGACGACGCATTACGCGACGTCCGGGTGATCACACTAAACCGTTCAGTTATTTGAGCGAGCGTCGTCGGACGATCGCTCTGGTCACTCCGTGAAATAGTAGGGTGAAAGTCGCACTCGGTTGCACTGCTATCAACCGACCAATGACTGTAGTCACAGGATCCAGATATTTTGAGGTCATTCGATTGGTCACTCGCTTACCGCAGCTGTGGATCACCCGAGGCCGTTTAATTATTCTCGATGAGCGAGCAACATTCGCACGAGTGACTTTCACACCGAAAAATGAACGCAGCGAATGACGTCATGTCATGTGACTCTGTGTTTTGGCGCGAACATTTGAATGTCATATTTTTATTTGTGATATATTAATTATTCGTGCTTTTTTTTTTAAGCATACAATACAATGTTTACGATAAAATAAAAATAAAAATATAAGAAGTTCCCTATTCCATAAAACTCTACCAAATATGTGTGTCGTTGTGTGTGACGTTATACTCACATACATAGAGGCGACGCACAGCGTTATAGTACACACGAACATTCCTCCGAATCCTGAGAGGAGCAGCGTTTTGCGACCAGCCTTCTCCACAAGCAGTAGACTGATGACCGTCATGACAACGTTCATGGCGCCCATACCTTAGAAAATATAAAAAAGAATTACATGTTAAAATGTCAATGTCAGCGTGACATTACATGAATGACAGCGCTATCGGAACTTTCGTCAACAGATTAGGGTTTATTTTTAACCCCCGACAAAAACAAGGGGTGTGAGTTATAAGTTTTTAATGTGTATCTGTGTATCTGTGTGTTTGTTTCACAGTGCCACAAACTTATCTGACCCGGTCATGGCGTCGCTGCCGTCGCTTTTACCAATGTCATCTCCATACAAAAATGACATTTTGAAGTAATTTTTGTTCTGCAGCAACGTTAGTTCCAATTTTGGTCACCGGGTCAGATAAGTTTGTGGCACTATAAGTACCTTCCGAGGACCTGCAGGGATATAGAATGACGACTTACCCAACGTAGCGTACTGCGACAGATTTCTAGGAAGCTTGACCTTCAAGAAGATGTCCGTGGAGAAGAAGATGACGGCGTTGATCCCTGAGAACTGCTGCGCTACCATCACGACCATCGCGATGAGCAGCGGTTGTCGCAGCTGACGGTTACCAAACAATTCGCGGAGGGTTACTTTCTTGCTCACTTTGTTCTTCTCGGCTTCCTGAAAGACGAAGAAACACTTCTTAAAATAAAGTAGCTTCACGGATTTTTTCTGAATCGAGCACTTGATAATGATATAAGAACTATGTACCTATTCCTAGCAAATAAAGACATTCTATTCTATTACCTATTTTATTCTTGATACCTTCATCCAAAGGCGGTCCTAGTAAATGTTTCAAGTGGTGCGAGATGGTGTAGAATATAACAGAATAGATATATATCTTTATTTCATGTAAACCAGATATAGGCACTTATATACCAATATTATATACTTATAGGCCAAGTTGCCTGAAATAAATGAAATAATATAATAAATGGAATATTATTATGAAATGTGAATAACGTAATTCGTACCTGATGCATTTCTTCCATTTCTCCGTGAACTGCCACGTCGCCTCTGAGCCAGTTGAGAGCTGAAACAAAAAATACGCGTATTGGAACACCTTACGGGTAAATAAATGTCTTCGCCATACTCACGTGCCTTGAAAATGCAGAAAAGAAAAGTTTTGTATGGAACAGCTCATTATTTTGTCGCGATTACGATGGCCTATATGATCCACACCCTTAAATACACGTATTTAAGGGTGTGGATCAGACCGTCAAACTGAACAACTGTCCGCATATGGGCCATGAATCCGGATCAATAATAAACCTTAATATCTCGGAAACTAAGAAGGTTAGCTTAATCAAATAAAAAGTATTTAATAGACTATTTAATACTACTCAAATAAAATTAATAAAACTTCTTAATTACCTACTATTTATTTGTTTTACTTATTAAAAACATATAAATTAAAAATGCGTAAATTTTATCGCATTTTTTAAAAATATATCCATGTTTTTCAATAGTTATCATTTTCTTACATTTTAATACTTTGTATTACCTCCATGTATTGTTAATACAGATGGTATGCGATTCGTTATACGGCACAAAGTTGGGGCAATGTTGGGGACTATTCTCGCAATCCTATATAAATGCAATTTTCAGCTCTCGATGCGTATCATTTGAGATCTTAGATACTGTTTATTAGGTTGGTGACCTGGGGGCCTAAAAAGGCCACATTGAGCAATTCATCTAATGATCTGCACAGTAACTGTCAAACAGATGGTTACTGAATATGAACCTTCTGCGCATGACATTAAGAGTTGTCAATTAAGTAGATATTTTGACATTCGTAATATGAATCATATTGTGATTCATCTAAAGCGGCCTTTTTAGCCCCCCTGGATTTATTGCCTCCGATTGTATGACCACTCATTTCTGATACACATAGATAGAATTAGAGTTCAAAACGGAGTATTTCCCGCGTTTATATAATGTGTAAGAACAGCAAAAGTGCCGTGAGAAGCGCGCGAGCGGACACAGTGAGTTTTTTGTGTCGGGAACAGAATCGAGTTGTGAGTGACTTAAGTGATAGTGGTACCGGACCCGCGCGCACTAAACGTATTAGAAGGAGGGTAGACCGTTTTGTCTGCCATTAAACACCCGCAAATACTTTTAGTTTATCCGTGACCATGGCGCTTGCAACAGTGCCGAAATAGCGGGAACTCAAGACAATATATTATAAACATGGTATATACCCCATTTTGAACTCTAATACTAATGTTAGTGACCATGACAGTTTAAAAACTTATACATAAGAAGATTGATAGAAACTCACCCCTCTGCGCATGCAATTCCTGTCCCTTATTCAGCAACAGGAACTTGGGCGACTCGGGACACAAAGGCAGCATGATGCACTGCAGCACTGCTGGTATCGCAGTGGCTGCTAGCAGGTATGGCCATCCCTCTGCCGTGCCTAGCACTGACTCCAAGCCGAGGACTTGTGACAGGAGAATGGTTATCGTGATCACTAATTGGTAGACCGTTCCTATCTGAAAGAAAATATTGTATTTTTAACCAACTTCAAAACATGGAGGAAGTTCTCAATTCGAATGCATGTTTTTTGTTTTGTATTTTTTTTCAGCGATATACCTAGTCGTTTTAGAACCGATTTAAAAAAAATTGGACTGAGTGATGATTTCTTGATATCTATAGATATGTATCTATAATTATATACATGACAATGACAAAGTTTGTGTCCTAAGTTTCGTGACGTCACATCTCAAAATCATATTAAAAAATAATTTAAATGGAAATAAAACTAATTTCGGAACTGCTGTTTTAATTTAATATAATTTCTAGATGTAAAATTGCAAAATATGTGACGTCACACGGGGGGGTCTCACAAATGTGATCAACTCACAAAATCAGGAAATTAGTGTGACGTACTTTATGGATGACCCCTTATCGAGTGATGATTTCGTCGTTGTCACAGCATGACGAAATGATTTTAAAATAATACATGTGACATGATATGTCTTCACGGCATGCGTAGTGCGTACTCTTAACTCACCGATCCTCTCAGTGACACGGGAGATATTTCCGCCAGATACATGGGCGCTAATCCGGCGTTCAACCCGCTGTTGACACCGATGAGCAATCTGAAACAATGCACAGTTAAGAAGTACTTGGAAACGTACGGCGACTGTGGTTTTAATGGCCGGGTAAGCTTCAGTGTCCAATCACTCGATTAGACGATAAATTTACTGAGTTCTGTACCATCTCATTCTGTTTACCAACCACAGACATATAATACCAGTAGCAGACCAAACATTCGCTGAAAATTACGTAGCCATTACGCACACATAGGGTCTTACTTATGTAAGATCAATCCCGGTGTTTTGTCGTAGCTAGCACTGTCACACCGGTACGCACAGCACTTCACCATTTTATTACTACTATATCTATTACATTCCAAAAAAGTAATATTTTTCATTCGCGATTTAATCTATAAAATGCGATTGAACTTATGTGTCTTATTATTATGACGGCGCGGGATAAACAAGCTACGCGTCAAATTTTGTCAGTGTGACAACAGGTAAAAGAACGAGATACTATTATCCAGTTGTCGCTTAGTACAAAAGGGAGAAAGAATCCTACCCATTTAATAGATTCATGTTTGGTCTGCTACTGGTATTATATATCTGTGATACCAACATATCATATTTCATTTTTTTTTAAATTATCTACTTAATTTTACACTGTTGGCATTATGTCTATGGTTGGCATCCTAAGAAAAATGTCTTCTCTGTCTATGCACCTCTTCTTATACATCATTCTAATGTGTCTTGTTTTGTGGCAAATAAATGATAATTTCTTTGTTTTCTTTCTTCCTATCATAGAATTAAGCCTAGCTGTATTTAGCGGGTCTCATCAGTCGGAATTGGATAGCTCCATGCAGAGGCAGCCCCGCCCCGTGGCCCTAGCAAATTGTTCAGGTGGTGTAAGATCTCTTTGTAGCGCTATTGTGTGCCATATATTTGCTCATTTATGTCGACGGTCAAAACCTATGCCCCTATGGCCCTAAGGCCGCCCCTGACTCCATGACATAATATTATAAGGTCTTATTATTATATACTTAATATTTTACGTTTATTTTTTGTTATGTATAGTTACGAAGATTCGTTTTAGCAAAAGAATCCGATTGGTAGATCCAAAGATTAGCACGTTCAAACAAACAATCCCTTCAGCTTTATTATATTAGACCCCATAGATGTATATTACCTTCCCAAAATAAGCAGTTCAGCGGAGTTAGCGACCTTGGAGGTGCCTTGGAACAGAGCGGCTATGAACACCAGTATATTGTTTAGCAGAAGACCTCCTTTTCGGCCGAATCTGAAAGAATAATAAGTTTGATTAGTTACATAATAGGAATTATAAAAATTTGTGTGATCCCAAGCTAAGAATTTATACTTGTTAATATTATGATTGTGTCATTGTTTATGTACTTATTATTATCTATGTCACAAAAAACAATGAATGAGGCATAATTTCGTGGCGTTGTGTTTTAATATTATGTAAGAAAAACTAATAATATTGAACACCTTATAGGTATGTTACAGTGACAAACAATTATAGTGCCACAAAATTATCTGACCCGGTCGTGGCGTCGCTGCCGTCGCTTTTACCAAAGTCATCTCCGTACAAAAATGACATTTTTTGTTCCGTAGCGACGTTAGTTCCAATTTTGGTCACCGGGTCAGATAAGTTTGTGACACTATAAACGAATTTTGAATTTGGTGTTTGAGACTCACCTGTCAGCCACTACGCCAGTAATGATACCGCCGATCATCCCACCTACGCAGTAGATAGAGACCGCAATAGACCACACTGAAGTCACCTTAGCGTCGTCCTTAGTCGCCAGTGACGTGTTGGTGCCAGTCAGAGCGTCGTGTTGAAGCCACTCCGATATTATCTGAAGCAAAACAACATTGAAACGATAAGTATATAGCATCAATAATGGTAGCATCTTATTCACTCTCGCTGCCTGCACTCGGTTGAGTATCTATCAAAGAGGAGATTGGCGAAGAGGAGAGGAGAAGTGCGGAGACGGGAGGAGAAGAGAGGAGAGGAGTGAAGAGCTGAGAGGAGAGGGGAGAAGGGCGGTTTTGCAGTTGCAGAGCTAGCACGGCGAGTGGACAAACAGTGGTTAGGTACTTACAGCTTGTGGTGCGTTGAGGACTCCCGTGTTGTAACCATGTTGGAATGCTGACCAGCATGCTGAGGAGATTATGGCGAAGGCAAGCCGAAAGTTCATGCCCTGTTGAATAAGAAGACGAATATAAATATATTTTCGCTAAGTCACTTTTCACATTGATACACGAGAATAACCTAACAGCTAAACCTTTGTCTGTCCGCGTGTATCCTAGAGTGAATCTTTAATAGATCCACTCTAATCATTTTGTGGCAGATGGGACATTCTTCGCGAGGTGGTGGACCTTGGTGGAGTCTGGAAGATGTTTTTTTTTAATATTAAAAAGACAGTAACCGAACTTGCAATTCATAAGCTAACCGTCACAAACTCCCAACTCCAGCTAGAAAGAGAGCTGTAACTTTTGAACGGTAGAACAGATTTCCATGTAACATAGCTAAGATGATTACTGATTAAACGAGCTATCCATTAAAATAAACTGCATAGAAATCGGTCCATCCATTTTGGAGCTACGATGCCACAGACAGATACACAAATAGGCAGATAAGGGACCATCCATAAAGTACGTCACACGTTAAGGAGGGGGGAGGGGTCAACAAAGTGTGACATTATGTGACAAGGGGTGGGTGGGGTCCTAAGTTTCGTGACGTCACATTTAAAAATCATATAAAAAAATAATTTAAATAGAAATAAAACTATATTCGGAACTGCTGTTTTAATCTATGTTCTAGATGTAAAATTGCAAAATATGTGACGTCACACTAGGGAGGGTCTCAAAAATGTGTTCAAATGTGACAAGGATGGGGGAGGGGTCAAAAAATCACGAAATTAGTGTGACGTACTTTATGGTGGACCCCTAAGCTTGTGGCACTGTAGGTACATAATAGCTCAATGGTTTTTAGTCAAGGTTAGTTTCCCCATAAAAGCGTATAAAAGCAGGATACGTCGGCGTTCCCTTCATTACCCACCCGTGACGGTTACATTCAAAATAAATACATTCATGAACAACTAAAGGTCATTCGTCTATGCTTTTTGGAGGGAACTCGTTTTTAAAAAAAAATAAAAGTAGTTCAAGCATAGATTACATCAACATTCCATCACGATCGTTAAAAAAGTTTTTATTATAACAAAAGTCGGTACTATGAGTCACGAACTGCATTGAATGACTATTGCAGTAGGTTAGGTAGAACAAGAAAAGAATAGAACAAGCTTGGCCAGTTTAAAACACTAAGGCTTACATTCAGAGACGACAGAAACGAGTCTAAGCGTGAACTTACGCTTCCATATGTCAATTTTACGAACAAATTTTGACAGATGGAAGCGTAAGTTCACGCTTAGACTCGTTTCTGTCGTCTCTGAATGTAAGCCTTAGGTCTTAAGCACTTAGGTATCACTATTTGTAAGTAAACGCTATTTACGGTTTCCATTCGTCCGGACATGGCAGGACTTCCGGCGTTCCGTTCGAATTTTGTCCGGCTTTAAAAAATTAAACATATCATATATTATATATCATAGTAATTTGTGTAAAATAAATTGCCTTTCTTTCTTTCTACAGTAGTAGTGACAGCCTAGCGGGTTGAACGCTCGCCTTCCATGCAGAAGGATCTGAGTTCGTAACCGGCCCGCACCTCTGACTTTTCGAATTCATGCGCGGATCAGAATTTGATTTGCGTTAACAGTGAAGGGAAACTCAGGGAAACATCGTGAGGAAAACTGCACGTGACCTGAGAGGACATGAGAGGGCCTCATAAAGTTCTCAATGGTGTGTGTAGTCCTCCAACTCGTACTAGGCCAGCGTGGTTGACTAAGGACTAACCTTTCTGAGAAGAGGCCCGTGTCCAGCAGTGGGCCAGTAATGGGTTGGATTTATTTATTTATATCATAGTCATATTTACGGCAATCTAAGAAAATAAAAACGCACAAGCCAGCCCACCAGCCACACCAACCCAGCCAGTTCAGTTGAAATAAAAAACTTTGAAAAGGCAGTCAATAGTTTCTGGACCAATTTCCTTCTGGATGATGCCTGACTTGATTGAAGAAAGCGACCATGTAGCATGGTCTTACTGCTATCAGATGATCAAGGACTCGTTGGTCAGTGGAAGGACCAGGGATTCAACGCTTGTAGGACATCAGTCCCGTTTAGTGCAGGAGAAGGGAAATCGAATATTTTGAACACTTCCTCTTCCAAAAAATAAAATAAATCTCTACGTACATAATACATCTTCGATATTAAGTAATGAATCGCGAAGTCCATGCACAAATTATATAGGTATTTTACGGTTAAAATATACATTAACAATTATTATTATCAATGAGAATAACAACTATTAGGTATGTCATCAAGCTAAATGCCAGTGTCAAACGACCTTCGGGCTCGAACCGGTCATAGAACTACTTTCAAGACAAACCTTATTTATTTATAGAATTCGTCTGATTCATTTTGTGTGCCTTACCAAAATCGGAAAGAAATGCTTTGTGTACTTAAAGCTTGTGCATACGTAAAGTCCACGCGCGAGCTTCGGGGAATCGGCGCCTGAGGAAACGGACACTGTACGCTGCGGCCCACCGTCGCTCATACCCCGCACTCTCCCATTACCAGTTTCTCGAGGTGCTAATGGTTCTATTAGAATAGAAAACTTTGTACCCCTTTTCAAGCATATTGCGCGCACGGAGGAGTCAGAAAGCTAAAATAACCTAACCGTCAAAACCCCCGACTTCAACTATAAAATGAGCTGTAACTTTTGAACGGCTGAACAGATTTTCATGAAACATGGCTAAGAACACTCGGGATAAAATTATCTATGACACAAAAAATACTAAACGAAAATCGGTTCATCCGTTTGGGAGCTACGATACCACAGACAGATGCACAGATAGACAGGCACGTTAATCTTATAACACCCCTCTTTTTGCGTCGGGGGTTAATTACGGTCGCATTTCGTATATATTGATAAGTGAAGAGAAAACTTTGTACCCCTTTATAAGCATATTGCGCGCACGCACACACTCCTCGTGTGCGATTTGGCATAGTTAAATGGAAAAGGAGTGCAAAAAGCTAAAATTACGCTCGAATTTCGATCATTAGGCGAACACTAGAAAATAAAAATACCTTTCACCTAAAACAAATCTAGGTACCTACCTACGCTAGTAGGTAGGACTGTAGGACCGCCACAGTTGAGCTCGTAACATGGAACATAACACAGGATGTTTGAAGAACGTTTAAAATTTGCTTAAGTACCCACGTGGATATAATCTTGTATTGTAGTATCTATAATATCATCAATATTCATCATCATCTGCAGCAAAAATGCGACATAAATATTACGTATAAATTATTTCTATCACTCCGTATATTTTTATACAAACAATCGTTATTTTTTTGCCACGATCACCTTGGTTTAGTTAGCATAACTTCTGCTGCCTAACCTTCTAACAAGTAGAGTTAAATTCGTTGCCCAGAGCACGCAGCACGCGACAAAGTAAACAATCTAACCCAATTTAGTTATCTTTTGCACTCATAAATTAACATTAAGTCGGTTCCACACATACATGAACGGTGTAATTATTCAACTATTGGTATTATACTCCTCGAGATCTAAGAAGTCCCTTTTGACAGATTTAAAGAACGATAGCATGTAACTTGACAATGTTACTATAGGCTGTGAATAAAAACCATTTTGAATATACACTTGATAATAATTATGAAATTATTATAAATTTTTGAGATACGTATAAATTAGCATGGTATATAATTTCATAAGTATTGTTATAGCATCGAAATATTTTTAAAATGCATGTTTATGTACTGCCGAAATATCATAAAAATGGTTACGTTCTCAATCAATTATTTTTTAAATCAAGGGATGTGATCACTAGAATCGTTAAAATCGTTTGAAATATCAGTATAAAATTACGTAGGTAGTAAAAACTCTTTAAAGGCTGTATGACACGTACATTATATCATTATAATTAATTTAATTTCTCTATGATCACAATTTGCTTGACACTGGCAGTAATGACAATGACATCTGTGCAGATTTTCGCGATTTTTCCGACTAATTGTTCGTTCTCTCTACGAGTATTTCTCGGATACCTCTGTTTTTGTGATCTGGCTTTGATTTTGGACTGTTCCCGCTTTTAAGTTGACTCGGCTTCCTATAGGTACATGGATTCTAATACCTACTGTGATTTCGGCCGCCCGTTACAATTTTTTTTTCAAATTGTCTGTTCGATTTCGTTCTGTGAATAGTAAATCCCGCAACTTGGTTTGGAAACTATGGGAGTACTTTGAAAGTGAATCAATAACTGGTGGACCATTATTACCGGTACAAGTGGATAAATAATTTTGGCATAAAATTATGAATATATTTTATTATTCTATGAAGATACCTACAGACATGCGATTTCATATTAAATTCGGTGCCTACTACATTAATAAATTGCTTATCAGATGAATTTATCGATTTTTTATTCATAGTTTTAAACAATTATATACTCTTAGAATTTTAAATCGAATTATTATAAAAATCGATATTTTTGGTTACCGATTTATACGCTTCACATCCCAAATTAACTCAAATGATATATGTCAAAAGTGGCTTTTTAAATCTCGAGGACTATAGTTGCGCGGGTGAGTTACCGCCTCTCTCCGTCGATGTGCGTCGATGCGCGTATTTTTCGTATGTGTGGGAATTTTATTCTAGCCAACCCAATTTCTCAAGGAAGCCAGCAAATGGAGATCTATCGAAGAGTACTCGGTTTACAGAAGTACTTGGCCCTCTACAGGATAATTTTTATGTAGTGCGCAAAATTTGCAGAGTGATTCAGTATCCGTTCCCAAATGCAATTACTGCAGTACTAAAATTCACACCAAAACGAAGAGGCGCGTGCCCAGCAGTGGGACAGTAATGGGCTGGATTTATTGCTGGTGCTGGTAGGACACCCTTATAGCTTGATGATAGTATTTTCAGGTGGTACTTTATATAAATCTATTTGATTATTTTAATTTCTGCTTTTCAATTTTTGTTTTTCTTGTTGATTTTGTTTTTATTTTTTATTAGATACTGCATGTGTTGCCATAACTTTGCAACCAAATAAATTGTTTTTCTATCTTTCTTTCTTCAGGTAACTATTTGTGTTTCCGCGAGATCTCGATGGAGTGACACGTCAATGTTTTCAGATAATTTTTTATCAACACGCTGTTTTAATGTAAAAACATTGTTTTAATCAGTTGTTTAACGTTGCTTTAACAATAATAATGGAGAATTACACTGTTAACCGTCATGAATCATTAGGTCGAGTGCATTTTACTAAACAATGCAGTAAACGCACGAGGTAAGGTAGTTGCAGTCCACCCGCGAGTTCCCGGGAATCGGGGGCTGAGGAAACGGGCACTGTGCGTTGCACCCTACTGTCACTCATACCCCGCACTCTCCCAGTATCAGTGGTACCCCGAGACAAATGTACAAAACGACGAAAAAAAAAAAATAAAAAAAATAGAAATAATTAATTTCTCGAAAACTACAAAATATCGTAGAACATACATATGGGGGTTCAATCGATGAGTATTAGTGTCCCCTGACCACAGACCTTCACTGGTACAGGTTTCCTGGGACATCCTGTATATGTCGCAGCGATGTTGTCAAACCAGTGATATTATAATTTCCCTAGTGAAATTATAATTGCACGAAACTTTGTTATCCGCCTCCATTTCTTACAATTTTACGGGCTCATTTCAATGACATTATAATTTCACGGGAACGCTATAGAGATTTTTTAATAACCCTAAGTATATTATTAGTGGGGATTTCGTGCGTTTTGATCGGTCAACTCTTCTTCATCCGTTCGCCATTACATTGAAAACGGACCAATCATTGACCGTCTCACAATTAAATGGCCTTGCACATGCAGTGAAAATGTCAAAATATTACTGCCTTGCAATATCACTGCGTGGGTCCAGTGGAATTATAATGTCACTGAAATGAGCCCGTGAAATTGTGAGAAATGGAGTCGGTTGACAAACTAAAATAAAATAAAATAAACAGAAAATAAAATATCACTGGTTTGACAATAACACGTGTAACGAACGCCATACAACATAGTCCACTGCATGTTATAATTTATGATAAAGGATACTCGGTTTTCTTTTTTCTATCTTGTTTCCACCTTTTTGGTTCTTTTTTTTTGTAGTCGGGTTTTTTTTACGAAAATTGCTTCCAGCCATCGTAGAATTCGTAGATCTAAATATTTACCGTGCTTAATGTATGCTTTGATTTATGTGTGAATGGGAACTACTGGACGAGCCCATACCGGTTCCACGCGATGAAACTTGTTCGAGTCTATTTAGGCGAACAAAATAAAAAATAGAATGAATACGTTATGTGTAGGTACACGCCCCCGCATTCCAATATGGAGTTCTTGTAGGAACTATTTTTAAGATTCCGTAGAAAACGCTTTATCGAAAGAAAATACTAGAAATAGCTTACTATTAATATTAGAGAACATGATTTTTATATAGGTAGATAATTATGTCTGTGTCGGAAACTAAGAATGATAACTTATTCAAATAAAAAGTATTTTATAGACCCTAATAATAGACCAGTGGAATGCGAGAATCGTTTCAAAAACTTTGTGCCGTATCTCATGACATCACTGTATTGACAAAATGTGAGAAAATTATACAATTTTATTATATATGTATCAGCAAAACAAGGAAACTAATTAAAAAAAAATTGCGATGAAGTTCATGCATTTTTAACTTACGTAATTTTAATAAATAAAACAAACAATGACTAAGTTTTATTAATTTTATTTGAGTAGTACCTATATAATAGTCTCTATTATTTTACTCGTAATACTTTTTATTTCATTATGCTTAATGTAACATTCTTAGTTTCCGAGATATTAAGGTTTATTATTTGTTTCCAAACGTATTTGTCGTCATTAGCTATAATTCCTATAATTATATTTGCCGAGTAAGCAGTAAGTAAGGGGTCATCCATAAAGTAAGTCACACAAATTTCGTGATTTTCTGACCCCTCCCTCGTCCATGTCACAGTTGATGACATTTGTGAGACCCTAGAATCCTAGTGTGACGTCACATATTTTGCAATTTTACATCTAGAAATTATTAAATTAAAACAGCAATTCCGAACTGAGTTTCATTTCCATTTAAATTATTTGTTAATATGATTTTGAAATGTGACGTTAGGAAACTTAGGGGTCCAACATTTAATCGCAGGAACATGTGTTACAAAAGATCTTATAATAGTATGCAGTACAATGTATTCCGACTTTTCAAAGGCATTCAAATATTAGTTTCCACAATAATTATGGTAAACGTGGGCAAGTGAGTCTACAACAGAAACAATTAAATTCAATTATGATTATCAAATTAAATTCAAATATGCATGTCACACTTCGTAAACCCCCCCCCCTCCCCCCTTCCCCCCTTTTCAATTCAACGAGTGACGTACCTACCATAGAAATAATAAGTAGGGCTCCCGTACCTACTTTATGGATGGTCCCGAATATACCTTAAATTTTGTCTTTATTTTTACACGATAGTTTATCGACGAAGTTTATCGACTAATTGTCGTAATGTTGTCCCATTGTAACATCTCACATATTATTGTAACCCACCAATGTTTACAAATTATAAAGCATTCTGATTCTGATTCCAGCGCCAGCGTGTATAATACTCATAGAATATATACTATAATATATTATATACTCATCTTGGCTTATTTATTCTTCATAAATGGCCATATTGGCTACAGGCGTGAAGGTCATATTACACTCATGATGACGTCAGAAAGGACTCGACTAATGCTCGACTATAACCGGATGTTTAAAGTAATAAATGTTTGCACACACATATAATATGTGTCACGGCATGCAAGAAGTAATATTATCATAGTAGCCTTACTGACACTACAATTTGCAGATTCTGTCGCGAAAAGGATGAGACGCCCATACATATCCTATGCGAGTGTGACGAGGTACACCACACTAGAAGTCAGCAGGGGGCCACATAATCTCACCAGATGAGATTAAATCCCTCCACCCCAAGAATATAGTCAATTTTATCACTGACTTACGGCTAGAGGGAGTGCTGTAATAAAACAAGAGGCGTTACAATAGATCTTCGCAGGTCGCAGTGACAAAGGGGCTTAATACCGTAGGGTATTAAGCCCCTTTTTCACTTGAAATAAATAATAGTAGCATGTTCTACCCATAGACTTAGGATATTTTCGCTTACCTGTTCTACCAGAGCACTGATAGCCTAGCGGCTGAACGCTTGCCTTCCATGCAGGAGAGTCTGAGTTCGAAACTTCGAACCCGACCCGCACCTCTGACTTTTTTAATATCAATTTGATTATCACTTGCATTAACGGTGAAGAAAAACATCGTGAGGAAACCGGCACACTTGAGAGGGCCTCCTAAAGTTCTCGATGGTGTGTGTAGTGTAGTCTGCCAACCCGCACTAGGCCAGCGTGGTGGACTAAGGCCTAACCCTTCTCGTTCGGAGAAGCGGCCCGTGCCCAGCAGTGGGACAGTAATGGGCTGAATTTATTTATTTTCTTTGATGTTCTACCAGAGTTACGTTAACTACATAGTACGAAAAACACGTGGTGTTGTGTTTGCTAAGAGATTTCTCAAGTGACGCATTGGGCGTACCCTGGGCATTCAGAAGCACTAGTGTGTGTCCTAAGTTTCTTTTAACAATTTCGATTTTACGCGTTCTGCGTGCCGACTGGCCCGCTCCGAGCTCTTCGCCAATCGGAGCGCCGAACGCGATCGATAGAAAATCGAGATGGTTTAAAAAACATACACTGGGGTCTCATATGGTATTCTCAAACGTAACCATTCGTGGCTGTGCTGGACGGTGAGCTCGAAATCGAGCCAGCCATTAATTCGACGTCGAGCTCAGCGTTATAATCCGTATTCACTAACGCATTTTGACGTAGGACTAGGAGAACGCGGATTTTTTTTAACACCTGACAAAAATGAGGGATGTTATAATTTTGTAGTATGTACTCGTATATGTAGTGTCTGTGTATCTACGTATCTGTGTATTTGTGTATCTTTCTATGGCATCGTAGCTCCAAAACGATTGGACCGATTTCACTGCAGTTTTTTTAATTGAAAGCTAGTTTAATCGGGTATCATCTTAGCTATGTTTCATGAAAATCTGTTCAGCCGTTCAAAAGTTACAGCTCTTTTTCTAGTTGGAGTCGGGGTTTTTGACGGTTAGGATATTTAATAAAATTTAATTATGACTTTTGAAGTGATAATGATAACTCAAATGCGATTTGTGCGTAAATTACTGTCGGAAGTTTTTGAGACGCCAATTGTGCATCTCGATCCAAAAGATTTTAACATCAATGTTTTAGCTGATTGGGGCTCTTAACCCGATGCCGTATGGTCGTAAACCCGTATTTTGTTACCGCACGACCACACATGAATAAACACGCGTACCATTCACTGGACTACCGGAGCGGGAAATGACGTAGGATTAAAATAACAATGGTTTACTTTGTCGATGGTTTCACTCGGCTCTTTAGGAAGTCAAAATTAAAATTCATGCAATCTATGGTATACATAGACTTATTAACTAGTTGTAGGGGAGCCCTACTTATTATTTCTATGATGGTATATTATGGTATGACTGCCCTTACCTTCTGTCATAAATAGCGTTGCCAGATCATATCGGGATTTAAATGGAATAAGAAAAGCGAGACTGAAAATGGGGAGGGACTTGGAAAAAATATAGTCACCCAATTCGCCCATCATCCGCCACCCGCTCGCTTCGTTCTTATAATTTCACTAGTGAAATTATAATTGCCGAAACTTTGTCAACCGCCTCCATTTCTCACAATTTCACGGGCTCATTCCAGTGACATTATAATATATCACTGAACCCACGCAGTGATATTGTTGTCTTTAATCTGATATCTACAGATTATAGTTATGAAAGGAAAAAACGAGTTTTCAGGCCCCATCCGAAACAAGTTATTCGGTTGTTATTAGATACTATTATTTGTAGCTGTTACGTTTTTTCATGAAGTCATCGTCGTAACTTGAGTGTAGGTACCTACTAACAGTAGGTAAGTAGGTACACCTCTGCCTACCTCATCTCTTCGTGGAATACAAGCGCGATCCTATTGTTATTATTGTCAGAAAGTTGCGCCAAGACTGTACCATTGTTTATTGTGTCCGTTTCGTATGATTGCTAATGAATGCACTACCGGTTTCTTTAATCTTATGTCAGCACATCCTGAAAATTGGTGTTCTACATAATACCTACTTATGATTTGGAACAGACGTACCTATAAACCAGGGTTCATCAAATTGTGGACTGTTGTCGGCTTTGATTACGAAAAAAAAAACTGACAGCCACAACGACTAACAAACAATGCATCCCTTTCTCGCTTATAGACTTTTACATAAGAGGATACGGGATAGGACGTTTATTGCCGACAGCAACTGTCATATTTATCATAAGTAAACAGGCGGCCGATCCGGACCGCCACCGCCGCGCCGACCTATTTTCTTATAGCAGAGCAGAAATTGAAATGCCCAAAATTTCCAGTATAAGCTGACCTTTCATTGTACGAGAAGCCTATACAGTACGAGGTCAGCTCATACTAGAAATATCTGGGCAATTCAATAAAGTTCGTAGTAAGCCCCTGTTTACTTAAGGCCCGCATTTTTATTTTCCCTAAATTTTTTCCATAAATAATACAACAAGTAAAAACATTACTGTGGCTTAATTAAATACCTATTTATTTTCATATATTTTACTACAGCCCAACTCCGTTACCCTAGAATTGTCCCGGAAATGATTAGCCTGTATCTGGCAACACTATCTCCGTATGACCGAAGTCCGAAGCTTTAGTGAGGAAACCGTTGACGGACATTGATAGGTCGCTATGCAATTCAAATCAATAACCCTTCCGTTTCAACTACCGTAATCAATCCACTGATGTATTGTTATTTAAATCCCGTTTATAATGTTTCCTGTCCATCTGTTTTATTCATAATAGCTTTCGCCCTCGTGAATTCGTCATATCTTTATAAATTGTAGCCCTATGTTACTCAGTGATAATATAGCATTCTGTTGGTGAAAGAACTTTAAAATCGGTCCAGTCGTTTTGAGTTTATCCATTACAAACAAACAAACATACAAAAAACAAATCTTATCTTTTAATAATATTATATTATATTATTATTATCTCCTTTATTCATTCTATAATATACATATTTTTTACATTTTTAAATATATAATATTATAAAATACAATAGTAAAAAATAGGAACCAACCAACATCGGGAACAGGGTCCAAGCTACTAGGGCTAGGGCTCCAGAGAGAGGAACCTACTCACAATGCGTGCCCTGTCGAGGAGTCGCCTTCTGTATCAAGCCCTTGATCCAACCCCCCAACAAGCCTCATAAGATGTTGGTCGAGGCTCTTGGCTATTAAGCCATTAGCCCTAACGACGATCGGCACTACGGCTGCTGAGTCCACATCCCACATGTCGACAATCTCAATCTAATAATAATATTATTTAGTTTAGATTTGCTTCATGGTTCGATGCACGTACTTACACATTAGTAACACTGATAATTATGTTCATTAGGGTCAAATTCAAACTCAAATCTTTTTTATTCGAAACCTAAGGTTTTACAAATTGTTGAGCTGGTTCAGTAAAGTCATTCCATGGAGTAGAATCAACAAGAAACAACATGTTTTATTTTGTACCACTTAATTGGCAAACATAATATTATGAATGTGGATGGCTATCAGAGTAGGGGCAGAACAAAGAAAAGATAGATGGAATGTGTGAAACATGACATGAATGAGAAGGAAGTAAATCTGGAAATGACGTCTGATAGAGGTGAATGGAAGAAAAAGACATAATTATTGCGCCGACCCTAAATAAAATGGGATAAGGGCAGCAGAATGATGAATGATGACTTAGTTGGCAAATACGCTTACAGCCAGCCGGATGGTAAGCGGATACCGTAACCTATGGACGCTTGCAACACCAGGGGCATCACTCGCGCGTTGCCGACCCTGTAAACATCTTTTCACTTTCTTTTTGAAGAACCCCTTGCTGAAGTCTCTTGGGAAACCGCGATGGGGAGCTGATTCCACAACCTGAGCATGCGTGGGAGGAAACTTCTCTGAAACCGCACGGTACGAGAGGTATTACTTATAATAATTTGATAGACTAATAAAATAAACTTTAAAAAAAGTAAAAACCGACTTCAAGAAACTAAAAAGAATAAAATAATTTTCTTAAAAAATTAACAGTTTCTGTGGGGCCTTTAATCCTTCAATGCACCTAGCTTGGCAGTGGCACCGACTTCAGATGCTGTTAGGTTTTTTAAGAACAATATTTTGTTTTTTAGTTTTTTGAAGTCGGTATTTACTTTTTTTAAAGTTTATTTTATTAGTCTATCAAATTAATACCTCATTTTTAGTATTTCGCTGTCTGAAGCGGCCCAGCTCCTAAATTCAGAATCTCACGAAAGTCAGTAATAGTATTTTGTATTTTCAATTCATAATAATGATTAAATACCTACTCAGTCGTATCGATCGCCAACTCGATCAATATCGAATCAAATTAGACGATAATATCGAAGGAGTTGTCGACCGCTAACAACTAAGCGAAATCTTTTCAAAATATTTTGGCTTTTCAGAACGTTGGAACGAGCCTCTCTGTATGACGCCATCATGTTAAAAACAAAATATATATTACAAATTTTATGAAAAATTTAATAAAAAAAGAAGTTATTTTGAAATGGATTGTTATAAAATTATTTAGACCGAGACTAATTATAATCGCGCGTGCGCACTCATGGAGAATTAATCAGTTAAAATGAATGCCGACTACAAACTGTGTTCATGATTATTAGAAAGTATCACTATGTTTTTGTTTATGCCTGGAACTCCGGTACCGGTTATCAACTGCCAGCACTTAACCAGGGAGGCAACTCTCGTTTCCTGCGACATCATCTCACAATCGAGGTTGCACTTCGAGTGCTTTTTATCCCCCGACAAAAAAAAGGGTTGTTTTAAGTTTGTAGTGTGTATCTGGATCGGCTCCAGCTGAAAATCAGTGCTGTCGGTTTGTTCGCAGCGCGGCAGCTTAGTATGCTGTGAGCCTTTTTGAGTTTTTGACACAGCTGCGACGTACAATCTATTTTATTTATGATAGATAATAAATATTCTTATTTTTCTTCAATTTTTTTTTAAACTTTGCCCCTCATTAGGTTTTCCATGCTTTTCCGACATCGATGGTTTTCCACGTTGGTTTTATTTTACATGGTTTTATTTTTCTATTTTATGTATATTTCTTTCTTTCTCAGAATGAAAACTGAATCTAGATGCGAGTTAATCTAAGATTACAGAACAGCTATGCACACAGCACAATGCAAATAAATTCGAAAAGTCAAGAGTTGTGGAAGTCACTTTTTAAAAGTAAAACACGCAAGAATAGGCGGCAATTCTTTCCTGCTAACTACTTTTTACACAGGATGCAGCAGATGTCATCATATTGAATGAAACCACGTATTTGGTATCATGTATATACAAAAAATCTGCGATTTTACGTAAGTTTGTGCAATAAAGGAGGATGGGCAAATTCCTATGGACGCTGGTCCAAATTAAAAAAGCTTGCCCCTACCGTTAACACCGGTGCTAATCGATGAAGGACATTAGTGTAACTCTATATTCTCATTTTTTTTTAATTTCATCCTGCCGTTCCAGAGTTATAATCAATTAGTATTACGAATTTTCCCAGCAACTTAATTACATTATAATTTAATATTTTGGATTCTTTTTGATGCACGATTGGCAAACTGATTAAACGTAAGTCTATCTACGGTGCTGCACGTACATAGGGGTCGCGGGTTCAATTCTCGGACATTACATATTTTTTGAAACTCAAAAATATTTTGTATGGTGCACATAGTGCATCAGTTTCTTAATAAAACATGTTAGGAATAGTGTAATCTACCAGAATATATAACTTTTATTTGCTAACTTTCATAAAGATCATAAATATTGGTTCAAACTTAAAAATGTCTTTATGTCTCAAAATATCTTTTCCTGTAGGACCGATTTTTTTACTCCCATAATAAAAAATAATCAGCTAAGCGTGCTCTTTCAAATGTACTTTTTTTCAAATGTACATTGTCCTTTCACTCTGCTTTCATTCGAGGTGAAGGAACATCGAAGTAGAAATTTATGTCACCTTTATCTGGTCAACACGTGTAAATAAAAATAATTTTGGTAAGAATACGTTGGAGACTTTTCAAACTTTCCGTAGAGATCGTGATATTAGGTATGTGTAAAATTATGAAATTTTAAATTAGTTCTTGTGGCTGAACTACAGACTGGATTTGATTGTTTTTTTGTGTACGGTCACAGAACGTGATACCTACTAAATACGTGGTCCCATTTAATGTGATAACATTTGCCGCACCCTGTATAATTACTTAGTGTAAAAGCTAATCAATTATCTAGTTTAAAGATACGTACCATCGTGCTTTGGTATTTAGTAGCTAGATACCGTTTCGAATACCTCGGTCTTGAACACGGCTCGGTCTCGTAGCATACGAAGGAATTTAACGGTAATATTTGAGTTAATCGCATTAGTGCATTTCGCAGTACGTAGATAAGTACTTATATTAACGTAGCATAAAGCATCTTGAAAATTGTCATAAACCTACATTCAGCCATATTAGAAGGTAACTAAATCCAACATACGTAAATTACTAACCCACGTAAATAACACGTTTGAAGAAAAGAAATTCGTATTGAAAAACCTACCAAAATTAATAGTAAAACCGGATGTAAATTTTTTTTGGCTCTATATTTAAAATCTTTTATTTTTATAGTAAAGTAACAGGTACACCTTTCTACATTTATAGTTTATACGTATAAATATTTAGTAGCCTAAGTTAGTAGCTATAATATTAAACACAATGTTTACGTATTGGTCAAGAGCAATACTTAGTGTGTTATTCACCAAATCGTGTAAATATTTATGAATGCTAAAAATAGTTGGCAAGTTTCTAACATAGCACGCATGCGCGAGCTTTATTTTAGGAAACAACTTGAATACTTTACCGCCATAGTTATGTCTATCCAAAGCTCCTTCCACAAATATCACAAACATAAAATAAAAAATAATATTTTATCAAACAGCACTGTATTTTCACTTGTTCAAACAATTTTATATCCACTTAAGTTTTTATCTCGTGTAAAATTCGCGGTAGTTTTGTATACACGACGCATGCGCGGCGCGATTGCTTCCGATCCGAATTTCAAATGAAGTGACGCGCGACGCGGCTCTCTTCGCTGGAGAGGCTGTTTGCCTTGTGACGTCACTTAGAAACCGGTTTCAGAATGTGTAATGTTTTTATGGCGTTGAAGCGCTTGATCCTCTTGTCCACAGAACACAGAAAAGAGGTCGCTCTATCTGTGTTCCTGTTCTGTGCTCTTGTCAGACAAGTCTTACATTGTGCACACAGACTACTGAGAGATACTACGTATCAGACGGTCATGTCCCATACATCGGCACTATACCGTTGCAAACATAGCTTTTGGCTTATGTTTTTTTAGTATCAAGTGTATTAGCCGCTTTGGCGGGAAATTTGAAAAAAATATTTATTTTGATCGTAGACGGTTAGCGATAGGTAGGTAATTCTGGGAAACATGATTTTATGGAATGGAGAAAGGGAAGTGTATCAAAATTGTTTTCTCCGTCTACGATTTTGATACATTCCCTTTCTCCATTCCATAAAATCATGTTTCCCAGAATTACCTACCGCTAAACTCAAGTAGTAGTAGCAGTAGTAGGTAGGTAGTAATAGTAATCAAATCAAATCAAATCAATTTATTTGCGTAAAATACGGTATAAAAGATCGTACAATAAATCATATTTTAGTGCAGACACATTCCGCCATTTATAATGGCATGCAAATATATAATAATACAGTACATTATAATTATCAATTATTAGACAATCTTAGAACTAAAATGACAAACTTTTAAAATTTAATAAATAATTAAAATTTACAATTAAATTAAATTATTAATTATTATTATAATTAAAATTTACCCTAATTTTTTGCATGCCAACAGGTAAAATATGGCTGATCCTGATTTATTTTATGTATACCACCATGTTATTGTACCCATGTTTGCAAAATTAAATATCTTTTATCTTTATCTTATCTTTATTTCAAAACACTAACCAGTTTTTATGAGATACAGTAATGACCAAAGGAGTGAAATTGCTCATAAATATGAACCTTTACTATGAAAATAACTGAATTTGCGATACGGTGATTTTATTTCGCAAAATCACGAATTGCTCCATGGAAGAGTTTCTTTATAACTGAAGTTACATGCGTTGAACTTTGAGTTGAACTTGTATCCAAAGAGCCTGAAATAAAACCATAGTGTTAGGTATTAATAAATTATTTTAAATAAACTAAAAGGTGCTTATTTAATAGAGAAATGTTGGGTATTAATGAGAGCTAAAATGAAACTATTCAACACATGCAGTAAGTAAATATACAGCACATAGGTCTCTGTAAATTCAGCACGCAGCATCTTAGCACTCAGACTCCATTTAACGATGATGATAATTATCTCAAATTTGAATTGTATATCTTAGGACACTGATTGATTATTGATAAGGAATGTCTATGAGTGCACTTTATAGTTATACTTCCAATGGTTAAAAACAACAGATTTTCTATATTATAATTTACACTGCTTGAGTTAGTTTCAAAGATACATGCCTGAATTTGATATTCCAACACACTGAAGATGCGGAATAATTGTGGTCTGAGCGAAGCTGCCTCCAATATGTATGATCACCGCTGTACGATGGCAGATAATTTTGTTCTGAAGATTAAAAATAGATATGTTTTAATACATTATTTTATTTAATGTTATAATAAAATAGACTGAATAGATGTTATTTCATAACATAAGTTCTTACCTGATTCAAAGCTGAAATTCTTTGATGGGTTTCCAGATAAAATTTCAGAGTCAGTAAACAAAGTAGGATATGCACCAAATCGTAGATGTTTATGACATACAAATACTTTGTTATACAAATTGTCCATCCTAAATACTCAAAGTGTCCATCCGCTGCAGCGTTGCCAGACGTACGAGAAATCTCGTAACTTTACGAGATTTACCACATCTGTACGAGATACGAGAAAAATAAAAATCTCGTACACTTTTTTACGAGATTTTAACAATGTTGACTGCCTGCGTCATGTATAACCCTAAAACATTATAAAAAAGAGAAAAACGATGGCCCTAACACATCACTAGATTCATTTCCTCATAGGCTCATCACTAAATGTATCTTTAGTCGTTACACTCGTTACCGGGGAATCCCCTCTGAAATGTATTTTTTGTTGTTGTCTTTCATGCACTAATGATTAGGTATATTGATTCACTTTCTGTGGTGGGGCAATGTATTTTTACGCTATTACGCGTATAGTAGCTGTAGTTCCAGCGTAGTTCGGAATTTCACCCTAATTATTCAGTGGTTAATTTAATATAATGAGTAATGACAGTGAATCTTCATCTAGTAAAATAACACAAAAGGGAGGATGGACTGCAAAAAAAGCAGGTAACATTAAAATATATACTTTTACGAGATTATGTATTGAAATTACGAGATTTTTGACAGCCCTGGTACGAGAAAAATAAGTCGCCATCTGGCAACCCTGTATTAAGCTCTTCATATTTTATTAATTTATACACTACGGTGTATCACTGATCTCGAAATTCCTTTCTCAAAGGAAATCTATGTAATTTAACGTCCTGTTGTTGGCTATCACATTTAGGAACACAACACTTGCGAAACATTATGTTTCACGGAAATTACTGATTATATGGATTATAAAATGTGCAGAAATTAATCGACGCAGACACTTCACATCCTTCATATCAACACGATAAACAGGTGATAAACAGTAATGGCCGCTGTTTACAATATGGCTGCCTGCTAATCCGCCAACGGAGGTGAAGACGGGGGTGAGGGAAGGGTACTGAAGTCGAAAGCTATGTTTGCACCACAGATAATGTATAAGTTCGTACGGTTATGATTTTTGTTTGGAACATTGCCGGGCGTGATTGTGCAGCCGCTTTTTGTTTTCATCACATGGTGGGACTAATTCTCTAAACTTAACCTAACCGTCAAAAACACCCAACTCCAACTAGAAAAAGAGCTGTAACTTTTGAACGGCAGACCAGATTTTCATGAAACGATTATACCCGATTATACTAGCTTTCAATTAAAAAAAACTGCATTGAAATCGGTCTATCCGTTTTGGAGCTACGATGCAGATACACCGATACACACTACAAACTTACACCATTCTTTTTTGTAGAGGGATAAAAAATGTTCGCTTTGCTGTTAAAATTTGAGGAAATAAAGCGCTGTAGCAGCTATATGATACCTACACCTACTTGGAGGTGTGCGCGGGGGCTTGTCATGTCCTCTGACGTCAGGTAAGTGTGCGTTAGGTCACACACCTTCACACACCGCCTTGTCTTTTTAATTTTCCATGGTATTTGTTCAGAGTTACATGGTAAGAAAGAACAAGAGGAAATTACGTATTTAGACCGCTTCTCCATGTCAGCTGAACACAATAAACAGGCCTATTGAGACTGTTTCATTGAATGGTCGTGAATATACATAATTATATTTAAAATACCTTTTATATTAATGTAAGTCTTTATGTTTGGATAACTTCTTGTTGTTTTTTATTACAATATTTTATCTATATGTTATTTTTAAGCCTATTAGCATACCATTTGAATGGTCAATTATGTGGCAACTTAGATTGTATGTAATGAGAACTGTACTAACCCATATTTCAAGCAAATAAACAACATTCTGATTCTGATTATAAATATAAGGAATAATTAGCAGTGATCGTCTAGCGGTTGAGCGCTTGCCTTCCATACAGGAGCGTCTGAGTTCAACCCGGCCCGCACCTTAGAATTTGATTATCACTTGCAATAACGGTAAAAGAAAACATCGTGAGGAAACCTGCACATCTGAGAGGGTCTCATAAAGTTCTCGATGGTGTGTGTAGTCCGCCCGCACTAGGCCAGTGTGGTGGACTAAAGCCTAACCCTTCTCATTCTGAGAAGCCCGTGCCAGTGGTACAGTAATGGGCTGGATTTATTTATTTATTGAAAGGAATAATTATTTGTTCTCGGAATAAGGGACTTAACCGGTGGTAGTACCCATTCAATGATTTAAATTGTAAAAGGATTATCGATTTTAGCTTAGAAATTATGACCAAATTCCTAAAAACAAGTGTTAGACCCAGATAGCTCCATGTTTCCATTTTACAGGAAGTATTATTTTTTTAATTCTAAAATACTCTTCCTGGTAAGGCGGAAGGTTATGCCGTACTCTTGCCGGCTCAGCATGGTGTTTTTTGAACAACCCATAGATGGGGCGCAGGATTCGCTTGCGCATGCGCTGAGCCGTTATCAACTAATATTGGTACTATCACCTCTACCTCTAAATCTTTTTTAACCCCCAACAAAAAAGAGGGGTGTTATAAGTTTGTAGTGTGTCTGTGGCATTGTAGCTCCAAAACGAATGCACGTGTTTTCAATGCATTGAAAGCTAGTTTAATCGAGTATCATCTTAGCTAAGTTTCATGAAAATCTGTGCAGCCGTTCAAAAGTTACAGCTCTTTTTAAATGCTTTTATTAGCTTCACTTGGAACTAACTAACTAAGTATGTAAAAAAACTTGAAAGTAAAATTTGACCCACTTCCCGGTTTCCGATTGAGCTAAAATTTTGCATACACTTTTAGTTTGGATGACAAAAGCGTTTTCTTTAGTTTTTTTTTTAAACTATAATATTATTCTAGTTGGAGTCGGGTTTTTGACGGTTAGGTTATTTGCAGAATTTTCTTCCCAATACTGTCTCATTGATTTATTGGATTATCGTCATAATATTGTCGAAGTATAAAGATTAAATTAATTTTCACAGTTGTAGATATTGGCTATTTACAGCCCGACGTGATAGTTGTTATTGTACCGTTTCTCCTTAGTAATTGCGTATGCAACTGCACTCGTGGTCATAAATAATGTATAAGGCTCTCTCTAGAAGGTCGGTAGATACTCAATAATATTATTTATACTATAATTAGGTAATTATAATTTATGCAAATCCCTATTATATGCCGCGAACCACACGGCTAACCTTTACAAGTCGCGTGAGTATTATAGGTAACCTAACCTCAAAAACGGACTCCAACTAGAAAAAGAGCTGTAACTTTTGAACGGTTGAACAGATTTTCATGAAACATAGCTAAGATGATACCCGATTAAACTAGCTTTCAATTAAAAAAACTGCATTGAAATCGGTCCGATTTGGAGCTACGATGCCACATACAGATACACAGAACCACAGCTATACACACTACAAACTTTTATCATTCGTTTTTGTAGGGGGATAAAAATAAAAAATATAAAAAAAACAGCCACTATTTTGATTAATGCTAAGAATTTCACAATATTAATTTATGTTACTCAGCTGTAATCAAGCTCTCGTTGATATCACAATTTATAAATAAATTCTAGCTTGTATAGTACCTATTTATAGTACTAAATTGTTTTACAAGACGATTATCTCCAGATGTGAAATATCTGTCAACTTACATTATGTAAAAAACCAGCCAAGTGCGAGTCGGACTCGTACGAAGGGTTCCGTACCATTATCTATGAAAACGGCAAAATAATCACGTTTGTTGTATGGGAGCCCCCTTAAATATTTATTTTATTCTGTTTATTAGTATTTGTTGTTATAGCGGCAACAGAAATACATCATCTGTGAAAATTTCAACTGTCTAACTATCACGGTTCATGAGATACCTACAGCCTGGGTGACGGACAGACGGATAGCGGAGTCTTTGGCTGACATTCAGAGACAGAAACGAGTCTAAGCGTGAACTTACGCTTCCATCTGTCAAAATTTGTTCGTAAGTTTGACAGATGGAAACGTAAGTTTACGCTTAGACTTGTTTCTGTCGTCTCTGAATGTAAGCCTGAATGTCAGCCTTAGTAATAGGGTCCCGTTTTACCCTTCGGGTACGGAACCCTAAAAAGACGCGTCTAAATGTGGTAGCCACATTGAATTATAAGTAGCAGATAGAGTATCGCATCCGGTGTCGCAACATTGACCTTTTAATTACGAGAATAGAGGTAGTTTTATGTGATGAAAGAATGTCGTTACAATCAATAAAAAATAAAACTAACAAAATAGACTAATGTCTAATACCTTTTTTAAAACGCTTTTAGTAGCTTCACTTGTAACTAACTACCTATGTAAAAAAATCTTGGAAGTTTTTGACCCACTTCCCGGTTTCCGATTGAGCTGAAATTTTGCATACACGTTGAGTTCAGTTTGGATGACTAAAGTGTGTTCTAGTTTTTTTAAACTATAATATTTTATTATTAGTATAGGAGGTAAACGACCTTGCGGTTCACCTGATGGTAAGTGATTACCACCGCCCATGAACATGCGCAAAAGCAGAGGCGTAAAAAAACAAGTTTATTTCCATGAAATTTCTAATAACAATAAATAGCTACTTTCTATTGGTCCCAAACTAGGCTAAGCCTGTATCTTGGGCACCTTCAGGTGGTAGTCGCCATAGTGTTAACAGCTAAGGTTGCGAAATAAAACGAATGTTGTGTTTTTAAAATTGTTAGATACTAGTTAAACAAAAGAAAACAAGAAACATAAAAAAAAAGCATAAAGAGTGACCTTACATTGACCACCTGGGCCCCAAGTCTGCTAATTTCTGTTATCTCAATCGTGTCAGAATTACTCAGAATGGTCTCGTAATTGTTGGTTTTACAACGTCGTGCAACCGATTTTGACTTCTATTGCGTAGGAAATAGTAGACAAAATCTATAGAACGACACTTAATAACTGGTAAATAACCGACTTTTACTTCTATTACGTACGCAATAGAAGTCAAAATAGGTTGAATGATACTGCAAAAACGAACAATTACGAGACTATTCTGTTCTGATACAATTCAAATAGCAGATTTGGGGCCCAGTAGACTAATTCACGTAAGTTAACAAAAGAAGTGCAGTTGCCGCGCAGTTGTAATAAAATATTGATCAAAACAGCACATTTGGTAATCTTCTTCTTCTTCTTTCTTTATGGCAATTGAGCCGATGTCGACTATTCTGCCATTTGGTATCCTCTGAGCTTCAGTGAGATACGCTCGCGTCAAGTTCGAGCGTCACTGCAATACGATCGGCGCGTCTTAAAATTACGTGCGTCTGCTAATTTCTGCTATGTCAATCGTATCAGAATATTCTCGTAATCCTTGGTTTTGCAGTATCGATCAATCGATATCCGTGGTAGGATCTATCCCATAAAGGGATTGGGATTAGAAAGCTATCTTGTATATTGTGTTTAAGAAGGATAAATTAAATACTAATAAGTTTGTTTATTTATTTATTCAATATTTACTAACAATTAAGTACTATTTCATATTTTGTATGTATAGTTAAATAAATAAATAATAAATTGTTTAACAATTATTTTTTGTATGAATGCACTTTATGTGTTTATTCAGGTTTGAACTTTTAGAAAACGTCTGAAAATAAATAAAAACAAGGTTAAAATAATGACGACTTTGAATAATAGAGGAATAATAGAATATGAATAATAGAAATGAATAAGAATTGATGTTTTTTTTATTTTTTTATTTTTCTGTTATGTTATCTTTAAAATAGTTTTTGTGCTGTGTCAAATAAATACTTATTTTTTCTTTCTTTCTAGAAATTTATATTTATTTATTTACAAGCTGTTGTACGCGTTATCACTCGCATTCTAAGGCCCATGTTCACCCACAACATAACAGGATTAGGGCAAAATCAGCCGTTAAACATGAATTTTTGTATGGGTAATAGGCCAATCTTTTTTTAAACATCCGTTATGTCGTTCGTCAACGTAGCTCTCGGTGAACTTCTTCATGTATTCGGATAAAAAAATATCCTATTTAATAAGGATATGGATACTTTTTATTAAATAAAAGGATTTTTATACTACTAACTAAGGTGCCGACCAAACGTCCGACCCGCCTGATTGTAAGCGGTTACCGCAACCTATGGACGCTTGTAACATCATCACCAGTTAGAACCACAACACTGTAAAACAGCGTTTGTATGGGGAAGTCATCCTCCGCCGGCCTCTTAAGGAAACCTTTTCTAGATAATCTTTGGATAGTCAAAACATCATGGATGGAATGGAATGAAACAGTACAAACCTTGTCACAATGCGTACACCGATGTTCTGTACCGTGTCTTGCGCTTATGTGATATTTTAGCGATTTCTCTGTAGAAAATTGTTTAGTACACTCCTTACATGAATACCTGAAATAAAATACAAGTTCACAGGAAAAGGAAATGATGCAGGATGCCTTTAAAAAGGCCATATTGAGCGTATTGAGCATAGACTATGTCTATGGTATTGAGCAATTATTAATCTACGAAAGTCCATAGCAACTGTCAAACAAATTATTGCTGAGAACCTTCTATGAGTGCCACAAACTTATCTGACCGGCAGGGTAATCACGATGCACACTCGAAATCGGAATCGATTCAACTAGCTTTCGATTTAAAAACTGCATTGAAATCAAGTTCCAAATTAAATACTCACATATCAGTCTCCGAAGTTTTATGTCTCGCTGACTCGTTGAAATGCCGTTTCAGACTCTTCGCAGTTTTATAACTAGTGTTACACTCCACACAGTAATACTGATTGGAGTCGCTGTGGACCGCACAGTGGGCGCGGAGGCCCGAACTTGTGGTGAAGGAACGGTTACAATGACAGCAGGAGAAGGGTTTTATGCCGGAGTGAGATCTATAACAAAATACAGGGTGTATAAAAGATATTTTTTATGTAGTGCGCAAAATTTGCAGAGTGATTCAGTGTCCGTTCCCAAATGCAACCGCAGTACTAAAATTCACTCCAAAACATGATAAAAATTTGTTTTTGTATGGCTTGCAAATTATGTCCCCTCCCCCCCACTAAGTCGAATTTTCGTTTTGTTTTAAAGTGTATCCCAATACTGCGGTTGCATTTAGGAACAGAGACTGAATCACTCTACTATTCAATTGTACTCGACTAAAATATGTATGCAACATTATGTTTTTTCACTACATAGTATTAAAAAGTCGCTTCCCGCTATCTGTCCCTATGTATGTTTAGATCTTTAATATTACCCAACGGATTTTGATGCGGTTTTTTTTAATAGATAGAGTGATTCAAGAGGACGGTTTATATGTATAATACTTGCATATTTAATGTAAGGATAGTAGAGAAACTGCATCCGTGCGAAGCCGCGGACGGGTCGCTAGTTTTTAGTAAATATTTGCTACCGCACCTCATGTGTACCGTCAAATGTTGTTTGGTTGCAAATCTCCTGTCACACCGTTCACAGATATATTTTTTCTCAGTCCTATGTATCTTCATGTGTATTTTCATTGAATATTCGTTGCTGAAAATATTAAATTAATTTTAATACAATATACGTCATATGACTACGGATATACGTCTACAAGTTTCATAATATTCAAGAAAAATAATAAATATAAAAATCTATAACATCCTAATTCATACCGTATCGTCATTAGTAAACAGCTTAATTTTATTTGCGACAATTTATCAGCCTATTCAACTTTTTCACAATACAGTACGGCATTTTTGACGTGTATTCTGTCGGTTGACAAAACAAAGACTGGCGCGCGATTGGAACTCTTTTTTCGTTTTGGAACTCTTTTGGCACGGACACTTTTGAGCGCGGACCCTATGTCCATTGTAATAATAGGTCAACGGTCCTTACCTAAATATTTTCTTGCAAACCCCACAAGCTGTCATTTCGGTCACACCTCCACATTTATACCGATGCGCTGTACAATGCGCCCATCGCTTGAATATAGCGGCACATAGCAAACACTTGAACCGTCTCCTGTGAGCCAATGAGTGCTGAGACAGAACATCTTGGGACTTAAAGTGTACAGCGCATATGTTGCAGATATGTGGGCCAAAGAGCTGGAGAAAGAAGATAGACATCTTTGAACATAGACAAGTTACACTCTACAATCGCTAGAAACGCCAGTAAAATGTATTCAAGGTGTTAAAAATTAAATCTGTAGACGAACGAGGTATGGTGTTCCTCCATTGAAAAGGGAGGATCCTCCGACCAGGCGAGGTGATATTGCCTGGCGGACCGAAGCCCGACGGTTGATGTCGGACAGTTGTATGTGTTAGATACGATTATCTTTTCCTTGCGCGATGCAGGCTTCGTTATCTGATTGGTCGAATTCATATTTTCGCGCCACAACTGTTGTCAGCTTGCTGCCTTTTAAGTAGTTATTCTATGTGGCGATAGATGTCGCTACAACTCTTAAGAATTTTTTGAAGTTATTGTACTCATCATTATGAACAACTTTTACTATCGAAAGAAACCTGATATCGCAAAGAAAATGTCTGCTGTTCCATACATTTAGTCGAGTAATATTGAATAACTTGTATGGAACAGCTGATTTTTTTTCCGCGATTACAGCTTTCTTCCCATAGTAAAAGTTGTTCATAATAATGAATACAACAAGTTCACAAAATTCTAAGAGTTAATTTTCATATTTACGAATAACGTGGCTATTCTACAGCTGTCAATTTTCAGTAAGTACCTACATTTTACTGGCGCATGGCGTTACAACAGCTAGGTATCCCATACTTTTTTGTATGGGACAGCTGATAATATTCTTTCGCGATTACAATGATGGTCCTATAGAGAAAGTTGTTCAGTTTGATGGTCTGATCCACACTCTTAAATATGGACATGGCCACGCATTTCTGATACATGTTGTATAATATTTTCTTCAATAATTACCTCAGAATGTCTCAACTTATGTTCTTCAAAAACCTCACTAGTCAGAAATCCCAAACCACAATCATTGCACTGGAACTTGAAATCTTTATATTTGACTTTTTTCATTGCAACTTCCTTCAACTGCTCTTCCAAATTCAAATATTCAACTTCGAATTTCAACTCATTCACATTCAAATGTTTTCTATTCCTTCTTATTTCAACTTCATTTTTAAGTATAGAATCATCATTCAAATTTGGAATTTCATTTGATTCTTCCATAAAATTTTCTATTAATTTCAACTCATTGCATTTCAACTCATTTTTATTTTGTTTCAATTGCATTTCAACTTCATTTTTTATTTCATTTAAGGAATTAGTAATATCTTTTGTTTCTTCAGTAATATTATCAGTTTTACTATATTTATGGTTTGTTAGTAGTTCTTGGCTTTGTATAACGTCCGGTGGTACATCTATGTGTAGATTATGTACAAAAGTCAGCTTGTGTATGTTTTTAGAATCTATCTGAATATTTGTGGTAAACTGTAAAAGAGAAAATATATTTTTTTTAGAGCTTAATGGGTACCTAGGTATACATTTATAATGAATATAGCACAGGATAACACTGCCATTTAAAGATATTCATATGGTATCATACTGCAGATATCAAACCAGCAGTGGACTAATAAAATTATGATTTCATAAATTGCTATAATTAAATTTACAGAAAAAATATATAATTTTATGCAAGCATAATGGCTCCTTTTGCTCCCAGGATCATTAAAATAGCAGCGTTTTACCTGAAATAAAACGCATATTAAAATACTTACCTAACTGGAAGCTTTATATTGAGATAGCATTTCCGTTTCCGTCGATTTCTTACCAGTTTACGTACTTTTATTCACTTTTGCTTCCGGTTCAGTGGCGACACCTGGCGGTTGCGCGTCACTTTAGTTTTCGTTAGCTGTGTCGCGCCATATTGTGTCATTGGCTCATTTTCACCAGGCAGAAATCAAGTGAAAGCTTCCAGTTAGGTAAGTATTTTAATATGCGTTTTATTTCAGGTAAAACGCTGCTATTAAAGTACTTGACCGTAACTGGAAGCTTTATATTGAGACCTGTTTGTTATCGCCTGGTGACGCCACTTGAAAATAATTGTTAGGAACTTCTAACGCCAATGTGATAATATAAAATAACAACATTAAACTTTCATAAATAAATCAGTATTTATTTTTAAACAAAGTTGTATTATGCTGCTTATATTAATAAGTAAATCAAAGGTAAAGCCGAACTTAAATTAATACATATTCATATGCTAATTTACCGGATTAAACAATTGAGTGACATTTTCTGAATCATTACTACATAATACTTCACGTCTGTAAAAACGCTGAAATGTATTATCTGATCGCCAATTTCCACGAGCCAAGATTTCATCGAGAGGATGATTTTCCAACCAACTTTTCGAAGCGACCGCAGAACGAACGCTTCCTGGGGCACCTGCAATGCCAGCTTCCTTAAATAAGGTTTTTATCCACCCTGCTATGACTATGCGTGAGGCGGGTTTAGCCACACCTCTAAGTGTCATAAACAAATTAAATGATTTTGCAGTGTTACGTCTTTCATTTAATGATACAATGGTGTTTTCTATCCAGAAAAGAGGATTTAGATTGCGACTTTCACTATTTAAAAGTAGTTTCCAACCGGACTGTCTATAATTATTGCAGTCAGTTTTTGAACCAAATTGAGGCCAAAATATTATACTATCGTCAGTTCTTATACAATGATTAGGATCTATTGTAAGAAGCGTCAAGTCATGAATACGTCTGCCAGAGCAAAGTAGTAATAAAATTGCAGTATGACGTGATGTTTGAAATAGGTTATTGATGTCTATTGTGTAGTTAGCTAGAAATGAAATTACTTTACTGACGTCCCAAATCGGTGGCTTGGAAGCTTTTGGATTTCTCAGAGCAATTGATTTTAAAATATGTTTTACAAGGACGAGTGAGCTTAAATGACTTGACGTTTCAGCGTTACATAGCGTAGAAACGACAGACTTGTGTAAAAGAAATATAAATCAGATAAAAATTTCGCTAACTGCGAACCTGTGGGATTTTTTGAGTCCACGTTATTAGCACTAGACCACGCAATCCAACGTTTCCATGCCACCTCGTAGGTCTTCAAAGTAGACTTTCGCCAAGAGTTTCTTAACAATGATAGTTGTTCAGCGTTCCATGTTTCTATCTCTTTGGACCACCCCCACATTTCCAGACCTCGAGAATGATGTTCTCGACCTTCGGAGGTGGAAGTCCTGTCGACGTGTCGATTAAATATTTGTGTAGGTTTCTCAGGGTTAGCGGTGCTGCAAGTGCTCGGGTTTTGAGGTCTGCCCGCCAAAATACCTTCTCCCATCGAGGCACCACTATCAGATATATCCCTATTGCCTGATTTAGGTGTGTCAAAACTTTGGGGACTAGGAAAGGTGGTGGGAACACCCATGCTAGTGGGTAGTTCCATGGAACACTGAACGCGTCGTGCAATAGGGCTTGCGGGTCTTTCAAGTCTCGAGATACATAATTGTAAACTACATGAGCTGTCTCCGAGGCAAACAGATCTATTATTGGGGTTCCCCACTTTGCAAACACTTTTTCCACACAGGCTGGTAGTAGGTGCCACTCCGGGGGTTGCCGGTGACGTGACAAGTGATCGGCATGATTGTTGTACTTGCCTGGGATATAATGTATGCTGAAGTGTATTTGATATTGGTCTAGTAAATTCAAAATTTGATAGGTTATTTCCATCAGGGCCAAAGATTTCGTACCTCCCTCTTTTCGGAGATGGACGACAGCTGTCTTGTTGTCGCATTGTATGAGGATCGAGCTGTGATGCAGTAAGTGAGCCTGGCTCTGAAGAGCGTGTAGTATGGCGAGCATTTCTTTTTGATTGCAGTGTAATATTTTCTCTTGTCGCGACCAAGTCCCCGAGAGAGCGAGATCGTTCAATTGTGCCCCCCAAGCAAGATCCGATGCGTCTGTTGTCAGAAAATTCGCCGGAGGAGGGTAATGTAGAGGCGTTGATAGCTGACAGTTCTGAGTCCACCATTTTAATTCGTCGATGACATATCGTGGTAGAGGGTACTCCTTCGAAGACGGGTTCGGTAGGGAATTCATGAACATTAACAGTTGTCGATGATTGAGTCGACCCCTTGGAATAACAAAACTGGCAAAATTCAACAGTCCTATTATTTTTTGTAGATCTTTCAGAACTACTTGTTTTAGATCTAGAGCCCGATTTATTTTGTTGATTATTACAACGGTCTTTTCTTCTGGCAGGGTTTTTAAATTGTCCCAAGGTCTCCACAATATTCCTAAATACGTTATGCTCTTTTGAGGACACAAAACCGATTTCTCGAAATTGATTTGCCACCCCAGGTGCTGTAACGTGCGCACTGTGAGTTTGACATGATCGCGTAGTGTCTGTACATTTTGATGTACCAGTATGAAGTCGTCTAGGTACACTAGGATCCTTACATACCATTTTTCTCGTAATATTTGAGCCACCCAGTTCGTAAGTATGGAAAAGGTTTTTGGAGCTGTGCTCAGACCGAATGGAAGGCAAGTCATTTCTAACAGTTCCTGGTTGTATATAAGGCGTAGGAAGCGCCTGTGTGCCTTTGCTATTTTTACGTGAAAATACGCTTGGGACAAGTCTATTTTGCACATCCAGTCCCGTGGTTGGAGGAAGTCCGGTATGCGATACATGTTTATTAAGTGAAACGGTTCGGTCATCACATATTCGTTTAGTGCTTTGAGATTGAATATGGGTCGCGCTGATCCGTCGGGTTTCGGCACCAGAAAAAGAGGGGAAATGAAGCTCAGAGAGGATTGAGCACCTTTTAAAACACCTTGTCTTTTCATTTTGCGTACAATTGCAGACATTTCCTCCGAGACAGGAGTTTGAAAAGGTCCTCTGATTACATTTGGGTAAACAAGCGGGGGCTTTTGAAAGAATGGTATGCGATAGCCCTGAATCAATTTTAAGATTATTTCGGGTGCTCCCATTTCCTTCCATTGTGCTTGGTAGTGTACTAAATGACCCGCTTGAAACAGTTTTAAGTCATTGTTTATACCTTTTTTGGTTCCCTCTGGAACCTCTCTGAGCATGACGTCCTCGGTTACTACCACGGTCGGGCCGCGAGCCACGGTTGTGAAATGAACCTCTCCCACTGGTACTGTGGTAATCGTACTGAACATTTGAGGAGTGACCTCTGGAAGGGTAATTGTTATAATGGTATCCACCCCGCGAAGGTGGGTTGCAACAGGAATTTGTGTGCATAGGCAATCCTGGATCATTGAAATTATATTGAGTTCCACGCGATGGAACTACTTGTTTTCGAGCACCTTGCCCCCGCGAGGGGCGGTGGTTAGATTGATTAGGCTTTACTTCACTTTTTGGGGGCCAAAAGGCTTTGCGAACCCCTCCAGCTTTTTCTAGAATAGTCGTGAAAGGTTCCGAATCAAAAATGTAGGTAGACGAAGGAGGTATTCTATTTAAAGAAGATTTTACCAAAGGATCTCGAACTTGACTAGTGATAGTTTCTCGACGCATTTCTATACTTTCGGCTCTGTGGCCACAAACTAATTGTAAAAGGTCGGAAGAAATTCTATGAAAGTCACCTTTTTGAAATACTTCAACCTTCCCGCTCAAATTCTCAAAATTAACGTTTGTTTTCTTAGCCCAGGTAAGAAGTTCACGGATACCTTCCTGCAATGACTCTTTTTGATTTAATACGCAGTAGGTCAAAGCTGCATATGATCTTTCAGTATGTGCCAGGTGACGTAAGGTGTCATATATTTTTACCTCTTCGTTTGTTTCCAAGTCTATGAAACCTGGAGTATGATTGTATGTCTTTTGTGTATCAGCGTATCTTACTTCTGACCAAGAGGTACTACCTAAGCGCTGAACATCAAGCAACTTTTTCAACAAACTATCGGGAGTTTTCGGAACTGATGGTTCCTTTAATTTTGTTTGTATGTCGAAGGTGAAGTCTGAATTTTTTAATTCATAGCCAGGATATTGTTCATCGGCAATATCATGGTTTTCATAGAGCTCTCCACTAACCGCAGAACAAATTGACGCATCATCATGATACACTGTATCGTTATTACTTGATGTGATCATTTGTTTGCGAAGTTCACCCACTTCTTTAACCAATTTGCCCATCATACGTCTAGAATGCCGGGCACGTTTACTTTTCTTACGGCGGTGGCGGCGCGACCGCTTTCCCCGTTTATTGTCCGAAGAGGAAGAGCTTGAAGAGCTATCGCTTGACGAGAAGCTGCTGCTGCAGCTACTTCTATCTCGTTTGCGAGATTCTCCACTTGGGCCGGCTACAGCCAGTGGCTCGGTATCCAAGATATTTTGATGATCCATTAGGTATTTTGGACCTATTAGGCTGTTATACTTAGTAGAAGCACACAAGACTATTTATAATCATCAAGTACGAACATAACAGGTAACATTTTTTAACACTAGAGAAATAAGTGACCCGAACGGAAAACCCGTTAATTTAAAATTGGTCAGTTATTTAACTAGGTTAAATATAGGTAAGAAGGTACTTACAGTTTTTCTTCACAATAAATCACTTTAATACACCACACTTTTTAGGCAGTATAATATTTAAGTACCTTAATAGATTACACTAAAATAAATTCGCAACGGTCGCAGAAATAGAGCTGCTGCGCACAAGTTGCTTCGACGGAATACTAAACGCCAATGACACAATATGGCGCGACACAGCTAACGAAAACTAAAGTGACGCGCAACCGCCAGGTGTCGCCACTGAACCGGAAGCAAAAGTGAATAAAAGTACGTAAACTGGTAAGAAATCGACGGAAACGGAAATGCTATCTCAATATAAAGCTTCCAGTTACGGTCAAGTACTTTAATAACATATTTTTTCTGTAAATTTTACATTATAAGTATAATTTATTGTGTTTTTTTTTTTGTTTTTAATTAAAGCCCCTCACTAGGATTTCTCCTGTATCGAGGGTACAGTTTACAAACATACATGTCACATGCACACACGCCCAGACCCGAAACAACTATCTGTAGGTCATACAATACAATAATACATTCTGACAACCTTAACACAAGTTAAGTCTTACCATGGTTACCAGTGTCCTACTGCTATTAAATTGGATGTATGTAATGACATAATTGCTAGTTTATAAGTCTCTCCTGTACCAATTTTTTGTGCCCTTACTGTAATAAAGAATTATTATTTATTATTATTATTATACAAATATTTGTTCCGTGCGGGGATCGAACCCGCGGCACGTAGCGCAGAAAGCTAATTGGTTAGCCACTGCGCCAACCGTGTCGTCTCGTAGTTTGTGGCTAAATTTGGGTATAAATACCTAGTGATGGATTGAGTATAAACTGTTTAATAAAATAGGTAGGTACCTTATTATTTCGCGCTTTTTCCGATTCCAAAGCCAGTGTAAATAACGCAATAGCTTTTTTCATGGAGGCTTTGCACCACAAACATAGCTGAAATTTTTCATTGAACTCCTGAAAATAGAATAGAAATATGTTTTATTGCACACTAATATAAAAAAAATACTGAAAATGTAAACAATGCACAATGGGCGGTCTTTTAACTTAGCGATCGAAAATAAAAATAAATTGTAAGTAGGTATTTAAATCACATAATATTAAGACAAAGTTGCCTAAGGATTGCGAAATTAATAATGCGAAATTAATAATGCGAAATGCTTTTATCATACCAATATCAAGTTAACTTTTATCAATATCTGCCTACTCTTCAACAAAATTGTTTCGTAAAATAACTTACTTTGATAGACATAAAATGAAAGAAAAACTTAGCAAAACACGATGAGTCACTGACTTTATCTTCTCTATTAGTTGATAAACAAATACGACACATATTTGTATCAATTTCGGACATTTTTTATTAATAAATGTGAAATTACAATGTACGTGATTGTTTATTTACCAAAATCAGCTGTTTTCTGTAATTCTGTCATTGCGTCCACAGATAACATATGTTGTTAAAGTCAATTTACATTCCACTTACATTCTAAATTCTCTCACCGACTTTTAACTCAAAAAACTTTGTTCCAAGTAAATAAACAGTGAACTAAAACAAAACTGTCATTTTAAAATGTCAATGGCTACGTTCAGTAATTCAGTTTTCGGTGCGAAAGTCACTCGGGCGAATGTCGCTCGCTCATCGGGAATAATTGAACGATCCACAACTGCGTTACGCGAGTGACCAATCCGGACCAATCGAACGACCTCAAATTATCTGCTGTATCCTATGACTACAGTCATTGGTCGGTTGTTAGCAGTGCGACCGAGTGCGACTTTCACCCTCCTAATTCACGGAGTGACCAGAGCGATCGTCCGACGACGCTCGCTCAAATAACTGAACGGTTTAGTGTGATCGCCCGCGTCGTCGAGCGTCGTCCGGCGTAATAACTGAACACACCCTTTGTTTTTCATGTTTTGTCATGCATGTTGTGTCAGTCTTGTCAGATGTCAAATTTTGTCAAACGAACAAATTTATTATTTTTCATGTTTTGATGAACTTTAACATTAATTATTTCCATGAATGACCTACAAAAATGAGGGATCTTACAAATATATGTTTAACATGTCTAAGCGTGGACCGTCGTCTGTGTCCTATACATAAAATGGCATCGTTAATACAAGAAATTAACTTCGTAGAGGTTAGTATCTTTGTAAATAAATATTTAAGATCCAGATATGTAAAAGATCAGGGTTAACTAAAATAATATGTTAACAGTTAAGCATTGCTAACTGGATTTCTCTTTAAACTTTTGAGATCTTGATAAACCTTTCTCTGTAAATCTACTAGAGCACAATTTTTATGTTATGTTTCCATTATAAAAAAATTCTTTCCCTTCTCACATACACAGTTTAATTCAACATTGCTCATCAAAAACCCAAAAAGGTACCAGTCCATTGACAATTTATTTTATTAAAAACACTAGGATTTCTCCTGTATCATGGGTAGAATCTCAGGTACAATTTATAAACATACATGTCACATGCACACACCCAGACCCAGAACAACTACCTGTAGATCATACAAATATTTGTTTCGTGCAGGGATCAAACCCCCAGCACATATTGTAGAAAGCCAATTGCATAGCCACTGTGCCAACCGTGCCATAAAACAATTTAAATAACTATGTGAGTAATAAATTTACTCAAAATTACTATGGTAAAAACACAATACAATATTAATCTTAACAATTTTCACTTTCGCTTCACCATTTTAATCTTAACTCTTTTTAACCGACTTCTTCTTTCTTATTTTTTATAATGACAATGATGAAGAAATAAAGGAAAAGTAATTAAATTTTCAGGTCAAAGAGTCCATTGGTGGTATATGTTGGGAATGCAGCAGCATTATCATGAAGTTCAATAGGTTTAAGAAGAGAGCTCATGCTGCACAGGAGTCCTTAAAACAAAATAATGAGGTATTATATCACATGCCAATTGAGGACGATTGTATGGAAACTTCTGTAACATACAGTTTATGCATTTCATAGAGTAATATTGAGTTATTTGTATAGAAGTGCTGATTTCTTTCGCGATTTCTGGGTTAGTCCTATAATAAAGAAAAATCATAATGATGAGTACAATAACACCTTAAAAGGACCTTCGCTACTAAAGTACCTTATATTGATGAGTGAAAGGCTAAATATTATGTTTTCAGTAAAATTTTGTCAACGTTACAGAAGAGCCATTTAATATTAAATTTTCAGTAAAATAATACACTATCTCTTAGAATGAAGTCCTAAATACGCCATTTCAAGCGCCAAAAATTACTCAGATTTAATTAAACCCAGCTCTTATGATGCAGAAACATTTACTGATTCCGAATATGTATATAACTGTATATCGCCCAAAGTGTTGCTTGAAGCCATCAATATATTATAAAGAAAATGATAATTTTTCTTTTTTTACAGCAACACAATCCGAAATCTCTTACAACTTTAACATCAATGACAAATCTCTTTTATGATTACCAATTTACATACAATTTTGATCCATTAACCAACTGTGATACTAAAACAAAAACGGAACACAACTCTATTAAACAAGAATTTAACGATAACATGGATGACAATCTAGTTAGTACATCAGATATTGATGAAAAACAGACAGACCTAACTGTAAACATTGATAATGTTTACGTAGAACTCATAGAAACTAAACACAATAAAAAATTATTTAAATATGCAGAGAAAAGTACAAAAAATGATTTAAAAGAGAATTTTGTAGATACAGTTTTAACTGAAGAAGAAATGATAGCAAAGACAGATTATATAGACGAGAAAACTGAAAATATTTATGTAGATATAATTGAAACGAAACCCAAAAAAAAATTACTAAGAAAAGCAACGAGAAGAACTAAGAAAAACGAAAACAATTCCAAATACAATAAGAATTATTTAAGAAAACCAGAGAAAAGAACAAAAGCAGATGAAAAAGAAGTTAAAGAGAAGTTTGTAGAAGTTGTATTGACTGAAGAAGAGATGATAAGAGTTAGGGAAGAGAAGAGAAACCATCACAACTTTAAGAAGATTCCGTATAAGTGTGATAGTTGTGTGCTCGGGTTTACGAGGAAGGAGACTTATAATATACATATGGAGAAGAAACATGATGAGGTGACTAGGAACTATACAAGCTATTTAACTCGTGTAGTGTCGCAACATAGAAATGGTAGAAAACATTATAAGTACCTTTTATTTTACAAATTATCATCATTTGCCATTCCACTGATGTGCAAATCGGTATAACCAATACCTGTATTTGTCGGTTACAACCTTAAAGCTCGTCACACACGTAGCTATAATATATATTATAGCAAGGCATATTACGATATATTTTCCTTAGTAATCTTCGAGCGACCTCAGACGCAGCTATAATATATATTTCTATTACGTCATCAAAATATGTTATAGTATAGCTACCACGTATGGGGGCTTGCTATAATGTAATATATAGCTCAGTATATTAATATATATTATAGCTACGTGTGTGACGGGCTTTCGTTATAATTTTAATATAATAACATCTGCAGCATTCTGTATATTATTATGCATGTATGTACCAGTGGCGAAGGGTGACAGTTTTGAAAGGGGAAGCTGTCCTAAAAATGCCCTCTAAAAATTGCTGTAATGAATGCTGCAAGACAACAATCCATACCGTCTCTTGTAATCTATATACAGTCATGTCTGGAAGAGCTCGACCTAACTGAATAACAAGCCTTTTTTTTGTCAGTTGGATGAGTAAATAATATAATATTACGTTCGTCTATGCACTAACCATAAAGTTATTATTACTAATACGTTTATGGCACTAACCAATTCCTAAAGGGAAGCCAATGGGAATCGGCAAAACAACTAGGGAAAGGTTATCGCAATTTGACAGCAAAATTTGCTTGGCGATGGCTGTTGCTTTCCTGTCAAAAACCATACGTAATACGAAATCATCACTACTCAGTAGAGGCACATTGCACATTTTAGTATACTCATGGTTCCACAGAGGCAGCACTGTCGCTAGTTTGCTATAGTTTGGTTATCGCTGATACGTAATACCGATTTGCAATTGAACAGCAAATATTGCGCAAATTTTGCTATCGCTAGGCTTCTGCAAAATACGTAATAAGCCTGCAGGTTGTATGGACTCTTCGCCACTGGTATGTACCCAATTGACTTGACATATAACTTTCAACAAAATCACTGTATTTGGTTCCAGAGTATAGGTGACCACCTCTGTAATGTATGCTGCATCCGGTTCCCCAACAAATCCTCTGCAGACAAACATAGTAAGAAGCATTACACATGCTACAGGTGTAGACTTTGTAAATATGAAGCACACGAACTGTGCACAGCGCTCAACCACTGCAAATGTAAGCACAGCACTGACCGACCCGATAGCATACATTGTACTAAATGCGACGCTATTGTCAAGTGAGTACCTATTTTTAACCGCCGACAAAAAAGAGGGGTCTTACCTAATTTTGTAGTGTGTATCTGTGTATCTGTCTGTTGCATCATAGCTCCAAAACAGATAGACCGATTTCAATCCACTTTTTTTTATTGAAAGCTAGTTTAATCAGGTATTAGTTATGTTTCATGTAAATCTGTTCAGCCGTTCAAAAGTTACAGCTCTTTTTCTAGTTTGAGTCGGGGGTTTTTGCATCCATTTATAAAAAATATATATAATTATTTCAGGACACCCGAAGATTTAGAACACCACATACAGATTAATCATACGCTTTATTGTAACGAGTGTGGAGTCAAATTTAAAGGAATGAACACTTTGAGAAGGCACAAAGCGTAAGTATCATAAATTAGACTAGCTATTGACCGCGGTTTCACCCGCGCAGTTTATTTTTGAATATAGATATGGTTATAGCCTACATCACTCAGGGATAAACTTTCTATTAGTGTGATTTTTTTAAATCGGTCTTTTATTGTCCTAGAGATATCCTCCTACATAGGTACTACAAACAAACAAGCAAAACTTGTATTTATTATTACTACCTATTAGATGTGTGCGCCGATGCCCGCGGCGGCGTCATCGGCGTGAATGGTGAAAACTTATTAAAAACAGCAATTTTACATCTAGAAATTATTAAATTAAAACAGCAGTTCCGAAATTAGTTTTATTTCCATTCAAATTATCTTTTAATATGATTTTGAAAGGTGACGTCACGAAACTTAGGTCCCCTCCCACCCCTTGTCACATAATGTCACACTTCGTCGACCCCCTCCCCCCCTTAACGTGTGACGTCGTACTTTATGCATGGTCCCTAGTTAATAATTCTTGACTGTTTGTTTCAGCCGAATCCACTCGGTTAAACGCGAGTTTATCTGTGATATGTGCGCTAAAACATTCAAGACCAAGACTCGCTTAGAATCGCATATGGCGGCACATAACGCCAACCTCGCCAAGAAGTTAGCTTACTGCCAGCTGTGCAACATACAATATAAGAACATTTATGTGTATAGGAACCATCTCAAGTACAGTGCGAACCATTCGGAGAGAGCGTGAGTAGTAGTTCCACTTTTTTTAACCGACTTCCAAAAAAAGAGGTTCTCAATTTAATTGTCTTTTTTTTTTGTTTTTTTATGCTATTAGTCCGCCAACTGTAGACCGATTTTGATATTTTTTTTGATTGGTAGGGTATACTCTCGAGGTGGTCCCATTTAAATTTGGTGAAGATCTGATGAAAACCTTCGGAGATATACAATGGAACTCTTGAATGAATATGCATATCACTCGCGATTTCTGTAATCGCATGTTTATGCCACTCAAAATAGAAAAATAAAATAAACTTAAAAAAAGGAAACAGACTTCAAAAATCTTAAAAATGTATAAAATAATTGTTTTAAAAACCTCACACCTAAAGTCGGGGCCTATAACTCTTCAATGCACCTAGTTTGGCAGTGGCACCAACTTTATACTTTTTTTGTATTTTGAAGTCGGTTTTTACTTTTTTATAAAGTTTATGTTACCTACGCAATATAAGTCATAATCGGTTGAACGACAATGTAAAAAGTAACAATTTCGAGACAGCAGAATTAGGGCCCTGTTTCATAATGCGCAAGCAGTAGGGATGTACTTGCCTTTCAAGTTTAATGTGAAATTCCGTGTCTCGCCACTTATTACTTTAATTAATTATCATTTTCAGGTACCCGTGTCCGGAATGCAATAAAAAATTCGCCTCAAAGGTGTACTGGACGAAGCACTACAACTTTTATCATTTACAAAAGTCGCAATTTAACTGTGAAATATGTAATAAGGTAAATATTCATATACAGGATTATTATGTTCAGGCGGGTCCGAGATCGAACCCGGCCCGCACCTGACTTTTCGAATTTATGTGCGGATCGGAATTTAATTATCACTTGCGTTAACGGTGAAGGAAAACATCGTGAGGAAACCTGCACACCTGAGAGGGCCTCATAAAGTTCTCGATGGTGTGTGTAGTCCGCCCGCACCCGGCCAGCGTGCTGGACTAAGGCCTAACCCTTCTCATTCAGAGAAGAGGCCCGTGCCAGTGGGGCAGTAATGGGCTGGATTTATTTATTACTAGCTGACCCGGCGAACTTCGTACCGCCAATAAAAGAACTGTGCACCTACCTAACTACCCTACCCTATCTACCATACCTACCCTACTACCTAGTATACCTACCCTATCTACCATACCTACCTACCCTAGCCTATCTACTATACCTACTCTATCTACCATACCTACCCTACTACCTAGTATACCTACCCTATCTACCATACCTACCTACCCTAGCCTATCTACTATACCTACTCTATCTACCATACCTACCCTACTACCTAGTATACCTACCCTATCTACCATACCTACCTACCCTAGCCTATCTACTATACCTACTCTATCTATTATACCTATCTTCTCCTTACAATTATAACAAACACAACAAAAAAAGAATTAGCGAAATTGGTCCAGCCGTTCACGCGTGATGGCGTGACCAAGGGAAATAGGGATTCCTTTTTATATTTATTAATATTTATTGCTTTTGTTCCAGTTATTTATATCAGACTGGCGTCTGAAGAACCATAGACAGAAGCACCACGGACTGAGCAGGTCCAGAGACCATACGTGCAACGTTTGCGGGAAGAAATTCTTTGTGAGTTGTAATTGCTTTGGATACTTACGGAACTAGTCTTAGGCCCAAAGTTCATTCGACAACAGAACAGGCGATTAGAAAATACAGAAAAAATAATCTTACCTTCAAAAACCCCCGACTCCAACTAGAAATTGAGCTGTAACTTTTGTACGGCTGAACAGATTTTTATGAAACATAACTAAGATGATACCCGATTAAACTAGCTTACAATTAAAAAAACTGCATTGAAATCGGTTCATCCGTTTTGGAGCTACGATGACAGAGAGATACACAGTACAAACTTATAACACCCCTTTTTTGTAGGGATATAAAAAATAATAGTTATTAAAGCTATGAATTACACGAAATTAAATAATACGACACGGTTGGCGCAGTGGATAAGCGATTGGCTTCCTGCGCTACATGCCGCGGGTTCGATCCCCGCGCGGAACTAATATTTTTATAGCCTACAGATAGTTGTTCTGGGTCTAAGTATGTTTGCATGTGACATGTACGAGGGTCATTCAATAAATACTTAGCCTACAAAAAGTAAACGAAAATTTTGGAAAAGTGGGAATTTATTTTTCAACATAGTCTCCTTTTAGTTCGATACACCTAGCCCAGCGATGCTCCAACTTTTTTAATCCGTCCGAAAAATAGTTTTTGTCAAACTCTGCAAAATAGGCCTCCGTGGCGGCGATGACCTCCTCATTCGATCCATATCTATTCCCGGCGAGTGATTTTTTCAGATTAGGAAACAGAAAGAAGTCACAAGGGGCCAAATCTGGAGAATACGGTGGATGGGGCAGCAATTCGTAGCGTAATTCGACCAATTTGGCCATGGCAACGGCAGACGTGTGAACCGGTGCGTTGTCGCATGTCGTGGTGAAACAGCACTTTTTTCTTCGCCAGATGGGGTCGTTTTTTCTTTAATTCGGCGTCGAATCGGCCCAATAAATCGGCATAGTAAAGCCCTGTAATTGTTTTACCCTTCTCGAGGTAATCGATGTAGATCACACCTTGTGAATCCCAGAAAACGGTGGCCATAACTTTTCCGGCCGATTTTACAGTTTTCGCCTTCTTTGGAGCACGTTCCCCGGTCTGGATCCATTGTTTTGATTGCTCCTTGGTCTCTGGTGTGTACCAGTGGATCCAGGTTTCATCGACGGTCACAAAACGACGCAAAAACTCCGCTGGATTCCGCTTAAACAGCGCCAAACACGTCTCCGATGTGGTCTCACGGTTGCGCTTGTTTTCTGGTGTGAGTAAACGCGGCACCCATCGCGCCGACAGCTTTCTCATGCCGAGTTCCTCGTGAAGAATATGATGCACTGTTCCTTCTGAAATGCCTACAGTCTCAGCTAGCTCCCGAACCTTCAATCGGCGATCTGCCAATACGAGATCATGGATTTTTTTAATGTTTTCCTCCGTAGCAGCTGTTTTCGGTGCACCTGGACGTGGTTCATCAAAAACCGACGTACGGCCACGTGCAAACTCGTTGAACCAATTCTTGACGGTGGCCATCGATGGAGAAGAGTCACCGTACACAGCATCCAAGCGCTCTTTGATTTCGATGCGCGTTTTTCCTTCCAAAAATAGGAATCGAATCACCGAACGATATTGCTCTTTTTCCATTTTTGTAAAACCGATCGACACGTTGGCTTCCATAAGTTGTCAAATTAAAACAAATGAAGGGATTGGAATGAAAATTTGAAAAAAGAATTTAAAAAGAATGTGCTACACTGTGGTAAAACTCTTTTGAAACTACAGCGCCCTCTGGCGATGAGGCTAGGTACTTATTGAATGCACCTCGTATGTCTGTAAACTGTACCCAGGATACAGGGGAAAAGATAGAGGAAAGTCCATAAAAAAAATGCTTTCATCGCTGACCGTACTTATTTTGGTGATGCAGTCGATGAAGTTCTGTTCCTTCGAATTATTTTCAGCGTGTCTACCGCGTAACTAAATTGGTAAGAGACAAAATTTTGAACTAACTTGCCTAAAATTACCGATCATGAAGATGGGACAACACAATAGTATAATCGGTAATTTTTTTTTAGATTCGCCTCTCACGGTCGTATTGAAGTTTATTACCAGAGTCGATGTTCATTACCATTTTAGTTACGTAGACTCCCTGCTCGTTCTTGACAGACGTAAGTTTCATACATAATATTAACTGAACAGTAATCTTCCACAGACGATAGCAACTCTTCGGGGCCATCAGCTGACACATTCAGAACAGCGCTCGTATATGTGTGAAGATTGCGGAGACACGTTTAAGCAGCGGCCAGCGTTGTACACGCACATGCGACTCGTACACAGAGGCGGCGCGCGACGCCAGTAGCGCTACTGTGGCGCCACTGGTGAGCAACTGACGACCAACAGTGTGGCGACACCTTCGAGCAGCAACTAAGGACGAACTGAAGGCTAATTCACGTAATATTTTTTGACGCGCCGATCATATTGCAATGACGCTCGAACTTCAGCGTATCTCACAGCCTCACTCAAGTTTAGGGCGTATCAATAACCATCTTTACTTTTAACTTATTAATTATTTTACTTGAAACTGGCAGAATAGTCGACATCGGCTCAATTACCATATAGAAAGAAGAAGAAGCTATACCAAATGTGTTGTTTTGATCAAAATTTTACTGCAATTGCGCGGAAACGCAAAACGCGGTTTAGTTACGTGAATTTAGCCTACTGTGGTTAGACAGCATATTCTTGGACAGCAGCTTGGACAGCAGTTATAACGTGGGGATACCAATTCATGAAATAAAAGTCATTATTGAAATTCCGTATTTTGTTTTATTATCACGTTTCAAACAAAAACAAAATACTGCGAAAGTTTTTTGATTTCACAGTACTGCTTGAAAAATTAAGATTGAAAATACAATACAAATGAACTGGAACTGTCCATACGCAATAAAAGATACTTAGAAAAATAATTACATGAACAAAAATTTAAAATTTATATTTGTTTTCTAATAGTAAAAAAATGTATGGAGGAATAATCCATTTTAGATTCAATACTCGTATAATATTCACATACGGTCACATATCGGGTTGTCAAGTTTCTTTCATTTTAGTTGAGCTTAGCGATACTGACTCACGCGTCATGCTCGTGAACGGGTGCGGTCTGTCGGAACTGGTCAGCTTGTAACTGCCATGGCAATCATTATCATCCCATTCTTACTTTCATTCGCATTAAATTAAATTACTCTCACAGCTGTTACCACAACATTGTACTATTCAAGATTGTAATCTATTACTTTACAAGAATTTCAATGGAGGTTCTTGCCGGTTCTTCTCCATAGGACCTGTTGTTTGGAACCTTGCACCTAGAGTCTCGACATGAGTGATTTACATGAAATAAAATATATATTCTACTGTGGAGGAACGAGGTATGGTGTTTATGGCTCCATTGAAAACGGAGGATCCTCCGACCAGGCGAGGTGATATTGCCTGGCGGGCCGAAGCCCGACGGTTGATGTCGGACAGTTGTATATATCTTAGATACGATATTATTTTTCCTTGCGCGATGCAGGCTTCGTAATCTCTCGCGCCACTGTATTTAGCTTTTGCTGCCTTACTAAGTAGTTCTTCTATGTGGCGATAGATGTCACTACACTACTTATACATTCTTTGGCACAGTATACATAAGATGGCACAGTATACAATATATTAAGCAGTAACAGCCTAGCGGTTGTACGCTAGCCTCTCATGCAGGAGGGTCTGAGTTAGAACCCTCTAATTTTTTGAATTTATGTGCGAATCTTAATTTGATTATCACTTGCATGAACAGTTATAATCATCGTGAGGAAACCTGCACATCTGAAAGGGCTTCATAAAGTCCTCGATGGTGTGTGTGGTCCGCCCGCACTAGGCCAGCGTGGTGAACCAAGTCCTAACCCTTCTCGTTCTGAGAACAGGCCCGTACCCAGCAGTGGGACAGTAGTGGACTGGATTTATTTATCACCGTGTATATAATGACAGTCAAAGAACCTCATTTCTTTGGGCTACACATCAGTTTTCTAACTGTGTTAAGAACTTCCTCCAGCCTCGGCGGATGTCGTGGACTCGTCTGCAATGCCGCTGCAAGTAATGTGGCCCGCGGAACAACTGCCCGCACGTGCACTGGAACTGTCGAGTCGCACTGTGCGTGTACATATGCTGTCGAAGCCTTTGTCTGGTCTGTAAACAAAGTTACATCGGTTAAATCACAATAATATTATAAACGCCCTACTACAGGATTTTTTTTTTATGTAGTGCGCATAATTTGTAGAGTGATGCAGTCTCTGTTTCTAAATGCAACCGCAGTATTGGGATACACTTCAAAACAAAACGAAAATTTGACTTAGTATTACACTTAGTAGGACACGCATAATTTACTAGCGCAAGCCATACGAAATCAATTTATTATTTTGTTTTTGAGTGAATTTTAGTACTGCGGTTGCATTTGGGAACGGACACTGAATCACTGCAAAGTTTGTGCACTACATAAAAATATATCTTGTACAGTGTGACCGCGAGAGTTGTACTGCTCATACGCACATGAGATAAACTAAATATCTTATGTGCGTATTGCTACACATTTCGGTGTAAATAACGTGTATTATTTTATACGTTTTAGATTATGAGAAGTCGGTTTTTACTTATTAAGTTTATTTTAGTTTTCTATTTTGAGTGGCATAAACATGCGATTACAGCAATCGCAAATGATTAGTGATTTACTGTTTGTTATCCATTTAAGAGTTCCATTGTCTATCTCCGAATGCCTTCATCAGATCTTCACAAAATTTAAATGGGACCTCCTCGGGAGAACACTCTTACAAACAAAATAAAAATAATTAAAATCGATTATTCCTCTTCTTCGTTTGAAGTCTGTTAAAAAAATACCAACTTACAAAGAATGATTTCCCACAATGTTCACATGTTTTATTTCGTTCCCTCTCAGTTTTGTGCCTTCTCGATTGCTTCACATGAATTTTCAACAGGTATCTGGTTGCAAATTCCTAAAAAAAAATTGTTCTTTTTGATACTGTTATGCACTCAAGTGAGGGTACATTATAAAAGTGTCAGTATGAGCTGTCAACCTAACCAGAATGAATTGTGCTTCGTAATTTAATGGATTTAGTGAGTATATAATAAATACGCTTTCATTAGCTTCACCTGTAACTATGTAAAAAAATACTTGGAAGTTAGACCCACTTCCCGGTTTCAGATTGAGCTCAAATTTTGCATACACGTTTAGTTTGGATGACTAAAGCGTATGTTTTAGTTTTTTGTAAACTGCATACAATATTATTAACAATATGTCTCAGTCCTGGCATCATACAGTTTATAACAATACTATTTTTGATTACTTTGTAGTTTGTAATGAAAGGTCAATTGAACTGCCCAGACATTTCCAGATTTCCAGTATAAGCAATACTGGAAATCTGCAAATGTCTGGGCAGTTCAGTTTCTACCGTGCTATAAGACTTCGTAGTAAGCTCCCTGTCCCTTAAGTGTGTGCGTCCATCTCACCTTGTTACAAAGTTCACAGAAACACCTGTCTTCGTCGCCTCCATGATACATTTTCCGATGTTTCGTCAAGAAAGCCTCCATCGCAAAGCATTGCCCGCAGTCTTCACATTGGGATCTGTGGACAAACATACATTTTTAATCAACTTCAAAAAGGAGGAGTTTCTCAATTCAACTGCATGTTTTATTTTTTCAGCGATATCTTCGCCAATTGTTAACCGATTTTCATGATATTTATTTGTTCAAAAGAATATTTCTTTCAAGGTGATCTCATTTAAATTTGGTGAAGATCAGATAAAGACCTTTGGAGATAGACAATGGATATTAGGAAATCACTCTCAATTAGGATTTCTCGGGTCGAGAAGTCTCGAGTATTATATAATACTTACGTGAGCATGTCCGGGGTAGTGTTGGCGAGTTTCATATGCTTCAAACTTCTCAGATGGCACATATATCGATTTAAAGACTTGAACTCAAGATTACAAGGAGCGCAGTGATTGTCTGTTTCCTGAAAAAATAAATAAAAATATACATATAACGACGCCCCCAGGGAACATAATTCTAAACCACGCAACGGATTATGATGGGGTTTTCACCATCAGTTAATCTATTTTTTCATGGAAGGTTTATATGTATAATACTTTCAAATTTAATGTCAGGATAGTAGAAAAATTGTACCCGTGCGAAGCCGGGGAACGGGTCGCTAGTAATTGGACCCTGTTAAGCAGAAAAGATTTTGTAAAATCGAGTTATCTACGTATCCATAATAATACTCATAAAATTTCATATAATTATGCACAAGACTTTCTTAATGTATGGCCTATTACAACTACTAACTTTCAAATAGGTACTGTATCATACGATTTTTTATTCTTTGCCTAACGTTAAACTGTCTTTACTCAAAAGTATAAAACGTTGGTTGTATCTTTTCTGCTTAACAGGGTCCAGTTTATAAGTAAAATCTTACATGAACGCCATGCGCATCGATCCAATGCTTGCGTAAGGTCTGCGGCCACCCGAACACCTGCCCACAGATCTGGCACTTGTATTCACGGCTGCTAGTGTGTTGTCGCTTATGTTCACTGAAAACATTTATAATAATTAAGTATTATAAAGATATTTTTTTTTTAATTTTGTTTGCAATGAATAAACTCAAAGACCAATGGACCGATTTTTAAAATTCTTTCACCAGGGTGTCTTAAAAGGCCGCTTTACATGAATCGTAATATAATTCATAATATTCATATTACAAATTTGAAAATATCTACATAATTGACGACTCTTAAAATCATGCGGGTATCATCTTAGCTGTTTCATGAAAATCTGTTCAGTCGTTGAAAAGTTATAGCTCTTTTTCTTGTTGGAGTCTTTTTGTCAGTCAGGTTTTATTTTAGAATAGAATAATCTTTATTTGTGAAAACATAGGTACATAAATAGGTCTTTCAATTAATGGTGTGAAGTTTCCAATATGTTCTGCCATACAAGGCGTACAAATATTTTTCAATTTTAGTCATAAATTAGTTAGTATTACAATTAGATCTTAGATACTTTTTAATACAAGATTTTTTTTATGTAGTGCGCATAATTTGAAGTGATTAAGTATCTATTGAATTTGTACCTTGATGGCACCAGCTTTGTGAAACTGGAAAACCAAAAATCCAAGTCTTTCCACACGGAACGAGGCGTGCGTCAAGGATGCATACTGTCGCCAAAGCTATTTAATATATATGGGGAGCATATTATGCGAAAAGCACTTGATGGCTGGCACGGCGGAATTAGTATAGGCGGTGAAAGACTCACGAACCTAAGGTACGCGGATGATACCACTATAATTGCGTCTCGTGTAGAAGAGATGGCGAACTTGCTAAATCATATAGAAGCAGAGAGTGCTATACTCGGTCTTAAAATCAACCATTCGAAGACGAAGATAATGGTGGTGGACAGGTCGGGAACACTTCCACGTTCTAATCTTCTTGACGGGTATGAGAAAGTCAGTGATTTCGTGTATCTTGGGTCCTTGATAACCAGTGAGGGCAGCTGCTCTGAAGAAATTTGCCGTAGATCCGGCATGGCTAGGAGTGCAATGGCAAAACTCGACAAAATCTGGAAGAACCGTGGTATTCGCCGTATGACCAAAGTGCGATTGGTGCGTGCTCTGGTCTTCTCAATATTTCTATATGGTGCGGAAACGTGGTGCATAAAAAGTCGTGATAGCAGTAAGATCGATGCTTTCGAGATGTGGTGTTGGCGTAGGTTGCTTCGTATACCATGGACAGCTATGAGAACCAATGATTCCATTCTGAAGGAGCTCAACATCACCAAGCGACTCTCCACAGTTTGCCGGGAGCGTGCCCTCGGTTTTTTCGGACATATAATGCGGTCATCTAGGCATAGTCTGGAAAAACTTATGATAGTGGGCCGGCTGGACGGGAAACGCACTCAGGGCAGAGCGCCGATAAGATGGTCGGATGTAATAAGGAGGGCTGGCGGAGGCAGCATGCACAAGGCGGTCCACGCAACGGAAGACCGCATGGCTTGGAGGCGCGTTGTATGTGGTCGCGATCCTCATCAGTGAGGGAACGATGAAGAAGAAGAAGTATCTATTCCTAAATGCAACCGCAGTATTAGAATACACTTTAAAACAAAACGAAAATTCGACTTAGTATGGGGACACGCATAATTTACTAGCGCAAGCCATACAAAATCAAATTTTTATTTTGTTTTGGGAGTGAATTTTAGTACTGCGGTTGCATTTGGGAACGGACACTGAATGAATCTGCAAATTTTGCGCACTACATAAAAAAAATATCCTGTAGGTAAAGAAATGGGTCAATAACTGTAAATGAATTTTCATCCCACCATCTCGGAAAGAGTATTTTTAATCTTCAATATCTGAGTGGAAAAGCCGTTTTTATTCTCTAGAGGATAAAGTAAATTTTCATCCCACCATCTCGGAAAGAGTATTTTTAATCTTCAATATCTGAGTGGAAAAGCCGTTTTTATTCTCTAGAGGATAAAGTAAATTGAATTTAGAACATCGTGTGCACTAAGTTTGTGAATTAAACTTTTTTTTTTGCATTTAGTCATTTCCTCGCTGAGGTGGAATGAAAAGTTACGTGTTGCACTCGAGTGCAAAGATTTTTCACCTCGTGCTCTTTTGATTCCCTCGCTAACGCTCAGGATTCCTTCGCTTGCTCGGTTTCAAAATTGAACACGCGGTTAAAAAGCAACTTTGCACTCTTGTATAACAAATAACTATTTTTTGTCAATTTTGGTGGCTAAATATTTTCTTCAGTTTTTTGAGAAAATAAGAACCTGGTATGAGAAAAGAAAGTCCGCTTAATGGACTTTCTTTTCTCATACCAGCGGGTCTACCGCGTAACTAAAATTGTAATGAACATCGACATCGGTATTAAACTTCAATACGATCGTGAGAGCCTAAACTTTGAGCTAAATTGTATTTTTTTTACCGATCATGAAGATAGGAGTCCCAACTATATGATAGGTAATTTTTTTACAAGTTAGCTCAAAGTTTAGGCTCTCACGATCGTATTGAAGTTTAATACCGATGTCGATGTTCATTACAATTTTAGTTACGCGGTAGACCCGCGGGTTCTTATTTTCTAGAAAATATTTAGCCACCAAAATTGTCAAAAAATTTCATTTACAGATATTGACCCAAATAAGGATTAAATAAACTAAGTTACTCACCTAACATGTCTATCAAAGTTAGATTTTATTCTGAATATTTTCCCACATTGCTCACAACTAAGTTTCGGTCCGTGTGCCTCCAACCTGTGTTGCCGAAACTCGTGGAATAACCTGTGAAGTATACAAGGAATTTAAGGGTGTTATTGTGGCAAATAAATGATTTATCTTTCTTTCTTTTTAAGGTCCTACTTTCTAGCCCAGCGGGTCTACCGCGAACAAAATGGTAATAAATAAATAAATAAAATACATTTATTTCAGACATAATAAATTGTCCATATAATGTTAGTAACAAAGGTCTTAAAAACTATGTTAGTATTTAGCATTCTCGAAATACACATACACACGTATCAGATTCTGGTAATAAATTTCAATACGATGGTGAGAGACTAAACTTCGAACTACATTATAATTTTTTTACTGATCATGAAGATGGGAGTCCCAACTTCATGGCCGGTAATTTTTTACAAGGTTGCTCGAAGTTTAGTCTCTCACGATTGTATTGAAATTTATTACCAGTGTCGATGTTCAATACCATTTTAGTTACGCGGTAGACCCGCCGATCTCGATGAGGTAGTACTCATCATTATGAACAACTTTTACTATGGGACTTAAATGGTAATCCCAAAAAAACAATCTGCTGTTTCATACAAATAATTATGTTATTCAACTTTAATATAAGGAACGGCAGATTTTTTTTCGCGATTATGAGTGATTTGTTTTTGATTCTATTAGAATTAGTTTAGTTTACATTTAATCATTAGAGTTAGTGTTTTTACAAGTTTATATTCTGGCCTTAGATACTTGAATTGGGAAACTTATGCTTACCAAGGGATATGCCCTTGGTAAGCATAAGTTTCCCAATTCCATCAAACTGAACAACTTTCTGTATGGAACCAACATCGTAATCGTGAAAAAAATAATTAGCTGTCCTATACATTATGGTCGAGTAGGTATTGAAGTTTTGTATAGGACAGCTGATAATTTTTTCGCGATTACGATGTTGGTCCCATAGAGAAAGTTGTTCAGTTTGATGGTCTGATTCACACCCTTACATATGACCGCGCATTTCTGATACACGCTGTATATTGAGTAGGCTTGCCTGTGGCCACTATCTCACTTACCTAAACACCTGTCCACAATCTCTGCACATGCGTCTTTCCTCACGATGTGTTTGTTCAAAATGGCGGAGCATCGCATCTTGACCTTTACTTTGCAAATCACAAGCGGCACACTCGAAGATACTGCGAAAATTATTTTAGAATAGAATAGAATAGAAAGAAAGAAAGAAAAACGTTTTTTACACAAATTACGACACACATAAAAAGTTAAAAAAAAAGAAACAAATAAAAAAAAGAAGTAAAAAATGAAGACAAAAAATTAAAAACACGATCCAAAAAGAAAATAAAAGTAACAATTTTTAATAATAAAAGTCTGTGGACTCCCTACTCATTAGTAGGGATTCTTGTATTCATTCGTAAAATAGATCTTTATTTCATGTAAACCAGATACAGGCACTTATGAAATGTCGAGACTAGGTGCGCGGTTCCAAATAGTAGATCCTATGGAGAAGAACCTCATTTTAATATCATCATTCTCCTGCCCTTATCCCATTTTATTTGTGGTCGTCGCAACATGTCTTTTTCTTCCATTCATCTCTATCAGAAGTCATTTCCAGATTCACTTCCTTCACATTCATGTCATGTTTCACACAGTCCATCCATCTTTTCTTTGGTTTTCTGGTTTGTTCTTTTTTTAATTAAAATAATTTTCGCATGAGTAGGGGTCATGCGAAAATTATTTTAATTAAAAAAAGGGCCACGGTTTTAAACGGACTAAAAATACCAAATAGTTAATCTTATGACAATACTTGTCAGATTTAAAACTTATAATATAAATTATAATAAATCAAAAAACCCGACTGCTTAAAAAGTGAACTTTAAATATAAACTGAAAAGAAAAAAACAAGTCCAATAGAATTCGAATGCGGAACATAGCGACTTTAACAGGCGGGACCCATTATTGGGAATATTTGTGCCGATCTCGATTTTGATTACTGTCATGTCTTTAGTAACACTCGCAAGATTAAGACAAATCGATTGACGTAAGAATCATTTAAATCGGCCCTCGCGTTTGGTCTCTAGAGTGCCATAAAGGAACAAACATACATATCAGTGGCGAAGAGTCCATACAACCCGATTCCCATCGGCTTCCCTTTAGTAATTGGTTAGTGCATGGACCAACGTAATATGGCTTGTTATTCAGTTAGGTCGAGCTCTTGCAGACATGACTAATATAGATTACAAGAGACGGTATGGATTTTGTCTTGCAGCAATTTTTAGAGGGCATTTTTGGGACGGCTTCCCCTTTTAAAACTGTCACCCTTCGCCACTGATACATACATAGGCTGATAAACACATTACCCTCCTTTACGTCGCGCAGTCGGGTAAAAACGCGGGACGCATTATGAGATCTGTTGTGTGAGTTTTTTTAACGACAGCTGTTACACTCCTTACTATTATTTAGAAACCGTAGACAGCGGTTGGTACTTACATAAAATGTTTTTCGAAGTGTACATCGCGAAAAATGTTTCCCGGAAACCTCTGCTCGCATATTCTGCATTCGTAAGGACCTGCTTTCTGCAAATACATACATATTTTAATTTCGTTTCTTCGCTATACTTGTAGAGCATGTGTATACTTTGTTGGCAAAAATGATTTTAAAATCTTTAAGGTTAAATTATAAACAATTTTTATTTAGTTATTTGAGAATAAATTGGAATAAACCCTTAAACGTTTTTCCCCTTATTACAAAAGATGGTTTAAAGAAAGTTTAGTAAGCCCAAGTTCTAAATATTATATCAGTCACTTTCTAACGTCATTTAATAAAAAGAGAAGGAGCTATCTTAAAACATGGATTTACAAAACTTGCGTTAAAACATCTTTTATAATAAAACAGTTTTGGTTTAAATCAACAAATCTTTCGTATAAAAGTTAAGTCAGTTACACAATGTTGACGAACTTTTCGTTATTTTCAAATTAATTTATGAAGATGGTCATTTTTTATTTAGATAATTTATTATTCTTATCTAACCATTAGCTAGTCGATAAAATTACGCTATTCTATAACAAATAAAAAACGAATGAATCTTTGTACAATGATCTATTCATTTTTAACCCCCGACAAAAAAGAGTTGTTATAAGTTTGTAGTGTGTATCTGTGAAACTATGTATCTGTCTGTGGCATCGTAGCTCCAAAACAGATAGACCGATTTCAATGCAGTTTTTTTTAATTGAAAGCTAGTTTAAACGTTAATTAGCTTACCTATGTTAAATGAAAATCTGTTCCACCATTCAAAAGTTACAGTTATTTTTCTAGCTGGAGTCGGGGGTTTTTGACGGTTAGGTTATTCAACAACTGTATAAATCTGTACAATAATATTATAAAAAGATTTAAAAAAAATGAAAAATCGTCTCTTCTCCACATATGAATTATAATGATCATCTTTTGTGTATGAGGGTAATATTAGGTAAATTGTTAAGTAATTTTTCCATGTTGTATGTATTTTTTTCTTATTTTTTGTATATTTTTTGTTGTATTGTATTATTATGTCTTACAGCTTGTTTTTCAAACATAATGTATGTTGTTCCTGAATAAAATTGAATTGAATATAATAAGACAAACCTTTTTTCCACTTACCAAATCATGCTTTTCGTTGTGTTTTATTAACTGCTGTTCAGTGTCAAGCTGCAAGACACATCTATTACACCTAAAAGGTTTTTTCAACAACTTTCTTCTTTTTTCTCTGAACGCCTCCATTTCTTGTTCAGTTAAAACCTTTTTCTTGCAAACTTCTTTCACTAAATGAGGTTGTGTAAACAAGTTCAGTTTGTCTTTTAATGTTGGTATATGTACAACATCATAATTTATCCTTGGTTTATAATCTGTAGGGACTTTTTGTTTTGAAATTGATTGTATCTCTTTTTCAGGTGAAGTGGATTTTGTAGCTGAAATGTTAAAATAGTACATTGTATTACAAGGGAGTAATAGTACTGTAGAGCTCTGCGATGACAAGGCGCGCCCCTCCAAAGTTAAAAACGTTTGAAAGTATTTACAAAGCGCCACCAAGACTCACAATGCATACAAAAATATTTTTTTTTGTTTGAAGGCCATTTTGTTACAACTATATAGAATAGAATAGATCTTTATTTCATGTAAACCAGATACAGGCACTTATGAAATGTCGAGACTCTAGGTGCGCGGTTCCACATAGTAGGTCCTATGGAGAAGAACCGGCAAGAAACTCCATGAAAACTATTTTAAAATAATAGATTACAATCTTGATCATTACAATGTTGTGGTAAGAGCTGGAGAATAATGTAATTTAATGTGAATAGAATAATAATGATTTGCCTCTGAATAAGATTGGCATGGCAGTTACAAGCTAACCAGTTCCGACAGACAGCACGTTCACGAGCATGACGCATGCGTCACATCGCCAAGCTCGACCACAATGAAGGGAACTCAACAACCCGACACACAACGCCACCATCAGCGAGACATTTTAGTTAGCATGACAGACTCATAGTACCAAACCACAGGTAGGTATTTAGTAAATATCTCGAACATTATTACTTACATCATGCTCACATTTTACAAGTTTACAGTGTGTGTTTACCTTCAAAACATTCCCCGTCCAACCGATTAGTAACAGGGGATGTTGGAGCCTCTGTATCACCTCCCTCCTCTTCCTCTGGGATGTCTCGTCTCTCCTCTTCCACTGGGATGTCAAGTCCCTCCTCAATTTCAATATTTTCCACTAAACTTGAATAAGATGACGGAATAGACAAATGTTTGATTTCTGTCATTTGTAAATTTGATAATGATCTTGCGATCTGAAACAACATAGCATTACATTTGTAATCCAACACGGGTAAAAATGTGGTACAGTCAGCAACGACAGTAGGTACATTAAATACATTTCTGTTCTTGGGTTAAATATAGTAGAAATTATAATTTGTTTGCTGATTATTGTAGAGCGTAGATGCAGGTTTAATAAAGTGTAAATGTCTAAAATAACAAGTTTTGTTTAATATCAGAATCCCTTCTGTTAATCAACTTTCTTTGCGGACCGTACACCCATATAAAGAGTAGACACCGTTAAAGCACATGCAAGAATTTCTTCTATATCGTGGTTATAATTTACAAACATACATTTATGTATTGTATAAACAGGATAATTTTTGATGTAGTGCGCATAATTTGTAGTGATTCAGTCTCTGTTCCTAAATGCAACCGCAGTATTGCGATACTTTAAAACAAAAAGAAAATTCGATTTAGTACACGCATAATATACCAACGCAAGCCATACAGAATCAAATTTTCATTTTGGTTTGGAGTGTATTTTAGTACTGCGATTGCATTTGGAAATGGTCACTGAAATCACTCTGCAAATTTTGCGCACTACATAAAAAATACTTAAGTAGTTATATAAATATTACATCTACCATATTTTTGTCTCTGCATCACCCTAAGGTTGTCTGGCAGAGAATGCCTTAGGCATTAAGACCGCCTTTGTACATATTTGTATGAAAAGCATTAAATAAATAAATACATGTCACAGCTCACAGCCCATACCTAAACCCGGAACGTCTGTAAGCCATACAAATGTTAGTTACGGGAATTGAACCCGTGATACATTGCGCAGAAAGACATGCTTAGACATGCGCCATTTGTGCCGCTATGCGCTATAACCTTACCTTATCATCGTATACTAAGTTTTGAAACAAAACTTGCACTGCTAAAGCTTTCATTTTGAATCTTATTATTTTGTTTAACATTTCCTTACATTCCCAGCACACGCCGTCTTCTTTTGACAGCTGAAAAAAATATAGCCATAAATAAAAACAATTAAAAAAAAGTCAAAAAAATCTAAAAACAATTATTTTTTTAAACATTGCCCCTATCTAGGATTTTTTATTGGCTATGGACTCTGTAATCGTTCCTTTGTTTTTCTGTTTGTTTGTTGCTGTGGTAATCTCTTTTCCATTAAAGCTGCTACTACATTATTTCAATATACTTTTATTGAATACTTATTAAAATAACAATTTCTCCTGCATCGAAGGTAAAGTTCACAAACATACCTGAAACAACTATCTGTAGATCATACAAATATTTGTTCCGTGCGGGGATCGAACCCGCAGCACGGAGCACAGAAAGCTAATCGCTTAGCCACTACGCCAACAGTGTCGTCGGACATTGAAATTGTATTGACATTGAGGAGCTAAAGTAAAAATGATTCACCTGTATATCTGAACAAATATTGTTTAACATTAAATTCTGTTTCTCCGTGAGAGGGGATAACGTTCTGTCTCTACTGAAGCACGTCGCACAAACACTGGTATTCTTGTTTGGAAGGTAATCTGAAATATAAATAATTAATAATAATAATAAAATATTATAATTTAAAAAAAAACTATAGAACACGCTTTAGTCATCCAAACTGAACGTGTATGCAAAATTTCAGCTCAATCGGAAACAAGGAAGTGGGTCAAATTTAATTTCCTAGACTTTCTTACATAGTTAGTTATAGGTGAAGATAATAAAAGCGTGATAATTAACTTTTTTCAAAATTAAAACGGACTTCAAAATACAAAAAAACCCATGTTTATGTATTGTCCATGACACTCAAAATAAAATAAACTTTAAAAATACTAAAATCTGACTTCAAAATTCTAAAAAGTATAATATAATTTTCTTAAAAAACTTACCATTGGCTGCACTGTGTGTTTCGCTTCCTTCGTCTAATGTTGCTGTGTCTAATACTTCTAAAGGTGCTTGTACATCCTGTGCTAGTTCCAATACTTCGTCGTCGAACTCTTCTTCCAAATACTCGGCTTCAAGATCTAAGGAAAACATTAATAATATAAAATCCTACTTTATTAGCGGAGATTATTCATAAGGGTTTATTGTACTCATCATTATGACCAACTTCTACTATAACACCAAATATGAAATAGCGAAAATAAAATCTGCCTTTCCATACATTATTACACCGGTGTTGGTGACCAGAATGGTGACCATTGATATCGTAAACGGCTTCAATAATGATTTATTTGTTACTGTTCTAGGCTTATCATATTTCTATGGTTTGTAACAACTCTAGGACACTAGATAATTCTCTATGGTCGAACACTACGATCGCCAATATTCAACTTAGATCCTGCCAACGCAATTTGTATATTAAAGCGTTAATTATCATATAAATAAATAAATCCAGCCCATTACTGTCCCACTGCTGGGCACGGGCCTCTTCTCAGAATGAGAAGGTTTAGGCCTTAATCCACCACGCTGGCCTAGTGCGGGTTGGCGGACTACACACACCATCGAGAACTTTATGAGGCCCTCTCAGGTGTGCAGGTTTCCTCACGGTGTTTTTCCTTCACCGTTATCGCAAGTGATAATTAAATTCTAATCCGCACATGAATCCGAAAAGTCAGAGGTGCGGGCCGGGTTTGAACTCAGACCCTCCTGCACGGCAGGCAAGCGTTCAACCGCTAGGCTATCACTGCTTCTCTCTTCTTCTCTTTCTTTTTTTCTTGCTTCTCTTTTTCTTTGTTTCTTAATTATCATATACAGGATATTTTTTAAATAACGCGGATAATTTGCGGAGTGATTCAGTGTCTGTTTCTAAATGCAACCGCAGTATAAATTGTGATGCACTTAAAAATAAAACGAAAATATGACTTAGTATGGGGATCACGCATAGCGCAAGCCATACAAAATAAAAATTTAATTTTGTTTTGGAGTGAATTTTAGTTCTGCGGTTGCATTTGGAAACGGACACTGAATTAATCTGTAAAATATGTGCACTACAAAAAAAAATATCCTGTATGTAAGTGTCCGGTGATATTACTCGAAGTATTGTCTTGAACCAGTTGTTTTGTTCAAGCAAACAAACTAATGCGCGGCGCAGACGACGGACTTTTTGTCCGGAAAATTACAGGTGACAAGAAATTTTACAACAAAAAAATTGCCGCAGACAAGAATATACGGGATGGACTCAACGTACACGACAGTTTGTTTGTAGTTGTCGTTAAAACTCTAGTGTCCTCACTTGCAACACCTACCAACGACAATCATTCTAGTCCGCGGTAGTTTGCCGGACAAAAAGTCCGTCGTCTGCGCCGCGCCTTACGCTTAACAACTCAAGAATAAATAACTCAAAGTTGATCACTTTGAAGTTGTACATTCATAATATTAGCTACATACCTGAATAATTGTGTGAATTATCGTCATCATTTATATTTGAAGCTTCTTCTCCGTCGGGAAGTTCGTCTTTTATGTCTAAAGGATCTTCAGTTGGCTCAGAAGAGGTCCCACTACAAATATTTATTCATTTATTTATTGGATAACCAACAAAAGATACACAATAGGATATTTGACAGTAATTTTTTTTAAAACATAAGGTAGTTTAATTAATTCTTTTCACTTTTTTTTTTTATAAAACGTTGTCCCTGACTAGGATTTCTCCTGTATCGAGGGTACAGTTTACAAACATACATGTCACATGCACACACACCCAGACCCGAAACAACTATCAGTAGATCATACAAATATTTCTTCCGTGCGGGGATCGAACCCGCGACACGGCAAGAAAACGCTTTTGTCACCCAAACTAAACGTGTATGCAAAATTTCAGCTCAAGCGGAAACCGGGAAGTGGGTCAAATTTAACTTCCAAGATTTGATTACATACATACATATACTTACATAGTCACATTAGTTAGTTACAGGTGAAGCTAATAAAAGAGTTTTAAAAAGAGCCGTAACTTTTGAACGGCTGAACAGATTTTCATGACACATAGATAAGATGATACCCAATTAAACTAGTTTTCGATTAAAAAAAACTGCATTGAAATTGGTCCATTCGTTTTGGAGCTACAATGCCACAGACAGATACACCAATACACGGATACACACTACAAACTTATAACGGCCTTCTTTATTGTCGGGGGTTGAAAATACTATTAAAGTTACCTGAGAATGCTCTCCGTGATTTTTTTCAAATTCGGTGTATTTGAAGATAACTTGAATATAGTAGTTCTGATCGGTGTACTGGCTTCATCTGACTTCTTTACAAGGTTCCCGTCGATTTGCGTACAACTTGTTCCACCTGCGAGCTTCCGGATACTTGATACTCGCTTTGTTGCTGCCGAACTTGCAGAATTTTTCGGGTCCTGAAATAACAGTATAAAGAAATAGTTAAATTTATGCGAAAAGAAAAAAAAAGTGCCTGAACAGAGCGCTTACCATGAGCTCTTATAGCAGGGCAGAAATTAAACTGCCCAGAAATCTCCAGTATAAGCAGACCTCCCATTGTACGAAAAGCCTATACAGTGCGAGGTCAGCTCGTACTGGAAATATCTGGGCAGTTCAATTGTTTCTCTGCTATAGCAGTTCGTAGTAACCCCCAGGAATCGAGACTTCTGCCATATGCAAGGGTATCACAATACACGCTCGGAATCGATTCAATTTTGACAGTTCAAGCAATAACATAACCATCAAAAACACCCGACTCCAACTAGAAAAAGAGCTGCAACTTTGGAACGGCTGAATTCATGAAACATAGCTAAGATGATTCCCGATTAAACTAGCTTTAAATTAAAAAAAACTGTAGTGAAATCGGTCCATCTGTTTTGGAGCTACGATGCCACAGACTGACCCACAGATGCACACTACAAACTTAAAACAACCCTCTTTTGTCGGGTGTTAGAAAGAGAAAGAAAATACAGCAGTGTGTGGCTGGGCTGGCTGGTAACAAAACATTATGGCTGCCAGCTAGTTACTATTATATAGTAATCTGAAGGCGGCGGCTTTAGGAAAAAATGGGGTGCACTAAAATTGGTATCATATTCATTCATAGTGTTCGCTATATTCAATTTCCTATGGCGTCATATAGCTTAGAACACTCTCTGGACCAGGACGAATCCAAGGATATCTCATTGGTTTAAATCGGTTCAGTGGTTTAGGCTGTATGAGGTAAATCAAACTTACATACATGCATATAAAAAGCGAGATTCAGGAAAAAATTAAAACAGGATTTACAATAAAATGTTTAATCAATTTTCACAAATAAGTAGTTTATTCATTTCTATGTAACATTAATTTGATGAGACACTATCATTTTGCTTCTTTTTAAGGGTTTCATACCCAAAGGGTAAAACGGGACCCTATTACTAAGGCTGGGTTCACACGGCATTGTCCTGCACGTTTTCTTTGTATTCGTTTTTTTAACGTACAATCACCCGGGTGTTCATACGGTAAATTTTCATTCGTGTAAAAATCGAATAGCAGCAGTCTTCACACAGTTGTCACAGTTGAGTAGACGTCTGTGATGAATCCACGCTTGGTTGTACTTTTATATTGGTATAATCGAAGGCGGCAAAGATTTCGTCGCCGTCAGAGCATGTTTTGGGTACATCCTATTTAATGAAGAATCAGGGCGTACTAAACTATTTGAGAAGTTTTAAGATAAACTTAGAAACGATGAAAAGAAGTTTTTTAATTACTTTCGGATGTCTATTGAAAGTTTTGAAAACTTATTAAATCAACTGGAAAATTCAAGCCTTATCACCTAATAATTCGTTATCTATAGAAGATTCGTCAACCATTTTGAAACAACAAACACAAATACGCGCGACCTCTCCAAAAGACGCCAAGAGACTAAATGCTTGTTCGGTTGCTATTCGATGAAAAACGTATGAACATCGTGTCGTGTGAACGAGACAGAGCTATACTATGTGCCACTGCAAGCCGAATACGTTAAAGTTCATTCGATTTGCTTGACAAGTCCGTTGAGTATTCGTTTAAACGCATAAACGGTGTACGATTTTTTGCAGTACAAACGACATGTGAATGGTTCTATGTACAATGTATGTGCCACTATTTATTCGTTAAGACGTATACTGCAAAAAAACGTGCAGGACAATGCCGTGTGAACCCAGCTGAGACTCCGCTGTCCGTCTGTCTGTCACCAGGCTGTATCTCATGAAACGTGATAGATAAGACAGTTGAAATTTTCACAAATGATATATTTCTGTTGCGACTATAACAACAAATACTAAAAAACAGAATAAAATAAATATTTAAGGGGGCTCCCATACAACAGACGTATTTTTTTTTGCTTTACCTTCGTGCGCGAGTCCGACTCGCAATTGGCCGGTTTTGTAGTATTACCTATTTACCTGAACATTAAATCTATAATTATAATTATGCTTTTATTTTATCATACTTTTTACCAACGATAATCAGCAATTTGTGTTACGGTCGGGATTATTAACAATGTAAAATAAATTTTCAGTGTTGTAAATATGTATTACTAATAATGTTCTGATGGTTTTAGTAATTAAAAGAGGCTTCATTATTTTTTCTGCTTTTTTAAAATTACATATACCCTGGACACCATGGGACATATAAATTAGTCCACCTCTATATTTCATGTAAGTATATAAAACTATTTATATTTTCTTTGCCAAACAACAGCTTATTAAACTTATTAAAATGAATTATTATTCCAAAAGGCCACAGCTCAGCATAATGTCAGGAGGCAGTGAAACTGGCCACCTGACGCTGGTTTTCCACTGCAACCCACAAGTGACGTAAGCTTGAACCTATAAATAATATGTTATAATCTTAGATTATTAGTAGTACACATCACATACATCTTTTTACATCTTTTTTTTAAATCTTTATTATTGACCTAGCTTCCACCCGCGTGATATCTTTATAAATTATAGCATATGTTACTCACTGATAATGTAGCAATCTGCTAGAGAAAGAATTTTTAAAATTGGTCCAGTAGTTTTTGAGTTTATCCATTACAACAAACATACAAAAAATTAAAGCTTTTCTCTTTAATTAGTGATAGCTGGCGAATACATAAAGTGGCTGTGTATTAGCTTTAGTCTAAATACATATCTAGATGCAACCATACTTTGAGGTTTAGCTAAAACATATGTACTTACAAAATTGAAAATTGTGGGAACTGCATTGTCATGTAACCTCACTACATCAAGAGTTCTATTAAAGTTGCTCTCCTCAAAATGTAGTGAGCATACAAACAAATGTTTGTGTTGCCGATTTATATTTCCTATGCCAATATTATCTAACCATTTTTGTCTAGTTATTTCCTTCCTAGGCAGTCTGAAAACAGAAAGTATATTTTTATTGCTTGATTATTTTTATTCCTAGTTGCATTCAACATACGCTCTATAGCAGACAGCAGTCGGTTCAAGACAAACAATTAAAAAAAAGCTAAATTCAAACAAAACTGGACGAAGATTGCTATATTTCAAATTTTCACTTTATATGATTTGGGAATGAACATAACGAATAACTTATTACGATTTACGACATAGGTAACTCATGAAAACAAATACTAACCTATGAATTGAGAATTTAGGATGATTTTTAATTGCACCAGATCTGCACTGCAAAATACTACACTTAGGCATGTCGAATTACAAGCTCCTAACATTAAAACAGTTTATTTCAGCAATAATTCTTTCTTTTAGCTCGAAAATCGCTCACTTTACACACGATCACTTCGTTTTTTTTTTTTGGATGAATGTCATCTGTCTGCAGTGTTACCAACTCTCAAAGTTATTTATCCCCAAAACTAAAGTTAAAAACCCCCAAACAAAAAAAAACTCTGTAGAATTAATAAATAAATTGTAATATTATAAAATAATTGAAACATTTTCAAAACATTTAGAGCCAGCTGCGTCACAAGGATTATAATCTTCACAGTAAAAGTCAAGAGTAAAAAAAACCCCAAAAATACCCCTAAACAAATCAAACCCCTAAAAAAATCCCATCACACTTATTTACCCCCTAAATTTGGGGGAAAACCCCTAAGTTGGGAACCCTGTCTGTCTGCACTTCTGCAGTGTTACCAACTCTCAAAAAGATTTATCCCCAAAACTAAAGTTAAAAACCCCTAAAATCCTCCAAATAAAAAAAATCTCTGGAGAATAAATAAATAAATTGTAATAATATAAAATAATTGAAACATTTTCAAAAGGTTTACAGCCAGCTGCGTCACAATCATTACAAACTTCACAGTATAAGTCAAGAGTAAAAAACCCCTAAAAATACCCCTAAACAAATCAAACCCCTAAAAAAATCCCATCACACTTGTTTACCCCCTAAATTTGGGGGGAAAACCCCTAAATTGGGAACCCTGTCTGTCTGTACGTAGTTTTTTTTTTTTGTTTCTTTCGTCCCTCTTTAGGACATGTAAGGGGAACTGAGCCCATACAGCCAATAGCCATAGACATTTGCCAAGAAACATGATTTTTTGTTAATAAAAAAGTCAGGGAAACGATACTCACTATTTAAAATAAATTGAAATATTGTAATCAGTAAATTACTTTCATTTTTAACTTTATTATACACACGTAACACATAAGAGAGTTCTTCATTGAGACCAAAGACATTAAAGGTTTAATCTCTTTGATTGAGACAAACAATATATACTCTCTAACGAAAGAAGAACGAAAACTGGAAAACTTCATACAAATAAATTGTTATATTGCTTACACGTTACACGAGAACACACTAGCGCTCCAGATTACACCATAGGAAACTCGTGAAGCGCGGGAATTTTGAACAGACCGAATTTATTTTTAGGTTCCTATACACTACAACGAAATCTCATATTGCAGGTTGGGAACAATTATGCCTTAGATTATTGATAAGCTGCCGCAGCGGATACCGATCAATAATTTGAGGATTATTGATCGGTATCACATAATAATGTTAGTAAGAGATCTATGTTTATAATAGTTTTTGTCTGTGCTTATTGGTTGAAAATTGCAAAATGAAAATTCGCGGTAACCAATATTCAAAGAAAACAAAATTTTGAACATTTTTTAATATATTTATTTTTCTTTTCATTTCTTATTTGGAGGCGTCTTCTATAACCTCACGGTTTTTTAACACACCATAGCGTTTCAGGCATTTAGTAATTGTGCTAAATAGAATTTTCTTAATTATAATGTGCCTCACACCTCATTAGCCAATATGTATTAATATTTTCATAAGCTTAAAATAAAAGATTAATGTTTTCATTGTGGGAATTAAGTAATTATTAATTATATTTGCAGCACTCTACAATTTCACAGAAACTGTATGGACGTTTCGATCATTACATTCCCCAAATGATGTATATGAATGACTTATTATATCTCTAGTGTTCTATTCTACAAGAATAATATGTTTGCAAGTTGTGCAATCTACAATTATAAGCATATTATAATGCTTGCGTTCCAGTAGAACACTGAAATAATATATCACTCTACACTTATAAATCACAACTGTTGACTTTGTGTGCTGAAACGTAGCATACAAATTAATTCCCGCACCTTACAATAAACATGGATGTATTTCAAATTTGACCTATGTATTATGTTGCCGTTGTTTATTATACCTCAATAAAATAAAATACTCACTTCAGTTTCTTGTGGTTTTCTGAGTGGATTACACTGCTCATCTTGCAACTGAGCCAATATAGCTCGAGCTTCGGTAGGAATAGCAAACTTATTTAATCTTTTTCTGTCACTGCTGGTAAATGATGAATCATCAAAATGATTACCACATAGCATCTTATGCTGTGCATACAACTTTTGCAATGATTCGTTGGAGGTCCAATCATCATTAGGAAAACAAAATTTGGCCCAAACTTTAGCCCTGAAAAAAATAATTAAATAGGCACTATTTATTGAAATAAATGTAATATTACTTAATAAGAAGCTTATTTACCGTCGGCACTTTTATTTAGTGCTATTCTTTGTTGTCCACGGGACCAAGGTGTCCGTTGTAAATTATGCCGTTTAGAATAGCTTAGATCAAGAAATTCTGGTATGATCAAACAGAAACTAGTGTAAATATGCTTTGATTAAAATTTACTTACTTCAGAGATCCATGCATGGACGGGAGAGGAAACCTATGGAAGGTCAAAGAAGAATCTTCCCTTGGGGTTATGCCGCATTTTGCACATTTCACACTTCCCTTTCCTGCCATGATGGTCAGCGGATGACAATGGTCACTGGCAATATGTAATAACTATTCAATATGCAATAAAAGCAAATAGCAATGTAGAACAGACAACCGACAGAAAAGTGATTTTGACAGAATCTAATGTCATATTCCTAACTGTACTTAAATAAGAAATGTTGCCATTCTGTCAAAAGAAAAATCACCATCCACCTTTATTTGGTTCTTAATATTTTTTCTTCTAGTCAGCATTTTAAGAGAAAATATAATTTTTAAGTGTTTTTAATTATTGTTTTGCTATATTGTAATAAATATTAAACTAATTACAGTTCACATCTTTAATCTGCTGCTACTGAAGTGGTGGGTATCTATTTATTAGGGCATATGACAACACTGATCTTGATTTCACTTTCTTTTGTAGAGCGTTATCTCATTTTTGCAAATCATGCCATTGTTGACATTGGCGCCTTAGAAAGCTGACCCCTCAGAGTAAGTAGTAATTGGGCTAATCAACTTTTCTTTGTACATCGGAAGGCTTAATTCTAACAAAATAATACAAATGATATAAAACAAGTAAAAATACAAGTTCTATATCGTGAGATAATAAACTTCGAGCTACCTTGTAAAAAAACAGGACCAATCATGAAGTTGGGGCTCCTACCTTCATGATCGGTATTTTTTTATAAGGTAGCTCGAAGTTTATTCTCTCACGATCGTATTGAAGTTTATTACCAGAGTCGATGTTCATTACCATTTAAGTTAAGCGGTAGACCCGATAGTTAATACGTATGTTGAGAACATCACTACGCCCGGGGCGACCGCGAGCGGAACAGCGGGGCGCGCGGCGCTGTGAATCTGAATATAAGCACGAGATCACCAGCCAGCATGTAGCCCCGCCTGTGTTGCCATGTGCACCGTAATTACGGTAAATGCACGGTACTCAGCACATATCTATCACCTACCGTCGAAACATAACAACAGCGACAAACGGTCACCTAAATCGTTTTATTTCTATTTTTAGTAATCTTATACCACCACCTATAATATTAACCTCATTTATGTCTACAATACAGGATATTTTTTTATGTAGTGCGCGTAATTTGTAGTCAGTCTCTGTTCCTAAACGCAACCGCAGTATTGGGATACACTTTAAAACAAAACGAAAATTCAACTTAGTATGGGGAACACGCATAATAATCACTGCTAATTTTGCGCACTATATCTATATAAAATTATCCTGTATATCAAAGATTTCCGCCAAGAAAAGGTAAGGAAGATAAAAGACAAAAAAACTAACATTGTACAAATTTTTCGCAACATCCACTCTTCTTGGCTTGGGTGTATGATTCGTTGTTTCTGTCAACACATCAGTTTTATTCAATTCCTTGAATTTCGCCACCTCTTCAGTTGTTGATGTTGAATCTGTAATAGAAAAATAAAAAATCTATCTTATCTAATTCATGTACCTGGATATTATCCTATGTGTTAATCCAGGACATGTGATCAGAAGTCCGCGCGCGAGATCCGAGGAATCCAGGGTTGAGGAAGCGGGCACTTTGAGCTATGCCCGACCTTCGCTCATACCCCGCACCATCAGCGGGTCTACCGCGTAACTAAAATTGTAATGAACATCGACACTGGTATTAAACTTCAATACGATCGTGAGAGCCTAAACTTTGAGCCAACGTGTATTTTTGTTACCGATCATGAAGATAGGAGTCCCAACTTTATGATAGGCAATTTTTTACAAGTTAGCTCAAAGTTTAAGCTCTCACGATCGTATTGAAGTCTAATACCAGTGTCGATGTTCATTACAATTTTAGTTAAGCGGTAGACTCGCAGTACCCCGAGACACTGGTACAGGGAGAGTGCGGGGTATGAGCGACGGTCGAACGGATTTCATCGACATCCGTTCAGCTGGTTATGCGTAATTGAGTAAAAAACATCTAGGAATAGTAAGATATTGATATACAGCGTGAAATAAATAAGACCAGCCATATTTTATGATGTGATCAAGTATCAGGTCCATGAAACTGAACAACTTTCCCCTAGGAACATAGGTAGGTCGAAATCACAAAATTGAAAATAGACTGTGGTTCAGTTATTACGTCGGACGACGCTCGACGACCCATCGATCGTCCGGGTGATCACACAAAACCGTTATTTCAGCAGACGTCGTAGGGCGATCGCACCGGTCACCCCGTTAAATAGTAGGGTGAAAGTCACACTGCTGTCAATCGACCAATGACTAGTCATAGGATCAGACAGATATCGTGAGATTGTTCGATTGGTCACTCGTTTAACGCAACTGAGGGATGCCCGAAGCCGTTTAATTATTCCCGATAAGCGAGGGACATTCGCAAAAGTGACTTAGCCCTCAGGCTCTATCTCATGAACCGTGATAGTTAGACTGTTGAAATTTTCACAGATGATGTATTTCTGTTGCTGCTATAACAACAAATACAAAAAAAACAGAATAAAATAAATATTTAAGGGGGTTCCCATACAACAAACGTGTTTTTGTTTTTGTTTTTATAGATAATGGTACGGAACCCTTCATGCGCGAGTCCGACTCGCACTTGGTCGGTTTATTATTTTTTATTATTAAAGCATATTATCAACCGCAACGCCATCTAATTTTTCGATAGGGGACCTAATAGTATAGGTATGATGATAATTCTCAGAGACTGCTGACATTCAGAGACGACAGAAACGAGTCTAAGCGTGAACTTACGCTTCCATCTGTCAAAATTTGTTCGTAAGTTTGACAGATGGAAGCATAAGTTCACGCTTAGACTCGTTTCTGCAATCTCTGAATGTCAGCCTTAGAGACTGACATAACCACTGCTTCACCAAGTGATTGTCCTTCCAGATATAGGATACTATTTAAAAAAAATCTATATGTATTACATGCTTCAACAAAATAAATGCACTGATGATTATTATAGTTTAACGATAGTATTACCTGGGATATGCAATACTGGAATCGCTAATTTACTCAGTCTATTCGATGGATACTTGTGAATATCTTCAAAATGTCTATGACAGACACGTTTGTTCTCATAGACAGTAAGATGATCCAATATAGATATTGCACCACCAATGTTCAAAATCCACTTTTTAAATTTCTCTGCCTGTGTCTCTGGATTCGGGAAATGGTGGAGAGACACACCTGACAAAATGGAACAATTTGTTAGATGTATATAGGTACATAAATAAACAATTAAGCTGCTCTCGTTAGAGAGTAGGTAGTATATTCCTTGACCTGGCAGATTGGAAGAGAAGGAAATTTATATATAAGTAACTAAATTACCAAGGAGACCTTTCTCAAATAAAGTATTTATATTTTTTTTTCAATTTATAGCATTGTAGATTGTAGTAATTACATAGATAGATAAAAATAACTGTTTTGGCCTCCTTCTACACAGTAAATATAATATATTTAATATACTCTACGGCTATTACAATAGAGATACCTATGTAAAACATAGTGAAGAATAGTGTAACCCTACAGGTTTGGTGAATACAGGTAGAAAAACAAAATTTACATACCATCTTTCCTAACCACAACACACCCAGGTACACAGCAAGAGTTTTGTGACATGGTTGGAGTTCACTGTTCAGAGGGTCCGAACACTAAAGAGTTCCTATGCGCAGTCAGTAGTCCACAGTAACGTCACAAGTTTGATAATATTTTCGGTACGGCGCCCCACGCAGGTTCAGCTCAACGTGCATAGCAGATGCACTTGTGAAACAACGAGACCTTTAATGCAAAAGGAAAATGTGCACATAAGAAAACAAAATTGTGCACGTTTTAAATACCAGAATTAATTTCTGCATCTAAAAACCTCATTAAGCACGAATTTAAATACACTGTTATTTTTAATGTTCACTTTACCAATAACTTGTGATAATTATTTTATTTATTGATTTATATTTTATGGAAACTCCCAGCTTAAGAATCATTATATTAATACGTGAAGAGAAAACTTTGTACTCCTTTGCACCTTCAATTTATGCATAGGTATTGCGCGCACGGAGGAGTGTGAAATTTGGCATAGTTAAAGTTTATATGGAGAAGGAGTGCAGAAAGCTAAAAATACGGTCGAATTTCGGCCACTTGGCGACCTATGGCATATTGTGGCATAAGAACGTAAAGATGAAAGTGTTGACGACAGCAGCGACTTATTATTTCATCTGTGCTAATTACCAATACATGTTATGCATACGTAAAAAAAAGTATAAAAATTAAAAGTAAACTGAGAAAGAGTGGCTCTAGCAAATAAATGGCATGTATGGGAGTGCTACCACCTGGTGGTTGGCGGATGAACTAAAGCCATGCATATCTATATACCTTTAGGTACGATATACCTGTACACTGTATACATATCGTAGGTAGATAGATATTCATGGATTAATTATTTAGACTTCCCACTCAACTGAGTTAATTTGTATTTGAATAAGAATTGTTCTTATACAAATTAATCAGTGGAGTGAGAAATCTAATGGATTGTTTCGAGTTCTTCGATGCTTCTCAATAACAAAAATTTGGTATTATTATCTGAGAGAGAATAAGTATTATATTAATTAACTCCAGACAGTCAGAAAAATCATCGGGTTCCAAGTAAAAGAAAATCATATTAACAAAGTTGAACATTTTTTATTAATTATTGAATGAGACACCAGTACACCAGACAAAATATTGAGAGAATAATATGATACACACAATCATAATAAATTATGTTTTACTCACTTATTTTATGTTTATTTATTATTATAGTATTCTTGCGCTGCCTTTTTTAACGGATCATCACATTACAATATTCAATTAGATGAAAAGTAGGTAATAAAATATAATTATGATAATATTAGATTAGAGCACTAAAGGTTCTGTACCACTACACAATATAAACACTATTTATTGGTTTGAGTATTTGTACATTTAATGTTTGATACGGGAATTCAACATTCAGCACTTTTGTCAAAAATTATTTGCAATTAAATCTATCAAAACAAAATAACATAACACAATACATTTTACAATATACATTTATACATCAAACAAGTGACTGGAATAAAGTATACGTAGGTTACATTACCTGCGTTAAATTCCATAAACTGTGTTTGGTTGGGGCTGTTTTCACTTGATGGTAGAAGAGTAATTCTTGAGGTGAATCCCGATGGCCCTGGAATTACTGTTGAATAATCTACGGACAATGGTCCAGATTTGAAAGGGTCAGGTAAGTTTTTTGATTCAACCGCAATGGTAGTTTCTAATGCAGACGTTCCAGGTATGTTGGTTATACCAACTAATGATCCAGACTGTAATGGATCTCTTATACAACAGTAACTGTGATCTGCCTCTACAAATGTAGAAAGTGAGGGCTGCACACCTGTAATATTAGAGCTAATGTTTTTAGCAAAGCCTCAAAGCTAAATAAAATGATATCAATTTCTAATCCCAGAAACTTAGTTACTTCAGTTGCTTTAATATTGGTATCGAAATAACAAATATTAAATGGGGGGTTCTTATTTCAAAATGCATTACTTTAGTCTTATCGATAATAATCATCAAATTCCCCCAAGATGACACTCTGACCATTTTTTGCTAGTCTATAATTGTTACTAAAGATTTAATAATGTCAGATTTTAAATTAATTGTATTGTCATTAGTAAATAAAATGGTACTATTGTCAGCAACTTAGTCATGATTTGTTACCAAAGGCATGTCATTAATATAGATAAGCTATTAGGTAATTATTTTAAAATAATAGTTTATATGATAGATGTTGTCTACTCACTACTAGTTCAATTTGAATTAAAACTTTAAGAAAATTATTAGAACAAAAAATAATAATTTATTAATAACTTCATTATCACATGATATCTATAAAAAAATATTACACTTACGATTCAAACGAGCCATGGGTATTGCTGACCAAATAAGACAACCATTTGTTGTCTTACAAGTGGATTCAAAGTGGTGATCGCATATTCTTTTGTTCGAATATATCTTCTTTCTATCATGTTCTGTAAGCGTGTCGCCAACAGCCGATATCCAGGCAGCGAACAAATCAGGACGTTTTTCGGGATTTGGAAAGCGATGAACGGGTACACTGGTTTCAGCTAAAACGAGAATTAATTCACTTCACTTCACTATTTTAATTTAATGGCTCCATCATGAAATTGAGAATTAATTCAATTTTTAGTTAAAACGTCGATTTGTAAATGTAATTGTTTTACAATTTACAATATAGTTAATAAATGGGTAACCAGCACTTACACAAGAAATCACAGCCGAAAATGCAATATTTTTTCCGGACTCCACTCATGATTGCAAAAAACTAAGAATGTTCATGTTATAACTAAGTAACAAAATTTAACAAAAACGATAGAAAATAACTAACAAAAATAACGAGTCTAAGCAAAATCAATTATTATTTGAGAAAACCACGAAAAGCATCAACATCCGAAAGCCAGAGTTGACAAGAATGACATTTATGACAGCACGATGACAGAACAAGATGGCTACCAAGTTGTATTTTGTCAACCAGTTTCCAGATGTCGCTGGCGGTACAGAAAAACGCTGTTCATTGATATTGTTCAAGATAATTATCCCTGCTCTCTGAGCAAGCCATGTGTGGACGGTAATCGAACATATTCGGTATATTCGCAATCCTTTGATATTTTAAGTGACAAAAAACCGACAACCGGAGGAATACGAGTTTTCGTGTATTTGCGTATTCGACTTATTCGTGAAAAATAGGCGAATAGAGTGACTTCACACCGTCGTATTTGGGCAAATACAAAGAGATTAAACCTACCTATAATTTAATGGCTACGTTCAGTAATTCAGTTTTCGGTGCGAAAGTCACTCGGGCGAATGTCGCTCGCTCATCGGGAATAATTGAACGATCCACAACTGCGTTACGCGAGTGACCAATCCGGACCAATCGAACGATCTCAAATTATCTGCTGCTGTATCCTATGACTACAGTCATTGGTCGGTTGTTAGCAGTGCGACCGAGTGCGACTTTCACCCTCCTATTTCACGGAGTGACCAGCAGGGCTATTGCGTATCTCCATTGACAGCTTATAGTGATGATCACTAGGCAAAGTGTTGAACGATGAACTGTCAAACTACTAATTTCGTAATGGCTAACTTCAGTGACTAACTAGGATGACGTCATGAGCACCGAATCTCGTTGATAGACACCGTAAATTATTTTGACAGTTGTTTGGTATTTTGTAAGCTAAGTGTACATCAAATTGATAGTCAGTGACTTTGTCTGAAAGACACTACTAATGAGCAGTGTTTTATAAAACTTTAATGATGATCACTATACAGTATAGTATGAAAACACATCAATAACAATAAGCAACCTTTGATTAATGATTTTAAATGTATGTTAATGTGTTTATAAGTTCTTTTTCGGGTCTGATTGTAGCAAAGGGTGTGAAAGGTAGCTTTTTTCACGAAAATTAAAATTCTCGTATGGTGCTGATTTCATTTCTATCACATAGATCGACCAAAAATGACTCGAAAACCTCTGGATACTTTTTATCTACGATCAACGGTTCATCAAAAAAACGGCCCCGAATGGGCGTCATCTATGTAGGCGAAAAAATTTACTTAGATCTAATAAATGGTCGCTGTTTGGTCACAAGAAAATCTACACGAATATCCATAAAATAATTAAATAAACTAATAAAAATATTCTATTAATGAGTTTGAATATTTAACAAGTTTAGTGCCAATCAAATAAAAATTACAACATTTAAGTGACTAACGCGTACATAAACCACACAAAATAAAAAGTCTTAAAATCTTTCCAAATTAATACTCTAATGGTATTATTTAACTTAGCCGCCTAATGTTTATACAAACTAGTGGTGTCAAGTGGAGTGCCGAAAGGCACCGTAAATAGTTTACCATTCACTGAGATACGCGATACCAATGTTATGATAATCTCGGTTGACATCAAAGTTCGGTGTACAACTGAGCCTAGTTGGTCACTTGAAATGTCAAAGATAGCCAATAGCCCTGCAGAGCGATCGTCCGACGACGCTCGCTCAAATAACTGAACGGTTTAGTGTGATCGCCCGCGTCGTCGGGCGTAATAACTGAACACACCCATTGTCTTTGGGCAAATATGACGAACACGCGAACACGATATGCGATGTGAAGCACCAGCATTTAGCACGGTTTTTACAGATTTATAAATAAATTCAAAATATGATTCATCTAAAGCGGCCTTTTAAGATGAATAGGCCAGTTGGTGGCCAAATCCGACGGATCACTTGCAGAACAATTAGGTTCTTGCACCTATTATTTTCTTCTACACGGCTAGTATTTTACATAAATCTTAGGATTCATTACGTACTCATAATCTTAGGATTTGCTTTTGTTGTTTATAACCTAGGCAAGTACCTGTGTAAAGTACCTATGTCTAAGATGACACTGATACACTGATAAATATTTTTGCGGCTTATTACGTATAGATTCATAGGTAGGTACATAAATGTAAGTATAGAAGTTTTATAGATTAAAAAATTGTAATTATTATAAGATTAAGATAAGAAATTATAATTATTTTTGTTAGTTATCTTACTTACCGGTGATTTTACACCCAAATACGCAACGTTATGGCATGGTAGACAAGACAAATATACACACAAAAACACAAAAGTAGGTACCTATCCTTTCTTTCGTAAGTCACTATGAAAAGCGGTGTTTGGATTTTCACAAAATTGTGAACCGGAGAGTATAAAACGAAAACGGTTGTTGTGAACGGAGGAGTAATCTCAACTTAACGTCGGAAATAAAGACACTAACCTAAAACCAATAAATACAAGGATACAAAACACAAACATGCATAGCACCTGCACAAGTTGCCGCAACTTCACGATAGATTATTAAGTATATGGTACTTAGGTAATTAAAGAACTAAAAGCGGCGGGTTCTTCGCCTGACAATATCATAATACTGGGGATAGAGAATAGACACAGACTACTTTATGGGCCGTATTAATAAAACAAACTCAGTTTTGAGTAGGCTCTTATGTAACCACATAAGATGCTGGAACTATATAGTCCAGCATCTTATGTGGTTACTTAAGAGCCTACTCAGAACAGATTGGTTAATTAATACGGGCCTTAGAGATACTACGTATCAGACGGTCATGTGTCATACATCGGCAATATACCGTTGCAAACACAGCTTTTGGCATGTTTTTTTAGTATCAAGTGTATCGCTTTGGCGGGAAATTTGAAAAAATATGTATTTTGATATAGGTACTCCCTTTCTCCATTCCATAAAATCATGTTTATCAGAATTACCGCTAAACTCAAGTTGTAATTGTAATGCTTATAGGACTGAGAATAATTATGGATACTTTCACTATTACTACATAAGATACAGCGTTAATATACAGCATTACTTAAAATACAGTGATCAAGTACCACCTCTTTGTGAGTTTCACGAAATTGAACGAATATTCACTCATTTTTTGTTTAATTTTTTACAAATATTGTCTTCATATGCATATTGGTTTAAATATTCGTTCGACACCTTTGAAATAATCCCAAATTTCCTCACGGCATGTTCGGTTGGATAATTTAATTTTCTCTGCTTTATACAATTGTATTCACATGCATTTATCCACTCGTGAATATTGGTATCTTCATCTGAAGTTACTAAATTTTCTTTACATTTTGTACATTTTATTTTTTGCAATATTTGGGAAATATTGGGTATTAATGAGAGCTAAAATGAAACTATTGAACACATGCAGTAAGTAAATAGACAGCACATATGTCTCTGTAAATTCAGCACGCAGCATCTTAGCACTCGGACATCATTTAATGATAATGACAATTATCTTTTTGACTTGTATATCTTGGTACACTGATTGATTAATTATTGATAAGGAATGTATATGAGTGTAGTATATAGTTATACTTCCAATAGTTAAAAACAACAGATTTTCTATTGTATACTTTACACTGCTTGATAGGTTAGTTTCAAACATACATGCCTGAATTTGATATTCCAACACAATCTGAAGATGCGGAATAATCATGGTCTGAGCGTAGCGGCCTCCAATATGAATGATCACCGCTGTATGATGGCAGTTGATTTTGATCTGAAGATTAAAAATATAGGTATATGTTTTAATACATTATTTTACTTAACGTTATAATAAAATAGACTGAATAGATGTTACTTTATAACTTAAGAAGGTACCTAATTATGTTCTTACCTGATTGATTTGATGGGTTTCCAGATAAAATTTCTGAGTCAGTAAACAAAGCAGGATAAGCACCATATCGTAGATAATTACTAGTTGTAATAAACCTTTTTTCAAAGTGTTTATGACATACAAATACTTTGTTAATTAAACTGTCCATCCTATCAAGCTCTTCATAGTTTATACACCGTAACCACTGATCCCGAAATTCCTTTCTCAAAGGAAATCTATGTAATTTAACGTCCTGTCGTTGGCTATCACATTTAGGAACACAACACTTGCGAAACATTGTTTCACGGTAGTTGTACACGAAATTACTGAATATGCGGAATAAAAATGTGCGGAAATTAATCGACGCAAACACTTCACATCAACACGAACAGTAATGGCAGAGTCGAAAGCTCTGTTTGCACCACAGATAATGTACATGTTCGTACGGTTATGATTTTTGTTTGGAACATTGCCGGGCGTGAGTATAGCATAGAAATAATATGTACATAGACATATTATTAGTCTATTGTACTATTTCTATGGAGTATAGACATTAGACTGGCACCCAGGGTTGCCAACCATAGAACTTTTCCTCGTACATATACTTAATACCTATTGAGATTTAGTTGGATTTTTATAATAAAAATATTGTTTCTTTATCAAATAATATAATGTGAACTAAAATATTTGCACACCAGTCATCTGGTAGAGTATGACGGAACTTATGCTAACAGTGACAACTTATTAGGTAGGTATACTTACTCATATTCCAGCAAATAAATAATTCTTATTCTTATAATAAAAAAATCTCGTACTTTGGCTTTCCAATGCCAACCTCGTACATTCATCAAGCATATAAAATTAAAAATTATATAAAACAAAAAATAAGACAAAATAAACGAGTGAGAATTCTTAAAAAGGTTCTTTTTTTTTATTGCTATATTCCTTTGAGTATCAAAGCTATATTCACGCTCATCATATTAAATTATTGATTGAGGTTACATGCACATTTAGAAATAATTTCACCACGAGTCAAATAGGTGAGATGTGACAAATAGGTGATAATTTATTAGTATTACACAAGTACATAAGGCAGTTTGGAGTGAATTAATGACTGATAAACTAAGACCGGCCAGTGGCGAATGTATCTACTTTTCATTTAGTAGGTACACCCAATATGGCCAAAGTGTAAAACCCATTTTAGCTATAAGATGTTGTAATAAAAATTCCTACATAAAAATCTCGTACGAAATTGTACGAGGAACCTCGTACGAATGGCAACCCTGCTGGCAGCTCTCAGTTTGTTCATTTCTTTAGCGTTGAGCGACATCTAAACGCCAAGCAGAGAATTAGACGAAATATACAGCTGGTAGATTTAATCCATCAGTGAGTGATTTTTGATTACGTTCATACAAAGGTCATAGAAAATTTTCTTAATTTCTCGTAATCGTACTTACCGAATGTTCTTAAATTCGGTAAGTACGATTTCGTCGGTTGTTTGGAGGAAACACATTCCTGTTAGAAAATAAAGTCTATTGAGCCCCATTTTTTTTTTTTAGGAATTTTTAATTTCCTCTCCGTCTGTTCTTTTTTCATAAAACTAATATTATTTGATATCTTTAAAATACACCTAAAGTTTCCTAAAACCAGAACTCTGTAAGTAGAGCAGAAAGGGTAGCCACTTTTAATGCCCCAAAATTTTGCGGCATGCTGTAAATGAATAGATAGGTCCCGCGTGATAATTTTATAAATTATAGCCTATGTTCTTAGAGTATTCATATGTCTAGAGACCTTGTTCGATACTTGAAAATGAATGTAATACAACTGCATTAAAGTTAATGTACTACCTATATCGCCTGTCAGTACGTTTTGATGCAAGCTCGTGAAAACATGTAATTCGCTCCCGATTGATATTTAATTAATATCGTTTTATGCATCCAAAAATTGTAAAAATTATGCTTATAATAAAGAAAAAGTGAAAATGATTACTTTCCATGTGTAATTATAGCGATTTCTTTACTTTATATCACTTATATAATTTTTACAATTTAATATTTTTGTTGATCGGCCATGACGCCATGTTCTGTAAGTGTTGCCATAAAATGAAATTAAATATCCCATATAACACGTAGGAATAGGTACGCGTTGTCATATTTAAACTGAAAACTTGTTATGAAATAAAATTTCAAAACGACAGCTATACAGGGTGGCGCAAAATTTTGGGTTATTAAAAGTGGCTACCTTATCTGTTATACCTACTTACCCCCGATTTCTGAAAGGCTGGTCAAATCATGTTAGCTGTTGTGATTGTTTGACCAACGTCAACAATCAATTCAAATGTGATTTAACGTCTGGTTAAATTTGATCAGCCTTTGAGAAACTTGATATGAGAGTTCTGGCACAGGTTGAGGAAAAAAACACGGGTATTGAATAATACGAAGCCGCACTTCATATTTTAGTGATTTCTATGTGACCACGTGACCAAGTTTTTGGAAGCTTGTATCTCCGGCACTATTTGACACAGCCCCATCATGATGGTACTCAAACTTCATGTTTTAGTGATTTCTATGTGACCACGTGACAATAATTTTGGAAGGTTGTATCTCCGGCACTATTTGACACAGCCCCATCATGATGGTACTCAAATTTCATGTTTTAGTGATTTCTATGTGACCACGTGACAAAAATTTTGGAAGCTTGTATCTCCGGCACTATTTGACACAGACCCATCATGATGGTACTCAAACTGCATGTTTTAGTGATTTCTATGTGACCACGTGACTAAATTTTTGGAAGCTTGTATCTCCGGCACTATTTGACACAGCCCCATCATGATGGTACTCAAACTTCATGTTTTAGTGATATCTATTCACATAGACTGTAACCACATAGACCCTTGAGCAAAACTCAGAGTTACTTATATAATTGATTGATAATACATAATTGATAATTCTTCATAATTATTGTTTATAATATTAATGTTGATGACGATGTTGATTGAAAATAAATGAATAAATATTGTTTACTTCTGACAACCCTCCATGCACAAATGCAACATTGTCTAGACGTTGTCAGCATTTACGACGAGATCAAAGCGTCGTCCGACTGTTCTTCCTCTATAAACTATAAAAACTTTAGGTCAATTTTGAAGATATTAAATGCCACATCATATGTTTTTGTAAAAAGGTCAGCGAGGATGTTTACATTTCCCGAATAACTTTAGTGGGGTTCATTCATTCGATTCTATTTCTCAACAGGAATGGTTTTCATTAATGTTAATAACAGAAAACCCTAGCCACCTTTAATGCCCCAAAATTTTGATCCACCCTGTATAATAGTATAGAAAACTGTTGCAATTGCAAGGCGTTTTTTGTTAACCGCATTTTGAATTTTAGAAAAAAATTTGTCACGTGATCATATAGCAGTTCCCACAAATAAAAGGGGAGGCCTTTGCCCAGCAGTGGGATGAGACAGGCTAACAGTAACAGTAATGTAGAGATTTATTTAAATAAATTCTTTTAAATTCCACTTTTAATTTCGATACAAAAATATACATACATATAAATTTTTGCATCCGACTGTACATAAATAATAAAAATAATGTATTACTACCTAATTTATGAACCCTTACGTTTTCCTATTTACAAATAAAAGCTGTACTCTGTTAAAATGTTTTCCCCACATCGTAGGGTAATTCTTTTTCGATGGTATCCCTGTAAGCCACGCCCACATGCGCGCGCATGTCATCACGTGGCTGAATTGGCTTCAAAACAGAAGTACGTTTTGTAAGGCGACACTCCCTCTGGACATATAACCTCTATGCCTATGTTACTCAGTGCATTCTGCTGGTGAAAGAATTTTTGAAAACGGTCCAGTCGTTTTTGAGTTTATCCATTACAAACAAACATACAAAAAATCAAATCTTTTCTCATTATACTAGTAAAAGTAAATAATTCCTTATCCAAATCGGTCAAAATAGCACATTTGATTTTTCGAAAACTGAAATAAAAACATAACCCTTTTTCTGGCGCAGTAGGGTAAAAAGTAGGTTTATTTAGTAGAGATAAAATTAGGTAGGTATATCCATCGATGTCTATAGATATGCTTAGTGAACTCAAAAAGTTAGACGTGTCAGGTACTCCATTTTCAGAAAAATGGAGTACCTGACCTACCTTGATCACCAGTCAAATGCCGTTTACAAACAGAATTATTCATTTGTGTATTGAATTAAAAATATATAATAACAGTAGCTATTCCATTCGTGCATGAATTGCTGTTCTATTATAATTCGAACATTGCTGAATTAAAAATTTGACGTCTTCAAAAAATACGTCTCATTTTTTTAGTTTCCCTTTGTATGACAGAGCGTATCTATAGACATCGATGGGTATATCAATGAATTAATTTATTTTCTTAAAGATTAATTTGTTCTCCAGTTTGCCTTTCTCGATTCCTACACTTTCTTTTATTATAATGTTCTGCCAGTAAGATAATGCGGTCCATTTCGGGATAATATTAATAATAAATATTATAGTTTAAAAAAAACGATAGACCACGCTTTAGTCATCCAAACTGAATGTGTATGCAAAATTTCAGCTCAATCGGAAACCGGGAAGTGGGTCAAATTTAACTTCCAAGATTTTCTTACATAGTTAGTTACAGGTGAAGCTAATAAAAGCTTGTCATTTATAACATTGCTGACTTCTCTGGACCAATTCATTATGAAGAACACAATAATTTTATTTACAAGGTACGTATTTAGTATATTTTTATGTTTTACACATGTAATAAAATTAAAATCGATGTGTAGCATGACTATTAAAATAATTTACCAACATACTGTTCAATTTTATTAATATGTGCATAATTTTTAAGGTTCCGTACCCAAAGGGTTAAACAGTACCCTATTACTAAGGCTCCGCTGACCGTCTATCACCAGACTGTATCTCATGAACTGTGATAGTTAGACAGTTGAAATTTTCACAGTTGATGTATTTCTGTTACGCTATAACAACAAATACTAAAAAACAGAATAAAATAAATATTTAAGGGGGCTCCCATACAACAACAGCGATTTTTTTGCCGTTTTTATAGATAATGGTACGGAACCCTTCGTGCGCGAGTCCGAATCGCACTCTGCCGGTTTTTACATAAATTTCTTAGTGCTTCTGCGTTTGTTATGGACTAACCATCAGGGAAGCAGCTTGGTAGTCTCATTACTTGTTTTATTATTTAAAAAGATGTTTTACTAACCTATAAGATGCAATGTGGGAATAGCAAGAAAACATAATCGGTTTTTGGTGTAATGCCATATTTCAGGAAAATGTTTGTGGCACACTCTCCGATTCTTAAATACAAAATTATCATTCATTCCATCAATGTCACCCCCTATGTTCATGACCCATGACCGGAAACGTTGAAGATCCTTATCCGGATTCGGGAAGCGATGTAATGGAGAACCTGAAAATAATTTTAATTTAATAATTATAATGTTAATGTTAGTATAATTCAGAACAGTGTTGTCTTTTTTTTAAAACAGAGTAAAGAAATGAAACTAAAGAGGCAGAATAAGAACAGATCAACCTCTTCGATCACAGGAGGCGACATTGGACCTCGCACTTTTATAAACACAACTCGGTCAATGTGTCTGCGGCCCACTTGGCCCGGGCGGCGTGTCTAGGCCATGTTCAAACGTATTTTTTGCTAGTTTTAAGTAAGGTTTAAGTAGTGTAGAAACATTTGTAATGAAATATTTATATTTACCATCTGAAAATCTGCTTGAACAGCCAGGCACACAACAAACTAGAAAAGACATCGTTTGCGCCCACTTTCTTAACTATCAGAGTCCTATATCAACTTTTTCACAAGCCACTAAATGCGGAGTTTTCACGCTAGCACGGAGGAGCCGCTGACGGTACTCAACTCGACGATACTAGGGCAATAACTTTGACACACTTAGTTGTATTTTAAGGATTAAAAACTTTTTAAAATGGAAGAGAAAATTAGGTACCTACATCAGTAACGTTTAATGTTTTTGTTAGAAATGTTATTGTTCTGAGGCGATTGGCGTCACCGAGGCAGACTAACGTAACGTCACGATTCACGAATGTCACCGACAGATCCACAGACCTAAAAATTCTAGGCTAGTCAGATGGACAGATGACATATGATAGCACGCCACAGACGTAGTTTACCGTAATCATAGAAATAATATGTAGGGCTCCCCCCTACAACTAGAACAAGCAATAAGCAAAATATCGCAAAGAAAAACAGACCTTATCACAATCACTTAAGAATTGTATTTGAAGTAAAAGGAGACGAGACCCTCTAGAAAGAGCGACCAGGGAGCTATGTGTCTCGTTTTAACAATTGCCAGGATAGAAGTTGGTACATTTTAGTAGATTTGGTACGAAGATTGGAATCGTACACAAAAATTATTATAATAATGAATTTACTATCTTGCTAGATGTACAATGTTTTTTTTAATTTAAATATAAACAAATTTATCATCATAATATTTTTTCGTAATCTTATTATTTAAAAAACTAAACCTCCGTACTTTTATGATAGATTTTATTAGTGTATTATGACAACTTCAAAAAAAGCTCGTGTCATTCAATTTGTGACAGGTTGACGGTACTAAATTAATATTTAATCGTATTTTAATATTTTATTTACAAAAATGGTGAATGTGATGCGTGAAAGGTTGTGGAATTGCAACACATTCTGGCTGTAATAATATCCTTCCACGGGTAACCTTGAATATAATGAAATTTTACAAAATTTGTCTAAGTTGGTGATAGGGTGACAATATTTACATATTACTGTCGGACTTTGGGTTTGTACTAGTGCTACGATTTCACTATATTAATTAAATTAATGACAAATTTTAAAATATAATTATTAATTATAATTAGTTCGCTATTTCGGCATCCTAAAAATTTTGATTACTATAAAATTTGGGAAAAATTCGGTGGCGATGCCAGTCATCATTTTAAGCCAGATGACTTCAATAAGTCATGTTCACGAAAGACATTAACTAATGTACCGACCCGCACCCCTACCGCGTAACTAAAATTGTATGAACATCGATATCGGTATTAAACTTCAATACGATAGTGAGAGCCTAAACTTTGAGCTAACTTGTAAAAAAAATACCTATCATATAGTTGGGACACTTATCTTCATGATCGGTAAAAAAAATACAAGTTAGCTCAAAGTTTAGGCTCTCACGATCGTATTGAAGTTTAATACCGATGTCGATGTTCATACAATTTTAGTTACGCGGTAGACCCGCCGACTGCAATGCCTAATTAATAGCTTCGAAATAATACTGTTTATGTTAACCTGTCTTTTTAGCACGCTTTTATTAGCTTCACCTGTAAGTAACTAACTAACATGTAAGAAAATCTTGGAAGTTAAATTTGACCCACTTCCCGGTTTCCGATTGAGCTGAAATTTTACATACACGTTTAGTTTAGATGACAATGCATGGTTAGCTAAGTTACGTCATTCTAAATCTAATATGGCAGGCTCCCAAAGATGGCGGACTAGTTAATTAATAAGCACTCCCATGATATAGGTATCAAATGAAAGGGTTTGCTGAGAAGAATACGAAAAATCGAAGTCAAGGTCAAAGTCGACGACAAAGTGCAATTCGAAGTCAAAGTCAAAGCCGATGCCGAGGCCGAAGCCAATGCCGAGGCCGAAGCCGAAGCCAAAGTAGAGGCCGAAGCCGAAGGTTTTTATTTCAACTGGGCCTTTGCAGGCACCTTCAGAAGCGTGTTTTTCGTTTTTTTTAAACTATAATTTAAAAGCTTATTGTATAGTTGCGTTAAAAGTTTTTATAATTTCGTTTTTATATTTTTATTTTACTATCCTGTGTCCTTTGTGCAAAAAATAAATTTATTTTCTTTCTTTCTATTACATAGGACCTACTTAATAACGGTATCGGTGGAATGTGGATGTACAATAGTATTACATTTCTGCCTAAACTTTCGGGGAATGCATAGACGTGATTCTATGTATGAGATGTTATTTAAGGCGCGTCAGTGAGGTAACGAATTTGTCGATTTCGCTTCCTCCACCCGCGCAACCCGCGCGACCCCCTGTAATATTACGGAAACCGCTCGGAGCATGTCAACGCGAGCATCGCGCCAGACACTAAAAAGCTATATAATAAATAGAGGTGGCAATGTAAAATATATATTTGTAGATTGTTTCACTTATAGGTCTATATAGTAACAGAGTTACTACTAGAAAATTAATACCAATAACAGTGGTACAATCACTACAATGATGAATGATTTTATAAAAAAGGGAAATAAAAAATGTATGCTTCGTCAACGAGCTTCCGAGCAAAAAATGCCCATTACACTTGCCGAGTTGTTAGATGATTTGGTATTAACTAATTATAACTTGCTCTTTTATTTGAAGGATTGCTTGATTCATTTAATATTCACTCATATAAATATATCACGATAATTAGATATTAATACCTAGCATTAAAAAAAGTAAAAACCGACTTCAAAAAACTAAACAGAGTAAATAATTTTCTTAAATTCTTCAATGCACCTAGCTTGGCAGTGGCAACGACTTCAGAAGCTGATAAGTTTTTTAAGAAAATTATATGTATTATACTTTTTAGTTTTTTGAAGTCGGTTTATACTATTTTTTAACGTTTATTTTATATTTCTATTTTGAGTGGCTTAAACAATTCATAATCATGCGATTACAGAAATCGCAAGTGACATGCTGTTATTCATTCAAGAGTTCCATTGTATATCTCCGAAGTTCTTCATCAAATCTTCAACAAATTTAAATGCCATCTTGAGAGTACCCTTTGAAATAAAATAAAAAATTCAAAATCGGTATGCAATTGGCGGAGTAATAGCGTAACAAACATACAAAAAAAAACATACAGTCTAATTGAGAATTTTCTTTTTTGGAAGTCGATTAAAAATGGGAATAGCAGTGTTGGTGAATAGTAATATATAAAGTATAATCGATAAGTATTAAAATAAAACTAGGTTGGTACATAGTAATTATTATTATATATAGTAAAGGAATAGTATAAAGAAAAACAACAGTAGGACGGCGCCTTTGATCTCGCCGACAACGTCAAGACAGTGTGGCGATAGTGCATGGAGGCTAGGGTTGTTACAAGTAGTGTAGTGGTTTTCTACGCTACGTGCCGCGGGTTTGATACGCGCACGGAACAAATATTAGTCTGGGTGTGTGTGCATGTGAGATAATGTCTGTAAACTCTACCCACGATACAGGAGAAATCCTAGTGAGGGACAATGTTATATTAAAAAAAAAAAAAATTTTAGATCAACATCGTCATCAACATATTATTACTTACTATTTTAAACGTTGATTATGACAAATTATCAATTCATTAATAGAAGGTAGCTCTGAATTTTGGTCACGTAGTCACGTGGTCACGGTTTATATGAATAGACCTCACCAAAACATGAAGTTTGAATACCAACATGATGGGACTGCGTCCCATAGTTTGGGAGATATAAACTTTCAGAGTTTTAGTCACGTGGTCACATAGATCTCACCAAAACATGAAGTTTGAATACCAACATGATGGGACTCCGTCCCATAGTTTAGAGCTTTCAAACATTCGGTCACGTTCACGTGGTCACACACTGAATTTGAATTTATGTTTATAGAAAACATTAAAAAGATGGTCTCTATATTTTTAGACAAAGTAAATTTTAGAAGATGAAACACAATTTGTATTGACTTGACAGATAAAGTGACAGATCAGTAGACTCTATCTATATCAGATTTTACTAAAATAATAATATTTCAAATATCTACTCAAAAAATATCAAAATATGTTTATAGAAGTACATGCCATACTACTGAGGCAAGTTATATAGGTTGCCCCCTCTACACAATATTGTGTCTAGAGAGCAAAATAAATTCTGAATTTATAAATCGAACGCGATAGCCTCGATCGACACGGGTATCACGTCCGAGAGCCAGCGGCAGACTGCCGCCCGTCGCCCGAACACGACCCTTCAGCTGAAAATTGGCACAGATTTACGTTTAAATTCAAGGAAAAATTTAAAAATGACTTTTTTTTAAATGTTAAACGTTGGACTTATAAATAAAATTATTATTTATCTATTGCTGCAAATCAGAAATAAATTAAGCTTCAAGTTCCGAAGAAGATGAAGGTTTAAATTCTGATTTAGGTGTTTTATAATCGCCAATTACTATAGTATAATCTACTTAAAAAAAAAAATTGAAACGTTGGATTTGAAGTAGAGATCTTGAACTTTAAGACTGTATTTTTTATTTATTTGTATATGGTATAATTGCGGAGGAGATGGCGATGTAAAACGGCGTTTTGGTCAGGGTACTGCCTTAATATAGTGTGTATAAACGAAATGTTGCAAGCACCTACCTCCAGTGGCGTGCACAGAAATTTCTTACAGGGTAGGCAAAAACAGCTTAGTTGTTGTATTGTCAAGTTAAATGATTTTTTATGATTGGCCACCTCACTCTAAGACTTAAATTAACTGATATTACACACAATTAATGTAATTATTATAATATTATTCTATACTATTTTTTTAAGGTAGGCAGGCAGGTGTCTCTTTTCTTCACGGAGTGCACCGCTACCTGCATGTTTTATATTATATTTATTTCATGTTTCACATACCTTATTGGTATTGGCGGTGATAGTGCAATGCTGTGAAACTATTAGGTACCACTTTAAATAAAACCATCCATCTGTTCGTTGCATCCGTGGGCAAATAAAACAGACCTATCATTATTAGATAAATGGTCCAAGATTTTCGATCCTTGGTAAAACGGAATTTTATTGATATCTAAGTTTGTAGAAATCAAGGAAGATTAAGAAAACTGTTTAATTAGAAAATTGATTCTACATAATTATTGTTTACGATATGGGTACTAAATGCGGTGCGAAGTGGATATACACTTCTCATCAAAAAAATCGAAACACTACCAAGATTTTCTTTTTGGCGACAAATAACCAAAAAAAGAGGATTAATTCTTTAAAAAAAATACATCATTTTATAGCTGGTAATTTGGCCTTTTCAGTGGTATATGAGAGTTCCAAATTTGAAAGTAAATTTTTGAATTTTCATCTGATATACAAAATGGAACATTATTTTGAGGCAAAGCGTTTAAACCGAGTACAGTTAATTGGTGTGTAATAAACACAAAATAACGGGTTTTTTTTAAACTTACTTTTTGTAATTTGATTATTAGGCTCTGTGACATCTGTTAACAAGATTTTTTGTCACCACACAAGGATACTTCGCCCGCTGAAGCCGCCCAAATCGTGGCGTTGCTGAATTCGGGTCTTAGTCAACGTGTTGTGGCTGCAAGACTACATCTAACCCTCTCGTCTGTTCATAGAGTGTACAAATGCTACCGGGAGACTGGTTTATTCACGCGCCGTTCAGGATCTGGTGAGAATCGGGTCAGTTCTGAGCGAGATGACTGATTTATTGCAACAGTTTCTTTGCGAAATCGACGCCTTAACGCTTTTGAACTGCAGCAACAGCTCCGTGTTGTTCGAAGGGTGACTGTGAGTGACTCTACAATTTAACGAAGATTGAAGGAACGTGGATTGATACCACACAAGGCAGCCAATGCGCCGAAATTAACGACAGACCGTCGAAGAGCGCGCCTTCAGTTTGCACGTGAGCACTTTAATTGGTCATACCTACAATGGAGCAAGGTTCTCTTTTCTAACTAGAGTAAAATTATGCTGTATGCTAATGATGGAAGGAAGAAGGTATACAGAAGAGAGGGAGAATGTTATGTACACTGCTGCAATGAGGGAAAAGTAAGCTATGGTGGCGGTTCATGGACAGTTTTGAGGGGCATTAGTACCGACGGAAAAACCGAACTCCCTTTGGTATCTGGACCACGCCTGCCTGCAATAAAGGGTCGTCGTTACATCAAAGAATGTCTTGAGGCTCATGTGGTTCCCTATGCACATTTCATTGGCAAAGATTGCATATTCATTCATGATAATGACAGGGCCCATGCCGCAGGAATCGTACGAGATTATCTCAGTAAAGTCAGTATCTCTGTTATGGAGTGACCAGCAAGAAGCCCGAACATGAATTCCATAGAGCACCTTTGGGATGAACTAAAGAGACGAGTTCAAGCAAGAGATCTTGCTCCAGAGACTGTTGGCCAGGTCAAAAACGCAATTCAAGAAGAATAGAATAACATTCCACAACATGAAGTCATGACTCTCAACCAATCCATGATGAAACGTATGGAAGAAGCCCTAAGGGTCCGGGGAGGGAATACAAATTATTGGATAAATTCTACTTAAACATTTTTTTTATTTTCGTGTTTTATTTATTGCATTTCATAAAATCTCCATACGGGGTAGAAGTGACTTGTTGAACAAAACAAGAAGCATATGAAAATTTAATTTGAATTTGGAACATTAACATATGGGATTCGAAACCTTGTACTACCTACTATTAAATGGCATTTTCATTTTTTTCCGAATAAAACATTTTTTTTAAATAATCCATTAAAAACATAAATTTGAGAAGTGTTTCGATTTTTTTGATGAGAAGTGTATTTAACCATATTTACAAGTGTAGTTAAACAATGACAGACCGAGCCCACCCCGATAATTCCAAAATTCATCGATTTTTTAAAGGTATCTGCGTAACTTATTTTTCAAATTCAGTCACACACAAGTCATTACATCACAAGTCATCACAGGAAAATTAAAAATGACAACGTCTCACTCGATGCACAAAATGATGGTCACTCTAATAGAGCAAGATAAAATTACTCTGTGGTAACTATCTCAGGTGGCTCGCTGTTTTAGCAGAGTGCACAGTCCTGTTACTTAGATAATAAGTCTATGACCGTAATAGACTGTCAGTATTACTCGGTGCTGCCACTTTTAAATATGTTTTGTTTAGCACGTAGACGGAGAAAGCAATGGACTAATGCACGTTTCCATCTCTTTTACTCCAAAGCGAAAAAGTCTTATATAAATAAACCAAGTGCGAAGGTGACATCAATAGTTATTTGCTGTCCTTATCGCGGTTACCATGGTACTCCAAATCGAAATTGACGTCTGTCACGTCTGTGGAGTTACAAAATGATACTATTTGAAGGTTTTCGAGATTTATTATAAAAAAAAATTAGTTTGCGTAATAAGTTGTTTGTGTTTTCGCATCAGAAAATGACTTATAGTATGTGTGGCGTATTTAGAAGGCATAATTATGGTACAGTGCTTTGTTATAACATGTAAAAACAGATTTGAACAAGGGTTGTGTTATGTTACATTTCAGTGAGTTTACCTAATTTTTACACGATGTTTGCTTGTAAAACCTTAATAAATCATATGTAAAGCCTCTCCTGTAACTGATACTGTACAAATTAGAGTAATAAACAGTGAAATAATCCAATTCTACAATGTAACCTAGAAGTATTTGGGTTACCACACTTAGAAACTCCCTACTTTCGCATTTATGTTATAATTATGATCTACCTATATTATAACATATAAAGAAAATACCACATTTAGGCCATACGAGTATAAATATAAAGATCACATTATTATTCGACATATCAAAAATATAATAATTAAAATAAAATAATAATAATATATTATTATAATTATGAAAATTATGGTTAGATTCCCGGAAAATGAAGATGGTATGGTGGACGCCCCAAGATAGCGGACTAGTTATTTTTTATGCACTCCTAGGATATGGATATCAAATGAAAGGGTTTGCTGAGAAGAATACGAAAATTAAAATGACTTCACTCTAAATCCAATATGGCGGACGGACCGCCCAAGATGCCGGACTAGTTATTTATTTAGAGCATAATAAAAGCTTGTTTTTAAAAACTTTTTTTATTGTTAATTTTTATTGATTAAAATGAATCGAATTACTTGAATATTCATTGTCCTATTGTTAAACTACGTCCAATTTTAGATTTTAGTTTGGTATATGTGGATTGTCACAAAATGTACGTGACGAGTAAATTAGCTAAAAAAGCATACCTACATTAAGTACTAGTATTTTGTTATGGTTTTGATGTTGTATTGGTCTGAAGGTATAAAGGCTGATTAAACCAAGTTCCATAGTTCAATTACCATCGAATGATAATATAGTATAAATCTTCTGACCCTATAATCATTTTGTTTTTTTATGTAGCTGTGAATTTAGCTTACATTTCCATATTGTAATATTTCTATAACAATTACAATGTCCTGACAATTTAGGGAAATGCAATCACCTGGCAACAATATCTCTATCTCATACCCGGTTACACGGTGCCTGCGTCCATTGGTTTCTCCTTCCACGGTTTAGCAGAACAATGATAATATTTAGTTTAAGTGATCTTGGTGTAAGGTTTTGAGTTTATTTAAGTTTCGTGGGTCATACTGGGCGTAAAAATAGAAACTTTTTCTTTCTTTAACGTGCCGACATTTTTCTCAGTGTTGCCGGTACAAAAGCGCAATATTATTGAGAAATTAACGTTGAGTTTGAATTTAAACGATTAAAAATTGTTATTAATTATTTATTTTTGTTATAAACTACTTTAATATTTTACTTTGAAATAAAATAATTTTTGAGTGATAAGCAATGTTCTCCTTATAATTTTTTTTTAAGGATGACATATCTTTTTGATTTTGTTTTATCACTATCACACCTAGATGGCACTACTTTCCATACTTTAACCTCCGTCTCGAGCCTAAGTACTAAGTCGACATAGCATGACCCCATCATAGTTTCATACCCTTATAGGAGAATAGGTACGCGGTGTTGTCATATTTAATGGTGCTCCCAGTTTTTCACGTTAATTATCAAAATCGGGAAACTTGCTAAGAAATACAATTTTCAAACAACAGCTACACAGGATGGCGCAAAATTTTGGGAGTATGAAAAGTGACACTTACCCCCGGTTTCTGAATGGCTGGTAAAATCATGTTGGCTGTTGTGATTGGTTGACCGACGTAAAAAATCAATTCAACAACCAATCACTATTTTTTCACCCTTGATGACGAGTTTAAGATAAAAAAATGATTATCTTAATATTACCGTGTCGAAACTTCACGGGGTTTTTAAGCAATAGGCACTAGCGACATTTAGTTTCCTCAGATGACAACTTTATATACATAACCTTGAATCTATTTTAGATTGCAAATATGGTTGTTTCTTTGTTTATTATTGTTGTTAAACTATCACCCCAAGTTAGATGATTGGATGTATTACTGTTTTTGAGATGATTCAAAAGATATTTATAGCCCTGTGTCAGACAGACCGACAACATACGCATATTACTAAGTCGAATTTTCGTTTTGTTTTAAAGTGTATCCCAATACTGCAGTTGCCTTTAGGAACAGAGACTGAATCACTCTACAAATTATGTGCACTACATAAAAAATGATCCTGTATTTTAATAACTGTGAACTTTATTTACTCACCTGGCATATTTAAAGTCGGGACAGCAATGTTGCTGATTCGATTATACCGGCAACAATATTTTGTTTCAAAATGAGTGTGACAAACTCTGCGCCTTTTGAATATGTACTCATTACTCAATGCCAAAACGTCCACACCAATACTTAAGACCCACAATATGAAACGATCCTTATCCTTTGCAGGGTTCGGAAAAAGATGCAGGGTAGTGTGGGAATCTGAAAAAATCAAGACCATGTTCAAAATTTTTAACATGACCATGACTATGGCATAATTACTTACATCATATAAATTTATAATTAGTAGTGGTCTCCCTGTGGTCGAAATTCGACCGTAATTATAGCTTTCATATCACCTTCTCAATATAATCTAATAACCTTCTCCACTATGCGCGCAATATGCTTAAAAACGGTACATTATTTTCTCTTCACATATTAATTTATAGATTAAAACAAGCAATCAAAAAATAATTTGTAACATTGAGTCTACTGTCTAGAAGCTAATTTGGCTTTATCCTCCAAATAATCTCGAAAGACGTCATACAATATGTTAACAGCTATAACTGATAACATGTGCATACATTTTATACATTAATGAAACAAAACAATTTAATTTTGTTTGAATGAGGAATGCATGAAGATAATCTCTCCCTCATCGGATTAAATACAGACTTTCAGAATTCTTGAGGTCCACCGTTGCTGTTTGTGATTACAAAGGTTAAGGATGTTTTCAAGAAATAACAATGAATATGCGGCTATATCATCTGCAATATAAGGAGGCAAAAGAAGTCATTGCCATTATCCTAATATTTCTTTGCAGTAACTGAACAACAAATTAAGTATCATTTTACATTTGTGAAAAATGTATTCAACAATTATAGGTTCACAATCTTCACAGACTTTATTTGTTTTTCTTTACTAAAATCAGTAAATAAATGTAGGTTAACCAAAGACGTCTTTCGCCTCCTTATGTTGTAGATGGTATACACATCTATACCCTAGATAACCATGTTTAAAGCATGCAGTCACAAAGTGGGTGATCTTAGTACATACCAGAACTCCCGGCACACCCAGGTACACAGCACATTTTCTTGGAAGACATGATTCACTTGTCGCACTGACGTAAACAAAATACACTGCACTAGAGTCACTATCTCTCTTTCAGTCACTACTATAAACAAGCTATCACTGGCGAAGATTCGATACTAGTTCGGAGGAGCAAGGGCTCCACTCAACAAACATACCATGAAGAGAGCATATAATACAGAAAAACCAAACGTTCAATTCAAATTTTAGGATTCATGGCTCCATCGTTTTGACGATGAAAACCAAACGATAACCGAAATTTTCTGCAATGACAAATGACATTGACATAGTGACATGTGAAAATTAATGTTACCAGTATATAACTTTCTATTTTCTCCGAAACAATTTTTTATCTTGTGATCATATTCCGAGCTACTAGTAGTTAGAATTTTGTTGTTTTGTGTTTTAACAGGAGGTGAACACACATTCTAGCCATAATACTGACAAGAAAAATCTCAAAGAAACGCCACTCAACCGCCTACAATTTTGAAAAATCTGAAAATATTACTAAATAATTAATTTCTCGAAAACTACAAAATATCGTAGAACATACATGGGGGTTCAATCGATGAGTATTAGTGTCCCCTGACCACAAACCTTCGCTGGTACAGGTTTCCTGGGACATGCTGTATAATAAACTTGGCTCTTTACAGCGGTGTATATCCAAAGCAGTGGAAGTTATCCCGAGTTACTCCAATACCAAAGACTAATTAAAATAGGTCTATCGTTGAGGAATATCGTCCCATTGCTATGTTATCATGCCCCGCTAGTGTTTGAGATTATCGCTCATAAAGAAATTTATTATCAAGTGAAATCCCATCTATGCAACGAACAGCATGGGCTCCGGCCCGGTCGTTCAGTCGAAACTAACTTGTTGTCACTTTGTGATTATATTTCGCAGGGTCTGGATAGAGGGCACGAAATAGATGTTGTGTATTTGGTTTTAAAAAAAGCATTCGACACAGTTGATAATGACGTACTGTTAACTAAACTGCAAGCCATAGTTTTCACACCAAAGCTACTACGTTTCTTCGCAGATTATCTCCTAAACCGGAAACAGTTTGTTGCTCATGGATGTTACGAGGTGCATTCAATAAGTACCTAGCCTCATCGCCAGAGGGCGCTGTAGTTTCAAAAGAGTTTTACCACAGTGTAGCACATTCTTTTTAAATTCTTTTTTCAAATTTTCATTCCAATCCCTTCATTTGTTTTAATTTGACAACTTATGGAAGCCAACGTGTCGATCGGTTTTACAAAAATGGAAAAAGAGCAATATCGTTCGGTGATTCGATTCCTATTTTTGGAAGGGAAAACGCGCATCGAAATCAAAGAGCGCTTGGATGCTGTGTACGGTGACTCTTCTCCATCGATGGCCACCGTCAAGAATTGGTTCAACGAGTTTGCACGTGGCCGTACGTCGGTTTTTGATGAACCACGTCCAGGTGCACCGAAAACAGCTGCTACGGAGGAAAACATTAAAAAAATCCATGATCTCGTATTGGCAGATCGCCGATTGAAGGTTCGGGAGCTAGCTGAGACTGTAGGCATTTCAGAAGGAACAGTGCATCATATTCTTCACGAGGAACTCGGCATGAGAAAGCTGTCGGCGCGATGGGTGCCGCGTTTACTCACACCAGAAAACAAGCGCAACCGTGAGACCACATCGGAGACGTGTTTGGCGCTGTTTAAGCGGAATCCAGCGGAGTTTTTGCGTCGTTTTGTGACCGTCGATGAAACCTGGATCCACTGGTACACACCAGAGACCAAGGAGCAATCAAAACAATGGATCCAGACCGGGGAACGTGCTCCAAAGAAGGCGAAAACTGTAAAATCGGCCGGAAAAGTTATGGCCACCGTTTTCTGGGATTCACAAGGTGTGATCTACATCGATTACCTCGAGAAGGGTAAAACAATTACAGGGCTTTACTATGCCGATTTATTGGGCCGATTCGACGCCGAATTAAAGAAAAAACGACCCCATCTGGCGAAGAAAAAAGTGCTGTTTCACCACGACAACGCACCGGTTCACACGTCTGCCGTTGCCATGGCCAAATTGGTCGAATTACGCTACGAATTGCTGCCCCATCCACCGTATTCTCCAGATTTGGCCCCTTGTGACTTCTTTCTGTTTCCTAATCTGAAAAAATCACTCGCCGGGAATAGATATGGATCGAATGAGGAGGTCATCGCCGCCACGGAGGCCTATTTTGCAGAGTTTGACAAAAACTATTTTTCGGACGGATTAAAAAAGTTGGAGCATCGCTGGGCTAAGTGTATCGAACTAAAAGGAGACTATGTTGAAAAATAAATTCCCACTTTTCCAAAATTTTCGTTTACTTTTTGTAGGCTAAGTATTTATTGAATGACCCTCGTATATCTCGGAGTCGTACCATACTCGTTCAGGTGTGAGCCAAGGTTCAGTTCTTGGCCCCCTACTCTTTAATTTAATGATTATTGATCTGGTCAGTGTGTTAAGGTATACCAAGTGTCTCCTTTACGCAGACGATAAAAAATTGGTGGTGGAAATTGGCGACTATGTCACTCACAGTGACCTTCAGAGCGACATCAGTCGAGTGCAACAATGGAGCATAAAAAATAAAATGCATTTTAATACAAGCAAGTGCTGTGTAATGACTTTCAGCCGCAAGTTACGACCAATCCATGCTACCTATACTTTAGCCGACACTGTAATTACACTTGTGTCTAAAATCAGAGATCTTGGTGTGACTTTCGATTGCGGTTTGACATTCCATGAGCACATCTCCTCAATTGCCGTTGAATCTTAGGCTTACATTCAGAGACGACAGAAACGAGTGCGTGAACTTACGCTTCCATCTGTCAAACTTACGAACAAATTTTGACAGATGGAAGCGTAAGTTCACGCTTAGACTCGTTTCTGTCGTCTCTGAATGTCAGCCTTACAGACGACTAGGATTTGTTCTGCGTAATGCACGAGACTTCTGTGATCATAATGTTATTAGAATATTATATGACTCTCTTGTTAGGAGTAAGTTAGAATTTGCCGCATGTGCGTGGAATCTAAAGTAAAGTAAAGTCGCACTCGGTCGCACTGCTATCAACCGACCAATGACTGTAGCAGTGGCGAAGAGTCCATACAACCCGATTCCCATCAGCTTCCCTTTAGGAATTGGTTAATGCATAGACCAACGTAATATTATATTATTTACTCACCAAACTGACAAAAAAATGGCACATATTCAGTTAGGTCGAGCTCTTCCAGACATGACTATATATTGATTACAAGAGACGGTATGGATTTTTGTCTAGCAGCATTAATTGCAGCAATTTTTAGAGAGCATTTTTGGGACGGCTTCCCCTTTTAAAACTGTCGCCCTTCGCCACTGGACTGTAGTCATAGGATACAGCAGATAATTTGAGGTCGTTCGATTGGTCACTCGCGTAACGCAGTTGTGGATTGCTCGAAGCCGTTCAATTATTCCCGATGAGCGAGCGACATTCGCACGAGTGACTTTCGCACCGAAAAATGAATTACTGAACGTAACCCTATATTGGCTTTGTTTTTGTGTGCCTTATTGATTACTGTTATTGGTGTAAACCGTTGTAATTGAATAAATAAATATCGGACATATACTTTCCTCTGTAAAATGTACAATAAAATAACACTATACCACAGTATATATATACTACATACAGTAACTCAGCTAAGACGTTTTTGTGACATCGACAAGCGGAGCGCTAGGGATGTCACTAATATTTTTGGAAAATGGTTTTTATTTAATTTAGTTACATTTACCTACTGCAAACATAAATTAATACTAGTATTGGCCCAGGGCTTCGCTCGTAAGTACGTAAGTAATATGTAAACTATATGACGATATTTAAACAGGAATTAAAAACATGTGATGATTCTTAAAAAAAAAGATGGGAATGGATATTTTTTAATAATTGCGATTTGTTCCTGGTAAAATATCCTAAGCGTTAAACTATTCTTCAGAAACACGATAATTCAGTGCCGGTTTCTTTACTGAATCATCTCGGAAAATCAAACGAAGCAATTTGGACCGGTTGAAAAAGATAATGTCATCACTATCAACTATCCCACTTTACGCGGACCCTCAGATATCGATTTTGAAAGCAATTGGTCCAGTAACAAAAAAGATAAAAAAGGCGGCATTTTTTTAAAATTCTGACTTTAAATAAGTATTCAGAGGCCATAGGGACTCTTAGATATCGATTGTGAAAGCAATTGGTCCAGTAACTAAAAAGATAAAAAACGCGGCAATTATTTTTAATTCTGACTTTAAATAAGTATTCAGAGGCCATAGGGACTCTCAGATATCGATTTTGAAAGCAATTGGTCCAGTAACTAAAAAGATCAAAAAGGCGGCATTTTTTTTTAAATTCTGACTTTATATAAGTATTCAGAGGCCATAGGGACTCTCAGATATCGATTTTGAAAGCAATTGGTCCAGTAACTAAGAAGGTCCAAATTGGCGGCCATTTTTTAAATTCCGACTTTATAATATATGGATTTAGAGACTATACGAACTCTCAGATATCGATGTTGTATATAATCGGTCCAGTAATAAAAAAGATCAAAATGGCCGCCATTTTTTTATTTCTGACTATAATTACGATTTCAGAGAAGACACGCATTTTCAAAGCAATCGGTCAATATTGACAACAAATTCGTAGAGAAATAGTTGAACATTCATTATACCTTTCGATATCAGCGGGAAATTTAAAAAAAGCTAACTGCTGATTTTATATTGAGGAGTTCAAGCAGCCGTAAACACTACAATATAGTTCTGTCAATATAATTATTAAAGGAAAATATGGGAGCAACACAAATAGTGACCGACTTTGTCTCGAAGTAACACCGACTGACAACCTTTGAATATTTCGCTGTTACCTAACCGAACCTAACCAAGAAATCCCTGTAGAGCACACGTCTCTGTGTGTGTTTGAATTCGGAACGTAAGTACGTAGCTTACCAACTGTTTACTATATATTTAAACTGTGACTATACTCCGTTTATATAGCATTAGAAAAAAGAGGCTCGTAGAAGCAGTAGTGCAAAACCTTTTATTTCAAAGTTAAGTTATAACTTTGTTGGATAAATCTGAGACTACTAAATACTGAGATAAACGAAATAAAAATCATTTTATTTTAATTAATGCTTTATTTATAATAACATCTTCATCACACATTACAAACTTACAACAAAAGGAATGAATGAAACAATGACAAAATCACAGAATATTTACGTCAATTTCACAGACGACATAAACCGGTAAAATTCTTAGATTATGTAAACCTCTAGATGAAGTGACAATGTAACCAGTTTTATATCGATGTTTAATTTGTGCATGTGTGTGTGAATGTTACCAGATTGAACCCTATTTTCCCATAAATAAAACTGAGATGTATCGAATAGTTCATTTTTTAATATTCATCAATTTTATGCATTATAAACTTAAAAAAAAAGTAAAAACTGACATCAGAAACTAAAAAGTATAAAATAATTTTCTTAAAAAACTTATCAGCTTCTGAAGTCGGGGCCTTTAAAATTCTTCAATGCAGCTAGCTTGATAGTGGCACTGACTTCAGAAGCTGATAAGTTTTTTAAGAAAATTATTTTATACTTTTTAGTTTCTGAAGTCAGTTTTTACTTTTTACTCTTCCAGGCTCTTCAACCTATATGTTAGTGACCTCATAGTCGATCTTAGCAGCATGAGTGTTCGATATCGGGTTGGTGGTGTTTGTATTAACAGCTTTAACTACGCAGACGACATGGCGCTGCTGGGCCCAACTGCAGGATCCATTGGAGAGCTGTTGAAAGTATAGACAATTAAGTTTTTGCATAAGATATTGTTAAGAGACATACCAACCTTGCCTCTTTTGTAAAAGATAGTATTTGTCTATGATTGTCTTTTAGACCTAGTTACTATGAGTTACTGTTCTTGTTATTTTTTGTCTGTCAAGTTTGAAATATGTACTGAATAAAATTTCATTTTATTCTTGAAGATAATCTAATTGTTTATCTAATTACTGAATACACAGTTAATCGCATGTGGAGCGTTTACTTGCTTCACAGATATATTTTTCATGACCGGGATAAAATCGATTTAAAAGGAAAATAATCTATAAAATTGAAAAACGCCTGAATTTTGTTAACATTTCTGACTAAGGCTCATAGCAAAGAGATTAAACCTACCTACTATAGAGGGGCTATGCGAAGAAATGTCATAGAAAAACTGTGATCCCTTGTCTCATTAACGCCATCTAGCATAATATAGCAAAATTAGAGCGGCTCAGGAACACCAAATGTCAGTAACGCCATCTAACTTTGAATAGCATACTAGAAACTTCTAGAACTATTTATTAAAATAATTATTACTAAGTAAATATAACAAATACTTACGAAAATAAACCGAAGTTAGATCCAGTCGTTCTACCATAACGAGATTTACAATACCGTAATGCGCAATTCGGCATATTTTCTTAGAAAATATTTTTCTTTTGTTAGACAGTTTGTCAAAAATACGTCATAACATGCAGGCGTACCACACTAGACTGAGCGACTTTTGTCCACTAGGACAAATGTATCGGATTACGATTTTTTTCGCTATGTCCAGTCTATTGTGTAGTATAATTTAATGTCTTTGGCTCATAGGTTTTTATTTAATAGAAAATTCGAAAGTCAATGAGGTTAAAAACTGAAAGCTCATCGCAGATGGCGCCACTATCGGTTGTTCCTGAGAACCGCCATATTATTTTTTGTTGTTGTTTGGTGTCCTACTTAGAACCATATTATACTAGTAAAATGTATTCTACGTGGAGTGTAATACAATTAAAAGACGAGCTAATAAAGAGGAATGCCTCTGGCATTTCTAAAAAAGCAGCATAAATTGCACAGTAAATAGATATAAATACAAGTTTGGAGGTTATATTGTGTTCTTTTTGTAAAGCCCTATTTTTTCGTTGGAGGTTAGAGGCCTACGATCGAAATAATCTCATTGGTGTTGAAGACGTGCTTGAGGATGAGACTGTCAACATTCCGGCACTGCATAAGTTCAGGGATGTAAATGCCAGCACAAATCTCCCAACGCTGTCTTAACGCCACATTCAACAGTTTGCAGAAAGGTAAGAATGCTATTTAATTATGATTTTTTCATCTTTCCTTGTGGATTGGCTATATTTTGGATTAAATTCGACATACATGTTGTTTCAGGTGTCAAGTACCGCCCAAAGGAAGACTTCTGTACGATTATAGAAGTTTAGTTATAAAATAATAAAAATATACACTGTAATACGTTGATAGCGGTGCCTAAAATAAAAAGGGAGCATTGAATTGATGATGAATGTTTATTTTATAAAACTAGTGTAAGAATTTCTCCCCAAATATTCCTCAGGTTTAAAATGGATAGCACTTAGCCTCTATTTATTACTAGTCTTCGAATTTTTCTTTCGAAGGGCCTTTTCCCATAGTTTTCTTCTTTTGGCTTATTTAGGGAATATTATGGACTCCCGGATTTTTGCAACCAACGGCTGCTCAAAGCGTCATTTTATTAATTATTCTTATAACAATTCGATTGTTTATAAAAATAGTATGAAAGTTGACAGCTATCTGTCAAATTTCTGGAACAACCGACAGTAGCGACATCTGAAGTGAGCAAAAGGCGGTTTTTTACCCCATTCAGATTTCCCGTATTTTTGGGTATTTCAAAGGCCATAAACTGAGCACACTGAATGACTTTTGATTTAGAGGTTATGGAATCAATTATTACCTATAAATTCTTATTAATTGATAATATCGACTTATTTGAATTGTATTATTATTTTTATGTGTATAACGGATATTCACCTAATCACAAACAAAGCAATTTTAGCACATAATTGCAGTAAAACGTACCTGTGAAACGTAACATTACCGGCAGCACTTTTTGTTCGGTTTTAGCATCCAAGGTCACTGCAGACCACCATGTTCACATTGATAATATCAAATTATGATTACACTATCAGAAGAACACCCACAACAAGTAATTCAGGCTGTTAAAATTAATTAATTAATAACTTTTGATAGAATAACAACAACCCGACGTCAATTTTGGTTGCAAAATGTCTAAATGACAAATGTGCTCATTGCTCATATCAAAAAAGTGGTTAAACGGCGTTCATTATAGTCTTTCTCGCTCTTTCTACTGACTAATGTATAAGTTCGCCATCCTCTCACACTAACGATGTGTGCGTGTCACTTGATCTTGAGGTTTACATAATCTAAGGTAAAATTAGAAAAACCCGGCTGTCACAGCTTATGAAGGGACTAGGTGACATTTTAGATTTGGTAGAATTATAGTGAAGCGAAAAACGTTCTCGATATTGTTCACTCCTGCTTCTTTAAGGTTTTTAGCATTGACACTTTAATTTTAAGTTGGAATGATATAATATATCTAAATAAAAGCCACTTAATTTCATAAGATAAATAGTTCAAATGATTACAATGAAGTGTGACAGCTGGTATATAAATAGATATTAATACTTTTGGCGTTAATCGTAACTGTAACAAATTTAATGTACTTTTGTTACAAAGTGTACATTAAAAAGAACCTTTTTTAACTTCTGTCTAATGCTATTGTAAACGGAGTATAGGTAAACAATCTATGCACTACACTCACAGTGTACCTAGGTACTTTAGAAATAGAGACCGAAACTTCAAGGGGTTTTTAAGCAATAGGCACTAGCGAGTAGCGACATCTTGTTTCCTCGGATGACAACTTTATATTCTTAATGTTGAATCAGGTTGTTTGTTATTACTGTTGTTTAACTATAATCACACCAAGTTTGATGTTTGGATCATAAAGTTATTATTAGTGGTAATAGAGGAACACAGTGTGCGAGTGAGAAACCGATCTTTACGAAAATCCTACGTGCGAGAAAGAGACACAATTAAATGTTCGTAGGACCGATTTGAAACAATTTATGAACTATTAGGTACCTGTCAAAATAAGATCTCGTATTATTTTATGATTTTCTTCACAATCGTTCTGTATTTTATTGGATAAATATCAATAATCGAAAAGGTTTCGTGTCCTGTGTTAGACTGCAGTGTAACTTACAGCAATAATGCAAATAAAGAGACCTTTTACAGGTAAATACCGTACAGTGCAATATTACTTTCAGAGTGCATATTTCCATAGAAAATATTCCTAAAATTATTTAGTAATACGTTTATAACATGCAGTAAGCCCTCTATTTTCTAAATAATATATTATTTTAAATAAATATGTGTAAGATAAAAAAATATTGTGTTCGTGAAAATGTGAAAATTAAACCGTTTGGCATAGGTTGTGTGTACAAAATCTATCGATATGTCGATATTTCCAAATTAATTTTTCGTACTACCTAGCTTCGTCCATTGCATAACTTGAGAGTTATTGTTAATCCTTGCTTATTTGTATATTGAAAGGTTGATTTAGTCCGGCCCCGCACATTGTCAGAAAATCATAGTCGGAATATTTCTGACGCACCGGAGGGCACTCGACACTATTCACACCATGTTTGTACTATTACAACATTTTAATAGTACGTACATAGCCCATACCCGCATTTTGTATCTACTAGCCCCACAGATGACAGAATTTTCCGAATCGTACGTCCGCTTCTACAAGAAGCAAACTTACGATTCCGAAGATTCTGATTCTGTCGCACATTAAAATGCATAAAATAGCGCTATTTCCAGACAAAGAGTAGCCTGGTGAAAAAAATAACTTCATTATATTGACTGGCTAACTTCATAACTTCCAGGTTTCCAGACCACATTTCTCGGCCTGTGTCAGTGTACAAATACAGGGACCTATCACCAGAACCTTCAACATCAAAACCGAAACGTCTGACGTCAAGAAATAATGAATATGATAATGAATGATTACATAATGTTTACAATAAATTTTCTTTTTACTTACCTATTCGTCACTTTCGTGACGTTAATAATTTTGCCATCCTATTAAAAACCTCTATTACGTAACTTTTAATATTTTAAAATGACAGATTAAATATTTCAAATATGGTATTTTAGTATAAAGAACATTTGAAAGATTTAATTGGTAATTTTAAAAGATTATAAGTTAGGTACATAATTTAGCCTAGCAGATTCTAAATGATATTCCACTCCTTATTAGTATAGCCGATTTTGATATCGATATTGCAGGGATATTGTCAATTCGGTGATATTATAATTTCACAATAACACGGCCATATCGATAATGCGGAGACGTCAAAGTCACATCCCTAAACTTCACACACATGTCAAATGCGCTAACATACGTATTTCTTTTTTGGTCTCGCGATAATGAAGACAGTGTTCCTCTATTACCACTAGTAATAATAACTTTATGGTTTGGATGTACATATTACAGTTTTTGAGATGGTTCAAAAGATTTTTATAGCTCTGTGACAGACAGACCGACAGCATAGGTATGTTACTGGGGTCCTGGTTTCACCCTTTCGGTATGGTACCCTAAAAAGTCATCATGAGCATAACATAGGAAACTAGCAACCCATCCCCGGCTTCACACGGATGCAGTTTTTCTACTATCCTTACATTCAATATGAAAGTATAATACATGATATAAACCTTCCTCTTGAATCACTCTATCTATTAAAAAAAACCGTATCAAAATCCATTGCGTAGTTTTAAGGATCTAAGCAGACATAGGGACAGACAGCAGGAAGCGACTTTGTTTTATACTAATAGTGATGTTGCAGGTACAAATTAATGCAACTACTTGTTATTTATAATAGGTGGCCTACTTGCCTATCCTACTCATCATTATCAAAGAAACCATATTTTAGATAAATGCCAAAAAATTCTAACATAAATCACTCAAGTATACAGGATAATTTTTAATTTAGTGCACTTTTTCCGTGATTCAGTGGCCCTTCCCAAATGCAAACGCGGTACCTACTAACATTGACTCCAAAACAAAAATTTGCTTTTGTATGGCTTGCGCTAGAAAATTATTCGTGTCCCCCATACTAAGTCGAATTTTCGTTTTGTTGTCAATTGTATCCCAATACTGCGGTTGCATTTAGGGACAGAGACTGAATCACTACAAATTATGCGACACTACATAAAAAAATATCCTGTATTTTATTAACTGTGAACTTTATTCACTCACCTGGCATATTTAAAGTTGGGACAGCAATGTTGCTGATTCGATTATACCGGCAATAATATTTTGTTTCAAAATGAGAGTGACAAACTCTGCGACTTTTGTATATGTACTCATTACTCAATGCCAAAAGGTCCACACCAATACTTAAGACCCACGATATGAAACGATCCATATCCTTTGCAGGGTTCGGAAAAAGATGCAGGGCAGAGTGTGAATCTGAAAAATTCAAGGCCACATTCAAAATATTTTACATGAACTATGCTATATATGACTTACATCATATTTTATATTTACTAGTGGTCTCAATTCGACCGTAATTATAGCTTTGTACACACCTTCTCCATATAAACTTTAACTATGCCAAATCGTACACTCCACAATGCGCGAAATATGCTTAAAAACAGGTACAACATTTTCTCTTCACATATTAATTTATAGATAAAAAAATAATCAAAATAATCAAAAAAATATTTGTAACGTTAGGTCTACTACTACTGGTCTACTGTAGAAGCTAATTTGGCTTCATCCTCCCAAATAATCTCATAAGAATTCATACAATTTGTTAACAGCTATAATTGATAACATGTGCATACATTTTATACATTAATTAATGAAACAAAACAATTTGATTTTGTTTGAATGAGGAATGCATGAAGATAATCCCTCATCGGATTATATACAGACTTTCAGAATTCTCAAGGTCCACCGCTGCTGCTTGTGAATACAAAGGTTAAGGCTGTTTTCAAGAAATAACAATGAATATGGGGTTATAGCATCTGCAATATAAGGAGGCAATAGAAGTCATTGCCATTTTCCTAATGTTTCTTTGCAGTAACTGAACAACAAATCAAGTATCATTTTACATTTGTGAAAAATGTAGACGATGATAGGTTCACGATCTTCACGGACTTTATTTGTTTTTCTTTACTAAAGTCTGTAAATAAATGTAGGTTAACCAATGACGTCTTTCGCCTCCTTATGTTGCAGATGGTATAGACATCTTTACACTAGATAACCACGTTTAAAGCATGCAGTCACAAAGTGGGTGATCTTAGTACATACCAGAACTCCCGGCACACCCAGGGACACAGCACATTTTCTCTGAAGACATGATTCACTTGTCGCACTGACGTAAACAAAATACACTGCACTATAAGAGAGTAGAGTATAGAGTCACTTTCTACTATACTATTATAGAGTCACTTTCTCTCTTTCAGTCACTACTATAAACAAGCTATCACTGGCGATGATTCGATACTAGATCGGAGGCGCAAGGGCTCCACTCAACAAACATGGCATGAAGAGAGCATTTATTACAGAAAAACCAAACGTTCAATTCAAATTTTAGGATTATGGCTCCATCGTTTTGACCATGCTATGGCAACTAGGAGTAATACAAAAATTTCGCTAAAATACTGAAAACAGCGCCGTCTAAGAAAAAGTTAGGAGAAACAAAATTACGGTGTTGCTATATTTAAATATATGATTCTTATGCTGGGAGTTTCCATAAAATAGAAATCAATAAATAAAATAATTATCACAAGTTATTGGTAAAGTGAATAAAGAAAAATAATAGTGTAATAAATTCAAGCATATTGAGGTTATTAGCATCAGCACAATAATACAGAAATCATATTTTTGTATTTAAAACGTGCACAGTTTTGTTTTCTTATGGGCACACTTGTATTGCAAATGGCCGGTGTGAGAGTGTTTACGCTCCTGCGCATTTTCCTTTTGCAATAAAAGTCTCATTGTTTCGCAAGTGCATCTGCTATCCACGTTGAGTTGAGCCTCTGTTCCTCCGTGTTGCCGTGCCGCGTTACAATATTTCTTTCGTTTGTAAGTTTGTGTTGAGTTGAGTATCCTCCTCCGTGGGACGACATACCGAAAGGATTAGAAAACTTGTGAAGTTACTGTGGATTACTGACTGCGCATAGGCACTCTTTAGAGTTTGGACCCATAATTGCAAACAGTGAACAGTGAACTTCAACCATGTCACAAAATTCTTGCTGTGTACCAGGATGTGTTGTGGTTAGGAAAGATGGTATGTAAATTTTGTTTTTCTACCTTTATTCGCCTCACCTGGAGGGTTACACTCTATTCGTCATTATGTTTCACATATTGCTATTGTAATAGCCGCAGAGTACATTATATAATATATACCATTTACAAGGAGGCCAACGTTATAACAGTTATTTTTATCAACCTATGTACTACAATGCTACATTAAATTGAAATTGATGTAAATACTAATTGTAAAGGTCTCCTTGGTAATTTAGTGATACAAGGAATATACTACTCTCTAACGACAGCAGGTTAATTGATTATGGGATATCAATTTTACGGTCTAAAACAGAAAATTACTTCTTTTTCAGCGCAAATTTCTCAACAACTTTATGATATCCGATTTTTTTAATGCATAGTTATACATCTTCTATTTGTCTATGCAGTTGGAATTATGATAACAACTCAATATAAATTAGGAAAAATAAAAATCAAACACGTTTTTACGTAAGCACAAAACACCAACTTTTTCGATCACTTGTTTAACTTACTGGTAACGAATAACACTGTGAAAAAAAAACGTTAGTACTGGGAATAGTTTATTATGCAACCTACAATTTAATTTTTAAAAGACAATTGAATTAGTACTTTAAAAAAATCCTTATAAAATCATGTACAAAACCGACGTCAACGCTTAAGAATTTATTGAAAATTGCAATTAAGTGGTGAATATTTTAAAATTTGAGGTGTTTATCTACCAAATGAAATTATTTTATTTTATTTTTGACTAAATATTTAGTTGTAATAAAACATCTAAATAATGTCTTATAAGTTGAAGAATTGCAACCGTTGTTTAAAAAAATTAAATTCATAGACTTAATAGATATAATAACATAATAATTTTTCAGTGCAATAATTTGCACTGAATAAGTCGAATTTTCTGTTTTTCGAACTCGAAACTGATAGGGACCCTTAATTATATACATATTTACATCTAACTAGTTGTGTCATTTTTTCAGGTGTGCCTCTACACCATTTCCCGAATCCAGAGACACAGCCAGAGAGATTTAAAACGTGGATTTCGAATATTGGTGGTGCAATAGCTACATTGGATCATCTTACTGTCTATGAGAACAAACGTGTCTGTCATAGACATTTTGAAGATATTCACAAGTATCCAACGAAAAGACTGAGTAAATTAGCAATTCCAGTATTGCATATCCCAGGTAATACTATTGTTATACTATAATAATCTTCAATACATTTATTTTGTAGAAGCAAATAATAAACATAGACAATTTTTTAATATTATTCTAGATCTGGAGGCACAATCACTTGGTGAAGCAGTGGTTATGTCAGTCTCTGAGAAGTCCCAACGAAATCCACTACGGGAATATAATTTTAATACATCAGGTATGTCTTTTATTACAAAATTTTTTTTTGGTTCAGATTTATTATCTTCTTTTCAAACCGGTGTGTGATTGCTTTTTTGAGCCTCAACTGAATAAAGTTATTTAATTTTGTATTTCAGGACAACATATCATTGAAGCTACGAGTATAATAAACAAGCCGGCCCTAGCTTCAACATCAGCTGTTTTAAAAACACAGTCAGATGATTTGATATCAGGTTTGTATATTTTTTATAAAGTGAGCTGAATAAACACCCAAAATAAACATTATGTTTAAATATTTTTATAGATTTATTAAGCAATCAAATCATTTATTAACAGATCATAAAATCCAATTTGTTAGTAATTACATACACTTCTTAAACACTAGTACATACATTTGGCCAATTATGGTAATAATTATTAATACTTATTAATGATGTCAACACAATCAAAAATAATGTCAAAATCATTCATCATAATGTCGAAATCACCACTAACTAAAAACAATAATAATAAAAATAGTCAAAAATCTATAATGATCAATAAAACATTATTTCAAAGCATGATTTGAAGGTTTTTTTTTATTTTTATTGAAAGATAAAATCAGCATTAGGATAAGTTGTGCACAGTTACTAGCAAGACACCATCTTTTCCATGAAAGTATTTTTTGCAGTGCCTCTCATATATTTAATAATATACAGAGACCTATTTGAGACATTCCTAAAATAAAAATATTTTTGAAGAACCTTCATAATGTGTTTCAAAATGCTACTACTCTGTAAAAGACTTCTTATCTACAAATCACTCGTCCAAGATAACTTTCTATATACAATTATATTTTTTTTAGGATATTAGACTACTTATCTGGTAATGCAAGTAATGATAATTTATATTTAATTTCTCTGATATGTCATTTTAATTATATTGATAAAAATACCTTGATGATCGATGACATCGGGTTTGAGATATATTTATTCTCATTAGAATTTACAATTCACTTACATGAGAACACATAATTATTAGCACAATGACATGTACCTGCCTAATTCTGTTTTAATTTAAATTATAAACTTATATCAAAATCTATGTGAAGAAAATGTATTCTGTATCCACCTATGTAATGTGGATTACATTATAGATTATAATAATGAATATAAAAGACATACATTACATATTTACAATATAAACTATTTGACAATAAAATAATAGAATAAATTCAGCCCATTACTGTCCCACTGCTGGGCATGGGCCTCTTCTCAGAATGAGAAGGGTTAGGCCTTAGAGGCCCTCTAAGGGGTGCAGGTTTCCTCGCGATGTTTTTCCTTCACCGTTAAGGCAAGTGATAATCAAATTGCGATCTGCACATAAATGCTAAAAGTCAGAGGTACGGGCCGGGTTCGAACTCAGATCCTCCTGCATGGAAGGCAAGCGTTCAAACGCTAGGCTATCACTGCTTGACAATATGAATATTTAATTTACAGGACATCAAAATGTTGTTGTGGAGTTACAACCTGACCAAATTCAACGCAGGACCCAGAAAAGAAAGAAAACAATGAAATCAAAAAGTATGTATATAATTTAATATAAAACACTATTACTGAATTGCACAATTAAACTGGAATGAAGATCCCGCCCAAGGTTAGGTCATAAATGTAAAAAAATACTTATTTACTTTGAATACTTTGAAAATATTATCAGCTACAATGAGAGGCTAAAACATTATAAAATCACCTCGTTAGCAGACAGAAGGAAACTGGCCGACCTGATATTCCCGCACAAAATATTTAATGGAAGCGTTTGCCGCGAATAAGTAGCTATAACCTATTTAATAATATCCCATGATCCAGAACAAACCTAGGGCATTTCGCCGTTCTGTAGGCAATTTAAAGACATATCAAAATGTTGTGATTTGGATATTGCTCTCAGTAAAATAATGTTAATTTTACTAGTGTTTCTTATTTTTGAATACCTTGACTGCTTGGAAACCACTGGCGTTGTGTTTGCTACCCTAATAATGACGGTTTGAATGACCTAATATATACGACGTTTTTGTTGATCCGATATATTTGTGCAAGATGGGTGTTCTGAACAATTTGACGACCATGGTTGACAGGATATCAGTGATTACTTTGGATGTTTCTAAATATTAGGTCACTTTGACTGCCCCTAACAATATGATGATGACTATACCTAGTAAGTGAATGCTGTGGTCTCCTATAATTGGAGGCGCACAATTAATACCAACCAATGAAATTATTTCAAATGTCATGTGTCTGTGTAGACTTTGTTGGGAGGTCCTATAAATAAATAATATACTTCATTTTTAACTCTTGAATATGTAAATCTTTTTTAAAGCTTGATTATAATTTTGTTTATAAGAAAATACGTGTTTTTCAGGTCCTCGTGTAACTTTGGCGCAACATAAGGAATATAAATCGATTTTGAAAAAGTTAAGAAAATGTGAAAGCGTTAAGAAGTCTTTTAAAGCAAAATACATGATTGCTAAAAAAATGAAAACAACAACTGCATTCAATATTGTTTGTAAGCATATGTCTAATACTGCGAAGTTATTTTGCCAAATGCAAGCGTCTCAAAGCGGCAAGAAAAAAAAAGGAAGGCGATTCACGCTTGATGAAAAAATATTGGCGTTGTCTCTTTACAAACCATCTCCAAAGGCATATCGCATACTGAGCAACATATGTATTTTGCCAAGCCGAAGAACCTTACAAAATTTACTACACAAAATAAACCTGAAAGCTGGAGTAAACAACATAATATTCGAAAATTTAAAAAATAGAGTCGCCAAAATGCCTAACAATTACAAATATTGTGTTTTAACTTTCGATGAGATGGCAATTGGACCCGGTATTTCCTACGACAAAAGAAATGACAAAATATCAGGATTTGTAGACAATGGTGAAATAACCGGAAAAGAATATTGTGATCACGTACTGGTTTTCATGATAAGAGGCGTTGTGAAAAAATATAAGCAGCCTCTGGCCTATTATTATTGTAAGAACTGAATTGGAAGCACTAAAACTATGGAATTAAAGAAACAAATAAAGATTATTATAAAAAAAGTGCAAGAAACAGGACTGAAGGTCGTGGCAACAGTATGTGACCAAGGCACCTCCAATGTGGCAGCTATAAACTCCTTATTGAAAGAAACACAAGAAACTTTCTTACGCAATGGACAAGAATATAAAGAGGGTTTTTTTGAGGTGGAAATGGATAAAATTTTTCCAATATATGATCCACCTCACCTCATAAAAGGTATGAGAAACAACCTACTTACAAAAAACCTTAAATTTACCATTAAAGGTAAAGAATGTATTGCAAAATGGGACCACATTGTGACATTGTACAAAAGGTGTCCAGGTTATAGAGGCGTGAAGCTGGTGCCTAAATTAACGGCTCACCATGTATTACCTGCATTAATACCAAAAATGAGGGTTAAACATTGCACTCAAGTGTTCAGCCAATCAGTTGGAGTAGCTCTTGGATTTATGGCAGGTAAGCAGTTTGTTATTTTTATTAATTTATTATTGTGAATGTTTATAGATACATAGCTTTTAATTTCCTATCTGTCTTTACTAATGTTACAATCGTGAAAATATCAGTCAGGTTTTTCAATGATATAGGCCCAAGTTCACCGACAATATAACTTATGATTAGAGCAAAATCTGTCGTTTAAACATGAATTTTTGTATGGGTAATCAGACCATTAATTTTAAACATCTGTTATTTTGTGGTTCAAAATGCCCCGTAGTCTATTATCATACAGCCAGATTTAATTGCCAACTATCGTGATCTGCGGGTCTACCGCGTAACAAAATGGTAATGAACATCAGACTCTGGTAATACACTTCGATACGATCGTGAGAGATTAAACTTCGAACTACCTTGTAAAAAAGAAAAACCTATCATGTAGTTGAGACTCCCATCTTCATGATCGGTATTTTTTAACAACGTAGCTCGAACTTTAATCTCTCACGATCGTATTGAAGTTTATTACTAGTGTCGATGTTCATTACCATTTAGTACGTTGGAGACCCGCTGAATATTGCCATAACCACCACCCCCGACAAAACAGATTTGTAATCGCAGTATGTTAATTTCAAACATGATGATGCTACTTCCAATCTTGTCATAATCTCTTAGTAGATATTTAAAACGCGCACAGAAAATGATAAGGTGGCCATGAGAAGACAAGCAATTGTTATCGATACAAAAAAATAATAATTAAGAAACAAAATAAAATAAAAACACTTGCATCTGAGGGCCATTTATTTATTTATTTAATTACAACGGTTGTGTTACAACCAATTACACTGCCAAAGTACATTAGCTACATTTTTCAGCAGAATCCTTTTGCTTACATTAAGTGAATAATGAGTGCGAAATAAGCCCTTAATAAGTCGAAGTGTGTGTGTGTGTGTGATCATATTGTTAATCAAACTAAGTCCAATGTAAATAAGTTTCGTTCATAATCATCATACTCGCCTGTTAAGTTCCATTGCTGAACATGGGCCTCCCAATGACTGCTACCATAAACGGTCTTTTGGGACATTGCCAGAATCACCACACTTGGTATACGGATTGCTGATTGCATGTTCTTAGCACAAATAAGGATGCTGTTGTCCATCCTCTTTACATGATCCCTAAGTCGCCTTTTACGACACGCTCAGACGGAGAGTGGTGGTCTATTCTTTACCGAGAATCACACCGATGGATAGTCGTGTTAATATATTTTATCTACTTTGCAGGATATGGAAGTCTAGAAAAGGAAAGTACCGACACAGCAGATTTACTCATGTTCTTCGATGATTTGTTTGACAGCGTCAATGGGAGTTTTAGCGGGATAAAAGGAGGAAAAATCTACAGGGCTGCAGTGACCCCAACCTCACCTCACCACAAATTGTGGAACTATAGTCTACCTATTCTCAAAACCATGAAATTTATTAATTCAAATAACCAAGGAGTAGTGCCTTCGTTGTCAAGCTGGATCAAAACCATAGAAGGGTTTAAATTAATTGTAAAATATTTAAATTCCAAAGGGATTAACTCTTTATTGCTGCGCAATTTCAATCAAGACGCGTTGGAAAACTTTTTTGGGGCAATTAGAGCTCATGGTTACAGCAACATTATGCCTACGTCGTCTGCATTTGAAGGAGCCTTCAAAACTCTATTAATTAATAATATTTCATCCTCACATTCAGTTGGCTCAAACTGTGAAAAAGATGACGGTGTTTGTCTCCAATCACTAAAATATTTTTTAGCGAAACCAGGAGACAACAGCTCTACTGAATGTGAAGGGGAAATTGACAGTGCTCATTTAAATGTAGAACTTTTAAATACAGACGACCTAATACAGAGCCAAACTCCAATGGACGTTGAAAGAAGCGCAGCAATAGGGTATTGCAGTGGGTGGATAGCACAACTTGCCAAAAAGCATATTTATAAAAACTGTGTGGCCTGCAGAAACAATATGGAAGCAGAAGAGCTACAAAGTTTCCACAAATATATAAAAATGAAAGAATTTGGCAACAAAAGGTGGTTGTGCTATCCTACAAGAGCATTGTTTGATTTCTTTGCCCAAGTGGAACATATATGTATAGAAATATAAGCAATAAAGAATATATATCGGCATATATAAAATTAATTATAAATGTAAATGTAAATTTATCATATATTACTTGTGCTGAACATAAAGATAATTTGCGTAATTATTTAATAAATAAAAGCACAATGTTTTTCATACACAATTGGTGCAAAGATATCAACAATGTTCTCATTGGAAAAATAACCTTTTGGGATATAAATGATCCTATGAAAGAAAAGGCAAATAGACACTATCTAAAACATAAAGGAAGAAAAAGAAAAACACAAAATAACATATTAAATGTATAATTTAGTTTAGGAGTACTTAGACTCTCATTTTGTACCTATAAATTCAATATTTTCCCAGTTTTTCGTATTTTTACATAAGTAAACATTAGATATTGATATAATTTTGATGTCTGCGACAGCAACACATTTTATGTAGATAAATTCAAATGATTGTTTGCCTTTAAAATAGCATGGTTAAATAGTATTCATGTAATGTTTATAAAAGTCGCAAAATATACAAATTTACACCATTGATTGAATTTAGAAGATATTTATAGCATAATAAGTGCATAAAAAAATATTATGTTGATTAATAAAAATAAAAATTTACACAAATAACCAAATACTTCTCAAAAATTTCTCTAACATATGCAAAATTGCAAAAAACCTGGATAAATATTGAATTTTCAGCCACAAGCTGGAGCATCCCTTTAATATGCAGTGTACATAGTTAAATTTATTTTATAATAAATTATGTTAAAATATTAACTGTTTTATTCATAATTTTCAATAACTCTTCCTACGTCACTTGACATATAATACGTACCTAGTATGCAGCGTACAGCTATAGGTATATGTAGCTATAGCTAGGTACCTATACCCTTAGTTCCCCTACCGAAAAAATAGATGGCGTTGCGGTTGATATTAAGGTTAATAATAAAAAAAGGCCGAGCTGCCTGTCTATGTCCGATATACTATTGTAGTCTTTGGTTTTGACGATGAAAACCAAACGACCGAAAATTGCAATTGCAATGACAAATGACATTGAGATAGTGACATGTGAAAATTAATGTTACCAGTATATAACTTTATATTTTCTCCGAAACAGAATTTTTTATCTTGTGATCATATTCTGAGCTACTAGTAGTTAGAATTTTGTTGTTTTGTGTTTTAACAGGAGGTGAACACACATTCTAGCCATAATACTGACAAGAAAAATCTCAAAGAAACGCCACTCAACCGCCTACAATTATGAAAAATCTGAAAGTATTACTAAATAATTAACCTTTTAACCGCCTACGCCGGATTAATCCGACAAATATTTTCGGGCCCATTTCGCCAGAGTCGTATATTTACGGCCAAAATATCACTGCTCGTTTAATCAGCTTTTTTATTTAATTACGCTGTATTCTATCAAAAATATGTTTATATTAGGTAAATAGTTAACCAAGTAATCATTTACAGTTTAATACACTTTAGTCTCTTAATTAGAAGTCCTAAAAATAAAGTCCAAAGTTAAATGAATTACTAACATTATTTTTAGAAAATTGTATTGATGTGCAACGCCCATGACGACAAAATCCGACATGAGGGACGGGACATATGCCAAGATTTACTGATACAAAAATAAACATAAATCATAATATTTCTCTTTATACTGACTAATTAACTTTAAAACAAATACAGCAATGGGGTAAAAAACTGCCTTTTGCTCACTTCAGATGTCGCTACTGTCGGTTGTTCCAGAAATTTGACAGATAGCTGTCAACTTTCATACTATTTTTATAAACAATCGAATTGTTATAAGAATAATTAATAAAATGACGCTTTGAGCAGCCGTTGGTTGCAAAAATCCGGGAGACCATAATATTCCCTAAATAAGCCAAAAGAAGAAAACTATGGGAAAAGGCCCTTCGAAAGAAAAATTCGAAGACTAGTAATAAGTAGAGGTTAAGTGCTATCCATTTTAAACCTGAGGAATATTTGGGGAGAAATTCTTACACTAGTTTTATAAAACAAACATTCATCATCATTTCAATGCTCCCTTTTTATTTTAGGCACCGCTATCAACGTATTACAGTGTATATTTTTATTATTTTATAACTAAACTTCTATACTCGTACAGAAATCTTCCTTTGGGCGGTACTTGACACCTGAAACAACATGTATGTCGAATTTAATCCAAAATATAGCCAATCCACAAGGAAAGATGAAAAAATCATAATTAAATAGCATTCTTACCTTTCTGCAAACTGTTGAATGTGGCGTTAAGACAGCGTTGGGAGATTTGTGCTGGCATTTACATCCCTGAACTTATGCAGTGCCGGAATGTTGACAGTCTCATCCTCAAGCACGTCTTCAACACCAATGAGATTATTTCGATCGTAGGCCTCTAACCTCCAACGAAAAAATAGGGCTTTACAAAAAGAACACAATATAACCTCCAAACTTGTTTATATAATTATATCTATTTACCGTGCAATTTATGCTGCTTTTTTAGCAATGCCAGAGGCATTCCTCTTTATTAGCTCGTCTTTTAATTGTATTACACTCCATGTAGAATACATTTTACTAGTATAATATGGTTCTAAGTAGGACACCAAACAACAACAAAAAACAATATGGCGGTTCTCAGGAACAACCGATAGTGGCGCCATCTGCGATGAGCTTTCAGTTTTTAACCTCATTGTTAACAAAACATGTTTTTACCAATATTTGTGAGTATTTCATTTAATTCCTTTAAAATTAAGTAAAGGAGATGTCCACTTTTTGTATGGACGTTGGTTTTTTATTCCGAGAAAATTCTAACCAGCGTCAAACTATACTGATCTTGGAGTGACAAAAATATGGAACTTAGAACCACTGAAATAATAATTTTAGACCCCTCCATTTCAAAGAAAAATAATATATAATTTTATGTTAGTAGAAATATTTTAATTGTGGATGGCAACACAAAAAAGAACCTACCATAGAATCAACTGTCAGATTTGACACTGTCAAAGTGTTGTCAGGTGTAATTGTGAATGAATGTCAATATTATTGTCACTCTCTCGCGCGTTTTCCTTTTTCTGGTGATAACGTATATTGTGCTTTCTCTGATTTCCCGGTTTTTATTGACTTGCGGTTTATTACGTTTGCACATGATACCAGTATCATATTAAGGACCTATAACTCTGACGACTTTGATTTTTTCAACGCATAATAATTTGATATTGCAAGCGAATAAGACTTCAGACCCCGAATGTAAGTACCTACATACTTTTTTAGCTATAAGTTTTTGTTTAGCTTCATAATTAGCACTACTTTTGCCTCTTATATCATCTGAAGTCTTTTTATATGTAAGTATAGATAGTCTGCATTATAAACTTCCATTTCTTTTACAGATTACTACAATAATGGCTATCTGCATGAACTGCAACATAGCAATACATGCTAATCAGCACTATGAATACAATGCTCTAAGCATGAGTCCTGAGATAGTCTCAACAGTTGAAGAGTGGACTGCTCAGGAGGTAATTATTCTTTAGTTTACATAATTAATTATTTATTTTTATTATAAAGTAACATCAAATGTCTCAACTTTCAAGATAAGTTTAAAATTATTATACAGCACTATTTTGTTCAAAGGGCTCATCATTAAAGGATAATGTAACTGTGTTTTATAAACATTATTTTGTTTTTAGGTTACAGACGCGAGATCGCTTTTGCCAAGAATGCATCAACATTTTACTGGCAGAATTAAATAATAGAAATGAGGGCAACATTGGAGACCAACAACTGGGTCATCAATCGGTGTGTGTGTGTGTTGTGGCATATCTATTTCAAGAAGAACTGGCAGGGGCTCTCGTCCTTTACTTGATGGTCATCCTGAGCAGGCTCATATAGCTAACATCATCAACCCCCGTCTGGTAAATAAATATTTATATTATATATTTCCATTTTAATGATTCTATCACTAATATAAGTGTAAATAAACATTTTGTTTTATTGTATAAAATAAAAGAAAATTCCATTTCAGATGCCTGCTAACGCTCGAGCATGTAATGCCTGCTGGCAAAGTGCCCACAGCAATATTGAATAAATATAAAGTAAAGCAATAAAGTGTATTACACATATTTATTATTAAAAGTGGGAGGGACTAGTTGGCAAGATCGGATATGTGGATATTATTGCAGTTGTATTATTGGAAAAAGGACTGTTGAGTGTTGGAAGCTGTGCTCATGTGATGACAGTTGTCTGGTATCTTGGTTGGGCTCGGCATCAAAATGATATATCTCCACCTGCACAGTTTCTCGGTTACATATTAATAAGAGAAGATATTGAAAATGAAGAAAATCAATAAATGAATGTTTAACCTACAAAAAGTTTTATTTCTATGTAACACAAATCAGATTAAAACATAGGTATTAGTTCAGTTCAAAAAACGATTATTTGTCGAGAGGCTTTTCATCAAAGCATTCTTTGCAGCTCATAGAGCTTCTAAGCCTATATTCCAACTCCTAAGGCAACTCTCTGACCTAAGCTTTTAATCTACTATCGACCGATCGCTAAAACGATAACAAAGGGGATTATGAACTTCCTAGATTAGTTCGACAGCTGTTTGAGTGTTTCCTGCTAACTTGAAAGTACAGAATGTCCTATATCAGTAGGTAGATATTATTATCATTTAGTCCAACCATGAAACTCAACAAGCGAACTATACAGAAACATGCATTTTTTGATAAACCACTCTTCTTAATCAATTGTTTGCACGTCAACATTCGAAGTAGCCGCCCATCACATTATGAAGTGTGCTTTCAGTCCTAACTGCAGAAAATATGTCTAAAAATATTCCATTTTATCTCATTTCTCAATTGATGTGGTCGGCACCTAATTTACGCCATACATGCCTACTTATTTACCAATAAACCTAATTAAAAAAAAAAAACATCAGATCTTGACAGTGACAGTTAATGTCAATAGTGACAACTTTACTTTTTTTTTGCGGTGCGTTCACTTTTAAATCGTTGATTATTCGAAGCGTTCTTTCGTCTCAGGCGTAAATTCTCACATAAATAAAAAACGATTTTTCTCAAAATTGGAGGTGTTTAAAAATGTTTCATTTTTTGAAAAATGCTAGTTTTTGGGGTCTCTATACAAATATATTAAAATCATTCTGGTTAGAATTTATGATTAATAAAAAACCACTTTTGGACATGTCCTTTACTTGTGAAATGTCAGCGACTGAATTGATGGTTCCCATCCCTAGCCTACATGTTCCGAAACTTACTTTGTTAGTACGCCCTGCGCCACGGTCGGGAAAAGACGACCGCTTCTTACGTCATAAACGAGTGCCGACTTCTGGAATTTTCCATTAGTGTTGTGTTTGTGCATGTAGTTTTACGTTCGTATGTCGATAAATGTACATGACAGAAATTTATCATGACGACTACTGAAGAATTATTACGAATACTTTCTAGAATTCTCGTCTGATAAAAAAATCGTCCAGAAGGCGATGAAAATGAAGATTTTTTATCAGACGAAGTTTGACATTGATGTAGAGGAAGATTTGTATTTTTGTATGTAACGAATAAACCTAAAAACTACTGGACCGATTAGAAAAATTCTTTCAGCAATGGATAGCTACATTATCAGCGAGTAACATAGGCTATATTTTATCCCCGTACTCCCACGGGAACGGGAACTACGCGGGTGAAACCGCGTGACGTCCGCTAGTGTATGATATAATGTTAAAAATAACTGCAAAGTAAAATCTAACAAACATTTGTTTACTTTTTTAAAGTCACAGCGAATCCTTTTTTGCAGCCCCTACCTAAGCGTCAGTGTGACGTAATCGACGCGAGGTGCAAACTTAGCTTGGTCGAGTTGTAGTTGTTAGTTGACCACGCTCGCAAATGCAAATGTCGTTATTAAAACGAAATATCGACATCGAAAAGTTAAGTATTGCACATCCCTCTTTGTTGTAGGTATTTATTTTTCGATTCACTGTGCCGGGCGCTGGGGGCCCGCCAACTGATATGAAGTCGGGCGGTTAAAAGGTTAATTTCTCGAAAACTACAAAACATCGTAGAACATACATGAGGGTTCAATCGATGAGTATTAGTGTCCCCTGACCACAGACCTTCGCTGGTACAGGTTTCCTGGGACAGCCTGTATAATAAACTTGGCTCTTTACAGCGGTGTATATCCGGAGCAGTGGAAGTTATCCCGAGTTACTCCAATACCAAAGACTAATAATAGGTCTATCGTTGAGGAATATCGTCCCATTGCTATGTTATCATGCCCCGCTAATGTGTTTGAGACTTGTTTGAGATTATCGCTCATAAAGAAATTGATTATCTTCTAAACCGGAAACAGTTTGTTGCTCATGGATGTTATATCTCGGAGTCGTACCATACTCGTTCAGGTGTGAGCAAAGGTTCAGTTCTTGGCCCCTACTCTTTAATTTAATGATTAATGATCTAGTCAGTGTGGTAAGGTATGCCAAGTGTCTCCTTTACGCAGACGATTTAAAATTGGTGGTAGAAATTGGCGACGATGTCACTCACAATGACCTTCAGAGCGACATCAGTCGAGTGCAACAATGGAGCATAAAAAATAAAATGCATTATAATATAAGCAAGTGCTGTGTAATGACTTTCAGCCGCAAGTTACGACCAATCCATGCTACCTATACTTTAGCCGACACGTGCTGTAATTACACGTGTGTCTAAAATCAGAGATCTTGGTGTGACTTTCGATTGCGGTTTGACATTCCATGAGCACATCTCCTCAATTGCCGTTGAATCTTAGGCTTACATTCAGAGACGACAGAAATGAGTCTAAGCGTGAACTTACGCTTCCATCTGTCAAAATTTGTTCGTAAAATTGACATATGGAAGCGTAAGTTCACGCTTAGACTCGTTTCTGTCGTCTCTGAGGCTGACATACAGAGACGACAGAAACGAGTCTAAGCGTGAACTTACGCTTCCATCTGTCAAAATCAACAGCTTGCGCTCATATTTGTATTCAGAGACGTTCGGAACACGACTTAAACTTAACGTAAACTAAGATAAGCCAAGTAGGTAGTGAATATTGACTACTTAAGACGACACTAGCGCCGCCAAGCGGGCTAAGGTGGAGTTAATATCGACAATTTGAGTTTTTCAAGTCTGACTAACCTCATAATTTAATTAAATAGGTTTATGTCTCAGATATTTTGTTTCGCTCACTCCAGTTGCATTTTGTATATATTGCTATCCTGTTTTAATTTTTATATACGCCTGCTTACACATTTTCATAAAAACCGTAACTTACCGATAAACATTTTGCTATTAAAAATGGCCATAGAGAAGACAGTCTTAGCTAAGCTTACACTGCGTCTCTGAATACGAATTTTGAAGATGCGCTTAGCGACGACTTCGCTTAGAGCGGTCTTCGCCCGTCTTATGTTCATGTCTCTGAGGCTTACATTCAGAGACGACAGAAACGAGTCTAAGCGTCAACTTACGCTTCCATCTGTCAAAATTTGTTCGTAAAATTGACATATGGAAGCGACGACTTCGCTTAGAGCGGTCTTCGCCCGTCTTAAGGTCATGTCTCTGAATGTCAGCCTTAGACTCGTTTCTGTAGTCTCTGAATGTAAGCCTGAATGTCAGCCTAACAGACGACTAGGATTTGTTCTGCGTAATGCACGACACTTCTGTGATCATAATGTTATTAAAATATTATATAACTCTCTTGTTAGGAGTTAGTTAGAATTTGCCGCATGTGCGTGGTGGAATCTTAATTAAAGTGGCACTCGGTCGCACTGCTATGAACCGACCAATGACTGTACCTGTAGTCATAGGATACAGCAGATAATTTGAGGTTGTTCGATTGGTCACTCGCGTAACGCAGTTGTGGATTGCTCGAAGCCGTTCAATTATTCCCGATGAGCGAGCGACATTCGCACGAGTGACTTTCGCACCGAAAAATGAATTACTGAACGTAGCCCTATTGGCTTTGTTTTTGTGTGCCTTATTGATTACTGTTATTATAACTATTATATTATATAATATATTAAAATTTGCTTTTGTATGGCTTGCGCTAGTAAATTATTTGTGTCCCCCATACTTGTCGAATTTTCGTTTTGTTGTCAATTGTATCCCAATACTGCGGTTGCATTTAGGGACAGAGACTGAAACACTCTACAAATTATGCAACACTACATAAAAAATTATCCTGTATTTTATTAACTGTGAACTTTATTCACTCACCTGGCATATTTAAAGTTGGGACAGCAATATGGCTGATTCGATTATACCGGCAATAATATTTTGTTTCAAAATGAGAGTGACAAACTCTGCGACTTTTGTATATGTACTTATTACTCAATGCCAAAAGGTCCACACCAATACTTAAGACCCACGATATGAAACGATCCTTATCCTTTGCAGGGTTCGGAAAAAGATGCAGGGCAGAGTGTGAATCTGAAAAATTCAAGGCCACATTCAAAATTTTTTACATGAACTATGCTATATATGACTTACATCATATTTTATATATACTAGTGGTCACCCAGTGGTCTCAATTCGACCCTAATTATAGCTTTGTGCACACCTTCTCCATATAAACTTTAACTATGCCAAATCGTACACTCCACAATGCGCGCAATATGCTTAAAAACGGGTACAACATAAAAAAATAATTTGTAACATTGAGTCTACTGTTTAGAAGCTAATTTGGCTTTATCCTCCAAATAATGTCGTAAGAATTCATACAATTTGTTAACAGCTATAACTGATAACATGTGCATACATTTTATACATTAATTAATGAAACAAAACAATTTGATTTTGTTAGAATGAGGAATGCATGAAGATAATCCCTCATCAGATTAAATACAGACTTTCAAAATTCTCGAGGTCCACCGCTGCTGCTTGTGATTACAAAGGTTAAGGATGTTTTCAAGAAATAACAATGAATATGGGGGCTATATCATATGCAATATAAGGAGGCAATAGAAGTCATTGCAATTTTCCTAATGTTTCTTTGCAGTAACTGAACAACAAATTAACCTGTCCGCACAGTCTATGGCAGATCTGTATGTTGTGTAATGTATTCGACAATTATAGGTTCACGATCTTCACGGACTTTATTTGTTTTTCTTTACTAAAATCTGTAAATAAATATATGTTGCAGATGGTATAGACATCTTCACCCTAGATAACCATGTTTAAAGCATGCAGTCACAAAGTGGGTGATCTTAGTACATACCAGAACTCCCGGCACACCCAGGGACACAGCACTTCGCGGCTGACATGGTGCACTTGTCGCACTATCGTAAACAAAATACACGGCACTAGTCACTTTCTCACTTTCACTCACTATTATAAACAAGCTATCACTGGCGCGGATTTGATACTGGTTCGGAGGAGCAAGTGCTCGACTCAACAAACATAGCGTGAAGAGAACACAAGGATAACTTGAAATAGCACAAAATACAGAAAAACCAAACGATAACCGATATTTTTCTGCAATGACAAATGACATTGACGTAGTGACATGTGAAAATTAATGTTACCAGTAACTGTCATTTTATATTAATTCTACTAGCTCCGTTTGGAAATAGTACGAAGTACGTCATAATACTAGTTTAAAAAAATACAATATTAAACTAGAATTTAAATAAAAATACCTATTTATTCATATTAAATCATTAAAAACAATGATTTTTACCACTATCATCGGTTAAAATAAATTTACACAATAGTAGTACAGAAAAATAGGGTAAAAACCATAGATTTAGAAGCGAAAATATTCTAAGTTTATGGTAAAAACGGTAAAAATTATTAGTAAAATAATCCGACCAAAATGATACTGGCCGTCAATTGCTGAAAAAATCGTTAAAAATATTTATTGAATGTTTGTTTAATGATTAGTCTATGGTTTAATGCTATAGTAGCGTCCTCTGATTTCGTCAGATCGCAAACGCAACTCTTCTATTCTATTTTTCAAATACAAATATATATCTGGTAGTAAGGCTTCTGACAGACGGACCACATTTCAACTGCAATCCAACAGTTTTGCATTCAAATTGCATCCAAACTGCAACAATTTGCGGTTGGATTTCTATTGCAGTGGTGTCAACTGCATTCAAACTGCATGGATTGCAGTTGAAATGCGGTCCGTCTGTCTAGAGCCTAAGACAGTAAGACTAAAATATTATAGTTTAAAAAAAACTATACAACATGATTTAGTCATCCAAACTGAATGTGTATGCAAAACTTTAGCTCAATCGGGAACCGGAAAGTGGGTCATACCTTTATTGGATGGGTACGGGCATACATTATACTCGAATACTGACAATTTTACTGCTAATATTAATAAATAAATAATTTAATAACCGGTGGTCTGTTTAGAGGTGCTAATGACAAATGTAGAAGGCTGCACAATTTCAGGCGCTGGTGTTTGCTTCTCTAACAATTTAATGTGACTGATAGTTGTTTATATCCATAAAAATATGCTTTTAGGTTTAACAGTGAAAAGACTAGTAATGTCAGCACATAGACGTAATATACTGGTACAGTGCCACAAACTTATCTGGCCCAATGACCAAAATTGGAACTAATGTCACTAAGGAACACAGACACAGAGTGGAAACTTACCAGTTTTAACTTCTAAGCAGTAGGTGTGGTCTACATGCTGTCTTTTTTTACAATACTCATGATTGTTGTTGAAACTCTCTGAAAAACATTATAGATGTATTAATTAAAAGTGGGTAAGTACATAAACTTATTATAGTAATGGTAGAAAATAATCTTTCTTCTTCAGGATTGACCCTAATGTTAAGAATAAGATTTTATATAAAAATTGAAATATCATGACATTATAAAGAATATATTTAGTGAAATTGCAAGTCTGGTAAAATCCACGAATTTTTCGTCAGGTATGGAAAGCAAAAATATTGTTGTTATCACCATAAGAGTGACAATGTTTTGAGTGGATGTTTTTGTATAGTGAGTAGAGGAAAACATGTCAAAAAGAAAATAGAAAAATAAGATTTTAACTGACAACACAAATTATATTATACAAATAGGTAGGTACGTACCAATATTTTCTGTTGTTTGAGGAATACCACTAGACATCTCGCTAGCAGTAAACAATGTTGGATAAGCGTTTTGGCAAAGACGAACTCTCTCGTGCTTCATTGAGAGAAACCTCTTCTCAAAATGGTTTCGACACACAAACTGTTTGCGAAGTTCCTGGAAGCTCAGGCTTCGTAGTCTTTCACAGTTAATGTACTGTAGCCACTTTTTGTGTCCTATCTCACATTTTGGAAAAATATGTAAACTGACGTCCTTTCGTCTACTAGCACAGGTCACAACACAGCACTTGTTGAACATGTTGCAAGATACAATTTCAGAAGCTGAGAGGATAAGTCACGGAAATAAATCGACGCAGAACTTCACTCGATCAACTTTGAAATTGCAACTGACGTTATACCGTGGACGGAGATACACAAACAAACGTCAAACAGTCAAAGATGGCGTCATGTCCCCTGAAGAAGGAAGGGGGGCAGGGAACTGTCATAATCAATATATGAACCATAGACTGGTCAGGATAATTTGTATGAAGATTAGGTACCTGCCGTGCTAAGGAAAAAAAATTACATCAAAATGTCATTTATGTAGGGGAGGCTTCTTACGGCATTGATGTAGGGAGATGAAATTGGTAAAAGCGACAGCAGCGACGCCATGACCAACGGGTCTACCGCGTAACAAAATGGTAATGAACATCAGACTCTGGTAATAAACTTCAATACGATCGTGAAAGACTAAACTTCGACCTACGTTGTAAAAAAATACCGATCATGAAGATGGGAGTACCAATTTTATATTCAGTAATTTTTTACAATCTGGCTCAAAATTTAGACTCCCAAGATCGTATTGAAGTTTATTACCAGATTCTGATGTTCATAACCATTTTGTTACGCGGTAGACCCCCGGGTCAGATAAGTTTGTGGCACTATACTTAGTAGTATATTATGTCTAGGTCAGGATTAAAGATACTAGCTATGGCTGGTATTACTACTTCTCCTGCTGAGTCTTCCAAGGAAGTTAAACATGAAAATTGCTAGTACAACATAAGCATTGTGGGCAAGGTTCTTAACTCTTTGACCACCAGTTCCTGGAAATCTATTATGTTATCAATTTAATCAGACCTTAAACGAGCGGAGAGGTTGATGGGGATAACTTCCCACAGTGTGTCACAACAACTTGGGAACTGTTAGTCAAGGCTATTGGTTAGTAAGCATGGTCACGACTATGGAACGATGACTGCAGAGTCCACATCCCACATGCCGTAACCTCATGAGCCCAGTCCAGATATTTGATTTGTTTAACTATCACCACTCTCACCAGATTCGTCATGCAGAATAGTAACACCAACAACCAGAGTGTGGCTTATTGGATACAATAGTCCTGTCAGTGATGATAGATTGGTCCCAATACAAAGTGACATGGTCATGGACCCATGGGTTGTATTTTAAAGCTAGTTAATGCATATTAATGTTAATTTGCACGGGGCTTACACGGTGCCAACAGCAAATATGGGGTTTAGCATGATAACTTTAATTGTGAAGAATAGTTACATCAGTCACCCCAAAACTGACCTTGGCACACATAGTGTTGCAGATCACCTGCGTGGATGCTGTTTAAGAACAAGCCTCTCGCAAGAAAACTTTGTAAATGGATATTAGATCATTACTAAAAGATGTGCAATACATACTGGTACATTTTGTTCAACTTCAATAATATGTGTTTCAAAAACCTAAAACTGACACTGACTGACTGATAACTATACTATTGATAGTGTTACATAAACAAATAATTTCAGTCAAATTTTTTCAATAACTTAAAATTTTGAATAGTGTTTTTTAATACAACATTTATTATTCTAGCTTGTTGCTTATCAGATTATGTCGAATTGAATATGTAGGAAACTAAGCAAACACAGACCATGATAATAGATTTTAAAACATTAATATTCTTACCTGACTAGAGGAACCAGGTATACTCGTACTTCTTAGTTTTTCCATTATGGTTTGTGTACCAATAGGTACAGAAAACTTATTTAGTCGTGTTTTAGAGATGAAGGAATCTGTTGCAAAATGCTTACTGCACAACATTTTGTGGCTGGTATGCAATTTTTTTAAGAAATCCGCATCAGCACAGTTCTCTTCAGGAAAACAGAATTCGGCCCAAATACGAGATCTGTGAACATAATTGCTTATTATATACGACAAAATCTTGTACAACAATAATAAAAAAGCAAAATGTGACTGCAATTGGCCAAAAGATATTCACCTCAAGACTGTTTCAGGTTTTTCACTCCCAATCTTGGGAAACCTGTGAAAACTGATAGTATGATCCTGTACTGCAGTCACTCCACACTTGACACATTTCCGATATTGATCAGACATGGTAAAACCTTGGTAAAACTTAAAAATAAGAGTCAATATTATCTCAAAATCCAAACACTTGTTTCACAAGCTCAAAAATGCACTGTTGCGAGTCAGGACACTCAAGCAAACGGAACGAGAAATACGGGAGGGAGCAAGCTCAAACCTCAACCAATATTTATAAAATAACAAAATTAAATAAGATTCCGCAAATTTCTTTACGAGAAAAGTTTTGAAAACATACTTATTTAAAGTTTGTACATTTCTTAACGTTTACTTTTGATATTGCCAGTACTAAAAAATATATTTTTTATCATAAAAATATGTATAATAATTAAATAAATAGCCTAATCTACAAATATAAATAAATTATATAAATAAAAAATATATTTAAATTGTTTAAAACCATATTTTTAATGTTTATATACAAAATATATTGCTATATAAAAAAATACTTTTTTTATATAGCAATAAGTACTCATAAAATTGTCATGAGAGAAAAGGATAAAAAATATGCTCTATTTCGTCTTAATTTTGGAACCCAGTATGATCCAGTACCAAACTTCAATATGATCGTGAGAGACTGTGAGGCTTACATTCAGAGACGAGAGAAACGAGTCTAAGCGTGAACTTACGCTTCCATAAATAAGTCAATTTTACGAACAAATTTTGACAGATGGAAGCGTAAGTTCACGCTTAGACTAGTTTCTGTCGTCTCTGAATGTAAGCCTGAGAGACCGAGTTCGAACTTCATGATTGGTAATTTTTTTTACACGGAAACTCAGTGATTTCACGCAGGAGCAAAGGCTCTGTAAGTCGAATATGGGCTACGTTCAGTAATTCATTTTTCGGTGCGAAAGTCAATCGTGCGAATGTCGCTCGCTCATCGGGAATAATTGAACGATCCACAGCTGCATTACGCGAGTGACCAATCGAACGACCTCAACTTATCTGCTGTATCCTATGACTACAGTCATTGGTCGGTTGATAGCAGTGCGACCGAGTGCTTTCACCTTACTATTTTACAGTGTGACCGGAGCGATCGTCCGACGACGTTCGCTCAAATAACTGAACCAAAACTGAACGGTTTAGAGTGATCACCCGGACGATAATGCGTCGTCGAGCGTCATCCGCCGTAATAACTGAACACACCCAAAGTCATTCGCTAGCATCACAGACCTGCCTTCGCTAACGCTAGCATAGACTAATAATTATAATACTGGAGATAGACTGGAAACTCAGTTTTTTCATTTCTTAACGTTGAGCGACATCTGAACGCCAAGCAGGAACTTCACGAAATATGAAATGTTTTGATGCTAAGATCACTAAGATCAAACAACGAATTAATCCATTACAAAATATTTTTACATGTACTTATTTTAATTTTGTTATTGCAGATTGACAATTATATAATAATAATAATAAAATTTATATAATAAAAACGTATACAAAAAAGAGTACATTTAGTGAACAGTAGTAAATTTCCCATACAATAATTATAGTGCCTAAAAATAAACTATTTCTAAAATATTTTTATTACAAGTGCAAGTGAAAAAGTTTCATTCATATGAATGTTAGGTAGCGACCCGCCCGATCTAGGTTTATTCAAACCCGTGTTTCAGGGCATCACATTACAGATTATTTACATTGTAATGAATTATTTTTATATGCTCAACTTAATGAATTATAAAATAATATATATTTGATTATGCATCCATTTATGTTTATCTAGAAAGGCCCTGTCCCCTCTTAAAGGTGTAAACTACTGTAATCCGCTGAAATATGATGTAAGCTCATCCTTCCAGTGCTTGCATGAGATTTGTAAGAAGCCCCATAATGTAAATTTAGCAAATAAATTATTTAATGTTAATGGACTATAAGTATAATTCCTACTAATAAGATGCAATTTTTATCGCTAGAATAACTGATAATTAATCTAAGTAGATTGATTATGAAGTGATCATAAATAGGTTATAATTTAGAAATAAATATTCATAAAGAATCAATGCCATTTTGGTCCAAAATTCTATAATTTCTCGATGTTTATGAATTGATAAAATACCTGAACGACAAGGCTTATTCTCAGCAGTTCTTGCAGATGCGATGGTTGTTGTTTGCGATGAAGATGGTAGGCTGCTAGAAAGAAATGGACCCATGCTTGGTGCTGAAAAGCAAAAATAATTATTAGGAAATACAAATTTCGTAAAAATATTATGTTACACAAGCCTTCTTCTAGGGCAAATACATTTTGGGATATTATTAATTTAGTTATTTTAATATACAAAACTATACACAATTATGTGCATAGCCATGTCTCTGACTGTTATTAAACTTAACATAAGTACCAACATAGGTGGATAAATATTCTATAACATTTATTTTTCAACTTGGGAAAATGTAAAATTATATATAACTCAATAAAAATAAAAAATACTAAATTAATGTAAGTATGAATTACTATATTAAGAATATCACAGTACTTGTTGTTTTGGGACCCATTATCATATTAGAATGCAATAATGTACCTTCATGTGATGTAGATGGTTGGCAGTATGGAATAATTGGACTTATTCTTGGAGCTGAAAAGAAAATAATAAAAATATTGCATTTTCAGTATTCAAAAATAGAAATGTAGTCATAAATTTCATAAAGATAAGATCTAAACCTACACAAATATTTTTTTATGGAAAATATAATAGTATATATATATATATATAGTAATAATAATTTTCAATAACCCTATAGGGATATTGAAAATTATTATTAAATACAACTGATTTATTAATATTTTACCTGATAGGTCTTCAGAGGGCAAATGTAGGGATGGAACAGCCAATTTACAAAGTCTGTTTTTGGGGTAAAGAAACACATCTTGAAAGTGCCGACGACAGATTCTTCTATTGGTGTGAATAGTGTTACTATCAAAACTTGCAATATCACCTCCAATGACTTTGAGCCAACTTTGATACCTTACTGCCTCTTTCTCAGGATTTGGAAAGTAATGTAGAGGTACACCTGAAAATAAAGCAAAATCTGTAACTAAAACAGCTGTAGTAGTAAGTTATTAGTTAATATAGTATATACTAATAATGGTCATGATAGATTGGTTTATTAAATTTCAAGTATGGCAGTGATTTCCTGGCATACAGAAGCCCAATTCTCGTAATTAATTTACACTAAGACTGAAACTTGACCAAACTAAGATTATATTATAAAATTGTCAAAAAATCGGTATTATTAAAGTTCAGTCTGATTTCTTATTATTATTCTTTACTGTACATAAAAAATATAGAATATACAAAAAATACAGTTCACAGAAATCTGTTATATGAGAACGGAGGACATGTGCACTGACATGCTTACCAAAGCTTTACCTGAGCCAAATCTCACAAAATTAAGAAACATGGTTGGTAACGTGACACTCCCCATGTTGAAGAAACTGGCTGGAAGTCCATAATCTGTGATAGCGTTTCAAAAGTGAAGGATACATCTTTTGTTAGTGTGTATGTCACTGTCTGAATAAAAATAGTTATCAACAGAGAGTTGGTGTCGTGTCTAAAGTTTAATGTAATTCACTGCATCGTATAACACCTGCTGGCCAGCACAGGCAAAACCCTACATTTTAGTTTTATTTCAGTATGATTTGAATATAATCTTCTTATAGACTCATTTCAATCTCGTTTTAGACACATTTGTATGGACAAGAATACAAATTTTATTATCTGTCGTTTGAAAATTGGGCTTCAGAAGCCCAAATCTCATAATTAATTTACATTATGACTGAAAGTTGACCGAACCGAGATAAATTATGAAGTGACAAAAAATTGGTATTCTACTCTTAAAGCTCAGTCTGATTTCAGTATGATTTGAATTAAATTTCATTTTTGACATTTAAATTTCATTTTTGACATTTATGTATGGATGAGAATACCAATTTTATTATCTGTTGGTTTTAAATGTTAGCTGTATACCGATTTGGCTTCAATCAACTTTCAACCTAATTACAATAATAATATCACGTTTGACGCTGTTAGTTTAGGAGAATACCATTTGTGACATTTGTGAAATTGATACTAGATAGGAATGAGATCGAAACTATATTGTGAACATTTTTAATTACGAGAATTAGACTTCTGGACAATAGTAAGCAGTCAAGCCTGTTCTAAATTGTGCTAAGTTTCATACAAATCATCAAATCATTTCTATCCAATGTTTTTATTATGGGCATGATTGGAGGTCGAAATTATTATAATACAAGTAACACTTACCATCTTCTGCTACGACCGGACACCCAGGAACACAGCAGATGTTTCGAGCCATTATGTAAAATAACAATAACACTACACTTCACAGATATATATTATGGTCCAAACACACAAAGAACACGGTAAATGCTGGAGTTTTGGTATTCCTGAAGGTAATACGGAGGAACTGAAGTTCAACTCAACGTAAATATCAGTAAAATACCAAAAATTACAAGAAAAATGCACGCGAGCATGTAATCACACCGGCAGAAAAAAATCTTGTGACGTTAAGTACGAGTGTTGCTATCATTTGCTAACAGTAAACTACTGAGTACTCGATCATCTTAAAACTACATATTTAGAACATACTAAAAATTGTTTATAATTGAATCATAAATTACACTAAGTTTATTAGGCATAATTTATTCATCAATTGTAGATTTATATAAGAAAAATATTTCTATTATTTATTTATTTATGAAATAAATAAATATAAGAAAAATAGCAAAAATGTCAGTTTGTGTAAATTACCAAATATATCATGCGAAAAAGTGGTAACCCTGAAGCAAAAAGTTCCATGCGTGCGGGATAGATGGATGGTGCGATTCACACGAAAAAAACTTTGTTTTAAGTTGCCAGGCACAGAGTACAGTAATACTATGTTGCCAGGGCATGATTCACTAGGGCGGATTTATTTTGTTCGAGCATCATTTGTATTTATTCGTATTTTTTTTATACTAGTAGTAAAGTATGTTTAATAAGTTTATGATGTGCCTTCTTTTTATGTCTGTGATGTGGGGTATCATTCCCATTGAATAGGTACTTGAAAATCATCTTTAGTGTCTTTAGGTTTCTCTTATCATTTTTCATTACGAATGACCATTTAGGACCTATAAGGATTTAAAGTTGGTTAGCAACCATAATGTTCCCCCTAGAGCCTAAACAAAGTTTCACCCCCTTGGGTACGGCTACGTACAATCTTGCCACGTCTTGCCTTGCTCGAGCGAGGTCGCTATAGTGCTGCCGCCTGGTAGGCGTATCATAAACTACGAATACTATACGATATACTTGCATGAAATGCTCTATGCGATGTACAACACATTCGTAAATTTTATATTATTTCTAATTGTACAATTTTGAAACAAATAATTTCTTTAAAATAAATTATTTACAATAAAAAATGCGTATTATCTCTCACACAAAGGGAAATAAGAGTTAGGAAGACATAAAGTTATTATTAGTAATAATAACTTTATGAGGTACACCAAGACAGGGTTACCACCTCTCAAAAATATTTATCCCCAAAGCTATAGCTAAAAATCCCTAAAATCCCCAAAAAAAAAAAATTCTCTGTAAAAATAATAAATAAATTGTAATAATATAAAATAATTGAATCATTTTCAAAAAGTTTTCAGCCAGCTGCGTCACAATCATTATAAACTTCACAGTAAAAATCAAATGTAAAAAAACCAAACCCCTAAAAAAATCCCATCCCACTTATTTACCCCCTAAATTTGGGGGGAAAACCCCTAAGTTGGAAACCCTGCACCAAGAATAATAAATATATTCTTGCATGTAATAATTGTCAACTACAAACAAATAAATTAAAATGGCACCCATAATGCACGCCATCTCTGTCGTGCCATCTCAAACTTTTTTGAGCGGGAATTTTGAATCTCGTAACTTTTTTTGAGCGGGAATTTTGAATCGTGTGTTAATAGGTAGGTATAGGTAGGCATCATGGTTGCTTAGTTTAAAAAATGGCGTATGAATGTAAAATACCATAATTATCGCTTGTTTTTCGTTCTAATGATATTTACTGCTAAAGTGAAACGAAAACAAACGTACAAGGTTGTTATTTATCAATAGTTATGGTATTTAAAACCGGGACTGTGTTTAAACTTATTAAGAATAACAAAAGTGTTTTTTGAAATACAAAGGGATATGCCCATTCGTTAAGGAGGTTTTGGCCAAGTGGCGTCCATAAATACAGCAAATCATAGGCATTAGGGTTGAAATCATAGACACAAAATCAACCACAATTTTTTACATAGAACTTGGACAGAAGTTTAAAATTGTATGAAAAAAATTCATGGTTGATATAAAACAAACATGGAGTTGACTGGCAAGCCAGTGTCGTCGTGGTAAGCGGGTACGGAATCCAATGTAAAGCGAAGGTTGTCATCGCCATAATACTAATCAAAGTCATCGGATAGAAAATAGCAAAACAGTGGAGGAAAAATCACAACTCAACAAGCACAACAAACAACCCGCAACAAACAAAATGGTAACTGTCAACACAGACTGTCAATTTCAATTATCATTGACGTAGTGATGGCGATTCGGCATCGATTTATCAAAAACCGATTTTATAGAGCTATGAATCGATATTTTTAATAAACTTGAACCAGCACTGCATAGATTTCGGAAGACAATCAATAGACATTTATTTTCCCTATTCTATAGTAATTAAAAGTTTTAATATGGGAAGCGAAACAAAAGAAAAAAGTTTTTCAGAATGTCATTCAGTTCTCGATTTATTTGATTTCGATTTTTGTGACATTTGCCATCACTACTTTTATAAGATTGACATACCGGGCGGAAATGAAGATTGCATCACATGCTTATTTGATTGAATATCTTTTTAATATAAGTTTTTAATTCCCGAGTGTTACAAACAAATAAATAATAACAATATTTTAGTTACTAAATAAGATATTTTTTTGTATTTTTCACATTGGTGTAACGAACCTGCCTACCTACTGGCCAAGAGTGGGCGTTTGCCTTTATTATTTAGATCCTGTCCACATTGGTACATAAAAAACCATTATACACATTGACGGTTACATTGAAGGATGTAAATAACGGAGTTATTAACAAAATTAAGTATAACTTAATTTATGCATGTACACAATTCAGCTCTTATAGAGAATCGAGAATCGCGAAAAGTTAATCACCTTTTTTATGAAGTTAATGTTGATTTTTTATCGAAAAAATATTTTCAAAAAAACATTTAATATAATTATTTATTATTAATTAATGTTGCTTTAACAAAACAATGAGTTAGTAACCCTGTAGTTCGAATTGCGATAAAAGTGATAATATCGCGAATCCGACCAAAGTTAATAGTCACACATAAGGGCTATTGAGTACTAATAGTAATTGTGACTTTGGTCGGATTCGCAGTATAATCACTTTTAGCGCAATTCGGACCACAGGGTAAGTTGCATCTTTAAAAATTGCAACCGTTGTTAACTAGATAATCTTTTTACATTAGCATGAGAAAACCAACACAAAAGAAATATTAACTAACCTTATCATATTCCTCATCTGGTGCTGCAGATTTGACCAGCTTCTTTCCAGAATCATCAATGAATGATGATCTCTTAAAATGTTTAGTGCATAACATTAAATGTCTAGAATGAAGCTTGTTTTGAAATTCTGGTGACGACCAAGAGTCATGAGGAAAACAGTATTTCGCCCATAATTCACACCTGAAAAAATAAAATTATATAAATAATTAGCATTTATTTATAAATTTTATGATGAGAGTTTTATGCTCTATTTAGTACTAAGCTCAAATAGTGATTTCTGCATTAATATCATCCAACCATTTATTTGCTATTCAAATTTGACATTTGCATAACTATCTAGTTCTTTATTTCTCCATAGTACTTTTATACTTTTGTACATTAAGTTAAGTTAGATAATGTGTCAAGTGCAGGAAAGGAGCCTCTTGGAGCCACAAGTGATTTCTATTTGAACCAATATACCTTTGCCGACCCCTTCGGGGATTCAAACACAAACATATGCTATGATTTCTATGTGATATAGCTCGTCCAGTTTTGCAATGTTTGCAAATGTGTGCAAATAATACCAACTCTCTTGGTATTATTTGCACATGTTTTTGAATACCTGAATGTGTACCTTGGGTTTTGGTCAGTGGGTCATCTTTTCTTTTATATCAATGACTTATGTACATGGCTAGAGATAGAAAAAGTGAACGACCGACAATGAAATGGTCAGGGATTTGAATATATATAATATGAATAATAACAATTCAATAGTCTAGCTATACTCGATCTTCCCAAATATACATACGTTACACTACAAAAAGCAGCTATACTTAACACATGCCGGATAGTTAGGAATTTTTTACAATTAGAATCAGATAACAATTTTATAGTAGAGCAGCAATCTAACCAACCCACTCAAACCTAAGGTCACACTTTGGTATATGCCCGTGTGACTTTAAAAAACAAAGCCAGGTTTTCCTGAGAAAAAGTAATTTTGAAAACGAGTATAATATGAATACCGATAAATAGTGAAAAATGAATACCAATAAGATAAGCTGGTAGCAATAATTTTAGCACACGTACCTTAAGCTATTTGTTCTCCCAGGTTTAGGAAAACGATGCAAGGTGATGTTAGGATCCTGAGCAGTGGAACATCCACACTTGTAACATTTCCTTTCGTTTTCTTTCATCGTGAAAGAAAAAATTGAGTCTCTGTCTGTTTATCACAATGCACAGCACTTGTTTTGGAGTCTCTGTCTCAAGTTAAACGGAACTATAACGGAGGAACGGGATGCTCAACTCAACGTTAATAATGTAAGAATTAAGTTTATATGAAAATCAAACTCAATTTACAACACAGATAAGCAAGAACACAAGCGCAAGCGATCCGCCATTTGTAATTTTGTTTATTTGTTGCTTGGCAGTGTTGCTATTGTCATAACTTGCCTTCATATTAAAGTATTCAGTTTTTTAAATTTTGTTACATCGATCAAAACGATGTAAATATATATTTAATGAAATTTATTAAATACTTCAGTATCCTAGGAAGTTAATAAAAAAAATGATTAAGTTGAAGCGTCACTTAAAATAATGTTTCTTTTATGGCAACATAAGAAAACGTGCGAGAGACGGAGGATATTATTCCATCTGGCTTCCTTGTAGCCCCCCAAGGTCATCCCCCGTAGACAGAGAAGGCTATCATCCCCGGTACCAAACTTCTAATAGAAGTCGACACGGCCTGGAGGCGGGATGTACCCTACCTACCTATTTATAAATCACAGTCTCTAGCAAAGAGTATGTAATCACTACGTTTGTCTCTAAGTGAATGATTAAAAATATGATGTGAAGTTTTGTCTGAAACAGTCAATAGATGGCGCTACATTTAACGTACTACCATTGAGAAGGTACCTACCACCTTACCTCGGTTTGTCTTCTAAGATAAGCAAAATCGTCGACGTGTGTTAGCAAAATTTGGTAAAAATATCTTAGAATTACTAGGTAGTCCATAGAAGCAGAAAATCTTATCTACATAATTATTAATACGTGGAGAGAAAACTATGCACCCCTTTACGCACATTGCGCGCACGGAGGAGTGTGAGATTTGGCATAGGTAGTTAAAGTTTATATGGAGAAGGAGTGCAGAAAGCTAAAATTACGGTCGAATTTCGACCAGTGGGCGACCACTTTTATACTTTTTTTTTGTAACCCCCAACTATAAAGATCATGCTTTAAGCTTGTAGTGTGTATCTGTAATTCTGTATATCTGTCTGTGGCATCGTAGCTCTAAAACGGAAGGACCGATTTTAATGCAGTTTTTTAAATTGAAAGCTAGTATAATCAGGTATCATCTTAGCTATGTTTCAAAATCTGTTCAGCCGTTCAAAAGTTACAGCTCTTCTTCTAGTTGGAGTCGGAGGTTTTTAACGGTTAGATTAAAACTATGGTTAAACATTAGGTATCCTCCTTTTGGGCTTCGCCACAGTCGAGAAAAGAGGGCCCCCCAATAAATTTCGATACTGGGCCCATTTAGGACTAGCTATGCCACTGAGTCTGGCACAAGCGTTCGTCCGAGGATAGCCCATGATGGGTCTTCATTCTCAGAGCATAACATTAATAAAAATAAAAATACCAAAAAATGTCCGTATTACATAACAACGCTCAGTGGTTGGTGATACAAATTCGACACTCAAACGCTGCTGTAATAGAGACCAGCGCTGAGCGTCGTTCTCCATCAATAACTACGGAAATTATAGGTACTAATGAGGATATTAGATTGTTGCTTGGTCGCCATTGACGTAGTACTACAGTTCCTATTCTTTGAAAATAATATGCAAGTAGATAATCCAAAACCAGATTCATTTAATCAATTATCCTAGAATGAAATTCAAATTTTTGTTAATTATTTTTCGACTTGGTAAATCCATCGCCTTGACGGCTTTCTTAAAAACTTTTAAGAACGATTCCATTATGTCCTGGACATCATATCTTTTACCCTCAGAAAAGTCTTGCATGCTGGTTCTAATATCATTCCATTCCAAAATATTAGCTTCGTTTCGTGGTAGTTTCTGGTCTAGCAGATCAATAATTTCTAGGAACGCCAATGTCGCATTTACCCGAGTTCCCTTACTATCATGATGCACTATTATGGGCTTGTTTTTATTCCAAATAATGTTTTTGATAATCATCATCACCGGTCTAAGTGTACGAACACCTAAGAATTCCATATTTTCCATAGATCTTTTCAATTTTCGTTCTGTTTCACTGTCCAAAACCTTGTAGAAATCTGCACCCTTTACGACTTCGGTCAACGCATCAATAGATTGCTTGAACCTTTTGTTATCACTCTTCAACATGTATGTTATAACATCGGTAAGAAACTCTGGGTAACCTGCTCCAGTGCGACATATACCAAATTTTTTGCAAGCGTGACTTAATTCCAAATTCTGTTCTTTTTCAACTTCCTTTTGGAATATATTAGCTGTAGCCACATTATTTCTCAGTACACCTCTCTTATCCATATCGCCAATCATGTAATTTATGAGTCTTTTTAAAATTCTATTTGACATATCAATAGTATTGAGTATAACTTTTTGTGTTCCCAACCTAGTCTTGATATTTTGATGCCGTGTATCCTTCAGGAATTCACGGAACTTTTCCTCGTAACTTCTTGATAGTACGTCTACTTGTTTTCTCAAATGGTATTGGTTCGTTTTATGTTTGATAGAGTCAAACACTTTGAGAGTTTGTTTGAAAAGATGATTAGTGAAATCGTTGATCTTCTCATCATCTTTTACTTTATGTGGTGCACTGAATATTTCATCGGTTCTGACGGTTGTCACCTCGGTAGTAGTCGGTATGGTGGGTACTGTAGCGTTAGTCACAATTGTTTTTGTTGTAGTAGTTATATTAGTTGTAGTACTATTAACGACAGCAACAACTTGATCTTTGTGCTGTCTCAGCTTCATGGCTGCATCCTTATCATTTTTTAAAGCCTCGTCAGGGAACGAAGAGGCTTCTTCATTTACAGGTCCAGTTTCCTGTTTAGCCAGCTTGTTCCGCCCTGCATGTTTTTCTTCGAATTTGGGCGTTTTAGATGTAGTGAAGTCGTACATATCAAATACAGTGGCTTTCTTTTGGGTAGTTACATCGTCTGAACTGTCCGACCATCCGTCATATCCAATATCGTCATGTACAGACTCCGAAGATATTTCCTTCTTGTGTTTCTTTCGTGACTTTTTATGTCGTTCTGATTTCGACTTATTTTTTTTTTCAGATGACGTCTCATCTCCATCACTCTCCTTTTTCGGTTTTTTCTTCTTTTCTTCTTTCTCGACTTGCGGTTTCTCTTTGTGTGTAGGTTCCGGGGTTTTTTCGCGTAAAATAAGCGGCTCTTTACGATCTAGTAAATCGTGCGGTCTGTGCTTTGAATGTCTCTCTGGTTCAGATGGTTTGATATTCCATGATGTTTCATGAGGAGCTTTATGATCTTTATAGAGTCGAAGCTTCTCTGCTTCTTTACGTATTCGTTCCTCTTGTTTATGCAATCGTTCCTCGCCTTGATGAAGCCTTTCCTCGTCTTTCCGTAATCGCTCTTCCTCCTTACGGATACGAGAAGCATGATTCACTTGTGGCAGATGATGTTTGCCGTGTCTACCGATTTGGGCTTTGGAATGAGTGCCGTCGGGTGGGCTTATGATTCGGTATTCATAGCTCCAGTTTGGACCCAGGTCTATCAATCCATCAATTTTTAGGCTAATTGCTTGTATTACTGAAATGGAACCTGAAAGAAATGTTCTTTGGTTATTAGTCGAAAAGCAGTGATAGCCTAGCGGTTGAACGCTCGCCTTCCTTGCAGGAGGGTCTGAATTCCCACCCGGCCCGCACCTTTGACTTTTGGAATTTATTTGCGGATCGCAATTTTATTTTTTTATTTTTTTAACAAACATTGCATTGGAAGATTTGTTGATTGTGTCTTGTGTTAACGATAAAGCAGGGGTGGCACTAAGGCGGTGCGAACGGTGCGATAGTAATGAGCTGGTTTTTTAACCCCCGACAAAAAAAAGGGGTATTATAAGTTTGTGGTGTGTATCTGTGTATCTGTCTGTGGCATCGTAGCTCCAAAACGTATGGACCGATTTCAATGCAGTTTTTTTTAATCCAAATCTGGTTTAATCTGTTATCGTCTTAGCTATGTTTCATGAAAATCTGTTCAGCCGTTCAAAAGTTATATTTCTGTTTAATATAATTTGTGTCGTGTCGTCTCGTTGGTATTGTGAGACGAGAAATTTGATACCATGTGGAAATATAGTCTTACTCTTACCATACCGAGATAAAACAAATTTTCTAAAACTGGTAAAAGAACACTTTGTCAATATAATGTATTACTTTCTCAAACTACATAATTATCATAATTATAATGTATGTATCATATTATGATATGTTTGTAATTTTGTATATATGTTATATGTGTATAGGTATGTATTGTATGCATATTTATGTAGATGCACATTGCACGTACCTATCTTTATGTGTATTTATTTTAGAATATTTATTCATTTGTATTTAATTATTATATATAATATTATGTATAATTTAATTATTATATAGGTAATATACAGCTTCTAATTTTAAATTTATGATTTAACCACGGGAATCTCTCGTTTTTAACATGCAATACTGTCCATCCAAAGATTGTCTGTAAGAAATCGCCAATAGCGATAAGACCGCCCATTGTACCATTTTAGTGTTTATGACTCCTAGAAAGCTGGTGTAGAATAAAGTGTAATTCTATTCTATTCTATGTATATTAAAAATTCACTCACAGAAAATCGAAATGATCTTCAGTGTACAATACATGCCACATTTCCTTAACGGTCCAGTTGGGCAACTTTATTATAATAATCTTTTATTTCGTGCATAAATGTTTTATGGTCATTTAATATGACGCAAGGCATTTTATAAGCTACCTACTTATCGGTAGACTGTAGTACCCGGCCATTTTTCCATCGGAGGATGTAATAAAAAAGCAAAAAAATGGACGCAGGTCTGTCGGATAATTGTGTTTGAAGCTACTCAACATTTGATGGAATTAAAATTAGAGTAAAAACAACAAACAAACATATTTGACGACACGGTTGGCGCAGTGGCTAAGCAATTAGCTTTCTGCGCTACGTGCCGCGGGTTCGATCCCCGCACGGAAAAAATATTTGTATGATCTACAAATAGTTGTTTCGGGTCTGGTTGTGTGTGCGTGTGACATGACACACAACCACACATATACATGACTGTATCCTCGATACAGGAGAAATCCTAGTGAGGGGCAATGTTACTAAAAAAAAAAAAAAAAAAAACTCAATCTTTATTAATAATAATAATACAATTTTTTCTAAACAGTTCTAGGGGCGGAATGGCTAAGCGTAAACCTTATTCACTATTTAAATAACGGGATGTTAGATCTAGCCGACTCTCCGGTAGCGACCAAAGCAATATGAACTTTAGTAGCGCGGCAATTGAGCTCAAAATTGCGTACTTCACTTAAGGGAGTGAACTATCTGTTATAGATGAACTATGGAAACACGGCGCGCCCCTCCAAAATTCAAAACGTTTGAAAGTATTTACAATCCGCCACCAAGACTCACAACACACGTGTGCGTACTGAGACGGCCGTCCACCGGCCGTCAAACAAAAATAAATCCAGGGATTTGTTGCTCCGTAAGGAGATGTGACTAGAATCATTGAAGCAGTAATTAGGAGGGGCGCGCCATGTTGTCGTAGTTTATCTCTACGAAATTACTATTATTTAATCTGTGCCTTATTAAGTCTTGTAACCACAATGTGGACAACATGGTGATCAGGGGGGCTAAAAAGGCCGCTTTAGATGAATCACAATATGATTCATATTACGAATGTCAAAATATCTACTTAATTGACAACTCTTAATGTCATCCGCTTAAGGTCCGTATTCAGTAATCATCTGTTTGACAGTTACTCTGCAGATCAGTAGATGAATTGCTCAATGTGGCCTTTTTAGGCCCCCAGATCAGTAGATGAATTGCTCAATGTGGCCTTTTTAGGCCCCCTGTAATACAGGATTTTCCTACTACAGACACCATTCTGCATTCTCTATCTGCTTTGAAAATGTTCATGTAATTATGTAATATGATGATGAGAGAAATAAAGATTTATGATTTCCTTTATTCATTATTATACATGTTTTTTACATTTTTAAATACATATAAAATATAAATTTAAATATAAAAAAATAGGAACAAGCTACCGGTGGCTAGGGCTCCAGAGAGAGGAACCTACTTACAATGCGTGCCGTGTCGAGGAGTACCGCCTTCTGTATCAAGCCCTTGATCCAACCCCCCAACGAGAGCCTCATAAGATGTTGGTCGAGGCTCTTGGCTACGACGAGCGGGGTTAATCACCCAACATTTTTTTATTTTCTTAAAGAGCGTAGAAATAGATATTAAAAATGGGGGGGGGGAAAATTGAATTATCCAAAATGACAGGGGGGATTTCTGGATTTGTTTTAAACTATGGTTCAGTTTTCCCCCCTGAGGGCGACTGTGACTTTCTTAGGGGGGATTTGTGGAATAAGCCGACGATCGGCACCCTGATTATTATAATTATTATTATTTCACTCGTGCCACTGCCCCCTTCGCTTGCTCTTCATGTGTATGTACTTAACATGCTACAACATGGATGTCCTCTGCGTGAACTTCGCCGGACAGTACTCACACTCGTACGGCCGCTCACCCGAGTGAGTGCGGATGTGGTTCAATAGAGTACGGTTATCCTGAAATAATTACATTTTTGAAGTGAAACTTCTATATAGACGGGTATTAGGATTTTTCTGTCACGAAAAAGCGTTACGGCCGCGTGGAGTGGGTAGACGATATATTGTCGGGGTCTTTAATTCTTCAGTGCACCTAGCTTGGCACCAACTTCAGAAGGTGATAAGTTTTTTCAGAAAATTAATTTACACTTTTTACTTTTTTGAAGTCGGTTTTTACTTATTTTTTAAAGTTTATTTTATTATTTTTTGTTGTTGCATGTGGTGCATTAATTTCGCAACCAAATAAACTAAATTTCTTTCTTTCTTTCTTAGATAACTTACAGCGAATCCCCTTCCACACACACTGCAGAGTTTGTTCTTCTCCTTTTTCACTCCTTCGTGGTTGTACTTCATGTGTTCTACGTACCGCGTTCTGTTCAAGAAATGCTGGAACAATAACTAGAGCTTAAGAGCAGGCACTCTAAAATAATGTCCCCGCACGCTCCGCCCACATTGGCTATGTTCAGTAATATTAATATGTCAGTTATATTAATATTGTTGTGCATAGTTGTGATCGTTAAAATCTCTGTTAATTATTCTACCACTATCCGTGGAAACCTGTAATTGGCTTAATGTTACTTATGCTTTCTGTCTATTTACTTTTGTACAGCTGTTGGTTTTCATAATTATAAATAAATAAATTCATTTTTGGGTGTGAAAGTCACTCGTGCGAATGTCACTCGCTCATCGGGAATAATTGAACGGCTTCGGGCGATCCACAGCTGCGTTACGCGAGCGACCAATCGAACGACCTCAAAACATCTGTTAATTCCTATGACTAAACTATACCAGTGGCGAAGGGTAACAGTTTTAAAAGGAGAAGCCGTCCCAAAAATGCCCTCTAAAAATTGCTGCAAGACAAAAATCCATACCGTCTCTTGTAATCTATATTAGTCATGTCTGCAAGAGCTCGACATAACTGAATCACAAGCCTTTTTTTGTCAGTTGGATGAGTAAATAATATAATATTACGTTGGTCTATGCACTAACTAATTCCTAAAGGGAAGCCGGTGGGAATTGGGTTGTATGGACTCTTCGGCACTGGACTATAATATAGTCATTGTTCGGTGCGACTTTCACCCTACTATTTTACGGGGTGAACGGAGCGATCGCCCGACGACGCTCGCTCAAATAACTGAACGGTTTAGTGTGATCACCCGGACGATCGAGAGTCGTCGAGCGTCGTCCGGCGTAATAACTGAACACACCCATTCACCCGGCCACTCTGATATGTGCTAAACGCTAACAAATCAGTAAAGAACTCATATTTTATAAGATTATGACAGTATAAATAAAAAATTATAGTTAAAAAAAAAAAATAGAACACGCTTTAGTTATCCAAACTAAACGTGTATGCAAAATTTCATCTCAATCGGAAACCGGGAAGTGGGTCAAATTTAACTTCCAAGATTTTCTTACATAGTTAGTTAGTTACAGGTGAAGCGTAAAAGCGTATAAAAAAGAAACCTTTTTCCTTACAGTCAAGTAAATAATGAGACTGTATTTTTAGATTAATTGAAATATTGTCACGAGCAAAGCCACGGGTACAGCTAGTCAGTATTGACGTTGAATATCGCAGGCGCCCTTTGATCGTGTTCGAGCACGAAACTAAATGGTGTAAGTCTCAATCCTTATTTCGAGCCCGCTGCGCGCTCGCGACGAACTCTCGGCAAACTCGCCGCGAACTTGTTGCGCATTCGTAGCGAACTCGCTACGTGCTCGCCTCGCTTTCAACTCGCTTGTAAATCACCAGTGTGATAAGACTCTAACTAGAGTCTTATCACACTGGTGATTTACAAGCGAGTTCTCCAAAGCAATTCTCCAAAAAATCAATTAAGTACGTCATTACCATCGCCTCAAAGTTAACAATGCAGAAGTTTAAATCACATAATGTTTTTATGACAAACCCAACAACGTTACTGCCATGACATAAGAATAATCACAATTTGAACATAAATATGATAATTACAGACAAAAGAAGGAAGGATGGCATGATTTATGACGATGAATGATAAAGGCTTTTTGGAGAATGACCCTTAACATGGAACTTTACTGAACTAAGGCCCAAGTTCACCAACAACATAACAGACGATTAGAGCATAATCAGCCGTTTAAACATGAAATTTTGTAAGCAATCGGCCGATTTAATTTTAAACTTTTGTTATTTTGTTTGTGAAAATAGCTCTAAGGTAGCTACTTACTCTATCGCATTCAGAACAGTAGTGTTTCGATTGGTTCATGTGAACATGTCTATAATGGTTCATCATGTAAGCGCGTCGAGAGTACGTGTTGCTGCATTCTGGACACGGAAACTTCTTCTTGATTCTAGAAACAAATAAAAATATTAACCTCCGACAAAAAAGAGGAGTGTTATAAGTTTGTAGTGTCCGATTTATATTATTTATTTTTATTTTTATAAAACTTTGCCCCTCACTAGGATTTCTCCTGTACCGAGGGTACAGTTTACAAACATACATGTCACATGCACACACAACCAGACCCGGAACAACTATTTATAGATCATAAAAATAATTGGTCCGTACGGGGATCGAACCCGCGACACGTAGCGCAGAAAGCTAATCGCTTAGCCACTGCGTTAACCGTGTCGTCAAATAAATAAGAAAATGATTTATAGTTAAGGTTGTGTGTACGACGTACGTACTGTTTGTCCCTTTCGTGCGCGTGCGCAGCGCTGTTCTGCACATGTCTCCGGTACACAAACTCGCTGTCGTATTGTTTGTCACAGAGCACGCAGTACGCGTCCTCCGCGCGCACTTGCGCGTGTTTCACAGTGAAGTGTTTGCGGAGCGCGGACCGAGATTTATAGCGGCGAGAGCAGGAGGAGCAGGTGTGGATCTCCAAGTGATGGCTGCAAAGAAAATTGGACGGAAATAAAGAAAGAAAGAATTTAGGGTCGTGGGTTTCTGACGGTTAGGTTATTAAAGTCGGTATTTTTTTTTAACATTATTATTAGTTTACATGTCGAGTCATGAGACTCTGGTAACCTGTACTTACGCATGGCTTTCTCACCTCATGTGCTTCTCAAGCATGTGTTTCGTTCCACACCGTTTCCCACAGTGATCACATAGAAACACACTGTGCAACGACTTGTAGTGACAGTAAAACGTCGCGAGATCTCTAAAACGAAAACGGTAAATGTTAGACTACACACATAGAATAGAATAGATCTTTATTTAATGTAAAACAGATACAGGCACGTATGAAATGTCGAGACTCTGTGCGGTTCTAAATGGTAGGTCCTATGGAGAGGAACCGGCAACAAACTCCATGGAAACACTTTTAAAATAATAGATTACAATTTTGATCAGTACAATGTTGTGGTAAGAGCTGCGAGAATAATGTTATTTAATGTGAATAAAAATAAGAATAGGATAATAATGATTTGTCTCTGAATAAGATTGGCATGGCAGATTACCGCTCGCAAACTTTCTTTTGTGAATTAACAAAGTACAAAGGCTGTCTGCTAGTACCTTTGTTCTTGCGGTGTTTTCATGTACATAAATTATTAAATACTTAAATAAAGAAAAAAATAGTTTATTGAACAAAAAATACAAAAAGTTCCAGTATGAAGTTTGCAAAGTTTATAATTTTATGTTCAATAAATTATTATTTTCCTTATTATTTACACATAAATTTATTCGTCAAGTGGTGATTGTTTTATTTCTATTTCCTACAAGAGGTAGACCACGTACGGGTACTCGTTATAATTTTAGGTAAACATTTGGAACTATTTGAAAAATGTTCTAACTTGCACTATTGTTCTATTGTTATTAGTTGTATGTCACTATAATCTTGGGGAACATTGGGTCCTAAGATACAGGCTTCTTGCCTAGTTTAGGAGTCAGAGCTTCAACATTGTAATTTATCATTGTTGTACAACTTAATTTGCGAGACTGTATATTTTATAATTTAGTGTTTTATGTGTACAAATAAAGTTTTTATTATTTATTTATTAGGTATTATTTTAATGGGCGTTTGGACATGATTGTGTAAAATATTGATATTGCAGATGATGATAAACAAAGACTACAATAGTATATCGGATGATGATAAATAAAATATCACTTACTGGAACTGCCCGTCACAATACGCGCACTGCACGGCACTATGCGTTTTTATATGTGCGTTTAGACGCCGTTTCGTGTAGCACTGAAAGCCACAACGCACACACTCCCATGCGTATGTATGTACTTGCATATGCGAGCATAGGGAAGACTCGGTGTTGAACCGTGAGTTGCATGTGGGACAAATGTGTGAGCCTACAGACTGAAAAAGATCAGAAAAATATCAATTGATAAAATTAGCCCTCTTCTAATAAAGTGTAAATAAATTTATATCAAGCTGATACATTAAAAATAGTTTTAACCTAAGTGTCAAAAACCCCAGACTCAAACTAGAAAAAGAACTGTAACTTTTGAATGGCAGAACAGATTTTGATGAAACATAGCTAAGATGATACCCGATTATTTAGCTTTCAATTAAAAAAAACTGCATTGAAATCGGTTCATCCGTTTTGGAGTTCTGATGCCACACTACAAACTTATAACGCCCCGCTATTTTGTTGGGGTTTAAAAAAAATGATAGTCATGGAACTTACTTCTTTATGATATTTCAAGACGTGTCCTTTCAATTTTTCTTCACAATTAAATCCATGTACACACAGTTTACATTTAAACTTAAAATTCTTATAAAAGTCACTCTTTCTCTCTCTGTCCCACCACATTTTTGAATCACCAATGTCAATAGATAACTGTTTTCTAAAAACCTTATTTCTAGCATTTGATTTAAAAACCATTGTATAGTGTGTTGCTTTACTTTTTTTCATAGATTTTGTCTGTATAACATTTTCTTTTTTAATATCTTCAACGCAAAAATCACTAGTGTTTTGATCTAGGAATTCATCATCAGAATGATCATTTTCTTGTTTGATGTCTAAGTTTTGTTTAATGTCATCATCGTCATCATTATGTGTGATGATTACTGTATTATTTGTGTAGGTTTTCGTCAATTTTGATAGCGTCTTCAGTAATGATTTCTGGAAAAAAAAGGCTGTATATTATAATTTATACTAGAATAATAATTCAGCTCATAACAGTCCCACAGGTGGACATGTGAATCTCTCAGAATGATAAGGGTTTAGGCCATAGGCAACATTTTTTTTTGAGTCACTTAATTATAGAAGTTCAGTTGCCGCGCTTTTGCAGTAAAATTTTGTTCAATACAATCCATTTGGTATTCTCTTAGCTTCAGTGAGATCCGCGCGCGTCATGTTCGAACGTCACAGGAATATGATCGGCGCGTTATAAAATTACGTGAATTAGGCTTCTGATGAGGTGCGCTTGATGTTAACATTCATGCACATATCGTCATCGGAAAGCCAAAACTACTAAAGCGCCAATTCGTTGCCAACTTAACTTAAACCTTACAGGGGCACATTTTAAAGTTTAAGTTAGTTTGGCAACGAATTGGCGCTTTAGTAGTTTTGGCTTTCCACTGACGATATACATACTCAAAATAATAAAATCATATCATGAATCAAGAAGTATAATAACCTGCTTATTAACAAAGTGATATGTCAGTATCTTCTGTGCTTCTTGTATTTTCTCCTTAAAGAGTTTTATCTTCTTGAGTATCGCCATACATTCCCAACATAAGTATACCGGCTGTAGTAGTACCTGAAAAATATATTGAATTCAATACCTCTGTTTTTGAGGCTGGACCTCTTTGGGCCATAACACACAGAAGGCAATCTAGAGTCTCGTTCACAGACTACTTAAAGATACTACATGCTCTCATTAAAGAGTATTATGTTCTGTTTCCTAGCATGAGGCACTCCGCCCCTAAGATACTCTGACCATTGTTTTTTAGAAAAAGAAGAAGGTACTAGTAAAACACACGAAAATAATGTAAACGCAACTCTATCATCTTTTAAATATTTGTTGTTGTTAAAAAAAACATTAGTAAATCTTACATTAGAGTTTGAAATATTCCTATAAATATCAATATATTCTGCGATTGAAAACAGTTTCCGGTCTGAACTTAAACAGGCCTGACAGAGCGACCTAGTTCTTTTATCACCACTTTTATCACCAAAATCATTTTTTATTACGTCTATTTCATACATTTTATATACAATTTTGAAACTGCGAAAATCAATGTTTACAATTTACATGAAAATGACAGCTACCAGCTGGTATTTGATTGACAGTTGGCTGATGTTGTTTTTTTTTATTTTAAATTGATGGAAGGTAGGTACAGGGCCTTTAGTTTATTTGGTGTAGGGAATTTCGCAAGGATTGTAATCTTCTTCTTCATCATTCCCTTACTGTTGTAGATCGTGATTAGACAGTAGATAAGAGACAGACAGACAGACAGACAGACAAGACAAGAGACAGACAGACAGTAGATAGAGAGTAATAATGTTCCTTGCAGTAGACGTATGCACAGTCTTACTCATTGCATACCTATGCGTCGCTTGTCACGACACGCTGCGTTCTGTATTGTTTTATGGAAGTTTACGGTTTTTGTGATACACGACGAAGGTACAACCTTTTTTTCCAATGCAATCCGCGTATGACACTTAAACTTGTCAAACTAATGTCATTGTATAGCGCTAACAAAAATTAAAATATAAAATTTTAGCAAAATAGAAATGAAATAACAAACAAAAATGAGCATGATTAATGCAAGTAATTCGCGGATTTCGCGTGCGAATGCGAATTTAAGATGCTTCGCTTGCTTGAGTATTGACAGGGATCTAAAACCACTAAAACAAATGACTCTAATGGCTGTGGTGTGCCCTGAAATTTTTCTGAATGCTACGGTATGATTTATTCACTTGTTTATCGCAATAAAGTCTATTCAAATCTCTGAAAAAAAAATCCTCATAAAACCGATTAAAGTTGATTTTATTAGAACTTTCCAACAATGTAAACAAACTTAGGCACAAGTAGGTACAATTGCCAATAATTTTAGGTGTGTGCCTATTGAAGAACACCAATTATGTCTGACTCAATACGACGAGCAATACCTAATATAATTTAAATTTGATTTTTATAGCCTTTTTATATTTCTCACTTCACATAAATTTTACAATACTTACATAACTACTTAGGTTTATTTTACTGTACCTACATACACCCAATACTTACTTAATTATGGTCTTATCTTGTAGTCATCATTATGAACAACTTTTACTATGGGACTAACTCTGAAATTGTAAAAAAAGTAAGCTATTCCATACAATAAGACAAAAGTAATAGCTACTACTACTACTGCTCCTACACTACTACCGGGTACCCCTCCACCCAGTATGTAGGGATATATGTAGTGTAGTGGTAGTAGTGTGTGCTAGTGTATGGTAGTAGTGGTAGTAAGTACTTAATACTGATTTCAGGGTTGGTCCCATAGTAAAAGTTGCTTAAAATGATGAATACTGTAACCCCTTAAAATTACCTCTGCTAATAAAATAGGACCGTAATTATAATATTAATTTATTTTACATTTTTATTCTACTCTTTGCAATGCATAGGCATTTAATATAATATTGATTAATTTAATAATATTTTATTATCATAAAATTTGACTTGAATCTCTATTCCTAAATGCAAACTGCAGTAGTAAAATTGGCTATAAATCAAAACGAAAATTCAACATAGTATGGCGGACAGACATAATTTACTACATACAAAATCAATTTTTCATTTTATTTTGGAGTAAATATTAGTGCTGCGGATGCACCTGGGAACATTCACAGAATCTCTCTGTAAATTTTGCGCACTACATAAATAAATATCCTGCATTTAATATTTATTTTAATAAATTTTCAGATAACGACTCACTACTTGATATGCTGGGAGTGCCAGGCTATAGTCTTGAAGATAAAGGAGTTTAAAGCCAAGGTCGTAAAAGCACAAACTTTACTCAAACGAACTGTACATGTTGGAAGTATTGTAAGAATTGTTTTGATTTTTACCAATTTTGCCTTTTAGTCATTACCTTTTGGTCAGCTTACAGTGGGACCAGGGCCCCAACTTTGCTGTTTAAATCCTGTCAGAATGTTCTCTTTTGACCGTCGCTATAAATTAGCTACTATAAGCTATACAATAGTGCTACGCTGAGATTGTGCACCACCTGAACAATCTGCTAGGGTCACCTCTGTGTTCGATTCTTAGTACTTATACAATCTCTATAGTATAGAACCATATTTCAGGCAAATAATGAATTCTATTCTATTCTATTCTACAATCGCTAGAAAATATAAACGTGAGCAAAATTTACTACATTGACATAAGGTATTGACATAAGATAGCAGAAATTAGCAGACTTGGTGCCCTGGGCCCTAATTCTGCTATTTCAATTCAAATTTTAAGTTAATGGCTCCATCGTTACTTTGCGATGATTCTGCCAATGTCGAGGTTGAGTAAAACAGGAGAATGTTGAGGATGGTCGGTAAAGTGGCGCAGGAGGTGTCTTCTCTGGTTGAGTAACCTAAAAAGAACATCACAACATTGAAGTTAATATTGTTAGGTTTTAATAAAACATTGAGCACACAAAACAAATATTAATAAGGGTATGTACAGTCACGAGCTTTAATTTGGGACCCATTTCCGTTAAATGTTGTTAGAACAATCATAATGCAATAAGGTCGAAACTTTAGTGTAATAATGTTGAATGTCAAGTTCAGACATAAAATGTCTTATCTAATCGACCTATGAAATGATAACCTCGTTGCAAAAAGCTATCATTACGATTTTCTAATTACGAACATGTGTCGTGTCAGTGTCATTTAAGAAAATAGTTTAATGTGATATTCTCACAAAATATAATTTGCCAATTAATAAAATGCTTGCGGCTAATCGTGACCAAATAAGGCTCCAAATTATTGATTTGCACGAACAAGGAGTAGGCATTCACGAGATATCGCGACGAATAAATGTGACAAGAAACACAGTTCGCCGCTGGGTTCGACGCCACGGGAACGAAGAAAATATTATTGACTTACGACGAAACAACCATCACCCGCAAGTTATAACACAAGAGCAGAGCCGCTTGATGCAAAGGCAATACCTGATGAATGGATTTACGCCAACGAGGCATTTTGCGGAAGCGTTTGAAGTCCACCCTTCAACAGTTAGAAGGCATCTTAAAGCTATGGGACTGCATCACAGGCGGCCTGCAAAAAAAATTGCGTTGACGGATGCCCATAAAGCTGCTCGACTTATTTTCGCACGTCAGTATCAAATCAGTATCAAATTTTGATTGGACGACGACGGCTTTCATCGATGAAAAGACTTTTCAATCTTCCCAAACGGGCAGACTACATTTGTGGCGAATTGACAGGACGCGATACACGGAAGACCACGTCATAGCTAACAACGCGTCTGGTCGCATTACAGTTAACATGTCTGGCTGGATTAGTTCAGCCGGCATTGGAGAACTAATAAATTTACCACCCAGGGCCACTGCTCAAGATTATGTCGATGGAAATGAAAAAATGGTCAAATAGAAACGAAAGAACTAGAGAAGCACTTATGGATCACTGCCTCACAGTCTGGGAAAGTTTTAGGGGTACTGACATATGTGACAAATTGATTGGATCCATGCGTAACCGGCTCCAGGCTGTGATTGACAATGAAGGTGGATATACGCGGTTTTGAATATTTATGATAAAAAAATTACTGGAGAGATTTAAATTAATTTAGTCGTAGCCTTCGGTCATAAGTGTTTATTTTGTGCACCGCTAACCATGCTTTCTATATAATTGTGTTAAGATTGAGGTTTGCGTCATAAATGTCTTAATAAATATAAAGAATAAAAAACTTTGTTTTTCTAAAGATTTTATTAATCAATATTTTAGCTGAAATCTTCTAAGCCCCCATAATCATAAACGGCCTATAAACCATCGAATGCTATAAACCTATTTTATTTTAAATATGTTGTTTTGGTCCGTCACTTTGATATTTATGTTTGAGAAAGAGACAAAACTTTTTAACTAATATAGGTTTCAATAGGTTTGAAGAATAAGCGGGTTGGTTAGTTGACTAGCTACTTAGATTACTAGCTACATAGCTATCATATATTGACAATATAATTTTGTTCTTTTTTATTTGTTTCTTTTTTCTTATGGGACCACAGGACCAAAAAGTAATTATTACTCGGAAATCGGTAATGATCGTTTGCCCTCGCTCCAGTTGACGTTACCCCCTAGAAACGTAAAGTTGTCGATGGTAAACATTATGACGTTTATTGTTTGTGCAGTGACAGCGTTAACTTATTAGCTCTAAATGGCGAAAGTTTGCTACACGATATTCAACCTTAGGTGGGTCCCAAATTAAAGCTCGTGACTGTACATAAAATATTAATTTTGTAAAAGAATAGAAAAAATACATAAAGGTAGGGCCCCAGTTAAGGGATCTAAAAACTGAGTGTTAGTTCTGTTATAGCATAGCCTGATATTATTTATTTTTATAAATCTTTCAAGTACCTTAATAAAAGCGGAATCTACAAAAGTTAATAAAAAAGGGATGTTTATGGGTCTAGAAATGTTGGAAGGGAGAATGTCATATAGTGGGACTATATGATTGGGACAGAGGAAAAATAAGTGTTCTAAGGTACCTTCAGCCATACCACATTCACAAATAGAGTGATCCCTGACATGAATTTTGGCCAGAAATACTGGGGAACACACATGTCCCAGAATTTCAATCGGGACTCAATTGTGTCAGAATGGTCACTTAATTGTTGGTTTTTGCAGTGTCATTCAACCTATTTTGACTTCTATTGCGTAGGTAATAGAAGTAAAAGTCGGTTATTAAGTGTCGTGCTATAGATCTTGACTACTATTACCTTCGCAATAGAAGTCAAAATCGGTTGAACGACATTGTAAAAACCATCCCTTTGACTTTTATCCAATTAGTGAAAAATAATTGCTTTCTATGATAGACAGTGTGGTAGTGGAGTAGAAAAAAAAAAAATACAATTGAACATTATTAATATAGCATATTATTATAGATAAGGTTTGAAACACCACACTGAGCTCCAAAACGCAAATCACTGACGTAGCTCGAAAAGCCGCTAAGCTAAGGTGGGAATAGGCTGGTCGAATCTATCGTATGCCTTCTGATCTGGCCCAAATAACCACGCAGTGGAGCCCTGACACAGCAAAACGGCGACGCGGCAAACCGCGAAAGAGATGGCGAAGACGTCATCATTCGCACATGAGCAAACAGCATGAAAATCTAGGGGGGAGGCCTTTGCCCAGCAGTGGGATGATACAGGCTAACAGTATTATTATACTAAAATATATGTACATTTTTTTAAAATAATGTATCTTATCTGCAATCAGTCTTTGAACTATAAGCAAAGTTGCTATGTATTGGTAAAATATAAATTAATAAGTATTTTTTATGAGACTTTTTCTTTACAGTTTTCACAGGGCTTATCAAATCTTAAACTAACAGGAATAGAATCAATAACTATACCACCGAACATCGCAGTTGTACCAATGGTAATTGACGAGCCAGCACCATTTGTAGGTGCCAAGTCAAGTGTCAAGATGGAAGAAACTGCTGTGGAAGTAAAAAAAGAAAAGACTGATTATTATGATGATTATGATGAACTTATTCAACTAACGAGTTATCATCAAATATCCAGTGGTGAGTCTACAGACACAGCTAGTGAAACCGACATGGCCGTTCCCGATTGTGGTCAGTCCTATTCTTATAGGTGTTTTTATTAAGTAGTTAAATATAGGTAGGTGTGACTGCAGTAATAGTCAGTCTAGCGGTTAAACGCCTTCCTTGGAGGGGGATCTAAGTTCAGAGCCCGGACCACACCTCTGACTATTCGAAATCATATGTGGATCAGAATTTGATTATCACTTACGTTAATAGTGAAGGAGAACATCGTGAGGAAACCAGCACACCTGAGAGAACTCTGTGTGCAACAGGCCAGCGTGGTAGACTAAGGCCTAATCTTATGAGAAGAGACTCGTGCCCAGCAGTGGGCCAGTAATGGGCTGGATTTATATGTGCACGTTAAATGCGTCCCAAAGTGAAGATACCTTAGTACGCCCGGCGCATTTTGGGAACATAATTCATTGTTGAATTTATTGTGGTTAACCAATAACATAACATTTTTCTGTCTTAGGCAGTGGTAGAAATGTGCATGAATTACTTTTCGATGCATTGTATCCAAAAAGGTAGTTTTGATTTCGTTATAGACTGCAAATACAATCCTAGTCGGCACCAATAATAAGTATATTAACATTAATTATTAAAAGGTTGTTATGTATATCAGGTCCTACCCTTCTAGACCCAATCCCTTTAAGGGGTTATTATACGCATCATTATGAACAACTTTGAAAAGGAACCAAAACTGAAATATGGAAAAATATATTATAGTTCAAAAAAACTATAGAACACGCTTTAGTCATCCAAATTGTACGTGTATGCAAAATTTCAGCTTAATCGGAAACCGGGAAGTGAGTCAAATTTAACTTCCAAGATTTTCTTACATAGTTAGTTACAGGTGAAGCTAATAAAAGCGTGTTAAAAAACAGCTATTTGATACTGAAATATTGAATTTTTGGTATGGAACAGCTGTATAAATAATGTTTTCGCAATTTCAGGATTGGTTCCAAAGTAAAAGTTTGTTATAATGATGAATACAATTACCCCTTAAAGTCATCGGGACTAGAAAGGTTGGACCTTGTATAAAAAAAACTGCAAATCAACTTTCACTATAGGTTTAAGGAATTTATTACTCATAAAGAACATAGTTAACTTAAAATGAACTTAAATTATAAATTACAACTAATGATAGCTATTACAAAATTTAGCTTATTATTATTATATTGTGTTTGAAATGTTTACAAAAACTATATTCGAGTAGATAACATCTCTATTAGGTACCAAAAGTTACTACAGCAGCTCGAAACCGTAACCATTTCCAAATATAGGGGATAATACACCACTGGACATAATATGTCGGTCATTTTCCGTTGTATAAAATTGTAAGATGCTTATACAAGTTCACATCACATACCCATCACAACTTTGTTCTGTAGATAACCTTTTTATTACGCTTGATATGAACATATTTTTGATCCTGACTGGAACTACAACCAGTATACATCACATAGTGCAACAAACACGAAAAATAAAAAAGGTTTTAGGTATTAATATTTTTATACCATTTTAGATCTATGCTCATCGACATATCCAGTGAGAAACGAATTTATACATAAAAAAATTGAAACAGAAGTAAACTTCAATACTCCAGTAAAAGAAGTAATAAATACCTTCCAGCACCCAAAGTTTACAATTAATATGAAGCTTCCAAAAGCTTACATAAATACTCCACAAGAATCGTTAACTCCAAGGGGAATAAAGGAACAAGTCAAAGTTACTGTAGGTGTTCCAAATATTGGTGTGCTGAAAGTGGATGTTCCAGAAATAGCTGTTCCAAAAAAGGATGTTCCAAAAAAGGCTGTTCCAAAAAAGGCTGTACCAAAAAAGGCGGTTCCAAAAAAGGCGGTTCCTAAAAAGGCTGTTCCAAAAAAGACAATTCCAAAAAAGAGAGTTCCAAAAAAGCGTGTTTCAAAAAAGCGTGTTTCAAAAAAGGGTGTTTCAAAAAAGGGAGTTTCAAAAAAGGGAGTTTCAAAAAAACGTGTTTCAAAAACAAGTGTGTCCAAAGTGGATGTTTCAAATGCGTGTGATCCAAAAAAGGGTCTTTCAGATATAGGTGTTTCAAATATGGCTGTTCCAAATATGCCTGTTTCAAATATGGCTGTTCCAAATATGCCTGTTTCAAATATGGCTGTTCCAAATGTGGTACAAGATGTTTCCGAGGAACTAAAGCTAGGACTTTACGGATTTGAAGAAATACAAGTGAAATGTAAATTGGTGAATAGATATGAGATGAATTTGTTTAGAGAGGGTAAAAGAAACCATCATATTTTTAAAGCTGCTCGCTACAAATGTGACAAGTGTTTGGAGAAGTTCAATACTCAAGAAAATTTGGATGTTCATAATAAAAAACATGTTGGGGTAAGTGTTCTTTACTGCTGCTTTTCATACAAATATGTACAAAGGCGGTCTTAATGCATTCTCTGCCAGACAACCTTAGGGTGATGCAGAGACAAAAACATGGTAGATGCACTAGTCATTATTATTAGGTGTTCTTTACCGTGTTCTATTGGAAATATCATCGATATTCTCACACGCTGGTCGGTGTGGGTTGAAGGACTACCCACACCATCGAGATCTTTTTGCAGCCGTCTCAGCAGGGCTAGCACGGTGGAAATCCCGTTTTCTCCACCCTTTGTTTCTTTGACAGAAGACAAAACGAAAAATCGAGAGAGAAAAATCTAGAAAGATGGCTTTGTCCTTGATTTTTCTCTTTCCCCAATTTTCCGTACTACCCCTGTAAGAGGTCATCCATAAACTACGTCACACTAATTTCGTGATTTTTTTACCCGTCCCCCGACTCTAATGTGACTTCATATATTTTGCAATTTTACTTCTAGAAATTATTAAATTAAAACAGCAGTTCCGAAATTAGTTTTATTTCCATTTAAATTATTTTTTAATATATGTATAATAAATCAATTGTCATACAGATAGAGTTGGAAATATTTTTAAGTTTTTCGTTAATAGTTCATAATTGGCATTTTATTGGTAACTAGTAATCGCCCCGGGGTCGAAATTCGACTGTAATTTTAGCTTGCTGCACTCCTTCTCATTATAAACTTTAACTATACCAAATCTCACACTCCTCCGTGCGCGCAATATGCTCTCTTCACGTTCCCATTACACGTCAAAACCATTAATATTTAATACAATTCCAAATAGTGACTAATTAGCTAATAAAAGACATTATCATCATCAATCCTATCACATACATCATCATCATGTCCTGGATTAACACATAGGATACTATCTATCAGTGGCGAAGAGTCCATACAACCCGATTCCCATTGGCTTCCCTTTAGGAATTGGTTAATGCATAGACCACCGTAATGTTATATTATTTACTCATACAACTGACAAAAAAAGGCTTGTTATTCAGTTAGGTCGAGCTCTTCCAGACATGACTATATAGATTACAAGAGACGGTATAGATTTTTGTCTGGAAGCATTAATTGAAGCAATTTTTAGAGGGCATTTTTGGGACGGCTTCCCCTTTTAAAACTGTCACCCTTCGCCACTGCTATCTATCCACATTAAATTACTTTATTCTCGCAGCTTACCACAACATTGTACTCATCAAGATTGTAATCTATTATTTTAAAAGAGTTTCTTGCCGGTTCTTCTCCATAGGACCTACTATTTGGAACTGCGCACGTAGAGTTGAAACATTTCATTAGTGCCTGTACTTGGTTTACATGAAATAAAGATCTATTCTAAATTCTATTCTATACGGGTACCTGAAGTAGTTCTGCTAGGATGCGTATGTAACCGCGGGGAACAATTAATAGATAAATATATTCCATTTGTAGGAGCAAGGCGACTGTGTATGTGATATATGTGAGCAGAAGTTTCCAGAACACTCGATGAGAGACTTGCATTATAAATCACATTTCATGTGAGTACAGCTTTTAAACAATATTATATTTTATATCTACTTATTATCTGTTGACTTACCTACGTCCGTGTGTCACTGCAGGGGGTGCCAACTGAAAATCAGCGCTGGGTGTCCCACATCCAGCATATGCTGAGTTGGTAACCTTTTCGGTACGGGCATGCTCGACGGCATGTTTTTATTTTTTATTAGAAGTGTACCTATTTCTTTTTTTTGTGTTTCGTCTATTGTGAATGTGGCGCCGCGCCGTCATTATCCCGTACGGAATAAAATTATTTTTCTTTCTTTCTTTAAACCGGTTTTTTACTAGCTTTTACTTATGTCGCTGCACTGTTTGAGTACGTAGACATGGTAATTGAACAAATAATGGAAAGCTCATACTACTAACTTCGTATCATGATCCTGAGCAACACTGTTCTACGAGTTTAACCAAAACTAAACAGCTTAACCGAAAAAAAGTAATTTTTTCGTGTGTATTTACGTTAAAGCCCACAGATTAGCTAATAGCTAAGACTAACGTACAGAATGATCAAAGGATCAACTCTCCATTCCATTTTTGGCTGTCTCAGTCAGAATATGCAAACTACAGAGTATTTTCATATTTTTGCATGAAGAAAAAGTTTCGTATGTAGTGAATAGACATAAGTTTTCGTATAGTCTCGTGAGTCATGTCAATTCCATACATTTTGCTGGCGTTTCTATTCTGTAGCGATTGTAGATTGCAATTTGTTTAGGGCGCAGATTCTGGGCCCTAATTCTGATATTTCAATCGTGTCTCTATCGTGTCAGAATGGTGTCGGAATTGTTGGTTTTTGAAGTGTCATTCAACCTATTTTTAACCCCGACAAAAAAGAGGGGTGTATTCAGTTTGTAGTGTGTATCTGTGGATCTGTGTATATGTCTGTGGCATCGTAGCTCAAAAACGGATGAACCGATTTCAATGTAGTTTTTTTATTATTTGAAAGCTAGTTTAATCGGGAATTCGGGAATCATTTTAGCTATGTTTCATGAAAATCTGTTCAGCCGTCCAAAAGTTACAGCTCTTTTTCTAGTTGGAACGACACTTAATAACTGGCAAATAACCGACCTTTACTTCTATTACCTACGCAATAGAAGTCAAAAAGAAAAAAAAAAAAAAAAAAAAAAAACATTTTTCCTATAAATAAATATATATAACATAAACCAATTAAAATTACATTATACTTATAATCGAATAATACACATAATTACTATAAATTTATATACAAATATAACATAAAACTATTAAAATTAAAATACATGATACTTAAAATAAAATACATATTATATTTGCAATTCAATATAATTTAAATTTCACTAGTAATTAAAATTTATCGTTTGATCCTACTTATATTAATTATTATAGCTAAGTACATAGTTATAAGTTGCTGTACCCTTACGGGGTTTCATGTTGAAACCTATAAAAATATAACACCTGTAACTAGATACCTACACATGAAAGCAATAAAGAGTTTGAGTTTGAGTCAAAATAGGTTGAATGACACTTTAAAAACCAACTATTATGAGACCATTCTGACACGATTGAAACACGATTGAAATAGCAGAATTAGGGCCCTGTTGTAACGTATTATTATTCCAACCGCAAACGTTGTCAAGTGGTACTATGGATTTGATGTTCAAATCGGGCAATGTTTTATTAGTATTTTGACTAGATTTTTCTTAGGATCGCTTGCGACCACAATACCAAAGAGACAGGCAGAATTTAATAAATATACATTTTCAGAATCTACGAATGTATAACTTGTGCGTGGCAGAGTAATGACAGAATTAATATATCTGAACATATACGCCGGAAACATCAAATATCTGAATTCCATTGCAATAAGTGTGATGAGGTTTTCAAGTAAGTATTCATCATTTTAAAGCAGTTGTTTCTGCTGTAGTGTTTGCTTGGGGGCTGGCGCGGATACAGGATTTCGATTAGGGGAGCAATTATTGTGTTATTTTACTTATCTCCCATAAAAATTGTTCCTAACAAAAAAAGTTAAAAAAAAAAATAATTAAATGTTATTTATTTAGGTAATAACTAATAGTTACCTACCTACTTGTGTTTGACTAATTACGGAAACCGGTTAGTGTTTGGAACCTCGAACCTAGAGTCTCGATATTTCACAAGTGCCTGTATCTCGATTACATGAATTATAGATCTATTCTATTCTAGGACATATAAGGAGCAATTAAAACATAAATTGAGGGAACATTATCCCAGACCAACTTGCAATGAATGCGGCAAAACGTATAGCTGTCGAAGGGCATTGAGAGACCATGTAGCGTAAGTATATGAACTGAATTTCGTCATAATAACCTAGTCCATTATTGTCCCACTGCTGGGCACGGGCCAACGAATAACTTATATTGTTGGACCAACCCCGATATATGGAAGAAATTATCAGCTTTTCCATTATAAATAATACAGTATTATTTATGGAAATAGGTAGTAAGTATGGAATAGGGGTATGGCTTTGTATGGCTTACAGAGGCTGACATTCAGAGACGACAGAAACGAGTCTAAGCGTGAACTTACGCTTCCATCTGTCAAATTTACGAACAAATTTTGACAGGTGGAAGCGTAAGTTCACACTTAGATTCGTTTCTGTCGTCTCTGAATGTTAGCCTAAGAACTCTTATACCAGATAGCAGGACAGAAATTGAAATGCCCAGATTTCCCAGTATAAGCTGACCTTTCATTGTACGAAAAGCCTTTCATAGTGCGAGGTCAGCTCATACTGGAAATGTCATACTGCTATAACAGCTCGTAGTAATCCCCCAGCAGATTTTTTTCCGCGATTTCAGGTTTGGTACCATCGTAGAAATTATTCATAATGATGACTATAATAATCCTTTCCTTTTCCGACTAACCTTTTATACAGGGTGCATATTTTAACAGGACACCTGGTTTAAGAAGTTGTTGTCTTCATCATTATGAACAACTTTTACTATGGGACCAACCCAAAAAAGTCGAGTAGGTAATATTGAATTATTTGTATGGAATACCAGATTTGTTTTTTGGCGCTGGTTGGTCCCATAATAAAAGTTGTTCTTAATAATGAGTATAATAACTTTACTTCTTACTTAAAACAGGTGTTTAAATATGTAGGTGCTTATATGTTGCAGTATACACAGTGGCGAGATAATTGAGTGTACCGTTTGTAAAAAGAAAATTAAGAAATCCCGTTATAGAGCTCACGGTAGATACCATAATCCTAATAATGAGGTAAGAAAATAAATAAATAAAATGTAAATAAGTGAGTAAATAAATAAATAAAATATAATTAAGTAAGTAAATAAGACGAATAATGTAAGCAGTGATAGCCTCGGAGTTCGATCCCGGCCCGCACCTCTGACTTTTCAGATTCATGTGCGGATTAGAATTTAATTATCACTTGCGATAACGGTGAAGGAAAACATCGTGAGGAAACCTGCACACGTGAGAGGACCTAGAAAAGTTCTAGATGGTGTGTGTAGTCCGCCCGCACCAGGCGTGGTGGATTACGGCCTAACCCTTCTCATTCTGAAAGGAGGCCCATGCCCAGCAGTGAGACAGTAAAGGGCTGGATTTATTTATTTAAGTAAATAAATAAATTGTTACCTTTCAGGTCGCCAGCGCGATTATTGAGGGTCTAATTTAAGTTTCTTTTAACTATGTCGATTTTATCCATCGCCCGCGTTCTGCGTGCCGCTTGGCCCGCTCCGAGCTCTTCACCAATCGGAGCGCCGAAGTAGGCGCGGATACATACCGCGGATTTCGTTTGGGGGGGGGGGGGGCGGGGGGGGGGTCAAATTTTGTGTGATTTTACCTATATTTCAGAAAATTCATACTAAAGAAAAAAATTAGATAAACTTGTTATCGTTCCATTACTTGTTTTTTGTATGGAGAAAAGACCCCCCCTAGCGAAAGTAAGGCGAACCTCAAATTCTCCATACAAATGTGTTTGGTCGGAGTCAGGGGGAGCAATTGCACCCATTACCCCCTTCTGTATCCGCGCCTGCGCCGAACACGAAATCGAGATGGTTGAAAGGAGCTTACACAAAGCCCTCTGTTTTATTACCTTCCAGGATTTAGACGCGGTGTACTGTGTCACGTGCTGTAATTATTATAAAAATAAGGCTAGCTACACCACCCATCTTAAACTTAGTCTTAAACACAACCCCATTGAAAAGCTGGGGTATGTACTCTTTATCAAATTATTTACTGCTTTACTGCCAGCCTAAAAAATGCACATTGAGCAATTCATTTACCGATATCCATAGTAACTGACAAACAGGGCGTCTAAAAAGGCCGCATGATTCATATTACATAATGTCAAAATGTCCATTTCATTTATGACTCTGAATATCATACGCACATTTGACAGTTACCATGAGATTCATAGGTGAATTGCTAAATGTGGCCCTTTTAGGCCCCCAGATGATAACCAAGTACCTTACCTTTACCTAAAGTTTACCTCACCTTACCTTAACCTAAAATTTACCTATACCTTATCATAACATAAAGATTACCTTACCTGAACCTAAAGTTTACCTCACTTTTACCTTACCTTTAACTTTACCTTACTTTTTGTTCCGTAATCTGAGCTTACGCGAATCATATTATTATACTACGGCCAATATCTCGCTGGAGACAGGGTCATAAAAGATGGGAGCGTGACGGTGCATGTAACACTCTTTGTATGCTTGCTATATGTTCTTTCTCGCTCCCACTTTTTATGACCCTGCCTGCAGCGAGATTTTGGCCGTGCCATGAGAATAATAAATTATTACAATAATTTATTATTTTGTTTGGTTCGTCGAAACACACATTGAAGAAAAATAGCCCCACTTTTATATTTAACTACGTGCGAATTACCGATCTATAATGATTAATTTAAAAGTTATAATTAATTATTTAATTTTATCTTTGATTGAAATTACTCATATTTTATCCACAGGCTAAAATGCGATCATTGTGGCAAATGTTTTCGAAGTAAAAGTACATTAAAGGACCATATAGAGATTGAACACACTCTAAATCCTGAGGTTACGTGTGATATTTGTAAGAAGGTGAGATTTTTTTTAATATTTACCCCTCACTAGGATTTCTCATATATCGAGGTTGCAGTTTACAAACATACATATCATATGCACACACACCCAGGCCCAGAACAACTATTTATAGATCATACAAATAATTGCTCAGTAATCCGTATGGGGATCGGACTCGCGGCACGTAGCGTAGAAAGCTAATCGCTTAGCATGCATGGCATGTGGAGCTTGAATGAGAGCTAAAAAAAAAAAACAATAATAATAATAAACTTTTTATTCGGACAGCAAGAGACACAATACACAAATTAAACAATAAAAAAAAGAATACAAGAAAACACAACAAAACACAGCACACAGCTAACAGCAAATAACACAGCACAATAACACACAATAATAACAGCTAATAGCAGTACAGCTATTTTTCTGGTTGGAGTCGGGGTTTTTGACGGTTAGGTTATGTACAAATTAAGTGATTTTTTGCGTCGTTTATAATTTCTTACTGTTTTGTTGTTCTAGGAATTCAAATCTAAAAAAAGACTGATAAGACACATCGGGCTTATCCATGAGGGAAAAAAACGTAAGCTCGTTTTGATGTGTGAAATTTGTGGGAAATCGTATACAGTAAGTTGAAATTATTTTAATTATAGATTTTTCTGTTTTCACTATTATTATTCTACCACTACTACTACTAGTTCTACTACTGCTGCTACTACTACTACTACTAGTACTGTTACTACTAGTACTGTACTGTTGTTGTACTACTACTACTTCTACTAGTAGTACTGTTACTACTAGTACTAGTACTGTACTGTTGTTGTACTACTACTACTACTACTACTACTACTACTACTACTAGTAGTAGTACTGTACTGATGTTGTACTACTACTACTACTAACTAGTAGTACTGTTACTACTAGTACTAGTACTGTACTGTTGTTGTACTACTACTGTTTTTATATTACTCTAGGAATGCGCAATAGACGTTACTCTTACACATAATTACAGTCACGTGTAAGTTGTATGGCTTGCACAAGTAAATTATGCGTGTCCCCCATACTAAGTCGAATTTTCGTTTTGTTTTGGAGTGAATTTTTGTACTGCGGTTGCATTTGGGAACGGACACTGAATCACTGCAAATTTTGCGCACTACATGAAAAAATATCCTGTATTGTGTTTTCAGGACAAACATTCTTTGGATCATCACAGGAATGCACACTTGGGCCTTCGACCCTTTAAATGTCAGGATTGTGGAGACACATTTTCATACTCAGCGTCCTTGTATACGCATCGAAAATTAGTCCATAAGGTCAAGAAGAAATCTGAAACAGAAAAAGCAGAGAAAGAAGAACAAGAAAAAACAGAGAAGGAAGGAAGAGAAGAAGATGAAAGTAAATAAAACTGTCATTTCGGTGACACAGAGGGCCGAGCTCGAATGTTTTGAAATGGTAACGTAAACGTTAGCAAATTTTGATTATGAAATACGATGAATCTATCGCATTTTTGTTCAATTTTATGCAACAAACACACTTGTTTCATGAAAATGAAAAAAAAATTCATGTATTTCTAAAAAAATATCATGGATTTAAGGTATATTTTTGGTTCTAACTTTGTTTACGTTACGATACTTCAAAACATTCGTGCTCGGCCCACTGGTCGTTTTTTCTAGTGTCAAATTAAGTTTTAAATTATAACAATCCTAGTGTACTGGGTGGCATGGGACTGTTTGTCTCTGACGGATATGTGCGTGCTGGGGGCTTAATACGAACTGTTATAGCAGGGCAGAATTTGAAATGCCCAGCCTTTTCCAGTATGAACTGACTTCGCACTGTATAGGCTTTTCGTACAATGAAGGTCAGCTTATACTGGAAATATTTAGGCAGTTCAATTTCTGCCCTGCTATGAAAGCTCATAGGCCCCAGGTCAGCGACGGCATGGGCTGTTTGCATGTCCCGTGTCGCGGACTTACCACGCACTCAACGCGCTGACGTTGAGGGCGCTCTGTCTTATAAATGCATTTGTCCACGAGTTGCAACATGTCGACATTTTCCATGATTATATGGGTACTATTGCTCTCAATGTAACTATATTTAAGTTCTAAATTAAGATAGTAGGTAAGCCTTGTGGCGTATGCTGTAACTTTACTATTAAAATATTACAAATAATTGAATTTGAATAGATTTTCTATTCTGTCTACTTTGCATTGCTTGAACGGTTAAACTTTATTTTTAAGTTGAAAAAATTCCATCAACGGGTTTATTAATTATATTTTGACAAGTACATTATGTACAATAAATTTCTGAAGAGACATTACATTTTTGTTGTTTATTAAAATAGAGATAGCTCAAACTAATTAATATAGGATGAAATTGAAAACATCATACAAATCGAAATTGTAGTTTCAGTAACTGTTATTCATTTTAAATTGTCATTCCACAAATAAAAACTGTAAAATAAAAATCTTGTTTATCGTCTGATGGTGCAACTGCAAACGTAAGTTATTACTTTACTCTTTAGTCTTTGTGTAGTATTAATTATCGGTGTGACAATAAAATAAAATAAATTACAAACACAAGTAAATAATTTAAAATAGCAATTTAGTCGCACCAGATAGGCAATCCATTGTTTATTAGTTGATACTTTTATTACTTTTATCGTAATTTTTAAAAAATACTATAATTTTGATAATGCTCAAAATTTTCTGTGTACATCCTCTTTTCAAGAATGTACACTATTTTCATTAATTATAAAATGTTACAAATTAAGTTACCTAATAGATGTGTGCGCCCTAGCCCGCGGCGGCGTCATCGGCGTGGATGGTGAAAATTTTATTAAAAACAAAATATTTCAGACTTATTCGCCAAATGACTGTGCTGGACGAAGTTATCGGCCAAACGCGCTATTTAAATTATGGTCATATAAAAATAGTATTTTATTGAATTTGCGTAAACAATTACATCGACATAAACCAATAAGCATATATTATATAAACAACCGTATCCGTCCGACCATCCACGCCGATGACGCCGAAGCCGACATCGGCGCACACGTCTAGTACCTACCTATAAATAAGTATAATAGTTATTTGTACACCGTGAAATGTTAAATGTTATGAATTACTATAATAAAACTTCATAAATATAAATAAAAATGGAATAATGTGTATTTTTTTGCTGTTCTGTAGTACCTATTTCTAAGAAAGAGCCAGTGAACAAGATGACGATGGTGTCGATTCTGTTGACAGGACTAGAACTAAAGTAAATGCGTTTGTCTCTTTCTGTTTCAATATAAAAAGAAAGTGACGGAGCTTAGTGTAGTTTAGTACTACTACTAGTAGTGTCATAATGCGCTACAGAATCGACACCATTGGATAGATTAGGGCCCCAAGTCTGCTAATTTTTGTTACCTATCTCAATCGTGTCAGAATGGCAATTACAACGTCATACAACGTCGTTCAACCAATTTTGACTTCTATTGCGTAATAAATAGTAGTCACAAGTCTATAGAACGACACTTAATAACTAGCAAATAAGCGACTTTTACTTCTATTGCCTACGCAATAGAAGTCAAAATAGGTTGAACGATACTGGAGAACAAAACAATTACTAGACCATTCTGACACGATTGAGATAGCAGAAATTAGCAGACTTGAGTGAGGCCGATCAAACGATGACACGGCACGACACGGTTGGCGCAGTGGCTAAGCGATTAGCTTTCTACGCTATATGCCGCGGGTTCGATCCCCGCACGGGGCAATTATTTGTATGATCTACAGATAGTTGTTCCGGGTCTGGGTGTGTGTGCACTCATACAGCACGGCATACCATGAAGAAGATGGCGTAGTGAGCCAGATAGATTAATAAATATCAAATGGTCCACATTGGCTCTAGACCGGCGACCTAATCACGATGCACGCTCGTAATCGGGATCGACTTAATTTTGACACTACAACAGTGTTCATTGCGTTGCTCCGATTGTCGTTCAGTATAATTTTTAAAGCATACTGCGCAATGTACATTGTTGAACTGTCAAAATTGAATCGATTCCGATTTCGAATGTGCATCGTGATTACCCTGCCGGTCTGGAAATCACAGGGGAGGCCTTTGCCCAGCTATGTGGGATTATGATACGAGTGGGTAGTACTCATAAATACTACAGAATAATGCTCATACTAGATAATTATGCCCAGTCTTCAGTATGGATTTGTGAAATTAGAATTTAATGAGCCATCATCATGGTCTTGAGAGCGCGGTTAGTGGCAGTAGGCAAAGAGTATGTAATCACTACGTTTATAGCAGTAGGTGAATAGTGATGTACTAAAAGTTACGATCGGTTACGATAAAGTATTTAGATATCGGCTTTTCTTCAACTGTCAAGGAGTAAAAACCGAAACATCTGGATATTAGCCTTTTGAGTTAATTATTGCCAGCCGTATTAGAAAACTTTTGTGAATGATTATTATGTATCGAATGAATCATCGCGACCTTTATCTAATCGCAACCGGTCACATAAATCCTTGAACAATATTATTGTCTGCGTCTCGCGGCCGCATATGAATTAATCATCCTATGTCTATGGAATTAATGAAACAGACTGTAGAAATCATGGTAGAAATATAGAACAATTTTCACTATTACAACACTAGGTAAAGCAGCCATTTTGTGGTGTCGCAGTGCAGTGAAACGTTCTTCATCAATTTTCGTATACTTTACATGGGAGTATTACTTTTTGTTGTGATTCGAAAAGTAATCAACAAAGAAATAGTTTTGAAATAATTTATTATTTAGTTAATTAGTACCTAAAATGGAGCAGGACGTGGATACGGCATACAGAGCCGTGTGCAGCGGTTGCTTGAGTAGCGACCGCGACCTTTTTGATTTGAATAATTCACCACAAGTTTATCAAATATTTCGATTACTTATGTACGATTTCGCGGGCGACAGGGTAAGTTTGAAAGTTAAATATTTATAAATGAAGTTTGGACTAGAAATGTGTTACGTAAATAAAAAGGACTTTGTTGGCGTGTGCATAACTTTTTTTAAATTGTTAAACTTGTATTTACATAATGAATTTATTTATATTTACTGACCTTCGAAGCCAATTTCTGAGGAGAAAATAAATAGACTTGGTGGGACTGGGTTGGGCAAAGTGATTTTGGGTATTGTAACTATGGAAATTCTCAGTATTATGAATGATGCCAGGCAGTACGCTTGCCCCATATTACACAGAACTCGGTAATAAGCAACTCTACCTGGTGCCAAGTTCAGACTATGGTTTATAATACTATTTTTATTAAATTACATTATTCTCGTAGCTCTTACCACAACATTGTAGTCTTATCACAAGTTTGTAATCTATTATTTTAAAAGAGTTTCCATGGAGTTTCTTCCCCGTTCTTCTCCATACGACCTACTATTTGGAACCGTGCACCTAGAGTCTCAATATTTCTTAAGTGCCTGTATCTGGTTTACATGAAATAAGGATCTATCTATATATCTATTCTATTCTAAACATGTTAAAAAAGAAACAGGACAGTGCTACAGATAAAATTGAAGATGACTTGAAAACTAAAAATCAATTTCTATTTCAGTTTGGTGAATCATTACCTGAGGTAGAACATCTAGTCTGCTGGGAGTGTCTGGCCCTCATGAAGAGGTTTGTGAAGTTCAAATGGCAGGTGCATAGCGCACAGGAACATCTGAGGGTCCTTGCACTTAGTAGGAATCAGGAGGTTGGTACAAAATCTATCTTCATTCTTCACAGAATATTCTTTACCTAGATTTGGAGATTTAAGGCGAATAAACGAATGCGCCGCATGTGCTGCAAGAATCGAATTTCAGTATTCTTTGTATGATATTATACAGGCTGTTAAGCGCAGGCTACACTGTGAGCTGGCGGGCGGGCGAATAAAACTATGAGAAATAAACGAAGCATTGGCGAGCTAAACTTAAATAAATAATTAAAAACAGTTTCTTCACTGGAATCGTCGGATATTTCGTTCTTAACACTTGAATCTCTGACTTAGCTAGGCTCTGTAGGGCAAGGTGTAAACCGAAGTATGAAAAGAGGTGAAACGATGCTCGCCCGCCACAGCTCGCATTGTGGCCATCGACCGAACCAGCGCGAACGAAGGCATCTCTCTCTCTCTTTCGCTCAAACGGGAGCGTCTCTTTCGCTTTCTTTCTTTTATACTATGTAGTTATGATTGCATTATTCTTTGTACTTCCAGACTATGGATCATACATACATGTCTCAGTCGCTCTCCTGCCTCGAAATGGAGACTAAATCAGAGTACGACAAGATATACTTTGACTTCTCATCGGCCCCAGAGGAGACTCAATACATACTGAGTAATGTACATAGTGTTAAGAGTGAACACTTTGATGTAGCGCAAGCTGTGAGAGATAATATTAATCTAGATATCGATGATCATATTTTAGAGGGTAAGTATTTTGCGCAAAAAATAGAAAATCTCACAAAAAAATTATTGAAATTTGTGAATAGAGCTTTTACATGATATTAAAATTTTAACACCACATTTCAATCAAATTTCAATGAAAACAGTACCAGAATTATTACTTTACTTGAATTTTGTATCAATTAAATCAATTGGGCAAACCTGTACCAGAACCTGGAGCCAATGTACGGCTTTGTCCCGTCGCCGTCAACAGCCGGCCCCTGCGGGGTCATTATACATTTATACTTAGATCACCAATTTTGAAATATCTGCGACAATACTCAGCCAGAGCGTGGTACTGGGCCCCAAGTCTGCTAATTTCTGTTATCTCAATCCTGTCAGAATGGTCTCGGTAATTGTTGGTTTTTACAACGTTGTTCAACCGATTTTGACTTCTATTGCGTAGGAAATAGTAGTCAATATCTGTAGAACAGGGTTTAAAATTATCAAGATAAATAAGCATTAAATATGCATAAATATGATAAATTATCCGGTAATTAGTATTAGAGTTTGAAACGGGGTATTTACCATGTTTATATCTTGTGTTGAGCTCCCGATATTTCGGCACTGTTGCAAGCGCCATGGTCACGGATAAACACAAGATATAAACATGGTAAATACCCCGTTTCAAACTCGAATACTAATGTTAGTGACCATGACAGTTTAAAAACTTATATCCGGTAATTATCAAACAGATATATGCCTAGCAGTGGCGAAGGGTGACAGTTTTAAAAGGGGAAGCCATCCCAAAAATACCCTCTAAAAATTGCTGCAAGACAAAAATCCATACCGTCTCTTGTAATCTTATAGTCATGTCTGGAAGAGTTCGACCTAACTGAATACCAAGCCTTTTTTGTCAGTTGGATGAGTAAATAATATAATATTACGTTAGTCTATGCATTAACAAATTCCTAAAGGGAAGCCAATGGGAATCGGGTTGTATGGACTCTTCGCCACTGATGCCTAGCTATCCTTTTTTAACTGGTATTACATATCAACACACCTAGAATTTTAGTAAATAAATCAATTTAGTAACTAAGATAAACTGTAGCGTGGTCAAATAAAGGCTTTTTTATTTTTTTATCACATATCAACATTTACGTTAGGAGCAAGGCGTTTAGTAAATAATTTTCTATATTCAGGATACTTATTGATCATTATGAAGAAATGCAATAAAATAGTCGCTAAAACGATAATATATAATAATAAACGATGATAATATATAATAATAAACGATGATTTATAGTATACACGTGACATGCATGATATCAGACTCAATTATTCTACTAAAAATATTTAATAATATTGTTAATTGGTTCCAGTCCCAGAAATAGTGCTAGAAAACCCAGTGACTGGTGTAATGTCCCACATAGTGGTTGGTACAGATTCAATGGTGGCTGATCCAATCTGCTCCGTGAAAGGAGAGATGCCTCATCTCACTATTGGGTAAGTCAAAATTATCTAGCTTAGTTTAGATTTTAGATATTTTTCAATTTTATTGTCGTTTTTAGGATTCCGTACCCAAATGGTAAAACGGGAGCCTATTATTAAGACTCCGTCCGTCTGTCCATCTGTCACGAACCGTGATAGTTAGACAGTTGAAATTTTCACAGATGATGTATTTCTATTGTCGTTATAACAACAAATATTAAAAAGCAGAATAAAATAAATATTTAAGGGGGCTCCCATACAACAAACGTGATTTTTTTTGCTCTTTTATATAGATAATGGTACGGAACCCTACGTGCGCGAGTACCGACTCACTCTTGGCCTGATTTTTTGTGTAAATTATTTTTAATGAAATTCTATTGTATGTTGTTAATTGTTTTTGGTTAGGTATATTGAATATTATAGTATCATAGTAATTCCCTTTATTCAATTTTTTTTACATACATTTAGATATTTTTAAATAATTTTGGCTTAAAAAAAAACATTTAGAAATATAAAAGAGTAGTAGGCCACCGGCATCGGGAACAGGGTCCAAGCTACCGGTGGTCAGGGCTCTAGGGAGAGGAACCTCCTAACAATGCGCGCAGTGTCAAGGAGTACTGCTTTCTGAATCAGGCCCTTGATCCAGCCACCTAGCGAGAGCCTCTCGAGGTGTTGGTCGAGACTCTTGGCAATTAAGCCATAAGCCGTTACGACTATCGGCACAATTATTGCTGACTCCACGTCCCACATATCGACAACCTCGCGAGCCAAGTCCAGATATTTGATTATTATTTCCTTTATTCATTATTATACATATTTTTTTCATTTTTAAATACATATTATAAAATTAAATCACATAAAAAATAATATATAAAAAATAGGAACCAACCGGTATCGGGAACAGGGTCCAAGCTACCGGTGGCTAGGGCGCCAGAGAGAGCAACCTCCTCACAATGTGTGCCGTGTCGGGTCGTGATTATTATTATTATTTGGTTTATTGTATTGTATTACCTTGATTCCAGGCCCCTAACATCGGCAAAGATTGAAACGGTCATAATGTGTCAAAAAACGAAACCCAAAATTGAGAAGGAAGAAACGAAATCGGCGTACATCACGGAGTACATGAGTGAAGCGGACATGCTGGCTTGCAGGTACACACGATACGTTGCGGTCATACATGCCGCTAACATAACCTAACCGTCAAAAACCCCCGACCCCAACTAGAATAATAGAATAGAAAGCATTTATTCGATAAAGGACATACAAAGTCAGTACATTTTTTTTTATAGAAACAGATCAAAAAGAAAAAAAAAAAAAAACGGATAAAAAATATTAATAATATTATATATAGTTAAAAAAAACTAAAACATACGCTTTTGTCATCCAAACTAAACGTGCATGCAAAATTTCAGCTCAATCGGAAACCGAGAAGTGGGTCAAATTTAACTTCCAAGATTTTTTTACATAGTTACAGGTGAAGCTAATAAAAGCGTGTTAAAAAGAGCTGTAACTTTTGAACGGCTGAACAGATTTTCATGTAACATAGCTAAGATGATACCGGATTAAACTAGCTTTCAATTAAAAAATTGCATTGAAATCGATCCATCCATTTTGGAGCTACAATGCCATAGACAGTTGTAACAGTTACACACTACAAACTTACAACTCCTCTTTCTTGTCGGAGGTTAAAAATACAATGAATCTATAGCATTTTTGTTAAATATCATGAAATGCTGATACGTCAATATGCGAATGTATCTTAATGAGAGAAAAATCATTATATTATTGGTTATTATGCGTCAAAACGGGTTAAACATGTACTTTTAACCCCCGGAAAAAAAGAGGGGTGTTATAGAAATAGAAATATTTTTATTCACAGGAAACATGGCTACAGGTTGTTACAAATGTTGTATAAGTACATCATGTCTCGCCGAAGAACGGCATGCAAAAATAGGTTGCAAATTTTATATTTTTATATTTTATAGTTTGCAAATTATAAGTTTTTAGTGTGTATTTCTCTGTGGCATCGTAGCTCCAAGGTCTCTATAATTCATAATATGTGCAGCTTTCCGTTTCCAGAATGTTACTGCTTTACGAAGTAACAATTAATTAATCTGTGTCGTAACTTCATTTCAGAGAGGAAGCTAAGCTAAAGGTGCAGTACGCGAGCTCTGTTTACAAGTGTGAGCTCTGTATCATCGGGTTCTACACTCAACAGCAAGTGGAAGATCACTTCGTGTCGGCGCATCGAGCAGTAAGCATTCACATCTATTCAGAATCACATCCAAAAACAATCAACGAATATGCATTTAGTAATATAAAAAGCTGTATTTTCACATTACAATCAAACATTTCAATTTTATTTATCTGTACAGTGCCACAAACTTATCTGTATCAATAATGTCAAATAAATAAATCCAGCCCATTACTGTCCCACTGCTGGGCACGGGCTTCTCAGAATGAGAAGGGTTGGGCCTTAGTCCACCACGCTGGCCTGGTGCGGGCGGACTACACACACCATCGAGAACTTTATGAGGCCCTCTCAGGTGTGCAGGTTTCCTCACGATGTTTTCCTTCACCATTATCGCAAGTGATAATCAAATAATTCTAATCCGCACTTCTGTAATATTAATCTAATTATTTTAAAAGAGTTTCCATGGAGTTTCTTGCCGGTTCTTCTCCATAGGACGTACTATTTGGAACAGTGCACCTAGAGTCTCGACATTTCATAAGTGTCTATATCTGCTTTACATGCAATAAAGATCTATTCTATTCTATTCCACAGAAACCCGGCCAAGAAGCGTGCAAAGTATGCTACGTGTACGTGGACGAAGGAAAACTGACGTCCCACACCGAGGGCCACTACCTCCGCTACTGTTGCAAGCTGTGTTCCCACACTGAACTGAGTGTTAATACCATACAGCACCACGTGAAAGCGCACATGACTAAAGCGACGCCCAACGCGCTCATTAAGATCGGAGACGTCGCCTCAGGCAAGGTTAGGAACAAACTTGGGTGGGCACTCTGCTGGGGTCTCAGATTGACTTCCAAACTAGCTTGATACTGCTGTGTGCTTGAACTAGGGCCCTAAAAAGGTCACATTGAGCAATTCATCTACTGATCTGCATAGTAACTGTCAAACAGATGATTACTGAATATGAACCTTATGCGGATGATATTAAGAGTGGTCAATTAAGAAGATATTTTGACATTTATAATATGAATCATGTTGTGATTCATCTAAAGCGGCCTTTTTAGGCCCCCTGATTAGTAAATTGGCTGGGACACTACTGTGCTCCCAAATTGACAACAAAAGTTGGTTATGAAACGGCAGTGTTCCCAAATTGTTTATTAAACTTGGCTGGGACACTACCGTGTGCCTAGATTGATTTCTAAACTTTGCTGAAACACTATACAATACCTAAATATATTTAAAAACTTAGTTGCATCGTAGAAGCTAGTTGTAGATAATTTGATAGAATCATATTGTTCCAGGGTAGGAAGAAAAAAGAAAAAGACGCGAACGCTCCTCCGCCTAAACCTGGTGATCTGCGGAAACTGCTGTCCAAGACTACGATAGAAGGATACCAGTGCTTAGAATGCGATATGTTTTTCAAGTGAGTACGATTTAATACCGTGTTATTAGTGGTTACTAGCTGACCCGGCGAACTTCGTATCGCCTATAAAGGAACTGTGCACCTACCTACCTACCCTATCTACCATACCTACCTTCTCCTTACAATCATAAAAAACAACAAAAAAAGAATTATGGTCCAGCCGTTCACGCGTGATGGCGAGACCAAGGGAAATAGGGATTCATTTTTACTATATATATATAGATTGATCCGCGGTGTGACTCCATTTCATTAATGAAATAAAAGACTGATTGAATTTTGAAACGTTAACAAATATGTCAACTACCCATAAAAAAGGTGATCAGGGAAAGTCAGTGAAATCGAGGGGGTCACCTGGAAAGTCAGAGAAGCTCAAGGTGGTCAGTGAAATCGAGGGGGTCACCTGGAAAGTCAGAGAAGCTCAAGGTGTTCAGTGAAATAGAGGGGTCATCTGGAAAGTCAGAGAAGCTCGAGGTGGTCAGTGAAATAGAGGGGTCATCTGGAAAGTCTGGGAAAAATAATTTTACTTTCTTTTAAAACTTATTTTATTTTTCTATTTTATACCCTTTCAAAAAAAAATCGGTCCGCAATTAGCTGAGTAAGCGCGTAACAAACATACAAATAAAAATGATCATTTTAATTGAGAACCTCCTTTTTTGAAGTTGGTTAAAAATGGAGAGAGCCTCATACTCTTACATTTGAAGAAAGTCCGGGAACAATGAGGGATTTTTTTTAGCATTTGCAGTGGACGCTCTGATTATTGAGGACAAGGATTAATAATAACTTGCTAGTGGTCGCCTAGTGGTCGAAATTCGACCGTAATTTTAGCTTTCTGCACTCCTTCTCCATATAAACTTTAACTATACCTAATCTCACACTCCTCCGTGCGCGCAATATGCTTAAAAGTGGTACAAAGATTTCTTTTCACGTATTAACACGCTTTTATTAGCTTCACCTGTAACTAACTATGTAAGAAAATCTTGGAAGTTAAATTTGACCCACTTCCCGGTTTCCGATTGAGCTGAAATTTTGCATACACGTTTAGTTTGGATGACAAAAGCGTTTTCTCTAGTTTTTTTTTAAACTATAATATTTTATTAATATATAGATGATTGGTTACAGGAACTCCCGCGCCCGCAAGAACCATGTCGCTAGATATCATCGAGAGGGCCTACAATGTGACCACTGTAAGAAACGATTTGTTAATAGAACTACTTTGGCGACACATCTCAGGTAATGATCATTAACATTTTTATGGAGCTCTATTCTAAATTAAAAAATAATCAGCTGTCCCATACGTTTGGGTCGAGTAGGTATTGAAGTTTTGTATGGGACATATGATTATTTTTGCGTGATTACTATGTTGGTCCCATAGAGAAAGTTGTTCAGTTTGATGGTCTGATCCACACCCTTAAATATGAGCACGCATTTCTGATACACATTATACTTATTAATTTATATTTTAACAGACGATTAGAGGAAAATCAGCCGTTTAACTGTTCAATTCCCATGTCCAAGTTAGTAATTTAAACATGAAGTTTTGTATGGGTAATTGGCAGATTTATTTAAACATCTGTTATATTCTTGGTGAACATGGCCCTGAATGTATGGAACAGCTGATTTTTTCTTCGCGATTTCAGGTTTCTTCCCATAGTAAAAGTTCTTCATAATGATGGGTACAACAACTTCACGAAATTGATAGAGTTAATTTTTTAACACCTTATATTATATACAACTCGGAAAAATCTGTATCCAGATGAATCTGCCATGTCTTGTCTCGACAGCATTTACGTACTTTAATTTTAAATAATAAGCAGTGATAACCTAGCGGTTGAACGCTTGCCTGCCGTGCAGGAGGGTCTGAGTTCGAACCCGTGTTACAATCACCGCCATCTACCAACCTAATACTAATATAAACTGTTATTGATTATGCTACCAACGCCATCTATTAAATATAATATGAGTCACAAGCTTCAATGGTTCGATAATACTTATTTTTTTAATTTAGATTGATTATAAATATTGTAAAATTGCCTTACTTAAAATACTTTAGTAATTATAATTTAAACTTGCATTTTATTATTTAGTATTTATAATAAGATTGCCAACTGACTAATTGTAAACTTTACTTGTGTAGAACGTTGGATTTTAAAACATTAATAAATAATTTAATTTATTATTTACTTCGCCTATTTTCTGCACTGCGTCATACCCGGCCCGCACCACTGACTTTTCGGATTCATGTGCGGATTAGAATTTAATTATCACTTGCGTTAACGGTGAAGGAAAACATCGTGAGGAAACCTGCACACCTGAGAGGGCATCATAAAGTTCTCGATGGTGTGTGTAGTCCGCCCGCACCAGGACAGCGTGGTGGACTCAGGCCTAACCCTTCTCATTCTGAGAAGAGGCCCGTGCCCAGCAGTGGGACAGTAATGGGCTGGATTTATTATTTATTTATTAATTTTAAATGAGAGCTTACTGTATATTAATTGTATTCCTTCCATTCCAGACTCCACGATGGTCCTCTCCCTCGCGAGGAGTGCCCTGTCTGTCACAAAATGGTGCGAGTGATCCAGCTAAAATACCACATCCAACGACACCAGAATAAGAACAGATATGAATGTAATGACTGTAATAAAACGTTCTCACACCTCGCGACGTATCAGGCGCATCTCAAGTACTCTAGGGCGCATGCGTCGGATCAAGTGTTCAAGTAAGTTGTGAATAATAATTATAATGTCTTATTAAAACGCTTTTATTAGCTTCACCTGTAACTAATATGGGTGATCGCCCCACCACAGATAAACCTGCGTTTTCGTTGGTGGTTAGTGATTTAAGTGTATATTATAATTATTAAATAAAAAAAAACTATGTAAAAAAATCTTGAAAGTTAAAGGCAAATGCCCACTCTTGGCCAGTAGGTAGGCAGGTTCGTTACACCAATGTGAAAAATACAAAAAAATATCTTATTTAGTAACTAAAATATTGTTATTATTTATTTGTGTGTAACACTCGGGAATTAAAAACTTATATCAAAAAGACATTCAATCAATTATGCATGTGATGCAATCTTCATTTCCGCACGTTATGTCAATCTTATAAAAGTAGTGATGGCAAATGTCACAAAAAATCGAAATCAAATAAATCGAGAACTGAATGATCTTCTGAAAAACTTTTTTTTTTGTTTCGCTTCCTATATTAAAACGTTTAATTTCTATAGAATAGGTAAAATAAATGTCTATTGATTGTCTTCCGAAATCTATGCAGTGTTGGTTCAAGTTTATTAAAAATATCGATTCATAGCTCTATAACATCGGTTTTTGATAAATCGATGCCGAATCGCCATCACTACGTCAATGCGTCAATGATTGAAATTGACAGTCTGTGTTGACAGTTAACATTTTGTTTGTTGCGGGATGTTTATTGTGCTTTGTGAATTGTGATTTTTCCTACACGGTTTTGCTATTTTCTATCCGATGACTTTGATTAGTATTATGGCGATGACAACCTTGGCTTTACATTGGATTCCGTACCCGCTTACCACGACGACACTGGCTTGCCAGTCAACTCCATGTTTGTTTTATATGAACCTTGAATTTTTTTCATACAATGTTAAAATTCTGTCCAAGTTCTATGTAAAAAATTGTGGTTGATTTTGTATCTATGATGTCAACCCTAATGCCTATGATTTGCTGTATTTATGGACGCCACTTGGCCAAAACCTCCTTAACGAATGGGCATATCCCTTTAACCCACTTCCCAGTTTCTGATTGAGCTGAAATTTTGCATAAAATTTAACTTCCAAAATTTTCTTACATAGTTAGTTACAGGTGAAGCTAATAAAAGCGTGTTAAAAAAACGAGTCTTTGTAACCTATAGATTTAACTTCTAAAATATTTTGTATTATTATTAAAATAAGACTTTATATAATATTTTCATGTTTTATACTTTTTCAGTAGTCTAGTTAATTAGTTATAGTTTTTGAACCTAATTTTTCTTTTTTCTCTCTGGTCTTTTCTTCTAATAACAATCCTTTTCTATTATATTCAGATTCCCATGTCCCATGTGCAATAAAGGCTACCCGACTAAAGAGGCGATGCAGGATCACTTCAACTACCAACACCTCGGGAAGACAGTTCACAAGTGTCCCGTGTGTGAGAAGGTACGGTCAGCAATATAAATAAGATAGAAATAGAAATAATTTATTGTTATCACAGGTACACAAAGTGTCATAGGAAGGACTTAATTCTAGAGTACAGGGGGCCTAAAAAGGCCACATTGAGCAATTCATCTACTGATCTGCTTAGTAACTGTCAAACAGATGATTACTGAAAATGAACCTTATGCAGATGACATTAAGAGTCGTCAATTAAGTAGATATTCTGACATTCGTAATATGAATCATATTGTGATTCATCTTAAGCGGCCTTTTTAGCCCCCCAGATCTGTGATATACCATACTAGACGGTATACAATATTTAATAATACAGCTGCTTAGATGGATTACCAATAATAAATTCATAAAATTATTATTTTAAATCTTTATCAATAAGCCAATAAGTAAGATATGGCTTATATCTAAACTAATATTATAAAGAGAAAAGATTTGATGTTTTGTATGTTTGTTTGTGATGGATAAACTCGAAAACTACTGGACTGATTTTAAAAATTCTTTCTCCAGCTGAATGCTATATTATCAGTGAGTAACATAGGCTATAATTTATAAAGATATCATGCGGGCGAAGCCGCTGGCGGAAGCTAGTTACTGTATAATCTATTTTTATGAATAAAAGTGTTTATATAAAGGCTATCACTGCTTTGGGACCATCCATAAAGTACGTCACACGTTAATGGGAGGGAGGGGGTCGATGAAGTGTGACTAACCCTGCGGTCCGAATTGCGCTAAAAGTGATAATATCTCGAATCCAACCAAAGTCACAAGTATTATTATTACTCAATAGCCCTTATTTGTGACTATCCAATTTGGTCGGATTCGCGATATTATCACTTTTAGCGCAATTCGGACCGCAGGGATTATGTGACAAGGGGTGGGAGGGGTCCTAAGTTTCGTGACGTCACATTTCAAAATCGAATACATCTAAGTGTTAAAATGCCAAATTTGAACTATCAACCTCTCCGCTCGATTAAGGTCCGATTAAATTCATAACATAATAGATTTAGGAACTGGTGGTCAAAGAGTTAACGAAAAACTTAAAAATATTTCCAACTCTATCTGTATGGCAATTATTTATTATTACATTAAAAAATAATTTAAATTGGAAATAAAACTTATATCGGAATTGCTGTTTTAATTTAATAATTTGTAGATGTAAAATTGCAAAATATGTGACGTCACACTAGCTAGGGGGTCTCACAAATGTGATCAACTGTGACAAGGACGGGGGAGGGGTCAAAAAATCACGAAATTAGTGCGACGTACTTTATGGATGACCCGTTTATAGACGAAAATATATATTTTTCAGCCGATAGCGTCTCGAGCGAACGTGGAAAAGCATATGATGCGAGTCCATGGACAGAAGAAGGAAAAGCCGAGGAACCATGTGTGTCAGGTGTGCGGGAAAGCGTTCACTGTAAGTTACAATATTGTTACAGAAAAACAAACGAAGAATTATACCTAATTTATTTGGTAAAAAATTAAGGCATGAAAAACAATAATATATAATATAATAATACTTAGATTATTGATTGGTTGTCGCAGCCGTTCCAACTAGATTCCGCCGGCATACTTATAAAATGCGGCAAAACATACTACGCTAAATTAGGCTTACTCGAGTGACTCGGTCAGATTAAAATGCCGGTTTGCGTAGTAAAACTGTGCAAAAACAATACAACCAAAATTAAAAAGACACTGGGATATGTACCATCAGTAAGGATTGTATAATTTCCGTAATAATTTCAACAATAAATAATACAAACCATAAATGACAATCACATGTCAATACATGAGTTGACGCATTCAAGGAGCCATTTTTCTTAGGTAGTGCGGTATCTAGTTGGAGCGGCCGCGACAACCAATCAATAAAATCTAAGATCACAAAGTTATTATTGTTACACTCCGTCTAGAGATAAACTACGATAACATGGCGCGCCCCTCCAAAATTCAAAACGTTTGAAAGTATTTACAAACCGCCACCAAGACTCACAACGCATGAGTGCGTACTTGTTTTCTACAGGAGATTTTTTTATGTAGTGCGCATAATTTGTAGTGGTTCAGTCTGTTCCTAAATGTAACCGTAGTATTGGGATACACTTTAAAACAATACGAAAATTCGCGTTAGTATGGGAGTCAGTCACGCATATAATTATTACTAGCGCAAGCCATACAAAATCTAATTTTTATTTGGTTTTGGAGTGAATTTTAGTACCTACTGCGGTTGCATTTGGAAATGGACACTGAATCACACAGCAAATGCGCACTACATATAAAAATTATCTTGTATTTATATCTAGTCTCAATTCCAGGACAAGAAAGCGCTCACTCAACACGAAGTGATCCACTCAGGGGAGCGGCCTCTCACCTGCGACATCTGCCAGCAGACATTCAAGCAGAAGGCGTCGCTGTACACGCACAGGAAAAGGGTGCACAAAGTGTTCCCAGCCAAGCGACTTGTAGAGTATATGGACACTAAACACAATTAACACGAATACGAGAAATCTTCTTGTTAAAAGACAGAAAAGAGTTTATTAGCACAACAAAAAATTAAAGCAAAAACAAAGGGTCCGTTCAAGTATTACGTAAGCAGTTTTTTTTACACCCCCCCCTTCAGCAAAAGTGAGCATAGCTTTTACCCCCCTTCCCATGCTTACGTAATCGTTGGTATTATACATGCATGTTTCAATATGTTCTGGGGGGCTAAAAAGACCGCTTTAGATGAATCACAATATGATTCATATATTACAAATATCTACTTATTTGACAACTCTTAATGTCATCCGCATAAGGTTCATATTCAGTAATCATCTGTTTGACAGTTACTAAGCAGATCATTAGATGAATTGCTCAATGTGGCCTTTTTAGGCCCCCTGGTAACTTTATTGATTCATGAGTAGCAGATAAATGTCTAGAAATTCGGAATGGGCTTGGAATAGAGGACTTTAACGCACATAATAATTGTTTAAGCATACTGCTGACGTAATCACCATCCAGACACCCCCATCCCCCGTGTCATCAAAAATAAGCGAAGCAAAGACGAACCCTCCCCCCTGTGGTCTTTACGTAATACTTGAATGGCCCCAAAATAAAATGAGTTATTGTGCCAAAGGAGTCGCATCTCAGCTAAATAGGCGTGGGCAAAGTGTATCATTTTTGGGATTAGAACATTTGCATCTGACTCACTGAGAAGAAGAAGAGAGAAGAATGTTAAGACTATGGTTAAGACGTATCGTACCGTTAACGTAAGCTTTAGATGAACAATACACGTTTAATCTATGATATTTTTGATAACCTAAACGTCAAAAACTTCCGACTCCAACTAGAGAAAGAGCTGTAACTTTTGAACATATTTTCATGAAACTTAACTAAGATGATACCCGATTAAACTAGCTTTCAATTTTAAACAAACTACATTGAAGTCGGTCCATCCGTTTTGGAGTTACGATGCCAGAGGTACACTGAGGCTGACATTCGTAGACGACAGAAATGAGTCTAAGCGTGAACTTGCGCTTCCATCTGTCAAACTTACGAACAAATTTTGACAGATGGAAGCGCAAGTTCACGCTTAGACTCGTTTCTGTCGTCTCTGAATGTCAGCCTGATACAAACTACAAACTTTAAAAAAGCCCCCGTTTTTGACGGTTAGGTTAGGATATATAGGTCATTGTAATTTTGAATAAATGTTATTATTATATAAGTAATCAAAATTTGCTTACTTAACGTTACCATACGCCAGTACATTCGTGTTCGGCCTCTGATAGCCATGATACGTACGTTATGTCACATGAGCCAAATCTATCTGCATCTTAACAATTTTATTTTGAGACTATGAAATAGAGATGTATGTGAAATAGCGTAAATAATTATAATATAGTGAATTAATGGTTTTAATGGCGAATATAATTAATGAATCAAGTGCAACTTATGACATTATAAGATATATTTTATTTACAAATAAATTAATTATGATATAAAGCATTTTTATTTGACACTAGCTTCCTCCAGCGGCTTCGCCCGCGTGATATCTTTATAAATTATAGCCTATATTACTCAGTGAAAATATAGCATTCAGCTGGTGAAAGGATTTTTAAAATCGGTCCAGTAGTTTTTGAGTTTATCCATTACGAACAAACATACAAAAAATCAAATCTTTTCTCTTATTAGTATGTAGCGACATCTATCGCCACATAGAATAACTAAGTAGTAAGGCAGCAAAAAGCTAACTACAGTGGCGTGAGCATAAAGTTATTATTACTAGTGGTAAAATAATAACTTTATGGGCGTGAGAATATGAATTGATCAATCAAATAACGGGGACTGCATCGCGCAAGGAAAAATAATATCGTATCTAAGATATATACAACTGTCCGACATTAACCGTCGGGCTTCTTCGCCTGGTCGGAGGATCCTCCCTTTTCAATGGAGGAACACCATACCTCGTTCCTCCACAAGTATTAGTATATAATTATAAATTAAGCATTTTTCTCATGAGGGTAAGCAAAATGGGTCTGACGTAGAATGTGCACATAGAAAAATGTGCAATTGACGCAAAATATGCATTTGGCAATAGGTGTGCGAAATGCACATTTTGCGTCACACCCGTCAGAATCTACAGAACAGCAATAGAATTCTATAAAATAAAACAACATGTAATGGTGTAAAAATTTATTGACAGTTTAAACATTACAATAACATGCAAACTGGTTACTAATCAAAATTGAACAATACTATTAATAGAATTAGTAATACTATTTACAAGTAATATAAATTCGATACGAACTGTGGTTCTAAAATAATTACTTCAAAATCTTAGTAATATTGTCAGTGTGTTTTGACGAGACTTTCAATCGAGTTTCAGTAGTGCGCGTAACAAAGTAGCGGTGAGGCGTATTTATCGTCACAGATAAAAGTAACAGATATTTAAAGATAACAGATAACAATTGTTCCTGCCAATGCCAATTAATGTGTTATAAAAAATAACAGACACTTTCATTCACAGCAAACCTTGCTTGTTATTTTGTTAAATAACAGTTTTGCTCTCATTCTTAATAACTGGATTGACGCTTGCTAGAAAGAGAGACACCTAGTATTTCATACATAAACAGAGTACTTAGTTGGTGGGTTATAGTATGGTAGTATGAAAATAACAGGCTGTTATTTAGTAACAGATATATCATTCTGTTATTTTTGTGTAACAATAACAGAGATAACAGGTAACACCATATAACCCATCGCTAAACAAAAGACTAAGACAGAGGGTAGACAGATTTGTCCGCAAATAATATATTTACCATCTACCCGCATTCTCCAGTCACCCCACGATCATGGCGCTTGTAACAGCGTTGATATATCGGGAGCTCGATTCAACAACAAATCAAGAAAGATATTACGTAAGTAACATGTATTTTAGCATAATTTATCATTTATTGAAAAAAAAATCAATTTGTACATTGAGTTTGGCATAGTCCCACAATACCGAGTAATCGGTTTGGCTGTGGGATCAGTGAGTTGAAACAAATTAAGTAAGGCATTAAGGTAATAAGTGTTTCGTAGTGGCATTGAGATCACTAACCAAGGTGCTTACTACGATCTTTTATAGCCAGGGCAGAAATTGAACTGCCCAGACATTTCCAGTATAAGCTGATCTTTCATTGTACGAAAAGCCTATACAGTGCGAAATCAGCTCATACTGGAAAATTGGAAATGTCTGGGCAGTTCAATTTCTGCCCTGCTATCAAAGCTCGTATTAAGCACCCTGATCTCAATTCCTCCACTGAACACGACTTATTACTTCGCAGATATTATTTCAATAGTTTTCATAAATAAATAACTTTTTTGGGTTCCATGTGTTATTTCCGCCGGCAATCGTAACGTAATATTATTAAAACCCATTTGTTGCGTCCATTAATTTCTTTATTGACATACGGCGCGTTTTATACTCTCACGCCGATTATTAGATTATATGGACAAGTTTGAGCAAATTTTTCTTAACGCTAATCGGCGAAGTCGTTCCTAGATGGACGAATAAAATACGTCGCAGGCAATGGAATGGGGTACGTAGTACGATCTATTATACACATTTAGATAACGCCATCAAAAAGTTTAACCCTTTCACTTAGTATGTAAACGAAATTCTAAATTAGACCTTTTGTCAAAAACTTGTTATTTGTTTTAGATTTTCGTTTATGACACTTCCTTGTTCTCCTTCCTGTCCTGTTCCTGTAAAGTCTTTTTTCAATAATGCAAAATATTTGAGGAGGTAAATCAATGAATTCTATAGGATAAAAAGACGTCTATTAGCAATTTTTTATTTTTTTTTCGTTTTCAAAATTTATTAATATCGGTAATCAATGTTTCCTTTTGCATAAAACGAGTATTCCTCTATGATTATGAATGGCACTAAGCTCATGAAGTCGAACACATGACCTAGCGGGTTCGGCTAATCTGCATAATTCTTGAATCCACTGCAGTTTTACTTTGATATCTGAGAAATCAATTCTATACCATTCGTAGAACCTAGCTTTAAAATAATTTGCATTATTAAAATAACACCTTATATATTATTCAACAAATCTTTTGCTTTCGACATCTGGGTGGTATCCAGTGATCTTGAATAATTAACCTTGGATTTTGAAAGGTCAAAGTTTTTTATTTGTCATTTTTAAGTAGTATTTTAATTTTTTTACATTAAATCCTTAAAAATATAGAATAGAATAGAACTTTATTCGCTAGATAGTATATTTTAAAACCACAGTTCATTAATACATTTGATGTGTACAATCTAGAAGACGTGGTCTAAATGCCAACATTACGGCACTATATTAATTATTGCTTATTTATTACTATTATAATAAAACGATTTTATTATTTATCACAGAAAACGACGACCTGTTCTGAAACACTAATTTTCTTAGAGTGCGTACATATCTGACGAATGCGCTTGTTAGCGAAAGGCTCACGGGCTGCTCGCGCGTATTACGTCGTGCGATCAGTGGACCGAGCACGAATGTTTTGACGTATAGTAACGTAAACGTAAGCAAATTTTGATTATAAAATACGATGAATCTATCGCATTTTTGTTCAATTTTATGCAACAAACGCACTTGTTTAATGAAAATGTAAAAATATTGCTTGTATTTCCAAAAAAATATCATGGATTATTTGTGTATTTTTGGTTCTAAATTTGGTAACGTTTACGTTACTATACGTCAAAACATTCGTGCTCGGCCCACTGTTCGCGCGCTGGCTACGCGCCGTGCATGTACTGCACTAGCGATGCCTGCGTGCAGCACGCGTGCTTGCTGCCTCCCGCCATCCCCACCCGCACCTCAGGGCTCTTACTAGAGATAAACTACGATAACATGGCGCGCCCCTCCAAGTTACTGTTTCAATGTGTCTAGTCAAATCTCCTTACCGAGCAACAAATCCTTCGATTTTTTTGTGTTTGACGGCCGTCTCAGTACGCACACATGCGTTGTGAGTCTTGGTGGCGCTTTGTAAATACTTTCAAACGTTTTGAATTTTGGAGGGGCGCGCCATGTTGTCGTAGTTTATCTCTACCGGAGGCTGAACACGTATTAAAGGAAGCGAACTGAATTGCATGACCGCAGAACGCCCGCATTGTGCGAGCCTCATGTGTTGTATAAAAGAGACGCACCAAACAGTTGCAGTAACTGCAGCGTGCGTGCAGCGTGCGTTCGGCGCGCGTGCAGCGCATTCGACAAATCTGTACAGACCCTTACACAACTGTAATTATTTTAAGCCCTTACTAATAAACGGGAAATGGATTTCAAGGGGGGAGGCCTTTGCCCAGCAGTGGGATGATACAGGCTAACAGTAACATAATAAACGATGATAAAACGACATTTAACTAAATTAGCCCTTAAGTCTATTGCCATCACTTTTCATTAGTAAACAAAAGAAAAGGACAGGGCCTCAAGCCTGCTATCTCAATCGTGTCAGAATGGTCTCGTAATTGTTGTTTTTACAATGTCTTTCAACCGATTTTGACTTTTATTGCGTACGTAATAGAAGTAAAAGTAGGTTATTTGATAGTTATTAAGTGTCGTTCAACCTATTTTGACTACTATTACCTACGCAATAGAAGTCAAAATCGGTTGAACGACATTGTAAAATCCAACAATTACGAGACCATTCTCACACGATAGAAATAGCCTGGTGTAATATAATCGTTGTTCTAAAATGACATGGGGGGCTAAAAAGGTCGCTTTAGATGAATCCTAATATGATTCATATTATGAATGTCAAAATATCTACATAATTGACGACTCTTAATGTCATCCGCATAAGGTTCATATTCAGTAATCATCTGTTTGACAGTTACTAAGCAGATCATTAGATGAATTGCTCAATGTGGCCTTTTTAGGCCCGATGTTTTTATTAGTAAGGGGAATAGAGTGGTTTGACATAGTCTTTTCAATATTGCATTTCGTTCAATAACCCAATATTTAATAACCCTTACAATAATCACCATAATATGGACATTTCTTTTTTTAATTTGATATGCATCTCCCAATATCTATTCATAAAATCTATTTGTTTTATTTACTAGCCATATTATGGCAGTAATATATTAAAAATACTGTATATGTTTCAAAATAGTTCGAATATCCCGAAAAATTTTATGCTTTTTATATTTTATTTGTGACTCAACCCTTCTACCGCTACGGTCCCGTTCATGTACAGTATTATCAAAACTGAAATTTTAATTCTTAAAAAGCAGTGATAGCTAAGCGGTTGAATGCTTGCCGTCCATGCCTGGAGGGTCTGATTTCGAACCCGGCCCGCACCTCTGACTTTTTGGATTCATGTGCGGATTAGATTTTTTTGAAGAAGAAAGAAGAAGAATTTCTTGTACAAGTCCAGAATATTTTTTTTTTCTTCATTTCTGTACGATTGATTTATCTAATGCCTTAGACCAGCGCTTCTTAAATCAGTTTCCATGGAAGAATGGTCACTTGGTTCCAAGAAAGAGCTATTCTTTCGTATAAAAATATTAAAAAAAAAACTCGAATTGAGAACCTCCTTTTTTTTAATTCGGTTATAAATCATTTTTGTGTCTACAACTTGAGTTCGTTGAGTTAATGCTGAGACTCCATAAAAAAAAAAACTTAAGGATCCGTGGCCCTAAAAGTTTGGGGACCGCTGCCTTAGACACCTTTGGAAGAGGGTTAGCGAATTAAAATGCGGAAAATTTACGTAGTGGTGTAAGGGTTAAAGTCAAATGTTAAATTGGAGGTATTCCTTATATTAACCGCCTATTTACATCAAGATTAACACATTAAATTAAAGAAATCTTTGTACCTTATACATTTAAATGCAAAATTATTATTAGTGACACTCAGCACCGTTGATGTATACAAAAATATATTAAAACTACCTGAGTACAATGAAAAAATACATTTTTTGGTTTTTATATACTAAAATTCATTTATTTATATTTAGGCCACTCGTGAATAGGCTGGAGTAAGGCTCACAGATTGCTAAATAGCGCACAGTGGCGATTTTTTTTGGTCGACAGATAAATCGCACAGAGTAATGTTTTGGATTTATATTATTAAACAGCTCGCATGTAAGAGATTGGTCTAAAGTCTATTATTGACAACTCGAGATTACTTAATTCAGTAAAAATAGTTGTCAATACAGGATCATTTTTTATGTAGTGCGCAAAATTTGCAGTGATTCAGTGTCCGTTCCCAAATGCAACCGAGGTAATAAAATTCACTCCAAAACAAAATAAAAATTTGATTTTGAGGCTTGCGCTAGTAAATTATGCGTGTCCCCCATACTAAGTCGAATTTTCATTTTGTTTTAAAGTGTATCGGAATACTGCGGTTGCATTTAGGAGCCAGAAACTGAATCACTCTACAAATTTTGCACAGTACATAAAAAAATATCCTGTATAAGTATTATTTCGTTTTAAATACCATTATTTCTTGAGTTTTAGTTTAAAACTGTCATTTGTGAAAAACATTAACGTTATCTATGGCTAGTACAATGAATGCAACTCGAATAAATTGAAATTATGTTGTCAAGAGTACCTAAATAATAATTATGACAGCAAGACCAAAAACTTAAAATTGAGAACCGTTTAAGTATTCAGCGGTTAGCAGCTTTCCATGAGACTCACCCCAGCGTTATAATTATAATTTAAAAATTTGTACAAATTACCTAAACTGATAGATTTGTACTACAATTACCACAACTTTTAACTTGTGTTTCAAACTGCGTCAATCTTTTTTGTAGATGCATAATAGTCGCATCTTTTTGTCTTAGCTGCATTTTTAAAGTAGTTATTGAGTCTTCTAAGGCACCGTACACGGCTTGGACCTCGGGTTGGTAGCTGAACACTTGAGGTGGCTCATCCAAACAGAAAAATTCTCTAACAACAGGATGATTTGGCAACTTACTCAAAATAGCATTGACGAAAATTTGAAGCCCTCGCACTCGTTCTTCTAAAAACGCTGGCTCGAAATTGTCACGGAACCATCTTTTTCCTGGTAAAGGAAGGTTCAAATTGGGCTGCTCGGCTTTTATCCTCGAGAAGAGTCTTACAAAATCCGTGTACCTTCGGAAAACGATCCAAGATTGATCACTATTATCATCCTCAACTTTCAATTTGTAAATAGTAAATCTAGCTCTTTCCTCCATAATTTCATACCCAACGATAGGAATTTGTAACGATTCGTATTTCTTTATATCTTCTCTGTGTAGACTCAAGTCTATGTTGCTAATACTATTCTGTACCGTTCTGAAGTCCCGATAGCTGTCGTTAAGATTCCCCATACTTTTGTAAAGGTTTCGTGGTTGGATATTTCTGTTTCGTGTTTCTAATTCGTTGTCAGATATAGCTGTATCGTGGTAATGCTTCTTGTATTTTGTTAGCCGCTTGACTGGTACGTGCGTGTCTTCGCTAGATGTGGAAGACACTTCATTACTCATGCCGTCTCGGTTGCCATTTGGATTTTGTACTAAGTCCATTTTGTACTGTGGGGTTTTCTGGAAAGAAAGAAAGGGTTTTGGTAAAGATTTGGTTTGATAGCGAATATCAGAAGGTACGTAGTACATAAAATAACCCAGCTCATTACTGTCCCACTGCTGGACAAAGGCTTCTTCTCAGAATGAGAAGGGTTAGGCTATTATAGTCCACCACGTTGGACTGGGCCCTAATTCTGCAATTTTAATCGTGTCAGAACGGTCTCGTTATTGTTAGTTTTTACAATGTCGTTCAACTCATTTTGATTTCTATTTCAAAACACTTAATAACTTTTTTGAGATAGGTATAGGTAATATTTTGACGACACGGATGGCGCAGTGGCTAAGCGATTAGCCTTCTGCGCTACGTGCCGCGGGTTCGATCCCCGCACGGAACAAATATTTGTATGATCTACAAATAGTTGTTTCGGGTCTGGTTGTTTGTGCATGTGACATGTATGTTTGTAAACTGTACCCTCGATACAGGAGAAATCCTAGTGAGGGGCAATATAAAAAAAAAAAAAAAAAAAAATCTCTGTAGGTAATATCTCTCATTTGGGCAGACATGCCCTTTTGAACAGGCGCTGTTCTTGATGATGTTGTAAATACAGTAATATTATTATTCTGAACTCAAGCACACACATACGCTAATTAAGTACTTTAAAATGTAAAACTTTCTTTTATTACAAGAATGCCCCACATTACGGGAAAAAGTAAAAATATTATTACTTACTTTCATTTGGAAAGTACAGTTCAAGTGAATCTTATATTAATTGCTCCAAATGTAAATAAAAAGTATTTGCATAATTTGATTCATAAAGACGTTATGGAATTTTTTTACTGAATGTAGGTAATTTGGACTAATGCGCAACAGATAAAAAATGCTTAAACTCATGGCATTTAGTCCGCCCTGTACCACCAGCAGGGCTAGCTAGCAGGACAAGAAAAGGGAGAGAAAACATCTCTTTACTATTTTCATCAACGCTTGCATTGAGACTGCCTTGGTCAATAGCATTTTACAAATAGACGGGCCATACACCAACATTAATGCACTACAAAATGGCGTAAACTTTACTATAGTTACACAGCAGTACATATAATTATACAGTATGCAAAGAAAGGGAAAGAAAATTAAAGCCACCATACGCCATATCGGTTGTTAGAAAAAGATGAATCTAGACGTTTAGTTACGTGGCATTAGCTGCAGCATGCTTATTCTCTCAGTCGGTGCAGGGCATTTACCTTGCAATTATCTTGCCAATATAGAGCGCGGGCAACGCGTCTATTTGTAAAATGTCATTGGCCTTGGTACATTGCACATGAAGCATTTTAAATAAATAAATGTTATATTCTGGCAATAGATGGGAACAAGTACATTGGTGCTCAACTTCCCTGACTTTTCATGATTTTCCAGAAACTAGTCACCGTGATGGTGTTGCAAGTGTTGAAGGCTTTTATTTATTTCTTTTATCTATTCTCTCTTTTATCTATTTATAGGAATTTGTTCTGCTAGTAACAATTATAATAACAATTTATGTTGCTTTCAAGTCAGTCTTTAATGTTGTTTTTTATCTTTATACCACATTTAACAAGGTCAGCAGAAGTCATAACAATATGTATAATAAGCCATAAACTAATATAACCTATACCTATTGTACAAAAGAATGTAGGCATTTGTGGTATCTAGTGATTTATGATAGACGAGCTGTAGCCCGCTGTTTCACTTGAGCATTTTATTTTTATCAAAAAAAATATAGCATATAGTCAGTAGACAGGTACAGGTGAACAAACATTTAGATTTACAGCTACTATTTATTATAAATGCGAAAAAATCTCACGTCTGTTTTTTACCTTTTCACAACTAAATGGCTGAACCGATCTGGATGAAATTTGACAAGGAAATAGTGTGCATCATAAGGAAGGACCTAGGCCAGGGGTCGGCAACCTGCGGCTCGCGAGCCACATGCGGCTCTTTGGATGTGAAGCTGCGGGTCTTTAGTTCCATACGCAAATATATTAATAAGTATATATATTGCATATATTATTTATTTAATACCATACTTAATTTTTGTAATATAAATATAATTTTCCCACCAGGCGTCTAGCGGACCAGATCCAGTTATTTTATCAAAATCTTTATTTATGCAAGTACAATTTATTGTTGGAAAGAAAAAATTTTGTGGCTCTTTAAAAACTTTGAATTTTGTAAATTGTAATTTTTGACTCTTCCAACTGAAAAGCTTGCTGACCTCTGACCTAGGCTATTTTTTTTCATAGCATCGTATGAATTCCACGCGCATGGAATCGGGATCAGAACAAGTCTATATAATAATTTAAAAGGAGCTCAAACTTGGTCTTTGACGAACCTACAAAAGTCCAAACTCAAGGTTTGCCAACGTGCGATGGAGTGCAGTATTTTAGGTGTTAAATTAACAACAAAATACAATAATAATTGAGATCAATTTTATTTCTTTAACTGGGCTAAAACAAATCAGTTAATCCAAACCGTAGACACAACAAGAAGAATAATAGAAGAATGGGTAGTATTTAGTTTACTATTTTCTTTAATCCAGTCTTTTTTTATAATTTGTTTTTTTGTGTATAGATTGTTGTATTTTGTATATCTATTACACAACGGCCCCAGATATAGATATAGATTAAGGGGTGGTAAAATCTTAAATTATTAATATATTATTCTTATTGTATATTGATTTATGTACTTTTTAAATATTGATGAAAATGTTAATTGTTTTAAATTTATTAATTATCTATACCTACTTATTTGTGTTTAATATTAATTTATGGTAATCTCTTAATGTGCATGGACTTAAAACAGTTAGCAATAAGATGGCTATAAAATAAATAAATGAAAATAAACTAAATCGATTTTCGTTTTTATAATAATAGGCATGAATATTATTTATTGCCTTTTGTCCCTGCAGGCAGTCATATTTTCTTTTGCCACTCTTATCTTTCTTTTGTTAGCATTGGCCACCTACACACGGCAGAAAAAAAATGTTGTAAACAAAACAAAAGCTTCATACATTACACATACTGAAAAATACATTGAGTGCATGCATGTAAGAAATTCAGTTCAAAACTAAGTGTAACTCATATTCAGGTTTCTATTGAATAGTCATAATAATAGCATATAATAGTCCAACTAGAAATAACAGTAGACAACCTTCAAACCAATTAAGGAATACAATAACTTACCTGACGTGATTCGCAGTTATTCTGCTACCATATCGTACACAACAATGTTCAAATAGTTCTAATAAACCATATTTCTATTTGTAGCACCTCGTTTTGTTATACAAATTGAGCAATGAGCAATCACTAACTCGATTATTGAGTTCGTATTGTAGAAATTAGAGAATATTTTTATCAAAATACAACGACATACAATCTGCTAATCTGACAAGTGAACAGTTTAGTGTTGCCAGTGGGGTATAGTAAAAAATTACCGGATGTGTCTGAGAAGCTTTGTGATTTTACGTTACTTTTGTCCCCGCTGTGTCACTTCCTTGACTTAAAATGTAACTTTTCGCCATATTATTTTTACTTAAACATAGGTAAATAATAAATATTAAATGTTACTTTTCTCTAAGAAACGCATAGAGATAGTAATGTAAAATTCCATGAAGAAATGTTACTTCTCAGCTTTGAATAATAAATTTTAAGTCTATTCGTAAAATGGTAAAATATTACAAAAGTTACATTCTGGCAACACTGCCAGTGTTGCCAGCAGATGAATAAAAAAATTGCTAAAACCTGTGCTGAAAAAGCGAGGGCAGATTTTTGGTAGGACAGACACAGGCCGATAAAGAAAAGAAAAATTATAGCGAGTTCTTCACAATGACTAAAGAATCTTCTCTTTTAGCCATTGGTTCTTCATCTGGGATTAGATTCGATAGTTTCAACTACCCTAAAACAATTACCCACGTGAATTGAATCGTCAAACCTTGCGTCAAACTAAGACCAATGACCCCGTGACATCTCAAGATGACACGACTTTGACAGATTCTATTGCGTTAAAACTTTTTGTTTGTTTGATTTGATTTTGGTTTGATTACATACCAAAACATAAATAAATGGATAAAAATGTCCAGTTTCTTTGAAGACTTACACCTGAGAGACCTAAACGAAGACATCATGAAAACGATACAGCCGCACACGGTACTCTGCATCTGCTGTCTCGAAAGAAATGCCTCTTTTGTCAGTTTAATATCATGTTCACATTCGGATTTCCTTAACAATTTTGAAAAACCAGAGGTATTTATTATTTTATAATTTATCTGTACTTTATGCACTGTCGAACTGTCGAACCTTAGATTATTGATTGGTTGTCGCAGCCGCTCCAACTAGATTCCGCCGGCGTACTAATAAAATGCGGCAAAACATACTACGCAAGAATAGGCGTACTCGAGTGAGTCGGTCAGATTAAAATGCCCGTTTGCGTAGTAAAACTGTGCAAAAACAACACTATCAAAATTTTAAAAACACTGGGATATGTACCATCAGTAAAGATTGTATAATTTCGGAAATAATTTCAACAATAAATAAACAAACCATGAATGACAATCACCACATGACAATCACAATGTCAAATGAGTTGACGCATTCAAAAAGCCATTTTTCTTAGGTAGTGCGGTATCTAGTTGGAGCGGCCGCGACAACCAATCAATAATCTAAGTGTCGAACATTGGTTTAGTAAATAATCCCGGAAGCACGAAAAAATTAAACTAAGTATTACAAATTACTTTAAATCTTACCACCACCATATTTGTTTCTTTTTTTTGTTATTTATTTGAACGTATTCTTCTATTCACTTTTTACTTGGTTTGCTGTAAGAAAACTCAATTTTGAGTTATGCTCGCCTATGTACAGGTATTTTACTTTTATGTACCTAGTTTATTTGTGTTTGTGTGTTTAAGAATATTTATTGTTATACTGGCTGTGCCCGCGGTTTTACCCGCCGGTCAATTTATTTTTTTCTTTCTGCTCGGCTCCTAATTGTCGTAACCTGATGTTAAATAGCCTATAAGTCTTCCCCAAGAATTAAGCTATCAAATGCAAAAATATTTTTTCAGTTTATTTATTTATTTATTGCACAATGTACATATAACACAATGGTACATGACCCTGTTAGGGTGCTGCATTAGAATTATAAACGATTATTCTATAATTATAATTATTATATACTATTTTATGTTATAACTTATAATACTTTTATGTTGTGTTATTATTGTTATAATATTTTTATTAAGTATGTTATAATGTTTATATCTAATATTCTATTTATAATTATTTATATTATAGTATGTTATAATTAATAGTTATATAATTTTACCATCTTACATATACTTATTACAATTCTGCTATGTAATTCTCATGTACAAAACAAATGAATGCGAAGTTTGCGTAATTCTGCATAATTATGGCACAGTCACTCAACCTTCTTGCCCTTGCTTCTTGTGTGTTTTTTTTCCTTTATTTGCCAACCAACAATTGTTTACACTGTAAATAGTTGAAGTAATATCTAACATAATCTAAGGTGGCGTAACAATTTCAATTCAATTCTCAATTCTCAATTCTTTATTGCAATCCATAATGTACACAGTCATACAGGTGGTAAGTATAAAATAAAGAAACAATTATGGATCCTGTCGGGCACAGCTTCTTACAGGTTAGCTCCGCATGCCCTGTAAACAAACACATTTTCATTCAGTGTTAATTATCACAGATATCACCCCATTTTCCACCAATCTATAAGTCACTTCACTTTAGTTACAATGCTGACTAGTGAGTGTTGCAGCATGGAGTTAAATACAAAGAATTCTGAACTGTTTGGAGTTGATGCCTTAAACTTATTATCTATACTCCGTTCGAAATAACATTAGAAATTTAAATAACTCCATTTACACTTTATTCAACCGATTTTGACTTCTATTACGTTGGTGGCATGACAAATTACAGCTGCAGTAAACATTTGTTATCGTAAATACGTTTTTGCTTTTAATGCCATCCTTATGCGTACGGAATAGAAGTCAAAATCGGTTGAATACACTGTAAAAGGGTTTGTTAAACGTGTCTAATCTTATTTCAAACGGAGTATAGTATAATAAGTTTATGGTTGATGCTGATCTGTTGCCGGGGCGATATATGTGTGTTTAGTTTACTTTAATGCCCCAAAATTTTCCACGCTGTACTGTATAGATCACTTGGGAATACTCATTCCATGCACCCTTTCACTGTGCTATATTTGTTTCAGATAAAACCCTTAAACCAAGTGATATGTCACCGTTGTCATAATATGCTGAAAAAAATTAAGCAGTTCAAATTGCAAGTTGAAGACAGTTTTAAGCTTTTAGAGGCTCATGTGAGTTGAAATAATATCTTTTAAAATAACTTTCTTATTTCTCTTGCGTTGGCACGAGCTATCATGTAGAAATCGATCATGGTGTAGTGGAAAGATTGGCTAGTCAGCAATGGTAACACGGTTGATTGCCCAGGGTGCGCAAGTTTAACTTTTTTCAATGCTTTTTGAATTTTCAAAACAATATTTATTAAACATGATCATATAATAACCACAGAACTCAATCCAATTACTGGTTGATAAGCCCGTGGTCAGGGTGCTCTAATCTCACTCATGGAGGCTTTGTTCTTCTACCCAATTTTACTCCAATCAAGCGCAATTTAAATAAACTAGTGGTCGCCCAGAGCGGTCGAAATTCGACTGTAATTTTAGCTTTCTGCACTCCTTGTCTGTGTAAACTTTAACTATGCCAAATCTCACACTCCTCCGTGCGCGCAATATGCTTAAAAAGTGTACAAAGTTTTCTCTTCGAATATATTATATAGATTTATAGCAAAGTTCTCTAAAGAATAAAAAACACTAAAGAATAATCATAACGATATTTTCAGGCCCACAACCCAGAATCCATTAGCCATAAACAAACCAATTTAAAATTTCACAAAATTATAGATATTTACATACCAGAGATTGAACCTAACAAAGATGAGCAAACGAATCCAGAAACACAAAACAGTTTTGTTAACATAACATGCACAACAGATAACAATTTAGAAAACATTATCAAAGAAGAGACCAATGTGGAAAACGTTATTAAAGAACATAACAATTTTGAAAACATTATTAGCAAAGAGAACAGTTTTGATAACATAACATGCAGTACAGAAAACAGTTTGAAAAACATTATCAAAAAAGAGAACAATGTTGAAAACATTATCAAAGAACATAACAATTTTGAAAACACAACATGCAAAGATAATAGCATCGAAATTATTGTCAAAGAAGAAATGAATTTTGAATGCACTGATACTAAAATACAATACAATTCAGCTAAAGTAATTCCGATAAAGAAGACAAATGTTGAAAATAAAAATATCAATGAAAACACATATCTACATAAGAAATTGAAAAATATAGAGCCAGCAGTGTCTAGTATTACAAAAAACGAAAGCAGTGATGGTATCAGTTTATTAGAAACATCCCTACAAGATATAGTTAGTAGTACTTTGACACGAATGCTTCAAAGGAAAAGTATTCCAATTTCGTTTGATCGGCTTACTACGGGAACGAAAGAGTTTATTAATGATGCTTCGATGCAAGATAAAGATAATGTGGAAATCAAAAATGCTGCAAATAAAAGTGTTACTTCAGGTAAGTGTTTTTGTATTATAGTTGATAAGGTTAATGTGGTCTGCAACCAGTTTGTAATAAAGAAAAAAAATTATAACCTAATCATCAAAAACTCCAGACTCCAACTTTTGAACGGTTGAACAGATTCTCATGAAGCATGATACCGGAGTAAACTAGCTTTCAATAAAAATAAACTGCATTTAAATCGGTCCATCCGTTTTGGAGCTACGAACCGCCTTAGTGGTCATTTTTACGTGCATGGATAACGACAAAAAAAACTGTGAGTGTGAGTGATACACATCTCATTTAGTATCTCGTTCTGACTTGTATAGAGTGTAATTATGTCACCCGCTCACTCGCGACGCGCGAGTCAGTAGTAAAGTATCTCAGTGTCCCAATCCTAATCTCGCTCACTGCTCAGTCGCCTCGCAAGCGACGCGTCGCGTGGAAAGATTCAGATCCGAATGATGCGATTGAAACGTTGTTACTGAACCAATCTTTTGTGTCACTTCAAAGATTCGGATCAGCGAGTCGGTTCCGTAAAGAGGTACACACGCCTAATTGCTAACACTATTGTAAAATTGTGGCTCAAACATGGTCCTACAGTCAAGGTCCATGACCCCGGTCCAGGACACCAGCAATGAAGAGAAAAATAACTCAATTACCCTTTTTTTATTAGGTGCTCCTGTCGCGAAGAAACCTAAGCTGGATAAGCGAAAAGACAAAGAAGCAAAACCAATCAAGCGCAAGGAAAACAGACAAGCAGACATGAAGTTTATCGACATTCAATATACTGGTGAAAAACGATATCAATGCGATATATGTGACAGTACTTTTATTCATAAACACCATTTGAATAGTCATATTCGTATACACACCGGAGAAAAACCTTATAAATGTTATATTTGTCAGAAGACCTTTAGTCGAAAAGAGACTTTGAATGATCATATTCGTGTACACACCGGTGAAAAACCTTTTAAATGTGACTTATGTCAGAGAACTTTTAATCGCTCAAGCGGCTTGAATACCCATATTCGCACACATACTGGTAAAAATCTTTATAATTGTAATATGTGTGAACGTAGCTTTAGCCGCTCCAGTTCTTTAAATAGACATGTTCGTATACACACAGGGGAAAAACCTTATAAATGTCATATATGTCAGCGAAGCTTTAGCCAATCGAGCACTTTGAAAACCCATAATCGCATTCATATCAAAAATAATTAATTTAAATTAAACTAATCTACCAGGCTAACAGTTAACGGTATTAGTATCTATTGATATACAGGGTGCCAGGTTATCAGATTAAATGAAACCACGTATTTGGTATTATGTTCTGAAGCCGAACACAAAAAATCTGAGATTTTTACTCAAGTTTTTTTTGCTTCACTCTGCTATCATCCGACTAGGTAAGGGGTCGGCAACCTTTTGAGTCGGAAGAGTCAAAAATTACAATTTACAAAATTCAAAGTTTTAAAGAGCCGCAATTTTTTTGAATTTTTCCACAAACTTTCGTCTTTTTGGCAAATAATGCCAGGGCCACCTAGTGATATGCGTATGGAACAAAAGAGCCGCAGCTTCACATCGAAAGAGCCGCATGTGGCTCGCGAGCCGCAGTTTGCCGACCCCTGGACTAGGTGAAGGAACATAGAAGTAGAAATTCATGTCACATTTATATGTTCAACAAGTTTCAATTAAAAAAAAATTGCTTAGAATAGGTTGGACTTTACAAACTTTGCTATCGTGATAAGTGTAAAACGCGGTTTCATTTATTGTGATAACATCTGTGGCATCCTGTATATGAAACGACTGGGGATTGTGCGAGAAAAAACACGAATTGACTGAGGTAAAAAGAGATGGTGATATATTGCGTGTGGGTAGGAAGGGAACCCCCCGCTCCCCGTATATTAAAAATTAGAGGATAGCCGTGGTCGTATGCCACCTACAGCTACCGTAACAAACCAATACAGTCTGAGGCTGACATTCAGAGACGACAGAAACGAGTCTAAGCGTAAACTTACGCTTCCATCTGTCAAAATTTGTTCGTAAGTTTGACAGATGGAAGCGTAAGTTCACGCTTAGACTCGTTTCTGTCGTCTCTGAATGTCAGCCTAACAGTAGTAAGCGATCATAAGCTTTAGGGCAAAGTGGCATTGGCATACGATCACGGCTATCCTCTGAACATCACTATGAATATGTATCTATTAATATTTTCTTGTTTCATACCTTTTCAGTAGTCGGGTATTAGATTTGAACTTAATTTTTTTTTCAAACGTCATTCTATGTACTACCATATATTGTAACATAAATTTCGATGCTTTTTTAAATTTCCCATTTTTTTAATCATACCTATTGATTAATATTACAACTTCTATGTTGATATACTTAAACCTAAGTACATTTATTATTTTTAGGTGTACTTATCGAAGCCCCGGTGTACTTTAAGTACTTTATTTTATTTTAGGTATATAGAAGATAGATTCTATTTTTAAAACTTAACTTAATTAATATAATGGATATTTAAGTAAATTCGTTTTGTTTTTTCTCGTTAAACCTATTTTGTAAGTCTACATTTTTTTATTTTAGATTTGACTTTATAATTTCTGTAAATAAATATATTATTAAAGAACAGTCTTTTTAATTCAACTCTAGTAGGAATAATTTAAAAAATAATTTCAATATTAATTTGATTTATATTGTTTTTATCTCCTCTTAGATTATAACTTTATCTATGTATCTCCTTATGTTTTTTAAGGCTAAGTTGGGTAATCCTTGGGTAATCCACTTTCAATGTTACAACGACATAATATGAAACTCTATGGTTACAACTTCTAGATTCCCACTACTCGTGCCTCACCCTCAGATAAAGTGCGTCTCCCTTACAGCTTACCATTTACCAATTACCATGATATTTAGTTACCTATATATTGATATTTTATAGCGGGTTCTATAACTGATATATTTATCAAAGTCAAAGTCAAATATTTTCATTTCAACTGGGCTTTTGCAGGCACTTTCAAAACGTCGTGATTCTAGGCGCACGGTTCCAAGTGGGTTGGTCCTGGAGAAGATACCGGCAAGAAACTCCATGAATACTCTTTTCATAAATCAAGCTTACACCAAATGCAGGTTATAAGGGTTGGTATCACGTAGGACAGAAAGATGCAATGGAAATGAATTTATTAATGGCTTACAAAGTACGCTTAGCTTATTGCGTTCTATAACTGAGAAGTCCGCACAGAGCACGTAGGTATGCGTATGCATAATACTTATAAAACAATTTTTAACCGACTTCAAAAGACTTCCTTGTACTATGACGACACGGTTGGCGCAGTGGCTAAGCGATTAGCTTTCTGCGCTACGTGCCGCGGGTTCGATTTCCGCACGGGACAAATATTTGTTATTTGTATGATCTACAGATAGTTGTTTCGGGTCTGGGTGTGTGTGCATGTGAGATGTGTATCACAGATTAATATATTTGTACTAGGTAATGTGTATGTTTGTAAACTGCACCCTCGACTCGATAGAGATACAGGAAAAATCGTAGAGACAAAGCTTATAAAAAAATGGAACTAATAACCATTGCCTGAGATAAAGTATAATATAGTTAGATAGATTTAAGCTACCCATGGAAATAATAAGTAGAAGAAGCTACCATAAAAATATTACGAATGCTAGGTATTTTTACGGTCAAATTAATTGGTTTTCAACGTAAGTATTGACAAAACAATGACCACGTGAATTGAAACGTTAAACTATAGACATTTGAGGTGATTGACCGTTTGACACTTTCAACTTTGACATCTCGAGTTGACAGTTTGCTACGTCTTGTACTAGCGAAATCGGATAGTGTTGATATTGTGGTAATTTTGCACGTAGATATAAACAATATTTTCTATATCATTTATGATTTTGCATTCCTCCACAAAAGCGGCTAATCAAACCAAGAGTTGTAGTTGATTACCTAGGTACCGAAAAATTAATAAATGATGAAAAATGTCTAATTTATTTGAAGACTTTGGCCTAAACGAAGATATTAAGAAAACAATACAACCGCACACGTTACTCTGCATCTGCTGTCTCGAAATAAATGTTCCTTTCGTCAGTATAATAGCATGTTCACATTTAGATTTTCTAAACAATTTTGAAAAACCCGAGGTAGGTATTTATTATTTTATAATGTTCTGTACTTTACGCACCAAACATTGGTTTAGTAAGTAATCTTCGAAGCACCAAAGAATACCATGCACCTATTTACTGTGCTAATAATATTGTGTTTCAGATAAAACCCATAAATCAAGTAATATGTCATCGTTGTCATAATATGCTGAAGAAAATTAAGCAGTTCAAATTGCAAGTTGAAAACAGTTTTAAGCTTTTAGAGGCTCAAGTGAGTTGGCATCTTTTTAACCCCAACAAAAAAGTGGGTGTTATAAGTTTGTAGCGTGTATCTGTGTGTCTGTCTGTACCATTGTAGCTCCAAAACGAATGAACCGATTTCAATGCAGATTTTTTTTATTGAAAGGTAATTTAATAGTGTATCATCCTAGCTATGTTTCATGAAAATCTGTTCAGCTGTTCAAAAGTTACAGCTCTTTTTCTGGTTGGAGTCAGGGGTTTCTGACGGTTAGGTTATTCACTTCTTTCTTGTGAGCTATCATGTCAGAATCGCTCATGCTGTAGTGGAAAGATTAGCTAGGCAGCAATGGTGGTATCGAAACTGACTGCCCAGGGTGTGCCAGACAGTCTCTTGAGTAGTCAAGTATCATCACTTGTGAAGGCCCTATGTGTGAACTGCCCTCTGGTAGCCACACAGAGGTCCGCGTATAAAGAAACACAGACTTGCTTTGACATAAGTATTAAACAATCGAGAGAGCCGATCTACAGAATGTCATACTTTAAATTCCTTGACCGGCCAGTGCAAGTTACCACAAAGGTATCTAAACCTTATTACACCCTATTGTTGCACCCAATTTTGCTTTAATCACACGCAATTAAAATAAAATAGTGGTCGCCCAGAAGTTGAAATTCAACCACATATTTTAGCTCTCTGCATTCCTCGTCCATATAAACTTGTGCTCACTAGCTTAAAAAGGGGTACAAAGTTTTCTCTTCACATATTAATATATTATCATATTAATATATTAGCAAAGTTTCTCAATATTAAAAAACACTAAAGAATAATCAAAACTATATTTTCAGGCCAACAACCCAGAATCAATTAGCCATAAACAAACCAATTTAAAATTTCACAAACTTATAAATATTAACATAACAGAGACTGACCCTTATCAAGATGAACAATCTAATTTAGAAACTCAAAAAGGTTTTGAAAATGGAACATGCACAACAGATAACAATTTAGAAAACATTATCAAAGAAGAGAACAATGTTGACAACATTATCAAAGAACATAACAATTTTGAAAACATAACATACAACAAAGGCAACAATTTTGAAAACATAACATACAATGAAAGTAATAATTTTGTAAACATTGTCAAAGAAGAAAACAATTTTGAATGCACTGATACTAAATTACAATACAATTTAGAACAAGCAATTGCAATAAACAAAATTGGTGAAAATACAAATACAAAAAATGTTGAAAACTCGCATGTAAATAAGAAATTAAAAAATATAGAGACAGCATTGTCTATTATTAACAAAAACGAAAGCATTGATGTGGTTAGTTTATTAGGAACGTCTCTACAAGATATTGTCACCAGTAATTTGACAAGCATACTTCAAGCGACGGATATTCCAAATGTGTTTGATCTGATTACCAAGGGAATGGATGAACTTGTAGAAGATGCTCCAATGCAAGGTATAGATGATGTGGAGAGTGATGCTGCTGCAAATAAAAGTACTACTTCTGGTAAGTTTTTAGGGACCATCCATAAAGTACGTCACATGTTAAGGGGGGGAGGGGGTCGACGAAGTGTGACATTATGTGACAAGGGGTGGGAGGGGTCCTAAGTTTCGTGACGTCACATTTCAAAATTATATTAAAAAATAATTTAAATGGAAATAAACTAAATTCGGACTTCTGTTTTAATTTAATAATTTCTAGATGTAAAATTTCAAAATATGTGACGTCACACTAGGGACGATCTCACAATTATCATCAACTGTGACAAGGGCGGGGGAGGAGTCAAAAAATCACGAAATTAGGTCAGCTTGTAAATTCCATGGCAATCTTATTCAGAGGCATTATTATCCTATTCTTATTTTTTATTTACATTAAATTAAATTATTCTCGCAACTCTTACCTCAACATTGTATTAATCAAGACCATCATCTTAATGGCGCAAAATATTATCGGCTGTCCCACATAAAACTTCAATACCTACTCGACACAAAGGTATGGGACAGCTAATAATTTTCGCGCGATTACGATGTTGGTCCCATAGAGAAAGTTTTTCAGTTTGATACAGGGTGGATATTTGAGATGGGGCAGTAAGGGAAACGTTTTTAGCGATTTCTGACATTTCTAGTACTCTTACCTCAGTTGGTCTTTTGATCCTAATAAGAAACAGGATCGATTGGCATCAAAAAAAGATTTTGTCCAAATTGCCAACTTTCTTGCTGACAGTACATTTTTCCCGAAATCTGTAAATGCAAGTCAAAATATCTCCAAAACTCAAAAGTTAAGGACAGTCTCCTAAGAAAGTTTTCCTGTAGCTGCTACGGTTAACGTACCTGTATAGAAATATCTTTGGCGAATTTAATATCTCATGTTTCTGCCTAGTCCATGGGAAAAAAGCGTGATGTTTTGTATGTATGTGTTTCACTAATTCTACTTATATTAATGACAGGATGCATAGATATTACAGTAACAACGCTAACCAAGAAGGAGTTGATGCGTGAGAGGAAGTCCAAAGCCAAGTCTAAGGTTTACCGAGAGCTACCACATCGATGTGATGGCTGCCTCATGGGGTTCCAGTTTAAGGACAACTTGGATGATCACATGAAGAGGAGGCATACTGCTGTAAGTAATCATTATTGACTTAGTGGCCGTCCAATAATCACGTGATGTTATTTTAGCATTTTAAGCCCCCCCCCCCCCCCCCCCCCCTTAGTGATACATGGTGACTTGGTGAAGTTTTAGCCTCCTCCCCCCCCCCCAAAATCACGTGTATTTTTTAGTACCTACAAAGAATCATAAAATTTTTAGAATATTATGTTAAATACAGGTTTCATCAAGCCACGTTTTCGAAAAAATTAATACACGTGACATCTTACTACACCCCCCTTGCGATTTTTCGTGATTTTTGCTAAACCCCCTTCCCCCCCCCCCCCCCCCCCCTTCAAGCCTCACGTGATTAATGGATGGCCCCTCACTAAAAATGGATGGCGGGTCTAGAACATCTTTTGGCTTGGACACATTTGAGCGCGGACCGCAACTGTGTATTTACTACAACGTACTGAGTCAATGCCTTGTATAGTGCCACAAACTTATCTGACCCGGTCGTGGCGTCGCTGCCGTCGCCTTTACCAATGTCATCTCCGTACAAAAATGACACTTTGATGCTTAGATTATTTAAACCTAAAGATCAAGCGACACGCACACATCGTTAGTGTGAGAGGGTGGCGAACCTATACATTAGTCTGTAGAAAGAGCGAGAAAGACTATAATGAACGTCGGTAACAACTTTTTTGATATGAGCACATTTGTCATTTAGACATTTTGCAACCAAAATTGACGTCGGCTTGTTGTTATTCTATCAAAAGTTATTAATTAATTAATTTTAACAGCCTGAATTACTTGTTGTGGGTGTTCTTCTGATAGTGTAATCATAATTTGATATTATCAATGTGAACATGGTGGTCTGCAGTGTCCTTGGATGCAAAAACCGAACAAAAAGTGCTGCCGTTAATGTTACGTTTCACAGGTACGTTTTACTGTAATTATATGCTAAAATTGCTTTGTTTGTGATTATGTGAATGTCCGTTATACACATAAAATTACTAATACAATTCAATTATGTCGATATTACCAATTAATAAGAAATAATAGGTAATAATTGATTCCATAACCTCTAAATCAAAAGTCATTCAGTGTGCTCAGTTTATGGCCTTTGAAATACCCAAAAATACGGGAAATCTGAATTGACTTTCAAATTTTCTATTAAATAAAAACCTATGAACCTTAGTCAGAATTGTTAACAAAATTCAGTTGTTTTTCAATTTTATAGATTATTTTCCTTTTAAATCGATTTTATCCCGGTCATGAAAAATATATCTGTGAAGCAAGTAATAAGATAAACAATTAGATTATCTTCAAGAATAAAATGAAATTTTATTCAGTACATATTTCAAACTTGACAGACATAAAATAACAAGAACAGTAACTCATAGTAACTAGGTCCAAAAGACAATCATAGACTAATATTATCTTTTACAAAAGAGGCAAGGTTGGTATGTCTCTTAACAATATCTTATGCAAAAACTTAATTGTCTATACTTTCAACAGCTTTCCAATGGATCCTGCAGTTGGGCCCAGCAGCGCCATGTCGTCTGCGTAGTTAAAGCTGTTAATACAAACACCACCAACCCGACATCGAACACTCATGCTGCTAAGATCGACTATGAGGTCAATAACATATAGGTTGAAGAGCCTGGAAGAGTAAAAAGTAAAAACTGACTTCAGAAACTAAAAGGTATAAAATAATTTTCTTAAAAAACTTATCAGCTTCTGAAGTCAGTGCCACTATCAAGCTAGCTGCATTGAAGAATTTTAAAGGCCCCGACTTCAGAAGCTGATAAGTTTTAAGAAAATTATTTTATACTTTTTAGTTTCTGAAGTCAGTTTTTACTTTTTTTTTAAGTTTATAATGCATAAAATTGATGAATATTAAAAAATAAACTATTCGATACATCTCAGTTTTATTTATGGGAAAATAGGGTTCAATCTGGTAACATTCACACACACATGCACAAATTAAACACCGATATAAAACTGGTTACACTGTCACTTCATCTAGGGTTTACATAATCTAAGCTTTGATGTCATTTTTGTTCCGTAGCGACGTTAGTTCCAATTTCGGTCACCGGGTCAGATAAGTTTGTGGCACTATACATATATTTCGTTGATTTAAATGTGGTATATTCTTCCAGACATCAGGCAGTGTAACATGCGCCATTTGCCAGCAAGAACTTCCACGAGGGAAATACGATGAGCACAGATCGCGGCATTATACTAGGTAAACTAATTTTTAACCGACTTCAAAAAATGAGGAGGTTCTCAATTCGGATGTTTATATTTTTTTTATGTATGTTCGGGCATAACTCTGTCATATGTTCTGTTCGAAAGGGGTTTATACTGAAATGGTCCCATTTGAATTTGGTGAAGATCTGATGAAGAATTTCGAAGATAGACAATGGAACTCTTGAATGAATAACAGCATGTCACTCGCGAATTCGCGATTGCTGTAAACGCATGTTTCTGTATAGTTTATGCCACTCAAAATAGAAAAATAAAATAAACTTTAAATAAAAGTAAAAACCGACTTCAGAAGCTGTTAAGATTTTTAAGAAAATTATTTTATACTTTTTAGTTATTTGAAGTCGGTTTTTACTTTTTTTTAAAGTTTATTTGTTTATTAGAGTCAGATATTATGGAACAGCTAAGGTGCTTGTGAAGGAACAAGGTATGGTGTTCCTCCACTACAAAGGGAGGATCCTCCGACTAGGCCAGATGAAATAGGTGCACGGTTCCAAGTGCGTTGGTCCTGGAGAAGATACTGACAAGAAACTCCATGAATACTCTTCTCAAAATACAAATTAATAATAATTGGCCCTGGCCAAAATTCGACCTGAATTTAAACAATATTACAAAAATAAAAAATCAACTGTTTTCAATTAAATTTCAATTCATTTAAAATTTATATTTGTTATTTGTTTTAGTTAGCAGTGATAGCTAATCGGTTGAACGCTTGCCTTCCATGCAGGAGGGTCTGACTTCGAACCCGGCCCGCACCTCAGACTTTTCGAATTCATGTGCGGATCAAAATTTGATTATCACTTGCGATAACGGTGAAGGAAAACATCGTGAGGAAACCTGCACATCTGAGAGGGCCTCATAAATTCTTGATGGTGTGTGTAGTCCGCCCGCACCAGGCCAGCGTGGTAGACTAAGGTCTAACCCTTCTCATTCTGAGAAAAGGCCCGTGCCCAACAGTGGGCTGGATTTATTTATTTTATTTACTTGTTTCAGATACCGTTGCGTTAACTGTGGCAAACAATTCGGTTTATATGATGAAGCTGTTGAACATTATGAAATAGAACATAGTAGTACACTTCATAACAGTCATCAATCCGATAGTAGATCGTAAGTTTATTCAATACCAGCTTCCGCCAGCGGCATCGCCCGCGTGATATCTTTACGAATTATAGCCTATGTTACTCACTGATAATGTAGCATCCTGCTGGTGAAAGAATTTTTAAAATCGGTCCCTTAGTTTTTGAGTTTATCCATTACAAAAAAACATACAAAAAATCAAATATTTTCTCTTTATAATAATTTGTTTAGATGAAGATGGGAGTTACGTGGTAGACCCTCAGCGCTGCGGCATTTATTTTATCCGTCGCAACATATGCTGAGATAGAGGCCATTTTTGGCCTTGTGTTGGTTTTTTTTCTCTCTGTAATTTCCTGTGCGAGTCTGAAATAAATCTTTTTTCTTTCTTTCTTTCTTTGAAACTCCAATGCCACTAATAATGTGTTTTTTAGTACTATGTGCAACGAATCGTCGGGCTGTGATGTTCAGCCATCTTGCACTTTGACAGCTACAGAAGCAGGAAAAAGGTATTGTAACTCTCACACCTAGTGCTAGGTACAATCGGAGATTTTTCGTAATCGTAATCACGGCGCCGCGCTGATCTGTTATAGTTCGAGAGTTCTGGTATTCAGAAACTAGGTGAATTTTGAAGATATAAAAAACTCGTATTACAATAGTCTTTTGAAAAAAGGTACAGTCAGCTAGACAATTACATTTCTCAAAAAACTTAAGTGGGGTTCAATAGACTCCATTTCCTAACAGGAATGTTTCCTCCAAACAACCGACAAAATCGAACTTGCTGAAATTTTGTAAAATACATAATCAGTTTTTTTTTTCGAAAATTTCGTCTATCACATCCTTTCCCAAACTTTTTCAAGAGCGAATTTTTGTTTATCCGTGGGCCCCCTAGGATAGGGCCACGGACCCCGGGGTCCGCGAACCCCAGGTTGGGAAACCCTGATCTACAGGATGGCGCCGTTGGTATCACATTAAATAATACTGCGTATATCACGTTTTCGAGAGGCGTTATTTAAATCAATAATTCTGCGTTCAACAGGTCGTCGCAGCTCGCCGAGTTACCGACAGAGAAGAAATTTAAGCAAGCCGAGTTAAAAATATATAAATGTACGAGTTGTCATAAAGTAAGTCCCATGGTCTCAAGGTAGTCTGGCAGACAGTGTTACCAACTCTCAAAAATATTTATCCCCAAAGCTAAATTAAAAAACGCTAAAATCCTCAAAAAAAAAAAAAAAAGTACATTGTAATAATATAAAATAATTGAAACATTTTTAAAACGTTTACAGCCAGCTGCGTCACAATCATTATAAACTTCCGAGAAAAAGGCAAGAGTAAAAAAACCCTAAAAATACCCCAAAAAAATCATACCCTTAAAAAAATCCCATCCCACTTATTTACCCCCTAAATTTGGGGGGAAAACCCCTAAGTTGGGAAACCCTGCTGGCAGAAACCGTTATTGCCGACAACGTTACTAAACAGAAGTTCCTCGTTGCCGTTCAACATGATGAGCAACATGTTGCACAACATGTTGTGCAACATGTTGTGCAACATTTCGCGCGTCAAATGTTGCCTAGTGAATACGACGCTTATGAGACATGCAAATATATTTTTTAAACTAATAATTCAACCGTGTAAAGGTTTATACATCGCTATACTAAGGGGTCATCTATAAAGTACGTCACACTAATTTCGTGATTTTTTTACCCCTCCCCCGTCCTAGTCACAGTTGATCACATTTGTGAGACCGAAACATAGTCGGACGTCACATATTTTGCAAGTTTACATCTAGAAGTTATTAAAATAAAACAGCAGTTCCAAAATTAGTTTTATTTCCATTTTAATTATTTTTAATAGATATAATAAATCAATTGCCATACAGATAGAGTTGGAAATATTTTTAAGTTTTTCGTCAATAGCTAAATTTAGCATTTGAACACCTGGATGTTTTAGATTTTGAAATGTGACGTCACGAAACTTAGGACCCCTCCCACCCCTTGTCACATAATGTCACACTTCGTCGACCTTCCGTTAACGTGTGACGTACTTTATGGATGGTCATAAAGGAATTTATTTTGTTCACAGGAATTCAGCCAATATATGAATCTGCAAATACATAATTTGCGAATGCATAATACTGGAACAATACCTCCCAAAGGAAATGTCTGTACCGAGTGTGGGAAAACATTCAAGGTAAATATCAATAGCTGTTGCCACTGATTGAAGTTAGGACTCCCATCTTCATGATCGGTATTTTTTTCCAAGATTTTTATTTTTAATTTTTTTTATGATTTGGCTCTGAATAAGATTGCCATGGCAGTTACAAGCTGACCAGTTCCAACAGACTGCACCTGCTCACGAGCATGTGATTACCCTGCTAGGAATCAAACCGGAGATCTTACGCTCATCAGTCAGCCGTATAACCACTAGATCAATGACGAAGTATGTATTTTTTCTTTTCAGTCTCGTTTTCATTTTGAAAAACATTTGGAGGTCCACAAGACAAAAATAAAGGTTGTTAAAATCCACGGTGAACAAAGTTCGTTAGTGAACAAAGCTATGACTCTAAAACAATAAAATATTTGACGGATGAATATTGTGAACATCACTGCGGTGGAAAACCAAACAATTAATCCGGTTTTTTTTCTTCGCTTTTGCTTCGTATCGGGCTTCCACTGCGAAAGGGTAATGAGCAAATAATAGCTGGACGGAACGGACCCCAACTAGCTAAAATAGGTTTCACCTTGCATGAGTTTTGACAAATAACTTCCACTGCAAAAGAGAGATGACGAAAGAGTCCGTTATTATCTATTTTTTACTCGTTCAGTCCTCTCCGCTAGACTCTTTGTTGGTGGAAGCACTCCTATGAAGTTTACCGTTGCGAGTCAAATGGAGTCCGTACGGAGCCCGCTCCGCTGCCAGTGGAAGCCCGGCTTTATGCAGATTGTACTATTAGTGTCAAAATTGAATAAATGTTTATAAAGTATTCTTCGGTGTTTCATTTATTAGTTTTCTCTATTTCACATTGGTTACGTTCAGTAATTCATTTTTCGGTGGGAAAGTCACTCGGGCGAATGTCGCTCGCTCATCGGGAATAATTGAACGGCTTCGGGCGATCCACAGCTGCATTACGAAAGTGACCAATCGAACGACCTCAAAATATCTGTTGATTCCTATGACGTAAACTATACCAGTGGCGAAGGGTGACAGTTTTAAAAGGAGAAACCATCCCAAAAATGCCCTCTAAAAATTGCTGCAAGACAAAAATCCATACCGTCTCTAGTAGGTAATCTACAGGGTTACTGGTAATATGACGGCAATCCGTTATGGGGATGTAGGAGAGATCATTTCCAACCAAATGACTCCTGATGACTCCTAGGCAAATGTCAACCATTTTCGAGTAATATGTCATTTTATATTTTTTGAAGATATTTACATTATGCAACTTTGAACATTGATTAAAAAAAAACCAATGCATACAATATTTTTATATTAGTATTATCTGTTTGCTAACATTTCAGTACATAATATTCAATGATAAAATGACAATTATCTGCAATAGTTTTGAAATCAGAGCTACAAATCGTTACGCATTTCATAATTTTGAGCAGGTCTTGTGACTAAAATGGTCGATTTCTGCAAAATAACACGGAAGTACTTTATCGGCAGAACATTTCGAAAACATGTACAACTTTTCAGCTATCCAACGAGATACAATAATCTAACAGAAATCAGAAATTGAGTGAACAGAATACAATTATTGTGATAAAGACAAAATCAACTTCAACCAAAATTGCATGCTGTCCTCCGCCTGAGGGGGGCGGAGGGGTGTGCCGGACTCCTACCGGCTAAACTCACCACCGTGGTCCACTTCGGCACCTACAGATGGGTTTCGGGTACACTTAGAAAACCGCGCCGAACCTAACCTAACCTAACCAAAACCTAACCTAACTTAAGCTTTTTTTTTACTTGATGAGAACCCATCATAGGTCTTTCCTCCACCTGGGGGCGTGTGCCGGACATTGGGTTAAGTCTGGGCATCTTGCTGGCCAAGGAATTGGGCCTCCTCTGCCAATCCATCGATTAGGAAAGTTGGCGTCTAACCATTGGCAAACAGTGATTCTCCAGTCCCCGGTTACACCAAGTAACAAAAAACAAAAACTTAGGTTAGGTTAGGTTTTGGTTAGGTTAGGTTCGGCGCGGTTTTCTAAGAGTACCCGAAACCCACCTGTAGGTGCCAAAGTGGACTACCGTGGTGAGTTTAGCCGGTAGGAGTCCAGCACAACCCTCCGCCCCCCTCAGGCGGACAACAGCATGCAATTTTGGTTGAAGTTGATTTTGTCTTTATCACAATAATTGTATACTGTTCACTCAAATTCTGATTTCTGTTAGATTATTGTAACTCGTTGGATAGCTGAAAAGTTGTACATGTTTTCTAAATGTTCTGCCGATAAAGTACTTCTGTGTTATTTTGCAGAAATCGACCATTTTAGTCACAAGACCTGCTCAAAATTATGAAATGCGTAACGATTTGTAGCTCTGATTTCAAAAATATTGCAGATAATTGTCATTTTATCATTGAATATTATGTACTGAAATGTTAGCAAACAAATAATATTAATATAAAAATATTGTATGCATTGGCTTTTTTTTTATCAATGTTCAAAGTTGTATAATGTAAATATCTTAAAAAAATATAAAATGACATATTACTCGAAAACGGTTGACATTTGCCTAGGAGTCATCAGGAGTCATTTGGTTGGAAATGATCTCTCCTACATCCCCATAACGGATTGCCGTCATATTACCAGTAACTCTGTATATTAGTCATGTCTGCAAGAGCTCGACCTAACTGAATCACAAGCCTTTTTTTGTCAGTTGGATGAGTAAATAATATAATATTACGTTGGTCTATGCACTAACTAATTCCTAAAGGGAAGCCGATGGGAATTGGGTTGTATGGACTCTTCGGCACTGGACTATAATATAGTCATTGTTCGGTGCGACTTTCACCGTACTATTTTACGGGGTGACCGGAGCGATCGCCCGACGACGGCGACGACGCTCGCTCAAATAACTGAACGGTTTAGTGTGATCACCCAGACGATCCAGTGCACAGAGTACAGTAATACTACGGGATCCAGTGCGTCGTCGTCGAGCGTCGTCCACCCATTTAAAGTCATATTTTATATTTAGTAATAATAAGTTTATGAATTTTACCTAATGCTGTCCTTTTCTAGCATAGCTCAGTCTCTTTCGTCCCTTATGTCTGACGTGGCACCGACTTCAGAAGCTGTTATGTTTTTTAAGAAAATTATTTTATACTTTTTAGTTTCTTGAAATCCGTTTTTATATATTTTTTTAATTAATTTTATTTTTCTATTTCGAGTGGAATACACAAAACATAAACATGCGATTACTGCAATCGCTAGTGATATGCTGCTATTCATTAATAAATAATAATAAATTATTCAGTTCTGCGTTACATTGTATGTGATCTAAATTTTAGGTGTACAGAAAATTTTAAAGACTAAAACATCTTGTAACTTAACACAATTGTTGTGGTATTGTTAGACGGCGGCCCCCAAACTAGGCGTTCGCCTGTATCTTGGGAGCCAGCTTCCATTGTCTATCTCCGAAAGTCTTCATCAGATCTATCAGTATTAGTGTATAATCAGATCTTTACTAAATTTAAATGGAACCACCTCGAGAGTATACACTTTCAAACAAAATTAGAATCGGTCTGCAATTGGCGGAGTAATCGCGTAACAAACATTCAAAAAGAGACAAAAAACTGTCGAATTAAGAACCTCCTTCTTTTTTTGAAGTCTGTTAATAAAAGGCTGAGAATGATTTCTTGATTTGCTAAAATGACATTAGACTTGACTTTATATTCTGTTCAGTTAATATCGTTCGATGGACTTTTAGATAATGTAGTGTGTTTATGACATGTTGATAATTTATGAAACTGTTGTTAAATATATGAGAGCATAGATTATGAATTATTGTAGATGCGTCATTTTGATATTATGCTGAAACTGAAACAAAACACTGTGACGACACGGCGACGTGTAAAATATTGAAGCTCCGAAAAAAAAATTTGTTCCATACAAATAATTAAATATTACTTGATGTATGGCACAGCTGTTTTTTTCGTGATGTCATTGTTGGTTCCATAGTAAAAGTTGTAATCATGATAACTCCATACGTCCCGCCACCTCCGCAAATAAAGTAGGACCATAAATAAAGTTGGACCATAAATAAAGCCGAAAGGGGCTATAGTAGGTACCACAAACTATATAGTGGTAGGTACCTACTCATCATTCACAAACAACTTTTACAATGCGAAAACGTGAAAAAATATCTGCTGTTCCATACGAAGTGACCAGACTTCAGCCTCCCCTTTGCTGTACATTACGATGCGTCAAATTTTAGCATAGGAGCAATGCTTACACAACTTTAAACAACTATAAAACGAGAAAACAGTTGGTATTGCTTACATGAGCAAATCTCTTGACAAAAATCAACAAAATTTAGTTGAGTAGGTAATATTTAATTAATTGTATGGAACAGTTAATTATTTTTTTCGCGATTTCGTGGTTTGGGCTATGTTGTTGTGGGAAATATATGCTATATTTATTAGCGTAGTCTGAACGGGGTATCGTGAACAATAAAACGCAAATACTATTTTACCTAACTACAAGTCTGTACAATGAATCATTGACGCAAAACAGTTCTTTATCATTTTAATAATAATCTATACGAACAAGTAGTCTGAAGTCTGAAGTAGTCGTGCCCTTGACTTGGCACTGAACGGTTGTGGAAAATATTGACGTTTATTTTTCAGCGAAATGCAAGAATTTAAACCTACTGGTAAGTAAGTACCTAGGTCATTTCAGTACTTATATTATTATAAAGTTATCAATACCTTTTGAGACATTTTATTTCTAATATAACTTTGAATTTACCTATATAAAAAGTTAGGAATTAGGTACTTACCTATTTATGTTTATGCCAGACCGTGTGTTACGTATTGTTCTTATTGGTATCATGTTTCCTTATGTCTGTAATTTGGTGCAAAACGTGTCAATATAAATTCTAGGATGTAGGGTTTAGGTAGGTACCTATTCAAAAAATATTCTAACTCTGTTGGTGTTTGTAACAGCATTTAAGCTAAACTATTCTCTGAGGAGGCTAAAATGTTGTACCTACCTACAATATTGTTATGTCGCATTAAAGAAAAGGTAATTCGAAATCAGTACCAATTTGTATTCCAATAATAATAATAATAGAAGTTTTAGGTGTCAGTTAGTACCTACCATGTTTTGTATCTCCATATACGGGTGACAACAAGATGTAGATAGGTATGTATCTGTACAATTTTGAGAAAAGTGGATTTGATAGGACCATAGACATAATAGTACTTATTAATTCTATGGATAGGACTAAATTTTGACAGGACTAAACTAAAATAAAGGCGTTTGTCTCTTTCTGTTTCAATACAAAAAGAAAGTGACAGATGTGGGGTTACTCTAGTTTAGAACTTTCAAAATGCGCAACAGAATCGACACCAAATATTATAACATTTTATATAATACATAAAGAATGCTCAATGAGCAAGCCAGCATTCGAGTTTAGCTTATCCTAATAGACACTTACAACGAAGCTTACGATTAGTTTATCAAAGGTCTTGTCACTATCTAATTTGCTACAATATGTTATCTAATTAGACTTTCACGGAAAATTAAAAAATCTGTAATTAACCGGAAGTCGAAGATGAACATTAGTTACATAATTATCTAAGTACTTATGATTTAAATAGCTGTGCTGTTCCTGCGACTCCGTCCGCGTGCAGTTCGGATTCTAGAATAGAATAGAATATATATTTGATTCAAATAAACCAGATACAGGCACTTTTGAAATGTCGAGACTGCGCTTCACGTGAAAGTATAGTTCATATAATTATGGTCCTACTTTATTAGCCGAGGTCCTCTTAAGGCATTATAGTACTCATAATTATGAACAACTTGTACTATGGGACCAACACTGAAAAAATAGTCAAGTAATAGATATTGAATTATTTGTATGGACCATCAGATTTTTTTACGATAATTATCAGCTTTGGTCCCACAATAAAAGGTGTTCATAATGATGAGTACTATAATCTCTTAAAAGGACCTCCGCTAATAAAATAGGACCGTTTAGTAATAATAGCTGTGAATGATAACACATTTTGCTAGGTAGCGTTTATATTCTCTGGCGATCGCATGTGTTATGCTCGTAATCGGAATCGACTCAATTTTGACACTACAACAGTGTTCATTGCGTTGCTCAAATTGTAGGGCGTAGTGGTTTTAAAAGCTTACCGTGCAATGTAGTTTGTTAGACTGTCAAAATTGAATCGATTCGGATTGCGAGTGTGTATCGTGATTACCCTGCTGCTAGCTTGTAACTGCCATGGCAATCTTATTCAGAAGCTATTAATTATTACCTATCTTGTTCTTATTTTTTATTCACATAAAATAACATTATTCTCGCAGCCCTTACCACAACATTGTACTGATCAAGAATGTAATCTATTATTTTAAAAGAGTTTCCATGTAGTTTCTTGCCGGTTCATCTCCATAGGACGTAGGTACTATTCGGTACCGCGCACCTAGAGTCTCGACCAACCTAAACTTAGAATATTTTCTCGTTTCTCTTAGAATATTGTCTCGACATTTCATATGTGCACATGAAATAAAGAATTCTATCGGAGGTTGTCACCTTGTCTAAAAATGTTAACTTGTCCAGAGCACCAGCATGTCCGCTACAATCCCCTCAAGGATGAGTGGGTGCTGGTCTCCCCGCACCGCTGTCTGCGACCCTGGAGCGGGCAGACGGAGGCCGCGCCGGAGGACCAGCCTCCTGACCTCCAGAACCCTCTGCTGCCTGGCGCCGTGAGGTCTAATGGACAGGTACGGACTCATCATGAGCACTATCCTCTGCATGGGAGGTCATCAAGGTAGTAGTCTGCTCTAGGCACTGAACTTCTGAAACTCCTCAAGATCGCGCCGAAGCCTGTTGGAGCACATTTTGGGGTGCGAGACTGCTGAGGTGTCCCCCCCCGGCTAAGTCCCGTGGGAGAATGTTATGAAGTACGGTCGGAGTAGCATTGACAGACGATCGAATTTGGTACGGAGCGGACCAAATTCGATGGTCCGGCTGTACTAAATCCGATCGTCTGGGACCAAACCTGAAATTGTGATAAAAAAATTGCCATTTCATACAAGTAATAATTCTAACTTGAAACTCGACTAAATGTAGATTTTTGAGAGAATTTTTATACGCGGTTTCATGTTTGGTCCCATAGTAAAAGTTGTTCATAATGATGAGTACAATACCCTCCGTCAATGTTTGCCTCGTTCAACCAGTTACCCGGTATATTTACCTACATTCAATTGTTATTATTATTATCTCCATCAATTTCCAGCGCAATCCTCCCTACACATCCACTTACGTGTTCCCCAACGACTTTCCGGCGCTACTGGAGCGCGTCCCTGAACCGCCGCCCTCTGAACACGCGCTGTTCCGCTCCGCGCCTGCTAAGGGGACCTGCAGGTAGGCTACTATAAATTAATAAATAACCTAACCATCAAATCCCCCGATTCTAGAGTTAAGGTCAAAGTTTTTTATTTCAGCTGGGCAACTGCTTTGCAGGCACTTTCAAAATGTCGTGATTCTAGGTGCACATTCCAAGTGGGTTGGTCCAACTATAAAAAGAGCTGTAATTTTGAAACGGCTGAATAGATTTTCATAGAACATAGCTAAGATTTTTCCGAATAAACGGGCTTTCAATTTAAAAAAAATGCATTGAAATCGGTCCATCCGTTTTGGAGCTACGATGCAAGTGATGCAACAGACAGATACACAATACACAGATACACAGCCCCTCTTTTTTGTCGGTATTCATCGAAATGTCATATTTGTACGGAGATGACCTAATGAACATCGACACTACGTATTAAACTTCAATACGATCGTGAGAGCCTAAACTTTGAGCTAACTTGTAAAAAAATTACCTAGGTATCATATAACTGTCAGCAAGATGACGGGGCCCCCCCTGTAGAGGGCCGAAGCCTGCCGGGGTCGCGGAACTTATCTCATTACCGTGACCCCGGAACGTAAAGGGCTATTGAAGGATAAAAGAAAAAAAAAAAAAAGGTATCATATAACTAGTTGGGACTCCTATCTTCATGATCGGTAAAAAAAAATACAAGTTAGCTCAAAGTTTAGGCTCTCTGTTACGCGGTAGACCCGCGGGTCAGATAACTTTGTGGCACTATACAGCCTCCTAAACAAAATGCAATTGACAGTCGCTACAGAATAGCCACGCCATGTGCTGGCGTGGCTATGTATGGGATTGTGTTATATTAAGTTTGTAGTGTGTACTGTGGATCTGTGTATCTGTCTGTCTGTCTGTGGCATCGTAGCTCCAAACCGAAAGAACCGATTTCAATGCAGTTTTTTTACTTGAAAGCTAGTTTAATCGGGTATCATTTTAGCTATGTTTCATGAAAATCTGTTAAGCCGTTCAAAAGTTACAGCTCTTTTTCTAGTTGGAGTCGGGGGTTTTTGACGGTTAGGTTATTTGATGATGAATAAAAATGTTGATAGCTGACTCTAATAATCTCTTTTATTTCAGAGTGATGTGCTTCCATCCGGATTCAACCATGACGATACCGCTCATGACTATTGATGAGATATTGGCTGTGATTGAAGAGTAAGTATAAGGGGAATAGAGAGAGAGCCGATACAAGAGAGACGAGAGTAGAATCTACAATCGCTAGGTCAGCAACACAGACCCGCGGGTCTACCGCCTAACTAAAATTTTAATGAACATCGGCATTGGTATTAGTATTAGAGTTCGAAACGGGGTATTTACCATGTTTATATCTTGTGTACTAATGTTAGTGACCATGACAGTTTAAAAACTTATATCGGCATTGGTAATTTTCAATACAATCTTGAGAGATACTTAATTTGGTCCAGCTCTGACAATGGGATCCATGAGAAAACAATATAAGTCTTAAATTTACATTAAGTATGTGCGCGACAAATGGTCGAATAACTCAATATCACGCCAACCGATTTCGATGATTCTTTTTTTTTTTGAAATGGTATACTTCCGAAGTATTCCCATTTAAATTTAGTGAGGATCTGATGAAGATCTTCGGAGATAGACAATGGAACTCTTGAATGATTGCTGTAATCTCATTTTTATGTATTTTTTATGCCACTCAAAATTGAAAAATAAAATAAACTTTAAAAAAAAAGTAAAAACCGACTTCAAAAATCTAAAAAGCATAAAATAATTTTCTTAAAAAACTTAACAGCTTCTGAAGTCAGGGCCTATAATTCTTCATTCAATATTAACATTATTTGAACCTAACTTCAAAGATAGAGATCCGTGGTGAGTATTATGTATGTCGTAAAACATCTTCTAACCAATCTGTTCTAGATGGGTCAACCAGCTCCAAGAACTGGGCCGCCGGTACACCTGGGTGCAGATCTTCGAGAACAAGGGAGCTATCATGGGGTGCTCCAACCCTCACCCGCACTGCCAGATATGGGCCTCCAGCTACTTGCCGAACGAGCCTAGAGTTAAAGAAAGGTAGAACAACAATTCCCCTTATCTCTTCTTTAAATGTAAGTCTCGCTCTTGTCGGTGTAGCTGATGCAGCTCTCTCCGCCCCTAAGATCTCGCCACTCTAAGATCTCTCTCTCCACCCCTAAGATCAAAGAAGATATAAGATCCCTACGATCTAAAATCCCTAATATCTAAGAACCCTAAGATTTACAATCCCTAAGATCTAATATCCCCTAAGATCTCTCTCTGCCCCTATGATGACACTGACTAATCCCGTAAAATCTCTCTCTCCGTCCCTAAGATGACACACTGATCACTTTTCGCTAAATCGTTAGCTATATAGGTATGTTCAATTGTTCAAGATTTTTAAGCCTTTTGGCCCAACGGTTAATTGGAGTAGCGAGCGAGAATCACACTTGTTTCAATATTGACTTATTTTGCAGATGCCAAAAAGAATACTACATCAAATACAAGAAGCCGATGCTAATAGATTACTTGAAACAAGAATTGCAGAAGAAGGTAACATACCATCTATCATAGACTTTAATAAAATTATAGAGGTTGAAATGTCTGTACATTGAAAATATTTTCGCGAAAATAGGCTAGGGGAGACTAGAAATAAGCAATAGAACATGAATCCATCATTTTTAGAATTCTTGTCTGTCTGTCTGTCTGTTAGTACCTCAAAACGGGAAAATGGCCAAACAGATTTCAATGAATCTTTACAGTTGTATAGGTATTAGTCTAACTTAGCACCTGACGTATATTTCATCTCAATCGGTAGATTAGATCCTGAGATACAATTTGATCCCTCTATTGCAAGCAGTCCCGTACAAAGCAGAGGTCACGATTGATTGGTTGCTAAAATAATTTTGTATATCCGCTAGCTCCTAAACCACGCAACGGATTTTGATGCGGTTTTCACCATCAGTTAGATAATTTTTCACGGAAGGTTTTTATGTGTAACACTGTCATATTTAATTTAAGCATAGTAGAGAAAATGCACCCGTGCGAAGCCCGGGGAGGGTTGCTTGTTAACGATATTATTCTCTTCACAGGACCGCATAGTCATCAAAAATGCCGAATGGGTTGCTCTAGTACCATACTGGGCAATATGGCCATTTGAGACCATGTTGTTACCGATAAACGGTCAGCCACAGAGAATGACAGACTTGAATGAAGCCCAGAAGAGGTCGCTAGCAGAGATCATGAAGGAACTCAACACGAAATATGACAATCTGTTTAATTGCAGCTTTCCGTATAGCATGGGATTTCATGGTAAGATCTTCTGCCGATAGGTCTTAAACATAGAAAGAGGTTAAGCGGCTCAAGCCTCCCTCTAAAGCATTTGGGTCCACTCCTGACAAAACTCAAATTAAACTCTATACAGTGCCACAAACTTATCTGACTCGGAAATGGCGTCGCTGCCGTCGCTTTTACCAATGTCAACTGATCAACTCCCTACAAATGATCATGTCTGATCAAACCCTTCATAAATAAATAAAGATTTTAAAAAAAAACTCCCTACAAAAAATACATTTTGAAACGATTTTGAAGTTTTGTTTTATAGCGACGTAAGTTCCAATTTTGGTCACCGGGTCAGTTATATTAACCGTTCAAAAGTTACAGCTCTTTTTCTAGTTGGAGTCGGGAGGTTTTTGACGGTTAGGTTATTCTTTCAGGTGCACCCACGGGACCCTCAAAAGCCCCAGGAGACTCTCCGCACTGGCTCCTCCACGCTATCTACCTGCCGCCTCTCCTCCGATCAGCCACGGTCAAGAAATTCATGGTCGGCTATGAGATGCTAGCCCAGTCCCAACGAGATCTGACGCCAGAGCAGGCTGCGCAGAGGCTGAGGGAGTGTGAGGATGTACATTATAAAAATAGGAAATAAAATATTGTACAGTCCATATTTTCTTGGGTTGTCTTATACCTAATTAAACAATCCTAATGCGACTTTTTACATACAAAGGAGTTCATGAAATAAAAAGTGTATTTTTTACGAAAAACGTATGTATTTAAAAATATGAAATCAACCAATCTTAACTGTGTTTGATAATAATTAATTAATCACATGTGATAAACGATTCGTGGTATTTTTTATATGATTATTTCAATAATGAGAATGTGTCAAGATTACTCAAGATTGCTTATAAAGTTACGTCCACTTAAAGTTATAAGGTTTATGTTCCGAATTTAATCCGTTTAAGATCGTGTTTGCACACCTTTGCAAATTTTCATATTTATAATATTAGTTTATTAGAATTATAAATTGGGTTTACTTGTTTGTAAATAAATAAGTTTATGTAAATAGCTAGTTTTATAAAGTTCCTGAATAAACTATGTTTTGTTATGTTGTATAGTCTATTTTCGCCTTCCTAGATGATCTAAACTCGTGGGTCAACTTGCGGCCTGAGAACGTACACAGAAACTTGTCCAAATATCAATCTAAGACCATTTTTCTTAGTGCTCTGAACAGCTTGTATAATTTAACTAATGAAAGTTTCTGGTTTTTTGTCAATGAATATTACGGACAAGTTTAATATTCTTGATTACGAATGAGGGTTGGAAGATTCTTTAGTCATTGGGGTTGACGGCTGTTTCCCGATTAGATAGCGAGGGCCGAGGAGGCGGTCAATGAATAGCTAAAAACGCAAAGTATCGAGGTAGGTATTAAAAAAAAAACAAAATGTCTATTATCGCGTTCCAATTACATTACGCAGGTTTGTATATATTTTAAAAATGCTATATGGCATGCTATCTCTCTCAATCATTCTGAAACAAATATTGCTCTCCTGCTTTATTATAATTGACAGCTGTGTCGTTGACAGCGACGGTCATGCCATGACAATGACAGACATTGACAGATAGACGCACGCTGTCAGTGCTGTCACTTACGTTCAGTTGTTTTCTGTTTTTGATTTTGGTTTGTTTTCTCATTTTTAGTTCAAAAAGCTTAATTTTGAGTTATTAGTTTACTTATTTATAATTTAAAATGAAGACAAAACAAGAGGGGACATGCAAAAAGAAGAACCATTGCAAAATTTGCAAAAAGACTATAATGGGCAGTTCTTACAAGTTCAAATCTCATCTTTACCAACATAGCGCTGTAAAAGCGAGATACAAGTGTTCCTATTGCGCTAAAGAGTATTTCAGACGAGATGTTTATGAGAGACACTTGGCAATACACACTGGAGCAAGAAAAGTCCACACATGTGATCACTGCGACCGCAGTTTTGTTGACAAACGTAACTTGATCAGCCACTTTAAAATTCACGACGAGTATTTTACTAAGCCCCCCGTACAGTACAAATGTATGGCATGTGGGACCAGCTATTGCGAAGAAAGACTGCTAAAATACCATATAAGGAAACAACACTTTAATTTAAAAGAAAAAGAACCAACACATGTTAAAAAACTGCTCAACGAAACATGGGTGGAACGCGTCAGGGAATCTGAGATATGTGTTGAAATGACCAAAGTTAATAACAATATTATTAACATTAAAAAAAGTCCCAAAACCAATAAAGAGATTGCCATCAAAGAGAATTTAGAAACTTCGAGATTCAAGGAATATATTCATTCAGTATTCGCTAGTAATGATAAATCTCAGTATTCCAAAGCGATATGTGATTATTGCAATAAGGAGATGTTAAAAAAGAGTTTGCAGTCGCACATAAGAGAGAGGCATTTGAAATTAAAAAGGTTTCACTGCGAAGATTGCAGTGCCCGTTTCAGTCGTCACTACCAGTTGGTAAATCATGTCTGTGGCAAATTTAAAACTAGGAATAGAACATAACATTATCTTGAACAACCTTGAGGGTGGATCAGCGGGTCTACCGCGTAACTAAAATTGTAATGAACATCGACATAGGTATTAAACTTCAATACGATCGTGAGAGCCTATACTTTGAGCTAACTTGTAAAAAAATTACCTATCATATAGTAGGGACTCCTATCTTCATGATCGGTAAAAAAAATACAAGTTAGCTCAAAGTTTAGGCTCTCACGATCGTATTGAAGTTTAATACCTATGTCGATGTTCATTACAATTTTAGTTATGCGGTAGACCCGCTGGTTAAAAGCTTAAAAATTAAGATATTATTATTACAAAATCCTCTCTTATATTATATTTAATTATGTGGACTATACAACCAAGTAATGCAAATAAGTGGGCTCTGCCATCATGAACTCTTATTGAAGCATGAATACATTACTGAGGCATTCTATTTGGAAGTAACAGCAATACAGAGAAGAACATCAAAAGGTTTTTTTTACTACTCCGTGAATGGTTACTGGCGCCAGCAAACAATAGATTCTCTATTGTGTGTATTTTACTTTGCATTGCTTTAAAATACTAAAACTATGCCTGTCTTATTACAAAAGATGGTTTTAAGATCTCTTTTTGTATGACGTTATAAAGTTGAGTTGATTTTAAAATCCCCTTTCGATATCCCTTTAAAGGATTTTGAGACTTTTAATCTCGTAATCTTCTAGCCTCATAATCCCCTTCAGTCTGAACTCCTGGCTTCATAATCCCCTTTAGCCTGAACTTCGAGCCTCATATCCCCTTCAGCCTGAACTTCTGGCGTCATAATCCCCTTCAGCCTGAACTTCTGACCTCATAATCCCCTTTAGCCTGAACTTCGAGCCTCATATCCCCTTTAACCTGAACTTCTGGCCTCATAATGCCCTTCAGCCTGAACTTCTAGCCTCATAATCCCCTTCAGCCTGAACTTCTAGCACTAAAAAGGATTATGAGACTAAAAGTCTCAAAATCCCTTATATACAGGATATCAAAAGGGGATTTTGAAACTAACCCATAAAGTGACAGATATATTTAAAACCTGTATTTTACTGGTCTTGCTTAAAACCATCTTTTGTAATAAGGGGTTAGACCATTTAGGTCCAAGTTCACCGACAACAGAACAGGGGATTAGACCAAATTCAGCCATTTATACATGAATTTTGTATTGGTTATCAGCCAATGTTTAAAATAAATTAAACATCTGTTTTGTTTTGTCGGTGAAAATGTCCTTTAGTCACCTGTTTTCGGAGTCCTATAATATGAAGAACATAATTTTTTATGATTTTTATAAGAGGAACGAAGGAGACAAAACTGTGCAAAAGAAACAGGTATCGTTAACATTTTGTACTGTTTTAACATTAACTTATTGTACTGTTTTAAGTTCTTATTTTAGTTTTTGTGGATCTATGGTTTCGTTGATGATCCTGCTAACTATTTTATGTTTATTTCAAGCATATATAAGTCTTCCAGTTATGTTTACAATATTACTATTATTAATAATTAAGTTTGAGAAGTATCTATATAAGGTAGTAAGTAGGATTTATATGACATCTAAATTAATACTTATTTCTTAAAAAGATTGGGTTCCTTCATCTTCTTGTCCTGTTTGCATGAATAAAATAACCCACAGTTACCTACCAACATAATATTAATTATTTGAAATTTAGTAATTTTAGCGCGAAATTTTGAATTTTTAGGCGTACTTAAAATAATTGTATAAAGTCGCGGGCCGCGGGTTTCCGACCGCTGATGTCTTTATTTGGAGAAGTGTTGCCCTTTAAGTGTCTTAAATTAGGTGTCATTTTATCCTACAAATTATAGTTTTTAAGACAACTTGTTACATTTTACGAGCGCATGTAAATCAATAATGTTATTTATATGAATAGGTATTTTAAGTACTATTTAATTACTTACCTATATCTCACAAAAATGCGCTTGTGAAATGGCACATCTTATTTACGTATTGAAGACTCTTCACAATTTAAGACTGAAGCATTATAAATGCTTTCTATGTTTATTAACAAATTCATGTATAAGGTGTAGAATTGAAACTAGGTAAACTTGAACCGGCAAGTATTAATATTGAACACTTTTACTACTACCATTGCCCATCTGTAACTTAATCAATTATAGAATGGGATTATAAATCGTTGCTTCACTATTCGCATTTCGCTAGCGGAGCATGTGTGCGAGCGAGAGACGAATAACGAAAACAAAGATCCCTTAGCATTTATAATCCCATTCACTAATTGGTTTAGTTTAATGCAGTTTGCAATTAAAGTTTAGTGAAAGTGATTTTGTGTAATTTCCTTTGATGCTGATAAGAATGCTATTGTTATTTACTTAGATCACAGCCATAATAATGTTTATTTTTGTTTGGTTCAGTATTAATACTGTCGCCTCGTATCAGTTTCTTAGTAACAATCTAAAAAAATGTTTTTACATTAGAAATTGTATTTTAATACTCTGTGCTGTAATAAGCTTATTATTTACAGTAAAACAGTTGAAATATTATAAATTACATATATTTTTTAGATAACATCTGTATACTTAATATCTCATAGAAAATAGTGTTCAACTATTAGCTCAAAACAGTTTGACAGCTCTTCCAAATTGTTATTACAAAGTAAAAAAAGGATAGTTTTATACAAAAATTGCATGTTAAATTTAAATGCTTACGATTTATTGTGCCTTATTATAACAATAATTATAAGTTGTTAAACATGTAAAAAATCTATTATTTTAGATATATTACAAAGAGTTTTTTCTATTAACTGTCCAGAATCTATAATATTGTATCGTGATAAGTTTAAATAAAAATAATATTATAGTTTAAAAAAAACTAAAGAAAACGCTTTTGTCATCCAAACTAAACGTGTATGCAAAATTTCAGCCCAATCGGAAACCGGGAAGTGGGTCAAATTTAACTTCCAAGATTTCCTTACATAGTTACAAGTGAAGCTAATAAAAACGTGTTAAAATAACAATAAATTAATATTCGTATTGTTCGTATTGTTCTTCGTGAGATACTTCTTCTGCGATCTGCATTCTTTTACAATGTGATATAGTTGTTTTTTTCGGGAAAATATCTCGACTAACCAAATTATTTGGTAAATCTAAGTTATTTTGGTGTCTTTTTATCAGTTTTGACTTCATTTTCTTTTTAATCTTTGTTTTCCCGCCGTTTTTTGGAAATGACACTTCAGATATTTCTACAGCCGATGCAGGCAAGGAATTTAAATGTATGTCTTCAATCTTTTCGTTCAATAAATCTTCCCTTTTGTTTATACGCGTAGAAAATAGATCTAATTTTAAAGGTTGGTCCCTTTTCGTAACTTTTCTCGTGTTCGGGTTAAAACGACCGCAGTCCTCGACACAGATGTAGTTCGTATTGTTTGGTTTCATGATTCTTGAGTACATTACATCGTTTGTTCCATTTATTATCCTGAACGTTACGTGCTGCGGTGACATCTGGAAATTAAGTCATTCAATGGGATTCAATCATTCAATGCCTGGCCGCGGCATTCAATGGTATCCAAAAATATTCTATGCTTTTGTGAGATATGAAAGTATGATAGCGACCACAGCGTCGACCTCAGTGGCGTAGCGTGGGTTTCAGCCTTTCAGCCTCCTGGGGCGGGCGAAAATTTCGCCGCTCCCTTATTTAGGTATTTCAATTTAAAACACTAAAATATACAGTAACCCAACCAAAATTAATCAATTTTGATAAAATACGGGGAATCCCTGCAAGTCAGGCAGTCGCTACAACGAGCAAGATTTCATTATTACCTACCTATACCCTGCGGTCCACTCTGAATTGCGCTAAAAGTGATAATTATTATTATTAATCATTTATTCAGAGACAATAGAGATCCATCACATAATATCATATCGCGAATCCGACCAAATTTAATAGGCACAAAATATAAGGGCTATTGAGTAATAATAATAATTGTGACTGGTCGGATTCGCGATATTATCACTTTTAACGCAATTCGGACCGCAGGGATACATTCATTGGAAGAAAGAGGATTCCCTCCGCTTTCGTCACAGAATATGTAATGTAAAATTCCGTCCTCATTTCAATCGGGCCGAATCGTAGGATATAATATTCTTGCGTAGGAGCGACAAATATGAAAGGAAATGGTTCTTACAAGATAGGTATTATTATTTATTGTAAAATTATGCAGCTGCCTAAAAGTGTCGCCCGGGGCGGGCCGCCCCTGCCGCACCCACTTCGCTACGCCACTGGTGGACCTACCACACGGTATCCTAGTCAGAATGATGATGATAGAAGCCTCTCAGTCCCAGAACACACCTTATTAGTAGCGGCCATAAGGGGGGCTACTGTTTTTATCTATTTAAAGGATTGCCTAAAATAGGTGACTTTTATAACAAAAATACTTTCATTTTCAAAATTGATTTCAACAATTTTGATAGGCTGCAATTTAAAAAAGCGTCGGGCACTCATCGATACGCTTAGCAGACTGGTCGGTAGGTGATCGAAGTAGGTATATTATTTATGCGCAGCTGAAAATGCTGCTCTCTGCTTCTTCATACAAACTATTGTTATCTTTTTTTTATTGCTAAGAGAGACCCGGCTACAAACTACTTCACGGTTGGCGCAGTGGCTAAGCGATTAGCCTTCTGCGCTACATGCCGCGGGTTCGATCCCCGCACGGAACATATATTTGTATGATCTACAGATAGTTGTGTCGGGTCTGGTTGTGTGTGCATGTAACATGTACCTATGTTTGTAAACTACCCTCGATATAGGAGAAATCATAGTGAGGGGCAATGTTTTAAAAAAAAAGAAGAAACTTACCTCATAAGTTGTAAAGAATTCGCAATAATCCTTCCCTCCACAAATAACACTGTCATATTTTTCTGTCACGCCGTACAACTTTGTAAACCGCCAGACTGTTTCTATAGGGTTGTCGCATGTAGCTGTCAAATCCGTGAACGTAATCTCTGATGGACATGAACTTTTCAAGTCTTTGTATTGAGTGTAGTTCGCTCCACACAGTTTCTCGTCGTTTATAAGTGAAAAGAACTCGTAGGGACAAGGCGGAGGTCTTTCTTCGATCGTCTACTGAAATAAAGGTATGTATTAGCATAATAATAATAAGAAAGAAAGAAAAAGTATTTATTTGACACAGCACAAAAATGATTTTAAAGATAATATAACAGAAAAATAAAAGAATTAAAACATGTAAAACAAAAATATTTATCATAAATAAAAAATGGATTGTACGTCGCAGCTGTATCAAAAAGGCTTCGGCTCAGCTTATTAAGCTGTCGCTGTTGTGTGTTAATAAATACCTATTTGCTATTAGGGCTCATACTTATAGTACGTCACACTAATTTCGTGATTTTTTTACCCCTCCCCCGTCCTTGTCACAGTTGAATACATTTGTGAGTCACATAGGTAATGTCACACTTCGTCGACCCCCTCCACCCCCTTAACGTGTGAGTGACGTACTTTATGGATGGTCCCTTAGTTGGGACCACAGAACATAGGTTGGGACTCCTTATTGCAATAAGGTCGCTTCTATTATACCTAGTTCTACAATCAAGGACTTTGGTGATTGTAGATACACATTGCCGACAATTTTTTTTTTTACTTAATCATATTTTTTTTCATGCGAGCTTGCGATTCACCTGATGGTAATTGATCACCGCCGCTTATGACCATGTGCAACACCGGAGAAGTCACCGATGGATTGCCGACCTTTTAGGATGGTGTTAAGAAAAAGGGAGGGAAAGGAGAAGGAAGGGAACTAAGGGAGGAATTGGGTCGGCGGCGGCGGCGCTCCACACTCACCGAACGAAACGCAACAGTATGCATTTTGCTACATAATGTCGATATTCTGTGGGAGGGTTGTGCCGACCAATTCATGGTGGGATTCAAGCGAGAGACTTAGTAGTGGTTAGTAGCGGTGGGAACGGTGTAAAAAGTGTTTTAGTGGTAGTTAGTTCACCAGCCACGTGACGATGCGTCGCGAATGTACCTACTCCGGTAGCCGATTAAATACCGCTGGTGCCTTCACGTGCATCACGTTTTGACGTCCGCGTCAGTCCTGTGTACAGGTCTACGGAAACCGTGTGTGTGTGAAAAGCGCGTTACGCTACTGTTACTGTTAGCCTAATCATCCCACTGCTGAGCAAAGGCCTCCCCCCATGACTTCTAGGTCTTCCGGTCCAGAGCCAGAGTGGACCATTCCTTATTAATTTTATTCAGCTCGTCTCTCCATCTCCTTCATGGTCTGCCGCGACGCCATTTAGCTATGACAGGGCTCCACATAATGGCAATTTTGGCCCACAGCTCATCAGGCATACGGCAGATGTGGCCAGTCCAATCCCACTAATTAGTCGAAAATAATTCATTACCGGTAAAACTTCCCAACTTTGCCTAGACTCCTAACTTTGCCAAGTACAACATCTTTGCGCTCCTGAGTTAGGTGACACTTTGCCTACAACATTTTTAAACTAAGCGTAAGGTACCTAAGGAGTGTGTTCAGTTATTACGGCGGACGACCGACGCTCGACGACGCAAAATCATCCGGGTGATCACACTAAACCGTTCAGTTATTTGAGCGGGTGCCGTCGAGGGATCGCTCCTGTCACTCCGTAAAATAGTAGGGTGAAAGTCTCATCGGGAATAATTGAACGGCTTCGGGCAACCTACAACTGCATTATGCGAGTGACCAATCGAACAACTGCAAAATATCTGTCGGATCCTATGACTATATACTTTAAAGGTAGTCATTGGTCGGTTGACAGAAGTGCGACTTTCACCCTACTATTTTACGGGGTGACCGGAGCGATCGCCCGATAACGTCCGCTCAAATAACTGATTAGTGTGATCACCCGGACGATCGGAGCGTCGCGTCTTCGAGCGTCGTCCGCCGTAATACTAATAACTGAACACACCCAATGAATTGAAGGCTGTCTATCCCAGGCAAAGTTAGGAGTTGAGGCAAAGTTGGGTGGTTTTAAGGTATGTAAGCAGAAATATGTCAGACTTACCCACATCCCGCAATGTTGACATCCTGTTACATTAATTTGGATTGGATAATTGCACTTATAACAAACATACATTTCAACACCCATAGTAGATACCACCTTACGCCACGTTCTCCAATATAAGTCCCTCTTATAATTGTACTTCATCCCCTCCATTGCAATTAACCTTCGGAAATCCATCTCGATTCCTTTAATTTTCTTCGATCTTTCAGAGCCGTTCTCAATTTTCCTGTAATGCATGATACCGTCTAACGATTCTGTATTTCTCAATGCATATTTATCTAATAACATTATTCTCCGATCTTTTATCTGCCGTTGTCTCCTTCTTTGTAAAAACCTTTCTCTAAAATCGATATGACGCTTCTGAAGTAGATGGCACATCACTATTGAGATTAGTGATGCGAAAAGAATAATGTGCAATTTTGAAAACATTATTAACAATTATTAGAACACGACCACTTACAAAGATGTCTACTGTTTGACTGTTAAAAAATAAAACATGTAGAGAGCCTTTGTTATCGGTTTTATCACAAGCTCTTTTTATTTCGTTTGTGTCAGGTCAGGTGCATTGTCCAATGTGCCCAACTACGGCAGTTACCCAAGTATATATTGTAGTCTTTGGCAGTTACAATGATCGTGGTATATTACTATTAATGTAACGACCTTAGGTAACGAAATTATGGTCATCCGTGTGGTTCCCAAAAAAGAATAGGCCACCCCTTCTTGGCCCACGGGTGTCGTAATAGGTGATGGAATTCATAGAATAAACACTAATACTGATTTATTTCATATAACAAGAAGATAGTAGCATTCACCTATGCGCTACCAACTTACCAAGAGCAAGATTTACCATGCATGGTTTGAACATTATGAAAGTTCATGATTACCGGAAGATAAAAGGCTAATATCTTAGGCTAATATATTAAACTACGAATAACTAATAATATTATTATAAGTAGCTTATAAATGTATCTATGTAGGCAAGATTTTGTTATTTTTGACCAAACAAAATAATAATATCACATTAGTTTATTCTGTTCTGAGGTTAATTAATTTAAAAGTTTTTGTAATTATGATTGTGTGGTTTCAATTTCAACACAGACTTTATTTAATACTTTGAGTAACAAGAACGCTTTCTATGTTATAAAAACAAAGCAAATGGTTAAAGTACTCGTATGTACCTATACAATAGTCATAGTATTTTATTGGTAACTAATAAGGTAGGTACAGGTCAACATAATATAATCAATAATAATAATAAATTATAAAATACAATAATCAAAATATAAATCGACGAAAATAATTATAATAATTTTATTTCAACTTGTCATTCACATTATAAAATGCCTGCTCAAATGCTGCTCAACCAAAAAATAATAACTCCGGGAGAAGGGGAGCAGTAGCCATTTTACAATTTTTTTAAATTTCCCGCCTCTTGATCACTCATAAACAAACTATAATTGCTAAATAATCAAACATTGTAGTCGCTGGAACGCGCTAATGAATGGCGAAAAAAACTCGGTGAGTATTGTTGATGGATGTTTCATTCATTCACCTTCATTCATTTCATTCCTCATAAAATGATGGGAGATGACGGGTGTCTGTCGTAATTTCACAAAAATACCCATTTTGTTCAACTATTTTAGTTACGAAAACATTTTGTGACAAGACAGTGAGTTCGCGTGTGTGTCTGTGTTCGATTTGTGTGTTTTTATTCATTTTGAACAACGTTTTTCACTGTATTCGCTGCTCAGCATAATTTGGTATGTATTTTATTACAATAACTTTGTTGGGGTCCTTTGTTAAAATAATTATTCCTGATTCGAAATGGAAAGTTTTCTAGTTTTAGTATTCATAGAGCTATGTGGACAAAGTTCGCTTATTGTTGTAATTATTATACAATCAGAACTTCGTATGGAAACCACACCCGTATAATTATGTATGGTGAATGCAGACCCATGTGAAAACCATAACAAATATACTATTGTTTGTATTATAGTCAAAATTTAAAAAAAAAAGTACTACTTTGCATATTTTCCATTTGCCTAAAGTGTACAAGTTGAAACTCTAGTTGAAATGGATCACAAAAATGCTTGTTATTTTTTATCTAAATTAAATTGGTTTGGTACAGCAAAGGCAAAGGAAAATGTCGTTTCATTCTCTCTGTATCTACCAAGGGAATGAAGTTGCCTTGCATGTGTGAATCTTAACAAAGTACCTACCTTTAAAATCTATAGAGATGAAGTAACATTGCCATTTCTCACTGATTTCCATCATTTTTTTACTATAATTTAAGAAAAAAGTACTTAGTTCACTGCTATCAATATTAGAGATGTGACTTTTACAAAAGTTTCTCTGTTACACAACTTTTTCTCCGGAACATACTGGAACGTTCATTGTTCCACATAATATCACATGGAGTTCAAAATTTATTCCACAATGGAAATTACTGAAACTCAATCCTACTAAAAATATTATAATAACTCATCATTGGCTAAATGCACAAATAGTGTGAAGCCATTTAGAAAAAAAAAACAACCCTAATTTCAGACAATAGACAAAACATTTTTTTATTCAGTACAGGCACGAGTGCTACTCTCACAGCCTTGAAAAAAGTTATAAATTATATTTTAATTTACTTTGGAGATCACAATTCTGTGAAACTCATATAGACGTTGAAAGGAAACTGGCATAATGCCAATCCTTTGTAAAAGGTAAATATAAATGGGTGAATAATTATGTTTTTACTCCAAATACAAGTACATGGTTAGCGGGAAATGTTATAGATATATGTGTAGCAGAAAGGGGTTATTGTACTCATGATTATGAACAACTTTACTATGTGTACCATCATGAAATCACAGAAATATTAATCTGCTGCTCCATTTAAATAATTTAATATTACTATATGACCTAATTAATGTATGGAACAGTAGATGTTTTTACATGAATTCAGGGTTGATCCTATAGTAAAAGGTGATCTTAATGATGAGTAAAATAAAGGGGGAAGGGGTAAATTAAAGGGATCGGTATCAGAATGGTATGGTTCAGTATCAAAATTTATATGTACTCCTAAACCTTGTATATTTATATATTGATTATTTATTCTTTCTCTTTCAAATCATAACAAAATCATAATTTCCCTAATATATTTACCGAGGGTCTTAATTTCTGACATATCAGGAAAATTCCTGACATCTATGGGTCTATCGCGTAACTAAAATGGTAATGCACCTAGAGTCTCGACATTTCATAAGTGCCTGTATCTGGTTTACATGAAATAAAGATCTATTCTATTCTATTCTAATGAACATCGACTCTGGTAATAAACTTCAATAAGATTGTGAGAGGCTAAACTTCGAGCTCTTGTAGAAAAATTACAGATCATAAAGTTAGGTCTCCCATCTTCATGATCAGTAAAAAATTACAAGGTAGCTCAAAGTTTAGTCTCTCACGATCGAACTGAAGTTTATTACCAGAGTCGATGTTCATTACCATTTTGGGTATGCGGTAGACCTACTGGTAACCCTGTACTAGACTTATGAGGCAGATAGGTATTGAATGAATAACAAATTGAGAAAGCAACATTATTATTACCTAGTAAAAAACAAAGACAGCCTTTCAATGGAATTCTTAGAGACAATAATAATATATTTAATTACTTAGTCTGAATCGTCCATTGTGAGATCTTGTTTACTACTTTTATTAGGAATCACTGAAGTTCTGGTAACAGTTCAAATAAATAAAGTTGTCCACGGCCGCTAGGATTTCTCCTGTATCTCTCCTAGGATTTCTCCTATATTGTACAGTTTATATAATTATACAAAGCTAGTTTCTAGTTCCGATACCTTTAAGGGATTACTATTGTACTCATCATTATGATCAACTTTGACTATGAAACCAACCCTGGAATAGCGAAAAATTAAACAGCTGTTCCATACAAATAATTTGATATTACTTGACTAAATGTGTAATGCAGAATTTTTCTAGTAAGTAGGTTGATAATGTCTTCAGCATTTGCTTGAACAAATTTTCCAACATTCAACTCCTAAAGGGGTGAATTGGGGGTTTAGTTTGTATGAAAAATATTTCTTCCCGGACTTGGGCACAGCTAGTGCCTTCTAAAATTCTTAAAAAGGGTCTGAATATGTGAAAAAAATTTAGAGCACTATAAAATATTCTGGAGGGACCCTCCCTGGTGGGTCGTGATTTTTTTGCCGTTTTTATAGATAATGGTACGGACAATGACATTTTACAAATAGACGCGTTGCCCGCGCTCTATATTGGCAAGATAAATGCAAGGTAAATGCCCTGCACCGACTGAGAGAATGAGCATGCAGCAGCTAATGCCACGTAACTAAACGTCAAAATTCGTCTTTTTCTAACAACCGACATGGCGTATGGTGGATTTAATTTTCTTTCCCTTTCTTCGCGCACTTTATAATTACATGTACTGCTATGTTGCTATAGTAAAGTTTACGCCATTTTGTAGTGCATTCATGTTGGTGTATGGCCCGTCTATTTTTGTAAAATGTCATTGGGTACGGAACCCTTCGTGCGCGAGTCCGACTCGCACTTGGCCGGTTTTAATGTGGACCGCGCTTATCTAAGCGTATTCTAGTCTTTGGTACAGTAATCTTTTGTCTATGTATAGTACACTTATCTATAAGTAGCAGTTAACTTTTTTGCTCTGCAAAAAATACTATGGTCTATTATTTTGAAGGCATTGTCCCGAGCTGACCATCTGTTTTGTCAAAACCGGTTCCACAACCTCTTTGTTTTTTTTTTTGCGGCAATTTTTTCTTGCATGCTGGTGTTGTTATAGGTGTAGTAGGTTTTATATCGATAAGTTATTATCGTCAAAAAAGTCGATTTTTGAGTTTCCAGAGTTTTTTGAGTAGTACTTGCAAGTAGGATTACTATCCGCCCGGATTTGTCCGGACATGTCCGGCTTTAATTAGCCCGGATTTTCGACTTAATGAAATTTTTTTGATTGTATGTTTAATTTTCACAGTAAATGATTTAAAAATAAATCATTTTATTATTTTATCACCGCACTGCGCGTGGAATTTATTATTTAATTTTTTGACTAAAATGTCCGGACATTTTTTTAATGCGCAACTTATTGTTAGTCCTTTTAAATTTCGAAATATTAACCCTATATGCATACTAAATAAAGTGGCGTGCACTCCTTATAGACAAAAAGACACTACCTGCCCTAATAAGTTAAGTATTAAATAATACAAACGTTAATATGTCTTTAATATCAGTTAATTTAAGTGAGGTGAGGTGGCAAATCACAAACTTCATTTAACTTGACAATACAACACTAAGGGCCATATTCACCAATAATATAATAGATGATTTAAAAGAATTCGGCCGATTACGCATAGGTACTAAAATTCATGTATAAACGACTGATTTTGCACCCTTGCATTGTAAATGTATAAACTTTTAACACAGTCTAACAGAAAGAGACAAAATAATGTACTGCTTATACTATAAGGGCGACTTGCACCAAAGTTATTTAGGGTAAACACGTTTAGATATCTTTCTCTCCCTTTCTATTTGTATACTGTGAGATATTGACAGACTGATGGCTAAACGTGTTTAGCTTAAATATGATTTAAATAGCTTTGGTGCAAGTCGCCCTTAGACCTTATTACTTATTAAAAAATAAAAAATAAATATTATTTTGCGCTTATCGTCTGTTAACTTGTCGGTGAACTCGGTCCTAAGTTGTTTTGGCCTACCCTGCAAGAAAATGTATGTGCACGCCACTGACTAAATACAATTTTAAGTTGGAAGGCGTCCGTTTTGATAATAGTATCTATCTATGAGGATTTCAAAAAATATTACCTATATCATATTTTGATCGGGTGACTGAATACATCTTGAAACTGTTATACCCCTTCAACATCAGTGGCCAGGCAGCTTTACGAGTTCCAACAAAGTAATACTATACTATATTTTCTAAACTCCTTAGTAAACAATTCACGTTTCGTTCAATTAAAATGACGTCATATCGATACAGATCAGCCCACACTAAGGAAGTCAACTGTTGTTTTTATATACTTACCGCACCACAATCCAATACCCATCCTAAGCCCCTATAATTAAAGTCCAATTCAGCGTAAACGTATCACAAAGTGGATTAGACGTGACAGGCAATTGTAAATCTTATTTGCTTGGAGATAAAGTTGTTATTGCTGAATATGTAGTAGAGTTTATTTACCTTTTCAACAAAGCAATATCCAGCATGATAGAAACGTGATTTGTTGCTATGCCGAAAGGATTATTCTAGAAAAAAAATGTTTGCTCATGAGTCGATGGCCCGATTACTAGAGATGAGTCGATATCATGTTGCATGTCATGTATAAACCATCGATATTTTAAAATCATTATGTCATGCAGTCATAACGAGAAAATCATCACTCGATATAGTCGATATTGGCCATGACTGAATGAACGTGAACTTCGGTTTCGGCTGTGACATGTCAATGACAACATGACAAATGCAATGTGTGAATGCGGTGACAGTTAGAAAAAATCATTGATGATTTTGTCATTGTTCCCGTCATCGATATTTTATTGTCATTGTCATGATTGTAATAATTATTGATATCGAAAAATCATCACTCAGCCCATTTCTACCGATTACAAGATTTGTATATACAATGTCGAGTACGTGAGACTCTATATCCTAGTGGCTGACACCCATATTCAAGAACATCTCTTAGATAAAATAAATACACAAAAATGTACGCACTGAACGGAAACTGATTGAAGAATTCGGCGATTTGATTGGACGGTCGGTTGAAACATTCCCTGCGCGTCGAAACTTGTGTTTGTTCTCCGTATGTCATAACCGGGATCCAGCAGAATATCAGCATCAGGTGTCATAGCCTGGCACATGCTGAGCTGGACACCCATTTGCTACAGCTCGGGATACACTGAATAGGTGATGCGCACTCGATGCAGTATACCCACATATTTTTTATTCTTTTAATTTATTATTTTTTCTACTCAATTTTACACTGTTGCCATCCTAAGAAAAATGTATTCTCTGTCTATGCACCTGTCCTCTTCTTATTACCTATGTCTATCATTCTAGTGTGTCTTGTTTTTGTGGCAAATAAATGATTTTTCTTTCTTTCTTTTCTTCAGGCCTGAGTTTTTGGTTAGCTGCGTTGAAATTACACAGAGTATCTCTAATGCCAAATAAGATTGTGTCTCCTAAGGGCCTAAACGTATCGTATCTTCAATTGTAAAGGCACAAACACATCTATTATATGACGTACGGCTGATTGGCCACAATTGTGCCTATATCCGGCGTCGTCACGGGGCAATGAGTGAAACACTTATTTTCTGGTGGGTAAACCAATTATTTGACGGCACGGTTGGCGCTGTAGTTAAGCGATTGGCTTTCTGCGTTACGTGCCGCGAGTTCGATCCCCGCACGGATCAAATATTTGTATGATCTGCAGGTAGTTGTTCCGGGTCTGGATGTTTGTGCTTGTGAAGATTTGTGTTTGTAAACGCACCCACGATACAGGATTAATTCCTAGTGTGGGCAACGCATTTCTTAAAAAAAAAAAAAAAAAAAATTGCTTCACCACTACCTATGTAAAAAAATCCGTCGATATTAAAGTTCATTACCAAAGTCGATGTTCATTATCCATTTAGTTTCGCGGTACACCCCCGGGTTGGTGACCGAAGTGTACACAACTCACAAGTAGTAAGTAGCACACAATACAATTTGTTTGTCACATCACAATTGAATGAATTTTTGTTGTTATGCGCCTGCGCCGGCCTGAGTATGATGCATGACTTAGCTTGACTCATTCATTGCGATTAAACTGTTGGAACAGTGTTCGATATTTCTCGATTTAAAAATAAATTTTGCGCATATTCCTTTTAAAATAATACAGGCAAGTATTAAACTTTTGAACGCCATTGTCACATATATGTGACAAACGAAATCTTACCCTGAACGCCAACGTCACAAATATATGACAAAATCATTTGACAGAAAAAGTGGCTTGGCGTCAGGGGTACGGCGATACGTTTATACTCTGGCGTTCAAAAGGTTAAGAAGTTCTTCTGAAATTTAACCCTTGAGGTTGAAACGGGGTGTTATAGTATGGAAATGACGAAATCGTGGCCAAAATCTTGTCTATTTATACCTGTATTTTAGCTTTCTTCACTCCTTTTTTTCACTTTAACTTTGCCAAATTTCACACATCTTCGTGCGCTCAATATGCATAAAAAGGGGTATAATGTTTTCTCTACACATAATAATATTTATATGGATAAAGAGGTAGGTATATTTGTTTGTTTGTATGTAGGGGGAATCTCTAGAACTACTATACCAATTCTAAAAAATCTTTCACTTATAGAAAGCCACACTATCCCTGACGGATCAATGGATCTGATGATGAATGTACAAGAGGATCAAATCATTCGCGATTACTGTAATTGCATGTATGCCACTGATAATAGTAAAATAAATAGTAAATTTAAATTCGACTCTGAAAATCTAAATGGTATAAAATAAATTTCATAAAATACTTGACAGCTTCTGAAGTCGGGGCTTTAAATTAATAACATTTTGAAATATAATTTTTTTTGTTCAAAAGAAATACTGCAGCATCTGAAGTACTTACACCTTTAACAGTGGCGAATTTACACATTTGCCGCCAGTTGGCTATTCAAATTTTGCCGCCCCTACCAACCAACGTTCACGATCATAATATTTACAATGTATTTGTCAATGAAATTGTAACTTTATACTTTGTGCACTATCGTCGAAATTACACCACCGTTTTCCCGTAGCTAGTATGATTGTAAACTAGGATCGATGTGTCAGTTCCTAGATTATTTTTACAATCCAACGATTTAGTTAAAATTGCACAAGAAATAGTTTTTGGGTATATTTCTGAGCTAATAAAAGCTTACTCATGTACAACTCATAAGGCGGGGTAAGGTATGCCTAAAACTTGACCCCAAATCTGCTGCCCTAGGCCCCAGCCTACTCAGCCTGCTGGTAAATCCACCACTGGCCTTTAATTTCTTCAGTGCAACTTAGCGGGGCAGTGGCATTTTTTTTTTTTTTTTATACATTGCCCCTCACTAGTATTTCTCCTGTATCGAGGGTACAGTTTACAAACATACATGTCACATGCACACACAACCAGACCCGAAACAACTTCGCACACCCCTTCGCACACCCCTTCGCCCCCCCAGGCGGAGGACAAACCTATGACGGGTTCCCACCACGTAAAAAAAAAAAGAAAAAAAAGCTTAGGTTATTTGTATCTTGTAATACGGTTTTATACGTCATTGCAGACGAATTTACCGTCGTATTGTGGTAAAATGCAATAATGTCTCGTTGCGTCGAGTCCATGAAGTTTTAGTTCTGGATTTTAGGCTTCCTATTCCGCGTACGTCGAGTTTCAGGAACTAAACTACTCAAACGAAAATTATTCATAATATAACAAAAACACGGAATACGGCCTCGCCTCATATCTGAACAATAAAATTGTTCGCAGTGGGTGTGTGTTTGTTTCGATAAGAGTCTCGCATGACTGATGAGTCATACCATATCATACATAACGAGAGAGATACCGTACAATTTCACGCTCGAGATTAAAATGCGTAATTATTCTCATTGGGACTGAACAGTAAAGCCGGGCTTCCACTGCGAAAGGGTAATGATAGCAACTAGCTAAAATAGGTTAATTACCTTCCATTAAGAAACAATTTTGTCAATTGCCTTCCACTGCAAAAGAGAAATGAAGAACGAGTTCGTTATTAACTATTTATAAAACGCTTTTCTTAGCTTCACCTGTAACTAACTATGTAAAAAAATCTTGGAAGTTAAATTTGACCCACTTCCCGGTTTCCGATTGAGCTGAAATTTTACATAAACTTTTAGTTTGGATGACAAAAGCGTTTTCTTTAGGTTTTTTTTTAAACTATAATATTTATTACTTGTCCAGTCCTCTCCGCTAGACTCTGTTGGTGGAAGCACATCTATAAAGTTTACCGTTGCGAGTTAAACGGAGTCCGTACGGAGCTCGCTCCGCTGCCAGTGGAAGCCCGGCTTAACCCTTCTCATAGTGAGAAGAGGCACGTGCCTAGCAGTGATCCCACTGCTATATCGCTGAAGCAAAACATCAATTCAATTCAATTTTCAGTTTTTAAAAAACGATGCTCTTCTTTTTTTTTTGCTCCTGTGTTTAGTCGACGCTTTGAGTATATCTAGAATTGTTGAGGGTACAGTTTACAAACATGCATCTGACCATGTACCAAAATGTGACTGTTCCTTGCCACCCCAGGCCGATGAAAATTTTGTTTTTCTAATAGTTTGGAGTATTTGGTTGTTTTAACGGCTCCTCCACACGCCCGAACCCGAAACAACTACTTATCCATAGATTTTTATGAAAATTATTTTGTATGTTTTAGTTTTTACTAGCGACCCGTCCCCGGCTTCGCACGAGTGCAATTTCTCTACTATCCTTACATTAAATATGAAAGTACTATATATATAAACCTTCCAGAAGAAATGCTCAAAATAATGGTGAAAACCGCTTCAAAATCCGTTGCGTGGTTATAGACAGATGCGGAAAGCGACTTTATTATAACTGTGTCGAGAAGTCGATTTTGTTTGTCTTCACTGATCAACAATTTACGTCTTCCAAGTAGGGATTTCGGTCTCGAGGGTATTTCTGGTCCCGGGACCAGTATCGGATTTTCAAAGTCAGTCCCGGGAGTCTCGGGAAATTCGAGACCAAAATAAAAATTATCGAGAAAAACTTAAATACTGCCAAAAGTGATAAAAATAATTAATGTAATAAAAAAAAAAATTACGCATACGTAAAAAAAATATTCCTAACAACTTTTTAAAAATCTGTTGGACCTCCCTAGGCGTTAGCGACGGCTCTACATCGGCATGGTATACCTACTGAGTATGAGGTTATCAATTGTCACCTGTGGAATAACGCTCCATACTCCGGAAAGATGTGAAAAAAGTTCTTGTTCCGTGTTCAAATTTTGGGGAAGATCACTGAAAGCTCTTCTCACGAGGAAATCCTACGCATGCTCAGTGGGATTGAGATCGGCGAACTGAGCAGGCCACTAAATACCCTGATATTGTACTCGCTTAACACATTTCATCACCAGCCTTGATGCGGTTTGTGCACGTGAATTATCGTAGGGGAGGATGGAGGGGAAGGATAACCAGAGGGTGCAAGACCTGGTCATGGTATTGCTCCCATTTAAATTGCCTCATATCCAAACGTGATCTGTTCTTCTACCCAGACGAATTCCGGCCTACACCATAATCGTTCCGCCTTGGTAAAGATGAACTTCCTGAGGATTCTGGAGTCGACTCTTGCGACCAGGAATTCGCCAAACACGAACACTCCTTGAAACGGGATGAAGTCCGAAGCGAGAGTCATCGGAAAACAGAATACCTGCCCACTCATTGTCGGTCCATCGCAAATTTGCGTTACCCCACAATAAGCGATGCCCTTGATTTCCACGTCGCAGAGCAGGAACTCTTAGCGGTCTGCGAGCGTGAAGGTAATCTTCTGGCAGTTTGGTTACTGACAGACACTTGGTGCTGGCCGCTGGGGTCTTCCTACTAACTAACGAACTGTTGTCTGGAGCTGCCTTCTTGCAGTATTCTGCAGAAAATGGTCTCTGGGAAGTGCTCCTGTATCTTCCTCGTTGATACTTGGCTATATCTCCTGTAGCCCTGTAGCGTGACCATAATCAGCAAATTACTCCTTGGTTGCGTGTTAACAGCGTCCACAATTTCGCGTTGACTGCGCCCAGCTTCCAACATACTCACAGCCCTGAGCATCTCTTCCCGAATTAAATGACGAGGTGATATCATGCTCAGAGTCACAAAAAATACTAGAATGCAACAATAATTGTGCTTCACAAGAAATAATATTATAGTTTAAAAAAACGAAAGAAAACGCTTTTTTCATCCAAACTAAACGTGTATGCAAAATTTCAGCTCGATCGGAAACCGGGAAGTGGGTCAAATTTAACTTCCAAGATTTTTTTACATAGTTAGTTAGTTACAAGTGAAGCTAATAAAACCGTTTTAAACAGAAACTAAAACTGACAATAATCTCCCAACTCTTTACGTTTGAAAACCCGACTCTGCGAGCAAGTTAAGTTTTCCCTCCTTATTTCAAAAATCTTTTGCTTCTATTGGTAGAATTTTTGAAATTTCAAACAATTATTTTATGCTTAAAGACTGGCCCGATACAGCGCGGGATCGCGAGAAGTGGAGGAAAGGGAGGGAGGCCTTTGCCCAGTATTGGGACAGCATAGGCTTGTAATAATAATAATATTTTAGTATTTTATGCACTTTCAACCTACATTTATAATTATGTACCTATTAGTGGCCAGTACTTAGAGTATAGTCAATACTCTAAGGCCAGTACTTTTAGTTTAGTATAGTTGATAATAATATAATTTGCTTGTTCCCTAGACAAGTTCTTTGAGTAGTATTTCAATTAAAAACCCTTATTTCGAATAAACACTTTCGTATTGTAGGCTCCGTGCGTTTGAAGTTCATTAGTCGACAGTCAGGACTATTGTGAACGCCGAGTGAGCCAATCAGCTGACTGAGTTGACCTGTGAGCGGGCGGCCGACCAGCGAGACGACGCACTGCCCGCGCCATCGCCATTACGAACGTTTTTTAATGGTGATATCTAGTCTCGAAATTCCCGGGAGTAGTAAGTTTCGGTCTCGGTCTCGGTCTCGATGAAAATAGTTACGAGACTCCCGGGACCAAAACCCTACTTCCAAGATTGCCCTAAAAATATCGTGGCATTTTGGGCTAGGAAAACTCCTCAAGAGGCATGTATTAAATGTCATTATAGGTTGTTTTCCTTTACGACGTAATAAAACTGTCGTACCAGTAAAAACAAAGTAGGTCAGAATAGTTAATGATAAACGAGTATCATAACAAGCCATTTTACCCAATTGACTTGTTGCTTTATACTGTTACAAGTTGTTTGGTACGAAAACAAAATTGTTGGTTTTATTGTACCGAACAAAAAGATAGCTTATACAGGTTGACCAAATATATCTATAATTTATTTAACGCACATGTAAAAAAAACTGTACAAAGGAAAGAAAGAAAGAAAACAGTTTTATTTTGAACTCGCCAGAAAATTACCTAACCGTCAAAAACCCCCGACTCCAACTAGAATATTATAGTTTAAAAATAAAACTAAAGAAAACGCTTTTGTCACCGAAACTAAACGTGTATGCAAAATTTCAGCTCAATCGGAAACCGGGAAGTGGGTCAAATTTAACTTCCAAGATTTTTTTACATAGTTACAGGTTAAGCTAATAAAAGCGTGTTAAAAATACACGAATAATCCATGATATTTTTAAAAATACATGCAATGGTTTACGGTTTCCATGAAACTAGTGTGTGTGTTGCGTAAAATTAAACAAACATGCGATATAATGATTGTATTTTTAACCCCCGACAAAAAAGAGCCCGCGGGGTCATTCCATGGAAGATGACACCTGACCAGTAAAAAGTAAACTTGCTATATTCAATTACTTTTTAGGCTCAAAGTATAGTATAAGGATCATAGCTGATGGAACAATATGAATTATCATTAATAAAACTCTCAATATATATTTTTTTCTTAACTGAACATTGACTCTGAATCCACAATTATGTGATGTTTATTTAAACGAAATTGGCAACTCTTTTTTGGCTATTTGGCTTAAAGCAATCATTCTAATGTATAATATTAGTATAGATACATTATTCATCTTGTGTTTGAAGCAGAAAAAATCAATATAAGTATAATATTTTTTAAATTAATGCTACTTGAATTGATCAATGTCTTCTGTCCCACCCGTCCCATGAAAACATGCATTAGTTTAATTAAACCAAAAACTATAAAAGCTATCAATTAATTACTTTCCAGAAGTAACAATTAACCTTAAACCTAACCATTAAAATTACTTTTGACACCTAATTCAATCATTTAACCGAGTTATTAAGCTTTGAATTGCTGTCCCACCCGTCACTGGAAGGGTGTTAAAATTCTTAAAAGTTAAATAAAACCTTTTTTAGTATATAATATACTAGAATCTGGATTTTAACCAGTTTGCAATATAAATAGCTTTTAATAAATTGAAACGACAATGTGTAAATGCTTTAATAATAACAAAAAAATATGTTTAAGTCAGATTATCCTATTATTTACGTAATTTTTTTAACTGTGCAGTGTCATTATTTTAATTTCTGTTTTAAGTTGCATGTTATGGATGAGAGATGTAAGTCTTGTTAAAAAATGATTTATAGCCCCATAAAAGAGGACAACTAATACGAAAAACCAAGGTCGAAAGAGAAATTAAAGTGAAAAAGGATGAATTACAAAAGATATTTAACTAGAGATCTGTGGACAAACAGAAATGGGCTAAAATGAAGGTCTTGATTTGAAAAGAATAGCATTTACAGTTAAAATAGCTTAGAAAAACTTCTACTCATTAGTTTTAGAGATATGGTGTACCAAATTATCAATAAGTTGGCTGCATACCATATGTTCCTAGAAAACCGCACAAATAACTTTGTCAAAAATCTTTGTACTAAAATAAATTATGATTTTTCCATTTCTTTGATAACTATTATATTCAAACAATATTATAATGACTGCACAAGACGAGCATTTGCTTTTTCCGACACACATTTGGCAGTTTATTCATTGAATTGCTTACTCGTCCCACCGGTCACAAATCCATGTCCCACCCGTCACAATTTTAAAGGCTCATAAAAAATATAGACTTGAATTTTTACATATTTCTTTCGAAATATTAATAGCAACATTATTCAACTATCATACTAATCCAAAATAAAGGCTGAAATTGGCCTAGTTGATCTGAATTTCATTGACAACCACATGTGCCATCATGGATCTTAAAGGCAAAAACTTAGATTTTTAACTGTACTATCATATAAAACAGTTATCTGGGAATACTATCTGATAGTACATAATGTAATATATACTTTGGTAACGCCTAGAAATATAAAAGTGTATCAAAAAATGGGTCAAAATGTCCCACCCGTCACTATGGAATGACCCGGGTGTTAAAGTTCTTAGTGTATATCTGTGTGTCTGATGGTGGCATCGTAGCTCTAGAACGGATTGACCGATGTCAAAGCAGTATTTTTTAATTGCAAGCTAAACAATCCGGAATCATCTTAGCTATGTTTCATGAAAATCTGTTCAGTCGTTAAAAAGTTACAGCTCTTTTTCTAGTTGGAGTCGGAGGTTTTGACGGTTAGGTTATTCATTCAATTGTGTTTGTCGTACAAGTTTACACCTTGAGGAGTACCAGTGTTCCCAACTAAGGGGTATTCCCCCCAAATTTAGGGGGTAATTATGGGATAAATTTTTAGGGATTTTTTTATTCTTGACTTTTACTGTGAAGTTAATAATGATTGTGACGCAGTTGGCTCTAAACTTTTTGAAAATGTTTTAATTAATATTGTATAATATTACAATTTATTTATTCTTTTTTTTTTGGGGGATTTTAGTGTTTTATAACTTTAGCTTTGGGGATAAATATTTCTGAGAGTTGGTAACACTGGGGAGTACACGAAATACAGTCGTATCTTGTTTAACATTCTGATTTAGGTAGAATCGTAATCAAGATCGCTATTATATTAATATCATTGCGTTGGTTGTACCTTGTATTGGATGATTGAACACACATATTATTTTGAAAGGATTTTCCTGTTTATTTCCCTATGGGAATTTCCTTTTTTTGTATCAATCTTCGTTTGCACGTGTTCAGAAATTTTTTCGTCGATTTTCTCGGAAATTTCTATACTCGTGGCTAGGGTCGTTCCGATACAAGTAAATATCTATGAGTACGGATACTTTGGTTTCGATATCAAGTATTTTTAGCATCGAATCAATCTTGCGATACTCACTGTCTCACACGGTATCGAAACGAAAGTACTTGGTATCGAATCGAATCAAACTGATCGAATGTTACTTTACAATATTTAATTGTTGTCGCAACATCGGTTCCAAGCGAGTGCTTATTTTCCTAAGCCGCAGCAACGATGTCGCAAGCAAAGAACAGATTGTCCCCAAAATACTTGGAGCATTTAATGTTTTTGAGCAATGTAGATGCAACACAGTTCTTTTTTTAACTGTTCTTTGTTTTTCTGTGTTTGTTCTTTGTTTATTGTCTATAATAACTTCGAAATTAATAAAAGATGATTCATTTAATACATTTATTAACTTTTAATTATTAAATGTGTGGCTATTATTATGTCAATATTATAATAGTATCTATGTTAATAATAAACAGAATAACAACCATTCCCAAGAATGTTATCCTAGTATATCAGACTCATAAAAAAAATCTAAGGGTCCTCATATGAGTAGTATCGAATAATGATTCGAGTACTACTTATATGAGGAATAAACAATTTCAACCTCTCATATAAAAAAAATCAATGCGCTAGTAACGAAATCGAGAGAACAAATCGGGGAATACGTTTGTATGGACAAAATGACGCCCGAGTTTCCTCATAAACGAAACTTGGGGCTTACTTATGGAGAGGGGGAAAGTCGCGCGGAGCGCAATGCGGCGCGCAACGCGGAGAAAGGCGCGCTCCGCTCATGGAGAGACAGTGACACGCCGCTTTGCGCGCCGCGCAACTTTCTGCCTCTCCATAATTGAGCCCTAACGCTCACTAGGGCCTCTAATAATTTCATGAACTAATTGGAGTTTGATTACCTCACGAATACTCTAACAATAAAGATAGGTACTCATGTGAGTTCATTCATATTTACTTACTTTATGTATAAACAAATAATTCCATTTCTAATTCCTAGAAAATGTTACCACGCGGAACAGTAATAAATAATTATATAAATATCAAACAAATACTCTTGACAGACATTCGCAAACATGTAAATACTATCATCTAATGTTTGCCGACCTAATTGTTGCGCTTGCGCATGATAAGACGTGACTTCACTCGCAGTTCGCAATAAAATGTTATATCGTGTGAATATTGTCCTTGATAGCGTGGATTATTTTATTAGGGTACCTATTTGAATACTTATTTAGGTATACGGAAATAAGCCTGTAAATGTAAGTATACTTTTGTTCTTGTATATTGTATATTTTAGCATAATATACATTATATACAAGTAGGCTTTTCTAATCCCGATCCCTTGGAGGAGTTATTATACTCATCATTATGAACTACTTTTACTATGACACCAACCCTTAAATCACGAAAAAAACTGCTGGTCAATATCTCAAGTAATATTGAATTATTTGTATGGATCAGCTGATTTTGTTTTTCCGCGATTTCATAATTGGATGGCTTAGTTCTAAAAGTCACTAAGTCCATTTTTATCGATTTTCAGTTATCCAGTTCAAAATAATTATCTTTTTTTCTCTATCAATTAGTCTAATTCTTTTTTCAATTAAATGACGTACGAACTATTGTTTTATTTATTTTCCAAATTTATATAAACTGCCATTACTTTTAAATATGTTTATTTTTTCACTTTAAATTATCATGTCTCAAAATGAAGAAAATGGAGTTAGTCACTTTTAAAACTAAGCCATCCAATTGGTCCCATAGTAAAAGTTGCCACGTTGACCACGGTGCACAGAACGCGGACCCACGCAGGTATCGTTTTTGGGCTCAATTATGGAGAGACGGAAAGTCGCGCGGTGCGCAAAGCGGAGAAAGGCGCTTATCTCCGTTCATGGAGAGAGAGCGAGAGAGCAAAGCGACGATTTTCCGCGCCGCGCATATGTATATGTGGTGTGTGTGTATATGTGGTTTTACATACAAACTGTGCCCCGTCGCAGCACACGTCGCAGTATGTGGTCCGCCTCAGCCTCTACCTAAAGCCGAGATGACAATGATACATGACACGACCATAAAATGTATAACTGACACAAACTTCCGTCAACATAATCGTAGTAACTACTTGACTCTGATGGCCAAGGTTAAAAAGACATTGAAATGTGATATTTAGTTGCAGGTTTTACGAGGTTTTAGTTTCATCATCGTTTGTACAATATAAACAAAATCATTGTATACACGCAATATGTTGGTAGATAGTGTATTTATGTAAACCTATATTTGACCCAGACTGTATGCTACCTTACGATACAAGCGACGTTGTATATGAGAGGTATTCCACGAAGAGCACTGATTTGAACGGCACTGAAACGAATAGCACCAAAGCTATTCCACGAACGGCACTGATCCAAATTTTGGATTGGTACTATTCGTAGAATAGTAAAATAATATTAATTTTATTCCACGAAGGGCACCAAACCCAATTTGGATCGGTGCCGTTCGTGGAATAGCTTTGATGATATTAATTTCAGTGCCGTTCAAATCAGTGCTCTTCGTGGAATACCTCGTAATATGAGTATATAAGAAACGTTTTGTTACCTTTGTACCTATTACGCTAGTTACAGTAATGACCACAATAATGTTGTCAACGGTAACAATACAACAATATTCTACACACATTACAATAATACAAAAGTAATGAAGACATCATCAACTTGAAGATGTCTTAAAATTTCGAACGGTAATCTATTTGAAATAACAAATGCTTCAGCATTCAAAATTGCATCTTATTAACCGTCATATTATTATATCAAATCCCTTGGTCAAGATGAAAGCGATTCCGATTGCGAGAGTGTTTCATAATTCGATCCCCACTGCCGTCAACGACGAAGGTTTTACCAGAAGCCCAATTCTCGTATTTAATTTACAATATGACTGAAAGTTGACCGAACTGAGATTATATTATGAATTGACAAAAAGTCATGTATTCTACTCCTCTTAAAGTTCAGTCCGATTCCAGTATGATTTGGATTCAATCTTCTTACAAACTCATTTCAATCTCATTTTTGACGTTTGTGTATAGACGAGAGTGTCAATTTTATTATCTGTGTCAGTTTAAAATGTTAGCAGAATACCGATTTGCCTTTTATTCAACTTTCGATCTCATTACAATATAATGTCATGTTTGACGTTGTTTGGTAGGGTAGGAGAATACCATTTGTGACATTTATGACATTGGTAGTAGATCGGAATGAGATTCGAACTATATTTTGAACATTTTTAATTACGAGAATTGGGCCTCAGAACACGTGTTCTGCCGAACTCTTGGGAAATCTGTTCAACCGTCGATAATTTAAGTGCTATCATTAATTGTCTGTCGGTGTAGCAATTTCAATCTTGTTATATCCAATGCAAATTCTTTTAATTGTTTATGAGACCCTACACTTGTCTTTTTTTTCAGTTGATCAATGTACCTACTTCCTTTTTCTTTTTGCCTCCATTTTTAAACGCCGACAAAAAAGACGGGTGTTATAAGTATTTTTTTTGTAGTGTTTATCTGTGGATAATTGGATATATTGTGTATTTGCCAGTATTTGCTATTTGTTAATGTCTGTGGCTTGAAAACGACCGATTTCAAACAGTTTTTTTTTATTGAAAGCTAGTATAATTATAAATCAAACGAACTTACCAAGTGAAGTTCGATGATAATTATGTGAGCAGCTTCATTCGAAGCGATTGTTTACATATTGTAGTAGCGCCCCCATGTACCCGCCTTGCACGGATTTTTTGGAGGTAAAGGATAAAGTTTTTTTTTTTTTTTTTTTTTTTTTTGCTGTCACTGGCAACACTTATATCGTTTACCCCCACCACACTATTTCTCTTCGACGGTCCGAACACATTTTTACTTCATTTAGTTTAAAGCCAATATTATTTCACATTTTATTTTCTAGGGTAGGGATAAATCTTCCTAGGGAGGGTAAGTATAAATCGCTTCGAATGAAGCTGCTCACATAATTATCATCGAACTTCACTTGGTAAGTTCGTTTGATTTATAATTATGTTTCACAGCTTCATTCGAAGCGATTGTTTACATATTGTAGATGTTCAGAGACAAAAATGTGAAATTACACAAAACAGGTGAGTAATCAGATGTTTATTTTATTACATCAACCAATTATTTTTATAATTATACTAATGTTGACATAATATGTGCTTATTTGTTACAGGTTATAATCATGGCCAGCTAGTACAGTAGTGGCAAAGTGATTAGGATCAGTTATAATTTCTTTATTATAAAATTTGGCGAAGACAGAGGAGGATTCGCTCCAGCCTGCAGTCTTTCTTATTAGGTCAATGTTGACCCCAAGTCTGTTGGCTGAGGATGTGGCTGCGTGTCGAGTGCTATGTGCACTGAATATGGAGGTGTCTATACCGCTACTGTGAAGTGTATCTTTAATCCAATGACTAAGAGTTTGTGATGATACTTTTGAGTGTGGTTTTTTGTTTCTTATAAATAAAAAATCATTACTACGAAATGTTTGTGTTTTATTGATATATGCCTCTAAGCATGTAGCGGGACAAATATTAGGCCGAGCACTGAAAAAAGGTAACCTTAAAACTGGTTGAACAGAGTTAGGTCTGGATGTTTTTATCAAATCAGGTATTGTGATTGTAATATCAATTAAAGAATTTACTTTAATGTTGCCTAATTTTATTAATGCAAAAGTCTGAACGCGATGCGCAGTAACCAAAGCCAACAGAGTTATAGTCTTTTTCGAAAGAGTTTCCAGATCAAGGTCTATATTTGGCCATTTTTGCGCTAAATAGTCAAGAACGATGGTGGGGTCCCAAGTCAAATTATATTTTGGATTGTTTGGCCTCAATCTGTAAACTCCTTTCATAAAACGTTTAATTCTATCGTCGGCAGCAACATTATTTAACAACAAAGATAATGCCGATTTATATGAATTAATAGTACCATATTTGGCACCATTATCAAAAATTGTGGTAAGGAAATGAATGACTATAGGTACTGAAACGGCAGAATAATCATAACCATTTGTATTACAATATTTTATCCAAGATTTAATGCAAACATCATATTGTTTATATGTAGAATCAGATAAGGATGATATCATTACTTCTATAGACCTTGGAGATAAAAGTCGCTTCAGTAACGTTTGCCTGAAAGCTTCGCGGCAACCAATCTCAGGGTGCGGTGCAGATTGTGAGTTATCCTGAAAGGAGACGTTAGCAAATTTATATCAGGCTCAAAAGAAATGAGTTCAGAATAAATTATTTTTTTGAACACTGGGAACCAAGGCTGTGTTGGCCAATATGGTACGACTACAATGCCCTCTGCTTTGTCACTAATTATTTTCTGCATTGTCTTTGTGATGAGTGAGAATGGTGGAAATGCGTAGAAAAACATATTTTTCCAAGTAATGGTAAAAGCGTCGATTGCCCATGCGTCTGGGTCATTTTTCCAGGTTACGTACCTAGAACATTTTGTATTACATCTACTCGCAAAAAGATCTATTTCAGGGAACCCAAAATAATGCGTTATTTTGCTAAATGCATTATCATTCAATTCCCACTCTGTATCCTGAAATTTTTTGCGTGACAATTGATCTGCATCGACATTATCTTTGGTATTTATGTAAGATGCAAATATAGTTATTCTACGCGATTCACACCACTGCCATATTTCCTTAGAGATACTATGTAAATGTTCATACTGTATACTGCCCATGCGATTTATACAGGATATAGCAGTAACATTATCAATTCTTAATAACAATTTTAGAGAATTGGAATTATTAGCGAAACATTTAAGCGCAAGAAAAGCTGCTTTTAGTTCCAATTCATTAATGTGCAAGGATTTTTCGTTATCCTTCCAGTAACCATAACATTTATCGGTGCTGCTATAAGCACCCCAACCTGTAGATGATGCGTCAGAAAATATTTCTAAATCATAATGATCACAAGTTAGAGGGAACGAACCGTTATCAATATGATCTAGCCACCACATCATATCGCTGTGTAAGCTATTGGGAAGTTGTACTACTTGTTCGTAGCTAGGGTTATTAAGTAAGCAGGAATATTTAAATTGTTCAAAATGTTTCGTATAGAGCCATGAATATTGAATTGCAGGGCAAGCAGAAACTAATAGACCTATGAATCTAGCAAATTCACGAAGCTTACACTTATGCTTTTTTAAGAAACTAGAAACGTAATCTTTGATTTTTGACCTTTTAGTATCAGGTAATTTTAACAACATATTTTTAGAGTCAAATTCAAAACCCAAAAACTTGCAATGAGTTTGCGGTTGTAAGCGACTTTTCTCTAAATTTATTATGAAACCCAAGTTTCTTAACAAGGTTATAGTATTGTCGACGTTATTTTTGCATTCATGAAACGTTGTTCCAATGCAAAATATATCGTCAATATAGATAACTGATACCATGCCAAGGGTTCTTAGGTATTCCATCACTGGTTTCAATAGTTTTGTAAAAACATAAGGAGCTGTGCATAAACCAAACGGTAAACAGTTGAATTCGTAGAGAATATCATTGTATTTGAAACGGAGATATTTTCTGTGAGATTTATGTACGGGAATCAAGAAATAGGCATCCTTTAAATCTACAGATGGCCATGTAACAGTTTTCTGTAACAATCTTTGATGCCGTACGATAATCCTCCATTTTGAAATGTCTTGTTTCAACAAATTTGTTCAAGCATTTAAGATTCAATATGAATCTCTTGTCTCCGTTTGGTTTCGGCACTAAAAACACGGAGGACAAAAATTCTCCATTAATGTGATTACAATGAGATATTGCGTTAATATCTAGTAAAGTTGTTATTGATTTGTCAAAATCTCTGGCTTCTTCCGAAGTTTTTGCATTAACGCTGGGAGTATCAGTACGATATGGGGAACACTTAAAAGGTATTTTGTAACCTTTTATCCAGGACAATACAGTATTATCGTCAGTAATTCCAGTCCATTTATTAAAAAAGTACTGAAGTCTGCCAGCGGTGTGTACCTGATCAATTATCTCCGATGCGACGCTCTCGGCGGAGGCGGGGAGCGGCGTGAACTGCTGCTGGTGCGAGGGACCCGCTGCGCAGTGTGAGGAGCTCGCTTTGCGTTGCCCAACTTGTTGTCCGTCTTGCGGTGTTGAGGCGTGAAGTTTAAATTACCCTTATTTGGGCCTTTTGGGACAGCTTTCGGTCTATTGATCTTTGGCCGTTGGATGTGTTTTAAGGCATCTCCCGATTGCTGTATCGTTTTGGCGGCCTTAAGCTTGTCCGTCACATTTTCACCAAATAAAAGATTTCCCCTTTTTGTTTCTAACAAAGCATCTTTCAAATTTGTATTGATTGACGATATAACAAAATTACGTCGAGTCCTCGTCTCAGAAAAATGACTGTCGCAGAGAATGCGACAAGCGTCACTTAGCGGTTTCAAAAGTTTTTGTTTAGACGTTTCATTTGAAATCACCATGTCAGTTACTGTTGCCAAGGCTGACAATGCTACACCAAGCTGATTTTGTTTATACATTAGGGATGAATCCCTCTTAACCAGAGTATCCTGCAAAGCTGCCTTTACTTCCAGGTTGAGAGCTGGCGCCAACAGGAGTTCGCAGTTGCTTGGGACGAGATAACTTTTCATAAGTTTCTCCTTTATGTCCTTGGGCAAACCCTTGGCGAGTATGTCTTGCCAGCGATAGGCGACATCCTTATGGATTGACGGACCCATAGGAGTTTCTGTCTTAGGGGCATCGCCGAGCAATAGCAGGATATCTTCATCCAACTCCTGTTCCTCCAATGCTTCTGGCTGCTTTGGTTCTGCAGAAGTGCCGGCCTTAGGTGACGGTGGTGCGATGCACAAAGGCGAAACTGGCGGCAATGAAGCAGGACGCGGCGAAACACCACGTGGCGAAGCAGGAAGTGGAGAAGCAGGAAGTGGCGAAGGGTCAAAAAATTGATCCTCTTCATTGTCATCCAATTCTATGTGTGGTGACACAGCATTGTCCGCATCTATTTGATGCGACGGCCCACCTACGGCAAAGTGGTTCTTTTTAGAACATGTGGGTAGAAAAACATGACAGTATCTGCCCTGAGATAGCAGTACGCATCACTTTTTTACGTGACAGAGGAAACCCAAAGTTAGTAGCCTCGCATCACAAACAGTAATAAACGAACAATACGTGACAGTATCTGCCCAAGTATAGCAGTACGCATCACATTCGTTAGAACTTGTTTAAAATAGGTACTTACAGTTTAAATCTTCCTCAGATATACGACTAGTCGTTACATTTAACTGTTCTTGCAACTTTCTTATTTTACGGCGGATTTCTTCTTCACTTTTCTCGTTCTTCCTCTTCTTTCCCATTTTTAAAACTTATGGACGATGTTTAGGAGACGTGCGAAGGCTTGAGCACGGAAACGCATAATGAAGTAAAAATGTGTTCGGACCGTCGAAGAGAAATAGTGTGGTGGGGGTAAACGATATAAGTGTTGCCAGTGACAGCAAAAAAAAAAAAAAAAAAAAAAACTTTATCCTTTACCTCCAAAAAATCCGTGCAAGGCGGGTACATGGGGGCGCTACTACAATATGTAAACAATCGCTTCGAATGAAGCTGTGAAACATAATCGGGTATCATCTTAGCTATGTTTCATGAAATCTGATGAAATCATTCAATTTTTGTATTGTATATTCCTATTGTTTACTGTAATTGTCGTTATTTTTTGTTTCTACCTTTTGTTACATAATTACGTTATTTTTGTTTTTAACTGTGCAACGTATTGGTATTTACTGTAATGTTGTCCATGTAAAGTTGATTAAATAAATAAATAAAATAAATAAATGAAAATCTGTTCAGCCGTTCAAAAGTTACAGCTCTTTTTCTAATTGGAGTCGGGGGTTTTGGGGACTGCTCTAGGCCGCCACTCCGCCCGTCTGCTCTGACGTTTAGTTGTCAATACTTATCTCTTTTGCCGCTAGTAAATGATATTGATATCTACAAGCTGTGCGGCGTCATCGGTTCGCAATCACGTTCGCCTCAGCCGCGTTCCATTTACATGTGATTTGATGTGACAGATGGTTGTCACGTGACCATGATACAATCTTCCATAAAGATAATACATAGTACTTGTACTATTTCTATGCAATCTTCAATGTTATGACAATCATTCAGTAAAGGTGAACGCTCACAGCACGCACTGAACATAGCGCAGGAATCGGAATTCGCTAATGGTCTCGTGCAGCGCGCGCCGTACACGCCGAACGCACCAAACGATCAGTGTTGTCTGAATCGCAGAATTGTTGGGGCAGAATGCGGATGACGTCATCCAGAATCGAGCCGTAGGCGCCGTATCTGATGACGTCATTCGCAAATGTGGAATTCGGAAATGCGGCGCGTATGGCGCGGGTAGGTGCGCGAGGTTGCATATAATTTCATACAAAGCACACTAAAATTCAATACGTGCGGCGTCTTCGCGGCATGTAGTAGCAAGTTCATCTTAATCCATTCACCATTGCTAGGTTGCATCTTTGTATAAATGCTATAATACATTTAATTTTGCCTATAAACAGCTGAAAATACCTGTCGCGCAAGCTTATGTGATTACCAGAACATAACGTCATCATCTGCCTAGCCTTCTTCTATGTTGGGGTCGAAGTCTAACCAGATGCGGCTGAATATCAGTATTTTACACAGAGCGACGGCCATCTGACCTCCGCCACACAATTACTGGGAGACACTGATACCCTAAGGTTAGACTGGTTGTCAGATTTTTTGGGTTGCTGACTCTCGTAACAACTGTCATAGGTATTCGTATGACAACCGGGATCAATTTCGTCACGTGTTTTTCAAGACACGAAGTGGTCTCGATATTCGAAGAAACGGTTACACATCCACGGACTGACCGGGGCAAGTGCTGTTTAACCTCTTTGATCGACTAATCTGCTCGGTAGTTTAAGCTACGATCCTCTCAATATTTTTCCAGTTATAAGTACAAATTAAAGCGTTTCCTTACACAAAATGTCTCCTAATGTATGTACTAATAATGTACCCACAAATTTATTATTATCATTTTAAAATTATATTCATTGCAGTATGTAACATTTTTGTAAAAATTATTTGAACGGCTCGCCGCACACAGATAAACCCTGAGAGGTTTTCGTTGTGAGGCTAAAACCAGAATGTAAATTGTGTAAAGAGTCTTAGAAAAAAAAACACCAGTTTATAATAATCGGATGATTATTTATTTTGAGCAGTCACAAATATCTTATTAATTTCGTAACTAGGTTAGATCTCGACTGTTGTTTGAGTAAATAAAATCTTCCAGGAATTGTTATACTAACTGGAAGTGGAACGAATACGAAAATAATATTCAGGAATATAAATAATCAAGATCACATTTAAATTGGGTAACGACTTCGCTAACCAGGGGTGGACCAAAAAATATTATTCTGTAGTAATTTAGATAGAATAGAATACAGAGAGAGCCTCATATAGTTCTATTATGGTGTGTGTGTCCGTCCGCCAACCCGCACTAGGCCAGCGTGGTCGACTAAAGCTTTACCCTTCTCATTATAAGAGGCCCGTGCCCAGCAGTGGGACAGTAATGGGCTGGATTTAATCATATAATATTTACAGGGTAAATAAGAAAAGGCTTGGCAGACAGATAAAATTTTCCGACGTAAATATCCGTACAATATAATAATTAGTAGTAATTACTTCAAGATATCGATTTGTTTATCTCACTCCAAATTGATAAGATATTGCGTTATCAGTTTGTACAGTAGTACTCGTATAAGAGGTCTGCCTATAACATAGATTATATCTACTCCTACATACAAAGTATCATACCTATTCGTCTTTCGTAGATAAATTACGCAGTAGTTTACTTTACTAAAAGATTAGGGTTGGCAATCGTACGCTAAAAGAAGTATTGTGTTCTATTGTACGTTGTACGTACACGGAAAAAACTATTATTAACCGACTTCCAAAAAAGGAGGTTCTCAATTCGGTTTTTTTTATGTATGGTCGGGCGTAACTCCGTCATACCTATATACCTAGACGGATTTGCAAAATTATTTTTTGTTTGAAAGGGGTTTGTGCCGAAATGGTTCCATTTAAATTTCATAAAGATCTGATGAAGATAGACAATGGAACTTTTGAATGAATAACAGCATATCACTTGCGATTGCTGTAATCGCATGCTTATGTATTGTTTATGCCACTCAAAATAGAATAAAAACCGACTTCAAAAAACTAAAAAGTATAAAATATTTTTCTTAAAAAACTTAACAGCTACTCCAGTCGGAGCCTTTAAATCTTCAAAGCACCTATCTTGGCAGTGGCACCGACTTCAGAAGCTGATAAGTTTTTTAAGAAAATTATTTTATAATTTTAATTTTTTTGAAGGATTTTTTTACTTTTTTTAAAGTTTATTTTTAAGGCTCCATTCGAACCAAGTTATTTGGTTGTTAATAGCAATAGCTTGTTGTTTTTCCAGTGTAGATGTACATTGTAATCTACACTGGAAAATTTGCAGAGTGATTCAGTGTCTCTAAATGCAACCGCAGTATTGTGATCAAAGAGATTAAACCTACCTACAATAGAGGGGCTATGCGAAGAAATGTCATAGAAAAACTGTGATCCCTTGTCTCAGTAACGCCATCTAGCATAATATAGCAAAATTAGAGCGGCTATTGGGAACACCAAATGTCAGTAACGCCATCTAACTTTGAATAGCTTACTAGAAACTTCTAGAACTATTTATTAAAATAATTATTACTAAGTAAATATAACAAATACTTACGAAAATAAACCGAAGTTAGATCCAGTCGTTCTACCATAACGAGATTTACAATACCGTAATACGCAACTCGGCATATTTTCTTAGAAAATATTTTTCTTTTGTTAGACAGTTTGTCAAAAATACGTCATAACATGCAGGCGTACCACACTAGACTGAGCGACTTTTGTCCACTTGCACTAGGACAAATGTATCGGATTACGATTTTTTTCGCTATGTCCAGTCTATTGTGTAGTATAATTTAATGTCTTTGATTGTGATGCAGTTTAAAACAAAACGAAAATTCGACTTAGTATGGAGGATACACATAATTCACTAGCACAAGCCATACAAAATCAAATTTTTATTTTGTTTTGGATTCAATTTGAATAATGCAGTAGCATTTGGGAACGGATACTGCAAACTACAAACTACAAACTATGCGCTATTAAAAAATATCCTGAATCCTGTATAATACATTAATTTACTTCAGGGTAAACCCATATCACATATAAAATCCCATGAAATGCCGAGTTGGCAACCCATTGATACCTACTGGCAGCACATTTTTCTTTTTCTTTTTTTGGTAACCCCTTTTTTTCTCTGCACTGTGGTGTCATTCCGAATTTAAATGTTTTTGTTTTCTTTTTCTTTATTTCCAAATGAAAGCGATTCTAATTACCAGTGTTATGCAAAGATGGTGCGATCATTTCAATCCAATCATAATATATTTTTCGTTGGTGATATCACCGATTTTCAGAATCAATAACCGATAAAAGTTTAGAAACAGATATAGATAAACCCTAATCTGAAGTTGCAGCTGTGTAATGCCAATTTGATTATAGACGTTAATGTAAGCTGAAGATTATGGTATCAAAGATTATGTCAAGTAGAAACAGACTGATATAGGATTTAGTAGTACATTAATAGACATGAGTTGCTAACGACAGATTAGTTTCGAAGTACTTGTCCAGACTCCATACCAATTCATCAGGCAAAGTATTTTATCAAAGCCGAAAGTATTTTTAACAGACTCCATACCAATTCATCAGGCAAAGTATTTTATCAAAGCCGAAAGTATTTTTAATGTATTTTTTTTTAAGTTCGTACTCTTTTCGTTCGCCTTTTTGACACAGCTGCGACGTACAATCCATTTTTTATTTTAGATAAATATATTTTTCATTTTTTTTTGTCTTACATGTTTTATTCTTTTATTTTTGTTATATTATCTTTAAAATTGTTTTTGTGCTGTGTCAAATAAATACATTTTTTTCTCTTTTTTCTTAACTACGTACTCTTTCTTTTCTCTTTTTTTTCCAATTCTTACTGTGAATGTCTTACACATCTGCCGAACGCTTCGGAGAATACAGGAGTGATCTTAATATGTTATATTCTAATTAATTCCAAAATATAATTAAAAATAAAAATAAAAAACATAAGACAAGCATTTATTTAAAACTTTGACTTAGTTTCTACTTTTCAAGCTCTTTCATTTGATATCCATATTAACAGTTTGAAAATATTACAATAATAAGTATTGCATGCTACATTGTCACCCTAATTAAAGGTGTATGCAAAATTTCAGCAAAATCGGTTGGGTGGAAATGGTTCAAAATTCAGTTGCAAGATTTGTTCTAAACAAACAAACATATATACAAACATTGCAATTTCAATAAAAGCTTGTAACAAACAAGCGAGTGAGGCACAGACTGTAAATCTAGATATCTATTTACGAATTAAAATTATCTTTTTATTTTAGTTTATCTTTGCATTTTTTTTTAATCTTTACAATTACAAGCCTACTGCTGCTATCTGTAGATATTACTCTAACTAGTATCGCTAAGTAAATAATAATAACCTCGAATGTTGATATTATATCAATATTTGCGATTTAATTGTGAAAACATGTTACACATGACATGTTTATTTTTATGTACCTATTTATTGAGCGTGCTGCCCACAGAACAGTAAAGGATTTTTTTGTATTTTTTTAAATATCCTCCATTTTTAACCCCACACAACAAAGAGGGGTGTTTTAGGTTTGTAGTACCTATGTATTTCTGTGTCTGTTTGTGGCATCCTAGCTCCAAAACGGATGGACCGATTTTAATGCAGTTTTTTTTAATTTTAAGCTAGTTTAATCGGGTACCATCTTGGCTATGTTTCATGAAATTCTGTTCAGCCGTTCCAAAGTTACAGCTCTTTTTCTAGTTGGGAGTCGGGGGTTTTTGACGGTTAGATTATTGAAAGAGTAATTTAAGTAAGTATAATAGCATTTTTAATCGACATTCACAGCTGTCTGCTACTAAGACGGAAGACCTCCCATCATCGGAAGTCGTAGCTAATTAAAGTTAATTGGTTATCAGGAAGTGCGCGAGGAGGAGGGAATCGTAGCTCTCGCTATGTTGCAACTTTTTAAACTATCAAAATCGATCATCGAATGACACCGACGTACTAACGTTTTTATTTGTATTTGTTTGTTTTTTGACCAGACATAAACGTACGAAATGTCAATGGCCGCCTGTCAAATGTGTCATATTGAAAATAACATTAGTTCTTAGGTCGTTCGGAACTATTTAGAAAACAACAAAATAACCATTTAAATAACCACATTCTGAACTTAGGAACGCGGCCCTGCGGGTCTACCGCGTAACTAAAATGGTAATGAACATCGACACTGGTAATAAACTTTAATACGATCGTGAGAGACTAAATTTCGTAGGACTCCCATCTTCATGATCGGTAAAAAAAATACAAGATAGCTCAAAGTTTAGGGTCTCACGATCGTATTGAAGTTTATTACCAGAGTCGATTTTCATTACCATTTTAGTTACGCGGTAGACCTGCTGGTAGTTGCTTCAATACGATCATGAGAGACTAAATTTCAAGCTGATGATGTTCATTACTTTTTCTTTTAATGTAAAGAAAATATAATTTTGTTAAATTCTACGCGGACGAAGTCGCGGGCACAGCTGGTTTCTAAGGACACATCCACACTTGATACTTTTAGCTGCAGAATCCGCGTTTTCACGTTCGTTATTCACTTTTTGTAAACAAAAGGCAGCTAACGAACGCGAAAACACGCGATTCGGCTGCTGAAAGTATCAAGTGTAGATGGGCCCTAAATAAGAAGAAAAAAAGAAAGAAAAGCAATTTATTTTTACACACACAAATTACGACACAAAAAAAAAGTTAAAAAAAAAATATAAAAAAAAAAATATGTTCAGTTTTTTTTTAAATTAAAATTTCTAATATTAAATGTCTGTGGACTCAATGAATAGGATTCTATAACATTCATTAAGCGTCGCATTTGTGCAAAAAATAGGTCATAAGGAAGTATTGTTAATCATTGAATAAGAAAAGAGTTAACATTTCGCGGCCGTGTCCTTGTAACTTGGCAACACTTGTACCGTGTCACATCGATTCGTAATTATTCACGGTTATAACTATTTGTTTTTATGGCGTTTTTCATGAGGTTCAATCTTTGTTGGTTGATTAAAAATGGCTGTGGTTGCTAACCGGATTGGTTTAGTTTATGTAATGTAGGAAAAATCACTTTATACAAGGTCCTACCTTTCTAGTCCCGATCCCTTTAACCCTTTGACCACCAGTTCCTGGAAATCTTTTAATATTTGTTATCTATTTAATCGGACTTTAATTGAGCCATCATTATGAACAACTAGAGAGATGGCAATAGGTTGATTCATTTATTACAAGGGACCCGTACTGGCTTCGCACGGGTGCAATTTCTCTACTATCCTTACATTGAATATCAAAGTATTATACATAGAAGCCTTCAGAAAGAAATTCCAAAAATGATGGTCAAAACCACATCAAAATCCGTTGTATTGTCAAGAAGTAATTACTGAACAAACAGACAACAAGACAGACGACTTTATTTTTAATCAACGACAAAAAAGAAGGTTGTTATAAGTTTGTAGTACTTATGTATTTCTGTGTCTGTTTGTGGCATCCTAGCTACAAAACGCATGGACCGATTTTAATGCAGTTTTTTTAAATTGTAAGCTAGTTCAATCGGGTACCATCATGGCTATGTTTCATGAATTCTGTTCAGACGTTCCAAAGTTACAGCTCCTTTTCTAGTTGGAGTCTGGGGTTTTTGACGGTTAAGTTATGAACTATAGTGCCACAAACTTATCTGCCTAGCGGGTCTACCGCGTAACTAAAATTGTAATGAACATCGACATCGGTATTAAACTTCAATACGATCGTGAGAGCCTAAACTTTGAGCTAACTTGTAAAAAAATTACCTATCATATAGTTGGGACTCCTATCTTCATGATCGGTAAAAAAAATACAATTTAGCTCAAAGTTTAGGCTCTCACGATCGTATTGAAGTTTAATACCGATGTCGATGTTCATTACAATTTTAGTTACGCGGTAGACCCGCCGTTCATGGCGTCGCTGCCGTCGCTTTTACCAATGTCATCTCCGTACGACGTAGCGACGTTAGTTCCAATTTTGGTCACCGGGTCAGATAAGTTTGTGGCACTATGTGGTTTGCAATGATAGTGATTATATTTAATAAACTTGCGTTTTTCTTTTGTTACAGATTCAAGCCAGCCAATCAAACAAGACTGAATCTACATGAAACTATGTAGTTAATGTTATAACTTAGATATAATACATTCCAAATAATGTACTGACGACACAAATATTATGACAACAGGCCGACATTTTGTGTAGAGCGAAAACAAGATGGCTTCTCCTGTCAAATCGGTTATAGAGGAGAACGAAGGAGATGAAGCGAAAGAGAAGCTTTTAGAAGAGAATCAGGTGTTAATAGTACCGGCTTCCACGCAGAATCAGGATGGCGGGCTGGTGGCTGTTAAGTCTTCGAAAAAAGGTGAGATTTTATAAATAAGTTTCTTTTAAAAAAATGCCTTGTCTTACACTAGGATTTCTTCTGTATTTTCGGAACAGATTTCTAATAAGGGGTCATCCATAAAGTACGTCACACTAATTTCGTGATTTTTGACCCCTCCCCCGCTCTTGTCACAGTTGATCACATTTGTGATCCCCTCCCTAGTGTGACGTCACAAATTTTGCAATTTTACACCTAAAAATTATTAAATTAAAACAGCAGTTCCGAAATTAGTTTTATTTCCATTTAAATTATTTTTTAATATCATTTTGACATGTGACGTCACGAAACTTAGAACCCCTCCCACCGCCACCCCTTGTCACATAATGTCACACTTCGTGGGCCCTTGTGCCCCTAACGTGTGACGTACTTTATGGATGGTCCCTAATCTCACATGCACACACACCTTGACCGGCCGCCTCATTACGTATGATAAATATGACAGTTGCTGTCGCAAATAAACGTCCTATTCAGTATCCTCATATGAAAACGTGTATAAGCGAGAAAGGGATGCATTGTTTGTTGATCGCTGTGGATTTTTCTGACACTATCTGATTCGGCTTTAATTTGTTTTTAGCGCCATCCGTCGGGCCTAAAGGTTAACAATGTTTTATTGTTAGAACAAACACACACATAGGCGATAACACGAAATGTCTACAATTTACGTACAAACATAAACCATGAATCATCTCGCCCTCAGGCATGTTTGTTTACAATAAAATAACAAAGATCTTATTTGTTTGATGTTGAATGACTTTCGAGAAGAGTCATACCTATTGAGAATTATGCGAAATTGAAGCAATAGCGAAATAGAAACGTCTGTTTCATACAAATAATTCAATATTACTCGACTAAATATACAAGATAATTTTTATGTAGTCCGCAAAATTTGCAGAGTGATTTAGTGTCTGTTCCCAAATGCAACCGCAGTACCCAAATTCACTCCAAAACAAAATAAAAAAAATTGATTTTGTATGGATTGCGCTAGTACAATTATGCGTGTCCCCCATACTAAGTCGAATTTTCGTTTTGTTTTAAAGTGAATCCCAATACTGCGGTTGCATTAAGGAACAGACACTGAATCACTCTACAAATTATAAGAACTACATAAAAAAATATCCTGTATGGAACAGCATGTTTTGTTATCCGCAATTTCAGGTTTGATCCCATAGTAAATGTTGTTTATAATGATGACTACAATAATCCCTAGCTAAACAATAATTCAAGCGATTTTGAAGAAATAAAATAATTCTTTTTTTTTTTGCATAAAAGACACAAAAACAATAACAGCATTGAATGCAACTGGTTAAAAAAAGAGAGCACAATGAATATTGAATATATTTGCCACTAATCAAGAAGATGCTGTGCAATACAGACAACGTTCTAGATACTCAATGCAGACAACAAAACAAAATGAGAGCATTTTTTGTGAAGAAGCTGTATTCTTACAACATATAGCTTAAAAAAAAAAACAATGCTAACACAAAACCTATGTTATTACAATAGCCATGGCAAAAAGACTCGTATCCTGATAATAAAAACTTAACCATTCTTAATTTAAAAGTGGGTACTTTTATTTTTAATTTCGCACCAACGTGCAACGTACCGTACTATGCCAGTTACATATTCAGTTTCGTAATTATACGAGTGTAGAAAAGTGTTATATTGTTGTGTTAAAATGGCGAAATGCAGATATAAAAAACTAAAAGGTAAGATTAGGATACAAGAACATTACTTGACAGTTGGAGAGATACAATTTTTGACGAAAAAGAGGTATTGAGGTAAAAAATAAGAATAAACGCAATTGATTGAATAATAATAGGCAAACTTTTATTGAATTTAATCATTTGACCGTCATATCACGATATGTCACTCTTGATTTCTTTGCACTAAGTATGTGGTTATTGCATCGAATTGAATCCAACTTTATGGGCTCTGTACACGTTCGGGAAATAGATATGAGAGGGCGCATTTGCCTGCAGTCGATGAGGGCAATTTACCGCTCATGAAGATGGGAGTCCCAACTTTATGATCGGTATTTTTTTTACAAGGTAGCTCGAAGTTTATTCTCTCTCAATCTTATTGAAGTTTATTACCAGAGTTTGATGTTCATTACCATTTGGCATGTTGTTATGTGATAGACCCCCTGAGGGTTGTGACCCTTTTGGCATAAACGTATGACTTTTTTATTATTAAATGTAATGTATTTTAATTTTTATTGAGCCAATAAACGCAGTTTTCTTTCTTTCTTTCTGGCTTTCTGTACAATGAGAGGTCAGCTTCTACTGAAAATATAGAATAGAATAGATCTTTATTTCATGTAAACCAGATACAGGAACTTATGAAATGTCGAGACTCTAGGTGCATGGTTCCAAATAGTAGATCGAAGAGAATAACCGGCAAGAAACTCCATGGAAACTCTTTTAAAATAATAGATTACAATCTTGATCAGTACAATGTTGTGGTCAGAGCTGCGAGAATAATGTAATTTAATGTGAATAAAAATAAGACTAGGATAATAATGATTTGCGTCTGAATAAGATTGGCATGGCAGTTACAAGCTGACCAGGGGGCTTTTTCTTTTTTTAAACATTGCCCCTCTCTAGTATTTCTGCTGTATCGAGGGTACAGTTTACAAACATACATGTCACATGCACACACAACCAGACCCGAAACAACTATTTGTAGGTCATACAAATATTTGTTCCGTGCGGGGATCGAACCCGCGGCACGTAGCGCAGAAAGCTAATTGCTTAGCCACTGCGCCAACCGTGTCGTCAAACTACGAGCTCTTATAGCAGGGCTGAAATTAAACTGCCCAGAAATTTCCAGAATAAGCTGACCTTTCATTGTACGAAAAGCCTATACAGTGCAGTACAGTCAGCTCATACTGGAAACGTCTGGGCAGTTCAATTTCAGCTCTGTTCCAACAGACGGCACCCGTTCACGAGCATGTATAGCTTGTCATATTGTTGCCGTCGTACGACAAAGGTGCTAAAATTGAAATTGAAATTGAAATTGATTTATTTGGAACAAATACACATTTTAACATAAACAAACATGAAACGAGGACAGCTACAATAGTATAAAACTCGAATTACGAAGAACAGCAATATTCAAACTCATAGTTAATGTAAACTTCAAATCAAACACGTGGTCCTGTCGTTAGGGACCATCCATAAAGTACGTCACACCTTAAGGGGGGGAGGGGTCGACGAAGTGTGACATTATGTGACAGGGGGTGGGAGTCCTAAGTTTCGTGACGTCACATTTCAAAATCATATTAAAAATAATTTCAATGGAAATAAAACTAATTTCGGAACTGCTGCTTTAATTCAATAATTTCTAGATGTAAAATATGTGACGTCACACTAGGGAGGGGTCTCACAAATGTGATCAACTGTGACAAGGACGGGGGAGGGGTCAAAAAATCTCGAAATTAGTGTGACGTACTTTATGGATGACCCCTTATTGTCAGGCCATACTTACATGTTTATAAACATACATTCCCGCATGTGTAAGTTAAGTGTACATAGTATGTAGGATACTTAGGTCCATCCTTTGCACGCAGCAAACTTCGTTTAGATACCTAACCAATTGAACCACATATTATTGTAAACTTGATTTATGAAAAGAGTATATCCATGGAGATTCTTGCAGGTATCTTCTCGGACCAACCCACTTGGAACCGTGCGCCTAGAATCACAACGTTTTTAAGTGCATGCAAAGGCCCAGTTGAAATAAAAATCATTGACTTTGACTTTGAATGTTTTCTTTATGCATACAGTCAGTGTCGCCAAAAGTTTGTTATGAAGCGCGCTGAATTTGCCTTAAAAGGGCGCTAGAATCATGTGGTTTTGGAAAAAAGCGCTAGATCAAAAATAAAACTAAAGTATAAATGAAATAACTTTTAATTTTAACAAATTGAAGACAAAAACTCCATGAAATTTTATTAGTGCAATGTTGTGTTATGTTATGACTTATGAGCTATGAGAATAATGTAATTTAATGCAATGACATTTTACCAAAATGTCTTTGATTTTACCGGGTTAATTTTACCGGTTTTCACCCTAGGACAGACGACACCCGTTCATATACAACACAATAAACTTTATTGTACACCAGAAATACAAAAAGATACAATACTTATATTAGTTTCTTTTTATTATGTGTTTTTATTTTTATTACCCGGTTTATGCCGGTGGCCTACTACTCTTTTATATTTTTAAATGTGTTTTATTTTCATTTATATTATAAATCTATTTAAAAATATCTAAAAACAAAAAACACAAAAGTATAAACGTAACGTACGTAAGTAAAGTATATGTAAAAACTTGAATAAAGGGAAATAATAATAATATTTTTTTATTGGCCAAGAGATATGTAGGTACAAAATTTAGTTTAAACAATAGTAGGTATTCCATTAACTAGGTTTCAAAACATTTAGTACCCTCTTGTGATAAATAAACTTGTCATATTTAGGAGCATGTGATGATGTTCAATTACCATATTACGCGCTAACTAAGGTAATGTATCTTGCTATTAGGCCATGTTCACATACTATCAGCGACTCGATAGCAGTGGGCCGAGCACGAATGTTTTGACGTATAGTAACGTAAACGTAACCAAATTTAGAACCAAAAATACACGTTTAATCCCATTATATTTGTTTGGAAAAACATGCAATATTTTTACATTTTCATGAGACAAGTGCGTTTGTTGCATAAAATTGAACAAAAATGCGATAGATTCATCGTATTTTATAATCAAAATTTGCTTGTTAATATACGTCAAAACATTCGTGCTTGGTCCACAGGTCGCCTTAATATGGTAACGTCGTGTAGGTATAATGGAAAAGAGCATAGCCGCTAGCTCAGCTAGTTAATACCAGGGACGGATACCGATATTTTAGAAATATCGATATTCGGCTGTAAAATACCGATATTTTACAAATATATCGGTATATTCAAGTATCGGTAAAATATCGATACAAAATATCGCTTTTTTAAGTACCGGTATTAAGTTATCGATATTTATATCGATACTCAATACCGATTTTAATATCGGTATTTTTATATCGGTATAAATAAATATCGGTAATCCGGTCCCTGGTTAATACCTACTAACTATGTTCATCTAAATACTTTGTTTACAAGCATATTATTACCCAATGAAGCGCTAAGTGATCAACTAGCGCGTTTCACTGAGAGCGATACGTGTTTATGTCGTGTTCACACTATATTAGCGACTTGCTAATTTTACTCACCTACTTGCTAAAAATACTTTGGGGCTTGTGACAATTTTAGATTTTCTACTTAGTATAAATTACCAATGTTTTTTTAAACTTGTCTATTTAGAATAGAATAGAATAGAAAAACTTTATTTCGAGAACAAGGCTCTAATGGATAATAACAATTTTCTTATACATAAGTGTTAGTAAAAATAATTATCTAAAACACATTGTTTTTATACATGTAACTGACAGCAGTGAACTATGTATGGACAATCCACTCTGTCAGCTATCATGTTCAGGACCCTGTTGGGGCTGGCCCTAACTCGACCCACAAGTGTATTTGATGATATCAAATTATTTTTGAACAGAACTTGACGACGACTTGGCGTTGTTGTGAGTAGTCTCGCAGTCTTTCATAACCTAATCAATGGACGTTTATATCCAGAGACGATATTTTTTTATCAATTAACCTTAGCCTATCGCGTACCCACAACTGGGGGCTTACTACGACCACTTATAGCAGGCCAGAAATTGAACTGCCGAGACATTTCCAGTATAGGCTGACCTTCCACTGTACGAATAGCCTATACAGTGCGAGGTCAGCTCATACTGGAAATTTTCGTAGTTCCTTGGAGCGTAATTCTATGTATCGAAGATGATTAACAATTAAAACCGAAACCCAAGGATTCTCGATTTGACTGGCATCAAAGATTGACCCCGGGAATTTGGCTTATCCTCGTAATACATTATGCGCGATAGCATCTTAAGACGAGGTTATTATAGTACTTTTAGATTTTTATGAACCTCTGTAAATCGAAATAATATCAATATTGCTCAAAAACAAAATCATTTTATCCAAATTGAACATACGGTCAAGTACCTACTGTGTGAAGTCAGTAACAAGAATCTCAATAAAAAATAATCATAAAGATGTCACTAAATCACTAAGTACTTAAATTGTGTAGGCACATTGCTAAAGTTGTTATATCAAAAGATAGGCTTTATTATTATTTAGGTCATGTTGAGAATAGATTTTTATATAGTTCATTAGTTTTTTTTGCTATTAAATAATAATTTAACCTAACCGTCAAAAACCTCCGGGACTCCAACTAGATAAAGAGCTGTAACTCTTGAACGGCTGAGCAGATTTTCAAAAAACATAGCTAAGATGATACCTGGTTAAACTAGCTTTCAATTTTAAAAAACTGCATGGTTATCGGTCCCGTTTTGGAGCTACGATTCCACAGACAGATACAGGGGTTAAAAAATGATAAAATCGAGCAGTTGAATTTGAAGCGCTCGCGCCCTTCACGACGCAACTTAAAAGACACCCTATTCGCTTCGAACAAAGTATATCATTATTTGTGTTCACTGCAATTGACCGCAAAATAAGCCATAAGCCAGGCGTGCCGAAAATCATGTGATACTGAATCATGTTTTTAGAAATCGCATACCAAAATATCAGTGATCATGATGACGTTGTTCATTTTAGAATAGAATAGAATAGAATAGATCTTGCTTTCATGTAAACCAAATACAGGCACTTATGAAATGTCGAGACTCTAGGTGCACGGTTCCAAATAGTAGATCCTATGGAGAAGAACCGGCAAGAAACTCCATGGTAACTCTTTTCAAATAAATAATATAGATTAAAAATATGTATCAGTACAATGTTGTGGTAAGAACTGCGAGAATAATGCAATTCAATGCGAATACAAATAAGACTGGGATAATAATGAATTTCCTCTGAATAAGTTGCGCATTCATTTTGTCATTGTCAATAAATTGCGCATTAATTTGTAATAAACAATAATATAAACAGGAAAGTTTTTATTAAATCACAGCATTGCACAATGCACATGTCCTTATGAATCTGGGGCGCCAACCGTTTGTACTTTGTAATACAGATATCAAGTTTAATGTAATAAATGTATGTATGTACTTATATTACTTAGGGGTCATCCATAAAGTACGTCACACTAAATTCCTGATTTTTTGACCCCTCCCCCGTCCTTGTCACAGTTGACCACATTTGTGAGACCCTCTCCCAGGATAATGTGACGTCACATATTTTACATCTATAAATTATTAAATTAAAACGAAACTTAGGACCCCTCCCACCCCTTGTCACATAATGTCACACTTCGTCGACCCCCTCCCCCCTTAACGTGTGACGTACTTTATGGATGGTCCCTTAAGCCGTAGATCATATTTTTCAAGGAAAAAGCAACCGAGTGACGGTAAAGTCTATTTTTAACTCCCGAGTCCCGACATAAAAGAGGGGTGTTATAATACTGTAGTGTGTATCTGTGTATGTCTGTAGCATCGTACGTAGCTCCAAAACAGATGGACCGATTTCAATGCAGTTTTTTTTTATTGAAAGCTAGTTTAATCGGGAATCATCTTGTGCCTGTTTAGGCCCCCTGTAGGGTTGTTGTATCTGAAGTCTGAACCCTATTTTCAAATTTCGTAACTAACACCGTCTGAACACGCTTTTAATGTTAACATGCAAGGATATCATTCAAAATGAACGCCGAACACGCAATAATTATTCAGAGGGCTATCGTTACTCGTTTTCATCAGAATTGGCTCAGTGCTACACGGTCAGTGCCATGCGCGAAGATGGATAATCGAGTTGAGAAGGCAGGTATGTCACTCAGTGTTACCAACTCTCAAAAATATTTATCCCCAAAACTAAAGTTAAAAACCCCTAAAATCCCCCAAAAAAAAAAACTAAAAATAATAAATAAAATAATAATAATATAAAATAATTGAAACATTTTCAAAACGTTTACAGCCAGCTGCGTCACAATTATAAACATTACAGTAAAAGTCAAGAGTAAAAAAATCCCTAAAAATACCCCTAAAAAAATCAAACCCCTAAAATAATTCCATCACACTTATTTACCCCCTAAATTTGGGGGGAAAACCCCTAAGTTGGGAACCCTGATGTCACTTACTCCTTTTCTCTTGTTGAATTTCTGTCTGTACAAAGTATATTTAACCTACAAAAAGGAGGAGGTTCTCAATTCGACTGTATGTTTTTTTTTATATGTTAGGCCATTCCTCCGCCAATTGATTATAAAAATTCTTTTTTTCATTGAAAAGGTGTTCTCTCGAGGTCCATTAAAATTTGGGAAAGATCTGATGAAGACCTTCGGAAATACATAGACAATGGAACTCTTGAATGAATAACAGCATATCACTCGCGATTGCTGTAATCGTATGTTTAAGTATTGTTTATGCCACTCAAAATAGATAAATAAAATAAACAATAAAAAGTAAAACCCGACTTTAAAAAATGAAAAAGATTAAACAAAAAATTCTTAAAAAACTTAACAGCTTCTGAAGTTGGGGCCTTTAATTCTTCAATACACCTTGGTATTGGCATCGACTTAAGAAGCTGTTAGTGTTAAGATTTTTAGGAAAATTATTTTTTACTTTTTAGTTTTCTAAAGTCGTTTTTTTATATGTATTTTCTGCAGCAGAATCGTGTTATTGCAGTCGTTTTTCACTTTTTGTAATAGCCAACGAACACGAAAACGCACGATTCTGCTGTAAAAATTTCCTAGTTAGTGTGAACAGCCCCTAGATATCTAGTGAACGTTACTTATCCTCATATCTCAATAGTTGGAACTCATTGTCCGAGATCGTTGACATTCAGTGAGTCATCCGATGCTAAAGGGCTATTAAACCCGTTTACGGAATAATAAGGGACTGGGCATTAGCGTTCGTTCACACATGATACTTTTAGCAGCAGTATCGTATTCGTTGGCTGCCTTTTACTTACAAAAACTGAATAACGAACGCGACAACGCACGATTCTGCTGCTAAAAGTATCAAGTGTGGATGGGCCCTTACTCCCTCTCTTTGTATAATTATCTTCTTCTTCTTTTTTTAAAAACGTTGCCCCTAAGGCCCCCCTGCCTAATTTGAATTGTTTGTACAAAAAATGGAAAAAGTGACAGATAGATAATTATGATGAATAAATATTTCTTTTAATTTTATGCAAACATTTTTTTTTCTTTCGTGAGAAATCTTTACCCTTCGTAAGGTAAACGATTTTTTATACGGGGGCCAAGGCACGCTACGCCACTGCTTTCAAGTGACGATAATATCCAACCGCCATGGCGCCATTGTGTACATTGAGTAGCTCAGATCGGTGGCACAATAACTGGTAATATAGCCCGTTCACGGAAAATACCCCATACAATCATGATTGCCAATCCGGTTGTGCAAGTCATAGAGCAGTGGATAAATGGAATGACAATGTTGTCCGGCTTAGCAGATAAAGCTCTGAGCAAAATGCGGGAGTTCATACCCAAACAGACGGCGATAACGTGATTAGAGGGTTCTATTATTTGATTACACAACTATTCTTTTTGTTAATCGTTGACACTAATGAAATTTGGGGTGGGCAAGTAAAGAGCCGAGTGACGAATCCTGACTCCTGAGGCAGTATTCCTGGACCTAGACACGGCGCGTATTGTTAGGATGTTCTTCCCTGTGCACTGTGTGGCCTTGACCACCGGTAGCTTGGACACTACTTTTTATATTTTCATAAAATTTATATTGTAAAAATATTTAAAAATCTATTAAAGTATGTGTAAAGATGAATAAAATTAATAATAATAATAAGAAGGAAATGTAAAATTCACTGTATTGTCATGTCGATGTGTGTGAAATCGTGGTAGGTACTCTAGGTACTTGTTGTAAAATAAATAAACATGTCAAAAAGAAACATAATGTACTTGTGATCGTGTTGAATGTGATTCTCAACTAACTTGAGGGTAAACCGGTGGGTGTGAGCGCAATGCGTAATGAGTACCCACATTTTGTTTAATCGACTGTCGACGAATCAATGGTGTACAGAAAAACCTAATGTGGTTTATGTTTACACCTTAAGGAGTTGTCTTAAAATGTATATTATTGTCCAAGTATTAATAAATAAATAAATGTTTATTCCCTCGCGCATTTCAAAAAGATGAGTAGGATTTAACGGACAAATTCGGTATGAGCACTTCATTGCCTATTTACTCCGTGTTTTACATACTTATCCGTGACGGCTGTAATCCGAACCCCTTCATGGATTATTAAGTTATTAGTTGCAAACGCCGCAGCTGCCGAGTTCTGGGGTCCATTCTCTGGTACGGCAAAGTGTAATCAAGATTTTCTAGAAAATTGTCGGTAACTATCCGCGGTTTCTAATATACTTTTTAGGCAAACACACATACGGCCCGCCTGTGATGGTAACGTTACCAACCCTACTACTACCACTACCTGCCCACCTACACTAACTACTGATTTTATTGTATTTTATATTATCTGTTTTTAGCATGTATGTGCCAATAAACTATATTTCTTTACTAAGGCCCAAGTTCACCGACAACTTATCAGACGATAAGTGCAAAATCAGCCGTTTAAACATGAATTTTTGTATGAAAGAAAGAAAGAAAGAAAATGTTTTTATTTTCTCGCCCAGTATGACGCACAACACTTAAATAAACTTACACCAACATCACATAATACTAAAAATTGTCATTGTTCTGCTTAGGTAGGTCTTGTATGAGTAGGTAATCGACCGATTTCATTTTAAACATCTGTTATTTTATTGGTGAAAATGACCCTAAGATGACGCTTGTCGAATGTCGACGCTTTCTCAAGCAGCACTGGCGACCTTGCTTACCATTAGGAACAGCACCGCAAAATAGCAGCAGTATTATTTACCGTGGTAGCTATGTGGCTATGAGCCAGTCGTGGCAATCAATCTGTGTTTTTACTGATATTCGGATGATTCAGCGGGTCTACCGCGTAACTTGGCGTTTTAACGACACGGTTGGCGCAGTGGCTAAGTGATTAGGTTCCTGCGCCACGTGCCGCGGGTTTGATCCCTGTACGGAACAATTATTTGTATGATCTACAGATAGTTGTTTCGGGTCTGGGTGTGTGTGCATGTGACATGTTTGTTTGTAAACTGTACCCTCGATACAGGAGAAAGAGAAATACAGGAGAGGGGCAGTTTTAGAAAAAAAAAAAATCTTATTGAACGTCGACTGTGTTAATAAACTTCAATACGATCTTGACACGCTAAACATTAAACTACCTTATAAAACAATTACCGATTTAAAGATGAGAGTACTAATTTCATAATCGATAAAAAAGTAAGGTAGCTCTAGCTCGAAGTTTAGTCTCTCACGATCGCATTGAAGTTTATTACCAGAAGCCCAATTCTCGTAATTAATTTATAATATGATATGACTGAAAGTTGACCGAACTGAGATTATATTATGAATTGACAAAAAGTCATGTATTCTACTCCTCTTAAAGTTCAGTCCGATTCCAGTATGATTTGGATTCAATCTTCTTTCAAACTCATTTCAATCTCATTTTTGACGTTTGTGTATAGACGAGAGTGTCAATTTTATTATCTGTGTCAGTTCAAAATGTTAGCAGAATACCGATTTGCCTTTTATTCAACTTTCGATCTTATTACAATATAATGTCACGTTTGACGTTGTTTGTTTGGGTAGGATACGGGGTAGGAGAATACCATTTGTGACATTTATGACATTGGTAGTAGATCGGAATGAGATCCGAACTATATTTTGAACATTCATAATTACGAGAATTGGGCCTCAGAGTCGATGTTCATTACCATTTTAATTACGCGGTAGGCGGTTGCCTGGAGCCAATCCCAACGTGATTAGCAGAAGGTGAGGCAGGTGTTGAAGTAAACACAAGTCACTGTACTCAGTTAACATACATACAAACATACAAAGTAGATTCAATGTTATTTTTAATATCCAAGTGCATTGACCTAGATAACCGCAAAACACGTGTTTATATCACTACATACTATAAAACAAAGTCGCTTCCCGCTGTCTGTCCCTATGTATGCTTAGATCTTTAAAACTACGCAACGGATTTTGATGCGGTTTTTTTTAATAGATTAAGTGATTCAAGAGGAACGTTTATATGTATAATACTTTCATATTTAATGTAAGGATAATAGAGAAATTGCACCCGGGCGTAGCTGGGGACGGGTCGCTAGTATTTTATATAAACCTGTTATAGACAAGACTTTTTTTGACGGCTACTTGCATTGACCTTTTTATTGGCGGGTTGACTTTTTAACCGACTTCAAATAAAGGAGGTTATGCATACGAGGTGTTTTTTTTGTGTTTACGCTGATTTTTCTGAGATTTCTGTGCCGATTTACGCGATTTCAGGTTCGCGTGTTGGTCCTATTATTAACTTTGGTTGAGTAGTTTTTAAGACTAGCGATCGCGCAGTGGTCGAAATTCGACCGTAATTTGAGTTTTCTGCACTTCTTCTCCATATAAACTTTAACTATTCCAAATCTCACACTCCTCGATGCGCGCAATTTGCATAAAAAGGGGTACAAAGTTTTCTCTTCACGTATTTATATAATTATTATAGATAATAACTACCTATAGATAATACAGATACACACACACAGACACGTACAGATTTCATAAGTGCCTGTATCTGGTTTACATGAAATAAAGATCTATTCTATTCTATTCTACAGGGTGGGAGCAGTAAGGGTTGTAAATCTTAACCGTTGACAGGAAAACAGTCTTAGGAGAACTACCATAATTTTATATTTCGACCTGTATTCACAGATGTTAATTTCAAATAAGGTACAGTCATATAGAAATAGCACTATTTACAAAAAAAATATTGCAGGAATTATTCCTTTTTCTACAGAATAACAAAAAGGTCTGGGCCTGCAAGTTTCTTTTTTTAAACTAATCTACGTATTTATGATGCAATGAAACTCTTTAAAAAATTAAACGTTTGTCTTCAATGTCTTCATACAAATCTTTGTAAAAGATGTATAATTTGAGAGAGCTAAGGTACATTGCCTCGTTCAAGTTGTTTGACCCACTGTGCAGTCACTGAGTCACTAACAAAACAGCTGTTGTTATTGGACACACCGGCGGAAAATACCGCGATACGATTTACAGTTCCCAGTAACACGGTGGTTGGAAGTAAGCTGCGATCTAGGCGTGGGCAAAGTGATTGGAACTTTTGCATCTGACTCACTGAAATGATCCGAAACACTGATATGTTTCATTTGTACCATTTGGCTCACCGACTCAAAGGATTTCAAATGGCGTGTGCTCTTTACGCAACCGACTCACTGATACGGATAATTGAAGAAAAAGCTTGATATATCTGCCTTACTGGTCATTTTTACGTGCATGCATAACGACAACGAAAAACTGTGAGAGTGTGAGTGATACACATCTTATTTAGTATCTCTTTCTGCCTTGTATAGATTGTAATTATGTCACCCGCTCACTCGTGACCCGCGAGTCAGTGGTAAAGTAACTCAGTATCTCAATTCCTCTCTCGCTCACTGCTCAGTCGCCTCGCAAGCTACGCGTCGCGCGGAAATATTCAGATCCAAATGATGCGTTTGAAACGTTGTTACTGAACCAATCTTGTGTATCACTTCTAAAGTTCTAAGATCCGGATCAGTGAGTCGGTTCCGTAAAGAGTTACAACTGCGAGCAGAGCTGTGACTATGCATAATATGTCGCAGGGATATTGTCAAACCAGTGAAATTATAATTCCACGAAACTTTGTCAACCGCCTCCATTTCTCACAATTTCACGGGCTCATTTCAGTGACATTATAATTCTACTTGACCCACGCAGTGATATTGCAAGGCAGTACTATTCGGACAATGTCACTGTACGTGCAAGGCCGTTAAATTGTGAGACGGACCATTGAAAATGGACCAATCTATAATACCATTTGGAACCGCGCACCTAGAGTCTCAACATTTCATAAGTGCCTGTATCTGGTTTACATAAAAATAAAGAAATATTCTAGATTGAGCGTACGTTGACACGAAATTAGTCATACAAAACAGCTGTTTCTAAAAATGTGGGCGTGTCTCGGTGTATTTATTCTGTTTTGTCTCATTTCCGTGTGACACTAGTTTTGTTATTGCTTAGACAGTAACATTGAACTACAACATGTATTCAGAAATGCGTGGCCATATTTAAGGGTGTGGATCAGACCATCAAACTGAACAACTTTCTCTATGGGACCAACATCGTAATCGCGAAAAAATTACCAGCTGTCCCATAGAAAACTTTAATACGTACGCGATCAAAACGTATGGGACAGCTGATTATTTTGCAGTCGGAGTATCGATTCACTAATAAAGAACGAATAAATAAGTTCTTTATCAGTGCTCGATGAGTCGGAGGCATATTTTACGGCGTTCGTTACATCCTAGAAGCCTATGACTGCATGTTATAATTTTTGGTAAAGGATACTTATTTGTTTTTCTTTTAATCTTGTTCCTATCTTTTCAAAATCCCCAATTTCCAGATATTAATGGAAAAGAGTATCCAAGGGAGTTTCTTGCCGAAACCTTCTCCAGGACCAACCCACTTGGAACCGTGCACCTAGAATCACGTTTGAAAGTGCTTGCAAAGGACAAGTTGGATAAAAACCTTTGATTTTGACTTTGAATTCGTTTCGTTAGTTTCACGGTCGACTCAATATCAAAAATAAAACTATTTACTACATAAGCAAATCTGTTTACCTCTCAAAGAGCTTAGCTTTAATGTAAACGTAATACAATGACTGGTATAATCCAGTCAATTATAAAGAGTCTAAAAATAAAAGTCATTTCACATTCTAAAACATACGGGAGTATAATGTGTCGTACTGACTACTGAACGTCAAGATTCGTTTTTTAACCGACTTCAAAAAATGGAGGATGTTCTCAATTCGACTGTATGTTTTTATGTTTTTTACGCAATTACTCCACCAATTGCAGACGGATTTTGAAAATTATTTTTTATTTGAAAGGATATACTCTCGAGGTGGTCCCATTTAAATTTCTTGAAGATCTGATGAAGACCTTCGGAGATAGACAACGGAACTCTTGAATGAATAACAGCATATCTCTCGCAATTGCTGTAATTGTTCATGCCACTCAAAATAGAAAAATAAAATAAACTAAAAAAAAGTAAAAGCCAACTTCAAAAATCAAAAAAGTATAAAATAATTTTCTGAAAAAACTTAACAGCTTCTGAAGTCGGGGCCTTTAATTCTTCAATGCACCTAGCTTGGCAGTAGCATATAACCTCTTGAGCCGGGAATTTTTTGACAGACTGCCTTCGCTGACTCGGACGATTTTCCAAAATGAAAATGGCGGTGGGCTTATATAAACATTGAATAAATAAATAATAAAATATAAAAAAACATTTTTTTTTGTGAAATTGGAATCCTTATTAGATTTTCTATTGGAATCTAATTAGTTTATTTTATAAACTGAATTGAATTAATTATAATAATAATGGAACTGTAACTATGTCAAATATCACACTCGTCCGTGCACGCAATATGCTTAAAATGGGGTACAAAGTTTTCTCTTCACGTATTTAATATATAGATAATATTATAAACTTGACATGGGCCATAAAAATGCTATAAGACGGAATTATTAGCGTATGTCACACGCCATTAATTCTCTTCACGTCTTACTGTCGTTAACGGCTCGTAAATAATTATAATATACTGGAATTATATTCGTTCTGTGTGTTAATACATCATCTGAGATGTGGTAATATGACTAGTACTTAGAAGCATACAAAACTATTTAAAGTCCGATTTAGTTGCTATTAGGACTGTCAGATGCGAAGATCGATATGAAGTTGTCTACAGAATGCGAAAATTTTCGTAGAGTCAACATAAAAATTTCCTCAACTTGTTATCATTCAATCATTCAAAACCATTCATTAGTGAAATTACTTTTGTTTTAGGTTAATTTTCCAATCACTTTTATTTAAATTTTATGTGTTATGTACAAGATGGATACAGATTAAATAAATAAATGAAATATTTTTACAATTAAACAAACAACAACATGAATGTAATATTAAATTAAAGATTAAAGATAACATTGTAGATTGTATGATATATATAAACAATTTTACAACTAAAACGTACATAATCTGGCAGTTTTTCTACACCACTTAATTTAAATTAGGTAACTCATTCATTCATTAGTTTCCATTCACATCTATTTATGCTAACCGTACAGCCGATTTTTGACGTTATTACGAATGAAGTTCGCAAAGTTGCGATCCTAATACCAAAAAAATCGGATTAATATCCTGAGTGGTTTAGAGAATTCAATAATAATAAAATAAAAAAACGAATCAACTTTAAAGCCAGGCTTCCACTGCGAAAGGGTAATTAGGGATTAAAATAAATGCTTCCAATTAAATGACGCAATAGTGTCAAGATCAAGATTGAATGAAATAGGAAAGTTAACCGTCAACCTTGCTGTGAAGATGCGAAGGTTAGGTATTATGTCAGTCATGACTATAAAATAATATCGACACTGGAAAAGCAAAATGACTAAACCGCCAATATGTAAACCTTACAGGGGCCACTGCCAAGCTAGGTGCATTGACGAATTAAAGGCCCCGACTTCAGAAGCTAATGAGTTTTTTAAGAAAATTAATTTATACTTTTTAGTTTTTTGAAGTCGGTTTTTAGTTTTTTTTAAGTTTATTTTATTTTTCTATTTTTAGTGGCATAAACAATACATAAACATGAGATTCCAGCAATCGCGAGTGATGTGTTGTTATTCATTCAAGAGTTCCATTGTATATCTCTGAACTGAAGGTCTTTATCAGATCTTCACCAAATATAAGTGGGACCACCTCGGAAGTATACTCTTTCGAACCAAAAAGGATTGTTTTAAATTGGTTCACAATTGGCGATAATAGTAATAATAATAATATTTTTTTTATTTCACAAAGAACTTAAACTTAAATAACAAATTTGGAACACAAAATTGTAGATAACAAGTCATTTGTTACAGTGCAAGGTATAGAAAGTTGGAACCCTGTCTCCTAAACTAGGATTAATATCCTGTATCTTAGGAGGCAGGGATAGTGATGAACATACACAAAAAAAAATACATACAGAGATACAGACGAACATAGAACCTCTTCCTTTATTGAAGTCTGTTAAAAATGCTGCAAATGCTGAGTTGGCAACCCATTCGGTACTGTCACGACGACATCACACTGTTTTTCGTTTGAAGTTAATTTTTGTTTTTTACTTTTTTAGCTTTTTTTTTCTGTTGTCTGATGTCTAGTCCGAATAAATGTATTTTGTTTCTTTAAAACCCTATTTTAAAAAATACCGATACCTTGAAGGGTTAAGGGATGGAGACTAGAAAGGTTGTCCCTTATAGATTATAAAGCACACAGCTACATAAAATAAAGCACAGTACTCCATTTTAGAATACCTACGGTTGGAAACTCTAGTAGGGTTGCCAACCGTACTCTAAAATAGAGTATTGCACTCTATATCATGTAGGCGTACTCTATAACACTAATAGAGTATGCTAAAATACTCTTTTTTACACAATGTTTACTATACTACTACAATTCTATTAAAAACCATGAAAAATTGTTATGTGTTGCAAAAAGTACAAAAATATACCTTTTTAAAAATATAAAATAAATGATACTCTTTTTTGGAAGTCCATACTCTTTATTTACCTCCTTTGAAATCAGATATAGGTACTCTATTTCTTCTAATATAAGTTGGCAACCCTAATCCCTAGTCATTCTTACAGAGCAAGCTTACTCAACTTTCTCCCCGTATATTTCGTCTCCAGTTCCAAAATTGGCGCCCCGCCAATCTGTGGGTGAAAACATGTAAATGTTATTTTTAACATGCACAACTAATGGAAAGTAATCAATGACATCAAGTAAACAATAACAATGCCCTCAACAAGGAATCTATGAAAATGGGTAGATATATGGGTCTCGACAGTGGCGGATTTACACATTACCTGCCAGAAGGCTATTCAAATTTTGCCGCCCCTACCGGCCTCTACAATTCGATACCCTAGTTCACAATCATAATAATTTCAATTTTTTATCAATGCAATTGGTAGATAACTTTATGATTTGTGCACCATCGTCCTAATTACACCACCTTTTTGCCGTAATTAGTATTATTGTGAACTGGGGATCGATGTGTCAGTTCCTAGATTATTTTTACAACCCAACAATTTAGCTAAGACACGGTTTTTAGGTGTATTTTTGAGCAAATAAAAGCTCAATCAAGTACTACTAATAAGGTGGGGTAAGGTATTCCTAAATATTGGCCCCAAATTTGCCGCCCCAGGCTCCAGCCTACTCAGCCTGCTGGTAAATCCACCACTGGGTCTCGAAATATTGAAGACGGCCTGTCCCGGCTTCGCACGGGTAGACATTTATTTATACTAGTGGTTCTCAAGTGGTCGAAATTCGACCGTTATTTTAGCTTTCTGCACTCTTTTTTCCCTTCGAGCTTTTACTATGCCAAATCTCACAGTCCTCTGTGCGCGCAATATGCTTAAAAAGGGGTACAAAGTTTTCTCGTCACGTATTAATATTTTAATATATAGATTAAACAATAATAATAATTTCTAATTCAGGGCAATAGGTTAATGTTTGGTATAGATAGCCAAAAAACACGGATTGTTTGATTTTTATTGAACAGGCTTTTGGAAGGCCATAGACCAATAACATTCATTAACTGCTTAGCCTTACTATTTGTTGGCTTGCAGTCTCACCCCGATAACCCGATTAGGTTAGGATTATCAGATCCAAAAAAAGATTTGATTTGATTATTTTTTATGATAAATATGCGCTATGCGGATACTTCATGGGCAGTGAAATAGTTATTTTTGTTTACCATAACCTAGCCGTCAAAAATCGCCGACTCCAACTAGAAAAACAGTTGTAACTTTCGAAAGGCTAAACAGATTTTCAAGAAAAATAGCTATGATGATACCCGATTAAACTAGCTTTCAATGAAAGAAACTGCATTGAAACCGGTCCATCCGTTTTGGAGTTACGATGCCACAGACATACACAGGTGCACTACAAACTTAACACCCCCTTTTTTGTCGGGGATTAAAAACAATAATTATCGTCTTTGATGAATTACTTTCAAAATTACAAAAAGTTCTTTTTATGCTAACTGTACTTCGTCTAAAATCATACGATGTTTATTGTCACCCTATCTCATAAATCCCTTTCTTTGTCCACAGTGAAGTTACCAGAAGACTCAAATGCAGTCGGAGGCGGTCGGTTCACCATCGGCCCGGCGCCGGAACGCGACTGGGAGATGGCGCCGCCCGACGGCAAGTGGGGCTGGTGCGTTCTCGTAGGTAATCTGCCACGAGTGGCCCCTGTATTAAAGCCTAGTGAGCCTTTGTTACCGGAAACCTTTACCTACCACTATAATGGACATTGGGTCAAAAGAGTTCCAAAACGTAAAAAGAGTTCCAAAACAAAAAATGAATTCCAAAACGAAAAAAGAGTTCCAGAACGAAAAAAGGGTTCCAAAACGAAAAATATGCCGTGCTGTATTGTGAAAAAGTGAATAGGTTGATAAATTGTCGCAAGTAAAATTAAGCTGTTTACTAATGACGATACGGTTTGAATTAGGATGTTATAGATTGTTCTATTTCTTTAAATGTACCTGCGCTTAAATAGGTTGACTCGGGACACATTTTTCGTGAATTTTGTTCTAGACCCGCCGTCCATTGTAGTAGTAGGTCAATGCCGGAAACTGTTCCGAGACATAAAGGCAGTCGGTGGTGGTACAAGATTGGTCCTCTGGGAGATGGTGCCACCCAACGGCAAGTGGGGCTGGCGCGTTCTCGTAGGTAATATACAAGGCCTAATAAGCTTTTGTTACCGGAAACTATTCCGAGACACAAAGGCAGTCGGTGGTACAAGATTGGCCATCTGGGAGATGGTGACATTAATTATTAGGTATTAAGGGAACATTAATTATTTTTAAGACGTATCCTTCCAGCTTGTTATGATCACTTGCCGAATAAGCAGTGTGTGTCTGAAGGCGGCCTTCCACTGGCAGCGGAGTGGGTTCCGTACGGTAAACTGCATAGAAGCGCTTCCACCAACAAAGAGTCTAGCGGAGAGGACTGAACGAGTAAAAATAGATAAAAACGAACTCGTTCTTCATTTCTCTTTTGCAGTGGAAGGCAATGTCAAAACTCTTTCTTAACGGAAGTTAAAACCTCTTTTAGCTAGTTGGGCCGCGTTCCACTCGGCTATTAGTACCCTTTCGCAGTGGCAGCCCGGCCTCAAGCGGTTCAATTACATTAAGTACGTGTTTTCAGGTGCGACCTTAGTGAACATCCTAATCCCTGGCACTATCAAGTCTTTCGGAGTACTCCTGGTGGAATTCAATGACGTGTTCCAGTCGAGTGCGTCGGCATCATCAGGGATCGTCGCTTTGTGTTATTTCTTGTACAGCAGTTTAGGTGAGTGTTCTTATGGTTCTGTTAAAGAAAAAGAAACAAAAAGTTTTTATTTTTACGCCCAGTATGACGCACGAAACTTAAGTAAAACCTTACACCAAGACCAAGGACCAAGGAGTTTTCAATTCAATTTTTATAGCCGCCGTACATTGTCTATAGTGGCGCGGCGAGTTCCGGCGCCATTTTGTTTATTTACAATTTACATTATTAATTTGTTAACTACCTATTGCATGAGTATAGATAAAGTAGTGTATGAAACTGCACATAACTAGGTATTAAAACACTCGTGTGATACTATTAAAAATCTAGCATTATTTTGTTAAGAAAACTGTATCGTAAATCGTAATGAAATTTTTCATTTTGTCTAGTAAGAAATTTAAAAAGCTTATAACTTGAATATTTACAAATATTTAATTTATTTTTACATTATTACTGAAGTTTTGCAGATAAAAAATTACTGTCAAACCCTACTGGGTAAGGGGGCGGCAAATTTTTATAGCCTTTTCTTGGACAATGTGTAAATCCACCACTACTCTCCGGTAATGGTAGGCAAGCGTCCAACCGCTGGGCTATCACCGCTTTATCTAGGTACCCATAGAAAATGCTTAATATTTCAGGTCCGCTATCATCAATCCTGTCAGTAAAATGGTCGTATCGGACGGTCACGCTCATCGGCGGCAGTTTTGCCGCGTTCGGCATGATATTCAGCAGCTGCGCGTTTTCTATCACTTATTTGTATTTTAGGTGAGTGTTTTAATCATATTAGAAAGAAAGAAAGAAAGAAAAAGATAGTGTAGTCTAGAATATAACAACCTTTTTGGTGCAGGCGTGAGGTCCACATGATTGTGGTATATCCTACATACATACTTCATATAATATCTAAGTTATTATCTTAATTTTAGTTTCATTTTTAATTTGATTTTATTGTTTTAATTTTTAAAACGCTGTTATTAGCTTCCCTTGTAATAGGGTTCCCAGATCAAAATATCAAAAATCCGGAGAAAATTCCTGATATTCCATGAAATTTCCGGACAATCTTGTTAATTTTTTATTAAAATCGTTACGCATCGTGCAAGTAAATAAACTAACCAAATCGATTGCCAAATCGCTCGAATTTTGACACGCGCGCGGTGAAATGGTAAGGGGTGAGGAATAATTTTGATTTTCTTTGATTTAGAATAAAAATAATTAATAAATAATTTGGTTTTTTCATTTTTTATTTCACTCTTCACTTATTGGTAGAAATTCCGGACGGTTTAAGATTCCCCCCGCATTCCGGACAAAGACCTATATTTCCGGACGTATGGCAACCCTACTTGTAACTAACTATGTAAAAAATCTTGGAAATTAAATTTGACCCACTTCCCGGTTTCCGATTGAACTGAAATTTTGCATACACGTTTAGTTTGGATGACAAAAGCGTTTTCTTTAGTTGTTTTTTTTAAATATTATTTATATTTTTCTTTTGCACGTTGTGCCTTAGTTTTGTTTTGCATCCAAATAAATTATTTTTCTTTCTTTCTTTAAATAAACATTGGAGTTGTTGACACTACGTATTTCTATCTCTACGTGGTATAAAACCTAACCGTCAAAAACCCCCGACTCCAACTAGAAAAACAGCTGTATCTTTTGAACAGCTGAACAGATTTTCATGAAACATAGCTAAGATGGTACCTACCTGATTAAAATAGCTTTCAATTTAAAAATAAAACTGCTTTGTTTTTTCATATTCAATTCAAAATATTTACAATATAAAAAAAATACCTTCCATTGGTCCCAAACTAGGCTAAGCCTGTATCTTGGGGACCTTTGCAAGAAGTTGACAAAACATACATTTAAGATAAATACAAAAAATTGCAATGAAATCGATCCATCCGCTTTGGAGCTACGATGCCACACACATATACACAGATACACACTACATACTTATAACACCCTTATTTTTGTCGGAGTTAAAACTATAAGTCTACGAAATAAATACTATTATTTTTATTTTTTTAGTTTCGGTGCTATGGTGGGCACGGGCGCTGGGCTAGCGTTTCCACCGACCGTGTACATAGTGACGTCGTACTTCGTGCGCCTGCGCGGCCTCGCCAACGGGATCTGCATGTCGGGCAGTGCGTTCGGCAGCATCATACTGCCGCCCGTGCTGAGGTACCTGCTCGAGGAGTACGGATACAAGTGAGTGGCAACCTTTTGAGTCTGAAGAGTCAAAAATTACAATTTACAAAATTCTAAGTTTTTAAAGAGCCACAAAAAAAATTCTTGCCAACTATAAATTTGTACTTGCATACACAAAGATTTTGATAAAAAATCTGGATCTGGTCCGCTAGTCGCCCGGCGGGAAAACTAGTACGTTATTCGCCCGACGGGAAAATTATATTTATATTTAAAAAAATCAAGTATGGATATGGTGGTGGTATATGAATAGAATAATATTTATTTGCGTAAAAACCATGGTACAATAAAAGGTCTTACAGTTAACATGATCGTGGACTACATGTAATGCACACATGTGTATTAATGAAATATATGCAATATATGTACCTATATACATATTTGCGCATGGAACTAAAAATCCGCAGCTTCACATCCAAAGAGCTGCAGGTTGCCGACCCCTGCCCTAAGGGGTCACCTATAAAGTCAAAGACATTTATTTCAACTGGGCCTTTGCAGGAACTTTCAAAACGTCGTGATTTTAGGTGCACGGTAGTACCTACGTCACACTAATTTCGTGATTTTTTGACCCCTCCCCCGTCCTTGTCACAGTTGATCACATTTGGAGACCGTCCCTAGTGAGTAGTGTGACGTCACATATTTTGCACTTTTACATCTAGAAATTATTAAATTAAAACAGCAGTTCCGAAATTTGTTTTATTTCCATTTAAATTATTTTTTATATGATTTTGAAATGTGACGTCACGAAACTTAGGACCCCTCCCACCCCTTGTCACATAATGTCACACTTCGTCAAGCCCCTCCCCCCCTTAACGTGTGACGTACTTTATGGATGGTCCCTAAAGTTGCAAGTTATTATTTAGATTTATATTTATACTAGTGGTCGCCCAGTGGTCGAAATTCAACCACATATTATTATTATTATTCCACTTTATTATTATACTTAAATATCTCTTTCTCCTACTTTTCAGGGGCGCAGTACTAATTCTCGGCGGTATAATGCTGAATGTGTGGGCGGCGGCGCTACTCTTCCAGCCGGTAGAGGAGCATATGGTGAGGAAGTATAAGGAGCCTGAAGAAGATGAGGATGGACCACAGGTTAGTTGTGGCAAAGATATGTTGTTGGTGAACTTGGCAATGATTGTGGTGAACTTGGCAATGATTGTGGTGGAGTTGGCAATGTTTGTGGTAAGTTGGCAATGTTTGCGGTGAAATGGCAATGTTTATGGTGAAATAGCAATGTTTGTGGTTATTTTCACAACTTGCCGAAAGATGAGATTTTGATATTACCAAAAGTTGGATTAATGAAGTTTTTTAATGAACTTGCCAGTACATTAGGGTTGCCATACATTGCCAATTTTTGTGGTGAATTTACCACACTTGCCAATTACAGTTTTGGGAGATCTCACGTTTTTTTTTGTTTTTTTTATTAAATATCTTTATCTTGGGATTTTCTTATCCATATTTTGGAGCAATATGTGATGGTCTTACGGGAGCAAAAGACATTGACTGTCAAACTTTACCCGAGCCGTATTTTTACGTTATTTGTGTTTAATAATTACTACTGATAATATCGCGAATATATTGCATTGAAATTAATCTTACTGTTTCAACCATTTTTACTTTTAATTCATGGCTAAAAATCTGTTTATAATTTAACTTAATAATTTTAAAGCCAATAAAAAATTATAAAAATGTATAGAAATGACATAATTTTAAATGTGCCTTTTCGATAACTAGTGTTATTTCCATAGATTTAGGCGAAAATATTCAAAGTTTATGGTTATTTCCATACATTTTTACTGACAAAGAACACAAATTTTCAAAACTATAAAATAAAACAGTTTTTTTTTAAAGAAATTCTCTAAGATTAGTTTCTAATGCAATAATAGGATCATATTTTGTATCCTACGCTTTATGTCTGTAATCCTATTAATTTTAACCGAACTATCGCGATATTTCTACAAGATGAAAGTGTCTTTTTGAAAATGAAACTTGCTCCAACGAGAGCGCGTCATGGTGGCATCAAAGCATAAAGTAAGCAACTCCATTTTATTATGTGTTTATATGTATATGTGGGTCATAGTTTCCCAATTCAGTGGGCGTAGTGGGCGCTTATTAATAAAAAACTAAAATTTGAATAATTATTTTACTGGTGGGTATTTCTAACATATTTATGGATTTAACAGTTATGGGGCAGAAATAGTAAGCAACTGCTTTAAATTATCTGTGAATATGTGGGTCATAGTTTCCCAATTGAGTAGGCGTAGTGGGGGCTTCTTAATAAAAAAACTAAAATTCGGATTATTTTACTGGTGGGTATTTCTAACATATTTATGGATTTAACAGTTATGGGGCAGAAATAGTAAGACTCCATTTTATTATCTGTTCATGTGAATATGTGGGTCATAGTTTCCCAATTAGGTGGGCGTAGTGGGCGCTTATTAATAAAAAAAACTAAAATTCAGATAATTATTTTACTGGTGGGTATTTTTAACATATTTATGGGTTTAACAGTTATGGGGCGAAAATAGTAAGGAACTCCATTTTATTATCTGTTCATGTGAATATGTGGGTCATAGTTTCCCAATTAGGTGGGCGTAGTGGACGCTTATTAATAAAAAACTAAAATTCGGTTGACTTTTTTATTGGTGGGTAAGATATTTCTAACATATATAAGGATTTAACAGTTTTGGGGTGTTTGTTAAAAGCAGCTCTATTTTATAATGTGGGTCATAACTCATAGTTTCAAATTATAAGATATTGGGTAATTATTTCCCAACCTGGTGGGCGTTATTATTGTAATCACGCCTACCTAATTGAAAAATATATTTCTTAAGGTGAATACACACTAGAACATTTCCATGTAATGTAACCTTCTTACGAATGGTACAATAGAAGCAAAAGCTCAATTTAAAGAAGCATTTCGATGTAATGCAACGTTCTTGCGAATGCGTAATGCTCACGGCGAGTGAGCATTTACCTGTAACAAACCTTTTAGTTTTGCGTTTACTCTTCGTTGAAATGTCAGATCTGCAAGTCGATTGTGCTGCGTTTATCTTGAAAAGTTGTAATTAATAACCTAACCGTCAAAAACCCCCGACTCCAACTAGAAACAGAGCTGTAACTTTTGAACGGCTAAACAGATTTTCATGAAACATAGCTTAGACGATTACCGATTAAACTAGATTTCAATTAAAAAAAACTGCATTGAAATCGGGCGATCTGTTTTGGAGCTACAATGCCACAGACAGAACACACTTCAAACTTATAATACCCCTCTTTTTTGTCGGGGGATAAAAAGCACAAATTAACGAGAGTAAATAATTATCAAACATCTATTAAAAGTAGTTTGTTATAAAGTTAGCTTCATAAACTTTTGGGGTTTGTAGAATAGTGTTTATGTTTAAGAAACTATGGCCTATAATTATGTTGTGTTCGTAGCTATTTAGTTTGTCTGTCCCTGACTCCCTGTGTATGTTAGCTTATTAGATGTTAGAAATAGATCTAACTAACAGTTTAAATATAATTTTGCCTCGCCCATTCATTGCTTGTTGCTATTGATGCATTCAGAATTTTTTACAAGAGAGCTATTTAACATCCAACCTTTCTACAAGATATTTTTTATGTAGTACACATAATTTGTAGAGTGATCCAGTCTCTGTTCCTAAATGCACTCCCACATGCAATCCCACTGTTGGGCACGGTCTCTTCTCAGAATGAGAAGGGTTGATCGAGGGTTATAATTTGTAATAGCGGCACTTCACTTGACAACAGCACATTTGTGTAGTTTACTAATGGTTTATTTTGCATTGGCCATATAACTCGAATATTTGTACAAATCATAAACTTATTATACACTAGTAATAAAAAGTTTATGGTACAAATACACTTAGTGAAGTGCGGCCATGACGCTTTTATTGGGACGATGCTAGCGTAATTGACACTGATGGTACGACTTTATGCCACTATTCTATCATCTATGCTTTTCTTCAGAGGTACTCACTAACATTTTCATTAATCTAAATATAATCACTTTTTTTATGACTTCTGTGTTCAATGACCTATAGTTGACCATACCTACATCGACAGATTAATTGGGGGCAAGAAGTTTTTTTTTTTTTTTTTTAATATCTATAATTTTACAAGTAGGTATATGACTAAGTTTTTTTAAATTATTTTTCTGATAACTGTAACCACCTGGCCTATCAGCCGTTTCAAGCTTGACGATGATTTTCGGGACACCCTGTATGGTTGTCATAATGTAAAAAATATTTTTAGATCGGTCTTCGAATTATTTCTTACAGTACGACACAACTAAGAAGTTCCATCGATGTACCTGAGGCTCTACCGAGTAACTAAAATGGTAATGAACATCGACACTGGTAATAAACTTCGATATGATCGTGAGAGACAACTTCGAGCTACATTATAAAAATATTAAAATTTACAAGGTAGCTCAAAGTTTAGTCTCTCAAGCTCGTATCGAAGTTTATTACCAGAGTCTGATATTCATTACCATTTTAGTTACGCGGTAGACCCGCTGATGGAATAACCACTGGCAGTCGCTCGCTTAGATAATTTTAGAACTTATTGCATCAGTATAAAGATCATGTTTGGCTGCAGTACTAATAAACATTCGTGGTCTTGAAGTCGTATTCTGTCGGAAATGATAGGTTATACAAAATTTGCCGATACGTCTTCTTAGTTGTGTTACGTTACGTTGACTGGGTTGTTTTTTCGATGAACTATGTATATATTCAGCTCACGTCAAATCATAGCGATTATGGGTCATTGAATAGGAGTCTTTATTTCATAAAGTCGAGCTTTTGTTTCATTTTCAAAAAACGCATTTTATTTATAATATATCCGATTTCGTGCTAACACTACAAATATCTTTGAATAACTGGTTAATAACGAAAGTGATTATACGTTAATAACGTTTTAGGTGTTGCCAGACTTAATAATAAAATCCTAAAAATAGTATAGAACGCTTTATTTTTATGATGTTCTAATTTTGGTAATTTAACAAAACTGCATGGATTTCTTACTGTGTTATGTTTATAACCACAATCTGTAACTATTTTTTTTAAATATTTTTTTAGGTTTAAGTTTAGAATTGAAGACCATTTTATTTGAGTCTGACAACACTATTTTGACTAACGAGTTCTTTTCAGACTGGTATGTTTTAGACACTTTAGCGACCATTCAAAAATATTCAGGATACTTTTTTATGTAGTGCGCATAATTTGTAGTGATTCAGTCTCTGTTCCTAAATGCAACCGCTCTATTGGGATACACTTCAAAACAAAACGAAAATTCGACTTAGTATGGACACGCATAATTTACTAGCACAAGCCATACAAAATCATACTTTTATTTTGTTTTAGATTTAATATTGACACTGAATCACTCTGCAAATTTTGCGCACAACATAAAATATATCCTGTATATATCTTTTCATTTCTGTGAATTTCGTCTTTTTGACTGATATAAATCAGTCAGTAAGAGGAAATTATAGTATCTTGGTTTAAAAGTTAATTGAATGGCCGTTAAAGTGGTCCCGGGATATTGGTACACTCGGCTATATATCAAGCAATACATTTCCAGTATAAGCTGACCTCTCTTTGTACGTAAAGCTTATACAATGCGAGGCAGTTTATGCTGGAAATGTATAGCTTGATACGTAGCCGTGTGTACAAGGCTATAAAAGATATAATTATAATTTAACTTTTATCAGTGTTGCTATAGAAAAAATATATGAGGTGTATTTTTTAATCTCTGCAAGAGTGAACGATATTTTGATTCTGAAATCAAAACAATTAAGAGGAATTGAGTCTTTTCATCTACATATACTGCAAATAAATATTAACTGAAAAACTTTTCGATTAGGTTTTTTTTAAAATTACCCGCAATGTGCTTCTTTGCCCCCCAAATTGGAGTGGGTTAGGCATTTTACAAATAGACGCGTTGCCCGCGCTCTATATTGGCAAAATAAATGCAAGGTAAATGCCCTGCACCGACTGAGAGAATGAGCATGCAGCACCTAATGCCGCGTAACTAAACGTCAATATTCATCTTTTTCTAACAACCGACATGGCGTATGGTGGCTTTCATTTTCTTTCCCTTTCTTCGCGCGCTGTATAATTACATGTACTGCTATGTAACTATAGTAAAGTTTACGCCATTTTGTAGTGCATTAATGTTGGTGAATGGCCCATCTATTTGTAAAATGTCATTGGAGTTAGGGCTCATTTATGGAGAGGCGGAAAGTCGCGCGAAGCGGCGCGCAACGCGGAGAAATGCGCTTATCTCCGTTCATGGAGAGCGAGCGAGAGAGCGATGCGCCGCGCAACTTTCTGCGTCTCCATAATTGAGCCCTTACAAGTATAATTAGCGTCAGATTCACTAAAACAGTCAAAGTGGTCTGGCAAATTTAGCAAAATGGTTAGGGAAACTCGGGCAATGGTCGGAGTTTTTTGTTTTATTTGCAGTGGGCTCAAAACCACACATATAAAAAAAATACATACCTACCCTAGTCTAAGCAAGTATACATAAAAAGTAAAAACGAAATATAAAAACTACCTACCACCTGCAGTACCTACCTACTTAATTAAAAATCGAGATTTTTTATTTTTTCACGTTTTGAATTCAGAATCAGATATAATATGGCCGTTCAAGACAGCCAGGATTAAAATTTACACCTTGTATAACAATAATTCGAACTATTATTAACCGACTTCAAAAAAAAGGAGGAGGTTCTCAATTCGACGCGTATGTTTTTTTTTTTTTTTCCTCGTATTATTAATTACACACAGTGTACTTGATAGCTGTAATTTTTCTATTGTTTAACAGGTGTAAAAAACCCTTAACGGAGCCGAGAGCAACGTATAGTTTTAGTTTAGTTAGTTTTACAAGGTAGCTCGAAGTTTATTCTCTCATGATCGTATTGAAGTTTATTACCAGAGTCGATGTTCATTACCATTTTAGTTACGCGGTAGACTCCAGACCAAACATGAAGTTGGGACTCCTATCTTCATGATCGGTGTAATTTTTACAAGGTAGCTCAAAGTTTAGTCTCTCGCGATCGTATTGAAGTTTATTACAACATCGATTACCATTTTAATTACGCGGTAGACCCGCTGACTGATTTTAGAGATATTGAATGTCGAAGTCTCAATTTTTTTTACTTTTTTGCCGAAATTAGTTTTGATTATGTTATTATAAACGGTCTTACGCGTTTATTTCCTCACCCACCCATCCAGTTTTGCACATGTAGTAAAGATAAACTACGATAACATGGCGCGCCCCTCCTAATGACTATTTCAATGTGTGTAGTCACATCCTTACCGAGCAACAAATCCTTGGATTTATGTTTGTTTGCCGGCCGTCTCAGTACGCACATGCGTTGTGAGTCTTGGTTGCGCTTTGTAAATACTTTCAAACGTTTTGAATTTTGGAGGGGCGCGCCATGTTATCATTTTAATCTCTACAGTCTGCGCGCGTTACATTGCGAGCTACAGAAAATAGCTTTTAATACCTAAAAATAAATGTCGTTTTCCAGCAATTATTTTTGGACAATGTTATATTACTCGCAAATCTTTATGAGCCCTGAGCTGAGCTCTGGGGGCCTAAAAAGGCCACATTGAGCAATTCATCTAATGATCTGCTTAGTAACTGTCAAACAGACGATTACTGAATATGAACCTTATGCGGATGACATTAAGAGTCGTCAATTAAGTAGATATTTTGACATTCGTAATATGAATCATATTATGATTCATCTAAAGCGGGCTTTTTTAGCCCCCCTGAACTCTCACTCTCTCTCCCTTTAGCACCTATAATAAGCGTACTATTATAGGTGCTAGAGGGAGAGAGTTCAGAAGGCTCATAAAGATTTGCGCGTAGTATACTTAGTTTGATAGACTTCGGCTTCGATAAGGGTATTTTTACACCGTATTTATAGTCATTAGTAACCATATTTATGTACAAATTACTAACTTCTACATCAATCTTTATAACAAAATTAATTCCCAATACATTTTCAGGATGACATCTTGTTAGAAGAAGAAGAACCGATCGAATCCTTCCAAATGTCGGCCAATCAGCCAGAGAAGATCGAAAACGGACACACACCAGACAAGAAAACATCCTCAACTAACATCCCGAGTATGACGTCATCACAACAGTTACGTCATAACCTGTCGAAACGGAAGCTGTCTTACACGCGGCCGATTCCAAAATCGACGTACAGTTCCTCTTCGATTAATGAGGGTGTATTAAAAAAATTAGGTTCCCAAGAAGGTTTTGGTAGGAAATTGAGTTCAGCTACCGCTGGACCTAAAAGGAATTTTTCGACATCGAGTTTCGCTCATGTGTCTACCCCCTTCCACGGATCAACTTTGTCAGCATTCGAGCAACCGAACGAATTCGCTTCCCAATTCTCGTTGAGATCTATGTCGGAAAGTGTTGCAGATGTCGCCTATTGCTGCTTCTGTTGCAAAAAGAAACGCGCCAAAAAGGAAGAACCTAATAAATTCTTTGATTTAACTCTTCTGAAAGATCCGACGTATTTAGTGATCTTAATTTCGAGCAGCACCGTAGCTATATCGTGCACAAATTTTATTATTTTACTACCCTCACACGCGCAAAATATAGGATTCGATAAAGCGAGAGGCGCGTATCTTCTTAGTACAGTCTCAGCTCTCGACTTAGTCGGACGTATTGGAGGGTCCGCGCTCTGCGATTTGAATTTAATTCCAAAAAGTTTTTTCTTTGTTGGTGGATTATTATTTTCTGGAATAACGTTGTCTATTATACCGTTTTTGGAGTCGTATTTAGCTATTAGCGTTTTTTGCGCCTTATTTGGATTAGCTTCGGGAGTTAATAATAGCGTAACTACATTAGTAATGGCGGAGGTTTTAGGGGTTGAAAGACTAATGTCAACTTACGGTATAAGTTTATTTGTAAACGGGTTACTTCAGCTGGTAGGACCACCTATTTGTGGGTTATGGTTTGAGAGAGATAGAAACTTTTTGAAAATGTTCTTGACTTTTGGTTTGATTTTTATCGGAGGAGCTGCTCTATGGCTCTTAATGCCTTTGATCAATAAACATAAGAGGGACAAAGCTAGGAGAGAAGCGGAGAAATGCCAGAAAGTATAATGCAATGGTAGAGAAATTAAAGTCGTGTATTGCTCTTGGGAATTAAAAAAAATACTCCATTGAAAGTTAGTTTCGAAAAAGCGTGTATCATTAAAATTTGAACTTTATGACATTGTAATAAGAGTGACATTACATGTCTTCGTGAAATGCGAATTATTATACAGGGTTATTGTAATTAACTAATAGTGCTTAAAGGGGTTATTGTACTCATCATTATGAACAACTTTTACAAAGGGACCGACGCTGAAATCGCGAAAAAAAAACAGCTGTTCCATACATTTAGTCAAGTAAAATTGAATTATTTATATGGATTTTTTTTGTTTTTTTTCCCCTTTTTCAGTGTTGGTCCCATAGTAAAAGTTGTTTATAATGATGTGTGCAATAACCCCATAAAGTAGATATTATTTGTTAATAATCAATAACTGGGTATATTTTCAATAGAAATACACGGGAATATATTTATACACCTTAAGAGCATTGCATAAGGCTGATTATAAATTGAGTTAGCTTCGGGTGCTGTCAGCGGTTGTTCGTATCTGCGCGAACGAATATTAACGACGCGCCTTATTTTGTGTGTCATACATGTCGATAGATCGCATTTCTATACGAATAGACTATCATTTGCACTCATGCAATATGTTTAAAATCACAATATTTTATAGTTTTTATTCGGATACTTATAATTTAACAGGAAATTAATTTTAAATAGCAAGTATTGTATAGTATATTTGACTTTTTAAATTGTAGTGATATTTGTCTCGAGTTTTTGGCATTTATTTCAATAATAGAAACAAACTATAATGTTTCGTGCTGATAAATCATGTTTTAAATACAACGTGTATGACAAATACGTGGTCATAAGGCGCTCCACCCACTGCACCGCGCCCCTTCGCGTAGCGCGGGATGACAGATTTTACCATTGTATGCAAGTATCTCAATTTATATAAAAATCACGCCTAGCACAACACACTGCCGACGCGGAAACGCGCGGGAATATTATACGTCGCTCCGCGCACCGCGGCGGGACGCATCTTCAGTGGGTGGAGCGCCTTAGGGTGCGGACCAGACCATCAAACTGAACAACTTTCTCTATGGGACCAACATCGTTATCTTCGCATCGTATTTTTTCGCGATTACGATGTTGGTCCCATAGAGAAAGTTGTTCAGTTTGATGGTCTGATCCACACCCTTAAATATGACCACGCATTTCTGATAACACGTTGGATATTACGATGCAATTCTTTGAAAAAATTACCGTTACCTCAAGAATATCTAATGCACAAATATCTGACTGAACAAATATCTGTAGTCCATACAGATATTCGATCCGTCAATAACAATACTTTTTTGTTAGCATTTATTTTTAGTATGTATTAGTAAAATATTTTTTATTTCATGATATTGAAATTCTGACGATTCTTATGCGATGTGTAACGAAGGAAGATATTATGAATTTATACATTAGTAAACTATATTTTTAAGGTAATGTACCAAATATGCACAAAAAATATCGTAATATATAAGGTCTTATTTTAATAATTCAAAATATTTTAGGAGTAAGACAATTTTTAGCAAAAAAAAAATATCAACATTTTTTAAACGTTTTCAAATTTAATTTAAATATTTGACGTTTCCGTTTGTATAAAACCCTTATTCCTCTATGAGTATGAATGGCACTAAGGTCATGAACTCGAGCACATGACCTGGCGGGCTCGGCTACTCTGACACACACACGCATCGCGTCGCCGCGCCGTCCGATCTTAGGTTGACATTCAGAGACGACAGAATCGAGTCTAAGCGTGAACTTACGCTTCCATATGTCAAACTTACGAACAAATTTTGACAGATGGAAGCGTAACATTGTTTTGATTGATTGGATGGTAGCATTCATTTGTTATTTGAAATTAATTCTGTACCATTCATAGAGCCTAGCTTTAAAATATTTTGCATTATTAAAATAAGACCTTATATAACAAGGTGACTGGTTAAACATTCGACATATTGAAGAAGGGTATTGTATTCATCAATATACAGATAAACGGTAGGCCAGTAGTAAGGGGATATATAATTTTTATTTTACTTTTGCTAAAACTGAGCAATGCAAGTTAAGATTTTAAGTAAATTACCATAATCATAATTGTTTTCTAATAAGATGAGAACATAGATGGACGCGAACGATTACAAAAGGAAACGTTCGTTCACTTCAGGGCATGAATCCTTCATTTTATTGAAGCTAAGATCAGTGGCGGGCACTCCATATAGACAAAAACACACTGCCCACCCTAATAAATTAAGTATTAAGTAATACAAACGATAATATAACTGTATTGGCAGTTAATTTAAGTCTTAGGGTGAGGTGCTAAGTGGTTCCGGGTATTTTGCAATTATCCTTTAAACTTAAATATATATCACATTAACTGTTTCGTGGGTGCTACACAAAACATCACATGCACAAATATCTACGGACTTAATATCTGTTGGTCATACAGATATTCGTTGGTCATACAGATATTCGTTGGTCATACAGATATTCGTTGGTCATACAGATATTTGTTGGTCATACAGATATTCGTTGGTCATACAGATATTCGTTGGTCATACAGATATTCGTTGGTCATACAGATATTTGTTGGTCATACAGATATTCGTTGGTCATACAGATATTTGTTCCGTTACGGGAATCAAACCGACCTTGCACAAAAGGCAAACGCTTTTCGTGTTATAGGAATATGAATAGAACTTTATGATAATATTAATATTTTGTATTTCATTCTTTTTTCTGCAACGTGTATCACAAATGCGTGGTCATATTATATACAGGGTGGAGATTTAGTCACCTTTATCCTTTAAGGAGTTGATTCTACTAATCATTATGAACAATTTTACCCTGATCCTGAAATCACGAAGAAAAAATCAGCTGTTCCTTACATTTTGTCGAGTTATGTAACTTATATGTATGGAATATCAGATCTTTTTGTCCCAATTTTCTTGTTTTTCCCATGGTAAAAGATGTTCATAATAATGAGTGGAATCAACTTCTTAAAAGGATGCAGGTGGCTAAATCGCCACTCTGTATATATTATGTCTGATACACGTTGTATAGTAACGACTGTTTGATCCGAATTTAACTTATTTAATGCCGTCAGGTAGAATGTACCTACCTGTGTGTACCTAACCTACATTGTCGGCAAATAAAATAATTCTGATTCTGATTAAATTCCGAATTATAAGCATTTTTAAATGTATGTTTATTTTTAATATCATGGAATGTTCTCTTAAGGCCCAATTTCACTGACAGCAAACGTTTAAGATAATAACAGCCATTTAACATGTACTTTTAATATGATAGAGACACTGTGAAACAACGTTAAGGATATGTTTGATGGAGTAGATATTGAAATTTGTATGGGACAGCTGATAATTTTTAACACGCTTTTATTAGCTTCACCTGTAACTAACTATGTAAGAAAATCTTGGAAGTTAAATTTGACCCACTTCCCGGTTTCCGATTGAGCTGAAATTTTGCATACACGTTCAGTTTGGATGACAAAAGTGTGTTCTATAGTTTTTTTTTTTAAACTATAATATTTTATTTCACGGTTACGATGTTGGTCCCATAGAGAAAGTTGTTCAGTTTGATGGTCTGATCCACACCCTTAAATATGACCACGCATTTGTTATACACGCTGTATAGGTAAACGGCATTTTTGTCTTAAATATTTGTTGTATTTTCGGTGATAAGCTCTTATTGTAGGTATATTTTATACCTAACCCTGTGAGTCTGGCGCGAATTTATGCATATTTATAATGTACCATAGATTATGTATTATTTTTGGCGTGAGATGCCTCTTATTTCTTATTAATTAATAATGATTATTATATTAGTATATATTAATTAGTTTTTATGAACAAAAGTTACCTTTTAGAGGCTTAGCAAATTAATTATTTCAATTTATCTAAGGTATTATATTTATTTATTCCAAATCGATTTCCTTTTTTATATTTAACTTTTATTGAAGATATTTTTTTTAAATCAATTTGAGAATGGACGTGGAGTAATTTATGACTTGAATTCTAAAATAAGAACTAAATCAAAACAAACTAAATAAACTACTTAAATTCCAAACTTTTCTTACTTTAAAATAATTACTTTGTTTTTTCTTTTTAATTTTTTTTTAATCTTGCCAACTTATCTTTTTATCTTTTTTGAATATTTAAGTAAGGTGCACTTACCTGTGTATATTTAAATTGATTACTTTAGTAAAATTATGTTATAATATATTCCTAATTTATGTGTATAATGGCGATTTTGGGACATTAAGGTTGAGCTTGACAGCGCTTGTCGACGGCTCGAATTCGATGGTGGGGGCTGCAAAAATGCATGCTATCTCACCCAACATCGTGTGAGAAAGAGATAGACACAGTCAGCAATAAGAAAGATGATTTATATCGAATGCTTTATGCAATGATTTATATGGAAAACAAGCGCGGAAAACTATGAACAGACTATGAAAAATCTACTAAATGGATGTATTCAAAATAAATTTATTTTGAAACTAGTGTCTCTCTTTTTAGCAAGAATTAATCCAGTTAGTAAGAATGAGAGCAAAACTGTCATTTTACAAAATAAAAAGCAAGGTTTGCTGTGAATGAAATTCGTGTGAATTTGTTATAACAGATAATTGGCATTGGCAGGAACAATTGTTATGTGTTATTTTTAACTGTGACGATAAATGCGCCTCTCAGCTAACGCCTATTAGAAATCGATATTTATAAAATCGTTAGTATCGCGATGCTTTTCACAAATTTGTATCGCTGCAAAGTCGCCGCGTGTAGCCTCTGTAAAATAAGCCATTTTATACATAAGTATTTCTGACACGATATTCATTCCTTATATCCATTCCTTATATCCATTCCTTTATATTTTCCAATATAAAATTATTTCCAAATAAAAATAAATGAATTGTCTTCAAATCTAGTTTTTATACCGTTAACCGTTAATTTTGTATTAAGTAGCAAATATTAGTTAATAAGTAACTAAATGTATTTTTAAAATAAATTATGTATTTTTTGTAAAATAATGTTTTATTGTTTTTCCCTTGCTCAGTTTTTCGTCACATGAACATGATTATTTTTAGTATTTCTCTATTCTCTCAACACTTCCAAAGGTTCTGGCGAACGGTGTCTACAATTCGAAGAGAGTGCAAAAATCGGCCTGAATATTGCTATCTCTGTTTGACTTTAGGCGCGCGCGGCAAGCGATGACCAGATAGCACTAGAGCCGTTCAGAAATTGTTATAAATTTGATCTGTGTTCCGCAATACCAAGAATAATGAATGAAAATTGAATGTATTTTTAACTTATATTTGACAATTCGTAATTTTACAATATAAGCTATGTTTCTGTTTAAACTATTTTATGAATATTCATGGTTTTTAATACAAAACAAATAAGAAGAAAACGATGTCATTTACGCCGTACAAACATGCAAAATGCAATTCGCTTACATTTCATTTTAGGTAAGTACCTATTTTGAAACAAAAAAAAGTAAAAACAGACTTTAAAAACTAAAAACTTTAAAATAATTTTCTTAAAAAACTTATCAGCTTCTGAAGTCGGGGCCTTTAATTCTTCAATGCACCTAGCTTAGCAGTAGATTTTGAAGTCAGTTTTAACTTTTTTAAAGTTTATTTTATTTTTCTATTTTGTGTTAAGTTAAGTGGCATAAACAATACATAAACAGGCGATTAAAGCAATGCAAGTGATATGCATTCAAGAGTTCCATTGTCTATCTCCGAAGATCTTCATCAGATCTTCACCAAATTTAAAAATGGAACAACCTCAACTGCCCTTCACCCTTTCTGTCCCTTTTTTATAACCTTTCAAACAAAAAATATTTTTCAAAATAGCATACAAAAAAAAACATACAGTAGAATTGAGAACCTGCTCCTTCTTTCTTTCCAGTTGGAGCCCTTCATAGAAGAAGACGCAGGAGATCTAGAAGATTCCGACCACCCCAAGCTAACATTCACCCCCGAAGACCCAACACCCGAGAAACACCCCAACGGCTCACCCCCAATCTTCAAAAACCAATCAAACGTTAACTTGGACGAAACTAAACAAGACTTCGTACGATCCGCTAGTGCTGTGCAAGTCACGTCGAAAGATGGCGATAGAAACCGAAAATCAACCCCGGTATCATCCAGACATGGTCTCCAACACATATCTAGTAAAAACCACTTGCCCAGTAATCCGTCGTTGTTAGAATCTGTTCCCGAAGGTAAGAGTAGTCGAGTTAATTCTCAGGAAGCGTTTGGGAAGAAATTGGGCGTTCCCAAAACGCCAAAACGCAGTCCTTCAACGTCAAGTTTCCAGTATATGTCGACTCCTTTTCATGGGTCTACGCTCTCAGCTTTTGAGAAACCAAGCGAATTCGCTTCTCAATTCAGTCTTAAGTCTGTAACAGACAGTCTTGCCCCAATAACTTACTGCTGCGGCTGTAAAAAACGGGCGAAAGAGGACGATTCTAAGAAGGAACCAAGTAAATATTTTGACATTAACCTTTTAAAAGATCCTATTTATTTAGTTATTTTAATATCCAACTGCACTTGTGCAATATCGTATACAAACTTCATAATTCTAGTACCTTCTTACGCGAAAGATTGCGGTTTCGATAAATCGTTAGGGGCGTACTTACTATCGATAATTTCGGCACTCGATTTGGTCGGCCGAATCGGTGGGTCGGCGTTATCAGATATAGTTATAACTCCGAAACGGTATTTCTTTATATTCGGTCTTTTGTTATCCGGCATTAGTCTTGCGATGATACCACTAGTATCGAGCTACCTAGCTATCAGTGCTTTTTGTTCAATATTCGGTATCGCTTCTGGTATTAACGTGGGTGTCACAGCACTAGTTATGACAGAGATGCTTGGTACCGAAAGGCTCATGTCTTCTTATGGTATCAGTTTGTTCGTGAACGGTATTCTACAACTAATAGGGCCGCCTATTTGTGGTTTATGGTATGAGCGTACGAAATCTTATAAATCATTATTTGTGACGCTTGGTTTTATTTTGATATTTGGTGCAGCCCTATGGGGTTTCGTGCCGTTTATACACAGGAGAAGAAGAATGGCGAAGAAGAATACAGAAGTGGTAGATAAAGCGTAATATAGCGAGGTTGTTCGTGTCAGTAATTCTTCTTCAATATAAGAACTCTCACTGGTGTATACAGAGTGATTTTTAATTCACTGAAAGCACTTTAAGGGGTGGAAATACTCAACAATATGAACAATTTTTATTATGGGAACAACACTGAAAACGCGAAATGTTTTTTTTCATCATTTAAGCATTGGTCCCATAGTAAAAATTTATTATATTTTTGAGTACTTCCAACCCCTAAAGAACTTTCAGTGAATGACAAATTACCTATTATAATAGCCGTTATAAATATTTGTTAAATATAAATATCTCGTAAATCGCCAAAACGAAGTTATGAAAGGAGATAATACCACGTTTGTTAAGCGCTTTCTCCATCGCAGAATGACGGTATAAATACAATATTTCTATTAATTTATAAAATTGATTAACTTCTATATTTAAATCCATTAACACAATCAAACACAGAGAGCGCTTTTACATCTTAAATATGCGTTCGTGTCCCGAACTGTTATACTGCAACTCGGGACGTGAAATACCGGCTGGTGCGTTCTGAGATATCATGTGTTTAATAAAACTTTGCCCCTCACTAGAATTGCTAAAAAAATCATAAATCATTTTTCTTTCTTTTTAATTGCTTCTGTATATGCGTACAGTTTACACACATACATCTCGCATGCAAAAACAGCTTACCCACTGAGCTCGAGTCGCTAAAACTTCAAATTTTAAACCGAAATTATACATAGACATCGATGAAATTATATTGATTGGCATGTTTTTTTGCCAAGGTTTACCCAGTAGGAGTTTGTTTAAAATGTTACTGGCACAAACAGTATAAAAATATCTGTCACTGGTTACAAAATGGCGTATGTGGTTTCAGGAAACACACAACTTAGCTCAATAGACTTCGTTAGAGGCAGCCGCACTCGCCAAGCATTAGATTTACGGCGGATTTATGTAATAAATGATTGCCACGACCCCAACTCGCTTAGTAAGTGTTTTAAAAATTGAAAAAACACCGAACAGATTTTTCGATATGCCGTATTGTGCAGTGAATGTAGCAAAACTTCGAGTTTAGGAACACATAGACGGTAAAATATTTCAGCGGTGAGTAAAAAAAAAAAAAGCAAAAGCATAAATTAACTATAAAATTTAACGTAATTATTTGAATACAAAACAAATGCGTAAGCGCTGTGACGTTCGTTAATGTCCTTTAAAAAATCTTCTTCTTTCACGTTTTATTTATTATTAATTTATATATCACTATCTCGCTTTATCATCGTAACAGTTTCAATGACCTTGAAATAGCCAATTACAAGTCTACCCCCCCCCCCCCCCTTTTGACGATTGTATAATTTCAAACAATATTTTCATAATGAGCTGTGTATTGGGCCAAGTTGTATGTGTTCCTGGACAATCGACATACGATTAACCCTGCGGTCCGAATTGCGATAAAAGTGATAATATCGTGAATCCGACTAAATTTAGTAGTCACAAAATATAAGGGCTATTGAGTAATAATAATAGTTGTGAGTTTGGTCGGATTCGCGATATTATCAGTTTTAGCGCAATTCGGACCGCAGGGTGTCTCAGTTATGTACCGAAATATATAGGTATATTTTTATAATCATAGAAAGCTAATTATTATAGGCGACGTATTACAACATATTACATGAATAACACTGTTTAAATTTCTGGAATATAGGTAAAATTACACAAATATCCTCCTTCCCCCCCCCCGCTCCACTCCCCCCACTATACGAAATCCTGTATCCGCGCCTGTTTAAAAGCTAAATCTTAATACGCTTTATAAGTCTCAGCTGTAGAGATGTGATTATTAAATTAATATTTTACCAATGTCAACGTAAAAATCAGTGGGTAATCGATTTTTTATCATTTCTGAAATATTATTACAAATGATGCTACTCAAAATTATGGAATATTATACACGAGAAATATTTGAAATTAAGTTTTATAATTATTTTTATACATAGTACCAGTATTATGTTATATTTTACTTATGTAAAAAAAATGTGACTAAAAACTGAAAAAAAAGGTCAACCTTCAATTTCTCTATAACCAGTTTGTTGCTAAGTATGGCCCAATACAAAAAAAAACATCGTAATGATGAGAACTAGTGGGAAGAATACATGGCTTTCGGCTTCGATTAGAATTTTTTTACACCCGTCTGTGGGTAGTTCGAAATATTTCGATGCCTCCCACGTAAGTTGTTGTATCTCCAAAAATGCAATTTTACCGGAGAGCGTTTTTAATATACAAATGAGAATAAAAGCTTCTTTTTTATCATACAACATTATACATCTCACGAAGCCTTGAAAAAAAAAAAACTAGCAAATTAAAATAAATTAAATAAAAAACATAAAATCGGAATTTTGTGGCTTACAACAACTTACGTGGCAGGGATCCATTTGAATGAAAAGGATGATTTATTTACCATATTTATTTACAATATTTAACATCAGCATAGCAGGCGTGTAACAAAAACAAAAGCAAGAACAATATTTTACAACAATAATAATAATTTAGCTCATTACTGTCCCACTGCTGGGCACGGGCCTCTTCTCAGAATGAGAAGGGTTAGGCCTTAGTCCACCACGCTGGTCGGTGCGGGCGGACTACACACACCATCGAGAACTTTATGAGGCCCTCTCAGATGTGCCGGTTTCTACACGACATTTTGTAATAAAATTTTAATCTGCATATGAATTTATAAAGTCAGAGGTGCGGGCCGGTCCCGAACTCATTCCCTGCATAGAACGCAAGCGTTCAATCGTTATGCTATCATTTTACAATATTGTAATTTATTTATTCATGATTTTAATTTCTAAGATTACAATTGGTTGTTTAGAAGTTGTGTCCCAATCTCAAACATATTTATTTTTAATTAAATATACATTTAAAATAGTTTTATCAATTGTTTCAATGCCTTTATGTTAGGTACCAGTTTTAAAGAATCCATTGTCATACGTAAGTGACATTGTAACAAAAACTGATACCAAGGATTCAATACATGATTCTGGACACATCATTGTAAGACATTGGGCCGGGATTTTTTAAAACAAAATTAAGGCTTTCTTCGCAACTACTAACTAAATAATCTGCGGACAAAATCGTTGGTAATATTTGATTTTATAATTTGCCACATTGCGTAAACAATGTCTCGTGTCTTGCATTAGAATGTAAAATAAATGGACTCGCTACATCGACCGTGCTTCGTCAATAGCTATTATTTACGTCCGAGTTAATCGAATCCGAGCGAAAACAATCGCGAGTCATCGAGATATTTGAACAATCGAAATAATCGACTTTAACAACTCTTCATTGCACATCGCTACAGTTGCCCAATTTTATTTTCGAATCGAGTCGGGCTAATGGCCACTCTCATTTATATTTCTGTACTCATTAGCAATGCAATTAACAGTTTATATACACACAGAAAAAATAAATTACCTCTTGTTCGTTTGAACCTTCTTTTATATTATTATAAAATAGATTCTAGAAATCAAATACATGCCTTGTTAAAACTACAGTAACTTATCTTAAATACCTATATTCTAAATTGTCGAGTCTCAATATCTACCTCTTTCTTCTTTTTAGTGCTACACCCTATATTTTACCTTGCCTGTTATCTAAATACAAGGTGCGACCTTTCTGGTCCGGATCCCTTTAAGTAATTGTACTCATCGTTATGAACAACTTTTACTATGGGACCAAGTCTGAAATCCCAAAAAAATCTGTTCCTCCATACATTTAGTCGAGTAATATTAAATTATTTGTATGGAACTGACTGCTGTTTTTTTTTGGGTTTTCTGCTTTGGCCCCGTAATAAAAGTTGTTCATAATGATGAGTACAATAACCCCAAGGGATCGGGACTAGAAAGGTTGGACCTTGTATATTAATTATTGATTTTTATTAAATGTTTAATCGTCTCGTCTTTAACAAAGCAATATCTGTAATTCTAATTTTATAATCCTTCCTTCATAATGAAATAATTTTATTTAAGATTTTCGATAAAAATATAATTATTATGAGTGCCTCGCGTCGCTCACCACCGGCTTTTAAGTCTGGTCTAATCTCTAATAATTTCAGATGCCATGTTAGCTGTTGTGATTGACCAACATCAATATACGATATATAATTCAAAAACCAGTTGCAAAGATTTATCTGCAAACCAAGTGTACATACATGAGCGTACTCAGCTTCTGGCCTATGGCGGGACGAATAAGGAATTTACATAGGCCAGCTTAAGGCCTAGGGGGCAAATCAGGAATTTACTTGCGCATAGGCCAGCTCTTGCGCTAGGGGGGCAAGTCGGGTATTTATTTAGATATAAGCCAGCTTTTGGCCTAGGGTGGCAAGTCAGGAATTTACTTAATCATAGGCCAGCTTTTGACCTGGGGGCAAATCAGGTATTTATTTAGACATAGGCCAGCTTTTGGCCTAGGGGGGCAAATCAGGAATTAACTGTGGCATAGGCCTGCTTTTGGCCTAGGGGGGCAAATGAGGAATTTAAAGGTATAGATAGGCATAGGTAAATAAATCAGGTAAATGTATGGGAGGCAGGCCAGGTCCAGGGGGGCGGGCAGCAGCCTGGGTACGTCCATGTATGCATACATCTAAGATCTTATAATTTTCATTAAGAAGTACTCAATACTCAGTGGCCTTTTACAGTCGTTGCAATTTGAGGACAATTAAAACAATTTAAAATTAAGAACAGATAAATACATAAATGAGATACAAACGTAAATCTACAAGATTTATTCAGGTTTACTTATCATGATATACGAGGGTCATTCAATAAATACTTAGCCTACAAAAAGTAAACGAAAATTTTGGAAAAGTGGGAATTTATTTTTCAACATAGTCTCCTTTTAGTTCGATACACTTAGCCCAGCGATGCTCCAACTTTTTTAATCCGTCCGAAAAATAGTTTTTGTCAAACTCTGCAAAATAGGCCTCCGTGGCGGCGATGACCTCCTCATTCGATCCATATCTATTCCCGGCGAGTGATTTTTTCAGATTAGGAAACAGAAAGAAGTCACAAGGGGCCAAATCTGGAGAATTCGGTGGATGGGGCAGCAATTCGTAGCGTAATTCGACCAATTTGGCCATGGCAACGGCAGACGTGTGAACCGGTGCGTTGTCGTGGTGAAACAGCACTTTTTTCTTCGCCAGATGGGGTCGTTTTTTCTTTAATTCGGCGTCGAATCGGCCCAATAAATCGGCATAGTAAAGCCCTGTAATTGTTTTACCCTTCTCGAGGTAATCGATGTAGATCACACCTTGTGAATCCCAGAAAACGGTGGCCATAACTTTTCCGGCCGATTTTACAGTTTTCGCCTTCTTTGGAGCACGTTCCCCGGTCTGGATCCATTGTTTTGATTGCTCCTTGGTCTCTGGTGTGTACCAGTGGATCCAGGTTTCATCGACGGTCACAAAACGACGCAAAAACTCCGCTGGATTCCGCTTAAACAGCGCCAAACACGTCTCCGATGTGGTCTCACGGTTGCGCTTGTTTTCTGGTGTGAGTAAACGCGGCACCCATCGCGCCGACAGCTTTCTCATGCCGAGTTCCTCGTGAAGAATATGATGCACTGTTCCTTCTGAAATGCCTACAGTCTCAGCTAGCTCCCGAACCTTCAATCGGCGATCTGCCAATACGAGATCATGGATTTTTTTTATGTTTTCCTCCGTAGCAGCTGTTTTCGGTGCACCTGGACGTGGTTCATCAAAAACCGACGTACGGCCACGTGCAAACTCGTTGAACCAATTCTTGACGGTGGCCATCGATGGAGAAGAGTCACCGTACACAGCATCCAAGCGCTCTTTGATTTCGATGCGCGTTTTCCCTTCCAAAAATAGGAATCGAATCACCGAACGATATTGCTCTTTTTCCATTTTTGTAAAACCGATCGACACGTTGGCTTCCATAAGTTGTCAAATTAAAACAAATGAAGGGATTGGAATGAAAATTTGAAAAAAGAATTTAAAAAGAATGTGCTACACTGTGGTAAAACTCTTTTGAAACTACAGCGCCCTCTGGCGATGAGGCTAGGTACTTATTGAATGCACCTCGTATATATATATATATAATATATATATATATATATTAGATAACATTTGAAATACCGCGTGTAAGCATTGCTCGTAATTTTTTTATACAACTAAGGTAGCAAACAAGCATACGGCCCGCATGATGGTAAGCGGTTACCGTAACCTATGGACGCTTGCAACACCAGGGGCATCACTCGCGCGTTCCTGACCCCTGTCCCGAAACCTGGTACAATTTTTGTCCCAGAAAAAATGTTGTCGTAAGGAAGTCTCCACTTTTTGTCTCTGTGCTTCGAAGTTTAGGTGAATTAGCACCACCTATTCCGATCACTGTTTATTACACAAATGTTAACACCTAAAACATATGAATTCTGTGTTCCGCGGATCACAGGTTAAGAACCACTATTCTAGAAGGTGGAGGTACTTCCCCAGTCGGGCAGCTTCAATTATAAGCGGATAGTCCCGCTATGCCCTGCCTCTTTTAATATAGGGAACAATTTACAACTAATTGTCTGTCGCAATCGCCTGTCTCAGCGTTATACGTGTCAAATTGTAACTATTAATTGTATTTTTATAAGAGACGTAGTATTAAAATGTGGATATTTAAGGCCCAACCTCTCTAGCCCCGATCCCTTTAAGGGGTGATTTTACTCATCATTATAAACAACTTTAAACTGGGACCAACACGGAAATCGCGAAAAAAATTATCTGTTGTTCCACATCAATAATTCTATGTTACTCGAATAAAATGTATGGAACCGCTGATTTTTTTGCGCAATTTCAGTTTTGTTCCTATAGTAAAAGTTTATCTTAATTATTATGACTACGATAACTTGGGACTTTTTTCTCGTAATTAAAAAGAGGTGGTATATAATCATGAAGAGAAAACTTTGTACCTACCCCTTTTAAGAATTGCACGTACGGAGTTGTGTGAGATTTGGCATAGTTAAAGTTTATATGGAGAAGGAGTGTAGAAAGTTACAGTTACGGTTGAATTTCGACCACTAGTTCTATGTCCACGTTTTAAAACTACCTAATTAAGTAATGTTAAGTAGGGGTTGGGTGGTATATACAATAGTTGTGATATATAGAATTGGAGGACCTCATTACATAGGTTTTATACTAATTAAGTTGGTATAACATTAATTTAACAGATCCGTTAAGATGCTTAAGCATCACAGCAGTATTTATTCCATACATAACGTTTTTATTTAAATACTACAGTAAAATGATTTTTCAGATAGCAAAAAAAAATTGGAATCATAATGCACCACCCAAAAAATGTATTCTGCATTGGAATAAAAACTCGCAAATGTGAAAATACATTGGAATAAAATGTAGCTCGCAAGTTATTCGTATTGGAATAAAATTGTAATTAGACAATGTTAATCACTTTATTTATTTGTTAATCAGTTATCATTGTAAATATTGTATTTCCTGAATTCTAACACTAATTGTTACAATTATCTTGATTTTATAAACCATTTTCAACTTCGGGAAATTTCCGATTTTTGGATCCGCAGTATACAGGGAATCGGTCGAGACCATATTTTGTATCGTGCAATGTGAGACGGTTTTTGTATCAATGCAAAAGTGAAACTATACGTCAAATCAATACGTAGTTATTTATTATAATAGAAAATAGTTTTAGTACAAATTTTGTATGCATTTGTATTGTATTTGTCATTGTACAAATGTTCATCTACCATTATTGTATAATTATGAGTATTATTGATTGATTGTGTAGAATTGATGTAATGTTGAATATTGTATCGATACAAACATCATCTCATTTGCATTGACCTAGTTTTGATAAGTTTAGATTAAGAATTTTCTACAGAATAGAACTAAACATTCTTCCCATTATATTAAAATTTTAGTTCTAAGTTTATATTGATACAAATCAAGTAAAAACGCTTACAGTTATGTCAATTGAGTGACAGTGCCATTTTGAAAAAAAAATCAATTATGCCTTACTTATTCTTAATGTAGGTAGTTATTTCATAAATATAATAAATATCATTTGTATTATATGAGTTTTTTATTTATATCTGTCCCCTTTTCCTGTTAGGGGTCATACTCTAATTACGTGAGGTTCGAATAGGGGGAGGGGGTTAGAATAACATCACGATTAATCACGATGGGGCTTGGGAATGATGCGGCAATTACGTGTAAATTTTCGGGTGATCACGGGAATGTGAGCGAATTCATGCCGTAAAAGAAACATTATTTAGCTCTCGGTGGGCCACCCGCGCGCGACCCTCTCAATTCTTTTTAATAATATTGTTTTCAGTATAGTAGTTTTATGATAATTTAGTTTTTTATTAAAGCACATACTGAAAATATAAAAAATACACAGTTGATGTTGGTAGGCCAAAAACCTTAAGACGTATCACCAAGGGGAGGGGGGTATAAAAGTGGCTTAAAAAATCTCACATGAATAAAGGACGTCCCCTTAAAAGACATAAGTAGGTATCTACATACACAAAAACCTCAAACTATCGTAAAAACAAACATCTAGTAGTCAGGGTCAAAATTATCTATCCTACACGTACCAAAATTTCACCCATAGATTTCAATCCAAGTTTTCCCTAATATCCGTTTTAGCATTTTTCTAAGTGAGTGTATAATTTTTTTTTTGTTCTTGACTGTACTTGAAACAATATTCGGCGACATCTATGGCAGAATAAGTAAAACAAATATTGTGATTCTGCTAAATAAAAATAGATGGCGTGTTTTAATTGACTCCTATGAACTTCTGCTCTCCTAGTACTTGACAATTGGAAAAACCGAAATAATAGGGACATCTAGGACGGTATAGCCGAAACAAAATATTATGTTTTTATTCATTAAATTTTTATTTTTTTATTTAGTTATAGTTACAAGTGAAGCTAATAAAATAGATGGCATTATATTCAATCGAAAAAATTGCACTTCTGTCAAGGTAAACAAATCCGTTTTTTCCCACACCTTTTGTCTCCTTGAAAAATGACAAAACGCAAAATCGGGAGAGATAAAGGTAAAGAAATGGTTTTGTCCCCGGTTTTTCTTTCTCCCCTTTTGGAAAGGAATCGTTCAAGTTCTAAATAAAACACAAAACCCATTTATAAAATGTATTCCAGACTCACAATAAGACAAGTCTATCACAATATTAAGATATGTGTACAATGTATGTAATTATATAACATAATTATGTAAACAATTAAATCACAATACGTATTTTAAACGATAACATAAAAGGTTTCATAAAAACTTTGACATCCTAAACACTGGACTGAGCACATTTTTACGCAATATCCAGAAATAGTTCTACATATGGGACAAAGTGCAATGTTTCAAATTTTGAGGTCAAATATGTTAAATTTTATAATTAAATATTTCCGCTGAATGTGGGTTGGATCATTTTCTTTTAAGTTATTTCAATTTGACTAATGAAATTATAGATAACTTTTATATTTGGAAATATTTATTTATACTAAAATTAATGATGTAAATAATTTGCCAATAAATATGTTCAGATTCATTAATTAGAGATCACGTTATAAGACCTATATAACGGCTAGCGTAAATTAAAAAAAAAACCGCGTTAGATCGAAAAAAAAATCCAAGACATTTCGTCGTTGACAGCCCTATAAGGCATAACTAACATAGTTAAATAACAAGAATATACTAAAAAGAAGTTACAATAATAAATAAATCTAGCCCATCACTGTCCCACTGCTGGGCACGGGCCTCTTCTCAGAATGAGAAGGGTTAGGTCTTAGTCCAGCACGCTGGTCGGTGCGGGCGGACTACACACACCATCGAGGACTTTATGAGGCCCTCTCAGGTGTGCAGGTTTCCTCACGATGTTTTCCTTCACCGTTAACGCAAGTGATAATCAAATTCCAATCCGCACATGAATCTGAGAAGTTAGAGGTGCGGGCCGGATTTGAACGCAGATTCCTGCATGAAAAGCGAGTGTTCAACCACTATACTCCGTTCGAAATAACATTAGAAATTTAAATAACTCCATTTACACTTTATTCAACCGATTTTGACTTCTACTACGTTGGTGACATGACAAATTACAGCTGCAGTAAACATTTGTCATCGTAAATACGTTTTTGCTTTTAATGCCATCCTTATGCGTACGGAATAGAAGTCAAAATCGGTTGAATACACTGTAAAAGGGTTTGTTAAACCTGTCTAATCTTATTTCAAACGGAGTATAGGCTATCATTGCTACCACAAAAAGGTGCTAAAATATATCAAAATTGAGTTTTCGTGTTTAATTGTCATTCATAATAAGTACGACGGTTGATGTCTGAAGTTGAGGTAGTTGCGGGGCGGGGGGAGCTGTGACACACGCCTCCTATTGGCTAAGCTAAGCTTTATGGTGCGTATGGCCTGAGACTGACATCTCGCGTCACACCCCCCCGCACCGCGCTACTTCTTCATAAGCTCAGGCACCAACCGTCTCAGATAAGCGATTGGCCTATTAACACAGTCATTTATATTATTTCTCAAGGCCCACCGCGACCGCTTGTAATTAGAATATAGAAAGGTTAAAATAGTTAGGTCTTTATAAAAACTGTCAATTTCTTAAATCGGTATAGAAATGTTACATAATAAAAACTTTTACTTTCTTTCTATATTAAAAAAAAACTAAATATATAAAATCTTATAATAATATTATACAATATACATTTATCACAATTGAAATTGCTTCACAATATTTCTTCGCGGCCTTCCCTAATGGGTACGGTCGTATCCATAAACATAGAATATGTTCGCTTCGTATCCGAATTTATTATACATTTTACACATTTATATTTAAAACATAATTATTAAAAAAAGTCTCGATGAAAGAAAAATGTTGCAAGCCCAAATAAAAAAATCCAAAAAACCAAGACATTAAAAAAAAAAAAAACTTTTTTTAAATAAAAATCGTTCCTTACTTATCGGTTCGGTCGGTACCTATTTTGTTTTAAATCATAAAATTCAATATGTTTTTATTAATAATTTTTTATTTTTATTTATAAAATTCAATATTCTTTTTAGTTCTCAAATAAAAGATTGGTCGATTTAGAGCTACACCAACGACCATCCTTGGATGAGTAATCTTAGAATGATCTTGGGTAAGGCCGTTACAGTTATTGTTAGCCTATCGCATTCCACTGTTGGGCAAAAACTTCCCCTTTCGATTTCCAAACTGCATAGCTATTCTGTACGAACATACCTATCGCATCTCGATTCGAATCGATTCCGCAACCGCTCTCCTAAGACCGATTCGCCATTGGACTGTTCATCGACAGGATGATTCATTTAATTCCGTTTCCCCAACCGACTCTTTCACCTACGGACGTTTCACGATATGTTCTTATACAATAGCTCCCTAGAGAGCCAATTCACGTAATTTTATGACGCGACGATCATATTGCAGTGACGCTCGAACTTGACGCGAGCGTATCTCACTGAAGCTAAGAGAATACCAAATGAGTTGTTTTAATCAAAATTTACTGCAACTGCGCGACAACTGCAGTTCTTTAGTTACGTGAATTTAGTCTACTGTACTTTTATTTAATCAGGCCGTAAATATGTAAAATGGAACATAAATTAGGCATTTACTAATTCGTGAAAAATGATAATGGTATCTTTTTCTAATAATTAATTAAAGATGACCACTGGTGCTCGAAAAGTGAGAAGTTTGATTTATGTTATTGACTTAAATGTAGAGTTTATATAAAAAGCATATTTACTACTAATAATATTATGGACCAGAATGTTAATAATATATACAGCGTGTATCATAATTCGCGATTACGATGTTGGTCCCATAGAGAAAGTTGTTCAGTTTGATGGTCTGATCCACATCCTTAAATATGACCACGTATTTCTGATACACGCTGTATAGTTACAAAAAAAACCTGCACAAAATAATAATTATTACAAAAAAACTTGCACGAACCTTACACGAGTTATCAAAACAGAAATAATAATATTATATTATTATTACATTTACTGGAAAAAGTTTTATCAAAATGTGTATATCCTATATTACTTGTAAATGTATTTAGAAATAGTAAATAATCTAAAAAACTGTGTTTTCGAGACATTTTTTTACAAACATTTTTAGTATCTATTTTAGAAAATTGATCCCTTATAATATTAAACATCACGCTATTTTTCTATGTAGGTAAGCAGAAATTATAGCTACGTTCTACGATCCAATTTCTGACAAAAAACAGTTCTCTCGTTGGCCTGACTGTATTAAAATATTAAAAAAACTAACAAATTGTTGACTTTAATTGGTTTATATTAAAAATAGGATCTAACTTTGTTTTTATTAAGCGCGCCAGGGAGAAACTTCTCTCAACCAATACATTCCTTAAAAAATTATACAGGGTGCGCAGATGTAATCACATTAAATAAAACCACGTATTTATCACGTTCTGTGACCGTACACAAAAAAAACGATCAAATCCAATCAGTAGTTTAGCCACAGGAACTAATTTAAAATTTCATAATTTTACACATATCACGATCTCTAGGACAAATAAAAAATAATTTTAAATAATAAAATAATTTTTATTATTAATATAATAATTAAAATAATTTTGGTTAGAGTACTCTAACCAAATTTATTTTTATTTACACGTATAGAACACATACAGGTGACATAAAGTACTACTTCGATGTCCCTTCACCGAGACGAATGATAGAAGAGTGAAATTAATTTTAAAAAAATGCCTAAAAATCGCAATTTTTTTAATACGTATTCAGAACATGGTACCAAATACGTGGTTTCATTAATTAATGTCACACATTTGCGGCAATTTCTATATTATTTACATAAATACATATTTTCAGGCCTGGTAGAACCAGCAGAGACACCGTATATTTTTAATATTTAATTTACGAAATTGCTTATTTTTTCTTAATAATTCTATATAATTATTTTTACGTTTGCTTTATTTTATTTATTTTTTCAGTCTCGTTATTTTTATATAGAATGCCTTTTTTAAAGTTTGGAAAACTTATGATATCATAGATGATGTTACTCAATTATTTTTTTATATTTAGTTTTTTTTTCTTGCTATTTTGTGATTCAATTCACTTAAAATAGATGTTATTAATCTTTTTTAGCTCATTATCATATTCAATATGAAAATTGATTGTCGAATAGTGGACTAAAAGCTTAGAAAAACACAATTTTGAATGATAAGCGATTTCTTTTGAATAATATCACCATATTTATAATAATAAATATATATCTTAGAGCAAATAAGCCTCTAAATTCAAGCTACCTTTATACCCGATTGCGACACAACAAAGGAAGAGTTATGTTATAAAAAACCTAGGTTTATCAAAAATCTTAAACTGCTTAAAAGGATCCTAGTAGGACCATAAATAGGCCATTTTCCGTAAATATTTTTCAAAATGCGATTTAGTATCTGATTTGCCGCTATATCCTGAAGCCGGGCTTCCACTGGCAGCGGAGCGGGCTCCGTACGGACTCCGTTTGACTCGCAACGATAAACTTCATAGAAGTGCTTCCACCAACAAAGGGTCTAGCGGAGAGGACTGAACGAGTAAAAATAGTTAATAACGAACTCGTTCTTCATTTCTCTTTTGCAGTGGAAGGCAATTGACAAAACTCTTTGGGGCCGTTCAAGTATTACGTAAGCAGATATTTTGCAATTATTAACCCACTCGTCAGCAAAAGAAACCCCGTCTCCCCCTCGTCAGCAAAAGTAAGCTCTTACCCGCTCCCATGCATTTCAATGTGTTCTGGTTTCTTTATTGATTCATGAGCAGCAGTTATAAGTCTAAAAATAAGAATAGGCTTGGAATAGAAAACTAAAATCGACAGATTTTGTAGAAAAACCGAAAAAGTAAAAAAAAAAACAAATACTGGTGACGTAATCACCATCCAAACGCCCCCCATCCCCCATGTCATCAAAAATAAGCAAAGCAAAGACCCCCCCCGACCCCCCTGTAGTGCTTACGTAATACTTGAATGGCCCCTTGCTTAATGCAAGATATAACCTATTTTAGCTAGTTGAGAGTCCGTTCCGTCCAGCCATTACTTGCTCATTATCAGTGTTCGGAATAGGTGGCGCTGATTCACCTAAACTTCGAGGCACAGAGACAAAAACTGGAGACTTCCTTACGACAACATTTTTTCCGGGACAATAATTGTCCCAGGCTTCGGGATATCACTTAAGTACATTAATAATTAATGTTATTAAATAAACGAATTGAATTCAGGTTTATGTTTCCCAGAATTGACAAAAATTCATCAGACACGTTTTTTATCTTTTAAAAGAATAGAAGACTTTCTCGTTATTTTAAAGGGATATGCCCATTCGTTAAGGAGGTTTTGGCCAAGTGGCGTCCATAAATACAGCAAATCATAGGCATTAGGGTTGAAATCATAGACACAAAATCAACCACAATTTTTTACATAGAACTTGGGACAAAATTTTAAAATTGTATGAAAAAAATTCAAGATTGATATATAAAACAAACATGGAGTTGACTGGCAAGCCAGTGTCGTCTTGGTAAGCGGGTACGGAATCCAATGTAAAGCAAAGGTTGTCATCGCCATAATACTAATCAAAGTCATCGGATAGAAAATAGCAAAACCGTGGAGGAAAAATCACAACTCAACAAGCACAACAAACAACCCGCAACAAACAAAATGGTAACTGTCAACACAGACTGTCAATTTCAATTATCATTGACGAAGTGATGGCGATTCGGCATCGATTTATCAAAAACCGATGTTATAGAGCTATGAATCGATATTTTTAATAAACTTGAACCAGCACTGCATAGATTTCGGAAGACAATCAATAGACATTTATTTTACCTATTCTATAGAAATTAAACGTTTTAATATGGGAAGCGAAACAAAAGAAAAAAGTTTTTCAGAATATCATTCAGTTCTCGATTTATTTGATTTCGATTTTTGTGACATTTGCCATCACTACTTTTATAAGATTGACATACCGTGCGGAAATGAAGATTGCATCACATGCTTATTTGATTGAATATCTTTTTAATTTATGTTTTTAATTCCCGAGTGTTACAAACAAATAAATAATAACAATATTTTAGTTACTAAATAAGATATTTTTTTGTATTTTTCACATTGGTGTAACGAACCTGCCTACCTACTGGCCAAGAGTGGGCGTTTTCCTTTCTAGCTCTGTTCGTTTTTAATAACTTAGGATGTAGAAAATCGGATTAATAATTAGCAATGGTGGCAAACGTGTCTACTTAATTTTGGTCAATTGTGGGAAACGAAAACCTGAATTCAATTCAATTCGCTTACTGTATTAATAACATTAATTATGAATTAAGTGATGTCCCGAAACCTGGGACAATTTTTGTCGCAGAAAAAATGTTGTGGTAAGGCAGTCTCCAGTTTTTGTCTCTGTGCCTCGAAGTTTAGGTGAATTAGCACCACCTATTCCGAACACTGGTCATTACCCTTTCGCAATGGAAACCCAGCTTCATAGGTGGCGCTGGCGTCTATTGTCATATTGTTAGTAGCACTGTATGCCGTACCACTAATTATTATAAGTTCACGCAAACCGGTTTTTAAGTAAGTATTCTACAGTATTGCGTATATCCAATGTAAATTAGATCTTATCTTAAACCTAATAAGGTTTTGTTTCCCTTGAGCGCTGATCGCAGTTTCTTCACCAATGCTGACGGCTGTATTAATATGGATACTTCTGTACCATTTTTACTTAGTCGATTCATATCATCTTCTCCGCCCTGTAAAATTAAAAGCATATAATAATAAAACTATCTTAAATACCTATAGGATTTTTTTTATGTAGTGCGCAAAATTTGCTGAGTAATTCAGGTGTCTGCCCCCAAATGCAACCGCAGTACTAAAATTCACTCTACAACAAAATAAAAATTTGATTTTGTATGGCTTGCGCTAGTAAATTATGCGTGTCCCCCATACTAAGTCGAATTTTCGTTCTGTTTTAAAGTGTATCCCATACTGCGGTTCCATTTAGGAACAGAGACTGAATCACTCTACAAATTAAGCGCCCTACATAAAAAATATCCTGTATAATCATTACAGGAGTCGATAAAGATTACGCTATTATTATAATTAATTACAAAAAGTAATGAGATATATATAATATATATGCATGTTTTCATTCATAAAAATACTAATCAAACTTTGTACAGCGTTCATCGACTTATGGTACGCATAAGTGGTGAGTGGTGGTGAGTGGAGGTGAGTGGTGAGTGGTGAGTGGCGAGTGGTGGTGAGTGGTGGTGAGTGGTTGCGAGTGGTGGTGAGTGGTGAGGAATGGTGAGTGTTGTGAGTGTACGCATGCACGCGCGCAGGTTACCTTGAGCAGGTTGAGCGGTCGGTTGTTGATCTCGGTGAGCGCCCAGCTGCCAGGCGGCGGCAGGCCCGCTCTGCCACACGCGCTGTTAGCCTCTACGCCTACTATGTTACATTCGCTATCTAGCTTCAAGCCTGAAATATACAAAAAAATATTTTAAGATAAAATAAAAACATTATTTCTCCCTGTCATAGCATCTTAGAAAGAAAAGAAAGAAATGAGGTTTATTGGTCAACACAATACATGCTTAAATGCACACCATATACAGTAAGAAACAGAATAGCCGGGAGTGACACAGCAATAATTGCACATTGTAGCAGGCTTTCATATTTAATGTAAGGATAGTAGAGAAATTGCACCCGTGCGAAGCTAGGGACGGGTCGTTAGTGTATGCATAAATAATTAATAATAATGATTAATATTATTATTTATTATTAATAATGATTTAGAAATATTGTAACATTCCCTTACCTAAATTCTCTTGGTCCCTTTTGCTTATAACGTAGATTTTAGCGAGAGGCACCCGATGAAATAATATGTCCACCTGAAAAATTATACATAATATACTTAACATTTATACATAATATACATAAGCAGTACCTTTGTGTCATCTTTCCTATTTAACTGTAATTATTCTTCTTTCTGTGTGTACATAAATTGTTAAATAAATAAATAAATAATAACATAGCGTATTGTTTTGTCTGTGTGTATGGGAACAAAATAGATAAATCTATCTTACTTCATCATGCAAAAACAAAAATCAGTCGCGAAAACAAAAATCTGCTTTTCCATACATGTAGTTGAGTAATATTGAACTATTTATATGGATCAGCAGTTTTTATTTTTCGCGATTTCTTGTTTGGTCCTCTAGTAAAAGTTGTTCATAATGATGAGTACAATAAACCCCTTAAATAAAGGGATCGGGACTAGAAAGGTAGGGACTTGTATATTTAATTTATAAAAGGAGGAGGGAAATACATTCATTGGGATGTTATATACATAAAAATTCAACAACATTGTCCAAGTATACCAACGACGCAGTAAAATTATCTTGTCTTAATAATAAGGCCATAGAGATGATAATTATGATTCACAGTGAAATAGCTTATCTTACCGTATGCGCATGCGCGTTGTGCAGCAGCCCCCGCGCATGTGCGGCGTCCCTGGGCGTGCGGCTGCGCAGCGCGGCCAGGCGGTCCCCCGCGCGCCCCCCCGCCCGCGCGCCCCCGCCGCCCCCCACGCTACCCTAAGGGAACATATAGATAGCTACGCTCACCGTGTGCGCATGCGCGTTGTGCAGCAGCCCCCGCGCATGTGCGGCGTCCCTGGGCGTGCGGCTGCGCAGCGCGGCCAGGCGGTCCCCCGCGCGCCCCCCCGCCCGCGCGCCCCCGCCGCCCCCCACGCTACCCTAAGGGAACATATAGATAGCTACGCTCACCGTGTGCGCATGCGCGTTGTGCAGCAGCCCCCGCGCATGTGCGGCGTCCCTGGGCGTGCGGCTGCGCAGCGCGGCCAGGCGGTCCCCCGCGCGCCCCCCCGCCCGCGCGCCCCCGCCGCCCCCCACGCTACCCTAAGGGAACATATAGATAGCTACGCTCACCGTGTGCGCATGCGCGTTGTGCAGCAGCCCCCGCGCATGTGCGGCGTCCCTGGGCGTGCGGCTGCGCAGCGCGGCCAGGCGGTCCCCCGCGCGCCCCCCCGCCCGCGCGCCCCCGCCGCCCCCCACGCTACCCTAAGGGAACATATAGATAGCTACGCTCACCGTGTGCGCATGCGCGTTGTGCAGCAGCCCCCGCGCATGTGCGGCGTCCCTGGGCGTGCGGCTGCGCAGCGCGGCCAGGCGGTCCCCCGCGCGCCCCCCCGCCCGCGCGCCCCCGCCGCCCCCCACGCTACCCTAAGGGAACATATAGATAGCTACGCTCACCGTGTGCGCATGCGCGTTGTGCAGCAGCCCCCGCGCATGTGCGGCGTCCCTGGGCGTGCGGCTGCGCAGCGCGGCCAGGCGGTCCCCCGCGCGCCCCCCCGCCCGCGCGCCCCCCCGCCCGCGCGCCCCCGCCGCCCCCCACGCTACCCTAAGGGAACATATAGATAGCTACGCTCACCGTGTGCGCATGCGCGTTGTGCAGCAGCCCCCGCGCATGTGCGGCGTCCCTGGGCGTGCGGCTGCGCAGCGCGGCCAGGCGGTCCCCCGCGCGCCCCCGCCGCCCCCCACGCTACCCTAAGGGAACATATAGATAGCTACGCTCACCGTGTGCGCATGCGCGTTGTGCAGCAGCCCCCGCGCATGTGCGGCGTCCCTGGGCGTGCGGCTGCGCAGCGCGGCCAGGCGGTCCCCCGCGCGCCCCCCCGCCCGCGCGCCCCCCGCCGCCCCCCACGCTACCCTAAGGGAACATATAGATAGCTACGCTCACCGTGTGCGCATGCGCGTTGTGCAGCAGCCCCCGCGCATGTGCGGCGTCCCTGGGCGTGCGGCTGCGCAGCGCGGCCAGGCGGTCCCCCGCGCGCCCCCCCGCCCGCGCGCCCCCGCCGCCCCCCACGCTACCCTAAGGGAACATATAGATAGCTACGCTCACCGTGTGCGCATGCGCGTTGTGCAGCAGCCCCCGCGCATGTGCGGCGTCCCTGGGCGTGCGGCTGCGCAGCGCGGCCAGGCGGTCCCCCGCGCGCCCCCCCGCCCGCGCGCCCCCGCCGCCCCCCACGCTACCCTAAGGGAACATATAGATAGCTACGCTCACCGTGTGCGCATGCGCGTTGTGCAGCAGCCCCCGCGCATGTGCGGCGTCCCTGGGCGTGCGGCTGCGCAGCGCGGCCAGGCGGTCCCCCGCGCGCCCCCCCGCCCGCGCGCCCCCGCCGCCCCCCACGCTACCCTAAGGGAACATATAGATAGCTACGCTCACCGTGTGCGCATGCGCGTTGTGCAGCAGCCCCCGCGCATGTGCGGCGTCCCTGGGCGTGCGGCTGCGCAGCGCGGCCAGGCGGTCCCCCGCGCGCCCCCCCGCCCGCGCGCCCCCGCCGCCCCCCACGCTACCCTAAGGGAACATATAGATAGCTACGCTCACCGTGTGCGCATGCGCGTTGTGCAGCAGCCCCCGCGCATGTGCGGCGTCCCTGGGCGTGCGGCTGCGCAGCGCGGCCAGGCGGTCCCCCGCGCGCCCCCCCCGCCCGCGCGCCCCCGCCGCCCCCCACGCTACCCTAAGGGAACATATAGATAGCTACGCTCACCGTGTGCGCATGCGCGTTGTGCAGCAGCCCCCGCGCATGTGCGGCGTCCCTGGGCGTGCGGCTGCGCAGCGCGGCCAGGCGGTCCCCCGCGCGCCCCCCCGCCCGCGCGCCCCCGCCGCCCCCCACGCTACCCTAAGGGAACATATAGATAGCTACGCTCACCGTGTGCGCATGCGCGTTGTGCAGCAGCCCCCGCGCATGTGCGGCGTCCCTGGGCGTGCGGCTGCGCAGCGCGGCCAGGCGGTCCCCCGCGCGCCCCCCCGCCCGCGCGCCCCCGCCGCCCCCCACGCTACCCTAAGGGAACATATAGATAGCTACGCTCACCGTGTGCGCATGCGCGTTGTGCAGCAGCCCCCGCGCATGTGCGGCGTCCCTGGGCGTGCGGCTGCGCAGCGCGGCCAGGCGGTCCCCCGCGCGCCCCCCCGCCCGCGCGCCCCCGCCGCCCCCCACGCTACCCTAAGGGAACATATAGATAGCTACGCTCACCGTGTGCGCATGCGCGTTGTGCAGCAGCCCCCGCGCATGTGCGGCGTCCCTGGGCGTGCGGCTGCGCAGCGCGGCCAGGCGGTCCCCCGCGCGCCCCCCCGCCCGCGCGCCCCCGCCGCCCCCCACGCTACCCTAAGGGAACATATAGATAGCTACGCTCACCGTGTGCGCATGCGCGTTGTGCAGCAGCCCCCGCGCATGTGCGGCGTCCCTGGGCGTGCGGCTGCGCAGCGCGGCCAGGCGGTCCCCCGCGCGCCCCCCCGCCCGCGCGCCCCCGCCGCCCCCCACGCTACCCTAAGGGAACATATAGATAGCTACGCTCACCGTGTGCGCATGCGCGTTGTGCAGCAGCCCCCGCGCATGTGCGGCGTCCCTGGGCGTGCGGCTGCGCAGCGCGGCCAGGCGGTCCCCCGCGCGCCCCCCCGCCCGCGCGCCCCCGCCGCCCCACCATGCTACCCTGAGGGGACATTTTTGTGTCTACAGGATACTTTTAATGTAGTGCGCATAATTTGTAGAGTGATTCAGTCCCTGCTCCTAAATGCAACCGCAGTATTGGGATACACTTTAAAACAGAACGAAAATTCGACTTAGTATGGGGGACACGCATAATTTACTAGCGCAAGCAAATACAAAATCAAATTTTTATTTTGTTTTTGACTGAATTTAAGTTCTGTGGTTGCATTTGGAAAGTGACACTAAATCACTGTAAATTTTGCGCACTAGGTACATAAAAAAATACCCTGTATACTAATATAATAAAGATGAAGAATTTGTTTGTTGAAGTGAAACTTCTATATAGATGGGGGGTATGTGTGAGACAAGGAGACACATAAACACCACAAAACACATATTATTATATGAATTTAAAACATTGTTAAACTTATGTCTCTTCTCATCTCATAATGTCTTGAACGCCAACCATGTATTCAGGGTGAGAGCCTGGTGATCTGTCACACAGGATCTTCCTAGTACAGACTCCAGTCTCTCACAAAGGAGCTTTTCACCTGTTTGTACCATAATGTTATGTATCATCTTTGTGAAGAGAGAAATAAAGCATTTATTAATTATTCATTAAGATTTTTCTATCACGAAAAATCGTTACGGCCGCGTAGAGGGGGTACACGATATATTGTCCGTTGAAGTTTCACTTCTACTATGTATCCTAGCACACATTTCGTTTATTTTTTGTTTGAACACGCAAACCTCTTTAACTACCAGTCAGATTAAAAAAAGCCTTTTTGCATTTGATAACCCAATAAGTTGACTACTGTTAAAAATTGACAAATGTTGCATATGTTGTAGTAGACAGACAAAGAACACCATAGTTGACAAAATAATTAACGTCGGTGAATAAGCCGGAGTTATAAGCTTTAGAAATTTCTATATGAGACACTATCCATCCTTTTCCCGCAAAATGGAATATGTATGAAACTGTCACAATTTACTATGATATTTCTAGTTTATGACGTCACAATTCAGAAGCGCCATCTCTCTCTCTATTAAAAAATTTAAATAGCTTATCACTTGGCATATTTACAAATGCTAGTGGTCGCCCTATGGTCGAAATTCTGCATTGCATTCTGCACTCCTTCTCCCATATTATAAACTTTAACTATACCAAATCTCACACTCCTCCGTGCGCGCAATATTCTTAAGAAGGGGTACAAAATTTTCTCTTCAAGTATTAATGTATAGATTTTATTTATTTTTACACTATAGCTTTATTAAGTTTTCCGGAAAAGATTCATTTTTGCAGTAAAAAAAATTGACTCAAATACCCCTATTCTTGAAGTTGCATTAAGGAACAAAGACTGAATGACTATAAATTATGTGCACTATATAAAAATATATCCTGGGGTATAACAGATGATTGCTGAATATGAACCTTACGCGTATGATATTAGGAGTCATCAATTCAGTGGATATTTTAACTACTGTAATATGAATCATATTATGATTCATTTAAAGCGACCTTTTAAGAGCGGCCAACCCGTCATAATTCCCATAGAAACGCTCGTAGGTGATTATGCCGCTATAACAATTTTTCCTCTAGATATTTTGAATACACAGGTATCTTGTGGTCTATATCTAGATTTCTATGTAATATAAATAATAATTTTTTGAGAAATAAATTCAGTAGAGACATCTAAAAATCAGCTTGGACAAATTTTATCTAAACTTTGGCCGTTCATAATGTACTCATAAATTGAAAAATTTAAGAAAACATTTTCATAGAAACCTTGTACATGTAATGGAGATTTTAAATGACAAATATTTTTTCCAAAAACTTGTTAGGCTTTTTCAAAAACACCTATTTCTTGAAACCTGTTTTGTGAAATCGTCGCGCGCCAATTTTCAATAAATGATCGCCTTCTCACTTGCTTTTAACCAACGGGTGGTATGAAGTACGCGGGAGGAGAGTCGTGTAGGGTAGGCATGAGACGGCCGTTTCAAACATTGCGTTGGATGAAACAACAAGCTTTTCGATCACGCTCGCGTTGACGATAGGCGGACCGGGAAGGGCCCTCTTAAGATCCCCTGTATTCCACCAAGGTGGCAAGTAGGTGTCCGTGTACTCACCACACTTGCTTGTCGTAGTCGGCGAAGACGGGCGCGTCCCTGACGGGTATAGTGGCGGCGGCGGCGGCCCCGCGCCGCTGCTCCGCGCGCAGCCCCGCCGCCTGCCGCGCGCGCAGCGGCGTCAGCGTCGCCAGCGGGGCCAGCGGGGCCAGCCCCCCCAGCGGGGCCAGCCCCCCCAGCGGGGCCAGCCCCCCCAGCGGGACAGGCCCCACGCAAGGCGACTGGCCTGGAACAACAACTCAATTACACTATTCGACAAAATACACACACGCCAACTATTTTTATCTATCCTCATATCGTAAAGTTTTAATTATGAATTCAAAAATAGTACTAAAATGACAGACTTTATGCACATGCAACTATAATAAAATATTTTTTTTTATTACGATACAGTTTCCTTAACAAAACAATGCTATAAAATAACTTTTTTTCTATTATAGTAAACTTAGGTTCCACAAAGGAGTTTTCAATTAAATTTTGTATAGTAGCCATACATTATCTATGGTGGCGCGGCTAGGACGCTTGCGCGACGCACTATAGCGCATGCGCGCTGAGTTCCGGCGCCATTTTGTTTATTTACAATTTACATTATTATTGTGTTTTCTAACTATTGCATGATTATAGATAAAGTAGTGTATGAAACTGCACATAACTAGGTATTAAAACACTCGTGTGATACTATTAACACACACACACTTGTGTTTTATGCAACAGTTTCATAAACTACTATTATTAGGTTATTAAATAGATTAAATATCAAAGTATTATACATATAAACCTTCCTTGAAAATTTATCTAACTGATGGTAAAAACCGCATCAAAATCCGTTCCGTGGTTTAGGAGGACTTAGCAGACATACTGACAGACGCGGAAAACGACTTTATTTTATACTATGTAGAGATTAAACAGTGTTCAATGATAGAATAGAATAGAGCTTTATTTCATGTAAACCAAATACAAATATCCAAATAGTAGATCCTATGGAGAAGAACCGACAAGAAACTCAATGGAAACTCTTTTAAAATAATAGATTAATATTAATAGATACATAATATTATTGTAACGTAAAAAAGGCTACAATTAAAAAACTATTTATTAAAAAATTGTCTCACTGTCCTTTTGTTCCGGTTAATCTCCGAAACGGCTAGACCGATTTTGACGGGAGCTTTACTGGCAGATAGTTCATGTTATAAGGAGTAACTTTTTTTTTTTGGGTAATTCAACGCGGGTGGATTCACGGGCACACCTAGTCTATATATAATATATAAAAATTAAAAATGAATCCGTTTCCCTTGGTCACGCCATCACGCGTGAACGGCTGGACCAATTTCGCTAATTCTTTTTTTGTTGTTATTGTTAAAATTGTAAGGAGTAGGTAGGTATGGTAGGTAGGGTAGGGTAGGTATAGTAGATTAGGTATGGTAGATATGCTAGGGTAGGTATAGTAGATTAGGTAGATAGTAGGGTAGGTATGGTAGATATGCTAGGTTAGGTATAGTAGATAAGGTAGATAGTAGGGTAGGTGTGATAGATAGGCTAGGGTAGGTAGGGTAGGTATGGTAGATAGGCTAGGGTAGGTATAGTAGATTAGGTATGGTAGATATGCTAGGGTAGGTATAGTAGATTAGGTAGATAGTAGGGTAGGTATGGTAGATATGCTAGGTTAGGTATAGTAGATAAGGTAGATAGTAGGGTAGGTGTGATAGATAGGCTAGGGTAGGTAGGGTAGGTATGGTAGATAGGCTAGGGTAGGTATAGTAGATTAGGTATGGTAGATATGCTAGGGTAGGTATAGTAGATTAGGTAGATAGTAGGGTAGGTATGGTAGATATGCTAGGTTAGGTATAGTAGATAAGGTAGATAGTAGGGTAGGTGTGATAGATAGGCTAGGGTAGGTAGGGTAGGTATGGTAGATAGGCTAGGGTAGGTATAGTAGATTAGGTAGATAGTAGGGTAGGTATGGTTGATATGCTAGGGTAGGTATAGTAGATTAGGTAGATAGTAGGGTAGGTATGGTAGATATGCTAGGTTAGGTATAGTAGATAAGGTAGATAGTAGGGTAAGTATGGTAGATAGTCTAGGGTAGGTAGGTAAGGTGGGTAGGGTATGGTAGATAGGCTAGGGTAGGTAGGTAAGGTGGGTAGGGTAGGTAGGTAGATAGGTGCACAGTTCTTTAATTGGCGGTACGGAGTTCGCCGCGTCAGCTAGTAGAAAATAAAAAAAGAAACAGAAAGAATAGAAAACATGCAAGACTATAGAATATATCTCACCATTACTGAGCGAGCTGCTTCTTCTCCTTGTACTGTCAACCCTCGCTTCAGGCCTGGACCGGTGCACCACTTTAACTGGAGAGGTAACACCTGGACTCCTGTTAATAAGAACATTATCGATATATGTAAGGAAATTTAATTACAAACAAAAAATACAGACAAATAATAAGTCTTTTTATCTCTCGCCAGACTCAGGAGCCCAATTCTCGTAATTAATTTACACTATGATTGAAAGTTAACCGAACTGAGACTATTATGAATTGACAAAAATCGATATTCTACTCCTCTTAAAGCTCAGTTCGATTTCAGTATGATTTGAATTCAATCTTCTTAGGCTCATTTCAATCTCATTTTTGAAGTTTATATATGGACGAAAATCCCAATTTTAGAATACCGATTTGGCTTCAATCAACTTTCAACTTTATCACAATAATATAGTTTTACGTTTGACGTAGTATTTTTTTTTTTGTGTGTGACCATTTGTGGCATTTATGACATTGATCGGAATTATATTTTGAACAAACTATATATTATATATTTTGATATTATTTATATATTTTGAAGGAACTATATTTTGAACATTTTTAATTACGGGAACTGGGTTTCAGATTTTAAATGGCGTAGTTTGAAACACAATTATACTTACGTATCATTGTCATCTTGTCTGGTAGGACCGTCTTTTTTAGCCTGTCCTATAGATTTTAGCCTCGTTAACAAAGATAGCTCGGTTAGCCCTCTCTTCCATATAGGTTTGTTTTGCGTCTGGCTTTGTTCTGTGTTATCTGAAACAAAAATATATTTGCTAATAGCTGTAGCCCGCGCATGCGCATATGCATCATAAAAAAAAGTCTGCTGGTTCACTGCAAATAATTCAATATTACTCGGCTAAATGTGTATTTTTCTTTTATTCATTTTTTATACATATTATTTATATTTTTAAATATTTTTACAAAACTATATTTAAAAAAAAATGTGTATTTATTATTATTGCATTATATAAATGAAAATTGTTTTTTTATTAATTATCAAATGTACCTATTATTGTTTTTAAAATTAAATTATTGTAATCTCTTATTGTGCATGGACTTAAAACTGTTAGCAATAAGATGTCTATAAAATGCATGCTCGGTGTCCTGTGTGCAAAAAATAAATTGATTTTCTTTCTTTTTTTCTTTCTTTCTAAAATAAAATAAATAAATAGAAGAATAGTTTTTTTTAACGATTTCTGAGTTGGCCCCATAATAAAAGTTGTTCATAATGATGAGTACAATAACCCCAAAGGGATCGAGGTTAGAAAGGTTGGGCGTTTTATTAACTTATTAGCTTCACCTGTAACTATGTAAAAAAATATTGAAAGTTTTGGATCCACTTCCCGGTTTCCGAATGAGCTGAAATTTTGCATACACGTTTTGTTTGGATGACAATTCATTCTTAGCTAAGTGGCGTCAATCTAAATCCAATATGGCGGACGCCCCTAGATAGTGGATAAAATTTTCTTATTTACCATCATATGGGTATCAAATGAAAGGGTTTGCTGAGAAGAATACGAAAAATAAAATTACGTCATTCTAAATTCAATATGGCGGACTCCCAAAGTTGGAAGTGTGTTTTCTAGTTTTTTTAAAACTTTAATTATAATTATAAGTGTAATAGACCTTTAATAAGTATAAATTATAATTTAACTCACCATTTTTAATTTCTCTTTTCGGGCTATTATTCTGTGCTCTTCTAGATATATTCTCTCTTGTTCTAGGAGTAGAATCATAGGCGTTTTGACTTCTAGATCTTTCTACAGATCTTAGCCTGCTTATAGGGTCATTTGTTGGTGATGACGTCACTTGGACCCTATTAGAATCGCCGTTACAGTTAACCTCAGGAGTAACTATAGTTTGGTTAACTGCATTCGTATTATTGTTACTTAAAAACAGATATTCGTAAGTCGAATCTCCGACTTCTAAGTTAGGTAACGAAGATTTTCGATTTTTGTCGATATTTTTCAACTTTTTCACTGGTAAAGGTGACGGTTTCGGGTTTGAAGTCGAAGCCATACATAGTCTTTCGTATAACTCCTCATTTTGATTGCTAGTCGTAAAAGTCGGGAAAGACGACTGAGTCGGAAAAGTCGATTGAGTCGTAAAAGTCGGGAAGTCAGAATCATTTGTTCCTGATAAACTGACTGTGGTTGTAAGACTAAGGTGTCCGTAATCCGAGTCGTTTTTTGAAAAAGTGGTTCCGTATTCGTTTTCTTCTGTGTTCACTATATTTACGAAGTTAGGGTTCGGCGGATCGGTGATAGTGAGTTTTTGTGAGAATTCGAAGTCGAAAACATCCGTTTCCGGCCCCATAACAGGTATTGCTGTGTGTGGTGGTTCTTTATTTGAAACTTGAATTACTGTTATATTTGTAGCCTGGTGATTACTGAAAAAAGAGATACCTTTTGTAAAAAAAAAAGTATTGATTACACATACATTGGTATTGGTAAAACGGGCGAGTTTCCGCAACTCCAAGACGATGCGCGTATTTTGCGTAAGGGTGGGAATAATTTTATTCCAGCCAACCCAACTCCTCGAAGAAGGCCAGCAAACATTTGATGTTACTGGCGATCTCCCGGAGAGCACTCTCATTACACATACATATACAAACACAGGAAAAAAAATTATGTAGTGCGCAAAATTTACGGAATGATTCAGTGTCCGTTCCCAAATGCAACTGCAGCGTATTAAAATTCTGATCCAAACATGAATTCAATCGAGGATCGAACTCAAACCCTCCCGAGTGGAAGGCAACCGCTGGAATATCACTGTAAAACCTAACCGTCAAAAACCCCAGACTCCAACTAGAAAAAGAGCTGTAACTTTTGAATGGCTGAACAGATTTTCATGAAACATAGCTAAGATGATACCAGATTAAACTAGCTTTCAATTAAAAAAACTGCATTGAAATCCGTCCATCCGTTTTGGAGCTACAATGCCACAGACACACTACAAACTTATAACAACCCTATTTTTTGTTGGGGGTCAAAAAGTAAAGTATCCCGTACCTTGTACTCTCCTCCGGCCGATCTTTGTCACCATTACTAACTAAAAACCTCTGCTTATACTCTCCCTCAATTTCTTTATCACAAATCCTATCAATTTCAGCAAAAAAATCTTCATCACTGTCAGTTCTTTTAAATATAGAATCGTCCAAACATATATTCTGGCCACAGATCTTAGCCACACTTTTGCGAGGCTCACTCTTGGCTTGACTCGTACTAGGGAGGGAGGAGAACGGAGTATCCCAGTTAGAAATGTCTATGTTCTCGTCCGGTGTCGTCGAGGTTGTTGGCTCGATTTCCGGTTGTGGTTGTGGTTGAGTTGTGATTTCTTGGGGTCGTGGAGTTGGAGTTAGTTCTATGCCTGGTACTCTGAAAAAGAAATTAATTTAATTACATACGGTGCATTGCTTTTCTAATCCCCTTTTAAGGGTTTTTGTACTTATTATTAGGAACAATTTTTACTATAGGACTAAATCTGAAATCGCGAAAAAGAATCGGCTGATCCATACAAAAATACTTGTTTTTTTTCTTTATATATTACTTGACTAAATGTATGGTTGCACTGCATAAGGGTATTGAGCAAGTAATAGCTGGACGGGACAGACCCCAACTAGCTAAAATAGATTTACCTTCCATTAAGAAAAAGTTTTGACAATTGCCTTCCACTGCAAAACAGAAATGAAGAACGAGTTCGTTATTAACTATTGTTACTCGTTCAGTCCTCTCCGCTAGACTCTTTGTTAGTGGAAGCACTTCTATGAAGTTTACCGTTGCGAGTCAAACGGAGTCCGTACGGAGCCTGCTCTGCTGCCTGTGGCAGCCCGGCTTAAGGCGACGCTCGCGTGTGCGCAGTCTCAGGCTGACATTCAGAAACGAATCTAAGCGTGAACTTACGCTTCCATCTGTCAAAATCGTATACAATTTTGACAGATGGAAGCGTATAGTGCCACAAACTTATCTGACCCGGTCGTGGCGTCGCTGCCGTCGCTTTTACCAATGTCATCTCCCTACAAAAATGTCATTTTGAAGTCAGTTTTGTTCTGTAGCGACGTTAGTTCCAATTTTGGTCACCGGGTCAGATAAGTTTGTGGCACAGTAAGTTCACGCTTAGACTCGTTTCTGAATGTCAGCCTCAGAGGCAGTTCCAATAAAGTTTAACTGACCTGTCGGGTGGCGTCGGCGGTGTGGGCGGTAGCGGGGAGGTGGGATCTCTGGCGGCTGCCCGGGGCGGGGGGGGCGGGGGCGGCGGCGCAGGCCCCGCACAGTACACGTTCTCGCCGCGCCCCAGGATCTTCAGCTCGTGAAGAGTGTTGCGGAGAGTCGTTACCCAATCCTGCATGGATTCCCTGAGGATTTAAAAAAAAAATCTTTATTTATTTAAAGGTGTGTTTACATATGAACATGTCACCTCTATATAAAATTCCCTGAGGGATACTGGATCAGAAAAGGCCGCAAGATCATTATTATTACCCATAAACCATTGACATGCCATGCATTGCAATGGACGGCGAAAAAAAAAAACACGAAATATGTGTCCCGAGTCAACCTTTATAAGCATAGGTTCATTTAAAGAAATATAAAAAATTCTAACATCATAATTCAAACCGTATTATCATTAGTAAACAGCTTAATTTTACTTGCAACAATTTATCAGCCTATTCATCTTTTTCACAATACAGTGCGGCATTTTTGACGTGTATTCTGTCGGTTGATAAAAAAAAGATTGGCGCGCGATTGGACCTCTTTTTACGGTTCCGTACCCAAAGGGTAAACCGGGACCTAAGACCATTAAGTTGTCATGTACTACGTACGTAGTACATTACAACTCAATGCCTAAGACTCCGCTGTCCGTCCGTCCGTCAGTCCGTCTGTCACCAGGCTGTATCTCATGAACCGTGATAATTAGACAGTTGAAATTTTCACAGATGATATATTTCTGTTACCGCTATAACAGCAAATACTAAAAAACAGAATAAAATAAATATTTAAGGGGGCTCTCATACAACAAACGTGATTTTTTTTGCCGTTTTTATAGATAATGGTACGGAACCGGTGCGCGAGTGTGACTCGCACTTGGCCGGTTTTTTATTTAGTTTTGGAACTCTTTTAAGTTAAGTAGTAGGTCAAAGCCATAAATTATAACCACGTTGGCTGTTTCACTGCATCTGACGCTAACTTCACATGTGTAGGTCAGTCACTCACCAGTCCGGAGCCAACAGTCTGACAGCTCCATTATCTGTATCCACCAGAAAATCATACTGGTCTCCACAATGCGGCTTCACACTTGCTGTAACATGCCTCGCTGATCGTAAGCAGGCCCGCCATATTGGCTTGTGTGTGATGGTGGCCGGGCTGTCAGCATCAGGATATTGTTCTAAGTAAGGTGTTCTTCCATTGTGCACGCAGAATTGTGTCCACATAGGTTTTAGTGGCACTTTCTGGAAAGATGACAGAATAGTTTTTTTTTTCTATAATAAGCAGTGTTCGGAATAGGTGGTGCTAATTCACCTAAACTTCGAGGCACAGAGACAAGATGTGGAGACTTCATAATGACAACATTTTTTCTGGGACAAATTGTCCTAGGTTTCGGGTACTACTGATAATTTACTAACAGAAAATATAAATAATACTACTGGAACTGGGGCTCCTTTGCTGCTGCTATTAGGATCATTAGGCCCACTAGAATAAATCAGAAAACCAAGTTTTTTGGAGCGGTAACACACCTTTGTCCCCAAAGGTCTGAGTTTGCTTCCACCAAGGTCATTGGGTATTCGTTTAAGATATGCATTCTTCTGTATCTCCCTGTAGTAGACGGGACCTTCATCTCTGCTGGACGCCATCTTGTTTTAGCTGTCATTCAGCTGCTGAAAAATATAATGATTTTTTAATTATGATAATGTTGTGAAGAAGTTACGTTACGTAAGCTTAGATATTTTTATGTTTTGTGCGTCATACTGGGCGTAGAAATAAAAACTTTTTCTTTCTTTCTTTCTTTTACTCGAATGAACATGTAATTAAAAAACTTAATTATTTTATTGTTGTGTTTAATTTCTTTACAAATGCCTATTTGATATAACATTAAGTCTACATAATATAATGTTATGTAGTCTATTAGCACATTATTACTAGGGGTTGCAATAAGTAGAGTTTTAAAGTACCAAATGATGTCAATGCACTAAAAAGTTTTAATGGATATGCGTTTTACTTCAGGAATTCCGGTGTAGATAAAACTTTATATATTTTCATATAAATTAATTATTTCTAATAAATATAGTACTCAACATGTGATGTAGTATGTGTAACTAATAAAACAAGTGAAACCACAGTCACAGACTACTTTATTCTTTTTTATAAATCTATGAACTAGAGTACAATAACCATACTTATGTTTTTTCTTTTATTTTTGTTTGGGATTATTTAGTTATTTTTATAAGGGGATATGTTAAGGATATAAAAATAAGTATGGTTATTGTACTCTAGTTCATAGATTTATAAAAAAGAATAAAGGAGTCTGTGACTGTGGTTTCACTTGTTTTATTAGTAACCCATTTGTATACAGGGTGACTGGTAAATCGAGGGAATCATTGAAGGAGGGTATGGTACTCATCATTATGAACAACTTTTACTATGGGACCAAAGCGGAAATCGCGAAAAAAAAAATCTGCTGTTCCATACATTTTGTCGATTAATATTGAATTATTTGTATGGAACAGCTGATTTTTTTTTCGCGATTTCCACTTTGGTCCCATAGTAAAAGTTGTTTATAATGATGAGTAGAACACCCTCCTTCAACGATTCCCTCGATTTACCAGTCACCCTGTATATTATGTGTATTGAATTACTTAGGTTCTACTTATGTATATTAACCTCACCTAATAATAATAATGACTAGTGTATCTACCATGTACTTATCTCTTCATCACCCTAAGGTTGTCTGGCAGAGCATACTTAGGCATTAAGACCGACGTTGTACATATTTGTATGAAAAGCATTAAAATAAATAAAAGTAGTAATAAGTATGGAATATGCATATCTAAAATTACTACACTATGTTTGGGTCGAATAGGTATTTAAGTTTTGTATGGGACTGCCAATATTTTTTTCGCGGTTACGATATTGGTCCCATAGAGAATGTTTTTCAGTTTAATGATCTGTTCCACACTCATAAATATTATGATCATGCATTTCTGGTACATATTGTATTATGAATTGTATAATGTAGAAAAATGTATGCTTAGAATTTAAATTTCAACAAAAAAGGCTGGATATAAGTCTACGTTTACTTATCTTTAGCCATACACAAATAATTTAAAACTCTGATCAACTAATTGAGATCAGTAACAGACAGTCATGTTTTGATGTTGTAGTTGTTCTCAACACATATCTCAAGTTACAATCAACAATTGACGCTGGAATTAATTACGAAGGATGTACGAGAATACGAAGCCGGTGACTCACACGTTTACTATGCAAGAACATACGTAAAAAGACATCTAACTGTCCTAAAATGTACTGTATATGGCATGCTAAGAAAACTTTCGATTTTCTCAGAGTGTACTAGAATAACCCGGAAATCTACACATGTAAGACGTAGATAAGGTTGTGATGTAGTCGTTAAATAACAATTATGTATATTAACGCAAAAGAAAGCGCAAAAAATGATTAGGTACCTTTTTTTACGAAGAATTGCGCCTTTCTCTTCGGTTCAAAGTTGGGGTTTTAACGCAAAGAGTATGTAATCACTACGTTTAAGAGACGGGAGTCCCATAGAAAAAGATGAAAAACGTCACTTGTATGAAACGGGCGCTAGAACTGTATACCAACAAAGCAAAAAGAAATGCAGCCATTGCTGTAAAGGCAGAGTTGCCAACATAATCACCAAATAGGGATGTACTATTCATGCGTAATTCTATCGATAAATCGCTACAAAAATGTAGGGTTCCTATTTTTTTATTACATTTAAGATAGGCTCATTTCCGCCAACGTGAACTCTCTGTTTAAACTGAGTAACAATTTTATTACAAAAAGAAGCCAGTAAACCTAAGTTCACATTGGCGCAAGTGGTGATGAGACAAATTTCAAATTTCATTGTGCAGTCAAATTATTTTGACTACATAATGAAATTTGAATGATTTGCTGTGATGATGATAAAATAAAACAAAGCTTTGGATTTTATTTTCCTGTGCTCAGCTGCTGCGCTTTCGCTTCGCTTTGTCTCCAAAGGCATAATATATAGATATTTAAGTCAACTTCTATCAATGCTAAATGTGTGACCGTTGCAAACAATTTTGTTTGAAACACTCGCACACTTGGCATTGATAGAAGTTGACTTGAATAATATCTATAATTATGCCTTTGGAGACTTCTTGTAGAAGGGGAGAGCCACACATTTATTTATTTTAGACCACCGATGACCTCGTGATTTCCATTTTTCGTTCTTTGCAGTTGATTCTATGAGATTTTTTTTCGATTTAAGCAACTTTTTTCTTCAGGCTTTTAATTAAAATGTTATATATCTTCAATTTATTCAAAAGTTTTATTTTCTAGGTGTAAGTAGCTTTTATTTGGGCAGTCATCGTTAGTGTTATTTCTCGACCGTTAGTGCAAGACCTGCATGCGCTATTTTTGCAGTGCTGGGTGAAGGTTCTGGAAAATTTACAAAAAACATGTTAACATAATTAATTAAACGGGTTTTCCTGTGGTGTAAAAAACAGACAGGCAGAAAACAAAAATTAAAAATTTCGCCATAATAGGCTAGGGAGCTAGCCTATTATGGCGAAAATATTTTTAATGAACAGACTTTTCGACTTCTACGATTTTTTTATAGTAAAGATAATTAATCAATTTAAGCAAATGGTTTTGTAATAGACACAGAAAAACCTGTAATGATAACATTATGGCATGTTAATACAGTGAATTAAATATTAAACATAATTTGAAATTAACATAAGCCTTACCCGCAATAGAACATCTTTTCCTTTCGTTAAATTTTCGTCACTCTCCGCTCGATTAACGTCCGATTAAATTGAAAATATAATAGATTTCTCAGAATTGGTGGTCAAAAGGCAATGGCAATTGGCAATGGTTCAGCTGTTGATAATGAAGGTACTGTAATATAGAAAAAATGTGAACTGACACAAGCGAATTTAAATTTAAACCTAATCATGAAAATTTACTTGGGCTAAGTCTTTCCTTTTTATTACATATATATATTATACATACAAGGAAAAGAAAATCAAAAACAAAAGTAAATTTATAAAATTTAAAAATGAGAATATCGACAGTCGAGAAAAAATGTCACAACACTATCGATACTTGATTATGATAGGTTATTTTCTAAAATCTGGATTTATGTTATAATCACGTAATTCCTTTTCTGTAATAGCCTAACAATTGTAAATTTAAGCACTTATTTGTAAAAAAAGAATTACCTGTCTTCATTCAAAGGAAATTTTGCCATGAAGATTCGTTTTTGGCCATCTGACCGGCCAGTTGTTAAACCACATATTTCTCACGTTTTACAATGCATTACAAATATTAGATACGTCACACGCATACACATACACAATAGGTAACAAACAACTTAGGTATGTGATTATTTAAAAGAACGATGAAAGCAAAAACTTTAATCAAACATGAATCAATCCGAACCAAACAACTCTTCTGACAACCAAAACAAAAATGGCGGCTGCGTGCGATAGAGTCGAGAATATGTTAAAGCAAGACAGCGATATCCGCCATTAGTCCGCCATTGTCCGCCATTATTTCTAGCGCACGTTTCATACATCAATTTTTTACTAGGGAGTTGCGCCAGACTGTTTTAACGTTTGACCTTCATGCTATATTATAATAGCGATGGTTATAGCATTTGTAGAGCTATTGCGAAATAAAGACCAGTAATTGTTTCCAATTCTTACTTATTATTTGACAGAAAACACGCACAATGAACACAAAGCAAAGACGCCATATTTATTATTTATGACATTTCCGCTCATTATTGCCAATATGCAAAAATTATACACAGATAATAAAAATAAAATGTTTCTAGTTTAATTTTTCCTTTACCCTTTGTCCAAGCTAGCCGGAACTAATTATTCTCTTCAACATCAAAAAGCAAAAGCTAAGCATCGCTGCCAGCCACGCCATGCACCACCATTGAAGCCACCGGGATTTACATAGATTCGCCAGCAAAATATTGTCATTCAAGATAGGACAAAAGGTACAGTATATCGAGAAAGGGATTTTGAAAGAACAAAGAAAATTGTTCTTCGTTGTTGTTGTATCGACAAAACGGTTTAAAAATGCACAAATAGATGAACTTCGAAAAAAACCAGCGGTCATTACTGGGTCATTACAATAAGTCAGTGAGTCATGTTTTATTTTCTCGGTTTTTTATTCTATATTCATAGACAAAACAAACCGCGAGCAAAATATGACCAGTTGGCATTTTGGCAACATTGTCGTCATTGTTTATGATACCGACTTGACGTTTCTTGTCGTACAGTTGTGGTGAAAAACAAATTAGAAAACAACGAGAAATGTAAGTAAACTTAATTAAATTGGTATCAGTAAGCATGAATTCATTCAATGTTACCTAAAAACATACCGTGCTAAACATAGAATATTAAAAATAATCGCTTGATTTTCAATATCATCGTCGCTGTCAAAATATCATAACTTTTTAATTTTAGTACAGGTCGTTTTCACCGCAGCGCTGCCGTCGGTACTTATTTTGATCACGTGATCAATTCAACCGCCAAAATAATTGTCATTTTTTCACCGACCTACAGAATTTTCTGTCGGTAGAAGAAAACGGTTATTTTCTCAAACATTTCGCCGTTATTACTGCTAAAATTACTCAAATACTCGTGTAAAGCATTTATTTGAAGTGAAAAAAGAACAAAAACTAACAATCATGGCTAAAGTGCACATAACCAATGTAGTTGTGTTGGACAACCCGAGTCCGTTCCTAAACCCTTTCCAATTCGAATTAACCTTCGAATGCATTGAAGAACTGAAAGAGGACCTAGAATGGAAGATGATTTACGTCGGGTCAGCAGAAACAGAAGAGCATGACCAGGTTTTAGACACAATTTACGTGGGCCCGATACCGGAGGGAAGACACATGTTTGTGTTTCAAGCACCGCCACCTGACGTCACACGGATACCTGAAAATGACGCTTTGGGGGTGACTGTGGTACTCCTTACATGTTCATACCGAGGACAAGAGTTTGTCAGAGTAGGTTATTTCATAAATAATGAATATTCAGAATCCGAGCCTGAGCTCAGAGAAAACCCGCCAGCGAAGCCCCAGTTTGACAAGGTAGTGAGAAATATCCTCGCTTCTGAACCCCGTGTGACTAGATTTAAGATTAATTGGGCGGAGCCTGATGCAGCAGCTGCAGCGGACTCAGGAGATGGAAATTTGGAGACTACACATGCACCCAGTAATGATTCTTATGGAGCATCGTTCAATGCTGACAGTCAGATCAGCGGTATAGAGTTCCAAGGCAGTTTAAGTGGATATGGCGATAATTCTAATTCTATTGCTCCTATGGAGTGCTGAGGTAAGCTATTTTAGAACAGTTTTTTAGTTTTATTTTTAAATGCAGTACAGCTCGCTACTGATTGTTGTGTCTGTGAAGTTAGGTTGAAATTATGAAACAATGCAATAATAATAATAATAATATTCCACAACTATCACACAACGCCATCTAGTCGCAATGTGTTGGGAGTGAGAATTACAACAAAATTCATGATCCTAATTGGACACAACGTGACTCGTAGCGACTTCATCATGAGCCAACATGTTTTTTTTACAACTTATTTACATTCATAATTTTCGATGTGTAAAATGAGTCATTATTTAACCTTTAAGAACTTTTAAAGAACCAATTTATTTATTTTTTACTTTTTGTGCCTCTGCCCGTCTGTTTTTGTCATCCTTGTGTGCTAAGTCAAGATACTTGGATTTCATTTATCTTTCTCAGCTTTATTTATATTACTAGTGGTCGCCCAGTATATATATAACATGATTCCTATCGGCTTCTGTTTCTGAACGTTGCCATAACCAGTAGCTATCAATATTAATTAATAATAAATACTAGTGGTCGCCCAGTGGTCGAAATTCAACTGTAATTTAACCTTTCTGCACTCCTCTATATAAACGTCAACTATGCCAAATAACACACTCCTCCGTGTCCGCAAGCTTAAAAAGGTATAAAGTTTTCTCTTCACATATTAATATATAGATTATTACCGCCTCTTTCTTTTGTTACAGGCTACCAAATACTAGTTTAATACAATGGATATTCAGTGACTTTATTGAAGAGATTTGTGTAGTGAAACGAGATAATGGACTGAATGTTTGTCGGTCAATGCAGTTACGTCCCCACCAAACTTCTTGACTGGACTAAACACGAAGCGTCTATGAGGTAGTAACGAGTTTGTAGTACTGTCGATCAAAAATACAGTAGCAGTGTTGAAAGAGCTAAAATTATTCAGCGGCAACCCAAAACAAAGTACAGTCAGCAACATAAGTTAATGAACTTTTTGTATTTAATTTATCAAAGAATGTAAATAATTTTTCTTAAATAACCATTACATTAGTTGATAAAGTTTCTATTTTCTATAATAATTAAATACAAAAAGTAATTACATTGGCGAGTTTTTATTCATAAAGGAACTAATAAAAAAACTTTGTACAATATGCTACTTTGTCGCTGACTGTCAGTTTAGTTTCACTGATGTGTTAATTTTGGTGTTCTGTGCAGTTCTGTTGTGATAAAAGAAAGTTTTTGTTTGTTTACTAAAGAATAAGTCATAGCACACTCGATACTTTCGCATCAGCGGTCAGCAATTTAGTCGCTTTTCAGAAACTCATACAGCGATAGAATAGAAATAAGAAAGAAAGAAAGAAAACAAAGAAAAGTACAAAAAAATAAAAAAAACAATAATTAAGCAACTTTAACGAGATCAAAATTGGCTCCCATCCCAGCATAATACTGTGGCATTTGGAAAATGTCACAGCGCTGGTATTCTGATGGGACCGTTAAACGCTAAAACGCGCGATGATAACACGCTCAAACGCTGCGAGTGGCTAAAACGCGATGAAATCTCAAAGACGCGAGATTTTGACACCGCTATCGAAGGCAGTGACTCGCCAAAACGCAATGCAGCATCAATACAACCGCGAAATCGCTAGTCGCTGATGCTAAAAGAATCGAGTAACCCTAAGACAATTTAAACAAGTGACGTCGTCATTAATTTTAAAAAAATTCTTGACGGATTGTATGTCCGGTCAAGTTATTTGACGCGGACTGTACCGTTATGTAAAAGCTTGTTTGGCTGTAGTATAGTCTGTTATTATGATTTGAAAAGTATTTTTAAAAGAAAACAAGATTTTTGTATAATATCATTGTTTGTTTATTAACGGCTCCATCTATAATTGGATCATGTTGTGCAAAAATGTTTTAACCCACAAAGTGCCAGAATTAAAGGAATTGGATTTTTTTTTGTATTCTCATTGTAGCTTAGAGAAGTAGGCTGTAGAGGAGTGCTAGCTGATAGACCCGGGTTGGACCTCAACAAAGAAAATCGGAGTACGACTCACCTTTCCTCTGTTGCGATCGGCTTCCCAATCTGCATCCGATGTAATCTTGGGGTAGTACCTTGGATCCCCAATTGATGGATTTACTCTATGCACGGCACAGAAATTATAGGAATTTCAATAGTTTGGATTTTACACGCGCGGCGTCAATATTTCGATACGGGTCCAAGCACACACTGACTTTTCCAGTATTGCGCCGCTAGAGGGCGCTTTAGTTCCTGTTACCCGCGCATGCGCGTGGCAGGAATTGGTACTACACGACCGAACGTCGGTTTTTTTTTTTTTTTCTTTTTTTTTTTTTTAAACTGTAAGAAACTTCTTTCTTAACTGTAATTTTTCTATTTTCTGTTTGGTGTAAATTCTTCTTTGTTCTATAAGGTCCTACCTTTCTATTCAATCCCTTTAAGGGGCTACTCATCATTATGAACAACTTTTACTACGGGACCAAACTTGGATTCCATACAAACAATTCAATATTACTTGACTTGAAAAGGTGTTATTTTTCTTGTAATTTCAGGGTTGGTCCCTTATTAAAATTTGTTCATAATGATGAGTACAATAAGTAAAGTGATCGGGACTAAATAGGTAGGGTCTTTCATTCATAATCAAGTGTTATATTTTACAAGATTTTATTTAATAGTGAAGCTGTACTCGAGTCCTTTAACTATACTACGGACAATATTATCTCACTGCAGTCAGGATCATAAAATGTGGGATTGAAACATAGCATATAGTGAGTGCGATAAGGGTGGGAATTAGTTAAATAAAACATCTTTAATGTTGGCTAGATAAGAATATTCATCAATGTTATAAACATGCACACACACTTAATATTTTGTACTTACATACTACACTACACATACAGTGAGTGTTCTATGTGTAATGTTCTATATGCACTCTCACTTCCACGTTTTATGTTATGACTGCCTGCAGTGAGATCCTTATATGTGTTCAGTTATTAAGGCAGACAATGCTCGACGACGCAACGATCGTCCGAGCGATCACACTAAACCGTTCAGTTATTTGAGCGGGCGCTCCGGTCACGCCGTAAAATAGTAAGGTGAAAGTCGCACTGCTGTCAACCAACCAATGACAGATATTTTGACGTCGGTCGATTGGTCAATCGCTTATCGCAGCTGTCCGTACATAAGGCTCGGCCGAAGCTGTTCAATTATTCCCATTACGCGAGCGACATTCGCACGAGTGACTTTCACATCGAAAAATGAATTACTGAACGTAGCCATTGTATAGTCACTCCGTGTCTGCCTCTCCCACATTTGTCACCCCCTGCATTGACACAGCGTGCACACATATACCCACATTTTTTTAAATTACCAGACATTTTGTAAATGCTTACTCTGCTTTAATTTTTTTTCAAATTTTGTTTAAGGGACCAACTGTTAAATTGTGAACAGAAATCGACTGCTCCATTATGGCCCAGTAAGGTATCCACATTTGTATGGAAAAGATGATTTTTTATTTTTCGTTTCCAGTGTTAGTCCCTTTATAAAAAAAATGTAGTATTATTATTTATTTATTTTTACTTTAAATAAAACTTTCTAAACCAGTTACTAACTTTACTTAAAGAATACTTATTGCAAACATCAACTTTAAACAAGTAACACATACATTCTTCTCACAATATTTCATACATTCTGAGAACATCTTCCATATATCCCCAAACTGAAATGAGCAGAGAATTACTAAAATTTTTTCTGGTAATTAAAAAAATTGCGGTTTATGTGCCTATCGTTGCGAACGGTACCGGTGCGAGGGGGTGGTGGGGGGAGCAGGACACCAAGTGACTTGTTATAGTTGTCGGGGAATTTTGACTGACTGAGTGTATAATTGTATTTTATAATTAAGCTGTATTTAAAGTTAATATTATATTATTGTAGATGTAATAAATAACTCAGAAATATGGGAAAAGATTAACAAATAGGAGCGTTTATAATAATAGGGCATTAATACTATGACAAGGTGAATTTTGTACCACTCTGTGTGTGATCTGTGGACTCTTGGCACACAGCACTGCGTCTCCGGGCGGACCAATTTGTATGCGCTCGACCGCGCACATTAGGCTAATTCAGGTAACGAAAGAAATGCAGTTGCAGTAAAATTTATTGTATGTATTTTCTTAACTTCACTGAGATACGCTCGCGTCAAGTTCTATCACAGTAATATGATCGACGCGTCAAAAAATTACTGGAATTAGTCCTCAGATGCACCCCTTCGTCTGTTATTCACATAAGAGTGCTATATCTCAGCAATTTAAGTATAATGTTCTAGTTAATTTAATTTAAGTAGAAATAATTTTATTATAAGTTCTGTATATTAACCCGGTTTTAATTTGTTTTAATTTAAATTATTTGATTAATAAGGCAGACTAATAGACCGTATTTTAGAATGATGCTTAGTCTTGATTCCTAATAAATTAAATATTAAATAATACAAACGTTAATATGTTTGTAATATCAGTTAATTTAACTCTCAGGGTGAGGTGGCCAATCACAAACATCATATAACTTGACAATACAACAATAAATTGTTTTTGCCTATCCTGTAAGAAATGTCTGAGCACGCCACTGCCTAGCGCGGCTGGTGGACAAACCCGTCTTCTCCACAATTTGTCTTATAGACAGAAGACGACAAAAAATCGAGAAAGAAAACTTTAAAGAAGTGGCTTTGTCCCCGACTTTTCCGTAGACAAACCCTTTTTCTCCAACCCTTTGTCTCTTTTACAAGACAAAACAAAAAATCGAAAGAGAAAACTATAAAGAGATGGTTTTGTCCCTGATCTTCTCTCTAGTTTTTTGCTGTTCTATCCCTGCTGAAGTAGAGATTAGAACTGAGCGTCGTTCTGTAAAGCAGCCTAAAGCTCAGGATCAACCGCGAACGAATCTAAATTGAAATTCAAAAATCCGCCCTAATCTGGCGATTGAAAAATCAGCCCATACCTGGCGATTGAAAAATCAGCCCATACCTGGCGATTGAAAAATCAGACCATACCTGGCGATTGAAAAATCAGACCATACCTAGCGATTGAAAAATCAGGCCATACCTGGCGATTGAAAAATCAGCCCATACCTGGGGATTGAAAAATCAGCCCATACCTGGCGATTGAAAAATCAGACCATACCTAGCGATTGAAAAATCAGCCCATACCTGGGGATTGAAAAATCAGCCCATACCTGGGGATTGAAAAATCAGCCCATACCTGGCGATTGAAAAATCAGACCATACCTGGAGATTGAAAAATCAGCCCTTACCTGGGGATTACAAAATCAGCCTTTATCTGGTGATTGAGAAATCAGCTCTTAGGCAACTAAGCTAAGCTATTAGTTGACCTCGGTCTGTTCTATCTTAGCTTAGTTCGTAATGAAAACGAAAGCATGAAAATGATTTGCAACGACGACGTGACCTAAGCTAAACTAAGTTGTAAACTTAGCTCCGCTCGCGGTGGAATTTGCGCTTAATTATTGTAGATACCCAATTGCATGAATTGTACTACCACAAGACTTTGTCCATTTTTATAAGAAAACCATTATTTATTTCATAAGGACTTGAAGTTGATCAAACTTCAAGTCCTTATGAAATAAATAGTGGTACTTTTGTAACAACAATAAAAGTACATCATAATGAGGAAAGTTGGAGTTCTGAAAGTTAGATCTAAGTGATTTGTTTGAAATGTACTTTTTTTACTTGCAATCTGTTTTGTTATATGTAGATCGCATTCACACGAAAGCTTACGTCAAATTTTGTATGAAAATTGAACGCTTTGTTATTGCTGCCTTAGCGTTAATTATTGTTTTGAAAGTCAACATTCAAAATAAGGCGTCCAGAGCAGGCCTTTACTGCGCGTACGCACTGTATCTTGTAGTTTTATAAATATGAGCAAACAGTAACTTTTATGAAAATTTGAAAACTGCTAAAAAGTTTTAAAAATATTTTTTTGCTGCAGTGCGTATGCGCCTTATCGTATTTTTAAATGCATTGAGAAGTATTTATTTATCATGTTAAAAGTGCAGTTATAGCTAGTAGTAACTGGTTGACTGTGGGCGTACTGTGTGTGTAACTGCACTTTGTATTGAACCATTTGTTTTCAGGTTGACGTTTAGGTTAATGTCAACTTATCTCGTAAGTAACTGTAATGTGTTTAAAAATCGGATGAGACAAAACGATAAAGTCCCACCACTCTTAAGCTGCGTATACAGTAGAGGCCGAGGTAGTTCAAATAGAGATGCTGCCTTATTATACAAAAAGTATGTCATAAAATATATCAGGCAACAGTGAAAAAATAAATAACAACTACATTAAAATAAATAAAGTATTAATAAAGCAGCTTTTCCTCTCTCCTACCAAACCATGCTGTGCCCGACAGGGTCCATAATTGATCCATAGATTAAGCCTACCATCTGTTTTAACTTTACATTATGGAATGCAATAAAGTTTTGATTTGATTTATTTCGTGGCCTCGGGACGAGCTATATTTTATCGCGTTCAAATGAATGACGAGGCGTGCCTTTAGCAAACGTCCATTTGAGACTCAGTTAAAGCTCGGTTCGGCTTTTGACATCCGTTAATAGAAACTAACTGTATTAAACGATTGCTGGTATCAAACTGTAAATTGTTGTAAATATTTGTAGTCCATCTAATAAGTGTAAATTTTACTTAGCAATTAGTACCTAACTGATTTCATAATATATAGTTTATATGACAACATTTTGTTTTATTCTTTCTCCTGGCATATCGTGCTAAGAGCCTTATCACACTAGCGATTTGCAAGCGAGTTGAAAGCGAAGCGAGAACGTAGCGAGTTCGCTGCGAGCGCACAGCGAGTTCGTCGCGAGTAGCGCCGAGGACGCCATGTTGTACACTCACGTACGTCAGCCCACCCCACGCTGCGAGCTCGCTACGAACTCGCGAGGTGCTCGTTGCGAGCTCGCCTCGCTTTCAACTGGCTCTCAAATCACCAGTGTGATTAGGCCTAATACCACTATTTCTTCTTCGATACTAAGAATAGTTTTAGAATGGAATAGAAGGCCAAATCTGCCTCCTTTCACCCCCGTGCACGACTGGGAATGCGGGAAAATAATTTCCTGGTTGCCCTGGGGAAAAATTCCCTCATCTAAGGATAATATTAATATAACCTTTGGTTCAATAACGCCCACGTTGTACCGATACTTTACCAAGAGGGCATACCCAACGGCGAATTTTCAAGTAGAAAACTGATACTTATTATACCTATATATTTTGCATTACGTAGGCACTTAGGCAGATAATTATGTGAACCAAAGCCTATGGTATATAAACACGGTTAAGGCGCGTCAGTGAGGTAACGAATTTGTCGATTTCGCTTCCTCCACCCGCGCAACCCGCGCGACCCCCTGTAATATTACGGATACCGCTCGGAGCATGTCAACGCGAGCATCGCACCAGACACTAAAAAACTATATAATAAATAGAGGTGGCAATGTAAAATATATATTTGTAGATTGTTTCACTTATAGGTCTATATAGTAACAGAGTTACTACTAGAAAATTAATACCAATAACAGTGGTACAATCACTACAATGATGAATGATTTTATAAAAAAGGGAAATAAAAAATTTATGCTTCGTCAACGAGCTTCCGAGCAAAAAATGCCCATTACACTTGCCGAGTTGTTAGATGATTTGGTATTAACTAATTATAACTTGCTCTTTTATTTGAAGAATTGCTTGATTCATTTAATATTCACTAATATAAATATATCACGATTATTAGATATTAATACCTAGCATTAAAAAAAGTAAAAACCGACTTCAAAAAACTAAACAGTGTAAATAATTTTCTTAAATTCTTCAATGCACCTAGCTTGGCAGTGGCAACGACTTCAGAAGCTGATAAGTTTTTTAAGAAAATTATATGTATTATACTTTTTAGTTTTTTGAAGTCGGTTTATACTATTTTTTTACGTTTATTTTATATTTCTATTTTGAGTGGCTTAAACAATTCATAATCATGCGATTACAGAAACCGCAAATGACATGCTGTTATTCATTCAAGAGTTCCATTGTATATCTCCGAAGTTCTTCATCAAATCTTCAACAAATTTAAATGCCATCTTGAGATATAAATCTTCATATATCTCTTGATATATAATATCCCTTTGAAATAAAAAAAGAATTTTCAAAATCGGTATGCAATTGGCGGAGTAATAGCGTGACAAACATACAAAAAAAAACATATAGTCGAATTGAGAATTTTCTTTTTTGGAAGTCGATTAAAAATGGGAATATCAGTGTTGGTGAATAGTAATATATAAAGTATAATCGATAAGAATTAAAATAAAACTAGGTTGGTACATAGTATTTATTATTATATATAGTAAAGGAATAGTATAAAGAAAAACAACAGTAGGACGGCGCCTTTGATCTCGCCGACAACGTCAAGACAGTGTGGCGATAGTGCATGGAGGCTAGGGTTGTTACAAGTAGTGTAGTGGTTTTCTACGCTACGTGCCGCGGGTTCGATACGCGCACGGAACAAATATTAGTCTGGGTGTGTGTGCATGTGAGATAATGTAAACTCTACCCACGATACAGGAGAAATCCTAGTGAGGGACAATGTTACATTAAAAAAAAAAAAAAAAAAATTTTAGGTCAACATCGTCATCAACGTATTATTACTTACTATTTTAAACGTTGATTATGACAAATTATCAATTCATTAATAGAAGGTAGCTCTGAATTTTGGTCACGTAGTCACGTGGTCACGGTTTATATGAATAGACCTCACCAAAACATGAAGTTTGATTACCAACATGATGGGACTGCGTCCCATAGTTTGGGAGATACAAACTTTCAAAGTTTTAGTCACGTGGTCACATAGATCTCACCAAAACATGAAGTTTGAATACCAACATGATGGGACTCCGTCCCATAGTTTAGAGTTTTCAAACATTCGGTCACGTTCACGTGGTCACATACTGAATTTGAATTTATTTATAGAAAACATCAAAAAGATGGTCTCTATATTTTTAGACAAAGTATATTTTAGAAGATGAAACACAATTTGTATTGACTTGACAGATAAAGTGACAGATCAGTAGACTCTATCTATATCTGATTTTACTAAAATAATAATATTTCAAATATGTACTCAAAAAAAATCAAAATATGTTTATAGAAGTACATGCCATACTACTGAGGCAAGTTATATAGGTTGCCCCCTCTACACAATATTGTGTCTATAGAGCAAAATAAATTCTGAATTTATAAATCGAACGCGATAGCCTCGATCGACACGGGTATCACGTCCGAGAGCCAGCGGCAGACTGCCGCCCGTCGCCCGAACACGACCCTTCAGCTGAAAATTGGCACAGATTTACGTTTAAATTCAAGGAAAAATTTAAAAATGACTTTTTTTAAAATGTTAAACGTTGGACTTATAAATAAAAGAATTATTTATCTATTGCTGCAAATCAGAAATAAATTAAGCTTCAAGTTCCGAAGAAGATGAAGGTTTAAATTCTGATTTAGGTGTTTTATAATCGCCAATTACTATAGTATAATCTACTTAAAAAATATATTTGAAACGTTGGATTTGAAGTAGAGATCTTGAACTTTAAGACTGTATTTTTTATTTATTTGTATGTGGTATAATTGCGGAGGAGATGGCGATGTAAAACGGCGTTTTGGTCAGGGTACTGCCTTAATCAGAAAGGGTATATCAAATTAAAAGAGGGTTATTGTACTAATCATGTGAATGATATGTGTGTTGTTATCTATCGCGAAAAAATCGTCTGCTGTTCCTTACCTACAAATAATTCAATAATACTCGACCTAAGGCATATTCATCAACAACTTAACTGTTACTGTTAGCCTGTATCATACCACTGCTGGGCAAATGCCTCCCCCCTTGATTTCCATGCTGTTCGATCATGTGCCAGTGATGACCAGTCCTTGCTGAATGCGTCTAGTTCGTCCCGCCATCTCTTTCGCGGTCTGCCGCGTCGCCGTATTGCTATGTCAAGGCTCCACTGTTTAAAATGAAATCGGCCGTATACCCATACAAAATCTCGACTGTTATATTGTTGGTGATCTTGTGCCTAAATATATGGAACAGCAGATTTTTTATTCGCGATTTTTTTTTTTTCCCATTGTGAATATTGTTCATAATGGTATAAGTATTTCGTGTTTATTCTTCGTTAATCAGCCAATTATAACTCCCAGTGCTGGTACAAGGACCTCTTCTTTGAGTGATTGAGTGGATTCTTAGAAGATCTCAGTGGATTTATGTCTTCTGTACGGTATGATTATTACTTAGGCAAACGCAGGACATATTCAAAGGCAATGACAATAAACTGTGCTCGTAAAAAACAATAAAATTTAACATAACTCATAATATTAAAGACAATAGGAGTAGAACTAGTGATAAAGTTTTGATTTTACTATCTACAAGCTGTTGGCCGCGGGTTTTATTGTTATCACTAACCAAACCGTCTAAAACCCCCGACTCCAACAAGAAAAAGAGCTGTAACTTTTGAACGGCGGAACAGATTTTTATGAAACATAGCTAAGATGATACCCGATTAAACTAGCTTTCAATTAAAAATAACTGCATTGAAATCGGCCCACCCGTTTTGGAGCTACGATGCCACAGACAGATACACACTACAAACTATTAACAATCCTCTTTTTTGTCAGGGGTTAAAAATTAAATTTAGCCTATATCACTCAGGGATAGTATATAGATTACGATAGTTTTCGCAGCACGCGATGTAAGGAATTTTTAAGGTAATTTTTTTACACGTTGGGTTACATTATTCGATTTTTCGTAGGGATCCCGATTTTTTTAAAATAAATTATAACCTATATTTCTCAGTGATAATATAGTATTCTGCTAGTGAAAGAATTTTTTAAATCAGTCCAGTAGTTTTTAATTTATTCATTACAAACAGAAATACACATCTTTTCTCTTTATAATATTTGTGTAAGATTATGCAATCTTTGTTTTAACGATAAATGTTGCCTTTGCCTTCACAGTAGTATTTTATCTATGATCCTGTGCCATCGTGTGAGTTGATATTATAGAATCTGTGTTTAAAAAAACGGTATTTGGATTCTATTGCACTGGTAAACCCGCTTGTTGTTGTGTTAAATATCTTCTCAAGGATTTCGCCAGGATTTTAACATATCATCATGACCACCTATGACGACCACATTCCTTTAAGGATAAGGCAGATTTGTACCTATACTGCTCTTGCTGTTTCCACTAGTCATTATTAACTACAGAGCATTATGTCTATGTATACGTGTATCAGAAATTAATGCGTGGTAATTTAAGGGTGTGGATCAGACCATCAAACTGAACAACTTTCTCTATGGGACCAACATCGTAATCGCGAAAATATTATCAGCTGTTCCATACGTTTGGGTCGAGTAGGTTCTTATTGAAGTTTTAGGGACAGATGATTATTAGATATTTTAATTTTATTACGCGTGTATATTTTATTTTTAGATTTTTCTATTTTTATTTAAGCCTTCGTAAGATACTCAAAAAAAATGTGTGCTGGGACACATAGTAGAAGTGAAACTTCAACGGACAATATGTCGTCTACCCTCTCCACGCGGCCGTAATGATTTTTCGTGACAGAAAAAACGACGGGTCTATATAGAAGTTTCACTTCAATACACAAGTTCCCTATTTGTAAATATAAGTCACTGAGATCTACAATACAATAGGCACAAAGTGACGACAAACTTGTTTGATTTCTAAAAGCATTAAAAAGTAGGACAATATAGTTCGTAGTTACATACAAATGTAGTATTTTGAACCTTAACGTTTTTGTGTAGAGTTTAAATTGCAAGTTGATGTTTCAATTAAAATAAAGCCTTGCTCATAGTTGAAGTAGCATTGATATTAAATAACTTGCATAGAATAGAAGATTTTTATTTGTCTTTTAAATTACATAGGTAGCAAGGGGATACATAATACAAGAAGGTAAAAGACAAAAAGGTCTTGGACTCAGCATAGTAGCTGGCAGCGCGAGGCATGCACAACTGCTGATATTCTGTCCAAGCCAGTCATGTGTTGAGTAGAACACAATAATTTGTATAGTATTCAATAGGTATCTATATCGATATGTACAAACGCTGTAATATAATGTATTTAAACAAATACATCCAAGGACAAACATGCCCCAAAAATAACATGAAACGATTTATTCTTATAGGTACTGGGTTAGTGGTATAGTTGTCGCAAAACTTTATGAGCTCTCGGAAGTTAAACGCGAGTGGTTGCGCAGTACGCTTATTATAGGTGCTAGAGGGAGAGAGAGAGAGAGATTTCAGAGCTCAGTTCAGGGCTCATAAAGATTTGCGAGTACTATAAATACTCTGTTCTTAACTCTAATAATAATAGAAAAAGTTGTTCATAATGATGAGGACTACAAACACTCCGTTTGAAATAAGATTAGACACGTTTAACAAACCCTTTTACAGTGTATTCAACCGATTTTGACTTCTATTCCGTACGCATAAGGATGGCATTAAAAGCAAAAACGTATTTACGATAACAAATGTTTACTGCAGCTGTAATTTGTCATGTCACCAACGTAATAATAGAAGTCAAAATCGGTTGAATAAAGTGTAAATGGAGTTATTTAAATTTCTAATGTTATTTCGAACGGAGTATAGTATCCAATAACCCTGTATATAAAAAGGGGATTATTTATGGCCCTATCACAGTTCCTCCCCATGTAGATAGCCTTAGATATCATGAATAGCAAACAAGAAGACGACTAGAGTTCTATCTAAAGGGATGAAATGGGGATGAAAATAATAAATGATTTTTCTTGCTACCTATTCCTATAGCCCGCAACTTCGTCAGCGTGGTTTTCGACTTAGTCTCATTTCTCATACAAACTTCAATACATGGTATTGCAGTTTTTATGGAAGAAATCCGAGGAGTTGATTTAAAGACAAAATGTTAGTTGTAGTTCATTGAGATTGCCGTAAATAAATTAAAACTTTGATAGTAGTGACTGATCGCGCCTTTACTAAAGAACCTATAACATACCATTCCGAATTCCAATCATCAATTGACGTGCGCCCTTTCTAAACGAATCTTGTCAGTTGGACAGTTGGCCCTAGTCGATGATTTTAAATGGCGTGTATTTCAAAAAATATTTGTGATGATACAATTTTAATTTCGTTATTATTTTAATTATAGACAATCATTGTACATACCTAGGTATTTTAATTGTTTTTGATTCAGTGTTTTGAGTTTTAATTTTAAGCAATATCTACAATAATTAGTTATGTGGCTAAAGAGCGGTTTAGTTTTTACTGTTTTTATGTGAGTATGTAGTCCATCGTATTGTGGCACCTTAGATTCTTGATTGGTTTCCGCGGCCGCCAATCAATAATCTTAGTGTGGCACCCTATTAGAATTTTAATTTGATTTAACTTCATTGATAAGGTTCGAAAGGTGTTTGGTATTGGTAGTTATGTATGCGTAAGTTCAGCCAGTAAAATTACCAGAAATAGGGGTCGGTAATTTTTCAAAAAATCAAAGTATCTCAAAGTTTAGTTTCTCACGATCGTATTGAAGTTTATTACCAGAGTGGATAATGGTTCATTACCATTTTAGTTTCGCAGTAGACCCGCGGAAGGCATTAGGCATTATTATTAGGGCCAGAACACACTCGATACTTTTAGCATCGGCGATTAGCGATTTATTTGCTTTTCGGAAGCTCGATACGCTACACTCTGCAGCTGCACACATTCAAACGCCAGTTACAGCGATTTATTGACGCTTTGGCATACTACCACTCCGTCCACTCTCCCTTTCTCTTCACCTCTCCGCCAGATGAAGCGAGTCGCCAATACGCGATGCAGCATTGATGCAATCGCAAAATCGCTAGCCGCCAATGCTAAAAGTATCGAGTGTTTGGCTCATAGGTCGGCAGCGCTTTCGAAATCATTAACTACGTCCAGTAATTCATTTTTCGGTGTGAAAGTCACTCGTGCGAATGTCGCTCGCTCATTGGGAATAATTAAACGGCTTCGGGCGACCCATAGCTGCGATAAGCGAATGACCAAACGAAAGGCCTCAAAATATCTGTCGGATCCAATGAATACAGTCATTGGTCAGTTGACAGCAGTATGACTTTCACCCTACTGTTTTACGGGGTGACCGGAGCGATCGCCCGACGACGACGGCCGCTCCAATAACTGAAAGGTTTGGTGTGACTGCCCCAGACCATCGGTGCGTCGTCGAGCGTCGTCCGCCGTAATAACTGAACACACCCATTAGGTTACACCGTAAATGTTAATAGTCGACAATAATCATTTACTATCAGGTGACCCGTTAGCTAATGTGCCTTCCTTTATCACAAAAACAATGTGGTAAAATATAAAATCTCAAATTACCTACTTTGAAAACATGATCTGACTGAGAAGTGAACTCTGAGATGACATTTGATAGGGGTGAATGGAAGAAAGTGACATATTACACGGGCTCTAAATAAATTAGGATAAAGGTAGGAGCATGATGATGGCCTCAAACGCCCGACAATCTAAAACAAAACGCGAAAGAAAGTCTCTATCCAAAAACATAACAATGAAATAATGGTTTACCGCAGGGTACTGTGTTTGGGCCCTTGTTAATTTAGCTGTAATTTTGCCATGGCAATCTTATTCAGAGGCAAATAATTATTATCCTATTCTCATTTTGTATTTACATTAAATTATTTTATTCTCGCAGCTCTCACCACAATAATCTATTTATTTTTAAAGTTTCCATTGAGTTTCTTGCCGGTTTTTCTCCATAAGACCTACTATTGTGAACCGTGCTCGTAGTCTCGATGTTTCATAAGTGCCTGTATCTGGTTTACATGAAATAAAGATCTATATTCTATTCTATATTTATACTCTATTGAAATCATGAACTTTGCTCACTACCCATAGCGTACCTACGAGACTACGATGTTTTTGACGTATTTCAATTTTCTCAACACTTGTGACTTATTATATTGTTGTTTACAGATTTATCGTGCAGACGTATGCGAGGACGCATAAAGATCACAAACATTCTAGAGGAGATAAAGGTAATACCTACATAATACCTAGAAACTTCTATTTTACGTCAAGCTATTCCTAATTGTAATAAAGCGGACGACATGTCGCATGTAATTAAAAAGATAGATTTGAAAGAGAAATGTTTTTATTCCAGTGGTTCACAAGATGTCGCTTCAGCGGCTGACAGCGCTTCGAGCGCTGATGTCGAGCCAGCCGACAGCGCTGGCTGCGTACATCGTACCAACTGCTGACGCTCATAATGTAAGTTTAATGACTAGCTGCTGGCTAGGTAAATAAATAAAGAAAGTAACATTTATTAGATAACACAAACAAGTAAATGCGTGCTCCTAATCTACCTAATAAAAAATAATGTAGGTATTGAAAAAACAAAAACTCCACTAATTCCCATCTCCTCTCCTCTCCTCCTGCTCTCCCCCTCCCCCTCTCCCCCGCGAGTGATTTTCTAATATCCATTGAGTAGTTCATTTGTCTATCAAAAACTCCACTTACTCCCATCTCCTCCTCTCCTCGCCTCCTCTTCTCCTCTCCTCGCCTCTTCTTCTCCTCTCCTCCTCCTCTCCTCCTCCTCCTCCTTTTCCCCCTCTCCTTCGCGAGTGATTTTATAATATCCATTGAAGAGTTCAATTTGTCTATCTCCGAAGGTCTTCATCAGATCTTCACCAAAAATGGGACCACCTCGGGAGAATACTCTTTTAAACAAAAAATAATAATAATTAAAATCGGTTAAAAATTAACGGAGAAATCGGTGAACAAACATAAAAAAACACATAAGTAAATTCGAACATAGAACCTCCTATTTTTTGGAAGTCGATTATAAATCACCATCAAAATGATGAACAATGCTCTCTTGCTAATATTTCTCAGTCTGAATACATCGCGCCGGTTGACGCTCGCCGGGAATGGATCAGCGGGTTCACGGGGTCTGCGGGCACTGCGGTCGTGACGTCATCGTCGGCGCTGGTCTGGACCGACGGGCGCTACTACACGCAGTTCGAGAAGGAAGCCGACTTAAAGCTCTGGACTCTAATGAAACAATGTGAGTGGAAATACTCCTGAATCTGAATGAAAGCAAAATAAATCATTTATTTCTGTAAAAACACGACACTCCTACATTAAAAATAGCATTAGCCAAACCAAACACTGATCAGGGGGCCTAAAAAGGCCACATTGAGCAATTCATCCAATGATCTGCTTAGTAACTGTCAAACAGATGATAACTGAATATGAACCTTATGCGGATGACATTAAGAGTTGTCAATTAAGTAGATATTTTGACATTCGTAATATGAATCATATTGTGATTCATCTAAAGCGGCCATTTTAGCCCCCCAGCTGTCCGAATTTTAATACTATAGACATCGATGACTAACTCGACCCAAATGTATGCATACATTTGGGTCGAGAGAGAGATTATCAGTTGTCCCATGGGACAACTGATAATTTTTTCGCGATTACGATGTTGGTCCCATAGAGAAAGTTGTTCAGTTTGATGGTCTGATCCACACCCTTAAATATGACTACCGTCAATTTTTTTTTCGTTATCTACCTATTTTATTTTTTCAAATTTTATATTGTAATAAAATTCATATTTTGTTTATGTACACCAAATTATAAATTTTATTAATATTAATAATGTGTCTATCATTGTTACAACACTAGAATATTTAATTTTTTTTTAAATAATTTATTTATCTGTGTAATGTTTGTAATGTTGACGATTCGTATAGTAAATAAATAAATTACAGCACGGTTGGCACAGTTGAGCGATCGACTGCATGTCGCGGGTTCAATTCCCGCATGGAACAAATATTTGTATAGCCTACAGATACTTGTCCCGGCGCCTTGATTACATAAGAATAGAATAGAATAGAATATAATAGAAGATTTTTATTTGTCTTTCAAATTAATGAACTGAAATTTCAAATAACTGAATGGATCCCAGTAAATATAAAACGGCATCGCGGCAGACCGAGGCGAAGATGGCGGGACGAGCTTGACTCCTACCGAAAAAACTGGTCCGTACTAGCAAAAACCAGAAGTGAGTGGAAAAAGGAGAGGGAGGCCTTTGCCCTGCAGTGGGACAAACAGGCTGAAAATAAATAAATTACATAGGTAGCAAAGAGATACAAGAGATAAGAAATATCTTACACCCACAGCGACCAATAAACAATGCATCCCTTTCCCGCTTATAGACGTTTTCATAAGAGGATACGGAATAGGACGTTTATTTGCGACAGCAACTGTCATATTTATGATACGTAATCAGGCGGCTGGATGTTTGTGTAACTGAGATGTATGTTTACGAACACACCCACAAAATAAAAAAATTAATAACATTCTTGTCCTCAGCCCTCCCCGAGACGCTGACCATAGAGAAGTGGTTGACAAGCCACCTAACAGAGGGCGCTGTGGTTGGAGTGGACCCTCACACCTTCACCAGAGACGAATGGACGCCGTTGCAGGTAAAGTTCTACCTACACATAACATAGCATCACGTTTTCATTCCGCAAAGGGTTAGGCAAGGATCTTTGTACTGTACACCAGTGGCGAAGAGTCCATACGACCCGATTCCCATCGGCTTCCCTTTAGGAATTGGTTAGTGCATAGTCCAACGTAATATGGCTTGTTATTCAGTTACGTCGAGCTCTTCCAGACATACTATATATAGATTACAAGAGACGGTATGGATTTTTGTCTTGCAGCATTAATTGCAGCAATTTTTACAGAGAATTTTTGGGACGGCTTCCCCTTTTAAAACTGTCACCCTTCGCTACTGCTGTACACACATAGTTTCAAAAATTTTTAACCCCCGACAAAAAAGAGGGTTGTTATAAGTACACAGATACACACCACACACGATGCCACATGATACCTGTCTGTGGCATCACTTGGCATCACACACAGGTATCTGTCTGTGGCATCGTAGCTCCAAAACGGATGGACCGCTAGATTTTTTTGTTTCATTGTTGGCGCAGTGGCTAAGCGATTAGCTTTCTGCGCTACGTGCCGCGGGTTCGATCCCCGCTCGGAACAAATATTTGTTTGATCTACAGATAGTTGTTTCGGGTCTGGTTGTGTGTGCATGTAGCATGTATGTTTGTAAACTGTACCCTCGATACAGGAGAAATCCTAGTGAAGGGCAATGATTTAAAACAGAAAAAAAAGTTTATTTGGGTATGATCTTAGCTATGTTTCAAGAAAATCTGTTCAGGCATTCAAAAGTTACAGCTCTTTTTCTAGTTGGAGTCGGGGGTTTTTGACGGTTAGGGTTAGGGGAAATTTTTCATGATTTCAAAATTGGTCCCGAAATAAAAGTTACATAGTTTGATAAGCAGAAAATGTCCTTAATTTTTTTTCTGGTAAATAATTATAAAGTTTTATATACAACTAAAAATTCACTACAAGCTTGTAAAATAGAGTAATTTTTTCACAGTCAGCTTTAACCAAAGCCAACATGCAACTTATTCCGGTCTCGAAGAATTTAGTAGATGAAGCAAGATGTCAACTAGGCGACCCTCCGCCGAAAAGACCTAACAATACTATAATTTCTCTACGAGTTAAATATACTGGTAAGTAGAACGAAGTGGTAGTAGATAATTATAAACTACGATAACATGGCGCGCCCCTCCAAATTTTCTGTTTCAATGTGTGTAGTCACATCCTTACTAGATCATCGGCGTGGATGGTGAAAATCTTATTAAATTAAAATATGGCAGACTTATTCGCCAAATGAGTGTGACGGACGAAGTTATCGGCAAAACGCGCTATTTAAATTATGGTCATATAAAAATGGTATTTTATTGAATTTGTGCACTGTGTTGTCTGATGTCTAGTCCAAATAAATGATTTTTCTTTCTTTCTTTCTATATCCTTTGTACCTTCATAGTGGCTAAAATCACAGTTATAATTATGTGTTTATTAATACTCTTTATCATACCCAGGTAAAGCAGCCGGCCAGAAGATAACAGAGCTTCGTCAGAAGATGGTGGAGAAGAAAGCTTCGGCGCTGATCATCACTGCGCTCGATGAAGTGGCTTGTAAGTATCAAATACAATAAAATAATATCAAAAACACCTGCGTTGCGACGACGCACGACGTCGCAACGCAAGGGGGCGACGCACGCCATCGCAGAGCAGCCTCTTTTATTCTTTTTTTTTAAAACATTGCCCCTCACTAGGTTTTCTCCTGTATCCTCTCTCAGTGTGGATTTTAAGTATTCAATATAATATCAAATCTAGTATTAGAGTTCAAAACGGGGTATTTACCATGTTCCACCATCGATACAAACATACAAAGGGAAGCTAAAAAAATTAGACGTATTTTTTGAAGATGTCAAATTCTAAATTCAACAATGTTCGAATTATATTTAAATAGAACAGCGATACAAGCACTAATGTAATAGCTACTGTTATTATATATTTTTTATTCAATACACAAATTAATAATTATGTTTGTAAACGGCATTTGACTGGTGATCAACCACTCCACTTTTCTGAAAATGGAGTACCTGACACATCTCACTTTTTGAGTTGACTAAGCATATCTATAGCCATCGATGATCGATGTGTTCCACCCGCAAATACTTTTAGTTTATCCGTGACCATGGCGCTTGCAACAGTGCCGAAATATCGGGAACTCAATACAAGATATAAACATGGTAAATACCCCGTTTTGAACTCTAATACTAAGGTTAGTGACCATGACAGTTTAAAAACTTATATACCTATCAAATCTATGTCAATATCCTCCACACACATGCTGAGATAAACAATGTCGCTTCGTCTCTCGTCTGTCGATCCGTTGAAACGTTGCGTGCGACGACGCAAAGCATAATATGGCATGTGATTAAAAATATAATTAAAACCGTTTCCCTCAGATACTCTCAACCTTCGTGGCAGTGATATAGAGTACAATCCAGTGTTCTTCTCGTATCTCATCATCACTCCATCATCGGTCGTCCTCTTCACTGGTGATGAGCTATCGGCGGACGTCTGCCGTCACTTCGCTGATGAAGGAGTTGAGGTGCAGAGGTACCCGATAGCAGAAGTCGAAGAAAAGCTACATGGAATGGCTGTGAGTACATACATCTACCTACTGAGGCCCAATTCTCGTAATTAAAAATGTTCAAAATATAGTTCGGATCTCATTCCGATCTACTACCAATGTCATAAATGTCACAATAGTTATTTGTGCAACAAGAGAGCAAAGTCGTTTTTTGCTGCGAGTGCTGATTTTGAATCTTGAGCAAGCGAAGGATTCAAAGATTGAATCACGAGCGTAGCGAGTGATTCTAAAGTTGAATCCTGAGTGTGGCGAGGGATTCAAAGGCACGAGATGCAAAAAACTTTGCTCTCGTGTAACACACATAACTTTTCACTTCAGCAGCGAGAACACTTTAGGAGATAAAATATATTACGTAACATTATTGAAACTAGAAATAAATATTTACAGGTTAAATATCAGTTTTATTTGCAGTAAATACTTATTTTCGTTTAAATACAACAATAAATTAAAAATTCAATAAATTACACTATAAGACATAATTAAGAGAGGATTCTTTGGTCATTGGACATAATTGTCTTTTTGCAAAATTTCTTTAGTCAGTACGAAATTCCGAACGTGTTTGTCTTTGAGGTCGAATTCAAAATCGGAAATTCGAAAGGGCTGGTCTTTGTCTCTCTCTCTTTCTAATGGCGGGAAAGAGATAGAGTGTGAATGTTTCATTTCGAATTGTATGATTAACCCTGATTAACCCAAGGCTGAATAAGATATTCGCGGCTTTCTGAAAACAAAAATTAAAAAGTTACTTTGTCTCACTCAGTGAGCAAAATCGCATTTTGCTCACTGATTTCAGGCAGCAAAACCTACATGTTTGAGCTACTGAAGTGAAAATGGTATTCTCCTACCCTAACAAACAACGTCAAACGTGACATTATATTGTAATGAGATCGAAAGTTGAATAAAAGGCAAATCGGTATTCTGCTAACATTTTGAACTGACACAGATAATAAAATTGACACTCTCGTCTATACACAAACGTCAAAAATGAGATTGAAATGAGTTTGTAAGAAGATTGAATCCAAATCATACTGGAATCGGACTGAACTTTAAGAGGAGTAGAATACATGACTTTTTGTCAATTCATAATATAATCTCAGTTCGGTCAACTTTCAGTCATATTATAAATTAATTACGAGAATTGGGCTTCTGGTCAGCTTGTAACTGCCATGGCAATCTTATTCAGAGGCTAATCATTATTTATTTATTTAATAATTCAGAAAATATTAAATAGGAGAACAAAGTACAAAGGTACTGCTTATTTCACAAAAGAAATCTCTTCCAGCAGACCTGTGAGAAGAGAATTTAAAACATGAAATGTAGACAGCGATGTCCTATTCTTATTTTTTATTCACATTAAATTACATTATTCTCGCAGCTCTTACCACAACATTGTACTGATCAAGATTGTAATCTATTATTTTAAAAGTTTCCATGTAGTTTCTTGCTGGTTCTTCTCCATAGGACCTACTATTTGGAACCGCGCACCTAGAGTCTCGACATTTTATAAGTGTCTGTATCTGGTTTACATGAAATAAAGATCTATTCTATTCTGGAAGTTGCGATGCTACATGTCCCAAACAAAAAAAAAGTAAAAACCGACTTCAGAAGCTGTTAAGCTTTTTAAGAAAATTATTTTATACCTTTTAGTTTTTGAAGACGGTTTTTACTTTTTTTTTTTAAGTTTATTTTATTTTTCAATTTTGAGTGGCATAAACAAAAAATAAACATGAGATTACAGCAATCGCGAGTGATGTGCTGTTATTCATTCAAGAGTTCCATTGTCTATCTCCGAAGATCTTCTTCATATCTTCACCAAATTTTAATGGGACTACTTCGGGAGTACGCCCTTTCAAACCAAAAAAATATCATCGAAATCGGTTAACCCAGTCGCAAGTTAAGAGGTAAAAAAGAAAAAAAAAAGAAAATACGCATCGAATTGAGAACCTCCTCCTTTTTTTTAAGTCGGTTAAAAATGCTTTGAATTGATGTTTACAGAAGGAGTTATCTGAGGCGGGCGATGGCAAGCATTCTGTCTGGCTCTCAAGTGACGCGAGCGAGGCGATACACAGAGCTGCTGCTGGGGTATGTGAATTTAGTTATTTACTGTATTAGGGGTCATCCATAAAGTACGTCACACTAAGGCCTGCCATACACAGACTGCTCGAGCAGTTACCTAGTGATCAACATACACGGACCGCTCTTGCAGTCAAGAGTCAACAGCTTGAGGCTGCCATTCATAACTGCTCGAGCAGTTGGCAATTTCAAATCATTCCATATAAGTTCTTGTGATTTGATTGCACTTAAAAGCGCGTCACAATCGATGTTGTCGTCCATTGTTCTCAATAAACAAACGAAGCGTGCGGGCGGGAAGCGTGCGCGACGTGGAATGAACAGCGCGGGCGCAGGTAACTGCGCGAGAGCAGTCAGTGTATGCCTGGCGACTGCTTGACCGCATGATGAAATTTCACCGTGCTGCCAACCGCCCGAAGCAGTTGCAACTGCTTGAGCGGTTCGTGTATGTACGTACGTAGAAGTATGCAGTCGCAGCTTGAAGCAGTCGATCTTAACTGCTTCAAGCTGCCCGTGTATCCCAGCCCTAATTTCGTGATTATTTGACCTCTCCCCCGTCCTTGTCACAGTTGATCACATTTGTGAGATTCCCCCTCCCTAGTGTCAAGTCACATATTTTGCATTCACGCATGCGGATGGTTGGGTGAAGATTTTATTGGTATGCCAGAAGTACTGTGAGAGGAATTTATGAATGTGTTGTTAACCCTCCTATATTTATTTATGTTTTCACTTCAAATTTTAGTTTAATTTGTTTTTTGTTACTTTAATTTTGTGTACTCAATGTGTGTTAATTTTAGTTACTGTAATTGGTTGTAACATAACCGTTGTAATTAAATAAATAACCATAAATCTTTCAAAAAAACGTGCGTTGACGCGCGTAAACACGCGGTGCAATCGCGTTCAGAGATAAAACCTCTAGACGCGGGCAACGCGCGTAACAATACGGGTACGCGCGGTAAATATAGGGTTCTTTTCAGTTGAACGCGTTTCCGTCGCGATCGGACGTGTTTTGCTAATTGGTTTTTCCTAGTCTGTAAAAAAATTGTGTATCTGAAAATATTGAAGTCGATGTTATTGACGAACCAGAAAAAGGCCACTGAAAGAGCTTATGCGTTCCGCGCGTTACCGCTCTTCATCTGAATGTTCCAACACGCGAAGACGCGCGTCAACGCGCAACAAATTCGCGACCATCTGAACATAGCCTTAAATTAAAATATCTTTAAAAATCACAGCACTAGCTGTGCCCATGACTTCGTCCGTGTGGAACTTAACAAATTGTTTTTTGTTTTTGCGCGGAACGCCATTGCTTTTTTTTTAAATCTAAAGTAAAAGTAACCTTAGTTACTCCTTATAACATCAGCTATCTGCTAGTTAAAGTCCTGTCTAAATCGGTCCTGCCGTTTTGGAGATTAGCCGAACCAAACAATTTTTTTCTTTTTATAATATTTTTTTTTCATTACCGTATAAACTTTCATATGCATTTAGTAAAAAGCTGTTATTTTGACATTACAAAGAGACACTTTAATTTTATTTATTTGTATGCATATAGATGGGCGTTCTTACAACTCCGCTGACGTTAATATCAGAGGTGTCTCCAGTAGCTTTGATGAAGCTGATCAAGAATGAAGTGGAACTTGAAGTAAGTGTAGCGACATCTAGCGCCACAAATAGGAACTACGTAAGTGTAGCGACATCTAGCGCCACAAATAGGAACTACGTAAGTGTAGCGACATCTAGCGCCACAAATAGGAACTACGTAGCTAACACATTGTAATTATACAGCGTGTATCAGAAATGTGTGTGTGTGTGTATGTGTGGTCATATTTAAGGATGTGGATCAGGCCATCAAACTGAACAACTTTCTCTATGGGAACAACATCGTAATCGTGAAAAAATAATCAGCTGTCCCATACAAAACTTCAGTGGTAGGCATTGAAGTACACATACCAAAACGTAAAGGATAATAATTATTTTTTACATAACTTTATCGAAGTAGGTATAATGGTTAGTTATGAACAATAATCATGTATGATAAATTAATTTCAAAATTATGAAATAATTCAAGAAACAAAAATACTCCACAATACAGTACCTATCAAATTTTCATTTGCGAAATTAGTTCTTTTTTAAAACTTTTGAAAAGAAATGCGCATTCAGCTTTTAAAATAATAAATATAGTGTACCTAAAAACACTACTAAAAGACTGTCCAGCAATTTCTACTATTGTCGTGTTGGAAATTGCTGGCGTGTTTATTTCATTGTGTACCGGAAAGAGCCGAGATTGATGTATTGCTTTATTTCTTATTAATGAAGCAGTTTCCAAGCAAGTGGGAGAAAAATCTTTTATTTATTTGTTCAGGGTTTTCGTCAGTGCCACATCCGGGACGGTGTGGCAGTCTGTAGACTGCTGAAATGGCTGCATGATCAGATCGACAGCGGAACGACCGTCACTGAGATACAAGCCGCCGATAAGCTGCTCGAGTTCCGCAAGTGAGTAGCGTATGTTAGTACTTTAGTAGACAGATATTATTGAAAATTTGTTTCATGAAAAGTGTATCCATGGAGTTTCTTGCCGGTATCTCCTCCAGGACCAACCCCATTTGGAACCGTGCACCTAGAATCACGACGTTTTGAAAGTGCCTGCAAAGGCCCAGTTGAAATAAAAACCTTTGACTTTGACTTAAAGGTTAACTACTGCATTTAAAATTGATTCTTATTGCCTTGAAATAAGATTTAATTTTCTTTGGCTCAATCGGGCATAGATAGGTATAGCGAATATCATATTTTTGAAAAAAATGACTATATTAAAGATTACTGAAATCAAATTCAGGAGCAAATGAAGAAACTATGTATATTCAAGGTTTGCATCAATTACACCGTATAAGGGGTCATCCATAAAGTACGTGACACTAATTTCGTGATTTTGTCACAGTTGATCACATTTTACATCTGGAAATTATTAAAACAGCAGTTCCGAAATTTGTTTTATTTCCATTTAAATTATTTTTTTATAATATGATTTTGAAATGTGACGTCACGAAACTTAAGAGGTCCCACCCCTTGTCACATAATGTCACAATTCGTCGACCCCCCCCCCCCCCTCCCCCCCTTAACGTGTGACATACTTTATGGATGGTCCCTAAGAAGTAAGTCTAAAATTCAATATTTGTTTTAGAAAGGTATCTTTGATATATTATTCTATCAAGTGAATTAATTCAAATTGAGTATTGAATACAGGTTTTTTCCGTCTCAGTTTTCAGTCTCTGTTCCTAAATGCAACCGCAGTATTGGGATACACTTTAAAACAAAACGAAAATTCGTCTTAGTATGGGGGACACGCATAATTTACTAGCGCAAGCCATACAAAATCAATTTTTATATTGTTTTGGTGTGAATTTTAGTACTGCGGTTGCATTTGGGAACGGACACTGAATCATTCTGAAAACTATGCGCACTACATACAAAATTATCCTTTATAGGTATGATTTCATTAGATATGACTCTTAAAAATAATATTATATATTTGGAAACTATAAAATATCTAATAAAAAAATTAAAAATCTAGTGCTCATTATAGGCATATCGCGAGCCTATAGCACCTTAAATTTAAAAAAAAAACAGGTTTATTGCAGAAACTTGTACCACTTTTACAGTAAATCTTACGTAGGGACCTCCTTTTAAGTAAAAGATATACCTGTGCTAGGAGATCCCGCTCTTCAATGACAAATTATAAATTGATAAAAGTGGTGTACAATAAAAAAATTAAAAATAGTAAATAAGAAATTACAAGTAAATTGGCAACAAACCGGGTCACCCTGAACGAGGCCGCCCGCTGAATCTTTTTACCCCAAAATATTAAATTTTCCAGGGACGAATCCCATTTCATGGGTCCTTCCTTCGAGACCATTCCGGGTGCGGGGGCCAACGGCGCCATCATCCACTACAGCCCCTCTCGGAACGGCGTGCAGAAAGTCATCGAGAAGAACGACGTGTTCCTACTCGACTCTGGTGGACAATACAAGTAAGATATTCAGATGAAAGACGACGACACGGTTGGCTTAGTGGTTAAGCGATTAGCTTTCTGCGCTACGTGCCACGGGTTCGATCCCCGCACGGAACAAATATTTGTATGATCTACAGATAGTTGTTTCGGGTCTGGTTGTGTGTGCATGTGACATGTATGTTTGTAAACTGTACCCTCGATACAGCAGAAATCCTAGTGAGGGGCAAAGTACTTAAAAAAAACATTTATTCGGAGTAGACATCAGAGGCCCAATTCTCGTAATTAAAAATGTTCAAAATATAGTTCGGATCTCATTCTGATCTACTATCAATGTCATAAATGTCACAAATGGTATTCTCCTACCCTCACAAATAATGTCAAACGTGACATTATATTGTAATGAGATCGAAAGTTGAATAAAAGGCAAATCGGTATTCTGCTAACATTTTGAACTGACACAGATAATAAAATTGACACTCTCGTCTATACACAAACGTCAAAAATGAGATTGAAATGAGTTTGTAAGAAGATTGAATTCAAATCATACTGGAATCGGACTGAACTTTAAGAAGAGTAGAATACATGACTTTTTGTCAATTCATAATATAATCTCAGTTCGGTCAACTTTCAGTCATATTATAAATTAATTACGAGAATTGGGCTTCAGACAACACAGCGCACAAACATGAAAAAGTAAAAAAAAAACGAAAAGTAACAATTAAAATCAATGTGCTGTTGGTATGCCAGTACCAAATGGGTTGCCAACTCAGCATTTGCTGGGCATACGAACACCCAGCGCTGATTTTCAGTTGGCACCCTTGTAGTGACACAAACAATAACTTGTTCAGACAGGCGCGTATAATAGGATTTCGTGTAGGGGGGCAATTTTTGTGTGATTTTACCTACATTCCAGACTAGCTTACGCCAGCGGCTTCGCCCGCGTGATATCTTTATAAATTATAGCCTATGTTACTCAGTGATAATGAAGCATTCTGCTGGAGAAAGAATTTTTAAAATCGGTCCAGTAGTTTTTGAGTTTATCCATTACAAACAAACATTAAAAAAATCAAATCTTTTCTCTTTATAATATTAGTTAAGAAAATTCGTTTTAGACAAAAAATTAGATAAACTTATATTTGTTATTGATGTAATACTTGTATTTGACTAATTACGGAAACGGGTAACGTTCCTTTATTTGTTTTTTGTATGGAGAAAATACAAGCGCCCCTAGCGAACGTAAGCGTAAGTATTTGTTAGCTTTTAAGTCATATTCAATTATTATTAAAAAAAAATGTTTTTCTGTAGCACTGTCCTGTTTCTTTTTATAATCATGCTGTGTACACATGTTTAGGAATACTGTCTTGTTCGGAACTAGCTACCTTTTTTAATATATGTATTATTGACTGTATTCTGTTTTGTGTGCCAATATATAAATAAAAAATAAATAAGTAAGGCGAACCTCAAATTCTCTATACAAAAAGCATTTAATAGAATGTTTTCCGGTTTCCGTAAGTTTGCGAGTTAGCAAAACATAGCTAATAAGCTTGTCTGTTTAAAAAAGAAAAGAAATAAAAACAGAAAAATCTATTTATTCAATTTTGAATTAGATTCTTACAAACAAGTCATTAAGATATATAATTTTTTAATAATAATAAAACAATAAAAAGAAGATGACGTTTATGTGTTTGGTCGGAGTCAGGGGGGAGCAATTGCACTCCCCCCCCCCACAGAGAAGAGCCTCTTGAGTATTATAACCCCTTAAAAGGACCTTCGCTAGTAAAGTAGGACCTCATATTATGTCGTTGTCTGTAGGGATGGTACGACGGACATCACCCGCACTCGTCACATGTCTCGCTGTCCCACCGCTGAGCAGAAGCTGGCCTTCACCAGAGTACTGAAGGGACAGATGATGCTGGGCAGCGCGCTGTTCCCGCAAGGAGTCAAGGTATGAACCTCATCAGTACAGTTGGGTCCGATAGAATTTATTCATTTATTGCACACCAGTATAAATTAACCTAACTGTCAAAAGCCTCCAGACTCCAACTAAAAAACGAGCTGTAACTTTAGAACGGCTGAACAAATTTTCATGAAAAATTGCTATGATACCAGATTAAACTAGCTTTCAAATCTGTTTTGTAGCTACGATGCCACAGACAGATACACACTAGAAACTTATAACCTCTTTTTTTTGCAGGGGTTAAAAACAATGCACAATGGGCGGTCTAAAAGCTTTAAACTTTTTTTTTTGCGATATGTCACATTTTTTAACCATCGATATTTTAAAATATTTTTGTCATGCATTCCTTTTTTATTGAAAATTAAAATTAATTTAATAAAGACCTCATAAAGTTGTCGATGGTGTGTGTAGTCCGCCCGCACTAGGCCAGCGTGGTGGACTAAGGCCCTTCTCATTCTGAGGAGAGGCCCGTGCCCAGCAGTGGGACAGTAATGGGCTGGATTTATTATTATTAAAACATAATTTGACAAATTTCCCCCCATTCTCCCAGGGTAATGTCTTGGACAGTTTTGCTCGGCACGCGCTGTGGGAAGTAGGTCTGGACTACGCGCACGGAACAGGCCACGGAGTGGGACACTTCCTCAATGTGCACGAGGGACCCTCCGGTGTCTCCTGGAGACCATACCCTCACGACCCTGGCCTGAAGCCCGCACAGATACTCAGCAACGGTGAGAAAATGTAATGTTACGCTTGGGGTACAGTCGAACAAAGTGAGGGATGGAAGATCACTATATATTGATAGAGGAGATCAATGGCGAAGGGTAACAGTTTTAAAAGTGGAAGCCGTCCCAAAAATGCCCGCTAAAAATTGCTGCAATTAATGCTGCAAGACAAAAATCCATACCGTCTCTTGTAATCTATATATGGTCATGTCTGGAAGAGCTCGACTTAACTGAATAACAAGCCATATTACATTGGTCTTTGCACTAACCAATTCTTAAAGGGAAGCCGATGGGAATCCAGTTGTATGGACTCTTCGCCACTGGTGGAGATGTAAAATGCCTAACGCCCCAATTCTTAAACTTTACAGGATCACTTTTTAAAGCTTTTTTACGATAAAATCTATATATTAATACGTGAAGAGAAAATTTTGTACCCCTTTTTAAGCAAATTGCGCGCACACACGTACGCGTACCTACATACTATAAATAGCAGTGGCGAAGGGTGACAGTTTTAAAAGGGGAAGCAAAAATGCCCTCAAAAATTGCTGCAATTAATGCTGCACGACAAAAATCCATACCATCTCTTGTAATCTATATTATATAGCCATGTCTGGAAGAGCTCGACCTAACCCTTTTTTATCAGTTAGATGAGTAAATAATATAGTATTACATTGGTCTATGCAAGAACCAATTCCTAAAGGGAAGCCGATGGGAATCGGGTTGTATGGACTCTTCGCCACTGATAAATAGGTACTTAATAGGTAGATATATATTTAATAACAAGATAAATCAAAATCGAGATGAATCCGCCAAAATCTTATCACGAAAGTGCTTATGTAACTTGATTGATAATTTGTATGTTCTTTCAGAGCCTGGCTATTACAAAGTCGGGGACTTCGGTATACGCCATGAGGACCTGGTTGAGACTGTCCTAGTCACTAAGGACTCGAAGCATCCTAAGGCAAGTGTACACGTAATAATACGTCACGTAATAATACGTTTCGTAATAATACGTCACGTAATAATATGTCACGTAATAATACGTCACGTAATAATACGTTACGTAATAATACGTCGCGTAATAATACGTTACGGTTACGTAATAAGGCGTCTAGCGGACCAGATCCAGTTTTTTTTATCAAAATAATTTATTTATGCAAGTACAATTTATTGTTGGCAAGAAAAAAATTTGTGGCTCTTTAAAAACTTTGAAATTTTGTAAATTGTAATTTTTAACTATTCCGACTCAAAAGGTTGCCGATCCCTGGACTAGGTCTAAAAAAGGTTCTTGTAAGTCATTGACCTTCTACTACAATGGACATTGTGTCCGCGCTTAAGTGTCCAAAAAAGAGCTCCAATCGCGCGCCAGTCTTTGTTTTCTCAACCTGTAAAATACACATCAAAAATGCCTTACTGTATTGTGAAAAAGTTGAATAGGCCTACATTTTACAGTTAATTATTATATTTTCAGGCGAGCGGGCTGGTAGGTGACTACGAAGGTCGCGGAGTGCTAGGATTCAGTACATTGACCCTAGTGCCCAACCAAAAGGAATGCATCGATATCAATTTGTTATCAGATTTTGAGGTACAATCACTATAAGCAAATAAATAAATAAATCACGCCCATTACTGTCCCACTGCTGGGCACGGGCCTCTTCTCAGGGTGAGAAGTGTTAGGCTTTAGTCCACCACGCTGGTCTGGTGCAGGTGGACTACACCCACCATCGAGAACTTTACATTTGATTATCACTTGCGTTAACGGTGAAGGAAAACATCGTGAGGAAACCTGCACATCTGAGAGGGCTTCATAAAGTTCTCGTGGTGTGTGTAGTCCGCCCGCACCAGGCCAGCGTGCTGGACTTAGGCCTAACCTTTCTCATTCTGATAAGAGGCCCATCCTCAGCAGTGGGACCGTAGTGGGTTAAATTAATATTATTAAGTACCGTAAAACTGCCCCACTTTGCCTAGGCTCCTAACTTTGCCTGTGGTAGAAAGTCTTCAATTAATTAGGTACTTGTCATAATAATGGCAACGCTTAATCCAGAAATGTTGTAGCCAAGTACTAGGTAAAGTGACTCCAAGCTCAGGCGCGCAGATTTACCGATATTGCACTAGGCAAAATTAGGAGTCTAGGCAAAGTTAGGAAGTTTTACAGTACAGATTTTTTTCCAGTTGTCGTACTTCAATTCTTATCATAAGCGTGTATTGGACACCTTGGGCCCTATTCTGAGGGAGCGAGGTCTGACTGATGACCTGAAGTGGCTTCAGCATGAGTGTGCGCCTCTATCCAGGGCCTGATGACGGTAAGCTGCGATTTATGACCTATATTACCATCACTTCGGTTTAAAGATTCATTTATTTCTCAGATGAATAACATTGTTCACTTATATGAGAAACTTACTAAATATAATTAAAATCAATTTTTAATTATAAAGAACAGTTCGATCTACCATAGTAATTTAAAATTAACAGTTATCAATAAGGTACACGTTCAATCTCTTTTTAAAAACATTAACAGATACCAGAGTCTTTTATAAATTTTGATAACTTATTATATAGCTGTACATTCAAATCAAATTGACACAAATTGAAGCAATCAATGGTTTCTGGGACTCAATTATGGAATTTCGGGCATGTTTTTCCTTGGATGTATTTGTTTACACTGTATTACAGCATTTGTACTTATACATATTGAATACTATACAAATTGTGGTCTACTCAACACATGACTGGCTTGGACAGAATATCAGCAGTTGAGCATGCCTCGTGCCAGCTACTATGCTGAGTCCAAGACCTTTTTAACTTTTACCTTCTTGTATTATGTATTCTCTTGCTACTTATGTAATTTGAAAGACAAAAAAATCTTCTATTTTATTTTTTGATCAATTATGTAAAAAGTACAGAGTGATAACGCCAACTATATTACCTTTTGTAAAGCGTCAGCAGTTTGTATATAGATGCATTTATAGATATATAGTACAAGTGATTCGTCGCACGAAAAATTTGTGAAATTTTGTTATAAATTCGTTTATTAATGTTAACTTTAATAATTCTTGCATAATTTTATACGGCTAGAAACTACGTGTATCGCTCCGGGAACTTATTCGACTCGCGGTCGGCGGAGTTCTTGTCATTGCGTTGTTCCGTGCTCACGGTTCATACAGCTATGGGATCACTCCATACTTTTATCTTCTGGTTAAATGATGATATTTTAGAAGAAGACAGACAATAATTATTTTTTCCTGAAATAAGGACGTAGGTACACGTTAAATAAAACAAAACCCTTTGAACGCTAACGACGCCTATACACGTAAATTAACTCGGTCCACGAAAATACGAAATTACATTAAATAATTAATTGACGAGACTGTTGGCGCAGTGGCTAAGCGATTAGCTTTCTGCGCTACGTGCCGCGGGTTCGATCCCCGCACGGAACAAATATTTGTATGACCTACAGATAATTATTTCGGGTCTGGGTGTGTGTGTATGTGAGATGTATATTTGTAAACTGTACTCTCGATACAGTAAAAATCTAAAAAGTGGGGAAAACTATTTTATTATTTTATTTCGCGGTATCGTTATTGGTGCCATTTTAAAGGTTATTCATAAGTATGAGTACTATAACTTAAAAGGACCTCCTCTAGTAAAGTAGGACCTTGTAATTATTAGAAATATAATGTTATTACATTATATTTGTTTTATTTTCAGATTCGCAAAGCGGATTAGAAGCAGATATGAAGATACATTTATGTATTTTATCTTTTATAATTATTATGAAGTACAATACATTGTATTATGTTATAACTGCTATTTGGGTTTTATTATATTACTATGTATTGTGTATTATATATTATGTACATTCGGCCAAAGATTTGCTCTAAGATTGCAATGAGGGCTACAGTTTTTGTGCTCACCAGTTGGCGCCACTGTCGAGTAAAAGGTTCTGAAGTATAGAAAGAGAAAGAAAAAGTATTTATTTGACACAGCACAAAAATAATTTTAAAGATAATATAACAAAAATAAAAGACTAAAACATGTAAAACAAAAAAAAAATGCAAACTTAAAAAAAATGGATTGTACGTCGCAGCTGTGTCAAAAAGGCTTCCGCTTATAGCTATACAAAGATTGTTAATGACGGGCGTGAAAACAAAGTTTATATTTAAATAATATTAACCTTAAAACCGTACCGTATATATATTGAGCATGCCGCAGTGTTGAACAGTGCCGTTTTGATCGGTTTTCTTTTTTTGCTCTCTTTTAATGTTCTGACTACTTTTGACCCGTAACTCATATTTAGCATCATAAAATTAATCTCAGGTATTGCAAAATATTCACAACATTATTCTAATTAGAAATAAACCAGCAGCCCACCACACAGCCCACAAACAGTGACGTTTACAGTCATTTCGGAGACCTCACGCTACACTAGCGCCTCTAGTGGTGAATTCAGACGCGATAGCCCTCATTTTTTTGTACGCCATAAATCTCAAGATTAGTGATATTTTAATTTAATAGGAAGTTCTTTTAAAATTGAAAGACTAATTTTTTGGCCGACCGTACCTAGATATATCTCCCTGCTACATTGCGTGTCGGCTCCCAGTCTAGCCAGATGCGGCTGAATATCAGTATTTTACACGAAGCGACTGCCATCTGACCTCCGCCACCCAATTACTGGGAGACACTGATACCCTAAGGTTAGACCGGTTGTCAGACTTTTATGGCCTGCTGACTCCCGTAGAATAGAATAGAATAAATTTATTTTGTAAAAACATTGATGCACAATACAACGTTAAAAAAAATGCATGTCTGGTGTTAAAAAAGCGCAATGTAGCGAAACAATGTTTGCCAATGGTGGCGCACAAAAATATGGAGAAAAAAAACACACAAAAAGAAAAAATATTCTTGAATGATTTTTTTTCTTAAAAGCACAAATAATTTGATTCTATAATTCTTCACTACATTCAGTTCACCACAACAGATTAAAGAATGATGGCCAAATAAGACCTGACCAAAAATGGAAGGGGCCATTGATGGATGCTACGCAGAAATGTATATTGATAAAGGAGAATTTAATTACAACAATTTAAAACTTTTATTAGAGCGGGAGTAAATAATTAATTAATTATTTAGGACATGCCATATTTAATCGTGTTAATGGTTTTGAACGCATCTTATTATTACGCAAAACATTCCGTTTTGTTACAAGCTGTAGCGAAGATGTTAATAATTAATTTATTTTCCTTTTCCAATGTTTACTACTTTATTGCTCTATGTGGATATTTTTTTACGGCCGATGTGGGTGTTTTCTGGCAAATAAACATAATTATTGTATATTCCCAACGAACTATAACGATGGGACCCATTTTGTAATATATAAAACAGATAAAACGAAACGGATCGTTTTTGACGCTAAGTGATAGCTGTCAAAGATATGTCACTTAACGTTCGTGCCTCCCACAAACTATATAGGGATGCTAACGCATCAGACGGAGCACTCCCGAACAAAAAATCGTACATTTTGGTTATCTGTGGACCTCTTTTATAGACTTTGACAAATGTTTACTTTTTTAGAAAATTCAGCCAATTCGACGTACTGATTTGAAATCAAGCCTTTTAAGCTTCATTAATATGTTTGAACCCCCTCCCCCCCCGCCCCCTTTGGGTTCATAATTTTGAGGTAGCTCCCTAATGTTTTAAGTGAAATATTATTTCAGGAATAATAATAAACAAAGAAAAGACTCATTTATAATTTTTTAACTTTGTTTTATATTTAATAAAAGCCTATAAACTGCATAAAAAAAAAAACACGATTTCTGGTGTGTTCTTCAGTGTTATGCTGACTGCATTGCCATCAGCATAATGACCTGCAAGAAGAAAAAACAACTTTTATAAGAGAAGAATAATAAGTACCTATTTATTATAATTATGTAATTATGGAACAATTATGTGAAAATCATCATCCTCTTGCCCTTTTCTCTATTTTAGGTTAAAACATCATGATTTTTTGTCCATGCAGCCATCAGCCATAACCACCATGTTAACTAAGTTCTATATCAGTTTTCATACAGTTTATTGATTATTCCAATTATTAATATTCGAATAATATGACACTATAGTACATCCATCTTATGTACAAGAATTTTTCTAGTTTAACACATACCCAAGTATTGTGTGAGTGGATTATTTATGACCCACACATAATAAAGTAAATAAATCATTGGTCCTACCTCTTGCTATAGGTGTATTGTTGCCAGTGGTTTCCTTATGAACTTCAGTCAGAGGATGAAGGTAAGAAATCTGAAAAAAGAAAATAGGTATATTGTTTTGTGATTTCGTTCTGGAGCAGTGGTAGCCTAGTAGTAGACTTATGGGTTCAATGTATGTAATGAGTACAGTGCCAAGTAAGAACACTAGGCTGAGAGTTCGGTTCATATGAACATGTAGAATTGAGGCATATATGAACTTGTTTCATGTAATCAAGCTATTATAAGTCCAACTTCCTCTCTCTGAGAGGAGGCCTTGTGTCCCAGCAGTGAGAACATAAAAAAGAAAAAGAATAAGACGGCTGATTAATGAGCATCAATAATTGAAGTTTCTGTTTACCTGTTGTTGGTGAATCTTCAATAGATGGAACTGTGTGCTTGGAAGTTGAAGGCATGGGAATAAATTCTGAAAATAAAAATAGTTTTGTTTTTTATTTCAATAATATTACTTAAGAATGTATAAAACTGGCTTTGTTTTGGCATAATTCTTTTTCTGTTCTATGACTAAATAGTATAAAATAATGACACCTTATATAGGTACCTAAAACACATGTATTCACTTAAAACTTTTGTAACTACTTCATGGAATTTGATAGAAGATTTTTTGGGGGCGGTGGTTGCATACCATAGGTACATACTTTCATAACATGTAAAGCTGAAGTAATGCTGTAGCCTAGAAATTATATAATTCAAAATGATTCAAATCATTATTTTACATACCAGTTTGGGGCTGCATTTGTTTTTCTTCATTTTTAACTTTACAGTAGGAATGATCATGTTGCTTCCTCTTTCTAGTTTAGTCATGATCCAAGGATACTTTCACATTTACTGAAACAACACATGTAAGTAGCTATAGTTAATTATTCAACTTAAATAAAGATTTCTCAGAATAGAAATTCAGTCAGTGGGTCATCTTAGGGGAAATTCAAAGGGTTAAGAGTATACATAGGTCGGAATCAAGAAAATGTTAATGTTTTGTTAACAATTATAGAATTAGATCAAAAATCAGTCTACCCATACAAATGCATTGACCGTTAGTGGGATGCAATGATTCAACTATAACAACAACAATAATTAAAGAATGCGTTTTCGCATTTGTGCTTAGCATTTTTTTATAAAATAATAACAGCGGGTACTTACCAATTCCATCAGGCATTCCGTTCGTTATCTCTCATAATAAATAAGTTTGGAACTGCATTTTGATGAAGACGAGTTTTTAAATAGCACACTGTAAAACTTTTCTCGCCAAAATGTTCTGCACACACGAAGTAGGTACCTTTCAAGATCTTGGGGACTCAAATTCCGTAGATGTTCCAACTTGATGTACAAAGTTTGATCCTTATGGAGTCCCGTCTCTGATTTTGGTATTTTGAAAAACGCGACGTCCTTTCGTCTTCTCTCACAACCCACAACACAGCATATATTGTACAAATTTGCGGCTTTGCAAGGAATATTACATAAATTGAGAGTAATGCTTAAAAAGCTATTTATTTAATTAAATACACTTTGTTGAACTGCAATGGCGGTTGACGGCGTCGTACCCTGCGGTCCGAATTGCGCTAAAAGTATAAGTAATATTATCGCGAACCTGACCAAAGCCACAAGCATTATTAATACTCAATAGCCCTTATATTTTGTGACTATTCAATTTGGTTGGATTCGCGATATTATCACTTTTATCGCAATTCGGACCGCAGGGGTAGGCGGGCAGAATGACGTTAAACTGACGTCACGATCGTTCCATAGACTTTTGTGACGTCATAAATCGTACAGGCATCAAAAGGGTGAAGTATGAGTCGGGGGGGTTGAGGTAGCTTTCAAAAGCTATAATTGAGCCATAGAGACGAACGACGAAATAAAATGTTCTATGATAACCCCCTGTGGTGCCTCCGTAACGTCATTGCGTACCGTGCGATTACTAGTGTTGATATTGTTTGTTTTTGTGTTTTTACGGACTCCAATTGATCCCTCCACCTTTGTCGACCCTGCTTACGATTCTCGGACTCCGTGTGATACCTTCCATAGCTGACGATTCTTGGCTTGCGCTTATTGGAAACCGACTTCCTACGCTTTGTGATTTTCAGTGAATCACCATGCAGAAACCGCATTCACGTACCAGCACAGTACACACAGTACAGCACGTACAGCAGCGTGTACTTTGTGCAATAGATAAAGAGAGAAGAAGAAGGGCGAGAAGGCATTTTAGAGTGTTGTTGTAACTGTTTATGGGACGTCGCACAATAGGATGTTGTGCGCATGTCATGACTTTAGTGTGGTACCTACCTTGGATGTGCTAGATTTCAGCCAAACATATCACCTCCAGCACCATTTTTGGACGATGTTTTGGAAGATTTAGAATAAAATAAATGAATATTATAAAACTTATTATTTTATTGTATCCTGTATCCACCTTTCTTCTGTCTCTTCTCTACTTCAGTTTTATTATACCGTACTTACACAGGACTATACCGTATAGAAAAGAGTAGGTATACACTGAAATCGTATCCTACCATGTTAGTTGTAAGTACCATACCAGGAGGTTAGTCAGCTCGCCAAGGATTGACTATAATAATTAGGTATGTTAGGGACATGTCTAGAGAAGAGGTACATGCCACAGTAGAAAATAATAGACTAACTGTGACTGTTTTATAAATAATGGCGTCACAGTCGTATTAAATCCTAACCTCAAAACAAAACATAAAAAATGTACGTATTCACCGGTTTAAAAAAAGTAAAACCAATAAATATTTTAACATGTGCCTAATGAACAATCAATTAAGCCATACTTCATTAATGGCCGCGTCAATTTACGGTCAGGTCATAGTTTGTATGAAACTGGCCGACCTTCTTTATCTTAATTTAATATTTAATAATCTATGTTAATTTCATATTTAATAAATTTTATGTTCAATTTATGTTAAATGTCAAAATCATGGTACGTACTTTATATCCTGGTCAGCCAGGAACTCTGCAATACTATAGTAGCATATTTTTATAATGATTTTTATCGTAACGTCTGTCATACGTATTCATATAGCAATCGGAACTACGCTTTCCGAGGCGCGCAGTAGCTCTGTTGGCAAGAGTGGCCGAGTGGTGTACTGAAGTAGATTGCGATCAAATCATTATTTCCAAAAGAAGTAATTAAATTCGCTACGCAGGTGTAATGCGTTCTTCGAATTTAAATTAATTTAAGTATAAAAGTAAAAATGAAAAAAAAAAACTAGGTAATTTAATATACTTTTATTAAAATCTCTAAACTGTAAACAAAGTAGGTAACAAAATAATAACATAACAAAACGAAATCACATATTCATCATAGAGTTAACTTTATAAAATAAAATGTAGATTCTAAATAAAACTATAGTTCGCGCCAGATAGATTGGCAATAAAGTTCATTGACCCGGTCTGGACATAAAAACGAAACAGTATCACAAAAAAAATTACATCGATATTAATTACAATCCTACGTAATAGGTATAAGGTTGGTGCGAGATGTCAGTCTCAGGCCCATGATATAGTACGCGCAAATCTTAATGAGCCCTCGGACTCTCTCCCTCTAGCACCTATAATAGTACGCTTACTATACTTAGGTGCTAAAGGGAGAGAGAGTTCAGAGCTTAGTTCAGGGCTCATAAAGATTTGCGAGTACTATACGCACCATAAAGCCCGTCACACACGTAGCTATAATATATATTATAGCAAGCCATATTACGATATATTTTCCATAGTAATCTTAGAGGGACCTCAGACGCAGCTATAATATATATTTCTATTACGTCATCAAAATATGTTATAGTATAGCTACCACGTATGGGGGCTTGCTATAATGTAATATATAGCTCAGTATATTAATATATATTATAGCTACGTGTGTGACGGACTTAAAACTTAGCTTAGCTTAGTAGGCGTGTGTCACACCTCCCCCCGCATCGCGCAACTACCTCAACTTTATACATCTACCGTATGAGTTAAGCGGTTGCCCCTGGTTGGCCTATAGAAACACACTTGATTTGTTTATTTGTGTCATTTTATTGATCTCCCTATAGTATTGACTGTAGTAATTAAAATGGTGTTCATCACGGTAAAAGTGATTTATTTTATATTTTATTTGATGACCTGCAACAACACACCTCTTTTTATAATTTTTCTATTTCAAATAAATAAATTTGAAGCATTATAACAAGTTATTCTTACACTTACAAAATTCCTTAAAACCCCTGATCGTCAATGCACTGTATTGCCATTTTTTTGGCGCGAACTATACCACACCTATATTATATAGTACGATACTTAGGTATACCTAATAATAAATAAAATAAAAATAGTTTATTTCAGTAACTAATAATAATGAATTTCCGATTGGACATAGAATTTCCTGAAATATATTAACAGAGAAGATATAATGAATTAATAATAACAATACGATGAAAGCTTGAATAAGTAAACATTTTATAAAAAGTCAATAAAAAATCGTAACCGCAATATTCAATAAGTTTAGTTTATAAAATAATATAAATTAAATATTCTTAATAGGTAAACCATATTTGGAACCACAACCAAATAAAAAATTGTAATGAATCTCTAGATAACAACAAAATGAAATAAATATTAAAATCACAACAATTAATTAAAAAGGTCTGTCAAAATCGAAACCGCAATGTTCAAAAACTTATGTTTATAAAATTTATTTATATAAATTAAATCATGTTTCTTATTTTAACTAAACTTTTTTTTTTTCTTTTTTTTGGGCTTTGTCGCTTAGCGATTATGTCGCCCTTAAATTATTTTAACTAAACTTAAACAGCACGATAGTTACTCGTACAATATTGGAAACACAGCCGACAGAGAAGTTGTATGTACATCATTGTATCACTATTATGTAATAACTAATAAAGTAATAAGTCATAACAAAACATGGAATAAAATTAAAAATAACAACAAATAATAAGAAAGGTAAGTCAAAAAATCAAAACCACAATGATATCATAGTAACATAAATAATAGGTAGAGATAACGTTACTTATTTTTTACCGGTATTGTATCAAAACATTCTGTTTACCGGTATTTTATAGCTTACCATAACGTTACCACGGTAATATTATATTGTCAGTGGAACGCCAAAACTACTAAAATCTGCCTCTGTAAAGTTTAAGTTATTTTGGCAACGAATTGGCGCTTAAGTAGTTTTGGCTTTCTGCTGACGATATAGATAATATTACCGTGACGTTACTTTTGCGACGTTGTCAAGTTGTACTATACGTGGCAATACACCCACCGCGCCCGAGTAGAGTGCGTACAAATAGGAAAAAGAAAGTAAAATATTTATATAAAGTATAGTAAGTCCTTCTCATTCTGAGGAGAGGCCCGTGCCCAGCAGTGGGACAGTAATGGGCTGAATTTATTTATTTATTTTATAGTAAGTATAATTTATAGGTAGGTACTAACTCTGCAGTGGAAATTGATTTCGTAAAGAAAGAGAGAGATTGATAATTTCTTATGCCATGGTGAATAGATTAGCCAAGCAAGGTTTGTATCGGGTTTGACCATAGTGGTAATATATTATTAAGTACGGTACCTACCGGTTCAACTGTCCAGAGTACCTGTAGGCAATTGTACAATCTACAATCACTACAGAATAGAAACACCAAAGCACCAGCAAAATGTACTGAATTGACATAAGTTGTCGAATAGTGACGTGATTGAATGAGTATATCAGATGAAGTATGAAAGTGGCACCGGAGACAGAAAAGTTGAGAAGTAACCGTTTGTCGTGGTATGGGCATGTGATGAGGAGGGATGACAATCATGTAACGAGAAGAGTTATATGCATGTATGTGGATGGATGTAAGAGAAGAGGCAGACCCAAGAAAAGATGGATGGATTGTGTGAAATTTAACATGGCTTATAAGAACGTAAACTCTGAGATGACGTTTAATAGAGATAAATGGATGAAGAAGACATGTTGCGCCCATAAACTTATTATACTAGTAGGTATATTATGTTTATGGTTGCGCCGACTACAAATAGAATGGGATATTATGTGCAGGAAAATGGTGAACTTTAATGTCAATCCCATACATTTTGCTGACGTTTATCTATTCTTTAGTGATTGTCGAAGCTTAGCCTCTCACGCGACCTTATTGAAGTTTATTACCGGATTCGATGTTCATTACCATTGTAGTTATGCGGTAGACCCGCAGTACTGTTATAGAGCAGTGGATATTATGGATTACTCACTGAACTCATACATTCGTATACATGGGATTGCACAGAACACGACACGACACGACACGGATGGCGCATTGGCTAAGCGATTAGCCATCTGCGCTACGTGCTGCGGGTTCGATCACCGCACTGAACATATATAAATTTGTATGATCTACAGATAGTTGTTTCGGGTCTGGTTGTGTGTGCATGTGTCATGTATGTTTATAAACTGTACCCTCGATACAGGAGAAATGCTAGTGAGGGGCAATGTTATTTTTAAACAAAAAAAAAAAGAGAACACGGAAAACAGGTTTCTTCTCTTTTTGTGTTTATTTATTTAATGCTTTTCATACAAATATGTACAAAGGCGGTCTTAATGCCAAAGGCATTCTCTGCCAGACAACCTTAGGGTGATGCAGAGACAAAAAAATGGTAGATGCACTAGTCATTAATATTAGGTGAGGATAATAATATACCTACTTATGTAAAACCTAAGCAATTCAATACACATATACCTACTTACATTACAATATATAATTACCTACACTATTAGATACATCACGTACCTACATACTATACAAATAATATACATACATATTAATATATATAATATCAAGATAAATCAAAGTCGAGATGAATCCGCCAAAGTCTTATCACGAAAGTGCTTACGTAACTTAAACTTAAACGAAAGCCGACTGTTAGCCATCCTAATTACCAGCGGAAGCGCATTCCATAATAGAATCGACTGGACAAAGAATGTTGAATGGACGAAGTCAGAGCGGTGAGAGGGACATTGAAGAAGACGGTTATTAGAAGAACGAAGATATTTAGCGTGATTGGTAGACACGTACTGAAAGTGAGAAGTAAGGTAAGACGGAGGATTGGGAGAAAAAAGTAAAGAGAAGAGGGTAGTCAATGCCCGCATGTGTCTACGTTGCCGAATAGGCAACCAGTTTAACAGCGAACGATACTCAGACACATGGTCATATTTACGGAGATTGAAGACGAATCGAATGCAGTTATTTAGAAGGCGGTCAAGTTTGTTGAGTAGATCTGCATTCAGGTCAAAGTAGCACACATCACCATAGTCAATTATAGGGAAAATTAAGGCCTGCACAAGCATTGCCTTGGTTTTGACTTGGTTTTTGTGTTCTGAGATGGAAAGGCATGGGTCTTTCTTTATAGACCGCTACTTCGAAGCGTGAAGATGATAATGGAATAGGTATACGATACTTTGCGGTGATATATTCTGCAAACAAAATGCTTTGAACGATTGCGACCCGCTTAGAGTTTAACTCTGCGATTGGACGCCGCGCCGGGTGCAAACAATTTTAGCTTTGTGGAAGGTCAACAGGAAAAATTGCCTACTGTTATACATACTAATTTAACAATTTATTTTAAAAAATCTACGTTTATTAAATATTTTTAAACTTATTGTATTGTGTTCTAATAATGTTAACTGTTAGATCACATCACCGCACCGCTGGGAAAATTAGTTTAATTTAAATTATTTGTTCTTCATATGAATGCGTTTATGGTAATTCAAATTGCTTGAGACACTAAAACTACGCTCACATACATCACATTTATAAGGTTTTTCACCAGTATGTTTACGAATATGTCTTTTTAAATGCCCTCTTTCACTAAAACTTTTTTGTCAATAATCACATTTATAAGGTTTTTCACCAGTGTGTATACGAATATGTGTTTTTAAACTCACTCTTTGATTAAAACTATTTTTACATATATCACATTTATAAGGTTTTTCACCAGTGTGTATACGAATATGTGTTTTTAAATTCTCTCTGACATTAAAACTTTTCTCACATATATCACATTTATAAGGTTTTTCACCAGTGTGTATACGAATATGTGTTTTTAAACTCTCTCTTTGATTAAAACTATTTTTACATATATCACATTTATAAGGTTTTTCACCAGTGTGTATGCGAATATGTGTTTTCAAATTATCTCTTTTACTAAAACTTTTCTTACATATATCACATTTATAAGGTTTTTCACCAGTGTGTATACGAATATGTTTTTTTAAATTCCCTCTTTCACTAAAACTTTTTTCACAAATATCACATTTATAAGGTTTTTCTTTAACACACATACTACTATGACTTAAACTATGCATTTTTATATCACCATTATTTATACCTTTATAATTACAATTTTTACATTTAAAATCATCTTTGTTAACATTAATAAGATCAGTTTTTTCACTTGTTGCTATCCCTTTAATATTTTCTTTATTAGAAATACTATTAATGGTAGGTTTTGAAATAACATTATTTGTATTTGTATTTTTCCTTTTAGACACAGATACACACTTACTAATTTTAGTTTTTTCGATAACCTTCGTGTCTGCTTGTCTGTTTTCCTTATGTTTGGTTGCTGTATCTTCAATTTTGTCTTTTCGTTTATCCAGTTTAGGTTTCTTCGCAACAGGAGCACCTAAATAACAGTAATGTTTTTATTTTAGTTCCATTTGCTGGTTTCCTCAAACGGGATCATGTAGCTTACCCAACTTATGGCCTAGAGGAAAAGGGGGGGGGGGGGGGTTCAGGAATTTACTTAGTCATAGGCATATAAAGCAGCAACCAGCTAAAAGCTAAATCTATTATGTACGAGAGTCAAGCCACCGTTGGTATGCCCATGACAGTGTAATAAACACGAATTGGACCTTTTTATTTGCTTAGGTTTTAAAATAGTAATAATTAGATACCTACTGTGCCCATAATTCCGTCAAATAACGATAATGAACAGAAGCTTCAAGAACAGAACAGAAAATTCAAGATTCATGACATTTATAAGTGAAAACTTTCTGATATCTTTTTGTAGCATATTGCCAATAATAGCCTAGCAGTTGAACGCTCGCCTTCCACGCCGAAGGGTATAAGGCTGACATTCAGACGACAGAAACGAGTCTAAGCGTGAACGTATCAACGTACGCTTCCATCTGTCAAACTTACGAACAAATTTTGACAGATGAAAGCGTAAGTTCACGCTTAGACTCGTTTCTGTCGTCTCTGAATGTCAGCCTAAGTTCGAACCCGGCTCTCACCCACTGTGACTTTTCTATCTTATGTGCGGATCATAATTTGATTATCACTTGCGTTAACGGTGAAGGAAAACATCGTGAAGAAACCTGCACATCTGAGAGGGCCTCGTAAAGTTGTCGATGGTGTGTGTAGCCCGCCCGCACCAGGCCAGCGCCAGCGTGGTGAACTAAGGGCTAACCCTTCTCATTCTAAGAAGAGGCCCGTGCCCAGCAGTGGGACAGTAATGGCTGGTTTTATTTATTATATTTATTGCCATAAATATTGCGATTAATGCTAGCAACTATTATGATAATAGGTATTTATTTACCGTATTTTTGGGCATATCCGGGTGGCGAGTTATACTTGCTAAGGTTGATGTTCAGTGCATTCGCAAACTCGCCGCCGTAGAACACCATCAGCTCCGTGAAACGAGGAATTATTTTTATTGTCCTGAAACCAAATTTATTTTTACCGCGGGGTGCCGAAGTATAGAAACATTAATTAATAAAAATGAGACACTTTCAGTGTGGCTCACGCTAGCGAGCTCACCATGGAATTAAGTGATTTTAATATTGCCAACCTTTAGTGCCCATTTTGTGCCACCATACATTGGAAGTTATAACCCCATTCGAATGAGCGAACTCACCTCCCGTACGGAAAAACCGTTTAAAATATTGTTTCTGTCATGATTTAGTGCCCAATTTGTGACGTTGATGTACCAAATTTCAATAATAGTGCCTCTACGAAGCAATAGTAATTACAATGGCTACTTGGTGAGTGTGCTAGCGTAAGTATTTCACATATCTTTATATCTCGAGAACGGCTAATGCTATAATTTTGTAACTGGCGTCCAGATTTAGTGCTCAAATTGTTCGCTGTTCGCAGTGAGTTCGCTAGCGTGAGCCACACGATTTTGCTTTGAGTATCTAGAACCCATTTTCATAAAAACATTCATCCCCCATTTAACAGTATTTGGGAAGGAATTTCCAAAATTTGAAGATGGTTAATAAATAATAATAAGTTTGGTCGGAACCAGGGGGGGGGGGGGATTGCACCCCTCCTCTGTATCCGCGCCTGTACTGGGTTACGCTAGGTATACCTACCGATAGGGCAGTGGTCTCTTTCAGTGAAGAGAGCTCGGAGAAGAAGGCGCCGAAGCGCAACCGCCTCGGCGCGTGCGTCCTTAACCCCCCGCCGGACATCACCTGGCGGGGGGCCTCCGGGGTCGCGAGCGCACAGAGTGGGGAGTTGGGGACTCTGTGACGCTCTCACCGAAGCGACCCCCGAGAAGACGGCGCGCACTGGTCGGTCCTGCGCGCCGTGCACCGCACAGCGAGGGTACCGGGGGGACCTCTTTACAGTCTCCCCCGGGACGTGCCTGGGAGGGGGACCTCTTTACAGTCTCCCTCCCCAAGAAGTGCCCTAACAGGCGTGGCACCGAGGTGGGCTTCGGCGCGGTCTTTTAAGAGTACCCGAAGCCCACCTCTAGGTGGACCACCGTGGTGAGTTTAGGTAGGAGTCCGGCACACCCCTTCGCCCACCCCAGGCGGAGGACAGCCCTATGATGGGCTCTCACCACGTAAAAAGAAAAAAAAAAAGTATACATACCGATTGCAAACCAAACAAGCACCTGCAAAAAATGTGCCTTAGTGACACCACAATTTGCAGATTCTGTCGCGAGAAAGATGAGACGCCCATACATATCCTATGCGAGTGTGACGTGGTACACCACAGTAGAAGTCAGCACCTGCGGGGCCACATAATCTCACCAGACGAGATTAAATCCCTCCACCCCAAGAATATAGTCAATTTTATTATTGACTTACGGCTAGAGGGAGTGCTGTAATAATACAAGAGGCGTCACAATAGATCTTTGCAGGTCGCAGTGACAAAGGGGCTTAGTACCCTACCTCTTCAAACAAATAAATAAAAAATACCTACCGATAGTAGAGCTGTCCTTGGTACTGGTACGCGAGCAAGTTCTGTTCTCGCCAGTGTCGCGCGCAGTTGACATAGCGCATCCAGTTGGAGCGGTCGCCGTCCGCCGCGTCCACAACGTGCGACCGCTTGTTGTTACGATCGTATATCTAAAAGCCGTTGAATTTGTAAGATGACTTTAGGGATTAATCTTAAGAGGAAAAAAAAATTCTGTCTAAAATTGATAAAAATTTTTTTTTGTTAAATTGCACCCTCATGTAGGTACCTATATTATAAGGGTCAATATCAACAAATGAAAATTTTTGACAATTATGGTGGCTAAATATTTTCTTGAGTTTTTTGAGAAAATAAGAACCTGGTATGAGAAAAGAAAGTCTACTTAGTGGACTTTCTCCTACTACTTAGTGCACCAAAATTGACAAAAAATTTATTTTGTTGATATTGACCCATAACATACATGAGGATCCAATTTGATTTGTTTTGATCGATTATTTTAAAATATCTAAATTTAAAAAAAAAACAGGTAAAGCTGTGCTTGCCACGGTCAGTCCTTGGATTCTTCACTCCTCGAGACTCTGTGTCTCGTGTCTCCTAAAGCACGTTATCGATCCCGGTTGTCATACGAATACCAATCACAGTTAGTTAGAAGACTGAAATATCTAACAGCAGCCTGCTGTCTAAACTTACGGTAAATATCTACCAGTACCTAATTGGATGGCAGTTGCCCCGTGTAATCCCAGAATAAATGATGATTATAAAACAGTCGTGTAAAATAGACCCTGGTAATATTCAGCGGAACCCAAATTAGCTAAGAAAACGGAAACGCATCTGTCACTTTCCTTTTCTATTGAAACAGAAAGAGACCTCCATTCAGAGAATTCCATAAACCCCTGATCGAAACGTCAATGCACTGTAGTGAAATAATTGAGTGAAATAGTAGTAGTTCACCTGCCAACAATACATGGAGTCGACTTGTTGTGTGCGTTGTCCACGGTATGGACCGAAACGAACGCCGCGTGGCAGAGTTAGTGTACTGAATACACCCAAACCAGCGCCTATGTGAAAAGAAGTTTAGGTGGAATACTGATAGGCATAGTTAGGGCCGTGTTCACCGACAACAAACGGAAGTTTAAATAAAAACGGCCGTTTACCATGCAAAATTTCATGTTAAACGGGTGATTTTGTCTTGAACATCTGTTATGTTGTCGGTGAACTTAGGCCTTAGTCTAGTGAACACAAAACAGTGATTCAATCATAGATGAAGCGAAAATATTCTAAGTCTATGGATTCAGGGCATGCGGACAGCGAGTAAAGGGCAACTCGCTGTCCGACCATGGACCATGCCCGGGTCGACGGCGCGTTGTTCCACGCGCGCCTCAAAGAACGTCAGCAAGATGACGGGGCCCCCCCTGTAGAGGGCCGAAGCCTGCCGGGGTCGCGGGACTTATCTCATTACCGTGACCCCGGAACGTAAAGGGCTATTGAAGGAACACCGTGGATTTTAGTCAGTACAAGTCTGACAGTCCCTCCCGCCCTGCCCTGGGTGGGAGGACTCATTTGAAGATTCTACCACGCTAAAAAAAAAAAAAAAAAGTCTATGGATTCAATAGACTATGATTCCTTAAACACAGGATGGTCTGAGTTCAATCCAGACTTTTCAGATTCATGATTTTTCGATTATCACTTGCATTAAAACGGTGAAGGAACACATCATGAGAAAACCTGCACTCGTGGGTTCCATAAAAGATGAATTCCTTCTTCATGGTGTGTGTTGTCCGCTAATCCACACCACACCAGCGTGGTTGACCGTCATTGTGAGAGAAGACTGACAACCGGTCTAACCTCAGGGTATCAGTGTCTCCCAGTAATTGTGTAGTGGAGGTCAGATGGCAGTCGCTCTGTGTACCTATATAACCTAACCGTCAAAAACCCCCGACTCCAACTAGAAAAAGAGTTGTAACTTTTGAACGGCTGAGCAGATTTTCATGAAACATAGCTAAGATGATACCCGACTATACTAGCTTTCAGTTAAAAAATGCATTGAAATCGGTCAATCCGTTTTGGAGCTACGATGCCACAGACAGATACACATATCCACAGATACACACTACAAACTTACAACACCCCTCTTTTTTGTCGGGGGTTAAAAATACTGATATTCAGCCGCATATCGACTGGGAGCCGACCACAACACAGTTCGAAAATCCAGGCAGATAATGAGTTGAGAGGAGGAACCGACGTTTTAGGAATAGGGAGGTAGGATTACATACCTGGTATGATGGAGGGAGCGAGGTGTAGGAACACATGCGGTATAGTGAGTGCGGCGCGGGGGACGTATGACGGGAAATTGGTTTTTAATGGAACCTATAAAATTAACATTTTGTCTAATTACCGTTTAAGTTCGTACAGTCAGCATAAGATCATTAACAGTGAAGTTTCAGTAGTTTTGTAAAACAAAATACATTTAGATACCCAACCAACATATTTAAATGTACTACAAGACTTACCTTATCATCGGGTATCACTAGCAGAGGGCCGTGTATAGCGCAGTACTCGAACACAAAGTCTAAGCACTCATCGCAAACTGTAGACAATTAAATAGAATAGAAGAGAATTGAAAACATTTATTACAGGACAATTATATTGTCAGCACATACAAAATAAAAATTGAAACAAAGAGATCACAAGGAAACAAAAATAACAACCACAATTAAAAAATAAACCATAAAGTTATTATTACTAGTGGTAATAATAACTTTATGAAATAAATAGATGTATATACGAGTCAATGACGTATACGCCTCTCTATACGAGTACATCTAGCGACCCGTCCCCGGCTACGCCCGGGTGCAGTTTCTCTACTATCCTTACCATGATCCTTACATTAAATATGAAAGTATTATACATATAAACCTTCCTCTTGAATCACTCTATCTATTAAAAAAAACAGTATCAACATCCGTTGCGTAGTTTTAAAGATCTAAGCATACATAGGGGCAGACAGACAGCGGAAAGCGACTTTGTTTTATACTATGTAGTGATGATACAACATTAGCTATGCCAGACATTGGCTATGTCTGGCATACGCTGCTGAACCTTTTTTGGTGCAGTTGTGAGGCCCACCTGATTGTGGTATAGGTATAACCTACATACATACTTTATATAATATCTATGTTATTATCTTAAATTGTGTTTCTTAATTTTTTGTTTTCATTTTTACCCGTTTTACCCTTTGGGTACGGAACCCTTCGTGCACGAGTCCGACTCGCACTTGGCCAGCTTCATTTTTTATTTTTGCATGTGGTGCGTGCATCCAAGTTAATTATTTTTCTTTCTGTCTTTACTATACCTCTGCCCAATCCTTCGAGGAATACCGGCGTACTACGTAGGTTACAGAAGTTATATTAGGGCCATTTTTAGATATTCCTAACATAGAATATATTCGTTATCTCAGATTATGATACCATACCTATTACTGGATATTAGTCAAATAATAGAGAATTTTTCATATTTTCGCTATTCAATATTTGCTATCAACCTAATTGAATCTAATAATATTGTATTTATATTAAGCTTACCTATTCTCCACAATAAACAATATGAAATACAGGATATCGTGAATATGCACGGTTATTCACGAATAATATCTACCTATAACCTGGTGAAAAGGATACTAGTACGGAGTAAAACTATTATGCGTCTTTCCTATTATTTAACTAACTGGTAGCCTAATACCTACTCTATATTCGCATATCCTAATATGAATAGGCGCCTTGTATTATAATACCTATACCTATTATGAATATATTCGTTACACCTCTAGTAGGTACTGGGTAGGTACTTAGATAAATATTACACTGTACTTACATATGTATTCGTCTAAACTCGGTTCTTCTGGCTCATAGTAACTTATGCGCGGCTTCTGCCGCAAGTTGGGGCGACTCATCTGTTTAATAAAATTAAACAGAGCGTTAAGATCCCTTTGTATACTCCTCAATTATAATTCGTTACTTAGAGGTATATGTCGCAGGGATATTGTCAAACCAGCGAAATTATAATTGCACGAAACTTTGTCAACCGCCTCCATTTCTCACAATTTCACGGGCTCATTTCAGTTACATTATAATTCTACTTGACCCACGCAGTGATACTGCAAGGCAGTAATATTTTTAAATGAGCCCGTGAAATTTGGAGGCGGTTGACAAAGTTTCGTGCAATTATAATATCACTAGGGAAATTATAATATCACTGGTTTGACAATATCCCTGCGCCACATACAATACAGCTGAGGCAAAAATGCAAATCAGTCACTAACCATCATGCTGGGACATCACATCCATTCCATCCAATATTTGCATTATATGGCCAATGTAAAATAACATTTGTGTAGTTTACAAAAGGTTTCATTTGCTTTGGCCATTTATCGAGAATATTCGTACGAATACAGGATGTGAAATGCCAGCACTCCAGCATCAAAGATTTAGCTGACATGTATGTAAAGATCAGACTAGCTAAGTAAGTAGTTATACCTATGCCTATTTATAGGAATCCTCCCGCACGAAATGCAGAAGCAGAAACATTTGTTTGCGAGAAAATGTAATCATAAGAACAAAACATGATTAATCCATGATAAACATCGATGTGTTTAATGTTATATCAACCGCCTTGATACATCGATGCTTGATCAAGATTCTATACAGGGAGCAACATAACTAAATTGTAACAATTTCACCTCATTTATCACAAAAATATCAATTAAATCTTCCTATTTTAACATAATTGCAAGATTACATAAATAAATACCTTTTTTACAGCTTCTACAGTCGCGGACGTGTAGGTACCTACGTTGCGAGAGAAGAGAAATATTTCCGTCCGCACTTTCCCGCCAATTTTACTGATCAATTTTTAAAACATTTTGGTTTTGGCGCCTTTTCTATGGATTTGGATACTAGCAATTTCAGCCATATATAAACAAAGATGAGTTTTACCGTGTTTTTACTTGTTTTCTATTTCGATGTACGAATAATTAGAGATATTCATAAATTAGATACATAGGTACATACTTTTGTTTATATCCTCCTAGAATATGTGATATTCGTCCTTCAAGTCAGTATAAAATCCTTCTGTGATTTTATTCATGATTTTCTACTAGTTACCAAAGACAAACAGAAAAGCAAAATCAGTTTCATTTTCTGTCAAAAAAAAAAGCGGTTTTGGAATTTGTAATTGGAAATTGCAATTGGAATTCGGAAATAGAAAAACAATAGAACATCGTTATACCTACTAATAAAAATTATTTACTAGGTTATTTGTGTTAAATAATGATAATAATTATAAATAGTACAGTGAAAAGAAAATAATCTATTCATTGTTCTGGAATACTGTCAGGCGTCTGTTTTGTTTTAGTGTTTTGTGATAATTTTATATACTTTGTAAAAATTAAATTAGCGAACTGAAAAATAAAATTATCTTAGAAATCACAGTTTACTCTAATCTGTTTTAGAAAGAATAGTACTAAAAATTAGTTTTTATTCAAGTTTCAGTGTAAGATTCCAAGCATCCATGATTCCAACAATCTGTTTTATTTCTGAGAAAGATAACATTGAAAAAAAATTAATGTGAGTTATGATTAAATAAAAAGGAAACAAAAGACAAAATGAGTAAAAGATTAAAATCATTTTCAACAACAAAAGTAAGTATACTCCAGTGTTTATTTGAATGCAACCACAGAACATAATATTACTTGTATTCAATATGTAACTTGACAAAGTATCATGCCCGATCATGCCTATATTTTTGTTGAAGTGGCAGAGATGTGTGAGTTGGCTGGTCAGGGTCACCTGGCTTCCAGTTTGACTAGATGAGGCTGAATATAACATGGAGCAACTACCATCTCAACACTACGCTAACTTGATTTTTTGGCAATTTATTGGCTTTTTAGCTAGTTAGCCCAAGCTGGTAGCAACTCAATAAAAAAAATGATTTTCAGGTATGCAGAATATGCCTCTGCAAGGACAGAAAATTGTACATAATGAAGAAATACAACCTTTTCATGTATTATGAACAAATCACAAAATTAGATGTAAGTATAGTCATCTTAGGCGCTCAAGCCTCATCTCTGAGAGCGGAAACTGGGAACTACTCTCCCCCTCTCCTTTCCATCTCCTTCCTCTCCCCTCCGCCCCTCCAATTCACGTTTAAACGTCAGATTTTGCTCTATGTCTCTGTCTGTTATGTTTTTGGTAAGCTTGGCCTTAATTATGTTAAAGGCATTCGGTGAGGACAGGCTACCACAATTCGTTTGCTGGGAGTGCGGCGTGAGGCTGGCTGCTGCAGCCTCCTTCAGAGCGAAGGCTTTGCGAAGCGATGCGCTTCTGCAAAATATACTACCAGAAGTCTATGTGAGTTTAAATTGGTTCAACCTAGTGCTTAGCAAAAATGAAAAGGAACCATAAAGCCACTAACCGGTTTACTTTATCTTTGCACTAACCTAACCTAACCGTCAAACACCCATGACTCCAACTAGAAAAAGAGTTGTAACTTTTGAACGGCTGAACATATTTTCATGAGACATAGCTATGATGATACCCGATTAAACTAGCTTCCAATAAAAAAAATCTGCATAGAAATCGGTCCATCCGTTTTGGAGCTACGATGCCACAGACATACACAGATATACACTACAAACTTATAACACCCCTCTCTTTTGTTGGGGGTTAAAATAAACTGCCTACCCTTGCAAAATAAGTAAAACAAACGTTAATATGTCTGTAATATCAGTTAATTTAAGTCTTAGGGTGATGTGGCCAATTACAAACATCATTTAACGCCAGTAGGCTATTCAAATGTTTGCCGCCCCTATCGACATCTACAATTTTGATACCCTAGTTCATAATCATATTATTAATTATTTTGTCAATGAAATTGACCTTTTTGCCGTAATTAGTAGGTATGATTGTGAACTATCAACTAGGGGATCGATGTGTCAGTTCCTAGATTTATTTATATAATTATGTACACACATACACATAACAAAGAAAATAAGTAAAGATATCAAGTACAAAGGTATTATTCTTACAATCCAACGACTTATTTAAGAACCACCGTCTCAATTTAATCTACATGTTGTATTTCAGCCAGATCGAGATATCTCAACTATAGACCGCGAAGAGCATAATCTAACTACGAATTTAAAACAAAAATCATTTGAAGCCAACCATGCCGACTTCCATTTTATATACACTGAGCCTTTACACACAAATATACTACAAGACATACAAGAAATAAATTTACCTGATATTGATATCGAAAATGACTCCGAAATAATTACTTTCACCGACTCATCTTACGACGAAACTCTTTTTAAAATAAGCAAGAAAGTTAAAAAGAAAAAGAGTATAAACAGAGTCGGAAAAGTCGAACCAGTCAGAATAGTCGGAGAAGTCGAAGAAATCGCAGTCAAGAAAGTCGATAAACGCTATAAGCCGGCAAACGAAGTGTTGAATGAAGATATATTTAATATAACTGACTTGTCGCATGAGCAGCAAATGTATGAAATACAAAAAAGACAACATTCGTCGAATTATAAAAACTCTGAATTCAAGTGTACTGAATGTTTCAAAGGATTTCTAGATGAAGACGCTTATAAGGGACATATGAACAGACATACCGATGTAAGTTATATCTACATACTATCCGTGCGGATGAAGAATGGGATTAGAAAAATCGGTATTTTGGTCAATTTTGATTTATAGGGCTCGCGTTCTGTCCTACTGACGTGCGGCACGCATTTCAGCGACCATAACTGTGTAAATTTCAGTAATATATTTAATTCTACTTACAAAATTTATCAAAATAGCGGTTTTTCTAATCCCATTCTTCATCCGCGTGGATAGTAGTCATAAATAGTACAGTCAGCATCATGTTGAAACAGCCAAAGTGGTCAAAATTAATTTTAAGAGAGATATGGCTGCATGTTCCGCTTAAAATTGGAATTATCTAATAGTGCTATAAGGGGTTATTGTACACATAATTATAAATAACTTTTATTATCGGACCAAACCAGTAATCGCAAAAAAAATCTGTTGTTCCATAAATACGATAGTGAGAGACTAAACTTTGAGCTACCTTGAATTTTTTTTACCGTTCATGAACACGGGAGTACTAACTTCAAGATCAGTAATTTTTTTACTAGGTATTTTTTAATCTCTCAGGCTCATATTGAAGTTTATTACTAGAGTCGATGTTAATAACCATTTTTAACTGACTTCAAAAAAGGAGGATGTTCTCAATTCAACATGTATGTTTTTTTTATGTTTGTTACCTCAGAATTGTTGACTGGGTGAACCGATTTTGATGATTCTTTTTCTGAGATCTGATGAAGAATTTCGGAGATATACAAAGCATATCACTTGCGTTTACTTTAATCGTATGTTTATGTGATGTTTATGCCACTCAAAATAGAAAAATTAAATAAACTGAAAAAAAAAAGTAAAAACCGACTTCATAAAACTAAAAAGTATAATTTTTTTTTTTTTAAATCTTAACAGCTTCTGCAGTCGGGGCCTTTAATTCTTCAATGCACCTAGATTGGCAGTGGCACCGACTTCAGAAGCTGTTAAGTTTTTTAAGAAAATTATTTTATACTTTTTAGTTTTTTGAAGTCGGTTTTTACTTTTTTTTTTCAAAGTTTATTGTATCCAGATGCTAAGTATTAAAACATTTCAGCAATGCGGCACCTACCAATGCCACATTTGTAAGATCCGTTTCAAAAAACTACAAGCACTCAGAAACCATGCTACATGTCATATGCAGAAGTTCAGCTGCAAAAAATGTACATACATAACTTTTAGAAGACATGCAGCCAAATTACATGAAGAGTATCATAACGGGACCAAGTATGCATGTCCGCACTGCTTAGAGAATTTTGAGTAAGTAAATTTTCCTGTTTATAATTTTATACAGGCTGCAGTGGCGAAGAGTCACGCATTACATTCACAACAGAAGGGGAAATATGCAAATACTCATCTCGTCGAGCTTGTCACCTTGTATTGTCTAGAGTAAGAACTTACTACGGTAAAAGTAACCTAACCTTTGAGGGAGCACAGCTCTATAATAAACTTCCAAAGGATGTAAAAGAAGCGACTTCACTCAACATATTTAAAAAGAAATTATTCACTTTTATTTTCAACGGCGAACTACTATATTGAGTGTGTTGTTTGTTTTTGTTTAAAACCGCAACATCTTTTAACTTGTGCCACCACCTTATCATAAGAATGCAGTGAACTCGCTTGCAATTTTGTTGACAATGATTGTACTTTATTTTTTACTTTTTGTTTCTCTTCTACCCGCATTGATATTATAAGTAATAAGGTATAATGTTCTCATGTAAGTGACGATTGTCTTAATGAGAATAAAGTTCTTTAAACCGAAGAGTCCATAAAACCTGATTCCCATTGGCTGCTTTAGGAATTGGTTAGTACAGAGACCAAAGTAATATGGCTTGTTATTCAGTTAGGTCGAGCTCTTCCAGACATGACTACATATAGATTACAAGAGACGGTATGGATTTTTGTCTTGTAGCATTAATTGCAGCAATTTTTAGAGGGCATTTTTGGGACGGCTTCCACTTTTAAAACTGCCATCCTTAGCAGTGACAGACTGAGGTTATTTTTAGGGATCTTTATGGCAGCTATGCTATAGGTAAACCGCCGTAAGCTAGGCCCTCCTGATGCTTCGCGGGACGCGGGGTGGGTGATGCGCTTGACTATACACGATACGGTGAAATGACTCGATATCTTATGATTTATCAGCCTTCAGATTAAATCTAGCTATGATATTGTATTGGATAAAATGTAATTTTAATTTTATTAAATTACTAACTTTAATTAAAAAAAATGTTTTAATTAAAGTTTTATTTTAATTTTAGTTTGTAATTATTTTTAATATCTATTTATTTATATAATATAAGAATTGTATTAAAACCGTAATATAATCGAATTTTAACAAATAAAATAAACAATAATCCTTATTAGTATTTTATTAATTAATCGCTTTACAAAAAGTAGGGATTTTTTTTATTAATGTGTGTAGTAATCACTATAAGAAAAAAGAAAAAAAGAAAGAAAAATCATTTATTTGCCACAAAAACAAGACACACTAGAATGACAAATACAGGTAATAAGAAGAGGACAGGTGCATAGACAGAGAAGACATTATTTTAGGATGGCAACAATGTAAAATTGACACTATTGTTGAAATTGACTATAAAATAACACGCGATCTAGCCCATTAATAATACGCTATATTACTGGAGTAATTTTTAGTACTGCGGTTGCATTTGGGAACGGACACTGAATCACTGCAAATTTTGCGGACTACATAAAAAAAATTATATTATGGTTGTATAGGTAGTTATGTAAAATAATTCAATAAAGTACCCAAAAAAAAAACCTGTATTGTGTTTTATTTCCAGCAAAATATCCACATACATGAGCCACATCCGCATCAAGCACCCTTCGGATATCGTGTGCGAGTTGTGTGGGTACTCCTTCGTCAGCGCCAAGGGGTTGGGGCTCCACAAGAAACTCAAACACCGGTTTGATGACCAACAAGTGCGTATAATGTCTATGCTTGAACTATTCTACTGTATTCTACCATGTACAGTCTGTCAAGAAAGTCATGAAAAGGATTTTGAAGGAACTAAAATTCTTCTTCGCTCGTAACCTTAAATAAGTACCGTAGGTGTCAGTTTGGGTACAACGATGTGTTTATTTTACTATTCTGTGTAGATTTTTTGTGATAAAAAAATGTTTTCGGCATTAATATATTAAAAATAAACAAGAGAATATACAAGTGGCGCCCTCAATCCTTTTCATGACTTTCTTGACAGACTATAACACCCATTCTATGTACCCTATTTATAGCAAATAAAGAATTTTAATTTTGAATTTGAATTTATGACACCGGATGACTTTTCTTACCGTTGGGAAAATAATAATCGACACTGGAAAAGCAAAATTACTAAAGCGCCAATATACATATAAGGTCTTATTTTAATAATCCAAAATATTTTAAAGCTGGGCTCTATGAATGGTATAGAATTGATTTCAAATTAAAGCTACAGAAGAACAAAACGAAAATTCGACTTAGTATGGGGGACACGCATAATTTACTAACGCAAGCCATACAAAATCATATGTTAAATTTTTTTTGGAGTGAATTTTAGTACTGCGGTTGTTTATGGAAACGCACACTGAATCACTGCAAATTTTGCGCACTACATAAAAAATATCCTGTATAGATATTATATACACATACGATTATTAATATTATTGATTATTTCGACACGGTTGGCGCAGTGGCTAAGCAATTAGCTTTCTGCGCTACGTGCCGCGAGTTCGATCCCCGCACGGAACAAATATTTGTATGATCTACAGATAGTTGTGTCGGGTCTGGTTGTGTGCATGTGACATGTATGTTTGTAAACTGTACCCCCGATACAGGAGAAATCCTAGTGAGGGGCAATGGGGTAAAAAAAAAAAAAAAAAAAAACTGTCAAGTATTTTAGAAGATAATTTCTCTTGTTTCAGGTTCCATCAGATGGGCCGTGGTGTACTAAATGTGACATACAATTCATGAACACGGAGGCGTTAGAAAGACATGTACAGTTATCAGGGAGGCACAGCGATGAGACGTGAGTACTTGTTACTCTTCTTCTCCTTCATGTGCCATATCCTCAGCGGCTGTCGGCGACCACCACATGGAACTCGTCTCTATCTTGCGCCAGTCTGCACAGACTGGCAGCGTCATTGATGTTGGTCCAGCTTTTGAAGTTATCAATCCAGGCTAATTTCCTTCTTCCCCTGCTCCGTTTGCCATCTCTCTTGCCTTCCAGTATCTTGCTTAGAATATTATATTTTTCGTTTCTATAAATGTGCCCAAAATATGAAATATTACTTTTTTTTTTTTTTCTTTTTACTTTGCTTCTCAGTCACGCATAAACGGCTGAACAGATTTAGATGAAATTTGGCACACAGGAAGACCATATCCTGGATAAACAGAAAATAGATTATTAACACAACAAAAATAAAGAAAACCAAATATAACCTAACCTTAGTATTAGAGTTCAAAACGGGGTATTTACCATGTTTATATCTTGTATTGAGTTCCCGATATTTCGGCACTTGCAGGCGCCATGGTCACGGATAAACTATACGAGTACGAGTACGAGTCTGTACGAGTTTATCCGTGACCATGGCGCTTGCAACAGTGCCCAAATATCGGAAACTCAATACAAGATATAAACATGGTAAATACCTCGTTTTGAACTCTAATACTAAGGTTAGTGACCATGACAGTTTAAAAACTTATATAACCTAACTGTCAAAAACCCCAGACTCCAACTAGAAAAAGAGTTGTAACTTTTGAATGGCTGAACAGATTTTCTTGAAACATAGCTAAGATGATACACAATTAAACTAGCTTTCAATTAAAAAAATACATTGAAATCGAATAGTTTATTTATATTTTTATAGAGAACCCAGCAGAAAACGGGAGCGTCGTCCTCGAGGGCTACAAGAGAGAAACAGCACGATACAGAATCCAGAAGGAAAGAAGAAACGAAACAACTGCAAGCCAGAAGGACCTATAGCTTGCGAACAGGTAAAATCTGGGTCTACCGCGTAACTAAAATGGTAATGAACATCGACTCTGGTGTATGATATAGGACCGTCTCGGGTGCAAACTCTCCGATCCCAAGAATGTGCCAAATCTTGAACAGCTGCAGTGATTTAGTAGATATACACCAAGATAGTATCGGCAAGTTTTGTAAAACAATAATTGATCACTGCTCACAAAACCCATGAAATTTATTTTTATAGTCTCACTTATCTTACAATCTATTTAGATCTAAGTTAAAAATTCTAATATCATTTATAACCTAACCTGCCTATAATTTTATTCGATGAAAATCTGTATACTCCCTTATTTTTTTTTAAATAAGTGTGATATTTTATTTTAATATAATACCTTCATTGTTAAAAAAAAAATGAATTAATTAATAATATAATATAATAGAATAAATAATAAATTTAAATTTATTGTATGTTTAGCTGTAGTTTGTGCATGCGGTGTTACTCGTAGCCTGTAAGTAATTGTTACACTCATAAATGTATACTACAAAGAATATTTAAATGTATTGTGTAAACAATTGTTGGCTATCCAAATAAAATAAATAAATAAATAAATGATCGTCAGAGACTAAACTTCGAGATAAATTGTAAAAAAATTACTGATCATGAAGTTTGGACTCCCATCTTCATTAATGTATGTAGATTCATGATGCTTCTGTTATAGCTATCCTGTTTAACCGACTTCATTTCATCCTGTTCATTCATCCTGTTTAACCGACTTTTTTATAATTTTATTATATTTTAATTTGTTTCAGTGTGAAATGCAACTTCCAGACCCTCTGTCCTACTACAGGCACTTCAGAAGAATGCACCCGGACAAGAATCGAACCAAATACCCTTCAATGAAGTCTACGAGCATGTGCGAGGTCTGCGGGAAGATGTTTCAGGTGATTTATATAATGAAAAGATAATCAGTTCTTCTCCATAGGATCTACTATGTAGAACCGCGCACCTAGGGCCGGATTAATAAACCAATCTCAGTTTTGAGTAGGCTCTTAAGTAACCACATAAGATGCTGGAACTATATAGCAGTGGCGAAGAGTCGATACAACCCGATTCCCATCGGCTTCCCTTTAGGAACTGGTTAGTTCATAGACCAACGTAATATGGCTTGTTATTCAGTTAGGTCGAGCTCTTCCAGACTGACTATATTATGTAGATTACAAGAGACGGTATGGATTTTTGTCTTGCAGCATTAATTGCAGCAGTTTTTAGAGGGCATATTTGGGACGGCTTCCCCTTATAAAACTGTCACCCTTCGCCACTGCTATATAGTCCAGCATCTTATGTGGTTACTTACGAGCCTACTCAAAACTGAGATTGGTTTATTAATACGGGCCCTAGAGTCTCAACATTTCATAAGTGCCTGTATTTGTCGGCCAAGCACGAATGTTTTGACGTGTCGTAACGTAAATCCTATTTATCCTATTATTTTTCTGGAAGAATTTACAGAGTAAAATAGGATATTATTGTTGGCTGTTTCGAGATCTGCATTACTGAAAAAATCTTGTCACCTACTTCATTTGACAAATTTCTTGACGCACGATTGTGAAAGTTTTAGGATATCTCTTGATTCACATAATTTTGATTATGAAAAAGAAATAATTCAAGTAAAAGAGCTGTAACTTTTGAGAACGGCTGAACTGATTTTCATTAAACATAGCTAAGATAAAAAAAAAAAAAAAAAATTATCCAATTTTACGAGTATGTTTATATTTGAACACTTATTTTATTGTATGATGTATATATATTTTGTTTTTCTGTTTCCCCTTTTTTGTTTCTATTTCTTTGCCTTCGTCCGTGCGTCACTGCAGGGGTGCCAACTGAAAATCAGCGTTGGGCTCTCCGCGCCCAGCAAATGCTGAGCTGGCTACCCTTTCGGCATGGCATGCTTGACAGCATATACCTATTTAAAAATATTTTATTTCGTTTATTTTATAATTGTCAACTTTTGATGTTATTTTTTTTATTTTATTTTTATCTTCTCTCTCTTATGTTGTCAATATGTCTGTGCCGAATAAATGTTCTTTTCTTCCTTTTCTAAATTTCGAACCAAAAATACACGTTTAATCCATAATATTTTTTGGAAATACATGCAATATTTTTACATTTTCATGAAACAAGTGCGTTTGTTGCATAAAATTGAACAAAAATGCGATAGATTCATCGTATTTTATAATCAAAGTATGCTTACGTTAACGTTACTATACGTCAAAACATTCGTGCTCGGCCCACTGGTTTACATTAAATAAAGATCTATTTTCAATGAGCTACCATTATACAGGGAGGATCCTCCGACCAGGCGAGGTGATATTGCCTGGCGGGCCGAAGCCCGACGGTTGATGTCGGACAGTTGTACATGTGTTAGATACGATAATATTTTTACTTGCGTGATGCAGTCTTCGTAATCTGAAAAAACGTAGTTATTTCATGTCCCACCAGATGTCGCTACAATTTCATACCATTTAATTTATTTCCAGAGTCTAGCGCTCCTCCAAGACCACAGCTGGACCCACACGGACGACAAGCACTTCAAATGTCCGCAGTGCGACAAGCGCTTCCAGAGGAAGTACCGTCTGATAGCGCACCGCAGGGTGCACGCGGGGGCGCGGGCGCACGCGTGCGGGCTGTGCGGGAAGGGGTTCAGTACGGCCAGCAACGTGCAGAGGCACATGGTGGTGAGTGGGACATCGCTATTACCCTGCGGGTCTACCGCGTAACTAAAATTGTAATGAACATCGACATCGGTATTAAACTTCAATACGATCGTGAGAGCCTAAACTTTGAGCTAACTTGTATTTTTTTTACCGATCATGAAGATAGGAGTCCCAACTATATGATAGGTATTTTTTTTACAAGTTAGCCACTTGAACGTCAGCTGCCACTTGAGTGGGCAAAAATTTTTTGTCGTCTTACGTTCGGTTACACTACAATGTCCACTATAGGAATTAATGAAAATCGGTTTTATAGCCCTCTAATAAAGCTCCTTTTTGCAATGTTACTGGCGTTTCGGACGCGGAACGAAACGTAGTTGGCACTGACATGTGTAAACAGTTCAAATCTTTTTAATCTGTATTTATATTTCAGTTTGAAGTTTGAGTGATTTTGTGTGTGCGTCACGGCGAGGATTGTCCGCAGTTATGTCGTAAATTCTTTTTTCCTATTAGTTAGATCGTATAGTGTATTATATCAAGATATTCCTTAAGATTTGCTCGTGTCCATGATATAAAATAATCATAGTTTCATAGGCGTCATGGTTTAAAAAATGTTGTATTACATTGGAGATGGTCCGTCGTATATCAAAATGGCCACAAATTTTAAGTGATAAAACTTATGTGAACACATATTTTGTGATTGAATTTATGCCATTCGTTTAATTATACTATCTAGATTTAGTATAAATACATACTTCTAATACAATTAATATATTACACAGTGATTACATGCAAATTCAAAGTAAGTAAACACGGCGACTGCACGCGCTCACGCTGCGGACACTGGAGTGTAATCTAACGTTTACATGTACAAGGTCTGTGCAGACGGGATATTATCGGCGTCGGATTTTTGTTTTCCAAATTACTTAATTTGTTTTACTGGGCTGTTTATATTAACGCATGAGTGTTTTATTATTTTTCGTATATTCATGCACGTACTTAACACACTTTTTTACTAAAATAAAATAAGTGACAAACTAGGTAGGTAATCAAAAAAGCATCTCGTCTGCACAGCCCGGGCGGCCATTTTGCTCATTCAAGGTCTCGCGCTTGCTCCGAAAATCGCGATAACCAGACCTCTTTTCTTTCATTTATTAAAAATAGTTATGATGCATCAAATACTAATATTTTGGTATCGTTTTCATGGAAATATAATCTAGTTTCTTTCACCGTATTTCTAACTGTTACAAATTGCCTGGAATTATTATAAATAAACAATAATTTCGGAATATGAGAGAAAAATGTGTACTGTTTAAGATTCTCTATTTATTTTAAGTAATTTGATCTGGGTTTAGAGCATATACTTTTAAATAATCATATTGTGTATACATTAGGCTATGCTACGGTATTTTTAATTTTAATATAGCTTGTATAATTTTCTTTTGACAAACGTTTTTATCGGAAGAGGTACTGCGCAATTTATAGCGCAAAATTTGACACTCGCATCTGGACGTTTGAGTGCATTGACAGGTCGCGGCGTGGACGTTCAAGTGGTTAGCTCAAAGTTTAGGCTCTCACGATCCTATTGAGGTTTAATACCGATGTCGATGTTCATTACAATTTTAGTTACGCGGTAGACCCGCTGGGTGTTATACACCCGATTTAAGCGTTCCAGACTTTTTTTTTGTGGGGTTTTTTGAAGTCCCGTGTTTACGTGAACAAGACCGAGTCTGTAACTCAAGGACATCATTCGACACGAGTGCGAGAATCTGTCGCCCGAAGTTCTCGCCGAAGTGATGAAAAATGCCATAAAACGAGCCCGTATGGCAATCAATTGTGACGGCGCCCATTTGGCCGATATAATCTTCTTGACTTGACCAATAACATTCTAAAGGTTCAAATAAACAATCGAAGTTTTTCATTTAGAAAAAAAAGTGAGCCAAACATCATCGGATGACTTATTTTGACCCACCTTGTACAGCAAGTTGGACGAGGGAAACAGTAAAGGGTATTGTACTCATCATTATGAACAACTTCTCTTCTCTTCACTAAGGCGAGCCAGGAGAATGGGAGGGACTATTAAGCTGTTTTTTTTTCCGATTTCATAGTTGGTCCTATAGTTAAAGTTGTTCATAATGATGAGTACAATACCCTCGTTCAACCAATCAGCCTGTATTAAATTGTTTTTTTTTTCATTTTTGTATACGTATATTCGACCGTATGCTGACAATACCTTCTAACTAACATTTTTATCCAAATACTATTTTTTGCGCCATCTGAATAATTTTAATACGTGCTAACGTTATCAATTCTTTACAGAGCCACACCGGCCTAAAGCCGTTCAAATGTGAGATGTGCGGCAAATGCTTCAAGCACGCGAGCGAGAAACGCGTCCACATCACGTACGTGCACCTCAAGAAGCCCTGGCCCAAGCGCGCTAGGGGCAAGAGGAAGGATAACAGACAGGTATGGGCTAGCGGTATGGTATGGTCTAGCGGCTGGCTTGAGGCTCGTGTACTCAGTCTGGCACTGCCAATGGTGGATTTACCAGCAGGTTGAGTAGGCTGGAGCCTAGGGCGGCAAACAAACCGACAAACAGACAAAAATTCCAAAATCGTATGTTTCGGCTTCTGTATCGTTCCTAGTATACTACGTATACTACTTTTTTCCAAAAATATTCAATGTACAGATTTAGCCTACCTTATTAGAAAGAAGAAAGAAAGAAAGAAAGAAAAAGTATTTATTTGACACAGCACAAAAACAATTTTAATGATAATATAACAAAAATAAAAGAATAAAACATGTATTATTATTTGTAGTATGTATTATTTGTGTGTATAGTTATGCTGCCTTATTAGAAGTGTAACATGATTGAACTTTTATTAGATTAGAAATAAAAATTTGCTTATACTCCATTCCAGAATATTTTGAAAATAAATTAGTGCTCCCACATCGTAAAATGTTTTGATAAACAAAATCAATGAATTAAAAAAAAATCGTTAACAATAAAACTTATTTCATCAAAAACCATTAATTTAATTTCTTTCTAATTAACCATTCGATTCATTTTCTACATATTACAATATAATTGAATATGCAATACCTATATAATGTACTTAATCAATTGCTGTACCCTTATGGGGTTTCATGTTGAACCTTAATACAAAATATATAAACACATACATATGTTACCATGAATGCATTAAAGAATTTTAATTTGAAATATACCCAAAAACTATTTTTTGTGCAATCTTAACTAAATCATTGGATTGTAAAAATAATCTATGAACTGACAAATCGATCCCTTAGTTCACAATCATACTAGGCATGATGAGTATAATAACCCGTTAAGAGACCGGCGGAGGCTACGGGCAACTACGATTCGAAGCGAGTGCACAAAATTGCCTGAATATTGCTATCTCTGTTTGACTATAGGCGCGCGTGGCAAGCGGTGACGAGATACCACTAGAGCCATTCAGAATTTGTTATAAAGATCGTGTTCTGTAATACCAAAAATAATTAATGTTTCTTTTTTCCGTTATTTGACAATATAAGCTATGTTTCGTTTTAGGTAAGTATTTTGAAACAAAAAAGGCCTAGGAACCTAGATAAATACTATCCGAATCTGAATAATATTATAGAATGGTAGAAATATGCTCGAATTATAAATGATTTTGGTATTGCGTTTGTATGGGCAAGTCATCCTCCGCCGGCCTCTTAAAGGGATCGGAACTAGAAGGATAGGGCCTTAAATATTTTTCTTTGCTCCTCAGAATCAGTTCCAACAACAGCCCCCAATGCCCCCAAACCCCGGTGATATCGTGCAACCACTCTGGCCAACGTGTAGCGACCCCAAGATTAACATTATGGTGGAAGATAAATCTATGTATTTTAATATTAAAATATGAGGTGTAAAAAAATTTACTCCAAAGCCGGACTTCCACTGGCAGCGGAGCGGTCTCCGTACAGACTCCGTTTAACTCGCAACGGTAAACTTCATACAAGTGCTTCCACCAACAAAGAGTAGCGGAGAGGACTGAACGAGTAAAAATAGTTAATAACAAACTCGTTCTTCATTTCTCTTTTGCAGTGGAAGGCAATTGTCAAAACTCTTTCTTAATGGAAGGTTTCTATTTTAGCTAGTTGGGATCCGTTCCGTCCAGCTATTACTTGCTCAATAACCATTTGCAGTGGCAGCCCGGCTCAAAAATTTCGTGAAGTTGCTTGGTTTCGAATTTTTATTTTTGCGAAGAATCGTTTTTCGAATGCAATGTCTGCGTAATGTGATGGGAAAATTAGAATCAGTAGTCTGTTTATGTATTTGAGGGGCGTGCGCCGGCGCAGCGGCTAGCCAGCCCCGTTGATCTCAACTCTCAGTACGATGTAATGCGCATATTGAATAATTTATGAGTAACTAGCGACCCGTCCCCGGCTTCGCACGGATGCAGTTTCTCTACTATCCTTACATTAAATATGAAAGTATTATACATATAAACCTTCCTGAAGGAATGCTCAAAATTATGGTGAAAACCGCATCAAAATCCGTTGCTGGGTGTAGGAGGAGTTAGTGGATATACAGACAGACAGACGCGGAAAGCGACTTTATTTTATACTATGTAAAGATAAAAATTATTGTCGTTTTTTATTTCTCGTGATTATTTTAGTCGGTCAATGTTGTCCGATATGGCGCTCAAAGACTTTCATTTCTTAAGAAGTGAATTTTTAACACCTTATATAATGTAAACGGGACACTATATAAGGATGTTTTCACATAAGATTATATAATAAACTTTCAAATTGCAGCTAAAAATTAAAATACTATACAGGTTTTTTTTTTTATTGCAATGTTTCAGTGTCCGTTCCCAAATGCAACCGCGGTACTAAAATTCAGTCCAAAACAAAATAAAAATTTAATTTTGTATGGCTTGCGCTAGTAAATTATACGTGTCTCAATACTAAGTCGAATTTTTGTTTTGTTTTAAAGTGTATCCCAATACTGCGGTTGCATTTAGGAACAGACTGAATCGATATACAAATAATGCGCACTACATAAAAAAAATTCTGTATAATGTAACCATAGGCACGTTTTCACATAAGATTGACGCCAAATTCAAATTTCTTTCAAATTGCAGCTAAAAATAAAAAATAAAAATGTTACAAAGAGGTAAAATTTGTTTGTTTGCATGTAGGGGTTAATTTCTGGAACCAGTGAACCGATTCTAGAAATCTTTCAGTAATAGAAATCTTCATTATCCCTTTGTGATATAGACTATTTTTTATATTGTTAAAATAAAACACGCGGGTGAAACCAGCTAGTTATAATTATTATGTGTTCACCAACATAACAGACGTTTAAAATGAAAACGGTCGTTTACCCGTACAAAATTTCATTTTAAACGGTCGATTTTATCGTATACGTCTTTTATGTTATCGGTGAATGGACCTGAGTGTCAATTTAGCATTCCTAAGTATAAAGTGTCCACAAACTAAATGATGAATTTGTTGAAGGAATGTATAGATGTACGTTATCTATCCTCAATGTATCTTGATACTTATAAAATAAGGAATTCTTGTGTACTCAATGAACTATGCATGGATGAAGCTGGCTCCATTTTTTCTGGGGTCACATCTCACAAAGGTTATTAACATATAAACACTTCATTCATAATTATAGATTATAACGTCACAGTGGCGGATTTACCAGTAGGCTGGAGCTTAGGGCGGCAGATTTTAGGGGCGGCAAAGGGCATTAAAGCATACCTTACCCCGCCTTATTATGATTGAGCTTTTATTAGCTCAGAAATATACCCAAAAACTAATTTGTGTGCAATCTTAAATAAATCGTTGGGTTGTAAAGACAATCTAGGAACTGACACATCGATCCCCTAGTTCACGATCATACTAATTACGAGAAAAAGGTCGTGTACTTTGAAAAATAGTGCACAAATCATAAAATTACAATTTCATTAACAAAAACATTGTAATTATTATGAACTAAGGTTTCGAATTGATGAGGTCGGTAGGGGCGGCAAAATTTGAATAGCCTGCTGGCGGGAAATGTGTAAATCCGCCACTGCCCATAGATGTCTGTGTTGAACAAATATATAGATGTATACTACTGTCAATCTATCTTGATACTTATAAAATAAGGAAAATCTTGTATACTCAATAAACTGTGTAGTGACTTATCAGTATTATTTTGTAGACTTTACATTGTAATCTAGTCAGTATTTTACATAAAATGTAATTTTAAGTTATTTGTGTATTAACAGATATAAATAAATGTATGACATACAAAAATTTATTTATTTGGTCAATCCACAATCTAACCCTGCGGTCCGAATTGCGCTAAAAGTGATAATATCACGAAGCTGACCAAAGTCACAAGTATTATTATTACTTGTACTACCTTATATTTTGTGACTATTAAATTTGGTCGGATGCGCGATATTATCACTTTTATCGCAATTCGGACCGCAAGGTAAGATCCACTCGTTCCTTCCATTGCGTTTGCATTTGGTATTACGGGCGGTATTGTTGAAGCGCACATACTATTGTGTTTCGTTCGGTGAGTATAGAGCGCCGGAGGCCCAATTCCTTCCTTAGTCCCTTCCTTCTCCTTTCCCTCCCTTTTTCCTAACACTATCCTAAAAGGTCAGCAACGCATTGGTGACTCCACTGGTGATGCGGGTGTTTATAGGCAGAGGTTGTCACTTACCATCAGCATCAGGTGATCCGCAAGCTCGTTCACCAACCACAATAAAAGAAACGTAAGTTTTGATATTGTTCGATATAACGCCATCTATTTTATCATAGCAGTACTATATTTGTTTTCTCCATTCTACCATAGATGTCGCTATTCTATGAACACCTTTACTTACTTTGATTTGGAATTTATAGTCTCAACACCTTTGAGTGTCTAGATACTCAAAGCTCAACACGCTGAAACTGGTAAGTATACGCTAAGACCGACAAAGTCAATAAAGTACCTAATTCCAGACCATTGTCTGAGCAAAGTCGCAATAAGTACGCGGCAGAGCTTCTCTTAAGAGCGTTCATGCGTTAGAACCACGATACAGTCAAAATTGATGATTTTCAACGGACAACAAAACCATAACTTGTTTAATTTTTAAATATAATAATAACGTCATATTAATGAGAATTTCATAATCTATTGCATGGTAATTATTTTTTTCCATATATTCGTATATTTTACCTATTAGAACAGTTTTTATCCAACCCTATTTTTAAACTAGCGGTCGACGGTCTTCTTTGATGCGAGATACTAGTAAAACCATATACGAAAAACTTATAACAATATTACTTTATGAAAAATAATAACATTTATTAGTGATTGTTTAACAAAAACACTCGATTACTGTAAATTTTCATTCAAGAAAAGTATAATCAAAACTGTCATTTTAGCCACTTTTCGAGATATTAAACGTGTTACTTTAGGTTGAAATCTGGGGTATTTTTGTTTTTGTTTAGACCTATTAAATGAAGACATTTACGTTCTAAAACATAGTTCAAATATTTTTTTAATAACTTATATGTTTATTTTACTATGAATTATTTAGTGCTGCTATATAATCGGCGCGAAACCGCGTCAGCTTTCATTCCCGGCCGAGGCCTTTCAGAGGTAGGACGTGTGTCGCTCCCGTCGTCGCGTGCTGCATAAAATAATATCGTGGGTTCGCGAGTTTTTAGCGCGACTGGGACGTATTGATACTTTTTATTATAAACAAAACTTTGGCGAGTACATAATATATTTTAATGTAATGGAGTTCAAATAGCATAGGAAGATTAAATTAGACTTCTTTATGTATGTTTTAATTTAACTTTTTTTTAAGATATGGCTTACAAAAGGCGCTTTAGGGGCAAAATTTATAAAGAAAAAGCTGGTAGGTAGGTAGGTAGTACATAGGGTAGGTAGATAGGGTAGGTATGTAGGTAGGTAGGTAGAAAAGGTATTTAGGGTAGGTAAGTACGTAGATAGGGTAAGTACGTAGATAGGGTAAATACGTAGATAGGGTAGGTAGGTAAGTAGGTAGAATAATGTTAATAAAAATAAAAAATTGGTAACAAGCCTATATATCAAGGTATACATTTTCGGTATAAGCTGACCTACCATTGTATAGTCTTTCCGTACAATGACAGTTCAGCTTATACTAAAAATGTATATAAGCTTGGTATGTCTATGTAGCCGTGCGTTTACCAGTATTGCTTTTTCTATGCTAATTCTGTTGCATGGCGCTGTTAATATTATGGTAGGGTGTAGTTATACCTACTACCTTTCTAATCCCGATCCCTTTAAGGGATTATTGTACTCATCCTTATGAACAACTTTTATTATGGGGCCAATAAGGAAATCGCGAAAAAAACATCAGCGGTTCCATGGCTGTTCCATACCAATAATTGGAACAGCTATTTCTTTTCTCGCGACTTCAGTGTTGGTCCCATGGTAAAAGTTGTTCATAATGATGAGTACAATAACCGGATAAAAGGATCGCGATTAGAAAGGTATTCTGATCATTTTTTTTAAATATTAAAGCAATTATTATTGATACAAACTAGGATGTCTGACACAGAGATAAGTATCTAACTAGTTGTAAACTTAGTTGCGTAACTGAAGTCGCTCATCGATATACCTAACAAGAAATCGCATGTAAGTCGAAACAGAGTCGAGCGCACTCGCGCTCACGTCTGTAAAATGTACATTTGAAGTAATATCGCATGTCATTAGGACGTATGCGGTTCGACATCGAACAGATCTGTGAGCGATATTGTCATATCGTACGATTTGGTCAGTAAACATTTGCGACCGTCCATACATTTTCTTAGGTCGCACGTTTATGTGATATCAGACCGATGACGGCAATCCACGCGATTCTTTGTCGCGTCGCGTCATGGGTAAAAAAAAGCACTTTAGACGAAAAATATTAAAATTTTATTTTACACATTTTTTATTTTATTTATTCTAACCTAATAATAATTTAATTGATCATTTATTACAACTAAAAATTAATTTAAACCCTACTTACGCAAAAACTAAAACATTCCCTACTAAGTAAAAGCTGGCAAAGTATCATGTTGATTCAATGCGGTGCATGCGGTGCATGATACGCGCTCCAACAACACAGACGCGTAGACGGCTGTGTGCGTGCTAACTGTATAGCTGTATGAGTGAAATGCGAGGCGCGCTGAGCTGGCGTAATGCCCTTAACAGCCGAGAGCATTCAGAGCGCTTTTTTCTTGTTAGCTTATCAAATAATGTACTGGGGGGAGGGAGGGGTGACACCATACATTCTATAGTGGGTCGTGCCCCCCATGTTTATAGCTACGCTCATGCAAATAATAATAAAACAACACTAATTCATTACGCATTAATTATATTACTCCTCGATTTCCAATAAATAGTTTACACAAACATCACTCCACGCGACAATTCATTTTTAAATACACTTCACAACTTTACATGACCTTAAATCACAATTATAATCAATCAACCCTTTGTCCTAGCTGGGAAACGTAGCGTTGCTTTGATAGAAGAGTATCATAAAGTTGCCTCTACGCAAAAATTGTGTCGTATGTGGCTACGTGGCTGAACGATTTCTGAGACACAGCACAGGTACCGTTTTAAAATGCTTCGCTGTTCAGCTAAGACAAGGGGTAACAGGGAAGCATATTGATGTCAATGGCAATGTGTGCTTCCCTATACAGGTTTTTTTTTGTAGTGCACGTAATTTGTAGTGATTCAGTCTCTGGTCCTAAATGCACCCGCAGTATTGGGATACACTTTAAAACAAAATGAAAATTCGCCTTACGCAACACACGCATACACGCACACGCGCGCACGCGGTCACGCTTTACTAGCGCAAGCCATACAAAATCATCATTTTTATTTTGTTTTGGAGTGAATTTTAGTACGTCGGTTGCATCTGGGAACGGACTCTGAATCACTCTGCAAATTTTGTGCACTACTTAAAAAATTATCATGTTTAAATAATCCAAGGAAAGCAGAGCCTCCTACACACATTTCACAAAATCATTCTATAATTATAAATATACTAGCAGTCATCTATTTACAATAATATAAATTCAAATATTATTCTTAAAAAATATAAAATAAAATGTACATTCTGAGTATTTTAGAGGAAATTATGTATAAAAATAAATATAATTATCACATAAATTTTTGTGATTATTTTTAGTCACTCCGTGACACTACAGCTTAGGCTCCGTGTTGTTAGACGCGTTGGGTGCTCCATGCGGGGCATATTTTAACCACGGAAATAAATTATACTCTCGACTTTTATTTATTATTAGAAAAATTTAAGCTTTTCTAAAAAACTCAAGCAATAATGTATTGCATATTTTTTTGAATTGCATAATTGTAAATTGCATAAAGTCATAAGTAATTTCATAGTAAATTTTGACAGTTTCAAACATATTTCATTTTGCGGGAAAAGGATGGATAGTGCCTCTTAACATAAAGCTTATGCTCGCTTACTACTGTTAGAATGCATTGTTTTGTTAGGGTAGTTGACATACAACTATGCCTAACAATATTATATATTTTTGAAATGTGCTAATGAAGCCCTGTCATGAGATACCCAACACGACATAATTAAATTTTATTAAATGTAATTTCATGACTTTATGTCCTCTAGAGGGCGCCGTATTCAATTTAATGTCACGTCACATAGCCTATAACCAGCGGACAATCAAGACGCTTCCAACGATACCCCTTTTGTCAAATTATGATAAGTAGTTCAGAAGTTATGAGGGAACAGATATACATACATACCGGTCAAACACATAACCCTCGCCGTAGTCGGGTAAAAAAAGGAAAGTACCTACAAATAGGCGGTCTTATCGCAACGCGGCGATCTGTTCCAGACAACCATACTGATAGGAGTATGTTATCACAGGGACAGCCTGTGGTCGTTGTTTGTTCCCGGTTATAAGATTTTTAAAACGAGAAAATACAGGGTGACTGGTAGAACGAGGGAATCGTTGAAGGAGGGTATTGTACCCATCATTATGAACAACTTTTACTATGGGACCAAACCCGAAATCGCGAAAAAAAAATCAGCTGTTCCATACATTTGGTCGAATAATATTGAATTATTTCTATGGAACAGCTGATTTTTTTTCGCGAATTCTGGTTTGGCCCCATAGTAAAAGTTGTCCATAATGATGAGTACAATACCCACCTTCAAGGATTCCCTTGTTCTACGAGTCACCCTGTATATCTTCAATAGTGAGATCAAACCTATAATCATCTACTTCCTACTTAATATCAACTTCTAACAATACAAAATGTCTTAGGAAGCCATATTTTATTTATTTATTTATAACTACTGCGATTCCGCATCCGCTAAGAGGCTTCCGTTACAACCTTACTGCACAGTAGACATTCTGAGGTGGGTGGTGCCCCCCTGTGCTTCTTCTTACTATGCGAGCAACTCAAACATAACTAAAGTGTCCCGTACGTATCGTGTGTCCACGCATGCCTCCAGGCCGCACTGGCGCAGTTCGGCATACCATCCCTCAGTCTTCCGCACTAGGCTCGTCGCACTTCCAGTCCCGGCCTCTCTGCCGTGCTCTCTTTGGCCAGGGTTTCTTCAAGTGCACATGCTCGACATGCGCGCGATGTTCACCGGATGTGGTGAAGCATTTGCCGCACGTGTCGCATTTGAAAGGCTTTAGGCCTGTGTGGATCTGGGGACAAGGAAAATGTATTATTAACTAGCTGCTGCCCGCGGTTTCACTCGCATCCTCGGAGAACTACTTCATGTACTCGGATAAAAAGTATCCATGTTTTCAGGACATGGTCTTTGATCTAAATCTGTTCAGCCGCTTATGGGTGATTAAATCTTATTTCAAGACAATTACTCAATTTTAAATGCAGTAAGTAACGCCAGGATCCAAAACGATTTAAAAAAAAAATAGTTATGTAACTTTAAAAACTTTAAGTTTTTTTTTGTTTTTAAAACATTGCCCCTCACTAGGATTTCTCCTGTATCGAGGGTACAGTTTACAAACATACATGTCACATGCACACACAACCAGACCCGAAACAACTATCTGTAGATCATACGAATATTTGTTCCGTGCGGGGATCGAACCCGCGGCACGTAGCGCAGAAAGCTAATCACTTAGCCACTGCGCCAACCGTGTCGTCGTGCGTCGTGTGGCGTGTGTGTCGTGTGTGTGTGTATCTGTGTGTCGTGTCGTGGTGTGTGTTTTGGTTATTGAGTGTTACATTTAATTACATATTAAAAATGGGGTAAAATAACAAGTTGTATATAACATTACTCACAAACATGTGTCTCCTCCGATTATTAAAGAAGGCGAAATGCTTCCCGCACAGTGGACACTCGTACGTGGGTCGCGTCGCGCTGTGCACGCGCATGTGGAACACTAGGTTTGTCTTCTGCGTGAAACTCTTGGTGCAGCGGTCGCATTTGAAGCGCTTCTCGCCCGTGTGGACCCACATGTGGTCTTTTAGGAGGGCCATACTCTGTGGGCAAAAAAAAACATAAAATTGGTGATAGTACATGTAGCGACATCTATCGGCACATAGGATAACTACTAAGTCACTCATATAACATAATAATAAATGCAGCGAAGTCGTATCCAGTGTTACCAACTCTCAAAAATATTTATCCCCAAATTAAAGTTAAAATCCCCTAAAATACCCCAAAAAAAAAACTGTAAAAATAATAAATAAATTGTAATAATATAAAATAAATGAAACATTTTCAAAACGTTTACAGCCAGCTCCGTCACAATCATTATATACTTCACAGTAAAGGTTAAGAGTAAAAAAAACCCTAAAAATATCCCATCACACTTATTTACCTCCTAAATTTGGGGGGAAAACCCCTAAGTTGGGAACCCTGGTCGTATCTTGTGACCTCTTGTGACAGACATTGGCACTAGTTTTTTAAGTGATTATCAGTAACTACCCACAACGGATTATAATATTAATAATTACAAAACTATTGTTCTCATGTAAGTGACTAATTGTTTTAATGAGAAATAAAGATCTTTAAACCAAAGTCTGTCGGAACTGGTCAGCTTGTAACTGCCATGGCAATCTTATTCACAGGCAAATCATTATTATCCTAGTCTTATTTGTATTCACATTGAATTACATTATTCTCGCAGCTCTTACCACAACATTGTACTGATAAACTGTTGTTTGTAAACTGTACCGTCGACAGAAGAAATCCTGTCGAGGGTACAGTTTACAAACATACATATCCAACAGTGATTTCAAAAATTTTTAAATTAATTTGTACGAATTTTTTAAAAGAAAAAGAAAGAATATGTACCTGGAAGATCTTGCCGCACTGCTCGCACATGCAAGGGGTTTTCATCGCGGGGTATTTGGTTCGATTCTTGTCGGGGTGAGCTCGTCTGAAGTGTTGCGCGTATAGCCGTAAATCTCGGAGTTGTATGCCACACTGCAAGGAAATTATTATTTAATACGACGACATGGTTGGCGCAGTGGCTAAGCGATTAGCTTTCTGCGCTACGTGCCGCGGGTTCGATCCCCGCACGGAACAAATATTTGTATGATCTACAGATAGTTGTTTCGGGTCTGGTTGTGTGTGCATGTGACATGTATATTTGTAAACTGTACCCTCGATACAGGAGAAATCCTAGTGAGGGGCAAGGTTTCAAAAAAAATAAAAAATAAACAATAGTTTTTTTTAAAGGATGTCATTTTTTTCTTTTTCCAGTTTTCAATTCTGGTTTTCAAAGGACAATGGGCCAAATTGGTTGGACTTTTTTTTTTCTAGATGTAACATGAATTTAGTCCAATCTTGGAGTATTTAGAGAGCGGAAATCCGTCTCTGAACAGATTTTCTGATAATTACAGCTTGGGTGTGTTGTGTTCACGGGTGTGTGTGGCTCGTGGTTGAAGTCGGCGGGGTCTCAATCTCATAAGGGGATGACAATAAGGTACTATACCTGTTCACAGTGCACGGGTGTGTGTGGCTCGTGGTTCATGTCGGCGGGATCTCGCGGGTGTATGACCGGTCGGCGTTCTATCCGTCTCATGACCCGACCGTTGCGTTCTGCGTTCATGCTTTGTGAGTCGTTGCGTATGCGGTTGCTGGAAATAAAATATAAATAAGTATTATAATAAAAAATATATATTAAAATTGAGTTTTACAAAAACATTGACCGATATCATACCCTTAGAACATATTTTTAACCCCCGACAAAAATGAGCTGTGTTATAAGTTTTTAGTGTGTATCTGTGGATCTGTGTATCTTTCTGTGGCGTCGTAGTTGGAGGGATGGACCGATTTCAATGCAGTTTTTTTAATTGAAAGTTAGTTTAAGTGGGAATCATCTTAGCTATGTTTCTGAAAATCTGTTCAGCCGATCAAAAGTAGCAGCTCTTTTTCTAGTTGGAGTCGAGGGTCATTGACGGTTAGGTTATTCATTAAATAAATATGTTTAGACTTACGGGTCATGATCACTGCTATGTCTGGATGACAACTTGAGATGTCTATCGTGCGCCTCTTCCGAGATAAACCTGACATCACACACTTCACAGTACGGCCCTTCTAGAGTTATCTGTAACAATTATTAATGTTTACAGAATCAGCCTATTATTGTACGCAGGACTACATAATATATCAAGAAATACATTTCCAGTATAAGCTGACCTCAAATTGTATATACTTTCCGTACAATGAAAAGTCAGCTTTTACTGAAAATGTATAGCTTGATACGTAGCCATGAGTACCCACTGTTGGGAGTTGGGACGTAGTTCACGGCGCCTAATGCGTGAAGGATTTTATTAGGAACAAAATTATAATATTTAGGGAAGTTTCTGATCAAGATTGGAGCAGTCCTTACAGAATATCGTAGACAAATAACACTGCTCTTTTGCAGTATTGTGTTCCTAACGGTGAGCAAGGTCACCGGTGCTCCGGGGAAGTAGAACTAGGGTCTGCAACGCGCGAGTGATACCCTGGTGTTGCTAGCGTCCATAGGTTACGGTAACCGCTAACCATCAAGCTTATTTGCTACCTTAGTAGTATAAAAAGAAAAGGGAAATGTGGATATCTGGGATTTCGACAAATCCCTAGGGATATTACGAAATCCGGAAAATATTGTGGTGTAATAATGAAAAATACTGCGCGAGCGTCACGGGGGCGGGGTTGTATTACATATAAGTCATGACCATAAAAATCTGTTTCTAAATAAATGTCTTTAGTAAAAAAATCTTTTAATATTTTGTTAGTAAAACATAAAAATTATAAATACGTGTATATCATATTTCTTTCAAGAAAAACATTATTTGGACACTGGTTAAAAAAGTCGTACTCAACTAAATGTCTTTTTGCGATTTCAGGTTTGGTCCCATAGTAAAAGTTGTTCATAATGATGAGTACAATAACCCCTTAAAGGGATCAGCGGGTCTACCGCGTAACTAAAATTGTAATGAACATCGACATTGGTATTAAACTTCAATACGATCGTGAGAGCCTAAGCTTTGAGCTAACTTGTATTTTTTTACCGATCATGAAGATAGGAGTCCCAACTATATGATAGGTAATTTTTTTACAAGTTAGCTCAAAGTTTAGGCTCTCACGATCGTATTGAGGTTCAATACCAATGTCGATGTTCATTAAAATTAGTTACGCGGTAGACCCGCGGGGCTAGAAAGGTACGTTATATAAATGATACTCACCGCTTTATCAACGAGTCGATGTTTCTTTTTCTTGTGGACGTCTATCCCTTTCTTACTCACAAACGTGTACCCACACAGTTCACACACGAAATCTGACACGTGCTTGATGCGAATATGGCCCATGTATGTTGTTAGTTTGCTGTGGACAAATACACAGTCAAATATGGTATATGCAAATTTTATATCGTATACAGGCAACATCAAATGTCCCTACCAAACATTGAAGGAGAATCATAAAATCCAAACTATTTCGACAATTAAACGAATTCCTTAAAATAATAAATTTGTGCATCCAAGAACATGGAGCTCATTTCGAGCAACTAATTAGTTAAATTACTCGTTTTTTACGTTCGAATAAAATAAGTTAATGCTAGAGAGATTTGATCCTTATAATTGACCCTATCGATTGGTGCCATAAAAATACAGGATTCAATTTTTTCGGGTTTTAGTCGGTTTGATTCCCGGGTGTGGCAAGCGTATTTTCAAAAATCTTTAAGGGTTGTTTTGTTTCTTTTTAAAAATAAAGGAATGTTTCCTTTGAGTAAAATTTACTGTCTTCAGTACTTTTCGAGGTACGCTTCGAATATTCCACCCTGTATATAATATTATTAAGAATATACTTACTCAAACTCACTAGCACAGTGTGGACACTGGTATTTAGTACCGGCGTGCCATTTCTCATGTTCTCTGGCTACTCCTCTGAAACAATGGATTTCAAAATTATCGTTAATAAAAAAATTGCAACTACTTACCTACTGCTTAACTCAGACAGCTGGGGGCCTAAAAGGGCCACATTGAGCAATTCATCTAATGATCTGCTTAGTAGCTGTCAAACAGATGATTACTGAATATGAACCTTATGCGGATGACATGAAGAGTCGTCATTTAAGTAGATATTTTGACATTCGTAATATGAATCATTTATTATGATTCATCTAAACATTACATCTGATGTAGTTGCGGGGCGGGGGGAGGTGTGACACGCGCCTACTATTGGCTAAGCTAAGCTTTATGGTGCGTATCATGGGCCTGTGACTGACATCTCGCGTCACACCCCTCCCGCACCGCGCAACTTCTTCATAAGCTCAGGCACCGACCGTCTCGTATGGTGAAAAATTGTGGCAAGCTAAATTAGGCATTGAGATGACGATATAGGATTCAAATTACTTTGTTGATATAGAAAGAAAGAAAGAAAAAGTATTTATTTGACAAAACACAAAAACGATTTTAAAGATAACATTTAATAACAGAAAAATAAATACATGTAAAACCAAAATAAAAATATTTATCTAAATAAAAATGGCGAAGGCGACGTGGCAGACCACGAAAGAGATGGCGGGACGAACTTGATAACACTAACAACGAATGGTTCACACTGGCTCTAGACCGAAAAGCCTGGAAATCATGGGGGAGGCCTTTGCCCAGCGGTGGGATGATGCAGGATAACAGTAACAGTAATAAAAATGGATTGTACGTCGCAGCTGTGTCAAAAAGGCTTCCGCTCAGCTTAAGCTGCCGCGCTGTAAGCAACCCGACAGCGCTAGTTTTCAGCGGGAGCCACATCATAGTAATATTATAAAGAGAGAAGTCCTGATTGACTGACTGACTGACTTATCATCAACGCACAGCCGAAACCACTGAAGCTAGAGTCACGAAATTTGGAGGGTAGGTCCCTTTTGTATTGTAGGCAAGCAATAAGAAGGGATTTTTGAAAATTCAGCCCCTAAAGGGGTGAAAAAGGGGGTGAAAGTTTGTATGAGAGTCCCTTCATTTTTGAAGTGGGAAAGATGAAAATTGGGATTTAGGCTTACGGTTACAAATAAAGAAACACGAGATTCTGCGTTTTTGGAAATTCATCCCCTAAAGGGGCGAAATAGGGGTGAAAATTGTTTTTGAAGTGTAAAACGTAGATATTGGGATTGTTTTGGAAGTGAGAAACGTGAAAATTGGTATTTCGGCTTTTGGTTAGAAATAAAGAAGCACGTGTTTCTGCGTTTTTGCAAATTCATCCCCTAAAAGGGCGAAATGGGGGTAAAAATTGTTTTTTAAGTTAGAAACTTGAAAATTGAGATTTAGGCTTTTGGTTAGAAATAAAGAACATGTGTTTCTGCGTTTTTGGAAATTCATCCCCTAAAGGGGCGAAATAGGGGTGAAAACTGTTTTGGAAGTGAGAAACGTGAAAATTGGGATTTAGGCTTTTGGTTAGGAATAAAGAAACACGTGTTTCTGTGTTTTTGGAAATTCATCCCGGAAAAGGGCGAAATGGGGGTGAAAATTGTTTTTTAAGTTAGAAACTTGAAAATTGAGATTTAGGTTTTCGGTTAGAAATAAAGAACATGTGTTTCTGCGTTTTTGGAAATTCATCCCCTAAAGGGGCGAAATAGGGGTGAAAACTGTTTTGGAAGTGAGAAACGTGAAAATTGGGATTTAGGCTTTTGGTTAGGAATAAAGAAACATATGTTTTTGCGTTTTTAGAAATTCATCCCCTAAAGGGGCGAAATAGGGGTGAAAACTGTTTTGGAAGTGAGAAACGTGAAAATTGGGATTTATGCTTTTGGTTAGGAATAAAAAAACACGTATTTCTGCGTTTTTGGAAATTCATCCCCTGAAAGGGCAAAATAGGGGTGAAAATTGATTTTGAAGTTAGAAACGTGAAAATTAAGATTTGGGCTTTTGGTTAGAAATAAAGAAACACGTGTTTGTGCGTTTTTGGAAATTCATCCCCTAAAAGGGCGAAATGGGGGTGAAAATTGTTTTTTAAGTTAGAAACTTGAAAATTGAGATTTAGGCTTTTGGTTAGAAATAAAGGAACATGTGTTTCTGCGTTTTTGGAAATTCATCCCCTAAAGGGGCGAAATAGGGGTGAAAACTGTTTTGGAAGTGAGAAACGTGAAAATTGGGATTTAGGCTTTTGGTTAGGAATAAAGAAACACGTGTTACCGCGTTTTTGGAAATTCATCCCCTAAAGGGGCGAAATAGGGGTGAAAATTGTTTATGAAGTGCAAAACGTGAAAATTTATATTTAGGCTTTTGGTTAGAAATAAAGAAACACGTGTTTGTGCGTTTTTGGAAATGCATTCCCTAAAGGTGCTAAATAGGGGTGAAAATTTTTTTTGAAGTGAGAAGCGATCGATGGTTTAAGAGAAATTAAAAGTTCTTTGAAAGTTAACACTAATTTTACATTACCTAAGGACCGCGACGTTGTGATGTACGGTGCGATGTATTCGAGAACGGGAACGTTTTGTAAGAGGTCAAGAATTGATGAAAATAAAAAAGTATCTACCGCTAACTTTGTACCTACCCGTACGAAGTCGGGACGGGCCGCTAGTTTATTATATTTCAGTTTATACAACTATGTATCAGAAATGCGTGGTCATATTTAAGGGTGTGGATCAGACCATCAAACTGAACAACTTTCTGTATGGGACCAACATCGTAATCGCGAAAAAATAATCAGTTGTCCCATACATTTGGGTCGAGTAGGTATTGAAGTTTTGTATGGGACAGAGGATATTTTTCAATAGAGAAAGCTGTTCAGTTTGATGGTCTGATCCACACACTTAAATATGACCACGCATTGATACACGTTGTATGTTTAAACTTAGGGACAGTTTTTCGAGAATTTTGTACTAGATGCTTGGTGCATGTGTTTCTACGTCAATGACAGTCGCGTGCACTCCATAAAGACAAAAAGACACTGCCTACCCTAATAAAGTAAGTAATAAGTAATACAAACGTTAATATATCAGCGGGTCTACCGCGTAACTAAAATTGTAATGAACATCGACATTGGTATTGAACCTCAATACCGATCGTGAGAGCCTAAACTATGAGCTAACTTGTAAAAAAATTACCTATCATATAGTTGGGACTCCTATCTTCATGATCGGTAAAAAAAATACAAGTTAGCTCAAAGTTTAGGCTCTCACGATCGTATTGAAGTTTAATACCGATGTCGATGTTCATTACAATTTTAGTTACGCTGTAGACCTGCTGTAGTATCAGTTAATTTAAGTCTTAGGGTGAGGTGGCCAATTACAAACATCATTTAACTTGACAATACAACACTAACTTGTTTCTGCCCACCCTGTAACAAATGCCTCACCTATTTCTGGTGACGAACGGACATCCCTTACAACTGTATTGCTCTGTATGCTGAGCCGTCAAGTGCTTGCGTAATGCGCGGCTGTTTTTGAGACGCGTTTTACAGATAAAACACTCGTACGCGCCACTTTGCTGAAACAATAAGAAATAATTTTTTCAACACACTTGCTCATAAAATGTCTCTAATTTCACCGCAATTAGGCACATAATGACACCTGTAATCAAACTGTGACTTTTTCTTTACTATTATTCACAAGTGAGTTATAGGTTTTTTTTTTTAATTGGTTGAGTTGCTTTGTTTTTAAAAAAAGTTTCGAAACAAAAAAGATCGTGTTCACAGTTAATTAAAATTTTACCAACTGCACATTTACTAATTGTTTCTCTAAATAAACTTTTTACTCACTAAATAAAATGGCTTTTTAGTATTATTTTCTTCACAAGTGTGTTGAAAAACGTCGTATGATACACGTGTGTATTGATGATTACCGTCCTCGGCTCTCTTAAGACCCTCACCTAACGGCTCGGGTCTCAATGGCGCCTCAGCGGTAATCACCAACATTACACACTTGTACCATAATGTACTAATATCTATCACAGCTTTTACGCAGTGTTTAATAATTATTTGTAATCTGTGTCTTGCTTGATTGGGCACGGCATAGATTATAAATTCTTTTTATTTATTTTTTTATTTGTGTTGCGGTCGGTTTGGTTCATTATTGCTGGTGTCGCAAATATTTGGTATGGATACTGCTATTTGTAATGTATGTGTGTCGTGTTTTGCAGAAATAAATTATTTTTTCATCCCACCATCTCGGAAAGAGTATTTTTAATCTTCAATATCTGAGTGGAAAAGCCGTTTTTATTCTCTAGAGGATAAAGTAAATTTTCATCCCACCATCTCGGAAAGAGTATTTTTAATCTTCAATATCTGAGTGGAAAAGCCGTTTTTATTCTCTAGAGGATAAAGTAAATTGAATTTAGAACATCGTGTGCACTAAGTTTGTGAATTAAACGTTTTTTTTTTGCATTTAGTCATTTCCTCGCTGAGGTGGAATGAAAAGTTACGTGTTGCACTCGAGTGCAAAGATTTTTCACCTCGTGCTCTTTTGATTCCCTCGCTAACGCTCAGGATTCTAATTTTGAATCACTCGCTGCGCTCGTGATTCAATTTTAGAATCCTTCGCTTGCTCGGTCATCAAAATTGAACACGCGGTTAAAAAGCAACTTTGCACTCTTGTATAACAAATAACTATTATTTCTTTCTTTTTCTGCATGAAAGAAAGAAAGAAAGAAATATAGTTTATACATATACATATAGTTTATATATATACATATACATACATCCTAAAAACACAGAAAAAAAAAAACATTAATTTAGTGCCAAAGGGGCCAGCAGCTCAGCATTTTATTGATGCTAGTATATTGTCCAGCTCTAGTAAGCTTAAGCTTGTAACTGCCATGCCAATCTTATTCAGAGGCAAATCATTATTATCCTAGTCTTATTTTGTATTCACATTAAATTACATTATTCTCGCAGCTCTTACAACAACATTGTACTGATAAAGATTATAATCTATTATTTTAAAAGTTTCCATGGAGTTTCTTGCCGGTTCTTCTCCATAGGATCTACTATTTGGAACCGTGCACCTAGAGTCTCGACTTTTCGTAAGTGCTTGTATCTAGTTTACATGAAATAAAGATCTATTCTATTCTATGGCCAGTCAGTGAGGCAGTATTGTAACATAATGCTCAAAAGCGAATCTTGGTTTGTTACATTACAGGCGAATGCTCCCGGTGAGGTAGCGCCTTTATAATGGTCAGCATAGCTATCATAAGATACCAAACAACCTAACCGTCAAAAACCCCCGACTCCAACTAGAAAACGAGCTGTAACTTTTGAACGGCTGAACTGATTTACATGAAACATAGCTAAGATGATACCCGAATAAACGAGCTTTCAATTAAAATTACATTGAAATCGGTCTATCTGTTTTGGAGCTACGATGCCACAGACAGATACACGCTACAAACTTATAACACCCCTCTTTTTGACGGGGATAATAAATGAAAAGCTCCTTGTAGGAACGCAGTCATGATGCTACTTATATATTCTTACCTCACTGTGTCGTACAGCATGAGCCGTAAACCGATCCTTAATCTGGAACCCCCTGTAGCACACGGTACACTTATACGGCGCGTTCACATAGCTGGTGCTCTCTTGTCGCTTCAGTATCTCTTGTATTTGTTGGTCGTATGTTAGAGAAGAGATCGTGAATAGAGACTCGTCGAGCGCTTCGTTGGTTCTGCGGCGTTTAACGTCCGATTTTTTGTACCTGGAAATAATATTAAACGTTCAACCAAAGATGTTTTTTTTTTTTTTTGTTATACTTAATCTGCAATCGGCTTTTTAGCCTTAATCAGATAATTTCTGGGAAGTTTATGATTTGGTTGCAGTTTCATTAAACCACACCGGATAATTTGGTAGAAACTACATTTTCAGTTTCTGTTGTCTAGTTCTCTTCTGTGTTTAGTAGGTTTTTAGCTAATTCATTTGTATGTTTGTTGAGTCTTTCCTTGTAGCTTTTGCAATTTTTACTAATTTCCTCTCTGACAGTGGGCATTTCCAAGTGTTCGTGTATTTCCGTGATCCTCACAAACCAATGTGCTTTTGAGATAGTTCTTAGAGCAATGTTTTGGAATCTCTGTAGGATCTCAATGTTGGATTTGCTAGCAGAGCTCCAAAGTGAAAATGAAATAATAAAAATAAAAATAAAGTAGGTATGGTTGTAGTACAAAACAACAACAACAATTTTTTTTGCCGTTTTTATATATAATGGTACGGAACCCTTCGTGCGCGAGTCCGACTAGCATTTGGCCGGTTTTTTGAAGTCGGTTATAAAGTTAATTTGTACTTCTTACCTATCCATAGCAGTGCCAGGATCATCTTCGTCCTCAATCTTCTTAGCTTTAACCTTTTTAACCACTTTCTCCTTCTTCTTCTTAACTTTCTCCTTCTGTTTCTTCTCCCCATACACTTCACTTAATGTTTTATCATCGTCATCATCAAAATGATCATATTCCTCAAAGAATATCTCGTTACTACTCTCATCTTTGACTTCTACTTCTGTTATAGGAGCAATATCTTTCTCTAGTATCTCAATATTATCTTCTGCTATTATATTATCATGTATAATTCCTGATTCTTCTTCAGTTTTAACAAGGACATCTCGTAAGTGTAAATCGTAATCACTATTGTCAAATATCTTTTGTATTAAACATGATTTGAGACCATTATGTGTTCGATTTATTGATTTTATGTCGCGGATTTTTATCTGAAAAGAACATAGTTTATTAACACGCTTTTATTAGCTTCACCTGTAACTAACTATGTGAGAAAATCTTGGAAGTTAAATTTGACCCACTTCGCGGTTTCCGATTGAGCTGAAATTTTTCATACACATTCAGTTTGGATGACTAAAGCGTGTTCTATAGTTTTTTTTTTAACTATAATATTTTATGTTAAGTACAATCTTCGTGTTTTTAACCCCCGACAAAAAAGGGGTAATATAAGTTTGAAGTTTGTGGCATCGTACCTCCAAAACGGATGTACCGATTTCAATGCAGTTTTTTTATTTGAAAGCTAGTTTAATCGGGTATCATCTTAGCTATGTTGCTGTCTTTCTATACTCACATAGGTGTCAGGGTGTAGTAACTCATGTAATATCGTGTCGCTCCGTAAAGCTTGGCTCCTGAACCGGTAGGCCGCAGACAAGCGAGCACTACATTCCCAGCACACCCGCTGTGGCAGCCTCTCTTCACTGCTAGCCTGTAGACACAACAAGGGTCTATTTCGGGCCATAAGAAGTAAAGGACTGTTAGTAGAGTTTCATGTTAAAAGCTCTACTAGCAGGTTACTAAATGAAAAGGCAAGGTGATGCTCAGTCGGTGCAGTATACCCCCATATATTTTATTTTTTCAAATTATTATTTTTTCTACCTTTTTTCTTTATAATTTATTTAACGGCTCTGGATGCCAGTCTTTTAAGCCTAACAATTGCAAGCCTAAAAATTGAGTCGATTCTGATTACGAGCGTGCATCGTGATTAGGTAGCGGGTCGTCAACATAATAAACCATAATTATCTCGGAATCTAAGAATGATAGATTATTCAAATAAAATAATAGTTTATGAAACTGTTGCATAATAGGGGGTATTAAAACACGAGTGTGTTAACAGTATCACACGAGTGTTTTAATACCTAGTTATGTGCAGTTTCATACACTACTTTATCTATAACCATGCAATAGGTAGATAACACATGTAAATTGATGATAAACAAAATGGCGCTGGAACTCAGCGCGCATGCGCCCTAGCCACGCCACCATAGATAATGTACGGCTGCTATAAAAAATTTAATTGAAAACTCTTTGATGGAACCGAAGTTTACTACATAGATTTAATAAACAGTAGTATAGTATTATGTCTATGGTGTACTATAATAGAAAAAAAGTTATTTTTCGTACCACTTGCTCAAAAAAGTGACATTCTATGCCACAAAAAGCGAACATAACAATAGTCATTTTTAATCTGTTAAAAACAGGGAAAGAAAATTGTACTGAATTTCATTCATCGTCTAGGGGGAGAATGTGATTTAAATTTGGAATACTTACCGAAATTTATACTGAACTACATCTGTGTTTACACCATTGAGTTTGTATATAAAGCATTATACATCTTTTTGAAAAAGGAATACGCATTTGACTTTTAATTGTCAATATTTTTAATAAATGCTTATCTCATATTATTATTGTGTTAATTTTTTCGCAAATGTTACGAAAAGTAGAGTATTTTCCTCAGTGATAAAGCTGTCTTAGTCTTGGGTGAACTTAAATCCCTCGCTACACTCAGGACTCGTCTTAAATCCCTCGCTTCGCTCGTGATTTAAGTTTTTAACACCCTCGCTACGCTCGGGAGTAAACCTCGAGTCCTTCGTTACGCTCGCGATTTAAATCGTCACCCGCGACAGAAGACACTGCTTTATCCCCTTGGTTAATAATCTACTATTATAGACCTATTTACTACTACTCAAATAATACGCTTCGAGAGCTGAAAATTGCAGTGATACAGGAATGCGACTTACCATTAATCCTGTGATTTGTTCATACATTTGGTCCAGTTTGAATTCTCTTATGTGATACATCCGTGTGTCCATAGCTAGACATATTCTGCAAACCTGGACAGTAAAGATTTAATTTAGAATCAGAAGCCTCGTAATTAATTTATGCTATGAGTGAAAGTTGACCAAAGTGAGAATTAACAAAAAATCTGTATTCTACGCCTCCCTGCCCAACTTCCCAAAATCAAGGGAATGCAGAATGTCATACCACACTACTGTTATAGTTTATGACTGTTACCAAAACTGTTGCCAACGCCATCTAGCGAGAGATGAAGAATGCTATAACTGCCTACTGGAATTACACGGTGTATTTATATAAAGTAATGTTAATTAAAAATTATTCTTACTCTCAATGCAGCCGGCGCGTCGAGATCATCTGCAGAATCCTGAAGAAAATACCAGAATTTTAAAATTATAGAAAACTAGCGACTCGTCCCCGGCTTCGCACGGATCCAGTTTCTCTACTATCCTTACATTAAATATGAAAGTATTATACATATAAACCTTCCTCTTGAATCACTTTATCTATTAAAAAAAACCGCATCAAAATCAGTTGCGTAGTGTTACAGATCTAAGCATACATAGGGACAGACAGACAGCGGGAAGCGACTTTGTTTTATACTATGTAATGATGAAGCTTTGCAATTTAATAATAAACAATTAGTGGTACTTTGGAGTGTGTCCCAAATAATAATAAATCCAGCCATTTGCTGTCCCACTGCTGGGCACGTGCCTCTTCTTAGAATGAGAAGGTTTAGGCCTTAGTCCACTACTCTGGCCTGGTGTGGGTGGACTACACACACCATCAACAACTTTATGAGGACCTCAGATGTGCAGGTTTCCTCACTGTTTTCCTTCACCGTTAACGCAAGTGATAATCAATTTTACATCCGCACATGAATTTGAAATGTCCTGTACAAGGTTCTACCTTTCCGAGCACCTAGAGTCTCGACATTTCATAAGTGCCTGTACCTGGTTTATATGAAATAAAGATCAATTCTATTCTATTATAGTATTAAATAGGTCTATAAAATACTTTTTATTTGAATAAGCTATCATTCTTAGTTTCCGAGATATTAAGGTTTATTATGTTGGTAACCCGGATTCATGTCGCGAGAAGGATGAGATGCCCATACATATCCTATGCGAGTGTGACGTAGTACACCACACTAGAAGCCAGCACCTGGGGGGCCACCTAATCTCACCAGATGAGATTAAATCCCTCCACCCCAAGAATATAGTCAATTTTATTATTGACTTACGGCTAGAGGGAGTGCTGTAATAATACAAGAGGCGTCACAATAGGTCTTCACAGGTCGCAGTGACAACGGGGCTTAGTACCCTACCTCTTCAAACAAATAAATAAATAAAACCCGGATTCATTGAGTGAAACAGGGAACAGTAAACTCACTTGGTCTACTACAGGCACAGCACCATTCTTTATCTTCCGAAGCCCTCGTTTCGTCTCATAGAAATCTTCATTTCTGAAATGTTCTGAGCATATTGTGCTCCTGTCTTTTGGTTCCCAGTCCGCCATGCCCAGGGCTTCCACCCATGCTGTACGGAGATTCTGTTCTTTTGGAAACCTGCAATTGTATGGAAATAAAATTTTATTGAACATGATTCGTAGTTGACTTGTTAGTAGGGGTATGTAACTCTTTATGGGACTGATTCACTGATCCACTAATTTGGCGTTTGGGCTATTTAAGGCTACGCCATCTCAAATTCGGTTACATTAAATGGCGATATCAGGTCCGGAGTTGTTGGTAACACTGCTCGAAACTGGTAAGGTGCTCCAGTGATGTTCTTATGTTGGGTTGGCGACTGGTTGAAGGCGACACGATGAGGCGACGCGATGCTGAAGTGCTGGGTGATACTTGTGCGTCACGAACATCGCGAACCTTCAGGTAGGCGCGCACGGGCGGTTTTGTGGGTTCATAACCACTGCGGTTTCCAGCTCCCCGATACATGATACAATGCGGCTAAATTATCGCCTGTGCACGAACTCCTATAGGTATATATTGCTGTGCGATGGATCACGGCGGCTATAATCCGCACAGTCAATTAGCCGCCTATGTGCGAGTACTCTACTAAAAGAAACGATAATTTAATGAGAACTTACATATGAAATGTGATTCCATGGCTTTTAGTAGTTCGCTTGGTGTCATTAGAACAATTCTGAACACTGCACCTCATACTTTATCAGGTATTTCTAACAAAAAATATGATTTTAGAACGTAAACATAGTTCTATAAGATAATATTAGTTTTTCTCAATATATCCGATTAGGCAACAGTTTTAAAGATTTCACAATATGCAGAGGAATGAATTAGTTTCCATTGTTTTATGTCAGTAAGTAACATAATTATGTTTATTTCAGATTATTTGTGTATTTTTATAAACAACAACTATACCTACATGTCCGATATACTATTGTAGTCTTTGCCTACAGTGTACCTACATGATACAAACGTCAAACGTGAAGCGTCCACCATGTTTATTTTAGATTTTTAATTTATGACAGGTACTTCTCGATTGGGGCACTGTGATTTTTGGTATCCACTTTTTATGAGGTCAGAAAGAGAGGCTTCTTACGTCATTGGGTCAGAAGCATAAAGTTATTATTACTAGTGGTAATAGAGGAACACTGTCTTCATTATCGCGAGACCAAAAAAGAAATACGTATGTTAGCGCATTTGACATGTGTGTGAAGTTTAGGGATGTGACTTTGACGTCTCCGCATTATCGATATGGCCGTGTTATTGTGAAATTATAATATCACCGAATTGACAATATCCCTGCAATATCGATATCAAAATCGGCTATACTAATAAGGAGTGGAATATCATTTAGAATCTGCTAGGCTAAATTATGTACCTAACTTATAATCTTTTAAAATTACCAATTAAGTCTTTCAAATGTTCTTTATACTAAAATACCATATTTGACATATTTAATCTGTCATTTTAAAATATTAAAAGTTACGTAATAGAGGTTTATATTAGGATGGCAAAATTATTAACGTCACGAAAGTGACGAATAGGTAAGTAAAAAGAAAATTTATTGTAAACATTATGTAATCATTCATTATCATATTCATTATTTCTTGACGTCAGACGTTTCGGTTTTGATGTTGAAGGTTTTGGTGATAGGTCCCTGTATTTGTACACTGACACAGGCCGAGAAATGTGGTCCGGAAACCTGGAAGTTATGAAGTTAGCCAGTCAATATAATGAAGTTATTTTTTTCACCAGGCTACTCTTTGTCTGGAAATAGCGCTATTTTATGCATTTTAATGTGCGACAGAATCAGAATCTTCGGAATCGTAAGTTTGCTTCTTGTAGAAGAGGACGTACGATTCGGAAAATTCTGTCATCTGTGGGGCTAGTACAAAATGCGGGTATGGGCTATGTACGTACTATTAAAATGTTGTAATAGTACAAACATGGTGTGAATAGTGTCGAGTGCCCTCCGGTGCGTCAGAAATATTCCGACTATGATTTTCTGACAATGTGCGGGGCCGGACTAAATCAACCTTTCAATATACAAATAAGCAAGGATTAACAATAACTCTCAAGTTATGCAATGGACGAAGCTAGGTAGTACGAAAAATTAATTTGGAAATATCGACATATCGATAGATTTTGTACACACAACCTATGCCAAACGGTTTAATTTTCACATTTTCACGAACACAATATTTTTTTATCTTACACATAATTATTTAAAATAATATATTATTTAGAAAATAGAGGGCTTACTGCATGTTATAAACGTATTACTAAATAATTTTAGGAATATTTTCTATGGAAATATGCACTCTGAAAGTAATATTGCACTGTACGGTATTTACCTGTAAAAGGTCTCTTTATTTGCATTATTGCTTTACACTGCAGTCTAACACAGGACACGAAACCTTTTCGATTATTGATATTTATCCAATAAAATACAGAACGATTGTGAAGAAAATCATAAAATAATACGAGATCTTATTTTGACAAGTACCTAATAGTTCATGAATTGTTTCAAATCGGTCCTACGAACATTTAATTGTGTCTCTTTCTCGCACGTAGGACTTTCGTAAAGATCGGTTTCTTACTCGCACACTGTGTTCCTCTATTACCACTAATAATAACTTTATGGTCACACTTATCAGCGAGGTTAAGCAACGTTTGCAGTAGTCAGTAAAGATGGTCATACGAATACCTATGACAGTTGTTACGGGAGTCGGCAGTCCAAAACTGACAACCAGTCTATCCTTAGAGTATGTCTCCCAGTAGGTAATTGTGTGGCGGAGGTCAGATGTCGCTATATGTAAACTACTGATATTCAGCCGCATCTTATTTATTTTTATTTATTTCATCATTTATGTACACACAAGAAAAGACACAGCAAACATTAAAAATAGGAGAACAAAGTCATCTCATCTCTATCATCATCATAGAGTCATCATAGTGGTCATCTTAGAGTGGAAGTCGACCACAACATATTTGGGAAAAGGCTAGACAGATAAGTATAGCAAAAAATGGACAGAGTTGTTCGAAAAAAGAAACTTTAAAATAACATTTTTAACTTTATTTTATTTTAATTTAGTACAATTTGCCGGCGTTTCCAATGCTCTTAAGACTGCAGATTGTAGAGATAAATTACGATGACATGGCGCACCCCTCCTCAAAACGTTTAAAAATATTTACAAAGCGCCACCAAGACTCACAACGCATGTGTGCGTACTGAGACGGCCGTCAAACAAAAATAAATCCAAGGATTTGTTGCTCGGTAAGGATGTGACTACACACATTGAAACAGAAATTTGGAGGGGCGCGCCATGTTATCGTAGTTTATCTTTACATTTTGAGGTGGGCGGTGCCCCCTGTGCTTCTTACTACGCCCATGCGAGCGAATCAAACATAACTAAAGTGTCCCAATCGTATCGTGTGTCCACGCATCGCTCCAGGCCGCACTGGCGCAGTCCGGCCTACCATCCCTCAGTCTTCCGCACTAGACTCTTCACTCTTCCATTTCCGGGGTCTCTGCCGTACCCTCTTCGGCCAGGGCTTCTTCAGGTGCACGTGCTCGACATGAGCGCGAAGTTCATTAGATGTGGTGAAGCATTTGTCGCAACTGTCGCATTTGAAAGGCTTTAAGCCTGTGTGGATCTGGGGGACAAGGAAACTGTATTATTAACTAGCTGCTGCCCGCGGGTTCACTCGCATCCTCGGAGAACTACTCCATGTACCTGGATAAAAAGTATTCTAAGAGTTTTTTTTTAAATTAGTTTTATTACCATTTAAATATTTTTGAAATGTGACGTCACGAAACTTAGGACCCCACCCACCTCTTGTCACATAATGTCACACTTTGTCGAACCCCCCCCCCCCCCAACGTGCGACGTACTTTATGGATGGTTCCTAAGTAGTTATTCTATGTGGCGATAGATGTCGCCACATATCTGATAACTTTTGCGGCACCAAATTACTTACCAACATATGTTTCCTCCTATTTCTAAGGTAGGCAAACTGTTTCCCGCACAGCGGACACTTGTACGAGGGTTGCGTCGCGTTGTGCACGTGCATGTGGGTGACCAGCGTTGCCTTTTGCGTAAAGCTTTTCGGGCAGCGGTCGCATTTGAAGCGCTTCTCGCCCGTGTGGACCCACATGTGGTCTTTTAGGTGTGTTATGCTCTGTGGGCAAAATAAACGCATAAGAAAGACAAGCAAGCTAAGCAAGCATATGACAAGAAAGATTAGAGGAACCTCCTCACAATGCGTGCCGTGTCGAGTACCGCCTTCTGTATCAAGCCCTTGATCCAACCCTCAACGAGAGCCTCGTAATTTATTATTTTTATTTAATTATTATTATATAACTGGAAGATCATGCCGCACTGCTCACACCTGCACGAGGTCTTTATCGCAGGGTACTTGTATGTATGACTGTATGTATGGGGGTAAAATTTGGATGTATGATAATGTATAATTGGATTCTAATCCAACAGTCGATCTGTTTGCGGATGGATGGGTGAAGATTTTATTGGTATGCCAGAAGTACTGTGAGAGGAATTTATGAATGTGTTGCAGTGGCGAAGGGTGAAAATTTTCAAAGGGGAAGCCGTCTCAAATCCGTCCAAAAAAAGCACATTCACCAATTAATGCTGCGAGACAAAAATCCATACCGTCTCTTGTAATCTATATTATAGTCATGTCTGAAAGAGCTCGACCTAACTGAATAACATGCCTTTTTATCAGTTGGATGAGTAAATAATATAATATTATGTTGGTCTATGTATTAACCAATTCCTAAAGGGAAGCCGATGGGAATCGGGTTGTATGGACTCTTCGCCACTGATGTGTTGTTACCCTCCTATATTTACTTATGTTTTAACTTCAAATTTTACTTTAATTTGTTTTTCTTTTTTACTTTCATTTTGTTACATACTCAATGTGTGTTAATTTTAGTTACTGTAATTGGTTGTAACATAACCGTTGTAATAAAATAAAATAAATAATTGCATATTTACCTGAAATATCTTCCCGCACTCCACACATACGCAAGGCGCTCTCATCGCGGGGTATTTGGTTCGATTCTTGTCGGGGTGAACTCGTCTGAAGTGTTGCGCGTAAAATCGTAGGTCTTTAAGTTGTATGCCACACTGTTAACAAATATTATTATAATATTAACTAGCGACCCGTCCTCGGCTTCGCTTGGATGCAATTTCTCTATTATCCTTCCATTAAATATGAAAGTATTATACATATAAACCTCCCTCATGAATCACTCTATCTATTAAAAAAACCGCATCAAAATCCGTTGCGTATTTTTAAAGATCTAAGCAATACATAGGGAAAGACAGCGGGAAGCGACTTTGTTTTATACTATGTAGTGATTATTCGTGTATCAACAATGCGTGGTCATATTTAAGGGTGTGGATCAGACCATCAAACTGAACAACTTTCTCTATGGGACCAACATCGTAATCGCGAAAAAATATCAGCTGTTCCATAGGTTTTGAAGTTTTGAATGACGGGGATGACGATAAGCTACTGTACCTACCTGTTCACAGTTCACGGGTGTGTGTGGCTCGTGGTTCAAGTCAGCGGGGTCTCGCGGGTGTATGACCGGGGGGCGTCCTCTCCGTCTCACGACGACCATTAGGTTATGATTGTTTTGTGGTATTTTTAATTGAAAATTATCCAATATTCCGACTTTTATATTTGTGATTTCATCATAATTTTTTGTGTTTGTGTTCATAATTGTATGAAATACAATTACAGTCATACGAATACCTTTGACAGTCGTTACGGGAGTCAGCAACCCAAAAATACTGACAACCGGTCTAACCTTAGGGTATCAGTGTATCCCAGTAATTGGGTGGCGGAGGTCAGATGGTATTTGCTCCGTATAAAATACTGTTACTCAGCCGCATCTGGTTAGACTGGGAGCCGACCCCAACGTAGTTGGGATACAGGCCAGGCAGATAATGATTGTAATTGTATGAAATAACCTTTTTTGTATGCTGTAATGTATTTTAATTCTAAATAAATTATTACCTGTTCGCAGTGCACGGGTGTGTGTGGCTCTTGGTTCATGTCGGTGGGGTCTCGAAGCCTCTAAAGGCGGCGGTTCGCACCACGACCACGACCTGAGACACTACTGGTCCGAGTCTGAGACCGTTTTGTTGCCTTCAGTCTCGTGTCTCTGTCTTTGTCGCACGCGCGAACTGGCGCCTATACAAAGCCTAATGACAAGTACCGGTCGCAATCTCCTGTTATGTCTCTGTCGACGCGGACCGCTACCTTTACGGGGTTATTGATAAGTTACTACACCTGTTCACATTTGACGGGTGTGTGTGGCTCGTAGTGTGTGACGGCGGGGCGGGGCGGGTGTGTGACAGGGCGGCGTTGTCTTCGTCTTATGACGCGCCCGTTGCGTTCTACATCCGAGCTTCGTGAGACGTTACGTAAGCGGTCGCTGGGAATAAAAGTAAATATTATTTTTTTTAGAAAACAAAACATAAGTTTTATTACACGGAAATTTGTCCAATCTGCAATGACGCATTTCATGGGAATGCTGCAGATATGTACAGCGTTGATTTTCAGCTGCAGCCTCTGGCCGCGGGTGGCTGTCTGTATACTGTCACGATACTTTGCGGTGATACATTTCGCAAAGAAAATGCTTTGAACGACAGCGGCCCGCTTAGTTAGTACTCTGCGTTTGGACGTCGGGTGCAAAAGATTTTAGCCCTATGCAATTTTTTTAAGAAAAATGTTTTATGCTTTTTAGTTTTTTGAAGTCGATTTTACTTTTTTTTAAGGTTTATTTTAATTTTCTATTTTAAATGGCATAAACAATACAGAAATATGCGACTACAGTAATCGCGAGTGGTATGCTGTCATTCATCAGAAAAGTTCCATTGTCTATCTCCGAAGGTCTTCATCAGATCTTCACCAAATTTAAATGGGACTACCCTTTATAACATAAAATGATTTTTCAAAATCGGTCTGCAATTGGCGGAGTTAGCGCGTAATAAACATCAAAAATATAAAAATAAAACATACAATCGAGTTAGGAACTTCCTCCTTTTTGGAAGTAGGTTAAAAATGCTAGGTGATGACTTACGGGTCATGATCACTAATATGTCTGGGTGATAACTTGAGATGTCTATCGTGTGCTTCATCCGACGCAAACTTGACATCACACGTTTTGCAGTACGGCCCTTCAAGAGTTATCTGTAAAAACAAGCAACATTTAGAATGCAGAAAAGATGCGTATGGGCATTCTTTGGGTTGAAGCAAACTGATAGTTGTAGTCCATACTTTATAAAATTAAAAATTTTAACACTAACCTGAAGTCCAATTCTCGTAATTAAATAAATTGTATAGTTTAAAAAAAACTAAACAACGTGTATGCAAAGTTTCAGCTCAATCAGAATCCGGGAAGTGGGTCAAATTTAACTTCCAAGATTTTTTTACATAGGTGAAGCTAATAAAAGCGTTTTAAAATATTCAAAATATAGTTCCGATCTGGTATCAATGTCATAAATGGTATTCTCTTACACTAACAACATCAAACGTGAAATTATACGGTACTCATCGAAAGTTGATTAAAGCCAAATCAGTATTCTGCTAATATTTTGATACGACACAGATAATAAAATTGGTATTCTCGTCCATACATAAATGTCAAAAATGAGATTGAAATGAGTCTGGAAGAAGATTCATTGAATTCAAATCATACTGAAATCGGACTGAACTTTAAGAGGAGTAGAATACAGATTTTTTGTCAATTCTTATTATAATCTCAGTTCGGTCAACTTTCAGTCATAGTGTAAATTAATTACGAGAATATTGGGCTTCTGTATACAACGTGTAATTTAATTAACGCAACACCTCACACACCCCAATTAGAAAATCTAGTTAGAAATATAATTATGTAACCAAAACTTAAGATTTTTATTGTCAACTATTATTTTTAAGAAAACAGTTTTGATTCTAGCATTACTTATTTCATTTAAAATTAATTGTTATAGTCTTGATATAAGATGTAATTTTCTTTGGCTCAATCAAACACTGGTTAGGCGAATTTCATATTTTGTGAAGAAAATACCTATATTCAAAGTTATAATACTTATATATAAATGGATTAAGTAGTTAATTCTAATAATATTCATGTTCTGCGTTTATTTAATTACACCATGTCTGTATTTTTAAATGGTAATGTTTCTTAAGTCATACATAAATACATCATCACAATAGATCTTCGCAGGTCGCAATGACAAAGGGGCTTAGTACTCTACCTCTTCTAAATATGTCATAGATACATCTTGTTTTTTCATCATAAAGAGGAGGTAGAATTTTAAGTGAAAAAAAAACATTTTCAGACCGAAAAAATAAACATATTTACAGTAATACTGAAATGCAAAATTTTATGAATTTAAAAGAAAGAGATTTCTAAAAATAAATACCAGTGGCGAAGGGTGAAAATTTTCAAAGGGGAAGCCGTCTCAAATCCGTCCAAAAAAAAGCACATTCACCAATTAATGCTGCGAGACAAAAATCCATACCGTCTCTTGTAATCTATGTTATTATAGTCATGTCTGAAAGAGCTCGACCTAACTGAATAACATACCATAACATACCTTTTTATCAGTTAGATGAGTAAATAATATAATAGTATGTTATGTTGGTCTATGTATTAACCAATTCCTAAAGGGAAGCCGATGGGAATCGGGTTGTATGGACTCTTCGCCACTGATAAATACATATTATCTCTCTTACGGTTAGTTTACTTGCAATAGACAACCCCAAAAAAAATCCTGTATAAATGATACTCACCGCGTTTTCATCAAGATGTTTAATCTTCTTGTGTAAGTCTACCCCTTTCTCACTCACAAACATAAACCCACACAGTTCACATACGAAGTCTGACACGTGCTTGATACGAATGTGGCCCAAGTATGTTGTATGTTTGCTATGAACAAACAATAAACATAATAATCTACACATAAATAGTCATCGAGGATATTAATATGACGACACGGTTGGCGCAGTGGCTAAGCGATTAGCTTTCTACGCTACGTGCCGCGGGTTCGAGCAATTATTTGTATGATCTATAGATAGTTGTTCCTGGTCTGGGTGTGTGTGCATGCGACATATATGTTTGTAAACTCGATACAGGAGAAATCCTAGAGAGGAATAAAGAATTAATAATAAAAAAGTAATATTAGCACTTATAGGCAATGACATTTAACAAATAGACGCGTTGCCCGCGCTCGATATTGGCAAGATAAATGCAAGGTAAATGCCCTGCACCGACTGAGAGAATGAGCATGCAGCAGCTAATGCCACCTAACTAAACGTCTATATTCATCTTTTTCTATCAACCGACATGGCGTATGATGGCTTTCATTTTCTTTCCCTTTCTTCGCGCACTGTATGATTATATGTACTGCTATTTAGCTATGGTAAAGTTTACGCCGTTTTGTAGTGCTTTAATGTTGGTGTATGGCCCGTCTATTTGTAAAATGTCATTGCTTATAGGGCAAACATAAGGCTCCTGTGACGTCTTTGCGTCTTACGTATTATCACCAAAACGTATGCTTTTCCACCTTAAGGCGAGATTTTCTCAGTTCAGCAAATTTTTCATTTTTTAACACATGTGAACTTTTATGATAATTTTGAAATTTGTATTATATCAAAATTTAACATATTATCTCGCCTTTCGGAAAGACAGAAACATGATAATTTACTCGATAGAATAAAAATACAAAGATAACCCTAATAACTTTAAAACGACGATTACTGAGAGATATCATCACTAAATTATGTCAAAAATATACCACTAGAAAGAGCTTATACTCGACCAACATCTTATGAGGCTCTCATTGGGGGTCTACGAGTAGATCAAGGGCTTGATGCAGAAGGCGGTACTCCTCGACACGGCACGCATTGTGAGGAGGTTCCTCTCTCTGGAGCCCTAGCCACCGGTAGCTTGGACCCTGTTCCCGATACTGGTGGGCTACTACGACTATTCTTTTTTACTTTTAAATGTTTTTACATTATTCTTTTTGTAAAAATATTTATAAATGTAAAAAAGTATGTGTAAATAATTAAAGAAAGAGCTTATTATTATTAAGAATATTGGAAAGATACTTTTTTCTTTTCAGGTATAATTTTTCCAAAAATAGATAATTAATAATTATCTATGTAAATCATAGAAATCAAACAACTCGCGCTTTCCAACCAGTACCCGTTGAGACATCAGAGAGCCTGGTCGCGTCACCGGTTCGCAAAAAATATGTGTTATTTTAGTCGTAGTGCGTGATTATCAAAATGAGTAATAAAATAAACGGAAGAATTTGAATTTTTTAATATTAATAAAAATAATTTACTGTCAAAACTTGGACCAGGGGGGCTTAAAAGGCCGCTTCAGATGAATCATAATATGATTCATATTACGAATGTCAAAATATCTACTTAATTGACGACTCTTAATGTCATCCGCATAAGGTTCATATTCAGTAATCATCTGTTTGACAGTTACTAAGCAGATCATTAGATGAATTGCTCAATTTGGCCTTTTTAGGCCCCGGATTACATACATATTTGCCTGCAGACTCGGGAAAACCTCGCCTTAAAGTTGAATATTTTTTACTTATGTCAAAAATAAAAAAAGGACAATTTACCACACTATACACTAAACGATAGTTCTACTGTTATGGAGTCGATACACTGTGGGTTAGAATAGAATACATCTTTATTTCATGTAAACCAGATACAGGCACTTATGAAATGTCGAGACTCTAGGTGCGCGGTTCCAAATAGTAGATCCTTTCGATATGGGCGTGCTCGTCAGTGCATTAAAATCTCCTGTTTATTTTTTATCCGTGTATGTTATTATTTTTTTGTTTATTTGTGATCTCTGTATCAATATTTTTTTTTTATTATTATTATCTCCTTTATTCATTATTTTACTTTTTTTTTTTTTTTTTTTGCTGACAATGTATTTCCTTTATCGATTAAATGCTTTCTATTCTATCCCATTGAGAAGAACCGGCAAGAAACTCCATGGTGGGATAATAGCGATATAAATTTCCGCATGTAGATAAATTCAATACTCACTCAAATTGTCTCTCACAGTGTGGACACTGATATTTAGTGCCAGCATGCCATTTCTCATGTCCTTTCGCTACTCTCCTGAAAACAGAAAGACCTGTCACTTAAATATCATTAATTAATTGTTTGGTCCGGAAATATTTCTTGTATGGTACACCAGTAGAGAATTTGATTCTAAATTATACTGCATTTTTTTTTGTTTTGTATTTATCTGAGGTCCTAAAAATGTATTTCCTTTAAAAACTTAACAGCTTCTGAAGTCAGGGCCCGTACAATCTCGTATAGGCCGCGCGGCCCATTGAGATGACTCATTTACATTTATTTACATTTTAATATTTTTTTTATTTTCACCATTTTTTTTTATTGTTATTTATTTATTATATGTATTATTAAGCTCCCCCGCCATTATTTGCATTTTTTTAAATCATCCGATTCGGCTATAATTAGTTTTTAGCGCGCGTCTACGGGCCCATCGGTTTCTTCAAAGCACCTAGCTTGGCAGTGGCACCGACTTCAGAATCTGTTAAGGTTTTTAAGAAAATTTATGTTTTAGTTTTTTTAATGTGGTTTTTATTTTTTTAACCCCCGACAAAAAAGAGGGGTGTTATTAGTTTGTGGTGTGTATCTGTCTGTGGCATCGTAGCTCCAAAACGGATGGACCGATTTCAATGCAGTTTTTTTAATTGAAAGCTAGTTTAATCGGGTGTCACTTAGCTATGTTTCATGAAAATCTGTTTAGCCGTTCAAAAGTTACAGCTCTTTTTCTAGTTGGAGTCAGGGTTTTTTGACGGGTAGGTTGTAAAAAAGATTATTATTTATTTATTTATTTTATTTATTTATGTACACACAAGGAAACATGGTAATAAAAAAGTTACAGACAAATGAGCACAATGGACCTACTTATTTCTAAAGAAATTTCTTCCAGTAGTCCCGCGATTGGAAATAAGGATGATATGATTATTTTATGTAAATTAAATATGTACCTATTTTTAGTAACGAACGAACATTTCTTACAGCTGTATTGCTGTTTATGCATAAGTCTCAAATGTTTGCGTAATGCGTAACTATTTTTGACGCGATTTTTACAGATAAAGCATTCGTACGCTCCGCGTTCCTGAAACAAAGAGAAATATTTTTAACAGACTTCAAAAAATCAGGACGTTCTCAATTCGGATGTTTATATATTTTTTTTATGTATTTTCGGGCATAACTCCGTCATATATAGACGGATTTGCAAAATTTTGTTCGAAAGGGGCTTCTCCCGAAATGGTCCCATTTAAATTTAAAGAATAATTGCATAAAATCTGCTTACGTAATACTTAAACGGCCCAATATCACGCGGGCGAAGCCGCTGGCGGAAGCTAGTAGTATAATAATAGTGTATTCTTATAGTTCACAAAACTTTATGAGCTCTCGGAAATTGAACGCGAGTGGTTGCGCAGTACGCTTATTATAGGTGCTAGAGGGAGAGAGTTCAGAGCTTAGTTCAGGGCTCATAAAGATTTGCGCGTACTATACCTCGCTGTGTCGGAGATCATGAGCTAAGATCCCGTCACTCGTCTTAAATCCCTTGTAACAAACGGTACACTTATACGGCGCCTTCAGATAGCTGGAGCTCTCTTGTCGCTTCTGTATCTCTTTTATTTGTTCATCATATGTCAGCGAAGTGATCGTGAATAGAGACTCGTCGAGTACTTCGCGCTCGCGAAGTTTCACGTTGGATTTTTTGTACCTGGAAATAAATAAATTCAGCCCATTACTGTCCCACTACTGGGCACGGGCCTCTCCTCAGAATGAGAAGGGTTAGGCCTTAGTCCACCACGCTGGCTTATGCGGGCGGACTACACACACCATCGAGAACTTTATGAGGCCCTCTCAGATGTGCAGGTTTCCTCAAGATGTTTTCCTTCACCGTTATCGCAAGTGATGATCAAATTCTAATCTGCACAAGAATCTGAAAAGTCAGAGGTGCGGGCCGAGTTTGAACTCAGTCCCTCCTGCATGGAAGGCGAGCGTTCAGCCACTAGGCTATCACTGCTTATTATTATGCTGGAAATAAATATATTATATTCCAAAGATCGCTGGGACCATGTGGCCGCGTAAGGCGAAGGATAGAGAATAGAATAGAATATATATTTATTTCATGTAAAACCAGATACAGGCACTTATGAAATGTCGAAACTCACTCGGACCGTCCACTCTAGAAAAAGCTTAACAGCTTCAGAAGGTCGGGCCTTTAATTCTTCGATGTACATTAATTTGCCAATGGCAACGACTTCAGAAGCTGTTAAGTTTATAATGAAATTATTTTACATTTTTTAAATCAGTTTTTACTTTTTTTTAAGTTTCTTTTTATATTCGGAGAACTTCTAATGTACATTTTCTGTTTTCATTCAAGGTAAGGTATTTAAAAACTATTTTTTATTACTTTTATATAGTTAAGCTTTATGTCCTCGGGAAATTCGAAAGACCCTGCAAGGACGGCTAGCGTTTAACCGTTATACTATCACATATAACAACTAAGGGGTCATCCATAAAGTACGTCACACAAATTCCGTGATTTTTTGACCCCTCCCCCGTCCTTGTCACAGTTGATCACATTTGTGAGACCTCCCTAGTGTGAAGTCACATATTTTGCAATTTTACATCTACAATTTTTTTAATTAAAACAGCAGTTCCGAAAATAGTTTTATTTCCATTTAAATTATTTTTTAATATATTATAAATCAATTGCCATACAGATAGAGTTGGAAATATTTTAAAGTTTTTCGTTAATAGTTCAAATTTGGTACAACATACTTAAGATGTATTAGATTTTGAAATGTGACGTCACGAAACCTACGACCCCCTTCCCCTCTTGTCACATAATGTCTCACTTCGTCGACCCCCCCCCCCCCTTAATGCGTGACGTACTTTAGGGCTAGTAACTAATTTGTATTCTTACGTGTCCGAGGCAGAGTCTGAATCATTCTCCTCCTCAATCTTCTTAGCGTTAACCTTTTTAACAACTTTCTTCTTCTTCTTCACTTTAGCTTTCTCCTCCTTCTCCTCATACACTTCACTCGACGCTTTATCATCGTCAAAATGATCATATTCCTCAAAGGTCTCATTACTACTCTCATCTTTAACTTCTAATTCTGGTATAAATTCCAGGTCTTCTTGTATTTCCATATTATCTTGTATTATTTCTGTTTCTTCTCCTAAGTGTAGATCGTTATCACTGTCATCATCACTATTGTCAAATATCTTCTGTGTTTGACCATTGTGTGCTTGGTTTAATGATCTTATATCTCGGATTTTCATCTGAAAAGAATATGGTTTGTTTAAAGTACAATCTTGATCTTGGTGAGTTGATAATGATGTTGATACTCGGTGAACCGAATGCTTCACGGCAATTTTCATATATTTTTAACAATGACTAACCCTGCGGTCCGAATTGCGTTTCGAGCTCACGGTGGTTACGCCTTATAATCGTTGGTCCGAAACGAAAGTGCGCTAAAAGTGTGCTCACGGTGCTGTTAGCGTGATATTTAATCGGACCTAAGATCAGACCGCTTTCTTGTATACAACACAACACACACACATAGAACCACACACAACCACTGAAGCCATTCACACGAATTCGCTCGTTTAATCTCTTGTGGCGTCAAATAAAGCGCAAACTGTCTCCCATCCATCATCTGTGTCCTTCATATCTTACTGGGACTAAAATTTTCTTGAATTTTTTCCATTTATATCACAATTCCACAAAATGTCAAATGGTGCAAATGTCAATTTGACATAGCTCACTGTGTCGGATGACACGCGCGCACGCGCCGCGAGAGATATTATTAACCTGATTTAATATACTCAGTACTCGTAACCTTCAATGAGGCATGAATTTGGAAGCAAAAGAAGTTTTTAAGGATCGTAGCACGTGACGTCATGTAGTTTCTGTCCTGTCCACCCTTATGAGGAAAAAGGCCAGATGTTTTATATGGTATCTATGTAATGTGATCTGTTTTCCTATACTCACATAGGTGTCAGGGTGTAGTAACTCATGTAATATCGTGTCGCTCTGTAAAGCTTGGCTCCTTAACTGGTAGGCCGCAGTCAAGCGACCACTACATTCCCAGCACACCCGCTGTGGCAGCCTCTCTGCACTGCTAGCCTGTAGACACATAACAGGGGCTATTTCAGACGCAAAGGAGGTACAATATAGCAGTATAGGTCGCGCCAGATGACTTGGCAATAAAGTTCATTGATCCGAGAGCTAATTCACGTAATTTTATGACACGCCGGTCATATTGCAGTGACGCTCGAACTTGACGCGAGCGTATCTCACTGACGCTAAGAGAATACCAAATGTGTAGTTTTGATCAAAATCTTTCACTTCTTTTGTTACGTGAATTAGCCAGCTGGTCTGATGCTAAAAACGAATAAGAGTTACTTAAAATAATATATTTGGAAGAAAATATTTTTTATCAACGATATCTTTGTGGAGGAACGAGGTATGGTGTTCCTCCATAGTGGTGACCCCGACGTGATATTGCCTGGAAATAGATGTCGCTACATCACTCCCCCCCAGACCGGAGGTCGTTACTGATGAGTCTTGAGGTTGCTTGCCAGGGCCAGTGCTAGTTCCAGTGAGTTGGAACTGAGTGCCGCGTAGTTCGCAGTGAGTAGGAACTGAGTGCGGTGAAGCGTAGGTGCTGACTGATTCGTCGACCAGGAGAGAAGGCGATGATGCCCACGAAGGTTGCGTAGATGTTCATTGTCAGGGGTCACCACTATGGAGGAACACCATACCTCGTTCCTCCACATCTTCTTTACATAGTATAAAATAAAATCGCTTTCCGCATCTATCTGTCTGTATATCCGCTAACTTCTAAACCACGCAACGGATTTTGATGCGGTTTTCACCATAATTTTGAGCATTTCTTCAGGAAGGTTTATATGTATAATACTTTCATATTTAATGTACGGATAGTAGAGAAACTGCATCCGTGCGAAGCCGGGGACGGATCGCTAGTTAATTACAATTTTACGTAATAGGTAGATAAACTATGATAACATGGCGCGCCCCTCCAAATTACTGTTTCAATGTGTGTAGTCACATCCTTACCTACCAACAAATCCTTGGATTCATTTTTGTTTGCCGGCCGTCGCAGTACGCACACATGCGTTGTGAGTCTTGGTGGCGCTTTGTAAATACTTTCAAACGTTTTGAATTTTGACAGTGATGCGGTAGGCTGACTAGACCTAGACAAAATAGACTTACCACTAATCCTGTGATTTGTTCATACATTTGGTCCAGTTTTAATTCTCTTATGTGATACATCCGTGTGTCCATAGCAAGACATATTCTGCAAACCTGGAGAAGAAAATACTTATGTAAAAGTTTTTTTTTTTGTACGAACCATAAATAATAACGTAAATTAAAATTGGTGTACAAAATAATTAGTACAGAATGATGTATTCAAATAAAAAATAATTCTTACCTTCAATGCAGCCGTTGCGTCAAGGTCATTTGTGGAATTCTGAAAAAACACAAGAATTAATAAATTCCTGGCACAAAAACATCTACAAAATTCATAACTTAACCATCAAAAACCCCCGACTCCAACTAGAAAGAGAGCTGTAACTTTTGAATGGCTGAACAGATTTTCATAAAACTTAACAAACATGATACCCGATTAAACTAGCTTTCAATTTAGAAAACTGCATTGAAATCGGTCCACCCGTTTTGAAGCTACGATGCCACAGACAGATACACACTACAAACTTATAACACCCCTCTTTTTTGTGGGGGGTTAAAAATAAATGATAACTTAAGTAATTGGTAGGACACCAATAAAATTGGTGTACAAAATAATAATTACAGTACATAATGTATTTAAATAAAAAATCATTATTACCCTCAATGCAGCCGGTGCGTCAAGGTCAAGGTCACCTGGGGAATCCTGAAGAAAACACAAGTATTTAAATTAATTTAAAAAAAAATTAGGTCATTACTTTATGTCCTTTGTAGGGCGCCATATTAAATTTCATGTGACGTCACATAGCCTATAACCAGCGCACAATCAAGACGGTTCCAACGATGCCTCATTTGTTGAATTATGATAAGTAGTTCAGAAGTTATGAGGGAACAGATGAACATACATACATATGTACCGGTCAAACTTATAACCGTCTCCGTAGTCGGGTAAAAAAATTAAAATCAATTGTTGATGGTACTTTGGTATGTGTCCTATACATGAAAAAAATATGTAGTGCGCAAAATTTGCAGTGATTCAGTGTCCATCCCCAATTGCAGTAACAAAATTCAAACCGAAACAAAATAATTGATTTTGTTAAATTCACTCCAAAATAAGTCCCCCCCTACTCAGTGAAATTTTCGTTTCATTTTAAAGTGTATCTCAACACTGCGGTTACATTTAGGAACAGAGAACAGGTAGATTTAATATGGTTTTTTTAAGAAAAATTCAAACTTTAATTGGCTCTCCTGTAAAGTTCCGCTAGGATGCAAGCAAAACCGCAGGCAACAGCCAGTTAAATTATAATAGACTCACTTGCTCTACCACAGGCACAGCACCATTCTTTATCTTCCGGAGTCCGTTCTTTGTCTCATAAATGTCTTCATTTCTGAAATGTTCTGAGCATACCGTGCTCCTGTCTCTTGGTTTCCAACCTACCATTCCCAAGGCTTCCACCCACGCAGTGCGGAGACTCCGTTCTTTTGGAAACCTGCAATGGTATATAAAAAATTATTGAACATGGTTCTTAGGTATTGTACGGACTGGGCAGTTAGTCTTGTTACGAAGTAACTTGTTGACTAATCAATGTAATTCATTATACCTAAAAAAATAGGAGGCTACTTAAATTAACTTATACACTGAACTATATAGGTATATAATACTAAGTTGTTTCGCAATGTTAACAACATTAAATGATCTCTCTACTCATGGTAAAGAAGAGAAGAAGAAAGCAAACTTTTCATAAAAACCTTTTCAGTGTGAAATTTTTTTTAGTCTTCAAGTACCTACTAGTACGATCATCAGAAGCCATCAGAAGCCCAATTCTCGTAATAAATTTACACTATGACTGAAAGTTGACCAAACTGAGATTAATTATCATGACATTGGTAGTAGATTGGAATTAGATCGAAACTACATTTTGATCATTTTTAATTACGAGAATAGGGCCACTGGTTTAGTTTAATAATTGTTCATTACCATGAGTATTAAAGAATAGAATAGAATATATCTTTATTTTCTCATCATCACAGAAATACACGTAAAATAGAGACTGTATAACCTGTATTACAGATCACCAGGCTAATCCGCCATAATATTGCATAATCATTCGTTAACATATGCGAAACGACTTACAATTCACTGAGTATTTATGGTGGATATCCTGGCCATAGGCCACATAATTTGCAACAGGTAGAAGGATTAGAGTAGGCGCGCACGGGCAGTTTCGCGGGGTTCGTAACCGCTGCAGCTTGTAACTTGCTATACATAGTTCGAACTGTTTTAATAACATATACTATGCGGCTAAGTAACGTACACGGTACAACGGATCGAGCTATTTGTCCGCGCGGTCTATTAGCCGCCTGTCCGCGCGTACTCGAAAACTCAATTGATAAGAATAATTTCTTATGAACTTACTTATGAAATGTGATTCCATGGCTTTTAGAAGTTGTCTTCGTGTCATTAGAACAATTTTGAACACTGCACCTCATACTTATTGTTACGACTTACGTATTTCTAACAAAAAATATTTTGTTTACGTAAACATTGTAAGTGTTCATAGGTTATGTATTCGTTTTTCTAACTGTATGTGAATAAGCAACAATTTTATGATTTCATTAAACATTAATTATATTTTACGTTCGTAAATAACTAATTATTTTTTATATTTCAGAATAATAATGAATTTTATTTACTATATAAACATGATACAAAATAAATTGTAAATTGCAAACGTCAAACGACCGCACAGACTACTTAGAGATACTAGATACTACGCACCAATGACGTAAGAAGCTGCTACGCACCAATCACAGACTACTTGGAGATACTACGCACCAATGACGAAATAAGTACAGTTTTAAGTTCACGCTTAGACTCGTTTCTGTCGTCTCTGAATGTAAGCCTTAGAATATTTTCGCTTTCGTGTGTATCTGCAGGCTTCTTTCGTCATTGGTATCTGCGCTGCGTATCTATATTTCTGTCTGTGGTATAAACTTTGCCTTTTGCCTGTCCCAAAGAGGGACATGGGACCATAGACATATAGTCTATGCATGGGACAAAAGAACCAAAAAAAAAAACTGTGGTATCGTAGGCTCGTAGCTCCAACACGGAGGAACCGATTTCAATGCAGTTTATTTAATCGAAAGCTAGTTTAATCAAATATCATCTTGGCGTACACGTATTTATATTAGCGCGCCGAAAGCTGGGTAATATTCTGGTTCTATATTGGATCGCGAGATGGTTTCCTTTGCCTGTCAGAACGTATCCTCCTTTGAGAATACTATTGCGTTGTCTCGCTCCTACCTTCGGCGTCGCATACGAGCGTCATACGAGCGCCAACCATCGACAAACTAAACTCTCGTTCGCACCAGGTACTATGTATTATCTCTATGTTCGCACCTTTAACACAAAACTAGAGTACGCTCCGCGCGAACGATGATTCTTTAGTCATTGGCACCAAAGAGTATATAATAGTAATTGGCGCGAACTCTTAAAACCGTTTAAAACTAATATCGAATCTCATGAACAAAAAGAAAATCTTATCATTGAGTGTGGCTCACAGATTAGTTAATAGTAGCTAGCTAGTGTGGCTGTCGTAGACAGAGAAGGCGGCTGTGTTATAAATAATTAATTGCGGGTCGCAAGTGAAATCTATAGTGGAATAAACAAGAATAAACCGGTGATCAGCTGAAGTCTGAACAATTTTCAAACACTTTGGCGGCAACAATTGAAGCGAAGGAAAAGGTTAGTGAAAAACGTATTATATTCTAGTTGGGTTTAGGTATACCTAAGCGTGACCATTCATCTACCAGCTTTTAAACGGCGGTCGGCAGTCAATACATTCTTTCTCGCGGGCTGAACCATGTGTACGGACAAATCAATTTCTTATACGGGTTCGTCATAATGACTATGTTTTATGAAAATTTAATGAGCCGTTCAAAAGTTACAGCTCTTTTTCTAGTTGGGAGTCGGGGATTTTTGGCGGTTAGATTATTTATTTCTACTTTTTTTTTTTTTTTTTTTCGGAATCGCACTCAGACCCTCCTGCATGGAAGTCAAGCCTCAATCACTGTTTCGAAAAACAATAAATAAAACATTAATTTGTCCTCTTAACTTTTATTGATCCGGTTTGGTACATACGAGCATGTCAATACATAATGTACATTCTTAATATTTAGGCCGTCTAAGGATTCAGAAACTCCCAAAATCCAATCAAGTTATACATTTTCGGTTTATGTTGACCTCTCATTCTAAGCTATAAAATGCGAGGTCAGCTTATATTGGAAATGTATAGATTGATATGTAGCCGTGCTTAGCTGACATTCAGAGACGACTGAAACAAGTCTAAGCGTGAACTTACGCTTCCTTCTGTCAAAATCAACAGCTTAAAGGCGCGTTTCCATTATGCAAGTGATTTGCATACTAGTTGCAAGTTGCATGCAAATTGTATAGTGGAAACAACAACTTGCAAACAAGTTGCAACTTGAATGCAATTAGGTTTAAACTTGTACGCACAATAATCAAGTCGGCACATTTGCACGCAAGTTGCAAGCGCATGCGGTCGTGCATAGAGGATTACTTTGTTTATGACTTTATTACTTTGTAAAAATGACTGCTAAATGGGATACGGAGAAAACAATAATGTTTATTGAGGAATATCATAGACATGATTGTCTTTGGGAACACTGTACAACTAGAACTAACTTGTATACCACTAAAATCTTGTATGCAAGCTGCAAGTTGAACAAAATCGTGTTTCCAATTCAAATCACTTGCACACAAGTCTGACGTCATACATGTATGCAAACACTTGCATAATGGAAACGCGCCTTTACACTCATATTGGAATTGAATTGATATTAAATTTGTATTCAGAGACGTTCGGAACACGACTTAAACTTAACGTAAACTAAGATACCAGCGTAATCAAGGGAGCTAGGTGTAGTTAATATGTACAATTATAAATTGTTAAAACTGACTAACCCATAGAAATAGTACAAGTACCAACTATATATATTATCTCTATGGACTAACCTCATCAACTTTATTCGCGCGCGTGCTATTCATTTCTCCAATTTACTGTCAAATTACATGCTACCTGAATAATATTTTAAAATGGAAACTATCTAAGATTTATTTCTTCAGTCTTTGAAGAAATCGACTTCATGTTTCTGAATCTCAGCCTAAGTAGCCGTGTGTACCTATGTAGTACAAAACTTGTTAAAGTAAAGAAAAATATTGTATTTGAGGTGGGCGGTGCCCCCTGTGCTTCTTACTACGCCCATGCGAGCGAATCAAACATAACTAAAGTGTCCCAATCGTATCGTGTGTCCACGCATCGCTCCAGGCCGCACTGGCGCAGTCCGGCCTACCATCCCTCAGTCTTCCGCACTAGGCTCTTCGCACTTCCATTTCCGGGTTCTCTGCCGTACCTTCTTCGGCCAGGGCTTCTTGAGGTGCACGTGGTCGACATGTGCGCGATGTTCACCGTATGTGGTGAAGCATTTGCCGCACGTGTCGCATTTGTAAGGCTTTAGGCCTGTGTGGATCTGGGGACAAGGAAAATGTATTATTAACTAGCTGTTGCCCGCGGTTTCACTCGCATCCTCGGAGAACTACTTCATGTAGGTACTCGGACAAAAAGTAACCGGTATGGAGCAGTCGATGTATTTATCACGATTTCAGAATTGATCTCATAGTAAAAGATGTGTGGAATGAGCTTAAAATGCCCTTAAAAAAATTCTGGTAAGGGACCATCTATAATGTACGTCACACGTTAAGGGGGGGGGGGGGGGGTCGCCGAAGTGTGACATTATGTGACAAGGGTGGGAGGGATCCTAAGTTTCGTGACGTCACATTACAAAATCATATTAAAAATAATTTAAATGGAAATAAAACTAATTTCGTAACTGCTATTTTAATTTAATAATTTCTAGATGTAAAATTACAAAATATAAGACGTCACACTAGGGATCGGTCTCACAAATGTGATCAACTGTGACAAGGTCGGGGGAGGGGTCAAAAAATCACGAAATTAGTGCGACATATTTTATGGATGACCCCTAATTAAAAATTTTGGATACACAATGTAATTGAATAAACGTAAAACTTGAATATAGTTTGCTCATAATTGGCTACTGAATCGATTTCAATAACTTATAATACAGGTATTTTTAAAAAAATAAGAATTTCGCCTAACCAGAGGGCTAATTCACGTAATTTTAAGACGCGCCGATCGTATTGCAGTGATGCTCGAACTAGACGCGAGCGTATCTCACTGAAGCCCAGAGAATACCAAATGGCAGAATAGTCGACATCGGCTCAATTGCCGTAACGAAAAAAGAAGAAGAAGATTACCAAATGCGTTGTTTTGATCAATATTTTATTGCAACTGCGCGGCAACTGCACATTTAGTTACGTGAATTAGCCTACAGTACTCGATTGACCCAAAGAAGATTAAATCTTATCTTAAGACACTAAGGGCGACTTGCACCAAAGTTATTTAAGCTAAACACGTTTGGATATCTTTCTCTCCCTTTCTATTTGTATACTGTGAGATAGAGACAGACTGATGGTTAAACGTGTTTAGCTTAAATATGATTTAAATGACTTTGGTGCAAGTCGCCCTTAGACTCAATTTTAAATGCACAACTTTAAAAATCTTATGTTTTGGTTACTTAATTATATTTATAACTAGATATTCTAATTAGAGTGTGTGAGGTGTTGCGTTAATTAAATTACACGTTGTATAAAATAACTTGCCAACTGGTGTCTTTTCATATTTGCTAACAAGGTGAAATGTTTCCCGCATTCCGGGCACTCGTACGAGGGCGCCGTCCCGCTGTGCACGCGCATATGGTATATTAGTTTTGTCTTTTGAGTGAAACTCTTGTTGCAGCGGTTGCATTTGTAGAGCTTCTCGCCCGTGTGGACCCACATGTGGTCTCTTAGGAGGGCCATGCACTGTGGGCAAAAAAAGTATAAGATTGATAGTAGCACAGTTCCATGTTACGAGCTCGACTGTGGCGGTACTGCAGTCCTATGTCACCCGTCAAAATGGCGGCCGGGCCTATAGACTTTCTTTTGAAGGCTGTTATACAAGGTTAACCCATTCTAATCCCGATCCCTTTAAGGGGTTATTGTACTCAACATTACGAACTTTTCCCTAGGAAAAGTTCGCTGCACAGCTGCACACAGCACACCCCAGCGTTAGTCCCCTAGGGACTAACTATAAAATCGCGAAAAAACAGCAGCTGTTCCATACATTTGGCGAGTAGTATTGAATTATTAAATGGAACAGCTTATGTTTTTTTGCGATTTCAGGTTGGTCCCATAATAATAGTTGTTCATAATGATGAGTACAATAACCCTTTCACTCCTTGTATAACTGGAAGATCTTGCCGCACTGCTCACACATGCACGGGGTCTTCATCCCTGCGATGGTCCCTGCGATACTTGTATGGGGGTATAATTTGTATGTATACCAGAAATATTCTTCCGCACTGCTCACACATGCACGGCGTTTTTAACTTGGGGTACACGGTTCGATTCTTGTCAGGGTGAGCTCGTCTGAAGTGTTGCGCGTACATATGCAGATTTCGGAGTTGTTTGCCGCACTGTAAACAAATATTTCATTATTATGACTTATTTCTACCATATGTTTTTACGCTAAGAAACGGACGATAAATGGTCTGGGTTGTAGGAATCGTAAAATATCAACAGAAGTTATAATATTCTCATGTGTGCCCACGCAATTCACGAAAATATATAAATTATTAATGCGTTTAAAAAAAAGTAAGCGGTTACCGTAACTTATGGACGCTAGCAACACCAGGGTGTCACTCGCGCGTTGCAGACCCTAGTTCTACTTCCCCAGTCGGGCAGAAACAATTAAGCGGAAAGACTCGCTATAAAAAATAAAATTCGTTTAATTCAGACCATATCTTGTCTATGCCCTATGCTATGCCCTACCTAGAGATGTAAAAATACCGTACAATACCAAATGATCATGTATTATTCCGGTATTTTATAATACACTACGGTATTTTTTTATATTTTTGTTAATTTATTTTTTAGTACGTAATTACAGTTTATTTTGCTTTCTGACGTAGGTTTCCCGATTGATATGATGATGATGATTGATACGAAAAATACCGTTGGAAATAGTTTAGTACGGTATTTTTGGTATTATTCATTAAATATGAAATAATTATAGAGCAATTCTGTTTTCAAATTAGTACATTTCGCTGGCGTTCCAATTCTCTAGTGATTGTAGATTGTGCATTTGTCTGCAGGTAGGTACACCAGGTCTGTAGGATAATTGTTGGGACGGAACCAAACGCGAGTATATACGACTCGATCTTGACCGGATATTTTTCTGTCCGTAAGGGGATGACGATAAGATAATATACAGTCTGTCAAGAAAGTCATGAAAAGGATTTTGAAGGAACTAAAATTCTTCTTCGCTCGCAACCCTAAATAAGTACCGTAGGTGTCAGTTTGGGTACAACGATGTATTTATTTTACTATTCTGTGTAGAATTTTTGTGATTAAAAATTGAGTGGCGCCCTCAATCCTTTTCATGACTTTCTTGACAGACTATACCTGTTCACAGTTCACGGCAAAGACTGTTCACGGGTGTGTGTGGCCCGTAGTCCATGTCGGCGGGGTTTCGCGGGTGTATGTTAGGGCGGCGTTCTGTTTGTCTCACGACGCGACCGTTGCTTGTTGCGTTCATGTATTGCGGGTCGTTGCGTATGCGTTTGCTGGGAATAAAAGTACAAATCGTCTTTTTTGAAAACAAATCATAAGTTTTAAGACATAGAAAATGGTCCAATGAGGCATTTAATTATGAAAAATACAAAGCTTTTTGTTTCTAGCATTTGAACTGTATGCATTAAAAGTAAGTGATGATAAGTAGAGTTTCAAAATCGTTGAACTAAACATTAAAGTTAATGTAACATGATTTACCAATTTTGACATCCAAATGTTCTTTTTTTTTATGTTGTTTGTACTGACCACAACGCTGTTGGGAAAAGGCTAGACAGATGATGACTTACGGGTCATTTTCACTAACATGTCTGGATGATAACTTGAGATGTCTATCGTGCGCCTCTTCCGAGATAAACCTGACATCACACACTTCACAGTACGGCCCTTCTAGAGTTATCTGTAACAATTAATGTTTACAGAATCAGCCTATTATTGTACGCAGGACTACATAATATATCAAGAAATACATTTCCAGTATAAGCTGACCTTAAATTATATATACTTTCCATAAAATGAAAAGTCAACTAGATAGATTTCTAAGAACAAATCTTCTTATCTGATGGTCGGTTAGCATAACTGCCATAGAGATCCCCAAAAAAACTCGGTATAAATGATACTCACCGCTTTATCAAAAAATCGATGTTTTATGTTCTTGTGGACGTCTATCCCTTTCTTACTCACAAACGTGTACCCACACAGGTCACATACGAAGTCTGACAGGTGCTTCAGACGAATGTGGCTGAAGTATGTTGAAGAATTGCTATGAACAAACAATAATCAATAAAACATAATAAGCTATTTGAGCCGTTTGGCGTCGAAACACTCGGGTCAAGGGGTCCGAATGCATGTCTCCTATTCAGAGATATTGCAAAACGGTTGGTCGACGCTACGCGTGACCCGAGGGCTGGCCTATTCTTTGGTCAAAGAATAAGCATTGCCATTCAACGTGGCAATGCTGCCAGTCTTCTTGGCATGCTACCAATTGACAGCGATGAAGAGTACTTTGACGCCTAGGCGCTCAGTTTTATACTTGTATTTTTAATAAAATATGTTTTATGTAATTAATAATAATTAGGCTGTGTACATATTTAAGTTTAGTTGTAATTCATAAATAAGTACTCACTCAAATTGTCTACCACAGTGTGGACACCGATATATAGTGCCAGCGTGCCATCCCACGTGATTTGTCGCTACAGATCTAAAAAAAAAAAACCTGTCACTTAATAGTAGTTTTTTATGAAACTGTTGCATAATAAAACACGGGTGTGTGTTTAAAAATCGAGCCGCAGGCGACATTTTTAATAGGATCACACGAGTGTTTTAATACCTAGTTATGGGCAGTTTCATACACTACTTTATCTATAATCATGCAATAGGTAGTAAACACAATAATAATGTAAATTGTAAATAAACAAAGTGCGCATGCGCTATAGCGCGCCGCGCATGCGCCCTAGCCGCGCCACCAAAGATAATGTAAAAATTTAATTGAAAACTCTTTGGTGGAACCCAAGTTTACTACATAGATTTAATAAACAGTAGTATATTATGTCTATGGTGTATTATAATAGAAAAAAAGTTATTTTATAGCACTGTTTTGTTAGGAAAACTGTATCATAATATAACTTTTTAATTTTATTATAGTTCCATCATTCCATGTGCATAAAGTCTGTCATTAAAGTATTATTTTTAAATTCATAATTAGAACTTTACGATATGAGGATAGAAAAATATAATTAAGTAATTGTTTGGTCGGGAAATATGTCTTGCATGGTAATTAAGACAATTATGACATTGCCAGGATTCGGTCCAAATACCGCCCAGAATCAACTAAACCGGTTAAGCTGATCTCAGCGAGAGTATGTTTTACACTACTTTTACTCAAAATGAACTCTTGATATATTATTTAAGAAATTCAACATGTTTAAAATGACATTTAAAAAATAATCATGAGGAAAACAAAATAAACAACTTACTATCCGCGCTAAAGATATGCTATCATTTTCATTACGCACAAGTGATTCAATATGCGCCCTACACGTACTGCGGACTCGCGTGCGCTGCGCCGGCGCATGCCCGCCAAAAATACCTAAAAAGACTGCTGATTCTAGACTTCAATTATTTTTTTGTGAAAAATGAACATCGCTTATAGACCGCTTTCACATTTAGGCGACTTTAGCACCGCGACAGACACGCGACCACCGCCCAGTCAGAATTTCATATTACAAACAGAAGCGCGGCCGAGGCGCGCGGCCGGCGCGGCCACCGCTTCCTCTCAGTCGGCGATGATCCAGTGTTGCAAGCGAACGTGACCATAGACTGCACAATGAGCGAGTTTGACACCGAAATATTTATAATTGAAATTTAAATGCGTCCTGTTTAGTGGGACTCAAGAAGCGACGATTACAACAACAGGACCAAAGAACAACTGAACAACAAAGGAAAACTGGCAAGAAAGATGTGCATTTTTTTATTTATTTTTTCAAAATAAAAGTGGTTCCGAAAAAAATTCAGCAAGTATCTCTTATTATTTTATTTTGGTACATACTTATATCATGTCATTCCGCCACGGTACAGTTTCTTCGGGCGATACAAAATAGTCGGAATCAATTTTTGAAATGAAGTGCGCCACACTGATCATACTCGTATCTGCGGCGCGGCAGCCGCGCTGCTGTCGCGCGGCTGTTCTTATAATGCGAAGGCATCTGCTTCTGCCGCGCTACTATCGCGCTGCTAACGTCCTAATGTGAAAGCGGCCTTAATATAAAAAGTTGCAATATCTTTGTTCTTCGATACCGAGCAACTTCACGAAATTTTTAACACCTCATTTATTGCCTTTGTAAAGTAGCACAACACTGCGTGAAAACTTCTGTCTAACCCTTTGGGAAATACACGCGTGATGCTATGTTATGTATCAAAATGTAGGATAAATTTTGTTTTAAAGTAATATATCTGATACCAGGATATTTTTGTCGATCAAAGTGATGGTAACAACTATTTTCTTATCGTTTATTCATAACTCATTGCCGTAATTCTACATTATTTTGGGTGAATATCTTTGGGACGATTTTAATGCCGTTTAATTTTCAGACAGAAGTCGACGTTAGCGACCAAATGCACATAGTTTCATTTTGGGCGGCATATGCACCAAATTCCACAGTACTTAATATTGGCAATGTCTTTTCATTTTAGAACTACTTTTGTAAATATTAAAATATAATACCTATTCTTAGTAACGAACGGACATTCCTTACAGCTGTATTGGGCTGCATGCCTAGCTCTCAAGTGCTGGCTTAATGCGTATTTACTTCTGATACGAGATTTACAGATAAAGCACTCGTATGCTCCTCTTTGCTGAAACAAAATAAAATAGGAATGTTTTCATTCTAGCTTCATCCTATTATACTGAGCGACAGTTCTTATAGACACTGCTGCCCTTACAATAGGGTATTTGACTGGAATTTTATTATCTGCAAAAATGAAGCTTTTCCGAAAAACTTAAGCAATAGTGAAAAAATAAATTAAATATTAGTCAATATGTCTAAGTTATAAGATTTTTAAATTTCTTAATAGACAGAGATGGCGCTAGTGAATTGTGACGTCATAAACTAGTAATGTCAAAGTAAATTGTGAGAGTTTCATACATATCCCATCAGAAAGGAAACTAACTAAATAATTTTAGTAATAAACTAAAACTCTTTCTGCTTAAAAGAAGCTTCTATAGTATGCAAGAATACTTTAATGATAAATTGTTATAAAGACAATATATTTATTATTATATCTTATAAATACCAAAATAATAATGAATAATATAATAATTATAAAGTAATAAATATTGCAATAAATTAGTACCTAACAATTAATAAAATATGATATAACAAATAATATTAATTTTAAAATAACAGTTACACATTTAATAAAATAATCTAATAACAATTATCCTATAATAATTAGACATTAAAACTTAAGCGCTCTTCCTCTCTCCTACTTAACTGTGCTGTGCCCGACAGGGTCCATAATTGTTACCATAACCTTAAGCCTATCACCTGCTTCTATTACTTATGGATACACAAATATTATAAACTAGCGGCCCGTCCCGACTTCGTACGGGTAGGTACAGTTAGCGGTAGATACTTTTTAATATTCATCAATTCTTAACCTCTTACAAAGCGTTCCCGTTCTCGAATACATCGCACCGTACATCACAACGTCGCGGTCCTTAGGTTATGTAAAATTAATGTCAACTTTTTAAAGAACTTTTAATTTCTCTTAAACCATCGATCGTTTCGCTCTTCAAAAACAATTTTCACACCTATTTCGCACCTTTAGGAGATGAATTTCCGAAAACGCACAAACACGTGTTTCTTAATTTCTAAACAAAAGTCTAAATCTCAATTTTCAGGTCTCAAACTTCAAAAGCAATTTTAACCCCTAGTTCGCCCTTTTAGGAGATGAAATACATGAGTAATAATTAGTATAAGTATCTTAGCAAACTAAGTATTTGCAGAATACTAAGATACTGAAAGACCGTATCTAAATACAAGATACAAAATGAAAGTCAAATAAAGGATTTCAGGTATAAGATGAAAATACGTGTTATGTACGTTGTATCTATATTTCAAACACTTGTATCTAAGATAAGTCACATCTCAGGCATAGATAACGTTCCTTATTTTTTACCGGTATTGTACCCAAAATACTGTTACTTTATGATAAGTTACCAATTACCGGTATTTTTTTACGTTACCGTAACGTTACTTTCGGTTTTCCAACTTTTACATTTCTGTGACGACGCACTCCAAAGCAACGATAAATCCTTAAATTAAATTTTCTCAGTCTATTAATAATTATATAAATTGCCCACAGGTTCACCGGACGGTTCAAATATAAATTAACCATCAAAAACCCCAGACTCGTACTAGAATAAGAACTGTAACTTTTGAACGGCTGAACAGATATTCATGAAACATAGATAAGACGATACCCGATTAAACAAGCTTTCAATTCAAAACAACTGCGTTGAAATCGGTCCATCCATTTTGGAGCTACGATGCCACAGACAGATACACACTACAAACTTATAACACCACTCTTTTTTGTCAGGGGTTAAAAATAAATACTAATACTAGCCTATTCTTACCTCAGTGTGTCGCACCGCATGAGCCGTAAACAGGCTCTTGATTTTAAACCCCCTGTAGCAAATGGTACACTTATACGGCGCGTACCGATACCTGGAGCTCTCTTGTCGCTTCTGTATCTCTTGTATTTGTTGGATGTGTGATGGATGAGAGATCGTGAATAGAGACAAGTCGAGTGGTTCGTTCATTTTGAGGCTTTTCACGTCAGATATTTTGTACCTGGAAATAAAGATAAACGTTTAGGGCCTGTTTCCCGATGTCCTACCGCCCGACGTCCCACTGGAGGGACGAACGGGAATTTTAAAAACAATATTAAATTTATTCTCGATCATCCCCGATGTTTCTCTCTCTCACTTATGCCGTGTTAGTCATGCTGGATTTTCAAAAATTCTACCCCACAGGGGGTAAGACAGGGGATGAAAGTTTATTTGAAATTTTGTCTTCTGTCCAGGAGACAAGGTATGGCGATACCGGGTTCATCCAACCACCGTGGTAGAAGACAGTGTTCATCCGCTGGACTATGACGTGTCATATAGAAGCTAATTTGTAATTCTTACGTATCCGTAGCCGAGTCTGAATCACTGTACTCCTCAATCTTCTTAGCGTTAACCTTTTCAACCACTTTCTTTTCCTTCTTCACTTCGGCTTCCTCCTTCTCCACTTCGGCTTCCTCCTTCTCCTCATACACTTCACTCGACGCTTCATTATCGTCAAAATGATCATATTCCTCAAAGATCTCATTACTACTCTCATCTTTAACTTCTACTTTTGGCATAAATTCCAGGTCTTCTTGTATTTCCATATTATCTTGTTTTATTTCAGTTTCTTCTCCTAAGTGTAGATTGTTATCATTGTCGTCATCACTATTGTCAAATATGTTTTGTGTTTGGTTCGATTTTAAACTATTGTTTGTTTCGTTTATTGATTTTATGTCGCCGATTTTTATCTGAAAAGAATATGGTTTGTTTTAAGTCAAATCCTGGTGTTATTCGTGTTTTTAATCCCCGAAAAAAAAGAGGGGTGTTATAAGTTTGTACTTTGTAGTGTGTATCTGTCTGTGGCATCGTATCTCCAAAACGGATGGATCGATTTCAATGCAGATTTTATTAATCGAAAGCTATTTTAATCGGGTATCAACTTAGCTATGTTTCATGAAACTCTGTAGAGCCGTTCAAAAGTTACAGCTCTTTTTCTAGTTCGAGTAGGGGGTTTTTAACGATTAAATTATCTAATAATTATTCCGTTAGTATAGCACTCGATCGTTTAAGTTTTCACGGTTCAACACACCAGGTAATATGGATTTCAGGCTCGGTTCTTAAAAGAAACAAGTTCGAGACAGCTTTGTTATCTTCGAAACTGATCAACATAATTGGATGATTTAATCAAATATAATCAAACCAATTTCAGATTGATTTTTGTTTCTCTAAACCAGCATTAAATCTTGGACAAAGAGATTGGGCGAGTGGCACACAGTGGAATACCACCTTGTGTTTGCACAGTCGGGTTATCTTGTTTTTTTTTTCAATATATTCAGAACTGTGAATATGTGGAAGCAAAAGGGTTTGTAAGGATCGTAGCACGTGATGTTATGTAGTTTTTGTTCTGTCCACCCTTATGCGGAAAAGGCAAGATGTTATGTATGTAATCTATGCAGTGGTATCTGTCTTTCTGTACTCACATAGGTGTCAGGCTGTAGTAACTCATGTAATATTGCGTCGCTCCGTAAAGCCTGGCTCCTGAAGAGGTAGGCCGCAGTCAAGCGACCACTACATTCCCAGCACACCCGCTGAGGCAGCCTCTCTTCACTGCTAGACTGTAGACACAAAACAGGGGTATATTTCAGAGCAAGGAAAACAAAGGATATAGAAAGAAAGAAAGAAAAATCATTTATTTGGATGAGACATCAGACAACACAGTGCACAAACATAAAAAAGTAGCAATAAAAACAACGTGCTATCGGTATGCCAGTACCAAATGGGTTGCCAACTCAGCATTTGCTGGGCATACGAACACCCAGCGCTGATTTTCAGTTGGCACCCCTGCAGTGACACACGGACGGAGGAAACAAATATTCATATACCTACATATTAATATGGAAAATACGATACTGTTCAAAATTATAATTATAAATTATAAATAATCAATTTTGAGGAAAATTAAATTTAACATCGATATTAATTACGATTCTACGTAATAGGTATCAATGAGTTCCGAATGGAGTGTTACTACAGTCCTTTCTACCTCACCCGTTATAGTAACCATGTGTAACTCTAGATGTGTTCTGGGTAAAGGGTAGGAGCAGCTAGTGACACTACCGGAACTCAATGCATTCCAACTTCAGTATACATTTCAGAGTTCCTTCCCTTCTAAAAGCAACCAGACCTATAACCAGAGTGGACAGTGATGCGATAGGCTGCTGACTAGACCAAATAGACTTACCATTAATCCTGTGATTTGTTCATACATTTGGTCCAGTTTGAATTCTCTTATGTGATACATCTGTGTGTCCACAGCAAGACATATTCTGCAAACCTTAAGAATAAAATAAAAACAAATACTTAAATATACGTTGATTTTTTTGGTCACAATTACTCACAGAATGCGAAAATTTTCGAAGAGTCAACATAAAGATTTCTTCAACATGTAACTTTTAATCATAAATTAATTGAACAATAATTGTTAAAATTGCAATAAAACGGAGTGAAAGATCGTCCGGAAGACGGTCACCACGGGCAGCAGCTATTGTAAGATAAAGTTAAAACTGGTCAGTGAATAATTTGGTTTTGTATAATGTTATTTAAATCAAAACAATTCTTACCCTCAATGCAGCCGGCGCTTCAAGATCATCTACAGAATCCTGAAGAAAATATAAGAATTTTAAAATTTCAGAAACAGAAATGTCTATGAAATTAAAAATCAACTATTGAAGGTACTTTGGGATGTGTTCTATACAATGAGCAATTTAATTTCTATGGGGACACAGTCGCAGGCAGGAGCAGAAGGACAAGAATAATGTTAGTGAGTGGAGTGGCCACCTCACCCTAAGACATAAATTAACTGATATTACTGATATATTAACATGTATTATTTCATACTTACTTTATAACAAACAAGTGCCTCGCTCTTAAATTTTGGATGAAGTTTATAATGGTAAAGAAATAAAAGAAAAAAAAAAAAAAAAAAAAAATATTCAGCACGGACAGTGACAACACACAAGAGATAAATAAAATAAAAGATTTAACATACACCTTTAAACAAAGAAAATACACAATATGAGAGAACAAAATAAAAAGTAAAATAGTGATTATAAAATGTTGCATTATGTTGTCAAGTATGTCCATGCCAAAAAGCAGCATTTGCTGGGTGCGGAGAGCCCAGCGCTAATTTTAAGTTTTCACCCGTGCAGTGACACATGGACAAAGGCAAGGCAAAAAAAGTAAAATAATTACATGTGAATGTGGGTAGGTAGCAGGTAGTGTATTTTAGTCTTTAAGGAGTGCACGCAACTGTAATACATATTATCTGGGTACATGAAGCAGTTCCCCTAGGTTGCAAGCAAAACCGCGGGCCACAGCCAGTTAAATTATAATGGACTCACTCACACACAGGCACACAGGCACAGCACCATTCTTTATCCTCCGGAGTCCATTCATTGTCTCATAAAAGTCTTCATCTCTGAAATGTTCTGAGCATATCATACTCCCGGCTTTTGGTGTCCAATTCTCCATTTGCAAGGCTTCCACCCATGCAGTGCGGAGACTCTGTTCTTTTGGAAACCTTCAATGGTACATATAAATTTATTGAACATGGTTCTTCGGTATTGTGCAAACTGGGCAGTTAGTTTCATTATGTAGATAGCTTGTTGACCAACCAAGTCATTCCACATATGGGACCCTCCATAAAGTAAGTCACATGTTAAGGGGGGGAGGGGGTGGACGAAGTGTGACATTATGTGACAAGGGGTGGGAGGGATCCTAAGTTTTGTTACGTCACATTTCAAAATCATATTAAAAAATAATTTTAATGGAAATAAAACTAATTTCAGAACTGCTGTTTTAATTTAATAATTTCTGGATGTAAAATTTCAAAATATATGTTGTCACACTAGTGACGGGGTTCTCACAAATGTGATCAACTGTGACAAGGACTGGGGAGTGTGACATACTTTATGGATGACCCCTATGCCCCTATTTAAATTATTAAAAACGGAATTTTATGCATTGGACTACTACATGTGAAATAGACTTTACTCCAGTACTTTGATGTGGACACATCAGCAAGCCTGCTGCTCGTCCATAATTTAATAATAATAATAATAATATGCAACAAACTAGTAGGATAACTTATACACAGTGAATTTGAAGTTGTTTCAAATATTTTAATGAATGACTTTGCAAAAGAAAACCTTCTCCGTATGAATTTATTTTTCAGCTGCCCATATATACTGGTACAAACTTTGGTTTGAGTTTGTATCATGTTGAGTTGTTCATTATCATGACTATAAAGTATAAACATTCTTAAACATATCCAAAACGACTTAGAATTCACAGAGTATTTAAGGTGGGTATCCTCGCCACAGGCCACATAATTTGCAACAAGTAGAAGGATTAGAGTAGGCGCGCACGGGCAGTTTTGCAGGGTTAGTAACCGCTGCAGCTTATAACTTGCTATACTTAGTATGAACTGTTTTATTAACTTATACTATGAGGTTAAGTAACGTACACGTACAAGGTAATAAGTATCGAGGCGGCTATTTGTCCGCGCGGTCTATTAGCCGCCTGTGCGCATACTCAAAACTAAACTGTTACTTAAAGCTAACTTAATTTCAAGATAATTCATTCATAAGAACTTACTTATGAAATGTGATTCCATGGCTTTTAGAAGTTTCCTTCGTGTCATTAGAACAATTTTGAACACTGCACCTCATACTTAGTATTATTATTATTATGTATTTCTAACAACAAAATTGTTTACGTAAACCAACGTAAACATACTTAGTTTATAATGGGAGGTTAAGTATTCATTTTTCCCATTGTATGTGATTATGCAACACTTTTGTAGATTTAATTATACATACATTTAATTAAGGTCAGTAATATTTTATATATATTTTAAGTCATAAAAATTAAAATTAAAATTTTATAGTACAAACGTCAAACTACGTCAAACTGCGTCATCTGTCAACGCACAGATTAATACGGATTTTATATAATCTAAGGGATATAAATAAATAAATATAAAGGATAATCTATATGTACCAAGGTGTCAACGTCAAACAAACGCATGCGTTAGCATCCCTATATAGTTTGTGAACATAGATAAAGTAAATTGTGAACAAACGTGAAGTCAGTGTTACCTACTATCAAAAATATTTATCCCCAAAGCTAGAGTTAAATACCCCTAAAATCCCCCAAAAAATAAACTCTATACTTCTCAATAATAGTCAAGAATAAAAAATCCTTAAAAATACCCCAAAAAAATCACATCCCACTTATTTACCCCCTAAATTTGGGGGGAAAACCCCTAAGTTTGGAACCCTGCGTGAAACATCTATAGGTTTTTAAATTTTGGAACTGTCACTGGGTGTGTTCAGTTATTACGCCGGACGACGCTCGACGACGCGGGCGATCACACTGGATCACACTAAACCGTTCAGTTATTTGAGCGAGCGTCGTCGGACGATCGCTCTGGTCACTCCGTGAAATAGTAGGGTGAAAGTCGCACTCGGTCGCACTGCTAACAACCGACCAATGACTGTAGTCATAAGATACAGCAGCAGATAATTTGAGATCGTTCGATTGGTCCGGATTGGTCACTCGCGTAACGCAGTTGTGGATCGTTCAATTATTCCCGATGAGCGAGCGACATTCGCACGAGTGACTTTCGCACCGAAAACTGAATTACTGAACGTAGCCACTGTGTCTTTTACCACAAATGTCATACTCAATGGCTACGTTCAGTAATTCATTTTTCGGATGAAAGTCACTCGTGCGAATGTCGCTCGCTCATCGGGGAATAATTGAACGGCTTCGAGCAATCCACAACTGCGTTAGGCGAGTGACCAATCAAACGACCTCAAATTATCTGCTGTATCCTATGACTACAGTCATTGGTCGGTTGATAGCAGTGCGACCGAGTGCGACTTTCACGGAGTGACCAGAGCGATCGTCCGACGACGCTCGCTCAAATAACTGAACGGTTTAGTGTGATCGCCCGCGTCGTCGAGCGTCGTCCGACGTAATAACTGAACACACCCAATAGCTTAGGCGTGTGTAACTCTTTACGGAACCGACTCACTGATACTAATCTTTGAAGTGACACGAAAGATTGGATCAGTAACAACGTTTCAATCGCATCATTCGGATCTGAATCATTCCACGCGATGCGTCGCTTGCGAGGCGACTGAGTCACTGAGCCACACTGAGCAGTGAGCGAGATTGGGATTGTGATACACTGAGATACTTTACTACTGACTCCCGCGTCTTGTCGCGAGTGAGCGGGTGACATAATTACACTCTATACAAGTTAGAAAGAGATACTAAATGAAATATATGAAATGTATCACTCACACTCTCACAGTTTTTCGTTGTCGTTATCCATGCACGTAAAAATGACCACTAAGGCGCTTACATATCAAACACAATAAGGTCGTTTTTTGTATACTTCAATTATCCGTACCAGTGATACGGTTCCGAAAGAGTACGCGCCATTTTTAATCGACGTATGTTTTTTTACCTCATAATGTGTCCTTTGAGCCGATGAGCCAAATGATACAAATGAAGCATATCAGTGATTCGGATCTTTTCAGTGAGTCAGATGCAAATGATCCAATCTCAAAAATGATACACTTTGCCCACGCCTACAATAGCTCATAGCAAGGAATATCATAGCTATTCAGAAATGACAGAAACGAGTCTAAGCGTGAACTTACGCTTCCATCTGTCAAAATTTGTTCGTAACTTGTATGGTAAGTTCACGCTTAGACTCGTTTCTGTCGTCTTCTCTGAATGTAAGCCTAAGATTGTCTAAATGGCGTATTTGTACAAATCAGTATGTACAAAGAATATTATAGATAGAACTGGATATTGCATGGGGAAGAAAAAAGTGAGGAACAAATAAATGGCCTTGAAATAAATCATTTACGTCTTGCATCTCTTTCATCAGGGTGCCCAAGTTTTGAAGTGAAACTTAATTAATTAATTATTATATTATAGCTATGAATAAACATTAACTTCTAAATAACATGTTTTATGTTTGAAGTGTGTATCTGTCTGTAGCATCATATCGATTTGCAGTTTTTAATGGAAAGCTATATTTTAATCGGATATCATCTTGGCTATGTTTTATGAACTGAGCCGTTCAAAAGTAACAGCTCTTTTTCTAGTTGGGAGTCAATCACTGTTTAGAAAATACAATAAATAAAACATTAAATTTTTCCTCTTAACTTTTATTGATCTGGTTTGGTACATACAAGCATGTCAATACATAATGTACATTCTTAATATTTAGGCCGTCTAAAGGATTCAGAAACTCCGAAAATCCAATCAAGTTATACATTTTCGGTTTATGTTGACCTCTCATTGTAAGGAAAGCCTATTAAATGCCAGGTCAGCTTATATTGGAAATGTATATTATTTTTTGTATGACGGTAAATCACTAGTGTACCATGTATCTATAAATGCATCTACATACAAACTGCTCACGCTTCGCACAAGATAATGTAGTTTACGTTATCACTATACTTTTTATACTCTAAGTAGCCGTGTGTACCTATGTAGTACAAAACTTGATAAAGAAAAGAAAAAAATTGTATTTCAGGTGGGCGGTGCCCCCTGTGCTTCTTCCTACGCCCATGCGAGCGAATCAAACATAACTAAAGTGTTCCGATCGTATCGTGTGTCCACGCATCGCTCCAGGCCGCACTGGCGCAGTCCGGCCTACCATCCCTCAGTCTTCCGCACTAGACTCTTCACTCTTCCATTTCCGGGTTCTCTGCCGTACCTTCTTCGGCCAGGGCTTTTTGAGGTGCACGTGGTCGATATGCGAGCGTTGTTCACCGTATGTGGTGAAGCATTTGCCGCACGTGTCGCATTTGTAAGGCTTTAGGCCTGTGTGGATCTGGGGACAAGGAAAATGTATTATTAACTAGCTGTTGCCCGCGGTTTCACTCGCATCCTCGGAGAACTACTTCATGTAGGTACTCGGACAAAAAGTAACCGGTGTGGAGCAATTTTCTGGTAAGGGACCATCCATAATGTACGTCACACGTTAAGGGGGGGGGGGGGGGTCGCCGAAGTGTGACAAGGGTGGGACCTAAGTTTCGTGACGTCACATTACAAAATCATATTAAAAATAATTTAAATGGAAATAAAACTAATTTCGTAACTGCTGTTTTAATTTAATAATTTCTAGATGTAAAATTACAAAATATGTGACGTCACACTAGGGATCGGTCCACGGAGGAGAGAAGGGAGCGGAGATGCCACAAGGCAATTAGGCTATGCGCCTTCAATTGAGCTCATGACGTCAGTTAGTGGGCGGGGCCAAACCTTAGTTTCAAGTGAATCGTTACCGCGTTCGGTTCTGTGTGATTCTAAAAGATTTTGACTATTTTAATTGTTTTAACAATGAAGGGCGTTGTTTTTGGATGTAAAAATTATTCAGGTTCAAAACGAAAACATATAGCTTGTATAATATTTCATGTTTAAGTCCTATATATTTATATTTTCATTTTAAAATGTTTATTTTTTCGTTTCATCAGTAGGTCGCAGCTAGGGACATCTGTCGTCAAATAGGTGTATTCTAACCATTTCTCACCGATATCGTATTTTGAACATTATCAATACATAATATGAAAAAAAATCGGCACGAATAAGTTGTTTTAGTTCATTTTATTTCCTAGTCTTAGATTAGTCATAGATAAATTACATAGTTACATGAAATAAAAGGAAATTATACTTAGAAAAATGTGCCATCTGTCGGTGAGTAGTGAGTAATAACTGCGGTTTCGTCACACTAATGCACGTAGAATGTTCTGGAACAAAAATGTCCTGTTTTGCAACGCCAAAGCGGCGATCACACGAACTAAAATGAACCATAGTTAGTTCTATTACGCTATAATAACTCCATTCGCCGCTAGATGGATTTCCATAGTGGGTGGAGCCATTGCTGTACCTCATACCCCTCTCACCCGCATTTAGGCAACGCTTCTTTCTATAGAGATTTGGCCTTGCAACATCTCCGCTCCCTTCTCTCCTCCGTGGATCGGTCTCACAAATGTGATCAACTGTGACAAGGTCGGGGGAGGGGTCAAAAAATCACGAAATTAGTGCGACATATTTTATGGATGACCCCTAATTAAAAATTTGGGATACACAATGTAATTGAATAAACGTAAAACTTGAATATAGTTTGCTCATAATTGGCTACTGAATCGATTTCAATAACTTATAGTACAGGTATTTAAAAATTAAACAAGAATTTCGCCTAACCAGTACTCGATTGGCCCAAAGAAGATTAAATCTTACCTTAAGACACTAAAGGCTTACATTCAGAGACGACAGAAACGAGTCTAAGCGTGAACTTACGCTTCCATCTGTCAAAATCAACAGCTTGCGCTCATATTTGTATTCAGAGACGTTCGGAACACGACTTAAACTTAACGTAAACTAAGATAAGCAAAGTAGTGAATATTGACTACTTAAGACGACACTAGCGCCGCCAAGCGGGCTAAGGTGGAGTTAATATCGACAATTTGAGATTTTCAAGTCTGACTAACCTCATAACTTAATTAAATACGTTTGTCTCAGATATTTTGTTTCGCTCACTCCAATTGCATTTTGTATATAATATTGCTATCCTGTTTTCATTTTTATATACGCCTGCTTACACATTTTCATAAAAACCGTAACTTACCGATAAACATTTTGCTATTAAAAGGCCATAGAGAAGAGAGTCTTAGCTTACACGCTTACACTGCGTCTCTGAATACGAATTTTGAAGATGCGCTTAGCGACGACTTCGCTTAGAGTGGTCTTCGCCCGTCTTAAGGTCATGTCTCTGAATGTCAGCCTAAGACTCAATTTTAAATGCACAACTTTAAAAATCTTATGTTTTGGTTACTTAATTATATTTATAACTAGATATTCTAATTAGGGTGTGTGAGGTGTTGCGTTAATTAAATTACACGTTGTATAAAATAACTTACCAATCGGTGTCTTTTCATATTTGCTAACATGGTGAAATGTTTCCCGCATTCCGGGCATTCGTACGAGGGCGCCGTCCCGCTGTGCACGCGCATATGGTATATTAGTCTTGTCTTCTGAGTGAAACTCTTGTTGCAGCGGTCGCATTTGTGGAGTTTCTCGCCCGTGTGGACCCACATGTGGTCTCTTAGGACGGCCATGCACTGTGGGCAAAAAAAGTATAAGATTGATAGTAGCACAGTTCCATGTTACGAGCTCGACTGTGGCGGTACTGCAGTCCTATGTCACCCGTCAAAATGGCGGCCGGGCCTATAGACTTTCTTTTGAAGACTGTTATACAAGGTTAACCCATTCTAATCCCGATCCCTTTAAGGGATTATTGTACTCAACATTACGAACTTTTCCCTAGGAAAAGTTCGCTGCACAGCTGCACACAGCACACCCCAGCGTTAGTCCCCTAGGGACTAACTATAAAATCGCGAAAAAACAGCAGCTGTTCCATACATTTGGCGAGTAGTATTGAATTATTAAATGGAACAGCTTATGTTTTTTTGCGATTTCAGGTTGGTCCCATAATACGAGTAATAGTTGTTCATAATGATGAGTACAATAACCCTTTCACTCCTTGTATAACTGCAAGATCTTGCCGCACTGCTCACACATGCACAGGTTCTTCATCGCAGGGTACTTGTATGGTTGTATTTAATTTGTATGCATACCAGAAATATTCTTCCGCACTGCTCACACATGCACGGCGTTTTTAACTTGGGGTACACGGTTCGATTCTTGTCAGGGTGAGCTCGTCTGAAGTGTTGCGCGTACATATGCAGATTTCGGAGTTGTTTGCCGCACTGTAAACAAATATTTCATTATTATGACTTATTTCTACCATGTGTTTTTACGCTAAGAAACAGACGATAAATGGTCTGGGTTGTAGGAATCGTAAAATATCAACAGAAGTTATAATATTCTCATGTGTGCCCACGCAATTCAAGAAAATATAAAAATTATTAATGCGTTTAAAAAAAAGTAAGCGGTTACCGTAACTTATGGACGCTAGCAACACCAGGGTGTCACTCGCGCGTTGCAGACCCTAGTTCTACTTCCCCGGAGCACCGGCGACCTTGCTCACCGTTAGGCTCAGCGCAGACAGAACGGAGCGCAGCGGAGAGGATTTTAATATCGCACTTGAAAATAAACTTTATTTTTTTTAGAATAAATTGCATAAATGCTTGAACCTAACAAAAAATGCTCGCGCGTCCTCGAAGACACGCGGGAATCCCCACGCGGCGTCGAAAGAAAATGCCCGAGACCGCGCGGGGATTATTCCTCTCTGTCTGTGCTGACCCTTAGGAACACAAAACCACCGCTGAAAACCAGCGTCAGGTGGCCAGTATCTCTGCCTCCTGACATTATGCTGAGCTGCGGCCTTTTGGCACAATAACTCATTTTATATTTTCTTTGATTTGTTTTATTTATTTTTTATTGTGCTAATAAACTCTTTTTCTTTCTTTCTTTCTTTCACAATACTGCAAAAGAGCAGTGTTATTTGTCTACGATATTCTGCAAGGTGGAGGTACTTCCCCAGTCGGGCAGAAACAATTAAGCGGAAAGACTCGCTATGCCCTACCTAGAGATGTAAAAATACCGTATAATACCAAATGATCATGTATTATTCCGGTATTTTATAATACACTACGGTATTTTTTAATATTTTTGTTAATTTATTTTTTAGTACGTAATTACAGTTTATTTTGCTTTCTGACGTAGGTTTCCCGTTTGATATGATGATGAACTGAAACAATCGTTTTATACGAAAAATACCGTTGGAAATAGTTTAGTACGGTATTTTTGGTATTATTCATTAAAATAATATTATAGAGCAATTCTTTTTTCAAATCAGTACATTTCACTTGCGTTCCTATTCTCTAGTGCTTGTAGATTGTGCATTTGTCTGCAGGTAGGTACACCAGGTCTGTAGGATAATTGTTGGGACGGAACCAAACGCGAGTATACAACGTTATTCATACTTTATACAAAACCTGAAAGTAGTTTGTTCAGAATCAGTAACATAATCGATGGTGATAATTTTTACACCATGTTGTATTTTGTCCTAATAATATTTCAAAAATCCTACAAGTTGGGCATGGTTCGTTGATCTTGCGCGCGACACACAGCTGACATTAGCATGATGCGATGCGCCAGCGCACCCACCCCCGCGCTACCCCCCGCGCCGCGCCCGCGCCGCCATTATCCCTAGTCATCCAGAAGCTAGAGATAGGTGCGCACGTCACGTCGCTTGCGTCGCGCGCGATCCCGCTATTGTCGTGATATCTATTTTGAGTGAAAATGAAAAAAATGTTGATTATCATTTTTAAATACGCCGAAGTGGTTAATTGGTACTAGGTACGTAGGTACTTATTATTTGTATTTACGAAAAACGTAGTAGGTACATAATAACCGCTACAATTGACCAATAAGAACAGTCCAAAGCCTGCAAGTGTGATTGAAAATGTTATCACTACATTACTTACAATCGCTCTGTGTAATACTAATACCTACTGGCACCGCGACCGTTATCAATGAACGTAAGGCGGGCGCGGTCGTGCCGGCGCGCTGCTGACACCATGTTTATGCGAGGACAACGAGTACAACGACGCAACTCGACAAGCTTATAACTTTGTGAGTTTTCATTATACATTATTGAAATTTTTTATACAGATTCGTTATATGAAAATATTTGACGGGTGTTTCGGCTTTCGTATATACTATGAATAAGGTTGTATGGGTGGAGCGTCAAATTTTTATTTTCGAATTTCGAAATGGTACTACTGCCAAAAGTTGTCAGTTATAATAAGATATAAAACTATATAATTAATTTGCTTGATATATTTAAGGAAATACTGCCCCAGTCTGTGCCCCAAGCACTCTGAAATTTGAAAAAAGGCATTTTTTAGGCAATATTCTGATGTTCGCTGTAGTTTAATAAAACAATAAATTTACATTAAAATTACATTTATTTGCTTAAAAACTATCAAAATAACAATATTAATAACCCCATTTATCTAATTATGGCGAATTATGTGTTTGTTAAACAGAGAAAAATAGCAAAAAAATGTAAAATCACTGAATTTTGAAATCTTTCTTTGTCTCAAAAACCGGCATTATTTTACGTGACTGAAGACGTGTTCTTATGAACCCATCTCTTCTAATCGGACCACATACTGCAGCAGAGGCCCCTGTTTGTACTGTGTGTGTGTATTTTTACGCACCTTTCTGTAGCTTGAGTGTGACAGTGTGGGTACTTTTTCAGAAGTGGTATTATAAAATTATAATTTTTTTCCGGTTTCTCAATGCACTCCAGAATGATGCTTGTGCTTACGTTTTTAAGAACTGGAGGCTCGGTGACTGCCACATCATTCCAGATGACGATGTCAATATAGTCCTCAGCTTTAAAATTTAAATTAGGAACTTTAAACTCCCTTACGCCCCTAATAGCTAACTCTCGCGACTTCAGTATTTTTCGCAGTCCCAAAATTCTTATTTGTTTTCTTTTGTCAGCCAACATAGCCAATATAATGTTCTCTGTATGGCCAAAGAAGCCATTTCTTTGTATGATTGGATCTCAGTGGCGAAGAGTCCATACAACCCGATTCTCATCGGCTTCCGTTTAGGAATTGGTTAGTGCCTAGACCAACGTAATATGGCTTGTTATTCAGTTAGGTCGAGCTCTTCCAGACATGACCATACAATTACAAGAGACGGTATGGATTTTTGTCTTGCAGCATTAATTGCAACAATTATTAGAGGGCATTTTTGGGACGGCTTCCCCTTTTAAAACTGTCACCCTTCGCCACTGATAGTACCACAGATAGTAGATCCAGTGGATCTACTATCTTTTTTGGGTGTTCGGGGAGGTATCTCGAAAGAACAATGGTTTGATGTAAATGTTTCGCACCAGAATTGCAAGTTGGTTTCGTTTTGATGAAAAACCACATTGGAGCGTAAACTTTCAAAATTAATGTTACCAGGTGTACCAGGTTTTCTGTAGGAGTCGTCGTCGAGGCATACAATCTAAGTAGTCGGTTTGCCATGGTAAGCCACCTGGAATGAACAATCTTGCCGGGATTCTTTTTGGATAAACTTTCACTGAAATGTCCCAAGTCAATAGCTTTACAAATTTCAAAGAGGTATAATTGATCCGTGCTTAAATCCCTTGTATTAGAAATATCTGGTAGAGTGCAACTGATTGTTTTATAGGTTACTAATGGCAGCGTCTCACAATCTTTTAAATCTGTACTTATTGGGGAAGCTTCGCGGTCCAGTAGTAGAACCATCCAGTTTCTCAAACAAATGTCGCAACGTTAGTTTATTGGCGTGTAACTGGCATATGAACAACTGTAACGGTCTTTGCAAAGTTTTTTCTGTGCATCGTATCACTCCTCCTTTTGCTCCTGTATTGACCGCTGTACCATCACAACCAATCGCGACCATGTTATCATAATCTGCGGTCTTCTCGTGTAAAAAGTCCATTATTTTCTTACTCATAACTGTTGCTCGTCCGGATGATAATGCAATGTGTCCCATATATTCTGAGTTTGGTTCCTTGACCAAACTGATATCCTCCACAACTATTTTTCTTCTAGAAGAATCTATCAAAGTCAAAGTTTTGTCTTTGCGCCCATCAAAGTATACACCAAACGACGTTTTTTGAGGTAGTATAGGTTTATTTATTAAAGTTTGTCGCTGCAGGTCACGGGCTCGTCTTATTTTACTCCGATCGACGATGTTAGTCGAATTCTCCTTTGTTATTAAGCCTACGTCCTGAAATGCCGCCGATACTATAGCTGCTGCAGCTCTATCTGAGACACCGTATCGGTCTACCGTCTGAGCAACAGTAGCCAATGAAATCATATTACGTTTCTGGAGGGCTTCAGGAGACACTAACAACGAGGCTCCGAAGGTAACTTGTCCTGATTTTTCTCGTTGCTCAACTCGATGGTAGACGAAGAGATATCAAGCAAAAATGGTTTCTTATTATACTCGTTTGTTGTCTCGTCCGAAGATGATGATGGAATTTCATGGAATACAATGTAGTACGGCCTTTTCAGTCACTGACGTCACATTGTATTCCATGAAATTCCATCATCATCTTCGGACGAGACAACAAACTTCGTATAATTACCGTCGAACTTCACTTACAGGTAAGTTCGATTGACTATTCAATTAATATTGTGTTCAGAAGACGTACCCGGATTATCACTGTAATTTGCTGGTCTCATTTCATTTTGCCGCTTTCTCAATAGCCTTTTGGTGTTTTGTGCAGAAGATTTTAAATCGATTCTTCCGATACCCATTTTTCGCTCAGTACGTCTACGTTGGTCAATCAAAAACATTCTTTCTAAAATAGATACTTTCGATTCTTTAGGACATTTGCATAAATTGAAGTTTTCACATTTACATGCTGCTATACCAAATAAAGATTGTGCTTCTTCTTTAAATACCTTAAGACGCTCTTGATATGACTCGACATTTTTCCTTGACTTGTAAGGTTTGAGTAAAGTCCGGTATTTATCATGATACGCCATAATCCTTTTTATTAAAAAAAAAGTTTTGGTTGAAATAAATAAATAAATAAAATTACTGAGCGAAGTTCAATAGTAGGAATTGATGCTGTTTGCCACACCAACAACAATTTCTCAGACAACTCTTTGCAAGTGTCAGTAGCCAGACTCATAGTAATCAGTGGTCAGCTCGTAACTGCCATGGCAATCTTATTCAGAGGCAATTCATTATTATCCTAGTTTTATTTGTATTCGCATTGAATTGCATTATTCTCGCAGATCTTACCACAACATTGTACTGATAAAGATTGTCAAGATCTATTAATTATTTGAAAAGAGTTTCCATGGAGTTTCTTGCCGGTTCTTCTCCATAGGATCTACTATTTGGAACCGTGCACCTAGAGTCTCGACATTTCATAAGTGCCTGTATCTGGTTTACATGAAATAAAGATCTATTCTATTCTAATCAGCCAAGTATAACATAGTATAATATCTTCATATGTAGGTAAAACATTCTATTTTAAATCACGTCCATGACCAAACAAAAGGCACTGCAAATCACTACGAAGAGTAGACTGCGACATTTTAAATTAATTCACTCTTAAAACAACAGCGTGGACCGGCTCCGTGCAACGGTTGGCACTCACTAAAATTCGAATATTTTCTGTTTTTTCGCGAGTAATTAGCGGGGTCGCGGGGGGTAACAGTGATGTGCTGGGTGACAATATTGACAGACTGACCTTTACGCAAGTATATTTATTTATTTTAAGTCTATTAAAAGATGATCTAATTAAGATAACCAAGATAGAAAAATACTCGATTTTTTCGAAATTACTCAAACTTCAGGTGACTTGGGGCAGTATTTCTAATAGTCCAATTTTAAAAGTATTTTGGTTTTGGGATACCATACATAAACACAACTTTTGGTAATAGTTCCATTACGATTAAATACTTTTTATTTTTTTTCATACATTGACGCTCCACCCGACTCGATCTTGACCGGATATTTTTCTGTCCGTAAGGGGATGACGATAAGATAATATACCTGTTCACAGTTCACGGGTGTTTGTGGCCCGTAGTCTATGTCGGTGGGATTTCGCGGGTGTATGATAGGGCGGCTTTCTGTTTGTCTCACGAGGCCACTCTTGCCTGATGCGTTCATGTATTGCGAGTCGTTGCGTATGCGTTTGCTGGGAATAAAAGTACAAATCGTCTTTTTTAAAAACATATCATAAGTTTTAAGACATAGAAAATGGTCCAATGACGCATTTAATTATGAAAAATACAAAGTTTTTTGTTACTAGCATTTATACTGTATGCAATAAAAGTAAGTGATGATAACATTTAGCACGACAACTTATGTCGCGCTAAATATTCCCAAATCAATAAAATGTTTATCCGTTTCACATTTTAATAATATTTTTTTATTTTTCATTATTTGATCATACTTAAGGGTCCTACGAATACCGCCAGTCGTTACGAGAGTCAATAGCCCCAAAAGTCTGACCATCGGTCTAACCTTAGGGTATCAGTGTCTCCCAGTAATTGGGTGGCGAAGGTCAGATAGTCGTCCCAAGTAAAATACTGATATTCAGCCGCATCTGGTTAGACTGGGAGCCGACCACAACGCTGTTGGGAAAAGGCTAGACACAATCATGATTACTTACGGGTCATTTTCACTAATATGTCTGGATGATAACTTGAGATGTCTATCGTGGGCCTCTTCCGAGATAAACTTGACATCACACACTTCACAGTACGGCCCTTCTAGAGTTATCTGTAACAATTAATGTTTACAGAATCAGCCTATTATTGTACGCAGGACTACATAATATATCAAGAAATACATTTCCAGTATAAGCTGACCTCAAATTGTATATACTTTCCGTACAATGAAAAGTCAGCTTTTACTGAAAATGTATAGCTTGATATGTAGCCATGAGTACCGACTATTGGGAGTTGGGCCAGAGGCCTCTTCTCCCGCCTCAGGACTGGGCCGCAATAAACGCTCACTTTTGTATTTAAGGAGCGCAGTATTCTCGGTGTTAAATTAACGGATAAGGTTCGAATCACCACACTGCGCTATAATTCTCCTGCCCTTATCCCATTTTACTTGTGGTCGGCGCAATATGTCTTTTTCTTCCATTCATCTCTATCAGACGTCATTTCCGGATTTACTTCCTTCTCATTCATGTCATGTTGCACACAGTCCATCCATATTTTCTATGGTCTGCCTCTCTGATAGCCATCCACATTCATACTTACAACTCTTCTTGTAACATGATTTTCATCTCTCCGCATTACATGTCCATACCACGACAATCGGTTACTTTGCAGCTTTTCTGTAACTGGTGCCACTTTCATACTTCCTCTAATGTACTCATTCCGGATTCTGTCCAATCTTGTTACACCACACGAAGATTTTCCAGGTTATAAATAGAAAAAGAACATTATTGGCTGTGTAACAACCAGCCAGCACATTAGAGATTCCTATGTTACCTGTCGGAACTCTTTCGTTCACTCTAACAATATCTTAGCAAAATTAGTACTTGTAACTATCTGAAATAAGTCACTTCTCTGGTTTATATCGTCGCCCGGGAGTGAAAAGTGTAAAACACAAAATTTTATAACAGGAAGAAATAACTAATTTATCAATACAAGACCCAACTTTTGTAATTCCGATCCCTTGAAGGGGTTATTGTAGTCATCATTATGAACAATTATTGGAACAAACATGAAATCGCGCAAAAAAAAAAAACACATGGTCCATAAAAAAATATTAATTGACTAATGTACGGAACAGCTAATTTATTTTTCGCGATTTTATTATGTCCCATAGCATAAGTTGTTCTTACTATTGTGAAAACCTGTTTAAAAAAAAAAAAAAAAAAAAAAAACCCTGTTATTAGTTTATAAATAAACCATAATAAACTAAATAAAACTGAGTCCCACAACTTTTTGTTGCATATAAATAGGAGGTTCTAAATCAGGAAAAAAAAAAACATGTTCCTTTTTCGGACCGACAAAAATATTTACATAAAATCTAATGCGTTTCAAAAACTAGATGGATTTCTTAAAACAAATCTTCTTATCTGATGGTCGGTTAGCATAACTGCCATAGAGATCCCCAAAAAAACTCGGTATAAATGATACTCACCGCTTTATCAAAAAATCGATGTTTTATGTTCTTGTGACAGTCTACCCCATACTTACTCACAAACGTGTACCCACACAGGTCACATACGAAGTCTGACAGGTGCTTCAGACGAATGTGGCTGAAGTATGTTGAAGAATTGCTATGAACAAACAATAAACATAATAAGCTATTTGAGCCGTTTGGCGTCGAAACACCCGAGTGTTTGTGTCATGGGGTCCGAATGCACGTCTCCTATTCAGAGATATTGCAAAACGGCTGGCCTATTCTTTGGTCAAAGAATAAGCATTGCCATTCAACGTGGCAATGCTGCCAGTCTTCTGGGCATGCTACCTGTAGGCAATTCTGTATCTAACTTATGTAAGTGTGCGGAGTAGCAACGCCGCGCGCCGCGACCCCCGCGCCTCACCCCGCGCGCGCCCGCCCCGCGACCCCCGCGTCACACCCCGCGCGCGCCCGCCCCGCGACCCCCGCGCCTCACCCCGCGCGCGCCCGCCCCGCGACCCCCGCGCCTCACCCCGCGCGCGCCCGCCCCGCGACCCCCGCGCCTCACCCCGCGCGCGCCCGCCCCGCGACCCCCGCGCCTCACCACGCGCGCGCCCGCCCCGCGACCCCCGCGCCTCACCCCGCGCGCGCCCGCCCCGCGACCCCCGCGCCTCACCCCGCGCGCGCCCGCCCCGCGACCCCCCGCCCCGCGACCCCCGCGCCTCACCACGCGCGCGCCCGCCCCGCGACCCCCGCGCCTCACCCCGCGCGCGCCCGCCCCGCGACCCCCGCGCCTCACCCCGCGCGCGCCCGCCCCGCGACCCCCGCGTCACACCCCGCGCGCGCCCGCTCCGCGACCCCCGCGTCACACCCCGCGCGCGCCCGCCCCGCGACCCCCGCGTCACACCCCGCGCGCGCCCGCCCCGCGACCCCCGCGCCTCACCCCGCGCTCGCTCGCCCCGCGACCCCCGCGCCACACCCCGCGCGCGCCCGCCCCGCGCGCGCTATTGCGCCGTAGCGTCGACCAGTTGCCTAATATCTCTCGCGGCGCGTGCGCGCGTGTCATCCGACACACTACCAATTGACAGCGATGAGGAGTACTTTGACGTCTAGGCGCTCAGTTTTATACTTGTATTTTTAATAAAATATGTTTCATGTAATTAACAATAATTAGTGATGAAATAAGAAAAGATCAAGACTCTTTAACTGTAGTAAGCTATTTATTTTAACTTATTTAAACAAAAGACATTGCAGTATATCATTAACAACGTAGAAGGGAAGAATAGACAATTAGACGCAAAAATATACGTCTGTGCGTATTGCTATTAAATTGTACTAGGCGCTGCGCATGTCTGCGTTTCTCCCAACAATTAGGCTGTGTACATATTTAAGTTTAGTTGTAATTCATAAATAAGTACTCACTCAAATTGACTACCACAGTGTGGACACCGATATATAGTGCCAGCGTGCCATCTCTCATGTCTTTTCGCTACCGATCTGAAAAAAAGACCTGTCACTTAAATATAATTAAGTAATTGTTTGGTCGGGATATATGTCTTGCATGGTAATTAAGACAATTATGATATTGCCAGGATTCGGTCCAAATACCGCCCAGAATCAACTGAACCGGTTAAGCAGACCTGAGCGAAAGTATCGTTGTACACTACTTTTTATTCAAAATGAACTCATGATAATATATTATTTAAGAAATGTAACATGCCAAAAATGATTTTTTTTTTAAATAATCACGAGGAATACAAAATAAACAACTACCCGCGCTAAAGATATGCTATAATTTTCATTACGCACAAGTGATTCAATTTGCGCACTGTACGTACTGCGGACTCGCGTGCGCTGCGCCGGCGCACGCCCGCCACAAATACCTAAAAAGGCTGCTGATTCTAGACTTCAATTATTTTTGTATGAAAAATGATCATCGCTTATAGACCGCTTTCACATTTAGGCGACTTTAGCACCGCGACAGACACGCGACCGCCCTTTCAGAATTTCATATTATAAAAAACAGCAACATTACAAAACAGGACCTTAAAAAAAGAAAAACTGGCAAGAATTATTTGCATTTTTTATAAATTCGAAAATAAAAGTGGTTCCGAAAAAAATGCAGCAGGTATCTCTTATTATTTTATTTTGGTATATACTTATAATATCATGTCATTCTGCCACGGTACAGTTTCTTCGGGCGATACAAAATAGTCGGAATCCATTTTTGAAATGAAGTGCGCCACACTGATCATATCTGCGGCGCGGCAGCCGCGCTGCAGTCGCGCGGCTGTTCTTATAATGCGAAGGCATCTGCTTCTGCCGCGCTACTATCGCGCTGCTAACGTCCTAATGTGAAAGCGGCCTTAATATATAAAGTTACAATATCTTTGTTCTTCGATGCCGAGCAACTTCACGAAATTTTTAACACCATATTTATTTTCTTTGTAAAGTAGCACAACACTGCGAGAAAACCTGTCTAACCCTTTAGGAAATACACGCGTGATGCTATGTTATGTATCAAAATGTAGGATAAATTTGGTTTTAAAGTAATTTAACTGATACCAGGATATTTTTGTCGTTCAAAGTGATGGCAGCAACTATTTTCTTATCGTTTATTCATCATTGCCGTACTTCTACATTATTTTGGATGAATATCCTTGGACCGATTTTAATGCCGTTTAATTTTCAGACATAAGTCGACGTTAGCGACCAAATGCACATAGTTTCATTTTGGGCGGCATATGGACCAAATTCCACAGTACTTAATATTGGCAATGTCCTTCCATTTTAGAACTACTTTTGTAAATATTAGAAAGAAATAAGGTTCATTGATCAACACAATACATGCTTAAATGCACACCATATACAGTACAGAAACAGAATAGCCGGGAGTGACACAGCAATAATTGTACATTACAGCAGGCTCACTTGCGCACATAAATATAAGCTATGACATTAAATTAGGCTCGGTGTGGTATTGCGTGACCAGAAGGCCTCAGCTCAGCATATGCTGCAGTAACACTACAGCGCTGATACAATACAATAAATAGTAATATAATAGTATTACAATATAATACCTATTCTTAGTAACGAACGGACATTTCTTACAGCTGTATTGTGCTGCATGCATAGCTGTCAAGTGCTGGCTTAATGCGTATTTACTTCTCATACGAGATTTACAGATAAAGCACTCGTACGCTCCTCTTTGCTGAAACAAAATAAAATAGGAATGTTTTCATTCTAGCTTCACCCTATTATACTGAACGACAGTTCTTATAGACACTGCTGCCCTTACAATAGGGTATTTGACTGGAATTTTATTATCTGCAAAAATGAAGCTTTTCCGAAAAACTTAAGCAATAGTGAAAAAATAAATTAAATATAAGTCAATATGTCTAAGTTATAAGATTTTTAAATTTCTTAATAGACAGAGATGGCGCTACTGAATTGTGACGTCATAAACTAGTAATGTCATAGTAAATTGTGACAGTTTCATACATTCCATTTTTCGGGAAAAGGATGGATAGTGTCTCATAGAAATTTCAAAAGTTTATAACTTCGGCATTTATTAACTGTTTTTAATTATTTCGTTAACTATGGTGTTCTTATCCGTCAACTATAAGGGAATAAACATTTTTTTTTTAAATCTTTTTAATAGAAGTCAACGACCCTATTATTTTTAATAACTGTTCCCCCTGGGTTTCACTTGCATCCTAATGAACTACTTCATGTACCCTGGTAAAAAGTATCCTACCCAGGATATAGTCTGCATGTAAGGGTTTCGAATACCGGATTTTTTCAATACCGGTATTAATACCATCAAGAAAATTTCCAATACCGGGATCCCGGTATTATCCTCAAATTTTTTACATATTTTTTTTTTTAACAAAATTGGTACCTAATATATATCGTTTTAAAAAAAAAAACACCTTTTTTATTAAAAAACAATTTTTATATACTAACTTTAAGTTTCAAACAAAATCTCTTTACAATCAACATTAAGTAATATCTATTTTTTTAATGGTAGACCGTCATTTCACCATTTCCATTGAGTCAGAATTTTTAAAATAATCTGTAAGTTTGGCTTTCTTAGATGGCGGATCATTTTGTGTTCGAGACACAGTTGACGTAGAAGCTTCACCTGAAGATGATTTTGTACCAATAAGATGCGCAGTGAAGTCCACTTGTTAATCCGCCATTCGTATCTTTTCACACAATTTTCATTTTAAAATATCAGATAAGATTGCATATTATGGATCTGATGCACCTTTTTTGTGCTTTAAAAATGTCATGTTTTCCGCAGGAATTTGCCCAAAAAATGACTCCGTAACGTAATATGGAGTCTACATAGCCATAATACGCAGTTACGACAGTTGTCAGCCTAAATATTTTCCTAAGTTTATAGAGAGCAGGTCGCGGGACTTATCTCATTACCGTGACCCCGGAACGTAAAGGGCTATTGAAGGAACACCGTGGATTTTAGTCAGTACAAGTCTGGCAGTCCCTCCCGCCCTGCCCGGGGTGGGAGGACAAGTTTGATGATTTTACCACGCTAAAAAAAAAAAAAAAAGTTTATAGAGAGCAAAGGCAAACCTACTCAATTTTGTAATTAGGCTTGATGCATGTTCTTTCCAAGTCAGTTTAGAGGCAATTGTGACGCCTAGAAATTTTGTATGTTCTACTTCTTCAATTCTATTATTATCGAAAGTTAGATTAATACTAGGAGTTGTAGCTCTTTGTTGAAACTGTATAATTTTAGTTTTATTTAATATCTAATTATTTTGTTTAAGCCAGTCCATCGATTGGTGCAATGCATCTTTGAAATCACAGTCATAATTTATATTTTATCATGTCTTATAATTAAGGTACTATCATCAGCAAAAAATCACGAGAGAATTTAAAAAAAGCAGTGTTTAAAACTTACGCAGATAAGAAAATTGTTTGGAAATATAATGTGCAATAAAACAAGAATGTCACTGTGTAGATTCTACTGAAAATAAGATAAAATTACCAATACCGGGATCCCGGTATCGGGCATTTTAATACCGGTATTGAAAAATGTCAAAAAATGTCCGGGATCCCGGTATTCGTCAATACCGGGATCCCGGTATTGGAAGCCCTATCTGCATGTGTGCCCATCCTAATTCGTTCAGCCGGTAAGCCGTGATCATGCAGAGATTAGAGATGGACAAGATATCTCATATAAAGTATCTGGAAGTTACAAGATACTTTTATGTAAAGTATTTGAGATATCAGATACAAGATACTTTTGGAAATGGTATTTATAATACTAGATATGAAATTTCATATACGTATTTCCTAAATACTATAAAAAAAAATTGGAAGAAAACATATTTTTTCATACATACTTACATATAGAAAACGGTTCAATATCTAAACATGGTAAATACCCCGTTTTGAACTTTAATTACTAATAGTAGTTAGTGACTTTTAAAAACTTATATTACATAGTTTAACAATTACACATACGAAAATAAATATGGCACGTCGAAGGCGGCGCAGCAAGAACGGCAGACTTAGAGTAACGCGACCATAGTCTTTTAATAGGATGATAAATTTAAAAAAAATAGTTTCGTTAAGTGTTGTCTATAGGATGGGATGCCGTAATGTAAAAACAGAATTAGTAAAAGTATCTTAGCAAACTAAGTATTTGCAGAATACTAAGATACTAAAAGACCGTATCTAAATACAAGATACAAAATGAAAGTCAAATAAAGGATTTCAGGTATAAGATGAAAAATACGTGTTATGTATGTTGTATCTATATTTCAAATACTTGTATCTAAGTCACATCTCTGGCATAGATAACGTTACTTATTTTTTACCGGTATTGTACCCAAAAATACTGTTACTTTATGATAAGTTACCAATTACCGGTATTTTTTTACGTTACCGTAACGTTACTTTCGGTTTTACAACTTTTACATTTCTGTGACGACTCACTCCAAAATACGATAAATCCTTAAATTAAGTTTTCTCAAAGTCTATTAATAATTAAGTAAATTGCCCACAGGTTCACCAGACGGTTCAAATATAAATTAACCATCAAAAACCCCAGACTCGTACTAGAATAAGAACTGTAACTTTTGAACGGCTGAACAGATTTTCATGAAACATAGGTAAGATGATACACGATGAAACAAGCTTTCAATTAAAAATAACTGCGTTGAAATCGGTCCATCCGTTTTGGAGCTACGATGCCACAGACAGATACACACTACAAAATTATAACACCACTCTTTTTTGTCAAGGGTTAAAAATAAATACTAATACTAGCCTATTCTTACCTCAGTGTGACGCACTGCATGAGCCGTAAACCGGTTCTTGAATTTATACCCCCTGTAGCAAACGGTACACTTATACGGCGCGTTCCGATAGCTGGAGCTCTCTTGTCGCTTCTGTATCTCTTGTATTTGTTGGATGTGTGATGGATTAGAGATCGTGAATAGAGATAAGTCGAGTGGTTCGTTCATTTTGAGGCTTTTCACGTCAGATATTTTGTACCTAGAAATAAAGATAAACGTTAAGGGCCTGTTTCCCGATGTCCCACCGCCCGATGTCCCACTGGAGGGACGAACGGGAATTTTAAAAACAATATTAAATTTATTCCCGATCATCCCCGATTTTTCTCTCTCTCACTTATGTGTTAGTCATGCTGGATTTTCGAAAATTCTACCCCAAAGGGGGTAAGACAGGGGATGAAGTTTATTTGAAATTTTGTCTTCTGTCAGGAGACAAGGTATGGCGATACCGGGTTCAACCAACCACCGTGGTAGAAGACAGTGTTCATCCGCTGGACTATGACGCGTCATATAGAAGCTAATTTGTAATTCTTACGTGTCCGTAGCCGAGCTTGAATCACTGTCCTCCTCAATCTTCTTAGCGTTAACCTTTTCAATCACTTTCTTTTCCTTCTCCACTTCGGCTTCCTCCTTCTCCTCATACACTTCACTCGACGCTTCATTATCGTCAAAATGAACATATTCCTCAAAGATCTCATTACTACTCTCATCTTTAACTTCTACTTTTGGCATAAATTCCAGGTCTTCTTGTATTTCCATATTATCTTGTATTATTTCTGTTTCTTCTCCTAAGTGTAGATCGTTATCACTGACGTCATCACTATTGTCAAATATTTTCTGTGTTTGGTTCGATTTTAAACCATTGTTTGTTTCGTTTATTGATTTTATGTCACCGATTTTTATCTGAAAAGAATATGGTTTGTTTTAAGTAAAATCGTGGTGTTAGTCGTGTTTTTAACCCCCGAAAAACGGAGGGGTATTATAAGTTTGTAGTGTGTATATTGTATCTGTGTATCTGTCTGTGGCTTCGTATCTCCAAAACGGATGGACCAATTTCAATGCAGATTTTATTAATCGGGTATCAACTTAGCTATGTGTACGAGCGAAACCGTACAGTGTCGCTAGTTTTAGTTTTATGCTGTAGTCGACACGCAGCAAATTACAATTGAATATAATCCGCATGCTCGCGGTAAAACAGTCAGTTGCAATCAACATTTCAGGCTTATAAATATAACGTTTGTATACTCTATCAGTTTTATCATTTTACATGTACACGTACACTCTGTTGCATGAAACTCTGTAGGTACAGCCGTCCAAAAGTTACAGCTCTTTTTCTAGTTGGAGTCGGGGGTTTTAACGGTTAGATTATCTAATAATTATTCCGTTAGTATAGCACTCGATCGTTTAAGAGTTTTCACGGTTCAACACCCCACGTAATATGGATTACAGGCTCGGTTATAAAAAGAAACAAGTTCGAGACAGCTTTGTTATTTTCGAGAACAAAGACTTGCTACCATCTCAAAGAACTGGCAAAAGTTTTATAACATCTAACCCCCCTCCCCTCTCTAGCTTACGCAGAGCCTCTAGCTCTGTTTTCGTTTATTCAAGCAAACTAAAAAAGAATGATTTAAAAAAACTAAAGAAGCTTTGCCCCTCACTGTGATTTCTCCCGTCGAGGGTACAGTTTACAAACATACATGTCACATGCAGACACACCCAGACCCGAAACAACTATCTGTAGATCATACAAATATTTGTTCCGTGCGGCGATCGAACCCGCGGCACGTAGTGCAGAAAGCTAATCGCTTAGCAACTGCACCTATCGTGTCCTCAAACTGATCAACATAATCAAATACATAATTATAATCAGAACCAATTTCAGTAGATTTTTGTTTCTCTAAACCAACATTAAATCTTGGACAAAGAGATTGGGTGAGTGGCACACAGTGGCATACCACCTTGTGTTTGCACAGTCGGGTTATCTTGTTTTTTTTTTCAATATATTCCGAACTGTGAATATGTGGAAGCAAAAGGGTTTGTAAGGATCGTAGCACGTGATGTTATGTAGTTTCTGTCCTGTCCACCCTTATGCGGAAAAGGCAAGATGTTATGTATGTAATCTATGCAGTGGTATCTGTCTTTCTGTACTCACATAGGTGTCAGGCTGTAGTAATTCATGTAATATTGCGTCGCTCCGTAAAGCCTGGTTCCTGAACAGGTAGGCCGCAGTCAAGCGACCACTACATTCCCAGCACACCCGCTGAGGCAGCCTCTCTTCACTGCTAGACTATAGACACAAAACAGGGGTATATTTCAGAGCAAGGAAAACAAAGGATATAGAAAGAAAGAAAGAAAAATCATTTATTTGGATGAGACATCAGACAACACAGTGCACAAACATAAAAAAGTAGCAATAAAAACAATGTGCTATCGGTATGCCAGTACCAAATGGGTTGCCAACTCAGCATTTGCTGGGCATACGAACACCCAGCGCTGATTTTCAGTTGGCACCCCTGCAGTGACACACGGACGGAGGAAACAAATATTCACATACCTACATATTAATATGGAAAATACGATACTGTTTAAAATTATAATTATAAATTATAAATAATCAATTTTTAGGAAAATTAAATTTAACATCTATATTAATTACGATTCTACGTAATAGGTATCAATGAGTTCCGACTGGAGTGTTACTACAGTCCTTTCTACCTCACCCGTTATGGTAACCATGTGTAACTCTAGACGTGTTCTGGGTAAAGGGTAGGAGCAGCTAGTGACATTACCGGAACTCAAGGCATTCCAACTTCAACTTTAGGTCTTCAGTTTAGTTTTCAGAGTTCCTTCCCTTTTAAAAGCAACCGGACCTATAACCAGAGTGGACAGTGACGCGATAGGCTGCTGACTAGACCAAATAGACTTACCATTAATCCTGTGATTTGTTCATACATTTGGTCCAGTTTGAATTCTCTTATGTGATACATCTGTGTGTCCACAGCAAGACATATTCTGCAAACCTTAAGAATAAAATAAAAACAAATTCTTAAATATAAGTTGATTTTTTTACTTGAATATATAAAAAATATAACTTGATTTTTTTGTTTTGAAATATAAGGTAATTGCTCACAGAATGCGAAAATTTTCGAAGAGTCAACATAAACATTTCTTCAACATGTAACTTTTAATCATAAATTAATGGAACAATAATTGTTAAAATTGCAATAAAACGGAGTGAAAGATCGTCCGGAAGACGGTCACCACGGGCAGCAGCTATTGTAAAATAAAGTTAAAACTGGTCAGTGAATAATTTGGTTTTGTATAATGTTATTTAAATCAAAACAATTCTTACCCTCAATGCAGCCGGCGCTTCAAGATCATCTACAGAATCCTGAAGAAAATATAAGAATTTTAAAATGTCTATGAAATTAAAAAACAACTATTGAAGGTACTTTGGGATGTGTTCTATACAATGAGCAATTTAATTTCTATGGGGACACAGTCGCAGGCAGAAGCAGAAGGACAAGAATAATGTTAGTGAGTGGAGTGGCTTACTTTATAACAAACAAGTGCCTCGCTCTTAAATTTTGGACGAAGTTTATAATGGTAAAGAAATAAAAGAAATAAGAAAGAAAGAAAGAAAAGAAGAAAGAAAGAAAGAAAATAAATTTACTCAGCACGGACAGTGACAACACACAAGAGATAAATAAAATAAAAGATTTAACATAAACCTTTAAACAAAGAAAACACACAATATGAGAGAACAAAATAAAAAGTAAAATAGTGATTATAAAATGTTGCATTATGTTGTCAAGTATGTCCATGCCAAAAAGCAGCATTTGCTGGGTGCGGAGAGCCCAGCTCTAATTTCCAGTTTTCACCCATGCAGTGACACATGAACAAAGGCAAGGCAAAAAAAGTAAAATAAATACATGTGAATGTGGGTAGGTAACTAGGTAGTGTATTTTAGTCTTTAATTTAGTTCCCCTAGGTTGCAAGCAAAACCGCGGGCAACAGCCAGTTAAATTATAATGGACTCACTTGCTCTACCACAGGCACAGCACCATTCTTTATCCTCCGGAGTCCATTCATTGTCTCATAAAAGTCTTCATTTCTGAAATGTTCTGAGCATATCATACTCCTGGCTTTTGGTGTCCAATTCTCCATTTGCAAGGCTTCCACCCATGCAGTGCGGAGACTCTGTTCTTTTGGAAACCTTCAATGGTACATATAAATTTATTGAACATGGTTCTTCGGTATTGTGCAAACTGGGCAGTTAGTTTCATTATGTAGATAGCTTGTTGACCAACCAAGTAATTCCACATATGGGACCCTCCATAAAGTCACACGTTAAGGGGGGGGGGGGGAAGTGTGACATTATGTGACAAGGGGTGGGAGGGATCCTAAGTTTCGTGACGTCACATATCAAAATCATATTATAAAATAATTTTATTGGAAATAAAACTAATTTCAGGACTGCTGTTTTAATTTAATAATTTCTGGATGTAAAATTTCAAAATATACTCGTCAAAACAAAATAAGGGCCACTTGCAAATTTCGACATTATGGGTGATTTAATGATCATTAACTATATCCATGTGGTAAATTGTACAGCGTTGTGTTATCTTAAGTAACGTATACGTATAAGGTAGTAAGTATCGAGGCGGCTATTCACGGCATTGAATCTTAGAACAAAAATTATAGATCAAGTTTGTAGTCATAGACAAACACGGGCAGTTAAGCATTTGACATTTCCCTCAGCCCCTTCAACCCGCTTCTTGTCCCCCTCGGTCCCAGCTTCAGTGATTTCTGTCAGTGTCACTGTCAACTTCATTTTTCTTCACTTCATCTTTATTTTTGTCTATGATTTTTGTCTGTGCTACTTCTGCAATAATTCTGAAAAATATTTTAATTAACGGAAGTATTAACCAAAGTAATTGAAACTGGACTAATACCTGTAGCTCCTGGTATGTGATCAAGGGGCAGCTTTTCAGTCTGCTGTAAAAAAAATGCAAGAAGACACCAAATACTGGCTGACAAAAAGATTGGTAAGTTGAAGTTGTTCTCCCTATTACTGGTCATTATAATGTTCTTTGCCTATTTACCTTTAATTATTGTCTTATCTTTTGAATGAGGGAGAAGTATTTTGCCATTATAAAATGATATATTTTATCACCCTATAAGCATAGAGGTTATATGTCATAAGAGGTCATAAGTATTGTTTTTCCATTCATAATATTATTTTTCATTTCAGATGACACAATCATAATTGAAGATGTTGAAATTAATGTGGTATATGATCCACCTCACCTTATTAAAGGCATCAGGAACAATAATTGTTTAAATAAAAGTATTATATACAAAGAAAATATATCCAAATGGACTGGTAGCATTGATGTCTCTAAAACAGATTGCAAGCATACGGAAATGTGTTTGTTACCTAAACTAAATAACGAACATGTCACACCTGAGAAAATAAAAAAATGAAAGTAAGTAATTTATGCAGTTCTTGTTAATTTTATTTTAATACAGATAATGCTAATGTTATGCTATCAACATTAGTTATCATAAGCACCTATGCCATTTGCAGGCCTAAAGTGTAACAACCTAGTTTAAGTATGCTCCAATAATTTAGTTCAGCAATCAGATGGTAGTCTAGGTGCTGTTAATCAACCACATTTAGATAGACTCGAACAGCTTCCAGTCTAACTAAATGTGGTTGAATGTCAGCACAGTCAGAAATAGAATATCAGTACGTGATACAATATTGTTGAGGGCCTCTAACTAAAATGATGGCTAAGTACATGCTCTTGTGTCTTGAAATTAATGGAAAACAATGTGCACATTAAACAACCATTTGTTGTACATGTCAGTACGATACCCATGTTTAGCTGTGGGCTTTATCTGGCTGATGACGGTGGAATTTTGGGACTGCCTATGATATTAATAACCAAACATTTATTTTTAGGCAAAAAACTGCACTCGTGTTTTAAGTAAGATGGTTGCCGCGGCCTTATCTTACACTGCACAATTTTGTGAGTATTTCACCTATTTTTTAAACCATAAATTTGACTGTTACCAAATTACTTTTATACTGTAACTGCTGGCTGGATTTACACTACATACTACATTTAAAACAAAGCTGAATAATTATGTTCAAATAATAAGTCTAATAATAAAATAATTTGTTATCACTACATAGTATAAAACAAAGTCGCTTCTCGCTGTCTGTCTGTCCCTATGTATGCTTATATCTTTAAAACTACGCAATGGATTTTGATGCGGTTTTTTTTAATAGATAGAGTGATTCAAGAGGAAGTTTTATATGTATAATAAAATAAAATACTTTCATATTTAATGTAAGGATATTTGAGAAATTCCATCCGTGCGAAGCCGGGGACTGGTCGCTAGTATTATATAATTATTTTGATCTTTAATCCTGTAAATCTATTTCTATTCTATATGTTATTGTCATTATTTTTAGGTTTCTTTTTTATTTCACAGCTCACTATGCTGATGGGAGTAAAGTTAGTGAAACACTGAGGAAACAGTTTCGTTTTTGACGATTTATTCGATTCATGCAATGGAGCAACACTGAGTGGCAAAAATAATGGAAAACCATTCAGACAAGCAGTCACAAAAAAATCTAAACATAAGGATTTTTGGCAAAATGCCATCAAACAATTGGAGCAGTTGAGATTCGTCGACAAATATGGCAAGGACTGCACGACTGCACCTCTCGATATGAAAGCTTTATATAAATATCAGAAAATACTTAAAAATAAAAGGATTTAATAAGTAATCTAAGTTTTATTTCCTCCCAAGTAAATAACACCAAAATAAAAAAATAAAAAGGTATCCGTGCGTAATGACAACGATCAATATATTTAATGCCTTTGCTTGTAAGTACTAGAATGTAGAATAATTTAAAAAAAAACTAAATGTCAAACTCTAAACTACCTTTCCGATATTGGCTCTTCGGAGATTCCCGTCTGATACGTAGTATCTTGTAGTCTGTGCGGCTATTTGTCCGCGCGGTCTATTATCCGCCTGTGCGCATACTCAAAACTAAACTGTTAAAACTAACATAATTTCGAGATAATTCATTCATAAGAACTTACTGATGAAATGTGATTCCATGGCTTTTAGAAGTTTCTTTCGTGTCATTAGAACAATTTTGAACACTGCACCTCATACTTATTATTATGTATTTCTAACAAAAAATATTGTTTACGTAAACATAGTTTTTATTGGGAGGTTATGTATTATATTCATTTTTCGCATTGTATGCAACAGTTATGTAGATTTAATTATACATACATATATTTAAGGTCAGTAATATTTTATGTCATAATTATTTATAAATTTCAGAATAAATTAGTTATACTCATAGAGATATTACAAGCATAGTACCTTACTATTTCTATGGTTAAACTTTAGGAAAATAAAATTACAAACGTCATACCGTCATACCAACGTGAAGCATTTTGGAATTGTCACTGTGTCTTTTAGCACAAACATAGACATAGAAGCGAAAGCCATAGAAATAATATACTTAGTTATTAAATGTCTATGTCGAACAGATAGTTTCGTAGACAGGCTAGTTTAATCGGATATCATCTTGGCAAAACGCAAAACTGAGCCGTTCAAAAGTAGTTACAGCTCTTTTTCTAGTTGGGAGTCGGGGGGAGTACAAATATAGTAATTTGTGGTCGGGGATTTTTGGCGGTTAGGATTATTTATTTCTAAGAACTTTTTCTTTCTTTTTTTCGGTCTGGAATCGTACTCAGACCCTCCTGTATGGAAGCCAAGCCTCAATCACTGTTTCGAAAATACAATAAATAAAACATTAATTTGTCATCTTAACTTTTATTGATCCGGTTTGGTATATGCATGTCAATACATAATGTACATTCGTAATATTTAGGCCGTCTAAGGATTCAGAAACTCCGAAAATCCAATCAAGTTATACATTTTCAGTTTATGTTGACCTCTCATTGTAAGGAAAGCCTATTAAATGCGAGGTCAGCTTATATTGGAAATGTATATTATTTTTTGTATGACGGTAAATCACTAGTGTACCATGTATCTATAAATGCATCTACATACAAACTGCTCACGCTTCGCACAAGGTAATGTAGTTTACGTTATCACTATACTTTTTATACTCTAAGTAGCCGTGTGTACCTATGTAGTACAAAACTTGATAAAGAAAAGAAAAAAAAAATTGAGGTGGGCGGTGCCCCCTGTGCTTCTTCCTACGCCCATGCGAGCGAATCAAACATAACTAAAGTGTCCCGATCGTATCGTGTGTCCACGCATCGCTCCAGGCCGCACTGGCGCAGTCCGGCCTACCATCCCTCAGTCTTCCGCACTAGACTCTTCGCACTTCCATTTCCGGGATCTCTGCCGTACCCTCTTCGGCCAGGGCTTCTTGAGGTGCACGTGCTCGACATGTGCGCGATGTTCACCGTATGTGGTGAAGCATTTGCCGCACGTGTCACATTTGAAAGGCTTTAGGCCTGTGTGGATCTGGGGGACAAGGAAAATGTATTATTAACTAGCTATTGCCCGCGGTTTCACTCGCATCCTCGGAGAACTACTTCATGTAGGTACTCGGACAAAAAGTAACCGGTATGGAGCAGTAGATTTATTTATCACGATTTCAGAATTGATCTCTTAGTAAAAGATATGTGGAATGAGCAGAAAATGTCCTTAAAAATTATATATATTTAATTTTATATATTTTTTATTTTGTATTTGGGTTACACAATGTAATTGAATAAACGTAAAACTTGAATATAGTTTGCTCATAATTGGCTACTGAATCGATTACAATAACTTATAATAAAGTTATTAAAAAAGAAAAATCAATTTCGCCTACCCAGTACTCGATTGACCGAATGAAAATTAAATCTTATTTTAAGACACTGTTCCGGCGTCACGTACGCGACGCCAGAGGGCGCGCGCGCGCCCAACGTCACATCCCTACGGCGGCGCCACAGACAACCGGCTCCGCGCGTCTCTCCTCGCCGCGGCCCCCGCTACACACTCTGCTACTGCGCACGACCGACGCCGCCATTACATTTTTGCCATAAAATTCAATTTATTACTCAATAATTATCTGTTACAATCATCTTCCAAGTTTTTCATTTATTCCTGCTATCGAAGAGCACAGCGTTAACAGACACTAAGACTCAATTTTAAATGCACTTACTGCATTCTAGGCTCAAAACTATTTTCTTAAAAATAATAGTTAACTTTAAAAATCTTAAGTTTTGGCTATCGATTTTTTTTTTTTTTTTTTTTTTTTTAATCTTTGCCCCTCACTAGGATTTCTCCTGTATCGAGGGTACAGTTTACAAACATACATGTCACATGCACATACCACCCAGACCCGAAACAACTAGCTGTAGATCATACAAATACTTGTTCCGTGCGGGGATCGAACCCGCGGCACGTAGCGTAGAAGGCTAATCGCTTAGCCACTGCGCCAACCGTGTCGTCATATTGATTGAGAATCACATAAGCTAATGTTCAATGGGCGGTCTTATCGTGCACAATGATCTGTTCCAGACAACCTTTGGATGGACTTAACAACTAGATATTCTAATAAGGGTGTGTGAAGTGTTGCGTTAATTAAATTACACATTGCATAAAATGTCTTACCAACACGTGTCTTCTCATATTTCTATAGAAGGAGAAGTGTTTCCCGCATACCGGGCACTCGTACGAGGGCGGCGTCGCACTGTGTACGCGCTTATGGTACATTAGGTTTGTCTTCTGAGTGAAACTCTTGTTGCAGCGGTCGCATTTGTGGAGCTTCTCGCCCGTGTGGACCCACATGTGGTCTCTTAGGAGGGCCATGCACTGTGGGCAAAAAGCATAAGATTGATAGTAGCACAGTTCCATGTTACGAGCTCGACTGTGGCGGTACTGCAGTCCTATGTCACCCGTCAAAATGGCGGCTGGGCCTATAGACTCTCTTTTGAAGGCTGTTATACAAGGTTAACCCATTCTAATCCCGATCTCTTTAAGAAGTTATTGTACTCATTATTATGAACTTTTCCTAGGGGACCATACATTTAGTCGAGTAATATTGAATTATTTAAATGGAACAGCTTATATTTTTTTTTTTGCGATTTCATGTTTGGTCCCATAATAATAGTTGTTCATAATGATGAGTACAATAACCCTTTCACTCCTTGTATAACTGGAAGATCTTGCCGCACTGCTCACACATGCACGGGGTCTTCATCGCAGGGTACTTTTATGGGGGTATAATTTGGATCTATCGGGGGAGGTAAGGGGAGAACGGCAATAACAACTTAGCCTGCCCAAATGTCAACCTTACCTGCACGCGTTGGCGGTTCGTATGAATAGCCAACGGCGACAGTCGCCTGACTGTCGCGGTGCCCCCTGCTAGATAACAAACAAGGCTCTGGCGGCCGAGCAATGGCGGTATAACCATACACCCGTCGGGTAACCGTGCGGTAGAGGCTACAGCGGCCTTGGGGCTTAAATATCCCCTAAAATGTCTGGTGCAGAAGGCAAGGGGAAACCACTGCACTATTTTCCCAAGAAAACCACATGAACAGTTCTAAAGAGTTAAGGGTATTGTCATGCGATCCGACTGACCCTCGGCGCCATCGCGATTCCGGGTTGCATGGTGGGAAGTATGTTACCGGCCACTTCAATGTAGACCACCAGGCAGGGAGTGGAAATTATGCAACTGGTCAAGGTCCAGGCAAAAATAAAACTCAATTGAGAAGATCCATACGCTTGGGAACTTGGAATGTCAGAGGGTTGTTGAGACCTGGTAAGTTGGAAACAGTGGAAAAGGAGATGAAAAGAAACAGAATTGACATTTTGGGGCTGAGTGAAGTTCATAAAAGAGGCAATGGTCATTTTAAGACTAGTAACGGGAACATCATGTATTATACGGGAGCCGAACATCATAGCGGTAATGGAGTAGCCTTCTTAATACCACAGAAACTGCAGAGCAGTGTTAAAGGCTACCAAATCCCAAATGATCGAATTATTGCCATTAAGCTGGACGCAAAACCTTTGCCAATAAATATTATACAGGTGTACGCTCCTACTGCGCAATCTGATGAGGAAATTTCTGATCGGTTCTATTCTGACTTGGACGCCTTGTTGCGCACCATTCCATCTAGGGAAATACTGATCGTACAAGGCGATTGGAATGCTAAATTGGGAAGCACTACAGGAGACCCTCTACAAGGCACAGTCGTTGGCTCCTATGGTCTTGGTAAAAGAAATGACAGAGGCGAAAAATTTCTACAATATTGCATGGAAAATCAGCTAGCTATCATGAACACCTGGTTTCAAAATCATCCAAGGAGGCTATACACATGGACTTCACCAACAGGGCATAGAAACCAGATTGACTTTATTACGGTTAAGTCCAGATGGCGTTCATCGGTCACTAATGCCAAAACACTGCCGGGCGCAGACTGTGGCAGTGACCACCAACTGCTAGTTGCGGACTTTAGACTGCGTTTAAAAACCACCAGACGTAAATCCCAAGTTAACGTATCCTTGAATAAACCAGCTCTAGACCACTTTCGCAGAACTATTGGCAAAAAAATCGAGTCACTAGAATTAGACCCATTTGACTCTACTGAAGCCGACTGGAGGGGCCTCAAGAACATTGTTTTGGAGTCTGCCGAAGTCAGTCGTGATCTTTTCAGAACTGTGCGGAAGAAGGAAGAGTGGCTCAGCAAGGACTCGTGGAAATTAATTGAGGAGAGGAAACAGCTGAAGTTAGTAGGCCTCCAATCTGACAGTCAGAAAATTCGATACAGCCAGCTGCATGCTGAGGTACAGAGATCAACTCGGAGGGACAGGGATAGGCACATCAACGATGTCTGCGAGGAAATTGAGGGACATTCATTTAAGGCACAATCTAAGGATCTCTTCATGAAAGTGAAACAGCTTACGGGTACCTTCAAACCGAAGTGCTGGGCGCTAGAAGACAGTAGAGGTAACATCTTGACAGAATTGGAACATGTTTTGGATAGATGGAGTGACTACTGTTACGAGCTGTATCGGTATGACGATGGACCTTGTACTGAGAGGAGATGGGATGACCATGATGAAGAACCAGACATACTGTTGTCGGAGATTAATGATGCTATCAAAAAGCTGAAGCGTAACGCAGTTGGTCCCGATGGAGTTTCTGCAGCTATGCTTCAAAATCTTGGTGATGAGGGTACGAAAATCATCCAACAGTTATGCAACAAGATCTGGAAGACAGGCCAATGGCCGGGTGATTGGACACAGTCTGCTGTTATCCCTCTTCACAAGAAAGGCTCCACTAAGAAATGTGGGAATTACAGAACTTTATCACTGATGTCCCATGCAAGTAAAATCCTCCTACGCATAATTAACGCCAGGCTATCAGCATATGTAGACCACCAGATACCGAGGGAACAATCTGGATTTGTTGCCGGAAAGGGAACTCGTGAGCAAATATTGAACGTCCGCATTCTCATCGAGAAATGTCGAGAATTTAACGTACCACTGGTCCTGTGCTTTATAGATTACGCTAAGGCGTTTGACTGCGTACAATGGGAAACTATGTTCGATGTGCTTATTGAAATGGGCGTCCCCACGCACCTTACCTTCCTGATCCAGAATTTGTACCTTGATGGCACCAGCTTTGTGAAACTGGAAAACCAAAAATCCAAGTCTTTCCACACGGAACGAGGCGTGCGTCAAGGATGCATACTGTCGCCAAAGCTATTTAATATATATGGGGAGCATATTATGCGAAAAGCACTTGATGGCTGGCACGGCGGAATTAGTATAGGCGGTGAAAGACTCACGAACCTAAGGTACGCGGATGATACCACTATAATTGCGTCTAGTGTAGAAGAGATGGCGAACTTGCTAAATCATATAGAAGCAGAGAGTGCTAAACTCGGTCTTAAAATCAACCATTCGAAGACGAAGATAATGGTGGTGGACAGGTCGGGAACACTTCCACGTTCTAATCTACTAGACGGGTATGAGAAAGTCAGTGAATTCGTGTATCTTGGGTCACTGATAACCAGTGAGGGCAGCTGCTCTGAAGAAATCTGCCGTAGATCCGGTATGGCTAGGAGTGCAATGGCAAAACTCGACAAAATCTGGAAGAACCGTGGTATTCGCCGTATGACCAAGGTGCGATTGGTGCGTGCTCTGGTCTTCTCAATATTTCTATATGGTGCGGAAACGTGGTGCATAAAAAGTCGTGATAGCAGTAAGATCGATGCTTTCGAGATGTGGTGTTGGCGTAGGTTGCTTCGTATACCATGGACAGCTATGAGAACCAATGATTCCATTCTGAAGGAGCTCAACATCACCAAGCGACTTTCCACAGTTTGCCGGGAGCGTGCCCTCGGTTTTTTCGGACATATAATGCGGTCATCTAGGCATAGTCTGGAAAAACTTATGATAGTGGGCCGGCTGGACGGTAAACGCACTCAAGGCAGAGCGCCGATAAGATGGTCGGATGTAATAAGGAGGGTTGGTGGAGGCAGCATGCACAAGGCGGTCCACGCAACGGAAGACCGCATGGCTTGGAGGCGCGTTGTATGTGGTCGCGATCCTCATCAGTGAGGGAACGATGAAGAAGAAGAAGAAGAATTTGGATCTATACCTGAAATATTTTTCCGCACTGCTCACACATGCTCGGCGCTTTTAACGTGGGGTACTTGCTTCGATTCTTGTCAGGATGAGCTCGTTTGAAGTGTTGCACGTATAAATACATGTCTTGGAGTTGTTTGCCGCACTGTAAACAATTATTTCATTATTATGACTTATTTCTACCATGTATTTTTACGCTAAAAAACGGACGATAAATGGTCTGGGTTGTAGAAATCATAAAATATCAACAGTTAGAAGTTATAATATTCTCATGTGTGCCCACGCAATTCCTTTATTGGGCACAGTTTGAGATAGAATCGAATTTGAAATCTGATTAACATTTTCAGTCCGCGACTGTACGGGTATGACGATAAGGTATTATACCTGTTCACAGTGCACGGGTGTGTTTGGCTCGTGATTCAAGTCGGCGAGGACTCGCAATCTCTAGAAGGGTATGACGATAAGGTACTATACCTGTTCACAGTTCACGGGTGTCTGCGGCCCGTGGTTCATGTCGGCGGGGCCTCGCGGTCCCTTACGGGGATGACTGTCAGGTAATATACCTGTTCACAGTGCACGGGTGTGTTTGGCTCGTGGTTCAAGTCGGCGAGGACCCGCAATCTCTAGAAGGGTATGACGATAAGGTACTATACCTGTTCACAGTTCACGGGTGTCTGTGGCCCGTGGTTAAAGTCGGCGGGGCCTCGCGGTCCCTTACGGGGATGACTGTAAGGTAATATACCTGTTCACAGTGCACGGGTGTGTTTGGCTCGTGGTTCAAGTCGGCGAGGATTCGCAATCTCTAGAAGGGTATGACGATAAGGTACTATACCTGTTCACAGTTCACGGGTGTCTGTGGCCCGTGGTTCATGTCAGTGGAATCTTGCGGGTGTATGACCGGGCGGCGTTCTCTTCGTTTCACGACTCGACCGTTGCCTGTTGCGTTTATGTATTGTGAGTTGTTGCGTATGTGCTTGCTGGGAATAAAATAACAAATCGTCTTTTTTGAAAACAAATCATAAGTTTTAAGACATGGAAAATGGTCCAATGAGGTATTTAATTATGAAAATACAAAGTTTTTTCTAGCATTTGAACTGTATGCATTAAAAGTAAGTGATGATAAGTATAGTTTCAAAATCATTGAACTAAACATTAAAGTTACATGATTTACCAGTTTTGATATCGGAATGTTCATAAAAAAATTATTTTGACTGTAACATGAACATGCATAATGTAAAACTAACGACTGTAGGCATTGTATTTTAAATAAATTTGTCGTGCTAAAGATTAAAAAATCAATAAAATGTTTATCCGTATAACATTTTAATAAAATAAAAAATAAAATCATTATTTCATTTTATAGGTATATCCTACGAATACCGCCAGTCTTTAGGGGCCCAAAAAGTCAGACAATCGATCTAACCTTTGGGTATAAGTGTCTCCCAGCAATTGGGTGACGGAGGCCAGATAGTCGTCCCAAGTAAAATACTGATATTCAGCCGCATCTTGGTTAGACTGGGAGCCGACCACAACGCTGTTGGGAAAAGGCTAGACAGATGGTGACTTACGGGTCATTTTCACTAACATGTCTGGATGATAACTTGAGATGTCTATCGTGCGCCTCTTCAGAGATAAACCTGACATCACACAGTTCACAGTACGGCCCTTCTGGAGTTATCTGTAACAATTAATGTTTACAGAATCAGCCTATTATTGTATGCAGACTACATAATATATCAAGATTTACATTTCCAGTATAAGCTTACCTCAAATTGTAAATACTTTCTGTACAATGAAAAGCCAGCTTTTACTGAAAATGATATAGCTTGATACGTAGCCATGAGTACCCACTGTTGGGAGTTGGGACTAGTGCTTCCAATACCGGGATCCCGGTATTGACCAATACCGGGAACCAATATTTATACACAACTTTTTGTTGGGTATAAAAAGGTTCTAAATTAGGGAAAAAAAGTTGTCATGTTCCTTTTTCGAACCGACAAAAACATTTACAAAAATTCAGAATAGCAGTTTTAATGCTTTTCAAAAACTAGATACAGTTCTAAGAACCAATCTTCTTATCTGATGATCGGTTAGCATAACTGCCATAGAGATCTCCAAAAAAACTCTGTATAAATGATAAAGAAAATGAAAGAAAAATAATTTATTTGAACTAGACATTAGACAACACAGTGCACAAACATAAAAAATTAAAAAAAAAACAAAAAGTAACAATAAAAACAACGTGCTGTCGGTATGCCAGTACCAAATGGGTTGCCAACTCAGCATTTGCTGGGCATACGAACACCCAGCGCTGATTTTCAGTTGGCACCCCTGCAGTGACACACGGACGGAGGAAACAAATATTCATATACCTACATATTAATATGGAAAATACGATACTATTTAAAATTATAAACCGATACTCACCGTTTCATCAACAACTCGATGTTTTATCTTCTTGTGACAGTATACCCCTTTCTTACTCACAAACGTGTACCCACACAGTTCACATACGAAGTCTGAAACGTGCTGGAGACGAATGTGGCTGAAGTATGTTGAAGAATTGCTATGAACAAACAATAAAACATAATAAGCTATTTGAGCCGTTTGGCGTCGAAACACTCGGGTCATGGGGTCCGAATGCATGTCTTCTATTCAGAGATATTGCAAAACGGTTGGTCGACGCTACGCGTGACCCGAGGGCTGGCCTATTCTTTGGTCAAAGAATAAGCATTGCCATTCAACGTGGCAATGCTGCCAGTCTTCTGAACACGCTACCAATTGACAGCGATGAAGAGGAGTACTTTTTAATTAATAATAATTAGCCTGTGTACATATTTAAGTTTAGTTGTAATTCATGAATAAATACTCACTCAAATAGTCGCTCACAGTGTGGACACTGATGTATAGTGCCAGCGTGCCATCTCTCATGTCTTTTCGCTACCGATCTGAAAAAAAGACCTGTCACTGAAATATAATTAAGTAATTGTTTGGTCCGGAAATATGTCTTGCATGGTACACATCCAATTATGACATTGCCAGGATTCAGTCCAAATACCGCCCAGAAACAACATAACCACTTAAGCTGATCTCGACGAGGGTATCATTTTACACTATGAGCAAAAATATAATGAACATCGCTTATAATATAAAAAGTTGCAATATCTTTGTTTTTCGATACCAAGCAACTTTACGAAATTTTTAACACCATATTTATTGCATTTGTAAAGTAGCACAACACTGCGTGAAAACCTCTGTCTAACCCTTTGGGAAATACACGCGTGATGCTATGTTATGTATCAAAATGTAGGATAAAATTTTGTTTTAAAGTAATATAACTGATACCAGAAGCCAAATTCTCGTAATTAATTTATAATATGACTGAAAGTTGACCGAACTGAGATTATATTATGAATTGACAAAAAGTCATGTATTCTACTCCTCTTAAAGTTCAGTCCGATTCCAGTAAGATTTGGATTCAATCTTCTTACAAACTCATTTCAATCTCATTTTTGACGTTTGTGTATAGACGAGAGTGTCAATTTTATTATCTGTGTCAGTTCAAAATGTTAGCAGAATACCGATTTGCCTTTTATTCAACTTTCGATCTCATTACAATATAATGTCACGTTTGACATTGTTTGTGAGGGTAGGAGAATACCATTTGTGACATTTATGACATTGGTAGTAGATCGGATTGAGATCCGAACTATATTTTGAACATTCTTAATTACGAGAATTGGGCCTCAGGACATTTTTGTCGGTCAAAGTGATGGTAGCAACTATTTTCTTATCGTTTATTCATCATTGCTGTACTTCTACATTATTTTGGATGAATATCCTTGGTCCGATTTTAATGCCGTTTAATTTCCAGACATAAGTCGACGTTATCAACCAAATGCACATAGTTTCATTTTGGGCGTCATTTGGACCAAATTCCACAGTACTTAATATTGGCAACGTCCTTTCATTTTAGAACTACTTCTGTAAATATTAAAATATAATACCTATTCCTAGTAACGAACTGACATTTCTTACAGCTGTATTGTGCTGCATGCATAGCTGTCAAGTGCTTGCTTAATGAAGAATTACTTCTCATACGAGATTTACAGATAAAGCACTCGTACGCTCCTCTTTGCTGAAACAAAATAAAATGGGAATGTTTTCATTCTAGCTTCTTCCGATTATACTGACCGACAGTTCTTATAGACACTGCTGCCCTTAGGTAACTGGAATTGTTTATCCGCAAAAATGAAGCTTTTCCGAAAAACTAAAGCAATAGTAAAAAATAAATTAAATATTTGTAAATATGCCTAAGTTATAAACTTTTTAAATTTCTTAATAGAGAGAGATGGCGCTACTGAATTGTGACGTCATAAACTAGTAATGTCATAGTAAATTGTGAGAGTTTCATACATATTCCATTATATTATATTATTCCATTATAGGTATTAGCAGTAACTTTGTATTTTGTTCTCCTATTTAACGTTTTCTGTGTTATTTTTATGTGTTTTTTATGTGTCTACATAAATTTTTAAATAAAAAAAATATATTCGATTTTGCGGGAAAAGGATATATTAAAATTTTAAAGGTTCGTTCAGTTTTGTCTATATGATGGGATGCCGTAATGTAAAATTATGCATGGTTTATAATTACTAAAAGTATCTTAGCAAACTTAGTACTTACAAAATACTAAGATACTAAAAGACCGTATCTAAATACAAGATACAAAATGAAAGTCAAATAAAGGATTTCAGGTATAAGATGAAAAATACGTGTTATGTACGTTGTATCTATATTTCAAATACTTGTATCTAAGATAAGTCACATCTCTGGCAGAGATAACGTTACTTATTTTTTACCGGTATTGTACCCAAAAATTCTGTTACGTATAAGTTACCAATTACCGGTATTTTTTTACGTTACCGTAACGTTACTTTCGACTTTCCAACTTTTCCATTTCTGTGACGACGCACTCCAATTACAAAGCAACAATACATCCTTAAATTTAATTTTCTCAATGTCAATTATTAATTAAGTCATTTTTCCACAGCGGCATGGCCACCAGACGGTTCAAATATAACCTAACCATCACAAACCCCCGGTCGCGGGACTTATCCGGTCGCGGGACTTATCTCATTACCGTGACCCCGGAACGTAAAGGGCTATCGAAGGAACACCGTGGATTTTAGTCAGTACAAGTCTGACAGTCCCTCCCGCCCTGCCCGGGGTGGGAGGACTCATTTGATGATTTTACCACGCTAAAAAAAAAAAAAAAAAAAAACCATCACAAACCCCCGACTCCAACTAGAAAGAGAGCTGTAACTTTTGAATGGCTGAACAAATTTTCATGAAAAATAGTTAAGATGATACCCGATTAAACTAGCTTTCAATTAAAAATAACTGCATTGTCCATCCGTTTTGGAGCTACAATGCCACAGACAGATACACACTACAAACTTATAACACCCCTCTTTTTTGTCGGGGGTTAAAAATAAATACTAATACCTTCTTACCTCAGTGTGTCGCACCGCATGAGCTGTTAACAGGTCCTTCATTTTATACCCCCTGTAGCAAACGGTACACTTATACGGCGCATTCCGATAGCTGGAGCTCTCTTGTCGCTTCTGTATCTCTTCTATTTGTTGGATGTGGGTTAGAGAAGAGATTGTGTACAGAGACTCGTCGAGTGGTTCGTTCATTCTGAGGTGGTTCACGTCAGATATTTTGTTCCTGGAAATAAAGATCAACGTTTAGGGCCTGTTTCGCGTGTATTGCCTCTGTCCCACCGCCCGCCGTCCCACTGGAGGGTCAAACGGGAATTTTTATAAATAAAAAAAAAATAAAAATAAAACATTTAATTCGAGCAACCTTAACTCATATGTGGACACAAATACAGAAAACACAATAAAAAAAGTAAAAATAAACAAACTTAATATCTAACCGGCCCTGCTGACGGCAACATGCCTATCACAACAGTGCCGTATGTATGAGCAGTCCATCCGGTCCGCGATCATCGCCAGGACGACATTGGTGCTGCCCCACACCCTACGCACCAGGGACGCGCCACGCTTGCGCATGGTCGCGTAGAAGCAATCGGTACGCGCCTCCGCGAACATACCGGAGGCGCTGCAGTAGCGAGGCAGCCCCAATACCGCCCTGAACGCGTTGTTGAACTGGACGCGGAGGGCTCCGTATGATGCACACGTGTACCTCGCCCACAGACTGCACGTGTAGAGAGACGTGCAGTACGCCCTAAAGAGCGTTATCTTCACCTCCCCGGAACAGCGCGCAAACCTGCGCGCGAGCATGTTCGCATGTTTATACCAATATTAAATTTATTCCTGATCGTGCCACTGATCTTGTTAATGGGACGAACGGTAATAATTTACCTTAGAGCATTTAACACAGGAGATAATATAAATACTCGTACCCCTCTGCAAATTCAAAGAGCATTTTGTATCGTGTAGTGCCACAGTATAGAAATCCTACGAAAATGGTTAGAAGTTCAGTAATTTCGTGCAAATGGCGGTCTGCTACCTACAACTTAAGAGAGCATGGAATTTCCTATAAGAAAGTATTATTTCTCATTTAGCATAATATCGGATATTATTTGCACGATTTTTTTTTTGACAGAAAAATCTTGACCCAATTCGTAGTGAAGGGACACGGTGAATAATTATAATGAATGAACGAAAATTACATCTATTTTATTGCATTAATTTAGCATAAAATCGAATAACATTTGCACGATAACTTTTTTGACAGAAAATCTTGACCCAATTCATAGTTGTTGGACACGGTGAAAAATTATAATGAACTAGCGACCCGTCCCCGGCTTCGCAAGTATGCAGTTTCTCTACTATCCTTACATTAAATATGAAAGTTTTATACATAATATAAACCTTCCTCTTGAATCACTATTAAAAAAACCGCATCAAAATCCGTTGCGTAGTTTTAAAGATCTAAGCATACATAGGGACAGACAGACAGCGGGAAGCGACTTTGTTTTATACTATGTAGTGATTAAAATACCTCATTGTAAACCTTAAGTTTAATTAAATCCTAATACGACCGTGGACGTTGAATACTCTATTCACAGCTTTTGTTATGAAACAGATTTCCAAATGACCCATATTTTAAGAAAAATTGGAGTGACCGTTGTGGACATCCACAAAATTGGCCACCTACAAGGACGAATGTTATCTGTTCGGAACATTTTACGCTAGGGAGTTTCCAAAAATTTGCCAACAAAAGGAGAATATTGGTTGAGGGTGCAATATTCATATTATTATTCAATTCAATTTATTTCCATAAACCAACTTTTTTCATCTTAAGATCTGATTCATTAAGTTTGTCGGTCTATTCGTTATTCATACCCCATCACTATTTGGTTCGTTTGTTCATTTATTCAATTCATTTATTTAATTCAGATAAAAATCCATGAATTTATGTCAACTCGTGTTTTTTTTCGTTTCCTAGCAACACGATTTTTTTTGGTTTTTTGTGCTACGTTACGATACGTGTCCCCCTTGGAGGATGAAAGTTTATTTGAAATTTTGTCTTCTGTCTAGGAGACAAGGTATGGAGTAAAAGGGTTTAACCAACCACCGTGGTAGAAGACAATGTTCATCCGCTGGACTATGATGTGTCATATAGAATTTGTAATTCTTACCTGTCTGTAGCAGAGTCTGAATCATTCTCCTCCTCAATCTTCTTAGCGTTAACCTTTTTTACCACTTTCTTTTCCTTCTCTACTTCGGCTTCCTCCTTCTCCTCATACACTTCACTTGACGCTTCATTATCGTCAAAATGATCATATTCCTCAAAGGTCTCATTACTACTCTCATCTTTAACTTCTACTTTTGACATAAATTCCAGGTCTTCTTGTATTTCCATATTATCTTGCATTATTTCTGTTTTTTCTCCTAAGTGTAGATCGTTATCACTGTCGTCATCACTATTGTCAAACATCTTTTGTGTTTGGTTCGATTTTAAACCATTGTTTATAGATTTTATGTCGCGGATTTTTATCTGAAAAGAAAATGGTTTGTTTAAAATACAATCTTGATGATTCATGTTTTGATGTTTTCTAATGATTATTCCGATAATAAAGCAATCGATCGTTTAAGTTTTCACGGTTAAACACACCAGGTAATATGGATTACAAGCTCAACAGATTTAAAAATAAAATACAAATGTAAAGAAGCTTTGCCCCTCACTGTGTTCTCCTGTCGAGGGTACAGTTTACAAACATATATCTCACATGCACACACACCCAGACCCGAAACAACTATCTGTAGATCATACAAATATTTGTTCCGTGCGGGGATACAACCCGCGGCACGTAGCGCAGAAAGCTAATCGCTTAGCCACTGCGCAAACCGTGTCTTCAAACTGATCAACATAATTGGATGATCTAATCAAATATAATTAGAAACAATTTCAGATGATTTTTGTTTCAATGAACCAGCATTAAATCTTGGACAAAGAGATTGGACGAGTGGCATACCATCTTATGTTTGCACAGTAACCCGACTGTACAAACATAAGGTGGTATGCCACTGTGCTTTGCCATTTTTTTTATTATTTTTTTACTAGAAGTGAAAACTTGTTGTTGGCTTTCTATTGACTAAATTGTTATTGTTATTATTTAAGTTAAATTAGCTTTAAGTTTTCCATGATCTAAATAAATAAATATACTAAGTACTCGCAACCTTGAATGAGGTATGAATGTGGATGCAAAAGAAGTTTGTAAGGATGTACACGTGACGTCATGTAGTTTCTGTTTTAATCACCCTTTTGGGAAAAAGGCAAGCTGTTATAGAATAGATCTTTATTTCATGTAAACCAGATACAGGCACTTATGAAATGTCGAGACTCTAGGTGCACGGTTCCAAATAGTAGATCCTATCCAGAAGAATCTGTAATTAACTCCATGGTAACTCTTTATGTATGTAATCTATGCATTGTTATCTGTCTTTCTATACTCACATAGGTGTCAGGGTGAAGTAACTCATGTAATATCTCGTCGCTCCGTAAAGCCTGGCTCCTGAACCGGTAGGCCGCAGACAAGCGAGCACTACATTCCCAGCACACCCGCTGTGGCAGCCTCTCTTCACTGCTAGACTGTAGACACGAAACAGGGGTATATTTCAGAGCAAGAGAAACCAAGGATGTGTGATATGATAGTATAGTTCGCGCCCGATATTTTGTCAATAAAGTGCATTGACCCGGGGATCAACCACGTAACCCGCTGGTCTGTCGCTAAAAACGAAAAGTAGTAACTTAAAAACATGAGATTACAGCAATCGCGAGTGATGTGCTGTTATTCATTCAAGAGTTCCATTGTCTATCTCCGAAGATCTTCATCAGATCCTCACCAAATTTAAACGAGAACACTTCGGAAGTATACCCTTTCAAACAAAAAAAGAATCATCGAAATCGGTTGGCGTGATATTGAGTTATTCGACCATCTGTCGCGCACATACTTAATGCAAATTTAAGACTTATATGGTTTTCTCATGGATCCCATTGTCAGAACTGGACCAAATTAAAATGGGACCATTCGGGAAGCACCAGCTTTCGAATAAAAAAAGAATCATCAAAATCGGTTCACGCAGTCCAGAGTTATGAGGTAACAAACATAAAAAAAAAAAAAAAAAAACATACGCGTCGAATTGAGAACCTCCTCCTTTTTTTTGAAGTCGGTTAAAAAATAATCTATTTTGAGGAAAATATATTTTAACATAGATATTAATTACAATTCTACGTAATAGGTACTAGCACCACACTCGATTTCACTTTCGGCATGGACGTAGGTACTTGACAACATATTGCAATATTTTATAATGACTAAATTTTCCTCTTATTCTTTATTGTACACGAAAATTAGATAAATGACAAATACAATTGAGATGGTATGTACACAGGCGATCTTAACCCAAATTTGAGTTTTCTACCAGCAAACCTTTGAGTGATAGAGAAAGCACAATGGTAAATGAGGGTACAGTCAAGTGCACAACTATAAATACCTATTACAAATTAAAATATAATACCTACTACTAATATTTTATTTAATATTTTCGTGTTTTACTTTTATTTTGTTCTCTCATGTGTCTGTTTTTTTGTTTAAAGGTTTAATAAATATATTAAAGCATTATAACAATTTATTGTTACCATCTACAAAATTCTTATAAGTAAATTGTTGCTAGCTGTAAGTTTTGAACAGCTGAACAGATTATTATATAGCTAAGATGATACCCAATTAAAAGATGATACCCAGATAAAAGATGATACCCAATTAAACTAGCTTTCAATTAAAAAACTGCATTGAAATCGGTCTTTCCGATTTGGAGTTACGATGCCACAGACAGATACACAGATACACACTACAGACTCATCACACATCCTGTCCACTGTTGAACAACAAGCTAAACTGGAGTGTTACTACAGTCCTTTCTACCTCACCCGTTATAGTAACCATGTGTAACTCTAGATGTGTTCTGGGTAAAGGGTAGGAGCAGCTAGTGACATTACCGGAACTCAAGGCATTCCAACTTCAGCTTTAGGACTTCAGTATACATTTCAGAGTTCCTTCGCTTTTAAAAGCAACGATTCGTGATGCGATAGGCTGATTAGACCTAGGCAAAATAGACTTACCTTTAATCCCGTGATTTGTTCATACATTTGGTTCAGTTTGAATTTTCTTATGTGATACATCTGTGTGTCCATAGCAAGACATATTCTGCAAACCTGAAGAAGAAAATAAAAGCAAATACTTGAGTGTAAGTTGATTTTTTACAAATACAGACAGGGCTGTCTGTATTAGCAAAAAAATCAACTAATCCACCACTAAACCGCCATATTTAAATTAATATTAACGTCGACAGCCTGACCAGGAGATGCTGATGCTACTAATAAAGCTAGAAATATATTAGGCCCGCGTGGGCCACGTACGCCGATCTGGGCGTGCCGAATTTTATATATTTTATAAGGCCACTTTATATTTTTAAAGGGCTACATAAGATATGATAAAAGTTTTAAATACATTATGTATCTACTTACAAGCAAAAGGTATTTACATACATAGACTAAATATTTACAAATAAATTAAAAATTAATTAAAAATTAAAGATAAATAAAAACAAAGAGGGAACACTTAGGCGGCGTCAAAGTCCTCCTCCGCATCGCTGTCATCCGGGAACGTGCCCAGAAGACTGGCAGCATTGCCACGTTGAATGGCAATGATATAGATATGATTATATTAATTATGATTTTTATTCATAATTGGATTATGGAATGCAATAAAATTTTGAGTTTGAAGATCCACGCTACGCGAAGCAATGCCACCGACGCGATCCCAGATTTTCGATGGATAGTGGAGGGAGTAACCCACGGGTCCAATTTGGTGTACACACTCATCCAAGAGTTCTAGCTTAAATAATTTTGGAAAGCATACATAATGTACAATTTAGTTTTTTTAACAATTTGTTTTTGTATAATGTTATTTAAATAAAAACAATTCTTACCCTCAATGCAGCCGGCGCTTCAAGATCATCTACAGAATCCTGAAGAAAATACAATTTTAGAACTTCAGGAACGAAATGTCTACAAAATAATTTCTATGGTCAAAGTCGCAGGCAGAAGCAGAAGAAAAATAATGTTAGTGAGTGGCCACCTCACCCTAAGACTTAAATGAAATGATATTACGGACATATTAACATTTGTATTACTTATTAATTAATTTATAAGGGTAGGTGGTGTCTTTTTGTGTTTATTGAGTGCTAACCACTGAGGCTTACATTCAGAGACGACAGAAACGAGTCTAAGCGTGAACTTACGCTTCCATCTGTCAATTTTACGAACAAATTTTGACAGATGGAAGCGTAAGTTCACGCTTAGACTCGTTTTTGTCGTCTCTGAATGTAAGCCTGAGATACAATCATCTGGATACATGAAGTAGTTCCTCTAGGATGCAAGCAAAACCGCAGGCAACAGCCAGTTAAATTATAATGGACTCACTTGCTCGACCACAGGCACAGCACCATTCTTTATCTTCCGGAGTCCGTTCTTTGTCTCATAAATGTCTTCATTTCTGAAATGGTCTGAGCATACCGTGCTCCTGTCTTTTGGTTTCCAACCCGCCATTCCCAAGGCTTCCACCCACGCAGTGCGGAGACTTTGATCTCTAGGAAACCTGCAATGGTATATAAAAAATTATTGAACTCCATTCTTGGGTATTGTGCGAACTGGGCAGTTAGTCTCATTACGTAGATACCTGGTTGACTAATCAAGTAATTCCTCATATGCCACATAATAGGAAGATAACTGATACATAGTAAATTTTAAGTTGTTTTGAATATGTTAACGAATGATCATACTGATGGTAATGGACAACTTTACAAAAGTAAACCTTCTCCATGTGAATTCTTTTGTCGTCTTCCAAATGTACTGGTACGAAGTTCTGGTCTAGTTTGTATCATGTTGAGTTGTTCATTACCATAAGTATAATCATTCGATAACATATCCAAAACGACTTACAATTCACCGAGTATTTAAGGTGGATAACCTGGCCACAGGCCACATAATTTGCTCCAGGTAGAAGAATGTTTTATTAACATATACTATGCGGCTAAGTAACGTCCACGTACACGGTACTACGTATCGAGGCGGCTATCCGTCCGCACGGTCTATTAGCCGCCTGTGCGCGCTATTCGAAAACTCAACTGATAAATAATTTCGAGATAATTCATTCAAAGAACTTACTTATGAAATGTGATTCCATGGCTTTTAGAAGTTCCCTTCGTGTCATTAGAACAATTTGGAACACTGCACCTCATACTTAATATTATGTATCACTAACAAAAAATATTGTTTACGTAAACATAGTTTAATATGTTTAGGTTATGTAGGTACTCGATTTCGTTTTTCTCATTGTATGTGGTTAAAACAATTATATAGATTTAATGTGGATTTAATTATACATACATACATACACTTAAGGTCAGTAAATAACTTATTATTTTATAAATTTCAGAATATTAGTGAATTTTTATACACTAAAACATGCTATGGCAACTAGGAGTAATACAAAAATTTCGCTAAAATACTGAAAACAGCGCCGTCTAAGAAAAAGTTAGGAGAAACAAAATTACGGTGTTGCTATATTTAAATATATGATTCTTATGCTGGGAGTTTCCATAAAATAGAAATCAATAAATAAAATAATTATCACAAGTTATTGGTAAAGTGAATAAAGAAAAATAATAGTGTAATAAATTCAAGCATATTGAGGTTATTAGCATCAGCACAATAATACAGAAATCATATTTTTGTATTTAAAACGTGCACAGTTTTGTTTTCTTATGGGCACACTTGTATTGCAAATGGCCGGTGTGAGAGTGTTTACGCTCCTGCGCATTTTCCTTTTGCAATAAAAGTCTCATTGTTTCGCAAGTGCATCTGCTATCCACGTTGAGTTGAGCCTCTGTTCCTCCGTGTTGCCGTGCCGCGTTACAATATTTCTTTCGTTTGTAAGTTTGTGTTGAGTTGAGTATCCTCCTCCGTGGGACGACATACCGAAAGGATTAGAAAACTTGTGAAGTTACTGTGGATTACTGACTGCGCATAGGCACTCTTTAGAGTTTGGACCCATAATTGCAAACAGTGAACAGTGAACTTCAACCATGTCACAAAATTCTTGCTGTGTACCAGGATGTGTTGTGGTTAGGAAAGATGGTATGTAAATTTTGTTTTTCTACCTTTATTCGCCTCACCTGGAGGGTTACACTCTATTCGTCATTATGTTTCACATATTGCTATTGTAATAGCCGCAGAGTACATTATATAATATATACCATTTACAAGGAGGCCAACGTTATAACAGTTATTTTTATCAACCTATGTACTACAATGCTACATTAAATTGAAATTGATGTAAATACTAATTGTAAAGGTCTCCTTGGTAATTTAGTGATACAAGGAATATACTACTCTCTAACGACAGCAGGTTAATTGATTATGGGATATCAATTTTACGGTCTAAAACAGAAAATTACTTCTTTTTCAGCGCAAATTTCTCAACAACTTTATGATATCCGATTTTTTTAATGCATAGTTATACATCTTCTATTTGTCTATGCAGTTGGAATTATGATAACAACTCAATATAAATTAGGAAAAATAAAAATCAAACACGTTTTTACGTAAGCACAAAACACCAACTTTTTCGATCACTTGTTTAACTTACTGGTAACGAATAACACTGTGAAAAAAAAACGTTAGTACTGGGAATAGTTTATTATGCAACCTACAATTTAATTTTTAAAAGACAATTGAATTAGTACTTTAAAAAAATCCTTATAAAATCATGTACAAAACCGACGTCAACGCTTAAGAATTTATTGAAAATTGCAATTAAGTGGTGAATATTTTAAAATTTGAGGTGTTTATCTACCAAATGAAATTATTTTATTTTATTTTTGACTAAATATTTAGTTGTAATAAAACATCTAAATAATGTCTTATAAGTTGAAGAATTGCAACCGTTGTTTAAAAAAATTAAATTCATAGACTTAATAGATATAATAACATAATAATTTTTCAGTGCAATAATTTGCACTGAATAAGTCGAATTTTCTGTTTTTCGAACTCGAAACTGATAGGGACCCTTAATTATATACATATTTACATCTAACTAGTTGTGTCATTTTTTCAGGTGTGCCTCTACACCATTTCCCGAATCCAGAGACACAGCCAGAGAGATTTAAAACGTGGATTTCGAATATTGGTGGTGCAATAGCTACATTGGATCATCTTACTGTCTATGAGAACAAACGTGTCTGTCATAGACATTTTGAAGATATTCACAAGTATCCAACGAAAAGACTGAGTAAATTAGCAATTCCAGTATTGCATATCCCAGGTAATACTATTGTTATACTATAATAATCTTCAATACATTTATTTTGTAGAAGCAAATAATAAACATAGACAATTTTTTAATATTATTCTAGATCTGGAGGCACAATCACTTGGTGAAGCAGTGGTTATGTCAGTCTCTGAGAAGTCCCAACGAAATCCACTACGGGAATATAATTTTAATACATCAGGTATGTCTTTTATTACAAAATTTTTTTTTGGTTCAGATTTATTATCTTCTTTTCAAACCGGTGTGTGATTGCTTTTTTGAGCCTCAACTGAATAAAGTTATTTAATTTTGTATTTCAGGACAACATATCATTGAAGCTACGAGTATAATAAACAAGCCGGCCCTAGCTTCAACATCAGCTGTTTTAAAAACACAGTCAGATGATTTGATATCAGGTTTGTATATTTTTTATAAAGTGAGCTGAATAAACACCCAAAATAAACATTATGTTTAAATATTTTTATAGATTTATTAAGCAATCAAATCATTTATTAACAGATCATAAAATCCAATTTGTTAGTAATTACATACACTTCTTAAACACTAGTACATACATTTGGCCAATTATGGTAATAATTATTAATACTTATTAATGATGTCAACACAATCAAAAATAATGTCAAAATCATTCATCATAATGTCGAAATCACCACTAACTAAAAACAATAATAATAAAAATAGTCAAAAATCTATAATGATCAATAAAACATTATTTCAAAGCATGATTTGAAGGTTTTTTTTTATTTTTATTGAAAGATAAAATCAGCATTAGGATAAGTTGTGCACAGTTACTAGCAAGACACCATCTTTTCCATGAAAGTATTTTTTGCAGTGCCTCTCATATATTTAATAATATACAGAGACCTATTTGAGACATTCCTAAAATAAAAATATTTTTGAAGAACCTTCATAATGTGTTTCAAAATGCTACTACTCTGTAAAAGACTTCTTATCTACAAATCACTCGTCCAAGATAACTTTCTATATACAATTATATTTTTTTTAGGATATTAGACTACTTATCTGGTAATGCAAGTAATGATAATTTATATTTAATTTCTCTGATATGTCATTTTAATTATATTGATAAAAATACCTTGATGATCGATGACATCGGGTTTGAGATATATTTATTCTCATTAGAATTTACAATTCACTTACATGAGAACACATAATTATTAGCACAATGACATGTACCTGCCTAATTCTGTTTTAATTTAAATTATAAACTTATATCAAAATCTATGTGAAGAAAATGTTTGGAGAGGGCCATTTATTTATTTATTTAATTACAACGGTTGTGTTACAACCAATTACACTGCCAAAGTACATTAGCTACATTTTTCAGCAGAATCCTTTTGCTTACATTAAGTGAATAATGAGTGCGAAATAAGCCCTTAATAAGTCGAAGTGTGTGTGTGTGTGTGATCATATTGTTAATCAAACTAAGTCCAATGTAAATAAGTTTCGTTCATAATCATCATACTCGCCTGTTAAGTTCCATTGCTGAACATGGGCCTCCCAATGACTGCTACCATAAACGGTCTTTTGGGACATTGCCAGAATCACCACACTTGGTATACGGATTGCTGATTGCATGTTCTTAGCACAAATAAGGATGCTGTTGTCCATCCTCTTTACATGATCCCTAAGTCGCCTTTTACGACACGCTCAGACGGAGAGTGGTGGTCTATTCTTTACCGAGAATCACACCGATGGATAGTCGTGTTAATATATTTTATCTACTTTGCAGGATATGGAAGTCTAGAAAAGGAAAGTACCGACACAGCAGATTTACTCATGTTCTTCGATGATTTGTTTGACAGCGTCAATGGGAGTTTTAGCGGGATAAAAGGAGGAAAAATCTACAGGGCTGCAGTGACCCCAACCTCACCTCACCACAAATTGTGGAACTATAGTCTACCTATTCTCAAAACCATGAAATTTATTAATTCAAATAACCAAGGAGTAGTGCCTTCGTTGTCAAGCTGGATCAAAACCATAGAAGGGTTTAAATTAATTGTAAAATATTTAAATTCCAAAGGGATTAACTCTTTATTGCTGCGCAATTTCAATCAAGACGCGTTGGAAAACTTTTTTGGGGCAATTAGAGCTCATGGTTACAGCAACATTATGCCTACGTCGTCTGCATTTGAAGGAGCCTTCAAAACTCTATTAATTAATAATATTTCATCCTCACATTCAGTTGGCTCAAACTGTGAAAAAGATGACGGTGTTTGTCTCCAATCACTAAAATATTTTTTAGCGAAACCAGGAGACAACAGCTCTACTGAATGTGAAGGGGAAATTGACAGTGCTCATTTAAATGTAGAACTTTTAAATACAGACGACCTAATACAGAGCCAAACTCCAATGGACGTTGAAAGAAGCGCAGCAATAGGGTATTGCAGTGGGTGGATAGCACAACTTGCCAAAAAGCATATTTATAAAAACTGTGTGGCCTGCAGAAACAATATGGAAGCAGAAGAGCTACAAAGTTTCCACAAATATATAAAAATGAAAGAATTTGGCAACAAAAGGTGGTTGTGCTATCCTACAAGAGCATTGTTTGATTTCTTTGCCCAAGTGGAACATATATGTATAGAAATATAAGCAATAAAGAATATATATCGGCATATATAAAATTAATTATAAATGTAAATGTAAATTTATCATATATTACTTGTGCTGAACATAAAGATAATTTGCGTAATTATTTAATAAATAAAAGCACAATGTTTTTCATACACAATTGGTGCAAAGATATCAACAATGTTCTCATTGGAAAAATAACCTTTTGGGATATAAATGATCCTATGAAAGAAAAGGCAAATAGACACTATCTAAAACATAAAGGAAGAAAAAGAAAAACACAAAATAACATATTAAATGTATAATTTAGTTTAGGAGTACTTAGACTCTCATTTTGTACCTATAAATTCAATATTTTCCCAGTTTTTCGTATTTTTACATAAGTAAACATTAGATATTGATATAATTTTGATGTCTGCGACAGCAACACATTTTATGTAGATAAATTCAAATGATTGTTTGCCTTTAAAATAGCATGGTTAAATAGTATTCATGTAATGTTTATAAAAGTCGCAAAATATACAAATTTACACCATTGATTGAATTTAGAAGATATTTATAGCATAATAAGTGCATAAAAAAATATTATGTTGATTAATAAAAATAAAAATTTACACAAATAACCAAATACTTCTCAAAAATTTCTCTAACATATGCAAAATTGCAAAAAACCTGGATAAATATTGAATTTTCAGCCACAAGCTGGAGCATCCCTTTAATATGCAGTGTACATAGTTAAATTTATTTTATAATAAATTATGTTAAAATATTAACTGTTTTATTCATAATTTTCAATAACTCTTCCTACGTCACTTGACATATAATACGTACCTAGTATGCAGCGTACAGCTATAGGTATATGTAGCTATAGCTAGGTACCTATACCCTTAGTTCCCCTACCGAAAAAATAGATGGCGTTGCGGTTGATATTAAGGTTAATAATAAAAAAAGGCCGAGCTGCCTGTCTATGTCCGATATACTATTGTAGTCTTTGCACTAAAACAACAACAAAACTCAGACCACAGATTTTTTTTTTGGTTCTTTTTTGGGACAGGCAATGGAAAATGAGGCAAAGGGAGCGGAGCCCATACAGCCATCAGACCACAGATTAGTATATATGTACCAACGTAGACTGAGAACGTGTACCAAACCACGCCCGGCAACGTTCCAAACAAAAATCATAACCGTACGAACTTATACATTATCTGTGGTGCAAACATAGCTTTCGACTTCAGTACCCCTCCCTCACCCCCGTCTTCACCTCCGTTGGCGGATTAGCAGGCAGCCATATTGTAAACAGCGGCCATTACTGTTTATCACCTGTTTATCGTGTTGATATGAAGAATGTGAAGTGTCTGCGTCGATTAATTTCTGCACATTTTATAATCCATATATTCAGTAATTTCGCGTACATCTACCGTGAAACATAATGTTTCGCAAGTGTTGTGTTCCTAAATGTGATAGCCAACAACAGGACGTTAAATTACATAGATTTCCTTTGAGAAAGGAATTTCGAGATCAGTGATACACCGTAGTGTATAAATTAATAAAATATGAAGAGCTTAATAGGATGGACACTTTGAGTATCTAGGATGGACAATTTGTATAACAAAGTATTTGTATCCACTTGAACGTCCACGCCGCGACCTGTCAATGCACTCAAACGTCCAGATGCGAGTGTCAAATTTTGCGCTATAAATTGCGCAGTACCTCTTCCGATAAAAACGTTTGTCAAAAGAAAATTATATAAGCTATATTAAAATTAAAAATACCGTAGCATAGCCTAATGTATACACAATATGATTATTTAAAAGTATATGCTCTAAACCCAGATCAAATTACTTAAAATAAATAGAGAATCTTAAACAGTACACATTTTTCTCTCATATTCCGAAATTATTGTTTATTTATAATAATTCCAGGCAATTTGTAACAGTTAGAAATACGGTGAAAGAAACTAGATTATATTTCCATGAAAACGATACCAAAATATTAGTATTTGATGCATCATAACTATTTTTAATAAATGAAAGAAAAGAGGTCTGGTTATGGCGATTTTCGGAGCAAGCGCGAGACCTTGAATGAGCAAAATGGCCGCCCGGGCTGTGCAGACGAGATGCTTTTTTGATTACCTACCTAGTTTGTCACTTATTTTATTTTAGTAAAAAAGTGTGTTAAGTACGCGCATGAATATACGAAAAATAATAAAATACTCATGCGTTAATATAAACAGCCCAGTAAAACGAATTAAGTAATTTGGAAAACAAAAATCCGACGCCGATAATATCCCGTCTGCACAGACCTTGTACATGTAAACGTTAGATTACACTCCAGTGTCCGCAGCGTGAGCGCGTGCAGTCGCCGTGTTTACTTACTTTGAATTTGCATGTAATCACTGTGTAATATATTAATTGTATTAGAAGTATGTATTTATACTAAATCTAGATAGTATAATTAAACGAATGGCATAAATTCAATCACAAAATATGTGTTCACATAAGTTTTATCACTTAAAATTTGTGGCCATTTTGATATACGACGGACCATCTCCAATGTAATACAACATTTTTTAAACCATGACGCCTATGAAACTATGATTATTTTATATCATGGACACGATCAAATCTTAAGGAATATCTTGATATAATACACTATACGATCTAACTAATAGGAAAAAAGAATTTACGACATAACTGCGGACAATCCTCGCCGTGACGCACACACAAAATCACTCAAACTTCAAACTGAAATATAAATACAGATTAAAAAGATTTGAATTGTTTACACATGTCAGTGCCAACTACGTTTCGTTCCGCGTCCGAAACGCCAGTAACATTGCAAAAAGGAGCTTTATTAGAGGGCTATAAAACCGATTTTCATTAATTCCTATAGTGGACATTGTAGTGTAACCGAACGTAAGACGACAAAAAATTTTTGTCCACTCAAGTGGCAGCTGACGTTCAAGTGGGTATGTCATAAACATCTACGATTTGGTGCATGTCCTACTTTGTTTACTGACTCTGAAATTTTATCTGGAAACCCATCAAAGAATTTCAGCTTTGAATCAGGTAAGAACTTATGTTATGAAATAACATCTATTCAGTCTATTTTATTATGACATTAAATAAAATAATGTATTAAAACATATCTATTTTTAATCTTCAGAACAAAATTAACTGCCATCGTACAGCGGTGATCATACATATTGGAGGCAGCTTCGCTCAGACCACAATTATTCCGCATCTTCAGTGTGTTGGAATATCAAATTCAGGCATGTATCTTTGAAACTAACCTATCAAGCAGTGTAAATTATACAATAGAAAATCTGTTGTTTTTAACCATTGGAAGTATAACTATAAAGTGCACTCATAGACATTCCTTATCAATAATCAATCAGTGTCCTAAGATATACAATACAAATTTGAGATAATTATCATCATCGTTAAATGGAGTCTGAGTGCTAAGATGCTGCGGGCTGAATTTACAGAGACCTATGTGCTGTCTATTTACTTACTGCATGTGTTGAATAGTTTCATTTTAGCTCTCATTAATACCCAACATTTCCCTATTAAATAAGCACCTTTTAGTTTATTCAAAATAATTTATTAATACCTAACACTATGGTTTTATTTCAGGCTCTTTGGATACAAGTTCAACTCAAAGTTCAACGCATGTAACTTCAGTTATAAAGAAACTCTTCCATGGAGCAATTCGTGATTTTGCGAAATAAAATCACCGTATCGCAAATTCAGTTATTTTCATAGTAAAGGTTCATATTTATGAGTAATTTCACTCCTTTGGTCATCACTACTGTATCTCATAAAAACTGGTTAGTGTTTTGAAATTTTGAAATTTTAAAAGTTTGTCATTTTAGTTCTAAGATTGTCTAATAATTGATAATTATAATGTACTGTATTATTATATATTTGCATGCCATTTTAAATGGCGGAATGTGTCTGCACTAAAATATGATTTATTGTACGATCTTTTATACCGCATTTTACGCAAATAAATTGATTTGATTTGATTTGATTACTATTAATACCTACCTACTACTGCTACTACTACTTGAGTTTAGCGGTAGGTAATTCTGGGAAACATGATTTTATGGAATGGAAAAAGGGAATGTATCAAAATCGTAGACGGAGAAAACAATTTTGATACACTTCCCTTTCTCCATTCCATAAAATCATGTTTCCCAGAATTACCTACCTATCGCTAACCGTCTACGATCAAAATAAATATGTTTTCAAATTTCCCGCCAAAGCGGCTATTACACTTGATACTAAAAAAACATAAGCCAAAAGCTATGTTTGCAACGGTATAGTGCCGATGTATGGGACATGACCGTCTGATACGTAGTATCTCTCAGTAGTCTGTGTACCAAACTCAGACCCATAGATTATACACTAAAGGTGGACACACACCTGTCCGAATCGACCGCGCCGAACAAACGAAGTTTCTTATGACCTCACGCACCTATCCGCGCCGAAAGAATCGTCCGCGCCGACCGAATCGACCGTGCCGAAAGAAATGACATTTCGTTGCGTGCATTTCCTTGAAGCATATCGCACACTCATTACGTTTAGTTTCATAATTTATTTTCTGAAATCACAGATTTATTAATTAATTAACTATGGTTTTTAAAAGAAGCAGAACCAATACCTAGACTGCTTAAGTTAGATGCCTGTTATGGTCCTTAACCCTATACAGATTTGAAGTTAAAAATATCATTAAGATTTTAGCATGTTGTATACCCCGTTCTTAACTCTAATGATAATATTAGGGACCATGACAGTTTAAAAACCTAGATTTTAGCAGTTCCTTCTTCAGATAAAAGGCTTAATGCATCTGGCAACACTGATGCAGATAACTTTTGACTCGAGCCCACTGAAAACACTGTCCGAATCTAGGAACAAGCATACCAATGGAAGTAACATATTTTAGACGAAATTTTAACACCGGTTTGACTTCTCGCTCTAAGAGATTATGACATAAGAAAAAAAGAGATGAATATATTTCCTCCGGTTACAGTTTAATACAAATGTGGCCAGTGTGATATATTTCCAATAGTTATTGTATATATCCAAACTAGAGATGGGAATTTACTTATCGATGTTATGATTTTAAAATAGTGAGCAATTTGTTCAACATCTTAACCCAGATATTGCTGAAACCTCTGAATTGCTCCGATCTTTATGTAATTTATAATATGATTTATATTTGATCTATTGTAAATAGGAAAAATATTTTAAAAATCTTACTCTTATGGGAAAGTCGGAAAATGGTGTTCGTTATAACAAACGCTAGCAAAATGCTCTACTATGAAGTGGTCCAACAATGTTGAATTTCAGTTGGATTTATGCTGGCAATTTATATAATTTTACAGGGTTGTTGTTACTTTATTGAAATATCTATAAATAAAACAAGAATAAAGCTTTTGCATCGGAAATTTATTATAGAAAACACTGAGTACACGGGAAATATGAAAGGAAAATATGTTGACAAGCCACATGTTTATATCAAATTATGATAAAGTCCAAAGCAATAATTAGGGTGAAGGGTAACATGTTACACAGATGATGATGATGGTGTACATGTTATGCAAAAAACATGCATTTTAGTGGCAGCTAGCACAGAGAAGTTGGTTAGATCTATGCTTTATCATATGTCCAATTATCATTACGAGGACTTTGAGTAGTGCCCATTCATGTCTTTTCAGGTTTCTTAACCATTTCTCCTTTAACTCTGGATCTTTTGGAAACCTAGAAATGAACAATATGTGTGTTAATAATTTTTATTTTGGTTAATAATTTCATTGTTTGACTGTAAGATACAGGAAAATTCTATTAAAGTCTCTTAAACAGAATCTTTTTAAAATTATTTGGAGGGACCTGCGATTACATAAATGAGTTATTTCTGTAAGTTGTTTGAAAAAGTATAATAATTTAGTCGAAATATACCATTGATGCGTTCAAAAATATAATATAAATATTAAGAATTTTTGTTGCTAATCAAATATATCATCCAATGCTGAACATGAGCTTCTTCTTACAAATTAACAATTTGTATTTATTTGATTAAAACAAGGGTAAATCCATGTTTTAACAACAAATTTATAACCCGACAATACATCGATAAAATCGAACTATCGACAACAGTGTACGTAACTAGGTGCCATCAAAATAGTATATCAAATGTCATTTTCTCATAAGTTACTACGATTTAGGCGAATTATAAAAATATTATGATAATAATCTCTAAATGACTTTATCGAACCGTTATAATATTGTATTTACTTTATCCCTACAGCAAAATTGACAACAAACTACAAGTAAAAACTTAAATAATCAAATCAATACTTACCGATGGAAAGATGTCCTATTGTTGCTTTCACTTAATACGCCCATTCGGCCTTTGCAACCAAGGGCTACACAAGCCATGTTAAATTAGGAAATCGAATTTATATTATATTCCGCACAATAAAGCACTGAAACTTAGCAAATTGCAATTATCGTGAACCTGAAGTGGTAGCCGCGCGGATACCAAGCCGACTCAACAACTGACACTTTGTCTTTCAAGATGACGTTGAAGTTATGTTGCTGTCACTTTCTTTTACAGAGAAAATTGTCATAAGATAAAACGAAAAGTATGGCAGTTATTTCTTCGTTTTAAAAATAATACTTCCATTGGTATGCTTGTTCCTAGGTCCGAATCAACAACGTCGAATCTGATGACGTCATCCGAATTCGTCTGGTATTTGGATACCTACTGAATTCTTCCGGCGCGGCGATTCGTCCGATTCGGCGGGGATAGGTGTGCGAGGTTTCATAGGATTTCATATAAAGAATTCGAAAATTCGTTTCGTTCGGCTCGTTCGGCGCAGTCGATTCGGACAGGTGTGCGTCCACCTTTAAAGTCAATTCTGTTCTGTGTTCTGTAGCGATGTTAGTTCCAATTTTGGTCACCGGGTCAGATAAGTTTGTGGCAGCATACGTAGTATCCACAGAGTACTTTATTATATAGGTAGTATCTCTAACTAGTCTGTGGTGGCAGCACTATACCCTAGTACAAATATATTAATCTGTGGCACTATACTATTTCTATGTATATGACGTTTGTATATTTTTAGTAAAAATAAATTACCTACAGAAATTCTGAAATATAGATAGGTACCTATACCTACAATAAGTTAATTACTGACCTAAAATATGTGTATATAATTAAATCTATAAAATTGTTATATAATCATATATAATGAGACTAAATAATAATAACCTACTATTTAAAACGTTGTTTACGTTATAAAAACCAATTTTTTGTTAGAGATACGGAATTAAGTGTATAAGTATGAAGTGCAGTGTTCAAAATTGCTCTAGTAACACGGATACAAATAATAAAAGTCAAGGGATCACATTTCATGTGTAAGTTCTTATGAAATTATGTTATCAGTAACAGGGGGCTTACATCGAGCTCTTATAGCAGGACAGAAAGTGAACTGCACAGAAATTTCCAGAATAAGCTGACCTTCATTGTACGAAAAGCCTATACAGTGCGCGGTCAGCTCATACTGGAAATGTCTGGGCAGTTCAATTTCTACTCTGTTCTAAGAGTTCATAGTAAGCCCCTGAACAACTAACTGTTAGTCGTTCAGTTTGTTGTTCGAATATTCGCGAAATGGCCAATGCAAAAGAAACCTATTGTAAACTACACAAATGTCATTTTGTTTTGGCCTAATAACACATAATTTGTACAAATACGGCAAGTGAAGTTCGATCGCCGACTGTTAGTTCTAGTTCATTTGACTCACGCGCGTTTAACGAGATGGCTCGGCTCGCTCATAGTCAATAGCTTTCGACCGATCATATTATCCGAAGTACTCTGAAGTGAGCCAAATGAGCTGTTCAGTGGTTTGGGTGAGACGTGCCGGCCGCTGAGAACTAGTGAGCTATGTAGCGAGTGAGTGAATAAGCAAGACCTACATCAATCGAAAAGAGCTGGCTCTCTTTGTCACTCACTCACAAGCTACCAAGAACCACATTCAATAAATGTTTATATACCATTGCAGGTTTCCAAAAGAACAGAGTGTCCGCACTGCATGGGTGGAAGCCTTGGGACGGGCAGGTTGGAAACCAAAAGAATGGAGCACAATATGCTCAAAACATTTCAGAAATGAAGACTTTTATGATACAAAGGGCGGACGCCGGAAGATAAGGATTGGAGCTGTGCCTGTGGTAGAGCAAGTGAGTCCACCACAGTCCGGTCATTTTGCAACACCAGCCTAGACATTCATGTACCAATATTTTTTTAATTCTTGTATTTTCTTCAGGATTCCGCAGATGCCTTTGATGCACCGGCTGAATTAAGGGTAAAATTATTTTTCATTTAAATAACATTAATATGAATTTAAGTATGGCTGACAGTTTTTAAATACACAATAAAAAACTAATTTAAATTCACATGCAAATTAGTAACATGTTTGCAGAGTGTAGCATTACATGTATAATTACTAGAGATGCTCCGACTAGTCAGTAAAGCCGACTATCCGGTCACTGTCGTAGTCGGCGACTATTTGGCAAAGAGCGCCGACTATCCGGCTTCTTACTTTGTATACACTATTTCTCAATAAAATGAGCCTAAAAATGAACCTGACTGAGGTATCTATCAAGGTTGGATATCGGTATATGATATTTATTTATTTACCAACTTATATTAACAGAATATAGATATGGTTGTTCATAGTTGTAGTATTTGCTGTTTTTCCCTCCCCACCACGAGAAAATATCATTTGGCACTGGTTACACTTGACCTTACGGGAAGTGGTAAAAAAAAAACCATGATTCAATTTTAATTGAGCTCTTTCACTTTAATGTACAAAATAACAGTATGGTTTTTATTTTTTCACACAAAAGCACCGCCCTGACCAGTGCAAAAGCAAATATCAAGAAACAATACGCAGTAAACAAAACATGTACTGACATGCTCGCGGGCAGCAGTTGCGACTTACGCGCGAATCAGTTGTAAACGAAGCGTCACGGATATTTCCGAACACACCCGAAACTGATTCGCTAGGCCGACTTGACCTTTTTACAACCGACTAATTGGCTAGTCGGTCAAAATCATAGTCGGCACATCTCTAATAATTACATTGCATGGTTCACTACTGTAAACACACTGTTAGGTACGCTGGTAAAGTTCAATTCACTCAAGTATTAGCTTTTATTTTCTTCTCCAGGTTTGCAGAATATGTCTTGCTATGGACACACAGATGTATCACATAAGAAAATTCAAACTGGACCAAATGTATGAACAAATCACAGGATTAAAGGTAAGTCTTTTTTGTCTAGGTCTAATCAGCCTATCGCATCAGGAATCATTACTTTTAAAAGGGAGGGAACTCTGAAAACTAAACTGAAGACCTAAAGCTGAAGTTGGAATGCCTTGAGTTCCGGTAATGTCACTAGCTGCTCCTACCCTTTACCCAGAACACATCTAGAGTTACACATGGTTACTATAACGGGTGAGGTAGAAAGGACTGTAGTAACACTCCAGTAGAGCTTGTTGTTCAACAGTGGACAGTATGTTGATATTTTACTTGGGTTGTGATGGATGATAAGTAGAGAAAGTTAGGAATATAGGTAAAATAAATAATAAATCCAGCCCATTACTGTCCAAGTGCTGGGCATGGGCCTCTTCTCGGAATGAGCAGGGTTAGGCCTTAGTCCACCACACCTAATAATAATGACTAGTGCATCTACCATGTTTTTGTCTCTGCATCACCCCAAAGTTGTATGTCAGAGAATGCCTTAGGCATTAAGACTGCCTTTGTACATATTTGTATGAAAAACATTAAATAAATAAATCGGTCCATCCGTTTTGGAGCTACGATGCCTCCACAGATACACAGATCCATAGATACAGACTACAAACTTATAAGACCCCTCTTTTATTGTTGGGGGTTAATAAACATAGGTTTGCTATATAAATATAACAGGTATAGGTATGCTAAACTAACATGGAACATCTACTACCATATTGTACTTCATTTGCGTCTGAAATATATCCCTGTTTTGTGCCTACAGTCTGGCAGTGAAGAGAGGCTGCCTCAGCGGGTGTGCTGGGAATGTAGTGCTCGCTTGACTGCGGCCTACCAGTTAAGGAGCCAGGCTTTACAGAGCGACACGATATTACGTGAGTTACTGCAGCCTGACACCTATGTGAGTACAGAAAGACAGATAACACTGCGTAGATTACATACACAACATCTCGCCTTTTTCCCAAAGGGGTGGACAGGACAGAAACTACATAACGTCACGTGCTACGATCCTTACAAACCACTTTTGCTTCAACATATTCACAGTTCTGAATAGAAACTCCCGAATCCAACTAGAAAAGAACTGTAACTTTTGAACGGTTGAACAGATTTTCATGAAACATAGCTAAGATGATACCCAATTAAACTAGCTTTCAATTAAAAAAATTGCATTGAAATCGGTCCATCTGTTTTGGAGCTACGATGACACAGTCAGACAAACGGATACATACTACAAACTGGTAACCCCTCTTTTTTGTTGGGGGTTAAAAACTGCTCTGACAGCTGGAAGTGCGCGCCGCCACGTGTTATTTTTATTTGTTTATTTTTATTTAGATTTTTATCTCTCATTGTACTTTAAATATATTAAAACACATATTTAATTGTTTAATATAATATATTTTGTATTTCCTTTTTTTCTCTGCTTACCTTCGTCCGTGCGTCACTGCAGGGGTGCCAACTGTAAATCAGCGTTGGGCTCTCCGCGCCCAGCAAATGCTGAGCTGGCTACCCTTTCGGCATGGCATGCTTGGCAGCATACCTATATATTTTACGAATTTTATTTTGTTATTAGTCTCTTTTTGTAGTGATTTATTTTATATCTTGAATCTTCTTTCTCTTGTGCTGTCGATGTGTCCATGCTGAATATTTTTTTCTTTATTTCTTCACAAACTTTCACACACGAATAACACCAGGATTTTATTTAAAATATTAATTTTTTAACATATTCTTTTCAGTTAAAAATCCGCGACATAAAATCAATAAACGAAACAAACAATGGTTTAAAAGCGAACCAAACACAAAAAATATTTGACAATAGTGATGACGACAGTGATAACGATCTACACTTAGGACAAGAAACAGAAATATCAGAAGATAATATGGAAATACAAGGAGACCTGGCAATTATGCCAAAAGTAGAAGTTAAAGATAAGAGTAGTAATCAGATCTATGAGGAATATATTCATTTTGACGATGATGAAGCGTTGAGTGACGTGCATGAGGAGAAGAAGGAGGCCGAAGTGGAGAAGGAGAAGAAAGTGGTTGAAAAGGTTAACGCTAAGAAGGTTGAGGAGGAGAATGATTCAGACTCTGCTATGGACACGTAAGAAGTACAGTTAAATTAGTTAGGTATTAAATGAGCCTTTCCAGAGAAACAATTGTAACGGCGTTTAGGTTGCGTTCTGGTCACATTCCATTGAATAAATTTTACAATCTGGTGTAAAGTTGAAAACTGCGGAAAGTTTCCGATACTTTGGAAGTTTTCCAGAAGTTTAACGGAAATAATACCGAAAACTTCCAAAATTTCGAAAGTTTTGAAAGTTTTCAGAAATTAATTTTTTACTTCTAAAAACAGTTATTGGGAATACTTTGTGCTTAAAATATATTACATTTAGCTAGATTTTAAATATTTGAACACAGCAAGAACAGGACGGGATGCGGAGTAGGGTACATGATAAAAATGAATGTTTCCATAACTTCCGTCATACCGCTCGGTGTTTACATTATGCCCGTTGCCTTCATAATATCGGCTTAATATAAAAAACGTGATTTCATTCATTTGCTTTAATAGGTACCAAAGATAATTATAATAATGCATGAAAATAGAACTAAATTAAAGGATCATTTTAATTTCACGTTACTGATTCTGAGTCATCTCAAAGCAACGAATTTGTTGATTTCATAAATAGAAAAACATAATTCCAAAACTTTCAAAGTTTTCGAAGTTTTCAGGAAACTTTCCTGGAAGTTTTCAACTCTAATCTGGTGGGTGTTAAATCTTCGCCTATGAGCGATATATATTATATTATACACCTTCTGGTCGAGTGTGACCAGTATCGCAATTTCAGATGTCGGATTATACCCGACTTGGATCTTAATAATGGAAATCTAAAATATATTTAATCAGAAACAGTATCGCAAACTTGTAGAAAGATTTTCTGTTACGTCAGGCTATGTATGAGAGCAAGGAGACCGTTGAATGACGACACCTAATCAGACTTAGTTTTCAATATCTAATGTGCGACTCTAATGGGGCTGGCAAAGTCACCTAGAGCGACTGAAGGCCCGTAAAAAATAAGATTAAATAATATATATTATAGTTTTTAAAAAAACTAAAGAAAACGCTTTTTTCATCCAAACTAAACGTGTTTGTAAAATTTCAGCTCAATCGGAAACCGGGAAGTGGATCAAATTTAACTTCCAAGATTTTTTTACATAGTTAGTTAGTTAGAGGTGAAGCTAATAAAAGCGTTTTAAAAACAAAACTAAAATTCGACAGAAAGGTTGTCTGGTAGAAATCGCCAAGAGCGATAAGACCGCCATTTGTACATTTCTTTTTCTAATTATAGTATTTTTTCTTCTATTACTGGTATGCAATAAAGTGTATTGTATTGTATTGTAGAGATAACGGTAACGAAATTGTTTTGTCTCCTTGTAAACGAGAAAACGAAAATTCGAGAAAGAAAACAGTATTCGTATGGTTTTTAACCGAGTTCAAAAAAGGAGGAGGTTCTCAATTTGGATGTTTATATTTTTTTTAATGTATATTCGGACATAACTCCGTCATATATAGACGGATTTGCTAAATTTTTTTTTTGTTCGAAACGATTTTATACCGAAATGGTTCCATTTAAATTTCATAAAGATCTGATGAAGACCTTCGGAGATATACAATGGAACTCTTGAATGAATAACAGCATATCACTTGCGGTTGCTGTAATCTCATATTTATGTATAGTTGACACTCAAAGTAGAAAAATAAAATAAACTTTAAAAGCAGTCAAAACCGACTTCAAAAAAGTTAAAAAAATAAGTTCAAGAACTAAAACCCGACTACTGAAAAGGTATGAAACAAGAAAATATTAACACATATTCATAGTGATGTTCAGAGGATAGCCGTGGTCGTATGCCACTTTGCCCTAAACTGTATTGTTTTGTTACGGTAGCTGTAGGTGGCAGTGGCGAAGAGTCCATACAACCCGATTCCCATCGGCTTCCCTTTAGGAATTGGTTAGTGCCTAGACCAACGTAATATGGCTTGTTATTCAGTTAGGTCGAGCTCTTCCAGACATGACTATACAATTACAAGAGACGGTATGGATTTTTGTCTTGCAGCATTAATTTCAACAATTATTAGAGGGCATTTTTGGGATGGCTTCCCCTTTTAAAACTGTCACCCTTCGCCATTGGTAGGTGGCATACGACCACGGCTATCCTCTGAACATCACTATGAATATGTGTTATTATTTTCTTGTTTCATTCCTTTTCAGTAGTCGGGTTTTTGAACTTATTTTTTTTTTTCATACCCGCGGGCCACTGTTTTCAATATTTATATTTTTGTAATGTGCTAATTAAGCCCTTTCATTTGATTCCCAACACGGCATCATTAAACATTTTTTTTAGTTCGTTTCTTTATATTCTTTATAGGGCGCCATTTTCCATTTCATGTGACGTCACATAGCCTATAACCAGCGATCAATCAAGCGACAATCAAGACGGTTCCAACGATGCCTCATTTGTTGAATTATGATAAATAGTTCAGAAGTTATGAGGGAACAGATGAACATACATCATACATACATACGTACCGGTCAAACATATAACCCTCTCCGTAGTCGGGTAATAAAATACCTTCACCGTTTTCTCTCTTGATTTTTGTTTGAAAACTGGTTTGTCCACCCGCTGTACTTGCCGTGCGGGTACACGTGTTGCTTTATTTTTTAACTGAAACGCCAAATACAAACTTCTAACTACTATCTGAAGCCCAATTCTCGTAATTAATTTATAATATGACTGAAAGTTGACCGTACTGAGATTTTATTATGAATTGACAAAAAGTCATGTATTCTACTCCTCTTAAAGTTCAGTCCGATTCCAGTATGATTTGGATTCAATCTTCTTACAAACTCATTTCAATCTCATTTTTGACGTTTGTGTATAGACGAGAGTGTCAATTTTATTATCTGAAGCCCAATTCTCGTAATTAATTTATAATATGACTGAAAGTTGACCGAACTGAGATTATATTATGAATTGACAAAAAGTCATGTATTCTACTCCTCTTAAAGTTCAGTCCGATTCCAGTATGATTTGGATTCAATCTTCTTTCAAACTCATTTCAATCTCATTTTTGACGTTTGTGTATAGACGAGAGTGTCAATTTTATTATCTGTGTCAGTTCAAAATGTTAGCAGAATACCGATTTGCCTTTTATTCAACTTTCGATCTCATTACAATATAATGTCACGTTTGACGTTGTTTGTTAGGGTAGGAGAATACCATTTGTGACATTTATGACATTGGTAGTAGATCGGAATGAGATCCGAACTATATTTTGAACATTCTTAATTACGAGAATTGGGCCTCTGTGTCAGTTCAAAATGTTAGCAGAATACCGATTTGCCTTTTATTCAACTTTCGATCTCATTACAATATAATGTCACGTTTGACGTTGTTTGTTAGGGTAGGACGTAGACTGAGAAGGCTATAGACGGCATGATATGTTTGGTTTCATTCACACAACAAAGGACGCATAATATCATATTAGCCCTTGTAAGAAAGAGATGTAGCTACAATATAGTTGTCCTTATCACCGTTTATCTTAGCAACTCGTTTGACATAAATTTTGATGTCAGACAATGCGACTATCAATGATTGTTTCAGTGATTTTCATTGTTTTATGCTTTTACAACTCGTTAATTGTACGTTATAAGCTAGAAAACTATTTGATTTGTTAACTTATTATGGTGGCGTGCAGTGTTATGGGCTGTAAAAGCCGTAGTGAACGAAAAATTGAAGGTATTACATTTCACGCGTAAGTAAACATATTTCTTGATTGTATGTTGTAATTACTTTCTGAATCACGATTTAACTGTAAGTATTATTTAAGCTGAGGTTCACGACCATTTATTTCAATTCGTAATAATGTTATTTTAAATATTCGCGCAATTATAACCACAAAACTATGTTGCCAGCTAAAGTTTTAAAATTACCCGAGGTCCGACCTCTTCGCTTACAATTATGGCGTCCCGTACCTACATAATGTCAATATTTACCATTATGTTCATATTATTATACCTGTGACTTACGATTATGAAATTTATATTTATGTATAAGATAAGTATGTAATGAATACTCATCTTGGAGTTTTTGTTATTTTCAGTTTTCCAATTGACACGGAAATTTAAAAAAAATGGATTTCTGCTACCAGCAAGAACAATTGGGAGCCCACTAAATACTCTCGACTTTGCTCAAGGCACTTTAAAAGCAATCTAATAGTCCGTAAAATCAAATGTTGGCACATTTTAACAAAAATAGGATACTGCATAAGAAATAGTTCGGATTTACGAAGGGACGATCTACAGAGAGAGACGTTTGGCAGCGTGGACCACCACACACTTATCCTGAAACTAAAACACAACGGAATTCGTGATAGATCAATAGACCTTGTAACATCATACTTGTCGAATCGGGAACAAAAGGTGACAGTTGGTAACGATACTTTTACATAATATAATAATAAATAACCCAGAATAACCCGGACAGTCGATGTGTTTATTCTATCCTAATGATAACATGTATATTAAAAGGGTTAGTTTCAAAATCCCGTTTCGATATCCTCTTTATAAGGGATTTTGAAACTTTTCGTTTCATCTAACCCCTTTGGTCCTAGAAGTTTAAGCTGAAGGGGATTTTGACACAAAAAATGTCAAAATCCCCTTTGAACGATTAGTATCAAAATTCCCTTTAGATTTCCTCTGTCAGACTGTATGGACGCGTAAAATTACTGACTGACGCTTCACAATAAAAATCTCCCTATTTTGTGGGTAACATAGTCGAAGTGGTATAACTGTGATACGCGAATGAAAGGGAATATAGCGGTTACGCTACCCCGCCGTCTATAGCCTTCTCAGTCTACGGGGTAGGAGAATACCATTTGTGACATTTATGACATTGTTAGTAGATCGGAATGAGATCCGAACTATATTTTGAACATTCTTAATTACGAGAATTGGGCCTCTGGAATCAAAAGAACTGAAAAATAAAATGAGTAAATAATTATCCCGTTCTCCCACTCACAAGTTCAGTGGCAGAATTGGGAATAAAAAATATTTTGTTTTTAAAATTCCCGTTCGTCCCTCCAGTGGGACGGCGGGCGGTGGGACAGCGGGAAACAGGCCCTACACTTTTATCTTTATTTCCAGGTACAAAATATCAGACGGGAAACGCCGCAGATTTGAAGAAACGATCAACGAGTCTCTATTCACGATCACTCCTCTTACAAACAAACAACGAATACAAGAGATACAGATGCGGAAAGAGAGCTCCAGCTATCTGAACGCGCCGTATAAGTGTACCGTTTGCTACAGGGGGTTTAAAATCAAGAGCCTGTTAACGACTCATGCGGTTCGACACTCTGAGGTAAGAAAAGGCTAGTATTTAGAGTTGAAAACTGCGGAAAGTTTCCGAAACTTTGGAAGTTTTCCGGAAATATTCCCAGAAATGATTTTTTACTTATAAAACAGTAATTAGGGATACTTTGTACTTAAAATATGTTACATTTAGCTAGATTTTAAATATTTGAACACAGCGAGCACAGGACGGGATGCGGGGTAGGGTACATGTTATAAATGAATATTTCCAAAACTTCCGTCATACCGCTCGGTGTTTATATTATGCCTGTTGCCTTCGTATGATTTAAGCCAATTGAATAAAAAACTTTATTTCATCAATTAACTTCAATAGGTAACATAGATAATTAAAATAATAAAAGAAAATAGAACTAAATTAAAGGATCATTTTCATTTGACGTTACTGATTCTGAGTAATCCCAAAGCAACGGATTTGTTGATTTTATAAATAGAAAAACATAATGTGAAAACTTCCAAAGTTTCGGAAATTTTGGATGTTTTCAGGAAACTTTCCTCAGAAAAGGAAACTTTCCTGGAAGTTTTCAACTCTACTAGTATTAGTATTTATTTTGAATTCCCGACAAATAAGAGGGGTGGTATAATTTTGTAGTGTGTATCTGTATATCTATCTGTGGCATCATAGCTACAAAAGGGATGTACTGTTTTCAATGCAGTTGTTTTTAATTGAAAGCTAGTTTAATCGTGTATCATCTTAGTTATGTTTCATGAAAATCTGTTCAGCCGTTCAAAAGTTACAGCTCTTTTTCTAGTTAGAGTCGGGGGTTTTTGACGGTTAGTTTATATCTGTCGCAACGTATGCTGAGATAGAAACCATTTCTGGCTTCGTGCCTTCGTTCTTAACCCTTCTGCTCGACAAAATTTTGACACATGGTATACCAGCTGACTCGACGAGCTGTCGCAAATTACGTCAAGAATTTCATGAATTACTGCATTTTTCACTCAATTTTTATTCCACGAATATACACGAAAAATATTTTATTTCATCGATTGAATTACCAAAGTAGATAGCAAATTTCTTAAATTATGTGTTATTATTGGTAAAACAGCATCATTATGCGGCGACATGTCTATAAAATGTTAATTTCTACGCCTATCCAAATATCACACGACATAGGTTTACTCAAAAAAAATCCCTAAGGAAGCTACTTACGCGCAGAAACGCTATAATATAGAACAATTACAGAAAATATCTTCTAATTTGTAGATTCATTTATACCATTATTCATACATCAACACATAAAAATCAACATTGAAATTTACTAAAATATGAATAGAAAAGTAAGTTGAAAATAGTGCTTGACCATTCGGCTAAAATCGTTATAACAATACAAATCCTGCATTCATCCTAATCGATTCACATACAGCTTGGCACAAAAGAGGTACTATGGTAATCCACTCTTTTCTATAAAAACGAGTGGATTTTAAACACACGACCCTCCCGTGTATCTAAGTATCTAAATTGTTATTATTTTAGGGTAGCATTAAATAATTTAATACGTTTTACTATTATCTTGATCTACTATATTTAATACTACGTTATAATATAATAACTGTTATTCAAGGATGAAAATTGTTTATTGAACCCTAGAGCGAAAGTTACTATAATATTTTTGATGAATGATAGAATCTAATCCAATAAACGAATATTATTATTATTTATTAACCAATATTATCTATTATTCCTAGACAAAATATTTTTTTGTCGATTGTATTAAAAACTTTGCTTTTCATTTCCCCTACGATGAAAATAATAAATAGAAAATGCTTTCAAACTAAGTTCAGTTATTATAGCAGAGCCCATACCGCCAATTTTTTGAACTGAATGGATCCTGTATTTGCCTCGTTGACAAATCCAAGATGGCGGCCATATTTTTTTGGCTGTGTCATTTTCATGGTTTTTGGGGTGCTGATAGCGAAAATAAGATCGGTCATCAAAGCCGAGAAGGCGGCCATAATTTTTCTTGATAATGCTTTCAGCTCGTATCAGCATAAATATTACAGGTAAGTATCCAAAACTATGAAAGAGACTCCCACGACGGAATTATGTATTCAAAAAAGATGGCCGCCATCTTGGATTTGGTTACCAATCCCATTTTCAGTATCAGCATCCCCGAAAACCTAAATAAAGACAACAATGATGAATTTATGAAAAAAAAAACATCTTGGCCGCCATTTTGGATTTGACTAGATAGATAGCACCTCTAAAAACCATGCTATAGGTACATATATACAAAATAATATATATTAAAAATACAAATAAAATAGAATTTCAGTCTGTTGCAATGAATAGGCGAGATAGTGGGTAGTAACCCCTCGTCCTAGCTAAGCGGCGCGGCTGAGTGCGTGACGCGTCAAGTAACAAGTCACATTGTAAAAGCTGTGTTAATGCTCAACACACATACAGGACACGTGCGTGTTCGGTAAACCTTTTACCTAATACGCTTGTCCTAAATCGGAGCCGCCCGCTGTACCGTGCTGTCCAGACAGGACATGGCTTTATTTATTACAAGTTCCTGTATAATTATAAAAAAATTAAATAAATTTAAATAATTTGGAATTAGAAAAACACAAGATATGCACACTATGCATAGCCGGTGAAATAATATTCCCGTGCATAACTTTAAACTTTGCTATTATTTGATAATATATTTAATTTTAGTACAGACTTATTTTCTTCCAGAAATATTAAAATATTACAGTAATAATTGTATTATATTTTATCATGTGACATTCAAAATATTTATTATATTTTTATAGTATCGATTTCTGTAGTTACTCGTTTTGATTATTCGATTCCGATTCAAATCCGAAAAATAATCGGTTCCACGAATCATTGTTGGACATCTCTACCAGAGACAAACTAATATGGCGGCAAATTCCTAAAAAACAAATTGAGTAGTGATAACAAAGAATTCGCAATATTTTGTCTTTTTGTTCAATTTTCGTTTAAAATATGGGTAATGTCGTGTACCACGTAATATTATTTAATAGTTCGTGCCATTTTTTTAACTACGGCGACTGTGTTTGTGTTATATTAGTGGAAAGCAAAGAACATTGTACACACATTGCGCGGGAAACAAATGGATATTGTTTTGTTCAGATACAAAAAACTTTGTTATCACTACTTTTTTTACCAAACCTATGTATTAAATCAACAACCGAATATATAATGCGGTATTTGCTTTCCCGTTTTATGATGGTTGGTAATCCACAACCAGCAATTTTTAATGTTTTTCAGCCGACCGCAGTATGGCCGATAATACATTTTCACACAAAAAGATTTGAATGGTAATTATTTACTATGGAACTCAATATGATACATATAATAGCGTGTAAACAATTCTCTATTTATCCAACTCTTTTAATATAGCCATAGTAACAAGATTTAATAAGTAGTAAAATATTTATGCAGTAAAGAATTGGGCATGACGTAGTACATGACAGCTCGGGTCATTTCGGAACCGAAAACGAGCCAGCGGTATATTGAGTGTCGGGGTCATTTCTGTACCGCCACCGGACTTTAAGGTTAATAATGTTTGTTTTATTATTAGACCAGGGTCGATCATTTTTGAAACCAAAAAAAATAATAGTAGGATGAAACCCATTGGAAAAGGAGGAGAATATTATAAAAATGAAAGGAAAAATAATTTACGGGCGATCTGAGGTCGGGAAGTCCTACCTCTCCGGGAGGGGGTTTAAGGGTAAAAAACTTTTTCTCGATTTCCGGCAAAACTAAAAGTCCTATGGAAAAAAGTCAAATCGCAAAGTTGTAGGTAATGAAAAGATCTAAAACTTTTCTATTTACACTTTTTTCACATAACCTCAAAATTTATGTGAAAAATTATAAAATCCAAGTTTTTGGTTTTTTATTTTTATCTTTTACAATTTTTTTATTTTTTTTCATGAAATTTGGTGAAAACTTACCTTTTTATGTGCCAAATACGCTGTAATTTATTTGATTTGAAATATTTATTTTTTCACCTTATTTTGAATTAATATCGATAAAGTATCCTAATTTTTAATCGAAAATTCACCCGTCAAAATATCAGCTTTTTTCTACCCTGGTCTATATCAGCAGTAATCACTGCACACTATCGCCTAGCAGTTGCCCACAGGGACACGTAATACTAATAATGTATATTCCCTTATAGTAGGCAGATAAATAACACCATAGTTAACAAAATAATTAAAATCGGTGAATAAATATAATAGAATAGATCTTTATTTAATGTAATCCAGATACAGGCACTTATGAAATGTCGAGACTCTAGGTGCGCGGTTCCAAATAGTAGGTCCAACGGAGAAGAACCGGCAAGAAACTCCATGGAAACTCTTTCCAAATAATAGATTACAATCTCGATCAGTACAATGTTGTGGTAAGAGCTGCGAGAATAATGCAATTCAATGTGAATACAAATAAGACTAGGATAATATTGATTTGCTTCTGAATAAGATTGGCATGGCAGTTACAAGCTGACCAGTTCCGACAGACGGCACGTTCACGAGCATGACGCATGCGTCACATCGCCAAGCTCGACCACAATGAAGGGAACTCAACGACCCGACACACAACGCCACCACCAGCGAGACATTTTAGTGAGCATGACAGACTCATAGACCAGACCAGAAATGCCGGAGTTATAAGCTTTAGAAATTTCTATATGAGATACTATCCATCCTTTTCCCGCAAAATGGAATATGTATGAAACTGTTACAATTTACTATGACATTTCTAGTTTATGACGTCACAATTAAGTAGCGCCATCTCTGTCTATTAAGAAATTTAAAAGCTTATAACTTAGGCATATTTAACAATTATCGAATTTATTTTTACACTGTTTCTTTAGAGCATTACTCCAAAGCGACGCGCCTCGCGTTTCGTATAGCTACACAGTTAGCACGCACACAGCCGTCTGTGGGCGTGTCTGTGTTGGAGCGCGTATCATGCACCGCATTGAATCAACATGATACTTTGCCAGCTTTTAGTTAGTAGGGAATGTTTTCGTTTTTGCGTAAGTATGGACAAAATTTTTTAGTTGTAATAAATGAGCAATGAAATTATTATTAAGTTAGAATAAATAAAAACAATTTCGTGTAAAATAAAATTTTAATATTTTTCGTCTCAAGTGCTTTTACTCATGACACGACGCGACGAGGTAGCTCGAAGTTTAGCCTATCACGATCGCATTGAAGTTTATTACCAGAGTCGATGTTCATTACCATTTTAGTTACGCGGTAGACCGTAGAAAAAAATACAGTCAAATACCCTATTGTAAGGGCAGCAGTGTCTATAAGAACTGTCGCTCAGTATAATAGGGTGAAGCTAGAATGAAAACATTCCTATTTTATTTTGTTTCAGGAAAGAGGAGCATACGAGTGCTTTATCTGTAAATCTCGTTTGATAAGTAAACACGCATTACGCAAGCACTTCAGAGCTATGCATGGAGCACAATACAGCTGTAAGAAATGTCCGTTCGTTACTAGGAATAGGTATTTATTATATTTTAATATTTCCAGAAGTAGTTCTAAAATGAAAGGACATTGCCAATATTAAGTACTATGGAATTTGGTCCAAATGACGCCCAAAATGAAACTATGTGCATTTGGTCGCTAACGTCGACTTGGGGGCCATTCAAGTGTTACGTACGCACTACAGGGGGGGGGGGTCTTTGCTTTGCTTATTTTTGATATCATGGGGTCTGGATGGTGATTACGTCAGCAGTATTTTTTATATTTTTTTTTTTATATTTTAAAGATAGGCTCTATGAATGGTATAGAATTCGTTTTAAATATCAAATTAAAGCTGCAGTAGGCTCAATAATTATGCGGCGGCGCGATGCGTGTGTGTGTCAGAGTAGCCGAGCCCGCCAGGTCATGTGGTCGATTTCATGACCTTTATGAATGGTCATAATCATAGAGGAATAAAGGTTTTATGCAAACTGAAATTAATTTTGAAAACGTATGTTTTTTTTTTTTTTTTTTTCTAATAAGAGTGCAAACTATAGAAATCTGCTTAACCGGTTCAGTTGATTCTGGGCGGTATTTGGACTGAATCCTGGCAATGTCATAATTGGATGTGTACCATGCAAGACATATTTCCGGACCAAACAATTACTTAATTATATAATAAATAAATATTTAAGTGACATGTCTTTTTTGTTTCAGATCAGGAGTGAAAAAGCATGAGAGATGGCATGCTGGCACTAAATATCAGTGTCAACACTGTGAGAGACAATTTGAGTGAGTATTAAATTTATATTTTACAGTACGAACGAATTCGAGTGTGGTCGTACCAATGTTACTGATAATCCTGTAGCGACATCTATCGTCACATAGAATAACTACTTAGCAAGGCAGGAAGCTAACTACAGTGGCACGTAAATATGAATTCGACCAATCAGATTATGAGGCCTGCATCGCGCTGGGAAAAATTTCATCGTATCTAACACATATACAACTGTCAGACATCAACCGTCTTGCTTCGGCCCGCCAGGCAATATCACCTCGCCTGGTCGGAGGATCCTCCCTTTTCAATTGAGGAACACCATATCTCATTCCTCCAAAAACCCCATCACGAACGTCCTTCAACAGCAGCGACTGAGAATAACATTAATGCCAGTGACCTACCAGCAGATTCGAGGAAGTTTTGGCATTGGTTTGAGTCAAGTACAAAACATCTTATATGAACATTTGGGTGTTTAGGAAACTTTTTGCTGGATGGATACCCCACAATTTTAAAAGGTCGCGGATGGGACCCTCATGGAGGAGTGGACCCACTGCTTCTCTCAGTGGTTCCATCAAATGCAACGATGCATTTAATGTGAAGGAGACAAAATTAAAAAAAAAACTTAAAAAAATAAAACCGGCCAAGTGCGAGTCAGAGTCGAGTCGAGTTGTTATAGCGGCAACAGAAATACATCATCTGTGAAAATTTCAACTATCTATCTATCACGGTTCATAGTAATAGGGTTCCCGTTTTACCATTTGGGTACGGAACCCTAAAAAGTAATATCCGACTTCAAAATACTTAAATCTGTAAAATATTTTTCTTAAAAATCTTAACACCGTCTGAAGTCGGTACCGTACCACTGCCAAGCTACGGTGCATTGAAGAATTAAAGGCCCCAACTTCAGAAGCTGTTCAGTTTTAAAGAAAATTATTTTATATCTCCCGGAAAGTGTAGTGTCTGCTAATTCAGTGAGTAGTTTTAAATGTCGCCTAGACAAGTGGCGTAAAGCAAACCCGTGACTGAATATGACTATTTAAATTATTAAAAACAGAATTTTATGCATTGGACTACTACATGTGAAATAGACTTTACTCCAGTACTTTGATGTGGACACATCAGCAAGCCTGCTGCTCGTCCATAATTTAATAATAATAATGTTTTAGTATTTTGAGATAAATATTTACTTTCTTTTTTATTTTATTTTTCTGTTTTGAGTAGTATAATCAATACATGAACATGCGATTACAGAAATTGCGAGTGATTTGCTAATATCCATTGAAGAGTTCCATTGTCTATCTCTGAAGGTCGTCATCAGATCTTCACCAAATATAAATGTGATCACCTAGGAAGAATAGTATTTCAAACGAAAACCAAATCATTAAAATCGGAGAAGAATTGGCGAAGATATAGTTTAACAAAACATTAAAAGAAAAAAAATTACTTGCAGTGGAATTGAGAACCTCCTCCTTTTTTGGAAGTCGGTTAAAAACAGACATAATATAATACCAGTAGCAGACCAAACATTCACTGAAAATTACGTAGCCCATAGGGACTTACTTATGAAAGGTCAATCCCGGTGTTTTGTCGTAGCTAGCACTGTCACACCGGTACGCACAGCACTTCACCATTTTATTATAATACTAGCAGTGCCCGCGAAATCGTCCACGTGGACTTCGGAACTATAATAAGTTATAGTTCTGGGACCGCATTCAAAGCTAATATAGCTGTCAGCTTCTACCCTACCATTTAACGCCAGCTTGCGTGGTTAGTCGCGATATGTGTTCAAATAACCGTCTCTAATGTGACCCGTAAGTATCACTACAATGAAAGTCTCAACAAAATCGGTACAATACAACATATTTTATCTACCCAATCAATCGTGACCTCTGCTACTTACGGGACTGCTTACAATAGAGGGGTCAAGCTGTATCTCATTACCATTCAACCGATGGAAATGAAACATAGGTACCTCAATAAGAGCAAATAAATGATGCTCGATCCCAACCCAACGCCATGTTGGGAGATTGGAGTTAAGCTTAAAAAGACTCAAAATACTACTAAATATTACAACAAAATACTTATCTCAATTTAAACACTGGAAATATATCAAACTCAGTAGAATAAATAAAGCCTCAGCCATCAGCCAATGCCTTAGCCATCCAGTTAAAAAATATTGCATTGTATAATTCCCGCACCCCGCCACGCACATGAAACATAATTATTGTATATTACTAAAAAAAAAAAAATTTGCTTTAATTCTTTTATTAGAGTTTGAATCTGTATGTAAATCAATAAACTTAATCGGTCAGTGTAAGATACAGTGATTTTATTTTGCCTAGCCCCCTAGAGGAATAGCGTGATGATTTATGTTACACATTGTAACCAAACCTACCAAGTATACAAATATAATATTTCATAAAGATTCGTCAAGTAATAATGAAGTGGTAGCACCTAATAGTAAACAGACATAATGCATTTCTGCTCATCTCCATAAGACAATAGCGTGATAATTTATAGCCTATATGTTGACCAGCCCTTAGGCGGATGTTACTGCAAAATTTCAGCTAAATCTGTCCAGTAGTTTTAAAGATTACCCGTAACAGACAAACCGACAAACAGAAAACAAACAAAACAAACAAAAATTCTAAAAATGTATGTTTCGGCTTCTGTATCGTTCCTAGTATACGTAGCACTTACTTTTTCTTTTTTATATTCTATGTACAGATTTAGCCTCGTTACGATTTTATTATAAGTATAGAAGATATAGATCCTACTATCTATTACATCCCAAACAAGTAATACTTTTCATTTAAACGCGAATTAATCTATGCAATGCGATTGAATTTATGTGTCTTATTATTATGACGGCGCGAGATAGACACGCTACGCGTCAAATTTTGTCTATGAGTGAGTCAGTGTGACAACAGGTAAAACAACGAGATACTATTATCCAGTTGTCGCTTAGTACAAAAGGGATAAAGAATCCTACCCATCTAATGGATTAATGTTTGGTCTGCTACTGGTATTATATATCTGTGGTTAAAAACAATAAATAATTATACAGTTACCACTTCGTTTCCTTTTTGAAATTCTAAAAACTTTCAGTGTTACCCTCGTTATTGTAGCTTAATATGTTAATTATTTGTTCATAGCCACTTGAACGTCCGCTGCCACTTGAGTGGGCAAAAATTTTTTGTCGTCTTACGTTCGGTTACACTACAATGTCCACTATAGGAATTAATGAAAATCGGTTTTATAGCCCTCTAATAAAGCTCCTTTTTGCAATGTTACTGGCGTTTCGGACGCGGAACGAAACGTAGTTGGCACTGACATGTGTAAACAGTTCAAATCTTTTTAATCTGTATTTATATTTCAGTTTGAAGTTTGAGTGATTTTGTGTGTGCGTCACGGCGAGGATTGTCCGCAGTTATGTCGTAAATTCTTTTTTCCTATTAGTTAGATCGTATAGTGTATTATATCAAGATATTCCTTAAGATTTGCTCGTGTCCATGATATAAAATAATCATAGTTTCATAGGCGTCATGGTTTAAAAAATGTTGTATTACATTGGAGATGGTCCGTCGTATATCAAAATGGCCACAAATTTTAAGTGATAAAACTTATGTGAACACATATTTTGTGATTGAATTTATGCCATTCGTTTAATTATACTATCTAGATTTAGTATAAATACATACTTCTAATACAATTAATATATTACACAGTGATTACATGCAAATTCAAAGTAAGTAAACACGGCGACTGCACGCGCTCACGCTGCGGACACTGGAGTGTAATCTAACGTTTACATGTACAATGTCTGTGCAGACGGGATATTATCGGCGTCGGATTTTTGTTTTCCAAATTACTTAATTTGTTTTACTGGGCTGTTTATATTAACGCATGAGTGTTTTATTATTTTTCGTATATTCATGCACGTACTTAACACACTTTTTTACTAAAATAAAATAAGTGACAAACTAGATAGGTAATCAAAAAAGCATCTCGTCTGCACAGCCCGGGCGGCCATTTTGCTCATTCAAGGTCTCGCGCTTGCTCCGAAAATCGCGATAACCAGACCTCTTTTCTTTCATTTATTAAAAATAGTTATGATGCATCAAATACTAATATTTTGGTATCGTTTTCATGGAAATATAATCTAGTTTCTTTCACCGTATTTCTAACTGTTACAAATTGCCTGGAATTATTATAAATAAACAATAATTTCGGAATATGAGAGAAAAATGTGTACTGTTTAAGATTCTCTATTTATTTTAAGTAATTTGATCTGGGTTTAGAGCATATACTTTTAAATAATCATATTGTGTATACATTAGGCTATGCTACGGTATTTTTAATTTTAATATAGCTTGTATAATTTTCTTTTGACAAACGTTTTTATCGGAAGAGGTACTGCGCAATTTATAGCGCAAAATTTGACACTCGCATCTGGACGTTTGAGTGCATTGACAGGTCGCGGCGTGGACGTTCAAGTGGTTAGCAAACCTTCATCATACTTTGGGCACCTTCGTATCAAGCACGTGTCAGACTTCGTATGTGAACTGTGTGGGTACACGTTTGTGAGTAAGAAAGGGATAGACGTCCACAAGAAGTTTAAACATCGAGTTGTTGATGAAGCGGTGAGTATCATTTATACAGAGTTTTTTGGGGATCTCTATGGAAGTTATGCTAACCGACCATCAGATAAGAAAATTTGTTCTTAATATTCAATCTAGTTTTTGAAACGCATTAAAGCTGCTAAGGACTTTTGTAAATGAAGACATAGGATGAATTTTTTATTTCCCTTTTTCCTACCTTCAATTTATGAACAACAAAAAGTTGTGGGGCACAATTTTCTTTGATTATTGTTTATTTATTTAATTGAAGGAAAATTGACAGCTAATCATACAATTGTAGCGGTAGCAGATATATACAGAAAGCTAATAACAGGTTTTCACAATAGTAAGTATAAGGTCCTACCTTTCTAGCCCCGATCCCTTTAAGGGGTTATTGAACTCATAATTATGAACAACTTATTGTATCGGACACAATGAAATCGCGAAAAAGTACATAAATCTGCTATTACATTTTTTATTTTTTTTAAATTTCATTGCTCTTCACTAGGATTTCTCCTGTATCGAGGGTACAGTTTACAAACATACATGTCACATGCACACACAACCAGACCCGAAACAACTATCTGTAGATCATACAAATATTTGTTCCGTGCGGGGATCGAACCCGCGGCACGTAGCGCAGAAAGCTAATCGCTTAGCCACTGCGCCAACCGTGTCGTCATAAAAATAATAAATATATTTCATAAAAATAATTCAATATGACTCGACTAAATATATGTAGCAGCTAGAGTTGAAAACTGCGGAAAGATTCCGAAACTTTGGAAGTTTACCGGAAATATTCCCGAAAACTTCCGAAGTTCTGGAAGTTTACAGAAATGATTTTTTACTTATAAAAACAGTAATTGGGTATACTTTGTACTTCGAATATATAATTTAGCTAGATTTTAAATATTTCAACACAGCGTTCACAGGACGGGATGCAGGGTAGGGTACATGTTAAAAATGAATGTTTCCAAAACTTCTGTCATACCGCTCGGTGTTTATAATTATTATGCCCGTTGCCTTCGTATGATTTAAGCCGATTGAATAAAAACCGTGATTCCATCAATTTGCTTTAATAGGTAACATAGATAATTAAAATAATAAAAGAAAATAGAACTAAATTAAAGGATCATTTTCATTTGACGTTACTGATTCTGAGTAATCCAAAGTTTCGGAAGTTTTGAAAGTTTTCAGCTCTAGGAACAGCAGATATTTTTTTTCGTGATTTCAGTGTTGGTCCAATAGTTAACGCGTTCTGGAAATGTATATCTTGATATATGTAGCCGTGCATACAATAATAGGCTGATTCTATAAACATTAATTGTTACAGATAACTCTAGAAGGGCCGTACTGTGAACTGTGTGATGTCAGGTTTATCTCGGAAGAGGCGCACGATAGACATCTCAAGGTATCATCAAGACATGTTAGTGAAAATGACCCGTAAGTCACTATCTGTCTTTAAAAAAAAACTAAACTTATGATTTATTTCCAAAAAATACCGTTTTTACTATTATTCCCAGTAACCGCATACGCAACGATTCACAATACAAGGACGGAACAAGCAACGGTCCCGTTGACGGACGAAGAGAACGCCGCCGCCGGGTCTTAGGCCCGCGAGACCCCGTGAACTGTGAACAGGTATAGTACTGTTATCGTCATCCCCGTAAGAGACAAAAAATATCCGGTTCAGTACGTTTCTTAATATATTCGCGTATGGTTCCGTCCCAACAAATGTCCCACAAACTTGGTGTACCTGCAGCCGAAAGTACAATCTACAATCACTAGAGAAAGCGGCAAAATGTACGGAATTGATATCTGTCGAATACCACCAACGCGATACAGGAGAAAGGTTTAATTTCTCCCATCATGTTCGGAAAATGATCCATTAGGGGTCATCCGTAAAGTACCTACGTCACACTAATTTCGTGATTTTTTGACCCTCCCCTGTCCTTGTCACAATTTCACGTCACATATTTTGCAATTATACATCTAGAAATTATTAAATTAAAACAGCACTTCCGAAATTAGTTTTATTTCCATTAAAATTATTTTTTAATATGATTTTGAAATATGACGTCACGAAACTTAGGACCCCCTCACCCCTTGTCACATAATGTCACATTCCGTCGACCCCCCCCCCCCCCAACCCCTTAACGTGTGACGTACTTTATGGATGGTCACTTATTAAAAAACATCGACACATCAATCGGCTCGCATTTTTAGGGTCCCGTATTGTTTGCATAATTGGGTGGCTTGAGTGTTAAGTATGTACCTACTTGTATTGTTTAAATTATAACCATTATTGTAAATTTGTTTAATGAAAAGAGTATTCATGGAGTTTCGTGCCGGTATCTTCTCCAGGACCAACCCACTTGGAACCGTGCGCCTAGAATCACGACGTTTTGAAAGTGCCTGCAAAGGCCCAGTTGAAATTAAAAACTTTGACTTTGTATCTCAAAAGGAAAACAGGAACCCTTATAAGATTACTTTGTTGTCCGTCCGTTTGCCTGTCTGTCTGTGAAGACAAAACGGACGGCCGTATTGTTAGCGTTAAAAACATTGTAGAAATATGTAGAAATAAGTCATAATAATGAAATATTTGTTCACAGTGCGGCATAAAACTCAACAATCAGTATGCATATGTGCATCACTTCAGACGAGCTCACCCCGGCATGAATCGAACTCTGTACTCCAAGATGAAAACGTCGACAATGTGTGAGCAGTGCGGGAAAATATTTCAGGTACACATACATACCAACAAACATCATACGTACAAATTATACCCCCATACAAACATACAAAGTATCTTGCGATGAAGACCCCGTGCATGTGCGAGCAGTGCGGCAAGATCTTCCAGTTATACAAGGAGTGAAAGGGTTATTGTACTCATCATTATGAACAACCATTATCCAGAGACAAACCCTGAAATCGCGAAAAAAACATAAGCTGTTCCATTTAAATCATACAATATTACTCGACTTAATGTATGGAACAGCTGATATTTTTTTGTTTGGGCAAAAGTTCATAATGATGAGTATAATACTTAAAGGGATCGGGCCTCTAGAAAGGTTGAACCTTTTATAACAGCCTTCAAAAAACATTTGGGAAAGTATGATCCCAGCCGCCATTTTGGCAGGCGAAATTGGGACTGCAGTACCGCCACAGTCGAGCTCGTAACTTGGAACTGTGCTACTATCAATCTTATGCGTTTTTGCCCATAGAGCATGGCCCACTTAAGAGCACACGCGTGGATCCACACGGGCCAGAAGCCCTTCAAATGCGACCGCTGCAACAAGAGTTTCACGCAGAAGGGAAGCATGCGCACACATATGGCCAGGCACAGCGGGACAGCGCCCTCGTACGAGTGCCCAGAATGCGGGAAACATTTCTCCTTCTATAGAAATATGACAAGACACATGTTGGTAAGTCGTTTTATACATCGTGTAATTTAACTAATAACCTCACACACTCCAATTAGAATATCTAGTTAAAATTCCCAAATTTTTAATTATCAGAAAAAAATTAAGGGCATATTCTGCTCATTCAAATAAACTGTTGTTATAGGATCAACTCTGAAATCATGATGAAAAAATCGAGTACTACATACTTTGGACCCAGTTATTTTTTATCCAGGTACATGGAGTAGTTCTCCGAGGATGCGAGTGAAACCGCGGGCAACAGCTAGTTAATAATACATTTTCCTTGTCCCCAGATCCACACAGGCCTAAAGCCTTTCAAATGCGACACATGCGGCAAATGCTTCACCACATACGATGAACAACGCTCGCATATCAACCACGTGCACCTCAGGAAGCCCTGGCCGAAGAGGGTACGGCAGAGACCCCGGAAATGGAAGTGCGAAGAGCCTAGTGCGGAAGACTGAGGGATGGTAGGCCGGACTGCGCCAGTGGGGCCTGGAGCGATGCGTGTGTCACTAAAGTCATGAAAGTAATCAAAATTCAATATGGCGACAACCAGACGCCATATTGTGAAAAAGAAAAAAATTAAAGTCGACAAACTATGTTGAGTGGGGTAACATTAAATAGGTATTTGAAAATCATCTTGAAGTTTCTTTTATCATTTTTCATTACGAGTGACCATTTAGGACCATAAGCCTATAACGATTTAAAGTTGGTTAGCAATTATAAATCATTTTTTTTTTTCGTGATATGTGTAGTGTCAAAATGAAGGGCTCTAACAGACGATTTCATAAATATACCTATCTTAATACACTAGAATAATATAATAACAATAAAACTAAAAAGTTTAAAATAAAGTAAATTATTAATAAATCAAAAAACCTGACTGCTTAAGTGAACATTAAATATAAACTGAAAAAAAAAAAAAACTAGTCCAGTAGGCGTGGGCAAAGTGTATCATTTTTGGGATTGGATCATTTGCATTTAGCATCTGACTCACTGAAAAGATCCGAATCACTGATATGCTTCATTTGTATCATTTGGCTCATCGGCTCAAAGGATATAAAATGGCGCGTACTCTTTCGGAACCGTATCACTGATACGGATAATTGAAGTATGCAAAAAACGACCTTATTGTGTTTGATATGTAAGCGCCTTAGTGGTCATTTTTACGTGCATGGATAACGACAACGAAAAACTGTGAGAGTGTGAGTGATACATTTCATATATTTCATTTAGTATCTCTTTCTGACTTGTATAGAGTGTAATTATGTCACCCGCTCACTCGCGACGCGACGCGGGAGTCAGTAGTAAAGTATCTCAGTGTATCCCAATCCCAATCTCGCTCACTGCTCAGACTCAGTCGCCTCGCAAGCGACGCGTCGCGTGGAAAGATTCCGAGATTCAGATCCGAATGATGCGATTGAAACGTTGTTACCATAGATAAAGTAAAGTTGTTACTGATCCAATCTTTAGTGTCACTTCATAGATTCGTATCCGTTCGTATCAGTGCGTATCAGTGAGTCGGTTCCGTAAAGAGTTACACACGCCTAAAGTCCAGTAAAATGCTAATGCGGGACATGTACCTATAACTTATATGTGTAGATATTCTGTTAATATAAGTTGGTAACTAAATAAATAAATAGCGACTTTAACAGTCGGGGCCACAGAGTACTTTTATAATTAAAAATCGAGACCGGCCCAAGTCCCGACTGTTAAAGTCGCTATGTTCCGCATTAGAATTTTACTGGACATGTTGTTTTTCTTTTCAGTTTATATTTAAAGTTCACTTTTTAAGCAGTCTGGTTTTTTGATTTATTAATAATTTATTGTAGTTTTTGTCATTTATTTCTAATATTATTTATTCCTTAATTTCCTTTTTTTTCGGTCTGGAATCGCACTCAGACCCGCTTGCATGAAAGTCAAGCCTCAATCACTGTTCGGAAAATGCAATAAATAAAACATTAATTTGTCCTCTTAACTTTTATTGATCCAGTTTGGTACATCCGAACATGTCCATAAATAATGTACATTCTTAATATTTAGGGTTCAGAAACTCCCAAAATCCAATCAAGTTATACTTTTTTGGTGTTAGTTGTCCTCTCATTGTACGGGAAGCTATACAATAAAAAATATGGAATGAATACAATGTGAGGTTTTATATCACGGCTAGTGCTTATAGTATAAAAGTCTAGAGTGATCCCGCAGGAGTATGAACCGTGAGCACGTGCGTATAGTATTATATTATCTGTGGCACGGGTATGACCAATGCAGCCGTGCACCTAGAATCACGACGTTTTGAAAGTGCCTGCAAAGGCCCAGATGAAATAAAATACTCTGACGTTGCCGCGACATGTTCTCCGCCGGCATTGTTTTAACGACCGCGAGTCGAGTAGGTTTTCGGAGCGAATTTTTTTGTTTTTAGCAGTAAAAATAGTGGATTGTTCTGTAAAATGATGAAAGAATCATTATAAAAACATAGTAAACGAATTGATAACATAAAATTTTACCAATTTTTCGCTCCTATATCGATAGTTTTACTGAGAACTAATGACGAACAATTTTTATCGACTTTTTTTGTATGACGGTAAGTCACTATTGTACCATATTATATCTATAAATGCATCTACATACAAACTACATAGTATATCTAAGTATCACTCTATACTTTTTATACTCTAAGTAGCCGTGTGTACCTATGTAGTACAAAACTTGTTAAAGAAAAGAAAAAACAGAACATATTTTAAGTAAAAAGTATTCTCAATTACTGTTTTTATACGTAAAAAATCATTTCTGAAAACTTTCAAAACTTCCGAAGTTTTGGAAGTTTTCGGGAATATTTCCGGTAGACTTCCGGAAAACTTCCGAACTTTCGGAAACTTTCCGCAGTTTTCAACAACTCTACTACATACAAACTACGTAGTATCTCTAAGTAGTCTGTGATACAAACTGCTGACTCTTCACACAAGGTAATGTAGTTTAAATTATCACTCTATACTTTTTATACTCTAAGTAGCCGAGTGTACCTATGTAGTACAAAACTTGATAAAGAAAAGAAAAAAAAAATTGAGGTGGGCGGTGCCCCCTGTGCTTCTTCCTACGCCCATGCGAGCGAATCAAACATAACTAAAGTGTCCCGATCGTATCGTGTGTCCACGCATCGCTCCAGGCCGCACTGGCAGTCCGGCCTACCATCCCTCAGTCTTCCGCACTAGACTCTTCGCTCTTCCATTTCCGGGTTCTCTGCTGTACCTTCTTCGGCCAGGGTTTCTTGAGGTGCACGTGCTGGACATGCGCGCGTTGTTCACCGGATGTGGTGAAGCATTTGCCGCACGTGTCACATTTGAAAGACTTTATGCCTGTGTGGATCTGGGGGAAAAGGAAACTGTATTATTAACTAGCTGTTGCCCGCGGTTTCACTCGCATCCTCGGAGAACTACTCCATGTACCTGGATAAAAAATAACTGGGTCCAAAGTATGGAGTACTCGATTTTTTCATCATGATTACAGAGTTGATTTCATAATAACAGTTGATTGGAATGAGCAGAATATGCTCTTATTTTTTTTCTAATAATTAAAAATTTGGGAATTTTAAATGCACTTACTACATTCTAGGCTCAAAACTATTTTCTTAAAAATAATAGTTAACTTTAAAAATCTTAAGCTTTGGTTATTGAAGTATACTTTTAACTAGATATTCTAATTGGAGTGTGTGAGGTTATTAGTTAAATTACACGATGTATAAAACGACTTACCAACATGTGTCTTGTCATATTTCTATAGAAGGAGAAATGTTTCCCGCATTCCGGGCACTCAAACGTGGGCGCTATCCCCCTGCGGATGTCCATATGTCTGCGCATGTTTGCCTTCTGCGTGAAACTCTTGTTGCAACAGGTGCATTTGAAGGGCTTCTCGCCCGTGTGGATCCACGTGTGTTCTCTGAAGTGGGCCATGCTCTATGGGCAAAAAAAAAGTATAAGATTGATATTAGCACAGTTCCATGTTACGAGCTCGACTGTGGCGGTACTACAGTCCAATTTCGCCAGCCAAAATGGCGGCTGGGATCATACTTTCCCAAATGTTTTTTGAAGGCTGTTATAAAAGGTTCAACCTTTCTAGAGGCCCGATCCCTTTAAGTATTGTACTCATCATTATGAACTTATGCCCAAACAAAAAAATATCAGCTGTTCCATACACTTAGTAAGTAATATTGAATTATTTAAATGGAATAGCTTATGTTTTTTTCGCGATTTCAGTGTTTGTCTCTGAATAAAAGTTGTTCATAATGATGAGTACAATAACCCCTTAACTCCTTGTATAACTGGAAGATCTTGCCGCACTGCTCACACATGCACGGGGTCTTCATCGCAAGATACTTTGTATGTTTGTATGGGGGTATAATTTGTAAGTATGATGTTTGTTGGTATGTATGTGTACCTGAAATATTAACCCGCACTGCTCACACATGCACGGCGTTTTCATCTCGGGGTACACGGTTCGATTCTCGCCGGGGTGAGCTCGTCTGAAGTGATGCACATATGAATACCGATTTTTGAGTTTTATGCCGCACTGTGAACAAATATTTCATTAATATGACTTATTTCTACAATGTTTTTAACGCTAACAATACGGCCGTCCGTTTTGTCTTCACAGACAGACAGGCAAACGGACGGACAACAAAGTAATCTTATAAGGGTTCCTGTTTTCCTTTTGAGATACAAAGTCAAAGTTTTTAATTTCAACTGGGCCTTTGCAGGCACTTTCAAAACGTCGTGATTCTAGGCGCACGGTTCCAAGTGGGTTGGTCCTGGAGAAGATACCGGCACGAAACTCCATGAATACTCTTTTCATTAAACAAATTTACAATAATAGTTATGATATAATTTAAACAATACAAGTAGGTACATACTTAACACAAGCCACCCAATTATGCAACCAATATGGGACCCTAAAAATGATGGAATGCCCTACAATCCTCGTAGTATTTTTTCATAAATTTCATCAAATGAATTGAGAAAATCAATTTACGTTAGTGTGAACATAAAAAATTTCGCTAGCATTACAAGAATAATAAAAAAAAACTGTCCGGCAATTTCTATTAATGTCGTGTTGGATATTGCTGCCATGTTAATTCGTAATAGGTATTTCGTTGCAAACCGAAAAGAGCCGATTGATGTATTGATTACTTTTTTAATAAGGGACCATCCACAAATTACGTCACACGTCAAGGGTTTCGGAGGGAGAGGGGGTCGAGGAAGTGTGACATTATGTGACAAGGGGTGAGGGGTCCTAAGTTTCGTGACGTCACATTTCAAAATCATATTAAAAAATAATTTTAATGGAAATAAAACTAATTTCGGAAGTGCTGTTTTAATTTAATAACTTCTAGATGTATAATTGCAAAATATGTGACGTGAAATTGTGACAAGGACAGGGGAGGGGTCAAAAATCACGAAATTAGTGAGACGTACTTTACGGATGACCCCTAATGGATCATTTTCCGAACATGATGGGAGAAAAATAAACCTTTCTCCTGTATCGCGTTGGTGGTATTCGACAGATATCAATTCCGTACATTTTGCCGCTTTCTCTAGTGATTGTAGATTGTACTTTCGGCTGCAGGTACACCAAGTTTGTGGGACATTTGTTGGGACGGAACCATACGCGAATATAATAAGAAACGTACTGAACCGGATATTTTTTGTCTCTTACGGGGATGACGATAAGGTACTATACCTGTTCACAGTTCACGGGGCCTCGCTGGCGTAACGGGCGGCGGCGTTTTCTTCGTCCGTCAACGGGACCCTTGCTTCTTCCGTTCATGTGTTGTGAGTCGTTGCGTATGGGGTTTCTGCGAATAATAGTAAAAACGGTATTTTTTGGAAATAAATCATAAGTTTAGTTTTTTTTTAAGACAGATGATGACTTACGGGTCATTTTCACTAACATGTCTGGATGATAACTTGAGATGTCTATCGTGCGCCTCTTCCGACACAAACTTGACATCACACACTTCGCAGTACGGCCCTTCTGGAGTTATCTGTAACAATTATTAATGTTTACAGAATCAGCCTATTATTGTACGCACGACTATATATATCAAGATATACATTTCCAGAACGCGTTAACTATTGGACCAACACTGAAATCGCGAAAATAATATCTGCTGCTCCTAGAGTTGAAAACTTTCAAAACTTCCGAAACTTTGGATTACTCAGAAAGTCAGAATCGGTAACGTCAAATGAAAATGATCATTTAATTTAGTTCTATTTACTTTTATTATTTTAATTATCTATGGTACCTATTAAAGCAAATTGATGAAATCACGTTTTTTATTCAATCGGCTTAAATCATGCGAAGGCAACGGGCATAATGTAAACACCGAGCGGTATGACGGAAGTTTTGGAAACATTCATTTTTAACATGTACCCACATGTACATGTTTATGTTCGAATATTTAAAATCTAGCTAAATGTAATATATTTTAAGTACAAAGTACCCAATTACTGTTTTTATAAGTAAAAAATAATTTCTGTAAACTTCCAGAACTTCGGAAGTTTTCGGGAATATTTCCGGTAAACTTCGGAAAAACTTTCGGAAACTTTCCATAGTTTTCAACTGTAGCTGCTACATACATTTAGTCGAGTTATATTGAATAATTTGTATGTAACAGCAGATTTATTTATTTTTTCGAGATTTCATTGTGTATTATAAGTTATAGTCTAAGATCCCTTTAACACCGACCTTCACCGAGATGTTTATTTAATGAAACATATTTTATATTTAATTTAATATGTCAATAAATATATTGCATATGGGTTGCCTAACAAATTTCAGTCCAGGATATGATTAATTAATAATTTAAAAAAAAAAAATTTTTAAACTTTTCACCGGTGTGATTATTAGACAAATTCTATACCAATCGAAAGTATGAAGCCCATAGAACATGCAAACGTTAGGTTGCCTATTCTTTTCCGGTCACAACTGTCGGGTTGCCAGGTATAAACAGGTAAGTCGACATAGCATTTTGCACCGGTCTGATTATTGAATAAAAATTAAATGAAAATAAAGATTATTTCATTATGAACACGGTGGTATAGGGTTGCCTGCGAAAAATCAGTCCAGAATACCGGTTGCCGAATTTTGAAAAGTAAAATATTGCTGCGCCATCCCATGCGATAGCGAAGACAAAAGACAGAGCTAACGTGCTAACAATAAAACACGCCATGCTAATAACAATTTAACACCAAAAATTATACATGGCAGCCAAAAGATACTTCCGGATATCGCAAAAAAAATGTTGTGATTATAATAAATAATAATATAATAAATCGTTTATTTTCAAGCATCTACAGACTCATATTTTGTTAGTAAAAACATACACTTACAATCTAAAGTTAGTATAATACATATTATAATTAATTCACAACAACGAGAGCCATACAGCAGTGGTTCACGTATGGATAGTCGACCCTGTCCGCTATCATAGTCAGGATGCTGTTGGAGCTGGCCTTAACCCTGCGCACCAGGGAGGCGCATCGTTTCCGGATGGTCGCTTAGAAACAGTCGACGCGCGCTTCTGCAAACATCCCTGATGCGCTGCAGAATCGCGGCAACCCCAGCAGCACCCTGAATGCGTTATTAAACTATATACTTATACATATAATTATAAGTTTTTATATTTCATTGCCATAGTTCAAAATTTGAAATTAAATTGGCATTTTATTTTAGCACTTTAAAAAAAAAAAAGATTATTTTTGTCATTTTTTTAACAGCAAGTTAGCATATTTGGTATTAGCCTAGTTGCCAACACTGTGTATGCTGTGCTAGTGTAATTGGAAGTTGAATGTAAGTAGATCAGTCCAGAATTCCGGTTGCCGAATTTTGAAAAGTGAAATAATGATGCGAGTGAATATGTGCGACTGAGAGGTCCCAACCAACCATCCAATGCGATAGAAGAGGACACAGCATAGCAGTTGTTTGAAGTCCGTCCAGTTAAAGAAAGAGAGTGCGCATGCTATTTGTTCTTGAAAATGAAAAGTATAGCGATAGACTCGTGTATGCTGTGCATCATTTTGGAGTAGTTTATTATTAAAATAGAGGAATAGTTTTTTTTTATGTGTGTATATATTTTAGGTGACATTAAAGTATATATACATCTTTAGTAAAAAAGAAGGTTATAGTAATACATATTTCGTCAGTGGAAAGCCAAAACTACTAAAGCGCCAATTCGTTGCCAAACTAACTTAAACTTTACAGGGACACATTTTAAAGTTTACAACAACAATAATCTATTTTTTTTATAAAGTGCTAAAATAAAATACCAAATTAATTTCAAATTTTGAACTATGGCAATGAAATATAAAAACTTATAATTATATGTATAAGTATATAGTTTAATAACGCATTCAGGGTGCTGCTGGGGTTGCCGCGATTCTGCAGCGCATCAGGGATGTTTGCAGAAGCGCGCGTCGACTGTTTCTAAGCGACCATCCGGAAACGATGCGCCTCCCTGGTGCGCAGGGTTAAGGCCAGCTCCAACAGCATCCTGACTATGATAGCGGACAGGGTCGACTATCCATACGTGAACCACTGCTGTATGGCTCTCGTTGTTGTGAATTAATTATAATATGTATTATACTAACTTTAGATTGTAAGTGTATGTTTTTACTAACAAAATATGAGTCTGTAGATGCTTGAAAATAAACGATTTATTATATTATTATTTATTATAATCACAACATTTTTTTTGCGATATCCGGAAGTATCTTTTGGCTGCCATGTATAATTTTTGGTGTTAAATTGTTATTAGCATGGCGTGTTTTATTGTTAGCACGTTAGCTCTGTCTTTTGTCTTCGCTATCGCATGGGATGGCGCAGCAATATTTTACTTTTCAAAATTCGGCAACCGGTATTCTGGACTGATTTTTCGCAGGCAACCCTATACCACCGTGTTCATAATGAAATAATCTTTATTTTCATTTAATTTTTATTCAATAATCAGACCGGTGCAAAATGCTATGTCGACTTACCTGTTTATACCTGGCAACCCGACAGTTGTGACCGGAAAAGAATAGGCAACCTAACGTTTGCATGTTCTATGGGCTTCATACTTTCGATTGGTATAGAATTTGTCTAATAATCACACCGGTGAAAAGTTTAATTTTTTTTTTTTTTTAAATTATTAATTAATCATATCCTGGACTGAAATTTGTTAGGCAACCCATATGCAATATATTTATTGACATATTAAATTAAATATAAAATATGTTTCATTAAATAAACATCTCGGTGAAGGTCGTTGTTAAAGGGATCCTATACTATATATTGTTCTTCATATTTCGTCTACTTAGTTCAGCATGCAAAGAATAATGCTCAAAATGTATGGATGAAATACACAAAATTAATTAGTATCGATCACAACAATACTATGGCCAATCAATGAGTTATAATCAGTAATTAAAATCAGTGTAAGTGGCACTGGCTAAATCCATGGGGTATGGAGATATACAGGATGTAGTGCTCAAAATGTATTGACGCTGTACCCAAAATCTATTAGCATCGATCACAACAATATAATGGCCAATCAATGAGTTATAATCAGTAATTAAATCAGTTACACTGATCACCACTTACACTGATTTCATTACTGATTATAACTCATTGATTGGCATAACTTTAAAATTGATCGAATAACATTGAATTTCTGGGTATTTTTTGAGCATTGTCCTTTAACATTGTCAGTTAGTGAAAATTACAATAATAACAAAAATTATAAGAAATTATTCAATTAATTGATATAGATTACTAATAGGATGTTAAATATTAAGCATACAATGAAAAATAAGGAATTACAAGAATACAATGTCGAAGTTACAATGTAATGAACGTATCCGTATGAATATTGAGTTGTTCATAATTATAAGTTCAATAACCCCTTAAAGGGATCGGGGCTAGAAAGGTAGGACCTTATACTTACTATTGTGAAAACCTGTTATTAGCTTTCTGTATATATCTGCTACCGCTACTATTGTATGATTAACTGTCGATTTTTCTTCAACTAAATAAATAAATAATAATCTAAGTAGAAAAAGAAAACTGTGTCCCACAACTATTTGTTGTTTATAAATTGAAGGTAAAAAATTTGTGAAGAAAAACTTATTATTTCCGCTCTATAACAAAATTTTCAAAAATCCTAAGCACCTTTAATATGTTTCAACAACTAAATAGATTACTAAGATCAAATCTTCTTATCTGATGGTCGGTTAGCATAACTGCCATAGAGATCCCCAAAAAAACTGTGTATAAATGATACTCACCGCTTTATCAACAAATCGATGTTTTATCTTCTTGTGATTGTCTATCACTTTCTTACTCACAAACGTGTACCCACACAGTTCACATACGAAGTCTGACACGTGCTTGAGACGAATGTGCCCAAAGTATGATGAAGGTTTGCTATGAACAAGTAATTAACATAATAAGCTACAATAACGAGGGTAACACTGAAAGTTTTAAGAATATCAAAAAGGAAACGAAGTGGTAACTGTATAATTATTTATTGTTTTTAACCACAGACATATAATACCAGTAGCAGACCAAACATTAATCCATTACATGGGTAAGATTCTTTATCCCTTTTGTACTAAGCGACAACTGGATAATAGTAGTTATCTCGTTCTTATACCTGTTGTCATACTGACTCACTCATAGACAAAATTTGACGCGTAGCTTGTTTATTCCGCGCCGTAATAATAATAAGACACATAAGTTCAATCGCATTGTATAGAATAATTCGCGTTTAAATGAAAAATATTACTTGTTTGGGATGTAATAGATAGTAGACTATTATAATAAAATGGCGAAGTGCTGTGCATACCGGTGTGACAGTGCTAGCTACGACAAAACACCGGGATTGACCTTTCATAAGTAAGTCCCTATGTGTGCGTAATGGCTACGTAATTTTCAGCGAATTTTTGGTCTGCTCTAGTATTATATTCTGTTTTTAACCGACTTCCAAAAAATAAGGAGGTTCTGAATTCCACTGTAAGTATTTTTCTTTATTTATGTTTTGTTAAACTATATTTTCACCCATTCTTCTCCGGTTTTCGTTTGAAATAGTATTCTTCCTAGGTGGTCACATTTATATTTGGTGAAGATCTGATGACGACCTTCAGAGATAGACAATGGAACTCTTCAATAGATATTAACAAATCACTCGCAATTTCTGTAATCGCATGTTTATGTATTGATTATACTACTCAAAATAGAAAATGAAATAATTTAAAAAAAAGTAAATATTTACTGCAAAATACTAAAACATATAAAATAATTTTCTTAAAAACTAAATAGCCCTGCCTGTAACTGCCCTTTTTCTATTTCTTCCAAGTCATGTCCATCCAAAGGTTGTCTGGAAGACATCGCTTTTAGCGATAAGATCGCCCATTGTACATGTATATATTTATGATAATGTTTTTTTTTGTATTTCTGGTGTACAATAAAGTTTATTGTATTGTATTGTATAGCTTCAGAAGTCGGGACCTTTAACTCTTCAATGCACCTTAGCTTGGCAGTGGCACCTACTTCAGACAATATTAAGATTTTTAAGAAAAATATTTTACAGATCTGCTGGTAGGTCACTGGCATTAATGTAATTCTCAGTCGCCGCTGTTGAAGGACGTTCCTGACAGGGTTTTTGGAGGAACGAGGTATGGTGTTCCTCCATTGAAAAAAGCAGAATCCTCCGACCAGGCGAGGTGATATTGCCTGGCGGGCCGAAGCCCGACGGTTGATGTCGGACAGTTGTATTTGTGTTAGATACGATAACGTTTTCCCAGCGCGATGCAGGCCTCGTAATCTTATTGGTCGAATTCATATTTCCGTGCCACTGTAGTTAGCCTTGCTAAGTAGTTATTCTATGTGACGATAGATGTCGCTACAGGATTATCAGTAACATTGGTACGACCACACTTGAATTCGTTCGTACTGTAACATATAAATTCAATACTCACTCAAATTGTCTCTCACAGTGTGGACACTGATATTTAGTACTAGCGTGCCAGCTCTCATGTTTTTTCACTACTGATCTGAAACAAAAAAGACCTGTCACTTAAATATAATTAAGTAATTGTTTGGTCCGGAAATATGCCTTGCATGGTACACATCCAATTATGACATTGCCAGGATTCGGCCCAAATACCGCCCAGAAACAACTGAACCGGTTAAGCAGATTTCTATAGGTTGCAAACACTCTATTAGCAAAAAAAAAAAAAAAAAAAAATACGTTTTCAAAATTAATATCCGGTTGCAATGACGTTTCCGTTTGCATAAAACCTTTATTCCTCTATGATTATGAATGGCACTAAGATCATGAACTCGACCACATGACCGGGCGGGCTCGGCTACTCTGACACACACACGCATCGCGCCGCCGCATAATTATTGAGCCTACTGCAGCTTTAATTTGATATTTGAAACGAATTCTATACCATTCATAGAGCCTATCTTTAAAATATAAAAAAAATATATAAAAAATACTGCTGACGTAATCACCATCCAGACCCCATGATATCAAAAATAAGCAAAGCAAAGACCCCCCCCCCCCCCTGTAGTGCGTACGTAACACTTGAATGGCCCCCAAGTCGACGTTAGCGACCAAATGCACATAGTTTCATTTTGGGCGGTGTTTGGACCAAATTCCATAGTACTTAATATTGGCAATGTCTTTTCATTTTAGAACTACTTCTGGAAATATTAAAATATAATACCTATTCCTAGTAACGAACGGACATTTCTTACAGCTGTATTGTGCTCCATGCATAGCTGTGAAGTGCTTGCGTAATGCGAATTTGGTTCTCGAACGAGATTTACAGATAAAGCACTCGTACACTCCTCTTTCCTGAAACAAATAAAATGGGAATGTTTTCATTCTAGCTTCTTCCGATTATACTGTTCTTATAGACACTGCTGCCCTTACAATAGGGTATTCGACTGTATTTTTTTTATCTGCAAAAATGAAGATTTCCGAAAACCTAAAGAAACAGTGTAAAAATAAATTAAATATTTGTTAAATATGCTTAAGTTATAAGCGTTTTAAATTTCTTAATAGAGAGAGATGGCGTTACAGAATTGTGACGTCATAAACTAGAGATGTCATGGTAAATTGTGACAGTTTCATACATATTCCATTTTGCGGGAAAAGGATAGATAGTGTCTCATATAGAAATTTCCAAAGCTTATAACTCCGGCATATATTCATGGATTTAAATTATTTTGTTAACTATGGTGTTATTTATCTGCCTACTATAAGGGAAATATACATTATTAGTATTACGTGTCCCTGTGGGCAACTGCTAGGCGATAGTCTGCAGTGATTACTGCTGATAATAAAACAAACATTATTAAGAACGAAGGCGCGAAGCCAGAAATGGTTTCTATCTCAGCATACGATGCGACAGTTATAAACTAACCGTCAAAACCTCTAACTAGAAAAAGAGCTGTAACTTTTGAATGGCTAAACAGATTTTTTTGAAACATAACTAAGATGATACACGATTAAACTAGCTTTCAATTAAAAACAACTGCATTGAAAACAGTCCATCCGTTTTGTAGTTACGATGCCACAGATAGATATACAGATACACACTACAAACTTATAACACCACTCTTTTTTGTCGGGAGTTCAAAATAAATACTAATACTAGCCTATTCTTACCTCAATGTGTCGCACCGCATGAGCCGTTAACAGGCTCTTAAGTTTAAACCCCCTGTAGCAAACGGTACACTTATACGGCGCGTCCAGATAGCTGGAGCTCTCTTTCCGCATCTGTATCTCTTGTATTTGTTGTTTGTTTGTAAGAGGAGTGATCGTGAATAGAGACTCGTCGATCGGTTCGTCAATTCTGCGGCGCTTTCCGTCTGAAATTTTGTACCTGGAAATAAAGATCAACGTTAAGGGCCTGTTTCCCGTGTATTCCCGCTAGAGTTGAAAATTTCCAGGAAAGTTTCCTGAACACTTCCAAAACTTTGGAAGTTTTCAAATCATGTTTTTCTATTTATGAAATCAACAAATTCGTTGCTTTGGGATTACTCAGAATCAGTAACGTGAAATGAAAATGATCCTTTAATTTAGTTCTATTTACTTTTATTATTTTAATTATCTATGGTACCTATTGAAGCAAATTGATGAATTAACGTTTTTAATTCAATCGGCTTAAATCATACGAAGGCAACGGGCATAATATAAACACCGAGCGGTATGACGGAAGTTTTGGAAACATTCATATTTAACATGTACCCTACCCCGCATCCCGTCCTGTGCTCGCTGTGTTCGAATATTTAAAATCTAGCCAAATGTAACATATTTTAAGTACAAAGTATCCCCAATTACTGTTTTTATAAATAAAAAATAATTTCTGTAAACTTCCAAAACTTCGGAAGTTTTCGGGAATATTTCCGGTAAACTACGGGAACAATTCCGGAAATCTTCCAAAGTTTCGGAAACTTTCCGCAGTTTTCGACTCTAGCTGCTACATATATTTAGTCGAGTCATATTGAATTTGTTTTTCTAAGAAAAAATCATTTCTGAAAACTTCCGAAGTTTTGGACGTTTTCGGGAACATTTCCGTAAAACTTCCAAAGTTTCGGAAACTTTCCGCAGTTTTCAACTCTAATTCCCACTGTCCCACCGCCCGCCATCCGACTGGAAAGACGAAGGGGAATTTTAAAAACACAATTCCCGATCGTGCACTGATCTTGTTAGCGGGACGAACGGGAATAATTTACTAATTTTATTTCTCAGTTCTTTTGGTTCCACCAGATAGTAGTTAGATCCATAATATATGGTATTTGGCGTGTCGGTTAAAAAAAACCCGGCCAAGTGCGAGTCGGACTCGCACACGAAGGGTTCCGTACCATTATCTATAAAAACGGCAAAAAAATCACGTTTGTTGTATGGGAGCCCCCTTAAATATTTATTTTATTCTGTTTTTTAGTATTTGTTGTAATAGCGGCAACAGAAATACATCATCTGAGAAAATTTCAACTATCTAACTATCACAGTTCATGAGATACAGTCTGGTGACAGACGGACAGACGGACGGACAGCGGAGTCTTAGTAATAGGGTTCCCGTTTTACCCTTTGGGTACGGAACCCTAAAAATCGAGGGAGAAAACGGTAAAGGTATAAAGTTATTAACGGTACTTTATACTTTTTAGTTTTTTGAAATCGTTTTTTATTTTTTTAAAGTTTATTTTATTTTTCTATTTTGAGTGGCATAAATAATACATAAACATGCGATTATAGTAATCGCGAGTGATATGCTGTCATTCATTCAAGAGTTCCATTGTATATCTCCGAAGGTCTTCATCAGATCTTTATGAAATTTAAATGGGACCATTTTGGTATAAACCCCTTTCGAACAAAAAAAGCATTTAAAATCCGTCAATATATGACGGAGATACATTAAAAAAATATAAACAACCGAATTGAGAACCTCTTCCTTTTTTGAAGTCGGTTAAAAACCATCTCAATACTAATCTAATTTCTTTCTCGAATTTTCGTTTTCTCGTTTACAAGGAGACAAAACCATTTCTTTAGCGTTATCTCTACAATACAATACATTTTATCGCACACCAGTAATAGAACAAAAAATACAATAATTAGAAAAATTAATGTACAAAGGGCGGTCTTATCGCACGTGGCGATTTCTACCAGACAACCTTTCTCTCGACTTTTAGTTTTGTTTTATGTCAAGGAGACCAGAGATGGAGACAACGGGTTTATCAACCCGCTGTGCTGGAATCATCAAAATCGGTTCACGCAATCGAAAGTTCTGAGGTAAGAAACATAAAAAAAAAACATATGTGTCGAATTGAGAACCTCCTCCTTTTTTTTGAAGTCGGTTAAAAATAAAAGAAAATACTTGAGTGAATTGAACTTTACCAGCTTATCTTAAACCCTGCGGTCCAAAAGACCAAAACACGCCAAAAGTGATAAAATCGCTCAAAGATGCGGTCCGAATCGGCGTGAGCGCTCTAACGACAGAAGACATGACGTCATGAATGACGTCATTACCTGCGCCATATTGGACTTACAGAGCCTTTGCTCCTGCGTGAAATCACTGTGAGCCAAACGTCAAATTGACATAAAATTTGCACCATTTGACATTTAGTGGAATTGTGATATAAATGGAGAAAATTCGAGAAAATTGCAGTCCCAGTAAGAGATGAAGGACACAGATGATGGATGGGAGACAGTTTACGCTTAATTTGACGCCACAAGAGATTAAACGAGCGAATTCGGGTGAATGGCTTCTGTCGTGTGTGTGTGGTTCTATGTGTGTTGTGTTGTATAGAAGAAAGCGGTCTGATCTTAGGTCCGATTCAATATCACGCTAACAGCGCCGTGAGTGCACTTTTGTTTCGGACCAACGATTATAGGGGGTTAGTACCGTGAGCACTAAAATTGCGATTCGGACCGCAAGGAGTGTTCAACCGTTGGACTATGACGTGTCATATAATAGCTAATTTGTTCTTCTTACGTGTCCGTAGCAGAGTCTGAATCATTCTCCTCCTCAATCTTCGTAGCGTTAACCTTTTTAACCACTTTCTTCTTCTTCTTCTTCACTTTAGCTTTCTCCTCTTTCTCCTCATACACTTCACTTGACGCTTCATTATCGTCAAAATGATCATATTCCTCAAAGGTCTCATTACTACTCTCATCTTTAACTTCTACTTTTGGCATACATTCCAGGTCTTCTTGTATTTCCATATTATCTTGTTTTATTTCTGTTTCTTCTCCTAAGTGTAGATCGGTATCACTGTCGTCATCACTATTGTCAAATATGTTTTGTGTTTGGTTCGATTTTAAACCATTGTTGGTTTCGTTTAATGATTTTATGTCGCGGATTTTTATCTGAAAAGAATATGTTAATAAAATAATATTTTAAATAAAATCCTGGTGTTATTCGTGTGTGAAAGTTTGTGAAGAAAGAAAGAAAGAAAAAACATTTATTCAGCCCAGACACATCGAAAGCACAAGAAAAAGATAAAAATAAATCATAATAAAAGACAAATAAGAAAAAAAAAAATGGTCTGCTGTAACACACACATAACACATAACAAACATAAAAAAAAACCAGAAAATTACTTATAATAAAACAATGATAGAAAAGAAAAAATATATAAAAAATAATGCACGGAAGTGTGTGTCCCTCATGTGCAAAAAAATGGGCATCGATCAGCTTGTTGTATTGGGAACACCAATGACGCTGGTTTTCATCGATGACCGCCGTCGGAGGGTGGTATGACGTGGTTATGTATGTAATCTACGCAGTTTTATCTGTCTTTCTGTACTCACATAGGTGTCAGGCTGCAGTAACTCATGTAATATCGTGTCGCTCTGTAAAGCCTGGCTCCTTAACTGGTAGGCCGCAGTCAAGCGAGCACTACATTCCCAGCACACCCGCTGAGGCAGCCTCTCTTCACTGCCAGACTGTAGGCACAAAACAGGGATATATTTCAGACGCAAATGAAGTACAATATGGTAGTAGACATTCCATGTTAGTTTAGCGTACCTATACCTATTATATTTATATAGCAAACCTATGTTTATTAACCCCCAACAATAAAAGAGGGGTGTTATAAGTTTGTAGTCTGTATCTATGGATCTGTGTATCTGTGTGAGGCATCGTAGCTCCAAAACGGATGGACCGATTTATTTATTTAATGTTTTTCATACAAGTATGTACAAAGGCAGTCTTAATGCCTAAGGCATTCTCTGACATACAACTTTGGGGTGATGCAGAGACCAAAACATGGTAGATGCACTAGTCATTATTATTAGGTGTGGTGGACTAAGGCCTAACCCTGCTCATTCCGAGAAGAGGCCCGTGCCCAGCAGTTGGGCAGTAATGGGCTGGATTTATTATTTATTTTACCTATATTCCTAACTTTCTCTACTTATCATCCATCACATCCCAAGCAAAATATCAACATACTGTCCACTGTTGAACAACAAGCTCTACTGGAGTGTTACTACAGTCCTTTCTATCTCACCCATTATAGTAACCATGTGTAACTGTAGATGTGTTCTGGGTAAAGGGTAGGAGCAGCTAGTGACATTACCGGAACTCAAGGCATTCCAACTTCAGCTTTAGGTCTTCAGTTTAGTTTTCAGAGTTCCTTCCCTTTTAAAAGCAACCAGACCTATAACTAGAGTGGACAGTGATGCGATAGGCTGACTAGACCTAGACAAAATAGACTTACCTTTAATCCCGTGATTTGTTCATACATTTGGTTCAGTTTGAATTTTCTGATGTGATACATCTGTGTGTCCATAGCAAGACATATTCTGCAAACCTGTAGAATAAAATAAAAGCAAATACTTGAGTGAATTGAACTTTACCAGCTTATCCACCCTTTGGTCCAAATCACGCCAAAAGCGATAATATCGCTCAAAGATGCGGTCCGAATCGGCGCGAGCGCGCTAACGACAGAAGGCGTGACGTCATGAATGACGTCATTACCTGCGCCATATTGGACTTACAGAGCCTTTGCTCCTGCGTGAAGTCACTGTGAGCCAAACGTCAAATTGACATTTGCACCATTTGACGTTTTATGGAATTCTGATATATGTGGAGAAAATTGCACTCCCAGTAAGAGATTAACGTACAGGAAGACAGTTTGCGCTTTATTTAACGCCACAAGAGATTAAACGAGCGAATTCAGGTGAATGGGTTCTGTGGTGTGTGTGTGGTTCTATGTGTGTTGTGTAGTATACAAAAAGAGGTCCGATCTTAGGTCCGATTCGTTATCACGCTGACAGAGCTGTGAGCGCACTTTAGTTTCGGACCAAAGATTATAGTCGTCAGCACCGTGAACACTGAAATCGCAATTCGGACCGCAGGGACAGTATGTTTACAGTAGTGAACCATTCAATTATACATGTAATGCAACACTGTGCAAACATGCACTGAATGTGAATTTAAATGTTAAAAATAGTTTTTTTCAAGTTTTTAAAAACTGTAAGCCATATTTAAATAAATATTAATGTTATATAAATGAAAAATAATTCTTACCCTCAATTCAGCCGGCGCGTCAAAGTCATCTGCGGAATCCTGAAGAAAATACAAGAATTAAAAAAATATTGGTACATGACTGTCTAGGCTGGTTTTGCAAAACAACCGGACTGTGGACTCACTTGCCACTCTACCACAGGCACAGCACCATTCCTTATCTTCCGGAGTCCGTTCTTTGTCTCATAAAAGTCTTCATTTCTGAAATGTTTTGAGCATATCGTGCTCCGATCTTTTGGTTTCCAACCCCTCCGTCCCAAGGCTTCAACCCATGCAGTGCGGACACTCTGTTCTTTTGGAAACCTGCAATGGTATATAAACATTTATTGAATGTGGTTCTTGGATAGCTTGTGAGTGAGTGACAAAGAGAGCCAGCTCTTTTCGATTGATGTAGGTCTTGCTTATTCACTCACTCGCTACATAGCTCACTAGTTCTCAGCGGCCGGCACGTCTCACCGAAACCACTGAACAGCTCATTTGGCTCACTTCAAAGTACTTCGGATAATATGATCGGTCGAAAGCTATTGACTATGAGCGAGCCGAGCCATCCCGTTCAACGCGCGTGAGTCAAATGAACTAACAGTCGGCGACTGAGCTACTATATTTCATGGCCGAACTTCACTTGCCGTATTTGTACAAATTATTTGTGTTATTCCGCCAAAACAAAATGACATTTGTGTAGTTTACAATAGGTTTCTTTTGCATTGGCCATTTTTCGCGAATATTTGAACAAAAGACTAAACGACTAACAGTTAGTTGTTCAGGAGCTTACTACGAACTCTTATATTATAGCAGAGTTGAAATTGAACTGCCCAGACATTTCCAGTATGAGCTGACCTCGCACTGTATAGACTTTTCATACAATGAAAGGTCAGCTTATTCTGGAAATTTCTGTACATTTCACTTTCTGTCCTGCTATAAGAGCTCGAAGCCCCCTGTTACTGATAACATAATTTCATAAGAACTTACATATGAAATGTGATCCCATGACTTTTATTAGTTGTATTCGTGTTACTAGAGCAATTTTGAACACTGCACTTCATACTTATGCACGTAATTCCGTATCTCTAACAAAAATTAGGTTTTTATAACGTAAACAACAACAATTTTATAGATTTAATTAAATACACATATTTCATGTAAGTAATTAACTTATTATTGTAGGTATCTATATTTCAGAATAATTGTGTAATTTCAATTTCTACTAATAAACAAACGTCAAACACGTACAGCGTCGCGTCCACCATGTTTATTTTAGAGGTGCGCAATTAAGATATATATTATTGGAATAATTTTCTTAAAAGATGTCCCGAGATATCTCGATTATAAGAATTAGTAATGGGCACGGTAGCAATAACATAGCAAATAGTAAGCGTGGCATGACGGGGTCGCCGCGCGCCGCGTTGATTAGGTACCCGCTCTGATTTGGGTAAGTACGATGACGTTGCATATACATATACATATACATACATACACATTTTTTTAATTTTGAAAAATTCTGATTCATCATTCTCCTGCCCTTATCCCATTTTATTTGGGGTCGGCGCAATATTTCGTTTTCTTCCATTTATCTCTATCAGACGTCATTTCCAGAATTACTCTAAATGTATTTTAAATATTACTTTAATACAAATATCATCCTACTCTACTCCACTTTAAGTGTAACGGTTTGTAATTTATTTATTACGGGTCTTCGGCGGTAGTTTCATTTATAAGATAATATAAACAATAAACTAAAAACTTACCATAAGTAGACACAAACCAGAACAAAACAACGCTCTTCCTGTTCCTACCCAACGGCTTACGACGATTGAATGTGTTAAAATCAGAAAGTAGGTAAGTGAATTTAGTTACTAATTTCATAATCGATTATCAGAATCGGTAATGTTACGATATTAATCCATCTTTCATAATCGCGCACCTCTATTTTATTTTAGATTCTTTTATTGTGAACCTGTCACCATGTCTTTTGGCACAAATGTCCTAAAGTTCTTGCCACTACAACTACAGTGCCATAAACATACCCATGACAAAAAGATCATGAAGTTGGGACTCCCATCTTCATGATCTGTAAAACTTTTACAAGGGAGCTCAAAGTTCAGTCTCTCACGATCGTATTGAAGTTTATTACCAGAGTCGATGTTCATTATCATTTTAGTTACGCGGTAGACTTGCTGGTTCGTTAATGGATCACGAATTTACGACATGGTTTCCTTTGCCAATCAGAACGTATCCTTCTTTGAGAATGCTATTGAGTTATCTCGCTCGCACCTTTCTCAAAAACAAAAGAAGAAGACTCACTCACTCATGGCTACACACACAGACCTGCCTTCGCTATGCTACCTACACAGCGTTAGCGAAGGCAGGTCCTGTGCATGGCTAGGGCTACAGTTGCCATTCAATAAAAAAAAGAAAAAAATAAAGAAGAGACTTTCCGCGCGAACTCTTAATATTAATATGGTAGCAGAACTGTGAGCAGAACAAAAAGAAAATGTAATTAATATTGAGTGTGGCTCTGTTATTTAAAATAATAATGAATAACGACCCGCAATGAAATCTATATTGAAATTAACAGGAAAAAACCGGTGATCAGCTGAAGTCTGAACAATTTTCAAATACTCTTTGGCGGCAACAATTAAAGCGAAGGAAAAGGTTAGTGAAAAACGTAATAAATTCTGGTTAGATTTAGGTATACTTATGCGTGACCATTTATCGACTAGCTTATAAACGGCGATCGGCAGTCAATACATTCTTTCTCGCGGACTGAAGCATTATTTGTATGGACCATTGACTTACTAGCAATGGACGTAGAATCTAGAACAAAATTCATGAAAAATGTGTCCAAAGTCAACCTATTTATGCGTGCGTACATTTAAAAAAACCATAAAAACATAGAAAACGATAACATGCTAATTCAAACTGTATTGTCATTACTAAACGACTTAATTTTACTTGTGATAATTTATCAGCCTATTCAACTTTTTCACAATACAGTACGGCATTTTTGACGTCGGTTGGCAAAAAAAAGACTGGCGCGCGATTGTACGTTTTTGATTTTGGAACTCGTTTAGTTCGGACCAAGGAACATTGGTTCGGACCATAAAGTTATTATTACTAGAGTAATAATAACTTTATGGTTCGGACACTTTTGAGCGCGGACCAAATGTCCATTTAAGTAATTCAATGGTACGGACTCATATACGGGTTCGTCACAGCATGGATTTATTCTTTTTTTTTTTTAATATTTTTAGTAGGATAATTATATAGGGTCCATAGGTTTCGGTAACCGATTACCATCAGGCGGGCCGTATGCATATTTGCCAGATGTAAGCCACATCAGTGGTATAAAAAATAAACATTTGTTCTCTTAACTTTTATTGATCTAGTTTTGTACATATGAGTATGTCCACAATGGTGTCGATTCTGTTCCACACTTTGATAGGACTAAACTAAACTACGGTCGTTTGTCTCTTTCTGTTTCAATAGAAAATGAAAGTGACAGATGCGTTTACGGAGGAACGAGGTATGGTGTTCCTCCATTGAAAAGGGAGGATCCTCCGACCACGCGAGGTGATACTGTCTGTGAGGCCGAAGCCCGACGGTTGATGTCGAACAGTTGTATATGTGTCAGATACAATAATCTTTTTCCTTGCGCGATGCAGGCCTCGTAATCCGATTGGTCGAATTCATATTTACGCGCCAGTGTACCTAGCTTTTTGCTGCCTTGCTAAGTAGTTATACTATGGAACAATAGATGTCGCTACAGTACTGTCGAAATTCGCAACAGAATCTATACTCCGTTCGAAATAACATTAGAAATTTAAATAACTCCATTTACACTTTATTCAACCGATTTTGACTTCTATTACGTTGGTGACATGACAAATTACAGCTGCAGTAAACATTTGTTATCGTAAATACGTTTTTGCTTTTAATGCCATCCTTATGCATACGGAATAGAAGTCAAAATCGGTTGAATACACTGTAAAAGGGTTTGTTAAACGTGTCTAATCTTATTTCAAATGGAGTATACAACATTAAACATTCTTAATAGAAAGGCCGTATAAGGCTTCAAAAACTTTTAAAATTCACAATAGTACTTAGCTATTTTCTCATATTGATACGACGCACTCCTTATTCTTATAAGGGTGGGCAGAACACTACATTCTACGATTCTTACAAGCATTTTAACAGAGATAGATAATAGCGGGATTTTCCGCTCGAAATTGAAGCTGCCTGACTGGGGAATTACGTTCACCTTGCAGAATATCGTAGCCAAATAACACTGCTTTATAGTTTTAGAGATTCCGTGATGAGTGAGTGGATTTCGCTATTATAGTATACAGGGTGACTGGTAAATCGAGGGAATCATTGAAGGAGGGTATGGTACTCATCATTATGAACAACTTTTACTATGGGAACAAAGCGGAAATCGCGAAAATAAAATCAGCTGTTCCATACATTTTGTCGATTAATATTGAATTATTTGTATGGAACAGCTGATTTTATTTTCGCGATTTCAGTTTCGGTCCCATAGTAAAAGTTGTTCATAATGATGAGTAGAACACCCTCCTTCAACGATTCCCTCGATTTACCAGTCACCCTGTATAGATTATATTATATTATAGTTTATTTGCAAAATAAGTAGTTATAATTTATTGCCAGTGAGGTGCTAGCCTGGGGCGCTGTCAACATTTATTGCCAGTGAGGTGCTAGCCTGGGGCGCTGTCGACATTTATTGCCAGTGAGGTGCTAGCCTGGGGCGCTGTCGACATTTATTGCCAGTGAGGTGCTAGCCTGGGGCGCTGTCGACATTTATTGCCAGTGAGGTGCTAGCCTGGGGCGCTGTCGACATTTATTGCCAGTGAGGTGCTAGCCTGGGGCGCTGTCGACATTTATTGCCAGTGAGGTGCTAGCCTGGGGCGCTGTCGACATTTATTGCCAGTGAGGTGCTAGCCTGGGGCGCTGTCGACATTTATTCCGCCTCTGGTATCACCACAGCGTATCCTGACTGTACGGACTGCTTTGCTGCATTTTGAGGTGCAAGGAAAGCTTCCACGAGTTGCCCTGACATTGTCTGGACACCCTGGGAAATCAAACATATACCACTACTGCTGATTGAATATCTTCCTCCTACAGCATAAGCGAATCGATTTGATAGCTCGACTCGAATGTAGACCGCTGTCCTAAAACAATTTAAATATCATTTAGTGGTAGCACAGTTCCATGTTACGAGCTCGACTGTGGCGGTACTACAGTATTTCTCGTGTCATAACAACTGTCATATTGTAGTCTGTGTGAATAAAATATTTATTTAAGGCGAGGTTATCCCACTTTAAGCAAATTTTATTTATTTATTTATGTACACACAAGGAAACATGGTAATAAAAATGTTACAGACAAATGAGCACAATGGAACTACTTATCAACAATTCAATTCAATTAACAATTCAATCAATCAATCATTTCATTCAATTTCAATTTACTTATCTTAATTTTGATCATTTTTTAACGTCCATATTTATCTGCTTTGATGATTATGCCCGGAATTTTGAAATTGGTATGACTAATATCACATAATTTCGACTTTTGGAAATACAGAAATATGATTAGTAACAATTTACTCGATAGAATAAAAATACAAAGATTACCTAATTTATGCTTTTAAATGACGATTACTGAGAGATATCATCACTAAATGATGTCAAAAATATACCAATAGAAAGAGCTTATTATTATTAAGAATATCGGAAAGACACTTTTTCCTTTGAAGGTATAATTTTGCCACAAATGATAGCCTATGTAAATCCTAGAAATGAAACAGCTCACGGCGCTCGTGCTTTCCGACCGAGACATGAGAGAGGGAGGTCGCATTACCAGTTCGCAAAAAAATACGTGTTATTTTAGCCATAAATATTTCGTTCCTTTGATTATTAAAATGGGTAATAAAATAAATGGAAGAATGCCTAAAGAATCCGGAAAACCTCGCCTTAATAACAGTCAAAATGTTGTATTTTAAAAATAAAAACTATCTTCTTATTTGTCTATGGACAACACTACTCTATAATGATTCTTTTTTTTTCTAGTTTATGATTATATTTTTTAGTAATTTCTTTCCCATTAAAGCTGCTACATTATTCCAATAATCTATTTTAATTTAATACTTATTAAAATAACATTTAACATACCTATTCCATTCAAATAATTTTCTGAGAATTATTAATATTTAAGGTAATCATTCAACAGTGTGTCCCAGCAGAGTTCCAGCCTTTCTTTTTTTATCTACAAACCCTGCTTCTCTCAACCTGCGTCCCATTGTAACCCTCGAAATTCCGAGGTCCTCGGCCACCGCTAAGGGATGTGTTTTCTCTTTAGAAATACGATCTAATAGATGCTGGTCTTGCTCGGCTGTCGTTTTTCTCGGTCGACCATTAGTTTTGTGGTAATTCAATGTGCCTTCATCGCACCATCGTTGCCACCATGTATAAACTGTGTTACGCTGAAAAATTACGATAAAATATTAGTACACAGACCATTGACCAACTACTGCAATGAATATAGGGTCCGCGCTCAAAAGCGTCCGAGCCAAGAGTTCTAAAACGAAAAAAGAGTTCCAATCACGCGCCAGTCTTTGTTTTGTCAACAGACATAATACACGTCAAAAATGCTGTATTGTGAATAGGCTACAGACCTGCCTTCTCTAACGCTGACTGTGAATAGGCTGATAAGTTGTCGCAAGTAAAATAAAGCTGTTTACTAATGACGATAAAGTTGTAATTAGGATATAAGGTATAGTTTTTTATGTTTCTTTAAATGTACGCTTATACAGGGTGGAATTTTCGAAGCGTACCTGGATGAAAAGTACTCTAAATACTGAAGATAGCAAATTTTACTCAAAGGAAACATTCCTTTATTTTTAAAAAGAAACAGAACTGCATTTAAAGATTTTTGAAAATACGGTTGCCACACCCGGGAATCGAACCGACTAAAATCCGAAAAAATAGCATCCTGTACTTTTATGGCACCAATCGATAGGGTCAATCATAATTGTCAATCATAATCTTCTCAATTGAGAAGAGGCCGATTTATTTTATTTTTGTAAATAAAATAATACTAACCGTGACTCCTAACTCTCGAGATATGCGGCTAACTGGCTTCCCCTCCTGCCTCATCGCTATGATTCGCAGTTTAGTGGATTCATCGATCCTATACATACTGTAAAAATCAATACAATACAATACACTTTATTGCACACCAGTAGTAGAAGAAAAGATACAGTAATTAGAAAAAGAAATGTACAAAGGGCGGTCTTATCGCACGTGGCGATTTCTACCATAAATCGATAGGTAATAAATAAATAATTATTAAATATTAATACAACGTGTACCAGAAAAACGTGGCCATATTTAAGGGTGTGGATCAGACCATCAAACTGAACAACTTTTTGTATAGGACTAATGTCGTAATCAAGAAAAAATAATCATTTGTCCCATACAAAACTTCAATACCAACTCGACATAAACGTATGGGACAGCTGATAATTTTTTCGCGATTACGATGTTGGTCCCATAGAGAAAGTTGTTCAGTTTGCTATGTCAAGTATGGTGTTCTATATCTACCTACTATAAGGGAATTTAAGAAAGAAAATGCATTTTGTTCAGCACGGACAGTGGCAACACACGAGAGAAAACTAAAATAAAAGATAACATAAACCTTTAAACAAAAAAAAGCAGACACAATAGGGGCCGTCCATTAATCACGTGAGGCTTGAAAGGAGGGGGAGGGGGTTTAGCAAAAATCACGAAACATCACAAGAGGGGGAGGGGGGGGGGGGCTAGTAAGATATCACGTGTATTTATTTTTTCGTCAAACGTGGCTTAATGAAACCTGTATTTAAACATAATATTCAAAAAAACTTAAGATTCTTTGTAGGTACTAAAATATACACGTGCTTACGTAGTCTTAAACCTCACCACGTATCACCAGGGGGGGGGTAAAAATTCTACAAAAACCATTATGTTGTTAAGTATGCCGAAAGGGGGGAGGGGGGGGGGATTTACAATATTTGTAAATTTTTAATAGTAGTAATAGTAGTCCAACTACCCTATTACCTGTTCTTGTTCCACCGTGTGCCTTTACTGACCACTTCTTTGTATGCAGGTTTGGTTTTTTTTTGTTTACGATACCCTCCTTCCAGCAATCTGCGTCTCAAAGTAGTTTGGGAAATACCAAACTCGGTCGCCATAGTCGGTGGCAGAGTACTTTTGACTTCATTAGCACGATCAAGGAGCTTCTGATCTTCCTCTGCTGTTGTTTTTCTGGGGCGGCCGTTTGTAACGTGATTATCTATAACACCTTCTTCGTTCCAACGGTGCCACCATAAATTAACTGACCTGCGCTAAAAATTTAATCAATGATTAGAACATGATGGAATATACATGAGAGACAATGTGTGTTTGTGATGCTATTACATACCTCCACTTCAAATCCCCCCCCCCCCCCCCCGATTTGAAGTGGAGACATATAATAGCATCTTACCGTCCGGAGGAGGAGGCTAATTGTACTTAGTCGAATTTTCGTTTTGTTTTAAAGTGTATCCCAATACTGCGGTTGTATTTAGGAACGGAGACTGAATGACTACAAATTATGCGCACTACTTAAAAAAATATCCTGTATAACGAAATGCTATTGGTTATTAAGACACATCTCGAGTTGTGTCAATAACGAAATGCTATTGGTTGTTAAGACACATCTCGAGTTGTACCAATAACGAAATCCTATTGGTTGTTAAGACACATCTCGAGTTGTGTCAATAACGAAATGCTATTGGCTGTTAAGACACATCTTGAGTTGTGCCAATAACGAAATCCTATTGGTTGTTAAGACATCTCGAGTTGTGTCAATAACGAAATCCTATTGGTTGTTAAGACACATCTCGAGTTGTGTCAATAACGAAATGCTATTGGCTGTTAAGACACATCTTGAGTTGTACCAATAACGAAATCCTATTGGTTGTTAAGACACATCTCGAGTTGTGTCAATAACGAAATGCTATTGGTTGTTAAGACACATCTCGAGTTGTACCAATAACGAAATCCTATTGGTTGTTAAGACACATCTCGAGTTGTGTCAATAACGAAATGCTATTGGCTGTTAAGACACATCTTGAGTTGTGCCAATAACGAAATCCTATTGGTTGTTAAGACATCTCGAGTTGTGTCAATAACGAAATCCTATTGGTTGTTAAGACATCTCGAGTTGTGTCAATAACGAAATCCTATTGGTTGTTAAGACACATCTCGAGTTGTGTCAATAACGAAATGCTATTGGCTGTTAAGACACATCTTGAGTTGTGCCAATAACGAAATCCTATTGGTTGTTAAGACATCTCGAGTTGTGTCAATAACGAAATGCTATTGGTTGTTAAGACACATCTCGAGTTGTGCCAATAACGAAATCCTTTTGGTTGTTAAGACACATCTCCGCTCCTCTCCGCTTTAGTGGATACCGGGCCTTATACTCCTAGACACGGCGCGTATTGTTAGGACGGATTTTTCTGTGGACAAAGACCTTTTCTCCACCCTTGTCTCCTTGACAGAAAACAAAACGAAAAATCGGGAAAGAAAACGGCAAAGAGATGTTTTGTTCCCGATATTTGTCTTTCGCCTTTTTGGTCGGGTCAGCCCTGTTGGCGATATAGGACAGCTGTAAATATTAATATGTCGTGTTCCACACTCACCGACACACGTAACTCTCTAGATATGCAGCTAACTGGCCATCCTTGCTGCTTCAGCAATATTATCTTGTGTTTGGTGCTCTCATCGAGTCGTATCCTATAAATAAATAAATTGGATGCCTTAGTTCTAAAAGTCACTAACTCCAGTTTCTTGATTTATAAAAAGAGTATCCATGGAGTTTCTTGCCGGTATCTTCTCCAGGACCAACCCACTTGGAACCGTGGGCCTAGAATCACGACGTTTTGAAAGTACCTCCAAAGGCCCAGTTGAAATAAAAATCTTTGACTTTGACTTCGTTTTGATATATAATCACCAGTGATTGGAATAGGTGGTGCTAATTCACCTAAACTTCGAGGCACAGAGACAAAAAGTGGAGACTTCCTTACGGCAACATTTTTTCTGGGACAAACATTGGCCCCGGTTTCGGGACATCACTTAAATACATTCATAATTAATGGTATTAATACAGTAAACGGATTGAATGAAATTCATGTTTTTGTTTCCCAAAATTACATAAAATTAAGTAGCGGGTCGCTAGGACCCACCCCCGACTCATTATATTATGTCGATTGACAAAACAATGATTGGCGCGCGATTGGAACTCTTTTGGCTCGGACACTTTTGAGCGCAGACCCCATATCCATTGTAGTAGGTCAATGACTTGCATGCTTAATTTTTGTACGCCTATAATTGACCAATCAGAGAGCATTTAAAACTTTAAAAATATTTAACCAAATATTGTATCTATGTATCAGAAATTAAATTTACTTACTTAGATACGCGAAGAGCTTGGGACAGCAATAATTTATTTAATTCAGAATAGAATAGAATAGAAATACTATTTCCTACTCTCTCTTTATTCTTAACTGGTGTATTAAGTCATTTAATTTCAGTTAAGTAATTTATTAGGCTGCGAACACATACAACTTAGGGCTAATTCACATAATTTTATGACACGCCGATCATATTGCAGTGACGATCGAACTTGACGCGAGCGTATCTCACTGACGCTAAGAGAATACCAAATGTGTTGTTTTGATCAAAATTTTACTGCACAACTGCGCAGCAGCTGCACAACTTTAGATACGTGAATTAGCCTAAGACTCCGCATAAGAGGTTAACCGCGCTCACCAAGTATTAGCTGTACGGCTGTGATTGCCACGAATCCAACTCGCTTAGTCATGATCATCATTCTCCTGCCCTTATACCATTACATTTGGGGTCGGCGCACTATTAGTCATATTGCAAAGGTTTTGGCTATGTTTGACGACCGGCTGCTTCCCTGACGTGAACCCTCCTTGGGGATGCTTTTGTAGGTGCTAACCACCAAGATTTATTTCCATTTTTCGAGCCAAATCAATCTAATCTAGATGTAACCAAGAGCGAAAAAGACTATAATGAATGCCGTGTAACCACTTTTTTGATGTCCTCAACATGTCATTTTGACATTTTGCGGACAAAATTGTTGTTATTCCATCAGAAGTTATTAATTATTTAATTTTAACAGCCAGAATTACTTGCTGTGGGTGTTCTTCTGATAGTGTAATCATAATTTGACATTTATTTATTTATTTACACACATAATACACAACATAACAGTGTAACACCAAGGCGTTGTGTAGTTCAGATATGAACACTAATTAGCACAAAATAAGATTAATTTAAAGAAATTAAAAGATAGTAAAGTTTAAAAAATAAAAAATAATGATACAAACTAATGATAAATAATAATACAATAAGTACGAAAACACCAAAATTATCAAACTATAGATATTAAAACAAGACGTAAAATAAATTTAAAGAAATAAAAAATAAAATATATACGATATGATTACACACCATCCATCCGTTCACAAAAAGTTAAACAATCACAACACACATCCATCCATCGCGAAGCAAACAAATCACACTCCGGTGCTGATGTCAGAAGAGCATTCAGCAACGACAGAACACGGACAAGTGGGGAATTGGCATGCGACACAGTGCGCGATGACGGCACGCCCAATAAATTGTGTCTGCGCGGTCTGAGTTGATGCTTGGGCACTACAGGTATAAAAAGCCTCACCAGCCGAGTCACTAGTTCCGGACAATCAGATTTTCCCCGCAGAATCTGACAAGCAGTGATGAGCAGGTTATAATTACGCCTTACCTCTAGAGAATTAAATTTTAGCATGCCTAATAGAAATTTTGTAGGATAGAGGAAAGGATAGTAGCCGAAAAGTTTTTTATATAAGAATCTTAAAAATGCTTTTTGAACCTTCTCCAGAAGTAAGGCATAAGTACTTTCATGAGGATTCCAAATGACTGATGCCGACTCTAATTTGCTCCTTACCAACGCCATATAAATTAATTTAATTGCCAGGGGGTTGTTAAATTCCCGCATGTTACGAATGACAAAACCTAATCTCCGAAAAGAATCTGCAGCAAGCACATTATCAATGTGAACATGGTGGTCTGCAGTGTCCTTGTCCAAATTATCTTAGTGAGGTGTCTATTGGGCTAAGTTATCTGTAGCTGCAAACAAATGTCGCCGCCCGCGATTCATTTTATAAAGTATCTACAGTTATACATTGCCACAAACTTATCTGGCCGGTGACTAAAATTGGAACTAACGTCGCTACTGAACAAAAAGGACTTTAAAATGTCATTTTTGTAGGGAGATGACATTGGTAAAAGCGACGGCAGCGACGCCATGACCGGGTCAGATAAGTTTGTGGCACTATAGTTTATACTTTTATAGTCTTGTTTTTTTTGTGGCAAATAAAGATGTTTCTTTCTTTTACAGTACTACGTTTAAAGTTATGAGCTTCGGCAATTTTCGTCTCTCTTCGGAAATACCAACGCGCGAAAGTGATATTTAATCTAGAGCTGTTACAACTATAAAGTTCTTATTTGTTTAGAGTGATTTCGGGAAATTATTATAATATGTAGTTCAGAAAATTAAATGAAAGTTTTTCAAATTTTTGAGTAGTGTTTTTAATGACACCGAAAAGCAAAATAGGTATATAAAAAAAAAAATAGAATTAAAAATAATTTAATTCTACACAAAAACAATTATGCTTATACCTAATACACACATAAATATAAATTATAGCAGACAACTAGAACTATACTTGCGTTGGCAACATTTTTAATCTATTGAAGATGAAGTTATCTATGGATTTGAGTGCAGTGTAGCCAACTTAAAAAAATTGCAGAATATAATTTTAAACACTTTTTTAGTGCCTGCATATTTATTAAAGTAATTAATAATCACAGTAATCAGTCGGAGTCTGAAATTGCTTCCATGCCTGACATTTGAGAATCAGGATCATCATTTTCACTGCTAGAACCTACATTTATGTTAAAACTATCTAAATAATCATCAAACGCGGGCTCAAATTGCCTGAACTCGTCTTCACACTTGATAGCATGATCACAAACTTTCTTCCATTCATCTGGTCCTATCATGTTGACTTTGTCCAGTATAAGTTGTTTAACCGTGGTCACGTTCAAAGCAACATTTTTCTCTGCGACATACATCTTAATTTGATACCATATGTTTTCAATAGGATTGAAATCAGGATGATACGGCGGTAAACGCAAAACTGAATGCCCATGTTTCTGTAAAATACGATCGACCGTGTATTCAGTCAGTCTTTCTTTGTGATCCTTTATAATGTCATATAACTCCGATTTTGTGAATTCAGGATTAAAAGGTATGTTATTCTGCTCCAACCAAGCTATCATTTCTGGTTTGTGAGTATTAGAACTCGGCGCCTTATCTAATAACTGGTTATGATACGCCGCATTGTCTATAACTACGACAGTGTTGGGAAGTAAATTTGGGATTAGCTGATTACACAGCCAATTTTGATATCTGTCTGCATTCATTTCTCTGAAATAATCTGAATCTGAGTCCAAACATTTATTCAACATTAATGCTCCGGGTACGAAACCATTCTCATTTCCTGCATGCATGATTATAATGCGTTCTCCTTTGAAAATTGATTTAAGCTCTTTTTGATTCTTATCTGACCGAGACTTGGGTTTAGTATGAGAAGTAAGTACATATGATTCGTCCATGTATACAATGGTTTTTCCAGCAGCCCTCAAAGCCTGTATTGTTCTAATATACTCAATTCTTTTGTGACGTACTTCAGATTTTTCTGCAAGCAGTCTTTTGTTATTTTCAGTCTTCATAAATCTAAAACCCATGTCTTTAAGAATTCTTCTCAGTGTTTCTCCACAACCTTGGAATCCAATCGCGTTAGCAAGTTTATTTTTTAAAGACTTTATAGTAGGGACTTCTTTGAATCTCAAATAAAAATCATATACTATATTTCTTATGACACTGTAATCAGAATTGTCAAGTTTCAGTCTAAAATTCTGCTTTGGTCTTCCTTTTTTTGGCGAATTAAATGCAGAGCTACCATTTTTATCTTTCTCATTTAATAACCTTTGCAAAAATCGTCTAGATATACCAGTGGCCTTGACAACGCGGTCTTGAACTTTATTAAAGTATCCATTTTCAGATTTTTTAAACGCATTAGCCTCGCTTATAAAATAAATATAAACATTGTATATTATTTCGCGGGACTGTGACATTATAGGCTTTCCTCTTTTTAAATTGGAATCCATTCTGAAAACAAAATGAATCACTTAATTGAAAATTGATTTAAAAAAATTCGATGGTGAAATCTAAAAAGTACGTACTGCAAAATGGGGCAACTGGGGGCGTTAACAACTCTATACATTGCCATATACTTGAACTCTTGAACCACACGTGCTACCACTTTTGAAGTTCGATAGTGACTGACGAGTCGCGGAACGGTCGGAAATTGGTTGTATATTCGTAATAATTCGGAAACACGAAAATTGCCGAAGCGCATAACTAATCGTATACTTTGCGTTGCTTGACGGGTTAAATATACCTTTAATTTATAATTATCAGATTTTTTTTTAGAACTATTCTAAATAACTTTTACTATGGGAACAACAATGAAATCGTCAAAATAAAAATAACAGCTGTACCATACAAAATTGGTTCCCTATTTATAAAATAGTAATGCGTAAATTCGTATTTTTAGCTTACTTTTTTCTGCTAGACCCTGGGGTATCTTGCTCTTCAGTATTATAGACAGCCTCTGCAACTCCTACTTCTCTCTCTTCCACTTGCGCCTCATCCATCTCTGTCCACACTTTTCTTTTCTTGTTACACACTTTACTTAATACCATATCATCGTCTTCATCATCCATTATTTGATCACCAGTTTCTTTTACTGTATGATCTTGACTAGTAGACATAGCCATTTCATCACCCATTTTTTCACCTGCATCTGAGTCATAATTTTCTTCCTTGATTTGGATTTCAGTGAAGACCGTTCTCTTCTCATGGGTTTCATTAGAAGACATGTTATTACCATCACCAATGACAGATGCCTTAACCTCATTCCTGTGTTCAACTGTGATGTCATTGTGAACTAAGTCAACTTCAGTCTTAACGGCATTATGATCAAAATGTCGAAGTCCTTCAACCATCATTCCTTCATCATTGGTTTCTTGTTTAATAGTAACTTGATGAATATCTAAAGGGTGTTTATCTGTTTCCTTGTCTTCAGTGTGTGGTACATCATTTTGTTCACATTTCATAGGACTAGGATCAGGACTATTTTGTTTTTGTTCATCACATACTGTGCTGTCTACTATATTCTGAACTACTAGTGCTGAATTCAGATTATTGTGGTCCTGATTTATAGATTTTATGTCGCGTATTTTTATCTGTAAATTAGAAGATATGGTTCAAATATTAACTATCGATTTATGGGATGCAAGCATTGACATAGAAACACATGGAAAGGGTTTAGTATAAAATTCACGAAAAAAGTGTCCTGAGTTTACATAATACATACAAGGAGGGTGCCGCAGATGTAATCACATTAGACATGGGCGTTTTTGGATTTTTACGCAATCGGATAGATATCCGATTTCAGATTTTGAAATCGATTTCAAAATCAGTTTTTAGAAATCGATTTCAGGAGCGGCTCCGGCTCACAGTTTCGATCGTCGAGAATCATCACAATGATAACAATCTAAATTAGATCTTATTACTTCCCGGTTTAGTTTCATTTTTCAATGAAACCCCCAAAATCCAAATCTATCAATTATAGTGAAATTCGCCTTGTCTTTTTTATTCTACCGAACGCTGGCTTAGTTAGAAAGAGAGGAAGCGAATTTCTTTGGTTTCAGGTTTGTGACTGTGTGTAGCATACGATTGCGCGGTGCGGTTTGGATTTGTAGATTTTGTAGGTTTGGATTTGAAGTTACAGTTTGGATTGTGAGGTCGATTTAGTTTGCCGTAGTTTTGTGAAATCGGTTTGTTTAGTTCGGATTATCGATACGATACGATTTGTTACTGAAATCGGATTTTAGATTCGTTTTGATATATCTGACTCATGTCTAAATCACATTAAATATAACTGTATATTTAGTATTATATTCTGTGGCAATAAACAAAAAATTAATCAAATCCAATCTGTAGTTTTGCCACAGGAACTACATAAAAATTTCATAATTTTACACTTATCACGATCTTTAGGCAAAGGCTGTAAAGTCTCCAACGTATTCCAACCAAAATTATTTTTATTTACACGTGTAGAACAGATAAATGTGACATAAATTTCTACTTCGATGTTCCTTCACCTTCTCGAATGATAGCAGAGTGAAATATGATGCAAAAAAAAAACTTGCGTAAAAGTCGCGGATTTTTTGTGTACGGCTTCAAAACATGATACCAAATATCAGTGGCGAAGGGTGACAGTTTTAAAAGGGGAAGCCGTCCCAAAAATGCCCTCTAAAAAATTGCTGCAATTAATGCTGCAATTAATACTGCAAGACAAAAATCCATACGTAGTATCTTGTAATCTATATATAGTCATGTCTGGAAGAGCTCGACCTAACTGAATAACAAGCCTTTTTTTTGTTAGTTGGATGAGTAAATAATATAATATTACGTTGGTCTATGCACTAATCAATTCCTAAAGGGAAGCCGATGGGAATCGGGTTGTATGGACTCTTCGCCACTGCCAAATATGTGGTTTCATTTAATGTGATAAAATCTGTGGCATCCTGTATACTTAGAAATACTAACAAACTAATTTAAATCGTATGTCGTCACTACAATGCCTAATTTAGCTTGCAACAATTTTTCACAATACGAAGATTCGACGGCACCGCACTGTCACATTGACGTGTAATTGCTAGCTAGTCCAAATGAAGAGTGACGTGATTAGTCTACTTTTCTACGTTTTAGTCTACATTCGGTTCAGACACAGTGGGACAGTGATGGGCTGGATTTACTATAAACCACTAGCTGACCCGGCGAACTTCGTACCGCCAATCAAAGAACTGTGCTCCTACCTACCTACCTACCCCATCTACCATACCTACCTTCTCCTTAAAATTATAAAAAAAGAATTACCGAAATTCAGCCGTTCACGCGTGATGGCGTGACCAAGGGAAATAGGGATTCATTTTTATTGTATATAGACAAGAAAAATAATCTCTTGCGATTTATTAATAACCCTTACGATTTATACTTACATGTGTTTCAGTCTTCAATAAATCGATGAGTAGTTTGTAACTAAGCAGGGCTTTGGTTTTAAAGGAGGCCGCGGCAGTAAGTTTCGCCGCGCACTCCCAGCACACGCTCTGTGGCAACCGAGCCTCTTCGTCGCAGAATTGCTGTGAACAAAATATTGTTAGAGTTAAACTATGATAACATGGCGCGCCCCTCCAAATTACAGTTTCAATGTGTGTAGTCACATCCTTATCGAACAACAAATCCTTGGATTTATTTTTGTTTGACGGCTGTCTCAGTACGCACACATGCGTTGTGAGTCTTGGTGGCGCTTTGTAAATACTTTCAAAAGTTTTGAATTTTGGAGGGGCGCGCCATTTTGTCGTCGATATAATAATACTGGGTGTAATCACGGTAACGAAAATTGATAGGTACCATGGATTCAGTATATGATTCTGGATCCAAAAGTGTGAGACGTGGTCCGTCGCTTTCGCGGACCAGTGTCACAGGACAGCACAAAGACATAAAGTGCAACTAACACAATCTTAGGCCCTAATTGCTAACACAATTTTGTATTTACTTTATATCATAATGTTCATCTGTAAGGTATAGTCTGTCAAGAAAGTCATGAAAAGGATTGAGGGCGCCACTTGTATATTATCTTGTTTATTTTTAATATATTAATGCCGAAAACATTTTTTTATCACAAAAAATCTACACAGAATAGTAAAATAAACACATCGTTGTACCCAAACTGACACCTACGGTACTTATTTAGGGTTGCGAGCGAAAAAGAATTTTAGTTCCTTCAAAATCCTTTTCATGACTTTCTTGACAGACTGTATATAACTATCTATGGGCCATGGAAGTCCGAAATAAATGATTATTATTATTGTTTTCAAAATTTTATGATTTCGTTTGCAGATAATTTTTTTATACGACGGATTTAGATGCGGAATTTCTTCCGGAAAGTTTAATGGTGTAATATTTTCATATTTAATGTAAGGGTTTATAATAAACTCTGCGCTGCGTTCGGACAACACGCTCACGCTAAGCGCACGCCACGCGCGTCTAACTCGCTATGAAACTTTTTGTATATAATTTGAGTCTTATGACACATCAATAGATCTCAAATTGCATTTATCGAAGTCCAACCGCACACGCCACGTGCCCGCCTCGCGCCCTCCCCGCGCCCCCCGCACACGCGTTGCACCCACCTGCCCCGTGCGCTATTTTGCTATATATCATTATTTTTTATTTTTTTAAATTTTATATTTTTTAATTTCTTTAAATTAATCTTGTTTTGTGTTACTTAGTGTTCATATCTGAACTACACAACGCCTTGGTGTTACACTGTTATGTTGTGTATTATGTGTGTAAATAAATACATACGCTGATTTTGCGCGTGCCGAGCGCGGGTGTAAGGCGGGCCCTGTGCGGGGTCGGCGCGTGTCGTCTGAGCGCGCCCTTATCTAGTATGCTATTTGTTGACATTTGTGTTTTGAAGACTCACCGGTATGCCCGTGATATTTTGATAAAGATCATACAACTTGCAATCCCTTAAATGGTACATCTTTTGGTCCAGTGTGAGGCATATCTTGCAGGCCTAGAGAAAATATAATATCAGTTATACAGGATATTTTTTTATGTAGTGCGCAAAATTTGCAGTGATTCGGCGTCCATTCCCAAATGCAACCGCAGTACAAAAATTGAAACAAAAAAGAAAAAAAAAAAAAAAAAAAAAAAAAAAAAATCGTATGGCTTGCGCTAATAAATTATGCGTGTGTCCGGCATACTAAGCCGAATTTTCGTTTTGTTTTAAAGTGTATCCCAATACTGCAGTTGGATTTAGGAACAGAGACTGAGTCACTCTACAAATTATGTGCATTACATAGAAAATTATCCTGTATGAATTGAAATCTTTTCCAATATAAATTAATGAAATTAATATTGTCTTACCCTTGTTGCAGCTGGTGCATCTAGATCTTCCTGAAAAAGTATAAAACAATATGTCTCAAAATTAAATATTTTAGATGCAATTAACAAAAATATTTTGCATATAATATTTTATGTGATTTTATTTTACTTTACTAAGGGTCCAAGCCTAAAATCGCGAAATAAAAATCTGCTGGGGCTTATTACGACATCATATAGCAGAGCTGAAACTGAACTGCCCAGAAATTTCCAGAATAAGCTGACCTTTAAGGTTAAAGAATTTATTTCTCAAAAAGAAATTACCAAATTTCACTTACTTGAGAACTTTTCAATACATTTAACATATTTCAAATAACAGCACTTCGACATTGAGACTATACATAATTACAGACTGATACGCAGTATGTTTGAGACATGTTAATACTATGTAAATCAGTTTACCTTTTTACTCTTTGATGCAAATCTACCCTCGACACAAAACAAAAAACATTTAGCGGTTCGCGTAAATACGGAATGCGAACCTATTACCTAGTGCCACATTATGGAAACATGCCAAAGGGCAAGTCTTTAGTAATTTTGTATCGTTCAGTATATGGTTTTTTAACTTAGATTTGAATATATTAAACGAAAAATATATTTAAAAAAAACAAAAAAAAATAATTAAATATTAATGAAATATATTATACCTTTCATTGTACTAAAAGCCTATACAGTGCGAGGTCAGCTCATACTGGAAATGTCTGGGCAGTTCAATTGCAGCCCTGATGTAAGAGTTCCTAGTATGCCCCCTGTTCCATACATTCAGTTGAGTAATGAATTATTTGTATGGAACAGCAGATTTTTTCTTTGCAATTTCATTTGGTCCCTTAAAAAAGATCTTCATAATAAACTGTAGAATGCATGGATTTTTCTTACAGCTTGTGTACAGAATATCACTTACCAGTTTCAGTGAAGGTATTGCTCCGTTATTTATTCGAATGGTTCCATTCATTGTCTCCTGTAAATCTTGTTCTCTGAAATGATCCGAACATATCACCGTTTTATCAGTTGGCTGCCAGTCGGGCACTCTCAGAGCTTCGACCCATGCTGTGCGTATTACAGGATCTTTTGGAAACCTGAAATAAGTTTCAAAAACTAATGTTAAATCTATATATTAATTCATGAAGAGAAAACTTTGTCCCCCTTTCGCGCACAGAGGAGTGTGAGATTTGGCATAGTTAACTTTTGTATGGAGATGGAGTGTAGAAAGCAAAAATTTATATATAATGTGGACGGATTTCAACCACATTATTTTTAATAACCCAGTTCTAGAAATTGTTGTGCCACATTGTACTCGGGCCAATCTATCATCACTGTCGTGTCAGTGATGATCATTGATGATAGATTGGCCCCAATAATATTGTAGCCAATAAACCTGATATAATGGATATAGATTGATTAGCGCTGCACTGTGATTATTGATGTTACTATCCCGCATCTTGACTTGGCACACGAGGTTGTCGACATGTGGAATGTGGCGTCAGCAATCATTGTGCCAATAGCCGTAATAGCTAATGGCTTAATTGCCAAAAGCCTCAACCAACATCTTATGAGGCTCTCATTGGGGGGCTGGATCAAGGGCTTGATACAGAAAGTGGTACTTCTCGACACGGCACGCATTGTGAGGAGGTTCCTTTCTTTGGAGCCCTAGCCGCCGGTGGCTTGGACCCTGTTCCCGATACCGGTGGGCTACTACTACTCATTTATATTTTTAAACGATTTTATATATCTTTTGTAAAAATATTTATTAGATTAAAAATATGTGTAAATAATTGCATAAAGGAAATAATAATAACATATTATCTTGGGTTGTTCTTGTTATGCTAAGAATATACTTTAGTTGACTAATAGTAAAAGTTGTTCATAATTATGAGTACAATAACCCATAAAGGGATCTGTGCCTTGATTACGTAAGAAAAATTTGACACCCACAGCGACCAACACACAATGCATCCCGTTCTCGCTTATAGACGTTTTCATAAGAGGATACGGAATAGGACGTTTATTTGCGACAGCAACTGTCATATTTATCATACGTTATCAGGCAGCTGGATTAGAAAGGTAAAGACCTTGTTTTTAATGAGTATTGACAAAGACCTCTACAACTTAATGGTTCAACTTTTTCTTTTTCTTTTTTATCTGTGCCTGTGATCAACCTGGTCTCCGCTCCACACAGACTAAGCTGAATTTAAATAATATCCTATCTTTTACTATTGTACTTATAATTATGAACAATTTTTACTATGGTACCAACATTGAAATAGTGAAAAAAGTCTCTCGTTCTATACATTTAATTGAGTAAAATTTGATATATTTTTGCAATAATTATCATGTTTTGTCCAAGATAACAGTCGATTAAGACAAAATCAGCTGTTTACAGTGAAGTTTTGTACTAATAAACGGCCGATTTCAGTTTAAACATCTGTTAAGTCGTCGGTGAACATGGCCCTTATTGTTGTTCATAATGATGAGTACAATAGCACCATAAAGGGATCAGGAAATAGAAAGGTAGGGCCTTGTGTACAAAGACGTCCAAATAATGCTCCACCCTGATCAACTTCAGCTTATAAAATAAATTTTCATCAATTTATGTACCTATCTGTAAAAGTAATTACCGAAGTATTCAATTTATACAATAACTAATTTGTGTGACAGTCGTTTGCGGACTTCTTTTCAGAGCAAAAAGAGCGTTTAATGCAGTGAATGTTTCCTTTGTCCGCGGACCTTTCTCCCTGCCCTAGCAAGAATTTTTTTATGTGGTAGGTATGTCATCTCAAACGTAAGAAATAAGAATTGCTGATGCCGCATGCCGTAGCGCTAAGATTAGTCAGCAGGCAAGGTTTCTAACGGGGCGACTGCCCTACGCCGGACGACGGTATTAGGAACTTGTCTTGTACTTACATAAGATAGGTGACTCGATTTTCTTGATTGGATTTTTTCACTTTTCCAGTATTACTACAACTTTTAACACAACACTTCATCCTAACGAAATTTCTGCTCCCTTATAGTAATAATATCCCTGTATTTAAGTCAATCAATGAAAGAAATAAGGTATTTTATCGACCTAGGTATATTTTATTGACGTGACGAGCGACGTCCGACGGTAACGCTTGATAGGATAGGGGCAGGGGGGAACAATGTGGTAAAAAAAGTTTCTTGTTTCTTTACACAAGTACTGGACAGTAGAGGTGTAACGAATATATTTATATTAGGTATAGGTATTATAATACAAGGCGCGTATGTTCATATCAGGATATGCGAATAGTTCATATTAGGATAGGCTACCAAGGATTAGTCAAATAATAGGAATTAAGACGCGTAATAGCGAGGCGTGTTAGATTTTAACAGTCTGGCGCAACTCCCTAGTAAAAAATTGATGTATGAAACATGCGCTAGAAATAATGGCGGACAATGGCGGACTAATGGCGGATATCGCTGTCTTGCTTTAACATATTCTCGACTCTATCGCACGCAGCCGCCATTTTTGTTTTGGTTGTCAAAAGAGTTGTTTGGTTCGGTTTGATTCATGTTTGATTAAAGTTTTTGCTTTCATCGTTCTTTTAAATAATCAAATACCTAAGTTGTTTGTTACCTATTGTGTATGTGTATGCGTGTGACGTATCTAATATTTGTAATGCAATGTAAAACGTGCGAAATATGTGGTATAACAACTGGCCGGTCAGATGGCCAAAAACGAATCTTCATGGCAAAATTTCCTTTGAATGAATACAGGTAATTCATTTTTTTACAAATAAGTGCTTCAATCACTTCAATTTACAATTGTTAGGCTATTACAGAAAAGGAATTACGTGATTATAACATAAATCTAGATTTTAGAAAATAACCTATCATAATCAAGTATCGATAGTGTTGTGACATTTTTTCTCGACTGTCGATATTCTCATTTTTAAATTTTATAAATTTACTTTTGTTTTTGATTTTCTTTTCCTTCTTTTCCTTTAAGTATAAAACTGCTGCTTATATAATACAATAATACAATATAATACAATAATACAATAAATGTGTTTGCTAGATGTTAACAATGGGTTGAATACAGAGTTGTTTGCAAATGAAAATGTAATAAAAAGGAAAGACTTAGCCCAAGTAAATTTTCATGATTAGGTTTAAATTTAAATTCGCTTGTGTGTCAGTTCACATTTTTTCTATATTACAGTACCTTCATTATCAACTGCTGAACCATTGCCAATTGCCATTGCCTTTTGACCACCAATTCTGAGAAATCTATTATATTTTCAATTTAATCGGACCTTAATCGAGCGGAGGGGTTGACGAAAATTTAACGAAAGGAAAAGATGTTCTATTGCGGGTAAGGCTTATGTTAATTTCAAATTATGTTTAACATTTAATTCACTGTATTAACATGCCATAATGTTATCATTACAGGTTTTTCTGTGTCTATTACAAAACCATTTGCTTAAATTGATTAATTATCTTTACTATAAAAAAATCGTAGAAGTCGAAAAGTCTGTACATTAAAAATATTTTCGCCATAATAGGCTAGCTCCCTAGCCTATTATGGCAAAATTTTAAATTTTTGTTTTCTGTCTGTCTGTTTATTACATCACAGGAAAACCCGTTTAATTATTATGTTAACATGTTTTTTGTAAATTTTCCAGAACCTTCACCCAGCACTGCAAAAATAGCGCATGCAAGACCTCGAGAAACAACACTAACGATGACTGCACAAATAAAAGTTACTTACACCTAGAAAATTAAACTTTTGAATAAATTGAAGATACATAACATTTTAATTAAAAGCCTGCAGAAAAAAGTTGCTCAAATCGAAAAAAAACTCATAGAATCAACTGTAAATAACGAAAAACGGAAATCAAGAGGTCGTCAGTGGTCTAAAATAAATAAATGTGTGGCTCTCCCCTTCTACAAGAAGTCTCCAAAGGCATAATTATAGATATTATTCAAGTCAACTTCTATCAATGTCAAGTGTGCGAATGTTTCAAACAAAATTGTTTGCAACGGTCACACATTTAGCATTGATAGAAGTTGACTTAAATATCTATATATTATGCCTTTGGAGACAAAGCGAAGCGAAAGCGCAGCAGCTGAGCACAGGAAAATAAAATCCAAAGCTTTGTTTTATTTTATCATCATCACAGCAAATCATTCAAATTTCATTATGTAGTCAAAATAATTTGACTGCACAATGAAATTTGAAATTTGTCTTATCACCACTTGCGCCAATGTGAACTTAGGTTTATTGGCTTCTTTTTGTAATAAAATTGTTACTCAGTTTAAACAGAGAGTTCACGTTGGCGGAAATGAGCCTATCTTAAATGTAATAAAAAAATAGGAACCCTACATTTTTGTAGCGATTTATCGATAGAATTACGCATGAATAGTACATCCCTATTTGTTGATTATGTTGGCAACTCTGCCTTTACGGCAATGGCTGCATTTCTTTTTGCTTTGTTGGTATACAGTTCTAGCGCACGTTTCATACAAGTGACGTTTTTCATCTTTTTCTATGGGACTCCCGTCTCTTAAACGTAGTGATTACATACTCTTTGGATTTTAAAGAGTATGTTTTTTGTAATCGATCCTTTTTCGTTGCATATAAATTTATTTTTCTACACTTTTTTATACACAACCTGTCATGTTGTGTAAAAAAAAGTGTAGAAAAATAAATTTATATGCAACGAAAAAGGATCGATTACAACTATTTTACGATTACGATTACACTTTTTTTTACACAACCTGTCATCTGTCTAATGTGTTTTTTATAGGTAAAAAAACATATTAGACAGATGACAGGTTGTGTAAAAAAAAGTGTAGAAAAATAAATTTATATGCAACGAAAAAGGATCGATTACAAAAAACATACTCTTTATAATCTAACACTCCTCCTTAAATTCATTTCTCTACCTTCATCCATCACACAATCACACAACACCCATACCCAGCGTACACCAGTTGAACTTCCCTTTCAACAGAGGTTTCGTTAAAACATCCGCAACCATACGACTTGTCTCTACATACTCTAATTCAATATGGCCATGTTCAACTGCCTCTCTCACAAAGTGGTGTCGCACATCTATGTGCTTAGTGCGTTGATGGTGTACAGGGTTAAGCGCAATAGCAACAGCAGATTGACTGTCACTGAAGATCTTCATTGGCATCTCATCTTGACTAGATACCTCCGAAATCAATCTCTTTAAGAAAATTGCCTCTCTAGCAGCTTCTGACAAGGCGATCGTTTTAGTAAGTTGTAGGTATTCGTGGATAACCGTGCCTATTCACTAGATCTTGTATTTCATATTCTTTATTATAGAGAATAGGTAAGCTTAATATAAATATTAGATTCAATTAGGTTGATAGCTAATATGGAATCGGTTCACTATTATTAATTTTACTAATACCCAGTAATAGATATGGTATCATAATAGGAGATAACGAATATATTCAATATTAGGAATATCAAAAAATTACCCTATTAAAACATCTCTACTGGACAGATAGGGACTGTCAAATTGTAATGTAATGCCGCGTATAGACCAAGTTAACAAGTGTGGACGGCTAAGCCTCGGCAAAAGCAAACGAACTACGAAGGCAGGTTTCGTGTTCGTGCTCCGTATGGATGCACATAAGTCTTATCAGTTAAAGGACGCACGCATGCATTGCCTATCAGTAAATCCCGCGAGTTATGGCGTTCGTTCGCACGTTTCCTCGTTACTCGGTCTGTATACGGCTTAAAGCGAATGCCTGAGTTGCCATAACTTATTTATTTTTACCCCGTGTACATGTATTTTGTTTAGATCGAGCGAAGTAACGTCGAGGTTTCTATTTATCCATGCTCTCTCACATTTAAAACTGCAATACACATGTGATTTTATCATAAAGACCACTAAAGTGGTCTAAGTCTTGCTGTGATCCGCATTGCGGTGGCGGTCACGGAAGTAGCCAGTGGTAGCATCAGGGCATTATACAATAGTACTCTGTGGGTAGCATATGCAGAGTATGTAATCGCTTCACCGTTTTTCAATTTTTCCATTAATTAACTCTCAGCTTTCGTTGGGCAAACAATAGGACTCAAAACTGGGTGTATAAAAAATAAACCTGTTTCCGCTCCCCTTTGTTTGACATATTTAAACATTATAGAAAAAAAATCTTCACTCCAAGCATTCTGTGAATCTTGTTTGTGACAATGAAAAACTATTATATATTTATTTATACATAATTATGTTAATGTTTATGTAAGTTTATAATTATAGTTGTTTTTAAGTATAATTTAATTTAATAAATACCTGCCTCTTATTTAAGTTTGTTTTTTGGTGCATCTACCTTCATTGTCTCTGCATCACCCTAAGGTTGTCTGGTAGAGAATGCCTACGGCATTAAGACCACCCTTGGTACATTGTACATGAAGCATTTTAAATAAATAAAAACTAATTATGAAATAAAATTTTAATTTACCAAAATTGCTTCGACTTTACAATCACAAAACAAATCCCTCCTGATCAGAAGGTCTAAGTAGCACAACGTCCAACATCGCGAAACGTCTAATGAGCAGTAAGTCTAATTAGCTAAATGTCCATGTAGCAAAACGTCTAACTATCAGATGGTCTGTATCGCAGAACGTCTATTTAGCAAATCGTCAGATTCTCAAAATGTTTGGATACTCAGGCACAAAATTCAACACACACATTGCATCGGGAGGGAAACGGAAACGGCATGACACTTATTGTCATTAATGCTATTTGATTAGCATTACTCATTTGTTTTTAATTCCTGTATCGATTGCTATTCATTACAAATACAATAGTTTTAGCTTCTAAATTCTAAAAATGAATGAAGAACAAACATTTACTTTAATTGAAAGTCAAAAGAAGAAGCGTGTGCTGCTGCTGGGTGGTCACAGGTACAATTTAAATATCACAAATAAGGGAGGGTCAACTCTATGGAGATGCTCCCAGCGCAATGAGTGTAGTGCATCTATTACAATAAATAAAGACGAAAACAAGATAATTCCTCAGTTAAATGGGCATACTTGCAAAGCCAATTTTGATAAAAACAGGACTGACATAGTGATGGACAAATGCAAGAAATTAGTTCGTCAAAAAGCAAAACCTGTCCAGAAAATTTTTGAGAAAGAATTCTGAAAAATGGATGAGATTCAACAGATACCAGATTTTAACTCAAAAAAAGACACTCTGTTCAGGGCTCGTCGCAAATATTTAAATGTTTGTAAAACTGAATTCAGAAATTTGAATGATGTTACAATTCCAGAAATAATGGCTGACAGTTTCCTTGTTTGTGAAGATGGATGTGACAATAATAAAATCTTAATATTTTCAACACCTGTGAGTAGACAATGCATTAAGACATTGAAAAATAAGATGTATTTCATTGATGGAACATTCAAAGCTACACCCAAGCCATTCTACCAGCTGTTATCAGTTCATGTTGATTTGAATAGCTGTGATGATTTAACTTGTGTTATGGGAGTTATATACGCGTTACTACCTGACAAGAGACAAGAAACCTACGAACGCTTATTTGGCCTCATCAAGCAGCATTTTGAAATAGACATGTTGGCCATTAAATGCGATTATGAGATAGCGCTTATCAATGGAATTAAAGACGCTTTTCCAAACACTCAAATAACGGGCTGTTATTATCATCTTAATAAAGCCGTTTGGAAAAAAGCGTCAACATTGGGTCTTCCTGAAAACAAAGAGTGTAGAAACATTGTCAGAGTATGTTCCAATTTACCTCTGCTACCTTCTCCATACATAACGGAATGTTGGACTAGCATTGTTGAAAACGCCACGAAAAGTGAAGAAATGGTGACTTTTTTAAATTACTTTAAAAAACAATGGCTTCAGTCTCTGGCAGATATAATAAACTGTCCTAGTAATTATAATTTTCGCACAAACAATGCACTCGAAGGGTGGCACAGGCGGCTAAACACGAATATAAAATCAAAGCCAACCCTGCTACTATTCCTCAATGCTCTTAGAAAAGAAGCGCTCTGGCAAGATCGCAAATACAAGAATATGTTATTTGAAGGAAATAAGAGAAGAAAGATCGATATTATGTTTAATGCCAAATACAAAAGAGAGCTGCAAAAGCTTGAGGGCCAAAAAGTTAGTCCATTTGAATTTTTGATAAACCTTGGCCATATCAAAAGGATATTAGGTAAATAAATGCAGGGGGATTTGTGCGCCTAATATCATAATAATATTTAAGAGGCTACTAGGCTTTTAGCCCAGATATTTTTTTTAAGAAATAAATTAATGTAATTTACAAAATGACTTTTACTTTCCATCATGAGTGTACACATTTTAAAAATGACGATTTGCTAAATAGACTTTCTGCGATACAGACCATCTGATAGTTAGACGTTTTGCTACATGGACATTTAGCTAATTAGACTTACTGCTCATTAGACGTTTCGCGATGTTGGACGTTGTGCTACTTAGACCTTCTGATCAGGGGTCTGGGCTTCTTATGTGAGGTGAGTAAAGCGCTATTCATACATATCCGTGCCATCCGTTCCGTGAAATTACAGTGTCAGTGAAAAATGCACTGTATTCTTATAGGCACTAAGTCAGTTTCTGATTATATCATTGTTACTATTTTCACGGAACTTCACTGACCCTGACAATTATTGGAAAGCTACTTTGATGACATATGAATACAGTGTATTTTTCACTGACACTTTTATTTCACGGGACGGACGGCACGGATATGTGTGAATAGCGCTTTAGGTGATGTTGTTTCTTCAGAAGCCAGTTTAACAGAATATATTTATGTTTAAGCTGTATCTGGTAAATCGTGTTTGCGAATCACTAAAACCCAGTCTGTTAATGATAGCTCACATTAATTATTTTTTGCAATTGGACGTATTTATGCAAAAACGTTCCAACCCACAAGTCTGTCAAAATTGAGTTAATGGCACTAGGCTATTTTTTAAAACATCCTTCATCATTTAGTAAAACCGTTTCAGCCCTCAAGTTAATATTCTTTGATTTCCAAAGTTCCAACCCACAACACGTAACACATTTGTAGCTAAAAACAATCAAAAACACTTCAGTTTTTACTTGTGGGTTGGAACGTTTTTGCATAACTAAAAATTGGACCTTGTTAAGCTGAAAAGATCCAACCAACATTTTATACTTTTGAGTAAAGGCAGTTTAACGTTAGGTATGATTAGGGATTGCAATTCGATATTCGAATTATTCGAATATCAATTTGAAATTCATATTCGAATAGTAAATTATAAAATATTCGAACATTCGAATATTACCGCAACAATTAAGGTTACAGCATTATTTGTTGATTATTAACGCGACGTCTAAGGCGTGGTCGTCAAATCTTCGAATAAATCGGCACTGCTCAGATTGACGGCCATTCGACCAATCAACGGTCACTTGCGAACATCATGATCTAGAAACATCAATAAAAATGCGGATGGCTCTATATGACACAGGTCTCTTCTTCATCGTTCCCTCACTGATGAGAATCGCGACCACATACAACGCGCCTCCAAACCATGCGGTCTTTCGTTGTGTGGACCGCTTTCTGCATGCTGCCTCCACCAGCCCTCCTTATTGCATCCGACCATCTTACCGGCGCTCTGCCTTGAGTGGGTTTCCCTTCCAGCCGGCCCACTATTATAAGGTTTTTCCAGACAATGCTTAGAAGATCGCATGATATGTCCGAAAAAACCGAGGGCACGCTCCCGGCAAACTGTGGAAAGTCGCTTGGCGTTGTTGAGCTCCTGCAGAATGGATTCATTAGTTCTCATTCTTCCAAATTTTGTCAGGTTTTGCCATTGCACTCTTAGCCATACCGGATCTACGGCAGATCTCTCACTAGTTATCAGTGATCCAAGGATACATGAACTCGCTGACTTTCTCGTACCCGTCAAGTAGATAAGAACGTGGAAGTGTTCCCGTATATGCTTTAGCAGGTTCGCCATCTCTTCTACACTAGACACAATTATAGTGGTATTATCCGCGTACCTTAGGTTCGTGAGTCTTATTGTTCCCTCGATATCTGGTGGTCTACATGTGCTGATAGTCCAGCGTTAATTATGCGCATGAGGATATTACTTGCATGGGACATAAGTGACACAGGTACGCCAAGACACCTAAGTCATTCCTATGTATGACGTGCTAATATGCATTCCACCACCTATAGCGTAGAGTGCGAAAGGGTATTTTCTTCTACCAAATATAAAGCAATCATCTCAGATGTAAATTAAATTAAATTAAATTTTATTATGTGCCTATCCGATCACCGCACATTTATTTAATTATAATTGGTACTTACCGCGTTGGATCACTTGGATCTCATAACTTTCAATTTAAGTGATTGCGTGCACTTGTAATTTAAATATCTCCTTAGGTGCTAGTTATCAGTGCATTCTTATTGTAATTTTGATCGCGTTTCTAGTTATCCTTAAAAAATTGATAATACAATTACCTACTTTGTATGTTGTATAAAGTTTATTAACATATTGTTTGACTTTTCTAGTGAGATTCTAATTGTTTTTCCTACCAAGTAGGTTTCCTAAAATTTTTTAAGAATTAAGAATTTTTTATTTCATGAACATTATGATTAATTAGTTGTATTATTTGGTTTCAACAACTTTCAATGGAAGGTAATTGAATGATACTGGTGGCATTGTTTTGATTACGTCCACTATGAGTTTTGGAGGACAATTTGAACAAAAAAAATGTTTATTTGATTTTATTTGTGAAATTTTTATTTTCTGGTTATGGTCGAAGTTCATATTACTTCTAACTATTTATATATTAATACGTGAAGAGAAAACTTCACTGAACGACATTTGTATTAAGAATTTGTTAAAATTATTTCATTTGATTACAAATTTGATGTTTAAATATTGGTAATGATTGGGGATGTTAGGCGAACTTACATAAAAATATGATACCAGTTTGTAAGGCTATAAAAATGTGACAAATTATATAAATATTTAATTTTTCTGAAATATTCGAATATTATTCGAATAGTTCGAATAGGGCTGAAAAAATGTTCGAATATTCGAATACCGAAAAACATCGAATATTTGCAATCCCTAGGTATGATACAGTACCTATTTAAAAGTTAATAGTTGTAATAGGCCATAACATTTACATTAAGAAAATGTTTTGTGCATAATTATATGACATTTGATGAGTATTATTATGGATACGTAGATAACTCTATTTTACAAAAAATGTTGGTTGGATCTTTTCTGCTTAACAGGGTCCATTATTATTATATATATTTTTTTATTTTAATTATCGCAATTTCGCGATCTCATCCACACTTAACATAATTATGTTAAATAATCCTAATTTTCTACAGATTCTTCCTTGTTTTTCTTTTTCTTCTTCGGCCACGGCTTGTTCAGGTGAAAGTGGTCAATATGTGTCTTCCGTTGGTCTGACGTCACGTAACATTTCTCGCATAGATCACACTTGTAAGGCCTGAGACCCGTATGTAACTGAGAAAGAAAGAAAGAAAGAAAATGTATGAAAAACTTCGAGTTTACAGAAAGACGCCATTATATTTCACCAGTAAGTTATTAAAAATCATAAAATAATTATAAAATTTAAATTAATGTAATTATTTGAATACAAAACAAATACGAAGATGTTAGGACACTCGTTAATGTCTTTAAAATATAATCACATTTTAATTTAAACAGGATATTTTTTTAAGTAGTGCACAGAATTTGTAAATTGATTCATTGTCCGTTACCAAATGCAACCGCAGTACTAAAGTTCACTCTAAAACAAAATAAAAATTTAATTTTGTATGGCTTGCGCTAGTAAATTATGCGTTTCCCCACTCCCCATACTAAGTCGAATTTTCGTTTTGTTTTAAAGTGTATCCCAATACTGCGGTTGCATTTAGGAACAGATACTGAATCGCTCAACAAATTATGCGCACTACATAAAAAAAAAAAACCTGTATATAACTATCTCGCTTTATCATGGCCAACAGTTTCGTTGACTTTGAAATACCCAATCACAGGTCTGTGTACCTCGTACCCTGACTTTTGGCGATTGTATATTTAAACAAAATCTTCTTAATAAGGTGTCTATGGGGCTAAGTTCTCTGTGATATAATTTAACTCAAATAAATAAATAAACTGTTAACAAAGCTAGTAAGATTTTTAAAATTTATTTATTTTGCAACATCTAACAGAACACTCCAAAGCGTGAATCCAAGGCATAGAACTCTATTGTAATATTAAAAGTTAAAGTCCATTCAAGTATTACGTAAGCACCAAAAGGGGGGGGGGGGGGGGGGGTCTTTGCTTTGCTTATTTTGGATAACACGGGGGACGGGGGGGTCTGGATGGTGATGACGTCAGTACGTCCTGATTTACCAGACATTAAATGGTATTCAGAACATGTGCACCAATGTTAATAGTTAGCTTGAATAAATATCACATGTGCATTAAATTCCTTTATAGTCTATAAATTCCTTATTTCTAAACTTGATAACTGCAGCTCATGAATAATAAAGAAATCTGAACAGATTAAAAAAAATATGTACCAATGTTTACGTAAGCATAGGAGGGGGGAATAAGAGCTTTGTTTACTTTTGATGACAAGAGGGAAGGGGGGGGGGGACTTTCTACCCCTTTTTAAGCATATTAGGTGCACGGATGAGTGTGAGATTTGGCATAGTTAAAGTTTATATGGAGAAGGAGTGCAGAAAGCTAAAATTTTGATATAATATGTGGTCGAATTTTGACCACTGGACGACCACTAAAATTCTGCTTACGTAATAACTCATCGTATCGTACTCGAATAAATGATATCAATAATACTCACTACCATATGCCTCTTCAAATTGCCATGGTTAGCGAAATTCTTATCACATTGCGGGCACTTGTAGTCAGACTTATCACCCGTATGCAGTAACATATGCTGAATTAAGGACCATTTCTGCGTGAAGGATTTGTTGCACGCATCGCATTGGAACGCCTTGACGCCAGTGTGGCCCCATTTGTGGCAATCGAGGTGGAAATAAATAAATAAACTGTTAAATCAAATTTTGAAGCTCCCTGGACTGCACAACTCGACTTATAAGTCCGATTTTTTGCTATTAAAACTTTCAGTTTCAAAATGTCATTGTAATTCTTCGAAGCGAAGTTTCTATGAAAGTGTTTATAATTTAATTCAATTTCCTTTGCATTTGAGACTGTGATTTATTAATTATCATTATTCAATTATTTACACATCATGCTTATTTAAATTTATAAATATTTTTACAATAAAATTATACAAAATGATCTAAAAACATAAAAGAGTAGTAGTAGTAGTAGCCTACCGGTATCGGGAACAGTCCAAACCCCTTAGCGGTAAGGGGTCATCCATAAAGTACGTCACACTAATTACGTGATTTTTGGCCCCTCCCCCGTCCTTGTCACAGTTGATCACATTTGTGAGACCCTCCCTAATGTGACGTTACATATTTTGCAATTGCCTAGTTAATCATTATTAAATAGCCTAGTTTGGGACCAATGTAAGGTATTTTATATTGTAAATATTTATGAAATAAATTGAAATTTTACATCTAGAAATTATTAAATTAAAAAAGCAGAACCGAAATTTGTTTTATTTCCATTTAAATTATTTTTTATTATGATTTTGAAATGTGATGTCACGAAACATAGGACCCCTCCCTCCCCTTGTCACATAATGTCACACTTCGTTGACCCCCTCCCCCCCTTAAGGTGTGACGTACTTTATGGATGGTCCCTAATGTAGCCCCAGCATAATAAATGATATGAACGATACTCACTAACATATGCCTCTTCAAGTTAGATTGATAAGTGAAATGCTTGTCACACTGCGGGCATCTGTTAGCAGATTTATCACCCGTATGCCGAAGCATATGCTGGATTAAGGTCCCCTTCTGAGTGAAGGATTTGTTGCACTGATCGCAATGGAACTGCTTGCTGCCAGTGTGGACCCATTTGTGGCATTCGAGATGGTTGACACTCTGGAAATATGGAAAGAAAGAAAGAATAAATATTATAGTTTTAAAAAAATCTATTGAAAACGCTTTTGTCATCCAAACTAAACGTGTATGCAAAATTTCAGCTCAATCGGAAACCGGGAAGTGGGTCAAATTTAACTTCCAAGATTTTTTTACATATTTACAAGTGAAGCTAATAAAAGCGTTTTAAAAATAATTGATTTCAGTTTTGGTTTAGTAATAGTATTTTATGAAATTGTTGCATAATTGAGGGTAATAAAACACGAACGCGTGTTCAAAAACCGAGCCGCAGGCGAGATTTTTAATAGTGTCACACGAGTGTTTTAAGAGGGCCCTTCCCGGTCCGCCTATCGTCAACGCGAGCATGATCGAAAATCTTGTTGTTTCATCCAAGGCAATTTTTGAAACGGCCGTCTCATGCCTACCCCACACGACTCTCCTCCCGCGTACTTCATACCACCCGTTGGCTAAAAGCAAGTGAGAAGGCGATCATTTAATGAAAATTGGCGCTCGAAGATTTCACAAAACAGGTTCCAAGAAATAGGTGTTTTTGAAAAAGCCTAATAAGTTTTTGGAAAAAATGTTTGTTATTTAGAATCTCCATTACATGTGTTAGGTTTGTATGCAAATGTTTTCTTAAATTTTTCATTTTATGAGTACATTATGAACGCTCAAAGTTTAGATAAAATTCTAATTTCATAATAAAACTTTGTCCAAAAAAGCAGATTTTCAGATGTCTTTACTGAATTTGTTTCTCAAAAAATTATTATTTGCCTTACATAGAAACCTAGATATAGACTACACGATACCTATGTATTCAAAATATCTAGAGGAAAAATTGTTATAGCGCCGTAATCACCTACGGGCGTTTGTATGGGAATTATGCCGGGTTGGACGTTCTTAATACCTAGTTATGTGCAGTTTCATACACTACTTTATCTACACTCATGCAATAGGTACCTAATTAACACATTAATAATGTACATATAAACAAAAATGGCGCCGGTACTTAGCAGTGTAAACGCGCATGCGCCCTAGCCGCGCCACCATAGACAATGTACGGCTGCTATAAAAATTGAATTGAAAATTCCTTGGTGGAACCGAAGCGTACTATAATAGTTTTTTTGTTTTTATAGCTTTAACGAAACTGTGTCATAATAAAACTTTTTAATTTTATTATAGTTGCATGTGCATAAAGTCTGTCATTATAGTACTATTTTTGAATTCATAATTAGAACTTTACGATATGAGTGTAGATAAAAGTTGTTTATCTACACTCATAGTGTAAAGTTATAATTATGAATTCAAATAAATGATGAGTACAACAATTTCACGAAATTCTTAACAGTTTTTTTTTTAAATGTCTTTCATAAGCGAGAAATGGATGCGTTGTTTGTTGGTCGCTGTGGCTGTCAAATTTTTCTTACGTAATCAAGGCGCGGGGCTAGAAAGGAAAGATGTATAGTACATACCTGGAATATCTTGCCGCACTGCTCGCACATGGTCGGGTACCTCATGGCGGGGTAGTGCGTGCGGCCCGCGCCCGGGTGCGCGCGGCTGAAGTGGCGCGCGTACGCGTGCGAGCTGGGCAGCACACGCCGCACTGGTATACATACCTGGAATATCTTGCCGCACTGCTCGCACATGGTCGGGTACCTCATGGCGGGGTAGTGCGTGCGGCCCGCGCCCGGGTGCGCGCGGCTGAAGTGGCGCGCGTACGCGTGCGAGCTGGGCAGCACACGCCGCACTGGTATACATACCTGGAATATCTTGCCGCACTGCTCGCACATGGTCGGGTACCTCATGGCGGGGTAGTGCGTGCGGCCCGCGCCCGGGTGCGCGCGGCTGAAGTGGCGCGCGTACGCGTGCGAGCTGGGCAGCACACGCCGCACTGGTATACATACCTGGAATATCTTGCCGCACTGCTCGCACATGGTCGGGTACCTCATGGCGGGGTAGTGCGTGCGGCCCGCGCCCGGGTGCGCGCGGCTGAAGTGGCGCGCGTACGCGTGCGAGCTGGGCAGCACACGCCGCACTGGTATACATACCTGGAATATCTTGCCGCACTGCTCGCACATGGTCGGGTACCTCATGGCGGGGTAGTGCGTGCGGCCCGCGCCCGGGTGCGCGCGGCTGAAGTGGCGCGCGTACGCGTGCGAGCTGGGCAGCACACGCCGCACTGGTATACATACCTGGAATATCTTGCCGCACTGCTCGCACATGGTCGGGTACCTCATGGCGGGGTAGTGCGTGCGGCCCGCGCCCGGGTGCGCGCGGCTGAAGTGGCGCGCGTACGCGTGCGAGCTGGGCAGCACACGCCGCACTGGTATACATACCTGGAATATCTTGCCGCACTGCTCGCACATGGTCGGGTACCTCATGGCGGGGTAGTGCGTGCGGCCCGCGCCCGGGTGCGCGCGGCTGAAGTGGCGCGCGTACGCGTGCGAGCTGGGCAGCACACGCCGCACTGGTATACATACCTGGAATATCTTGCCGCACTGCTCGCACATGGTCGGGTACCTCATGGCGGGGTAGTGCGTGCGGCCCGCGCCCGGGTGCGCGCGGCTGAAGTGGCGCGCGTACGCGTGCGAGCTGGGCAGCACACGCCGCACTGGTATACATACCTGGAATATCTTGCCGCACTGCTCGCACATGGTCGGGTACCTCATGGCGGGGTAGTGCGTGCGGCCCGCGCCCGGGTGCGCGCGGCTGAAGTGGCGCGCGTACGCGTGCGAGCTGGGCAGCACACGCCGCACTGGTATACATACCTGGAATATCTTGCCGCACTGCTCGCACATGGTCGGGTACCTCATGGCGGGGTAGTGCGTGCGGCCCGCGCCCGGGTGCGCGCGGCTGAAGTGGCGCGCGTACGCGTGCGAGCTGGGCAGCACACGCCGCACTGGTATACATACCTGGAATATCTTGCCGCACTGCTCGCACATGGTCGGGTACCTCATGGCGGGGTAGTGCGTGCGGCCCGCGCCCGGGTGCGCGCGGCTGAAGTGGCGCGCGTACGCGTGCGAGCTGGGCAGCACACGCCGCACTGGTATACATACCTGGAATATCTTGCCGCACTGCTCGCACATGGTCGGGTACCTCATGGCGGGGTAGTGCGTGCGGCCCGCGCCCGGGTGCGCGCGGCTGAAGTGGCGCGCGTACGCGTGCGAGCTGGGCAGCACACGCCGCACTGGTATACATACCTGGAATATCTTGCCGCACTGCTCGCACATGGTCGGGTACCTCATGGCGGGGTAGTGCGTGCGGCCCGCGCCCGGGTGCGCGCGGCTGAAGTGGCGCGCGTACGCGTGCGAGCTGGGCAGCACACGCCGCACTGGTATACATACCTGGAATATCTTGCCGCACTGCTCGCACATGGTCGGGTACCTCATGGCGGGGTAGTGCGTGCGGCCCGCGCCCGGGTGCGCGCGGCTGAAGTGGCGCGCGTACGCGTGCGAGCTGGGCAGCACACGCCGCACTGGTATACATACCTGGAATATCTTGCCGCACTGCTCGCACATGGTCGGGTACCTCATGGCGGGGTAGTGCGTGCGGCCCGCGCCCGGGTGCGCGCGGCTGAAGTGGCGCGCGTACGCGTGCGAGCTGGGCAGCACACGCCGCACTGGTATACATACCTGGAATATCTTGCCGCACTGCTCGCACATGGTCGGGTACCTCATGGCGGGGTAGTGCGTGCGGCCCGCGCCCGGGTGCGCGCGGCTGAAGTGGCGCGCGTACGCGTGCGAGCTGGGCAGCACACGCCGCACTGGTATACATACCTGGAATATCTTGCCGCACTGCTCGCACATGGTCGGGTACCTCATGGCGGGGTAGTGCGTGCGGCCCGCGCCCGGGTGCGCGCGGCTGAAGTGGCGCGCGTACGCGTGCGAGCTGGGCAGCACACGCCGCACTGGTATACATACCTGGAATATCTTGCCGCACTGCTCGCACATGGTCGGGTACCTCATGGCGGGGTAGTGCGTGCGGCCCGCGCCCGGGTGCGCGCGGCTGAAGTGGCGCGCGTACGCGTGCGAGCTGGGCAGCACACGCCGCACTGGTATACATACCTGGAATATCTTGCCGCACTGCTCGCACATGGTCGGGTACCTCATGGCGGGGTAGTGCGTGCGGCCCGCGCCCGGGTGCGCGCGGCTGAAGTGGCGCGCGTACGCGTGCGAGCTGGGCAGCACACGCCGCACTGGTATACATACCTGGAATATCTTGCCGCACTGCTCGCACATGGTCGGGTACCTCATGGCGGGGTAGTGCGTGCGGCCCGCGCCCGGGTGCGCGCGGCTGAAGTGGCGCGCGTACGCGTGCGAGCTGGGCAGCACACGCCGCACTGGTATACATACCTGGAATATCTTGCCGCACTGCTCGCACATGGTCGGGTACCTCATGGCGGGGTAGTGCGTGCGGCCCGCGCCCGGGTGCGCGCGGCTGAAGTGGCGCGCGTACGCGTGCGAGCTGGGCAGCACACGCCGCACTGGTATACATACCTGGAATATCTTGCCGCACTGCTCGCACATGGTCGGGTACCTCATGGCGGGGTAGTGCGTGCGGCCCGCGCCCGGGTGCGCGCGGCTGAAGTGGCGCGCGTACGCGTGCGAGCTGGGCAGCACACGCCGCACTGGTATACATACCTGGAATATCTTGCCGCACTGCTCGCACATGGTCGGGTACCTCATGGCGGGGTAGTGCGTGCGGCCCGCGCCCGGGTGCGCGCGGCTGAAGTGGCGCGCGTACGCGTGCGAGCTGGGCAGCACACGCCGCACTGGTATACATACCTGGAATATCTTGCCGCACTGCTCGCACATGGTCGGGTACCTCATGGCGGGGTAGTGCGTGCGGCCCGCGCCCGGGTGCGCGCGGCTGAAGTGGCGCGCGTACGCGTGCGAGCTGGGCAGCACACGCCGCACTGGTATACATACCTGGAATATCTTGCCGCACTGCTCGCACATGGTCGGGTACCTCATGGCGGGGTAGTGCGTGCGGCCCGCGCCCGGGTGCGCGCGGCTGAAGTGGCGCGCGTACGCGTGCGAGCTGGGCAGCACACGCCGCACTGGTATACATACCTGGAATATCTTGCCGCACTGCTCGCACATGGTCGGGTACCTCATGGCGGGGTAGTGCGTGCGGCCCGCGCCCGGGTGCGCGCGGCTGAAGTGGCGCGCGTACGCGTGCGAGCTGGGCAGCACACGCCGCACTGGTATACATACCTGGAATATCTTGCCGCACTGCTCGCACATGGTCGGGTACCTCATGGCGGGGTAGTGCGTGCGGCCCGCGCCCGGGTGCGCGCGGCTGAAGTGGCGCGCGTACGCGTGCGAGCTGGGCAGCACACGCCGCACTGGTATACATACCTGGAATATCTTGCCGCACTGCTCGCACATGGTCGGGTACCTCATGGCGGGGTAGTGCGTGCGGCCCGCGCCCGGGTGCGCGCGGCTGAAGTGGCGCGCGTACGCGTGCGAGCTGGGCAGCACACGCCGCACTGGTATACATACCTGGAATATCTTGCCGCACTGCTCGCACATGGTCGGGTACCTCATGGCGGGGTAGTGCGTGCGGCCCGCGCCCGGGTGCGCGCGGCTGAAGTGGCGCGCGTACGCGTGCGAGCTGGGCAGCACACGCCGCACTGGTATACATACCTGGAATATCTTGCCGCACTGCTCGCACATGGTCGGGTACCTCATGGCGGGGTAGTGCGTGCGGCCCGCGCCCGGGTGCGCGCGGCTGAAGTGGCGCGCGTACGCGTGCGAGCTGGGCAGCACACGCCGCACTGGTATACATACCTGGAATATCTTGCCGCACTGCTCGCACATGGTCGGGTACCTCATGGCGGGGTAGTGCGTGCGGCCCGCGCCCGGGTGCGCGCGGCTGAAGTGGCGCGCGTACGCGTGCGAGCTGGGCAGCACCACGCCGCACTGGATACAATACAATATCTTTAAGTTCCAGCTCTTTTTACCCGACTACGGAGAGGGTTATATGTATGTTCATCTGTTCCCTCATAACTTCTGAACTACTTATCATAATTCAACAAATGAGACATCGTTGGAACCGTCTTGATTATCCGCTGGTTATAGGCTATGTGACGTCACATAAAATTTAATATGGCGCCCTATAAAAGAAATAAAGCAACGAACTAAAAAAAAAAAATTGTTTAATGATGCCGTGTTGCGTATCAAATAAAAGGGCTTAATTAGCACATTTCAAAAATATATATATTGCTAGCAGTGACCCGCGGATCTGAAAAAAAAATTAAGTTTAAAAACTAAAACCCTACTACTGAAAAGGTATGAAACAAGAAAATATTAAGACATATTCATAGTGATGTTCAGAGGATAGCCGTGGTCGTATACCACCTACAGCTACCCTAACAAAACAATACAGTTTAGGGCAAAGTGGCATACGACCACGGCTATCCTCTGAACATCACTATGAATATGTGTTAATATTTTCTTGTTTTATACCTTTTCAGTGGTCGGGTTTTAGTTTCTGAACTAAATTTTTTCTAGTTGGATTCGGGGGTTTTTGACGGTTAGGTTTCCTCACCTGTTCACAATCGATGGGCTTACGACGATTGCGTCTAGGGACCATGCTGCATCCACTACGACTGATAGTACCATCTCCATTAGTTCTGCGTCTCTGTTTGTGCTCATTCCTAATTCGATTACTGGAAATAGATTAACTCAATTATTAATATTATTTATTTATTTTTAACTCAATCAAACTATAATTCATAATATGATAATTTTAATTCTGTTATAATTTAATTTGCATTCTAATTGTATTGCGTGGTGGACTAAGGCCTTCCCATTCTGAGAAGAGGCCCGTGCTCAGCAGTGCAGGGCAGTAATGGGCTGGTTTTTTTCTTTTCTTTTTTGAAGTCGGTTTTTTCTTTTTTTATTGAATGTCACGTCATGAGACAATTCTTAAGTAAGAAATCGAAGAGTTAACTTACGGATCGTGTTCATTCACCAAATGTTTGGCTGATACCCGAAGATGTGTGTCGTGGGCATTTTCAGAGAGAAACGTGACGTTACACGTATCACAATGCGGCCCTTCTAGCTTCGTCTGTAATGCAAGTAATAAATACAAAGACAAATGTGACGTCACAAGTATCACAATGCGGCCCTTTTAGCTTCGTCTGTAATGCAAGTAATAAATACATAGACAAATGTGACGTCACAAGTATCACAATGCGGCCCTTCTAGCTTCGTCTGTAATGCAAATAATAAATACATAGAGAAATGTGACGTTATTATATGAGACAGAAGTAGAAAACTCACCGTTTGGTCGAAATATTGATGTTTTTTATTCTTGTGCGCAGATACACCGAACTTGCTCACAAACGTGAACCCACATAGCTCGCACACAAAATCACTTGTGTGCCTCAGTCGCAAGTGACTTAAATAAGTCGACCGCTTTCTGTGAAAATAATAAAATATTATAGTTTAAAAAAACTATATAGAACACGCTTTAGTCATCCAAACAGAACGTGTATGCAAAATTTCAGCTCAATCGGAAACCGGGAAGTGGGTCAAATTTAACTTCCAAGATTATCTTACACAGTTAGTTACAGGTGAAGCTAATAAAAGCGTGTTAAAATCAGATTTATTTACAGTGTAAGGGGTCATCCATAAAGTACGTCACAGTAATTTCGTGATTTTTTGACGCCTCCCCCGTCCTTGTCATAGTTGATCACATTTGTGAGACCCACCCTCCGTAGTGTGACGTCACATATTTTGCAATTTTACATCTAGAAATGTCCCGAAAGTAGTTTTATTTCTATTTAACTGATTTTTAATCACTACATAGTATAAAACAAAGTCGCTTCCCGCTGTCTGTCTGTCCCTATGTATGCTTAGATCTTTAAAACAACGCAACGCATTTCGATGCGGTTTTTTTTAATAGATAGAGTGATTCAAGAGGAAGGTTTATATGTATAATACTTTCATATTTAATGTAAGGATAGTAGAGAAACTGCACCCGGGCGAAGCCGGGGACGGGCCGTTAGTTCGTAGTTCGTTGGTTCGTACTATATTTTACTGTTTTTTTTTTCTTTTTTCTCCTTGATTTATGTTTGTTTTTTGTTTTGAGCGTATGGCACCCTGGGTTGCAGCTGAAAACCAGCGTTGGGTAATCAGTATTAACCAGTGACGTTAGGAAACCAAAGGACTTGTCATGTTTAACATTATCTATAGGAAACGGACGGAAAAGAAGCTGGCGGTCCGCCATTATGATTTCTCACCTGTCAGTCGCTATGTCAGGTACATCAGCTGTCAACGCGCTTTATTTTTGTACGTAATTTAATAATATTTCCTTAATCTATAGTGATATTGTGTGTTTATTAAATCAAAACAAGAACTGACTTTATAAACAATATGCCGAACTGTGGTATTATTGGGTGCGGCATTAAAAGAAGCGGAAATCGACCAAACATAACATTGCACCGGTACGTACTTTATTATTATGAAAATATGTCCCAATAGACACAATTCTAATAAGTTTATGCATAATTGAGAAAGCTTGGCAATATAGCTACATGAATTTAACATTTTGCCTATGATTTCATCACGTTTTTCAGTATATTTCGTGAAAATTATTTGTTGTTGATATGGAGGTAGTGTTGTCCGCTCATGCATTTTTTATTGTCGATACTCTACTTTATTATTATTTTAATTTTAATATTATATTTTCTTATTGTTTTAATAATGAATAAAGGAGATATTAATACTTCGTTTCTAATATTATTGTTTTTATTGTCTCGCAGGTGTGAATAGTAAAGTATTCCCCTCGGGGATAAAGGTGTTCACGTCTTGGGCGAGCATGAATCCGGAGCTCAGAGAGAGGGTTTAGACTAGAATTCTGAATGCGCATAACATAGCGCCCGTGCCGTAAGACACTACTTTATCCCCTAGTGAATAATATTTAAAAATGTAAAATTGTATGGTTTATAAATTAATAAAAAAAGGATTAATATTATTAGCTTGTTTCATTTGCCTTGTTACGTGATGCCTAATATTAGTCTCGTATGGTTTCAATTTCCGCAAGGAAGAAATTGTTGTATAGCCTTCGGAAGTATCTACTTTTACATCCTGTCCTACCCCTATCCCTTTCCTTTTCTTTGAATATTACTTAGTACCTACTACCTATATTATATAAACAGTTCTAACAACAACAAAAAAAAAAAAAATCGATTGCAAAGTTGTTCCCGAATAGTACTGAATAACTTCACCATTGATTATACACTAATACTGATAAACTTCACTGTCCCCTGCGACGCCGAACGTTAACCGGCAAATACCTTGAGCAAAAAGCGGCGTGGTGTGGGAAAGTTCGCGCCCGTTCGCGCATATAAACTGTCGTGAGAGAGAAGGACAAAAGAGACTAAAGGTCACCTTATTAGATGTTTGCCGATCTCTATACGTACCTGTAATATCCTCTGTTACTAAGTTAAAGCTATAAAAAAACGTTACGAGAGCTTTCTAAATTGGAACCTATGTTGGGATAATTATTAGCCTTTATATTGTCCCACTGCCTGTTGGGGTAAGATATTATTTGGTTGGACGTTGCCTTAGATTGTCCTTTGAGAGCGACCTATATCAACATTTCTGACAGCATATCGACAAACATATCGAATGGCATACGGGTGCATCACTACACTAAGCCGCCATTTAGATGTCTCGATAGCTTTTGTTTTACACCACAGACTACATAGTATTCACGTTGATTTGTAGTCATGCCAGGTCCTTCTCGTAAGAGAGGCTTCTTACGTCATTGGTATTAACGTACTGACACCCAACATTATGCTGAGCTGCTGGCCCGTTTGGCACAACTACTGATTTTATTTTATTTTTATTTTCTGTGTTTTTAGCATTTATGTGCCAATAAACTTTATTTCTTTCTTTCTAGTATGTAATAAATCAATCGCCATACAGATAGAGTTAGAAATATTTACACTTACTCAAACACACTGGAGCATTTCGAACACTCAAACCGTTTGCCGGCGTGAAATGCCGCGTGGTCTACCGTCGCACTTCTGAAATAATACACAAAATTATTAGTATTAGAGTTCAAAACGGGGTATTTACCATGTTCATATCTTGTATTGAGTTCCCGATATTTCGGCACTGTTGCAAGCGCCATGGACAACTACTAAAATATACTATACTAAAATTGTAATGAACATCGACATCGGTATTAAACTTCAACACGATCGTGAGAGCCTAAACTTTGAGCTAACTTGTATTTTTTTACCGATCATGAAGATAGGAGTCCCAACTATATGATAGGTAATTTTTTTACAAGTTAGCTCAAAGTTTAGGCTCTCACGATCGTATTGAAGTTTAATACCAATGTCGATATTCATTACAATTTTAGTTACGCGGTAGACCCGCTGGTTGATCATGACGGATAAAATATTATGCTATCATATCTACCAACTTAATGTACTCATTATCATGCAATAGTTATTTGTTATACAAGAGTGCAAAGTTGCTTTTTAACCGCGTGTTCAATTTTGATGACCGAGCAAGCGAAGGATTCTAAAATTGAATCACGAGCGCAGCGAGTGATTCAAAATTAGAATCCTGAGCGTTAGCGAGGGAATCAAAAGAGCACGAGGTGAAAAATCTTTGCACTCGAGTGCAACACGTAACTTTTCATTCCACCTCAGCGAGGAAATGACTAAATGCAAAAAAAAAACGTTTAATTCACAAACTTAGTGCACACGATGTTCTAAATTCAATTTACTTTATCCTCTAGAGAATAAAAACAGCTTTTCCACTCAGATATTGAAGATTAAAAATACTCTTTCCGAGATGGTGGGATGAAAATTTACTTTATCCTCTAGAGAATAAAAACGGCTTTTCCACTCAGATATTGAAGATTAAAAATACTCTTTCCGAGATGGTGGGATGAAAAATAAATTATTCTTATTCTCCTTACTGCATGTCGGTGTTCTCACCTGTGCCTGGTGACAAAATTGCATTCCTTACAGTTGTACTGCTTATTGTGCTGCAACGAGTGCCTGCGCAGGATGTATTTCTTCTTACACCGTACTTTGCAGATTGTGCACTCGTACGGCCCCGCTTGCTGCAATTGCAAAGGAGAAATTTACAGTTCACTCTGACAGTTGTTAGTAGTTTTATAGTTTTGAATGGTATATTTTTTTATAGATGCTATGAACGAAACGACTATTTAAGAGATATTATTATAAAAAAAAAAACTTTTCATACAAAAGATTAACCTTGCTCCATAAAAATGTATGAAAAGTTTGATATTTTTTTCGCGATTTCATGGTTTGTCCCCTAATAAAAGTTGTTCATATTGATGAGTAGATTCACCCCTTAAAGCGTTACCGGTGTTTTACAAATAACTCTGTATATCTGTATTGTACCTAAAACTAGAATATTACATAATATTATGATAATGGCGCCGATCACGCCGAAATCGGCGGCGGCGGCGTGGCTAAAATTACCGGCGGCGCCACGCAGATCGGCGCACACCTCTCCTCCCTAGTGTATAATGTCAAAGTCTAAGTTGCCTGGCACATGCTGAGCTGGACACCCATTTGCCTCAGCTCGAGACACACACCGAATTGGTAGTCAAAAGGCAAGGTGATGTTCAGTCGGTGCAGTATACCGACATTTTTTTTTTTCAAATTATTATTTTTTAACGGATCGAGTTCGAAACACCTTACTGCGCTCCAAAACGCAGATAATTGATGTAGCTCAGAAGGCCGCTCAGCTTAAGTGGGACTGGGCAGGACATGTCTGCCGTATGCCGATCGAACTGTGGGCCCACATAGCACAGGATTGGTGTCCTGAGACAGTAAGACGGGGTCGCGGCAGACCACGAAGGAGATGGCGGGACGAATTGAACGCCTTCCTTATAGACTGGCCCGATACAGCGCGGGATCGCGAGAAGTGGAAGAAGGGGAGGGAGGCCTTTGCCCAGTATTGGGACAGCATAGGCTTGTAATAATAATAATAATTTTCTGCTTAGTTTTACACTGTTGCCATCCTAAAATTGTCTTCTCTGTCTATGCACCTGTCCTCTTCTTAGTATCTATGTCTATCATTTTAGTGCGTCTTGTGTTTGTGGCAAATAAATGTTTTTTTTTTTTTTTTTTTCAAGTTTATTATTTCAACTGGCCCCTTGTTCTTTGTCATGCACTCCTCTTACCTCGGTATGTTTCACAGCGTGTCTGCTATACGCATCCTTGTTCAAAAAGCCGGTGAAGCACATTGTACACTTGTAGACAGAATTCTTGTAGGCGGCCCGTTCTTGTCGCTTCTGCATCTCCTGCATCTCTTGTTCGACGGTGAGAGGTATAATGGTGAACAGAGTTTCGTCTACCGGCTTGCTCTGTATTACAGGCTTTTTGGGTCTAGGGAACAAATATTGGTATAAAATTATATATAATATAGAATATATTTTTATGTAGTGCGCAAAATTTGCAGAGATTCAGTGTCCGTTCCCAAATGCAACCGCAGTACTAAAATTCAATCCAAAATAAAATAGAAATTTGATTTTGTGTTGCTTACGCTAGTAAATTATGCGTGTATACTAAGTCGAATTTTCGTTTTGTTTTAAATAAAGTGTAGAATATAATAGAATAGATCATTATTTCATGTAAACCAGATACAGGCACTTATGAAATATCGAGACTCTAGGTGCACGGTTCCAAATAGTAGATCCTTTGGAGAAGAAACGGCAAGAAACTCCATGGAAACTCTTTTCAAATAAATAATAATAGATCATATCATAGATCTTTATCAGTACAATCCCAATACTGCGGTTACATTTAAGAACAGAGACTGAATCACTATACAAATTATGCGCATTATATAAAACAACCCTATGGAGCCCTGACACAGCTAGACGGCGTCGCGGCAGACCACGAAGGAGATGGAGAGACGAGCTAGATAGAACTAGTAAAGAATGGTCCACACTGGCTCTGGACCGGAAGACCTGGAAGTCATGGGGGGAGGCCTTTGCTCAGCAGTGGGATGATATAGGCTAACATCATCATCATCATCATCACATAAAACAATATCCTGTAGAGCCGGGATCCAGCAGAATATCAGCGTCAGGTGTCATAGCCTGGCACATGCTGAGCTGGACACCCATTTGCTACAGCTCGGGACACACACTGATTAGGTGATGCGCAGTCGCAGATACCCACATATTTTTTATTCTTTTAAATTATTATTTTTTCTACTCAATTTTACATTGTTGCCATCCTAAAATAATGTCTTCTCTGTCTATGCACCTGTCCTCTTCTTATAACCTATGTCTATCATTCTAGTGTGTCTTGTTTTTTGTAGCAAATAAATGATTTTTCTTTCTTTCTTTTTCTTTCTAGAGTGTAGCATAAAGGAACAGTCACGATACGGTGCGGTGATAAATTTCGAAATAAATAGCTATTCCATCAATGACATTTTACAAATGGACGCGTTGTCCGCGCTCTATATTGGCAAGATAAATGCCCTGCACCGACTGAGAGAATGAGCATGCAGCAGCTAATGCCACGTAACTAAACGTCTATATTCATCTTTTTCTAACAACCGACATGGCGTATCTTTCTTTCCCTTTCTTTGCGCACTGTATAATTATATGTACTGCTATGTAGCTATAGTAAAGTTTACGCCATTTTGTAGTGCATTAATGTTGGTGTATGGCCCGTCTATTTGTAAAATGTCATTGCATTCCATACATTTAGTTGAGTAATATAAAGGCTATGTTCAGTAATTAATTTTTAGATGTGAAAGTCACCCGTGCGAATGTCGCTCGCTCATCTAAATTAATATTTGAAAAGAAAAGATTAGATTTTTTGTATGTTTGTTTGTTTGTAATGGTTAAACTCAAAAACTGCTGGACCGATTTTAAAAATTCTTTCACCGGCCGAATGCTACATTATCAGTGAGTAACATAGGCTATAATTTATAAAGATATCACGCGGACGAAGCCGCTGGCGGGAGCTAGTATTACGATACGTCAAAACATTCGTGCTCAGTCCATAGAAGATAATCATATCGGTAATAAAATGCATATTACCTTGACGGATCAGTATTTCTTCTGCCGCGTCTTGCAGTTTGAGCTTTCCTCACCGGCTTACTGGAACAACATAATAAAAAAATATAAAAAACGAATCCTCAACTGCAAAAAACTAAAGGAAATCAAAAAATACCCACACAGAAAATTATTTTATACTTTTTAGTTTTTTGAAGTCACACGTTGCGTGGGCCTAATGTAGTTCTAGCTTTACTCTGCTAGTCGGGTAGCGATCCCCGCACGGAACAAATATTTGTATGATCTACAGATAGTTGTTCCGGGTCTGGGTGTGTGCATGTGACATGTATGTTTGTAAACTGTACCCTCGATACAGGAGAAATCCTAGAGGGGCAAAGTTTTTTAAAGAAGAAGAAGAAGAAAGGAGGGAGTTTTGTTGTCTAACTACAAAACATCGTAGTACATACATGGGGGTTCAATCGATGAGTATTAGGCTGACATTCAGAGACATGACCTAAAGACGGGCGAAGACCACTCTAAGCAAAGTCGTCGCTAAGCGCATCTTCAAAATTCGTATTCAGAGACGCAGTGTAAGCTTAGCTAAGACTCTCTTCTCTATGGCCATTTTTAATAGCAAAATGTTTATCGGTAAGTTACGGTTTTTATGAAAATGTGTAAGCAGGCGTATATAAAAATTAAAACAGGATAGCAATATATACAAAATGCAATTGGAGTGAGCGAAACAAAATATCTGAGACATAAACCTATTTAATTAAGTTATGAGGTTAGTCAGACTTGAAAATCTCAAATTGTCGAAATTAACTCCACCTTAGCCCACTTGGTGGCGCTAGTGTCGTCTTAAGTGGTCAATATTCACTACTTTGCTTATCTTAGTTTACGTTAAGTTTAAGTCGTGTTCCGAACGTCTCTGAATACAAATATGAGCGCAAGCTGTTGATTTTGACAGATGGAAGCGTAAGTTCACGCTTAGACTCGTTTCTGTCGTCTCTGAATGTAAGCCTTAGTGTCCCCTGAGCACAGACCTTCGCTTGTTCTAAATTACCTTTTTAGCGGCGATCCCGGCGGTATCATCAGCCGAACCCATCTAGAAAGCGGTCTTTTAACAGGTTTTGTTTCATTTTTTTTATCATCGGTTTCATTCTTCGTATCTTGGAACAAATGCTTATATATCTGTATTAATTCCATATCACTATCCTCGTCAGTACTGTCTGGTTTAGCCGCTTTTCGGACTGATTTAAGTTTTACAGACTCTGTTTCAGAGTCCGAAGAGTCATCAGTAAGATTCGAACTTAGGTCTTCGGACATATTGTCTTCATCACTATCATTTGTCTCTGGTGTCACGTGTTCTTTAATTTCAACAAATATGTTCGTTTTATTTTCAATTTCTGTGCCATCGTCATGTTGGTCTGCTGGTATTTCTTCAGTTTTGATGTTGTCTATTTTGAGTATGTCTTCGGGTTCTTCTTCACCTTGTATTTTGACGAAGAATTCGCTGTCATATACTTTTCGGAGAAGGTTTGATTTGAGATTAAGGCGTGTCCGGTTTATTGATCGTATGTCGCGGATTGTTATCTGAAAGATGAATTGTTAGAATAGAATAGAATAGAATAGATTTTTTTAGGCATCTGACTCGTGGTTGGACTCTTTGCATTAGAATTATTGGGTACGCTCACTGAACCGACGTTCGGTCGTGTAGTACCAATTTCTGCCAAGCGCATGCGCGGGTAACAGGAACTAAAGCGCCCTCTAGCGGCGCAAGACTGGAAAAGTCAGTGTGTGCTTGGACCCGTATCGAAATATTGACGCCATGCGTGTAAAATCCAAATATTGAAATTCCTATAATTTCTGTGCCGTGCATAGAGTTAATCCATCAATTGGGGATCCAAGGTACCCCAAGATTACTTCGGATGCAGATTGGGAAGCCGACCGCAGCAGAGGAAAGGTGAGTCGTACTCCGATTTTCTTTGTTGAGGTTGTCCAACCCGGGTCTATCAGCTAGCACTCCTCTACAGCCTACTTCTCTAAGCTACAAGATTCTTTATTTCATATAACCAACCCGCACCAGGCCAGCGTAATGGACTAAGGCCTAATCCTTCTCATTTTGAGAAAAGGCCCTTGCCAGTATTTTTACTGCTTTGCTTGACATCCGTATGACGTCATAACCGGGATCCAGCAGAATATCAGCGTCAGGTGTCATAGCCTGGCACATGCTGAGCTGGACACCCATTTGCTACAGCTGGGGACACACACTGAATAGTCAAAAGGCAAGGTGGTGCTCAGTCGGTGCAGTATACATTATATTTTTTTATTTTTTTGAAATTATTATTTTTCTACTTAATTTTACACTGTTGCAATCTTAAGAAAAATGTCTTCTCTGTCTATGCACTGTCCTCTTCTTATTACCTATGTCTATCACTAGTTAGTCTTGTTTTTTTGGCAAATAAATGATGTTTTTTGCTTTCTTTTTATTTATTTTAACAATTTATTTTTGATTTTTTTATTAATCATCTGTACTCACATAACTATCAGCTGTCTTCAGTATACCACGCAGCACTCGACTGCTAAGCAGTGCTTTAGATCTGAAGGCAGCTGCGTCTTTCAGTCGGGACACACACTCCCAGCACACGCGCTGGGGCAAACTCCCCGCGTCGCCAGCGCTGGCCTGGATGGGATGGAATACTCTATGAGTGACCACACTAGTGGTTCAGTGGTTCAAAGGTTTAGAATACAATATAAGAGAATAGATCCAAAAAAAATAATTTACACCATGTCTGTTCATAACACCTATTTTTACAAATAAATAAATTTGAATTTGAGATCTTTATTTCATGTAAACCAGATACAGGCACTTATGAAATGTCGAGACTCTAGGTGCGCGGCGAAGAACCGGCAAAAAACTACATGGAAATTGGAAACTCTTTTAAAATAATACATTACAATCTTGATCAGTAACTTGTGGTAACTGCGAAGATAATTTAGTGTGAATAAAAAATAAGAATAGGATTGCTAGCGTATCATGGTACCAGTTGCTTAGATATGAAGGATATGGCAGGGGTTTTATTGCAATAATTATGTATTTAACAATTTATGTACACACAGAAAGAAGAATATTTACAATTAAATAGGAAAGATGACACAAAGGTACTGCTTATTTCTACAGAAATCTCTTCCAGCAGACCTGCGAGAGGAGAGATTGAAAGAAAGAAATGTAGACGTGTGGAATTAATACAAGAGGATAACTAAATAAAACTGATGACATTATAGTACATCCTAATAAAAGATATAATTAATACATACCTACATAAATACACACAAACTCTTACAAATACATTTTATCTAATAGTCTAATTAAAATATCAGAAAACTTACCGAAAGACCAGTAATCTGTTCAAACATTAAGTTATATTTACTAATGTCATACATTTTGGCGTCTAAAACTAGGCATATTCTGCAAACCTGGAAAATAAAAAGATAATTTAAACGAGATATTTAATTACTTGATTAAAACTTACTACATATTTCAAGGTAAAAAGAAAGTAGACATACAGGGTGAAAATAATAAGTGACAAGAAACAGGCAGAGAGCCAACTTCAGCTAATAATAATGTACTGTATTATTATATTTGGATGCCATTATTATATGACGGAATGTGTCTGCACTCAAATTTTAATGTACCATCTATTATAATTATACCGCATTTTACGCAAATAAATTTGATTTGATTCGCAAAAGTTATGAAAAAATTGCTGTTTAAGAATGTAACTTCCGATTTTACAGACAATTCAAATAAATTTTCCTCATTGTATATTTTTTCATAAATGGCTTTTACTGAGGGTGTGTAAATGACTTCATTCAGTACTCCAAATTTGGGTATAGGTTGTCAAGATAGTTATTTTCTTACCCTCAAAACAGCTGGTGCATCGAGATTCTGAAAAACAAAACAAAAAGTCATGAAAAGACATGGTTGAGTAGAAAAAAATATGGGCTAGCCTGCAGCTAGTGACCTATAAACAGATGAGAAATTGATTAAACATGATAAATATCTAAAAATAATACAAAGCTTTTGTTAATACTGAACAAAATCTTGGAAATACTGTGCTTGTTGAAAATAAATCTGCAATATTAAGGCAGTACCCCCACCAAAACGCCGTTTTATAGCGCCATCTCCTCCGTAATTATACCATATACAAAACAAAAATACAGTCTTAAAGTTCAAGATCTCTTCTTCAAATCCAACGTTTCAAATATATTTTTTAAGTAGATTATCTTATAGTAATTGGCGATTATAAAACACCTAAATCAGAATTTAAACCTTCATCTCCTTCGGAACTTGAAGCTTAATTTATTTCTGATTTTCAGCAATAGATAAATAATTCATTTCTTTATAAGTCCAACGTTTAACATTAAAAAAAAAGTCATTTTTCAATTTTTCCTTGAATTTAAACGTAAATCTGTGCCAATTTTCAGCTGAAGGGTCGTGTTCGGGTGACGGGCGGCAGTCTGCCGCTGGCTCTCGGACGTGATACCCGTGTCGATCGAGGCTATCGCGTTCGATTTATAAATTCAGAATTTGTTTTGCTCTCTAGACACAATATTGTGTAGAGGGGGCAACCCATATAATTTGCCTCAGTATGTAGTATGGCACGTACTATTATAAACATATTTTTATTTTTTTTAAGTATTTGAAATATTACTATTTTATGAATAAGGTAAATCAGATATAGATAGAGTAGACTCTATCTATAACTGATACCTTTTTTTTTTTTTTTTTTTTTTTTACTTTACAGATAAAGTGACAGATCAGTCTACTGATCTGATCAATCAAGTGTTTGATCTGTCAAGTCAATACAGATTGTGTTTCATCTTCTAAAATACTAAGTCTAAAATATAGACCATCTTTTTGTTGTTTTCTATAAACATACATTCTACCACGTGACAAGAATTTGAAATCTTATATCTCCGAAACTATGGAATGGAGTCCTATCAAATTGGTACTCAAACTTCATATTCTGGCAAAGTGTTTTAGTGATGTCTATGTAACCACGTGACCGAATGTTTGAAAGCTTATATCTCCGAAACTATGGGACGCAGACCCATCATGTTGGTACTCAAACTTCATGTTTTGGTGAGGTCTATTCAGATAAAGAGCTACCTTCTATTATTGAATTGGTAATTTGTCATAATTAATGTTTAAAATTGTAAGTAATAATAATATGTTGATGACGATGTTGATCTAAAATATAAAACATTGTCCCTCACTAGGATTTCTCCTGTATCGTGGGTAGAGCTTACAGACATACATTTCACATGCACACACTCCCAGACTATGTATAGATCATACAAATATTTGTTCCGTGCTTGTATAGAACCCGCGGCACGTAGCCTAGAAAACCACTACGCCAACTTACCGTGTCCTGTCGTGTTACTTATAACAACCCTAGCCTCCATGCACTACAGCCACACTGTCTTGACGTTGTCGGCGACATCAAAGCCGTCATCCTACTGTTGTTTCTCTTTATACTGTGCCTTTACTATGTACCAAGGTACCAATCTAGTATTATTTTAATACTTATCGATTATACTGTATATAATACTATTCACCAACACTGCTACCAAACAAAGATGTCAAGAAAGTGTTTATTATTCCCATTTTTAATCGACTTTCAAAAAAGAAGGAGGTTCTCAATTCGACTGTATGCTTTTTTTTTTGTATGTTTGTTACGCTATAATTCCGTCAATTGCAGACCGATTTTGAATTTTTTTATTTCAAAGATGGTCCCATTTAAATTTCGTGAAGATCTGATGAAGAACTTCGGAGATATACAATGGAACTTTTGAATGAATAACAGCATACCACTTGCGATTGCTGTAATCGCATGTTTAAGTATTGTTTATGCCACTGAAAATAGAAATATAAAATAAACTTTAAAAAAAAGTAAAAACCGCCTTCAAAAAACTAAAAAGTATTAAATATTTTTCTTAAAAAACTTATCAGCTTCTGAAGTCATTGCCACTGCCAAGTTAGGTGCATTGAAGAATTAAAGGACTTCAGAAACTGATAAATTAAAAAAAAAGAAAGGAGGAGGTTCTCAATTCGACGCGTAAGTTTTTTTCTTTTTTTATGTTTGTTACCTCATATCTCTCGACTGCGTGAACCAATTTTGATGAAATCCTTCAAATAAAAGAGCAAATTATAATGAGTTAATAGGTACCAAATCATCTAACAACGCGGTTTTGCTCGGAAGCTCTTTTATAAAATCATTCATCATTGTAGTGATTGTACCACTGTTATTGGTATTAATTTTCTAGTAGGTAGTAACTAGAGTTGAAAACTGCGGAAAGTTTCCGAAACTTTGGAAGTTTTCCGGAAGTTTACCGGTAATATTCCCGAAAACTTCCAAAACTGCGGCAGTTTTGGAAGTTTTCAGAAATGATTTTTTACTTATAAAAACAGTAATTGGGGATACTTTATACTTAAAATATGTTACATTTAGCTAGATTTTAAATATTCGAACACAGCGAGCACGGGACGGGATGCGGGGTAGGGTACAGGTTAAAAATAAATATTTCCAAAACTTCCGTCACACCGCTCGGTGTTTACATTATGCCCGTTGCCTTCGTATGATTTATGCCGATTGAATACAAAACGTTATTTCATCAATTTGCTTCAATAGGTACCATAAATAATTAAAATAATAAAAAAAACAGAACTAAATTAAAGGATCATTTTCATTTGACGTTACTGATTCTGAGTAATCCCAAAGCAACGAATTTGTTGATTTCATAAATAGAAAAACATAATTTGAAAACTTCCAAAGTTTCGGAAGTTTTGGAAGTTTTCAGGAAACTTTCCTCAGAAAAGGAAACTTTCCTGGAAGTTTTCAACTCTAGTAGTAACTCTGTTAATATATAGACCTATAAGTGAAACAATCTACAAATTTTTACGTTGCCGCCTCTGTTAGAATATATAGTTTTTTGGTGTCTGGCGCGATACTCGCGGTGACATGCTCCGAGCGGTTTCCGTAATATTTCAGAGGGTCGCGGGGGTGGAGGAAGCGAAATCGACAAATTCGTTTGCTTACTGGAGCACCTTAAGGATTTATACCATTTTGATTTTAATAACTTGAATACACATTGTTTATATTTTAAAACAGGTTTTATTTAAAGTTTGTGATAATCGTAATCATAATCGTCGATTATTGTGGCTTGTGGTACCACTTACACGTTTTAAAATTACTCTTAAAAAGTGGCTTAGTGAGAAATGTTTTTACACTATAAATGATTACATGACATTTCGTAAATAGATTAATAATAATAATAATTAGAAGATAATAATTGTATGGCTATTCTTTTTGATAATAATTGTATTTTTTTTTTTTTTTTTTTTTTTTTGTATCTAATCATTAATATTTTGCATTCCGATCATTCGGTGAGACATGATGTACAGTAAGGGGACAAAAGTCCAGTGGCATGTTAGAGTTCATAATCGCGTGCTACGGGGCGTACGTGCTGTTTGTGTGAGTGATGACTCAACGCACACAACGTAATGAGACGTCACCACACACACTGAGAAGCACTCAGAAGTTAAATAAAACGAAAGAAAGAATACGTCTGTTTCGCTTGTCAGTATGAATGACCTTGGACGGCCCATTCCACAGTTGTAATCCTATAATTCAAGAAATTGCAATAATCACCAATAGCTGCATGCGTTATGCGTAGGATTTCGATTTACGAGGCGTGTGGGTTCGAATCCTTGACAAAACATTGTATTTCTTTTTTTTCATTTTTATTAATTGATGGATTCGCTTAATGATTTAATACTATAAAGTAAGTGATTATTTTCTAGGTCATTAATGCAAAATTAAGAAAAATAAAAAGAATTATAACAAAATACGTTTATTTGTTTTAATAATCCTTACAGTAACACTTATTAGTTATTGAGGTAAGCTTAAAGTATTCGTTTTCTTGACGAAAAGAAGATTGAAACTAAACCTCAATCTTTTAATTATTTAACTACCGACTAACTTTAATATGGCCAGCAATTACAACTTAAATCTTTTACCCCTCCATCGTTTACTAATAAACTCATGGTTAAGTTTATTGTTATCTCTTTTCTTTGATATGAAAATGACAATGAGTGAATAAAAATGAAGTGTTTAATAAGGGGGTAAAACACTTGCAAATTTTCAACATTTAGTATGATCTCCATTGTTCTCGATACAGTCAAATAAGTGTCGACACATTGAGCACAAGATTAAAACATATTTACGTTCCTCTTATATTTTCTCATATCTAAAGAAAAGAAAGAAAGAAAACACATTTATTCAGCACGGACAGTGACAACACACGAGAGAGAAATAAAATAAAAATTAACTTAACCTTTATACAGTAAAAAATAAAAATAAAACAGACACTGCATGCAATACGACATCATATAATACTTCCACATAACTATGTATTATTCACTATAGCGTGTGTTATCCTTACACCATAAATGAAGTTTTCCCTTTTGGCTAGATAGAATATTTTTTTCATCTGAAAATATAGTAGTTAATTAAGTGTCTCAGTTGAAGTAAGTATAAATATTCTCTTGCGAAACGTTCTTGATTTTCTATCAAAAAGGGAGCTGGTCTTCGGTGATGCACACCTTCAGCGTGGAGTGCATGGCGAACAGTAGTAATGACGTGTCGAATACTTCTGCAAAATATTTAGTTGGTATAAAACCACTTGTTTGATGTTTCATATTCGTTCACCATGTGTCGTCGCTGCCCGGCCTTCCACTTCGCTCTCGACTACCAAGGCTACTTTCTTCCTCATAGGTATCTCTTAACCCATCGACTCATAGTATTTTTCTAGAACAATAAAAAGAAATACTATTAAACATCTATAAGCAAAATACTAAAACTGATTACTATTATTATTATATATTCTATATTTAATATTATATTATATAACCTAACTTCCTTTTCCCTGGGGGTCTAGGGCGCCGGGGTCGGGATAATACACCGGGATTTTAAAACTTGTGAAGAAAGTCCGTTTCTATACATTATATTATAATGTATAGAAACATATTAATATATACTTATATATAACCTATATAAGTATATATTATATATTAATATATAATAAAAATATATAATTATACTTATATATCTAATAATTAAAGAAACAAAACAATATTAAGAATAAAGTTATTAGAATTCTTATTCATCATTCAATAATCTAAATAAATAAACTTATAAATGATTTATCTTTTTCTTTTGTTTTATTTGAACATCATGATCAATAATAAACATTTGAAAAATAATTAAAGGATCATCAATCTTTGATTTAGTTTTATGTTTAATAAAATATATAAATTACTCACAGTCAGTCCGATTTCATTCGATATTTGTGTTTTATTTATAACGTCCACTTTTAGGCAGAGCAATAATAGGTATTCGCTCTCGCTTCGATAATAATACTATTGCCTGTATTTTGACAACTTTATCCACAACACCACTATAATAGATTTAACACAAATCACTAACCAACAATAACTTCCAACAAAGTTCTATCCGATCTAAATGACTGAGTCGTAACTGCATCTGTCTACCTTACAGAAATCGAAATAATTTATTAAATTTTTTGTTGTCTACCTACTTACTTTACAATTTATAATTGAACAAGACAACGCGATAGGCTTGTTATTATTATCGAACCATATTTTATAAAACTTTACAAAAACTATAACCGCACGTGAGATTCGAACCCACCGCATACCTTTGTTTAAACACACCTACCACAGCACCTTACCCGCTACGCTAGCATGCCATATTCTAAGCAAATTGAAATTATGTAATACAATCGGTTGCAGACTTGCAGACAACAGTGCGTGTGTGTGAGTTTCTATAGTATGAACACGATATCGAGTATAGAAACTCGTAAAGAAGGTCGTAAGTCAACTCATTAGTGTTAATCTATTGCTTTGTGAGACTGCTACTGCATTAATGACCGAGACTGTACCTACTGCTAAAAACCACTAACACCTGTAAAAATACCATGTTCCTTGCAAATAAAAATTCTTTTATTCTTTTTTATAATCTTAATCGAAATCGTAATCGCTAAGTGATGTCGAGAATACCATCCCGACATCGTATTGGCGCGCACGGTGCGATGGACACGTGGCTGCAGGGAGGCATGCGTGGGGCGCATTTCTTTCTTTGATCAGTGCATAGAATGACTCATGGAGGATAATATGTTTTTCAACCCAAACTCACTTCAATCTTAATAGGTAGCGCCGCCCCAAACAACTTCCGACTACCATCTTGTGTTTCATAGAAATCCTCTTCTTTAAAATGTTCTGAACATATGAAGGATTTGTCTTTTGGAGTCCAGTTAGTTGTCCCGAGTGCTTCAACCCATTCTTTCCTGGTCTTTAGGTCTTTGGGGAAGCTGAAATGTCAATAAGAATATTATATTATTTAATGAATACCAAATTGCAATTTTTCGCCTTCACTTGATGTTGCTCCCTGCTAGCAAACTGCTGCCATATCAGTGTGAATGGAACCTTACCCGAGGGCTACAAGCCACAACTCTCAATGCAAATTCACACTGCGCTGCAAGCGTCAAAAACAAATGTGTGTTCAACCTCAAACTTTGCTACAATGAGCAGTACTGTTTAGATATAACAAGATAGAAACGAGTTTCGTGTGGAGGTTGCCAACATCCGCTGAGGATATGGCACATGAAAAAGACGAAGCAGTGCTGTTTTGTGGTCTGTTTGGTTTGAATACATACATTTTGTTTTTAACACTTGACGCTGATGCTTGCAGCGCAGAGAGAATTTGCTTCAAGTATTGCAGTGCGTGGCCTTTGGATTATATTTTGTTTAATTCTATTAGTACATATGAAATCTTTACAAAGCCTTTTTATGGTGTGGCAAATGTGTGTGATATTCTCCTTCATCATATTGTGTATAACTATATTTAATATGCTGTATCTATTTAGATATTATGTATGTATTATAATTGCTGTACCCTTAGCCTTACTAGGTTTCATGTTGAACCTTAATATAAATGTAAATTATTGCAATAAATAACTTGAACTGTTGCTCTACTCAAATTCAAGTGCGGCATACTAAATAGAGCCGCGTTATTCCGCTGTTGTGCAGTTTCGCTCAATGCAGTCTTGCCCTAAAAGACGGCTATGAAAAATTGCACTGTATTGTTATTAATTCAAGAGTTTATGCTCTCTCATGGAAATGACCCTGGTCGAAAGATTATATTTCAGTCAGCAAGGTTTTTATCCGGGCTGATTGCCCATGGAGCGCCGAATATGCGTAGGTATCGAGGGAGGACTTTCGATGATCCCCTTGTTAGTACCACACATGCTAAAAAAATAGGATTACTTACGAATGAAATGTGATTCCAAGGCGTTTGGTGGATCTCGATGAGTCATTAGTACATAACGGAACATTGCACTTCATTTATATACACGTTACTATTAGTAAAATAAGATTTTTATTGCGAATAGGCTATCGACAAAATACAATCAATCGCTAGACGTCATTTTGACAGATAAAATGTTGCCACCTGTTGCCAGTAACTCCCGTACAGTGCTCCCGTAGTATTGTAGTCGGACAAAATAGTAGAAAGTAGCACCACATTAAAATAGGCCTTAATTCAGTTCAGTAGCCCTATTCACTTATAATTATTACACCCCAACGCCAACTCGTGCGGGGTCTAGCTATTTAACAAATAGCCGAACACGAGAGAACATAAAGTTATTATTACTAATAATAACTTTATGCGAGACTTAGATTATTTATGAGAACTAATAAGCATAGAGAGGCTTCTTTGGTCATTGATAAGCATGCGTTATTCGCATCGCGTGGCGTGTTGCAGGTTTGTTTCCGGATGTCATAAAGCGTATAGTGCCACTATGTATTATCTCTATGAGTGCCACAAACTTATCTGAGCCGGTGACCAAAATTGGAACTAACGTCGCTACGGTACAAAAATGAGATCAAAATGTCATTTTTGTACGGAGATGACATTGGTAAAAGCGGTAAAAGCTTAGATTATGTAATAAAAGCGACGGCAGCGACGCCACGACCGGGTCAGATAAGTTTGTGGCACTATAGTCTTTATGTGGATTCACGAGGAACTTCGAGGAATCAATGCGGGCCATAGACCAAGGATTTTGAAACAGGCGAAAGATTTTATGCCTAAAATCTCTGAGCGTTAGCGAAGGCAGGTCTGTGCTAAAATCCTTCCCCTGGTCATTCTTCACAAACTGTAATCTGTAGTGCCACAAACTTATCTGCCCCGTGACCAAAATTGCACCTAGCGTCACCACCGAACAAAAATGACTTCGCTAACGCTGCTTCAAAATGTATCTTTTGTAGGGAGATGACATTGGTAAAAGCGACGACAGCGACGCCCGCTCTTACCGGGTCAGTTAAGTTTGAGGCATGTTTGAGGCACTGTAACTTAGATTTACACTGTAATCATCTCGCCATATACCATAGATTATACACTAATATAGACTATTGAAACTTCAGCTTGCCAAATAGAGAAGAAACAGAAATTGAGGGCGCCACCGTCGTCGTTAACATTGAAACCAGTTATTTGTATGTACAAATGAAATATTTTTTATTACAATAAAATTCACTATTTACACAAATGTCAGTACCATATATAATTAAACATTTTGCTGCATTTTTTTATGCTAAAGACGCAAATAGATTAGGCTTAATGTGACGTGACCTACGTGATTTTATATCCATCAGAAGCCAGCTTTTATGTATATGAAATAGGACAATTTAGAGACAGATTTGTTTATGTGACGTCACTGACACTTTCAAACATCAACATACAACGTCGCGACACGTCACATAAGCCCAGTTTGTTCGCGCCAGAAAAGGGGTATTTAAAGGATAGCACATGGCAACTTTGTATTTTTTTCCTTCTCTCACGGGAAACACGCGGGAAGTTTTGTTTAACGCGTTTGACGCTAATTTTCTACCCAGTTTAGGCCCTCATAAAGTTGTCTATGGTGTACAGTCTTCCAGTCTGCACCAGGCCAGCGTGGTGAACTAAGGCCTAACTCTTCTCATTCTGAGAAGAGGCCCGTGCCCGGCAGTAGGACAGTATTTCAGCTGAATTTATTTATTTTTATTTAATCTTCCACACTTTCGACTGTTCCGTGAGTCCGTTTCTTTTTCCTTGGCCAGGGTTTAAGTAAGTGTACATGTTGGGTATGTGCGCGACATTCATGAGATGTTTTAAAGTGTTTCTCACACATCTCACACTGGAACGGCTTGAGATTAGAGTGAACCTGAAAAAAAAAAGTTTTTTTTTCTTAAAAAAAAAAAAAAAACATTGCCCCTCACTCGGAATTAATCCTGTATCGTGGGGGCGTTTACAAACACAAATCTTCACATCCACACAAACCCAGACCCGGAACAACTATCTGCAGATCATACAAATATTTGTTCCGTGCGGGGATCGAACCCGCAGCACGTAGCGCAGAAAGCCAATCGCTTAGCCACTGCGCCAACCGTGTCGACAACTTTTTTTGTAAAAAGCTGTTATTTAGACATCACAAACAAAAACTTCAATTTTATTTATTTATTTGTGTATATTATTTTATTCTGTGACATGTCTAAGTGCATTAGGTAATGTCAAATCAATTCAAATTTTAGGATTTCAATTGAATTGATGATGATTCTGGCAATGACAAGGTTGAAAAGACCAATGAGCAGTTTTCCAGTAGGCATTGTCAGTTTAGTTCTTTCATGATCAAGAGATGGCGCTGGCGTAACTTTTGGTATTTACTTTTTAAACTTTATCATGGCAGTGGAAATCTTCGTTCAGCCAACGTAAACAGTTCTCTAATGTTTAAAAAAATACAAAATCCTGTAAAATTATGTAATCGTATAGATTATATATAATATTATAAAGAGAAAAGATTAGATTTTTTGTATGTTTGTTTTTTTGTTTGTAATGGATATACCTACTCAAAAACGACTAGACCAATTTTAAAAACTCTTTCACCAGCAGATTGCTACATTATCAGTGAGTAACATAGTCTATAATTTATATTGATATCACGCGGGCGAAGCCGCTGGCGGAAGCTAGTAATTAATATTTTTACGTTGGCAAAAGTTACACGAGCGCCATCTCTTGATGATGATAGAACTAAACTGACAATGCCTACTGCTCATTTACAGTTTTAAAATACTTACTAGCAAGTGTTTAATCAGATTGGAACTGCTAGAGAGTTCTTTGTGGCAGGTCGGACACTGGTGGGTCTCCAGCTTGAGGGTGGGGTCGTGGACCCGCATGTGGTACTCCAGGGAAGGCTTCGCAGCGAAGGCTCTCGCGCAGTAGTCGCAGATGAACTTCTTCACACACAGCGGTCGAAACTGATTACATGGTCAAATATTTCATTTACATAAAAGACATAGAAGTACCAAGACTGAGAGCCCTGTACGGCAGGAAAACTATACAGTATGATGGGGTCCGCCTATACAATAAACTTTAAAAAAAAGTTTCGACTTCAAAAAACTAAAAAGTATAAAATAATTTTCTTAAAAAACTTATCAGCTTCTGAAGTTCGTGCCACTGCCAAGCTATGTGCATTGAAGAATTAAAGGCCCCAACTTCAGAAGCTGATTAGTTTTTTAAGAAAATTATTTTATACTTTTTAGTTTTTTGAAGTAAGTTTTTACTTTTTTTTAAGTTTATTTTATTTTTCTATTTTGAGTGGCATAAACAATACATAAACATGAGATTACAGCAATCGCGAGTGATGTGCTGTCATTCATTCAAGAGTTCCATTGTATATCTCTATCTCTGGTCTTCATCAGATCTTCACCAAATTTAAGTGGGACCACCTCGGAAGTATACTTTTTCGACCCAAAAAATATTTTTTTAAATCGGTTCACAATACCTACATACGGACGAACATAGAATTCTGGTACACCTGTATAAGAAAATCTATAGCGAATGGAACGTAGGTGCCTTAATACTGACTTTACTAACCATTTGCAACCCTTGCTGGCGGGAGTGGACCAACATGTGTGTTTTCAAGTTGGGTTTCTGAAAACAATAATTGACATACATCACGTAACGTGTGTAGCGACATCTATCGCCACATAGAATAACTACTATCAGATTACGAAGCCTGCATCGCGCAAGGAAAAAGATATTCGTATCTAGCACATATACAACTGTCCGACAACAACCGTCGGGCTTCGGCCTGCCAGGCAATATCACCTCGCCTGGTCGGAGGATCCTCCCTTTTCAATGGAGGAACACCATACCTCGTTCCTACAGTGGTTTTTTTTTTTTTTTTTAGTTATAAATAGACTAAATTAGAAAAAGACTTTATAAAAAGACTGAATTAGTCATTTCACTAATTCAGTCATCATTTCAGAGATTCCGTGATGAGTGAGCGAGTCAATGGATTTCGCTTTTATTATTATCATTATTTATTTATTTAATAATTTATGTACACACATGAAAATACACAGAAAACATTAAATAGGAGAACAAAATACAAAGGTACTGCTTATTTCACAAAAGAAATCTCTTCCAGCAGACCTGCGAGAGGAGAATTTAAAACACGAAATCTAGACAGCGATGTAGATGAATAGATAAAAAAAAATTAAGCTCAAAAACTAAAACCCGTCTACTAAAAAGGTATGAAACAAGAAAATATTATAGATACTCAGAGTGATGTTCAGAGTATAGCCGTGGTCGTATGCCACTTACTGTTAGACCGTATTGTTTTGTTAGAATAGCTGTAGGTGGCATACGACCACGGCTATACTCTTATACAGCCCTTTCATTTGATACCCAACAGGCAAAAACAAAACAAAAACTATTTTTTTGCTCTTTACTTTATGTTTTCTAGAGGACGCCATATTAAATTTAATGTGACGTCACATAGCCTATAACCAGCGGACCATTATGACGCTTCCAACGATACCTCATTTGTCGAATTATGATAAGTAGCTTAGAAGTTATGAGGGAACAGATGAACAAACATACATACATACGTACCGGTTAAACATATAACCCTCTCCGTAGTCGGGTAAAAACTACATATTAAATATAATAATATAAACTTCAATAAATACCTACATAAAACAAATACACATAAATATAAAAACATACGTAAATAAATACATAAATTGCAAACAGAAGATGCTATGACAGGGAGAGATAATGCTCTATATTAGAACGATAAACGATGGGAGGGGGTTAAAAAATGCTAATAAAACATCACGTGATTAAAGGACAGCCCCTTATTTGCAAAATAAGTAGTTATAATTGATTGCCAGAGGGGTGCCGATGAGGTGCTAGCTTAGGGCGCTGACGACGCTGGCGAAGAGTCCATACAACCCGATTCCCACCGGCTTCCCATAAGAAATTGGTTAGTGCATAGACCAACGTAATATTATATTATTTACTCATCCAACTGACAAAAAAAGGCTTGTTATTCAGTTAGGTCGAGCTCTTCCAGACATGACTATATATAGATTACAAGAGACGGTATGGATTTTTATCTTGCAGCATTAATTGCAGTAATTTTAAGAGTGCATTTTTGGGACGGCTTCCCCTTTTTAAAACAGTCACCCTTCGCCACTGCTGACGACATTAAATTTAATCCGTCTTTGCTTAAGAGGCTGCCATAGTGACCCAGGTGAAATAAACCCTCGAAAAAAAGATGAAAAAAATATATATATTTATATACGTACGTTGACTATCTTTCCGCACTGCTCGCACATGACTGGTGATACATTAAATCTTTGCTTCTGAGTCATAGTCATGTCGGGGTGTTCGCGCTCGAAGTGCAGAACATAACTTTTGAATGTTCGTAGTTCAGTGCCACACTGTAACATGATATTATTGATCAGTAATCGGCCATTGGTTTCTACTATCCGTGCGGATGAAGAATGGGATTAGAAATGGCGGCTCATCTAGCCTGTACTGTCAGCATACACGGTACTTACAACGACAACGACGCGCATAACGTTATATCAGAAGAAATAACGATATTAAAACGTTTTGTTATTTTATCAACAAATAACTTTAACAATAACTATCAATCAATAACACGGAAAACTCAGAACCTCAGAATACATTTATCTCACAGATTAGTGCACAGACTTGAGACTACTTATGATACTACGTATGACTGAAGTTATAACTCAAAAAACTGTTATCGCAAAACGTGAATAATGTGTTTTTTTTTGTGGACGCTACCAGCGTGTGTGAGTATAGACGGCGTCAGTGTGCAAGCGAGAGGTGAATAGAGGCAACGCCATTTTCATTCCCATTCTTTATGTGCACCGGTAGTAGTATATAATATATATTTATTAGCTCTAATTGTATGTTAGTTTCAAAGAAAAATTGAGATCCCTGTGAATAGAATAAAATAGATCTTTATTTCATGTAAACCAGATACAGGCACTTATGAAATGTCGAGACTCTAGGTGCGCAGTTCCAAATAGTAGATCCTCCGGAGAAGAACCGGCAAGAAACTCCATGGTTACTCTTTTAAAATACAAAATCGAATTTTGTTTTGGAGTGAATTTTAGTACTGCGGTTGCATTTGGGAACGGACACTGAATCACTGCAAATTTTGCGCACTACATAAAAAAATATCCGTGCCGTCTGTTGGAACTGGTCAGCTTGTAACTGCCATGGCAGAGGCAAATCATTATCATCCTAGTCTTATTTGTATTCACACATACTAGGTTCTTAAGATCATCGGAGAATTTGAGGCTTGAGATGCCAATGCATTCCACGATGTTCTATGATAAATCGTTTACAGTCCAAGCCTCGCGCTTATGGAATGCATTGCCTGTGTCGGTAAGAAGAGCACAGTCATTGACTTCTTTTAAAGTATTGCTGAAACATCACTACCTCTCTGTTTAGTAGAAATGTTGTTATTAATCTGTAAAATATTATACTTTAGGTCCAATACCATTTATGTATCTTAACACTGTATATTTATTTATTTTGTATGTAAGTGTAATAAAAATTTATGCATAATTATTATTTATCTGTTTATATTAATATGTATGGTACACCGCAAACTGCCCTTTTTCTATTTCTTCCAAGTCATGTCCATCCAAAGGTTGTCTGACATCGCTTTTAGCGATAAGACCGCCCATTGTACATGTACATATTTATGATAATGTTTTTTTTTGTATTTCTGGTGTACAATAAAGTTTATTGTATTGTATTGTATTGTATTAAATTACATTATTCTCGCAGCCAACCACAACATTATACTGACCAAGTTTGTAATCTATTATTTGAAAAGAGTTTCCATGGACTTTCTTGCCGGTTCTTCTCCATGGGACCTACTATTTGGAACCGCGCCTAGAGTCTCCACATTTCATAAGTGCCTGTATCTGGTTTACATGAAATAAAGATCTATTCTATTCTATTCTGTGTCCTACCTGTTCACATATGACGGGTTTATTAGGTCCGCGTGTTTTAAACCTATTAAATCGGCGTGGTTCTCTAAGCTGTTCTATGGACCCTCGAGCTGCATGTATGTTCGTTCCAGTTGGGTTCCGAATATTCCGTTCGTTCCGTATGCGCGTGCTGCAAATTGGGGGAATATATATATGTACTATACTATACAACGTTATTCATACTTTATACAAAACCTGAAAGTAGTTTGTTCAGAATCAGTAACATAATCGATTATGATAATTTTGACACCATGTTGTATTTTGTCCTAATAATATTTCAAAAATCCTAGAACTTGGACATGGTACGTTGAACTCAATCCGCGCAGCGCCGCTGCGGCTGCGCTTGACCCGACATAGACACAGCGACACCGTGGCATGATGCGGCCGCGCACCCACCCCCGCGCTACCCCCCCGCGCCGCGCCGCCACTAGCCCTAGTCGCCCGGAAGATAGAAATCAGTGCGCACATGTCTAATTGCGCTCGCGTTCCCGCTATCGTGTCGTGACGTGATACCTATTTTGAGTGAAAATTAAACAAAATGTTGATTATCATTGTTAATTTTTGGTACTAGCTACGTAGGTACTTATTAATTGTATTTACGAAAAACGTAGTAGGTGCATAATAACCGCTACAATTGACCAATAAGACAGTCCAAAGCCTGCAAGTGTGATGGAAAATGTTATCACTACATTACTTACAAAAGCTGTGTGTAATACTAATACCTACTGGCACCGCGACCGTTATCAATGAACGTAAGGCGGGCGCTGTCGTGCCGGCGCGCTGGTGACACCATGTTTATGCGAGGACGACGACGCAACTCGACAAGCTTATAACTTTGTGGGTTTTCATTATATATTAATGAAAATTTTTATACACCTTCGTTATATGAAAATATTTGACATTTGCGTTTCGGCTTTCGTATATACTACGAATAAGGTTGTAACATTGGTATACATATATACATTTTTCGTGAATTTTGTTCTAAACCCGTCGTCCATTGTAGTATTTATTTATTGCATTCATGTTGTATACAGGATGTTACATGGGTAGTATAGAGTTTCTGACATGAACCCTGCTAGGGCACAGCAAAATATTTTTAGGTATGACATTGGGTACATATTCATATTCATATACATATACAAATTAAAATTATAATTAACTATTTCATGTCATGCATTTGATTACATTTTTGTTATTGTAATTAATTAAGTTATACATTAAATAGATATTACATTTTTTTGAAAATTTACATTACTCACTACAATTAATTATTTTATATATCTAGTCACAATCACTTCACAGTATGCTGCAAATGCAGATAATAATATATCAATAGTAGGTCAATGAATGCAAATGACATTTCTCAAAAAACTTAAGTTGAGCTCAATCAACACTATTTCCCCACATAAATATTTCTTTGTAACAAACGACGAAATCGTACTTGCCGATAAGGAGAAAATTACAAAAAAAAAAAAATCGCGTACGCATTCAGAGTAAAAGTAGAAAGATAGAATATTTATTTTTGCTTGATGAAACGCAAACAAAAACTAAGAAAACACGACGAAAGAACAAATGTTAAACACCAAAAAAAAAAAAAAAAAAAAAATAGCAAAGAAGGATTAAAATAAATTAAATACATAATATCTATAAACTACCAAGTCACGGTGCACCTCATCTGTGCAAAAACCGTCAAAATCTCTCACAAATATGCTCAACTGCGACAATGAGAGGTAAAAAAATCACGAAATTAGTGTGACGTACTTTATGGATGGCCCCTTATGTCTTGCCAAGTCTGTACATAGTGCATAAAGTATAAATAAATAAATAACTAACGAACAATAAGTATACAGTTGGTATACTTACGGATCCTGTTCATGTAGATGCTTAGATGACACTTTCAAATGCGTGTCGTACGCTTCTTGAGACAAAAACGTGATATTACACACATCACAGTGTGGACCCTCAAGCGGCGTCTGTAATTATTATTATTATTATTTATTTAATTCAGACAACAATGATCCAGCGTATTAGTAAACCATAACTTATTATTAGTGTTAGTAGTTCAAAAACAATAGAGAAAGAAAGAAAAGAAAGAAAAATCATTTATTTGCCACAAAAACAAGACACACTAGAATGATAGACATAGGTAATAAGAAGAGGACAGGTCCATGCCATAGAGAGAGAATACATTTTTTTAGGATGGCAACAGTGTAAAATTGAGTAGAAAAAAATAATAATTTAAAAGAATAAAAAATATGTGGGTATATTGCACCGACTGCGCATCACCTTTTCAGTGTGTCCCGAGCTGTGGCAATGGGTGTAGAGAAGAAGACAGAGTAAATAGTATTGTGAAAACGACATCCCCAAGCTTAATGCTAATGCGTAATGTAAGAGTTTGTAAAAATAGAATAGATCTTTATTTCATGTCATTCGAGTATTACGTAAGCACCAAGGGGGGGAGGGAGGGGGTTGTTTTGCTTATTTTTGATAACATGGGGGACGGGGGGGTCTGGATGGTGATGACGTCAGTACGTCCTGATTTACCAGACATTAAATGGTATTCAGAACATGTGCACCAATGTTAATAGTTAGCTTGAATAAATATTAAATGTGCATTAAATTCCTTTATATGTAGGACTAATGAGAAAAAAAAATCCCATTAGTTCTATACCATAGGACTGTTTAAAATGAGGCCTCATTAGTGCGTTGCGTTGCATTGCGTCGTCGGAGCGACAACGCTGCGTCGTTTGACATATATTTTTAGTGACATGCCACATTATGCGTTGCGACGCCGCATGCGACGTTTCAACGGATCGACGGACAAGAGACGAAGCCATGCGCTGCGCTGCCGGAGCTCCGGTGCGACGACGGATAGTGTTCCACTGCTAGAGGGATAAACTAATGCCTAGTTTGCGTACATAACATTTTTTATCTGCGCATGAGTAATTGAGTATGGAGAACATTGGTACATGAATTTCTCAATGTGTTCTGGTTTCTTTATTGATTCATGTGCAGCAGTTATAAGTCTAGAAATAAGGAATGCTTGGAATAGAGGTCTTTAACGCACATAATATTTATTTAAGCAAATTTTATTGAAAAAATCGACTCAATTTTGTATAAAATCCGAAAGAGTAAAAAAAATCTATTGCTGGCGTAATCACCATCCAGACTCCCCCATGTCATCAATAATAAGCAAAGCAAAGACCCCCCCGCCCCCCCTGTAGTGCTTACGTAATACTTGAATGGCCCCTTAGTAGAACAAGTGGGAACAAACTCGCACACGCAGCGAATAAAATAAAATATACATCAAGAAAATAAAATATTTTGGTTAAAAAAAATACTAAAGAAAAAGCTTTAGTCATCCAAACTGAACGTGTATGCAAAATTTCAGCTCAATCTGAAACCGGGAAGTGGGTTAAATTTAACTTTCAAGATTTTCTTACATAGTTAGTTAGTTACAGGTGAAGCTAATAAAAGCTTCTTATTCTTATTTTTTATTGTAAATTATTTATTTATTTATTTATTTATTCTTTATTAAAATTCAAAATATGGAATATACAAAAAAATAACAATTTAAAAATATACGCACAAAGGCGAGCTTAATTCAGAATGAGTTACAAAGAGAAAAAAGAAAAAAAAAAAAAAAAGTTAATAAAAAATGCCTAACTTACCGCTTCATCAATCACCCTATGCATCCTCTTTTTATGTTGACTAAGACCGTTGTTACTGACAAATGTGTACCCACACAAGTGACATACCAAATCGAACATGTGTTTAAAACGCAAGTGCCCGAAGTAGGTCGATGGCATGCTGCAGACAAAATAATTTAGGCCTTGGTTATAGTGTTCGGAATAGGTGGTGCTAATTCACCTAAACTTGGAGGCACAGAGACAAAAAGTGGAGACTGCTTTACGAAAAAAATTATTCTGGGACAAATATTATCCCAGGTTTCGGGACATCACTTACGTACTTAATAATTAATGTTATTTATACATGAATTGAATTGAATTCTGGTTTTTACTTCCCAGATTTGACAAAAATTCAGTACAGAACACCCCGTCCTCCCCCATGTTATCAAAAATAAGCAAAGCAAAAACTCCCCCCCCCCCCCCCTTTGGTGCTTACGTAATACTCGATATTACGTATAACGTAATATTTTGTTTTCTGTCACCAATGGTTTAAGTCTTGAAAGCAAGCTCGTGTTAAGCTTGTCCTCATATAGAAAGCCTATTACAAGATCAAAGACTATGTTGACGATGGAGACGTATGGAAGTGATTATCTTCTGCACATGTGGCTTCCCTGGTGACCCACTGCTTCCTGTCTTCACAAGCTAATTTTAATAACGCTTCCCTTGTACCTATTCTTAATTGGGTGACTGACTTGAGTGTTAAGTACGCACCTACTAGTATTGTATATAATATTATAGTGGTACTTATGACCTTTGCTGTTTTTTTTTTTTTAATGTAATATTGTGTAAATTCTGGTCGAATTTTAGCCGGGCCACACATTTGTTGTAAGCGTGTTTTATGCCCGGGGTCGCGGGACTTATATCATTACCGTGACCCCGGAACGTAAAGGGCTATTGAAGGAACACCGTGGATTTTAGTCAGTACAAGTCTGACAGTCCCTCCCGCCCTGCCCGGGGTGGGAGGAATCATTTGATGATTTTAATACGCTAAAAAAAAAAAAAAAAAGAAGCGTGTTTTATGAAAAGAGTATTCATGGAGTTTCTTGCCGGTATCTTCTCCAGGACCAACCCATTTGGAACCGTGCGCCTAGAATCACGACTTTTTGAAAGTGCCTGCAAAGGCCCAGTTGAAATAAAAATCTTTGACTTTGACAATGAGTACTTACTCAAACTCCTTGGGGCAAAAAGAACATTTATATTTCTTCCCCTGGTGAAACCTCGTGTGTGTAAGCACCGCATTTCTGAAACAAATGTTACAACTTACAACTAATCAGAGACAATTTATACAGGGTTATTTGTAATTCACCGGTAATGCTTTAAGGGGTGAAGCTACTCATCACTATGAACAACTTTTACTACGGGACCAACCAAGAAATCGCGAAAAAAAAAACAAACTTTTCGATGGAGCAAGGTTAATCTTTTGTATGAAAAGTTTGAATTTTTTTACAACTATTTATACATAATTTTTTATATAATATACACTACATATTATATATACACTATTAGTACATAAATAAATAAATATATATATAATTATATATACATAAATATACTATATGTAGTAAGAAAGCGGAGATGATTCTGCCAATTTGGTGCGAAGATGTTCACGCACTTTTTGCTTAAAGGAATAACGACTGGTCGCCGTCCTGATTTCCTGAGGGAGCGCATTCCACTGTAAAATAGACTGGACGAAGAAAGAAGAGTGTACAAGGTCAGAGCGATGACAGGGACACTGTAGGAGACGATTGCTCGAAGAACGAAGACTTTTTTCGTGATTGGAACACACATACGAAAAGTGAGAAGTAAGATAAGTAGGGGGAGTAGAAGAGTCGAGAAGGGAGAACAGAGTAGTCAATGCTCTCATAACTCTGCGCTGGCGAATAGGGAACCATTTTAGGAGTGATCGAGACGCAGACACATGATCATATTTACGAAGATTGAATACGAATTAAATGCAGTTATTTAGAAGACGGTCAAGTTTGTTGAGGAGGTCTGCATTCAGGTCATAGTAACACACATCACCATAGTCAATTATGGGAAAGATTAAGATCTGCATAAGCATTGCTTTCGTACTGGATGGCAGTATGTTTTTTAACGGATAGAGAGATCGTAAAGTACCTTTTTTCACGAGTCATTTAATTTTTTCTATACGTACCTATATCTGGTCCGAAACTTGCATAGTTTACAGTTATATTGAACTGTATGCCTTCCCAGTAAGTGTGTGCGCAGTGACTGGGCTGTTTTAAGACGCATTGTGCAAATATAACACTCATACGCACCGTTTTTCTAAAACAATATTAGTTATTTTAAAAATGGAATATTGTTTATCTATATTAATAACCTAACCTTCAAAAACCCCCGATTCCAACTAGTAAAAGAGATTTAATATACTAATACAATCTCTTATATCTGTATCTTTATTATACGTAAGTATATCTTTATTATACGTAAGTATATATTTATTATACGTAAGTATATATTTTATTATATTCCTCCTCGTTAGCTTCTTATCATCTACCTACCTTGTTTCCTTTAGTTACACACTGTGTCTTCTTTTCTTTTCACTCTTTCCTGTCGCAGGTCTGCTGGCAGAAATTTCTTTAGAAATAAGCAGTACCTTTGTACTTGATATCTCTACTTATTTTCTTTGTCATGTGTATGTGTGTACATAAATAATAAATAAATAAATACAAACAAATTTAATCTTACCTGATTATGTCGGTAAACGTGTGAATTATACGAATCTTTGAATACGAAGGCCTTATAACACACGGTACATTTGTACGGCGCCTTTTTGTACCAGGCGGATTCCTTCCGCGCCTTAAACTCATTCATCTGCTCTTCATAAGACAGAGAAGTGATCTCAAATATATCCTCGTCAATAGGTTGGATTTCTTTTTTACTCAATCTGTGGATAAAACAATATGTTGATATGCAGGACAACTTTTTATGTAGTGCGCAAAGCGGAGTGATTAAGGCTTACATTCAGAGACGACAAAAACGAGTCTAAGCGTGAACTTACGCTTCCATCTGTCAAAATCTACAGCTTGCGCTCATATTTGTATTCAGAGACGTTCGGAACACTGCTTAAACTTAACGTAAACTAAGATAAGCAAAGTAGTGAATATTGACTACTTAAGACGACACTAGAGCCACCAAGCGGGCTAAGGTGGAATTAATTTCGACAATTTGAGATTTTCAAGTCTGACTAACCTCATATTTTAATTAAATAGGTTTATGTCTCAGATATTTTGTATCGCTCACTCCAATTGCATTTTGTATATATTGCTATCCTGTTTTAATTTTTATATACGCCTGCTTACGCATTTTCATAAAAACCGTAACTTACCGATAAACATTTTGCTATTAAAAATGGCCATAGAGAAGACAGTCTTAGCTAAGCTTACACTGCGTCTCTGAATACGAATTTTGAAGATGCGCTTGGCGACGACTTTGCTTAGAGCGGTCTTCGCCCGTCTTAAGGTCATGTCTCTGAATGTCAGCCTCAGTGTCAATTCCTAAATGCAACCGTAGTACTAAAATTCACTCCAAAACAAACAAAAATTTTTATTTTGTATGGTTTTCCCTGGTAAATTATGCATACCCATACTAAGTCGAATTTTCGTTTTTTTTTAAAGTGTATCCCAATACTGCGGTTACATTTAGGAACAGAGACTGAATCACTCTACAATTTATGTGCCTACTTTAAAAAATATCCTGAAGATTTTATTGGTAGTATAGTTGCATGTTTTTTAGTGGTAAGCTATTTTGATACCTTTCTAAAATGAACTATGGTTCAATGTTACTGAAAACATAGATAGGTGTATATAGTCAATATGGGTAAATGTGAACAGGGGAGATTGGAAATATCTCCCGTAATTTTTAAAATATTATTTTCTTTGTGATGAGCGTGACACTTACACCTCCCATTTACAAAGTGGAAACAGATCGAAATAACCTTTCGTTTCACATTGATCACACAGAATTATTAATAAAATAAATAATAAGAGACGTTTCCAATCACCCCTGTTCACATTTACCCATATTGACCCTACTTATTTTTTTGGCGGTACGAAGTTCGGCGGGTCAGCTAGTATTTTATTTATAAATGAAACTATGGTGTTAAATTTCTTGGATGGCTTGAACGTCGTAATGTATACCCCAACCATAGAAATATGATAAACCTACAAGAGTAACTATTAATGGAACTTTTCTAATTTAGTGGTACTATTTTATCAAATACACGCGCTTATGAGATTGAAAGAGACAGCTAGGTGTAATCGACTTGTCATTCAACTCCAAATGAAGCCGGTTTTTGAAATTTCATAACTAAAGGACTTAGCGATTTTTCTTAGGAATTGGTGACCAGACTGGTGACCATTGATATCGTAATACGGCTACATAATGATTCTGTTCTATTTGACGAGTGCCGAGATTATATATATCTATCTCTTTTTAACTCATTACGCTGCATATTAGATGGAAAAGTCACGTTAGCGCGTTACAGTTCAATTAAATGTCAACAAATTGTTACTCTTCTAGGCTTGTAATATTTCTATGACCCCAACCTATTGAAAAGAAAAGAAAAAGAAAGAACAGAACATTTATTCGGCACAGACACATTGACAACATAAGAGAGAGAAGATAAAAAACCAAAAAATAATAATTATAAAAATAACACACATCAAAAGTTGACAATTGCTAATCTAGTTAAGTTTCTCTTTAAGTGAACTGTAAATTGTTCTTTGAGAAATAAATGTCTTTAAACCGAATTGCTCCTTTTTACCAGGTGTACAATAAAGAGTATTTTCATTCTGTTCTATTCTAAGGAGGACCAAAATTACCTGTGATATTGAACGCCTGATTTACCCTTCTTAACCGTGTTTGCTGGGAGTTTCGTAACATACTTATTTATATTAACATGTTCATACACTTTCACAATTTCATTATTACTCCCACCAGCTGTGATTTCTTCTTGAGTTTCCAACCCTACTTCATCTTTAAAGTCAACTTCATCTTCTGAATGATAATCTTCAAATATATTTTCGTTTGGATTATTCTTAATTACGGGTATCTTTGTTACGTACATATTTTTATCTACTGGTTCATTTACCTCGATGACATGCCATCCAGTTCCTCCCGCTTTGAGTTCCGCTTCAGTTTTCTTTTTCTTTTTTATGACTTCAGTGTCTGAATCATCTGAATGATCAAATTCTTCAAATAACATATCTACGTTACTATCTTGTTCATTAATATTGTTAGTACTTGTTATATCTTTGGGTGGCATTTCAACTACTACATTAAGTTTATCTTTAGGATTATTTGTTTCAAGTATCTCGACTTTGTCATCGTTTTGTATTTCCGTATCAGAATCACTATCATGTACAGTTTCAACAAAAGTATCTTTTATGTTTAATTCGTAGTGTTCGCAGTCGTATACGTTCTGTACTAAATTTGTTTTCAGACCATTATTTACTCGGTTTATTGTCTTTACGTCACGTATTTTAATCTGGAAGGAAATCATTACGTTCGCGTCATTGTAGCAGGGATAACCTAGTAATTTTGACAAAATCAAAAATTGAACTTTTTTTATGCAAAATAGGTTGGGTCTCAAACAAAATTTTAATGCGCTCTTTTCGGGTCATACTAAGTTATATTTTTACACATTATCACTATACAAGATAATTTTTTATGTAGTGCGCATAATTTGTAGAGTGATTCAGATTGTGTTCCTAAATGCAACCGCAGTATTGGGACAAAACGAAAATTTGGCTTACTATGGAGGACACACATAAATTAGAGATAAACTACGATAACATGGCGCGCCCCTCCAAATTACTGTTTCAATGTTTCTAGTCACATCTCCTTACCGAGCAACAAATCCTTGGAATTATTTTTGTTTGACGGCCGTCTCGGTACGCACACATGCGTTGTGAGTCTTGGTGGCGCTTTGTAAATACTTTCAAACATTTTGAATTTTGGAGGGTCACGCCATGTTATCGTAGTGTCTATACTAGCGCAAGCTATACAAAATCAATTTTTTATTATGTTTTAGAGTGAATTTTAGTACTGCGGTTGCATTTGGGAACGGACACTGCATCACTCTGCAAATTCTGCACACTACATAAAAAAATATCCTGTATAAATATAAGTTGGACGTTTTGCTATAAAGACAATTTGCTAATTAGACGTATTGCTAAATAGAAATTTTGATTATTTGGACGTTTTGCTCGTGAGGCTAATGTGCTCACCTGAGTGCAGGTCTTCAGTAGATCATGCAGCAGTCCGTCGCTGATGAAAGCCTTGTCTCTGAAGGCGGCTGCGGCTTTCAGTCTCGCTGCACACTCCCAACACAAGCGCTGGGGCAGCCGCGTCGATTCTTCTTCCGTAGTCTGAAATGTTACATAATTTAAATAATTTTATTTACCAGGTGACGTAATTTTGATGACTGTGTTAAGTTTTATAATAAGTCTAAATTAAAATTATAAAGAGAAAAGATTGAATTTTTTGTTTATTTGTAATGGATAAACTCAAAAACTACTGGACCGATTATAAAAATTCTTTCACAAGCAGAATGCTATATTATCAGTGAGTAACATAGGTTATAAGAAATCGCGCGGGAGAAGCCGCTGGCGGAAGCTAGTATCTGATTTTATGGAACTGAAGTTTGACAATAAGAGGGAACTTGCATGTATTTTTATTTTACAGTAAATATAGAAGGCACATAAACATATAAACATGGGGATATAAACATGGGTTAAATAAACAATTGCAAACATACATGTCACATGCACTCACACCCAGACCCGAAACAACTATCTGTAGGCAATACAAATATTTGTTCCGTGCGGGGATCAAACTCGCAGCACGTAGCGCAGAAAGCTTATCGCTTAGCCACTGCGCCAACCGTGTGGTCAAAAAGAAATAAAATGCAATACAGAACTAACTAACTAAAAGGGAACTCAACTCACCAATATGCCAGTTATTTGTTCAAACATTTGATCAAATTCTGCAAAGTCATACATTTTGCAATCCAAAGCCAGGCATATTCTGCAAACCTAAGGAAAAAAGATGAAATTTCAAAAATTTAAATAATTGCATACAACTTTAGAATAATTTGAGGAAACACTATTAAATAAATTAAATAAGATAAATATTTTTTCTTACTCTTAGGGCAGCTAGTGCATCACAATCCTGAAAAAAGCGAGAAAATAACTTGAAACTAAATTTACATTCTATCCGTGCGAATAAAGAATGGGATTAGAAATGGCGGCTCATCGAGCCTGTACTGTCAGCATACACGGTATCTATACCGTCTTATACTAGAAATAATGATATTATATTAATTAAAACCATAATTATATTAGTCTATTTGGAAATTTTGAGATGTTGGATATCTGATTGGTATTTTAAAAAATTACTTAAATCTAAATATTATTATAGGTATATCAATTTACAAATAATATTTATTTTAGTAATTTAATGATGGAGTCTACTAAATAAAACAATTTAATACTTAAAATTATTGAACAATTATTTTCTGCTACTCAAAAACCTTTTAACGCATCGCGTGAATGAAGTAATTTTTTTGCAATCGTTACGTGTACAGTGTGGTTATGTGTACAGGTTACAGACAGCGACAGTGTGCAAGCGAGAGGTAAACAGAGGCGACGCCATTTATAATCCCAATCTTTATCTGCACGGGTACTATTCAATATTACAGGTCACAGTGTACTACATCCTACATGTATATTTTACCCATCATAACAACTACGTGTCAGCATAATTTGTGTATCATTACTTATTTTTACGAAATATAATCCTTTTTGAGTGGTCCCATACAATTTTGGTAAAGACCAAAGTTGGTTTTAACTTTTATTTAAATTTATAATTACAGTACGGTTTTGCTACTTCTGGCACTTCACTATATTTATTTATTTAATATAATATACCGACACATCCAGTAATTTCTCTCTCAGCGGACATTGAATTTATTTGAATTTTATTAATAAGCACTTATACATGCAAACATGAAATATACGAATTTTACGTACATTCCAATAATCCGAATTTTCTGCTAATTGGCACACACTACAAATACAATTCTTGGTTAGTGAGTTTTGTGGAGAAATGACCACAATTTGGCCAATGTCCCGTAAAGTGATAGACCATCTCGGGCACCTTTGTGTCAACAGTAGTGCCGATTAAACCAGCATTAGTACCGGATTAGAGAAATTTAACTCTTGGTCGAAATAATTTTAGCTTCCTGCACTCCTCCATATAATCTTTAACTATGCCAAATCTCACACTCCTCTGTGCGCGCAGTATGCTTATGGAGAGGTACAAAGTTTCCTTCTCACATATTAAATAGATTAATATTGATCACTCACAAGTATTTTAACAGGCAATGCACCGTCATGCAACTTCCGTATTCCATCTGTTGTTTCATAGATGTCGACTTCTCTAAAGTGGTTTGAGCATATAAAGTTTGAAGTATTCGCCACCGAATTAGTTCCGAGGGCTTTTGTCCATGCTTTACGGATCTTAGGATCTTTGGGGAAACTGAAATAATATAAATAAAGATTAGCATTGATAGTGTACCTGTTGAACGCCCGCCTTTCATGCAACTGGGTCTTCGTTCAATCCTTATCCATACTTCGGACATTTTGAATTAATGTGCGGACTACGGATCGTAATTTGATTATCATATGCATTCATTAGGGATTTAATTGAAGAAACAAATTATCTAAACTTAATTATTTTATTAGACGGTAATCTAGTCAATAAGAATGTAGGACCAAGAGAAAACGCCTTACAAGTTACAAAATAGTTTTTTTTATTTCGTTTTTTCTCTGCTTCTCAAAGTGCCCTTAAGCGTAAACTCCAACTCCTACACTCCGCGACTAAGATGAAACTCTGAAGCCCGTCACACACGTAGCTATAATATATATTATAGTAAGACATATTATGATATATTTTCCATAGTAATCTTCGAGCGACCTCAGACGCAGCTATAATATATATTTCTATTATGTCATCAAAATATGTTATAGTATAGCTACCACGTATGGGGGCTTGCTATAATGTAATATATAGCTCAGTATATTAATATATATTATGGCTATGTGTGTGACGGGCTTGACCCTGTGCTCTGACCGAAAAATTACAAGTTTTCAGTTGATTGTAATGTGAAAAAAATTAATAACATACTCTACAAGTGATACTTACCTAAAAAATGAGATACCCTTGCATCTGTTATGTATTGGTGCCTCACTAATGCAAAACGGAACATTGCACCTCATTATTATTCACGTAACTTTGACAACATAAAATTATTTTAGTTTATTTGTAAACAATCGCGTAACTTTATTCCTTCACTCAATTACCACGGAATACACAATAGCAAATAAATACTACGGAAGGACCACTATTCACTGCAAAGGTGTCTCAGACAAACGAGCTCGACATGTGCATAGAATCGCAGAAGTATTTATAGACGCATCGAATCAAATGTAAAACTTAGCAGGTCCTAGCATTTTATAGCCAACACAGAACTGAATTTTATTAATGAATAACTTGTAAACTAGGAATACAAAACAAAACTGAAAATACAGACTACACGAGACCTGTCATAGTAGAATTTTTAAAAAGAATACACATTCACACGTCACTTTGACATTTAATGTTGGCTGTTGCCAGTTGCAACTTGCTAATATAAATATATTGCTAATATATTTTATGTGAATTATTAAAATGTAGAGAAAATATTACACACATTTAAAATTAATAAAGGAAGAAGAATCAGTTGAATTACAATATCGACCGTCACGGTCGTGAGTACTTATACATATGTATGAGCACTCGTGTGACCTCCGCTTCCGGTGCCGTGTTTTTCATTTCGATTTGACTGAGTTTTTCAGACAACTACTGAACAATGCTGAACATAAGCTATCTAAGTTGTGCCATGGTTTGTCCTCCACATAGTAATATGTATACTTAATAAATAAATAAATAATATTGAATGGGTAATTTTTGCAGTGTGAGGTTAGGCAACATTATGTCATTTGACAATTTGTTGATCTGTCAAAAGACGAAAATAAAAAAAATACAGAAATTAAAAATTGTTTACGTTTTTACGAATACAAAACATCAATATAATTCAAATAAAGTTTAAAATTACGTGAACAAGATGAGGTGCAGCGTTCAGAATTGTGTTAATCGTGCAACTAAAAAGAAAAACACTGGAGATCATAAAATCACATTCCACTTGTAAGTGAAACATTTTATTAAAAAATGATTGAAAATAACTTTACTTTTTACCATTTAGAATCCCAGTCATAGAATATGGCTAGAGTTGCCACCTTTTTTTTGAGCAAATAAAGTATATTTACTTTTGTAAGGTAAATAATAAAGTACAACACATGAAAATAAAGTATTATTTATTCGAATTGCATTTTTTTTCCATATGCATTTTTTGTTACTTTTAGCTTCTTCAAAAAAATACTTGTTAATGGTGAACACCTTGACAGCATCTTTACATTCTATGTCTCAGTTATGATGTAGGTATAAATAACAATTTATATGCAAAAAATGTCTTAACACTTTCGATTCTAAAACAATAAAATAAAACCTTGAAAAGACAAAATAAAGTATTTTCACTTACTTTATTGCTTTTGTAAAAATTGATTTTGTATGGCCTGTGCTAGTAAATTATGCGCGTCCTCCATACTGGGTCGAATTTTCGTTTTGTTTTAAAGTGTATCCCAATACTGCGGTTGCATTTGGGAACAGAGGCTGAATCACTCTACAAATTATGCACACTTAAAAAAATATCCTGTGTTTACTACTGCAATAATATCTATTGTAATATTTCAGGTTTCCAAAAGATCCTAAACATCGTGCAGCCTGGGTTGAGGCCATCCGTATAAAGGATTGGCAACCAAGTGATACAAGTGTTATATGTTCAGAACACTTCAGAAAAGAAGATTTTTTTGATACTAAAAAAGGAGCAAGAAGAATTATTACTGGGGTAGTGCCACAGATACCAGTGAGTTGTTCACTATGATAGTTTTTATTAATAATTGGGCCAAACTTCATTTGTCAATCAACTTATAAAAGGGCTAAACTTCCTTGTCAATCATCTTATAAAGGACCGAACTTCCTTGTCAATCACCTTATAAAGGGGCCAAACTTCCTTATCAATCATCTTTAAAGGGGCCAAACTTCCTTATCAATCATCTTTAAAGGGGCCAAACTTCCTTATCAATCATCTTTACAGGGGCCAAACTTCCTTATCAATCAACTTAATAAGAGCTAAACTTCCTTGTCAATCAACTTATAAAGGGGCCAAACTTCCTTATCAATCAACCTAAAAAGGGCCTTAACTTCCTTTTCAGTCAACTTTTGGATCCATCTAACATAAAAAGGTTTTAGGGTTTTAAATATTTTTTAATAAGAGTTTGCTTGCAATTACTTGAATTGGCTCACATCTTTAAGTATCACATATTACGGCGAGAAACTTTCACAACGTAAAATCAACTTGCGCTACTATTAAATCAGTAAAATCAAGCATTTATAGAATACTTTATGGAAGATGAAAAAATTGTGTCTTATTTATTATCACTTTAATACATTGTACAAAATAAAATCGCATAGTATAAAAAAAAACGGCTTTCACCTTTGTCTGTGCTAATTACTTCATAAACTTTACAACAGATTTTGATACAGTTTTAATTATAATTTTAAGCATTTATTCTGGAAGGTATATTTTATGTATAACACTTTCATAATTAATGTAAGGATAGTAGAGAAACTGCACTCGTGCGAAGCTGGGGACGGGTTGCTAGAATTGAAATATATATATATGTCCTAACTCTCTAGTTCCGACCCTTTGAAGGGTTATTGTAAAAATATTCATTGCTTCAGGCTTGGTTTCATAGTAAAAGTTGTTCATAATGATTAGTTCAATAACCCCATAAAGGGATCTTATTGAAAAGCATTTTCTTTCTTTTCAGGTAAATCTTAATGAGCCAGCTGCTTTAAGGGTAAAAAAAAACATAATTTTTTTAAATATTGGTGTCTATTCTGTTACGCATTTTGACAGTACTAAACTAAACGCATCTGTCACTTTCTTTTCCTATTGAAACAGAAAGAGACAAACGCCCATATATCATTATTTCTCTCATCTTTATATTACATAACCATGTTCATTTCAGATAGAGAATGGTGTCTGTAGTAGGAAATGCCTGTAAGTACAGATAACCAAGTTCTCCACATTATGTAGTCAAAAACAAATGAACTTAAAAATACTAATTATTCCTAAAATAATGGCAGAATTATTATAGTTTAGTACTATCAAAGTGCAACCTACCCTGCGGTCCGAATTGCGATAAAAGTGATAATATCGCGAATCCGACCAAATTTAATAGTCACAAAATATAAGGGCTATTGAGTAATAATATAATAATAGTTGTGACTTTGGTCGGATTCGCGATATTATCACTTTTAGCGCAATTCGGACCGCAGAGCGAATCAACAAAAAGAGTAATTATAATGTTGATTGAAAATTCATTAAAAATAATGAAGTTTTTTATTCATCTAGGTTTGCAGGGTATGCCTCGCTTTGGACGTCAAAATGTTTAGCATGAAAGACTTCCAACTAGACCGAATGTATGAAAACATTATAGGCATAACGGTAAATCACATTTTTACTTAGAACTATACTCCGTTTGAAATAAGATTAGACACGTTTAACAAACCTTTTTACAGTGTATTCAACCGATTTTGACTTCTATTCCGTACGCATAAGGATGGCATTAAAAGCAAAAACGTATTTACGATAACAAATGTTTACTGCAGCTGTAATTTGTTCATGTCACCAACGTAATAGAAGTCAAAATCGGTTGAATAAAGTGTAAATGGAGTTATTTAAATTTCTAATGTTATTTCGAACGGAGTATAGAACAGAATAATATTTATTTGCATAAAAACATGGTACAATAAAAACTCTTACAATTGTTTTCTTACAAATAATGCTTACAAATATTTATACACAGCACTTTATTGTCTAAGTTCGCCGCCAATTTGGTGAATATTAGCAATAAACTCAAATAATAAGGATATCGTATTATTAGAAATAACCTATTTTCTAAAAAAAACTTTCATATCATAGAAACCTTTCACCATGAGCCATTTATGTAATACAATTTTAAACTACTAACTAACTAGTTTTTTAACTATTATTATCAATGTAGCGACATCTAGTTTTATATGACATAACTACGTAGCAATATAGCAACCTAACTACAATAGGCGTATATTACGAATTCGACCAATCAGACTGCACCCTGCATTTTATTTTTATTTATTTAAAATGCTTCATGTACAATGTACAAAGGCGGTCTTAATGCCGTAGGCATTCTCTACCAGACAACCTTAGGGTGATGCAGAGACAATGAAGGTAGATGCACCTAAAAAAAAACTTAAATGAGAGGTATAACTATTAAACTTAAAAACAACTATATAAACTTACATAAACATTACCAACATAATTTTATATAAATAAATATGCAATATGCTGAATAAACTAATTACACATATATAAATAATAAATATATACAATTCGGAAAAATCAGAGTCGAGATGAATCTGCCGCCGTCTTGTCATGAAAGTATTCATCATCATCACCATCATCATTAACTTGCATCATGCAACTTAAAAGATCTAACACAATATACTAGTGGTCGCTCTGTGGTCGAAATTCGACCATAATTTTAGCTTTCTGCAGTTTCTGCACTCCTTCTCCATATAAACTTTAACTATGCCAAACCTCACACTCCTCCGTGCGCGCAATATGCTTATAAAGGGGTACAAAGTTCCCCTTCACGTAGCTAAAGTCCGACTTTAGGGCCATGTGTACACCTATCCGACTTCTGGTGCTGGTTCGGCCCGTCAGACAATATCACCTCGCCTGGGGGCCTAAAACGGCCACATTTATCAATTCATCTACTGATCTGCATAGTAACTGTCAAATAGATGATTACTGAATATGTACCTTATGTGGATGACATTAAGTGTCGTCAATTAAGTAGATATTTTGACATTTGTAATATGAATCATATTGTGATTCATCTAAAGCGGCCTTTTTAGCCCCCCTGGTCAGAGGATCCTCCCTTTTCAATGGAGGAACACCCCCCGGAATATACCCTTTTCGACTAACGTTCTCTTTGTAACACGTACAGGCGTGTGACGATGTTGCGTCTACGATGGGGAAGTTGCCAGCGCGCGTGTGTTGGGAGTGCTTGGCTCGGCTGAGGGCAGCAGCCGCTTTCAGAGATAAAGCGCTGCTCAGCGATGGATTGCTGCATGATTTACTAAAGACAAAACCTCTTGTGAGTATACCTACACAGTACAACACAAACCAGCGGGTCTACCGCGTAACTAAAATGGTAATGAACATCGACATTGGTATTAAACTTCAATACGATCGTGAGAGCCTAAACTTTGAGCTAACTTGTAAAAAAAAGTTAAGCTAAGTTTTTGTCTTAGTGGCTAAGCCACTAGTGCCGCGGGTTCGATCTCCGCACGGAACAAATATTTGTATGATCTACAGATAGTTGTTTCGGGTCTGGTTGCATGTGACATGTATGTTTGTAAACTGTACCCTCGATACAGGAGAAATCGCAGTGAGGGGTAATGTTTAAAAAAAATAATAGAATAGATAGACGATTGAAATAGCAGACATTTCTGTTATCTCAATCGTGTCAGAATGGTCTCGTAATTGTTGGTTTTTGCAGTGTCGTTCAACCTATTTTCACTTCTATTGCGTAGGTCATAGAAGTAAAAGTCGGTTATTTCCTAACTATTACGAGACCATTCTGACACGATTGAAATAGCAGAAATTAGCAGACTTGGGTTTGTTTGTGACACCACTCGTCAGACTATATTTTTAATTAGTGAGATTTGTAGGCATTATAAAATTAAAATTATTTTTATTGGATATTCATATTCTCATATTCTTTTAGATAATAGTAGGCGATATAATATCAATAAATCGGAAACACAAAGCTCTAAAATCATCTCTAGTAGTTCAGAAACTAGACACTGAAGAACCAAATGAAAGACAGAACGCTCTCGTGAAAACTGAAGAAATAGATGTATCTCATAACGATGCGATAGAAACGGGTGAAGTTGAAATAGACGTAAAAACGTTAGACACAGAAATCATAATCAAAGACGAACAAAATGAAGTGTTTATAGAAGAGTATGCACATTTTAACAAAAACGAAGTTAAGACTGAAGTTGATTTAGTACCTACACAAGTTGAAATCACAGTTGGAGACAGTAAAAACGATTCTGAAGATGTTAATTCTGATAATGATGTAGTTGAAATCGAAGTTTTTGAGCATGAGAAGAAATCTCACACTGAAGTCATGGAGGTTGATAATGATAGCGAAAACGAAGGTTTTGAGGATATAAATGATAATACAAGAGTTATACCAAATTATGATGTTGCAGCTACTAGTAAATATGAAAATAAAAATACAAAAGTTATTAAAATCGTTGAGCTTATAGATAAAGTTTCAAACGAAGTGTTTAAAGATAAAAAGAAAAAGATTTCAGTTACTAGTTATTTAAAAAAGTCTCCGAAGATACTGATGTCTGTGTTAGCTAGAAAAGGAATCACTAAAACTACAGACGGGGAAAGGGTTAAAAAGATTCAGGCCAAGAAGGATGCAAGGGAAAATCCAGGACTTTCGAAAAGGTAAGATATTGTCATTGACCTACTACTAAAATGGAGGCGGTTCTAGAACAAAATTAAAGAAAAATGTGTCCCGAGTCAACCTATATAAGCGTAGGTACATTTAAAGAAATATAAAAAACTATAACATGCTAATTCAAACCTTATCGTCATTAGTTAACAGATTAATTTTACTTGCGACAATTTATCAGCCTATTCAACTTTTTCATAATACAGTACGGCATTTTTGACGTATATTATGTCGGTTGACAAAACAAGGACACGCGCGCGATTGGAACTCTTTTGGCTCGGACACTTTTGAGCGCGGACCCTTTTGAGCGCGGACCCAACTTCTTCTTAGCTTGGCACCGACTTCAGAAGCTGTTTGTATGTTTTCGTTTTCAGGAGATGGTTTTTATTTTTGCCATTTTAATTGTAGTTACTTTGAAAAAAATTGTGTATGAGTGCGTCCTTGGGGTCTAATAAGGCCGCTTTTATTAGCTTCACCTGTAACTAACTATGTAAAAAAATCTTCGAAGTTAAGTTTGACCCATTTCCCGGTTTCCGATTGAGCTGAAATTTTGCATACACGTTTAGTTTAGATGTCAAAAACGTTTTCTTTAGTTTTTTTTTAAACTATAATATTTAAATGAATCATAATTACAAATGTCAAAATGTCCACTTAATTCATGACTCTTATTATCATTCGCGTAAGGCTTATATTCAGCAATCATCTGTTTGACAGTAACCATAGAGATTCTTAAGTGAATTGCTAAATGAGGCCTTTTTGGCCCCTTAGTTGTGTAAAAATAAAAAATCTTTCTTTTATTAATTTTCAACCGATTTTGGTACTTTTTAGCAGAGGCAAACGACAGCGGTACGTGAAGCCAAGACAATCCATTGACGAAGAACTATTCTCTGTTACTACTCTGAGCGTAGAACAGCAGATTGCAGAAGTGCAGGAGCGTCGAGATAGTACCAGATATTTGGTGGCGCCGTTCAAATGTACCGAGTGTTACAAAGGGTTCCCCTCGAAGGATAAATATACGAGGCATGCTTTGAAACATAGTGAGGTAAGAGACTATACAGGGTGCTGCAGATTAAATGAAAGGTAGGGTAAGTATTACAGGGGGCGGGGGGGTCTTTGCTTTGCTTATTTTTGATGATATGAGGGATGGGGGAGTCTGGATGGTGATTACGTCAGCAGTATTATTTTGTTTTCTTTTTTGGATTTTCTACAAAATTTAATAAATTGTTCTATTATATATTATGTGCGTTAAAGACCTCTATTCCAAGCCCATTCCTTATTTCTAGACTTATAACTGCTGCGCATGAATCAATAAAGAAACCAGAACACATTGGGAAATGCATGTAGCTATGTTTACGTAAGCATGAGGGGTGGGGTAAGAGCTTTGCTTACTTTTGCTGACGAGGGGAAGGGGGTGTCAATAATTGCCAAAAATCTGCTTACGTAATATTTGAAAGGCCCCTAATTGTTGGTTTTTGCAGTATCGTTCAACCTTGACTTCTATTTTGACTTCTATTGCGTAGGTAATAGAAGTAAAAGTCGGTTATTTGCCAGTTATTAAGTGCCGTTCTATAGATTTTTACTTCTATTACCTACGCAATAGAAGTAAAAAATCGGTTGAACGATACTGCAAAAACCAACAATACGAGAACATTCTGACACGATTGAAATAGCAGACTTGCCTGATTTTTTTTTCTTTATTATTAACACGCTTTTATTAGCTTCACCTGTAACTAACTAACTATGAAAAAAATCTTGGAAGTTAAATTTGACCCACTTCCCGGTTTCCGATTGAGCTGAAATTTTGCATACACGTTTAGTTTGGATGACTAAAGCGTTTTCTTTAGTTCTTTTTTAAACTATAATATTTATTTGTTTTCTATATGGCTGAAATATAAGAATTTTTATTTTATTATACGACTAAAAGCAATGATAGCTTAGCCTTTAAACGCTTGCCTTCAATGCAGGAGGGTCGGAGTTCGATCCCGGCCCACCGCTCTGATTTTACGAATTTATGTGCGGATCGCAATTTGATTATCACTTGCGATAACGGTGAAGGAAAACATCGTGAGGAAACCTGCACACCTGAGAGGGCCTCATAAAGTTCTCGATGGTGTGTGTAGTCCGCCCGCACCAGGCCAGCGTGCTGGACTAAGGCCTAACCCTTCTCATTCTGAGAAGAGGCCCGTGCCCAGCAGTGGGACAGTAATGGACTGGGTTTATTATAACACTAGTAAAAAAAAAATAGACTGTAGGCAATCACTGCTAAAAAAAAATTATAATGAAGGTTTTTTTTTTCAGAAAAGCGGTAATTATCAATGTGAAATTTGTAAAATTCGTTGTAAAGCTAACTGGGCGCTGCGCATGCACATGGCAAGGCAGCATAATGAAGAATACAGCTGTAAACAGTGCCCGTTCCTCACTAGAAATAGGTAAGGCACAGACATTTCTTTCTTTTTCTTCGTCATCTACTGTGCAGCAGTAGTTTAAAATTTATTGTTATTATGTAATATGTTTTAGTTTGTTTATTTATTGTTATTGTTTTATATTTGTGTATATTTTTGTATTTTATTGTATGGGCCAAGTTGCCTGAAATAAATGGATTTATTATTATTATTTATTACCGCTTCCCGCTCGGTTTCACCCAACCAGTGGGGCTACCGCTTAACTAAAATGGTTATGAACGTCGACACTGGTAACTTAACTTGTAACTTTTTTACCGATCATGAAGACGGTAGTCCTAACTTCATAATTGGTATTTTTTTATAAGGTAGCTCAAAGTTTAGTCTCTTACGATCGTATTGAAGTTTATTACCAGTGTCGATGTTCATTACCATTTTAGTTACGCGGTAGACCCGCAGAACGGACTCCGCATGGATTCCGTTTAACTCGCAACGTTAAACTTCATAGAAGTGCTTCCACCGACAAAGAGTCTAGCGGAGCGGACTGAACGAGTAAAAATTGTTATTGTCCGTTCCGTCCAGCTATTACTTGCTCAAAACACTTTCGCGTTTCGCTTTTAAAAACAACTTACACTAGTGTGTCCAGTGGCGTAGCGTGGGTTGCAGCCTGGGCGGAGAAAAATTTCACCACCCCTTTAGGAATTTCAATTTAAAAAAACTAAAATATACAGTAACACGATAAATAATAATAAATATTATAGTTTAAAAAAAAACTAAAGAAAACGCTTTTGTCATCCAAACTAAATGTGTATGCAAAATTCCAGCTCAATCGGAAACCGGGAAGTGGGTCAAATTTAACTTCCAATATTTTTTTACATAGTTACAGATGAAGCTAATAAAAGCGTTTTAAAATTGATTGAAAAAATACGGGGAATCCCTGCAAGTGAGTACAGACGGTGTTGTCAGTCGCTACAACGAGCTAGATGTCATTATTACAAATTCATTTAAAGAAAGGGGATTCCCCGGTTTCGTCACTGAATAAGTAATGAAAAATTCAATCGGTCCGAATCGTAGGAGCGACAAAAATATGAAATTAAATGGTTCAAATTTTTACAAGATATTATTATTATTTATTGTGTAATTTTGCCGCCCCCTAAAAGTGCCGCCCGGGGCGGGCCGCCCCTGCCGTCCCCTCTAGGGGAGAGTGTGTATGAAAGAGCCAGGCTTTGAAAGAGCCGATGCAATTTTCTCCCACTTACCAAAATCAATTCAAATTTAATTTTACTCTTTATATGACATCACTGAATGTCTGTGGGTCACAGCTATTCAGTGTTGTCATAAAAAGAGTAAAATTAAATTTGAATTGATTTTGGCAAGTGTGAGAAAATTGCATCGGCTCTTTCAAAGCCTGGCTCTTTCATACACACTCTCCCGCTATGCCACTGAGTGTGTCTGTACAAAGACAAACTTTTTGTTGTAGATGTGTCGCGTTGGAGCACATACAGTTTCACGCCGGTAGAAAGTATGAATGCCCGCAGTGTCTTACCGAATTTGAGTAAGTATTATACATAATACATAAATAAATAATAAAATAAACAATAACATAAATCTCTACATAGTATAAAATAAAATCGCTTTCCGCGTCACCAGCGCTGACATTATACTGATATGGGGGCCATTTTTGGTCTCGTCCAGGTAGCTTTAATGATTGTTTTTCTTACTTTTTTAATTTTATTAGTTTCTGGCGAGTCCAGAATAAATCTGTTTGCTTTCTTTCTTTCTTTCTAAACCACTCAACGGATTTCGATACGGTTTTTACCATAATTTTGAGCATTTCTTCTGGAATGTTTATATGTAGGTATATTGTATAATACTTTCATAGTTAATGTAAGGATAGTAGAGAAATTGCACCCGTGCGAAGACGGGTCGCTGGTAAATAATAAATCCAGCCTATTACTGTCCCACTGCTGGGCACGGGCCTCTTATCAGAATGAGAAGGAATAGCCCTTGGTCCACCACGCTGGCGGTACGGGCGGACTACACACACCATTTAGAACTTTATGAGGCCCTCTCAGATGTGCAGGTTTCCTCACGATGTTTTCCTTCACCGTTATCGCAAGTGACGATCCGCACAAAAATTCGAAAAGTCAGAGGTGCGGGCCGGGTTCGATTAGATTAGATTTTTTGCAATTATTACCCCCCACCCCCCACCCCCCCCCCCCACCCCCTCGTCAAAAAGAAAATTACAAAAAAGAAACCAAAATCGATTAAATTTTGTAGAAAATCCGAAAGAGTAAAAAAATAAATACTGTTGACGTAATCACCGTCCAGACCACCCTTCCCCATGTCATCAAAAATAAGCTAAGCAAAGACCCCCCCCCCCCCGCCCCCCTGTAGTGCTTACGTAACACTTAAATGGCCCCTTTAATAACAAAACTGTTAAATGATTTAATTATTACAGGAAACATACAACGCTGTTAAATCACTTGCGTTTGAAACATATGTCGGATGCTGTGTGTGAGTGGTGCGGGTACACCTTCGTCAGCAAGGTCGGTGTGCATGCGCACAAGAGGCTGAAACACCCGCTCATCGATAAAGATGTGAGTTTTCATTCATTTTATTACTAAACACAATAGTCGCACAAACAGGGTGTCTGAATATAATATATATTTTTTTAAACTTTGCCGCTCCAGTATCCTCCTGTACAGTTTACAAACATAATTATATCTCACACACCCACACCCGAAACAACTATCTGCAGATCATACAAATATTTTTTCCGTGCGGGGATCGAACCCGCAGCACGTAGCGCAGAAAGCTAATCGCTTAGCCACTACTAAATCTATATGGAATATTTATAAAAAAAATCGCATTAAAAACCATGAAACTTCTAAAAACGCTCAGAATTAACTGTAAATTTCTCCTTACTAAATTAATCGTATTACGTAAAATTTATACCAGAATAAACGTTAGTATTAGAGTTCAAAACGGGGTATTTACCATGTTTATATCTTGTATTGAGTTCCCGATATTTCGGCACTGTTGCAGGCGCCATGGTCACGGATAAACTAAAAGTATTTGCGGGTGGATGTTTATTGGCAGACAAAACGGTCTACCCTCCTTCTGTTACGTTTAATGCGCTCGGGTCCGGTACCACTATCACTACTCGATTCTGTTCTCGACAAACGAAACTCACTGTGTCCGCTCGCGCACTTCTCACGGCACTTTTCCTGTTCTTACACAATTGAACCACTGGGTATAAACAAACGTACCTATAGAATAAAGGATAGTTCATAAAAAAAAAAAATTACATACCTGCTTAATTATTTTTTTAAATAAATTTTAAAACTTAAACAATACTTAATTTCAACGCGCAATTTGGTGATAGACACCATTTTGCGTAACTCGTAATTGGATATTCAATAAAGTTTTTACGTTGGCGCTAATAGTAGTTTATGAAACTGTTGCATAATAGGGAGTATTAAAACACGAGTGTGTGTTTAAAACAGTTTTCATACACTACTTTATCTATGATCATGCAATTGGTAGTTAACACATTTATAATGTAAATTGTAAATAAACAAAATGGTCCCGTAACTCAGCGCGCATGCGCCCTAGCCGCGCAACCATAGATAATGTATGTCTGCTATAAAAAAAATATTGAAAACTCCTTGGTGGAACTTAAGTTTACTACAGTCTGTCAATAAAGTCATGAAAAGGATTGAGGGCGCCACTTGTATTTTCTCTTGTTTATTTTTACAATATATTAATGCCGAAAACATTTATTATCACAAAAAATCTACACAGAATAGTAAAATAAACACATCGTTGTACCCAAACTGACACCTACGGTACTTATTTAGAGTTGCGAGCGAAGAAGAATTTTAGTTCCTTCAAAATCCTTTTCATGACTTTATTGACAGACTGTACATAGATTTATTAAACAATAGTATAATAAGTCTATGGTATGGTAAAGTTATTTTTCATCCCACCATCTCGGAAAGAGTATTTTTAATCTTCAATATCTGAGTGGAAAAGCCGTTTTTATTCTCTAGAGGATAAAGTAAATTTTCATCCCACCATCTCGGAAAGAGTATTTTTAATCTTCAATATCTGAGTGGAAAAGCCGTTTTTATTCTCTAGAGGATAAAGTAAATTGAATTTAGAACATCGTGTGCATTAAGTTTGTGAATTAAACGTTTTTTTTTTTTGCATTTAGTCATTTCCTCGCTGAGGTGGAATGAAAAGTTACGTGTTGCACTCGAGTGCAAAGATTTTTCACCTCGTGCTCTTTTGATTCCCTCGCTAACGCTCAGGATTCTAATTTTGAATCACTCGCTGCGCTCGTGATTCAATTTTAGAATCCTTCGCTTGCTCGGTCATCAAAATTGAACACGCGGTTAAAAAGCAACTTTGCACTCTTGTATAACAAATAACTATTTATAGCACTGTTTCGTTAGGAAAACTGTATCATAATAAAACTTTTTAAAGTTATAAAGTCTGTCATTATAGCATTATTTTTGAATTCATAATTTGAACTTTACGATATGAAGATAGATAAACTACTATTACAAAATGGCCGCCGTCCACCTGCTTTCTTATTTGAAACGTGTAGTTGTGTGTGTATTACAGATTAAGTTAGAGGGCCCGCACTGTGCGGTGTGTGATGTCATCTTCTTGTCACGAAGGGCTTACGACAAACATCTGAGGTTATCTTCCAAACATATCCAGAACGAAGATGATCCGTAAGTATTTATGGTCAGCAGTGGCGTAGGCGAAGGGTGACAGTTTTAAAAGGGGAAGCCGTCCCAAAAGTGCCCTCTAAAAATTGCTGCAATTAATGCTGCAAGACAATAATCCATACCGTCTCTTGTAATCTATACATAGTCTTGTTTGGAAGAGCTCGACCTAACTAAATAACAAGCCATATTACGTTGGTCTATGCACTAACCAATTCCTAAAAGGAAGCCGATGGGAATCGGGTTGTATGGACTCTTCACCACTGATGGTCAGCTTGTAACTGCCCTGGCAATCTTATTCAGAGGCAAATCATTATTATCCTAGTCTTATTTTTAACACGCTTTTATTAGCTTCACCTGTAACTAACTAACTATGTAAGGAAATCTTGGAAGTTAAATTTGACCCACTTCCCGGTTTCCGATTGAGCTGAAATTTTGCATACACGTTCAGTACCTCTACCATGAGTTTTCCGTGCCGTCTGACGTTTACGTTCACATTCAATATTTGTATAGTGACTTTAGTTCACTATTTATACCGCTAGAGGCGCTGAAATTCCCATACAAATATTGCATGTGAACTACCATGAGTTTTCCGTGCCGTCTAGGCACGGAAAACTCATGGTAGAGGTACAGTTTGGATGACTAAAGCGTATTCCATAGTTCTTTTTAAACTATAATATTACATTTTTCACATTAAATTGCATTATTCTCACAGCTCTTACCACAACATTGTACTGATCGAGATTGTAATCTATTATTTTTAAAGTTTCCATGTAGTTTCGTGCCGGTTCTTTTCTATAGAACCAAAAATGTACAGTGCCTCAAACTTATCTGACCCGGTGACTAAAATTGGAACTATAGTCCCCACAGAACAAAAATGACATCAAAATATTTCTGTTTCTACAGAGATGACATTGTTATTTATTATGCATATATGTCTATAGTGTAAATAAAACAATAATAAGATATGTTAATCAACAAAAAAGGCTTTAAAATAAATAAATAATAAATAAATGCAGCCCATTACTGTCCCACTGCTGGGCACGGGCCTCTTCTCAGGATGAGAAGGGTTAGGCTTTAGTCCACCACGCTGGCCTAGTGCGGGTTGGCAGACTACACACACCACCGAGAACTTTATGGGGCCCTCTCAGGTGTGCAGGTTTCCTCACGATGTTTTTCCTTCACCGTTATCACAAGTGATAATTAAATTCTAATCCGCACATGATCCGAAAAGTCAGAGGTGCGGGCCGGGTTCGAACTCAGACCCTCCTGCATGGAAGGCAAGCGTTCAACCGCTAGGCTATCACTGCTTATAATAAAAAATAATAAAAAAGGCTTATAATAAAAAAGGCTTTAGGTAATCCAAAATATATTTCAATACATATATTATCTTTACGATAGTTGAGTAGTTAAACTACTACTAGGAGATATAATGCGAAGAAATTTTTATAGATAGAACTCATTATTCATGATTATTAACCGCCGACAAAAAAGAGCGGTAATGGATGGAACGATTTCAATGCCGTTTTTTTAATTGAAAGCTAGTTTAATCGGGAATCATTTTAGCTATGTTTCATGTGAATCAGTTCAGCCGTTCAAAAGTTACAGTTCTTTTTCTAGTTGGAGTCGGGGGTTTTTGACGGTTAGGTTATGTTAAGCTGTTCAAAAGTTACAGCTCTTTTTGTGGTTGGCGTCGGGGGTTTTTGACAGTTAGGTTAGGTGTAACAACTTAATTATTGTTACATTTAATTGTTTTAGCAACCGCTTAAGTAATGATCCGTCAATAAAGTCGCGGCGTATCGGCGCGCCGTTCTCGTATCACCGAGTGCGGCGTCCGAAGATACACGGGCATGCTAATGTTATGATCACCAAACCCAACGAACCGGTGGACTGCGAACAGGTGAGGCTGAATATGAAGTAGAGCCTTGTCCTACAGGCGATACAGCGATGCGACGTGATATAATATGACGTCATGATCACCAAACCCAACGAACCAGTGGACTGTAAACAGGTGAGGCCGATATACGAAGTAAAGCCTTGTCCCACAGGCGATGCAGCGACGCGACGTGATATAATATGACGTCATGATCACCAAACGCAACGAACCAGTGGACTGTAAACAGGTGAGGCCGATATACGAAGTAAAGCCTTGTCCCACAGGCGATGCAGCGATGCGACGCTATAAAATATGATGTTATGATAACCAAGCCCAACAAACCGGTGGACTGCGAACAGGTGAAGCCTAGTCCCACAGGCGAAATAGCGACGCGACACCGTGTAATATGATGTGTACAGTTGATCAATAAATTAATTATATTTCGGGATTTCAGAGGGAGGTAATGTCTACTCTATATGTATTATTTCCTTGGAGTTTAATATACTCTGCCTATTCCGATCTCTGCTGATGACTCTAATAGAGATAAACTACGATAACATGGCGCGCCCCTCCAAATTACTGTTTCAATGTGTGTAGTCACATCCTTACCGAACAACAAATCCTTGGATTTATTTTTGTTTGCCGGCCGTCTCAGTACGCACACATGCGTTGTGAGTCTTGGTGGCGCTTTGTAAATACTTTCAAACGTTTTGAATTTTGGAGGGGCGCGCCATGTTATCGTAGTTTATCTCTATCTATTTGTTTGTTCGACTGTACAATCATCGTGATTAATATAAATCTATGTTTACTATATTGCAGTGCGGCGTGGTACTACAGAATCTTCACGCGTACACTTGTCACTTCAAATCCGTTCACCCCGGCTCCAACCGGACTAAGTTCCCGTATATGAAGACCCCTTACATGTGCGAGCAGTGCGGCAAGATGTTCCTGGTACGTACTACTTACTTCCAGGGGCGGTGTGAGATGTGCCACCGCACCGGCTGCCGTCTTAGGGGCGTGCCGAAAATGCCACCTTCAGTGACTCGTGACACCACAACATAATTCCCCAGTGACACCACAATATAACCCCTGGTGACACCACTACATGACCCCCCAGTGACACCACAATATGACCCCCGGTGACACCACTACATGACCCCCCAGTGACACCACAACATGATCCCCAGTGACACTTGACAGCATAATATTACCCCTAGTGATACCTGATACCATAACTTGACCCCTAGTGACTCCCAACACTACCGTCCCGTCAGTGTCACCAAATCATGACCCCAAGTGAAAGTTATGACAAGCTTAACCAAAAACGCTAAAAAAAAATATTTCTGTTATTCATGATATAATGTCACACTGCGTTAATAATTATAATATATTTTATTTTATGAAAACATTGCTGGGGTCGCCCCTGACTACTTCAACATTGGTCTATAAGGCTGGCTTTCCACCATGCATGTGCGAGGATGGGTAGCGATGGATGTGTGCCACCAATAATATCGTTTGACTGCCATACCTCAGTTCAAGTTAGCTCTGTTAGAAAAGGGTTCAATGATGCGAAGTTTTCATCATAATCGCTGAAACTAGGGACGTAATACTCTTAAATTCTCTTCTTCCACACGCCGAAAGACTACAGATTTCAGATGGTATATCTTTATCCACAGAACACCACTCTCTTGAACAGTCACATGTGGGTCCACACCGGAGAGAAGGGCTTCCAGTGCGACCACTGCAAGAAGTGGTTCAGTCAGAAGTCGAACCTGGCGGGTCACATGCAACGGCTGCATTTCGGCTCGCCGCGCCCCTACGAGTGTCGCGTGTGCGGCAAGCTCTTCACCTCTGCTTCCAACAGGAGCAGGCACATGTTTGTGAGTAGTTTTTAAACTTGTATTACCCCAACATGACCCCTAGTGAAACTACAACATGACCCCCAGTGACACCACAAAATGACCCCAATGACGACACAACATTATCCCCAGTGACACCCCAAAAATTACCCCCAGTGACCCCAAAATGATCCCCAGTGACATCATAACATGACCCTTACTGACACGACAACGTGACCTTTAGTGATACCAAAACATGACCTTCAGTGACTCCTGACACTACAACATAACCCTCCATTGACACCACAATATGACCCCCCAGTGACACCATAACATAGAAGCATCTAGTAGATGTTAATTAAAATAACGTGTATTTAGCTGGAATTAATTGTAAGTGAGATAGAACATCGGTTTTGTGAATAAATAAATAAAAATGAGCCCAGTGACACTTGACACCACATATTACCTCCAGTGACACTGACACCATAATATGACCCCCAGTGAGACCCAACACGACCGTCACGGCAGTATCACCAAATATGACTCCAAGTGAAAGTTATGTCACGCTTAATACGCCAAAAAAATATACTTCCGTTATTTATTATACAGGATATTTTTTTATGTAGTGCGCATAATTTGTAGAGTGATTCAGTCTCTGTTCCTAAATGCAACCGCAGTATTGGGATACACTTTAAAACAAAACGAAAATTCGACTTTCTATGGGGGACACGCATAATTTACTAGCGCAAACAATACAAAATCAAATTTTTATTTTGTTTTGGGTTGAATTTTAGTACTGCGGTTGCATTTGGGAACGGACACTGAAACACTCCGCAAATTTTGTGCACTACATAAAAGAATATTCTATATAATTTCACACTGCGTTAATAATTACAATAATTATTCTTGTTTCCCAGCTCCATTCAGGTCTCAAGCCGTTCAAATGCGAAGCTTGCGAGAAATGCTTCTCGACCACCGGAGAGCTGCGGTCCCACGTGGACCACGTTCATCTCAAAAAGCCCAGGCCCAAGCGAGACAGGAGAAGAGCCAAGAAAGGGGACATGACGGGAGTAGAATATTGAGAGGCCACACCAAAAATATTGGATAAAATAAAAATTAACAGCCATATTTTAGGCGTTAATCAGCAGCGGGGCTATCGCGTAACTGAAATGGTAATTAACATCGACACTGGTAATAAACTTCAATACGATCGTAAGAGGTCGTAAGATCTAAACTTTGAGCTACGTTTACTGATTATGAAGATAGGAGTCCCAACTGCATGATTGGTAATTTTTTACAAGGTAGCTCGAAGTTTATTCTCTCATGATATATTTAATGAATATTTTTAAGAACAATAAGCTAAATATTTATGTAATAGTAATTATGAATGTATAAATTAAAAAGTATAATTGTGTTTGAGTATTTTATTTCGTGGTGTCGATTCTGTTCGTCTGTTGCGCATTTGGCAGTACTAAACCGGACTTAACGCAACTGTCACTTTCTTTTTCTATTGAAACGGAAAGAGATAAAATAAACTTTAAAAAAAAGTAAAAACCGACTTCAAAAACTAAAAAGAATAAAATAGTTTTCTTAAAAACACAGCTTCTGAAGTCGGTGCCACTATCAAGCTAGGTGCATTGAAGAATTATAGGCCCCGACTTCAGAAGCTGATAAGTTTTTAAGAAAATTATTTTATTCTTTTTAGTTTTTGAAGTCGGTTTTTACTTTTTTTAATGTTTATTTTATTTTTCAATTTTGAGTAGCATAAACAATACATAAACATGTGATTACAGCAATCGCGAGTGATGTGCTGTTATCTTCTGTTATTCATTCAAGAGTTCCATTGTCTATCTCCGAAGATCTTCATCAGATCTTCACCAAATTTAAATGGGACCACTTCGGAAGTATACCCTTTCAGACAAAAAAAGAATCATCGAAATTGGTTGGCGTGATATTGAGTTATTCGACCATTTGTCGCGCACATGCTTAATGTAAATTTAAGACTTATATGGTTTTCTCATGGAACCCATTGTAAGAACTAGACCAAATTAAAATAGGACCACACGGGAAGCACCACCTTTCAAATAAAAAAAGAATCATCAAAATCGGTTCACGCATTCGAAAGTTATGAGGTAACAAAAAAAAAATAAACTCGTCGAATTGAGAACCTCCTCCTTTTTTTTGAAGACGGTTAAAAATGGGAATGTCCCATCACGAGTGGTTGGATAGTGCGAGGCCAATGCGAGGCAAGCAGCAAGTATCTCTAACTAGTCTGTGCAGGCAAGTGGGCGACATATACGGGTCGCTTTATCCCTTGTCCTCGCTCAATGGCGCGGCGCATCAAGCGATTATGGATCTAGGATCTGTCTATCAGCAGCTTTATATTTTCTTTCTCATACGCGTGTGACCCATGCAAGAGTGAGACAAAACAAATGTTATAGTGTTAAGTTTACATAGGTACATTGTTGTGTAATGCTGCAAAATTAAAATGTTATTTCAATGACAACAGAAATCTTATCTCTCCTTTTTCAACACGAATCTTTACATAAGTTAGAAGAGTAAACCAAATGTCAAAAATGGCATGCATAGTATCGGATTCATCAAGATAACTTTTTGTCGGCAAGAGGAATTGACAGTCAACAATTTAATGAATTTTCGTTTATTTTAATAATTCCACTGTATATTTACAGAAATCTATGTTCAAATCTCGTTTATAAATATTATAAAAGCATGTTCTTACTAGAATATAATACTTAAATGTGTTCTTCACGAATAAAATCATGTCTCCAAATAAGCCTTGTGTTGTGATTTAATACTTCATAATAATTGTCTTTATTGTGTGTTAAATGTGTAATAACGATGAGGTGCTGTGTGCCGAATTGTAAAAATGATTCGAGACATATATCGAAATCACAGGGCATCACTTTTCATGTGTAAGTAAATCGTAATTTTTAAGCAACGATTATTTTCAAATGCATTCGCCTACGCTGTATTTGGATCATAATTTGTGATTTAATAACACTGTAACAGACTGATACTGTCTTATTACAGTTTAATATGAGTTTTTTAATACTTCCTGCCTATAATCTGTTTACCAAGGTCAACTTTTCAATCAAAATCTTCTCGTGACTCTAAGCCAAATTACTTAAAATCAAAACCAATCAACAAAAAATCCAACTGGGATTTGTCAAACAAATCCAACTGATAGCTATACGTAAATTATGGTTTAAGACATTTATTACTCATTAACAGAATATAATTCACTTACAATGAGGAACACTATATAGTTATAAGTAGTTCACGAAATATTACATTAAATTAGGGTCATGTTCACCAACATTATAAGAGACAAATGAGAATGTAAATGTATAGCTTTATATGTAGCCATGTGTAAATGTAGGTATCATAATAAGATTATTAAAATCTCAGTTAGCCAAATAACAAGTAAGGAAATATAGGAGTAGTATTGGAAAAAAAGTTTATCTGAATATTTATTTAATTTTTGTTCTAGCTTCCCCAATGAGCTGTCTCTCCGCACATCCTGGCTCAAAGCTCTCGGTAAAGAGACATGGGAACCGAAAGAGAGAAGTGCGGTGTGTTCTGAACATTTTCTATGCGAAGACCTTTACGAGACCAAGAGCGGGCTGAGGAAAGTCAGAACTGGGGCTGTGCCCTTGATAGTACAGGTATTATCACAGATTATAATAAAATAGTTACTTCATATTTATTTATTTATTAGGATCTCCAACAAGAAATACACACAATACATCACAAGCTTACATTATTAATCTACCAGCCCTGTGCTCCCTCAGTTACAGGAGACCACAGCATGCATATTTAAAAAAACCAACAAACAGTAAAACAACAAAAAATAAATAAAAAAAAAGCTTAGATACATAAAAAAAAACAAACAACTTAAACTATAAATTATACAAATTAAAATAATAGAAGAGAGAAATGAATAAAGTTATAATAATTTTTAAATACTAATTTTAAATTGAGTTTTTTAACTATACTCAGAGTAGTATTAAAAATGTATATGTATATAACAGATAGTTCACACATTTCCAGTATAGGCTGACATCATTTTTTTTTTTTTTTTTTTTTTATGAACTTTGCCCCTCACTATGATTTCTCCTGTATCGAGGGTACAGTTTTCAAACATACATGTCACATGCACACACAACCCAGACCCGAAACAACTATCATATTATATATATTATATCTATAGGTTTCCATACAATGCGAGGTTAGCTTATACTAAAAATATATAGCTTGATACGTAGCCACAAGCACATAAGGTGGACTTAATGCCATGAAGCATTGTCTGCCAGTCAACTTTTAAGTTAAAAATACTACATTGAAATAGGTACAAAAAATACCATTTTTGAAATTGAAATTTTTTGTCATTACTTACAAACCCTGCAGTCCGAATTGCGGTAAAAGTGATAAAATCGCGAATCCGACCAAAGTCACAACTATTATTATTACTCAATAGCCCTTATATTTCGGGGCTATTAAATTCGGTCGGATTCGCGATATACTTTTATCGCAATTCGGACCGCAGGGTAACACAATTTTACTACACAATAATAATTATAGTAAAGAATAAATATACCTACACATATTTATATGTGTTTACAGGATTCCACCGTATGTGATTATGGAGAGCCAGCCAGTTTGAAGGTATTCATTTATCTTTTTAATTTTATACCATAATATTATTATTAATAACCCGTAGTATCTCACTGCAGGGCAAAGGCCTCCCATCCCTCCTTCCACTATCACCACCATACCACACCACCACCACCATACCATACCATACCACCATACCATACCATACCACCATACCATACCATACCATATGCCACATGGTGGTTAAACCATAGATGTAGGAAAATCAAGAACTCGAAATTTCGTACATTAAAACATAACCACTGAAGTCCTGAAGGCTCGTCGTAAATAATTTAAATGATATTGTAAATCATCGACGCAACACTTCGAAGTGACCTTAAAGTAAGCTATGGTCCATTTGAGGGAAGCAAAAATATTCTAAGTCTATGTTTTATACACTAAAATCCTGTTGTAATGAACCTAATAGCAATCAGATACTATAACCAATGACATTTTACAGATAGACGGGCCATACACCAACATTAATGCACTATAAAATGGCGTAAACTTTACTATAGCTACATAGCAGTACATATAATTATACAGTGCGCGAAGAAAGGGAAAGAAAATGAAAGCCACCATACGTCATGTCGGTTGTTAGAAAAAGATGAATTTATACGTTTAGTTATGTGGCATTAGCTGCTGTATGTGCATTCTCTCAGTCGGTGCACGGCATTTATCTTGCCAATATCGAGCGCGGGCAACGCGTCTATTTGTAAAATGTCATTGACTATAACAGATACTGTCATCTCGGCGCTCACCTCGCTGGCGTACCTCGTCCCTCTCATTCCCCCGGCTCGCCCTAGTGCGGGGCGCGTACACCCACAGTACAAATCGTCTCTTGTTACAGGCTTGCAGGATTTGCTTAGCTATGGACATGAAATTATTTCCCATCAGAGTGTACAAACTAGAACAAGCTTATGAGAATCTCACTGGAATATCTGTAAGTCATTTCTTTTTGCTTACTCTTCTGACTCTATTATGAAGTCTTAAAAATCGCGCCGAAGCCCACCACTGTGAGCAAGGTCGTCATTGCTCCTTGGGGAAGAAAAGAAAGAAAGAAAAAATCATTTATTTGCCACAAATACAAGACACACTCGAATGATAGAGATAGGTAATAAGAAGAGGACAGGTGCATAGACAGAGAAGACATTTCTCTTATGATGGCAACCAACCAACAGTGTAAAAATAAGTAAAAAAAATATAATTAAAAATAAATATTATAGTTTAAAAAAAAACTAAAGAAAACGCTTTTGTCATCCAAACTGAAAGTGTATGCAAAATTTCAGCTCAATCGGAAACTGGGAAGTGGGTCAAACTTAACTTCCAATATTTTTTTACATAGTTAGTTACAGGTGAAGCTAATAAAAGCGTTTTAAAAATAAACATGGAAACAAGCGTCATCGGAGGAAGGAACAGTCGTGAGGTTCCCAACGTACTAAAGAGAGAGAGAAAAAAGAGAAGAAAGAAAGAGTAGAGGGTACCAACACGACGCTAGTTGTAGGGTCGGCAACGCGCGAGTGATGCCCCTTGTGTTGCAAGCGTCCATAGGTTACGGTAACCACTTACCATCAGGCGGGCCGTATGCTTGTTAGCAACCTAAGTATTATAACAAAAACGTTTCGCCACTGATGGATGGAGAACACGCAGGACAGTTGTGCACTGTGTTTCTGTCTGTGTGACTGTCTTTGGAGCTTAATTTTTAACCTCCGACAAAAAAGAGGGGTGTTATAAGTTTGTAGCGACATCTATCGCCACATAGAAGAACTACTTACTAAGGCAGCAAACGCTAACTACAGGGGCGCGAAAATACGAATTGACCAATCAGATTACGAGGCCTGCATCGCGCAAGGGAAAAGATAATCGTATCTAACACATATACAACTGTCCGACATCAACCGTCGGGCTTCGGCCCGCCAGGCAATATCACCTCGCCTGGTCGGAGGATCCTCCCTTGTTTAATGGAGGAACATCATACCTCGTTCCTCCACAAGTTTGTAGTGTGTATCCGTGTCTGTCTGTGGCATCGTAGTACCAAAACGGATGGACCGATATCAGTGCAGTTTTATTAAATTGAAAGCCAGTTTAATCGGATATCATCTTAGCTATGTACGAAAATAGCAATCCGACTAAAAAGAAGTCAAGTACTGTGATTGGACGGCAGGGGCGATGGCTGCTGCATCCAGAACGCATAAGTCACACTACCTAACTGATAATAGTTCTATGAGGACTGATGGCAGTTAATAATAATAATAATAAAAAAAAAAATCTTAGCTATGTCTCATGAAAATCTGTTCAGCAGTTCAAAAGTTACAGCTCTTTTTCTAGTTGGAGACGGGGGTTTTTGACGGTTAGGTTATGTTTCTAATATTGCAGCTACGTGATGAAGACAAGCTCCCTCAGAAGTTATGCATGGAGTGTGTTCAGAGGCTGCTGAACTGCAGCAGGTTTAGGCTGAAGAGTCTCAGAGCCAACTCGCTCATGCTAGAAGTTATTAAGAAACAGGATTGCGTAAGTATTCTTCTAAAGCCTATTGCACACAGCCATATAAGTCTTCCAAAAGAACGCATAATTAGAATTACTTATACAGGGTTATTTGTAAAACACCGGCAATGCTTTAAGGGGTGAAACTACTCATCAATATGAACAACTTTTACTATGGGACAAACCATGATATCGCGAAAAAAAAATCGAACTTTTCATACAAAAGATTAACCTTGCTCCATCAAAATGATTTCATGGTTGGTCCCGTAGTAAAAGTTATTCATATTGATGAGTAGTTTCACCCCTTAAAGCGTTACCGGTATTTTACAAATAACCCTGTATAATGGAAATTGCATCCGCGCTCAAAAGAGTTCCAAAACGAAAAAAGAGTTCCAATCGCGCGCCAGTCTTTGTTTTGTCAACCGACAGAATACACGTCAAAAATGCCGTACTGTATTGTGAAAAAGTTGAATAGACTGATAAATTGTCGCAAGTAAAATTAAGCTGTTTACTAATGACGATACGGTTTGAATTAGGATGTTATAGATTTTTATATTTCTTTAAATATACGCTTATACGTAATAATTTGTTATGTAGTGCGCATAATTTGTAGTGTTTCAGTGTCTGTTCCTAAATGCAACCGCAGTATTGGGATACACTTTAAAACAAAACGAAAATTCCACTTAGTATGGGGGACACGCATAATTTACTAGCGCAAGCCATAAAAAATCGAATTTTTATTTTGTTTTGGAGTGAATTTTAGTACTGCGGTTGTATTTGGGAACGGACACTGAATCACTCTAATATTGCGCACTAGATAAACAAAATTCTATATAGGTTGACTCGGGACACATTTTTCGTGAATTTTGTTCTAGAACTAGACCAAAGAGATATATTTGATTTAGATTTAATGATGATAACAATAGGTCAATGGGTGCTGTGTGTGCAATATATTATTTTATTCTGTTTCCAGTTAACAATCCAAAATATAAAGACAATTAACCGCGAGAACAACCAACTAACTTCCTCCTTATCAATTAAACATTTTAATATTAATCACCATGACACTTACATAGACTTTGACGAATCTGTCGCAATCACCACAGAGAAACCACTATCACCACAAACGTGTGACGTAGAAATAAAACAGGAAAACGAAATATTTCTCACAGAAGACATTGTTGATAAGAGTGACGTCAATGACGTGGGAGATGATTTAGATAAAGACTATGCTTCTGATAGAGATTATAATATGACAGATAAAGACAATGATAACTATTCTTCTGACGACAGCCTGCCTCTAGAAAAGTGTAAAACAAGGAAAGTTAAAAAAAGAAAAGAAAAAGAGAAGAAAGCAGTTAAAAGAGTGAAAAAAGTAAAAGAACCTGATGAACCGAAAATTGATAGGAGAAGAAAACCGTTTCTAAACGATGATCTTAATGAGACTCTTTTTACGATAATCGATCTGAGTTTAAAAGAACAGATCGCGGAGATAGACAAGAGACAAGACAGTGCTAATTATAAGAATTCTGTGTTTAAGTGTACCGAATGTTTTAAAGGATTTTCGGATGAAGACGCTTATAATAGTCATATGACAAGGCATACAGATGTAAGTATTGTCATACTTTCCTAGTTTTTTAACCCCCATCAAAAAAGAGGCGTGTTAAAAGTTTGTAGTGTGTATCTGTGTGTGTCTGCGGCGTCGTAGCTCCAAAACGGATGGACCGATTTCAATGCAGTTTTTTTTTAATTGAAAGCTAGTTTAATCAGGTATCATCTTAGCTATGTTTAATGAAAATCTGTTCAGCTGTACAAAAGTTACAGCTCTTCTTCTAGTTGGAGTCGGGGTGTTTTAGGTTATCGCTAGAAGCTTCATAAGGTGAAAATAGTGTGGCCTGGCCTCGAGTCGAAGTTGAATAGGCTGATAAATTGTCGCAAGTAAAATTAAGTTGTTTACTAATAACGATACGGTTTGGATTAGGACTTTATAGTTTTTTATATACAGGGTGTAAGTGACATCGTAACGAAAACTCATACCATGGGTTCAGTACATGATACTGAAAGACTAAGTGAAAGAATTTTGCGTCGGTCTTTTCAAAAAATTTACGATTTTGTTCGCACGACTCGGGACTCATTTTTGGTGAATTTTGTTCTAAACTTGCCGTCCATTATATATATAGTATTAATATTTACCCATTTTAATTCTAGCAATGTGGCGAACACAAATGCGAGATATGCAAAACGCATTTTAAGCATCCACACGCGCTCCGCAAACATATCACTGCGCACCACACGCAAAGGTTTAGCTGCAAACAATGTACCTACGTCACGACCCATAGACAAACAGCGAGGCTACATGAGAGGTGGCATAAAGGTACCAAGTACCGGTGCCCACACTGTCAAGATGAATTCGTGTGAGTATTGTTTAAGTAGCTAGTAGTACCAGTGGCGAAGAGTCCATACAACCCGATTCCCACCGGCTTCCCTTTAGGAATTGGTTAGTGCATAGACCAACGTAATATTATAATATTTACTCATCCAACTAAGAAAAACAAAGGCTTGTTATTCAGTTAAGTCGAGCTCTTCCAGACCTAACTATATTATATAGATTACAAGAGACGGTATGGATTTTTGTCTTGCAGCTTTAATTCCAGCAATTTTTAGAGGGCAATTTTGGGCCGGCTTTCCCTTTTAAAACTGTCACCCTTCGCCACTGTTAGCTACACCGAAACTTTACCTTAACGACACCCGGCTTTATAATAATCGGCTATCGTGTGTTCGTGTCTGCGCAAACGAAGATTCACGACGCGCCTTATCTTTTGTGTCATATTGAACTTTGTTACAGTAAATTCACAACATACATGGGCCATATCCGCATCAAGCACCCGTCGGACTTCGTGTGTGAGTTGTGCGGGTACTCCTTCGTCAGCGCCAAGGGCATAGAGCTGCATAAAAAGCTCAAGCATCGACTGGAGAACTCACAGGTACGTCGTGAAACGTTGTGCACTCACAGGTACGTCATGAAACGTTGAGTTCTCACAGGTACGTCGTGCAACGTTGTGAACTCACAGGTACGTCGTGAAACGTTTTGAACTCACAGGTACGTCCTGAAACGTTGTGAACTCACAAGTACGTCGTGAAACGTTGTGAACTCACAGGTACGTCGTGAAACGTTGTGAACTCACAGGTACGTCGTGAAACGTTGACAACTCACAGGTACGTCATGAAACGTTGTGAACTCACAGGTACGTCGTGAAAAGTATATCGGACAGTTGTAACCTTCTCATTCTAAGAAGAGGCCCGTGCCCAGCAGTGGGACAGTAATGGCCTGGATTTATTTAATTTTTATTTTACCTTGTTCCAGATACCGGAAGATGGTCCTCTTTGCGAGCTGTGTAATGTCAGATTTGTATCACCAGAAGCTCATAAAAGGCACCTCAGTGTCTCCGCCAGACATAACACAGGTAGATATCAGAATTATTCCCTTTCAGAATAGAATAGATCTTTATTTTCATGTAAACCAGATACAGGCACTTATGAAATGTCGAGACTCTTAAGTGCGCAACAGGATGACTGGTAAATCGAGGGAATCATTGAAGGAGGGTATGGTACTTATCATTATGAACAACTTTTACTATGGGACCAAAGCGGAAATCGCGAAAAAAAAATCTGCTGTTTGCGACATTTTGTCGATTAATATTGAATTATTTGTATGGAACAGCTGATTTTATTTTCGCGATTTCAGTTTCGGTCCCATAGTAAAAGTTGTTTATAATGATGAGTAGAACACCCTCCTTCAACGATTTCCTCGATTTACCAGTCACCCTGTATATACGTGATATACGTGGTTCCATTTAATGTGATAACATATCTGCGGCACCCTGTATAATTAAGCTATAAGGTTGAGTTTCAAATAATTTTAATGTTATTAACTTGATAATAATTTGTCACCGTAATATTTTCCTTATCAATAGGCACAGATAAAGATTCAAGAGAATCCAACAAACCTAAAAAGGGACGTAAATCAAAAGAGTTGAAAGAGCTAGAGAGACGAGCGAGAGAGAAAGACAAAGACTCGGATGAAAAGAGACGGATATACCCCAGTCAGATGCGGAAGGCGGAAGGACCAATACCTTGTGAACAGGTATAATTATTTATATTTTTTTAATAAAAGAAAAATCATTTATTTGCCACAAAAAAACAAGACACACTAGAATAATAGACATGGGTAATAAGAGGAGGACAGATGCATAGACAGAGAAGACATTTTTTTTAGGATGGCAACACTAAATCCAAATGTGTAAACATTGCCCCTCACTTTGATTTCTCCTGTATCGAGGGTACAGGTTATAAACATACATGTCACATGCACACACACCCAGACCCGAAACAACTATCTGCAGATCATACAAATATTTGTTCCGTGCGGGGATCGAACCCGCGGCACGTAGCGCAGAAAGCTAATCGCTTAGCCACTATTTGTATGGCCTACAGATAGTTGTTCCGGGTCTGGGTGTGTGTGCATGTGACATGTATGTTTGTAAACTGTACCCTCGACAGGGGAAATCGTAGAAAGGGGCAAAGTAATAAAAATTAAATAAATTAAATTTAGACCAGTGAGTAGCGCGCGGTAATTCCCCTATTCGGTTCTTTTACTCGTTTCTAAGCAAGTAAACATATCCATTATTTTCGAGAATTTCGTTTCCAAGCATAGACAAGTAGTGTTGTCATGTGTTCAAATCAAAATCGACGAAATTTTGTAGAAAATCCGAAAAAGTAAAAAATATAAATACTGCTGACGTAATCACCATCCAGACCGTCCCATCCCCCATGTCATCAAAAATAAGCAAAGCAAAGACCCTCCCCCCCCCCCCCCCTCCCCGCCACCTTGTAGTGCTTACCTAATACTTGAATGGCCCGTATTCTATTGTATATTCTATTCATTTCAACCGTCTGTTAAAATGTCGGTGAACAGGGGGCCTAAAAAGGTCACATTGAGCAATTCATCTAGTGATCTGCATAGTAACTGTCAAACAGATGATTACTAAACATGAACCTTATGCAGATGACATTAAGAGTTGTCAATTATGTAGATACATATTTTGACATTTGTAATTTGAATCATATTATGATTCAGCTAAAGCGGCCGTTTTAGCCCCCCTGGGCTTCAGTTAGTTAATCGGCTGTTAATTTTATATTTTTAATGTTTTTTTTTGTTTCAGTGTGGTGAACAACTAGAAGACTCGAGAGCGTACCACGGTCACTTCAGACGGATGCATCCGGACAAGAATCGAACCAACTACCCGTCCATGAAGTCGCCGTGCATGTGCGAGGTTTGCGGTCGAATGTTCCAAGTAAGTTCATCACAGTTCAAACAGTTCATCAAAGATGTCAATAAATACAATAAAAATGCCCTTTATTTATTTATTTAACAATTAATGCACACATAAAATACATGAGAAATACGAAGTAGGACATAAAGTACAAAGGTACTACTTATTTCTAAAGAAATCTCTTCTAAAGAAATGTAGACACAGTGTGTAAAGGATACGTATAAATAATTTACATAAAATACATAAATACATACCTAACACGGAAGAATACAAATACATACAATAAATATACCTATCTAAATAAATATATACCTAAATGTATAAATAAAATACAAACTATGTAGCAGAGGAAAGGTAGTGCTCTTTTAAACGTTTCTTGAACAAAGAGACAGATTTACAGCTTCTTATATCAGGCGGGAGCACATACCACAACCTAACCGCACAGAAAAGGAGTAGGAGTAGAAATCAATTTTGTGGGATGGGAATTTGAGGAGGGACCTTAGATGCGAACTTTTATTTGAGGAGGGACCTTAGATGCGACCTTTTATTTGAGGAGGGACCTTAGATGCGACCTTTTATTTGAGGAGGGACCTTAGATGCGACCTTTTATTTGAGGAGGGACCTTAGATGCGTCCTTTTATTTGAGGAGGGACCTTAGATGCGACCTTTTATTTGAGGAGGGACCTTAGATGCGTCCTTTTATTTGAGGAGGGACCTTAGATGCGACCTTTTATTTGGGCCGTGCCCAGCACTGGGACAGTAATGGGCTGGGTTTATTTATTTTATGTTATCTCAGCGCAATGTGGGTTCGATCCTTTTCGTGTAACTACGTCAAATTGACTATTTGTGTGTTTATTTCCATTTCTTTCTAGAGCTATGCCCTCTTAAAAGATCATACGTGGGTCCACACTGGCGAACGTCCCTTCAAATGTGACTCCTGCGGCAAGTCCTTCAGGATGAAGCAACGGCTCGTGGCGCACAGGAGAGTGCACAGCCAAGTGCGAGCGAGTTACGTGTGCGGACTGTGCGGGAAACACTTCTCAACGCACAGCAACCGACAGAGGCATATGTTTGTAAGTGACAGAAATAACCTAACCGTCAAAAACCCCCGACTCCAACTTGAAAAAGAGCTGTAACTTTTGAACGGCTGAACAGATTTTCATGAAACATAGTTAAGATGATACCTGATTAAACTAGGTTTCAATTAAAAAAACTGCATTGAAATCGGTCCATTCGTTTTGGAGCTACGATGCCACAGACAAATACACAGATACACACTTCAAACTTATAACACCCCTGCTTTTTGTCGGGGCTTAAAAATAAATTCAATTTCTAGACACACTCTCTACAGAACTAACTTAGATCTAACTTAGCAAAAAAGTCTCTTCTGGCAACACCCTTAGCTGTCTAATGTCAGTGCTGAAGTGTCATTGCTAAGGAGATTTTTTATGAGTGCGCAAGAGAATGCAGCAGTTATCAATTTTAGAAATAAGGAATTTATAGACTATAAAGGAATTTAATGCACATTTAATATTTATTCAAGCAAACTATTAACATTGGTGCACATGTTCTGAATACCATTTATATTCTGGTAAATCAGGACGTACTGACGTAATCAGACCCCGTCCCCAGTGTTATCAAAAATAAAACAAAGCAAAGACCCCCCCACCCCCATTGGTGCTTACGTAATACTTGAATGGAATTATTATTATTTTAAACTTAATTATCTTTATCTTCTACAGATCCATACGGGTCTAAAGCCGTTCAAATGCGAGATGTGCGGCAAAGGCTTCAAGCACGCAAGCGAGAAACGCGCCCACATCACGTACGTGCACCTCAAGAAACCCTGGCCCAAACGCGCTAGGGGGAAGCGGAGGCTGGAGACAAGACAGGTAATTTATCAATTCGACGCCTCCGTGCAATAATTCATGCAATAAGTCGGTAGTTGAAAAAACTAAATTTTACAGGAAAAAAATTACCGATATGTATTCGAACCCACAGGTTCCGAATTTGACATAACAATAAAAAGTCCATAATAGCACATTAATTGTACGGAGGCGTCGAATTGTACCATTGAAAAAAAGAAGTGCCTCCGTTTGGTGGCGCTAGCTTGAGATCTTGAGTTCAATACGGTCTTCTGGCGCAAACGTGAATACTTCAGTTCCACATGGTCTGGTGGCGCAAGCGTGAGGACTTGAGTTCGATACGGTCTGGTGGGGCAAGCGTGAATACTTGAGTTCGTTATGACGTCGTCGTCGTCGTCCCACCAGTGGAGCGACGAGCAGTGGGACGAACGGGAATACACGGATTTGACATAAACTGTCAAATAGTCACGTAATTCGTAAAAGTCAATCCCATACATTTTGCAGGCGTGACTCGGTTTTCTAGCGATTTTAGATGGCGTCTTGTCAAGGGGGACAGCACTGAGGGATGATCATAATAAGCAATGATTTTCATTCTAGGGCCAAATGCTGCCCCAACATGGACCAGGTGCTAATGACATGGACATCTCAACACCCATGTGGCCTGCCTGTGACCCGAAACTAGGAGACATCGGCGCAATGATAGAAGATAAGCCGGTTTACTATAATTTGAAGATTTAAGTTTAATGATTACTGGCGCCCAACATGCGGCTGTAAATTTAGATTAGGTTTATTGGCGCCCAACAGGGACTACGTGCAATTGACTCGTTTATCACACCTATGTGGCCTAACTAAGACTCAGAATTAAGTGATATTGGCACAATTTTAGAAGATAAATTGGTTTATTTTAATTTAAAAGATTTAAATTCTATTTGTAACGCATTTTGGCGCCCAACAGGGGCCATGATCTGAAGTTTTTTACAACTTATTGGCGTCCAACGGGGACTAGTTAGAATTGGCGCCCTAACAGGGGCCAAGGTAAATGATCCATAATACCTATGTGGCCTGTCTGTGACCCAATTACTAGGCGATATCAACGCAATGAAAGAGAATCAGTTGGTTACATTTTTTCCGGCAACAGTACAATACTGCCGCTGCGAGGAAAACAAACATTTGTACTTGAAAAAATATTAGAGATTTTGTACAGAAATATAATGTATCATATTTGGCTAGAAGCATTATTAGTTTAAATCAACGAAGCTTCCTTTCCACGGCAGTTGATCCGCGTAAAACTATAAACTTGGTTTAATATGAAATAAAAGGACTGCTTGTACGCTTCCTATGAGCCAACGCGTTTCATAAAGTAATCGTGTGAAATATAAATGGTGTAGCTATCGTCCCGAGCTGTGTTGTTGCAGCTAGGGACGTGACATTCAAGGCAGCCTGAAAAAAGTGACATACAGGATATCTTTTTATATAGTGCGTATAATTTGTAGAGTGGTTCAGTCTCTGTTCCTAAATGAAACCGCAGTATTAGGATCCACATTATAACAAAACAAAAATTCGTCTTAGTATGGGGGACACGCATAATTTACTAGCGCAATCCATACAAAATCAAATTTTTATTTTGTTTTGGAGTGAATTTTAGTACTGCTGTTACATTTGAGAACAGACCCTGAATGACTCTGCAAATTTTGCGCACTATTTAAAATATTACCCTGTATATCGTTTTTATAAATTATTTGTACTGTGTGACGAGCCTATACATTCGGGTTTGTCAATTATTAAAAGCAAGACTTTTATAGAATTTCGTAATGAATGAACAAATACAAGATGCTCTACCTTTGTAGTCCCGATCCCTTTGAGGGGATAACCCTTATAGGGATCGGAACTCATAGACCTTATATAATTTAATCATATATTTATAGCATAATTTTAAGAATTCTTATTTAAATACGATGTATTATATTTTGTTCTTGTCATTTTTTTTTAAGATAAAGAGGAAGACAATATTTTAATTTATTTAGAAGCGTTATAAATATTATTATTTAATTCCATCCAATTAATTATGGAAATTAATATCAGTACAATTTTTTAATAATATTTTTAAATTATGCTTCTACTTTAAGTCGCTAGAGGCGCTGTGTCGAACAAATTCAAAATGGCCGATAATAATGTAAATATTCGTGTGTATATTAAAACGTATTGTGAATAAATAATGCATTTTTAGACAATATTTTAACATGAGTGAGTAATTTATTTAATAAACACATATAATCGATTTTGTTTATCTTTTAATCAAATCAAATCAAATCAAATCTTTATTGCATTCCATAATGTAAAGTTAAAACAGATGGTAGGCTTAATCTAAGGATCAATTATGGACCCTGTCGGGCACAGCATGGTTTGGTAGTATACAGCATGGTTTTGTAGTCTATTAATTAAACACCTTCAAAATAAAGTTAGAGATTGATCTCTGACAGGGTTGGCAGCGCACCGATAATGCCTCTGGCATTGCAGTCCATAGGCGGTTGTGACCACTTACCGTCAGTAGGGACGCTGTTTTGTTAGCTGCTATTAAAAAAAGTGTCGCTAACCGCGTCTAATCATATAATATCGCTATTTAAGGCGCTAGTTGGCGTCTAAATATAATAAATAAAACTAACTAACTAAAATATTTATTGATTGATAATTAGATAGTATTTTATGAGATTACTTTCTTTTCAAGAAATAAATCAGGTAATAAAATATGTACTTCTATTTCTATGGAAAAAAATAATAGATTATTCACATGACAAAAAAAATGTTTTGTGCTTTTTGAACGTCAACAATTTTTTTAAGATGCATCCCATATTCTCTCCCCCCTCCCTTCACCGCTTTCTATGTGTTTTATGCTTTGGAAGTAACTGTGGAAGTAATATCATGCAATGCAAATATTTATTACATTATCTAAGCAACATAACATTTGCTCAGCTAATTGGAAATAAATGACACATTTTTATTTATTAACAATTTTAATGTATCACCGTAAACATTTAAACTTAACTAAGTTATTTGACAAATGGTGAATCCTGAATATTCTTTATACAGGATAATTTTCCATGTAGTGCGCAAAATTTGCAGAGTGATTCAGTATCCGTTACCAAATGCAACCGCAGTACTAAAATTCACTCCAAAACAAAATAAAAATTTGATGTTGTATGGCGTGCGCTAGTAAATTATACGTGGCATACTAAGTCGAATTTTCGGTTTGATTTAAAGTGTATCCCAATACTGCGGTTGCATTTAGGAACAGAGACTGAATGACTACAAATTATGCGCACTACATAAAAAAATATCCTGTATTAAAAGTATATTCAATTTTCGCGTTTATTCAATTACATTTTACATCGTATATTTCTTGGTAGTTTTATTTGCCGAGGTCGTCATAGTACGACCAGGCAATGTTGCCGTCGTGGCTATATTTATTCGGTTTGCCATTACCTGCGTTGGCTTTCTTGGTGAACAATTTATGCAATACCCTTAACATTTCTGACAAAAATGCTTCCGCGTCCTTTACCTGGAATTTTAAAATTTACAAAGCTATATCCTTGAGATTCTAAGTTCGAACCCAGCCCGCACCTCTGACGTTTCGGATTCATGTGAGGATTAGAATTTGATTATCACTTGCGATAACGGTGAAGGAAAAACATCGTGAGGAAACTTGCACATATGAGAGGGCCTCATAAAGTTCTCGATGGTGTGTGTAGTCCGCCCGCACCAGGCCAGTGTGGTGGACTAAGGCTTCTCATTCTGAGAAGAGGTATGGGTCTCTCAGGAGTGGGACAGTAATGGGCTGGATTTATTTTTTATTATATCGTTTAGTCGGCGGGATTGAATTTCTATCACGAAATAAAATAAATAAACCTAAAAAAAGTAATAAACAACTTCAAAAAACTAAACGGAATTTAAAAATGTGAAGTCGGTGCCAAGCTAAAGTGCATTGAAGAATTAAAGGCCCCGACTTCAGAAGCTGTTAAGATTTTTATGATAATAATATTATTCCTTTTTAACCAACTTCAAAAAGGAGGAGGTTCTATAATCGACTGTATATGCTTTTTTAATTGAATGTATTTTCACCGATTTCTCAGTCAATTGGGGACAGATTTGGAAAAATAATAATTTTGAAAGGGTATACTCTCGAGGTGGTCCCATTTAAATTTTGTGAAGATCTGATGAAGATCTTCGGAGATAAACTATGGAATTCTTCAATGTATAACCGCAAATCACTTGTGATTGATGTAATCTCATGTTTATGTATTTTTAATGCCACACAGCTACATATTATCAAGCTTAACATTTTCAGTTTTAAAGGTTTCCCCTCTCTAGGATTTCTCCTGTATCGAGGGTACAGTTTACAAACATACATGTCACATGCACACACACTCAGACCCGAAACAACTATCTGTAGAAACCGAAACAACTATCTCAAGAGCACAGCGCTAACATTGGTCCTCCGAGCCGGATGTCTGTGGCGCCGCCGTAGTGATGTGATGGTGGCCGCGCGCACTAGCGTCGCGTACGTGACGCCGGAACAGTACATCATACAAATGTTTGTTCCGTACGGGGATCGAACCCGCGGCACGTAGCGCAGAAAGCTAATCGCTTAGCCACTGCACCAACCGTGTTGTCGGTAAAAGCTGACCTCGCACTGTATAGGCTTTCTGTACAATGAGAGGTCAGCTTAAACTGAAAATGTGTAGCTTGATATGTAGCCGTGGGTACCTGTTTAGTGTGCAAAGTATCCACATAAGTCATGAAAACTCTGTTTTAGGATCATTATTTTTAAAATACCTCTCTTTTACCTTTTGAAGCTTGCGAATTTCGGCCAATTCTGGATTCGGTGGTTCTTCTATCTTTGCCCGTGCCTGTTAAGATCACAGACAATATAACGGTTTATATCCCTATTAATCATAAATGCACAATAAGGTAGGTGGTAGGTAGAGACAGCTGCTCCCACCTTTGGCCTGCTGAAGTGTGCCTACACCACTTGTGTTTCAAAAACCTGTTCTGTGCTGAACTGTATCCCCTAGGCCCCTACACCGCCTGTGTTACAAAAACATGTTCTGTGCTGTAAGCTAATTCACGTAACTAAAGTAGTGCAGTTGCCGCGCAGTTGTAATAAAATATTGATCAAAATAACACATTTGGTAATCTTCTGCTTCTTCTTTCGTTATGCAATTGAGCCGATGTCGACTATTCTGCCATTTGGTAACCTCTGAGCTTCAGTGAGATACGCTCGCGTCAAGTTCCAGAGTCACTGCAATACGATCGGCGCGTCTTAAAATTACGTGAATTAGCCCTCTGTACTGTGTCGCCTGCGCGGCCTGTGTTATCGTAGGTATATAGAAGTGGTAAGTTGTTTTGTGTTTTTGTGATGTATTGGTTGTTGGTAATAGTAGGTAATCATAACAGTTCCATACCTTTCATATCAGCCTGTAAGGCGCTCCACCCACTGCACCGCGCCCCTTCGCGTAGCGCGGGATGGCAGATTTTACCATTGTATGCAAGTATCTCAATTTATATAGAAATCACGCCTAACACAACACACTGCCGACGCGGAAATGCGCGGGAAGTTTTCCGTCGCTCCGCGCACCGCGGCGGGATGCATCTTCAGTGGGTGGAGCGCCTAAAGGTCAACTGCTGGACTTGGGACTCTGTGGTAATGTTGTTTGGGTGTGGTGTTGTAGGATAAATAGAAAACTCTTCACTTTATTATGAGTAGGTAATGTCCAGTGTTCTTTAATAATTTTCACAGACTTTGTTATGGATAACAATATTATATTATACCACGATATTATTTACATAATTAATTAAGAAAAAAAATTGTTAACATAATATTTCTACAGCAGTCAGTATGTTAAACTAAACTTAACTAAAAACGTTAGTTTATGGTTTAGTTACAATTTCAAAACGTAAATTTTTGTACAATAATTTTTCTTACTCCCTCTACTACCAAAATACTAATGATAATTATCTATGATTTGTCCACGCAACACGTCAAAATGTGTGTGTACGTACGTCTATTTAACCAGTTATATTATTAGAGTAGCTGACGTCTCATTGTACGGAAAGTCTATACAATGAGAGTTCAGCTTATACTGGAAATCTATAACTTGATATTTAGTCGTGTGTACATCAATACATCTCTACCCAACCCTTCGAGGAATAAAAGTTGATGCTATGTTTTTATTCTTCTCTACCTACACGAGGTCATTCAACGATTAAGTAAGCAGAATTTTTAGTCATTTTTAACCCCACGCCGGGATTCCCCTGAAGTATGAGTCAGAGACGTATTATTATGTTAATCTAAGGGTGCTCCCACATTGAGGCTATAAAATGTTATACAGGTGAATTTTTTTGTCAATTCATAATATAATCTCAGTTTGGTCAACTTTCAGTCATAGTGTAAATTAATTACGAGAATTGGGCTTCAGATTAGAGCCCTGGTTTCAGGAGTTCTGTGGTTATTGCATTGTGTTTTATAATGTTATAATTATAACATACTAAAACCTGAGTGTGTGAGCCCCTTTAAGCACACAACTTACTACAATGATTTCTAACTACTTTGAAACATTGATCAACAAAACAGATTAATGTGAAATTTCGTTGAAATGAGTTTAATAAACTAACTACATAAATGTACTACACGTTTCAAATAAGAAAACTAATAAAATGGCGCCATATTGTGAAGTAAGCAAATATTTACAAAATGGCCGTCCAGCAATTTTCTTATTTGAAATGCATGGTTACTTTGTGTTATACAAGGCGCTACCTTTCTTGTACTCATCATTATGAACAACTTTTACTATCGCTATTTTTTTCTCGATTTCTTGGTTAGTCCCATAGTAAAAGTTGTTCATATGATGAGACAAAAGATGTGTGTGATGAACAGAGGAAGTACTTAGGTAATTTATTTCTGGTAATTCAAAATTGTGGTGTATTCACTGTTATTCAGAAAAGCAATACTTTTACGAGATGTCAAAGGTGACAAAAAGGTCATCAGCTTTTTGGCGGTGAAAAACCTTGAATTTTTTTGTGGCCTTGTAAGCAATGAGTAAACTAGGTATTTAATTTACCATGAGTTTAATAAGTAGGTAATAAGATTTAAACATAATTAAATACGATAGGTAGACGCCATTTTGTAATTAACTGCTGATTTCAGTGAAATGAAAATTTTGTAGCAAATAAATACCATTAAAAATGTAAATTGAAGGCAATCGTTGCAGTGAAATTTCTATCTCAATCGTGTCAGTATGGTTTTTCAATGTAGTTCAACCGATTTTGACTTTTATTGAGTAGGAAATAGTAGTCAAAATCTATAGAACGACACTTAATAATTGGCAAATAACCGACTTTTACTTCTATTACCTACGCAATAGAAGTCAAAATAGGTTGAACGACTGCAAAAACCAACAATTACAAGACCATTTTATGAGCCCTGAACTGAGCTCTGAAATCTCTCTCTCTCTCCCTCTAGCACATACGCGTTTTATTATAGATACTAGAGGGAGAGAGTTCGAGGGCTCATAAAGATTTGCGCGTACTATAGCAGAAATTAGCAGACTTGAGGCCCTGAGCGGATGTTTACAATATGGCGCCCATCAATCTCTTTTTTTAATTTGAAACGTAGTAGAATCTGATTAGTTACTATAAATAAAAATTCTTCCAAAATCAATTTTTTACGCTTATAAAACCACAAATCATTCATAAATATTTCTTCTAAACCCATCATATTGACCTAAACTAAATAAACTTTTAGCTGAATTAAAAATGGATGGCAACACCTTCATTTTCCCGTAATAACCATAGACATCTATCAAACTATCGTATGTCGTATTAATATACCCATGAATTATATTGATCATTCTAATTTTTTTATCTACCTCATTTTTCGTGTTCGTAAATAGTGACAAAAGCTTGTCCTGATCATCAATTTCTTCATTGAACGCAGCGGTTCTGTCCACCAATCTTGAGTTGACATATGGCAATATTTCTAAGGAATCATAAGAATTTGGAGTCTCCAATCTTGGTTTGTTGGACCATATTCTGTAACGGCTTGACGGGAGAACTGGCGTTTGAGTCAGCAACAAGCAAAGGGAATCTGAAAAAACATTTTTATTTTTAATTTGTGTTGTATTTCCATTGACTAGGTACAGTAGGTACTACCAATTACCAATGGACATTGGTTCCGCGCTAAGTGTACGAGCCAAAAGAATTCCAATCGCGCGCCAATCTTTGTTTTGTCAACCGACAGAATACACGGTAAAAAATGTCGTAAGGCGCGTTCAGACGACACGCGCCGACCACGCACAGGGCCCGCCTTACACCCGCGTTCGGCACGCGCAAAATCAGATATAGCTAAATAGCGCAAGGCGTACGGGGCGGGGGGTGCGACGTGGGCGCGTCGCGTGTGCGGTTGGACTTCGATAAATGCAATTTGAGATCTATTGATGTGTCATAAGACTCAAATTATATACAAAAAGTTTCGAAGCGAGTTAGACGCGGGTGCTGACGCGCGTGGCGTGCGCTTAGCGGGCGCGTGTCGTCTGAACGCAGCCGTACTGTATTGTGAAAATGTTGATCAGGCTGATAACTAAATTGTCGCAAGTAAAATTAAGCTGTGTACTATTAACAATACGGTTTGAATTAGGACTTTATAGTTTTTATATTTGTTTAAATGTACCCACGCTTATATAGATTGACTCGGGGCACATTTTTCGAGAATTGTGTTTAGAATTGTGTTTTACATACAATGGACGGCGGGTTTAGACCCGCCGTCCATTGTATGTAATCCGCTACCCTGCTTCTCGCCAGTTTGATGGAATAGGGCCTTATCTTTCTCATTCTGAGAACAGCGGCTCTGCCACGTAACTAAAATGTTAATGAACATCGACTCTGATAGTTAACTTCATTACGATCGTGCGAAACTAAACAGAGCTACCATGTTATATAAATTCTGATCATGGAAATGGGTGTCCCAACTTGATGATCGGTAAATTTTGTACAAGGTAGCTCAAAGTTTGGTCGCGGGACTTATCTCATTACCGTGACCCCGGAACGTAAAGGGCTATTGAAGGAACACCGTGGATTTTAGTCAGTACAAGTCTGACAGTCCCTCCCGCCCTGCCCGGGGTGGGAGGATCATTTGATGATTTTACCACGCTAAAAAAAAAAAAAAAAAAGGTAGCTCAAAGTTTGGTCTCTCACGATCGTATTGTTTATTACACAGAAAAGAGGTCTTTCCAATTTTCTGTGGTTTATTACCAGAGTCGATGTTCATTACCATTTTAGTTACACGGTATACCCCCAGGTCTGTGCCCGGAAGTGGGCAATAGGCCGAATTATATTCAAAGAAAGAAAGAAAAAAAAATCATTTCATTCATTTTACTTGTCTCGTTGTACTAAGAAGTGGAAACACATAATATACCTACAAATTGGAACCTTGATAGCACACCATTTATACGAGTTTTATTTTTAATTTATTCGTTGTTAAGATAAATTGGATACGGTACTTATTTAAATGCATAATTATTTTTTCAGCATATCGGCTCCCAATAGTGCATTCTAAAATATAATTTCGCTAACAATGAAATTTTACAAATAGACGGGCCATACACCAACATTAATGCACTACAAAATGGCGTAAACTTTACTATAGCAACATAGCAGTACATATAATTATACAGTGCGCGAAGAAAGGGAAAGAAAATGAAAGCCATCATACGCCATGTCGGTTGTTAGAAAAATATGAATACGTTTAGTTACGTGGCATTAGCTGCGGCATGCTCATTCTCTCAGTCGGTGCAGGGAATTTATCTTGCCAATATAGAGCGCGGGCAACGCGTCTCTTTGTAAAATGTCATTGTTCGCTAATATAATAAACCGTAAAGGAACGATCGTATCGTTGTAATCACCTCGCTTGACCACGGATGACATTGTTCATTTCCTTGAGATAATGCTCCAGTTTCCTTTTACACTGCAAGTCGTGACAAATGTCATTTGTCACTACAACAATTGCCAACGGCCTTTGGAGTTACAGTGCTTAAAGTGGGGGATCTGCAGAGCTAGCATGGGAAAAAGGGGAGAGACGAAATCGGGGACAAATCCATCTTTTTAGCGTTTTCTTTTTGACTTCTGTCAAGGAGACAAAGTGAAGAAAATTTGTCCACATAAAAATCGGGTACACAACCATTTTATTTTCGTTTGCGCGCTCGATTTTTCATTAAGTCTCCTATCTAGGAGATAGTGTGGAGGAAACAACTTTGTCCACCCACTGTACTAGTCCTGCTGGGCGTCCACTGACCCTCCCACTGAAAACGGTAGTACGATGTGGTCACGTGCTGTGTCTACCAGTGGCGAAGGGTAACATTTATAAAAGGGGAAGCCGTCCCAAAAATACCCTCTAAAAATTGCTGCAATGAATGCTGCAACACAAAAATCCATACCGTCTCTTGTAATCTATATATAGTCATGTCTGGAAGAGCTCGACCTAACTGAATAACAAGCCTTTTTTTTGTCAGTTAGAGGAGTAAATAATATAAAATTACGTTGGGCTATGCATTAACCAATCCGTAAAGGGAAGCCGATGGGAATCAGGTTGTATGGACTCTTCGCCACTGGTGTCTACCGTTTCCCACTCGGATATGCTGCAGCGCTGCTTCAGACAATTCCCAGAGACAGGAGGTTTCTTCTCCTGCAATCTCTCCGTTGTCAAATCCTCTTCGGTTAATGATTAAATTTTGTCATACCCCACGGGTATACTTAGGCCTTAGTGACACCACAATTTGCAGATTCTGTCGCGAGAAGGACGAGACACCCATACACATACTATAAATGCTAGTGACGTAGTACACTACACTAGAAGCCAGCACCTGGGAGGCCACCTAATCTCATCAGATGAGATTAAATCCCTCGACCCCAAGACTATATTCAATTTTATTATTGACTTAGGGCTAGAGGGAGTGCTGTAATGAAACAAGAGGCGTCACAATAGATCTTCGCAGGTGGCAGTGACTAAGGGGCTTAGTACCCTACCTTTTCTATCTAAAATAATAATACATAATTATTAATTTTTTTTTGTTTTTTTTTTGTAAAATTATTAAAAACTATCTAAAAGTAACCATGTTAAAAATTTAATAAAGGGGATAATACTTAGATACTATACGCCTGTTAGATACTTTGCCCCCCCCCCCCCCTCCCCCATACTAAGTCGATTTTTCGTTTTGTTTTAAAGTGTATCCCAATACTGCGATTGCATTTAGGAACAGAGACTCATACATAACTCAACAAAATATATTAATATTATGCGCACTACATACAAAAATATCTTAGTTAATTATCTTAATTTAACTATACCAAATCTCACACTTCACCGTGCGTGCAATATGCTTTTAAAAAAACAAAGTTTTCTCTTCACGTATTAATAAATAGACATTTTATTTTAACACTTACAAATAAAGAGCGTTGTCATCTCGATAATTCTCCGATATCACAAAACGAAATAAAATTTAAAGTATGTATTAACGTACCTATAACAATAATCGAAAATGAGAAAATGCAGTGGCATGTAACAAATAATTTGACAAGTTATTTTGTAGAAGAAATCAATTCCATTCATTGGTAATTGATAAATGTTTTTTCGTATAATCATTAACTTTTGGCTTTGGGATTTAATCTATTTGGTGTACTTTTTAAAACGCTTTTATTAGCTTCACCTGTAACTATGTAAAAAAATCTTGGAAGTTAAATTTGACCCACTTCCCGGTTTCCGATTGAGCTGAAATTTTGCATACACGTTTAGTTTAGATGCCAAAAGAGTTTTCATTCGTTTTTTTATTAAACTATAATATTTATTTACTGCCATTTTCAAAAGTACCTACCTATTGGCACTTCTAGTTATTACTTTTGCTTTTTCTCGTAAAGATACATATTTCTTCTCTACATAGTATAAAATAAAGTCACTTTTCGCGTCTGTCTGTCTGTATATCGGCTATGCCTAAGTCCTGAACCATGCAACGGATTTCCATGCGGTTTTCACAGCATAGCATAGCATTTCTTCTGAAAGGTTTATAATACTTTCATATTTATTATAAAGATAGTACAGAAATAGCACCCGTGCGATGCGGGGGCGGGTCGCTAGTTTACCATGAGTAAATACTGCTCGCCTTATCTACTTCATTTTTACAAATTGATAGTAGCACCGAAGAAGCTTAAAGATACCCAATGCAGATAGCAATGCAGAAACTGCTCTTTGAAGCAAAGAAATTAATGTGATCTTGAGTGATGGCACAGTTTTTTCAGTCCTTAGGTCGATTCTCAGCTTCCCATAGTCTTTAAGACCCATTGTGATCAGCTGAGAACAAAATCATTTATGAACTCTGGCCCAACACAAAAAATATTGCCATCGAATTAATCTATGGTATCGGTACTTTGTAATGTTTTTTTTGCTTTGGGTCTTGCGATTTGAACTTTGAGTTCTGCGGAAGTGAGAATCAGCCTAAAGAAAGAGACAAAACACATAAGTGACGTTATTTCTTTGCTGCAATGCATTGTTTGAGCTGCAATCTCCATTGGAGGTATTTAAGCTTCTTAGCAGCACCAACTAACGGTTCAAATAAATGAGACACATTCCAAAATCTGTTTTTTTATTCATTTATTTGTATCCCATAAAATAACTTAGTAATACTTATCTTTAATTTTATGAAGGTAGATATAACTAAAATAAAAACTAACAGGAATTCTTATATCGAAATACCGACTTAGAAGTTGTTTCGTGCTACTGAAAATTTAATCGTTAACTCGCGCGGTGTTGGAATATAAGTAACAATTTAACCAACTATGTTAACGTTCAAAATTGAGTTTTTATACACTCATTACAAAGGACACCGAAACACGAATAGTAAGCTAGTAAAACGTAAATAGTTTGGGAAAACATTGATGATTTACTGGTTCTACAGCGCCCACAGTAATCATACAATAATTAGAACATAGAATTAGAAAATAACAGGCAGTTTGTGATTGCAGTGCGTTTTCGTATTAGCACAGAGAAGCTGTGCCTGGAGACAAGTGGACAATATGGTGTCAATTCTGTTGCGAATTATGACAGACTCAACGCATCTGTGAGGCTGACATTCAGAAACGACAGAAACGAGTCTAAGCGTGAACTTACGCTTCCATCTGTCAAAATTTGTTCGTAAGTTTGACAGATGGAAGCGTAAGTTCACGCTTAGACTCGTTTCTGTCGTCTCTGAATGTCAGCCTTAGAGCCTATGCACATGGCGTATTTTTAACACGCCAGAGAGAGGAACCTCCTCACAATGCGTGCCGTGTCGAGGAGTACCGCTTTCTGTATCAAGCCCTTGATCCAACCCCCCAACGAGAGCCTCATAAGATGTTGGTCGAGGCTCTTGGCAATTAAGCCATTGGCCGTCACAACTATCGGCACTATGACTGCTGAGTCGACAACCTCGTGTCCCAACCAAGTCAAGATATTTGATTTGTTTATCTTTCTCGGCTTTCACAAGATTCTCGTCATGCGGGATAGTAACATCAATAATTATTTATAATCATCGTGCGGCGCGCTAATCGATCTATCACCACTATATCAGGTTTATCAAATTGGCTACAATAGTTGGTTGATAAGTATTTTTTTATCCAGTTCAATAAGTGTACGGGTTAGATTAAGGATTATTATACCTAGATTGTAACTTATTTGTAATAGGTACTTAGATAGATGTATTAATTGAATGTGTGTAACCAAATAAGTAATTTATTTAGTTAAGTTTCACTAATTATGGTGACTGTAATCATAATTATATTCCGTGCTTATCTAGTATTTGTACATTAATAAGGTAATTACCTAATGCATTAGGCATTAATTTGCATTCGTATAAATTAATAAATGTAGGTACTTACCTGCATGCAATAGTGAATAATATTGTTAATTAGTCACATTAACCATTTGCCTGTGGGTGTCATATACGGGCCGAGCCTACAACGTCCTGCGCGTACAATACAATAACGCCTTCAGGATGCTGTTGCGGCTGCCGTGGCGCTGTAGTGCATCAGGCATGTTTGCTGAAGCTCGTATGGATGGCTTTCACGCCATCATGCGTAAGAAAGCGGCTTCCTTACTGCAGCGCTTGCGTGACACTCGGAATAGCATCCTGAAAATGATTGTTGATAGACCGGACTGTCCCATCCAAAGACACTGGGTGGAGATAGCCATAGCCATAGATAGAGATAGCCATAGATAGAGATAGCCATAGATAGAGATAGCCATAGATAGAGATAGCCATAGATAGAGATAGCCATAGATAGCCATAGATAGAGATAGCCATAGATAGCCATAGATAGAGATAGCCATAGATAGCCATAGATAGAGATAGCCATAGATAGAGATAGCCATAGATAGAGATAGCCATAGATAGAGATAGCCATAGATAGAGATAGCCATAGATAGAGATAGCCATAGATAGAGATAGCCATATTATGTAATAATAGGGACTAGGTTAAGGATTGGATTAAAATAAGAATGTAACTACCCGGCTGCTAAAGATAAACCACATCGGTTTCCATTAGCAGTCTTAGATTAGAAAACAAAAATGTAACTATAAATGTTTAATAAATAAAAAAAAAATAGGTAGGTATACGCAGGTGAATGTCCAGTAAAATAAGTACTAATAACACTAACATAGCATATAAGCACGATTTGTTACTAACCCATCACTAACAACTTATGGGCTTCAATGCCTGAAATAAAGGAATTTTATTTTTATTTATTTTATTTCTTATAGAAGTGGCAGGATTCATCTCAAATGCTCACACCCAGACCCGGAAAAATTACCTATAGGTATCCGTAGGTCCCTTATAAATATTCGTCCCGTGCGGGAATCAACCCGCTACCCTTCGAACAGGAATCAGTGGTACGCAAACTGCAGCTGACGAAATTTGGGTCCCAAGTTCGGCCGTGGACGATAAGTTATGCTAAGTTATATGATAATGATGTGTATATATATAATTATTTTGTATCGAGACATACTATAGTACAGGGTATAGGTCAGTGGCGTAACAATAGGGTGGCAGGGCTGGCAAAATGCCACGGGCCCCCGACTCAAGAGAGCCCCGGCCCAAGAGGCCGCGAGCTCAAAAATATATTTTTACGTTGTACCTGAGTATTTTATTTTATTTGAAAAGTATATTTTTATAAGTTCTACTTAAAATCCAAAGTGAGACAACTAAAGACCATAATACAATTTCAAGTTAATCGTCAAGCATTTCAACCAACCTAAACAAAAAGATGTTGATTCATTTTTAGACCCCATCAAAAGAATTTGCCACGGGCCCCAGATGGTATAGTTACGCCACTGGTACATAGTAACCTTAAGCTGTGGGATGATGTGGGCAGATTTTATAATGCATCACCTTTTGAGAATTTCTTTAGAATAGAATAGATCTTTATTTCATGTAAACCAGAATATACAGGCACTTATGAAATGTCAGGTGGACGGTTCCGGTTTGTACCCCTTGAAAAGGAGTACAAAGTTTTCTCTTCACGTATTATTCATTCAATAGAACCATAATATTCGTTTTGATTTTTTTTAGATGACACTATTCTAAATATTATTTTAGTGTTAAGATTCTCAAAGGAGAACAGAAGTTCGTATGAGATAGTTCGATTGAATAGTTTTGCTAATTCGCTATAGATGTCGCTATTCTAAATATTCAGATTCCTAACAAAGTACTAGGAGTACAGAAGTTCGATTCAATGTATGTTTTTATCAGAACCATGACATTTGTTTCGCTTATTCCACTACAGATGTCGCTATTCTAAATATTATAATACCTTTCTGCATAATCTGTATGTATCTCTTTATACGTCTATGGTATTGCACCACAGACACTCAAATAGAATTTTCATGTGCTGCCTAAGAGCAATAATACTATAGAGGGATTCTATCGAGTGTAAACAGAAAACCTATAGACATTTCTCTTTACATAAACAAAACGTCATAAGAGTAATAGAGATAGATATATTCTATCTGTTACCGCTCAGCGAAGTAATGCGGCCATTTGTACTATAGGAACATCTATCTATATACTGAAAATGAAAAGATCTAATAGAAGAATAGTTAAAATCACCACACACTTGATTTTTTCAAAGATAATCTCACAAAACACTTGACGCACCGAGCCCTCCAGCTGGATGAAAACAGCTCGACTGATGGCACGCAGCGTTTCAAGATGACGTAGAAACTCTATCGCTATCTCACTTTGCTTATAGAGCTAATACATTAGTGAGAGTAGGGCCATATATACGTCTCCTGCTCTTACATGATATACTCCCTCTATAGTATTTGCTCTTAGTGTGCTGCAATTGGGTTTTGGAATAATAGAGTAACAAATTCACATAATTGAATGATTTATTTAAAAAAATAATTAATAACGCCTGCCATCTAAATGCTCAACACAGCTCAACATTGCCAACGTAACAACACAAATACAGATTAAAAAACAGTGTTATTTTTACAGAAACAAGTTTGCGTGTTCTAAATACAATAATCTGTACAACTCGAAAAAAAAAGTGTAATAGAATGAAATAGTCTATGATATGACTCGATATGAAATATGATCTTGAACTAAACTGCACGAAATTATTTTTTTAATAAAATAGTTGACATTTAAATATAATCCATCGAATTCTTAGCAAACAATAATTATTATCCTTAGATTAAAGCATTATGATTATAATTTCGATTATAACATCGTTTTTGTATAAATGGTTCATATCATTTCCATGGTGTTCCTGGCTTCCTCCTGGTACTCCTCGCCGGCTTCTTCTTCCTCATCGAAGACTTCGTCGTCATCAATATTAGCCTCCTGCAATTGACATTTTGTTATGAATATTTTACAGTCAAAATTCTTAACCAAAGTACTTTTGATTGCAAAAAACAGTGAAAGGTACTTTTGAATGGTTTTTTTTGTTAACACTGAGTAACATACCCTCATTCAAGTAACTATTACGTAAACAGAATTTTACTAATTTTTAACCCCCCTCCTACCCTTTTCAGCACAAGTAAACAAAGCTCTTACTCCGCCCTCCTATGCTTATGTAAACATTGGTACTTTTTTTTTTAATCTGTTCAGATTTATTTATTGTTATTCATGAGCTTTAGTTATCAAGTTTAGAAATAAGGAATTTATAGACTATAAAGGAATTTAATATTTATTCAAGCTAACTATTAACATTGGTGCACATGATAAATACCATTAATTAATGTCTGGTAAAACAGGACGTACTGATAATATCATGTATCTGATACTGATGTATCTGATACTGATAATATCATGTATCTGATACTGATAATATCGTGAATTTAGGAAAATCAAATGTAATTTATTTTAGTGTGTCTAATTGTGCTTAATTGTCTTACTTTACTTGTGTTATTTTAGTGTTTAAATTCAGATACAATTACTTGTTTATGAATAAATGACTATGACTATGTAATCACCATCCAGACCCCCCCCCCCTCCTCATGTAATCAAAAATAAGCAAAGACCCCCCCACCCCCCTTTGGTGCTTATGTAATACTTGAATGGCTATAATTTACAAAGATATCACACGGGCGGAAGCTAGTGGCTTATCATTTTAGATTCTACACTTAGAAGAACTTCGTACCTGATACTGCTGGTACTCCGAGATGAGGTCGGCCATGTTGCTGGCTGCCTCTGTGAACTCCATCTCGTCCATACCCTCGCCGGTGTACCAATGGAGGAAAGCCTGAAATAATATTATTGTGTAAAGTATTGATCATGTGGATAACGACAAATAATTCAAAAGAGTCCAGCACGGGATAGGTAGAAAATAATCATCACTACAACGGGCCGTTGAGTTCCCTTCATTGTGGTCGAGCTTGGCGACGCTGACGCATGCGTCATACTCGTGAACGGGTGCCGTCTGTCGGAACTGGTCAGCTTGTAACTGCCATGGCAATCTTATTCACAGGCAAATCATTATTATCCTAGTCTTATTTTTATTCACATTAAATTACATTATTCTCGCAGCTCTTACCGCAACATTGTACTGATAAAGATTATAATCTATTTTTTGAAAAGAGTTACCATGGAGTTTCTTGCCGGTTCTTCTCCATAGGGTCTACTATTTGGAACCGTGCACCTAGGGCAGGGTAGGTAGGTAGGTAGGCAGGGTAGGTAGGTAGGTAGGCAGGGTAGGTAGGTAGGCAGGGTAGGTAGGTAGGTAGGCAGGGTAGGTAGGTAGGTAGGCAGGGTAGGTAGGTAGGTAGGCAGGGTAGGTAGGTAGGTAGGCAGGGTAGGTAGGTAGGTAGGCAGGGTAGGTAGGTAGGCAGGGTAGGTAGGTAGGTAGGCAGGGTAGGTAGGTAGGTAGGCAGGGTAGGTAGGTAGGTAGGCAGGGTAGGTAGGTAGGTAGGCAGGGTAGGTAGGTAGGTAGGGTAGGTAGGTAGGTGCACAGTTCAGACAACTTTTATTTATTGGCGGTACGAAGTGGTCAGCTAAACCGGCCAAGTGCGAGCAAATGTATTTTGTTTGTGTCCACGTACCTTCCTCCTGAACATGGCGGTGAACTGCTCGGAGATCCGCTTGAAGATCTCCTGTATGGCCGTGCTGTTGCCGATGAAAGTCCCGGACATCTTGAGCCCACGCGGTGGAATGTCGCAGACGGCTACCTTCAGGTTGTTGGGGATCCATTCCACGAAGTAGCTGGGGACGAACATAATTCAAATTAGGGATGGGTCGAATATTCGGCAAAAATTCCGAACATTCTACCGAATATTCAGTATTAAAAACTTGCCTCTACACTTGTTAGATTCACGGAAAAATGATCAAATGTTCGATCTCTTCCTGAAACTCATCGTTTCTTGGATATTTATTGAGATTTAAAGATTTTTCACACAAGAAAACGTATTGTCAATGTTTTGCCGCAAACTAGACGATGCAATAATCAGTATAAAGTTAAATAGTGTATTGCATTGACCTATTACTGTATGGACATTGGGTCTGAGCCAAAAGAGTTCCAAAACGAAAAAAGAGGTCCAATCGCGCGCCAGTCTTTGTTTTGTCAACCGACAGAATACACGTCAAAAATGTCGTACTGTATTGTGAACAAAATATTTATAAAACGAGTCAGAAAGCTATTAATTGACAATTGCTATTATTCATTGAACGATTTTTTTAATGATGACCCCAAAATTAATTGACTTTTATTACCTAATTATTTGTTGAATTTTGTCTTTTTATTTTTGTCTTTTTATTTTGTCTTTTTATTTTTATTTTATTTCACTTTATTTTATTTACTTTATTTTATTGACATTTTGTGTTTGAGTTTTATTAACTTATTAACATGATTGTATTTTGATTATTAATTTATTGACATGATGATTGACTAAATGTATTTTATTTGACTTGTTATTCTCTATATCATCCTTGATTTTATCCTGTGAAATTATTAATTATTAAAATGAATTTATTAATTTTTAATTAGCGTTCAATAATTAAAATGCTACTTGTATTAATATAACCGACTCCATTGTTATATTGTTGTGCCCGACAGGGTCCATGTGAACTTTATATTATTTTAAAACACATGTGATATGCAATAAAAAATTGAATTTGAATTTGAACAAGTTGAATAGACTGATAAATTGTCGCAAGTAAAATTAAGCTGTTTACTAATGACGATACGGTTTGAATTAGGATGTTAAGTATAGTTTTATATCTATTAATACGTGAAGAGAAAACTTTGTACCCCTTTTTAAGCATATTGCGTGCACGGAGTATGAGATTTGACACAGTTAAAGTTTATATGGAGACAGTTATATGGAGTTATAGAAGGAGTGCAGAGACTTAAAATATATTTATAATTTGTGGTTGAATTTCGACCACCAGGCGACCACTAGTTTCTTTCAATGTACCTATACTCCGTTCGAAATAACATTAGAAATTTAAATAACTCCATTTACACTTTATTCAACCGATTTTGACTTCTATTACGTTGGTGACATGACAAATTACAGCTGCAGTAAACATTTGTTATCGTAAATACGTTTTTGCTTTTAATGCCATCCTTATACGTACGGAATAGAAGTCAAAATCGGTTGAATACACTGTAAAAGGGTTTGTTAAACGTGTCTAATCTTATTTCAAACGGAGTATACGCTTATAAAGGTTGACTTGGGACACAATTTTCGTGAATTTTGTTCTAGAACCGCCGTATATTGTAGTATTAGGTTAATGGTGTTCATTATTATTTTCATGTTTAGTAACTACAGGCTGATATACAATAAACTTTATTGTACACCAGAAATACAAAAAAAAAAAACATTATCATAAATATATATATACATGTACAATGGGCGGTCTTATCTCTAAATGCGATGTCTTCCAGACAACCTTTGGATGGACATGACTCTGAAGAAATAGAAAAAATATAGAAATAGATATAGTTAAGTTAGCGGGCTATTGTTAGACGTACCTTGAATTCTTATTCTGTATGGCCAATATTTGTTCGTCGACCTCCTTCATCGACATCCGGCCCCTGAAGATAGTGGCGACGGTCAGGTAGCGGCCGTGGCGCGGGTCTGCAGCCGTCATCATGTTACCAGGGTTGAACATCTGAGGACAATTATTGTGATTAGCGCCATCTAACGGTGAATAACTAAAACTAATAAGAATATAGTTTAGTTTTTTTTTTCAAACTTTTTTTTATTTTTATGTATTTTCATTCATTTTTTTTTTTCATTTTTTTAAATGTAACTGAAGAGTAACACAATAGATAAGCCGTTCATTCATCGTTTCAAATAAAATACTGTATACATCATCAAATAAGATGTTACTTATATTAAATTTAAAAAATATTATAGTTTAAAAAAAAACTAAAGAAAACGCTTTTGTCATCCAAACTAAACGTGTATGCAAAATTTCAGCTCAATCGGAAACCGGGAAGTGGGTCAAATTTAACTTCCAAGATTTTTTTACATAGTTACAAGTGAAGCTATTAAAAAATATAATAAGATAATGAAAGCGTTTTAAAAATCAAGCTCACTATAACATAAGTTAATAACTTACTTGGCTCATAAGTTCAGGAACAGTTTCAGCGCGGAAGCTGAAGGAATTCCTTGCTGTGAGGGGCGCGAAACCTGCAAGATTATAAAAACTTGAGTTACTGCTTCCCTTATAACCTAACCGTCAACTCAGACTCCAACTAGAAAAAGAGCTGTAACTTTGAACGGCTGAACAGATTTTCATGAAACATAGCCAAGATGATACGAGATGAAACTAGCTTTCAATTAAACAAACTGCATTGAAATCGGTCCATCCGTTTTGGAGCTACAGACAGATACATAGATAGAGATAAACTACGATAATATGGCGCGCCACTCCAAAATTCAAAATGTTTGAAAGTATTTACAAAGCGCCACCAAGACTCACAACGCATGTGTGCGTACTGAGACGGCCGGCGAACAAACATAAATACAAGGATTTGTTGCTCGGTAAGGATGTGACTACACACATTGAAACAGTAATTTGGAGGGGCGCGCCATGTTATCGTAGTTTATTTCTATATAGATAGACACTTAGACGTGTGCGCCGATGCCGGCTTCGGCGTCATCGGCGTGGATGGTCGGACGGATCCGGTTGTTTTAGATACAATGCAGAAATATACTAGTAAACTAAACACTGGAAATGTCTAAATAAATGCTTATTGTTTTATTTCGACGTATTCATTTACGCAAATTCAGTAAAATACCATTTTGATATGACCATAATTTAAACAGCGCGTTTTGTCGATAACTTCGTCCGTCACAGTCATTTGGCGAATAAGTCTGCCATATTTTGTTTTTAATAAGATTTAAATCATCCACACCGATGACGCCCAAACTTATAACACCCCTTTTTTTTGGGGGGGTAAAAGAAACCGAGTCGTATTTACAATCATTTGCACTAACCTGGCATGAAGAAGTGCAGCCTCGGGAATGGCACCATGTTGACGGCCAACTTCCTCAGGTCAGCGTTCAGCTGGCCAGGGAAGCGGAGGCAGGTCGTCACTCCGGACATTGTCAACTAGAAATAATAAAGAAGAAAAGAAACAATGAAATATCATTTATTTGTCACAAATACAAGAGCAATTTGACAACATGGTTAGCCTTCTGCGCTACGTGCCGCGGGTTCGATCCCCGCACGGAAGAAATATTTGTATGATCTACAGATAGTTGTTTCGGGTCTGGTTGTCTGTGCATGTGACATGTATGTTTGTAAACTGTACCCTTGACACAGGAGAAATCCTAGTGAGGGGCAATGTTTAAAAAAAAAAAAAAAATTGTTTTAGTCTGTCTGAGTTGTGTAATTTATTATAGTACCTAATTACTATTAATTTAAATTTGTACGCCACTAAAGGCTAGACATAGCGATCCCTATATTCTATATTTTTTAACATCCATTTATACCTATGTTCTACAAATAAAGATTTTGACTTTGAGAAGACACACTAAAATGACATAAGTAATATTCAGTGATCGGAATAGGTGGTGCTAATTCACCTAAACTTCGAGGCACAGAGACAAAAACTGGAGACTTCCTTACGATAACATTTTTTCTGGGACATCACCTTGCCTTTTAACTATTCTATTTTTTTTTCAAATACTATTTTGATTATTTGACTTTTTTATACTTTTTTTATATAGTTTAAAAAAAAACTCAAAGATAACGCTTTTGTCATCCAAACTAAACGTGTATGCACAATTTCAGCTCAATCGGAAACCGGGAAGTGGGTCAAATTTAACTACCAATTTTTTTTTACTTAGTTACAGGCTAATAAAAGCGTTTTAATAAAAATGAATCCTTATTTCCTTTGGTCACGTCATCACGCGTGAACGGCTGGACCAATTTCGCTAATTCTTTTTTGGTTGTGTTTGTTATAATTGTAAGGAGAAGGTAGGTACCTATGGTAGATAGGGTAGGTAGGTATGGTAGATAGGGTAGGTAGGTATGGTAGATAGGGTAGGTAGGTAGGGTAGGTAGGTAGGGTAGGTAGGTGCACATTAATTTTATTGGCGGTACGAAATTCGCCGGGTCAGCTAGTATATATATCAGTGGCGAAGCGTCCATACAACCCGATTCCCATCGGCTTCCCTTTAGGATTTGGTTAGTGCATAGACCAACGTAATATTATAATTATTATTTACTCATCCAACTGACAAAAAAAAGGCATGTTATTCAGTTAGGTCGAGCTCTTCCAGACATGCAAGAGACGGTATGTATTTTTGTCTTGCAGCATTAATTGCAGCAGTTTTAAGAGGGCATTTTTGGGACGGCTTCCTCTTTTAAAACTGTCCCCCTTCGCCACTGATATATATAATATCAAAATAATTCAAAGTCGAAATTAATCCGCCAAAATCTTCTGTGTATATAATAGCGTACTCACCGATATCAAGTGGTTCAGGTCTCCATAGCTGGGGCTGGCCAGGCGCAGCGTTCTGAAGCAGATGTTGTACAGCGCCTCGTTGTCAATGCAGAAGGTCATGTCGGTGTTCTCGACGAGCTGGTGCATCGACAGCGTCGCGTTGTACGGCTCGAGGACCACCTCGCTCACCTGCCGACAAAATAGCATAAATTAATCTATACAAATCTAAAAAGAAAGAAAAAACATTTATTCTGTACGGACACACCACACACCACACCACATTTTATGCAAATAAAATGATGAAATTAATATTTTACTTCCGACGCATGTGACGAGCATGTTTGTAAACTGTACTCACGATACAGGAAAAATAAGGGTGGGTTTAAAAAAAAGGGTCCAAACAAGTATGAAAAAAAAAATTGCTAGATAGGTAGATAGAATAATATTATATATAGTTTAAAAAAAACTAAAACATACGCTTTTGTCATCCAAACTAAACGTGTATGAAAAATTTCAGCTAAATCGGAAACCGGGAAGTGGGTCAAATTTAACTTCCAAGATTTTCTTACAGAGTTAGTTAGTTACAGGTAAGCTAATAAAGGTGTATTAAAAAAGAAAGGGGGCCTAGACAGTTTGAAAAAAAAAAAGAAAACAAAAAACATTCCTAGATATATAGCAAAAAAATGTGGCCCATATGGTTAAAAAAAATGTGGCCCAGATAGTTAAAAAAAAATGTGGCCCAGATAAAAAAAGGGGCATAGAAAGAAAGTTTCTTAGATAGATAAATAAAAAATGGGCTTAGATGGAGAAAAAAAAACGGTGCATAAATAGATTGACAAAACAAAAAAAAAATTGCCTTGATATTTAAAAAATAATGACTCCTAGATAGTTTAAGAAAAAAGTTCCCATGCAGATAAATAAAAAATGGGGCTAGATAGACAGAAAAATAAAATACCTTAGGTGATGGCACAACACTGAATGTGTTCATGATCCTGTCGGGGAACTCCTCGCGGATCTTGCTGAGCAGCAGCGTGCCCATGCCGGAGCCGGTACCGCCGCCCAGCGAGTGCGCCAGCTGGAACCCTGGTAAGATGATAAGAGAAGGTGGAATTAAGAGCGGCCAACCCGTCATAATTCCCATACAAACGCTCGTAGGTGATTATGGCGCTATAAAAATTTTTCCTCTAGATATTTTGAATACACAGGTATCTTGTGGTCTATATCTAGGTTTCTATGTAATACAAATAATATTTTTTTGAGAAAAAAATTCAGTAAAGACATCTGAAAATCTGCTTTTTTGGACAAATTTTATCTAAACTTTGGCCGTTCATAATGTACTCATAAATTGAAAAATTTAAATAAAACATTTACATAGAAACCTTGTACATGTAATGGATATTCTAAATGACAATTTTTTCTCTAAAAACTTGTTCAGCTTTTTCAAAAACACCTATTTCTTGGAACCTGTTTTGTGAAATCTTCGCGCGCCAATTTTCATTAAATGATCGCCTTCTCGCTTGCTTTTAGCCAACGGGTGGTATGAAGTACGCGGGAGGAGAGTCGTGTAGGGTAGGCATGAGACGGCCGTTTCAAACATTGCGTTGGATGAAACAACAAGCTTTTCGATCATGCTGGCGTTGACGATAGGCGGACCGGGAAGGGCCCTCTTAAGTAACCGGGATCGTTCATGATCCATAATTTTAGATTGACCATATACACCTTCACCATCTAATATAGTCCGCGCGCAAAAATAGAATAGATCTTTATTTCATGTAAACCAGATACAGGCACTTATGAAATGTAGAGACTCTAGGTGCATGGTTCCAAATAGTAGGTCCTATGGAGAAGAACCGGCAAGAAACAACATGGAAACTCTTTTAAAATAATAGGTTACAATCTTGATCAGTACAATGTTGTGGTAAGAGCTGCGAGAATAATGTAATTTAATGTGAATAACCTAACCGTCAAAAACTCCCGACTCCAACTAGAAAAAGAGCTAACTTTTGAACGGCTAAACAGATTTTCACGAAAAATAGTTACTAGATACCCAATTAAACTAGCTTTCAATTAAAAAAAACTGCATTGATATTGGTCCATCCGTTTTGGAACTACGATGCCAGACAGATACACACTACAAATCTTTTTTGTCGGGGGTTAAAAAATAGGGTAATAATGGTATTCTAGGGAATGGTCCCCATACCTTGCAAGGAGTCGCAGCCCTCAGCTTCCTTCCTGATGACGTCCATCACGGAGTCGACGAGCTCAGCGCCCTCTGTGTAGTGACCCTTCGCCCAGTTGTTGCCTAGGAAACACAAATGTTATAAATAAAGTACCTGGTTACTTACAAGTGTATACATTTTAATATAAGTATTCACAAATTAATTGTGAACAATAATTTAGATTTCAAGTGAACACGGTTTTATTTATGTGTAGTTTGACTGGAGAACGCGCATTTCGCGGTCTTAGGATATCCGTAACTTATAAAAAAAGTTATAGTTGTTAAAAAAATAATGCATATGTGTGTTTTTGTTCTATAATCGGAGAGGTACGTATTTACGATTTTATTTTTGATTTAAATACATAAAAATAGTTTGGCCACAATGATATCTCACTTATTTTTAAATATCGTCCTATTAGATACTTTTCTATTCACTAATACGAGTAATTTGCTAAACGACGTCAACACGTGGTCATCGCAAAAAGTTTCACTAAATAGTTCAGCTACCGTCTACTAGATGTCGTCACTCACCTGCACCACAACTGACCTACATTTTGCTTCAAACAAAATTAAAATTCCTGGCCGCAATGATTATTTTTTTACAAACTTAACTTATAAGTAATTCAGTAATATAACACTACCACTGCTTGCTAAATTAATTTCAATACAAACAAACAAAAGATTTATATATTCGTTCAGCTACTCAGTACTAGATGGCGTTACTAACCTGCACCACTTTGACCAGACACGAAGTTATCAGGTCTGAACAGCTGCCCGTATGGCCCTGATCTGACCGAGTCCATTGTGCCTGGCTCCAGATCCACCAAGATCGCTCGGGGGACATATTTGCCTAGAAAAAATAACATTATTAACTTCTGATTATTAATTCCGCGCACGCTTTCCGCGCTTAACGCTCTTCTGGATGACAATATTGACAATCCTCACTGTGACTTGTTTGCGGATGGATGGGCGGATATATTGTCGGAGTGTCTGCTTTTTTGTGAGAGAGTTGTATGACTGTGTTGTTTTGTTTATGTGTAATTAAGTACCTATGTGTTCATCTTTTATTATTGTAATTGGTTTCGTACTGTTTTAATAAAAGTAAATAAATAAATAAATAACTATTATTAACTCCAATCTTTTACACCGTTGCCATGGTATGAGGTTTTTCAGGCTGAGACCTATAGCATACTTAAAAAGCTCAGACTTTTCTTTAGAATTAGGTAAGTACTTTATTGACTTCATCAGTCCTAGAGTATACTTACTCAAAACAATTTTAGCATAATATTATGACAAAAAATCCATTCCAATAATTCCAAAAGTATAAGCTAAACATTTACGAGTATATAAACTTAGCTAAGTTTAAGTAAAGTCTGAGCTAAGTCAAAGTACGTACTAAGGATCCCAGTTTCAAACTGCAAAGCCTTTATACAAGGTGGTAGAACGAAGCAATCATTGGAGGAGGGTATAGTGCTCATCATTATGTACAACTTTTACTATGGGAAAAAATATGAAATCACGAAAAAAAAATCTGCTGTTTAGTCTTAAACCTCACAACGTATCACCAAGGGGGGGTTAAAAAAAGCATCACGTAATTAATGGACGGCCCCTTACCAATACCAATATCGAAGGGCTAAGGCCAACAATGATCTTATTCAGTTCATGTGAACGGGATCAAACTGGAGCATACAAGACTTACACATGCCCCGTGTTGATATTATGATTAATGTCTTTTTTATTTAATTGCTTTTTGTTGTTTTTTCTTGTATTCTTATTTTAATTTTATTTTATTGTTTAATTTATGTATTGTCTCTTGCTGTCCGAATAAAAAGTTTATTATTATTTACCGGGATCAAAAATCAAACCTCAAATCCCGACCACCTGCAGCCATCCCATACAAGTACAATAACGGTATGTGAATGTGTGCTCAAGGCAGGTACATGTTCGCTGCTAAAATAGTCTACACGAGTTACTAGCGAACACACCAGCCAGTTGAACAAATTAGGTCTTCCTAGACCGGTCTGAAGTCATTGAAGCTATCGCTATAGTGAAATATGACTGTGAGGATATTTCAGTTAATCAATGGTTGTCCGTTACATATTGGGATGTACCTGTGCCTTGTTGAGCATGTTCAGTCATGTCATGTCAGTTCCCACAGTTACAATAACATAGACATTATAGTGCCACAAACTTATCTGACCCGGTCAGGAGGTCGCTGCCGTCGCTTTTATCAATGTCATGTTCCAAAGCAACGTTATTTCAAATTTTGGTCACCGGGTCAGATCAGTTTGTGGCACTAGTCTATTATTTAATTGCCTTTATCCGTCCTCAAACAAACAGAGTATCAGACATTGATTTAAAAAATAATGCAGTATTAGAATTATTCTATAATACAAGCTGCCTTACGTGTGGAGGCTTCATTGTAATAAACACTTATGCGTTCCAGCTGCAAATCACTTTCTCCATTGTAAATACCGGTGGGACCAACTCCATGTTCATCCGAAATGATCTCCCAGAACTGTGGGATACAAGTTTTAGTTATAATTTACCTTAAAATAATCTGAGGATGCAATATAAAAAAATCAGTCTATAACGTTCTGGAATACCACACATTTTAGTTCAACTACTTGATAATAGGTGGCGTTGATTTCAATTTATGCGCAACAGTAAAGTCATTACATTAGAAATTTCGTTTGTTTACATTTAAATTTTCAAATACACAACGACGTACCTACCTACTTTGAATTAAAATACATTTTTGAATATTTTTCGAAAACATTGCATAGGTACACCATTTTTATACATCAAAAACGATGTTACGATTTAAAACGAGTTCAAATTCCTTCTAGAAGGTTATTTTTGGGGTTGCAACCGCCACTTTTCTAGGATAATAACAATTACGACATCTACCTAGTCAACTCATGACAGTCATGACCAGTCATGACTCACGCAGTTGACGCAATGATGCAAGTACCTACCCGACATAGGTTAATTAACAGATCAAGTAGGTAATGTATTACGTACGGAACTGAAGGACCATGATACATTTAATCCTACACCTCGTTATTGATAAAATGATAACATACAAATCATAATTAACATGCTATATCCAATTTTTCATTTTATCAAGGCAGAATGACTAATTCCATTGGCGCGTCCAATAGATAGTCCATATATGGTAGTTACAAATTTATTCTTTTTTCTCTCAATGCACGTGTTATATTCTTTCAACGTGAGATTCAAAATCTTTTAGAACTCAGTAGCGCATTTTGTTGGTCGGTAAAGCAGAAGCGATACCCGAAAAGAACTAAAGTCTTCGATTCGAGGTCGATACTGGCTGGATAAATAATCGAGGTCACGTACTGCATTTGTAAAGGACAAACTTATTAACGATTTAACCTACACGAGTTAACCAAAATTTCAATAGGAATGCGACAGAAATTAACTAAAACTTTCTCTTTGTATTTTACCTACTTATGAATGACAAAAATTACAGACCTTGGATCCAATTTGATTTCCACACTGACCAACTTGTACATGCACAATTTCACGCATATTGATAACTTTAATTCCGGTTTAACAGAACCTTTTTGATAATAGGTTCGAAACCGCACGTTTTACAAATCCGGAATGAATTATAAACGTTTATCTCATATCGTACAGTTCTCAGTACTATGTTGATTGCAGGGTTAAGAATGTTACCATTTTATAAATTTGCCACAAAATGGGAAGCTGTTATAGAGATTTGCGCAAATTGAGAAAATCGACTAACGAATATGGTGTTTTTTAGTTTACTGGATAAAATATGGAAAAGATTGCAATTTGCTTCCTAAAACTGAATTCGTGTTACTTATTAGTATATATCAGAGCGTAAAGCCGAGTTTACTTAGTGATTAGTAGTGTTGTACTGTAGTCAGATTAGGGTGAAAAAAATAGGATTATCGCAAGGCGTGGCGTGCATAGAAATTAGACAAAAACAAGTTGGTGTGTAATTGTCAAGTTAAATTAAGTTTGTTAATTAGCTACCTCACCTTACGATGACACACCGACCCAAATATCGTTATAATAACTGATATCACCAGTGGCGGATTAACACATTTGCCGCCAGTAGGCTATTTAAATTTTGCCACCCCTACCGACCCCTACAATTCGATACCCTAGTTCTTAATCTTGATTACAATTTTTTTGTCAATGAAATTGTAACTATCTGATTTGTAAAATGTCATTGGTTTTTGGCTAAATTTCTAAGCTAATATAAGCTCAATCATGTACTATTATTATGGCCGGGTAAGGTATGAATCTGCCGCCCGAGGCTTCAGTCTACTCAGCCGGCTGGTAAATTCGCCACTAGTTATTACACACATATTAACGTTTTGTATTACATAATATTTAATTTAATAGGGTGGGTAGTGTCTTTTTGTCTCTATGGAGTGCACGCCACTGATCGCCAGCACCCTGACAAGATGACATCTCTGATCGCCATAAAATAGAAGCGCCCGCAAATTATAATGAATTGACATCAGCTGTCAAACGCTCATGTGTCTGAGGGCCAAGCTCGAATATTTTTGAGGTATTTGACGTAACGTTAACGTAAGCAAAGCTTGAATCATACAACAAAACTATATTACTTTTGTTTAATTTATGCAACATATATTATATTATATTTATATCATTAAAAAAAACCGCATGTTTTTTTTAAAAAATATCATGGATTAAACGTGTATTTTTGATTCAAAATTTACTTACGTCAACGTTACGATACGTTAAAAACATTCCAAACCCATATGTTTTATGGCCGTTTCTATTTTCTGACAAGAGATTCTTATCTTGTCTTATGGGTTATATCCAAAGACTACGTTAAATCCTTAGTGTGTCGTAAATAGAAGAGTGGGTTGGTTTATATATATTTAATAATATTGTTACTATATCTAATGTCTGTGAAAAACTGTAACTAAATAAGTAATTTTATGTCAATTTTTAACAGACGTAACGTACGTACGTTATATCTATACAGATCAAAGAGTAGATCGCTGATTTTTATTCTTCAGTTAAGTTACCTACTTTTTAACAAAGATTTAATCAACCTACTGTCATAATCGTGATAACAAAATACTTAAATAATACCTACGTTAATAGCCCAACAATAATTATAAATGTACTTACTTATTAAAATCTGCTTGTCTTTCACAGGTTTACAACAAACATAGCACACTTGGCAAACAATAGCGTTGCTAGGCAACATGCTCTCGAACATTTACGACCATTTAATGTTGCGGGGTTTATAGAAGTCTATGTCATAGCAGTGCAAAGAAAGAAAGATAATTTAATATACAGAATGGTCCACTAGTAGTGGACCAAAATATTTTTTGGGTCAATATCATCCCTAGGATTTATCTAATAAACGCAACATTATGTTCCGCGAAAATCATTATTTTTAGGGTTCCGTACCCAAAGGGTAAAACAGGACTTTATTAAGGAACACCGTGGATTTTAGTCAGTACAAGTCTGACAGTCCCTCCCGCCCTGCCCGGGGTGGGAGGACTCATTTGATGATTTTACCACGATAAAAAAAAAAAAAAAAAAAAAAAAAAAAAAAAAAAAAAAAAAGACTCCGTTGTCCGTCCGTCTGTCACCAGGCTGTATCTCATGAACCGTGATAGTTAGACAGTTGAAATTTTCACAGATTATGTATTGATTGCTGCTATAACAGTAAATATATATAACTTATACTAAAAAACAGAATAAAATAAATAGGTATTTAAGGGAGCTCCCATCCAACAAACATGTTGTTTCTGCCGTTTTTATAGATAATGGTACGGAACCCTTCGTGCGCGAGTCCGACTCGCACTTGTTTAAATTTTTCAGCCTAGTTTTTAAGACTAAATTAACAAAGTCTTGTAGAACATTATTTTCATTAGTATATTAAGAAAGACATATTGCGCCGACCCTAAATAAAATGAAATAATCTCATAAATATCGGTGTAAGGGCAGGAGAAAGATGATGATGTCATCGTAGTGGACTTTTATATGATGAGCTAAGTTTGTGAGGATGTAAGGTTATTTTATTTTCTACAGTAAGCAACCCCAGCTGATAACTAATGCACCGACTGATATTGATAAATGATAAGCTTTCAGGTATTTCAGTGATAGCCAACAACATAGAGCTCTTTAAACATAGTTAATGTTCATCATACGAGTTCATTTTATACCTCAAAGTTTTATACCTACTAGTTGTAAAATCCAGCTAATTAGATCTAGTCAAGTGATATAAAATGTTCAGCAAAGGAGTTCATTTTAAATTGGACGTTTATTATTTGTCATCGAATCATCATTTCAATCAGAAATAAGGTGTGGCTTGTCTAAACGCTTTTTTTAAGATACCTACTAATTGAGCACATGATATTAATTTATAATTGTTTGTGTAGAATTTCTGTTTCTATTTTCTATGATGAGAGATGACTCAATATTATACAGGTGTAATAACCAACAGTTAATATTATCCTAAGATAATACCTTACTGCCACAGGAAACCTTTATTATAACCCTCCATGAATAAAAGTGGCTGAATAAATTATCGTCATTGCCACATTTGCTCCACTTACCGAAGGATAAAAACTCTGTGTCACTTTGACATTTTTTTGTCTTTGCCATTCAGAAACGTTCGGATACCTAATCACAGATATTTTACTGTATCAAAAAGATTAATTCTATGCTTAGGGCATTTTCAATATTCACTCATAACTACGCAAGTTTTATTAATATTTCTTTACTTTCCTCTTATGAGAGCATAATAGAGCTCAAATAGGTTTATCCAAGTAGCTTAGCTTAATTTAATTATTGCTCATTAGCTGTTGTGTACTTTGTTTTCGAACGCTAATCACAAATCAAAACATAGCAATGTCAACCGAGTTATAATAACTGTGTGTTAAAATGCAAAATAATTATTCAAACAAAGTGTAATTCACCGTTAAACTATGTAATCATCAAAACGAATCATACAAAGATCTCACGCTAAAGCAGTCGCAGGCAGTTTTTCTGTACAAAGATAAAACTGAAACATAACCCTACTTCTTCATAAAAAAAATATAAACAAAACAAAAAGATGAGATTTTTAAAAGTAATACTGACTTTGGCAATAATCTGTACAGCCTATATCGGAGATTACATTGTGTTTCGATCGAAATACTCCGGCTCCCAAACTTTTCGCGCCCTCACGGACAGTGCGGTGCATGCAAGCTTAGGACTATTATCTTCACTAATATTTTTCAGCCATGAAAACAACTTTAATTTTCAAGTGTGTGCGTACAATGTGACATTTTGTACGCTTGTATCGTTCCTGATTGATGTTGATCATGCTTTTGTTGCAAGATCTATTTATTTGAAGGTAATTTTTATTAATGTATTCTTTTGAATATTATTCTCAGCATAATATCTCCCTGATGGTGTAATATTATTATCACATGACTTAATAAACTTTGTATGCTCAAAAAAGGCTTCCTGAAAAACTCCTACACTCTTCTTTTGTCTGCATCACCTTGCATGCACATGCGTTGGCACTGCTATATTGAACGGATGTTATGGAATATTGCCATTAACACAACAAATTACAGTCTGTCAAGAAAGTCATGAAAAGGATTTTGAAGGAACTAAAATTCTTCTTCGCTCGCAACCCTAAATAAGTACTGTAGGTGTCAGTTTGGGTACAACGATGTGTTTATTTTACTATTCTGTGTAGATTTTTTGTGATAAAAAAATGTTTTCAGCATTAATATATTAAAAATAAACAAGAGAATATACAAGTGGCGCCCTCAATCCTTTTCATGACTTTCTTGACAGACTATAAATGATGTAGCAATGAGCACATATTATAATAGTAGACGCGGCTACATACCATGATATACATTTCCAGTATAAACTGACCTCGCAGGCTTTCCATACAATCAAAGGTCAGCTTATACTGAAAATGTATAGTTTCATATGTAGCCATGCATCAGGGTTGTTGCTAACATCAGCACCCGCGGAACATCAGCATCATTTTCAACACCAGCATCTGCATTGATTGATGCTGATTAATAATGTTCAAGTCGAGACATGACCGCAGAGAGGGCGGGGCTTATACCACGTGTTGTTTACGCTTGCGAGTTTTGACCAACTACGACTAATTATTACTAAACTACTTAGTTTAATTCTATTTTTTATAAAAAGTTACAAAATTAATTTATTTTATTTCAATACCACGGAAAACTGCAACTTTTGGATATAAATTCATGATGATCACTACTTTTCCGTTGCTTTTTTAAGAAAATAATTAAAATCAGCATCAGCTACTGCTGATGTGAAAAAAATATGCATCAGCAACAACCCTGCCATGCATATACCAATAGATACTTAATTAAATTTTCTTTTTGTTTCAGGACATGACAAACCTGAAACACCGAGGGATATTACACTGCACAACATTTTGGATACTCATAACAACTTTTATAATACTCTACAGTTATCTAGCAAAAAAGCTAAATGTATATCTTTTATCTGTCATGCTTATTCTTGCTTATACAAGTCATCATCTTAGGGATGGAAATAGGCGAGGTCTGTGGTTGTACCCTTTTGGTAGCTCCCCGCCTATAGACAAGACTTTATATGTTTTTCTTTTGGCAGTGTTGCCACATATGATAGCTTACTTTTATCATTTCTGCAAAGGAGGTTTTACTAAAAGTTTTGTTGTTGATTATGCTATGATGGTTTGAATTGAGAAGACTTGGGACTTGGTTATTGTAAATTAGGGTAATTATTAGTGATGGGCCGCATATGGCTTTTAACACGAATATTCGGCCGAATGTTCGGTAAAAAGTTTATTGTAGAACCGAATATTCGGCAAGAATAGGCGCGCTGGATCAAGCGTTACAAAATAACAAGTGTGTGTATGTTGAGTTTGTTGAAGTACGCCGCCTTTCCGCCCGCTGACCTCGCTTCCTCCGGGCCTATTATTGCATCATCTAGTTTAGACCAAAAAAACAAAGTGTTTTTTGTGTGTAAAATCCTTTAATCTTAATAAATAGCCAAAGAACGATGAGTGGGAGAAAGAGGTCGAATATTTTGGTCATTTTTGCGTAACACTAACAAGCATGGTGACAACTATTTAATGTATATTTGGCACAATGTTCGGCATTTTAGCAGAATATTCGGTAAACCTGCTGAATATACATAATACCGAATATATTATTATTTATTATACAAGCTGCTGATAGTATATAATTTTAATTATTATTATAAGTACCTATTTATATTTTTGCAATTAGATTATTTTTACCATAGAGACTACCTAATATGAAAAAAAAAAACAATGTAATCCAGAATAGTAAAGCCTCGTTGGTAGTAAGTTACAAAAAAGACGTTACCTTTGTCTTGAACAAAATATAATAATATGATGTAAAAAAATAATTATAGTTTAAAAAAATAAACTAAAGAAAACGCTTTTGTCATCCAAACTAAACGTGTATGCAAAATTTCAGCTCAATCTGAAATCGGGAAGTGGGTCAAATTTAACTTCCAAAATTTTTTTACATAGTTACAAGTGAAGCTAATAAAAGCGTTTTAAAAAGTCTAAAAAAGATTATTTTTAAAATTATTGTCTGTTATTGACATATGTCTTGAATGGAAGCCGATCCCAACCATCGATGGTCCCAACATAGTTGGGAAAAGTCTAGGCTGATGTGATAAATTAAAGTTTAACTTTTGACTGAGAATGAATACAGAGAGGAGGAACGTTTATTCTTTTGTTTTAATAAAAGGAACAGCCTTTTATTAAAACAAAAAAATAAACGAAAATTTTTGTCATGAATAAAATTATATTTTTTAGAGCTATTCCTACCTAATCAGTTTCATGGGGTCAACAACTCCTTAAAAAGAATTACAATGTAAATACCTAGTGTATTATATAAAAAAACAACATGTTTTTGCAGAAAAATTATCTACTAACTATACTAAAATAATATTTAAATGCATTTTTAATATTACAATAATGAATTGAGAGATTTTTATGAGATTATTGTATAATTTTTTTTGAGTATTTTTATTGTATTTTACTAACTGATATTTTTATTATTATAATGGACGTAATAAATAGAATGATCGTTACATGAGATTATAAAAAGTAGAACATAAATTGTCAGCACATAAAAAAAAAAATAGAAACAGAGACCACAAAAAAAAAAACGAGATTTGACTGCAGAGACGAGCACGCATTGAGCAATAATTAATCTAATGATCTGCATAGTAACTGTCAAACAGATGATTACTGAATATGAACCTTATATTCATATTCATATTCTTTATTTGCATTCCACAATGAGTACATAAGGTTTTTAATGTACTTGTATTGTTCATTCGTTGTATTTTATATTATTAGATCGTTTTTTATTGCACAATTTTGACTTGTAAACTGCCTTTACCAAAATAAATGAATATGAATATGAATAAGGTCGTAAAAATAAAATTTGGTAGATTACAATCATGGACCCTGTAGGGCACAGCAAAATATAGGAGAGAGGAAGATGGTACTTATGTTTACTTATTGCTTTAATTTATTAATAAATATATTAAATATGGATAGCATATTATAATTTTTAATTTATTAATAATATTTCCTAATATGTATTTAGTTTATTATAAATTATTATTAACTAATAGTTATGGAATTTAATGTGTTTTTATTTTATTTTTTATATCTATTCATTTATTTCGTTTTATTATTACTTTACCTTATGCGGATGACATTGAGTCGTCCATTAAGTAGATATTTTGACATTCTTAATATGAATCAACCATAAGTCTTGAAAGGATGATGCCAGGATTTGTATGAACTCTGGTCCCACCCTCCAATAGCTACGTGTCATACATCGTTGGATAGGTATTTTTGAGCTGAACAAAAGTTACTAAGGCGCCAAGTTTCAAATCTTAGTCCGTTCAGAGTTATTCATTATTAAACATGTCAGTTTAACAATAGTTAAACATGATGCTTTTCCCTAATACAATACAGTTTTTGAATTAATACTAGTATTATATACCTATCTACCGTTATCATCAGAGTCGTAAGGTTTTTTTAGAGATAAAACACGATGGTAAGGTATAGTCCGCGCGCGAGCTCTGAGGAATCAGCACCTGAGGAAACGGGCACTTTGCGTTACGTCCGACCAACTCTTCTTACGACTCTGATGATAATGGTAGATAGGTATATAGGTAATACTGGTATTCATTCAAAAACTGTATTGTATTAGGGAAAAGCATCATGTTTAACTGTTGTTAAACTGACATGTTTAATAATGCATAACTCTGAACGGACTAAGATTTGAAACTTGGCGCCATAGTAACTTTTGTTCAGCTCAAAAATACCTATCCAACGATGTATGACACGTCGCTATTGGAGGGTGGGACCAAAATTGGCATCATCCTTTGCATTAAGTATGTGCGCGACAAATCAACGAATAACTCAATATCACGCCAACCGATTTCGATGATTCTTTTTGGAACACCCAACGCTGGTTTTCAGTTGGCACCTTGCATACTTCATATTTCTCATGTAGGTACCTATTTTATGTGTGCATTTATTGTCAAATAAGTAATTAAATAAAAAAACCAAAAATGTCTAAAAATACTGTTTATTTAATAATTATTCTCCCGGCCACACCACCCCTTCGATCCAGTCGACGTAACTGGAAACTCTAGTGTACACGGCAGGCCTGCCACTTTCAGCGCACTTCTTACCAAAGGACGTGACTCCGACCACGTGGAAGATGCAGGAGTTGTCTTGAGAAGCCACTTGAAGAGGAGATCCGGAGTCACCCTGGAAATTGACAAAAAAATTAACTAAATTAAATAAGGTCTTATTTTAATGATGCAAAATATTTATGGAGGTTAGGTTAGGTTAGGTTCTATATGTTCCGGGGTCGCGGGCCCACAGAGTGGGGACTGTGGCGCTCTCACCGAAGCGACCCCCGAGAAGACGGCGCGCACTGGTCGGTCCTGCGCGCCGTGCACCGCACAGCGAGGGTACCGGGGGGACCACTTTATAGTCTCCCCGGGACGTGCCTGGGAGGGGGACCTCTTTACAGTCTCCCTCCCCGAGAAGTGCCCTAATAGGCGTGGCACCGAGGTGGGCTTCGGTGCGGTCTTTTAAGAGTACCCGAGGCCCACCTGTAGGTGCCGAAGTGGACCACCGTGGTGAGTTTAGCCGGTAGGAGTCCGGCACACCCCTTTGCCCCCCCCAGGCGGAGGACAGCCCATGATGGGTTCTCACCACGTAAAACAAAAAAAAGGTTCTATATGAGATATATAAGATTCAATTTAGCAAAAAATAATAATTTATAATAACATTTTTTTTATAAGTTTTCAAAATTGATTAAAATAATTGATGTTTCCGTTTGCATAAAACCTTTATTCCTCTATGATTATGAATGGCACTAAGGTCATGAACTCGACCAATGACCTGGCGGGCTCGGCTACTCTGACACACACACGCATCGCGTCGCCGCGCCTTTGCCTACATAATTTATGTATCTACTGCAGCTTTGGGGGGACAGTAATGGACTGGAATTAAACCTTAATACGGACCTGGCAAGTATCTTTTCCTCCTCGCAATTCTCCGGCACACATCTGTGAGTCCCTGAACCCAAGCCAATTTCGGTTCCTAATTGTGAAGAGCAATCGGTCACAGTAGCTGTTCTCCAGCAGAGATAGCGACACCTTTAGCAGTTCCTTCGAGTTCTGTTGAGTGCCTGTAAAAGGAATATTAATTTTAAATAGCATAGAAATATGACAAGCCTAGAAGAGTAAAAAATAAATCATTATTGAAGCCGTTTATTTACGACATCAATGGTTACCAGTCTGGTCACCAACACCGGTGTGAATTTTTTCATAAAATATTGTGAATATCAGACTGATCATTTTAAAATAGTGTGTTTACGAAAATATAATAAACTGACAATAATATGGCATACGTAGCTCATGGCTGTAAAAGCCATAGTTCAGGAAAATCACTAAGTCCTTTAGTTAAGAAATTTCGAAAACCAGCTTCATTTCGCTTCATTTGGACTTGAATGACAAGTTGATTACAGCTAGCTGTCTCTTTCAATCTCATAAGCGCGTGTATTTGATAAAATAGTACCACTACATTTGAAAAGTTCAAGGATGAACCGATTTTAATGCAGTATTTTTAAATTGAAAGCTAGTTGAATCGGGTATCATTTTAGCTATGTTTCATGAAAATCTGTTCAGCCGTTCAAAAGTTACACCTCTTTTTCTAGTTGGAGTCGGGGGTTTTTGACGGTTAGGTTATAACTTACGTGTATCATTAACTCCCCAGCCCGTAGCAATGACCTTGTCTCGTCCACCGAAGTCAGGTTTATTCCACAAACAGGCTGGACGTACTGCTGCCCTGAAGTCGACATCAGTTGCCAGTTCCAGTAGAGCTATGTCATTGTACACCTTCGGAGAATGGTAATCCGGATGCTTGTGGATCGTACGGATTGGTACCTGCGGGTTTGCAAAGAATATTTTGATTAAATCTTTCTAAAGTCGCAAACAAGTACATAATAGGCCCACGCTACGTCTGAGACGTCTCACACGTGTATACAACTACATTAGGCCCACGCAACGTCTGAGACGTCTCACTCGTGTAGCTAGAACTACATTAGGCCCACGCAACGTCTGAGACGTCTCACTCGTGTAGCTAGAACTACATTAGGCCCACGCAACGTCTGAGACGTCTCACTCGTGTAGCTAGAACTACATTAGGCCCACGCTACGTCTGAGACGTCTCGCACGTGTAGCTAGAACTACATTAGGCCCACGCTACGTCTGAGACGTCCCACACGTGTAGCTAGAACTACATTAGGCCCACGCAACGTCGAGACGTCTCGCTCGTAGTACACGGTATATCGCGCATTTCACGCTGGTTAGCGATCAAGTGAGGAATACCATCAGTGAAATAAACATATAGGTACCTACGCGTCCGACTGTCAGGCACGTGACGTCAGAGTCATGGGTGGGCTTTTTTGTTGCGTTTGTTATAATTAATTGTAAGGAGAAGGTAGGTATGGTAGATAGGGTAGGTAGGTATGGTAGATAGGGTAGGTATGGTAGATAGGCTAGGGTAGGTATAGTAGATAGGGTAGGTATGGTAGATAGGGTAGGTAGGTATGGTAGATAGGGTAGGTATGGTAGATAGGCTAGGATAGGTATGGTAGATAGGGTAGGTAGGTATGGTAGATAGGGTAGGTATGGTAGATAGGCTAGGGTAGGTATAGTAGATAGGGTAGGTATGGTAGATAGGGTAGGTATGGTAGATAGGCTAGGGTAGGTAGGTAGGTAGGTTAAGTAGGTAGATAGGTAGGTAGGTGCACAGTTCTTTTATTGGCGGTACGAAGTTCGCAGGGTCAGCTAGATTTTATAATAAAAGTAACTAACAAACTAACATCTATAGGACTGGCACCATCATTGACACTGTTATCAATATTCTGGTCTCCGAGCCTCACGATGACCGGATCCGGATTCTGCGCATTAGGATCCCTGGTGCAATGCCCAGCGGTGACCACAAACCGTGGGCTGATGAGGCTGCCACCACAACTGAACTTGTAGGACCCATCGAAGTCTGCCCAACCTATTGCAGCCTGAAAATTAATAGTAATTTGTAGTTTCATGTTCGGAATTATATAGAATCAGAATTCTGTAGGCTAATTCACGTAACTAAAGAAGTGCAGTTGCAGTAAAATTTTGATCAAAACAACACATTTGGTATTCTCTTAGCTTCAGTGAGATACGCTCGCGTCAAGTTCGAGCGTCACAGCAATTATGATCGGTGCGTTATACTATATAAAATTATGTGAAATTGCCCTCTGGCCGAGTGTCCAACGTCAAAAAGTCGTGCGGTGCGCAAAACGGCGTGTTGCTCTCTCGCTCACTCTCCATGAACGGTTTTTTTTTATTTTTTTTTATTTTTATTTAATAAGACAACTTTCCTTCAAAATATACATCGAACTTACAATCTAAAAACCACGGGGGTAAGATAGGCGCCTTACTCCGCGTTGCGCGCCGCTTTGCACTTTCCGACTTTCCGCCACTCCTGAGCCCATACCGTCAAAAACCCCCGACCTCAACTAGAAAAGCAGCTGTAACTTTTAAACGGCTTAATAGATTTTCATAAAACATACCTAAGATGATACCCGATTAAACTAACTTTCAATTAAAAAAACTGTATTGAATTCGGGCCATCCGTTTTGGAGCTACGATGCCACAAACAGAAACACAGATCCACACTACAAATATATAAAAACCCTCTTTTTTGTGGGGATTAAAAATCACTCACCTAGTGATGCGCCGAATAGTGATTTTACCGAATAACCGAATACCGAATATTATTCGGTTTGACTCTTACCAAACAGAATCATCATCATTCTCCTGCCCTATAGGTACTTGGGGTCGGCGCAATATTGTCGGTGATACTGTAATACCGCGGATCCAACAGTGGATGATACCGCGGAAATGCAAAAGTAGCAAAGAGACGTCGCGGCTATGAGATCATGACGCTGATTGAATTGATTGGTTGGATTGAATTAGATATTATCATAAAAGTTAAACAAAGCACATTTCTAAATACCTTAAAGTTCAGACACGTCTAAGATAAGTAGAAGAGGAGATATTTACCTAGATTTTTGTTCCCATCTGATCGCGCGATCCGTTGCTTGATGCATCTGATATCGGAGAAAGTTCCCATCGGATCGCGCGATCTTTTGTTTTTTTCTTGATAGTAACATTTTCTTTTTGCTTAGACCCATAATACGCAACTACACATCACCCACACTGTAGGTAACATAAATTGTTACAGACTCTACTTTAAATTATTGAATAAGACGTGTGTAAAATTCCTAAAGCAGGGGACCGTGATCAGATGGGCCAATGTTTAATTAATTTTGGAGTGGCATCGGATCGCGCGATCTGATGGGACAATATTTAATTATTTTTGAGTTGCATCTGATCGCGCGATCCGATGGGAACTTTCTGCGATATCAGATGCAACAAGCAACGAATCGCGCGATCCGATGGGAATAACCCAGTTTTTTTTGCTCTACTGTAAAGTTCGCACATAAGTTACGCGGTATTGTCTGTTGTTACTTACGCTGTATTGCAGTATCACCGATGATATGTCTTTTTCTTCCATTCATCTCTATCAGACGTCATTTCCAGATTCACTTCCTTCACATTCATGTCATGTTTCTACACTCACCATATGTGGAAACTCTCCCGGGGTCGCCTTCTCCCCTCCAACTATAAGTTCGACTCCCGTGTAGTCACATTTTGCTGCTGATATGGAAAATGATTCCGGATTTGGGATCAGCGGTATGAAATCCACTTTTTCTACTACCCCACGGCTGTATTCTTCGCATTCTATAAAAAAATATATAAATAATAAAGCCTTAAAAATTATAATAAGGCCTTATAAGGTCCTCGACGGTGTGTGTAGTCCGCTAACCCGCACCAGGCCAGAGTGGTGGACTAAGACCTAACCCTTCTCATTCTGAGAAGAGACCCGTGCCCAGCAGTGGGACAGTGATGGTATGGACACAGGTCCATACCATTACACGAGTAACAACGAGTTACAGAACTCGATCGATGGCGACAAGATATGGTACTTACTTCTCTCACTGACTCGTCTGCCATCATTTGGATCGTTGGCGACGCCCCATACAGGTCGCCTGCAACAGAAAAACAATATATAATTAAGAAAATTATTTTATACTTTTTAGTTTTTTTGAAGTCGGTTTTTACCATCGATGGTTTTTACCTTTTTTTTTAAAGTTTATTTTATTTTTCAATTTTGAGTGGCATAAACAATACATAAACATGAGATTACAGCAATCGCGAGTGATGTGCTGTTATTCATTCAAGAGTTCCATTGTCTATCTCCGAATATCTTCATCAGATCCTCACTAAATTTAAATGGGACCATTCGGGAAGCACCAGCTTTCAAATAAAAAAAGAATCATCAAAATCGGTTCACGCAGTCGAGAGTTATGAGGTAAAAAACATAAAAAAAAAAAAAAAAAGCATACGCGTCGAATTGAGAACCTCCTCCTTTTTTTTGAAGTCGGTTAAAAAATACAAAAAATACTGATACAAGACTGTGGAAGTGTGGTATGGCGTAAAATGAACGCAACACTGAAAGGTCAAGATGACCTCAATGTTTCGTTGGCTGGGATGATTTCTGATGATACTCACTCTTGTTTCCGCGTGGACGGAGCCTGCAGGATGCTGCTGTCATCTAGACAGCATACAACAGCTCCTCCAAACGTACTAAACGAGCAAAACGTGGGACGGATGCCGTTTAACCTAGAAAAAAATGATCGAAACATCTTTACAAATTTTCACATTTTTAAGGGACCATCCATAAAGTACGTCACACCTTAAGGGGGGGGAAGGGGTCGACGAAGTGTGACATTATGTGACAAGCGGTGGGAGGGTTCCCAAGTTTCGTGACGGAACATTTCAAAATATTAATAAAAAATAATTTAAATGGAAATAAAACAAATTTCGGAACTGCTGTTTTAATTTAATAATTTCTAGATGTAAAATTGCAAAATATGTAACGTCACACTAGGGATGGGTCACACAAATGTGATCAACTGTGACAAGGACGGGGGAGGGGTCAAAAATCACTTAAGAACAAATTTTACTATAGGACCAGCACTGAAATCGCGAAACGAAAATTCATTTAGTCGAGGAATATTGAATTATTTCTATGGAACGGCAGATTTTATTTTCGCTATTTCGTTGTTCATAATTCGACGTACCCCCTTAAAGTATAAATAAATAAATAAATTCAGCCCATTACTGTCCCACTGCTGGGCACGGGCCTCTCCTCAGAATGAGCAAGGTTAGGCCTTAGTCCACCACGCTGGCCTAGTGCGGGTTGGCGGACTACACACACCATCGAGAACTTTATGACGCCTTCTCAGATGTGCAGGTTTCCTCACGATGTTTTCCTTCACCGTTGTCGCAAGTGATAATCAAATTCTAATCCGCACATGAATCCGAAAAGTCAGAGGTGCGGGCCAGGTTTGAACTCAGACCCTCCTGCATGGAAGGTGAGCGTTCAACCGCTAGGCTATCACTGCTTTTTAAAGTATAAAGTTATATTAATAAGATCTTACTGAAAGTCTGATTTCGCTGATTGGCACTGATCGGCGACTGTGCAGCGCCCGACTGTGTTCGCATACTGATCGACGCACGATTCTCCTTCTGTAAATAACAAAAAGGAATATTATTAAGAACTTGGGAGAAGGTCATTGCCGAAAAGGGGTACAGGATTAGGCTAAAAAATAAAAAATTTGACCGCGCTGATTGGAAGTGGCCAAATATTGATCAAAGTTCAACACGACGCGACACGCATTCATTTATAAACAACTTGTGGACCGTTCCGGTTTCGCACGGGTGAATATTTATTTATATTAAACAATATTAATAATTTTGTTCTATCATCAATAGTTTTCGCAGCGCACGCGATGTAAGGAAATTCATCATTCATCATTTTATCAGCCAGTCAGGGTCATTTTTTTACACCTTGGGTTACATTATTGGAGTTTTCGTCGGGATCCCTATTTAAAAAAATAATTAATTATACCCTATTTTTCTCAGTGATAATATAGCATTCGACTGGTGAAAGAATTTTTAAAATCGGTCCAATAGTTTTTGATTTTATTCATTCCAAACAAATATACAAATCTTTTCTCTTTTTATTAACAGTACAGTAGCAACTTAGTAACGAAGTCATTCAGTAAAAACTAGTTTTTAACTAGTAAAAACGCGTTCTAACTGTTATGGACCATCCAAGTACGTCACATCTTAAGGTGGGGGGAGGGGATCGACGAAGTGTGACCATAAAGTTATTATTACTAGTGGTAATAGAGGAACACTGTCGTCATTATCGCGAGACCAAAAAAGAAATACGTATGTTAGCGCATTTGACATGTGTGTGAAGTTTAGGGATGTGACTTTGACGTCTCCGCATTATCGATATGGCCGTGTTATTGTGAAATTATAATATCACCGAATTGACAATATCCCTGCAATATCGATATCAAAATCGTCTATACTAATAAGGAGTGGAATATCATTTAGAATCTGCTAGGCTAAATTATGTACCTAATTTATAATCTTTTAAAATTACCAATTAAATCTTTCAAATGTTCTTTATACTAAAATACCATATTTGCCATATTTAATCTGTCATTTTAAAATATTAAAAGTTACGTAATAGAGGTTTATATTAGGATGGCAAAATTATTAACGTCACGAAAGTGACGAATAGGTAAGTAAAAAGAAAATTTATTGTAAACATTATGTAATCATTCATTATCATATTCATTATTTCTTGACGTCAGACGTTTCGGTTTTGATGTTGAAGGTTCTGGTGATAGGTCCCTGTATTTGTACACTGACACAGGCTGAGAAATGTGGTCCGGAAACCTGGAAGTTATGAAGTTAGCCAGTCAATATAATGAAGTTATTTTTTTCACCAGGCTACTCTTTGTCTGGAAATAGCGCTATTTTATGCATTTTAATGTGCGACAGAATCAGAATCTTCGGAATCGTAAGTTTGCTTCTTGTAGAAGCGGACGTACGATTCGGAAAATTCTGTCATCTGTGGGGCTAGTACTAAATGCGGGTATGGGCTATGTACGTACTATTAAAATGTTGTAATAGTACAAACATGGTGTGAATAGTGTCGAGTGCCCTCCGGTGCGTCAGAAATATTCCGACTATGATTTTCTGACAATGTGTGGGGCCGGACTAAATCAACCTTTCAATATACAAATAAGCAAGGATTAACAATAACTCTCAAGTTATGCAATGGACGAAGCTAGGTAGTACGAAAAATTAATTTGGAAATATCGACATATCGATAGATTTTGTACACACAACCTATGCCAAACGGTTTAATTTTCACATTTTCACGAACACAATATTTTTTTATCTTACACATAATTATTTAAAATAATATATTATTTAGAAAATAGAGGGCTTACTGCATGTTATAAACGTATTACTAAATAATTTTAGGAATATTTTCTATGGAAATATGCACTCTGAAAGTAATATTGCACTGTACCGTATTTACCTGTAAAAGGTCTCTTTATTTGCATTATTGCTGTAAGTTACACTGCAGTCTAACACAGGACACGAAACCTTTTCGATTATTGATATTTATCCAATAAAATACAGAACGATTGTGAAGAAAATCATAAAATAATACGAGATCTTATTTTGACAGGTACCTAATAGTTTATAAATTGTTTCAAATCGGTCCTACGAACATTTAATTGTGTCTCTTTCTCGCACGTAGGAATTTCGTAAAGATCGGTTTCTCACTCGCACACTGTGTTCCTCTATTACCACTAATAATAACTTTATGAGTGTGACATTATGTGACAAGGGGTGGGAGGGGTCCTAAGTTTCTTGACGTCACATTTCAAAACCATATTAAAAATAATTTAAATGGTAATGAAGCTAATTTCGGAACTGCTGGTTTAATTTAATAATTTCTAGATGTAAAATTGCAAAATATATGACGTCACACTAGGGAGGGGGGGAGGGGGGTGGGGGTGGGGGGTGGGGGTCTCACAAATGTGATCAACTGTGACAAGGACGGGGGAGGGGTCAAAAATCACGAAATTAGTGTGATGTACTTTTTTCCGCTCAGTGCGTTCTGACCTTAATACGCGATTAACATTCTTAGTTAAAACTTGTCATCCTTGATTTTTTATATTTAACTGTGAATAATTAAATCTACATAATATTTATTGAGATTTTTTACAGTAAGTAATACCTCCGACTAATTTAAAAGATTTTCCTTATATTTTTTGCATCCAAACTAGGTACTTATTTTATAATTATACAAAATTCAGTTTGTCTGTCATGTGTCAGTCTGTCTGTTTGTTAAGCCCTAGGTACTTATTATTTCTATGGTTTGTTATTTCTTTACGATTATAAAAATGTTGAACCAATTTTGATGATTGGCAGAAGTAACTTGACTACGTAGAGTACCCATGAGCTGCCTTGCAACTTAATAAATATATTAAATAAATAAATAATTAAATAATATTTTTCCTAGTACGTATTTTTTACCCGACTGTGACGAAAAGGAAAGGTAATGAATTTAACAATCTGTATACGTATCGTACAAGGTGTATCAAAAATGCGTGGACATACGCATGCGTGGGGTGTGGATCAGACCATCAAACTGAACAACTTTCTCTATGGGACCAACATCGTAATCGCGAAAAAGTTATCAGCTGGTTTCTGATACACGATGAAACGATGACGAAATTCGACCGTAATTTTAGCTTTCTGCACTCCTTCTTTAAATAAACTTTAACTATGCCGAATATCACACTCCTCCGTGCGCGCAATATTCTTAAAAAGGGGGTACAAAGTTTTCTCTTCACGTATTAATAGGTATAGGTAATAGATGACTCACCTTTTTGTCCATGGATGGATGCCACCAGGAAAACGTACAGGAAAATCAATCGCTGCATCTTTGTGTCCTTGGAAATTGAACTGCGCACCGTAATTGTGGTCACGATCTGTTATAGAAATAAATACCTCTGTACTTATAAATCCCTTAATCTTCATTTTGTAATTTTTTTAATCAGCTTCCAAAAACGAAGAATTTTCTCAATTCGACCGATTGATTTTCTATTTTTTCTAGTTTGTTTAAGTAAGTACTTAATTACAATAAAATTATCTATGACACAAAAAAAACTAAATGAAAATCGGTTCATCCGTTTGAGTGCTACGATACCACAGACAGATACACAGACACACAGACAGACACGTTAAACTTATAACACCCCTCTTTTTGCGTCGGGGGTTAAAAATAAATAAATAATAACCTAATCGTCAAAAACCCCCGACTCCAACTAGAAAAAGAGCTGTAACTTTTGAACGGCTGAACAGATTTTCATGAAACATGGCTAAGAACACTCGGGATAAAATTATCTATGACATTCAAAAACTAAACGAAAATCGGTTCATCCATTTGGGAGCTACGATACCACAGACAGATACACAGACAGACACGTTAAACTTATAACACCCCTCTTTTTTGTCAGGGGTTAAAAATAAATGTTTCAAAGTGCTTTTCCGCTGGCGAAGCGAGAAGACACGACGAGAGGCGAGAATAAAAAAAAAATAGAAAAAAAAGGATTCTCTTCAGTTCTAGCGCATCTTTGGTGGAAATGGTCTGAATTGGTGAGGATATGCGAGACCAATGACTGAACACTGAATACATAATACATATACAGGATATTTTGTTATGTTGTGCGCAAAATTTGCAGAGTGATTCAGTGTCCGTTCCCTAATGCAACCACAGTTCTAAAATTCACTCCAAAACAAAATAAAAAATTGATTTTTATGGCTGGCGCTAGTAAATTATGCGTGCCCCTCATACTAAGCCAAATTTTCGTTTTGTTTTAAAGTGTATCCCAATACTGCGGTTGCATTTAGGAACAGAGACTCCCACTCCACAAATTATGCGCACTACATAAAAAAGTATCCTGTATGATTGTAAAAAATCGGATAGCCTTTTTAAAACCTTCTCAGATGTGCAGAGAGCTAATTCACGTAATTTTTTGACGCGCCGATCATATTGTTGTGACGCTCAAACTTGACGCGAGCGTATCTCACTGAAGCTAAGAGAATACCAAATGTGTTGTTTTGATCATAATTTTACTGCAACTGCACTTCTTTAGTTACGTGAATTAGCCAACAGGTTTCCTCACGACGTTTTCCTTCACCGTTATCGCAAGTGATAATCAAATTCTAATTCGCACATGAATCCGAAAAGTCAGAGGTGCGGGCCGCATCACTGCGCGAAATATACGTAATGTATATTTCGCGCAGTGATAGTCTAGTGGATTTTATATAAAAAAAAATATATTAATCTTATAGTAGTTTTTTATTTCAACTGGGCCTTTGCAGGCACTTTCAAAACGTGATTCTAGGTGCACGGTTCTAAGTGGTTGGTCCTGGAGAAGATACCGGCAAGAAACTCCATGGATACTCTTTCAAACAACAAAACATTAATATCTGGCCAAAATTCGACCCGAATTTATACGTACAATATTACAAAAATAAAAAATATAGTAGTAGCTATAGCTACCTACCAGTGGCGAAGAGTCCATACAACCCTTCCCATCGGCTTCCCTTTAGGAATTGGTTAATGCATAGACCAACAGACAGTGGGGTTGAGGAGTGGTTTTTGGATTTTTTCGCTGTTTGTGGTAGCCGAAATCTTGATGCTTTGTCGGCAGTGATAAGACAAATTAAACATTTATTGTATTTTTTTTGGTACTGTAATTTTGGGATGGCTTCCCCTTTGAAAATTTTCACTCTACGCCACTGCTACCTACTAGAGGTGTGCGCCGATGCCCGCGGCGGCGTCATCGGCGTCATCGGCGTGGATGGTGAAAATATTATTAAAATCAAAATTTTGCAGACTTATTCGCCAAATGACTGTGACGGACGAAGTTATAGGCAAAACGCGCTATTTACATTATGGTCATATAAAAATGGTATTTTATTGAATTTGCGTATACAAATACGTCGAAATAATCCAATAAGCATATATTTAGACATTTCTAGTGTTTAGTTTACTAGTATATGTCTGCATTGTATTTAAAACAACCGTCTCCGTCCGACCATCCACGCCGATGACGCCGATGACGCCGAAGCCGGCATCGGCGCACATGTCTACTACCTACTAATAAACTGTTAATTATATGTAAAAAAGCCTAGAAAATATTTAATTTAAAACTTCATGGAATTTGAGGAGGATAATTATACTTAGAGGATATGTTTTGTATCCAATAGATAACAAAATATTGGGCACAAAACTAAACAAGCATCTACAAAAAATGGGCCTTAGTGACACCACAATTTGCAGATTCTGTCGCGAGAAGGATAAGACGCCCATACATATCCTATGCGAGTGTGACGTAGTACACCACACTAGAAGCCAGCACCTGGGGGGCCACCTAATCTCACCAGATGAGATTAAATCCCTCCACCCCAAGAATATAGTCAATTTTATTATTGACTTAGGGCTAGAGGGAGTGCTGTAATAATACAAGAGGCGTCACAATAGATCTTCGCAGGTCGCAGTGACAAAGGGGCTTAGTACCCTACCTCTTCAAATAAATAATAATAATAAATAGATAATATTAATTGGTTGTCGCGTTGGAGCGGCTGCGACAGCCAATCAATAAATCTAAGATAAAAATATAAACACAGCAAATATATGCTTTCTCGCAGGTCTGCTGGAAGAGATTTCTTTTGTCAAAGTCAAAGTCAAAGTCAAAGATTTTTATTTCAACTGGGCCTTTGCAGGCACTTTCAAAACGTCGTGATTCTAGGCGCACGGTTCCAAGTGGGTTGGTCCTGGAGAAGATACCGGCAAGAAACTCCATGGAAAATAAGCAGTACCTTTGTACTTTGTTCTCCTATTTTTAATGTTTGCTGTGTCTTTTCATGTGTGTACATAAATGATTAAATAAATAAATAAATAAACAGGAATTCTTTATTCCTCGTAGAAAAATATTATACACGAAAATTGTAATATAGAATTTACGAACACTCGTTTACCTATGTATATGTTGAAAAAAGCCAAAAACAACACATAGGTACCTACCTATATGTTTTCAACAACCAAACGACCGTTTATCGATGAAAAGTTATATCATAGATATTTAGTAAGTATCTATCCGTGAGTGACGAAAAGAAACTTCATTAATCAAGTATAAAATCATCAAGAAAACCAATATTTTTTATAAAATTATTTGAAAAGTTTTCCTTGATAATAAACTTTCTAAACGATATTAGCAAAAACATGTTGCTTTTTTAAAGTGGTCGGGTTTCTCGGGGAAAAAGTATGAAGGTTAAAATATAAGTTTGTGGTGTGTATCTGTCTGTCTGTCTGGTCTGTGGCATCCTAGCTCCAAACGGATGGACCGATTTCAATTTTTGTTGCAAGCTAGTTTAATCAGGAATCATCTTAGCTATGTTTTATGAAAATCTGTTCAGCCGTTCAAAAGTTTGCTCTTTTTGTATTTGGAGTCGGGGGTTTTTGAAGGTTAAGATATCAAAGCATCTATGGCTATAGATAGATACACATCCTAAAAAATTATTTATGTATTATATACAGGGTTATTTGTAAAACACCGGCAACGCTTTAAGGGGTGAAACTACTCATCAATATGAACAATTTTTACTATGGGACAAACCATGAAATCGCAAAAAAAATTCAAACTTTTCATACAAAAGGTTAACCTTGCTCCATCAAAATGTATGAAAAGTTTGATCCCAACCCTGTATATAATATATTATTATTGAGAAACATTGTTTTGTTGGTATGTTTTGGTTGACGTGTTAATAGGTTACAATTTTAAATTTAGTAATTTATCCTCAAGTTGAATCTGATTTTTGGGAAAAAGTCTGAGGGACTTTTTATGGTTTTAAGTTTATTTTGAAAAATGAATACGTTGGTACCTAAGGTTAAACGACCGGTTTTGGATTGGGTAACAAAAACAGTTTTGATTTTTTTTTGTAGCTTGTCATTAAAACATTACCTATCCTTATAATATTTATATATTTTATTAGTAGATAATATTCATAATAAATATTAGTTTATTTAGGTATGTATCTTTATAAGTAGTATCTTTCTATTACGTAAGTATTTAATTTATTATTATATATATTATTATATTCCTCATCGTTAGCTTCTTATCATCTACCTACCTTGTTTCCTGTAGTTACACTCTGTGTATTTTCTTTTCACTCTTTCCTGTCGCAGGTCTGCTGGCAGAAAACTCTTTAGAAATAAGTAATAGGTACCTTTGTACTTGATATCTTTACTTATTTTCTTTGTCAAATTATTCTAAGTCTATTTTTATATAGGTAGTAGAGTAGGTGCAGGCGTGTAGGTAAATTTAAAGTAAACAGAGTAGAATAGAATAGAAATAGAATAGAAATATACTTTATTGCACACCAACATAACAAAACATACAATACAAAACAACAGCAAACAATGCACAATGGGCGGTCTTATCGCTTAAAGCGATCTTTTCTAGACAACCTTTGGATGGACAAAAAGTCACGGATAAAATGGAATGGGGTAGTCTGTGGTGCACGCATTTAAATACATAAAGTAACTCATACAATACGATAAACTAATATAGCATTATGTATATAAATAGGCAACAAATGCAGAACAAATAATAACATAAAAAGATAGAAAATAAATAAACTATAAAAATAAAGCGTTATATAAATAGAGCATATATTATAATACATATAATTAAACATACATAAATAGGTACATAATAATACATAATAGACTAAAAAAACAAATAAGGACAAAAAAATAATATTTAAGGACTAAAAAAATTAAATGCAGTGTAGTGTTGTGTACCCTCTGTTTACTTTAAATTTAGCTACATATACGCCTGCATGTAACACATTTGCGACTGCATTCGAATAATTAAAAACGTCATAAAAATCTCAGACATTTATTCTAAACTTACAACTTTACATAAAACTTTCTTATTAATATTTATTTGTGTGACAGAGACATACATAATTATCATAAAACGATTAGTGAATGGATTAAAATACAAAACTTACTTAATAAAAATCGTTCATAATCTGTGTTCAATACTTGCGACATTTATCTCAGTCTCGAAAATACAAAACGTCAATAACACGACCCAAACGTATGGGACAGCTGATAATTTTTTCGCGATTACGATGTTGGTCCCATAGAGAAAGTTGTTCAGTTTGATGGTCTGATCCACACCCTTAAATACATCGATGTCTATAGATATGCTTAGTGAACTCAAAAAGTGAGACATGTCAGGTACTCCATTTTCAGAAAAATGGAGTAGTTGATCACTAGTCAAATGCCGTTTACAAACATAATTATTAATTTGTGTATTGAATAAAAAATATATAATAACAGTAGCTATTCCATTAGTGCATGTATCGCTGTTCTATTTAAATATAATTCGAAAATTGTTGAATTTAAAATTTGACGTCTTCAAAAAATACGTCTCATTTTTTTAGCTTCCCTTTGTATGACAGAGCGTATCTATAGACATCGATGCTTAAATATGACCACGCATTTCTGACACACATTATTTACAACCAGCCAGTCACCCCCGGATCGCACGGGTGCAATATCTATACTATCCCTACATTAAATTGATGAAAGTATCTCTTTTCTACATAGTATAAAATAATGTCACTTTCCGCGTCTGTCTGTCTATCTGTATTAAATCCGCTAACTACTCCGAAATGCAACGGATTTTGATGCGGTTTCCGCCGCGTCAGTTAGATAATTTTTCACGGAAGATTTATATGTCTAATACTTTCATATTTAATGTAAGGGTAGTAGAGAAATAGCACGCGGGCAAAGACGGAGACGGGTCTCTAATTATACATTATAAACTTTCAGGAAGAAATGCTCAAAATTATGTTAAAGACCGAAAGAAAGAAAGAAAGAAAGAAAGAAAAGAACATTTATTCGGCACAGACACATTGACAACATAAGAGAGAGAAGATAAAAAAAAAAAAAAAAAAACATGAAAAGTTGACAATTATGAAAAAAAAAAAAATTTAACGCATCAACGTCTGTTGTTTATTCTGTAATTAACTAGCGACCCGTCCCCGGTTTCGCACGGATGCAGTTTCTCTACTATCCTTACATTAAATATGAAAGTATTATACATATAAACCTTCCTCTTGAATCACTCTATCTATTAAAAAAAGCCGCATCAAAATCCGTTGCGTAATTTTAAAGATCTAAGCATACTTACCAGAGGCGTATTTAAAGATTTGGCGCCCCGGGCCAGTTAGCTTTGCCGCCCCATTATGTGATTATAGAGTATATCATTTATGAAAAAAAAAACCTATGTGGTGTGAAATAATATATGAAAAAAAATCTAAAATGAACCATTTATTCACTAGGTAAATATTTTAATTTAAATGTTAATTCAGATATAAAAATATAATAAAAAATATTGTAGGTAAGCTTGTCAATAAAAGGCGCCCCCGCAGCCTGCCGCCCCGGGCCATGGCCCCCTTGGCCCAACGGTAAATACGCCCCTGATACTTACATAGGGACAGACAGCGGGAAGCGACTTTGTTTTATACTACCTATGTATTTAGTGATGAAGATAGTAGAGAAGACACAGACAGACGCATCGGGGGATTAGTGATAGTAATAGTAAAATTAATAAGTAATCCACTCACCTATTACGAAAACTACGAGAATTAACACTAGATTAAATAAAAACACGTCTTTTCACAAAGAAGGTTCGCACAAGACTGGCCAAACCGGATTTATACCGGCTGTATAACATTTTAGTTAAGCACAGTGTACATTGAGGAAATACGCAGAGTTTTACAAACTGGTTTTGTTTTTAATTTTGTGACGTCATTGCATATAGGGGCAGGTTATCACCCGACTTGTCTGCTGATAAAAAGTACCTGTCAACTTGACGGCACGGTTGGCGCAGTGGCTGAGCGATTAGCTTTCTGCGCTACGTGCCGCGGGTTCCATCCCCGCACGGAGCAATTATTTGTATGATCTATAGATAGTTGTTCCGGGTCTGGTTGTGTGTGCATGTGACATGTATTTGTAAACTGTACCGTCGATACAGGAAAGCATAGATAGGGGCAATGTTTAAAAAAATAAAGAAAAAATAGTAGATTGTTATACAAGGGTCGAAAGGAACCAATTCCCATACGAGGTATTTAGACGCCCGTGCGCAGCGAGGGCGGCTATAGTCCGAGTAGGAATTGGTGACTTTCACCCGTGTTAAACACTCTACTTTTCATATCGAATATAAGGAAAGTAAAAAATTGTAGTTTTTCTAAAATAAAATAAAACAGAGTTAATATCGCGTCAAATTCTCTCATTCTTATTGTATTGTGATGTGTGTATTCAAATTGTCTTTTTAAAATTGGAACATGGATCACACCGAGTCACCGCCCCCACCGCGGTCCCTCCCGCTTCATAGGTATTTTTTTTAATTCACACTGGCTGTTTATAAACTCACAGTACCGCAGCATGTTTATTTTTTTAATCGTTTTTTTTAATTATGTCGAAATTTTCAGTCTACTTCCTAACCCAATTTAGTTCTATTTTTAAAATTCATTCCGGCCCTAGGGTGGAAAGTAATTACTATGAGTCTTTTCCGTCATTTTCATAGTCTACTTCCTAACCCAGTTTAGTTCTATTTTTTTTAAATTCATTCCGGCCCTTTTGTGGGTAGTAATTACTATGAGTTTTTTCCGTCCAACGGCGGGAAGCATGGTTTTCCACCCGCTACTCAGATCAAACAAACACTACTTTCCGAGCATGAGATATGAAAAATATTTTTGTTTACTTAGCGGTGTGTCCTCTTCTTTATAACATAGTACATATTACTTATTCAAATTGTATCATCATACGCTTCGGATTGTGGTTTTTCCAGAGAATACATGAATTATGTGCCGATTCTGTTGTGTGTTTTGACAGTATTAAACTACACTATCATCTGTCACTGACATCTGTCATTTTCTTTTTAACCGACTTCAAAACATTCGATGCTTCAAAAAAGGAGGAGGTTCACAATTCGATTGGTCTTTTTTTAAATCTTTGTTACGCTATTACTCCTCCAAGTACAGACCGATTTTGATAATTCTTTTTTTGATTGAAAGGATATACTCTCGAGGTGGACGTACTTAAATTTGGTGAAAATCTGATGAAGACTTTCGGATATAGACAATGGAACTCTTGAATGAATAACAGCATATCACTCGCGATTGCTGTAATCGCATGATCCTGTATTGCTGCCACGCAAAATAGAAAGCTAAAATAAATTAAAAAAAAAGTAAAAACAGACTTCGCAAAACTAAAAAGTATAAAATAATTATCTTAAAAAACTTAACAGCTTCTGAAGTCGGGGCCTTTAATTCTTCAATGCACCTACCTTGGCAGTGGCATCCGACTTCAGAAGCTGATAAGTTTTTTAAGAAAATTATTTTATACTTTTTAGTTTTTTTGAAGTCGGTTTATCTTTTTTTTTAAGTTTATTTTATTCTATTGAAACAGAAAATGTCAAATACTCTTAGTTTAGTTTAGTCCTGTCAAATTGCACATCAGAATCGACACCAATGTATTCATTTTATTGCTATGCAAGCTCGCTAGATTAATAAATGATTTTTTTCTTAGGAAATTATAGAGCATTCAAGTACCTATATTTAAAGAAAAAAAACATAGTTGAACTGTCGGAGAAGTTGTTTATTAAGGGGATTATTGTAATCATCATTATGAACCACTTTTACTATGGTACCAAAACGGAATATTGCGAAAATATCCGCTTTTCTATACAATATTACTCGACTAAATGTATGGAACTTGATATGTTTTCGCAATTTCAGGACTGGTCCCATAGTAAAAGTTGTTCATAATGATGAGTACAATAGCCCCTTAAGGGGATCGGGACTAGAAAGGTAGGACCTTTTATAATATACTTGGATATTTTTTTTATGTAGAGCAAAACATTTACAGAGCCGTTCCCAAATGCAACCACAGTACTAAAATTCACTCCAAAACAAAATAAAAATTTGATATTGTATGGCGTGCGCTAGTAAATTATGCGTTCCCCCATACTAATTCGAATTTTCGTTGTGTTTATTTCTGTTTTAAAGTATATCCCAATTCCCAATACGCGGGCGGTTGCATTTTGGAACAGAGACTGAATCACTCTACAAATTATGCGTATTTCATAAAAGAATATTTTTTTGCCCAAAAAGGAGTGTATCTAATGTACAGTCTACCAGTGTCTTGGGGTACCACTGGTACTGGGAGAGAGCGGGTATGAGCGACGGTCGGGCGCAGCGCACAGTGCACGGTTCCTCAGCCCCCGATTCCTCGGAGCTCGCGCGCGGACTATATTTCGTTTCATTACCGAGAAGTAATGACGAACAACTCTTAACGACATTTTTTCGTACGAATGGTAAGTCACTTGTGTACCATAAATGCATCTAAATACAAACTGCTCACGCAGCACGCTTCGCACAAGGTAATGTAGTCATCGATGTCTATAGATATGCTTAGTGAACTCAAAAAGTGAGACGAGTCAGGTAGGTACTCCATTTTCAAAAAAATGGAGTGGTTGATCACCAGTCAAATGCCGTTTACAAACAATTATTATTTTGTGTATTGAATAAAAAATATATAATAACAGTAGCTATTCCATTAGTGCATGTATCGCTGTTCTATTTAAATATAATTCGAACATTGTTGAATTTAGAATTTGACGTCTTCAAAAAATACGTCTCATTTTTTTAGCTTCCCTTTGTATGACAGAGCGTATCTATAGACATCGATGAATGTAGTATACGTTATCACTTTATACTTTTTATACTATAAGGACTACGCATGGCTACGTATCAAGCTCTAAATTTCCAGTCTACGGTGACCTCCCATTGTATAAGCTTTCCGCCCAATGAGAGGTCAGCTTATACTAAAAATGTATAGTTTGATATTTATGTAGCCTGTATCTGAGTAACCTTTAAAAATGCTCAGCTTGTAAGTTATTAGAATCATTGCGCTAAGATTATAATAAAAATGAGACGAGACAAAAAGATATGATTCCGGCCAGGATCGAACTGGCGGCCTTCTGCGTGTAAAGCAGATGTGATAACCACTACACCACGGAACCCTGGTGAGTAAGAGGTTGAAATAGTAGATTAGTTTCTGAGCTACTTATATTTATACATAATGATGTCATATTTAGATAAATTTATTCGCGATAAGTGCTAATCATGTTTTGATATTGATATTACGCAAACATAAGCTAAAGTGATTGTTAGTCTCATTCTTACAGGTTACGTAATAAACAATGACAAAGAGCTACCTACTACAATTCAATCATTTATTCAAAGACAACAGAGATCCATCACATGTATCACAAATAACAATAAAACAAAATACATTCATTAAACATCAAAATAAAATAAAAATAAAAACACTACTTAATTAAAATTCAAAATAAAATAACAAGTTTATTGAATTCTTTTTATTTTCTCTTGTTTTTAAGATTTTACTACATACTATTTTTATAGATTGATATAATCCAATTAATAAAAAACACAAAGAGTATAGAGAAATGATTGTTAGTTGGTTAGTACTCTTTTAATAGACTTTTAACTATAATTATAATAATTTATAAATGGATAAATGTTTTTTAAAAGATGTTCTCATAATATTAATTTATACTTCACTATAATTTAGTGACATCTATTGGGCAATAGTGTCATTAAATATCCATTTGGTTAATCAACTCGTCACTAGATGGCGGTGTATGCAAAATAAGCAATTTGTGTTAGGTTGCTTCTAGCTTTTTCTCTTTCATAGTTACACAACCTCAGTTATCATAATAATCGATTTTTTTATGAAACATTATTTCAAGTTAAAGTTACCTTTTTGTTTTGTACGCGTGTGTTCATCTTTTATGAGAATAAAACTACAACTAATTAAAATAGAATACGTGTTTATTTCATGTAAACCATACAGGCACTTATGAAATGTCGAGACTCTAGGTGCGCGGTTCCAAATAGTAGATCCTATGGAGAAGAACCGGCAAGAAACTCCATGGAAACTCTTTTAAAATAATAGATTACAATATTGATTAGTACAATGTTGTGGTAAGAGCTGCGAGAATAATGTCATTTGATGTGAATATAAAATAATAATAGGATAATAATGATTTGCTTCTGAATAAGATTGCCATGGCAGCTGATGGCAGTTACAAGCTGACCAGTCCCGACTGACGGCACCCATTCACGCACATGACGCATGCAATTGGGCGTCTCTAAAAGTCTAAAGGCGTCTCTTAAATGCTCTTATATAACTGAAACTGCAATAATATTTTAAACCCTTTATTAATAATTGTCAAACCTTTTACATAATAATTATTTCTAAAAACTGTTCTACTATTTCAAATTGGTACAATATAATAATTTTATTTTGCGATATTTATCTCATTATAATTTATTTTACAATGAAATGAGTAATATTAGAATTCAGAATGATGTTAGTTGATTTATCAATAAAATATAATTGCTTATTAAAAAGCATGTTAGCGGTTATTGTATTTTAGTATTATTTTATTTTTAAATTACGAAATAAGTTACTAATAATCTTATAAAATATATAAATAAATTCAGCCCATTAGCCCACAGCTGGGCACAGGTCTCTTCTCAGAATAAGAAGGGTTACTCATCAAAAGTTCGACTAAACAGTAAAAGCGTTAAAATACGAGCAACCTGTCAGAGACATTAAAAAAAAGAGGCACATTTATTAATGTTGACTTTTACCATAATAATGATATGGACTATGGTACCTATATAATATTATTACAGCCCGATGCTGGATATTATTTTATTATAATACTGCCTGCGGTAGCCTGTATGTAGTGTATCTTAGTGTAAATTATAATTATAAGTTAGTAATTATACTATTATAATTAAATGTTTTCTTATAATAAATCTAATAAAGCTTTTCTCTTTCAAAATGAACAGAATTATGAGCATGAAGAGTTGTATTTTATATTAATAATAATAATAATAATTATAAATTAATAATAATAATTATAATTATAATTAACTAATAATTAAAAGAATATTAGGTATATTATAAAATAATTTCGAGCAACCAAAATTCAGCAATCTATTTAAATTATATTCATTGACATTATTTTTAGATTGATTTTTTAGTAATTTCCATGAAAATAAAAAGACACGACGGTATTTATTTTTCATAATTTTAATAAAATAATGTCATTATTTTTTTCCTTTTTTAATTATTCGTAAGTAATTTAAAAATAGTGAATTATAGAAGTTCTTTTTAAATAAAAACTGTTCATTGTGTTAGAGAATTCTAGATGATTCTTAAATTTATTTTTGACATTAATACTATTTACAGTAAACTTACATTAATGGACGAATGCAATCATTTTTATTCAGAATACTTTATTTTTAAGCAAAATTTTATTTTATTTATTAGCTAAAATATGTTTTGTACTAAACTCTCAAGTGAAAAATAAAGGAATAAATTCGCAAATCTATTCTAGATTTATCTATTTATTTTATTTTTTAGTAAAATTTTATTTTACATATATCTCTTCAAATTATTTCTAAAAACCCGTGGATTACGCATACCTAATACTACAAATAATTCTACAATGGATGTTAATGTAGTAATTAATAAAAAAAAACAGTTTAACGAAGAAAATTTTGGATGTTGAATTAATCTAAAGTGATTTTCCATAGTAACATTTTTTTTTTTGTAAAAACAGCATAATTACCTATTTAAAAAAAAGTGGCTGTCACAAAACCTGATGAAATGAACTCATCAAATGCAAAAATTAAATTAAAAAGCTAAGATTTTTCTTATACAAGACACGGCGAAGATGGCCAGCAGCGATGTCTTCAGAATATCGGCAGCTGAAATAAATAACATGAATTGTAACTACAATTTTACGCTAGGATTTCTCCTGTATTGTGGCTACAGTAAACAGACTTCTTTCAACAGGACTAGAACGGTAATAAAATATTATACTTTAAAAAAAAACTATAGAACACGCTTTAGTCATCCAAACTGAACGTGTATGCAAAATTTCAGCTCAATCGGAAACCGGGATGTGGGTCAAATTTAACTTCCAAGATTTTCTTATATAGTTAGTTACAAGTGAAGCTAATACAAGCGTGATAAAATGGGAGAGAGAAAATCGGTGACAATCCATTCATCTCTATCAAATGTCATTCCCGGATTCACTTCCTTCACATTCATGTCATGTTTCACACAGTCCATCCATATTTTCTTTGGTGTGCCTAAATTTCGAGACTATAGTTGCACGGTTCGAAATATAGTAGGTCCTATAGAGAATAACCGGCAAGAAACTCCATGGAAAGTCTTTTAAAATAATAGATTACAATCTGGATCAGTACAATGTTGTGATAAGAGCTGCGAGAATAATGTAATTTCTTAGCTACTTCGGCACCGTGCTGTCAATACCACTTCATACTTCTGCCGTGATTCTTCAGTCATCTGACAATTTACCGATTTTGAGTTCATTGGGCGTGATCAGGCAAAAAACGCGCGTCGACCTATTGAACCCCTTTTTCTGTATCTTATTTAGTTTTTGAAATATATGCTTCCTTTTAGTGGATTATAAAAAAAAAAAATTAAGACTTTTCTTGCGATTTTCTCAAAAATCGGTGTTGTCAGAAGGCTGCCTGACTCACGGCAGACTTACCGTTGCAAGCATGCTCCTTCTCCGTGAACCCATTCTCAGCATCGCACAGGCAGATCTTGTCCTGTGGTGCGTGGACGCGGAGGTGCAGGGGCGCCGTGCCCGTGATGTTGGGAGTGCCGCAAATCAGTCCATCGTTACAATCGTCGCTGTTGGCGCAGACGTGGTAGAGGGCTGGAAAGTAACGATAGTATAATCTATGTAATATATAAGTATAATATGCATAGTGTAAGTATAAGTATGTATACACCATGTTCCAAAATTCAACGATAAGCGGGCACCAGAGGCTTGACCTGCTCATGACTACTCGAGATTTTTTTTATTTTTTTTTATATCTCGATTTTTACGAAGTTACATAAAAAAATTGAAATCCTTCAAAAATTTACACCCCTTAAGATATTTTTAATTACCATGACCACAATGTTTCAAATATTTCTGAATTTCTTTTTGTACCGGCAACCTAAGAAGCACTGCTATCCACCACAATCCTTAAAAAATCCAGAATGCCTGTATATTTGACACAAAAATCAATCAAAATTATTTTTCAACCTAAAATTTTTTTGTGTAAAAAAAAGTATGGACACTAGCAAGGCAAGCATTTTTAAAAATTGTCGCAACTATCCAAGATTCCAAAATGGTATAATATTTTAGGAAAACTAGCCACAAAAAAAAGAAATGCGTACTATTTCTGAACAAGAACTTAATTTCATAACTTTTACTATGTGGTTTTTTGTTGTAAATTCTTCGTATTTGAATGTTACATGTGCGTAGTCAATAAAATTTAGAAGTTAGAGAGAGATTATACGTTAGAGAGAAATAGATAGATGGTATGTAAAGAAAGAAAGAAAACGTTTTTAAAAATTATACCTCGTTTCTCCACAACTACAACAGTCTGCTAATACGAGTGAGAGGAGTGCAGAAAGCTAAAATCACGGTCGAATTTCCACCACTGGGTGATCATTAGTAAGTTTAAATTGTTGCATGGTAGCCATTTCACGTCGCCAGGATCAAAAGCGTTTTTACATATTTCTATATCAGAAAGACCCTGATATTAACATTAAAACGAAAAGCCTACTCGCACCAACCTTGAATTGTTATCGGCATGAAATTAAAAACCTTTCGTGTTAAATTGTAAGCATTTTGAGCCTTACGTGTCAAACACAAATAAAAGATCGTAATCTTTAAATAAGTACTAACTAAAGGTTCTAATTTAAGTAATAATTTACTTGAGTTGAGTTCGTACAATTATGAATTGTTGACATGAAATGTTGAGAAGTAGGTTTTTGAAACAAATTAACGTAAATCAAACTGGTAAAAGGGATCATACGCTGTACAAGATATATTTTTATGTAGTGCGCAAAATTTGCAGTGATTCAGTGTCCATTCCCAAATGCAACCGCAGTACTAAAATTCACTCCAAAACAAAATAAAAAATTGATGTTGTATGGCTTGCGCTAGTATATTATGCGTGTCCCCCATACTAAGTTGGATTTTCGTTTTGTTTTAAGGTGTATCCTAATACTGCAGTTGCATTTAGGAACAGAAACTGAATGACTACAAATTATGCGCACTACATAAAAAAATATCCTGTACCAACGCATTTCGTCATGTACGCAAATCGTCACGGACTCAGTTGGTCAAAGCGATTAGCCACATTTTTAAATTTCGTCACTTACGCTATTTGCTACAATGGCAGCTGTTGTCATATACGCTATTCACTACGAAGTTATTGGAAATTGGAGTTCCTTTGCCACCACCGTTTCTCATCGATATTCGATCGACTTGTCACAAGCTTTGGGAAAAAGCCTCCACGAACAACGAAAGATGAGATTGTGTGGCGCACCCTGGGCCATACCTACCACCATTGCGGTCTGGCTTTCTTCAAGCTCATGCCGACTCGACAAAAGAAGAAGTTGTATAACTTGCATTTTTTGTATGTACCTATGTCATTCGGTTCTTTTTATTTTTACTAGTGGTCGAAATTCGACCGTAAACTTTTACATAAATTTTAGCTTTCTGCACTCCTTCTCCATATAAACTTTAACTATGCCAAATCTCACACTCTTCCGTGCACGCAATATGCTTAAAAAGGGATACGAAGCTTTCTCTTCACGTATTAATATTATGTAGATGCCAAACATTTTATGCCAATTAATACTATGACGATCAAAATTATGCGAATCAATGGGATACCGATACACTACGAGTATTCTCAGTATCAAGAAATATTACCTTTAGTCTGCGAGTCACACTGTCCGTTGACAGGTGGCTGGTTGTCACCACACAGGCAGCGCGTCACCGGGTCGTAGTGAGTGCGGACGCACGAAGTGCTGCTTATACCTGCGCATTCCGTCTGCTTGGAACATGATCGGGCTGCAACATATATAAAATAATGAGTAAATACAGCAAGCATTGTATCGAGAGAGGATAGCTTCGTCACATGTGCAGGCTGAAACTGCAGACACAAACCTACCTTACAATTCAATACACTTTATAGCACACCAGTACCTCTACCATGAGTTTTCCGTGCCGTCTAACGTTCACGTTCACATGCATTATTTGTATGGGAATTTTCCAGCGCCTCTAGCGGTATAAATAGTGAACTAAAGTCACTATACAAATATTGAATGTGAACGATAGCGTTAGACGGCACGTAAAACTCATGGTAGAGGTACAGTAATAGAAGAAAAGATACAGTAATTAGAAAAAGAAATGTACAAAGGGCTGTCTTATCGCACGTGGCGATTTCTACCAGACAACCTCAGGATGGACAGATTTGTAGGTTAAACGAGAGGGGTAGTTCACGGTGTAACAATTATTATTGTTACACCGTGAACTACCCCATTATTATGGGAAAATAATTTGGTTCATTAGTACTATACAAAATATAATACATAATAATACGTCTACATATACCTACATAATTATGTGTCTACATTATATAGGTACTTACAGATACAACTAGATTAAATAAGATACAACATTATAATTATTATACTATAACACTACTACCACTATTACTACAACTTTTTTTTTAAATTTTGTTTTCTCATTTGTTTTGTTTTTTTTTGTTTAAAGGTTTATGTTATCTTTTAATTTATTTTTCTCTCGTGTGTTGCCACTGTCCGTGCTGAAAATACCTATGTGTTTTCTTTCTTTTTTATAATTATACCTTACTTCTCTAAAAGAAAAATCGAAAGAGTCGAAAAACCGTTATGGTCAAGGAATGGTTTTCTGCCTCCCCTTTTTTGCTGTCAGACCTCCCATTCGGCCCTGTGCCGCCATAATCAGATGCTCATATTGTGACACAACAAAACGGATGAACATTGACGCACGTTCATAAGCAAAACGCTGCCAAAAGTTGATTCGTTGCGGCTATAGACAATTGATACTTTCAAGTGTTGCGGCGCAGGAATTGAGCTAATATAATTTACTATGGGTTCCTCGCGTTATGAGACGTAATGCGAATAAAAAGCACATAAATGGTAGACGTTGTTAGACGTTTGTTTTTTATTAGTGAAAACTTGAGAAGTTATTGTCTCAAAAATTCGCATGTCAAAATGTCAAACGAATTTCACATCAGACTATTCATCATAACATCTAATATTGTACCTATTTCATATCAATCAATTATTTATTACTTATAATAAAGCATTTATCCCTTATGTATATTCATGTTAAATCCCTGACACAAACATTGGTCCCTAACCGCCAACATTTAGGCCAGCCGCCAACGTCGCGTGTTAAGATATGCAAATGACGGAGGCATAACATAATATATGATAGTTTCTGTAAAGGTTAGGAGGGGATCCATAAAACCTCGTAGCGTGGGACAGTATTTTTATGAGTATTACTTACGTAATACTTTATGAGGTTGCGTGGGCCTTGGTTAAAAATAGGCTTTGTGAAGCTGGCAAGTAAGGGATATATAAATCGACACACGCTACACCTTTCCAAATTCAAAACTATTTCGCTTGCAAGCATCGAGTTTAACTAGCACCGCCCATAATTTTGTCCCCCAATTAGGGAATTAGTTATGCACTTGACTGTACCCTCTTTTACCATTGTGCTTTCTCTATCACTCAAAGGTTTGCTGGTAGAAAACTGAAATTTGAGTTAAGCTCGCCTGTGTACATACCATCTCAATTGTATTTGTCTTTTATCTCATTTTCGTGTACAATACAGAATTAAAGAGTGAATTAAAGAATTAAAGTATCCAAAAAAATACACTTTTTCGTAAATCCATTTGTTTTTATTATTTTACGAGATTTTAAATTATTCTTGTATATTTTGATAGCAACGTCTTTCCATTGGCTTGTTGTAGCGATAAGTTGAAAAATGTTTACCTATTTTAATTTTAAAGATATTTTTACGGCAGCCAACGTGGTGGACTAAGGGCTAACCCTTCTCATTCCGAGAAAAGGCCCGTGCCCAGCAGTGGGACAGTAATGAGCTGGATTTATTTATTATTACATTTTTATGCTCCAATATTAATTGAAAATTTACTTCTTCTCCATATAAACTTTAACTATGCCAAATCTCACACTCGGTGCGCGCAATATGCTTAAAAAGGGGTACAAAGTTTTCTCTTCACGTATTAATATATCTAGATAATTTTGTTGTTCCCAGCAAGAATCGAAACCGTGACACTAAGTAGGTATTATAAGTGCCACAAACTTATCTGACCTGGTGACCAAAATTGGAACTAACGTCGCTACAGAACAAAAATTACTTCAAAATGTCATTTTTGTAGGGAGATGACATAGGTAAAAGTGACGGCAGCGACGCCATGACCGGGTCAGATAAGTTTGTGGCACTGTAAAGTCATTGTGTCCTGAAATTCTCCAAACTCGTAGTCTCCCTACACAAAATGGCGTTATAAGAATACCTGTGCATTTTTTCTAGCTACAAGTTAACTTAAGCCGTAGCTATGTTTTGTGTTGGTGATTTATTACTTAAACTATGCACACCTACGCAGTTAAAAGAATATTTTTAGATTTTATTAATTTTGTTTTAGCACCATTTTTGGTTTCACTTATTTTTATTACGATAAAAAGGGAAAGTATTTTTTTTTAAGTCGACCTACAACAATTTGTCACTGAGCCTTATCAGCCCTGTGGTGAAAAAAAAAAGCTATTGTGTCATTAGTAGTAGATAGGTAGATTACACGGTTCGAAATACAATTTTTTTGTAAGTAACCTAGCGTTAAAAAAAATGCATTCATTTTAAAAAGTTTGATGCGTACCTAATTCGTTTGACATTTTGGCATGCGAATTTTTTCAGACAACTATAAAAGTAAAACTCATTAAAATATCCTACTAAGCGATTAACAGTTGGATGATAAATTAATGTTTTTTAATTACTTAGGTATCTTTTTATTTTTTATACAATCGCTATTCTAACATAACCTAACTTTAGCAGTGAACGTTATCGATCTTTTTCAAATAGAATTAGATGATTTAGCTAGGTCTTATTTTTTTAAAATATTTTATCTGTTTTCCTAATTATTTATATGAAATGCAAAGTTGATGGAAAAGTATTAACAGAGAAAATATAAAAATGTTATTTTAATGATCCTCAGAGTAAAAGGTGCCATCACTATGCATTACCTCATTGTATGGCGAGCGATATTGTGGTACTAAATAGTAGACTTAATTAAGTAGTTATATGCAAATGATACCTACCCCTTTTAGGTCTACCAACCCCGATTGAAACAACAGCGATATATTTAACCTAAAACTCTCCCACACTTCAAAACAAGCCTTAAATATAATGCCATAGAGTCGACAATACCACCAAAAGATATCGCTACAATATTCAAATTCGGATTAAAATTTCAAATCAGCAGATACAGTAGCCGCTTGCAGGCAACGAGAACCATTTTAGACTGACCTCTGTACATTCATTAAGAATGTATAACCAGAGATCTAGATAAATTGGTAATTGCTAGGTGTAAATCTAAACTACTTCCGACAGCTATCTGACAGCGCCATCTGTTATCGAGTAGCGGAACTAGGTTGAATGGTGAATAATTAAACGTGGGGGTCGTTTTCGTTCAATTGGAATAAAAATAGATCTATGAAGTTTAGAGTCCGTATGGAGCGCGCTCCGCTGACAGTGGAAGTCGCGAAACCGTAACTTGACTTCTACAAGCCTACAGATGCCTTCTTGGACCCGGCCTCCTCCTATCTATTCTGTGTTTAAGAGGTACCAAAGAAATAAGCGTGAGTGTATTTAGTATTCGATTTAAAGTAACTTCACACTTGTACACTCAAATATTTCTGTATTACATTCAAAAGAATTCTTCTACAATAATATTAAGGCATTTTGAAGGAATTTCTGTATGTGGTTGACCGCTGGGAGAATGAACGTGAGAAATTATCAAGATTTTATTATGGGCGATGGTTTTCGTAGATTACCTATAGTCAAATAAATAAATAAATCCAGTCCATTACTGTCCCACAGCTGGGCACGGGCCTCTTCTCAGAATGAAAAGGGTTGGGTCTTAGTCCACCACGCTGGCCTGGTGCGGGCGGACTACACACATCATTGAGAACTTTATGAGGTCTTCTCAGGTGTGCAGGTTCCTCAAGTGATAATCAAATTCTGATCCGCATATAAATTCTAAAAGTCAGAGGTGCGGGCCGGGTTCGAACTCAGACCCTCCTGCATGGAAGGCAAGCGTTCAACCGCTAGGCTATCACTGCTTTAAAAATAATCTATTGTAAATAAAATTTATTGTCTATGCCAGAATGGCTGTATGGGCTCAGCTCCCTTTGCCTGTCCCAAAGAGGGCCAAAAGAACAAAAAAAAAAATGTCTATGCCACAATTTTCTTTTTATATATTTATAATAATGACGTATAATTTGGAATAATTACTCTAGTTCAAGTTTCAACTGTTATTTTATTTTAACCAGTTGTTTTATCTGCATAATTGGAGGTAACCACGGCCACGGGTGTTTAAAAAGAAAAGTAGATAATATCTATGCTTTTATCTGATTAAGTTTCAAGTTTAGTTTTTAAATTCTGAATTAATAGTTATTTTCAGTAATTTAAAATTCTATGGATTCGCTGCGACCAAATTCATTTATGTGATATTTCATGTCCAAGGAATTATGTATCTATACTTATTTTAATAAAAAAAAGCAAAAATAAACAAAAAAAGAGGTGAGTTATTAGTTTGTAGTGTGTATCTGTGTGTCTGTCTGTGGCATCGTAGCTCCAAAACGGATGGTTAAAAACATTCGTGTTCGACCAACAAAAGTCAAAGATATTCGCTTCGAATAACTTTCAAAGACGATTTACCTAACGATTTATGACAGCTATCTATAAAAATGACAGCTATCAGCGATCGGCTTTATAGATACAGTACCTCGCCGTACCAATGGTAAATCGTATAAGTATAATGGTATAAATGATAACAAAATGGTAAGTAAAGGCATTTGACCTCGGCAAGGTTTCTCGCTTTTAATTGACAGTACGACGCACTAGAATCTAGATATTTATGGTTCTTACGGCGAAATGACTGTTAGGTAGTCTGGGATTTTAGTAATGTAATTTTTTCAGAATAGCAATGATCTTTATTTCATGTAAACCAGATACAGGCACTTCTGAAATGTCGAGATTCTAGGTGCACGGTTCCAAATAGTAGGTCCTATGGAGAAGAACCGGCAAGAAACTCCATGGTAACTCTTTTCAAATAATAGATTACTTACAATCTTTATCAGTACAATGTTGTGGTAAGAAAGAAAGAAAGAAAAAAGAAATAAAAAAGTATTTATTTGACACAGCACAAAAACAATTTTAAAGATAAAGTAACAAAAAATAAAAGAATAAAACATGTAAAAGAAAAAAAAGTTTTTTTTTTAATCTAAAATAACAAATGGGTGGTAAGAGCTGCGAGAATAATTTTCCCTCCTCGTTCAGTTATCTTGTATAGGTAATGGTATTTAGATATTTTGACTAGCTTACTAGGTACCACATAACCGTAAATCAAATAAATATAATATATAAAATCCCGACTCCAACTAGAAAAAGAGCTGTAACTTTTGAACATTTTTTTTTTACTGCCGATTTGTTTAAATTTTAAGTAGATTAAAGTCTCCGCTTGACAGCATAGGTACCTAACTATATTTTTTTTTAAGAATTTAATATTTTATTTCTTATAGTCTCTTTTCGTAGTGTTATTTTTTATCTTTAATCTTCTCTCTCTTGTGTTGTCAAAGAGTCCGTGCTGAATGAATGCTTTTTCTTTCTTTCTTTCTTTCTTTCTTGTCGTCACTGTCAGTTTAAGGTGTAGTAGTGACAGGTTACGAAAACAGGAAATGTTACGAGCGTCCATAATTGAAATATGTTTGAGTATCCGAAAGTTTTGGGACGGGATTTAATCAGAACTGGACTAAACGCTTCGTCGCTTTCTTCAAATGCTCTTAGTTTAGTTTAGTCATCTATCGACACTATTGTCGAACTAAAACTAAGATTCTAGCTAGATAGTCACTATTATAAATCTTTCTCAACTTTGTAAGCGCTAATTGTTAGATAATTAACTATTGCTAAATTATCTAATTATCTACTTGTGACTTGATCTTTAGCGTTTGCTTTTATCAATCGGAATTTATTCCGCTCAAAATACAGTTGCAATCAATTCTAATTTTAACATATTTAGGTACTTATATACAAATAAAAAATATATTAAAAATATTTTAAACCTTACGAATAGGTATTTAAAAATATTAGGTATATACTTACGCTGAAATATTAACTCTAATACCAATTTTTACATAAAAAGAATGACTATTAAAAGTGCAATCATGTTTTAAAAGCTAAAGAAGGCTATAAAGAATTTTAACAAATCCGTTAAAAAGAATTAAACTACTTAGCGGCGAACGTTATTCAGATTTTCAACTGCTGTTCTAATTTTGAATTCAAATTTTGGTAAAATTAAATATTTGGGTATTGCCTTGAAAATTGATACAAAATATGCGCACCATTCTAATTCTGTTACGAAACTGTATTATGAACACCAAATCTATATTCTTTTTTTAAATTACTGAGTATTAGTGTTTTCTGAACGTCAATAATATTTTTTCAAAAACAGAACTCATTCTTCTGTCTTTGAACGCTTCCGTATTTTAACTTGGGGAGAAGATACGGCCGAACATACTATTCTATAGGTATTCCTAATAGATACAATACATAGATAACAAAAATAGATTATATTAGCTGCTTGTAGAAAACATAGTTAACCCATGTCGCCATTTCTTAAAAGTAAGCTTAAAAAGGATGCTTCCATTTTCAGTTGTCTTTGCTTACTTTGTCTATGGTTGGAAGATTTTCTATGTTAAAATTCTTTAGATCAGAAATGTGCTCATGCAATTGTTAACTCTTTGGCGTGCCATACGTGTTCCATTTTTAAAACGTGCAATCTAAAGATGAGAATGCATTAATTAATATAATTATCATTTTAGACACAGAAAAAAGAGTTACGTTAATTCGACCAGGATTTTAAAATATTAGCTGTGACTGCATTCATTTGTTTTCTAAAAGACTAAGTTCCGTTTTTATTTTATTATTTGGTAAATGAAAGCTGCACAAAAATTGCCTTCTACAATTCGTATTCTAGATTTAAAATTCGAATTAACGCAACTCTCTTTCTTAACAAACTTACATGGCGGAGCAGTCGGTATATGAGTAGGAGGAACAGCAGTATTACTTTTTCCGAAAGCCGTGAGGGCTTCAGTCGAGTCGCTAGTCAGCCAGCCGGTTAGTAGCAGCGGCAAAATAGCCGCCGCCGCTTGACGCCGACACCACATCTCAATGCGCCAGAACATACGCATTTTATTTTTCACTTTTTTATTACAATTCTTTTTTTAAGGTTTGTTTTTGTTTGTTGGCTATGGTTGAAAATTAGCGGGAAATTTTTGAATTTGGTTACCTAGTTTTGAATATCGAATCAAATTGCGATAGGTACAGCTTACTACTTACGAACAGAAGGTGAGTGGAGAATTTTGCATATCTATATATTCTATATACCTAAATACGAAATGATATCCAGGTGAACATTTTTGAATAATCTTGCCACGATACAAATACTGTTTTATCATACAAATTTTGTATCGATGCAAAGTCATACTTAGAAAATATTACCTAGAGTACTCAAATCGCACATCCAAATCCTTTTTGTAAGTTTTTTTGCAAGAATAATTAAATTATTTTATTGATTTGTAGTGTTTATCAGGCGAAAGATGTGGTGTAGGCTTTTTGAAAATGTAGTAGATTATTATCAACTTATCTCAACTTTTTGTGTTTAATATACGGATATATTTTTCATAATGTAGGTACCTAAGTATTTATGATTTATATTTAAATGTATATGCATTTTTTAAAAGTAATATGTAGCATATTTGTATACGGGTATTTAATAAAAAATTGTAATGGTATCTTTGTATGTTTTGACCAGTATTTTTTAAGGATTGAATAAGATTGAAATATTTAATTTGTAAGTAGGTATTTGTGATTGTTTTTATGACAAATTTCGTAGTGTTCCATGGATTTTTGAAAATGTTTTCAGTAAATGGTTTTGTTTTGTTATTGTTGCAAGTATTTTTAGTTTATAATTATTAGTAAATATGTAAGTATTATTGATTAGTATTTAATAGTGAAGAATTAATAATTTTTGTTCTTCAGCTTTAGCAGGATACTGTAGAATTTTCTCTATTATATTCCTAGGAAGTACATTTAAGTAAAATATATCCTAAAACATCAAAAACTAAGCTTTTCCACAGCTTTTCATGCGCTTTGTATATGTCAGCGAGAATATGTGTATTGTATGACTGTGTTGCATTCTTGTATGATTGTATGGAAGCTTGTCTTTTTGTATGAAAATATTTGTTTAAAGTCTTACCAGGTGCTGCAGATGTCGTCGCCGGTTTTGGTGGATCAGTATTTGCCTTCCCAAACGACGATATCCCGAACCCATTGGTACACTGTATATTTAGCCAACCGACAATAATAATAGGCAGAATGGATACCATTTGCCGCTTATTCCACATTTTCACACTGGTTTACCTTGCAGTTAAATTCTAATTCGATATACAAAAATGATGTAACAGTAGTCTATGGAAGAAAATTGGCGATGTCTATGGTTATAGTTAAGTTGTCTATGGAATAAAAATGGTGGAATTTTGGCGCCAATTCGTTTGTCAATTTGTCAAAGTAGGTATTGTGATGCTAAGCAGTGTTGTCGTTGAGCGATACGGCTATAAGTTCGTAGTGTGTCAGCCTAAATAAATATAAATGTTTTGTGTAATAAAAGGCAAGTGTTGTACTAATTCCTCTTAATTACAAAAGGTAAAATTTGGTCCAAATAAGTTGTTGCTTATTTTATTTTTTTGATTTTCGCTGTATTTCTTTGAATTTTGTAATAAGAGGAATAATGACAAATTGTGTGAGTGTATAACATTTTTAAGTGAATAATTTTGAATAATATGTTTGGTTGATATTAAATAATGTTATGAAATGCGTAATTTTGAATTTCTTGATTCGTCGCTGCCATTAGATATGTACATTAGTATTTACATAATGAGAATCAAACTAATTAACTAATAGTTCAATTATATTACCTATTTATACAGGGTTATTTGTAAAACACCGGCAATGCTTTAAGGGGTGAAACTACTCATCAATATGAACAACTTTTACTACGGGACCAACCATGAAATCGCGAATTTTTTTTCAAAATTTTCATACATTTTGATGGAGCAAGGTTAATCTTTTGTATGAATAGTTTGAATTTTTTTTCGCGATTTCGTGGTTGGTCCCATAGTAAAAGTTGTTCATAGTGATGAGTAGCTTCACCCCTTAAAGCATTGCCGGTGTTTTACAAATAACCCTGTTTAACACAAAAGATTTGTTTGGATAAATGTTTTGATTCATTGGAGAAAAAATCATAAAAAGTTTTGCCGACTCCATTACCTACATTAATATTATAGTATTGATCGTTTTGTTCTAAACCGTCAAATATCCAAATATAGTAAATAAACAATGCAGAACTTTTAGAAAATATTATATGAAAAAGAAAAAAAAGAGAAAAATTGCGCGTATTTACAAGGCAATCTTAAATTGTATAAGAATGAGTTATGATACAAAAAAACAAAGAATGTTTTAGTATTTAAGTTTATAATGTATGTACACGTCAATTTATTTGTAATTTTTAGAGTAAAAATGAGTAAAAAGGTCCCATTATATAAAAAAAATCTTACCCGACGGCGGAGTTGTCGATGGGGTTTTGAGAGGAGAATCAGTTTTAATAACGCCAAAAACGGGGCTAAATGCTCCAAAACATTGTCCAATCAGCCAAAACGACAAAAAAATGGCAGTAAACTATAAAGTTTCCCGTACCACATTTTTTAAATCAATTCTGGAACCAACATTATGGTCAGTGATATTGAATTTTGAAAAAGTGAAAAAGAATAGGTAGTAATTAGTAGTGTTATAATGTTATGTACAATAGATACAGATTGTTTAGTGTTTTTCACGTTATTAATTCATTTGGCGAAACAATATTGTAGGCTATTTTAATTCATATACTTAAAACCTACATTGTTAGCATTCAAAGGTCGTCGAGTGACTCTATGTTATAGTTGCCAGTGCATGTCTGGGTAAACATTTTTTTTCATATAATGGGACAGAAATATCCTCTGTATGTACCTGTAAGTTGTAAAAATATTTCACTCATGCTTCTAATACTCGACAAAACATGAAATTCACACGTAAGTGTAAATAAAAAATGTGTATTTTTTCTAGAAAACCATGTTTTTTTCAACAGTGATTAGTGTAGCTTTCCATCTAAATCCAGTTGTCTGTGGACGTGCTGTGTGAATGTCCCATTATATAAAAAAAATATATTTACCGGGTGGTGCCGTCGGGGCTGCCGGCGTCGGAGGCTTGGTGTTGGAAACTCCGAAAGTACTGAGTGCCTCTGATGAGTAACCCGCCAGCGAGGCCAAGACGAGTGGCAGAATGATAGCAGCGACTTGCTTCCGGCACATCTCGAAAATTCCAAACATTTTCGCTTTTGAAACGCAGCGATTTACGTTCACGCGATTTGGATGAGCGACGTATGGTTACGCTGTATGTCCTTGTTTATGATTCGAGTAGCGATTCGAATTTGGAACTGCGATTTGTTTATTTTTTACTTTGATGTGGAAATTGCGTCAAAAACCTTTTTTGAGAAAGTTTTGCGGCAAGTTTTAATAAAAATGTGCTAGATATATTTAACTGCAGAAATTTTCAACAGTATAAAGTGATAAAAACATTATTTAGCGCATTTTCTTATGGATCAATTCACACATCATGCCGATACCACTATAAGACTTTTAAAAAACATAATTCTATTTTAAGAGAATAAATTTTACCATTAAATTTTTCCTAAACATAAAATGATTACGAATAAAGTCGTATCGAAACAAGGATACCTACGTCAATAGGGAAACGATATCGGTTGTATGGTATAAATTGACAGATTAATTATTCTGACAGCCAATACTTCATCAATTAAACTACCTATGTACCTATTCCTTATCACATAAATAATCTACATCATGATAAATGAATTAAATAATCAATTGTATTGTAACAATCAAGATTGTTATCTATGATTTTAAAAGAGTTTCCATGGAGTTTCTTCTCCGTAGAATCTACTTTTTCGAACCGTACACCTAGAGTCTCGATATTTCATAAGTGCCTGTATCTGGTTTACATGAAATAAAGATATATTCTATTATTTTACTTATAAATTTTTCATTCGCTAAGCCCAATAGTGTTTTTAAATATAGGTAATATTTTAATTTTTCTCTCCTAATTTCATCAGATTTAAGTTTAGTTGAAAAGAAAAACACCGTAATTTAAGTTTTAAAATTATTTAACCATATATAACCATTATCTGTCACCGTTATCTAATGTAACAAATGACACGAACAGTTATGAACTGAAAAGCTCTTTAGAAAAAAAAGAGTGAGGCCATAACTTTAAATTTCGAAGCTAGAGTAAGGCCTATAATTACGAAAATAGGCCTACAGTTTAGTCGATTCTGTAGAAAAGCCCTTTAATACCAACGTAACAATATGCCCGTCATAATGGAATATATTAGCTGTCAGAATAACAAATGAACGTAACATTAAAATGGTGGAATGGGGTGATATTTATATTTTGAACAAAGAACGAATATTAATTGTCGATTCAGCTGACTTATAGCTCGACCACAAATGTTACTTAAGTGTTATGGGTCTAATTTTAGGAAAGTGAGTCGTTAAAGTAAAAAAAACTTCTTTTGAATAAAACGCTACCAATATCAAAGTATAGTGGTCAAGCTATCAAGCCATATTGGAAGATTTGATCATACAAAACCAAAACCATCATTCCGCAATTCGTGGTGGGCTATGACAAAACCAATTATTTTAAAAAATTGCGACTCCTAAGAATTTATATAGGTAGATATTATTATTTCCTTGTATATATAACAAAAAGCAAGTTTAGTGTAAGTAGAGTACCTACTAGGTACTAAACTTGTATTACAGGTACTAGATACCTAGTTAGAATAAGTATTAAAATATATTCAAATGTTGATCAAACCTTACCAAAAGTAGATTAAAAATATTTAAATTTAATTTTTAAAAATAACTACACACATGTCAATCAAATAATTGATTTTAAAATGCGTTACTATTCAAACTATTCAAAATATTCAAGTCCTTGAAGGACTTGAATATTTTTTTATTCTGACATTGTCCCTGCCTTTTACCAGGTCCTGATTACCTTGAAAAAAGTGGTGGCGTGCTTAATAGCAATCCAACAAGCACCTTCATCCATTATAAATGGAGGTCCTTATTTTACGCCGTGCGTTAGCCTACAAAATCTACGCAATCCTGAGAAATACCAGATATTTATATGCTATATTTTTTTCAGTGCATACTTAGATGATATGCTTATACCTACTTCTGATGATATCAACTTTGAAAACTGGTATTCTTCAGGATAGTGGAGATAGAATAGTTGGCTAGCGATTACAACAAGTTATTCTTTTTAAATTTATTCGAATAATTGCTAAAATAGTAACAATATTTGAAAATGTAACTAAATTAATGTTAATATTTGAATTTAAAACACGTGTGTAGCTATTAAAAGGAGTTCATAAACTTTGCCGGTTTATTGCCGCAATATTAACTTTTTTGATTGAACAACAAATATGAAAAGTTATTACACAACCAAACTTTCTTCTTTAAAACTTGTTTGATCGATTATATAACCATCACTCGTGTTCCTTAAACATCCTTAAGCACAGAGGTGCACAGTTATATAGCACATACAATTTTGCCAGTGAAATATTCCAATGTAAGTAATTAAAATAATTATCTATTAGCGCTCATATTTAGTTGATCAATCAATGGGGTTGGTTTTTACGTATGTTATATACAATATTAAATATACAGTGCAAAAAAGCAGCAGTGTTCCATTTAAAATTAGTATAAAAAGCTGGTTTTATGTGGAAATTTTTCTTAAAATTAGAAAAAAATATAATATTTTTTAAATGATTTTTGAATGAAGAACTTATTTTAGGCCATATTTTATTATCCTTCAACTTCACTTCAAATACACATCATAATGATTATATTAACAAAATAATGTGTTATACGGTGAAAGTAAGAATTATTTTAAGAAATCCTGCTTCTCGTATTTTTATCAAACATTTCAATATTTTATAAATTTTATTGAACAAAAAACCATAATTTTAATAAATTCACGAAATTTTTTTTCTTAATTCGAGAAACAAAATCACATGCTTAAAAAAAGAAAACAAAAAAACAGTGCAAAAGCGTGAATTCGCATTAATTATTAACGATTTAAAAGTTCAATTTTAGAATTCCATTTTTAAAACCAGAGAGAGACAAACGTTTTTTCTTTTAACTTTTTTTTCGGTTTATACAATGTCTTTTAAGGTTGGTTGTCACGGTTAGACTAAGTGGTGTCTAGTTAAGGACTGGGTTTAGTTACAGTTACTGCTCCGATGTTCGTCGTAGTTGCACGAAGTTTGACGCGGTACTAGCCACCCAAGGTTTTAAAGCAAGGTTGTAGTTTCTTGGTATACAGGAGGTGGCAAAGGATTTATTTTGAGTTCAAGAAAGTTATTTGCCACTATAGTGGTGTGACGAAGTCTTTATATCTCATTTTATCACTAATACTGGCAATCTCCCTCATCACTGGCCATTTCATACTTTCAAAATCTTAATTTAATTTTTTTTGCACTAGATCATATTTTTATTCTATTTAAGTTTTTGGTATTTTAAAAAAAATGCATTTCTGAGGTCCTACTTTATGAGCAGGGGTCCTTGGTTATAGAACTCATAATTAAGACAAAATTTTACTACCGATGGGACCAATACGGAAATCGCGTGAAAAAAAGATCTGCTTTTCCATACAAATAATTCAATTTATCTCGGCTAAACGTATGGAACAGCACATTTCTTTTGATCCTCAAAAGTACCTCTGCTAATAAAGTAAAACCTTACATAAAATAAAACTTAAAGTAACCGAAACATCCTGTAGTTTGTATTAAATTAGGGGTCACCCCCACCTCCCCCTATATTATATCCGACGTTACGTTTCGGGGTCAAAAGGGGGAAAAAGTAATTCTTATGTTATCGTTCGCTTTTGTTATAAACTTACTGCGTGCAAGGAAACATGATGTTGTCAGACTCGGGGTAGAAATGGCCTGAGTGATGTTTTTTTTATATCAATTTAAGAAACAGTACAGCAGTGATAGTCTAGCGGTCGAGCGCTTGCCTTCCATGCGGGAGGGTCTGAGTTTGAAACCGCGGGTCTACCGCGTGACTAAAATTGTAATGAACATCGACATTGGTATTAAACTTCAATACGATCGTGAGAGTCTAAACTTTGAGTTAACTTGTAAAAAAATTACCTATCATATAGTTGGGACTCCTATCTTCATGATCGGTAAAAAAAATACAAGTTAGCTCAAAGTTTAGGCTCTCACGATCGTATTGAAGTTTAATACCGATGTCAATGTTCATTACAATTTTAGTTACGCGGTAGACCCACCGGCCCGCATCTCTGACTTTTAGAATTTATGTGCGGATCGTAATTTGATTATCAAGGAAAACATCGTGAGGAAACCTGCACATCTGAGGCCTCATAAAGTTGTCGATGGTGTGTGTAGTCCGCCCGCAACAGGCCAGTGTGCTGGACTAAGGCCTAACCCTTCTCATTCTGAGAAGAGGCCCGTGCCCAGCAGTGGGACATAATGGGCTGGATTTTTTAGTTTATTTATTTAATGAAAGAAAAGAAAGAAATACTACAGTTTTATTCAGGGGGCTTACAACGAGCTCTTATAGCGGGGCTGAAACTACGAGTTTACATTTCAAGTTACAAGACCAAGCTTGTGTTATAATCTTGACCTCTGTCTGCCAATAAAATGCAGTTAAGTAACACTCTATTTATATTGGTAGCATTTTGATGCTAGAAATGGAAACATTATTGTTTTAGTAAATAAACGATATTAATGACGGAGACGCGTGGGCGCAGTCGTAGAGTTTCCTCCAATAGTCGTTGTATAGTTGAGTGGTTGAGTCCGATATATTGTTACATGTATAAATGATTGTTATTGTAAAATCATTTCACCATGCTGTGACATAGACAGAATCATCAATCGAGTAGTCCGTCAAATTGTTAGCAGTGCGACTCTCACCCTATTATTTTACGGAGTGACCGGAGCGATCGTCCGACGACGCTCGCTCAAATAACTGAACGGTTTAGTGAGTTCATCCGGATGATAATGCGTCGTCGAGCGTCGTCCGCCGCCGACGGAATAACTGAACACAGCCAATGAGCGAGCGACATTCGCACGCGTGACTTTCACACCAAAAAATGAATTATTGAACTTAGCCGATGTGTTTATTATGTAGGTGTGTAACATGTGACGCCGCGTTTCCTTACAACTATTACCAGCATGCAATCTATTCGTGTTCACTTTGCATGTTCTCACCCTAATCGTACATTGAAGTTTTCTATACTAATCTATAGTTAAACATAAGTTTAAGTTGTATAAATTGCAAGACGATTCTAGAAGGTTTTAGCTAGTGCTGAATTTACACATTTCCTGCCCGGAGGCTATTCAATATTTGCCACCTCATCAATCATAATACCTAATATGATTGTGAACTACAATCATTTCATTTTACTCTTTTAACGTGTATAATAATTTAAAAAAATTAAGAAGCACCTTTGAAGTACTTTGATGCCGCCTAAGTGTTCCCTCTTTGTTTTTATTTATCTTTAATTTTTAATTAATTTGTTAATATTTGTAAATATTTAGTCTATGTATGTAAATACCTTTTTCTCAAAAATTTATTAAATAAAATAACCATATAAAATAAAATAAAAAATAAAAAAAAGAAGCACCTTAGGTTACGTCCAGATCTGGCGAATGCGCCGCTCGCGAGTCGCGAGCCACTCGCGCGCCGTTCGCGCGCTTTCGCGCACGGTACGTAGTATGCGCGTACCGTACCGCGCATTCGCGGCGCATTCATCAGATCAGAGGCCCAATTCTCGTAATTAAAAATGTTCAAAATATAGTTCGGATCTCCTTCCGATCTACTACCAATGTCATAAATGTCACAAATGGTATTCTCCTACCCTAACAAACAACGTCAAACGTGACATTATATTGTAATGAGATCGAAAGTTGAATAAAAGGCAAATCGGTATTCTGCTAACATTTTGAACTGACACAGATAATAAAATTGACACTCTCGTCTACACACAAACGTCAAAAATGAGATTGAAAGGATTGAAATGAGTTTGTAAGATTGAATCCAAATCATACTGGAATCGGACTGAACTTTAAGAGGAGTAGAATACATGACTTTTTGTCAATTCATAATATAATCTCAGTTCGGTCAACTTTCAGTCATATTATAAATTAATTACGAGAATTGGGCTTCTGGACGTACCCTTAGAATGATCTAGGTTTATTATTTACTAATAGCGACCCGTCCCCGCCTTCGCACGGCGGTGCAATTTCTCTACTGTCCTTACATTAAATATGAAAGTGTTATGCATATAAACATTCTGGATGAAATGCTTAAAATTATGGTGAAAACCGCATCAAAATCCGTTGCGTGGTTTAGGAGGAGTTAGCGGATATACAGACAGACAGACGCGGAAAGCAACTTTATTTTATACTATGTAGAGACGAAGAAGTTAAATCTACGCCAACCAAAAATAGTATGATCTACTTCACTTTAAAACTAAAGCTTTTACTTCATGTAATTACACCTACCCTTTTTAATCAAACACGTTTTAAACGCGGGAAGCCTGACAGCTAGCTGCCATGTTTGCGAATCCAAGATGGCGGCCCGTAAACTATTAGGAATAATTTATTTGGTAACCTTTTAACTGAATGAAGGAAACCCAAGGTTTTCACAAATTACATTGCTACGAAGTTATTAAGTAGAAATGTTTTTTTTTTACAGTCTTTGACCTTTTGGAAATGTGATAACTCGCGAAACCAATATGTTATTAAAAAGCATCGATTTGATTTGAATAGGTGACAAGTTGACAACCTGTCAATTAGTGAAACTTAATATACTTGTGGTCGCCTGTAGTCGAAATTCGACCGTAATTTAAGCTTTCTGCACTCCTTCCCCATATAAACTTTAACTATGCCAAATCTCATAGTCCTCCGTGCGCGCAATATGCTTAAAAAGGGGTACAAAGTGGGGCAAAAAAAAAAAAAAATCTCTTCACGTATTAATATACCTACCTATAGATCACTTAGCTTATTAGGCTACTTACTGCTTATCTACCAAATGAATTAAAATTATTAGGTAGGTACAGGGTAATATGTTCAAGACAAAATTGACAGAATGGCTTCTAAAGTGTTGTTTTTATCATAAAGTTATTATTACTAGTGGTAATAGAGGAACACTGTCTTCATTATCGCGAGACCAAAAAAGAAATACGTATGTTAGCGCATTTGACATGTGTGTGAAGTTTAGGGATGTGACTTTGACGTCTCCGCATTATCGATATGGCCGTGTTATTGTGAAATTATAATATCACCGAATTGACAATATCCCTGCAATATCTTTATCAAAATCGGCTATACTAATAAGGAGTGGAATATCATTTAGAATCTGCTAGGCTAAATTATGTACCTAACTTATAATCTTTTAAAATTACCAATTAAATCTTTCAAATGTTCTTTATACTAAAATACCATATTTGACATATTTAATCTGTCATTTTAAAATATTAAAAGTTACGTAATAGAGGTTTATATTAGGATGGCAAAATTATTAACGTCACGAAAGTGACGAATAGGTAAGTAAAAGAAAATTTATTGTAAACATTATGTAATCATTCATTATCATATTCATTATTTCTTGACGTCAGACGTTTCGGTTTTGATGTTGAAGGTTCTGGTGATAGGTCCCTGTATTTGTACACTGACACAGGCCGAGAAATGTGGTCCGGAAACCTGGAAGTTATGAAGTTAGCCAGTCAATATAATGAAGTTATTTTTTTCACCAGGCTACTCTTTGTCTGGAAATAGCGCTATTTTATGCATTTTAATGTGCGACAGAATCAGAATCTTCGGAATCGTAAGTTTGCTTCTTGTAGAAGCGGACGTACGATTCGGAAAATTCTGTCATCTGTGGGGCTAGTACAAAATGCGGGTATGGGCTATGTACGTACTATTAAAATGTTGTAATAGTACAAACATGGTGTGAATAGTGTCGAGTGCCCTCCGGTGCGTCAGAAATATTCCGACTATGATTTTCTGACAAAGTGCGGGGCCGGACTAAATCAACCTTTCAATATACAAATAAGCAAGGATTAACAATAACTCTCAAGTTATGCAATGGACGAAGCTAGGTAGTACGAAAAATTAATTTGGAAATATCGACATATCGATAGATTTTGTACACACAACCTATGCCAAACGGTTTAATTTTCACATTTTCACGAACACAATATTTTTTTATCTTACACATAATTATTTAAAATAATATATTATTTAGAAAATAGAGGGCTTACTGCATGTTATAAACGTATTACTAAATAATTTTAGGAATATTTTCTATGGAAATATGCACTCTGAAAGTAATATTGCACTGTACGGTATTTACCTGTAAAAGGTCTCTTTATTTGCATTATTGCTGTAAGTTACACTGCAGTCTAACACAGGGAACGAAACCTTTTCGATTATTGATATTTATCCAATAAAATACATAACGATTGTGAAGAAAATTCATAAAATAATACGAGATCTTATTTTGACAGGTACCTACTAGTTCATAAATTGTTTCAAATCGGTCCTACGAACATTTAATTGTGTCTCTTTCTCGCACGTAGGATTTTCGTAAAGATCGGTTTCTCACTCGCACACTGTGTTCCTCTATTACCACTAATAATAACTTTATGGTTTTTATAGTATTAAAGAATTTATGGAACTTAAATATTAAAAAATTGTAATAATAAGAATAGTAATGAGGCTTATGAGGCTCTCGTTGGGGGGCTGGATCAAGGGCTTGATACAGAAAGCGGTACTCCTCGACACGGCACGCATTGTGAGGAGGTTCCTTTCTCTGCAGCCCTAGCCGCCGGTAGCTTGGACCCTGTTCCCGATGCCGGTGGCCTACTACCTAGGTACTCTTTTGTATTTTTAAATGTTTTAATAAAAAAATAAAAAAAATTGTATAATTATTTAAAAATATCTAAAAGTATGTTAAAAATTAAATAAAGAGAATAGTAACAATATAAATAATAAATTAAATAGTGAACGTAGCATGGTAATTGAATATAAGATTATTAGTAATATAATAAAAATGTATTTATACTCAATTAAAATTTGCGCGCTTGCTTGCAGGCCTACAATGACACTTAGGTTATAAGATCTCTCCTTTATCAAAACAATGTACCTATTTCTGGCAAATAAACGTTTTATTTATTAATATACCACAAGCAAATAGCTTTCGCCTGCCTATGACGTCGTCCATGCACCCTAACAGTAAGTACAGTCTGTCAAGAAAGTCATGAAAAGGATTGACTTGTATATTCTCTTGTTTATTTTTAATATATTAATGCCGAAAACATTTTTTTATCACAAAAAATCTACACAGAATAGTAAAATAAACACATCGTTGTACCCAAACTGACACCTACGGTACTTATTTAGGGTTGCGAGCGAAGAAGAATTTTAGTTCCTTCAAAATCCTTTTCATGACTTTCTTGACAGACTGTAGAATATTTAAAATCCCTCTTTTACAACGTAGTTCATTCGTTCGGGTCGAAGATACATTTAAATACTATAACTATTAAATTTAAATATGTACACTAATTATTGTTAAATAAATAAATCATAAAATAAAATAAAATAAATACAAATATAAAACTGTGCACTTAGGCGTCAAAGTCACCCTCCTCATCGCTGTCAATTGGTTTCGTTGTTTGTATGTTTTGTCTGTGTTTGTATGTACCTATGTATTACATAAATTCGTATTTAGGTACCTATATAAATTATATAGGCATGTTGGCAGAGGGATCTCATTATCTACAAAACTTTCTGATATTTATGTACTTCAATAATCATGTCTTTAAGATTATTTTGGTAACTAATTGCTTTTCATGATTGATAAAAAATAACATTACTTAGAGAAAAGTTGTTACTTTTCTTTATGTAATGTTACTTTTTAACAATCATGAAAAATGAATTTTTTCTTTAGGTACTTTTTTTAAATTGACAATCGTCATTTAAAAAAAAGTAAAGTAAAAATTGCATTTTGCATCGTGTAACATGGAAGTAACATGGCGGGGTCAAAAGTAACGTAAAATGTTACAAACGTAACATTCTGGCAACGCTGGTCCCTAGCCCTACTCTGAAAATATTAGATGCCATCTTACTTATATCCCTTTAGTTCTTCTCTCAACATGTTTGATAAAATGTATCCAAGTATTTATTTCTACCAGGAACAACAATTTCCTATTAAAATCAAAGTAAACGACTTAGCCGTTAAAAATTCATTCCCCCTTTACTTAAGAAAGGGCATAATAAGCTTAACAATCTGACCTTTGGCATAACACGACACATGCTTTGCAATGGCACTAATTTAAAAAAATAAAACCGTACCAACTTTCCGCACGCAACTGTCAAACTTACCACAGATTAAATAGAGTTTACTTTCGCGCACTGCAAGGCAAGGAGTTTTTCCGACTTAACTAACCTTCTTTCGTGCCATGGCCTGCGTGAGTGCCCTTTACGGACTAATTAGGAATTTCGGAGTCGTATTATGGTGCTAACTTACGAGGAGTAATGTTAGGAATGGAGTAAATATCAAATGAAATAAAGAAATACACTTTGAGAGGCTATTTTTCTAGAATTGGGGCCGTATTTTGACGTCTTGATTTTGAAAATGGAAAGGAATTGTTAGGCTTCATATAATGGGGTGATATTGAGCACAAGAAGGGACTCTATTTCTTTGTGCCATTACCATCTCGTTTCCCCTGCCAATTACTTTTTTGGAGGAAAAACAATAAGACCAATACTTGCTTCTCCGGTTCGCATGATGCACAGGCTTGAGATTGAAGACTGGAAATGCCGGACACTATGCTAATTCACGATTTTTTGTCTGTCCCCATTATGGTGCATTTCCATCGACGAGGCGATTATTAAAAATTGTATGCCAAAATTTCAATTCTCTCCTAGCGTATCTTCGGTGGAAATGGTCTGGCTTGACGAGGATGTACAACCACAGCTTCTAAACTAATGATTTTCGCGGAACATATTGTGGGTACAGAGGTGTATTATAAAATTGCTATAACTTGTTCAGATTCTTTTTTTTCTTTTTGTTACCTTCATCATTAACCGACTTCAAAAAAAAGGAGGAGGTTCTCAATAATCGACGCGTGTTTTTTTTTTCTTTTTTTTTATGTTTGTTACCTCCATAGAAATATTAGGTAGGTACTATATATTATCTCTATGGTTACCTCATAATTTATTTATTTGTATCGTGGTTGCCCGTGGCATAACTGCAACGGTCACATCAGAATACCAGCGCTGTGACATTTGCTATTTCTAAATGCTACAGCATTATGCTGAGATGGGGGCCATTTTTGGTCTCGTCCAGGTCGCTTTAATTATTGTTTTTCATTTGTTATTATTTTTGTACTTTTATTTGTTCCTGGCGAGTCCAGAATAAAACTGTTTTCTCTCTTTCTTTCTATAACTCATTATATGAAATAAATAATTGAGATTAATGACATTTTCCTCTACATAATTGTGATTTTTTTGCATTAAAAATAAAAAAGCCTTTTTCCATGCTAACAAGTTAAATTAAATCAACAGTAATAAAATTATTGTTAGTATTTATAGTTTATATAAAACTGATTATTATACATAGTTCTTTTATTATTTTTAGTTATTTATTGCAATTTATATAATATATTATAATTATTCTTTTCATTCAACTTTTAAAAAAAATTACTATTATTTTCATTATATTATTATTTCCTTATTATTCTTGTTTATTATTACTTATAATTGACATACCTATTAATGATTTTAGTTATTAGTGCCTTGCACGGACCCCTCGCAGGTAAAGGCCTTCTCCAAAGATATCCATTTTTCTCTATTTCTAGCTGACTCCATCCAATGTGGTCCAGCGATCTTGTTTATGTCATCCTCCTAACGTGTGTAAGGTCTACCCTTGCGACGTTTTTTATTTATTTTATAATTAATAAAAATATCTAATTTCGTCAAAAATGTCACGTATATTTTACCTTTAGACCCACGATATCGATAATAAGTTGCGATCAGATGAACAAAAGGAAAGACCTCGACCTAAATTTTTTTTTGCACCATTCGTTATCTGTCTATCAGTGGCGAAGAGTCCATACAACCCGATTTCCATCGGCTTCCCTTTAGGAATTGGTTAGTGCATAGACCAACGTAATATTATATTATTTACTCATCCTACTTAATAAAGGGCATGTTATTCAGTTAGGTCGAGCTCTTCCATACATATAGATTCCAGAGACGGTATGGATTTTGGATAATAATAATAAATCAATATTTTATTGGCCAAAAGACAAGTACAAAATGTAGTTTACCCTGTTTATTGTAGCTTGTGTATATTCTATGTACCTATATCTAGTATTTATTTTGTAGTAAGTATACCTATATATTGATAGTTTCGAGCGTATGGCACTCGTGGGTTGCAGCTGAAAACCAGCGTCAGGTGGCCAGTATCACTGCCTCCTGACATTATGCTGAGCTGCGGCCTTTTGGCACAATAACTCATTTTATGTTTTCTTTGATATTTGTTTTATTTATTTTATATTGTGCTAATAAACTCTCTTTCTTTCTTTATACAATAGTAGTGTGGCGAACCACTTCTACATATTATTTAGGTTTTTAAACAGTTAGTACCAGTGAGCCCCAAACTAGACTGCCTGTTAGTCTGTATCTTGGGGCAGTTGGGGATGTCTTGCAGCATTATTTGGTGAGTGTTGTTTTTTTTTGGAGGGCTTTTTTAAGACGAATTTTCACGCTTCGCCACAGTTCGTTAAATCTTTTTCAGACATATATTTAGGGCAACACAAAACCTATTACTACCATTGAACTACTTGAACCCTTTAAAACGGCAAGTTTCTTGATAAGCAACTGCTTTGGGTCCCTCCTGACTTCCTGAGCGATCGATTACAGAGAGATTTGTATCGCACGCAAACGCTTTCATGTTACACCGTGGAAAAGGTCGCGACCTCCGTATCTTTAAGTATAGTGTACATGATACTTCGATTTCACAAACAAAATTCGACAAAATACACACACGCGAACTATTTTTACTGCTTTGCTCGACATAACCGGGATCCAGCAGAATATCAGCGTCAGGTGTCTTAGCCTGGTACATGCTGAGATGGATACTCATTTGCTATATAGCTCGAGACACACACCGAATAGTCAAAAGCATATATATATATTTATTGTTTTTTTTTTTTTTTTAAACATTGCCCGTCACTAGGATTTCTCCTGTATCGAGGGTACAGTTTACAAACATACAATGTCACACGCACACAACCAGACCCGAAACAACTATCTGTAGATCATACAAATATTTGTTCCGTGCGGGGATCGAACCCGCGGCACCTAGTGCAGAAAGCTAATCACTTAGCCACTGCGCCAACCGTGCCGTCTGGTATAATGTGTGGTAATAATTCCAGCCCATTACTGTCCCACTAGTCAAAAGCATAGCATCCCTATATAGTTTGTGGTCAAAAGGCAAGGTGATGCTCAGTTGGTGCAGTACCCACATATTTTTTTTATTAGAAATCAACATTTTGGAACGAGGCAACTAGATCAGAGTCCGACTATTAATAAATACCTGTATTGGTTTACATGTGAATAAAATATATTTGATTTGACAAGTTTTTTTATCTCATTTTCGTGTACAATAAAGAATTAAGAAATAATTAAGAAGCTTCTGACCCCCAGGAGCTAGCTATTTCATAACTTTAGATTATAATTAAAGGCAAAGCAATTTTACTAACATGTAATTATACGGCGGCCATAATTGTTATTTAATCATATTTAGGCACGAAAATGTCAAATTAATTACAGCAAAAAAGTATATTAGAAATATATTAAGATGGCTGCAAATTGATAAGAATGTAAAATTGGTACTTATGAGGAAATGCGGTTGACGAAACTTTTGGAGAATATGTGTGGAGGAACGAGGGATGGTGCTCCTCCATTGAAAAGGGAGGATCCTCCGACCAGGCGAGGTGATATTGCGTGGCGGGCCGAAGCCCGACGGTTGATGTCGGACAGTTGTATATGTGTTAGATACAATTCTTTTTTCATCTCACTAGCTCGGAAAGGCTTTCTTTATTCTTCGAAATCTGAGCGCAAATGTCTATTTTATCCGCTAGCGTGGGAAAGTTGTTCGAAATTCGGACGTGACGAACTATGGTGTAGAGCACTCCAAGCGTAGTATCTCTTAGTAGTCTGTCACTCCAAGTCTGTTGCAATTACGAGAGCAAGAGTAAGCAGACGCGAGGCCCTGGACAAGTGTAGAGTGGTGAAGAAAAACAATTCAAATATAATTAGGCTTCTAACATTTTCCTCGCTTTAGTGAGATGAAAAGTTGTGTTTCGCACGGCTGCAAAATTATTTGCGTCTCGTGTCTTAGAATCCTTCGCTTGCTCGGTATTCAATACAAGCACTCGCACCAAATAACAACTTTGCAGCCTTTCATAACAAATAACTATAGTTCAGTTTGTTAAATTATAAAAATACGACGATTTAATAAAAAAATATTATTTTTCTTCTAAAAATTTTAAATTGGCATGATGAAAATTCTGAACGAACCCGAAAATAAAATTCTATTAGCAGTGAGCCGGCCCGCTCCCATGACCAGTTACAAGGTACTTATTAAAATAAATAAAAAGTGCCTATAAAATATTATTATATATATTTACCTTTATTTACAGATTAAATTAGACTTACAATGAGTTTTTATTTTAATTAGACATAACATAAATTAAAGCTATCACTATTGCGAAGATACTGCTTACTGCTGTCGTTGCTGAAGAGGCTGTAACAAAACAAAATAAAAACTGAATAGGGTATAACCATATAAAAAGCAGCATTCAGTCTCCAACTTACAACTACAGTTTTCAATAATGCTATATAAATTAATAACTTATTTTTCTATTAAAATACCGACACTACACTTCAGATCGACCAAGGCGTTTTCAATTCAAATTTCATAGCGGCTGCACATTGTCTATGGCGGCGCGCGCTAGGTCGCATGCGCGGTTGACTGGTGAGTTTCGGCGCCACTATTGTGTTTATTTTTACTTTGGTCTTTAATTATCTATTTAATAACTACTTATTTCATGAGTATAGATAAAGTAGTGTATGAAACTGCACATAGTTAAGTATTAAAACGATAATTATATGATACTATCAAAACCCCGCCTACTGCTAGGTTTTTAAATAATCTCCATATTTAAACTATATATCAAAATATACATAACTATGTATAGTAATACGTGAAGAGAAAACTTTGTACTCCTTTTTAAGCATATTGCGCGCACGGAGGAATGTGACAGTTTGGTATAGGTAGGTAAATTTTATACGCAGAAGCAGTGCAGAAATCTAAAATTTATGTATATTTTGTGGTCGAATTTCGACCACTGGTCGACCACTAGTATATAAATAACTGACATGACACTATATGACATTAATAATATAAATAAATGACATTATTCATAAACTGATATTAAAAGTTATCTACTTACTACAAGTATGCAGCTGCTCAGAATACGGATAGTCGAAGGAGCACTGACACATGCTGTTCCTACAAAGAACCCTCTCGGAGAAGCCGTTCAGGAAACATTCGCTGTTTCGAGAACAAGTGCCGAAGAGACCTGAAAACGAACAATATGAATATTATTAGGAACATAGCTTCTAGATACATTGTTGCCAAAGATATTGTTCCAGCTTAAGATATTGATAATATTTATAATAAACTGTAAAATACAGTTGACAATTGACATGAATGACAGCTGTCAAAATATTCAGGACTAGCGGCCCGTACCGGCTTTGCACGGGTGGACATTTATTTTTATTAAAAATTGTTTCACCAGTAGAATTACGGATATTTTTTATGTAGTGCGCATGATTTGTCTCTGTTCTTAAATGCAAGTTCCGCAGTATTGGGATACCCTTTAAAACAAAACGAAAATTCGACTAATAATGGGGGACATGCATAATTTACTAGCGCAAGCCATACAAAATCAATTTTTTATTTGGTTTTGGAGTGAATTTAAGTACTGCGGTAGCATTTGGGGACGGACACTGAATCACTCTGCAATTATTGCGCACTACATAAAAAAATATCCTGTATTATCACTGAAAAACTTACGCGATATTTTATTATCAAAACAATTTGGGATCCTTACGATACGTTGCGTACAAAATAATGTACTTACTACAGTTTTAGAGAACACATAATATATACAAAAAGGTTCACGATACCATACCTATGTCCCAACTATTGTTTATTTGTACTAAGCGACATTTTTGAGACAGGAAAAATATTTGGATGGCTTAGTTCTAAAAGTTACTAACTTGTTTGTATACTCATGTTTGAACAAATAAAGTTATCTTATCTTATCTTATCATAACTCCATTTTCTTCGTTTTGAGATATGATAATTTAAAATGAAAAAATAAAAAGTATTTAAAAGTAATGGCTGCATAAATAAATTTGGGAAAAAAAACAATAGTTCGTACCCGTCATTTAATTGACGCCTTAGGTGCTCAGTTTTATAAATATTTGTATTTATTTTATTTTATGTTTTATTTATTTAATAATAATTAGTGTAGATACATAGGTTAGTTAATTTGATTGGGCCGTTTTTAATATCTATCATACAATATTCATTGAAAAAAAGATTAGACCAATCCATACAGAAAATGAAATAAAATAATTTTGATCTGGCTAACTCAAAATCGATAAAAATGGGCTTCGTGACATTTAGAACTAAGGCAAAGATTCATTTATCAAAAAAAAAATTTAAAAAATGTCGCTTAGTACAAATAGCCTTACAACCGTTGATATTAAACTGTTACTTACCGATTTGTGGCCAACAGCCGCCATCTCTAGAGTGATAATTCTCTTTGCATTCACAGTGATTGTCAACACAATTGCTCGCGTATCCCATCAGCGACGCACATTGAGCGGTTACTGTGCATTCTGATGTGATGCTGGATAATTCTAGAAAAAAAGAGATTTACAATAAAAAAAACGAAAAAAAAAACAAATTATGGTTCCGGCGAACGGTGCCCACAACTACAATTAGAATAGAATAGAATTAATCTTTATTTCATGTAAACCAGATACAGGCACTTATGAAATGTCGAGACTCTAGGTGCGCGGTTCCAAATAGTAGATCCTATGGAGAAGAACCGGCAAGAAACTCCATGGTAACTTTTTTAAAATAATAGATTACTATCTTGAATTGAATCTCTCAATTCGAAGCGAGTGCAAAAATCGGCCTGAATTTAACCTATATTTAACTTTAGGTGTGCGCGGGAAACTGAGTCGGTCACAATTTGTTATTTTGATCGGGTTCGATACCAAGAATAATGAATGAGCATTGAATTTTTTTAAATTTTTATTTGATAATCCGTAATTTGACAATATAAGCTATGTTTCTGTATAAATCATTTTATAAATATTAATGTTTTTAATACAAAACAAATAAGAAGAAAAAATGCGAAATGTAATTCGCTTTCAAAATCGTTTTAGGTTAGTAAGTTTATTGAAACAAAAAAAATAGTTTAAAAAAAACTATAGAACACGCTTGTCATCCCAACTGAACGTGTACCTATGCAAAATTTCAGCTCAATCGGAAACAGGGAAGTGGGTCAAATTTAACTTCCAAGATTTTTTTACATAGTTACAGGTGAAGCTAATAAAAGGGTGTTAAAAAGGCCTAGGAATCTAGATAAATACTATCCGAATCTGAATAATAATATCATATTATGGTGTAAATATGCTCGAATTATACTTAAAGGACATTGCTAAAGCTCCATACATGATTAGCCCTGGAGTCTACAAAACAAAGATTATGCTTACTATGTACAACTCGATGAAAACAATATGTTTCAAGCAATTTTAAAACACGGACAGTGCTGAATATATTTTTATTCATAAAAATTGAAATTATTTTGAGGTTATGTTTTCCTTTCTTTCAAAAGTTGTGTCATGTCAACTACACTACAACGAAGATTTCAGTCGATGCATTTCAAATGTATAGAGTATTTATGGAGTGTATGGAGTATTTTTTTAAAACGTTGCTTCCTTCTAGTCGTCCTGTATCTTGGGTACAGTTTACTAAGATAGGTATATATCTCACATGCACAGCCAGCCAGACCCGGAACAAACATCTATAGTCCATACAATAGTACAATAAAATACAATTGAGCTAAGTTAGTCATTATAGGTACTCGAGGCTGGATTGCAGCCCGAACCGAAAGCAAGGGATGGAGCGTAATGGAGCCAAGAATGTAATGACCAATGCTCACGCATTTCATACGACGTTTTTCAACACACTTGCGAGGAAAAAATTAATAGAGTTAAAATCCTATTTTGCGTATTTCTTCGTTTGTGATTGGATGAGTTAGCTATGCGCGCGCAGGATGAAGTATGCGCGCGCAGGTGGAAGAATGCGCGCGCAGGTCGAATGAGACGCACTGAGGAAGCCGTAAAACCTACTATTAAAAATATATTAACGGAATATTTGTGTATTTATGTTAATGTTCTGTTAATTACATAAATTAATGTTAATTTGTTGACAAAAACAAATAATTTAATGAAATTAAATTAACGAAAGAAAATACAAAACAAGTCTTGGCAGTAAAGATTAGTGCCTTTGTCTGTCCATGAAAAGGACGTATGTTTATCTCGGTATACCTACTTATAAAATGTTTGGGTTATGTTCATGTTGTTTTTATGTTGTATAAACGATCAAAATAATTTTGAAATTAAAAAAAACAATAGCTTATTTTTATTTAGTCGAATTTTGTTTCATTGACTTAATTGTAGCTTAATTGTACTACGCTATTGGCAAACAAAAACAATATGGACGATACTATCATTTCCGATAACGTCATTATTGAGTTGATTACTTTTTAAAATGAAAAATGATTCAAGTACTGTCCGCATAAAATGAAATTAATAATAAGCACTAATAAAATACACTTGTAATTGTAGTATATTGTTCATCTTTGTAGACGACGGGGCCAACCGTAGCAATGTCCTTTGAATAGTCAGCAGACTATTCAAATTTTAAGTAAAAAAAGCGGAAAATGCGTAATCCACCATTGCGAGTGCCGCTCAGTAATAGACAGATGATGGGCCCTGTGATACTCACCAGGCCAGCACAGATCGCTGTACTCCACAAAGTTGCCAGCGCACTGACAGGTTGAGGAAGTGTTGCCAGCTATGCAGAGAGAGTTCTCTATGGCGCAGTCCGTATCTACGACGCATGTGCCGCCGATAGCTGGGAGACAAGAAATTGGCCATCAACAATGGTCATGAAGTGCTCGTTACTGCATGGTTAGAGGTTAAGCAGCGCTTGCCGCGGTCAGTCGTTGGATGGGTGACCGTCTTTTCACACGTCGAGATCCTTCCATGCTTCGGAAAGCACTTTAGGCAACGGTCCTACTTTTCTAGTCTAGTATTAAACGGCAATTTCGAAATGGCAGTTATTGTTGCTAATAAAAAATAGATAAATATAAGGTCTTATTTTATTAATCCAAAATATTTTAGAGCTAAGCTCTATGAATGGTATAGAATTCATTTCAAATGTCAAATTAAAGATGCAGTAGATTCATAAATTATGTAGGCATTAAGATCGGGCGGCGCGCCTAGCAACGCGATGCGTGTGTTTGTCACAGTAGCCGAGCCTGCCAAATGATATGGTCGAGTTCATGACCTTAGTGCCATTCATAATAATCATAAAGGTATAAAGGTTTTATGCAAACGGAAACATCAATTATTTTAATTAATTTTGAAAACTAATAATTTTTTTTTTTTTTTTAATGTATCTTTGTAACTTATAGATTTACCTCCTAAAATATTTTGCATTATTAAAATAAGATCTAAATAAAAGTCATTTAGTTTATGATAAAAAAAAATTGTCTGTGTTCTATTTTCAAAGATCTTGTTTTTCATCTTCTTGTAATTTTTGGAAATTTTTTGTACGGTAGGTAAACGGTAATAATAATCTTTTACATTGGTAGCTGACCATATCAATGGCCGACCCCAACATGGTTTGTAAAAGGCTAGAGGATGCTACTCTACTTACTTGGAGCGCATAAATCCTCAAGTTCTTGATAACCTTCGCCGCAGGAACACGTTCCGTTTTCACAAACAGTATGGGCAGTCTCCGTACATTCTTGTGACGCCTGGCACGAGTCACCGAGCTCTGGAAATTATAAATATTTTAGATAAAAAAAAACGAGGTGACGATGTAATTACCAGCAATATTTTAGAAGTTGAATCTATCTGCATTGTACCCAAATCAATATAAAAATGGGACTTTATTTTTTACTAAATGTGACGGCGCGGCACCTACATTCGGAAGCATTGAATCCATGAATCCGGGTCATTATAATAAACCTTAATATCTCGGAAACTAAGAATGTTAGCTTAATCAAATAAAAAATATTTTATACACTACTTAATCAACTCCAATAAAATCAATAAAACTTCTTAGTTATTATTTGTTTTACTTATTAAAAACACATAAATTAAAAGTCGAAAAAAAAAGGCGGGAATCTTCGAGTTAGGCGGGAGTGCTTTTATTACCTTATAATAATTTTCAATTATATAGTGTTTAAAGAGATCTGTTGTGTAGATTTGTACTCATATTAGTTAGATTAGATCATTTTTAATATTTGTGTATAATATTTGTGGATATTTAGGTAAGTTTTTTCAATTCTATTGTCTGTCCTATGGATAAGGAACCGCCGGATCCGGGGGGCATAGTTCCCCCGGTTGGCGAAAACGTTACGATTAATTGTTCTCAACAAAATGATACAAGCATGGATACAGATGGATCCTTTTCTCGTTCAGAGAGGAAAAGGACTAGGGCTCCTCGAAAATTATGCAAACATTGCAATAAGAGAAGGAGGCATCACAGGCACGTAACGACTGGAACAAAACCTATTAGTAGGGAGACGGATTGCAATTGTGACAGTGACTCTAAAAATGTTTCATCAGTAGAATTATCAGTAACAAAGGAAATACCTCAGGAGGTCCCCTCACAATCTGTGAGTGGTTCAAGGCCTGAAGGTAACTTTATAGATTCTTCACAAAAGGAACCGCGAGTGACCAGGACTTTGTATGAGGTTTCAGATCTAGCACCTTATGTGGTTCATATTATAAAAGATCAAGATGGAAACTCTGCCGCACTTCACCCTGTAACATTAGGTCATTTCCTTAAAAAACGTTTGTTTCAAAATATAGTTAACGGCAGTTTAAAACGCATAGGTAGGAACAGAATTGCTATTTCATTTTCGCAATATTCTGACGCCAACTCATTCATTAGCAATACTTGTCTGGCTGAAGAAAAATTAAAGGCATTTATTCCATCTTTTAACGTGTCTCGAATGGGTGTCGTAAAAGGGGTACCTACTGAATGGTCTCCTGAAGAGGTTATTGAGAACATCTCAGTACCTATTGGTTGTGGTAAGGTCATTAAAGCAAGGAGGTTAAATTATAAAGTACAGGGACCAACTCCCATTTGGAAACCATCACAAACAGTGGTATTGACTTTTGATGGACAGGTGTTACCTAAAAGAATATTTGTATGTTATAATGCTCTGCCTGTTGAATTATACTCCTTTCCAACAATACAATGTTTTAAATGCTGTCATTTTGGACACACCAAGGCACAATGTAGATCAACCCCTCGTTGCTTCAAGTGTGGGCAGGGTCATTCTGCTGACACTTGTGGCATAGAGGATGAGTCTGATGCTGCATGCTGCCTTTGTGGTGGTTTACACTATGCGATAAATAAAAAATGTCCAGAATCTGAGCGTCAAAAATCAATTAAATTATATATGGCTCAAAATTGCGTATCATATGCTGAAGCATCTAAGCTACATCCTCCAGTCTCTAAATCCTATTCCGATATATTAACCTCTGCTCCACCAGCCTCTGCTATATATTCCTCTACAATGGCTTCTCCCTTGTCCCCATCAAAGTCTTACAAGAAGACTGTTTTTTTAAAGCCCCGTACTCCCCCCAGAACTGTAAAGGGATATGATCAGGCAAAACATCAAGAGCTGATCAAAAATGAAGTTTCATCTATGCCTAATGGGTGTGCATTACAGAATAAAACAAATAATGAAAACCAAATCTTAACTTTGATTATAACTTTAATTAATACTCTTACACAAAATAATAATATGTCACCGTCCAACGTTGCCCCTATAATTGAAACTTTGTCAAACTTATTTACTAACAATGGATCCACATCTATCCAAGATTGTTCAGTGGAACAGTCGCAGCATTAGTAATAAAAAAAATGAATTGTCGCATATTTTAAATAAATTGGAACCATTTGCAGTTGCTCTCTGTGAGACATGGCTTAAACCAGGATATTCATTTAGAATTCCCGGTTACACCAGTCTTAGATCTGACAGAAGCGATGGGTATGGCGGAGTTGCCATACTCATTAAGAATTCTTGTCTTTTTAAACCTCTTCCCCTTCCCTCTCTTTGCGACGAAATATCGGCTGTCGCCGCTATTGTAAATAAATTATGTATAGTTTGTATATATTTCTCTCGCCCTACTGTAAATATTTTATCTGAAGTTAGCAATCTTTTATCAGTTTTACCTAAACCATTCTTAGTTTTGGGTGACTTTAACTCTCAACATCAATCTTGGGGAAGCTCAACTTCTAACTATTATGGGGAACAATTATTGGACATTCTGGATTCTCATAATTTGTGTATTCTGAACACTTGCCTTCCGACTCGCCACTCAGATCCTAATGAGGGGGTAAGTGCTCCAGACCTTTCAATCTGTACACCTGATATGGCGTCATCTTTATCCTGGTCCCCTTTACCTTCCTCCTATGGAAGTGATCATTTCCCATTGGTTATTACATTCCCATATAAAAATCCAGAAACTTTTATTCAAAAACCCCGTTTAAAGTACAGATTAGCAAATGCAGACTGGGATGTATATAGGAATTCTGTAGAACAAAAAATTCTTGCAATATCTGATTCTCTCCAAGACCAAGAACCTCAATTATTGTCAGACAAATTTACAAAAATTTTAATTGAGGTGGCAGACAAGACTTTCCCTATTAAAAATGGAGCATTAGGTAAGATCCCTTCCCCTCCCTGGTGGGACAGTGAGTGCTCCCAGGCTATTAAAAAACGGAAAGAAGCAGAAAAATATTATTCTCAAAATATGTCAACAGAAAATTTTGAGTTATACCTAGAAGCTGCCCGTGTTACACGTAAACTCCTTAAGAAGAAGAAATATGAAGGTTGGCAAAGTTTTTGTGCTTCAATATGTCCAGATGTAAGTCCTTCTGTTGTATGGCGCAATATAAGACGCTTTAGGTCTGCATTTAGTCAAACTTCATTATCAAAACTGCCTCCAGACTTAGCTAATCAATTTATGGACCACTTAGCTCCTCCTTCAGCTCCAGAACAGAGTTCTTTTCTTCTATCCCCTTCTCTACCTATTTGTCAGACTGAGCTTGACTCTCTTTTCACACTGAAAGAGTTGAAGGGTGTTCTGTCTCATGTCAAGGACTCAGCTCCTGGTGAAGATGGTATACCCTATTCATTTATATCAAATCTGTCTGATCCAACTCTCTCTGTTTATTTAAATCTCATCAATACTGTCTTAATATCTGGTAAAATTCCCCCAAGCTGGAAATCTCAAATCATTATCCCCATTCTGAAACCAAACAAGCCCGTTAGTGATGTTAGTTCTTACCGTCCTATTGCACTTTCATCAGTTCTTGCCAAAATAACTGAACATCTGATTAAGATTCGTTTGGAGTGGTTTATAGAAAGTAGAAACATACTAGCTTCAACTCAGTTTGGATTTAGGAAGGGTAAAGGCACAATAGACAGTCTTAGTGTATTTACCACTGATATTCGTGTAGCTTTTTCTGATAATAACTCTGTAATAGCAGCTTTCCTTGACATCAGCTCTGCTTATGATAATGTTCTTGTGTCAGTCCTGAAACAAAAACTCCATTCATTAAACATTCCTTCAATGCTATCTAATTTCATCATAAATATGCTATCAGAAAGATCTATAAACTTATTTCTTGATGATGAGACTAAATTTACCCGATTAGTATGGAGAGGCCTTCCTCAGGGCTCTGTGCTCAGCCCGATTCTTTATAATATATACACTTATGATTTAGAATCCTCCCTCAATGGATCAGTACAAGTCCTTCAATATGCTGATGATTTACTTTTTTATCTCTCAGGACATTCTATTAAGGACATGTGCACTTCTTTAACCTCTTCTTTGTGTTTGCTTAAGTCTTGGCTAAGCAGTAATGGTCTAGACCTTTCAGTTAATAAAAGCAGTGTTGTTTTGTTCACAAGAATGCGTAAACCACCTGTAGTAGATGTTCAGTATAACAATATCTCCATGCCGGTTAGAAACGAAGTCAAATTCTTAGGTGTTATTTTAGATTCACACCTTACAGGGCTACCACACTGTGAATACATAGTAGCCAAATGTGAACGCAATTTAAACATCATCAGGTGTCTCTCTGGTGTTTGGTGGGGAGCCCATCCCTTTTCATTAAGACTACTTTACAACACTCTGATTCGTAGCGTACTGGACTATGGGACCTTTATATTAGAGCCTTGTAGTGCTGCTGGGTTAAAGAAACTGGATGGTGTACAAGCCAAGGCATTGAGAGTGATTTCAGGTGCAATGAGATCCAGTCCTATCAACTGTCTTCAAGTGGAATGCGGGGATCCTCCGCTACACTTGCGACGGCAATTTTTAGCCGATAGATTCATGTTCCGGTGTCTACAATTTACAAACCATCCTTTGAAGTCCAAAATTACTTGTCTCTCTGATAAAGTGGTTGCTTCCAATTATTGGAGGCACAAAGCTACCCCTTGTCTAGTGAAAAGTATGACAAAACATAATTCAATTGAAGCTCCATCCCATCAATCGCAGTTTCTTCCAATATTTCACTGTAAATATAATGCATTAGTTTTAACTCCAAACATCTATTTTAACCTCAACATTTACAGACATGACATCTGTCAAAATAATAACTTCAATTTCATTATGGATAGAGACTGGAAGGGTTGTCACCATCTTTTTACCGATGCATCGAAACACGGACGTAACACATGTGTGGGAGTTGGTGTATTCCACCCTCAATACAACGTGGTTCAAAAAATAAAGCTCCCTCCTGAAGCTTCTGTATTTACAGGAGAATGCTTTGGACTTTTTAAGGCTGTTGAATACATACTCCTCATGGGGCTTCAGAATACATTAATTTTGACTGATGCAATGAGTGCCCTACAATCTTTAGCCAGGTTCCCTTTTTATTCGCAAAATCTAGCTGTTTTATTTGAAATTCGTGAATTACTTCTGAAGTGTTCCATGAGGGAGTATTCAGTGCATTTTGCCTGGATACCTTCTCATTGTGGCATTGCAGGAAATGAAAGAGCAGACCAATTAGCTAACGATGCGGTGAGGTGTGGGGACGTATTTCCATATAAAAACTTTTTCCATGATCTGTCTGCTCTGCCAAGAGTTTATTTGCAGGATTCCTGGGGTAAACTCTGGGCGGAGCATTCAGTTAAAGGTCGTTTTTATCGTCATATTCAAACATCTATTCCCTCAAAGCCCTGGTTTACTAAGTTCAAATTTAACAAAAAAATGACTTCAATAATAATACGTATGCGTTTGGGCCACGTTTGCACTCCGGCTCATCTTGCTAGGCTTGGCATTGTGCAGAGTCCTGAGTGTGCCTGTGGTGTTGATGTAGGAGATTTGAACCATTTGGTTTTTGCCTGCTCCCTCTATGATCACTCCTCCCTTATTCAAAGTCTTGTATCCCTCCGAGTTCCTTTCCCTACCTCTATTTCCTGTATTTTAGCTCATACTAATGTAGATATATATAAAGCAATCACCCATTTCATTTTAAATAATGATATTAAAGTTTAATGTATATATTTGTTTATAAGATTGTAGTCATCATTTAAGTTTCTCTTTCATTGTTTGAATCTATTTCCCTTTTCCCTGTTATTTTTGTTTCTTCATTGTAATAACAACTGATCTCCTTATCCCCTTTACCTTTTCCAAATTCCGTTACCTACCTTTCCTTTTCGCGAATTATCGTTTCCTACCTTTTTTATTTGTATAATGTCTGTGGCAAAAGCACGAATAGTGCAAAGCCAGAAGAAAAAAAAAAAAAAAAAAAAAAATTAAAAGTCAGTTGGTGCAGGGCATTTACTTTGCATTTATCTTGCCAAAATAAAGCGCGGGCAACGCGTCTATTTCTAAAATGTGATTGGAATTAGCCCTCTGGTTAACCTTCACCCAATAGCTTTACTCACGGAGTCCAGTAGTGAGGCACAGTCCATCCGCAGACGCGAACCCTTCAGGACAGGTGCAGATGCCCTGACCCTCGCTGCTCACCACACAGTCGATCTCCATGTCCCCAGCTAAACAGTCGCTGTTCTCTTGGCAATTCTCACCGATACCTGATGAAGAAAGCATTTATTTATTTATTATTGTACTAGCTTCCGCCAGCAGCTTCGCCTATGTAATATCTTTATAAATTATAGCCTATTTTACTCAGTGAATGCTGAGTAAAATAGGCTATAATTTGAGTAAATGCTGAGTAGGCTGAGTAAAATGCTGAGTAAAAATGCCCAGAAGACTGGCAATGCTGCCAGTCTTCTGGGCACGCTGCCAATTGACAGTGAAGAGGAGGAGTACTTTGACGCCTAGGTACTCAGTTTTATATTTATTTTATGATTTATTATTTTTTAACAATAATTATTAGTGTATATATTAGGTTAATAATTATGGTTGTATATAGTTATGTTAAAAAGTATGTATGTATTTTCCAAGTTTATTTTGTTAATCTGAATAAAATACTTAGTGATAAATAAATAGCAATCTGCTGGTGAAAGTATTTTTAAAATCGGTAGTTTTTGTGTTTATCCATTACAAACAAACAAACAAAAAATCAAATCTTTTCTCTTTATAATATTAGTTTAGAATTAGATTTAGATTTATGACCACACTATAAATAACCCAACCGTCTAAAACCCCCGACTCCAACTAGAAAAAGAGCTGTAACTTTTGAACGGCTTAACAGATTTTCATGAAACGTAGCTAAGAAGATACCCGCTTAAACTAGCTTTCGTTTAAAAAAACTGCATTGAAATCGGTCCATCCCTTTGGACAGATACGCGACCAAAAGGGATAGACCGATTTCAATGCAGTTTTTTTTAATTGAAAGCTTGTTTAATCGGGTATCATCTTAGCATTTGGGAATGAACACTTTCGTGCTTAAGTGTCCAGGCATTATGAGAAATAAACCATTTGCTCATTGGACGTTCTGCCACATAGATATTTCGATAGTTGGAGTTTTTGCTTTAAAGACAATTTGCTAATTACACGTATTGCTAATTATAGACATTTTGATTATTCGGACCTTAGATTATTGATTGGTTGTCGCAGCCGCTCCAACGAGATTCCGCCGGCGTACTAATAAAATGCGGCAAAACATACTACGTAAGAATAGGCGTATTCGAGTGAGTCGGTCAGATTAAAATGCCGGTTTGCGTAGTAAAATTGTGCAAAAACAATACAACCAAAATTTAAAAAAATACTGGGAAATGTAAGATTGTATAATTTCCGTAATAATTTCATAATTTTAACGATAAATAATACAAACCATAAATGACAATCACCACATGACAATTAGATGTCAATACATGAATTGACAATTGACGCATTCAAGGAGCCATTTTTCTTAGGTAGTGCGGTATCTAGTTGGAGCAGCCGCGACAACCAATCAATAATCTAAGATTTGGACGTTTTGCTGCTTAGACGTATTGATCGCGAGGCCACTGAATCACTGCCAATTTTGCGCACAACATAAAAAAAATATCCTGTAATAACCTACTTACCAACAAACAATCTGCACATCTTCCTATTTGCATCCCACACTGCCAGTTCAGGCATACACTCGCAGTTCCTGAAGCCCCATGGCAGTTGAGGGTCTGTGCAGCGCGCAGCGGCCCCGAAGGTGTGGCACATCTGGTCTGATACGCAGGAGTCGGTGAGGTGGCGGGTTGCTAGAAGACAGAATACGAGTTAAGCAGTTGCTATTGTTTTTTTTAAATTATTTTTTTAACATTGCCCCTCACTAGGATTTCTCCTGTATCGAGGGTACAGTTTACAAACATACACGTCACATGCACACACAACCAGACCCGAAACAACTATCTGTAGATCACACAAATATTTGTTCCGTGCGGGGATCGAACCCGCGGCATGTAGCGCAGAAAGCTAATCGCTTAGCCACTGCGTCAACCGTGTCGTCTATCAACGACAACTTGTCGTGACACGTTTTATTGATAGTTGACTGGTAACTGAATAGAGGTGTTTTTCCTCCAGTGCCGGCTAGATGTGTGCGCCGATGCCCGCGCCGGCGTCATCGGCGTGGATGTTGAAAATCTTATTAAAAACAAAATATTGCAGACTTATTCGCCAAATGACTGTGACAGACGTAGTTATCGGCAAAACGCTCTATTAAAATTATGTTCATATAAAAATGGTATTTTATTGAATTTGCGTAAACAAATACGTCGAAATAAACCAATAAGCATATATTTAGATATTTCTAGTGTTTAGTTTACTAGTATATGTCTGCATTGTATCTAAAACAACCGTATCCGTCCGACCATCCACGCCGATGACGCCGAAGCCGGCATCGCCGCACACGTCTAGTGACGGCGAGGTTAGACCACTTGATTTGCTTTCAAAACTTGTCTCAACTACAAGGACTAAGGCTGACATTCAGAGACGACAGAAACGAGTCTAAGCGTGAACTTACGCTTCCATCTGTCAAAATCAACAGCTTGCGCTTATATTTGTATTCAGAGACGTTCGGAACACGACTTAAACTTAACGTAAACTAAGATAAGCCAAGTAGTGAATATTGACTACTTAAGACGACACTAGCGCCGCCAAGTGGGCTAAGGTGGAGTTAATATCGACAATTTGAGATTTTCAAGTCTGACTAACCTCATAACTTAAATAAATAGGTTTATGTCTCAGATATTTTGTTTCGCTCACTCCAATTGCATTTTGTATATATTGCTATCCTGTTTTAATTTTTATATACGCCTGCTTACACATTTTCATAAAAACCGTAACTTGCCGATAAACATTTTGCTATTAAAAATGGCCATAGAGAAGACAGTCTTAGCTAAGCTTACACTGCGTCTCTGAATACGAATTTTGAAGATGCGCTTAGCGACGACTTTGCTTAGAGCGGTCTTCGCCCGTCTTAAGGTCATGTCTCTGAATGTCAGCCTCAGAGACGACAGAAACGAGTCTAAGCGTGAACGTACGCTTCCATCTGTCAAACTTACGAACAAATTTTGACAGATGGAAGCGTAAGTTCACGCTTAGACTCGTTTCTGTCGTCTCTGAATGTCAGCCTGAGTTCGTACCTTTAACACAATCCCTCATGTTTTCTTCAAAGTATATGTTAGCTGGACAAACGCAGACGCCATCGATCACCTCGGCCAAGAATCCCACGCATTGCTCCTCTGAAGACGGGGAACCCAGTTCTGCAAAGATAATAACTGTAAGTATCTTCAAAACAATATACATTTATTTTTACTTTTTATTGTGTTTCTTGTATAGTTGTGTGTGAACGTGTTGTGTTGTAAAGTTGTATTAATAGTAGTTTGTATAGTTGTCACTACATTGTTGCAGATTTTTTTTTTTGTAATCTTTATTTGAAGACGGTTTGTTCATACATGAACATGTCACCTCCATAAAGCAACAAAATCAAAACTAAACACTTTGGAACTAATATTAAAATAGAACTAACTTAAAACTATAGAGGAACGATTTTTAATGCCGATCTGCGTCAGCTTATACACTAATTTAGCTTCCTCTGATAGAGGTAAAGACAAAACAGTGTTACACCATCCCACGTCATAAGGAACCACATCAAGTTCGGTTCGCATATGATGTCTAAAAACTTCGTTCCTGACACATTCCATTATGATATGATAAACATCCTCAGTCACCCCACATTCATCACAACCCGAAGAACTTGCTTTTCTCATCAAATGTGCAAACTTATTTAATGGAATGTGACCGGATCGAAGTCTGAAGCTCGTTAGGTACTTACCAAACCTGTAATAACAATGGAGGTAAGATAAATAAATAAATATTCGAAATACAATGCGCGACTTTTCTATTCATTAAGTCACAGTACACACATCAAGAGACGCGGCGCAAGCGTGTGGGACGTTAAAGGTCAGATCACACTGAGTGGAACTGTACTGCAGCGGAGCGAGACGCGGCCAAATCTTGTTTATATGAAATCGTTACAGATAGAATACAGGTAAATTGTACAATGGGCGGCCTTATCGCACACGGCGATTTCTTCCAACCAACCTTTGGCCTTACAACTAGGCTGGGGATAGTGGCGTAGCGTGGGTTGCAGCCGCCCGGGGCGGAGGAAAATTTCACCACCCCTTTAGGAATTTCAATTAAAACTAAAATATTATACAGTAACACGATAAAAATTGATTAAAAAAATACGAGGAATCCCTGCAAGTCAGTACAGACGGTGTTGTCAGTAGCTACAACGAGCTAGATGTCATTATTATAAATTCATTTAAAGAAAGGGGATTCCCCCGATTTCGTCACTGAATAAGTAACGAACAATTCAATCGGTCCGAATCGTAGGAGCGACAAAAATATGAAATTAAATGGTTCAAATTTTTACTATTTCATCATATTTCAAGATATTATTATTATTTATTGTGAAATTTTGCTGCCCCCTAAAAGTGCCGCCCGGGGCGGGCCGCCCCTGCCGCCCCCCACTACGCTACGCCACTGGCTGGGCAAATGCAGATGATATATACTTACGTGCATAACATAAGTTTCCATTATCACTGGCGTAATATCCGTTAGGACACACACAGGCACCGAACGCTGAACATATAAAGGGTGATGTGCAGTTGTTGTCTGACTCGCACGCGACACCATGTTGTTTAGTTACAGATCTTGATGTGACGTTGTTTTTGACAGTGTCTGCGAACGTTACATCTGGAAATAAAAAGGAGTTGTATTTTTGTCGTTTTTGTATTCACATATTATAATGGAAATGATTTCGTAACTTCTTGAGACTAAAGGTCAGACTGCATTGCGCGGAACTGTTCTGCATCGGAGCGACCGAAGCGAATACTGTTATATGAAATCGTATGAGATCGAATGCACTACGCGGGAGCCACACGGCAGCGAAACCGTTCGCGCGTTACCGTCGTCGGTCGCTCCGCTGCAGTGCGAACTCAGTGCGGTCTGACCCTAAGGTTAATTTTAATATGCATTTCCTTTGACTATTATAGTTAAATTGTGAATAGGGACCGAGTTTAGGTACGTAGTAACTGTTCATTAATCTGTGCGCTAGATCACTAAAATGTTGTTAAAGATTTAAACAACCGATTAAAATTAATGTTAACACATTTAAATGATAACTAATCGTTGCTTGGATCTGTACTGATGACTGATTATTTTCAGATCACTCAGTAAACTCGAGTTAATGGAACTATCAGAAATCACTTCCTGAAGCACAATTCTCGTGATTACAAATGTTCAAAATATAGTGCCGATCTAGTATCAATGTCGGTAATGTCCACAGACTACTTAGAGATACTAGGTAATGTCACAAACGGTATTCCCCTACTTCAAACAACGTCAAACGTGAAATTACATTGTAATGAGCAGAGGCGTATTTAAGGATTTGGCGCCCCGGGCCAGTTAGCTTTGCCGCCCCATTAAGTGACGATAAAGTATTTCATTTAAGAAAAAAAAAACCTGCAATAGGTGTGGTGTGAAATAATTAATGTTTTTTTTTTCCTAAAATGAACCATTTATTCACTAGGTAAATATTTTCATTTTTTTTTACGCGCAAATTGTTTGACAAAATCGTCAATGACGCTGTTTATGGCGTTTGTTAACTCAGCTTCTATATTCAGAACAGCTAAGCTGTTTAGGCATTAGATAAGTTTTCACAAATTAAAACATACCTTCGTTAATTTGATGCGTTATTCGTTAATTTGATGCGTTATTCGTTAATTTGAAACGAAACATAACTTTCGACACCCCCGCCGCACAGTGGGCTGAAAATGAAGCTCCATAGACGCCTTGAAAATACGATAGTATTTTTTTTTTAATATGTATATACCAACGTATTCCTTTAGTGAAAACGGACATTGTATGTGGTAATAGTTTTTGTCATAAAGTGATAAAGCCACTATTTTGTGAGTTATTTGCGATTTCTTTATTTTTGGTACGAAGCAGAAGTTACTTGTCTTTTTATTCCTAATTCACTTTCTTAAGAAATTGCTTCCTGTTTCATAAGATTCGTCATTTAAGCTATATTATCATTAAAGCCTAATTCTCGGAAACTCTCGGAATATTGTCATATTCAACTTTAAAAATATTTTATATGCATGTTCTTGAGTTCTTCATTTAAAATAGATACTAATTGAAATTTTAAGTCTTTTCTTCCAAAGTACCTAACGAGGTGAAGAAGTCAGCACGTTTTTTTATATTGGTATTCCAGGAAGGCTAATCCAATTAGAACATTACACCAAATATTGAAATTAAATCAGCTAAAGCGATGTTAAGTGTAGTGTTTAGCCAGAGTCATTTTCTCAACCGTGGACTAGATCCATATCCATAAAAGCGAAGGTTTCTTTCTCTGTATTGTCCTCGTCATCAAAATGATCATTAACTTTTAATAAGCTTTCTGCAGCTTATGATAAAACTTTGTGTTTACGTTTAAGAACGCGCTTACTTCTTTACCTGGTTAGGAACTGTGGAAGAAAGGACTTATCGTTGCAATTAGTATCTATTATTATAAATGAAGAACATGCATATAAAATATTTTTCTATCTTCAAAGTTGAATATGACAATGTTCCGAGAGTATCTGAGAATCAGGCTTTGGTGATAAGATAGCTTATATGACGGATCTGATGAAACAGGAAGATATTTCTTAAGAAAGATTAAGAATTAGGAAAAATAAAATCTGCTCCATACAAAAAATTATGAAATCGCAAATAACTCACAAAATAATGGCTTTATGATAAAAAGTACTATTACATAAAATGTTCCTATTCAGTAAAGAAGTACGCTGGTATATATTTTTTCCAAAATAAGGTACTTGATTTTCAAGAGGCGCTAAGTCTATGGAGCTTCATTTTCAGCCCACTGTGCGACGCCCGCGCCGCGCCGCCTCGCGCGTGCGTTGCGCTGTTCGTGTGCCCCGCGTCTCGAAAGTATTGGTACCACGGTCCACGATAGATGGCGTAGATAAGACAAATTTACAAAACAAAATTACTGAATTATTTTAGTTACGCAGTGCCTATCTAAAATAAATGTATAATAAATACTCGTAGTTCTTGAACGCAAATGATATTTAGGTACTTGTACTTGGTATTGACGGTATTGTAAACAATTGGTTAGGTTCGAAGTGTTCATTTGATTTTAATTTAAATGTCAATTAAAATATAAAAAAGAATAAGAAATATTGTAGGGTAAGCTTGACAATAAAAGGCGCCCAGAGTAAGCTGCGAGGGGCGGCTTTGCCGCCCTTCGCAGCCTGCCGCCCCGGGCCATGGCCCCCTTGGCCTAATGGTAAATACGCCCCTGGTAATGAGGTCGAAAGTTGGTTGAAGCCAAATCGGAGAGGCTTCTTACGTCATTGGTATTTTGCTATTTTGCTAACATTTTGAACCGACACAGATAATAAAATTGGTATTCTCGTCCATAGATAAACGTCAAAAATGAGATTGAAACATAGAGATAATACATAGTACCTATAACTAGAGAGCTTACTGCTATAATTAGTTGTACGAAATTTTGTGCCCACATGAAAGTCACCCGAGATTTAGCGGTGTCCCTCTCGCACACATGGCCATTACTCATCAACTTAGTAATCTACTAAATTGGTATTTTCAGAATCGTTTTTACATACATATTAGAACTAATGAAACTTCTACCCACGGCTATTAAAATAAACATAATAAAAATTATAATTGACGTGCTTTAAATATTATATTAAATATTATTATTTCCATACGTTATTCAATAAGATTGATTATTACAATATTTGGATACCAGTAGTTAAAGAAGTTTGCATGCGGGAAACACTACATCATTCAAAATGGCTTACATTGTCAACTTAGTTGTCAACCTATTGTCAACATTCGTGGTTTTCATAGTTCAGAAATAAACGTGATCAAACATTATTTTTGTGCCTAGAATAATTTTTTGGCGACAAGATGGTAAATACTTGAGTTATGATTGGGTGCAAGCGAGAATATTATCCTGGTTGTGGAATATCGTTCCATAGGTAAGTTTCATTGAGTAGTGTGACAATATATTTTTATTTTGTGGGATATAGTTGCTCCAAGTACTTATTTTAGATCGTTTCACATAACATACAGTCCACTAAGTTAAATAATTTACGTAATTTAATAAATTTGGATTTGTTTTTCCATAATCTGTAATGCGTAGCATATTTTCGATGCATTTATTGTTTTGTATAATTTGAGTGATTCCAAGTATAGTATAAGTATACATACAGGGTTATTTGTAAAACACCGGCAACGCTTTAAGGGGTGAAACTACTCATCAATATGAACAACTTTTACTATGGGAACAACAATGAAATCGCGAAAAAAAAATCAAACTTTTCATACAAAAGATTAACCTTGCTCCATCAAAATGTATGAAAAGTTTGAATTTTTTTTCGCGATTTCATGGTTGGTCCCGTAGTAAAAGTTGTTCATATTGATGAGTAGTTTCATCCCTTAAAGCATTGCCGGTGTTTTACAAATAACCCTGTATATAGTTTAAGTTAATTTGTTGAAATCATTTGTTGTTTGTTGTGCCGAATAGATAATAATGTTTTTTTGTATCTCTTATAAAATTATAGACTTTATTAAAATTCCATGTTTGTTTTTTTCAGGATTCCAGCTGATAATAAGCAGAGGGTGTTATGGATAACAGCCACGAACCTTGACATTAGTGTGTAAAAGTTCGCATGTGTTTGTGGCGTAAATTTTAAAGATAATGAATTATTTAACAGCAGCAAAAATAAAATTAAAACCTGAAGCAGTTCCTTCAATATTACCATAGGTACTATTGTAATATGTTTAATAATTATCAGTTGTTGTTTGTGTCTGTTGTATAATGTTGTGTGTAATTGTCTGGTCTGTAATAGTTTATACTAATATAAAGTATAACACATTGCACAAACTTAAGATTCACACACTTTGCTTATTGTTTATTTGTGTTTAATATTTTCCTATTAGTATAGTTAGATGGATTAAACTTTTACTGGATTGGATATTGTACTTAGATATTGTGCCATAATGAAGATCATTTTTGACATTACAGATAGCCACAAAAAGAAAAAAAACTGTACGTGCAAAATAAATTGTACGTGCAGGAACATCTGGTGAATCAGGGCATGTAGGATCTTGTAGTAAATGGGAAGATGTTGCAGTTTCCAGTGAACCACCAAATAAGAAAGTAAAGCAAGAGGAAACAAGCACATTAACCCAAAATACAACTATAATGCCAACACAATAAAAATTACAATCAACCATTAAGTTTCTAGCCGGTCTCTTCTCCATAGAACCCGGCCCACTTTGGAACCGTGAATCTAGAATCTCAACGTTTTGACGAAACGACGACGACCTTTTTATGCCGTTTTGAAATTAAAAAAAGTTTTGCTTTGACTTTCATTCATTGTGTTTTATTGCTTAATGTTGTGAATGATGATTATACTTGAGTTTGCCAAACAAGAATATTATAATAAGTGATATTCGATTCTGCAGCACTAAGCATGGGTTACCCTTTCTGCTATAATAGGAAAGATCTCATAAAGAAAGGTCGTAGGATGGTCGCAAAGCTAAAAGAGAAAAAGAAAAAAGAAAGAAAAAGTAGAAGAGGAATTAAATTTGTATCTTAAAATGTTAAAATCTAATGTTTCCTATGACTAGAGCTGCCAGATGTCCGGAATATTCACGCATGACATTTTATTATACACGTAATCTGTGTATAAGAAAATGTCCGGATTTTTCCGCAATGTCCGAAATTTTCTCTAAATTTTCTTTTTTATTATATAGTAACCTTGCATATACCTATTTATATATTATGCCTTGCCTGTGACTCTAATTATAACCAAAAGGGTGTATGTATATTTGTAAGAACGTTTAGATACACTGTATGGACCATATATTTCACTATTTACTAGGAAAAAAACAATTCTTACTATTCGATATCAGTAGTTAATTACCTGATAACTATTCTCATAACATAATTAAATATTTCTATCATGTCCTACTTTTAACTAAAATGTATGGTTACCCTATTAGACAAGGACACGGTTACCACAAAGTATTCTCCCTCAGACCGGCTTTACGGCACTATTAAGCGTTCCAGTACTTGTACTATTTCTATGGATTGAAATGAGTCTGTAAGAAAATTGAATTCAAATCATACTGAAATCGGACTGAACTTAAAGAGGAGCAGAATACCGATTTTTTGTCAATTCATAACATTATTACATTCTCAGTTCGGTCAATTTTCAGTCATAATGTAAATTAATTACGAGAATTGGACTTCTGAAGCCAATAAAGCATCATTAATGAAGCTATTAAAAATACCATGACTAGTTTTTTTTAATAAAGGTTGAAATCAACTCATCTTAGTAGAGCTTAATCGACCCAATTTCTCAATACTCTTTCAAACAAAAAAAGAATTTTCAAAATCGATTTATAATTTGTAGGAGTAATCGCAAAACAAAAATACAAAAAAACCTACAGGTGAATTGAGAACCTCCTCCTCTTGTGGATGTCGGTTAAAAATAATGTTCCCCGAAAGCAACCTACAAAATCGTACTTGTTGCAATTAAGAAAAATACAATAAAATAATTCCCACACATACATTTTCCATGAAAACATCTTTAAGTGCATGAACAAACACTGCGCGTAGATACACACAGGGCCGCGCCGCCCCTGGGTGCGAAGTGTGCGGCGCACACAGGCGCCAAGACAATAGGGGCGCTGCCATCGAAATTATTTTTGTTACACTTACTTACATAAATAAAACTGGAGAACATTTATTTCGGTCAAAATTAACAATTATTAAATAAAAATAAGTTGAAACATGACGATTCGTGAAAAAAAGAGGCGCTTCATAGGTTTCGCACACAGGCGCTGTGGGGGGTCGGCGCGGCCCTGGATACACACATACGTAAATAGACTCACCACTTGTACCGTCAATGCATCTGAAGGTGCTCAGATCACAGCTTCCGTTAGAAAACTGACAATCCTCATCCAGAACGCAGCCGTCGCCAATCGCTAAAAATAAGAAGAAAGTTAGTATGGCCAGGCGCGGATACTGAGGGGGGAAAATTAGTGCATTCCCCCCTCCTCCCTTACCCTCCTCCCCCCGACTCCGACCAAACACCTTATGTATGGAGAATTTGAAATTCGCCTTACTTTCGCTAAAGGGAGCTTGTTTTTTCTCTATTCAAAAAACTAGTCGTGGAACGGTAGCTACCGTTCCGTAATTAGTAAAATACAAGTATTGCATGAATAACTAAAAAAAGTTTATAAATCCCCCCTCCCCCTATACGAAATCCTGTATCCGCGCTCGAGCATGGCGGTATTATCTTTTAGTATTACTGCATCATATCCCAATGGACGACACGGTTGGCGTAGTGGTTAAGCGATTAGCTTTCTGCGCTACGTGCCGCGGGTTGGATCCCCGCACGGAACCAACATTTATATGATCTACAGATAGTTGTATCGGGTCTGGCTGTGTGTACTTGTGACATGAATGTTTGTACACTGTACCCTCGATACAGGAGAAATACTAGTGAGGGTCAATGTTTTAAAAAAATGCATCACACATGGTTTCTTATTTTAACCTGTACTGCTTAACTCCTGGGTAAATGCCTCCCTCCGTTCTTTTTTTTCGCAATATTCTTCTGTCTTTATTTTCTGGCTAAAGTTCATTCTACGTGTGGTAGACGTGGCCCGCGCCAACTCGCCCATACCGCGCACGCTTTCCTCTGGATGACAATCCTCACTGTGACTTGTTTGCGGATGGATGGGCGGATATATTGTCGGAGTGTCTGCTTTTTTGTAAGAGAGTTGTATGACTGTGTTGTTTTGTTTATATATGTAATTAATTACCTATGTGCCTATCTTTTATTATTGTAATTGGTTTCGTACCATTTTAATAAAAGTAAATAAACAAATGAACTTTGCGGCCTATTATGCTACGTTAACAAACTAAAATTCAAACTTACCAAACGCGATTTTCCTGCACTCCCCTCTCTGTCGTTCATAGTACCCTTCAGCACAGCCACAGGTGCCATTATCACAGACCAAACTGAATGGGTCCCTTAAGATACCCATGCACTCTTCATTCCGATTGCAAGATCCGCCGAAGTCGATAGACTGCCAGCAGCGACCGAGGAAGTAATGGAAGCCAGACTGGCAGTAGCAATTGCCTTCTAGAAGAGGAGAGGACACAATTATTTATTCACGTAATTTTATGACGCGCCGGTCATATTGCAGTGACGCTCGAACTTGACGCGAGCGTATCTCACTGAAGCTAAGAGAATACCAAATGTGTTGTTTTGATCAAAATTTTACTGCAACTGCGCGGCAACTGAATTTCTTTATTAAATATTTCTTAATTTTAGTACCGTTAGACTCATCAGTGCGACGACACTCGAAATTGGTGACGAGCTCTGAACATTGGTGATCTTCGAAACAAGGGGAGGTGAAGTACGGCGCCGCTGTACGAAAGAAAATAAGAATTATAGGTAGGTAAATCAATAATCATTTATTCAATGACATTTTACAAATAGACGCGTTGCCCGCACTCTATATTGGCAAGATAAATGCAAGGTAAATGCCCTGCACCGACTGAGAGAATGAGCATGCAGCAGCTAATGCCACGTAACTAAACGTCTATATTCCTCTTTTTCTAACAACCGACATGGCGTATGGTGGCTTTCATTTTCTTTCCCTTTCTTCGCGCACTGTATAATTATATGTACTGCTATGTAGCTATAGTAAAGTTTACGCCATTTTGTAGTGCATTATTGTTGGTGTATGGCCCGTCTATTAGTAAAATATCATTGCATTTATTTAATGCTTTATGCACAGGTAAAAAAAACACTGCACAAAGGCGGACTTAATGCTATAAGCATTTTCTGCCAGTCTACCTTAGGGTGATGCAGAGACAAACATGGTGGGTGCAACGTAAAATAAACGAAAATTTGAAAGAAAAAATAAAATTTAAGATCAAGGAATAAATACATAGATACATATATTATATTTTATAATTTAAACAATAATGTACCTATAGGATCTCAAAGTGAAAGTGACAGTTTTTTATTTCAACTGGGCCTTTGCAGACACTTTCAAAACGTCGTGATTCTAGGTGAACTGTTCCAAGTGGTTGGTCCGAGAAGATACCGGCACGAAACTCCATTAGTTCGATCTCGGCCCGCACCTTTGTCTTTTAAAATCAGAACCAAGTTTAATTAGATTTATGACTTTCAATAGTTGTAAAAGAAATCCTAGGAAATCATTGTGAAGAAATCTGTGAAGCACTGAGCAAGAGGATCTAGATCGAACTCAGACCCTTCTGCATGGAAATCAGAAATCAAGACTGCAAGACACAATTTTAAATGCAGTAGGTAACGCTAGTCTCAAAACTATTATCATAAAAATAATAAATAAAATAAATCCAGCCCATTACTGTCCCACTGCTGGGCACGGGCCTCTTCTCAGAATAAGAAGAGTTAGGCCTTAGCCCCCAGGCTGGCCTGGTGCGGGCGGACTACACACACCATCGAGAACTTTATCAGGCCCTCTCAGATGTGCAGGTTTCCTCACGATGTTTTCCTTCACCGTTAATGCAAGTGATAATCAAATTACGATCCGCATATAACTTCGAAAAGACAGAGGTGCGGGCAAGGTTCGAACTCACACTTTCTTGCATGGAAGACAAGCGTTAGACCCACAGAACACATGTGTTCTGTGGGTAGACCAACAGGCTGTCACTGCTTGCTTAAAAATGATTAAGTAAGTAAGGAAAGGTAGGTATTGCATAATGTTTTATCTAGATATTCTAATTGGGGTGTGTGAGGTTTTGTGATATTTAAATTACCTACACTTTATAGAAAGTATATTCAGAAGCCCAATTCTCGGAATAAATTTACACTATGACTGAAAGTCATATTAAATAAATAGATATGTACCTAGTGGCTATATTTTGAACATTTTTAATTATGTGAATTGGGCTTCTAATAATTACTTACATCCAGAACACGTTGTCCCGCCGCGTATCATCTGCTGGCCTGCAGGACACACGCAGTCGCCTGCTCGACAGAACGCTCCAGCTGTGGTGGAACAGTCCGTGTCCTGTGTGCACGTCCAGAGAGACAGGACGGAGTGGCTGTGGAGGATGCAACCTGCAGAGAAAGAGCATTCATTCGGTATAAATACACTAGTACGCTTTTAACTTTTTTTGACGACACGGTTGGCTTTTCACGATTAGCTTTCTGCGCTATGTGCCGCGGGTTCGATCCCCGCACGGAACAAATATTTGTATGATCTACAGATAGTTGTTTCGGGTCTGGTTGTGTGTGCATGTGACATGTATGTTTGTAAACTGTACCCTCGATACAGGAGAAATCCTAGTGAGGGGAAATGTTTAAAAAAAAAAAAAAAAACTTTCGTTAGACGCATGCGCTTGTTATTCAGACCATGGTTGTTGCGAACATCAGCATCCGCGGAACTTCAGCATCATCTTCAACATCAGCATCAGCATTGATAGATGCTGATTATTAATGCTGATGTTCAAGTCGTGACATGACCGCAGAGGGGGCGGGGCTTACAGCACGTGTTGTTTTCGCTTGCGAGTTTTGACCAACTACGACTAATTATTACTAAACTACTTAGTTTGATTCTATTTTTACCCGACTACGGAGAGGGTTATATGTTTGACCGGTATATATGTACCTATGTATGTATTTTTATTAAAAGGCACAGAATTTATGTATTTTATTTCAATACCAAGGAAAACTGTGCAACGTCTAGATAATATTTATTTATTTATTTATATTTATTGCATTCCACAATGTACGTAAGGTGGTAAAAATAAAATTTGGTAACAATCATGGACCCTGTAGGGCACAGCAAAATATAGGAGAGAGGAAGATGAGTAGGTACTTATATAATATACTCGTATAAGATATTACCTACTAATTTAGATTTTTAATTTTTATAGGTATATTTATTTTTAGGCATATTTAATTATTTATATGTAATTATAATGGTCACTACTTCTTTCCTGCTTTTTTAAGAAAATAATTAAAATCAGCATCAGCATCCTCTGATGTGAAAAAAATATTCATCAGCAACAACCCTGATTCAGACTGCCAGCCTGGGGGTTTACTACGAACTGTTATAGCAGGGCTGAAGTTGAACTGCCCAGACATTTCTAGTATGAGCTGACCTCGCACTGTATAGGCTTTTCGTACAATGAAAGGTCAGATAATACTGGAAATTTCTGGGCAGTTTAATTTCTGCCCTGCTAAGAGCTGTTATGTAGTAAGCCCCCTACGCATGCCTCATGTTCGTTGACTATAAACAGTATTTTATTTTATTACGGCCAGCGGTCCAGCTATCGAAGAAATATACACAGTCCATAGACATAATTATACTTATGGTTTATTTTACTACAAATGTGAAGTGCGCACTGACAACCATAACACAAGTCTTACCATGGTTACCAGTGTCCTACTGCTATTAAATTGGATGTATGTAATGACATAATTGCTAGTTTATAAGTCTCTCCTGTACCAATTTTTTGTGCCCTTACTGTAATAAAGAATTTATTATTATAATAAACTACTAGTAGGTATATTATGTCTATGACACAGCCTCAACAATTGATAATGATCAGTTGATTACTCACCCAAAAATAAAAATATTTTTCCTGACCACATTATTGTAAATTACTTAAATTAACTGAAATACTTAACACTACTAAAGCTCAGCACATACTCGTATTTTCACAATAGAAAAAATAAAATATAATCTTTATACTGATAACAAATATTTTAGAAGATAATCGTGTGATTTGTCACAGACTTGAGAAGTTTTAGACTGGCCATAAAGCATTATATACCTATAGAGCGTTTTTTTAAACCTCTGTAATTCTAACTAATGTAAATAAAGAGCAAACACAAAATCATTTTATTAAAATTGAACATACGGTCAAGTACTGGGTCAAAACAGAAAAGTGAATCTTAGAAATGAGCTCGATAAAAATATAATTAACTAGCTTCCGCCAGCGGCTTCGCTTGCGTGGTATCTTTATAAATTATAGCCTATGTTACTCAGTGATAATAAAGCATTCTGCTGGTGAAAGAATTTTTAAAATCGGTCCAGTAGTTTTGGGTTTATCCATTAGAAACAAACATACTAAAAATCAAATCTTTTCTTTTTATAGTATTAGTTTAGATAGAAGATGACACTAAATCGCTATTTAAAACATCTACTTTTCTATAAGGTTCCATCATAAAACCATGTAGAAGTTACCCATAGAAAAAGTCATGTTTAAACTGCAGATTTTGCTCTAATCGCCTGTTATGTTGTCGGTGAGTTTAGACCTTAGACCCCCAGGTAAAATTTAATCAGTGTTTAAATATTACAAGTTAAATATTTAAAAAAACATTACGTGATTGCCACGTCTATACATTCGGAAGTCTATGTGTTATCAGAGCAATTATGCAGGTGTACTGATTACTAATAAGCAGTTATCATTACTGCTCACAGCTGGACGATAGACTTTATCAGTAATACAATGTATAATCATTTAATGGCCGAGTATAGTGCCACAAACTTATCTGACCCGCAGGGTAATCACGATACACACTCGCAATCGGAATCGATTCAATTTTGACAGTCGAACAAACTACATTGCGCGGTAAGCTTTTAAAACCACTACGCACTACAATTTGAGCAACGCAATAAACAATGTTGTAGTGTCAAAATTGAGTCGATTCCGATTACGATCGTGCATCGTGATTAGGTAGCCGGTCGTGGCGTCGCGGCCGTCGCTTTTACCAACGTCATCTCCGTACAAAAATGTCATTTTGATGTCATTTTTGTTCCGTAGCCACGTTAGTTCCAATTTTGGTCACCGGGTCAGATAAGTTTGTGGCACTATAACTATTGAGGTCTGCATAGGTATTCTGTATGATCTCACATCGATTCGTATCCCACTTTTATCTATACTTATAATAATTGTCAAATAAAGATCAATCTTTATTTGACAATATTTGACACATTGACATCTTTATATTAATACGTAAAGAAAAAACTTTGTACCCCGTTTTACGTATATTGCGCGCACGGAGGAGTGTCAGATTTGGTACAGTTAAAGATAAAATGGAGAAGGAGTGCAGAGAGCTAAAATTACGGGCACCCACTGGGCGACCACTAGTTCAATTAAATGTATAACTAATTATCAGGAGCTGTGAACATAACTCCTCCAGTTATGTTCATAGCTCAGTAAGTTATCGTAGGTAGGTATGTCAATTAAAGATGATCAGAGTCACAGACGAAATCTTTCGTCTGTGATCAGAGTGATGAATTTTTGATATCAATGACTACATGACAATGCCAAAAAAATACCGATGACTGGGACCATGACAAAATCATCAGTGATTTTTCGGTAACTGTCACCGCATTCACGCAATGTCATATCTGTGGGCCGAGCACGAATGTTTTGACGTATAGTAACGTAAACGTAAGCAAGTTTTGAACCAAAAATACACGTTCAATCCCTGATATTTTTTTGGAAATACATGCTATATTTTTACATTTTCATGAAACAAGTGCGTTTGTTGCATAAAATTGAACAAAAATGCGATAGATTCATCGTACTTTATAATCAAAATTTGGTTACGTTTACTTTACTATACGTCAAAACATTCGTGCTCGGCCCACAGAAGCCGAAGTTCACGTTCATTCAGTACCTAATTGTCATTATCAATGATGATACTGTCGTTGTCACTGCATGACGAAATGATTTTAAATTATCGATAATTTATATATTGTGATATGATATCGAACTCAACTGTGCTGAAGTAAACATCATCGCTTAGCGTCGATCTGTATTTACAAACCAGAGTTGCTGCTGATGCATATTTTTACCACATGCTAATTTTAATTATTTTGATAAAAAAAGCAGAAAAAGCAGGGACCATTATGAATTTTCCTTGGTATTGAAATAAAACTGTTTCAATAATTTTGTGATTTAATAAAAAAAAATAAGTCAAACTAAGTACCTATTTTAGTAATAATTAATACTAGATTAGTAATTAGATACCTAGACTACCTAGTGCTTAATGAGACAAGTTTGTGTTGGTTTGCACTCGCAATCACCGTGGTCGACCCCTGGATTGGTCTAAACTTGCAAGCGAAAACAATACGTGTTATAAGCCCCGCCCCTTCTGCGGTCATATTGTCACGACTTGAACATCTGTCAGCATTAATAATCAGCATCGATCAATGCGAATGCTGATGTTGATGTTGAAAATGATGCTGAATTTCCGCGGATGCTGATGCTGATGCAAACCTTAAACTAATTATACATTAAACTATAGTTTATAATACTTATATCAAAATATCGTTTTTACTGACCCTTGTCACCCATTAATCATTTTAATACTATTTTAGGTGGAAAAATTTCTTCGCTAAATTACTTATTTCTGTCTTAACCTTAACGTAGAGGTCTATAACCGCTTTGTCTATGACTCAGAAATAGCATAGACATAAAAATAGTTCGCGAAATTATTATAAAAAGTGTTGACACGCACTCTTTACGTCATAGATTGTATAGTATGACGTCATTCATATCCCATAGTACTTAGAATAGGCTTTTATTTCATGTAAACCAGATACAGGCACTTATAAAATGTCGAGACTCTAGATGCACGGTTCCAAATAGTAGGTCCTATGGAGAAGAACCGGCAAGAAACTCCATGGAAACACTTTAAAAATAATAGCTTACAATCTTGATCAGTACAATGTTGTGGTGGGAGCTTCGAGAATAATGTACCTAATTTAATGTGAATAAAAAATAAGAATAGGATAATAATGATTAAGCCTCTGAATAAGATTCCTATGGAAGTTACAAGCTGACCAGTCCCGCCAGACGACACCCATTCTCGGGCATGACGCATGCGTCAGCATCGGTAAGCTCAACCATAATGAAGGGTTAAGCTTGTCCTCATAAGGAAGGCCTATTACAGGATCAAAGACTATGTTGACGATAGAGATGTATGGAAGTGATTATCTTCTGCACATGCGGCTTCCCTGGTGACCCACTGCTTCCTGTCCTCACACACTAATTTTAACGCTTCCCTTGTACCTTTTTGGTACCTATTCTTATTTGGGTGACTGACTTGAGTGTTAAGTACGCACCTACTAGTATTGTGTAATTATAATATTAAGTGGTACTTATGATCTTTGCTGTTCTTTTTTAATTTTTTTATTGTAATATTGTGTAAATTGAGGTCGAATTTTAGCCGGGGACGCTCCCGCGGCCCCACATTTGTAGTGTAGTAAGCTTGATTTATGAAAAGAGTATCCATGGAGTTTCTAGCCGGTATCTTCTCCAGGACCAACCCACTTGGAACCGTGCGCCTAGAATCACGACGTTTTGAAAGTGCCTGCAAAGGCCCAGTTGAAATAAAAATCTTTGACTTTGACTTTGGAACTCAACTTTTTTTAAGTTTATGGTCTGCTACCACAGAACCAACGTAGTATTATAAACCCTATCGAATGTCTTATAATCACAGCGTGTCAGCTTAAAATGATCCATTGCATCCGCTATTTCATTCTTATCATAAAATCTACATAAAAATATAGTCATAGTGGATAGTTCAAGGTGCTTCTGTAACCTTTGCCGCTAAAAATATACGTCATTAATATTTTACCGCATACGTAATAATGGTGACGTAATTCTACGACATTAAAGTATGAGTCCCGTTAATATAAAGGGTGTTTAAGAGGGCGCATAAGGGTCGGTACAACATCATTCTCCTGCCCGTATCCCATTTTATTTGGGGTCGGTGCAATATGTCTTTTTTTTCCATTCATCTCTATCAGACGTCATTTCCAGATTTACTTCCTTCTCATTCATGTCATGTTTCACACAGTCCATCCATCTTTTCTTTGGTCTGCCCCTACTCTGATAGCCATCCACATTCATACTTACAACTCTTCTTATAACATGATTTTCATCTCTCCGCATTACATGTCCATACCACGACAATCGGTTACTATGCAGCTTTTCTGTAACTGGTGCCACTTTCATACTTCCTCTAATATACTCATTCCGGATTCTGTCCAATCTTGTTACACCACACATCCCTCTCAACATTCGCATCTCCGCTGCATGCAATTGCCTTTCATCCGTCCCTTTTGTGGCCCAACATCCTGATCCATACAAGGCAGCAGGTCAAAGATTTATTCTCAAATTACTTCTTTTTTTAAATATTTTTCATTCAAATATTTACAAAGGCGGTCTAAGGCATTCTCTGCCAGACAACCTTAGGTAGGATGATGCAGAGACAAAAACATGGTAGATGCACTAGTCATTATTATTATTAGGTGAGGTGAATATACTTATCTATGTAGAATCTAAGTAATTCAATACACATAATAGATATATAATAAACATTATACAAATGGGCCTGAGCTGGATACTATAAAAATATTATACATACTTATAACATCGATGTCTATAGATATGCTTAGTGAACTGAAAAAGTGAGACGTGTCAGGTACTCCATTTTCAAAAAATGGAGTGGTTGATCACCAGTCAAATGCCGTTTACAAAAATAATTATTAATTTGTGTATTGAATAAAAAATATATAATAACAGTAGCTATTCAATTAGTGCATGTATCACTGTTCTATTTAAATATAATTCGAACATTGTTGAATTTAGAATTTGACGTCTTCAAAAAATACGTCTCATTTTTTTAGCTTCCCTTTGTATGACAGAGCGTATCTATAGACATCGATGACTTATAATATTATATTAAGTATGTATATTATTTTAACAGTATGTAGGTAGTATGTGTAGCCCAATTGTATAATGTATGTTATGTATTACCTATGTTTATTGAATTATTTTAGTTAATATCAAGATAAATCAAAGTCGAGATGAATCCGCCAAAATCTTATCACGAAAGTGCTTACGTAACTTGATTTTAAAGGCCTATTCAAACCTGAGCGATATTCGCCGCCGCTGTGGGTAGAGGTACATACCGCGCGGGTTTCGCTCTGGTATTTAGTATCAAGTACCGCGGCTAGGGCGACCTGAGCGATATTCGCTGCCGCTGTGGGTAGCGGTACATACCGCGCGGGATAGCGAAATCCGTTTTGGTGTGAACAGTAATATTACTGCATACCCACTGGGTTTTCTCTGCCGCAGACGGTAGCGAATACCGCTTAGGTCTGAACAGTAATATTACCGCATACCCACTGGGTTTTCGCTGCCGCAGACGGTAGCGAATACCGCTTAGGTCTGAATAGGCCTTAAAAGAAGTACTTTCTCTTAAGTACCTATTTATATTCGCCCCTTAAAAGGACCTCCGATAATAACGTAGGAATTATGTACTCAGTAGGTATAGTTTAACCCTGATAACATCACGAAAACTCTGTTGTAAAGTAAATCGATCACGATAATCGTTTACGTGTAAAAGTGGGCGATTATCGTGGCAATAAGAAAGGGCAACACGCAAGCTTGAAACAAAATGCTATGTTGACTACAAATATAAAATAAATCCAGCCCATTATTGTCCCACTGCTGGGCACGGACCTCTTCTCAGAATGAGAAGGGTTAGGCCTTAGTCCAGCACGCTGGCCTGGTGCGGGCGGACTACACACACCATCGAGAACTTTATGAGGCCTCAGATGTGCAGGTTTCCTCACAACGTTTTTTTCCTTCACCGTTATCGCAAGTGACAATCAAATTCTAATCCGCACATGAATCTGAAAAGACAGAGGTGTGGGCCGGGTTCGAACTCAGAACCTCCTGCATGGAAGGCAAGCGTTCAACCGGTAGGCTATCACTGCTTATTTTATTGAATTAATACCTATAATAGTTAAGATGGACAGAAGGAGATGGCGTGATGAGCTGGACGTCTGTCTAAAGGATTGGCCCCAAATTGCTTTAGACCGGGAAAAGTGGAAGGAGGGAAGGGAGGCCTTTGCCCTGCAGTGGGATACTACGGGCTATTAATAATAATAATAATAGTTAAGATGTTGGGTATAGGCAGTTTTTTTTTAATTAACATTTTTTTATTTTTTTTAACCTTAAAGAGATGATGGATGTCTTAGCTTACGTATATCTACTTTTTATTCATAATACCTATTATCTTAGATTTCACGTTCCGGTAAGGACACCACTACGTAGATAAATCACAAGTACCTATCTATCTATCATTGATAGGTAATAATTATGTCCATGACTAATTATTAAGCGACGAACAATTATTAGTATGACAAGTTAAAAGGACAACATAGTTCGAATACGTGGTGATTAAGGAAATAATAATCCTCACGAAGTGTTGAATTTGATCCAGTTTTAGATGATCGTGTTGGTTACCGGATGATACACCGTGGTGACATCTATTATCTGTCTTAAAATATAGTTTTAACTATTCGATACTAGATGGCAATATTACGAATATTCTGTAAATTGTTAAGTAAAAATACAACTACAGATTTAGCTGTTTGTTAGCTAAATAACTTATTTTAATAATATTTAACGAATATGATAATAATTATTTCGTAAAGGTAAATAATTTAAAAAAAAAATGGTGAAGAACTAAACGTCAGAGTAAATAAATAATCCTTCCTTGGTCATTGAACTAAACGCAATCTAAAAGAAGAAAATTAAAATGTCAAGACGATTTTCATTTCATTCATTCATTCACTTACGTCAAAAACACATTGTTCGTGTTGTGAAAGGTTATAAATATTTCCAAAATTGCAAAAGCTGAATCATGGCAGCAGATCCGCTGGAAGAACTACTACAATTCTTGAAGCCTGAATCACGGATAGACTTAAAACATATTGCTGTGGACCATTTAGTGGGCCTATCAGGCAGTGAAGATGGTATCAACACTTTGTTATCACACGACAAAGTTATCCGGAGTATCCTGTCTTTAACTGATGATAGAGTAGACGAAGTCGCTAAAAATGCTTTACTTATACTAGTGAACATCACAGCGAGTGCCAAAGGAGTAATAGAGTTGCTGAAATTCAAATCGGAAGACAATAAAAATGTTGTCAAACTTATGATTGGTTATGTTTTAAATCCAGAAAAAAAAGACGCAGACGCAGCGTGTATGGTCCTATCAAACATCACACGCGTAGATTCGGAACTGGAAACTGTACTAGACACATTTTTACCTTGTCTAAACGATATTTTGAATGCGTATTGCAACATTGGTTACAACAAAAAAGGATCACATCTCAATTATATCGGACCGATGATATCAAATCTATCTTGCTGTCACCGGATACGAAAATGGTTGACAGAAGAAAACCCTCACATTCCTTTGATAAAACTCCTACCATTTTGCAGCTACGAACTCTCGAATATCCGGAGAGGTGGTGCAATGGGGACACTAAGAAATCTATCTTTTGATCCAGAATTTCATGATTTCTTACTCAGCAATGAGTTAGAATTACTCACATATCTGCTGAACCCTATTATGGGTGGGGAAGAGTATATCGACGAAGAAATGGATGCACTACCAATATCATTACAATATTTACCGAAGGAGAAGAAAAGGGATAATGATATTGATATCCGTAGAATGATATTAGAGACGTTAAACAAATTATGTATGAGGCAGAAAGGGAGAGAGGTTTTAAGAGATAACGGAGTGTATTATGTACTACGAGAGTACCATAAATGGGAAAAAGACCCGAAAGTAAAACTTTCCTGTGAGAATGTAGTCGATATTCTAATTCAGAAAGAAGATGAGGTCGGAACCGAAGACTTTTCAGCGGTAGAAGTACCGGATGACATGAAAGAGAAGTTTGAAAAGATGGACGAAGATTATATAAAGGAAGATGATAAATAAAATCAATTTTATAATCATTCTGGTTTCTTATTTCTGATAAAAATGATTGCAGTATTCCTGCACAGTTACAAGTGGTCTATTAGGGTCCTACACTCCATATTGGGACATGGGTGTCATGAGAACAATAGTATCATTCTGTAACCTGAAGGCACATATGGGTGTTTACAATGCGCTAGCACAACCGCTCATATGAGCAAGCCCTTATTACTGCGATCACAAACTATTTACTGGTGTGTAATGGCAATATCCTCACATCCCTTTATTGTAGCGATCATGAAGGTTCATAATTATACTCATTAGACAGAAAAGAAATATAAAGGCCATAGGGCCATACTACCATAAGGCCATACTCTGCATTATGAACAAATCTTTTCTATGGGACCAATCCTGAATTCGCCAAAAAACCAGCTGTTCCATACAAAACTCAACCAAATGTATGGAACAGCTGATCTTGTTTTTCGCGATTATCTGTTGGTTCCCATAGTAATGGTTTTTCATAATGATGAGTACAATAAACACAACAGCAGTTAATATTTTATTTAGGGGTTGACTGTAATTTAAAACTGAAACATGTATTTTTTTACTTCTTTATTACGTAGGTAACATACATAAAAATATTTTTAGGTTTGGTAACTTATGATTGTACTTATTACAAGTTAAATATTATCACAATCTATACAACCTTTAGCGTCACAGTAGAAATACTGTGGTAGAAAAGGAAATTTTGGGTAAATATAGCAAATACAAGGGAAAATAAGGGAGAGGTCAATAGTCCATACTTTGACTTAGCTGAGACTTTACTAAGCTTATTTATATGCTTAGCTTATACTTTGATTTGGAATTTTTAGTCTTAACACGCTGAAATTGTATTAACAAAGTATAAAAGTCAATACGTCATAATTCCACACAAACAATGGTTAAACAATGTAAATATTAAAGGAAAGTATTCTACTTATGAAATAATTTATTTTTGTATTAACTTTTAAAATTACTAATGTTAAATATTGTTTAAAAACTCTGTCCCTTTTAAGTATCATACTGGAAGCACTCCTCCCGCCTGTGGCACAGGTTTAACCTAGTACAGGCACCTAGGCAGTGAAATACCTATATTTTTACTAAGATTTATATTATATTGTGTTTTTACCATTGTAATTTTGAATAAATGTTATTAATTATCATTATGAACAACTTAAATTAAGGGACTCCTGAAATCGCGATTAGCTGTGCCATACACGATCGAGTACCTACCTAATATTGAATTATGTGTATTGAACAGTTGTTTTTTAGGGTTCCGTAGCCGAAGGGTAAAACGGGACCCTATTACTAAGACTCCGCTGTCCGTCTGTCACTAGGCTGTATCACATGAACCGTGATAGTTAGACAGTTGAAAAGATGATGTATTTCTGTTGCCGCTATAACTACAAATATTACAATACCTAATACAACAAACATGTTTTTTTTGGTACGGAACCCTTCGTGCGCAAGTTCGACTCGCACTTGGCCGGTTTTTTATTTTGCGATTTCATTGTTGGTCCCATGATAAAAGTCGTTCATAATTATGAGTACAATAACCTCCTTCATTATTTCCCTGTAAATCTTAGGATCTCCCCCAAAGTAAGGACAAATTTGAGATTCTTGTTATGTAATATTGTAGGCACAGACCTGCCTTCGCTCATACCATTTTAATAATTCATTATGAAACGCAGACAATGGCTACGTTCAGTAATTCATTTTTCGGTGTGAAAGTCACTCGTGCGATTGTCGCTCGCTCATCGGGAATAATTGAACGGCTTCGGGCGATCCACAGCTGCGTTAAACGAGTGACCAATCGAACGACCTCAAAATATCTGTCGGATCCTATGACTACAGTCATTGGTCGGTTGACAGCAGTGCGACTTTCCCCCTACTATTTTACGGGGTAACCAGAGCGATCGCCCGACGACGACCGCTCAAATAACTGAACGGTTGTCTGATCACCCGGACGATAATGCGTCGTCGAGCGTCGTCCGCCGTAATAACTGAACACAGCCAATTATCAATTCTATTGCGCACTGACAGGACTAAACTAAGGTCGTTCGTCTCTTTCTGTTTCAATAGAAAAGATCATGGCAGATGCGTTTAGTACAGTTTAGTACTGTCAAAATGCGCAGCAGAATCTACATTAACAACTTACAAAGAAAATCTTACCTTATGTACCTACTATAAATGTGTGCGCCGATGCCGGCGGCGGCGTTATCGGCGTGGATGGTCGAACGGATACGGTTGTTTTAGATACAATGCAGACATATACTAGTAAACTAAACACTAGAAATGTCTAAATATATGCTTATTGGTTTATTTCGACGTACTTGTTTACGCAAATTCAATAAAATACCATTTTTATAGGACCTTATTTTAAATAGCGCGTTTTACCGATAACTTCGTCCGTCACAGTCATTTGGTGAATAAATCTGCCATATTTTGTTTTTAATAAGATTTTCACTATCCACGCCGATTACGCCGATGACGCCGCCGCGGGCATCGGCGCACACATCTATTAGGTACTATTGTATCATATTAGTTTTTATTCAGATCAATTTAGAAATGTTTGAAGTCAGTATCTATAAAAAAAAACACCACATTCAGAGGTCAAAAATATAATTATAATTTTTATTTATAAACCAGCGATATTCAATCATTTGAAATAACATTTTATATATTTTTATAATTAGGCTTCTTGCTCAGTGGAATAGTAGAATACATATTAACCCTTTCACAGTTCAAGACCATGTGGGACCCAGCGGCCCATAGACTGTGACAGGGTTAATTAAAAAAGATCTAGGTATGTATTTATTTGTTAAGCAATAGAGAGTATTCTAAATTATTTTAATGATATGACCAAATAATAAATGAATTTTAATTGAATAGAAAAACAATTGGAAGTACTTGTTGATATTTGGCAACAATTGAATAAATCATTATATAATAACTCAATAGGCCGCACCATAATCTTGTTGGGCCGCACCATACTTTGTTGGGCCGCACCATACCTTGTTGGGCCGCTCCTGTCTGTAGCGAGATATGCAGACTATAGGACCGCATATTATTTACATTTAATAAACCTTACCTTGACCAATAAACCTTATTTCTTTTCAATTCTTAATACTACGATTTTAATTCTGTTGCAATTAAATTTTAATGTGGTTTTACTTATTCGCTTATTTTATAATATTTTTTTATGTTTAAACTGAAATAAGTGAACTTTAATTTTATAGAATAACTTGTTGGGCCGCATATAACTTAGTGGGCCGCACAGAACATGTTGAGGTCATTATGAGGTATTTGAATATCACTGGTCTAAAAGTAGCACATGGATAAGGGCCATAGCAAACCAGCTACTTTTTTTCGCAGAATTGCGCGTTTTCGCGTTCGTTATTCATTTTGTTTAGCAAAAGTCAGCCAACGAACGCGTAAACGCGTGAGTCTGCTGCAAAAAGTAGTTAGTGTTAGACACTATGTCGTGTTCTCACTAGGTGTCAAATGTTGGACTTACATAACGTTCGGAGATATTTTATCTTCAACATAGAGATAAACTACGATAACATGGCGCGCCCCTCCAAATTACTGTTTCAATGTGTGTAGCAGTGGCGAAGAGTCCATACAACCCGATTCCCATCGGCTTCCCTTTAGGAATTGGTTAGTGCATAGACCAACGTATAATATATTATTTACTCGTCCAACTGACAAAAAAGGTTCAGGTCAGTTAGGTCGAGCTCTTCCAGACATAACTATAATGTCGATTACAAGAGACGGTATGGATTTTTGACTTGCAGCATTAATTGCAGTAATTTTTAGAGGGCATTTTTGGGACGGCTTCCCCTTTTAAAACTGTCACCCTTCGCCACTGGTGTGTAGTCACATCCTTACCGATACCGAGCAACAAATCCTTGGATTTATTTTTGTTTGACGGCCGTCTCAGTACGCACACATGCGTTGTGAGTCTTGGTGGCGCTTTGTTAATACTTTCAAAGTTTTGAATTTTGGAGGGGCGCACCATGTTATCGTAGTTACTTAAAAGGACGTTATGGATAGGATCAATATGCAGAATACATTCAACAAGATATTTAACAGGAAACAAACCTGAAATCGTTAAATAAGATCAGCTGTTCCATACAAATAATTCAATATTACTCGACTAAATGTATCGAATAGCAGAAGCCCAATTCTCGTAATTAATTTACACTATGACTGAAAGTTGACCAAACAGAGATTATGAATTAACAAAAAATCGGTATTCTACTACTCATAAAGTTCAGTCTGATTTGAATTCAATCTTCTTACAGACTCATTTCAATCTCATTTTTGACGTTTATGTATGGACGAGAATATCAATTTAATTAACTGTGTCGGTTCAAAATGTTTGCAGAATACCGATTTGGCTTCAATCAACTTTCGACCTCAATACAATATAATGTCACGTTTGACGTTGTTTGTTAGGGTAGGAGAATACCATTTGTGACATTTATGACATTGGTAGTAGATCGGAACTATATTTTGAACATTTTTAATTACAAGAATTGGGCCTCAGATACTATTCTATTTCATGATTTTCTCGTTGATCCTATAGTAACAGTTGTTCATAACGCCCTTATATAGTTCAGTCCTGTCAGTGCGCAAAAGAATCAACACTGATATCGTCCAACATTTTTCTCCTAGTAAATGACTGTACAAGATAACAAAGACTTATTCCATAGGCCTGTAATTTTTAATACACTCCATACGAGCTTTGCGGCGCTCCGATGGCGTAGCACCCTTAATTTTCTGTATCATATGAGCTCCTTTCTTTGAGAAATCTGGCTTGTAGGATGTGTGACATTCCTGTAACAATAATTTAAAAAATCTTAGGGCCTTTTTAAGTTCTCATCAATAATAACAAATATTATTCCTTACATTCATTCACTCTCACCCCACAAACTTACCTATTGATCTATTTAAATTGTAATTCTAGTTTTTTTTTTTTTTTTACCTTTTATAATATAGATGCTACTGTTGGCATAATTTATTAATGTATAATACAATTAATGGGAGTACACTGGCTCCTGTAATACAGTTTATACTAGCTCAGTGGCCAGGGAATTCATTTATGTAACATGCCTGTGTCAATAAAGATATTTCTATTTTCTATGGGACCAATCCTAAATTCGCGAAAAATAAATCAGCTGATCCATACAAAAAAAAAAGCTTTTCAACAAGTCCGTCTGTCCAAAATCTTTCTCTGTATTCCACAAAGCATCTGGCTACAATAAAAATTGTGATATAACACTGACTACTTACACTTTCCCAATCATCTGAAGTATCAGGTGCTGACTGGTGTACAACTTGTACTACTGGTCTGTGGTCATCATCGATCACATACAATTGAGTGTCCAGCATATGACGTTTAGGACATGTTGATACATGGTACTGGAAGGCAAAAGGAATAAAAATAAAAAAGGCCGCTTTAGATGAATCACAATATGATTCATATTACTAATGTCAAAATATGAACTTAATTGACAACTCTTAATGTCATCCGCATAAGGTTCATATTCAGTAATCATCTGTTTGACAGTACTATGCAGATCTGTAGATGAATTGCTCAATGTGGCCTTTTTAGGCCCCCTGATAGAATAATATTTCGTATATTATTTTTTGTTATCGTTGATTATCATAACCTTCAGAAACCCGTGACTCCAACTAGAGAGAGCTGTAACTTTTGAACAGCTGAACAGATTTTCATGAAACATAGCTAAGATTATACCCAATTAAACAAGCTATCAATTTAAAAAAAAATGCATTGAAATCGGTTCATCCGTTTTGGAGCTATGATGCCACAGACAGATACACCGATCCATATATACACACGGTGGACGACTTCCCCTTTGAAAATTTTCACCCTTCGCCACTGGTGCACTTTGTAGAGTTCTGGGGGCCTAAACAGGCCACATTGAGCAATTCATCTACTGATCTGCATAGTAACTGTCAAACAGATGATTACTGAATATGAACCTTTTGCGGATGACATTAAGAGTCGTCAATTAAGTAGATACTTTGAAATTTGTAATATGAATCATATTGTGATTCATCCAAAGCAGCCTTTTAGGCCCCCTGTTGTTAATAAATAAATAAATGTCCTACTTACATCTAATTCTACTTCGTTGACTACATGAGTGGCATCAAACGGACAATTAACTTTCCCGCTGTTAGGATGCTGCTTCCTGCACTTCTGCAGATGGATGTGCATCCGGTAGTGTTCCACCTGATGCGACATGTTGTAGGGGCAGGAGATCAAGTCGTGAGGGTTAGGCTCCATTGTTACTGGAATTACAAATCATAAAAAACTACTGATATGTTCAGTTATGTTGTTTAGACATATCATTTAAGACATACAACTGATTATAAATAGGCAGACCTAAATGATACAAAGTTAGGCTTAAGGCCTAACATAGACAGCAGACTTTTTGTGTAATCTAGTTTGTTGAGCACATCATTTGATTCTCTCTCTCTTCAGTCGGTCCCTCATTACTGAGGATCGTGGTCACTGGACCCCTTCAAGCGGACAATCTGCCTCCATCTACTCCGGTCCAAAGTTGCCATCACCACCTGCTGAAATTTGCTTGAGGACATAGCCTCTTTTACTTGGTCGGACCATCGTGTTGGCGACCGGCCTCGCGCTCGCTTGCCTTCGGTGTTACCTACAATGACCAGCTTTTCAAGGCTGCTATCTATCTGCATTTGATTTTAATATATATCTATATATAATATCTAAATGTTATTATAGGTACATCAATTTCTCTCTTTCAATTTTTTATTCTACCAAATGCTGGCTTAGTTAGAAAGAGAGGAAGCGAATCTCATTGGTTTGTGATTGCGCGGTGCGGTTTGGATTTGTAGTTTGGATTGTGATTTAGATTTGCCGTAGTTTTGTGAAATTGGTTTGTCTAGTTCGGATTATTGATTCGATACGATTTGTTACTGAAATCGGATTTTAAATTCGTTTTGATATAATCTTGCGATTATCCTGTCAATCGCAATTTGCATGCGCGGGTTGATTGAAGGTTGAAAAAGTTGAAATAATTCATCGAATGCGATCGACGAGAACTTATGTTAGGTAGTTAAAAAAAAAGTATTTACAACAGACTTATGATATTTTCGGTATTTACAATAGGTACTCAGTTTTAGATGCTGAGTAGTTTTGTTGTTTTTCAAACTTTTAACAATGAATTTCCACCTGCCGAAGGAATTTGTACGATCGAAACAACTTTCTAAATTTTACCTCTGTGCGTAAAGTAAAAAAATGCATTTTAAATACTCAAGTACATCATTTAATACTTACATAAATTGCAGTGTCCCAAAATTATTTTAAAATAAAAGCTTCTGTGAATTTCTCGCAAAAACTGCAAAAACGCCGTCGTAAATCACAGTTGCACTTTTATTTGTTTGACAATTTGATGATTCAATTGAATGAGTGACATGAATGAATGAATGATTTATATTATGAGAATACGAGTCTTTTAGGCTATAAAAAATACAATCAAAATATTTTACGTAGGTTCTGTTTAAGGTTTAACCTAAGAGAGGCTTTTTTGGTCATTGGGTTCAACAGAGAGGATTCTTTAGTCATTGGTTCAACCCAATCATTAAACCATGCATCAAAAAACTATTTCAATGATTTCATCCGTGATTATTTATTGTGTTATCACAACGCGTGAAAAGCGCACAGGTGCGATATATCGGTCGATATTATCGCAATAGCTATATCTTGTTTTTAGTACATTTTGTAACGTATGCGATCCTTAGCACTCATATCATATAGCACACTGTAGTATCTCTAAGTAGTCTGTGAGCACACTACTCAAAGGTACCACTACGCTAAGGCCCTTTTCCAAACACAGTTTCCGTTTATACGGCAACGTTTACACAGGCGTAGATGTTTTCATACATCACGTTTGCAGGGTTGCATATTATTACTGAAGCGTCACGGTACCGTTTATATGGAAACCGTGTGTGAAAAGGGCCTGACACTGCTGCGATAGTAACGATACGATATAACGCATTGCGATTATACCTACCGATATAACGATCGAGGATAAGAAGACATAAGATAAGATCTGTATAATATAGTAAATGTGTTTTTGGTATTTTCACAAAAGCATCATGGCGTATTAGGTAACTTAATTTTTACTCTTCTTGTCTCAGTATTCTTCTTTCCTGCACATAAGCAGCACTTCTGAGTTTCTCAAGTAATCTATACCTATATTATAAAAAAATGAATCCGTATTTCCCTTGGTCACGCCATCACGCGTGAACGGCTGGACCAATTTCGCTAATTCTTTTTTTGTGTTTGTTATAATTGTAAGGAGAAGTTAGGGTAGGTATGGTAGATAGGGTAGGTATGGTAGATAGGTTAGGTATGGTAGATAGGGTAGGTATGGTAGATAGGGTAGGTATGGTAGATAGGGTAGGTATGGTAGATAGGGTAGGTATATAGGTAGTAGGGTAGGTATGGTAGATAGGGTAGGTATATAGGTAGTAGGGTAGGTATGGTAGATAGGGTAGGTATGGTAGATAGGGTAGGTATGGTAGATAGGGTAGGTATGGTAGATAGGGTAGGTATATAGGTAGTAGGGTAGGTATGGTAGATAGGGTAGGTATGGTAGATAGGGTAGGTATGGTAGATAGGGTAGGTATGGTAGATAGGGTAGGTATGGTAGATAGGGTAGGTATGGTAGATAGGGTAGGTATGGTAGATAGGGTAGGAATGGTAGATAGGGTAGGTATAGGTAGTAGAGTAGGTATGGTAGATAGGGTAGGTATGGTGGATAGGGTAGGTATGGTAGATAGGGTAGGTATGGTAGATAGGGTAGGTATGGTAGATAGGGTAGGTATGGTAGATAGGGTAGGTATATAGGTAGTAGGGTAGGTATGGTAGATAGGGTAGGTATAGGTAGTAGAGTAGGTATGGTAGATAGGGTAGGTATGGTAGATAGGGTAGGTATGGTAGATAGGGTAGGTATGGTAGATAGGGTAGGTATGGTAGATAGGGTAGGTATGGTAGATAGGGTAGGTATGGTAGATAGGGTAGGTATGGTAGATAGGGTAGGTATATAGGTAGTAGGGTAGGTATGGTAGATAGGGTAGGTATGGTAGATAGGGTAGGTATATAGGTAGTAGGGTAGGTATGGTAGATAGGGTAGGTATGGTAGATAGGGTAGGTATATAGGTAGTAGGGTAGGTATGGTAGATAGGGTAGGTATAGGTAGTAGAGTAGGTATGGTAGATAGGGTAGGTATGGTAGATAGGGTAGGTATGGTAGATAGGGTAGGTATGGTAGATAGGGTAGGTATGGTAGATAGGGTAGGTATGGTAGATAGGGTAGGTATGGTAGATAGGGTAGGTATATAGGTAGTAGGGTAGGTATGGTAGATAGGGTAGGTATGGTAGATAGGGTAGGTATGGTAGATAGGGTAGGTATGGTAGATAGGGTAGGTATGGTAGATAGGGTAGGTATAGGTAGTAGAGTAGGTATGGTAGATAGGGTAGGTATGGTGGATAGGGTAGGTATGGTAGATAGGGTAGGTATGGTAGATAGGGTAGGTATGGTAGATAGGGTAGGTATGGTAGATAGGGTAGGTATGGTAGATAGGGTAGGTATATAGGTAGTAGGGTAGGTATGGTAGATAGGGTAGGTATAGGTAGTAGAGTAGGTATGGTAGATAGGGTAGGTATGGTAGATAGGGTAGGTATATAGGTAGTAGGGTAGGTATGGTAGATAGGGTAGGTATAGGTAGTAGAGTAGGTATGGTAGATAGGGTAGGTATGGTAGATAGGGTAGGTATGGTAGATAGGGTAGGTATGGTAGATAGGGTAGGTATGGTAGATAGGGTAGGTATAGGTAGTAGAGTAGGTATGGTAGGGTAGGTATGGTGGATAGGGTAGGTATGGTGGATAGGGTAGGTATGGTAGATAGGGTAGGTATGGTAGATAGGGTAGGTATGGTAGATAGGGTAGGTATGGTAGATAGGGTAGGTATGGTAGGTATATAGGTAGTAGGGTAGGTATGGTAGATAGGGTAGGTATAGGTAGTAGAGTAGGTATGGTAGATAGGGTAGGTATGGTAGATAGGGTAGGTATGGTAGATAGGGTAGGTATGGTAGATAGGGTAGGTATGGTAGATAGGGTAGGTATGGTAAATAGGGTAGGTATATAGGTAGTAGGGTAGGTATGGTAGATAGGGTAGGTATAGGTAGTAGAGTAGGTATGGTAGATAGGGTAGGTATGGTAGATAGGGTAGGTATGGTAGATAGGGTAGGTATGGTAGATAGGGTAAGTATGGTAGATAGGGTAGGTATGGTAGATAGGGTAGGTATGGTAGATAGGGTAGGTATGGTAGATAGGGTAGGTATGGTAGATAGGGTAGGTATGGTAGATAGGGTAGGTATGGTAGATAGGGTAGGTATGGTAGATAGGGTAGGTATGGTAGATAGGGTAGGTATGGTAGATAGGGTAGGTATGGTGGATAGGCTAGGTTAGGTAGGTGCACAGTTCTTTTATTGGCGGTTCAAAATTCGCCGGATCAGTTAGTGTTGAGTAAAAAATGGTTGTTTTAATGGAAGTTGTACCTACCTTCTATATCTATGTACCTATTTCACATTTTGGCGGCCGGCGCGTAGTATCTTAGCTAGTCTGTTTGACGGTATGGTTGGCACGGTGGCAAAGCGGTTAGCTTTCTATGCTGCGTGTCGCGGTTTCGATTCCCGCGCGGAATAAATATTTTGTATGATTTACAGATAGTTGTTCCGGTACAACCACGATATACACTCGCAATCAGAATCGATTCAATTTTGACAGTCCAAAAAACTACATTGCGCGGTATGCTTTTAAAATCTCTTCGCCCGACGAACATTTTTGTAGAGTCAAAATTGAATCGATTCCTATTTCGAGCGTGCATCGTGATTACCCTGATTTGTGTTTTACAAACACACCCACAGTCCTACAGGAGAAATCCAAGTGTATTAAAAAAAAACATTCAGCGAGCGAGGGATAGTTTATGAAAATGCGAGTAATGTAGTGGGTTTTACGCGTCAAAATATAAACACAAAATACAAATCAAAATAGTTATTTATTTAAAATATTTACAAAACTTTAAAAAAAAATGTAACAATTCTCGTGACTACCAGTAATTTTGTAGTGACTAGGTTAAAATAAATTTTTAACATAAATTTATCAATATCTAGGCTATAGAGGTACAGTCAGCGACAAAACTAGATGATAAATGTACAAAGTTTTCTAAGTTTTTTTAAATGAAAACTTACATATTATGAACTTGCGCATAATATATTCGACTATGGTTAGATATGAACAATAATTATCTTCTTCGAAAATTTAATTTCAAAATTACGAAATGTTCATCTATTTATGTTGCTAACTGTACAGTCACGACCAAAAATTTTATATTGTTTTTTTTGTACCTAAGTATCGATGTTTGTTTTTTTATTATTCTGTTTCTTGATCCACTTACTCTTATATTAATTTCTTTAATTCAAAATTTTCTATTCGATACTGAATAGAAGATTTTTATTGGTTTTTAAATTACATACTTAGCAGATAGCTAGGAAATACATCAAACAAGGTATAAAAGAAAATGATCTTGGACTCAGCATAATAGTTGGCAGCGCGAGGTATACCCAAATTAAAATATCTGCCGTGATTATTTATAAGACAGCCTTCTGATAACACAAAAATTTGAGAAAATGGCACAATTTTTTTTTTTTTTAGAAACTTAATTTTTTATCGCGACCGAAATACAGGGTGTAACAAAAATAAATCGTTTAAATCCCATAAACCATACGTTCTACTACTTATTATGAACATGTTTTGGATACTGATAACACTGGAATCGCAAAAAAAATGCTGTTCCATACATTTAGTCGACTAATATTGAATTATTTGTATGAAATAGCAGTTTTTTAAATATATTTTCACGATTTTTGTTACATGAGCCTGACACCTCTACGAGTCATTTTTTATATAACAACGTGAAATTTAATGAACGCAAAGTCTCTCACACCCCATAAGTTAACAATAGTATTTAATATAATCGTTTTGCGCTTAGCATTACTTACTGCGTTTAAAGTTTTCAAATAAGATATAATTTTCTTTTGAAATTCATATTTTGTTGAAAAGAAATCCTTTATCTTAAGTTATTGAATTATAAACAAATGTAGACCACGCGCGAGCTCCGAGGAAGCGGGCACTGTGCGCTGCGCCCAACCGTCGCTCATATCCCGCACTCTCCCAGTACCAGTGTCTTGAGGTACTGCTAAGTATTAGTAGTACTGGTACTGCTAAGTATTAGTATTACTGGTACTGCTAAGTATTAGTAGTACTGGTACTGCTAAATATTAAGATTTTCCGTTTATTAAATTACAGCGCATATAAAATAACTCTCCTTACATTTTCCTCCCCTTTCCTTAGACTTCTACTTCTTTTCCTACTGTAAGACGCGTCTTTTAGACGTTTAGAAGCACCATTTTTATCAATTAAAGTCCTACATTACAATTCCTCTCAAACATTCGCTTTCTTTTGGCTTAGCCTCAGTCTGTTAACACTATACATAGATTAAACAATAATAATTCTAAAAAGGAACCTCATTGAAATTAAATACTAATCTAAATGTAAGCTTATATACTAAAATTATATAGGTGAGAGATAAAAAACGCGTCACAAAATGAAAATTTCTATACTCAATTCAGTACTTATTACTTAGACGCGTTGCCCGCGCTCTATATTGGCAAGTAAAATGCAAGGTAAATGCCCTGTACCGACTGAGAGCATGAGCATGCAGCAGCTAATGCCACGTAACTAAACATCTACATTCATCTTTTTCTAACAACCGACATGGCGTATGGTGGCTTTCGTTTTCTTTCCCTTTCTTCGCGCACTGTATAATTATATGTACTGATATGTAGCTATAGTAAAGTTTACGTCATTTTTTAGTGCATTAATGTTGGTGTATGGCCCGTCTATTTGTAAAATGTCATTGCTTCTATAGGTGAGAGTTATAAAACGCGTCACAAAATGAAAATTTCTATAATCAATTCAGTAGTTATTACTGAACAAACTAGATTTGGAACTTGCATGTATTTTGTTACACATTTTGAAATATACGTCAAAAAATATGGTTATCATATTGTGTTATATTATAAGTTACACAATAAATAAGGTTATAGATTATTTATTTATCCAAAAATAACAAAATATAAATAATCTATAACCTTATGAATGCGAGAGTACTCTTATCATTTCTGCATCTCTACATAGTATAAAATAAAGTCGCTTTCCGCGTCTGTCTGTCTGTATATCCGATAACTTGTAAACTACGCAACAGATGTTGATGCGGTTTTCACTATCACTTTAAGCATTTCTTCCGGAAGGTTATTATGTATTAATACTTTCAAATTTAATGTAAGGATAGTAGAGAAATTGCACCCGTGCGAAGTCGGGGACGGGTCGCTAGTCTAGAATAAAACTGATCTCGAAAAAAAAAAAATTATACAGGGTGGTCTTGCGGACATACATTATTTTATTCCAGACACCTCATAATCTTTTAACAGAAAGTATGGGGCGGTTTCTTGCGATAAAATTAAATATTTTTGCCAATTTTCAAAAAGGTGTGAGATAAACCGGGGGTAAAACCATTTGTTGAACATGATCTCACTTGACTTTCCCTTTTATCTTCCGTCTAGGAGACAAAGGGAGAAACCGGGTTTGTTCAACCACCGTGCTAGGCAGCATGAGGTAAAAAATTTAAAAAGTTAAATAAAACCTTTATCAAAAGCTGGTACGCATTTACCCTGCGGTCCGAATCACGCCAATAGTGATAATATCGCTCAAAGATGCGGTCCGAATCGGCGTGAGCGCGCTAATGGCAGAAGGCGTGACGTCACGAATGACATCATTACCCACGCCATATTGGACTTACAGACCTTTTGCTCCTGCGTGAAATCACAGTGAGCCAAACATCAAATTGACATTTCCGCCATTTAATATTTTGTGGGATTGTGATTTAAATGGAGAAAATTCGAGAAAATGGCAGTCAGGATAAGCGATGAAGGTACAGGGAGGCAGTTTGCGCTTTATTTGACGTCACAAGAGATTAAACGAGAAAATTCGGTTGAATGGCTTTTGTGGTGTGTGTGTGATTCTCTGTGTGTATTGTAACAATAAAGCGGTCTGATCTTAGTCCGATTCATTATCGCGCTGACAGCGCTGTGGGCGCACTTTTGTTTCGGACAACGATTATACTCGTCAGCACCGTGAGCACTGACATCGCAATTCGGACCGCAGCGCATGGTTATAGATTATGTATCTTTATATTTAATACATGACCTTTTTTACAATAGAAACCTTCTTCCGTTTGCCTTCCCCATCCTCGGTTACAACTAAACAATCAAACTGCCCGGTCAAAGACTTAATACAACCAATTTCATCTTTGGTCAATCCCATAGGTAAATCAAATTTCGCATAATCGCTCCTTCCCACCAAATCCTGACACATGTCAGCGACGCCATTTTTAAAATCGTCATCGACATTAAAGACTTCTTTTTTTTCTTCTATTGGTTCTATTTTTAGAGCCTTTTTCCACATAACTTTTTCATTGACCGCAGATTTTTTATGTTTTTCATCTAAATCTGCAAGAATTTGTCCTATATCTTTGTTTTTTGGTTCTAATTTTAACGCTTTTTTGTAACATGTTATCGCTTCATCTGTTTTGCCTAGCAATTCATAAGCTCTACCATAATAAAAAATACCTTTACAATGTTTATTTATATCAACATAACGGTCGATATTTTCACACATACCGATAATATATTTTGGTTTATTTAGTTTATAGTAGCAGATAGCTAAGTTGACGTAGATTTTTACTTTTAAATCTTTTATTTCCGCTTCTTCTTCCTCATTTTGTGGTCGTGAAAGTGAGAGAACGGACATTGCTTGTTGGTAGCTTTTGATAGCTCGTATGTATTTATGTCTTTTGAATAAATCTTTAGCTTCCGCGCGGATATCTTTTATAGTTTTTACTGTGGTTTCGAATTTCGCTTGCTCTGCCATTGGGAGGTCATTGAATCTGTAAAGAAAATTGTTATGCAGATATAATAACATCCAGTTGTATAGCGGTTGAGATTAGGCACAAAGACTGGACTTGTACTTTTCTGAGGGCTAATTCACGTGATTTTATGACGCACCGGTCATATTGCAGTGACGATGACGCTCAAACTTGACGCGAGCGTATCTCACTGAAGCTAAGAGAATACCAAATGTGTTGTTTTGATCAAAATATTACTGCAACTGCGCGGCAACTGCACTTCTTTAGTTACGTACGTGAATTAGCCTACTGATTTTCATGGGATTCTCCGATTTACGGCACTCAACATGTTTCTTATTTTATTTTATTTCTCTAGAAAACTTACAGCTACAACAAAATTAGACAAATAACAGTTATCGAAGGCTGATTAAAAGTTTTCACAAATAGCTACATGGATAGAACTGGTAGACAAAAAACCGAACTGGAGACTTACTAGGAACTTTTATAGCAAACTTTTATGGCTGAAATTGAACTGCCGAGAAATTTCCAGTATGTTGTTGACCTCGCTGTGTACAGACTTTTAGTAAAATGAAAGATCATCTTATTCTGGAAATTTCTGGGCAGTTTAAATTCAGCCCTGCTATAAAAGTTCGTAGTAGGCCCCCTATAACACTGAATTCGCGATAGAAAATCTACTGTTCCATACTTTTTAATACGACTCACCTAGAAGCTGCAGCCACACATCTGACGTCATACAGGCAAATCACGAACAGGACAGGTTTTGGCTGTATCCTAGGTGGAATACCATTAGGTCCCCAGGCCACTGCTGGTTGTAACATCAAATGGAAGCGAGCAGTCGGACCTTTAACGTGGTTCAGACCTATTTCCAGGCCGGGAAGCATCTTGCCTACGCCTAAGCAGATACGCTGGAATTAATGAAAATGCTGAAACAACAATAAGGCTAGGGCAGGGGTCGGCAACCTTTTGAGTAGGAAGAGTCAAAAATTACAATTTACAAAATTCAAAGTTTTTAAAGAGCCACAATTTTGTTTTTAATTTTTCACAAACTTTCGTCTATTTGGCAAATAATGCCAGGACCGCCTAGTGAACTGTGGAACTAAAGAGCCGCAGCTTCACATCCAAAGAGCCACAGGTTGCCGACCCCTGGGCTAGGGTGCAAGAGATTTTCCGCTCGCGTTTTTTGTTTTGGGAACACACTATATTCATTATTCATGCATGTATCTTGGATTTTGAAGAAACGGCTTATAAGGAACCACCCATAAAGTACGTCACACCTTAAGGGGGGGAGGGGGTCGACGAAGTGTGACATTATGTGACAAGGTATGGGAGGGGTCCTAAGTTTCGTGACGTCACATTTCAAAATCATATTAAAAAATAATTTTAATACAAATAAAACTAATTTCGGAAGTGCTGGTTTAATTTAATAATTTCTAGATGTAAAATTGCAAAATATGTGACGTCACACTAGGAGGGGGGGGGGGGTCCATTTGTGATGTGACAAGGACCCCCCCCCCTAACGGACGGGGGACGGGTAAAAAAATCACGAAATTAGTGTGACGTACTTTATCGATGACCCCTAAGCGTCTGCAGACGAAAAACACAGACATGAAAACCTCGTCGGAAATCCAATGTGCTGTTTATATTCCACATTTTCCTTTGGACCATTCGGTCTGGAACATGTCATAATCATAATCATTTATTGGTTCAAAAAAAAAACAACAACATGTATTTAGCCTAGCTTTTACTAATTATATTATCTATGAGAATTTAAAATACTCACGATTGGTTGTCCTCTGTTCATAGTGAGAGTAGAATCGAAGGGTATATTAGCTCGTTCGTAGTACGCTGCGTAATGCATCGTCACTTCAGCATCAACAGGAACCAGCGGTCCTACACCTGTAAGACAGAAAATTCAAGATATAGACTGATATAGAGTGAACTCGACAGACCGCCGATTAGGTAAATGTGAGCAATTTGACTTAAAATAAAATAAACTTTAAAAAAAAGTAAAAACCGACTTCAAAAACTAAAAAGTATAACATAAAAAAATATAAAATTCAAAAATACAATAAATTGTTAGTAACACTTGGTATTGGTAAAACGGGCGAGTTTCCGCAACTCCACGGCGATGCGCGTATTTTGCGTATGGGTGGGAATAATTTTATTCCAGCCAACCCAACTCCTCGAGGAAGGCCAGCAAACATTTGATGTTACTGGCGATCTCCCGGAGAGCACTCTGGTTACCGAAGTACTTGGCCCTGAAGACAGATACCTCTGGGCAGTTCAGTTCAGTTAGTAAGACTTAAACATTACGTTAGTATTCAGAAAAAGATTGAGATGACTGCAATAAGTGTGTTTAAGTATTGCCTATATTTATTTGTATCATGGTTGCCCGTGGCATCACTGCAACAATCCCATCAAAATACCAGCACTGAAATTTTCTATTTCTAAATGCCACAGCATTATGCTGAGATGGGGGCCATTTTTGGCCTTGTCCAGGTTGCTTTAATTATTGTTTTTCTTTTGTTATTATTTTTACGTTTTATTTTTAATTGTACTTTTATTTGTTCCTGGCGAGTCCAGAATAAAACTGTTTTCTTTCTTTATTTCTAAAAAACTTACCTTCTTCAATGATTAGTAATTTGACATCTCCATTGGATAGGCAATCCACCATTTTTGCAGAGAGCTGCTCAAACGAATGGTATTCTGGAGATGACAGTAGCATCTGCTCTGCTGACTTTTCGATGCCTTTTAGAGCATCTTCAGCCTCAGCATCACTGAGGATTATACATACAAAAAAAACATTTTCTTTACAACACCATATCGACAGTGGAAAGACAAAATTTAAGCGACATATAGACAACTTTACAGAAGAGCCAATTAAAGTTTGAATTTATCTTAAAAAAATCATATTACTATAATATAAGCCAATTTTGAATAAAAAATACATGTATCCATGATATTTTTTGAAAATACCTGCAGTATTTTTACATTTTCATGAAACAAGTGTGTAAGTTGTATAAAATTGAACAAAAATGCGATAGATTCACTGTATTTTATAATCAAAATTTGCTTACATTTACGTTACCATACGTCAAACTATTTGTGCTCAGCCCACAGAACTATATTTTGAACATTTGTAATTATGGGAATTGGGCTTCAGAAAACCAATTGTTTAACTCCTGCACCAACCGTGCCGCCAGACAACTGTACCTAATAAACTTCAAATTATATTTAAAGTCTTCCAAAAGTACTTAAATTAGTCAGGAATAAATATTTACCTGTCATCATTTTCATCCATATCAGGAAACAGATCACCATCAGAATTGATCATCATGTTTTTTTTCTTTTTGAAATCTAAATCTATTGTGAATTCTCCCGATTCCTGTTCCATAAGTTCTCTAGAAATAAAATAATAATAAAATAATATAAATATGTGAATAAATGATTTGATTTGAATAATAAAAACAAAAAAATAAAACTATATCAAATTGGACTGGTCAAAAACAGGATATTCACACCATTGGTACCGAATTTTATTTACTTATTATTATATGTAGGTACATAGAGATGGCGAAATAAAAACATTATATGACGTCAACCACTGTGCCACCCTGTATAGTTCAAGTAAACTTTTTATGTTCATACTTTGTTTACGGTGTTGAATTTACAATAGGCTTCTATTATTTAATTGTACTGATTCATTTTACACTGTTTACCAGTCTTAAATCCTAGCGTAAAGGTATTTATGTTATTGAACATACTAATTGCTACTTATAAATGAATTTGTACATTACCTTATATTTATTGCTTTCGACAATTGTACGGGATCTCTAAATACTTCCTCCATTTTCGCAGTAACTTTATCACTACAACACTATCAAAAACTGGTGAAATTCAAAGAAATCAAGAAACCGCGCGTTCTGTAAAACTTTGACTTCAAATCATCTTCAAATGAAAAATTCCAAAATTCAACACCATCTCACTGCTGACAGCTAATAGTTTTAAAAGTTCACCGTTTTGTTAGTACACTTTAGCATCTCGTCTTTTAAGCGCTAAATACATTCGTTCACAAGAATGATAGATATCTAAGAGCGCGTTTACATTGGTAAATTCTACCGGCACTGTAATCACGATGCACAGAGAGGCTTCTTACGTCATTGCGATGCACACTCGAAATCGGAATCGATTCAATTTTGATAGTTCAACAATGCACGTATAAGTACGATTTGCATTTTATAACCATAAAACCGCATATAAAATATTACTATTTAAAGCATAAACTTATTATACTAGTGTTAAAGTTATAATAAGTTTATGATATAAATCAAAATTAAATATTTTTTTACCACAAATATTAAAAATCTGTTATATCTACAATTATTATAAACATTAAAGCCTGGCAGAAATGAAACGCTTACGTCAATGTCAAATAATGACCTAATGACGTGACGTGTAGGTAATCCCAGAAAGTATCTTTTTGAAAACGTTTGCGGAACACATCGACATACGTTTAAAATAGCGTATTATATTATCAATACATCGATTCGATAAGGATATTATCACCCGTATTCCACGTCACAAGTTTACATTTACAGGTAAAATTAATTTTCCATTCATTTCCTTCACACTGAATAAAAAGTTGAAAAAAAAAAGAATACATAATTTTATTACTACTTGCCTTTGCCTGTCGCGGTAAATCTTAATTCAAAAAAGTTGTTTGGTAGGTTCTTTTACATGTGAATTGATGAGGTGATTAATTTTCAGATAAAAATATGTTGAAATTCTTATTCTTTGCTGCTATCCTGCATTGTACGATATCTCAGCAATATCAGCAGAAAGTGGCCCCAGGAGTGCCACCACAGAATTACCAAGTAAGTATCTTTGAAGTGTTTACATTTAAATAACCCTTGGTTTAGGCAGAACTTAGCTATGTTCTTGCTTCTGATATAGAGAAAAGTGAAAGTGTTTGAAGTGTTAAGCTGCCTATACCTACCTATTGTGATAGGTAGGTAGGTACTGATTTATGTAATTTTTTTAGACAGTCAAGCCAAAGAATTTTGAGACTACATTGTGACTAGTAATTTGATGTAATAGAAACATACCTAAATAAGCAAAACATTTCTCAAGTTATATTATTAAGGTTACTTTATCATAATAAAAATTGTTTTAAAAATATAATTTAGTATCAATTTCAGACTACAAAGCTTGAAAATGAAATTTATTATAACTAATAATAATAATTCAGACTTACTGTTCCACTGTTGGGTATGAGCCTCCAACTAGAAAAAGAGCCGTAACTTTTGAATGGCTGAACAGATTTACATGAACCATAGCTAAGATAATTCCCGATTAGACTAGCTTTCAATAAAAAAAAAAATGCATTGTTTTGGAGCTGCACAGATACACACTACAAACTTATAACACTCCTCTTTTTTATTATCTATAGCTTTATTTCGTCTTAAAACTTTTAAGATAAAGCGGCAGAAAGTTATATGTTACATAAAAAGATATATTATTACACATTCACACATAAATAAAAATAAATAAATTCAGCCCATTACTGTCCCACTGCTGGGCACGGGCCTCTCCTCAGAATGAGAAGGTTTAGGCCTTAATCCACCACGCTGGCCTAGTGCGGGTTGGCGGACTACACACACCATCGAGAACTTTATGAGGCCCGCTCAGATGTGCAGGTTTCCTCACTATGGTTTTGTTTCTTTCACTGTTATCGCAAGTGATAATCAAATTCTAATCCGCACATGTATCCGTAAAGTCAGAGGTGCGGGCCGGGTTTGAACTCAGACCCTCCTGCATGGAAGGCGAGCGTTCAACCGCTAGGCTATCACTGCTTTTTTCATTCACACATATTAAAAAATACAAGGAAAGACTCAACAAACATACAAATGAATTGGCTAAAAACCTACATAACACAGAAGAGAACGTAAAACGCCTGAAAAGATGGCAAATACTAGAACTAGACAACAGAAACTGAAAATGTAGTTTCTACCAAATTATCCGGTGCTGTTTAATGAAACTGCAACCAAATCATAAACTTCACAGAAATTATCTGATTATGGCTAAAAAGCCGATTGCAGATTAAGTATAACAAAAGAACAAAAAAAAAACAAAAAAAAAATTTGAGACACATTTAGCTTATGTTACATTAGTTCCAACTGATAAAATCATAATATGTATGTAAAAGTAACAGTGAAACCGATTATTCTATTAATTCTTTTCAATTCAATGTAAAATGTTGCCTCACGCTTGTACTCCCCGAAAGGATAGGCAGAGATGAACAGTCAGCTATAGCGCTGATCTGCGGCCTTTTGGCACAATAACTCATTTTTATTTTATATGTTTTTTCTTTGTTATTGATTTTATTGTTTTTTTTGTTGTGCTTAAAAACTCTTTATCTTTCTTTCTTTCCAAAGAATTGGTCTACCACCCTAAGATATTGATATATATAAGAAGATTCGAATATACAGGATAATTTTTATGTATTGCGCAAAATTGCAGAGTAATTCAGTATCCAATCCCAAATGCAACCGCAGTACTAAAATTCACTCCAAAACAAAATAAGAATCTGATTTTAAGTTCACGCTTAGACTCGTTTCTGTCGTCTCTGAATGTAAGCCTAAGTCGTCTGGAACATTATTTGGATAGTAAGGATCCAAGTAATTTGCAATTCTCGTCCCGTACAGATTATTCGCTTTAGGTAGTTACAAATTTATTTTTAACCCCCGACAAAAAAGAGGACTGTTATAAGTGTGTATCTGTCCATGAAATCGTAGCTCCATAACGGATGGACCGATTTCAATGCAGTTTTTATAATTGAAAGTTAGTTTAATCGGGAATCATTTTAGCTATGTTTCATACAGATCTGTTCAGTCGTTCAAAAGTTACAGCTCTTTTTCTAGTTGGAGTCTGGGGTTTGTGACGGTTAGGTTAATAAGTGAGATAAATCTTTAGAATCAATCGATTGAAAATCCAACTACATACCTGCTTTAATAATTCAACTTAAAACGAACACTTAACATATTTACATACATTATTAATTTCTATGTCAGATGACGTCACACTGTATTCGGTAACATATGCTAATTGTCTCTCAGTGGGCCGAGCACGAATGTTTTGACGTATAGTAACGTAAACGTAAGCAAATTTTGATTATAAAATACAATGAATCTATCGCATTTTAGTTCAATTTTATGCAACAAACGCACTTGTTTCATGAAAATGTATTATTATTGCATGTAGATATTTCCAAAAAAATATCATAGATTAAACGTGTATTTTTGGTTCTAAATTTGATTACGTTCACGTTACTATACGTCAAAACATTCGTGCTCGGCCCACTGTTCTAAGAATTTTACGTGCTTTGTACACACAGCATTCCTCGAAGAATGTCTGATAAGATGCGTTGTTATTAAATTTCTTCGTTAATCACGTTTAATTCCGCAAGGTCAATTCTAAGAATGTACCTAATTACTAGCTATTTATTAGATATACATTGATTTTTATGTAATGCGCATAATTGCACATCTACACATCCTCACACACACCCCCACACACATACACTATTTAAATTATTTATTTATTTATTAATACTTGGACAATAATATACATTTTAAGACAGCTCCTTAAGGTGTAAACATAAACCAAATTAGGTTTTTCTGTACACCATTGATAAATATTATGTATATTTCTTTTTTTTTCTTTGTAAGTAATTAATTAACCCTGTTTCTTTTTTTAAAACTTTATTGTCTTAGAATTGCGATAGACTGAAAGAGACTAGATCCCACGACACAGGGAATCCTAGTGTGGGGTCTAGGGATTAAAACAATGTATTTATCTTCTTTGTGACAATAAATGAAATTGTTTTTAGTGTTTCAGTCTCTGTTCCTAAATGTAACCGCAGTATTGGGATACACTTTAAAACAAAACGAAAATTCGACTTAGTATGGGGGACACGCATAATTTACTAGCGCAAGCCATACACAATCAAATTTTTATTTTGTTTGGAGTGAATTTTAGTTCTGCGGTTGCATATGTGAACGGACACCGATTCACTCAGCAAAATATGCGCACTACATAAAAAAATATACTGTAGGTATATTATTATTACAATTTATTTGAATAAATAATAAATTTAATGTAAGTTTAGTTGTATTTTGTGCATTTTATATTTTTGCCAATGATTTTTTATAGGTATCTACTTGATGGATATTTTGTAGTATTTATATTTAAATTGTTTGCATTTACAATACCTCGATTATACACTTGAAAGGAGTAAATACACACCTAACATTAAATAATTGTTTAAAAACACCTGTTACCTACTACTTATAGTACAATAATTTATGATAATCTAAATTGTATTGTTTACGAATGACACTATCTACCTACCTACATTAATTTAGTTACCTACTTGTTTTTTTTTTTTTTTTTAAGTTTTTTTTTCTTTTTTTCAACTTTTTTTCGGGGTTTAAAAAATGACGAGGGTAGCTCGCGGTGTTGCATAAACTAATTACCTTTAAATAATATAATATACTATGAAATTGTTTTATTTTTACAGAACTACCAGCAGCCCCCGCCCCCGCCACCCCCTCAACAGGTAAGCTATTACATACAAAAAAAAAACATACAGTCGAATTAAGAACCTCATAAATTTTTTGAAGTCGGTTAAAAATTAAAAATTAGAATTCTGTTGCTTATTCTTAGTCTCTTCGAAATTTAAGATTTTATTAGGTATACTTATAAAAAAAACCGCGATAGCGATGATAGCCTAACGGTTGAACGCTTACCTTCTATGCAGGAGAGTCGGAGTTCGAACCCGGCTCGCACCTCTGACTTTTCGGATTCATGAGCGGATTAAATTTGATTATCACTTGCGATAACGGTGAAGGAAAACATCGTGAGGAAACCTGCACACCTGAGAGGGCCTCATAAAGTTCTCGATGGTGTGTGTAGACCGCCCGCACTAGACCAGTGTGCTGGACTAAGGCCTAACCCTACTCTTTCTGAGAAGAGGCCCGTGCCCAGCAGTGGGACAGTAATGGGCTGGATTGATTTCTTTTTATTTAAAAATGTGTAACAAAATACACGTAGGTCCAAATCTAGTTTGTTCAGTAATAACTACTGAATTGATTATAGAAATATTCATTTTGTGACGCATTTTATAAGTCTAACCTATACAATGTGCCAGTAATGGACAGTAATGGACTGAACTTAATACCTTATTATTTTAAATCCTCTTCTTCAGCAACAATATCAACAACAACAACAACAACAATACCAGCAGCCTCCTCCTCCTCCACCCCAACAACAACAGTACCAGCCTCCTCCTCCTCCCCCTCAACAACAACAACAACAGCAGTTCCAACAACAGCCGCCGCAACAATTCCAACAACAACAACAACCCCAACAACAGCACGGACATGAGCACCATGGAGGTAATTATTATCATAGATATTTTTCAACTATTGGGGTCGGCTACGTTTCTGAGTTGATTGAGCCAAAGATATCCTATTTTTACCCGACTGCGCGACGCAAAGGAGGGTAATGTGTTTAGCCTATGTATGTTTGTTCCGTTGTGGCACTCTAGAGATCAAACGCGTGGGCGGATTTTGATGATTCTTACGTCAGTCGATTTGTCTTAATCTTGCGAGTGTCACTAAAGACATGACAGTAATCAAAATTAAATATGGCGAAAACCAGACGCCATATTGTGAAAAAGAAAAAAATAAAAGCGACGCACATGTTAAGTGGGGTATCATTGAATAGGTATTTGAAAATCAGTCGGGTTTATTGCAATTTTTTATTAATTTGTTTTATTATAAATAAATTATTTTATTTATTTATTATTTATTATACAGACGTTATTTATTTTTTGTTATATTAATTTTTCAGATCCCCAGCTGTTGAACCCTGCTAACATTAACCAGGAGAGAGAGTAAGTTTATAAATAATTTCTTAAAAAAAAGTGTTAGAAAAAAAAAGATATAAAATTATTTATTTTTGCTTGATGAAGACGGATACATAAACTAAAACAAAAAGAAATTAAAAAAAAAAAATATAGCAAAAAAGCAAGAAAAAAAAATTTATATAGCAAAAAAGCAAGAACAAAAAAGGATTAAAAGAAATTAAATAATATTTATTATAAAATAGCAAAACATTCGAAGATTATCATTTCATGCTATGTCTGGTCACCGGTGTCCGACCCCTTAATGCGAAGCAATATGGTCAATTTTATCGACGAATCCACCATGGTAAGGCATTTTACCCCTACTGTTTTTTTTTTGGAAAACAATTAAAAAGTAAAAAAAAAACAACAAATTTTTTCACACTTTTTTAGTTTCCAGTATTTTTTTAAGGTTTTAATGGGAATTTTTGATAACTTTTTTAGTGTGAACTTATTGCCTACTTTTGTAGCTATCGAACGATACCACTTTTATGCCTGTAGGACCTCTAATATCGGTAGATATGGCAAAATAAATGAACCCAACCGCACTCAGTATTTTTTTTTATTAAAATGGCCGCCATTTCAATACTGTAGGGGCAAAATGCCTTATTATGGTGGATTTGTCGATAAAATTGACCAGCCACATTGTATATTCCCAATTCTCGTAATTAATTTATAATATGACTATTATAATTATATAATTGCCCAATTCTCGTAATTAATTTATAATATGACTGAAAGTTGACCGAACTGAGATTATATTATGAATTGACAAAAAGTCGTGTATTCTACTCCTCTTAAAGTTCAGTTCGATTCCAGTATGATTTGGATTAAATCTTCTTACAAACTCATTTCAATCTCATTTTTGACGTTTGTGTATAGACGAGAGTGTCAATTTTATTATCTGTGTCAGTTCAAAATGTTAGCAGAATACCGATTTGCCTTTTATTCAACTTTCGATCTCATTACAATATAATGTCACGTTTGACGTTGTTTGTGAGGGTAGGAGAATACCATTTGTGACATTTATGACATTGGTAGTAAATCGGAATGAGATCGGAACTATATTTTGAACATTTTTAATTACGAGAATTGGGCCTCTGGGTGCTAGAATGAAACATGTTCGCGAATCGCTCTAAAAGAGTTCGATGCGTTTCTCAACAGTTCTTTCATGATTACAGCCACATACAGGAACACATGGAGGTTCCCATCGATACATCCAAGATGTCTGAACAGGAGCTCCAGTTCCACTACTTCAAGATGCACGACGCTGACAATAACAATAAGTTGGACGGCTGTGAACTTATAAAGTCACTGATTCATTGGCACGGTGAGTTTACTTGACAATTAATTATATCTTTATGGTTGACTACCGACCCGTCCCCGGCTTTGCACGGATGCAGTTTCTCTACTATCCTTACATTAAATATGAAAGTATTATACATATAAGCCTTCCTATTGAATCACTCTATCTATTAAAAAAAACCGCATCAAAATCCGTTGCGTAGTTTTAAAAATCTAAGCCTACATAGGGACAGACAGCGGGAAGCGACTTTGTTTTATACTTTGTAGTGAAGAAGCGTCATACTGTGGGCGGTTCTGTATTCCTCTTGCCTTGTTCTTTGGAGAATACAGTGTGAAGATCTTGACCACCCATATAAGGTCTTATTTTAATCATACAAAATTATTTTAAAGTTAAGCTCTATGAATGGTATAGAATTCATTTCAAATAACGCATTAAAGCTGTAGTAGATTCACAAATTATGTAGGCATTAAGATCGGGCGGCGCGGCGACGCGATTCGTGTGTGTGTCAGAGTAGCCGAGCCCGTGAGGTCATGTGTTTGAGTTCATGACCTTAGTGCCATTCAAAATTATAGAGGAATAAAGGTTTTATGCTAACGGAACCTTCAATTATTTTATTTTATTTCGAAAACGTATAAAAAAATGATATTATTTTACTTTTTTTTTTGGTAAATAGCTTCTTTGTAACCTATAGATTGATCTCCTAAAATATTTAGCATGATTAAAATGAGACCTTATATATTTTCAATATGGGTTCTTGCATTCTTTTTATAAAAAGCGACATTAATACAAATAAGAATTTTCCATTTTGAAAATAATGGAACATGGCTATAGGTAATCCAGGCTCCATATTAAAATCTTAAAATCCCTTTGTTACTATGTAACACACCACGCCCTATCGCGTCGTCCTCTGTGTGACGCATTCTTAATTCTTATTTTTTTTATTAAATTTAATTCTTTTGTTTTATTTTTTAACTATTTTTCGTTACAATAATTTATTAATCGAAATTCTATTTTTTTTCTATTTTATGAGATAATAATAATTCTAAAAATAAAATTGGTGATATTTTTTTTCTGTTTATACCTATTTATTTCATTAGATGTTGGGATTATGGGAATTGGAATAGATGTGGTAAAGGGTACTGGTTCGGAGGAGCTTTTTAAAAAGAAAAAATAATTTCCAATTTATTTAATTTTAAGTAGTGCAAACATTTCATAAAATATTTCGGAAAATATTGAAATTATTTTTTGTTTTTATGTTTTTGTCATTTTTATATTCACTAAATACAAAACGATAAAAAAACAGCATTTGCAAAATAATTGTCTGGTAAAAGTAATTTTTTAATATTGTTGTGACGTTTATAAAAATGGCAGAAGTTAAAAAATTAAATATGGAATAAAATCTTATGTATTGTGTTTGTCTCCTTTTCTATGTGTGTCGTCGCTGCCGTTTGGGATCGTATCACCATTTGGTCCGCCATATTGAAAAAAACATCGTTTCGGTAAAAAATATGGGTAATTTTTCCTAATTATGCCTTCACTCCTGTATTTGTTGGTGTACAACTCTATTATCTATATTAAAACTATTATGTTATTTAATATTTTACTCTTTTGTAAAAATATTGTACAATCTTATAATGTTATGTAATGCTATTGACTGTACCTTTAATAAATTATGATTATGTTTATACCTCTACATAAACTACACAAAAAATCCGTTAAAATAACTTAACATCACATTGAACGCGAAAACCTAAAACAAAATAAAAATCAATTGTAAATAAAAAAATAAAATTTCCCGCCAACGAACTGTCACTTTGACATTTCAACTTTTTAATTCAGAACAAGGACACAAACAACAGCCACAGCCGGGCACTCCGCCTGTAGGCGAGAAAATCTTCGGCGATGACGAATTAGTGAATCTAATAGACCCTATTTTAAATATGGATGACCATAATAGGGATGGGTACATAGATTATCCAGAATTTGTGAGAGCTCAACAGAAAAGTCAACAAAAACAGGGACAATAAATTATAAGTTTATAGGCGTATAGTGCGACTAGATAGAATTACGAAAAAAGCGTGTTTTTTTTTTATTGTTATTTAAATCAAACAGTTAATGTATTACATATAACATACATTCGTTTTATAAAAATGAATTTATAAAACTAATTACTCGTCGATTATTATCAAACAACTTTTCGCAATATTTCATTTCGCCGAAAGTTCATCGAAATGTCAGTTTAAAACACAAAATTCGACTTTATGAGACTTACCGAGTACCGCCGAATACTAAAATGAATAATACTAGAATTTATGTGTTCAAAAGTCACTAATATATCTGCGCTAAGGCGATTATTAGTTGATTATACCGTCGTATTGCGATTCGTGACTTTTAAATCGTAATTTGACTATCTAGTCCCATATATACAAAGCCACATTCCAGATAGAAGTACTGATTGAGATTGTATAAAATACTTTTTGGATACAGTTTTTAAATGTATAAGAATTTTTATATAAGATTGAGAACATATTATAAGACTATACACGATTGACGCAATGACGTTATTCTTACGACATTTTGTCGATATTGTGCGCACGGTACTGAAATAAAACTGTCTAACCATATTTTAGAAGGTAATCAGGTCCATGGATCTGAACAACTTTCTCCAAAGAACATAGGGCGAAATCTGAAAACGAATATTCAATTTCTCACACAAACGTGAGCAGTCACTTTGTATGTAAAGCCGATTTTAAATTCGAGATTTCGACCTATATTCCTTGGGGAAAGTTGGTCAGCTTCATGGATCAGAAGCCCAATTCTTGTAATTAATTTACACTATGACTGAAAGTTGACCGAACTAAGATTATAAAACTAGGAATTGAAAAAAAAAGTCGGTATTCTACTCCTCTTAAAGTTCAGTTCGATTTCAGTATGATTTGAATTCAATATTTTTACTAGACTCATTTCAATCTCATATTTGACGTTTATGTATGGAAGAGAAAACCAATTTTATTATCTGTGTTGGTTCAAAATGTTAGCAGAATACCGATTTGGCTTCAATCAACTTTCGACCTCATTACTTTGACATTACGTTTGACGTTGTTTGATACCATTTGTAACATTAATGACATTGACACTAGATTGAAACTATATTTTAAACATTTTTTATTACGAGAATTGGGCTTCTGATTACCTCCTAAAATAAGGCTGATCATTTTTATTTCACGATGTATTGAGTCACTTAGCGTTTCACTTTCTCGCCTGCCAGCACAAGCCCGTTATGGTACTTTCTCATTACTGTACGTGTGTGTGTGAGTGCACACTGTATCCATGTAGCGGGCGACAGAGGGGCGACGTATGTGGAAGCGGGAGACGCCGAGTGACTCGTTACAGTTGCCAAATTGTAATTTTCATTTTCAAGAATAATGAGAGAATATTTGTATATTAGAATTTGTGTGATACCTTCTATCTTTTAAGATGACAAATTATAGTGTGCGCATTTAGAAGTATATTTAGAAAGAGTTGATGTCTTGCATTTTAAATCGTGGTACACTTAATGAAACAAGATTCTTAACATCTGCCAATTATTTCCCATGAAACAGAGTATTTTACCATGACGTGAGAACTAGATACGGGAAACCAGTAAAATGAAATCATATTTCAATAATACGAACTATTAAACAGGCATTATTATCATACAATAAAATCTGTGCCGATTACTAAAACATGTAAAATTAAAACGTAAAAATTACGTTCTTTCTGTAAATGGTTCCTTAAATATTTGTATATTTTGATTCTTAACTCTGCTCAATAATTGTCTTCCAATCTATGCCAAAATCGAATAATTATTTTAATAGCCATCACACATTTTATCCGTTTTATAACATTGATTTGTTAAACTCGAATTTGTTAAGGTCGAATAATTTTATTAAAGTCGAATAATTACTCTAATAACCAACACCCATTTCATCCGTTAAATATCATTAATTGATTTGTTAAACTCAAATAATTATTCTAATAGCTATCACCCATTTCATCCGTTAAATATCATTAATTTATTTGTTAAGGTCGAATAATTATTCTAATAGCCATCACACATTGTATCCGTTCAATAACGTTTGATTTGTTACCACTGTGGTTAGAATTGTCCTTAAAACTAATATTCTTTTTGTTCGTATGTATAATATCATTCATAACATTTACGTATTTCTTATTTTCAAAAAATCGAATAACAGAATCTGTTTCTCTTTTCTTAAATATTTAGTTTGTGTATTTAATTTTACTTAAAATAGGAAGACAAGATTTAATTTAATTTTTAATGTTCTTCGTTGAAACTCGACTATTTTCTAGTGTTTTTCTTAAAAATACCAATTTTTCTATGTCATCTTAAATAAAAGTGTTAAAAGACAACCTTTACACATAAAATGTGTTTATTATTAATAAGAAAATCTCAAATATATTTTTGGTTAACTATTTAAAAAATGCGAAAAGTTTTCGCACTCATGAAAAATGCCAGCAAAATGTACAAAATTGACATAAGGTGTCGAATGAATAGTCATGTGTTTCGTAAAAGTCGACTCGTAAATTCTGCTGGCGTTTCTGTTTTCTAGCGATTGTAGAAAGCAATTCGTATAGGCACTTAAAGTAAATATCTATAATGAAGTGACAAGAATTCTTAACTGACATTTTTGGTAATTTTAATCTTTTTACGTAGAAAGAGGAGAAAGAAAGAAAAAGTATTTATTTGACACGGCACAAAAACGATTTTAAAGATAATATAACAGAAAAATAAAAGAATAAAAACATGTAAAACAAAAAACAGAAAAATATTTATCTTAAATAAAAAAATGGGTTGTACGTCGCAGCCGTGTCAAAAAGGCTTCCGCTCAGCTTAAGCTGTCGCGCTGCGAGCAGCCCGACAGCGCTGGTTTTCAGCGGGAGCCACATCGAGTGACGTTATGTGTGCCTACGTGTACAGAAAATATATTAATTAAATATGAATTAAATAAATAATAATTATAAAAGAACTTGTTTGTGTTGAAATGATTTTAAATATTCATTTGCGTAATCTAGCAAGAACTGCTAACTTTATTTCCTATTTTTAACCCCCGACTAAAAAAAGAGGTGTTACAAGTTTGTAGTATGCATCTGTGTATCTGTCTGTTGCATCGTAGTTCCAAAACGGATGGACCGATTTCAATGCAGTTTTTTTTAGTTGAAAGCTGGTTTAATAGGCAATCAATGTTTCATGGAAATCTGTTCAGCCGTTCAAAAGTTACAGCTCTTTTTCTAGTTGGAGTTGGGGGTTTTTCACGGTTAGGTTATTTTGAGAGTAATATATTTATATATTAGCAAAGTTTTTTTACCCTATGTTTTATAAAAATGAAATGTTTTTCGTTAAAACATCTTGTCTTTTCATCATCGATATGCTTTATGGGCTGAACCAAATGATACAAAACAAAGTCGGGATTAAAAAAAACCATAGTAAAATTAGACTTTATTCGTATTATAACAAATAAAATGTAGATATACTGTCTACTTCTTCCATTTCCATATCGTGAACTTCAAGCATTTATCTATGAATTTAAGCAAAAATAAAAACTAGCCGAGCCTAAGGCCTATCTATAGAATGTACTTAGACTATGCTCAGAGTTTGCTTTGCAATTACTTACTTTGTTTACTGACCTTAGACTTTGTTTATTGACTTAGTCGGTCTTAGCGTATATTCAGCACAATCTCAGCGTGTTATGACTATGAGGCTGACATTCAGAGACGACAGAAACGAGTCTAAGCGTGAACTTACGCTTCCATCTGTCAAACTTACGAACAAATTTTGACAGATGGAAGCGTAAGTTCACGCTTAGACTCGTTTCTGTCGTCTCTGAATGTCAGCCTTAATTCCAAATCAAAGTATAAGCTAAGCATTGGAAATAGGCTTAGCAAAGTTAAAGTAAAGTCTAAGCAAAGTCTAAGTACGCGTACTTTAGCTCTCGGCCTATTACGTCTAATCTCATTTAGGGTGGATTTCTCAATAGCTGGATATATTTTAATACCTACGTTATTTCTTTGTTAAATCCATACAAAAATACTTCCAATTATAAATTATGAGTTACTATTTATCCGGCCATTGAAAAACTAGGCCAATCTAATTAAAAATTGCCTTTTTTAAACTTAATTTTCTGATTTTGCGTGTAAAGAGAGTGTAATAAAAGTTTTTTTTTTTTCTATTTTCTCTTTTTTTTTCTCTGGTTGTGTTAGACAGTGTAAGAAGGTGTACCTAAATGTCAATAAAATTTATATTGATTAAATTGTATTTTTTATTGTAATATTTTTCAAATACAGCCGAAACACGTTCAAAATACATCTTGTCTAGGGGAGCAGCGGGTCTATCGCGTAACAAAATGGTAATGAACATCAGATTCTGGTAATCAAAGTCAAAGATTTTTATTTCAACTGGGCCTTTGCAGGCACTGCCAAAACGTCGTGGTTCTAGGCGCACGGTTCCAAGTGGGTTGGTCCTGGAGAAGATACTAATATCAATAAATTACATAAATATCAATAATGAATTTCAATACGATCGTGAGAGACTAAACTTCGAACTACCTTTATTATCTTTAGTTTAAAAAAAACTAAAACATACGCTTTTGTCATCCAAACTAAACGTGTATGCAAAATTTCAGCTCAATCGGAAACCGGGAAGTGGGTCAAATTTAACTTTCAATATTTTTTTACATAGTTAGTTACAGGTGAAGCTAATAAAAGCGTATTAAAAATTACCGATCATGTAGAAGGGAGTCCCAACTTCATGATCAGTATTTTTTTTACAAGGTAGCTCGAAGTTTAGTCTTTCACGATCGTATTGAAGGTAATTCCAGTATCGATGTTCATTACCATTTTATGTACGCGGTAGGCCCGCAGATCTGAGGTTCACACATTGTTATTCTATTTACTCTGTGGCTCACACATTTTCACACAATAATTTCAGTCATGGAAAATAAAGAAGAATCCTCGATTAAAGATAGCTATTTGGAAAAGATAACTGACCGAACGTTGATGAAAACGGACTTCAATAACGACGGATATATCACATGGAGCGAATTTAAAAAAGGACATTCTGAATATCAAAAAGAGAACACTGTAGAATAAAGATATTATATCTAGTTGTTCATTTATTTCATAATTATGATAATATATTTCGACGGTTGAAAGGCTATTTATACTAAGCGACATTTTTTTAATATTATTGAAAAAAAAAAGATTCTTTTTTGACAAAAAAAAAATACAAAAAAAAAAACATGAAAAAAAAATTCGCTTTGTAGGTACAAAGAGCATTTCAACCGTCGATTTATATGCGTAAAACATGGTATTTATAGGTGTTTTATTACAATTTGAAAGCATACCATGTTTAGCTTTAAAAAGCATGATGCAAAATTGTAAACATTACAATTTAAGTTCAAAAAATTCCTTATTGGTATGGCAATTATTTTAATTCACCCATTGATACAGTTTAATTTTAAATATCCTGCAATGTAGTGTTAATTTATTGAATATATGTACACACAGCCACACAGGTCTGCGGGTCTACCGCGTAACTATAATGGTAATGAACATCGACTATGGTAATAAACTTCAATTCAATACGATCGTGATCGTGGGCAGTGGCCCTCCTGTATACGACATGTTTGAAAGTATTGATGGTATTGATCACGCAGGAGGGAAAGAAGGTATTATCAATGGAGTTGTCAATAAATAAAATATTATAGTTTAAAAACAACTATAGAACACGCTTTAGTCATCCAAACTGAACGTGTATGCAAAATTTCAGCTCAATCGGAAACCGGGAAGTGGGTCAAATTTAACTTCCAAGATTTTCTTACATAGTTAGTTAGTTAGTTACAGGTGAAGCTAATAAAAGCGTGTTAAAAACGAAACTGTTTTACCATAGGCTTTTTGTGTTTGACTGTATGTGTCCTGTCATCCTGTGTCGTGAATGTCGTGATTGAGATTGCTATTGTCAAGAACCTTAGAGGTTCTTGGCTATTGTGCATCGTTGCCTGCAGCAGCGGCAGCTGATTGCTAGGACAATGTCTTAGTGCATGGATTTATGTTTTTTTTTAATAGTTTTAATCGTGAACGTTGCCATTACGTTATGTAAAGTGCCACAAACTTATCTGACCCGGTGACCAAAATTGGAACTAACGTCGCGTCGCTACAGAACAAAAATGACTTAATTTTTTTTTGTAGAGAGATGTCATTGGTAAAAGCGACGACAGCGACGCCCTTACCGGGTCAGAAAGTTTGTGGCACTGTACTCAAACTGTACTATTCGACACCGATAACTTGACATTCCGCGTCCCCCGCTTCCACTTACGTCCGCCCCTCTGTCGACACATACTGACAGCGTCACATACGCTCCTGTCAGACGTAGGCGTGCGGAATAGTGGAACACCAAGTATCAAGTTACCGTTGTCGCATTGTACCAGCCGCCTGATTATGTATGATAAATATGACAGTTGTTGTCGCAAATAAAAGTCCTATTCCGTATCCTCTTATGAAAACGTCTATAAGCGAGAAAGGGATGCATTGTTTGATTTTTCTTACGTAATCAAGGCGCGGGTTTGTTTTTCATATCTGTTTGATATTGTAAACAATATTTGTCTTTTTTACAAATAAAGTGATAAATAAAAGGTGCTTGAAAAGAAAAGAAATACTTATTTTGCATATATTAGTAAGTAGGTATACTAAAATACACAGAAAGTAATTAATTACTAGTAATTTTCACGGTTGGCGCAGTGGCTAAGCGATAGGCTTTCTGCGCTACGTGCCGCGGGTTCGATCCCCGCACGGATCAAATATTTGTATGATCTACAGATAGTTGTTTCGGGTCTGGTTGTGTGTGCATGTGACATGTATGTTTGTAAACTGTACCCTCGATACAGGAGAAATCCTAGAGAGGGTAACGTTTTTTAAAAAGAAAGAAAGAATTACTCACTTTCTGTGTATTTTATTTACTCCTACAAGAGTAAAAGACGTAAAAACATTGTTTACCTACATAATAAAACAGAAGAACGGATTATAGATGAAATAAAGATAAGCTTCTAAAAAGAAAAAAACACAAGTGATAAGTTTAGACAGTTGTACTCTTTTTACCCGACTACGGAGAGGGTTATATGTTTGACCGGTAGGTATGTATGTATGTATGTTCATCTGTTCCCTCATAATTACTTTTATTTAGAGGTCAAAAAGGTTCATTCAGCTTTCCGAAATAAAATGAGTAAGAAAATAATTTCTATGACAATATGACTATCTAAGTATCTACCTACTCATCAATACTCGTTTTGTTTTTAGTTAAATCACTATTAACAGTGAAATTCCTGTCAAACCATGATTATTACATGCGACAGAATCGTTTTGTGAATGTGTTATTGCTTGAGAAAAAACCCTTTTTGAAACTGGGGTAAGTATAATAATATTTACTTTTAAGTGCTTATATAAAATAAATATGATATGCAGGTATCTGGATATACAACGTGTACCTAGGTATCAGAAATGCGTGGTCATATCTAAGGGTGTGGATCAGAACATCAAAGTGAACAACTTTCTTTATGGGACCAACATCGTAATCGCGAAAAAATAATCAGCTGTCCGTAACAAAACTTCAATACCTACTCAACCCAAACGTATCGAACAGCTGATTATATATCGTCAGTGAAAAGCCAAAAGAAAGAAAAAAAGAAAAAGTATTTATTTGACAGCACAAAAACGATTTAACTACTAAAGCGCCAATTCGTTGCCAAATTAACTTAAACTATACAGGGGCACATTGTTAGTTTGGCAACGAATTGGCGCTTTAGTAGTTAAATCGTTTTTGTGCTGTCAAATAAATACTTTTTCTTTCTTTTCTTTCTTTCTTTCTTTCTTTTGGCTTTTCACTGACGATATAGTAAATATAAAATATATAGGTAGGTAGTGCCACAAACTTATCTGACCAACGTCGCTATTATACGGAGCAAAAATGTCATTTTTGTAGAGCGATGACATTGGTTGGTAAAAGCGACGGCAGCGACGCCCTCACCGGGTCAGATAAGTTTGTGGCACTGTAGCTCTTTTTAACACTCGCTCACGACCTACCCAAGTCTACATCAGAGCGGCCATAAAGATTGACACGAGCTGGGGGCTTAATACGAACTTTTATAGCTAGCAGAAATTGAACTGCCCAGAGAATCCTAGTATGAGCTGCGGGTCTACCGCGTAACTAAAATTGTAATGAACATCGACATCGGTATTAAACTTCAATACGATCGTGAGAGCCTAAACTTTGAGCTAACTTGTATTTTTTTTACCGATCATGAAGATAGGAATCCGAACTATATGATAGGTAATTTTTTTACAAGTTAGCTCAAAGTTTAGGCTCTCACGATCGTATTGAAGTTTAATACCGATGTCGATGTTCATTACAATTTTAGTTACGCGGTAGACCCGCTGACCTCGAACTGTAGATATAGGCTTTTCCTACAATGAAAGGTCAGCCTATACTGGAAATGTCTAGGCAGTTCAATTTCTGCCCTGCCATCTCATCTCGACATCTCGTTGTAAGCCCCCTGGGAGTCTAAAATGGCTGCTTTAAATAAATCATAATAATGATTCATATTAAAAATGTCAAAATATCCACTTAATTCATGACTCTGAGGCTTACATTCAGAGACGACAGAAACGAGTCTCAGTGTGAACTTGCGCTTCCATCTGTCAAAATTTGTTCGTAAGTTTGACAGATGGAAGCGTAAGTTCACGCTTAGACTCGTTTCTGTCGTCTCTGAATGTAAGCCTTATTATCATAAGCGTAAGGTTCATAGTTATAAGTTGCTGTACCCTTACGGGGTTTCATGTTGAAACCTATAAAAATATAACACCTGTAACTAGATACACATGAAAGCAATAAAGAGTTTGAGTTTGAGCATATTCAGCAATCATCTGTTTGTCAGTTACCATGGAGATTTTTAGGTGAATTGCTAAAATGTGGCAATTGACAGTCTTAACTTAAACCATAATTTCATATTTCCAGGCCAAGTGGACAAGAATCATCCTTCATACACCGACGACCAGCTTGAACAATTACTGGAACATGTCTTCAACCATACAGACCTCAATAAAGATGGCTACGTAGATTATTTGGAGTACAGAATCAGTGATTACAAAGCTAAGTTGGCTGAGAAGCAAAAGGCCGCGGAGAAGAAATAAAAATAATCATAATTAGTTTTTATACGTATCTGACACTTTCTGTTTCTATTGAAAGAATAACCTATCCGTCAAAAACCCCCGACTCCAACTAGAAAAAGAGCTGTAACTTTTGAACGGCCGAACAGATGTTCATGAAACATAGCTAAGATGATATCTGAGTAAAACTAGCTTTCAATTAAAAAAACTGCATTGAAATCGGTCCATCCGTTTTGGAGTTACGATGCCACGGACAGATACACAGATCTACAGATACACCGCTACACAGATACACACTACAAATTTGTAAAACCCCTCTTTTTTGTCGGGGGTTAAAATGAGACCAATGCCCTTAGTTAGTTCTTAGTTTAGTTCTATTAAAGTGCGCAACAGAATTGTCACCAATGCTTTGTATTTTTTTTATTGTATACATACTAAATAAAATGAAGTTTTATTTTTCAAAGATGTGTTTTAATAACAAATATACAGGTTTCATAATACCTATTAAACGAGATTCAACGAAAGGATTTGACGGCATAATTAGAGCAGTGTTTAAGAATAGAATAGATCTTTATTTCATGTAAATCAGATACAGGCACTTATGAATGTCGAGACTTTAGGTGCGCGGTTCCAAATAGTAGATCCTATGGAGAAGAACCGACAAGAAACTCCATGGAAACTCTTTTAAAATAATAGATTACAATGTTGTGGTAAGAGCTTCGAGAATAATTTAATTTAATGTGAATAAAAAATAAGAATAATAAGAAGCGATTTGTTTTCTGCGCTGCGTGTCACGGGTTCGATTCCCGCACTGAGCAAATATTTGTATGATCTACTAATATTTGTTCCTGGTCTGGGTGTATTGAGATTTGTGTCTGTAAACGCACACACTTTGCCTAGAGATCGTGATATGTGTAAAATAATGAAATTTTAAATTAGTTCCTGTGGCTAAACTACTGTTTGGATTTGATTGTTTTTTTGTGTACGGTCACAGACGTGATACTAAATACATGGTTCCATTCAATGTGATAACATTTGCCGCACCCTGTATACTTTTACTGCTAGCCTGCATCATCCCACTGCTGGGCAAAGGCCTCGCCCATGATTTCCAGGCTTTTTCGGGTCTAGCCCGAAACAACATTGTTGAATTTAGAATTGGACGTCTTCAAAAAATACGTCTCATTTTTTTAGCTTCCCTTTGTATGACAGAGCGTATCTATAGACATCGATGATTAAAACACGAGTGTTTTAACCCTTAAACAGGCAAGTCTAAGAATAAAGTTAAAACTTTTGTTTTGTCCATTTTCCTGCTTTTTTGAACCCTTATAACTTAGGTAATGGGTTTGAAGAAAACGACGTAGCGCTTCGAGAAAAGGTAGATAGTTCCCTTGCGGTTCGCTTGGCTCGTCTTGGCGGCATTTAAAAATGGCGTCCTCAATCGTATTAAATGTTCAACTCTTTCTTGAAAAATGTTAAGCAATATTTATTAAAAAAATAAAATAGTCCATATAGTCTCTTTTTTTTTCAGAGGATGATGAAAAAGTTCATACGGTTCAATACAAAGATGAAGATTTAGAAGCAATGGTGGAAGGAGCATTGAAACAGACAGATTTAAATGGCGATGGATATATTGAATATTCTGAGTTCAAAACTGCAACTACTGTCCAATAAAATATCCACAGGATATTTTTTTATGTAGTGCGCATAATTTTTAGTGATTCAGTCTCTGTTCCTAAATGCAACCGCAGTATTGGGATACACTATAAAACAAAACGAAAAGTCGACTTAGTACCTACGGAGGACACGCATAATATACTAGTGCAAGCCATATAAAATAAAAAAAATATTTTGTTTTGGAGTGAATTTTAGTACTGCGGTTGCATTTGGGAACGGACACTGAATCACTCTACAAATTTTGCGCACTAAATAAAAAATTATCCTGTATAGTAATAAAAACTCGTGTGACGTGTTGTTGACATTACAGGCGACAAATGAAAAATGTTTTAGATTTTTTGGGTATAAAATAAAACACATTTTTACTTTCTTATTATTTTATTTAACATTTGGCTTCTAGTCACTTTCACGATTTATTAGAAAATTTATGACAATAAAAGTTTTTTGTACAGTACAATTTATTATTGTAAAAATAATTCAGTGCTACAATAATAATTATTACCTAATACCTAAGTAGGTACCTATTTAATCACACACATGTCACATTCTTATAATAACAATGTTTACAATTTGTCAAAAGACGAAAGTTTACCAAACCGATTATAGAATCTTGAAATTTTGCATAGTTTTTTCATAAAATATAGGTAATGCACCGTAAATTATTTCTTACATATCTTATATCTAATGTAATCTTATATGTAGTGTAATTTTACGGTGTCTTTTTACTTAAAAAAATGTAAATAAAATCCACAAAAACAATTGTCTATGAAAACTTTTTAAATACAGCTACATAATAGCTTTGCTTTTCACATACTTACCATCTGTTTAATTTATCGACTCGTTTGTGTGTAAAAAGATACACTAAGATTGTTACAATGGCTACGTTCAGTAAGTCATTTTTCGGTGTGAAAGTCGTGCGAATGTCGCTCGCTCATCGGGAATTATTGAACGGCTTCGGGCGATCCACAGCTGCGTTAAGCGAGTGCCCAATCGAACGACCTCAAAATATCTGTCGGTTCCTATAACTATAGTCATTGGTCGGTTGACAGCAGTGCGACTTTCACCCTACTATTTTACGACTGACCGGAGCGATCGCCGGACGACGCTCGAATATCTGAACCAGGGTAATCACGATACACACTCGCAATCGGAATCGATTCAATTTTGACAGTCCAACAAACTACATTGCGCGGTATGCTTTTAAAACCACTACGCCCTACAATTTGAGCAACGTCATGAACACTGTTGTAGTGTCAAAATTGAGTCGATACCGATTACGAGCGTGCATCGTGATTAGGTAGGAGATCCCCCGGACGATCATTGCGTCGGTCGCCGTAATAATTGAACACATTATAAGACAAGTAAGAAAAAATGGACAAATGTTTTTTATTGGAAATTCAACGCCTCAATGTTTGAAAAGGTTTGTCATAATTAGTATGGAAATCTTCATACTGATTTTGATTATACTTTCACCATTCTAATGTATTCTGGTTGGCTTCTCTAAAGCTAACACTGTGCTCGCTGTAGAACTGTGTGAACCAAGCCCTGAAGGCTCGGATAGTCTTGTCTGTGCGCACGTACGCTGGCGCTGCCACGAAGCGCTTACTATTCCAAATTGTGATGTCGCGTTCAAACTGCGGAAGAAATTGGTGATTGTAGCAGACATATAATACCAGTAGGACACCAAACATTCGCTGAAAATTACGTAGCCATTACGCATACGGACTTACTTATAAAAGATCAATCCCGGTGTTTTGTCGTAGCTAGCACTGTCACACCGGTACGCACAGCACTTAACCATTTTATTATAATATTCTACTATCTATTACATCCCAAACAAGTAATATTTTTCATTTAAAGCGATTTAATCCATAAAATGCGATTGAACTTATGTGTCTTATTTTTATGACGGCGCGGGATAAACAAGCTAGGTACGTGTCAAATTTTGTCTATGAGTGAGTCAGTGTGAGAACAGGTATAAGAACGAGATACTATTACCCAGTTGTCGCTTAGTACAAAAGGGATAAAGAATCCTACCCATCTAATGCATTCATGTTTGGTCTGCTACTGGTATTATATTATGTCTGTGGATTGTAGTACAGTTGAAAAAAGAGGTAGGTAGGTATGGTTACCATATCGAAATTTGAAAAGACTTGACACAAAAAAATGGACAAATAACCTAACCGTTAAAAACCCCCGACTCCAACTAGAAAAAGAGCTGTAACTTTTGAACGGCCGAACAAATTTTCATGAAACATAGCTACAATGATACCCGATTAAACTAGCTTTCAATTAAAAAAACTGTATTGAAATCAATCCATCCGTTTTGGAGTTTGACTTATGACACAAAAATCCACAGATACACAAATTTACATTACAAACTTAGAGCCCCTTTTTTTATCACAGGGTCAAAAAAATCGGGGCATTTAAAATATCCGTAAATTTTATTATGAAAAATGGTCTTACCATAGCCCCTTCAGATTTGACGAGCAACGCCGCAAAAGGGGCGTTGTATGTCGGCGAGAACATCCGATGTACGACTCTCTGTAGCGAGGGTCCTAAAGGCGTCACCGATTGAGACACCAAGATAGGACCTACTGGGGAATGCATCAGTAGGCGGACGTGGCCGGGACCAATCTGTTGGACAAGCAGACGATATTTTAGAGGTAACTAATTTTATCAGATTTTGTTTTGTTTGTTTTTAAAAAAACCGTTGTCCCTCTCTTGTATTTCTCCTGTTTCGAGGGTACAGTTTAAAAACATAGGTACATGTCACATGCACACACACGCGGACCCGAAACAACTATCAGTAGATCATACAAATATTTGTTCCGTGCGGGGAGTGACCCCGCGGCACGTAGCGCAGAAAGCTAATCGCTTAGCCACTGCGCCAACCGTGTCGTCAAAACTAACTAAACACTTAACTCATCGCTTAAGATTTTTGAGAGAGGCTTCTTACGTCATTGGTTTTTTGAGAAACAATTTTCTCGCTGATTGTACCTTTTTTCAGAAAACTAATAAGAGGTCATCCATAAAGTACGTCACACTAATTTTGTGACTTTTTGAGGTCCCCCGTCCTTGTCACAGTTGATCACATTTGTGAGACCCCCTCCCTAGTGTGACGTCACATATTTTGCAATTTTACATCTAGAAATTATTAAATTAAAACAGCAGTTCCCAAATTAGTTTTATTTCCATTTAAATTATTTTTTAATATGAATTTGAAATGTGACGTCGTGAAACTTAGGACCCACCCCTTGTCACTTAGTGTCCCACTTCGTCGCCCCCCCCCCCCCCCCTCGCTAAATGTGTGATGTACTTTATGGTCTCTAATGTGGTTTTTAATATCTTCAAAATTTACTAAAAGTCTAACTATAACAGAAAGGGTAGTCACCCTTAATGCCGCAAAATGTGCCATCCTGTATTCCTGTGGTCAAAAGTGGCCTGAAAATAAAGAGTGTATTGAAGGTCATACCTGCGTGACTTTGACGTCTATGTGACATAGATCATATTTCAATATCTTGTAGTCGTGGGTCAAGCTCATGGTCGCTGTGTGGTCCTCGCCCTTAGACCAATTAGCTGACCATACGTGCCGACCTGGAAAAAGAAAGGAAAATCATCTATTCATTACAGACATATTGACAACATAAGAGAGACAAGATTAAAGATAAAATCCGGCCAAGTGCGAGTCGGACTCGCGCACGAAGGGTTCCGTACCATTATCTGCAAAAAAGAAAGGAAAAAAAATGGTTTCGTATCCAAAGGGTATAAAACGGGGTGCAATCTCTGGCGAGAAAAATTCGATCCACCTGCATACTTTCTCCCGCCATCGGAAACCATTTCACCTGGACATAAACTACCATGGCCGACTTGGAAATCTCATAGACTACGATCCCAAGTCGGCCGAAGTAAAGATAATCTTCACAGGTGGAATTTCACAGATGGATTAGACCTGCAGTGCGAGTGCGGTGTCTCTCCGCAAACCATGGCCCACCTTCCATCCTGCGCCGCATGCCCTACAACCTGCACGCGTGAGGAGCTTATGGATGCAACTGATTCATTCGCGTGGCGGAATACTGGGCCAAGTACATTTAATTTGCCATCGACACGCTATGAAGAACGGGACCCTATTAGTAAGACTCCGCTGTCCGTCCGTCCGTCACCAGGCTGTATCTCATAAACCGTGATAGTTGAAATTTTCACGGATGATGTATTTCTGTTGCCGCTATAACAACAAATACTAAAAAACAGAATAAAATAAATATTTAAGGGGGCTCCCATACGACAGACATGATTTTTTTACCGTTTTTATAGATAATGGTACGGAACCCTTTGTGCGCGAGTACCAATCGCACTTGGCCGGTTTTTTAAGCATAATTATTGCGCGCACGGAAGAGTTTGTGATTTGGCATAGTTAAAGTTTATAATATTATGGAGAAGGAGTGCAGAAAGCTAAAATTACGGTTGAATTTCGACCACTAGGCTATTAAAGCAATCTGTGCTCTTGTGCATAAGATGGTCAAGTAAGAAATACGTTAAAAAAAAAAAAAAAAAAAAAAACTTAAAAACATGGGTACAATCGGATGTTATAATATGTAATTAAGTAGTTACACCATATTCTACCTTTACAGGCATGCGAAATATCAATAAAAGTTTTTACACACAAACTATCACAAAACAATTTCCAATTGCAGTAGATAAGCAGTGTAATGTAACATTCAAAATATGTAATAATAGGAAATAAAAATCAATTAATATGTCAAAGAGAATAACATTAAATTCAGAAATATTAACTTATTAAATTACGTTTCGTTCATAAGCATGTAACGATTCTCCGCGACTGTTTTCAGGATGCTATTGTTACAGAGTCCTTATATTTGACTTACCTATTAAATTATATAAAAATGGATACTTTTCGCCCAAAGTGGAAACCAAAGATGGCGAATGAACTGCATTCAAATGAGCCACGTCTGCGCCGTTCTCGGGGATTTCCTGAAAAAATAACAAGAATTTTATTTATTTATTTATATAAAATGCTCCATGTACAATGTACAAAGGCGGTCTTAATGGCGTAGGCATTCTCTACCAGACAACCTTAGGGTGATGCAGAGACAATGAAGGTAGATGCACCAAAAAAAAACTTAAATGAGAGGTATAACTATTATACTACTTACCTACCTACTTTACCTTGCCTACTTTACCTCGCTAGGAAAAAATCTCTCCGATCAAATTTTATCGAGACTCTCAGAGACGCAGGCCTCTCTAGCTAATAAATATAATCCTACCCAGAATTGTCCACACTCCTTCTTCTTGCACCCAACTGACGAATCAGAAATTTCAAGATACATAAGCCAACTCAAAATTGACAGCGCCCCGGGAACAGACGAAATCAACGTAAGGATAATTCAAAAAATTAAAATTCGCCTTCTAGAACCTCTTACTCACATATACAATCTGAGCTTAGAAACTGGAACCTTTCCAGACCGCTGGAAGGTCGCAGCTGTTAGTCCAATACATAAAAGCGGCTCAATGGATATACCTGACAATTACAGGCCAATCGCGTTGCTATGTATACTATCAAAAGTTCTAGAGAAAATTGTAAACAACCGATTGGTGAACTTTTTAGAAAAACATAAACTGATTTCTGATAGGCAATTCGGTTTCAGAAGAGGTAGGTCAACTGAGGATGCGGCTATATTACTGACAAACTCAATTTCTTCCTCCGTGGAAAACGGAGAACATTCTATGGGGGTTTTCTTAGATTTGGCTTAAGCATTCGACACCATTTCGTTTGATCTCCTCCTAAAGAAATTGGAAGCAGCAGGCATAAGAGGCACTCTCCTGGAATGGTTCAGAAGTTATCTGTCCAACCGTAAACAATTTGTCAAAGTAGGCGAGTACAAAAGCAGCCTCCTTCCCATCAATTTTGGAATCCCACAAGGCAGTACACTCGGGCCTACTCTATTTACACTCTACATGAACGACATACTAAATCTAACACTTGACAATGCCGAAATTATATCATACGCAGATGACACAGTCATTATCTTCCACGCTAAAACTTGGGAACGACTATACAGCCTTGCCGAGAATGGACTGATGGTTATTTCCAATTCTCTCGACAGAAATCTTCTGACCTTAAACATAAAAAAAACGAAGGTTATCACTTTCTTCAAAACTGCAGCATCAAGCCCCCCTCAACACTTGAGTCTCCAATTTCACACTTGCAGCAGTGATCGTAACCATCCACTCAACTGCCGCTCTTGCATTTCCATTGACCGCACTAACTCGCTCAAGTATCTAGGCATTACTCTGGATCAAAATTTATCATTTAAACCTCATATTCACACACTTTCCGGCCGAGTAAGGAAACTCATTCACATAATGAAGAGACTACGCGATTGCACACCGGCATTAATACTCCGCACAATCTATCTTGGACTTTGCCAATCTGTTTTACAGTATGGAATCTCTGTATGGGGTGGGGCTGGGAAAATGACTTTTATTGAAGTCGAAAGAGCCCAAAGAGCCGTTATCAAGGTAATGCTCAAAAAACCTTTTATATACCCAACTAATCTGCTCTACAGTGACTTTCCGGTACTACGAGTACGACAACTTTTTATACTTACAGCAACACTTATCATACACAAAAACCTTAAGAACCGACCTGACTACCAATCAATTAACTCTAAGCGCATTTTCAGAATTCCCCTTCCACGAGCAAACTCTCTTTTAGCTAGACGCTGTCCCAACTATATACACATACATATATACAACAATGTTAGAAAGCATTGCGATATCAAGGATATGAAACTGTTATCAAGTAAAAAACTCATAAAAAATTGGCTTCTATCCCTATCTCACGATGAGACTGAAAAAATAATTTACTAAGAAGAAGAAACATCACGCATACACACACATCACACATACACACACATCACACATACTTACACTTCACACATAACACACCCCCTCATGTTAATTTTTAACTTACTTTAATTTTAAACTAATTTTTCTTTTTATTACCTTGTATTATTTTTTATGTAACCTCTTAACTACTTACGCAAATTTCAAATGATTGTCGTAACTCTGGCTCCCAAGATACAGGCAAACGCCTAGTTTGGGGGCCGCCGTCTAACAATACCACAACAATTGTGAAAAGTTACAAGATGTTTTAGTTTTTAAAATTTTCTGTACACCTAAAATTAAGATCACACACAATGTAACGCAGAACTGAATAAATTTATTATTATTATTATACTTAAAAACAACTATATAAACTTACATAAACATTACCAACATAATAAGAATATATTTTATGGTAAATAAGTTACGCGTTTGGTTTCCAGCCATTCAATCTACTACTACTACCACCAAGTAATCTACACGACCCCCGGACCTCTCTTGCCCCCCATTAGCTGGTTAATTATGTGCGTATACCTACATACCTACTGTTGAAATACCTGATATACCCCCATCCCCCAGGCCAACAGCTGAGATTCCCCCCTCCCAATCAAAAGCCGACACTCAAATGTTTAGGTCCTCCCCTTCGACCTAAAGGCCAGATTTTCTCCGCTCCTCCGCGACCAAAAGTTTAAATTTGCTCTCCCCTCCCCGCTAAAAGCTGAGATTTGCTCTCCCCTCCCCGCCAAAAGCTGAGATTTGCTTTCCCCTCCCCGCCAGAAGCTGAGATTTGCTCTCCCCTCCCCGCCAGAAGCTGAGACTTGCTCTCCCCTCCCCGCCAAAAGCTGAGATTTGCCTCCCATCCCCCCAAGTCAAAAGCTGGTTACGCCCATGGCAGTATATTTACCTGTATGTGAGCGCAGACGGTGAACTCGTTGCGTCCCCTATACGCCCAATGTTCCAATTCTGGTACTGAACCTATGTTCCACATCGGCTCCCTATTCTCAGCGTCATACCAGATCCAGATGGCGCCATCCATTTCAACAGTTTGCCAGTGTTTTATTGACACGCCTTTTGGAGCTGTGGAAGAAGATATTTTAGCTTTATGTACTAGGTTTATTTATTTCATTTATACAGGGTGGTGACAATGTTACGACAATAAATGAAACCACGTATTTGGTATCACGTTACCGTACACAAAATATCTATAAAATTCAATCAATAGTTTAGCCACAGGAACTAATTAAAATTTTCTTAATTTTACACATATCACGATCTCTAAGTGAAATTTGAAAAGTCTCTGACTTGTTCTTACCAAAATAATCTTTATTTACACGTAAAGAATAGATAAATATGACATAAGTTTCTACTTTGATGTCCCTTCACCTAGACGAATGAGAGTAGAATGAAATATTATGCAAAAATTATATGCGTGAAAATCGTTGATTTTTTGTGCACGGCATCAGAACGTGATACCTAATACGTGGTTTCATTTATTGTCGTAATGTCGTCACCACCCTGTATACCTTCTAGCATAACACCACTAGTAATAATAGGTTTATACCTTCTAGTTACCATTAGTAAACTATGGTTACTGGAAGGTATTATATATATTTATAAGTTTGTGAAGTTGATTACGTTTGCCACCTTAGTGGTTCAAAAAAAGAAACATCTAATCATATAACATAATCATAATTTTTATTTTTTCTGAACCGTAAACATTTCCCAAGGGCCGGAGTCCTGGTTTCCTGAAATACAGGGTTACGTCTAGATCAGGCACCAGTTTCCAAAAAAAAAAAATGTCTTAAAAACTTATTTCAGCAATAACCTGTTTTGGCGAAACCTAATCTATTTAACCCCCGGCCAAAAAATGAGTGTTATAACTGTGTACCTAGTATGTACTCGTATCTGTGCGTCCGTGTATCTAAGCTGTGTGTCTGACTGTGGCAATTTAGATCCACAAAGGATGGACCGATTTCAGAGCAGATTTTTTTTTAAATTTTATGAATTTAATCGGGATTCATCTTAGCCATGTTTCATGAAAATCTATTCAGCCGTTCAAAAGTTACAGCTCTTTTTAACACGCTTTTATTAGCTTCATTACTAACTAACTATGTAAGAAAATCTTGGAAGTTAAATTTGACCCACTTCCCGGTTTCCGATTGAGCTGAAATTTTGCATACACGTTCAGTTTGGATGACTAAAGCGTGTTCTATAGTTTTTTTTTAAACTATAATTATTTTATTCTAGTTGTAATCGGGTGTTTTTGACGGTTAGGTTTTGCACTTTCAAGTTAGAGACGATACATATATTATACACGACGACGATACATATAGACATAGTGTGTATCGTGTTTGGAGTGTTATAACACCTCTTTTTTGTCGGGCGTTAAAATTACCTACCATGTTCAACTCCGGGCACGCTGACGCAGGCGCCATTCTCCCCAAACCGCCACTTATGGAACGGGCACTCGATACAGTTGCCGCACACACTGCCCCCCACAGCCAGGTTAGCGCCCAGGTGTGGGCAGTATGCGTCCACGCAGCGGGCGACGCCGTCTTCACCTCTGTAGATGCAGAGATTCTGGCCTGGAAACAAAATTATAACATGATTTAAAAACTGAAAACAAGTAGAAAAAAAATCTTGACTAATATTTTATTGTCTTATTACAAAAGATTTTAAGATAATCCCGTCTCTATTTTTTATATGCCGTTAAAAAGTGACGGATATATTTAAAACCTGGGTTTTACTAGACTTGCTTTGAACCGTCTTGTGTATGGGGAACTATCTTGTCAACACAAAATTTGCCGTTGAATCATAAAATAAATAGATCTACTACTCGATACAAGATGGCGCTACTAATCAAAATCTGAAATAGTAGCGCCAAAGATAGCACCACTGCACGCTGTCAAACTTATTAGTTCTTGTTACTCGATACTAGATGGCGGTACTTACCTATAGCATCTACTGCGGTGACGCCGCCAATCTTCAAATCTTGGCTCTCTCCTACTACAAACCATCCGTTGGGATATGGTGGCGGTATTTTACTCCCCATGCGCCTCGTAACCTGCGCTCTAGATATCCGCCTGTCACGGTCTGGGCCTGCTGCGATGTGCTCGAAGCCTATTTCTGTTAATTCCTGTAAAAAAATGCATCATTATTAATTTGATACAAACATGGATGAAAGAACAAAAATATGGCAAGTATAGTCCCACCGAGTCCCACAAACTTATCTGACCCGGTCATGGCGTCCCTGCCGCCGCTTTTACCAATGACTCTCAATAGATGTCACGGTTGGCGCAGTGGCTAAGCGATTAGCTTTCTGCGCTACGTGCCGCGGGTTCGATCCCCGCACGGAACAAAATATTTGTATGATCTATAGATAGTTGTTCCGGGTCTGGGTGTGTGTGCATGTGACATGTATGTTTGTAAACTGTACCCTCGATACAGGAAAAATCCTAGCGACGGGCAATGCTTCACAAAAAAAAAGTAGGAGAATTTAAATTAAATAAATACTTACTTTTTTATATAACAATGGATTCCAGTAACTCTTATTAATGACAAAGAATAAAAAATACACTACCATAGCCAAAATTATTAAACAACTATTGTCATAGACACACTCAAAAATCGTTCTCAAAATATTAAAAACTATATTCACATAAAATATAAAAAAATCTTTTTTGAATTGTGAATTCTTTATCGCGTTTTGACATTTGGCAAATGTTATTTCTTTGTATAAAATATCGTCAGCGGAATTGGAGCAATAGGCAGCCATGTTGTTTTTCTTTCCAAAATGGTGGATTCACGAATTCGTTACACCTGAAAAGAAAAAAAAAATCATTATAGGGCTAGCACATGAAATTGAAAATGTTATCACAATCATGGTATGAAAAACGCCTAGGTGCTCAGTTTTATATTTTAATTTTAATGTGTAAATAATTAGGCTGTGTAAATAATAATAATTATATACATTGCAAAACGGTTGGTCGACGCTACGCGTGACCCGAGGGCTGGCCTATTCTTTGGTCAAAGAATAAGCATTGCCATTCAACGTGGCAATGCTGCCTGTCTTCTGGGCACACTGCCAATTGACAGCGAAGAGGAGGAGTACTTTGACGCCTAGATGCTCAGTTTTATATTTATTTTATTTTGTGATTTATTTATTTAACAATAATTAGTGTATATATTTAAGTTTATATTTTAAAATAATCCTTATTTGAATAAATAATAATTATGTGTGTATAAAACAAAGTACAGTTCGTTATAGGAAGTGTAGAAAGCTGCGTCTGCGCAAATCAGTCAAAACTCGTGTAAGTGTCAGATGTCAATTTGACGTTTCGCTTCGCTCTGCAAATATGGCGACCTTGCTTATCAAATGTAAATGCTAATTGTAATTATATAGGTCAATTTATATTGGATGATGTAATAACACATGCTTAGCGAAAAAAAATTGTTGAAATCGACAAAGTTTTCATTTTTGTGGACAGAAAAATTCGCTCGCGAATTTTCCGCGCAGGAACCGTACCTGCTAATTTTGGTTTAGTAGGTACACGAATTGCAAAATTTATAATAATATTGTGGCTCCCGCTGAAAACCAGCGCTGTCGGACTGCTCGCAGCGCGACAGCTTAAGCTGAGCGGAAGCCTTTTTGACACAGCTGCGACGTACAATCCATTTTTTATTTAAGATAAATATTTTAGTTTTTTTTTGTTATACATGTTTTTATTGTTTTATTTTTCTGTTATATTATCTTTAAAATCGTTTTTGTGCTGTGTCAAATAAATACTTTTTCTTTCTTTCTTCTTCTAATAATAAAATAAATAATGAATGGTTCACACTGGCTCTTGACCGAAAAGCCTGGAAATTATGGGGAGGCCTTTGCCCAGCAGTGGGATGATGCAGGCTAACAGTAACACCAATTGTTCTAGCCTCTAAGCTACTGATCATTGCACAAAGTTTTAACTATAAGAGATTTTACGAATTATCATTACTTTTTGTAATGAATATTACAGAAAATTGAAAAAAAAAAAAACCATACAACAAAATTTGCATACCGAGACTAAAGGCAGAGTTAATAAGATACCTAATTATTTTATTAAGAACTTTCTGTACTTTATTTACGCAAATAAATTTAATTATTTTTATCTTTAACTAGTGGTCGCCCAGTGGTCGAAATTCGACAGTAATTTTAACGCTCTGCACTCCTTCTCCATATAAACTTTAACTATGCCAAATCTCACACTCCTCCGTGCGTGCAATATGCTTAAAAAGGGGTACAAAGTTTTCTCTTCACGTAATTAAATTAAATTAATTTGTTTATTTCAGATCACATAAATCCATATAAATGTAAAATGTATGTATAGATTAACATTGATAAATTTAGGTAAAAATGCAAAAAAAAAAAAAAAAAAATCCCGCCCGGATGTTATCTTTCATCTCAAATACGTTTTCTGTGGGCCAAGCATGAATTTTTTTGTCGTATCGTAACGGTAACGTAAGCAAATTTTGATTAAAAAATACACGTTTAAACCATGATAATTTTGAAAATACATGTTGTTTTTTAGATTTTTATGAAAAAAGAGTGCATGTTGCATTATACACATTAAACAAAAATGCAATAGAATTAGTTATTGTCTTAGACTATTGATTGGTTGTCGCGGCAATCAATAATCTAAGGTTATTGTATTTTTTATTCAAAAATTTGCTAATGTTAACGTTACGATAGGTACGTTAAAAAAACATTCTCAGTCCTCGTCACCTCTTAAGTAACCGTCGTAAAAACTATTATTCAATCACAATAACGTATAGTGCCACAAACTTATCTGACCCGGTCGTGGCGTCGCTGCCGTCGCTTTTAGCAATGTCATCTCCGTACAAAAATGTCATTTTGAAGTCATTTTTGTTCCTTAGCGACGCTAGTTCCAATTTTGGTCACCGGGTCAGATAAGTTTGTGGCACTGTAATTACAAGTACGTGTCGGCAGCCATTTATTTTTGTAATGTTTTTTTTTCTGTTTAAAAGAGTATCCATGGAGTTTCTTGCCGGTATCTTCTCCAGGACCAACACATTTGGAACCGTGCGCCTAGAATCACGACGTTGAAATAGAAATGTTTGACTATGAATTGCGATATGACGCGCGGTGGTGTCTTTATTTTAATTATTTACTAGCTACCAGCTTCGCATTGGTATCCATAAATTAAATATGAAAGTATTAGTTTAGCGTGTTTGATAATCTAGTAATTCACAATATAATATCAGCAGGTCTACCGCGTAACTAAAATTGTAATGAACATCGACATCGGTATTAAACTTCAATACGATCGTGAGAGCCTAAACTTTGAGCTAACTTTAAAAAAAAATACCTATCATATAGTTGGGACTCCTATCTTCATGATCGGTAAAAAAAATACAAGTTAGCTCAAAGTTTAGGCTCTCACGAACGTATTGAAGTTTAATACCGATGTCGGTGTTCATTACAATTTTAGTTACGCGGTAGACCCGCTGACCATCAAACAATACATTTGGATCGAGTAGATATTGAAGTTTTGTATGGGAAAGCTGATAATTTTTTCGCGATTACGATGTTGGTAGGTATAGCAGATAACGTTATAAGGCGATTGATAGGAAGGTATAGTGCCACAAACTTATCTGACCCGGTCATGGCGTCGCTGCCGTCGCTTTTACCAATGTCATCTCCCTACAAAAATGACATTTTGATGTCATTTTTGTTCCGTAGCGACGTTAGTTCCAATTTTGGTCGTCGGGTCAGATAAGTTTGTGGCACTATTCCGGTAGTTAAAATAGTCATAGACGTGACACTTATAATTCGTTATTACCGTGTTTATAGGTTATATTTTACACGATTCTGAATGCACGATTGTACATTAATTTTTCATAATAAATATTGTGTAACTCAGTAAAATTGTAATAGCATCACGGAATAATTTAAAAAATAACAAATGAGAGATTTTTAGAGATTACAAAATTAAAGAGGCTTTTGCCCTGCAGAGGGACGCTACAAGCTTGTAATATAATGTAATAACAAAATTGGTCCTTTGAGCCGCAATTAGGACCACATTTATATCGCATAAAACTGTGTCGAAAAAATGCGTCCGTCCGTCTGTCACCAGGCTGTATCTCATGAACCGTAATAGTTGAAATTTTCACAGATGATGTATTTCTGTTGCGACTATAACAACAAATACTAAAAAACAGAATAAAGTAAATATTTAAGGGGGCTTCCATACAACAAACATGATTTTTTTGCCGTTTTTATAGGTAATGGTACGGAACCCTTCGTGCGCGAGTCCGAAACGCACTTGGCCGGTTTTTTTTTTAAATTATTATTAACGGTAATAAAATAAGCAGTGATAGCCTAGCGGTTGAACGCTCGCCTTCCATGCAGGAGGGTCTGAGTTCTAACCCGGCCCGCACCTCTGACTTTTATTCTTAATTCTTTATTGTACACGAAAATGAGATAACTTTATTTAATCATTTATGTACACACATGAAAAGACACAGCAAACATTAAAATAGGAGAACAAAGTACAAAGGTACTGCTTATTATGCTTAGGTAGGTAATCTTTTTAATGATCTATTTTTTTAAGTAAACTATGTAATTTTAATTTTCTTTATTTAAATTTTTGCGAAAGTAATATTATATACACTTTTTAATTTTCTTTTTTGTAAGTTTTATAATTTTCTATGTTCTATTTTTGTAAAGATTTTATTTAGCAGGTACTTAATTAGTAACCAGGTAAATCAGATTTGCATGCCGTATATACGGCGAGATATGCTGTACAAATTACAACATTATATAACACCGATGTAACCATATTTCATGCAAATAAATTATTCTTATTCTTATTCTTCTTATTCTTACAAAAGAAATCTCTTCCAGCAGACCTGCATGTACACAGGCGACCTTAACCCAAATTTGAGTTTTCTTTTAGAATTTTCGGATCAGAATTTTAATTATCACTTGCGTTAACGGTGAAGGAAAACATCGTGAGGAAACCTGCACACCTGAGAGGGCCTCATAAAGTTGTCGATGGTGTGTGTAGTCCGCCCGCACCAGGCCAGCGTGCTGGACTAAGGCCTAACTTTTCTCATTCTGAGAAGAGGCCCGTGCCCAACAGTGGGACAGTAATGAGCTGGCTTTATTATATTTGTTATTATGCTATACGTTGAGTCTTAGAATATTTTTTATATTAATACCGTCCGTCTTTTTTTAATATGTACCTACTAAGTGGTGGATATTGTTAAATTAATTATACAGGGTAATTGGAAGCCTCTTAGCACTAAATTTGTATTATATCCCAGAACAACGTTTATTCTATGACTTTTCATAAAACGAAACTTTTGTTTTTTCATACAAAAAATATGAAAATAATAAATACTCTATTATAGTTTGCATTTTCTAACTGAGACAGCCGAATTAGGAATGGAATGGAAGAATTTATCCTTATGTCATTCTGTACGGTACTCTTAGGCTGACATTCAGAGACGACAGAAACGAGTATAAGCGTGAACTTACGCTTCCATCTGTCAAAATTTGTTCGTAAGTTTGACATATGGAAGCGTAAGTTCACGCTTAGACTCGTTTCTGTCGTCTCTGAATGTCAGCCTTCGTACCTACCTACTATTAGCTATTCTGTGGTTTTTTACGTAAATTTTTCATAAATAAAAAAACTTTTTTTTTTGGTTATCCTGTTTAGTTTTGGTCAAACTCGTAGAACAAACGTTGTTCAGGATCATGATACGAACTTATGAAGTTAATACTAAAAAGTTTTCAGTATTTTTTCAATTAGGCACCCTGTATACTGGTTTTTTTTTATGTAGTGCGCATAATTTGTAGAGTGATTCAATCTCTGTTCCTAAATGCAACCGCAGTATTGGGATACACTTTAAAACGAAACGAAAATTCGTCTTAGTATGGGGGACACGCATAATTTACTAGCGCAAGCCATAGAAAATCAATTTTTTATTTTGTTTTGGAGTGAATTTTAGTACTGCGGTTGCATTTGGGAACGGACACCGAATCATTCTGCAAATTTTGCGCACTACATAAAAAATTGTCCTGTACGAGTATGTATACCATGTATATTTCTCAAGTTTTAAAGTGAATTGTGTTTTTATTGGAAAATAAATATTATCTTAAGCCGTAACAAAATCAGGACTGAAAATTGTTCTCCTTCCCATCGATGTCTATAGATACGCTCTGTCATACAAAGGGAAGCTAAAACAATGAGACGTATTTTTTGAAAACGTCAAATTCTAAATTCAACAATGTTCGAATTATATTTAAATAGAACAGCGATACATGCACTAATGGAATAGCTACTGTTATTATATATTTTTTATTCAATACACAAATTAATAATTATGTTTGTAAACGGCATTTGAATGGTGATCAACCACTCCATATTTCTGAAAATGGAGTACCTGACACGTCTCACTTTTTGAGTTCACTAAGCATATCTATAGACATCGATGCTCCTTCTTATTAAACTATAAGTAATCAAATGTTAATTAATCCATCTCTATTGATTGGCATACAAATGACAAGGACAGGTATAATTTAATAAGTGTTTAAAAATAAAAATAAAATATTACTAACTAAGGGTAATAGGTATGTTTTTGTTTTTAAATCGCAACAATGTATATTAATCATTATCTAACCCAAGACGGCCTGGCTGCAGCGTTAATGAATCAAACCAGAGATACCAAAATCACACCACTATCAAACAACAAAAAAAAACATACCTGTCAAAACTTCATAATTATTCAAAAAGTGAAAAGCGCGCGAAACCACAGCTAACGTAGAATTTTAAAAATAAAAAGCTCATACGCGTGCGCCTTGAGGTAAGGCTGGCGCGGCACTGCGTATCCTTAGTCTGTTTGCTGTAATTTATATTCCATTTTTTACAGATTTGGTCTCATATCAAAGAATAACGTTACAAGTCCGAAGCCCAATTCTCGTAATTAATTTACACTATGACTGAAACTTAACCGAACTGAGATTATATTATGAATTGACAAAAAAAATCGGTATTCTACTCCTCATAAAGTTCAGTCCGATTTCAGTATGATTTAAATTAAATCTTCTTAGACTCATTTCAATCAAATTTTCGACGTTTATATATGGACGAGAATACCAATTTTATTATCTGTGTCGGTTCAAAATGTTAGCAGAATACCGATTTGGCTTCAATCAAGTTTCGACGTCATTACAATATTTATAATTTCACGTGTGGCGTTTTTTGTTTATAACTTTATAATTATTATATTATTCATTATTATTTTGGTATTTAGATGATATAATAATAAATATATTGTCTTTATAACAATTTATCATTAAAGTATTCTTGCATACTATAGTTGCTTCTTTTTAGCAGAAAGAGTTTATTTATTTTTTATTTTATTTGCGTCGTTTGAGTGTCTCTGCGGCTGCAGCAGCAGCGCCAGCACAGACCGCCGAGCCACAGGCCCAGGGTGTGGGACGCCAACTGTGTCGACAACTCGATACCCTTGCGCCTTTCCATCTTCCTAGCTCGGCGGGCCATATAACAAAATGTAGGATAATGTTTGTACAGTGGGCCGAGCACGAATGTTTTGACGTATAGTAACGTAAACGTAACCAAATTTAGAACCAAAAATACACTTTTAATCCATGATATTTTTTTGGAAATACATCCAATATTTTTACATTTTCATGAAACAAGTGCGTTTGTTGCATAAAATTGAACAAAAATGCGTTAGATTCATCGTATTTTATAATCAATATTTGCTTACGTTTACTTTACTATACGTCAAAACATTCGTGCTTGGCCCACAGTTCGACCACGTTATCCGTGAACAGAGTGATGGCGCTGTTGGCTAATAAAAAGCATTTTTGACAAGACTTCAACTGTCAAATCGTATGAATTTTTTGTAGTTCCATTTTCTGCCACTTCACAGATAAGTTGGTAGTACTGTATGTTTTGTTTTAAAGGAATAATAAAGTGATCGATACCAGAATATTTTTATCTAGTAGTGTTTTTATTTTTCTGTTATATTATTTTTAAAATCATTTTTGTGCTGTGTCAAATAAATAGTTTTTCCTTTCTTTATGGCAGCATTTTTTTAAAATTATTTGTTATTTGGTCTTGTTATAATTCCTCTACAGAGTTACCTTGGTCTAACTTTAGGAAGGTTTTATAAAAAAATGGATATTGAACCATAAAGTACTACGTGAACTTGAATTGAACTTGTTTACAAATTCACACTGTTTATAACTTATTATTTTAATTGATATTTCATGTACATTTTTTTTTATGCAAGTAAACCCTAATTCTCTTTCTTTTATTTATATAAAAGTAGCCTAAGAATCTGCCAGTGAAAGTCCCGTCAAAATCGGTCCAGCCGTTTGGGGGAGTAGCCGGAACAAACAGACAGAAAGACAAAAAAATTAAAAAGTGGTTTTTTTTATAGCAACCGTACTTATTTATAAACTTTGAGATACATTTATTATACAAGTATTTGGAATGATGACTCGTCTTCGTAGCGGTACAGTTATCAGCTACAACTGCGTAGCCGGCGTAGCTGCTACGTCGTAGCCAACAATAGAGAAGATTCTTAATGTTATTATGACACAAATACTTGGCCAAGCAAGGACTTGAAACCTTACTTACGTTAGTTTTACGTTACGTATAGTTACTTTTACGTTACGTAAAGTAACTTAACGTACTTTTACGTTACGTAACGTTACGTTTGTAGTGTGTATCTGTCAGTGGCGAAGGGTGACAGTTTTAAAAGGGGAAGCCGTCCCAAAAATGCCCTCTAAAAATTGCTGCAATTAATGCTGCAAGACAAAAATCCATACCGTCTCTTGTAATCTGTATAATATAGTCATGTCTGGAAGAGCTCGACCTAACTGAATAACAAGCCTTTTTTTTTTGTCAGTTGGATGAGTAATTAATATAATATTACGTTGGTCTATGCACTAACCAATTCCTAAAGGGAAGCCGATGATAATCGGGTTGTATGGACTCTTCGCCACTGGTATCTGTGTATCTATGTATACACAGTGTACATTTATGTATCTGTCTGTGGCATCGCAGCGGATAAACCGATTTCAATGCAGTTTTTTAATCGAAAGCTTGTATTTAAATCGGGTATCATCTTAGATATGTTTCATGAAAATCTGTTCAGCCGTTCAAAAGTTACAGCTCTTTTTCTAGTTGGAGTCGGGGGTTTTTGATGGTTAGGTTAGTTGTCTCAGTTTTCGTGACTAAGGGCCATTTTGACTGACAATAATATAACAGATTTTTTAAATGAAACCGGTCAATTAACCATACGAAAATTCATGTTTAAACTGCTCATTTTCCTCTAATCGCCTGTTATGCTGTCGGTGAACCCTTAATATACCACAATTTTTTTTTTTACCTAATTTAATGAATTATCTAAATATCATTATCTAGTTTTATGTGTATATTTGTTTTATTGGTTTTTAAATAAATAAATAACATTAGATTGGAGATATAATGTAGATGTTTGCGACATTTTATTTATACAGGGTGTAAGTGACATCGTAACGAAAACTAATACCATGGGTTCAGTACATGATACTGAAAGACTAAGTGAAAGAATATTGCGTCGGTCTTTTCAAAAAATTTACGATTTTGTTCGCAGTTTTTATACCTAACTAAAAAATCTGCGAACAAAATCGTTAAATTTTTGATAAGACCGACGCAACATTCTAACGCTGAATGATCCAGTATCATGTACTGAACCCATGGTATGAGTTTTCGTTACGATGTCACTTACACCCTGTAAATTAAAATGATTTTTTGCCTTTAAAATAGTCTTTTTTTTGCGTATTTACCGAAAGCCGTTTTTTTTTTTTTTTTTTTTTTTGTTATGTTATTACTAAACTTTCTTACGCGCTTATACTTCCACATCCACCCATCCATTTCTACACAGTCACACATGTAGTAGGTATAATCCGTAGTGTTTAATCTTTATTTCATGTAAACCAGATACAGGCACTTATAAAAAGTCGAGACTCTAGGGTGCGGTTCCTATGGAGAAGAACCGGCAAGAAACTCCATGGAAATTCTTTTAAAATAATAGTTACAATCTTGATCAGTACAATGTTGTGGTAAGAGTTGCGAGAATAATGTAATTGAATGTGAATAAAAACTAAGAATAGGATAATAATGATTTGCCTGTGAATAAGATTGCCATGGCAGTTACAAGCTGACCAGCGGGTCTACCGCGTAACCAAAATGGTAATGAACATCGACTCTGGTAATAAACTTCAATACGATCGTGAGACCACCTAGAATCACGACGTTTTGAAAGTGCCAGCAAAGGCCCAGTTGAAATAAAAACCTTTGACTTTGAGAGACTAAACGTTGAACTAACTTCAATTTTTTTTAACGATCATTAAGTTCGGACTCCTATCTTTATGATCGGTATTTTTTTTACAAGGTAGCTCAAAGTTTAGTCTCGCGATCGTATTGAAGTTTATTACCAGTGTCGATGTTCAATACCATTTTAGTTACGCGGCAGACCCGCCGCTCACGAGCATGACGCGTGCGTCAGTAAGCTCAACAGAGCACAACCTAGTATCTCTTTGTAATCTGTGGCTCAACCATAATGTAGAGAACTCAAGTCAACTCTGAAAATGAATTCCAAAAAAGTCAAATGATTGCATCTATTTGGTAAAACTAAATATGTTAAAACAGTAACTGTAAGGCGGTCGGTATGTCCTGTATAAATACATATGCTATCGCCATATTGTAAAATTAAATTGACTGACACTGTTTGTTCGCGACCGTTAGACCGCCATCTTGGACTTTTGATTATGCGTTCGGATATACCTAGAAATATTAATAATTTATTTTTTGTCTTTAAAATTACAAAGTATATTTTTCTTGTTGCGTTGTTTTTGAGTTCAAATGCATAGATACAGTTGTATTATATAGTATGATCAAAAATAAAATTATACTTACTCAATAAAATTATTTTTTCTTTATTCATATATAAAATATTTTCAATAAAAAAACATTCAAAAAATATTAAAAGGTAGCCCACCGGTATCGGGTCAGGGTCCAAGCTACCGGTGGTCAGGACCGCTGAGAGAGGAACCTCCTAACAAAACGCGCTGTGTGCAGGAGTACCGCCCTCTGTATCAAAGCCCTGACCCAGCTGCCCCACGCGATTGGTCGAGGCTCTTGGCTATTAAACCATTGGCTGTAACGACTATTGGCACAATGATTGCTGACTCCATATCCCACATATCAACATCCTCGCGAATTATTATTATTATTACTTAATCTGCAATAAAAATATTATTTGGACCTCTTTGGGACCGATTTTCTGTTTTCCAACCCTTCAAATTTAACCCCCCCATATTTTTAACCCCCGACAAAAAAGGGGGGTGTGTATTTGTGGATCTGTGTATCTGTATCTGTCTGTGGCATCGTAGCTCCAAAACGGATGAACCGATTTCAATGCAGTTTTTTTTAATTGAAAACTAGTTTAATCAGGTATCATCTTGACTATGTTTCATAAAGTCTGTTTAGCTGTTCAAAAGTTACAGCTCTTTTTCTAGTTGGAGTCGGATTACGGTTAGGTTATTTAAACGTCGTTTAGTCAGTACATATAATTTCGTGTACAAATTGCGGATCTTCACGATTTTTCGCCAACATTAAAAAATCCAGCCTATTACTATTCCACTGCTGGGCACGGGCCTCTTCTCGGAATGAGAAGTAGTCCACGACTTAGGCCTAATGCAGGTTGGCGGACTACACACACCATCGAGGACTTTATGAGGCCCTCTCAGATGTGCAGGTTTCCTCAAGATGTTTTCTTTCACCGTTAATGCAAGTGATAATCAAATTGCGATTCGCTCATAAATTCGAAAAGACAAAGGTGCGGGCTGGGTTTGAACTCAGACCCTCCTGCATGGAAGGCAAGCGTTCAACCGCTAGGCTATCACTGCTTTGACTGTTGCTCTCCAAAATTGTTCTGCAAAAATCGTTTTTTGGTGAGTTGTCACGTGATAGTAAACTTTACAGTTTGCCGTACGATGGAAGCCATAAAGCCTTAAACTTATAATTTTAGTGACGCTCAATATGTGGTGGATACTATACGTCTATGGGTGGATGTCATCATGAAAATGGCCGTAGACAATTTATTTTTTATATTCTCTGCCTAATCTGTGGTTGTAATCATTCAAAATGGAACAAAAACACATAGACTTTACATAAGAACCACCGCTACACATATCCAAACGCGCTCGCCTCAATACAATATGGATGTCCTACGTGCGTCAAAGCGAATAATGAATAGTATAATTCGATTTTTGAATTTCAGAACACGGTTTGACGTTTATACGGCCAATATTTTTTTGACCGTGAATTAAATTTTCTTTTTAATTTATTATCTGTATCTATTACTTTTTTTTGTGCTAGGGGAGTTATTGGGTCAATTGTGAATATTTTGTAAGCTTTTGGATGTACCATGACTGATTTTTTATGGTTTATTTATTTTACTAATCCACTGTTAAAAATTGGATGCCTAGTAGGCTACCCGCTTGTGCGGTGGCTTAGCGATTGGATTTCTGTGCTAAACAGGATATTTTTATGTAGTGCGCATAATTTGTAGAGATGATTCAGTCTCCAGTGTTCCTAAATTCACTTTAAAACAAAACGAAAATTCGACTTAGTATGGGGGACACGTATAATTTACTAGCGCAAGCCATACAAAATCAAATTTTTATTTTGTTTTGGAGTGAACTTTGGTACTGCGGTTGCATTTGGGATCGGACACTGAATCACTCTTCTAGTCTTGACATTTCATAAGTGCCTGTATCTGGTTTACATGAAATAAAGATCTATTCTATTCTACTTCTTAGCTATACAACAGATTTTTATGCAGTTATCACCATTGTTTCGAGTATTTCTTCCAAAAGATTTTGTATAATAATATTTTCATATTTAATGTTAAAGGCTAGTAGAGAAATTCCACCCAAACGAATTCGGCGAGTCGCTAGTCTTTATAATGATAATAAAATCCAAATATGAATCAAATAATAATTGGTATTCAAAATTCGAATTAGATGCAACTAATCCATTTCATATTATGAACATAATATATGGTAACCTATTTAATAATAACTAGTGGTGCCCAGTGGTCGAAATTCGCCCGTAATTTTAGCTTTGTGCACTTCTTCTCCATATAAAGTTCAACCTCTCCGCTCGACTAAGGTCCGATTAAATTGAAAACATAATAGATTTCTCAGAATTGGTGTTCAAACTATGTCAAATCTCACACTCCTCCGTGCGCGCAATATGCTTCAAAAGGGGTACAAAGTTTTCTCTTCAAGTATTATTAAATAGAAAGTGAAAATCTATCGTGATATTAGCTGTAAACAATAATGTACCTACCTAATTTAAATGCGTCAGACATTTTGAAAAAAGAACAGTTGAAGAATATTTTGAATTTGTAGATTTATTGACGGATTCGTTCATTCTACTTTTTTTTTCTTATATTTTTTTAGATTGACGTAGGTATGGAATTGTTATGCCGCATATTGTCCTTGATTTTATAAAGGACAATTCAATTCAATTTCTTTATTTGCGAAAATGTTGGTACAGCGTTAATCTACCTAACATATTTAATTTGCTTTCTTTTTTACAATATAGGTACTCAACTACAAATTGAACCAATAATTTTACAAATGCAAACAAATAATTTCTCTTATTTTAAACTTCGGAGAAAATAATTGGTAATGTTTTGACTTTCGCTTTTATGCTTTTATTGATGGTGCATGTTTAATCTGTGGTGAATTGTGATGGCGCCAATGTAGAATCAGGAAATTTTAGATTTGTCAATAGATTTAAAAATTGAATTTGAGTTCGCGCATGATAAATTTGTGCGCGGCTAAAATCGGCACTTATCGTTATTATCGTATATATAGCTTGAACACCGTCTCTCTTGTGATTTCTGGAAGAGTTACCACCATTCAAGAGCAGAGTTATCGTTATGGACTCTGTCAAGTCTGTCTACGCTAACTTTCAGAGATTCCACGTGTTCGTAACACAGAAAGGCGACTGCGGCGACGAACCAACGTCGATCTGGCGCATCCAGGGGGCTAATTTACGTAATTTTATGATGCGGCGATCATATTGCAGTGACGCTTGAACTTGACGTAAGCGTATCTCACTGAAGCTAAGAGAATACCAATTAGCCCTCTGAACGCCGAAAAAGGCCACATTTAGCAATTCACCAAAGAATCTCCATGGTAACTGTCAAACAGATAATAAGAGTCATCAATTGAGTAATGGATATGTTGACATTTGTAATATCAATCATATTATGATTCATTTAAAGCGGCCTTTTTAGGTCAGCGAAAGTTACAGAAACCTACAATAAAATAAAAGACTTCATCCCTTGAAACAAAAAAAATAAACACCATACTAAACATTGTATAAGTCTGTGGAATAATATTCAAATTAGGAACTTACCATTTCTCTTCAAAAAGGAAAAAGGAAAAAATATCGCATGATTAGCGTGCAGTGCGCATGCGTGGGGCGCCATCTTATATCAAGATGGCGTTGCGTTACTTAGAAATTATTCGGAGTAATTTGTTAACGTACGCTTATTCTTATTGTAAGTATGATTTAGGTCGGTATTGCTGTCGATTTTGTTGCGCACTTTAACAGAACTAAACTAATAAATTATTCTTTCTGTTTCAATTGAAAAATAAAATGACAGATATATGTTTAGTCTAGTTATGTACTGTCAAAATGAGCAACAAAATCGACACTATCGCAAATATTGGCGAGTTCCAAGAGAATAAATACTCAAAGTCAAAGATTTATATTTCAACTGGGCCTTTGCAGGCGCTTTCAAAACGTCGTGATTCTAGGTGCACGGTTCCAAGTGGGTTGGACCTGGAGAAGATACTGGCAAGAAACTCCATGGATACTCTTTTCATACAACAAAACAATATACATAACAGAAGCTGTTAGGTTTTTTGAGAAAATATTTTATATCTACATTTTATTATTTTGAAGTCGGTTTTTCCTATGGTTTTTCCTTTTTCTTAAATTTTATTTTTTAAGAAAATATTTTTGAGCCTAGCATTACTTACTGCATTTAAAATTGAGTGTTATTCTTGAAACAATGTTTAATTGATAATATTTAATTGATTGATAGGCTCAATCGATAATAGGGATGGCGAATTATAACATAATTAAAAAACAAAACTATGAACAATATCTAGTTATTAGTTATGCAAGGCTGCAAAGTTGTTATTTGGTGCGAGAGCTTGTATTGAATACCGAGCAAGCGAAGGATTCTAAGAGTGAACCACGAGCGAATAGAATCCTGAGCGTAGCGAGGTATTCAAAGGCACGAGACGCAAATAATTTTACAGCCGTGCGAAACACACAACTTTTCATCTCACTAAAGCGAGGAAAATGTTAGAAGCCTAATTATATTTGAATTGTTTTTCACCACTCTACACTTGTCCAACGCGCCAACCCCTCACTCGCGGCAGAATGCTCTCGTGATTACAACAGACTTGGGACCCAGGTCGGTGCTCTACACCATAGTTCGTCACGTTCGAATTTCGAATAATTTTTCCAAGCTAGCGGATAAGATGGTCGCGGGACTTATCTCATTACCGTGACCCCGGAACGTAAAGGGCTATTGAAGGAACACCGTGGATTTTAGTCAGTACAAGTCTGACAGTCCCTTCCGCCCTGCCCGGGGTGGGAGGAATCATTTGATGATTTTACCACGCCAAAAAAAAAAAAAAAAAGCTAGCGGATAAGATAGACTTTTGCGCTCAGATTTCGAAGAATAAAGAAAGCCTTTCCGAGCTAGTGAGTTGAAAACTATATTTATGTTTTACCTATATTCAATTACACCTTATATTTGCTGCGTTTTCTCTAAATAAGTAATCTAAAGTTATTCCAGCATACCTAGAGTTTGTTTATAAATAATGTAGGAACCGCGAAAATCTAGACGCAAAATGTTATTTATGTTGAACCCATGGCTAATATATTATGTGCATAACACACCATAACTTTGGAGCGTGACTATGTATTGCCACGTTTTGTAAATAGGCGACAGCAGAGGCTCTGGCCTCTTTCACGCTTTAAATATATTCTAGAATAGAATATATTAAAAAAAAAAAAAAAAAAAAATTATATAACTATTTTCTTTTGGTAATAATCATTTATTAACAAAAGAAACAAATACATGTTATTTATACATTTCCTTATAAATCTAGGTAATTAATTAACAATTTTTCTCAAAAAATGACTTACAGACAAATGTTTTTACAGTAATAAAGAATTCATGACATAATTATAACAATAAAGTAGTTTAAGGTATTATTATTATTTATTGAAAAATACACAAATTGACATAGAATTGGCATAGTCCCACAAAACCGTGTCTAACTGTAATTTTACAATGACCATGTCGTATTATATAAATATTTGATGACCACACGGGAAGTACCGCTTTCAAATAAAAAAAGAATCATCAAAATCGGTTCATCCAGTCGAAAGTTCTGAGGTAACAAACATAAAAAAAGATAAAGAAGAAAAAAAAAATACAGACGAATTGAGAACCTCCTCCTTTTTTGAAGTCGGTTAAAAAAAACAAAATCGGCGATGCAAATAAAGTGTTCTATTTGACATTTCATTAAATGAAGTCGATTAAAAAACAAATGTTCTTGGTATAGCAACAGCGAACACGCAATACATTTTCAAATCACAATACCTAGGTATTCTAAACATCAATAAATAATGAGAAAAAAAAACATTGAAAAAAAAAAACTTATCAAAATTCCGTAAACTTCCTCCAAAAGAGGATGAATTGAATAGTCAATATATTTTTTTGGGATTTTTCGCGTGCGTTCCGTCTCAGATGGAAGGTCGATAGTGTTAGCATATTCATGTAGTTATTTTGAACACGATTTCCGCGTAAATTCGCGAAAATCAGAGATCTTTTGGGAAAACTTAGTACTATTACTCACACACAGAGCCCTTACTTACACCTGTGTCATATGTATAGAGCCATCTGCATTTTTATTGATGTTTCTAGATCATAATTTTATTTTATTTTATTTTATTTATTTCTTCAGAAAACTTACATCTAGAATATATTATAGTAACAACAGTATTAGTGAAGGAAGGTCAATTACAAGTTTTCACAGGTAGGTAATAGACTAGAAAAAATTGACAGTAGACAGACAAGAAGATTAAAAAAACATGAAAAAAAGACAGTCACTCAGAATTTCGACAGGTTTCAAGTAATATCAAAGAAATGATTACATAAATATGTTTTCAATTTAGAGACACTGGTGGAAAATAAATAATGTTCGCAACTGGCCGTTGATTGGTCGAATGGCCGTCAATCTGAGCAGTGCTGATCTATTCGAAGATTTGACGACCACGCGTTAGACTTCACGTTCGTAATCAACAAATAATGCTGAAACCTTAATTGTCGTGGTAATATTAGAATGTTCGAATATTTTATAGTTTACTATTCGAATATGAATTTTAAATGTATAAAATTCAAAATTCGTTTAATTATTTGTCACAGGTAAAATGTACAGATGATAATAAACAAAGTGCCACTGTAACATACCTATAAGGTGTACAATATAATTAGTTTTCCTTACATATATTAAAAACACAACGCCAACATAGGTAGCGGTAGAGAACAGAAGTATAATTATTATAATTGAACAATTACCTACTTACTATCAAAATTACAATAATTCAATAAAATAAATAATAATAATTATGCTAAACAAATTAAATATCTTGACTTAGCTCACGAGGTTGTCGACATGTGGGATGTGGACTCAGCAGTCTTAGTGCCGATCGTCGTTACGGCCAATGGCTTAATAGCCAAGAGCCTCGACCAACATCTTATGAGGCTCTCGTTGGGGGGTTGGATCAAGGGCTTGATGCAGAAGGCGGTACTCCTCGACACGGCACGCATTGTGAGGAGGTTCCTCTCTCTGGAGCCCTAGCCGGCCGGTAGCTTGGACCCTGTTCCCGATGCCGGTGGCCCTGCTGATAAACACTGCTATCATTCGTCTAGATGAAAGGACATCGAAGTAGTCATGTCACCTTTATCTGTTCTACACGTGTAAATAACAACCATTTTGTGTAGGATACGTTGGAGATTTTACTGGAGAAACTTTGCCTAGAGATCGTGGATATTAGATATGTGTAAAATTATGAAATTTTAAATTATTTCCTGTGGCTAAACTACTGTTTGGATTTGATTGTTTTTTGGGTACGGACACAGACGTGATACTAAATACGTGGTTCCATTTAATGTCTTACAATCTGCAACAACCTGTATATAAAAAAAATTGATATCCAAATAAATGTTTTTTATCTTTGGTTTAACACGTGCCAGCATCACTGCTTTGCCTATTATAAACTCAAAATATTCTACGGTTTACTCAAAAAATGTACAGAACCAAATATCCAAAATAAAATGACACATTATTATAAATACGGACGCTTTTTTTTCCCGAATTTGAAGCTGAATAAATTGGGTCAAAACTGTCAAGATGGCGGACAACAAAATAATATGATCGCTACACAACAATATTGCGTCTCAAGTTTTCGAAGGCAAATAGAGGTCTTATTATCACTGCAGGGTGCCATTTGCCAAATGAAAGCCAGCGCTGGGTGTTCCATCCAGCAAATGCTGAGCTGGAAGTCTACTGCGTAACAAAATGGTAATGAACATCAGACTGGTAATAAACTTAAATACGATCATGAGAGAACTCGAGCTACTTTGTAAAAAAAATTACCGATCATAAAGTTGGGACTCCCATCTTCATAATCGGTAATTATTTTACTTATATATTGTTTTAAAAGTTTCCATGGAGTTTCTCTCCTTCTCCATAGGATCTAGTTGAAACCGTGCACCTAGAGTCTCGACATTTCATAAGCCAGTTTCAGTTTTAAAGTGTATCCCAATACTGCGGTTGCATTTAGGAACAGAGACTGAATCACTGTACAAATTATGCGCACTACATAAGTGTTAATGTTTTTCGCCTTTTTTAACCGACTTCAAAAAAAGGAGGAGGTTCTCAATTCGACGCGTACTTACGTTTTTTTTTTTTTTTTCAATTTCTTTGCCTTCGTCCTTGCGTCACTGCAGGGGTGCCAACTGGAAATCAGCGTTGGGCTCTCCGCTGCACCCAGCAAATGCTGAGCTGGCTACCCTTTCGGCATGGCATGCTTGACAGCATATACCTATTTAAAAATATTTTATTTCTATTTTTTTTTTTTTTTTTATAACTTTTTTTTTTTTTTTTTTTATCTCTTCTCTCTTATGTTGTCAATATGTCTGTGCTGAATAAAAGTTTTTTCTTTCTTGCTTTCTCATTATCCTGTGTATACTTGACACTCATTATGATCGTATTTGGAGCTTTAGCCATGAGCTCTGCTATGTTGCCATCAGTTGCATCATAACAACCAATGTCCCTTGATATTGACATGTATGTATGTATGTAAGCCACACAAACAAAGGGACATGAAACCACGGTCACAATACACACGTATATTTGGAAGGTTTATGGCTTTACTTTCCAGATAAGAAAAAAAAAAGAAGTAAAAACTGACTTTAAAAAAGTATAAAATACTTGTATCTATTAAAAACTTAACAGCTTCTGAAGTCCGCCTTTAATTCTTCAATAAGGTGCATTGAAGAATTAAAGGCCCCGACTTCAGAAACTGTTAAGTTTTTTAAGAAAATTATTTTATACTCACTTTTAACTTTTTTGAAGTCGGTTTTTACTTTTTTAATACAAGCTTTTACACGAATCACGACGATTTCAAAGTGTCTGCAAAGGCCCAGTTGAAATAAAAGACTTTAACTTTGACTTTAATTCCTACTCTTCAAGCTCTTTCATTTGATACTCATATTAACAGGGTCGAAAAAATATACACCATCCACCATCTTGTGGCGGCGGCCATTTTGAAAATATTACAATATTAAGTATTTCTTATTGCATTGTCACTAAAACTACAGGTGTTTAATGTGTATACAAAATTTCAGCAAATACGTTTGGGTGGAAATGGTTCAAAATTCAGTTGCAATATTTGACCTGAACAAACAAACATACATACAAACATTGCAAGCTAAAAGCTTGTCAAAAGGAAAATGTTTTCTTATTATGTATCTACCATTAATAAATTTCCACGCCATTTCCAGAAATTGTTTACGTACAAAAGAAACAGAACCATATAAATTATTCATTAAGAAAAGCCGAATTTCTATGAACGGTCCAATTTCCTAACATCAATATACGAAAGAGATGCTATAACGATTTCCATGTGATAGAAAGGGATAGAAGTACTCAAATGATGAATGGAAGCAAGGAACGAAATGATGCAATGATGTCATTGAAATATCTCTTCTAGACTATTCTTAGAATAAGTCTTTCCGTTTAAGTTATTTAAAACACTTGTTTTGCTTCTGTGGCCTATTTTCCTGGACAAAGAACCATCTTTGGTGCATTCGTTGCAAACGCAGCTTCAGAACTTGAAGTCATAGATTCCATTCCATGAGCTTATGGCCTTTAGCCAAGCAATGCCACATTGAACGTACTAGGTGAAATAATTACTGACAAAATAAAATTTAGTTCAAAAACTAACACCCAACTACTGAAAAGGTATGAGACAATACAATATTAATAGATACTCATAGTGATGTTCAGAGGATAGCCGTGGTCGTATGCCACTTTGCCCTAAAGCTTATGATCATATGTAGCTTCCCCGAGTGTCTCTCTCTGCATTGCAATGTCAAGTTAACCAAATCACAGCATACTTAACTAGTACCATTATTTATGTCACAAGCCTTTGTATACTTCCACACCAAAATCCTTGTGTTGCAGACCTTTCAAGCAAGACACATATTTCAGCCGAATTTCCACACATGTCTACGGGGCCGCACGGTGGAAAACGTGACACCAAACTTGTAATACGGATCCCAGGCACATGTAGAAATGTCACGTGATTAAATAACCGTTTTATGAATCATCTTGTCCGGAATAAGACCTGTCACGTGCATGGGCCGAAGGAATTTTTTTTGAGAGAGCAGGACTAATCACCTTGCCACAGATGGTTATTAATGAAGCAATCATTGGTTTCTGGGACTCAATTATAGAGTTTGCGGTACATCCATTTCATTGTTTACATTATATTACGGCATTTTTATGTATAGATATACCTATTTATTACTATAAAAATTGTGTTCTATTCAACGCATGACTGGCTTGGACAGAATATCAGCAGTTGTGCATGCCTCGCGCTGCCAGCTATTATGCTGAGTCCAAGACCTTTTTGTCTTTTACCTTCTTGTATGATGTATCTCCTTGCTACCTATGTAATTTGAAAGACAAATAAAAATCTTCTATTCTATTCTATTCTAATGATCTTGCTTTTCTGGTAAGCAACAGATTCTTGTAGGTAACACGGAGGTTGGAGAAACTCGGTTTGTCCAGCCTCTGTTTCCTTTATTAACCCCCGACAAAAAAGAGGGATGTTATAAATTTTACGTGTCTGTCTGTGGTATCGTAGCTCCCAAACGGATGAACCGATTTTCGTTTAGTTTTTTTGTGTCATAGATAATTTTACCCCGAGTGTTCTTAGCCATGTTTTATGAAAATCTGTTTCGCCATTCAAAAGTTACAGCTCTTTTTCTAGTTGGAGTCGGGGGTAAGTGACGGTTAGGTTATATATTTACTTCTGTACACACTACAAAAAAAAGGAAAATACAAAGAATAAGGAATACTTAACGTACAAAGGTACCAGGGGCGAACGGTGAATATTTTTAAAGGGGAAGCCGTCCCAATTTATTATTTATATTATAATAAATTGGGACGTATGGGATTATATTATTTATTTCCAGAACAAAGCACACTCACCAATAAAGAAGGCAGTGGCGAAGTGTCTATATAACACGATTCCCACCGGCTTCCCTTTACGTGGCCATTACCAATAGGTATCAATACCATGTAGGTATTATGTATTGATAAATATCTAAAGGCCGGTAAGTTGCTACATGAGTTCAAGCCACAGTTCAATGAATACTGCAGCACAGCATGTAGCACGCCTGGCCAAGCTATTTTTTTGAGGGGTTCCCTACTAAAAATATTCTCCCTTCGCCACTGAAACGAGGTCACCAAAAGCCCATACAACGTTGCCCAAATATGTATCTCGAGGTACATGTGCACCAAATCGTAGAGAAATAAAAACCGACTTCTAAAACTAAAAAGAATAAAATAATTTTCTTAAAAAACTTATCAGCTTCTGAAGTCGGTGCCACCATCAAGCTAGGTCCATTGAAGAATTATAGGCCCCGACTTCAGAAGCTGATAAGTTTTTTAAGAAAATTATTTTATTCTTTTTAGTTTATGAAGTCGGTTTTTACTTTTTTTTTTAAGTTTATTTTATTTTTCAATTTTGAGTGGCATAAACAATACTTATACATGCGATTACAGCAATCGCGAGAAATATGCTGTTATTCATTCAAAAGTTCCATTGTTTATCTCCGAAGATCTTCATCAGATCTTCACCAAATTTAAATGGGACCACTTCGGAAGTATACCCTTTCAAACAATAAAAGAATCATCGAAATCGGTTGGCGTGATATTGAGTTATTAGACCATTTGTAGCGCACTTACAATTTAAGACTTATATGGTTTACTCATGGATCCCATTGTAAGAACTGGACCAAATAAAATGGGACTATTCGGGAAGCACCAGCATTCAAATAAAAAAAGAATCATCAAAATCGGTTCACGCAGTCGAGAGACTTTATGAGGTAACAAACATAAAAAAAACAAACATACGCGTCGAATTGATTACCTCCTCCTTTTTTTTGAAGTCGGTTGTCTTCTGTCAAGTAGACAAAAGGTGGAGGAAATGGGTTTGTCCAGTCGCCGTGTTAGCCCTGGTTCAATTAAACTGTCGAGTACCCATGAAATATGGCCACCTAACCATAGCTACGTAACAACGCTACCAATTGACAGCGATGAGTTTTATTTCTTATTTGTCAACTACAGATGTGTTTTTTTTTTATCTTCTCTCTCATCTTCTTCTTCTTCATCGTTCCCTCACTGATGAGGATCGCGACCACATACAACGCGCTTCCAAGCCATGCGGTCTTCCGTTGCGTGGACCGCCCTGTGCATGCTGCCTCCACCAACCCTCCTTATTACATCCGACCATCTTATCGGCGCTCTGCCCTGAGTGCGTTTCCCGTCCAGCCGGCCCACTATCATAAGTTTTTCCAGACTATGCCTAGATGACCGCATTATATGTCCGAAAAAACCGAGGGCACGCTCCCGGCAAACTGTGGAAAGTCGCTTGGTGATGTTGAGCTCCTTCAGAATGGAATCATTGGTTCTCATAGCTGTCCATGGTATACGAAGCAACCTACGCCAACACCACATCTCGAAAGCATCGATCTTACTGCTATCACGACTTTTTATGCACCACGTTTCCGCACCATATAGAAATATTGAGAAGACCAGAGCACGCACCAATCGCACTTTGGTCATACGGCGAATACCATATTCTCTCTCATAAGTTGTCAATATGTCTGTGCCGAATAAAATATGTTCTTTTCTTTTCTATGAGGAGGAGTATTTTGACGTCTAAGTGCTCAGTTTTATATTTGTATTTTAATTTTTACTAGTGGCCGCGCGGTGGTCGCAATTCGACCTTGTTTTAGCTTCTCCATATAAAATTTAACTATGCCAAATCTCACACTCCTCCGTGCGCGCAATATACTTATAAAGGGGTACAAAGGTTTCTCTTAACGTATTAATATATAGAAGATTTTATGTTATAAATAATTAGGCTGTGTACATATTTAAGTATAGTTGGCAAATCTACACCTATATTAATACGTGCTTTCTGCGCTACATGCCGCGGGTTCGATCCCCGCACGGAACAAATATTTGTACGATCTACAGATAATTGTTTCGGGTCTGGTTGTGTGTGCATGTGACATGTATGTTTGTAAACTGTACCCTCGATACAGGAGAAATCCAAGAGCAATGTTTTTTTTTAAAGAAAAAAAAAAAAAAAAAAGTAGTTTCAGAATTAGGTAGGCACGAATGTCATCGACCATCTCTTTCACAATAATATCCTGTTATACCCACCCTCTGACGCAAACCAGTGTACTTGCAGACGCGTAGACGTGACGGCTGACATGTGGGGCTGTGCCCTACTTTTGAGCAAAGTGGGTCGATGATTACATTATTTAAACTAGCGCTGTCGTAGGAAAGTTTCTACCTTTTTGTCTATATACGGAAAAGAGATTTTTCTTAAACTATCATGGTCAAAGAAAGGATTTTACAAGTTAAACGTTAAAATGATTTCGACGGATGAAAGGCTGGAGTTTGGCCAACGAAAGAATAAAAAAATAAAAATACATACCTACAGTCGAACATAGAACCTCCTCCTTTTTGGAAATCGGTTAAAAAGGGCGGCTATTTAAAAAATCTTAAGCTGTTCTTACTGAATATACACTGAATAAACTGAATTGATATAATTTAATATTCATGGATTAATAAATAGTATCAACTCCGTTTATGAAGTGAGGACGGCTTCAATTTTTTTAAATTGCCGCCGTTTTAACCGACTTCAAAGAAGGAGGAGGTTCTCAAGTCGGATGTTTATATTTTTTTTTATGTATGTTCGGCATAACTCATTACAGAATAAAATAAACTTTTTTTAAAACCCGACTTCAAATTAATAATTGTCTTAAAAAACATAACAGCTTCTGAAGTCGGAGCCTATAACTCTTCAATGCACCTAGCTTGACAGTGGCACCGACTTCAGAAGCTGTTAATTTTTTAAAGACAATTATTTAACACTTTTCAGTTCTTTGAAGTCAGTTTTAACTTTTAAATTATGTTATTCTGTGACAGCTTTCGCTGGTCATGGTCTATGTGTAATTGTGTACCTATTAAGCTACTTTTTTTTTCTAAAAACGTAACTACTTATAATAAAATATTTTCCCTGTTTTTTTTTTATTTGTGTTGTGGTCTGTTTATTACGGTTTATTGTTGCTGGTGTCGCAAATATTTGGTATGGATACTGCTATTTGTAATGTATGTGTGTCGTGTTTTGCAAAATAAATTATTATTCTTTCTTTCTTTCTTTCTGTATTAGAAGCCTGCTTAGTAATTAAGCTGTTACTACTTATCCCTGTTACTACTAGCTCCCCCACTATTTGAACCGCGCACCTAGAGTCTCGACATTTCATAAATGTATCTGGTTTGCATGAAATAAAGATCTATTCTTTTCTGTTCTATTCTGTGTATCAATGGTATCTGTGGGCCGAGCACGAATGTTTTGACGTATCGTAACGTAAACGTAACCAAAATTACACGTTTAATCCACGATATTTTTTTGGAAATACATGCAATATTGTTTCATTTTCATGAAACAAGTGTGTTTGTTGCATAAAATTGAACAAAAATGCGGTACCTACATTCATCGTATTTTTAATCAAAATTAGCTTACGTTTACGTTACCATACGTCAATACATTCGTGCTCGGCCCACAGTTTTCGTTGCAATGTCACTTACATCCATTGATGTCTATTGATATGCTTACTGAACTCAAAAAGTGAGATGTGTCAGGTACTTCATTTTCAGAAAAATGGAGTAGTTGATCACCAGTCAAATGCCGTATATAAACATAATTATTAATTTGTGTATTGAATAAAAAATATATAATAACAGTAGCTATTCCATTAGTGCATGTATCGCTGTTCTATTTAAATATAATTCGAAAGTAGTCGAATTTAGAATTTGACGGCTTCAAAAAATACGTCTCATTTTTTTAGCTTCCCTTTGTATGACAGAGCGTATCTATAGACATCGATGCTTACATCCAGTATAACATTATCTGTAATTTATGCATAATTATTATTTATCTGTTTATAATATGTATGGTACACCGCAAACTGCCCTTTTTCTATTTCTTCCAAGTCATGTCCATCCAAAGGTTGTCTGGAAGACATCGCTTTTAGCGATAAGACCGCCCATTGAATGTACATGTATATATTTATGATAATGTTTTTTTTTGTATTTCTGGTGTACAATAAAGTTTATTGTATTGTATTGTATTGTATCTGAACATTAGACAATCATTTTGCATACACGTCATCAAAATCAACGTGAATCGAAAATTGTGCGCAAATAATATAAAATATTTATTTATGTAACAATATCTGGTTTTCTCTGGGGGATTGAATTATTCGATTTGTGGCTGAGAGCCGCCATCTTTGTACGAAAAGACTTCCGTATCCCGTACCGAGATTTTTTCGACCTTGACCTTAGTAACAGAAGGTCGAACACGAATGTTAACGTAAGCCGATTATACAAACCTAACCGTCAAAAACTCCCAACTAGAAAAAGAGCTGGAACTTTTGAACAGCTGAACAGATTTTCATGAAACATAGCTAAGATGATACCCGATTAAACTAGCTTTCGATTAAGAAAGCTGCATTGAAATCGGTCCATCCGTTTTGGCGCTACAATGCCACAGACAGACACACAGATACTCTACAAACTTATAACACCGCTTTTTGTCGGGGGTTAAAAATACAATGAATCCATCGCATATTTTATCAATTTTATGCAACACTAGCTTCCGCCAGCGGCTTCGCCCGCGTGATATCTTTATAAATTAAAGCCTATGTTACTCACTGATATAGCATACTGCTGGTGAAAGAATTTTTAAAATTGGTCCATTACAAACAAACAAACTAACAAACAGAAAAAATCTAATCTTTTCTCGTTAAAATATTAGTTTAGATACACAGAGGTAATACGAAATATTAAAATGTCAGAAAATTATATAAGAGTAAAACATGCATATTATAAAGAAGAAGAAATATTTTTCTTAGATTTTTCGCTTTTCTCGTAGTGCTCAACAGAGATCTTGTACAGACACGGTTCGCGGATATTATTATGTCCCATTTATAAGGCCGATTTAAAGTTCTAAGGGCGAGCTTATCAGATTTTCAATTCAAATAAAAACAGATCTGATATATTCTCAATCTCAATAATAGATTTATTTCATAACCTATTTGTACGCGGTTTGAAAACACATTGTTGTGTTTTAAAAGCTCTTTATCCAATATTTTGGTCTTGGGCAGCTGCAAGAATATTTCTCTATTTGATTTGAAGACTTTCATACAAGTACTGCAATGTATTTAATATTGTTAAAATTATACACATAAAGTTCTTGATTCCACTTTAATAAAAAAAATCATCATAACAATCTGAATTTAAAAGATATTAAATCAAAACAATATAATTCAATATCGTGTTTCGAACACGCAAATCAAAATTTGTAAAAGCAATATTAAATTTGCGTTTGTCAAACCAAAATCGTCATAGACTTTAAACTACATTTCTCCAGAAACAACCGCAAATGCAATTTGTAAATTCAAAATGAGAATGCAAATTTGGCGCGCTCACTATAAATATGCTTGGCCGAGCCAACGTAACTTAGTGCTGCCGGATTAGTAGTTCCCGCCACCGGTGTAGCCACTCTAAAAAATCTTTTTTTAAAAGAACAAAATGTTGAGTGCACTCTTTTTGATAACCGTCTTCTTAATAGCGGTCTACAAAATTTATTTTAAGAACACCGTTACTTATAAAAAAATTAATAAGTATGGTGAAAATAAAACTATTGTTTTGAAAGAGGCGCCGGGCCCTACACCTCTGCCCATTATAGGTAATTTACACCTTTTGGGCAAGCACGAATCACCATTCCAGTCTTTTACGGACTTGGCGAAGGACTACGGAGATATATTTAGCTTAAAATTGGGAACTACAAAATGTCTGGTTGTAAATAATTTAGACTTGATCCGGGAGGTTTTAAATCAAAATGGAAAATTCTTCGGTGGACGACCGGACTTTCTGCGATTTCACCAGCTGTTTGCAGGAGATAGAAATAATTGTGAGTATTTTTTTTTATTTGTGCTTTGTTCATGACAGCCAGTGACTGCGTTTATTTTTCGAATATTTGTGTTGAAAGGTGATTGTATGTCACTCGGTCTTTTGTGTACAAAGCTGTTTTTATCTATTTCCCTATTGTTTTAGTTTTTTCTATTTATGAGTTTTTCTTTTCTTTTTTTTATTAAAAGCTTGGCTGTATGAGAAAAGAAATTAATCTTCTATTTTCAAAAAAAAAATCTTTTTATTTTTGCGTCATATTTCTTGCAGTAAAAAAGCCAGATAAAAACAGCTTTTCGAGCTTTTAGTTTAGAAATTAACAATCTTTTCTTATCATACTGAGTTTGTGATTACATTTAATATGTTTAATTTTAATTATTTTTCTTATAACCGTGAATGTTTTTAAGGCAGGCTATTTCCCAATGTTGAACAAATCGACAATTTGCTAATAACGATTTAAACCGCGAAAATCAGTCAATTTTCTTAGAAAAAGCAAAAGTAGGGATTTTTATCAATTGAAACACAAAAATTTATTTAAGAATCAAACGTAATTATCATATTACCTTACTTTCATAACAAAATATAGAAATTGCAAATAAGCTATTAACTAAAAACTGTTTATATTTGCAAAATAAACGGCGCGGTTGATGCGTTTCATTCATAAAAAATGTGATACATTTTAATGCTTATGTCAAATAGATTTTTCCCGCGTATTCGAATAACTGTATCTACGAGATCTGTATTGAATATCATTTGCTGTTATAATTTTTTTTTATTGTACTGAAAATTATTGCACTATTTAAAGTGTATCCCAATACTGCGGTTGCATTTAGGAACAGAGACTGAATCACTCTACAAATTATGCGCACTACATAAAAAAACATCCTGTATAGCTGCGCGTTCGCCTTTAATCGCTACATCTTTTAGATTGAAATGACGTCCTTGAAACGATGCGTTTATGCGTTCAAGTTACGAAATGGTGTTATTATTAAAGTATCGTATTAAACAGGTTAACTTTTTATATACCTAGTGCGCATGATTTGTAGAGTGATTCAGTCTCTGTTCCTAAATGCAACCGCAGTATTGGGATACACTTTAAAACAAAACGAAAAATCGACATAATATCCGACACGCATAATTTGCTAGCGCAAGCCATACACAATCAAATTTTTATTTTGTTTTTGTAAATTTTAGTACCGCGGTTGGTTTTGGGAACGGACACTGAATCACTCTGCAAATACGCACAACATAAAAATTATCCTGTATTGCTAATTGAGTAGCTACTAGCTATCATAACGCCAGCTATTTGTTACTGGGTCAGCAGAACAAACCATATTCTTATGGTAATTTTGATCCATATCGAGATCAATTTTGACGCCAAATTTTATGATAATTATGAAAATAATAAGTGACTTTGTTCCCTCGTAATTTTAAAATTATTATCTTTGTATCAACGTAAATTAACAAATGGATATTTATCGTGGAACTTTATACTGGTAGATATTATTGGTCAAAAGGTCACAAATGGGAATCGAATTTCACGTCTCACAATATTTATCAATGAAAACAGTGACTCTACGCCACACACAAATTTTTGGAATCGAAGCCCGGTCCTCAGTTACAACTTTTAGCAATCAAATCAATTCATATTCAGCCAGTACGCTCTAATGAATTTTAAAATTAGGCTGTATAGGTAAATTGTCAGTGCCAAAAATATGTAATTCTATATGTTAATTGTTTATGCTTCACTTCCTACTTGGCTTTGCTAATGACGCGTAATTTGAGTCCTGTATTCAGAACATGTTTTAGAATTCTGACATACTTAATAAAATGCTTGAATCTCAATATTTATAAGGCGCAATAATGTACAATACAATAGATCTTTATTTCATGTAAACCAGATACAGGCACTTATGAAATGTCGAGACTCTAGGTGCGCGGTTCCAAATAATAGATCCTATGGAGAAGAACCGGCAAGAAACTCCATGGAAACTCTTTCAAAATAATAGTTTACAATCTTGATTAGTACAATGTTGTGATGGCTGCGAGAATAATGTAATTAAATGCGAATAAAAAATAAGAATAGAATTAATTCATGACTAGCTTCCGCTAGCGGCTTTGCCCGCGTGATATCTTTATAAATTATAGCCTATGTTACTCACTTATAATGTAGCATCTGCTGATGAAAGAATTTTTTAAATCGGTCCAGTAGTTTTTGAGTTTATCCATTACAAAAACAAAAAAACATACAAAAAATCAAATCTTGTCTCTTTATAATATTAGTTTAATTAGATACGTAATCGGGCGGCCGATCCCTTTAGGGCGGGGGTCGGCAACCTTTTGAGTCGGAAGAGTCAAAAATTACAATTTACAAAATTCAAAGTTTTAAAGAGCCACAATTTTTTTTTTTTTTTTTTTTTTTTTCCACATACTTTCGTCTATTTGGCAAATAATGCCAGGACCACCTAGTGATATGCGTATGGAACTAAAGAGCCGCAACTTCACATCCAAAGAGCCGCCTGTGGCTCGCGAGCCGCAGGTTGCCGACCCCTGCTTTAGTTAGATATTGTACTTATCATTATGAACAACTTTTGCTATGGGACAAACGCTGAAATCGCGAAAAAAAATAAGAAAAGAAAGAAAGAAAATAAATTTATCAAATCAGCTGTTCCATACAAAAAATTCAATATTACTTGACTAAATGTATATTGTGTGTGTAAATGTATAAACTGAACTCTCGTTGTATAAGCTTTCCTTACAATCGATGACACGGTTGGCGCAGTGGCTAAGCGATTAGCTTTCTGCGCTACGTGCCGCGGGTTCGATCCTCACGGAACAAATATTTGTATGATCTACAGATAGTTGTTTCGGGTCTGGTTGTGTGTGCATGTGACATGTATGTTTGTAAACTGTACCCTCGATACAGGAGAAATCAAACAGAAACAAAACAATGAAAGGTCAGCTTATACTGAAAATGTATTAATAAATAATATATATATATAATGTATTAATAATGTTGTAATTGTTATGTAGCCGTGCCGCCTATATTTCGCCGATGCTATTATTATTTCCAAGTAAGCTTCCATCCATAAAATACGTCACACGTTAAGGGGGGGAGAGGGGATCGACGAACTGTGACATTATGTGACAAGGGGTGGGAGGGGTCCTAAGTTTCGTGACGTCACATTTCAACATCATATTAAAAAATAATTTTAAATGTTAATGTAAATGGTAATGTTTTAAATTTAATAATTTCTAGATGTAAAATTGCAAAATATGTGACGTCACACTAGGGGGGGTCTCACAAATGTGATGACTTTGACTTATGCGATGCGATATAAAATTACAAATAATTATTTGTCAGGAACTCTGTCACACGCAGCCATGTAATTCTAAAATTACTTCCCATTTTTATTTAATGATTTATCTCTTTCTACTCACCAACAGATGGCGCTGATATAAATAAAAGTTCTAACGATATATTTTTTCTTTTGTGCAGCATTGGCGCTTTGCGACTGGTCAAATCTACAGCTACGTAGACGAAATTTGGCGAGACGCCACTGCGGACCCAAACAACACACCGACAACTTCGCGAGAATAGGAGACGTCGCGACATTCGAGTCCATAGAACTCATCCAAACATTGAAAGGTATTACAAGGACTACAGACTCCAGCATCAATCTAAAACCGATCTTAATGACTACAGCAATGAACATGTTTTGCCACTACATGTGCAATGTTAGGTTTGACGCCGATACTGACGGAGACTTCAAAAGGATCGTTGAACACTTCGATGAGATCTTCTGGGAGATAAACCAAGGTTACGCTTTAGATTTCCTACCGTGGCTCTCGCCCTTCTACAAGAAACATTTAGAGAAACTCTCTAACTGGTCTGCAGATATCAGATCGTTCATTCTATCAAGAATCGTTGAACAGAGGGAGTTGAATCTAGACGTTGAAAGCCCGGAAAAAGACTTCTTAGATGGTCTACTCAAAGTGTTACACGAAGACCCGACTGTGGATAGAAATACAATCATTTTTATGCTTGAAGACTTTTTGGGTGGACATTCTTCTGTTGGGAATCTAGTTATGCTGTGTCTAACAGCTGTCGCACGAGACCCAGAAGTAGGAAGGAAGATCAAAGCTGAATTGGACTCCCTGACAAAGGGAAAGCGGCCTGTTACTCTTCTAGATAGACAGAGCCTACCGTACACAGAAGCTACAGTCCTAGAATGCTTAAGATACGCTTCTTCCCCAATAGTTCCTCACGTAGCAACAGAAAACGCCGCTATCTCAGGATATGGGGTCGAGAAAGGAACAATAGTCTTTATCAACAACTACGAGTTAAACACTTCCGAAGAGTACTGGAACGAGCCAGAAAAATTCGATCCTACAAGGTTTCTAGAAAAGACCAAAGTTAGGGTACGCAGAAATTCTCTTTGCGACTCGGGAATGGAATCCGACGGAGAAAGGCCGACGAAACAAACAGACACTGAGAAGGAGGTCTGGAGTGTCAAGAGGAATATACCGCATTTCCTGCCTTTCAGCATAGGTAAGAGGACGTGTATAGGTCAAACGATGGTGACAACAATGAGTTTTGTCATGTTTGCGAGTATAATGCAGGAGTTTGAGGTTGGTGCTGAGAATTTGGAAGACTTGAGGCAGAAGCCAGCATGTGTGGCTCTTCCCAAAGACACGTACAACCTGTATTTGGTGCCGAGGAAACACTAAGTAAAGAGAATTAAAGTAAATTAAATTCGCTTGGTTTTGATGTGTTCTTTGTTTAAGTTTTTTTTTTAATATCATAGACGTAGAGTTGAAATTTAGGCGAGTTTATGGTTAGGATCCTTTTTTTTGTGTGAATAGGGAGTAAAATAAATTCTAGTTATTAAAATTAACAGAAGCATTTTTCTAAATAAAAATTCTGGCTAAAAAGTTTTTAAATAACAAATAAATGACTGAAAATTTTGTATTCAAATTCGAGAAAAAAGACTGTGACCTGACTGACGCACAGACAATAGACCGATAAAAAAAATAACTATTAAAACATTTTTTGCTTAAACATAAAACTTTCCAAAGTTATATTTTTTGTCCAGTACCTCTACCATGAGTTTTCCGTGCCGTCTAACGTTCACGTTCACATGCAATATTTGTATGGGATCTTTTTCAGCGCCTCTAGCGTTATAAATAGTGAACTAAAGTCACTATACAAATATTGCATGTGAACGTGAACGTTAGACGGCACGGAAAACTCATGGTAGAGGTACAGACTTGCTTCGTGTATATTTGTGAAAAGTCTTGCCTTTGTTTAATTTCATTATAATGCACTTTTAAAGCCAAACATATTTTTAGTAAAAATTGTAGCTACAGAATTCTTTTCGATATTTTAATTTATACCATAAACTTATCTTTGAATAAAGAACACATTAGAACCAAGAAATACTCGCTCAAAACTATTTATTTCTCGAAATAATTGACTTTATAAGTTATTTTTTTTATATTTTTGGTAAATAACAGCTGTTTTTCGAAATTCTTGCAATTTAAAATGGCACGGAGAAATGTTTGCTTGTCTATGGAAATGAATGTACTGATAAAATATGTAAGGGTTTTTATACACAATTTCCAATGGTAGTCCATTTTTGACTTACATTGATGCTTTGCTTTGTGCGCTGCTGCGATTTATTTACGAGTAAAGCAATGTATGTAAAAATATGGCTTACATAGGGAACTGGGTAGAGAAACTTAAAAAAAACGACTGTTTATGCCTGGAGGATTATTGTTTGCATTTAGTTTTTAAAAAATATTTCTCGTGACTTTTCTTTCATAATAAGTGAAAAGAAAAAAAAATATTAGCATGATTATAAAATAGCAGTGATTATATTTTAATAGTAGATTTTAGTTAGTAGCATAGAGTCACGAGAGTACTTTTTTCTTAGAATCAACATTTATTTTTAATTTTCATTTAAATGTAGTAAATCGAGCATCTGTTATAGTTCCTTATCTCTTAATTTTAAAGAATTTCTCGTCAAAATTGGCTGTCTACTTAATTTGACCGAAGAAACGTATTTTAAAATGTTATTTTTTATTTGAAGGAATAGAAACAGCGTTTATTGCCATCTAGTATCAAGTAGTTGGTACTATTTTTGTAAAAATTTATTAATTACTTTTCTTCGGTTCTGTTTTGTGTTTCATGAGCGTTTGATGTGACTTTTACTTATAGAACTGGTTTTATCATAGAAATAGATAGACTTAATAGGGGAAATACTGTAAAAAACTCTTATAATCACTTAGAAAGTATTTAAATAATTTAATTAACTAGAATCTTCCTAAAAGACGATATTATGTTTAGTTTCAATGATTTTTGGTTATTATATCGAATGCTATGGCGGATTTCCAAAGAAATAATGTATTTAGTTTATTCATAATTCGTTATTCATTTATCCAAATTTTAGATTGACGCTTTTAGAATAAAGAAAAAAGACGCCATCTTGTTTTTTAAAATTGCTGCTAGGATAATATTATAGAATTAAATCTTGAAAAATCATTGTAATCTCATATATTTAGTAACAGATAAATATAAAATTGTGTATTTTAAATGACTGGCTCTTGTGAGTGAATGTTCTGAATTTACTATTATTTTGAGACAAAAATCTTACAATATGGATGACATGACAGTATCGATGTAGTTGTTAGACATCAATTGTGATTAATAGATGAACTAGAAATGAAATTATAGTTAACATTTGCAAATGATTTGATGATTTTTTTATTTTATCATTTACCTATATACGTGAAGAGAAAAATTTGTAACCCTTTTTAAGCATATTGCGCGCACGGAGGAGTGTGAGATTTGGCATAGTTAAAGTTTATATGGAGAAGGAGTGCAGAAAGCTAAAATTACGGTCGAATTTTGACCACAGGGCGACCACTAGAAGTCTTAATAAACCCCGTTAACATCACGAGAGAGTAAGTATGAGATGAAATGGTACACTTTAGAGTTTGTAGTGTTTTGGATTATTAATATTTTCATAAATCTCGATGATGTTCGTCGGTAGCATTTTCTGTGGTATGTCTATTTTACCAAACAGTAATTTCTGGGGTATTAAAGGGTGGCTACTCTTAGGCTGACATTCAGATACGACAGAAACGAATCTAAGCGTGAACTTACGCTTCCATCTGTCAAAATCAACAGCTTGCGCTCATATTTGTATTCAGAGACGTTCGGAACACGACTTAAACTTAACGTAAACTAAGATAAGCCAAGTAGTGAATATTGACTACTTAAGACGACACTAGCGCCACCAAGCGGGCTAAGGTGGAATTAATTTCGACAATTTGAGATTTTCAAGTCTGACTAACCTCATAATTTAATTAAATAGATTTATGTCTCAGATATTTTGTTTCGCTCACTCCAATTGCATTTTGTATATATTGCTATCCTGTTTTTAATTTTTATATACGCCTGCTTACACATTTTCATAAAAACCGTAACTTACCGATAAAAATTTTGCTATTAAAAATGGCCATAGAGAAGACAGTCTTAGCTAAACTTACACTGCGTCTCTGAATACGAATTTTGAAGATGCGCTTAGCGACGACTTTGCTTAGAGCGGTCTTCGCCCGTCTTAAGGTCATGTCTCTGAATGTCAGCCTTAGTACCGCCAATAAAAGAACTGTGCATCTACCTACCTACCTACCTCCATGGTTGGTAGGTAGGATAAGTGAATAGGTAGGGTAAGTCCTCCGTGGGTGGGTAGGTAGGGTACTTACCCTACCTACCCACGGAGGACTTACCCTATTTACCATACCTACCGGTACCCTTTTTTTTTTATCGCAGGAAAATCCTCATGGATGTCCTCCGCCCAGGGGAAGGCGGAGGGATCTATCGTACTCTTACCGACTAAAAACCTGCGGTGTTCCTTACCTGGCCGGGGGCGCGGGATTCGGAATCGCATTCAACCGCAGCCCCGGCGGGCACCTACCGCTACCCTAGCCTATCTACTATACCTACCCTACTATCTACCTACCCTATCTACTATACCTACTACGCCTACCTTATCCTACCTTCTACTTACAATTAATAACAAAGACAACAGAAAAAGAATTAGCGAAATTGGTCCAGCCTTTCATGCGTGATAGCATGACCAAGAGAAATAAGGATTCATTTTATTTATTTTTAAATAATTTTACAACGAACTATTTATTTATTTTTATCAATAATCTTCTCTCTCATGTGCTGTCAATGTGTCCGTACTGAATAAATGTTTTTTTTTTCTTATTACGATGTTGGTCCCATAGAGAAAGTTGTTCAGTTTGATGGTCTGATCCACACCCTATATGACCACGCATTTCTGATACACGTTCTATAAAATTATCTGCAAGGAAAAGGTATCTAGAAGGAGATGGAAAAATTGCTTGACATACCAAGATACAAGTAAGTATTTAATCTATTTGAAAAAACAATAAACAGTATGGATATTTTTTTATGTAGTGCACATAATTTGTAGAGTGATTCAGTCTCTGTTCCTAAATGCAACCGCAGTATTGGGATACACTTTAAAACAAAACGAAAATTCGACTTAGTATGGAGCACACGCATAATTTACTAGCGCAAGCCATACAAAATTAAATTTTATTTTGTTTTGGAGTGAATTTTTAGGACAACATTTAGAAGCGGGCACTGAATTACATGCAAATTTTCCACACTACATAAAAAATATCCTGTATTAGTAAGAGAATTGAATATTTACGCGAAATAAATATGAACGTAACTTAGCTACCTCTCCTGCCCACCCACCACGTGATTCCTTCATAATATTTATCATCATATTACCTCAACATGTAAACAAGATGGCCGCTATTATTCAAACATTAGACTTTCATATCAAAATCGTGTGGTTTGCGTCAAGTATTAGCATTATTGTAAGGTCCACAAGAAATGTATAATGGATTTAGATTTTAGCTTTCTTGTTTATTTATTTATTTATTTATACTTTATGCACTAAGTACAGAGGCGGACTTAATGCCGTAGGCATTTTCTACCAGTCAACCTAAGGGTGATGCAGAGAAAAAAGTATGGTAGGTGCACGGACAAGATAATTATACTAAAACAAGTAAATTATGCATAGTTACTTATAACTATTTATATACACTACGTATTATATGTTTATACACTATTAGAAATATTATTATTGTTGTTGTCGTTTATTTTTATTGTTGTATGTTAGAAATGTCCTAGGTGGATATTTATTTGCTGCTGTTCTAAATTTAATAGAAACACATCACTGTTACTATAAAATGTTGCCGCTTTTGGTCTGAAGCAGCCAATATTTCAAGTATTATGCTGAGCGACGACTCTTTTTTGAGCAGATAAGGCGCACTCTTCTAAATAACAATTAGTTAGGTATGCCAACACACATGTACCTACCCTTAACAGATGGCCGTGAATGAAAAATGGGATGAGACTATAGTGAAGTAAGCAAGTGAGATAGAATATGGAAATTCTTGGTCTCTGTAACAATTTCCTCGCGCGCCCCTTTATAGCCTCGCGTCCCTAGGCACGTGCTTAGTTGGCCTTATGGATAATCCGCAACTGCCCCGACGGCCGCGGCAGCGGTTGCTCCTCGGCGCTTTCTTCTCCGAACGAGATCGGCCCTCCCTCGGTCCCGAACTTGTGGATACCGCGTAACTAAAACGGTAATGAACATCGACCCTAGTTTTTTTTTTTTTTTTTTTTTTTATTTAGTAAATTTACTTTTTATTTATTAAATAAAAAAAATAGACCCTAGTAATAAACTTCAATACGATCGTGAGACTAAACTTCGAGCTACTTTGTAACAATATTACCGATCATAAAGATAGGACTCCAAAACTTCATTAACTCTAACATTATTTCTTAAAATTACACATTGCGACATTTATTCTTAATTATATGATTTGCGAGAGATTTATATTTGATTCATTGATTATTTTGAATAATAATACTGTTATTTTTTTTTTCTTACTATTCCTACTATTATTTAATACAAATCAAATATGTTGCATGCCGTAAGGTAAAATGTATCGGGACACTTAACAATTAATATTCCAACTTATATGTACACCTGCATTATAAGCAAAGAAATGATTTCTTTCTTTCTTTCTTTCAAACTAAGGCTGCCAACCATACTGTTAAAAACAGTATTATAGTGTTTTTCGCTCATGAATACTGTTTACTGTTCATCAACAATAAAGTATGCAAAATACTGTTTGTTTCATCACCAGTATAAAAATGATTTTTCGGTCGGACAATTTAGCGCTCATTGCTCGAAGCACAAGTGGAGAGAAAAAAGGAAGCTTTCGTGTACGAAAATACTGTTCGAAATATTCAAATACTTGGGGCTTACTACAAGCTAGCAGGGCCGAAATTAAACTGCCCAGAAATTTCCAGTATAGGCTGACCTTTCATAATACGAAAGTCTATACAGTGCGAGGTGACGAGGTCAGCTCATACTGTCTGAGTACTGAATAGTTCAATTTAAGCCTTGCTATAAGATTATTCGTACTAACTTCTCATACCTAAATATACTTTCGCAGTATCGCAAAATTTTACAACTAAAAATTATAAAATTTAAACAGCAGTTCCGAAATTAGTTTTATTTCCATTTAAATTATTTTTTAATATGATTTTGAAATGTGACGCCACGAAACTTAGGACCCCTCCCACCCCTTGTCACATACTTAATGTCATACTTCGTCGACCCCCTCCCCTTAACGTGTGACGTACTTTATGCATGGGCATATAATTATACACGGTATACCTACGTATAAATAAATGATAAGTATTTTATTTAAAACAAAATAAAAGATAAAAAGTACCTAATGAAAAGAACGAAAAAGAAAGTAGGTATTTAATTTATTTATGGGTCTCACCAATTCAAATTGTAATCCAATAGGATTACAATACGAAACGAATACGTTTCCTCCACACATTTTGAAAATTACAACTACTCCCATCTAGCGTCGAGTAGCAAAACCTTTTACAAATACGTTTCCAAAAAACCTCAATAGGTGGCACTTATTTCAACTTTACGTAACTCATCGATTCAAATTATTGTTTTTTGCAGTTTTTATCAATGGAAAAATGTAATGTTATTGTAATCCTACAAGGTATACAATAACATCACATTTTTCCATTGATAAAACCTGCAAAAAACGGTGAGAAACACAAACAGGACATCATTATTATGCGAATAATGTAATATTTATTAAAACGGACAGAACATGGCGTTCCTATTCATGTATTATTTATATGCTTCGTCCTTAGTAGGTACTCAGCCTACGTTTTTATATCAAATGTTGTGTCAGGTCAGTTCAAAATAATATGCGCATAATAAACGCATCCAGACAATTCCTGATTCATAAAACATTTTGCAAAACAATGTTTATTCTGAGATACTTACGTATTTATCAACTTATTATTGTAGATACCTACCTACGTCATGATCTTCTGAAGAGCTGGAGAGGTAGCAGAGGGCCTACCATGAATGTTTTTGACTAATCGTAACGTTGACGTAAGCAGAATTTGAATCAAATATACACGTTAAATCCTTGATATTTTTTTGGAAATAGGTACATGCAGTATTTTTAGGTTTTCATGAAACGCGTGTATGTTGCGTAAAATTAAACAAAAATGTGATAGAATTATTGTACTTTTCATTCTAAAGCTTATGTTTGACTTCGTGGTAGCCCCCCTGTACCTACCTATTCGCTATGGTTTCATTGCAACTAAAAAGCCTAAATGAACTTTTCTTGCTGGATCGAACTCGGTAGTCGGTACACGCATAAGTTCTTCATCATTGTGTAATCATTCTTCAAATTTTAATTTAATTCATTATATATTTAGATAATTTTGATCCAGTAACAATTTAATTTTACTATAATTTAATTTAATGTGATTTTATTCGCTTATTTTAAATCAATATTAATTAAAATAAAATTGTGATATGAAAATAATAAAATTAAAATAGAAACCGCATTAAAATCCGTTGCATGGTTTAGGAGTTAGCGGATATACAGACAGACAGACGTGGAAAGCGACTTTATTTTATACCTACTATGTAGAGAAGAGAAGATTATTCTCCAACACGTGTAGAGTACATAATATTAAAAAAAACATTGAAAAGGTAATAGGTAACATGCTCATAATTAATTAATTAATACGCTTTTATTAGCTTCACCTGTAACTAACTAACTATGTAAGAAAATCTTGGAAGTTAAATTTGACCCACTTCCCGGTTTCCGATTGAGCTGAAATTTTGCATACACGTTCAGTTTGGATGACTAAAGCGTGTTCTATAGTTTTTTTAAACTATCTATAATATTTTATTCGACGACACGGTTGGCGCAGTGGTTAAGCGATTAGCTTACTACGCTACGTGCCGCGGGTTCGAACCCCAATTCAATTCTTTATTCGCATAAATATTATTCTATTCTATTCTATTCTATGGGATATATGGGTGGAGGGTGGGTATGGGTGTGGGTTATCTTATGGGTTTCTCATAAGATCGTGCCCCGCACGAAGAAATTATTTGTATGATCTATAGATAGTTGTTCCGGGTCTGGGTGTGTGTGCATATGACATGTATGTTTGTAAACTGTACCCTCGATACTTTCCTGTATCGAGGGTACAGTTTCTAACTTAAGGAAAGTAAAAAAAAACTAGTTATATGTACAAAAAAGGTAAAATTGAAATACTAAATTAACATTGAAGAAAGGAAAAAATTATATGGTAATTTAAAAAAATAAACATCTTTTATATTCTTGTGTCAACGAATTGTGAATTCAATGTGATTCACTTGCTATTTCAAATACCGTGTCTCATTGTACTCGCAGTTCCACTGAAGCGGAATACTTACTGCATTTTTGGCGTCTACCCAACTGTTTAGATGTCACGCCTATTTACCGCATTTATGCATGATAACTACGTGAATTACAAATTATTTCGAGAAATGTTTTCTTGTAGAGGAAAAGTCGCTTTCGAAAGCTTCCCGAGAAAATTGTGATTGTATTTCTGAGTCAGAGAAATAAGGATTTTTTATCTACTATCCGCGCGGATGAAGAATGGGATTGGAGGGGGCGCTATTTTGGTAAATTTTGTATGTAAATTTAAATATATTACTGAAAATTACACAGTTACGGTCGCTGAAATGCGTGCCGCACGTCATTAGGACAGACAGCGAGCCCTATAAATCCAAAACGTTTCAAAATTTGCTAAAATACCGATTTTTCTAGTCCCATTCTTCATCCGCACAGATAGTACAAATGAGAAATTATGATAAAAAACCTAACCGTCGAAAACTCCCGACTCCAACTAGAAAAACAGCTGTAACTTTTGGACGGCTGAACAGATTTTCATGGAACATAGCTAAGATGATACCCGATTAAACTAGCTTTCGATTAAAAAACTGCATTGAAATCGGTTTATCCGTTTTGGAGCTACGATGCCACAGACAGATACACAGATACATGGATACACAGATACACACTACAAATTTATAACACCCCTCTTTTTTGTAGGGGGGGTTAAAAACGCGCGTTGTAAACTGCAGACAATATCTAACTATCCTATATTTTTTGAAGGGACGATAATATTCCAATGAATTATTATTATCAATGTCAACTCATGTTAGAGCAACGGAAATTGACTCACAGATTAAATAAAAACGAAAAAAAAAAATATAACACATGTTTGTAAATATTTATTTTAGATTCTAAACACGTGACGAATAAAAAATGTCAATATAACATAGCAACACACCTGTATTTGTGTGTTAGGAACGTTTATGTACATACATACTGGATATTTTTTATATAGTGCGCATAATTTGAAGAGTGTTCTATCTGTTCCTAAATGAAACCACAGTATTGGGATACACTTTAAAACAAAACGAAAATTCGACTTAGTATGGGGGACACGCTAATTTAACTAGCGCAAGCCATACAAAATCAATTTTTTATTTTGTTTTGGAGTGAATTTTTTTACTGCGGTTGTATTTGGGAACGGACACTGAATCACTCTGCAACTTTTGCGCACTACATAATAAATTATCTTGGTTAAGTTAATATAATTATGGGACCAACATCGTTATCGCAAAAAAATATCAGCTGTCCCATACAAAACGTCAATACCTACTCGACCCAAACGTATGGGACAGCTGATAATTTTTTCTTATTACGATGTTGGTCCCATAGCGAAAGTTGCTCAGTTTGATGGTCTGATCCACACAGTGTTCCCAACTTAGGGGTTTTCCCCCCAAATTTAGGGGGTAAATAAGTGGGTTGGGATTTTTTTAGGGGTATATTTAGGGATTTTTTTATTCTTGACTTTTACTGTGAAGTTTATAATGATAGTGACGCAGTTGGCTGTAAACTATTTGAAAATGTTTCAATTATTGTATGATATTACAATTTATTTATTACATTTACAGTTTTTTTTTTTGGGGGGATTTTAGGGGTTTTTAACTTTAGCTTTGGGATAAATATTTCTGAGAGTTGGTAACACTGGATCCACACCCTTAAATATGATCACGCATTTCTGATACACAGTGTATATAAGCGAAAGTTATTTGGATTAATTGAAATAACCTTCAAGTCGTAAGTGTAAGACGATGATTGAAGTACACAATTGCGAGATTTTACAGTCGAAAAAGCGCTGGAAGTACAAACTCTATTTATAGAAAGAAAGAAAGAAAAATCATTTATTTGCCACAAAAACAAGACACACTAGAATGACAGACACAGGTAAACAAGAGGACAGGTGCGTAGACAGAGAATACATTTTTTTTAGGATGGCAACAGTGTAAAATTGAGTAGAAAAAGTAATAAATTAATTATTAATTAATTTAGAGATGATTTCACAGCAAACGAGAATTGCTCTCGGATAGAAATGTATGGGCGGCGGGCAATGTACTTTGACAAGGAAATTATTTGCATCATGATTCAAGAGGAAGGAAATACTCAATATTTTATTCAACAATAGTATCATTCAAATTCCACAGGAACGTCATCGTTGATGCAGCTAGTTAATTAAAAATGTACTATCTGATGCACACGGTTTCACTCGCGTGTTTAACTTTAATCAATTCAAATTTTAGGATTATGGCTCCATCGTTTTGACGATGATTCTGCCAATGTCAAGGTTGAATAGAACATGATGTGATAACTTGAGTGGAGATTGGCCGGAGAAATGGTTGCCAGTTAATTACTCTTTAGTAAAGTGGTTGAGGCACCTGAAATACAAACAGACAGTACAACATGAGTTAGTATGTTAGGGGTTAGGTTTGGTTAGGATAAGAATACATATAGGACAAAACATAGTTAGGTATAGTATACATTAATCAAACTACAGGATGATTAAGAATTAGTACTGTAATTAATTAGAGTTTAATTTTGTTAATAGTAATAAATTTTTGTAGAATCTTAATTAAAGGTGATTCCACCAACGTTAAGAGAAATGGAATATTGATCGGTCTTGGAATATCAAAATAAAATTGCATTACTGTCTGAAAGATGTTATTATTCCATAAAAGACTTTCTAATGATAATTATTATTATTATTATTTATTTATCAGGCAGGCAGTTGAGACAACTGGTAAGTGCCTGTATCCTGCTGTTCACCACTTGGTTTTATTCTTGCAGTTGAGAATATTTGTCAAGTCGATTCTTGAACTGATTTATATTTTGGGCTGAGACTACGTCTTCTGGGAGCTTATTCCACGCTCTGACTATTCGATTGCTCAGAAAGTGTTTGTGAGGGTTATTATTTGAGAAGCTGGTACATAACTTAAGGTGGTGGCCTCTTAGATGGATGATTATGATTTATAATATGACAGATGATTGCGAAATTTGACATTAGGTATACATAATAATTATTATATAATTACGTTACACGATAATAATATGCTAATCGTTACCTGTCTTAGTTAGTTAATTGTTCTGTTTGTTTTTAGTTGACATGTTTCATGTAGATAATAAATAATAATAATAATGTTCGTTTTATTAAGTGTATCCCAATACTGCGGTTGCATTTAGGAACAAAGACTGTATCACTCTACAAATTATGCGCACTACATAAAAAGTTATACCTATAACCTACTGTATAAAAAGTTATCTTAAATAATTATCATTATGATGGCTATGCACACTCTATAGATATGACTTCGGCATTTTAATGTGGACGATAAGGTTGGCGCAGTGGCTAGGCGATTAGCTTTCTGCGCTACGTGCCGCGGGTTCGATCCCCGCACGGAACAAATATTTGTATGATCTACAGATAGATGTTTCGGGTCTGGGTGTGTGTGCATGTGACATGTATGTTTGTAAACTGTACCCTCGATACAGGAGAAATCCTAGTAAGAATCGATCCTAAGTTCAAAAAAAGAATGTAACAATATTTTGATAGATTCGTTATTTCCTTACGGAAATGAAGATTACTCTTGTCGGATCAATGCTGAGATTAAGAACATGGTACGTGACAAAAAACTCTTCGTTCATTCTATATTTGCATAACACTAGCTAAGCCCGCTACTCCGTTCGCGTAGAAAATTCAAATTCTTTATTTGCAGTTAATATCGTACATAGAAAGATGTCAGCATATAGAAAAAAAAATTGTTCAGGCCCTTTTACTCAAGAAAGAAAATGGTTCCAACATTGTGTGAAAGATTTTACAATTTTTCAATCACAGAATACAGAAAAGAGACTAATACTAATGCCATCATCAGGGAAAATTACGATCCTCAGACTGCAAATGGGAATTTTCTAACGGAAAACCTCATTAACACTTCCTGGGTTTTATATTGAACCTACGGCCATCAATTATTCTTGCGTCTTAGAATAATGAAACGTACTAATTATTACTAATATTATTAATTTAGACAACAGAGATCCAATTTGTTAGTTAACTTAACACGCACTTCTTTTCTAATATTTTATTTCGTTTTATTTCTTATTTGTCAATGTTTGATGAGTGTTTTTTTTTATCTTCTCTCTCTTATGTTGTCAATATGTCTGTGCCGAATAAAGGTTCTTTTCTTTCACTTAAGAACTATGTTAGTGCTATAAAAGTTTAATAAACAAAAGTAAAATAAAAAAAACGTCGTCCGGTTTATTGTAACAACACTTTACTATGAGAACCTTGGCTAATCCATTTTATTTACCTAATTTGACCGCCCACCGTGCATTGATTTAAATTCTGCTTTTTTAATAAATACTTTGCCCCTCACTAGGATTTCTTCTGTATCGAGGATACAATATATAAACATACATGCACACACACCCGAAACAACTATCTGTAGATCATACAAATATTTCTTCCGTGCGGGGATCGAACCCGCGGCACGTAGCACAGAAAGCTAATCGCTTAATCACTGCGCCAACTGTGTCTTCGTTTGAGTTTTTTTTTGTACGGTTTTTATGTTGGTTTGCAATTAGAATATAATATATTTATTTCATGTAAACCAGACACTCTTAAAATATTAAAGTACATCCTTGCTTGACTAATACAATGTTGTAATAGCTGCGAGAATAATGTAATTTAATGTGAATAAAAAATAAGAATAGGATAATAAAGATTTGTCTCTGATTAAGATTTCCAAGCAAGTCACAAGCTGACCACTCCCGACAGACGGCACCCGTTTAGGATAAGCATATTTCTATTCTCGCTTTTTATGTTTAGCCTTTTTCCTTTATCTTGAGCTCACTCACAATAATACGCAAGGTTTTTCATTTAAAAAACAACATTCAATGAACCAACACAAACACTACACTCATGACCTTCACTCTAATTGTCACATACAACGTTCTTATCTAGACCAAACACAGCATCTGTCATTCGTTCGTTTTAGATTCATTCAGTGACTGATTCGAATTTCGATTATTCAGTACGAAATAAAACTTTGTGGAGGCCGCACGTCAGTTCATACAGTGAGTGTTTGTTTATTTATTTTTATAGGTTATGCGGTAAAATGTCACTTTGTATAACAATGTTCTTTTAAATGATTTTGTTATGATGATAACGTAATTTCGCGTCGTGTATAAATTAAGAGGTAATGTGATGAATTATTTACAAAAAAAATCGTGAGAAATTCAGACATTAATAATTGTTTGTTTTGTGGGTTTTGTTGTGTTGTTTTGAATTAAAATATTCAGTAGCCAAGTTATTTACGTACGTACATATTATCACGCTTATTTTGTGTCGGTTAAACAGAATATTAGGACCAAATATATTCAGTAATAGTATAGTAGGAGTCCTACTATACTATTATGGTCCTACTGTAGGACCATAATAGTATGGTTCAAATAAATTATTTTAGTTATTCAAGAAAGGTTTTACTTCGGATAGGTAACTACACCTTACTTATTTTTTAAATTAAATCGCATTTAGCATAGAATAGAATAGAATAGATCTTTATTTCATGTAAAACAGATACATGCACTTATGAAATGACGAGACTCTAGGTGCGCGGTTTACACTAATAGGCTCATTTTTCTTTTAATTGATCAGCGATAAGGATTTAAGTAGTACTTAAGTATATCTCACTAGTCGATTTAAATCTCATTCTTATATACTTAGGTTGATGATTGACGAATTAACTTAAGTATAAACATGTAACTTAATATACGTAAATATATACAGTCATATTATATTAATTTATTAAAGTAACGTCACTTGATGAGGCCTTTTCCGTGCATCCAAATCGTGTTCTAAGAGGATGGAAGCGTTGTTATTATCATGTCGCTATGGCAATTATCAACATTGTATTATACATAGAGATAATACATAGTACTTGTACTATTTCTATGGTATTATATGACTCATTATAATGACAAGGATAACTATTTTTTAAATGGTTAGTGATTATTATAAATATCATATACATATACAGGGTGGCGACGACGTTACGACAATAAATGAAACCACATATTTGGTATCATGTTCTGTGACCGTAAACAAAATATCTATCAAATTCAATCAATAGTTTAGCCACAGGAACTAATTAAAATTTTCTTAATTTTACACATATCACGATTTCTAAGTGTTTTTTTTTTTTCTTTGTTATATACATGGCCCCTCACTAGGATTTCTCCTGTATCGAGGGTACAGTTTACAAACATACATGTCACACGCACACACAACACCCGAAACAAATAATTATTCCGTGCGAGGATCGAACCCGCGGCACGAAGCGTAGAAAGCTAATTGCTTAGCCACTGCGCCAACCATGTCGTCATTTGTAAACTAGATAGATACTGTTAACCTGTGCTGTTAACTATGTCAAATACGACAGCTAATTAGACTAAATTATACAAAATCAATACAAAACTACGATAATTCTTAATAGCCCGTATTGAGGTTCCCATAATTATGTAACTGAGTCATTGAAAATAGTGAAAATCTGTTTCTAATTAGGCACAGTGCCACACATCAGCGAACACGACTGTCGAAGCGTGTCTGTTTTTGTATAGATAGTCTCTGTATTCTTTAACCTCAGTTACAAAGCTCCAGCCGACGACGAGACAAGTGAAACGAAACTGTAACAGATTTTCTCAAATCTTGTGCCTAACAATTAAAAGGCAAATCACTCAAAAAAATGTCCTTTTGCTTTGTCTGGTCTATAAAATATGAATGACATATACTTTTACATGAAATTTGCTACACAGGCTTCTACTTAGTAAGATCATAGAACCCAGAAATAATACAATATACTTTATAGCTCACCAGAGAGAGAAGAGGAGATATCTACAATAAATAGAAAAAGAGATGTACAAAGGGCGGTCTTATCGCACTAATATTATTCTCAAATAGCAAAAACATTGGTGTTATGTATCCTTAGTTATTGACAATGCAATCCGGCTCGAAGGACCAAATTTGATGGACAACACAATCCGGCTCGAAAGACCAAATTTTATTATGATAAGTCTATGATAAAACACCATCGATAACGAATAAAGGATTATTTACTAGTGACCGATGTAAAACACCAAAGCATACTACTAGCATATACTGTGACGTCTGTTTGGCCAGACATAATATTATACCTACATAGTTAACTTGATTATAAAGTCGTTACAAAAATAAGGATGCAGTTGTTCAGACTCCTAGCTTATCTAGCTGGCTTGAAGAACAAACTAAATACATTTTCTTTATACCACTATCGTTTTAATCAAGCATACGGCTCGCCTGATGGTAAGCGGCTACCGTAACCTATGGACGCGCAACACCATAGTAGTATCGTTTCGAGCCCAGACAGCGCAGAAAGCCAATCAACCGGTTAAGAAAAGCGCGAACACCAACGTCAAATTAAAAAAAATATATAGAACTTGATTCATATTTCGAACTGCATTTTTTTTTCTCTAACGCAATATACATCTGTTTTCAAGGACGTCCAGGTAACACGAGTTAACAATTGCTATTCCTGTCTCACTCTGTACTTTACGAAAACTATCGCCGTCTTTTTCTTTCTATGTATTTTGTTGTTGCTTTTCATCGAAGAACGAAGCCGGTTCGAGTTTGTACAAATGTAGTTTTGCGTTTTGATGTAGGTACCTAGCTATAAATTAGTTTGATATTTGTTGCTATGCTAAATTTGATATCAAGGAAATTAGGTAAATGTTAGGATTAATATCGAAAATATCAAGAAATTGATTACATATTTCGTTTTCCTGGGCAACTTACAACAGCATAACATTATAACTAGGTACAGGATATGTTTTTTATATAGTGCGCATAATTTGTAGAGTGATTCAGTCTCTGTTCTTAAATGCAACCGCAGTAATGGGATACACATTAAAACAAAACCAAAATTCGACTTAGTATGGGGGACACGCATAATTTACTAGTGCAAGCCCTCAGACCAATAATTATTGATCTGAGTGCAAGCCATACAAAATTAAATTTTTATTTGGTTTTTGAGTGAATTTTAGTATTGCGGTTGCATTTGAGAACGGACACTGAATCACTCTATAAATTTTGCGCACTACATAAAAAAATATCCTGTATAAAGTTAATTGGACCGATTTTGATGAAACTCTTTTTCCAGCAGATCATGCCTGAAGTTCACCCAGCGTTCGCCAACTCCGGCAGAAGAGCAGGATTGGAAGTATGGAGAATAGAGGTGAGTGAAACATGCCTAGACAAGCTGCAACAGCACAACACAACACAACAATCATATAACCTAACCGTTTGAAAAATGCAAAAACTAGAGATTTACTGAGTTCATGAACCGAATACAGAGTTTGTCTCGGTTTTGTTATCACCGAGTCGAGTACTCGGCCGAGTTACTCGATTATTTACGCAGGTTTGGCGCGAAAACACGTTTATACGTAATCGCGGTGACGTATAACACTTAAAAGTGTACCTTTTAACCTAACCGTCAATAACCCCCGACTCCAACTAGAAAAAGAGCTGTAACTTTTGAACGGCTGAACAGATTTTCATAAAACATAGCTAAGATGATTCCCGATTAAACTAGCTTTTATCTAAAAAAAACTGCATGGATAAAATCAATGGTCGCTTCAAAATTGCTGCTTCTAAGTGCTGGAACGATATACCACCACCTATATTACTTTTATTATCACTTACGTTACGTTTTACGTTTAAATCACATTACCACAGATGGTTATTAATGAAGCAATCATTGGTTTCTGGGGCTCAATTATAGAGTTTGCGGTACATCCATTTGATTGTTTACATTATATTACGGCATTTTTATGTATAGATATACCTATTTATTACTATAAAAATTGTGTTCTATTCAACCATCGATGTTTATAGATATGCTTAATGAACTCAAAAAGTGAGACGTCCCAGGTACTCCATTTTCAAAAAATGGAGTGGTTGATCACCAGTCAAATGCCGTTTACAAAAATAATTATTAATTTGTGTATTGAATAAAAAATATATAATAACAGTAGCTATTCCATTAGTGCATGTATCGCTGTTGTATTTAAATATAATTCGAACATTGTTGAATTTAGAATTTGACGTCTTCAAAAAATACGTCTCATTTTTTTAGCTTCCCTTTGTATGACAGAGCGTATCTATAGACATCGATGTATTCAACGCATGACTGGCTTGGACAGAATATCAGCAGTTGAGCATGCCTTGCGCTGTCAGCTATTATGCTGAGTTCAAGACCTTTTTGTCTTTTACCTTCTTGTATGATGTATCTCCTTGCTACCTATGTAATTTGAAAGACAAATAAAAATCTTCTATTCTATTCTATTCATTGAAATCGGTCCACCCGTTGTAGAGCTACAATGCTACATACAGATACACTAATAGAAAAATTATCTAACTGATGGTGAAAACCGCATCAAAATCCGTTGAGAAGAAGTTATCGGATAAACAGACAGACAGACGCGAAAAGCGACTTTATTTTATACTACCTATGTTGAGAAGAGATGAGATCATAAGTCGTTAGCGTCTATATGCAGTTTGTAGGCGCCTGAACTATTTTTAATGTCATAAATCAATTGGGTTGTAAATTCACTGTCGGCACCAAATTGTCCAACTTGACTCGAAAATAGTTTTATTACTGACTACTTCTTTTTAGTACCGTACAATGTGTATAAAAAACTTCTAGTATAAACGTTGGAATCACAGACATATAATACCAGTAGCAGACCAAACGTTCACTGAAAATTACGTAGCCATTACGCACACATGGGGACTTACATATGAAAGGTCAATCCTGGTGTTTTATCGTAGCTAGCACTGTCACACCGGTACGCACAGCACTTCACCATTTTATTATAATATTCTACTATCTATTACATCCCAAACAAGTAATATTTTTCATTACGCGATTTAATCTATAAAATGCGATTGAACTTATGTGTCTTATTATTATGACGGCGCGGGATAAACAAGCTACGCGTCAAATTTTGTCTATAAATTAAATTAAATTCATGTATTTCAGTTAAAAACCCATATTGCATATAAAATTAATCACTTTTTAACATAATAAAATTACAATAAATTAAATTAAATTATGAGTGAGTCAGTGGGACAACAGGAAAAGAACGAGATACTATTATCCAGTTGTCGCTTAGTACAAAAGCGATAAAGAATCCTACCCATCTAATGGATTCATGTTTGGTCTGCTACTGGTATTATATGTATTATAGTAAGTAAATATTTGTTCTGGGTTTGGATGTGTGTGTATGTGAGATGTATGTTCGTAAAATGTACCTAAGAATCATTCATCTTCATCTTTTCATAAATCAAATTGTCACAATCAAACATATTATTAATGTAAACTTGATTTATAAAAAGAGACCATGGAGTTTCTTGCTGGTATCTTCTCCAGGACCAATCCACTTGGAACCGTGCACCTAGAATCACGACTTTTTGAAAGTGCCTGCAAAGGCCCAGTTGAAATAAAAAACTTTGACTTTGACTACAAGTAAATACTTAATTATCATCAGACATTGCTGTAGCAGACATGCTGGTAGTTGTCTGATAAACTCTGTTATTCCTGTATTTCTGTGTTTTATGGGCTCATCATTGTTGCCTGAAATAAAAGATAAAGAAAAAGAAAAGTATTGTTTATTTTTATTTTATTAAACTCGATCTTCATTTTTGGCGGCCATATTGAATACTGCCCCTCACCCACCGGCCTCTGCAACATTATACTCGTACCAAAGGTAACCTACATTATTTTTGTAGCGGACGACCTGACAGACACGTTAATAAAAATCTATTTATAAATAGGTGTCCACCGCATGATATACATTCTGGTATTTTTATCTGATCTAGGAAAAAACAAGAAATATTGTAAATGCTACTTATGAGTGATCGCTTTTTGGAGTGAAAATTCTATATAGACGGATATATTAGGATTTTTCTGTCACGAAAAAGCGTTACCGCCGCGTGGACGTGGGTCGACGATATATTGTCCGTTGAAGTTTCACTTCTACTATGCGTCCCAACTCCCAACACACATTTTTGTTAATTTTATTATTTATGCTTGACTAGATAATTGTCTGAAATTATTTATGTGTAGCTCTCGTGAATTTCGCGAAAATATCCACCTTAGTAGGTACCTACCTATCTAATAGCCAGCGTCAGGCGCGGCGCAGGCGACGGACTTTTTGTCCGGCAAACTACCGCGGACTAGAATGATTGTGGTTGGTAGTTGTTGCCAGTGAGGACACTAGAGTTCTAACGACAACTACAAACAAGATAACTGAAGAAAATCAGCCAACTGAAAATCAGCGTTGGGCTCTCTGCGCCCAGCAAATGCTGAGCTGGCTACCCTTTCGGCATGGCATGCTTGACAGCATATACATATTATTTAAAAATATTTCCAAATTATTGTTAACTTTTGATGTGTTATTTTTTTTATATATATTTTTTTTTTTTTATCCTCTCTCTCTTATGTTGTCAATGTGTCTGTGCCGAATAAATGTTCTTTTCTTTCTTTCTTTCTTTTCTAACTGTCGTCTACGTTGAGTCCATCCCGAATATTCTTGTCTGCGGCAATTTTTTGTCGTAAAATTTCTTGTTCTCTGTAGTTTGACGGACAAAAAGTCCGTCGTCCACGCCGCGCGTCAGAATTATCGGGTGCAAAGTGGTCATACAAATAATTCAATATAACTCGACTAAATGTAGGTACACACATGTGACAGCAAATAATATTATTTTCGCGATTTCAGGGTTGTCCATCCCATAGTAAAAGTTGTTCATAATTATGAGTACAGTATTCCTTAAAGATATCGGGACTAGAAACGTTGGACCTTAGGTATAAACCTAATTAATTACAAACATTTATAAAATATGTAAGTTTTTATCCATACCGAAATGGTTAGGTTAGGCATCTATCTGAGTTGAGTTCGCATCCCGGCCAGCGGGTCTACCGCGTAACTAAATGGTAATGAACATCAGACTCTGGTTATAAACTTCAATACGATCGTGGAGATTAAATTTCAAGCTACCTTGTAAAAAAATCACCAATCATGAATTTAGGACTCCTTCGGTAATTTTTTTATAAGGTAGCTCAAAGTTTAGTGTCTCTCGATCGTATTGAAGTTAATTACCAGTGTCGATGTTCATTACCATTTTAGTTACTTGACTGCAAATCATTGGATTATAATACGGATTTCATTTTAAATAGATATTTTATGCGTTTATTATCGTAGAAACAATCTCCTCAGTCGATTTGACAGCGCATCAGCGCGGCAGCGCGATATACATTCTAATGCTTTTTATACTAAGTATCTCTAACACGGCCCAAACAGTCCAAGCTTGAAATTAAAAATGGAATTGAATAGAATAGAAAATCATTTATTGTTATCACCATCGATGTCTATAGATACGCTCTGTCATACAAAGGGAAGCTAAAAAAATGAGACGTATTTTTTGAAGACGTCAAATTCTAAATTCAACAATGTTCGAATTATATTTAAATAGAACAGCGATACATGCACTAATGGAATAGCTACTGTTATTATATATTTTTTATTCAATACACAAATTAATAATTATGTTTGAAAACGGTATTTGACTGGTGATCAACTACTCCATTTTTCTGAAAATGGAGTACCTGACACGTCTCACTTTTTGAGTTCACTAAGCATATCTATAGACATCGATGATTATCACAAGTGAGAAATTGTATGATGTATGAAATTTTGTATTTATGACATGTACCTACCTATATTTGATTTATTTTTGACATTGTATGCTTAGATTATATTACTAAGATAATAATAATAATCTAATGCTTAATATTTGACATAGTAATTAGTAATACATATTAATGGATTGAATAATCTCATATATATATTTTTTTTTTCTTAAAACATTGCCCCTCACTAGGATTTATAATAATAGGAGGATAGGATAGGATCTTAGGATTTTTTCATGGATTTTTAGGATTTTTTTAGGATTTTCATTTAGGATCGAGGGTACAGTTTACAAACATAAATAGTACATGTCACATGCACACACAACCAGCGGGTCTACCGCGTAACTAAAATTGTAATGAACATCGACATTGGTATTAAACTTCAATACGATCGTGAGAGCCTAAACTTTGAGCTAACTTGTAAATAAATTACCTATCATGTTATAGTTGGGACTCCTATCTTCATGATCGGTAAAAAAAATACAAGTTAGCTCAAAGTTTAGGCTCTCACGATCGTATTGAAGTTTAATACCAATGTCGATGTTCATTACAATTTTAGTTACGCGGTAGACCCGCTGACCCGAAACAACTATCTGTAGATCATTTAGGAACAGAGACTGAATCACTCTACCATTTTTTTTTTTTTTTTTTTTTTTTAATACGTTGCCCCTCACTAAGATTTCTCCTGTATCGAGGGTACAGTTTACAAACATACATGTCACATGCACACACCACCCAGACCCGAAACAACTATCTGTAGATCATACAAATACTTGTTCCGTGCGGGGATCGAACCCGCGGCACGTAGCGTAGAAGGCTAATCGCTCAGCCACTGCGCCAACCGTGTCGTCATATATATGTGCACTACATAAAAAAATATCCTGTAGAATAGAATAGAATAGAATTGAAATAATTATACTCTTTATTGTTGGTACAGCTGATAAAAAAGGAGCATTAACTTAATAATTACAAATAATCATTTTATGATTGTACAATGGGCGGCAATTATTTTTTATTTATGTATTTTTCTCTATAACTGTTTCATTTTAAATATTTGTATGGTTTTTTCTTGTATTCGCGATTTCGCGATATGTATATTAGTCATGTAGCTAAATTCATATAAATGAAAGATATCGAACTTTCACTGGTTTGATAGGAATAAAAATACACAATACTTTTTTCTAATTTAATTATTTTATTTGCCAAATACTGATTACGAACTAATTTACCAACATTTGTGAAACTACGTTTATTAATTAAATAAAAATATGATCGTTTTAATTAAATTAATAATTGTTAATAACAAAGTTTTTTCGTTATCGAATGGTACTGATAACATTGTTGTTGTACATAGTTAAATTATGAAAGCATTTATGACCGATATGGAAATATAATAAATTATAAAATATTCTTTTTCCTTATGTCTATATCTAGCTGTTAGCTGTTGAAGGCTGAAAGTCAATAATCGCATTTTGATGTACGCAAAGCACTAGGCCTATTCAGACCTAAGCGGTATTCGCTACCGTCTGCTGCAGAGAAAACCCAGTGGGTATGCGGTAATATTACTGTTCACACCAAAACGGATTTTTCGCCAAAAAGAAATTTTCGCCAGTTAGTCATTTCTGAGTCGCCAAAGAATATACACGTCAGTCACGTTGTACCCACAGCGGCAGCGAATATCGCTCAGGTCGCTCTAGCCGCGGTAATTGATACTAAATACCTGAGCGAAACCCGCGCGGTATGTACCTCTACCCACAGCGGCAGCGAATATCGCTCAGGTTTGAATAGACTTTTATATGGTGCTTTGCTTATATCAATATTCTCAATCTACATCTACACTAATAAAGAGAAAAGATTTGTATTTTTGTTTGTAATGAATAAACTCAAAAACTACTGGACCGATTTTAAAAATCCTTTCACCAGCAGAAAGCTTTATATTATCACTGAGGAATATCTATAGGCAATTTTTTTATTTTATTATATACGGTTTCTTACGAAAACTCCAATAATGTAACCCAAGGTGTAAAGAAATCACTTATAAAATTCCTTACATCGCGTGCGCTGCGAAAACTATTGATGATAGAACAAAATTATTATTATTAAATATAAATAAATGTCCACCCGTGCGAAGCCGGGACGCGCCGCTAGTATAATTCAGAAAACTGATCGATTTTTAACACCTTATCGTTTCCCACCCTGTATACAGGATTTTTTTTATGTAGTGCGCATCATTTGTAGAGTGATTCAGTCTCTGTTCCTAAATGCAACCGCAGTATTGGGTTAAACTTTAAAACGAAACGAAAATTCGACTTAGTATGGGGGACACGCATAATTTACTAGCGCAAGCCATACAAAATCAAATTTTTATTTTGTTTTGGAGTGAATTTTTGTACTGCGGTTGCATTTGAGTACGGACACTGAATCGACACGGTTGGCGCAGTGGCTAAGTGATTAGCTTTCTGCGCTACGTGCCGCGGGTTCGATCCCCGCACGGAACAAATATTTGTATGTTCTACAGATAGTTGTTTCGGGTCTGGTTGTGTGTGCATGTGACATGTATGTTTGTAAACTGTACCCTTGATACAGGAGAAATCCTAGTGAGGGGCAATGTTTTTTTAAAAAACAAACAAAACAACAAACAATCACTCTGCAAATTTTGCACACTACATAAAAAAATATTCTGTATTTATGTTAATCAAATTATTACAAATTATTTCGTTTGTTACAGAACTTTGAGCCCGTTCCAGTACCATCTTCGCATCATGGAAACTTCTACTCTGGCGATTCGTATATCGTTCTTAGCGTAAGTAATAAAAAATTAAAATACATTAACATAGAGTAGGCTAAAATATAGCGAAACTGACAACTGCACTCAACCTAAATAAAATCATCAAAATATAGTGAAACTGACAACTGCACTCAACCTAAATAAAATCATCAAAATATAGCGAAACTGACAACTGCACTCAACCTAAATAAAATCATCAAAATATAGCGAAACTGACAACTGCACTCAACCTAAATAAAATCGTCAAAATATAGCGAAACTGACAATTGTACTAAACCTAAGTAAAATCGTCAAAATGTAGCGAAACTGACAACTGCACTCAACCTAAATAAAATCGTCAAAATATAGCGAAACTGACAACTGCACTCAACCTAATTAAAATCATCAAAATATGGCGAAACTGACAACTGCACTCAACCTAAATATAATCGTCAAAATGTAGCGAAACTGACAACTGCACTCAACCTAAATATAATCGTCAAAATGCAGCGAAACTGACAACTGCACTCAACCTAAATAAAATCATCAAAATATGGCGAAACTGACAACTGCACTCAACCTAATTAAAATCATCAAAATATAGCGAAACTGACAACTGTACTCAACCTAAATAAAATCGTCAAAATCGAGGTTTCGTATTCTCCTGTTTCCTCCACCAAAACTGGACAGTTTTTTATGTTTTTTTCACCTACTGTATTGGAAAATATTGTTCTTTATCTGTTCATTTCGCTTTCATAAATACACTGTCAAAACCCGTTGTCTGGTTTAGGAAGAGTTAGCGGATATACAGGGTGACTGGCAGAACGAGGGATTTATTGAAGGAGGGTATTGTACTCATCATTATGAACAACTTTTACTACGGGACCAAACCAGAAATCGCGAAATAAAATCAGGTGTTCCATTACTATTCAATGCCTATTATTCGAATAAATGTACGTAACAGCTGATTTTTTTCGCTATTTTAGGTTTATTCCGGTAGTAAATGTTGTTCATAATTAAGTAAGTAAGTAAATAAGTAAATGTTTATTTTCTCATCATCACATTATAGATACAGTCACAGTAATTAACATTTAAATAGAGACTGGTGTCTGTGATGATAGGTAAAACCTGTGTTACAGATCACCAGGCTACCCTCTGAAGAGACTAATTTATTGCATCTACTGAGATTCTCGATGTTTCAATTATCCTTAAGTATAGAATATAAAAAGAAAAATAAAAATAAGAGCAAAATTTATGACAAAACAAAGAAGCTTAATAGATAAGTATAAAACACATTTAGAAGTTTTGGACATAATCGTTAGTGCGAGTGTGTATGAGTGTGAGTAAATAGGTAATGTAATTGTTAGTGAGTGTATGATTGTGAGGATTGTGAGTGTACATAATAATGAATGTATCTAGGTGGTAGGGTGTGTGTATATCATGCTAATAGCTACAACACAATTGTTTACGACAGTGGTTTCAGTAATGATTCCGTAGCACTGTAGTCCAGGCTTTGAAGCCATGAACTAACTCTTTTTTTACATTTAAATTGAGGTAATGGATAGATGAAAAGGTTTTTATTAATTTTATTGTATAAATATGGACCCAAGAAGGCAAAGAAATTTTGGGATAGACTATTATTACAGCGTTATTATGAGTACAATACCTCCTTCAATGATTCCCTGGTTCTACAAGTCACCCTGTACAGACAGACATACGCGGAAACCGATTTTAGTTTATATGTAGAGAAGAGATTTATACCTGCATTAGCGACCCGTCCCCGGCTACCCCCGGGTGCAATTTCTCTACTATCCTTACATTAAATATGAAAGTATTATACATATAAACCATCCTCTTGAATCACTCTATCTATTAAAAAAAACCGCATCAAAATCCGTTGCGTGTTTTTAAAGATCTAAGCATACATAGGAACAACAGACAGCGGGAAGCGACTTTGTTTTATACTATGTAGTGATTTAGGATTTATTAGCTCCTATAATACCTCCAAATCATTTTCTAGACAACAGGCGACGAGTCCCGTCTCTCCTGGGATATTCACTTCTGGATCGGCTCCAAGACCTCTCAAGATGAGGCTGGATCCGCAGCTGTCCTCACAGTCAACATGGATGATGAGCAGTTCCATGGATCCGCTATACAACACCGAGAGGCTCAAGGTTACGAGTCCAAGCAGTTCCTGGATTACTTCCAACCAGGTACGTGAGTTTAGAAGCTCTGTAAGGTTTCTTTGAACATTCTCGATAGACTTGCGTTCGATATCATGTCACATTTATATGTCGGAGAAATGATGAGAGAAATCTGATGTCGCCGAATTGGATGGAATCATTACAGAAGTACCCACTTCTAGTTCAGAGGCCCAATTCTCGTAATTAAAAATTTTCAAAATATAGTTCGGATTTCGGATCTCATTCCGATCTACTACCAATGTCATAAATGTCACAAATGGTATTCTCCTACCCTAACAAACAACCTCAAACGTGACATTATATTGTAATGAGATCGAAAGTTGAATAAAAGGCAAATCGGTATTCTGCTAACATTTTGAACAGACACAGATAATAAAATTGACACTCTCGTCTATACACAAACGTCAAAAATGAGATTGAAATGAGTTTGTAAGAAGATTGAATTCAAATCATACTGGAATCGGACTGAACTTTAAGAGGAGTAGAATACATGACTTTTTGTCAATTCATAATATAATCTCAGTTCGGTCAACTTTCAGTCATATTATAAATTAATTACGAGAATTGGGCTTCTGGTATCTCAGGTAAGCACTTAGTGGGCGTGATAAGGGTCATGAGATAAAACCAGCAATAAGGCTTTCTAACCACTAAAAGCACGTAATAGTCAGTCGATTGTCACAGTTAAAGATGGCACATCATTAACTCTGAATAACGGTTTTACAATAACTTTACATAGGCCACCACGGTGTAAGTTTATAGGTAAAACCTCCGAGGGTAATCCTAAATGGACTTTAAAATTAAATGTCAATTAGAATTAGAACAGTCTGAATATTTATAACTAGCTTCCGCCAGCGGATTCGCCCGCGTGATGTCCTTATAAATTATAGCCTATGTTACTCACTGATAACGTAGCAATCTCCTAGTGAAAGAATTTTTAAAATCGGTTCAGTAGTTTTTAAGTCTATCCATTACAAACAAACAAAAAATCAAAGAAAATAAAAAATCAGTTCCAGTATAAGCTGACCTTTCATTGTACGAAAAGCCTATACAGTGCGAGGTCAGTTCATACTGGAAATGTCTGGGCAGTTCAATTTCAGTCCTGCTATAAGACGACACGGTTGGCGCAGTGGCTAAGCGATTAGCTTTCTGCGCTACGTGCCGCGGGTTCGATCCCCGCACGGAACAAATATTTGTATGATCTACAGATAGTTGTTTCGGGTCTGGTTGTGTGTGCATGTGACATGTATGTTTGTAAACTGTACCCTCGATACAGGAGAAATCATAGTGAGGGGAAATGTATTATAAAAAAAAAAAAAAAAAAAAAAAATAAGAGTTCGTAGTAAGACCCCTGAACCCTTGACGAAGAGACAAATCCTACATAATCATTTTTTGCCATATTTTTCTTCCCTAGCTATCAGATACTTGGACGGAGGCCACGCGTCAGGGTTCAACCACGTCACAGTCAACGCTGGAGGCGAGAAGCGCCTGTTCCAGATCAAAGGCAGGAGGAATGTTCGAGTGAGGCAGGTCTGTGGTAAACGATACTAATATATTCTGGTAGTAGACCTTCGGACACTACCAAGGGTCGAAGATAATGACTGTACTCCTAGATTTTTAAATAAATCCTTAAATCTACTGCTGAAGATGGGCATCCTCGTAGACTGCTCAGTTTACGGTCGTAAGAGAACATTGGGGGTCGAAGATAGTGAATATACTCTTAATTCGACTTCTTATGACGACACGGTTGGCGCAGTGGCTAAGCGATTAGCTTTCTGCGCTACGTGCCGCGGGTTCGATCCCCGCACGGAACAAATATTTGTATGATCTACAGATAGTTGTTTCGGGTCTGGTTGTGTGTGCATGTGACATAATGTATGTTTGTAAACTGTACCCTCGATACAGGAGAAATACTAGTGAGTTTATTTTTTTTAAACGTTAACCGTTTAAAAAATAAAAACCCATATTTTGTAAAATATGGTTTTAAGCCAGATATATCCGTCACTTTCTATCGTCATAAAAAGGGAGATAGAATTTTCTTTATATCCCTAGCAATTACTCGATCAATCAATCGATCAAAAAAGGGATCAAAACTAACCTATTTCTGTCTACATGACGCAAGCCGTTTGCAAAACACGTCGGATTAACGGTTGATCCGTGAAAATCAAACAAGCAAGTCCATTTTGGCATTGCTTAACGAGAATAGACCGATTTTATAATCCTTAGCCTTGGTACACACGATAAGCATTCGATCTGTGGGCCGAGCACGAATGTTTTGAAGTATGGTAAAGTAAACGTAAGCAAATTTTGAACCAAAAATACACGTTTAATTTATGATTTTTTTTTGGAAATACATGCAATATTTTTACGTTTTCATGAAACAAGTGCGTTTGTTGCATAAAATTGAACAAAAATGCGATAGATTCATCGTATTTTATAATCAAAATTTGCTTACGTTTACGTTACTATACGTCAAAACATTCGTGCACGGCCCTCAGATGATTTCGCGAGTAGTTATGGGATTTTATGGACGCCGTGTGAACAGTTTTAGCAGAGATATTGCTTTATGCGATAAGGCCGCCCATTGTACTTTAATATTGTAATCTCCTTTACTTACAGTATTTTTATTTTCAGGTGTACAATCTTCTATCTATCTTCTTTACATATAAAAACACTTGTCCTGACTGACTGACTGATCTATCAACGCACAACCTAAACCGTTGGGGCTAGAAACTTCAAATTTTGACAGTATGTTCTTTTTATGACGTAGGCATCCACTAAGAAGGGATATTTGGAAATTCCACCCCTAAGGGGGTAAAATAGGGGACGAAAGTTTGTTTGAAATTCTGTTATTTTAGTGAAATACGGATTTCAGTGAAATCCGTAATATCGACTTCAACGCGAGCAAAGCCGCGGAATACAGCTAGTAAAGGACGGAACAAATATTTGTATGATCTACAGATAGTTGTTTCGAGTCTGGTTGTGTGTGCATGTGACATGTATGTTTGTAAACTGTACCCTCGATACAGGAGAAATGCTAGTGAGGGGCTTTATTAAAAAAAAAAGGATAATTATAATAAATAAATAATAATTATTATATTCAACGGTTTGCCCCCAGGTCGACGTGTCCTTCGACTCCCTCAACCAGGGCGACTGTTTCATCCTGGACTTCGACCATCAGATCTACCTCTACGTCGGCGAGAAGGCCAAAAGTGTGGAGCGCCTGAAGGCTATTACGGTGGCCAACCAGATCCGGGACCAGGATCACAATGGACGAGCTAGTATTGAGATTATTGGTACGTATTTATATAATATGACTGTTATTTTTCGTTTACACATAATATAAATAAAATAAAAAAGCCTTTTATTTCATGCATTATGATAAGATAAACATACACTTTTATTACATTATTATTTCAATTTCGTAATTTACTAACAGATTCAGTATCAGTAATATAATAGATAAATAATTAAATTAACACTCACCCCCCACCCACCCTCACCCCCTGAGGGGTTCATGCATGTTTTATTTCGTTTACACATAATATTATTATGTTAATTCGCCAAATATCAGCCTATTTAAGAATGAGATTCAAATCGACATGTGAGATGTAACTACTTACTACTTACATCCATATCGCTGATCAATTTAAAGAAAATGAGCTAACGTCCACCGGGTACAATTCCAAACATCGGGCTGTTACAATAAGGAGCGTTTCTATTCTATTCTAATGAGAATTTCCCGACAGAAAATGACACTGTCCGATTTAAAAATAAAAAATATTATAGTTTAAAAAAAAACTGTAGAACACGTTTTAGTCATCCAAACTGAACGTGTATGAAAAATTTCAGCTCAATCGGAAACCGGGAAGTGGATCAAATTTAACTTCCAAGATTTTCTTACATAGTTAGTTAGTTACAAATGAAGCTAATAAAAGCGTGTTAATTAAAAACTAAATAAAAATTTCTTGCACGAGGCCAAAAATGGCCCCTATCTCAGCATATGCTGCGACAGATAAAATAAATGTCACAGCGCTGGTTTATTACGCGATAATTCCCCCAATTGCAGACCGATTTTAAAAAATATTTTTTATTTGAAAGTATATACTCTCGAAGTGGTCCCATTTAAATTTGGTGAAGTTCTGATGAAGACTGTCTGGGATTGACAACGGAACTCTTGAATGAATAACAGCATATCACTCGCTATTGCTGTAATCGCATGTTTATGTATTGTTTATGCCACACAAAATAGAAAAATTGGTTAGAAATAAAGAAACACATGATTCTGCGTTTTCGTAAATTCATCCCCTAAGGGGGCGAAATAGGGGGTGAAAATTGTTTTCAAAGTGAGAAACGTGAAAATTGGTATTTAGGCTTTTAGTTAGAAATAAAGAATAATATAATGTTTATTAGTATATTCATGTTATGTATTAGTTTATTTTGGTATGTATCTTTATTATACGTAAGTATATATTTTATTTTTATGTATTTTATTATATTCCTCCTCGTTAGCTTCTTATCATCTACCTACCTTGTTTCCTGTAGTTACACACTGTGTCTTCTTTTCTTTTCACTCTTTCCTGTCGCAGGTCTGCTGGCAGAAATTTCTTTAGAAATAAGCAGTACCTTTGTACTTGATATCTTTACTTATTTTCTTTGTCATGTGTATGTGTGTACCGCAAGTGTGTATAGCAAGGCCCATGATAACATATGGCTGTGTGGTATGGCACAAAAAAGTTGACCAAGTAACCTGCAGGGATAATCTTACAAGCCTCCAACGACTCGCGTGTATCACCACAACGGGAGCTCTCTCATCGACTCCGACCTCCGCCCTGGAAGCGCTGCTCAACCTCGTTCCACTACATGTGCAGGTGCAAATGGACGCTAGAGCAGCCATGCTAAGGGCTAACCATGCAGGAAGGACAAGATGGAGATCAAAAATCATGAGAGTTCTGCACGAAAACCTCATGAATCAAAGCATCACAGCCATGCCCTCTGATGTTCAGCTAAAAGAATACAGCTTCAATAAGCTGTTTAGGACATTCATACCTCAGAGGTCCGAATGGAAGGACAATATGCCTTGCGAACCCCGGACCTGTGATATTGTTTGGTTCACCGATGGATCAAAGAAAGAGGGTCTAGCAGGAGCTGGATACCACGGAGGACAACCAAGGGTGCAGAAATTTGCTAACCTTGGGCAATACGCCACTGTATTTCAAGCAGAACTACTCGCCATCATAGGCTGTGTTCGTGAGAGTCTGCAAAAAGCCTACCTAAACAGGCACATCTTTATCTTCTCTGATAGTCAAGCTGTAATTAAAGCCCTTAACTCAGAGGAGATCAACTCTAAACTCATCAAGGAGTGTGTCCAGTTGCTGAACTTACTAGGAACATCGAACTCGGTAGCGATAGGATGGGTACCTGGACACAGTGGCATCGGTGGTAATGAAACTGCCGATGAGCTAGCAAGAGCTGGAGCGGAAAGCACTACAATGGGCCCTGAACCCATTTGTGGAATTCCTAAGTGCACAACCTCCACCTACCTCAGGTCCTGGGGCTATGAACAGAGTATCAAGCTCTGGGAAAAGTCCTCAGGCCAAGCACACTCCAAAGCGCTTCTCATAGGCTTCAACAGAAAGTTTACGGAACAAGCGCTTTCCATGAACAGGAGCCGAATTAGGATCTTGACAAGAACCCTCACTGGGCACTGCAAACTAAACAAGCATCTACAAAAAATGGGCCTTAGTGACACCACAATTTGCAGATTCTGTCGCGAGAAGGATGAGACGCCCATACATATCCTATGCGAGTGTGACGTAGTACACCACACTAGAAGCCAGCACCTGGGGGGCCACCTAATCTCACCAGATGAGATTAAATCCCTCCACCCCAAGAATATAGTCAATTTTATTATTGACTTACGGCTAGAGGGAGTGCTGTAATAATACAAGAGGCGTCACAATAGATCTTCGCAGGTCGCAGTGACAAAGGGGCTTAGTACCCTACCTCTTCTAACAAATAAATAATGTGTGTACATAAATAATAAATAAATAAAGAAACAAGTGTTTCCGTGTTTTTGGAAATTCATCCCCTAAAGATGTCCCACAAAACCCGCTAACGCTCGGTTACGAAGACACCATCCTGGAATTACAAGAGCGCTACCGCCGAGAAAAAAATGTAGTTTTAGTGGGCATACCCGAACTAAATAATACGAACAAAGAAATTAGATTCGACCATGACAAAAACAAAGTTATGCATGTCATTAAATCAATTTACCCGGAATGCCCGAACCCCTGTCATATAATGAGACTGGGGAAGTATATTCCCAACAAAAATCGATCGCTCAAGGTATGTTTTGAATCTACCGATACTGTAAAATATATATTGCGGAATAAAAAGAAAGATGTCAGTCAAGTGAATATCTATTCGGACCAAACCCTACTTCAACAACAATATTTGAAGAAACTTGGCTCTGAGTTACAGCGTCGACAGCAGAATGGTGAAGCCGACCTGATTATAAAATACATAGGAGGTATACCCAAAATAATAAAACCAATTCCAAAAAACGACAAATAATTGAGACTAGTATCAGCAATATGCCGTCAGAATGTTTAGATAATAAATCAAATATTACTTATCAAAAAACTACCTGCCCCGAAAACATATGTACAAAGAAGTCGTCGCTAAAGTTTTTTTATACGAATATAAGAAGTTTAGTTAAAAGCAACAAACTAGATGAATTAATGTGCCTGCTAAGAGCCATAGGAACAACTACGCACATCATATTAATTACCGAAACATGGATTAAGTCAGATCAAGAAGCCAAGCTAATACAAATACCAAACTACACACATGTATACACATATAGGAAGGGACGCATTGGAGGAGGAATATCAGCGTTTATACACAATAGCATCAAATACGAAACTCTGGAAATAAGCAGCAAAGGTCAAAATGAATACCTTTGGATATATTTAGAAAAGTATGCACTGAGTGTTGGCGTAATTTACAAGCCACCCAATACAAGCGTAAACGATTTTCTGGAAACTTATTCTATGCAATTAGAAAAAAGACGCAGGGCCCTAGTATTTGGTGATTACAACATCAACTTGTTAAATGATGACCGACAAACAAGAAACTATACTACTATGATTAACGAAACTGGGTATCAGATATTAAATAATGTAAATAGCAACTACTCTACACGGGAAACAAAAACCACTAAAACAATTATTGATCATGTGACAACAAATATACAAAATGACAATTATCATATGGCTCTTCTTGATACACCCCTATCAGACCATAAACAAATATACGTAGAAGTAAAAAAGCCTAAAGTGCCCACTAAGTTAAAGCATGAATACCAAGCGACAGACTACAGTTTACTATACAAATCTGTAGAAGACTCAAAATTTAATAATGAGGACAACGACTACGAAAACTTAGAAACATTTATCAAAAACAAAATCACAACAAGCAAAAGGAAAAAAGTCAAAATTCTTAACAAACCACGAGATGATTGGATCAATGGGAAGGTACTGGATGATTTGAACAGACGTAATATTGCATGGAACGAATATAAAAAAGCACCTGAAAGTACGGAAGCAGAATCAAATTTCAAAGTGAGAAGAAATGAAGCAACTAAGACGATCAAAAACACTAAAAGTAAATACTATTACGAAAACTTTAAAAAGTGTGAAAAGCAACCAAAAAAAATGTGGGATTTAATCAACACACTGGCTAATAACAAACAAAAAAGTAATTCTATTCCTTCAAAACTTAAAACTGAATGTAATGTAATAACGGATGGAGATCAAATTTGCCAGTATTTTAATGATTTCTTTTCCACAATTGGTTCAATCTTGGCCAGCAAAATAGCACAAAGTCACAATATAAACACACCAAGTAAAACACAAACACTATCACAACACAAACTTTACACATTTGAGCCTTGTACTGGTAAGGAAATTGGTAAAATTATCGACGACTTAGATACAAATACTAGCAGTGGAATTGACGGAATTAGTGTAAAACATGTAAAATGCATTAAAAACTTAATTATTGATAATTTAACTGATTGTATTAACAAATGCCTTGAAAATGGAATATTTCCTGCAAGTTTAAAAGTAGCTAAAGTTACCCCGATACACAAGTCTGGTAGCAAAGCCGATCCAGGTAATTATCGACCAATTTCAGTACTTCCGGTATTATCAAAAATCTATGAAAAGATTATTTATTTTCGTCTTAATAATTATCTAACCAATATAAACTTCTTTTTTAAACAACAATATGGCTTTCGACCCAAATCCAATACATTATCTGCAACAATAGATCTCACCACAAAAATAAAGATTGCCATTGATAAAAAGCAATTCGCTCTTGGTATCTTCATAGACCTTAAAAAAGCTTTTGACACAATTAGCCACGACCTGCTGTTATGTAAACTGAATAATGTAGGAATATCAGGATCTGCGCTCAAAATTCTCGAGTCATATCTAAATAACCGGACACAGATTGTTAAGATTGATACTTGTGAAAGTTCACCAGCAAAACTAACGTACGGAATACCACAAGGCTCGATCTTAGGCCCGTTGTTGTTCCTGGTTTACATTAATAATATAAGCACCGTCAATGTATCTAGTAATATCACTCTCTACGCAGATGATACTTGTCTTTTTTATTTTGGTCATAACCTAACAGACATCATTAAAGAAGCTCAAATTGACCTAAACATCCTTAATAAATGGTTCATGGCAAATCTATTAACTATAAACACGAAAAAAACGTCGTACATGGTATTTGCGGCAAAAAATAAAAAAATTCTAAATCACACCCAACTTTCAATCAACAACGAACAAATAGAAAAATCAAACTGCGAAAAATACCTAGGCCTAATACTCGACCCGAAACTAACATGGAGAAACCATATTGACCACATTAAAACCAAAATTTCACCTCTAATTGGGGCACTGCGACGAATATCCGCCTGTATTCCTAACAAAATACGCCCCATTATCTACAATTCCCTAGTAAGACCCCATATAGAATACCTTGTTGAGATATGGGGAGCAGCTGCAAAGACCAACATTCAAGAGATACAAATCCTGCAAAATAAGATAATCAAAACCCTTTACAACTACGACTACTTGACACCAACTACTAAAATATATAATGAAACAAAAACACTTAAAATTAATCAACTATATATCCTTAAAACGTGCACTCTAATAAGAAAAATCATTACACAAAATACACACTCACAATTACAGTTTAACAAAAAAACACATACATATAATACAAGACGACGAAACAAACTAGAATTACCAAAACCCAGAACCAATTATGGAAAAAAGAATATACTATATGAGGGAGCACAGCTTTATAATAACATACCCGAGGAAATCGTTAAAAGCAAAAATTTAATAATATTTAAAAAACGCCTACAAGAATATGTTAGAAAACAATACTGATACCAAATACATCATACTATGTGCTATTCTTAGTCTTTAAGATCCACAGATTTATGCATGATTATTATATGTACTTTTCTCAAATTAAGTGAACTGTAATTGTTCTTATCTGAGAAATAAATGTCTTTAAACCGAAAGGGGCGAAATAGGGGATGAAAATACTTAAAAAAAGTTGTTCATAACTGATGAGTACGTACCCTTTCGGCCATAAATACCGTTTGCGACTAATCGTTAATGTCATGTTTGGTCGTAGATGCTGATTCAAAGGAGAGCGACTTCGAACAGTTCTTCGAGGCTCTTGGTTCTGGAGACAAGGACTCAGTAGCTGAAGCTACGGAAGGTGGAGATGACGAGGTCAGTAGACATCAATACCATCTAAATTTGACGGCACGGATTTTTTTTAACCCCCGACAAAAAAAGTTTGTGGCATCGTAGCTCCAAAACGGATGGACCGATTTTTATACAGTTTTATTCAATTGAAAGCTAGTTTAATCGGGTATCATCTTAGCTATGTTTCATGAAAATCTGTTCAGCCGTTCAAAAGTTACAGCTGTTTTTCTAGTTGGAGACGTTGGAGTACACTGAATGATTCTCATTTCTCTGTCTTTGTCTTGAAAATTCCGATTTCTGCAAGGTTTTATGTTTCCATGTTAATACCAAATGTTTAAGCAGGAGTTCGAGCGTGGCGCTTCAGTGGAAGTATCCCTCAGCGAGATCTCGGACAGTTCTGGGTCCATCAAGATCACAAAGCTGACTCCTCCGTTGGCACAAGACTTGCTTAACACTAAGGTAAGATTTTGATAGCGCCTATTTAGCTGGGAACATTCCATTGCGTTGGCAGAGGGCCGAGCACGAATGTTTTATTTAACGTTTGGTAACGTTAATGAATGTTATATTTAACGTATGGGAACGTTAACGTAAGCAAATTTTGATTATAAAATACAATGAATCTATCGCATTTTTGTTCAATTTCAAACACTATACACACACATTGTTTCATGAAAATGTAAAAATACCATGATTGATATGATATTTAGGTATGTTAAGATAAGAGTAATTCAAGTCTGTTCCTAAATGCAACCGCAGTATTGGGATACACTTTAAAACAAAACGAAAATTCGTTTTAGTATGGACACGCATAATTTACTAGCGCAAGCCATACAAAATCAATTTTTATTTTGTTTTGGAGTGAATTTTAGTACTGCGGTTGCATTTGGGAACGGACACTGAATCACTCTGCAAAGCGGACTACATAAAAACATATCCTGTATATAGATTGGTTTGTATTATGATTTGTTAAAATTATGATCTGTAGATTTTGTGAATATAAGTCCAACCTTTTCAGTCCGTCTCTTTAAGGGTTAAAGTACCTACTTATTATTATGAACAACTTTTTACTATAAAAACAAAATTATAATCCCGAAAAAATATCGCACTGATCCCTACATTTTGTACTCAAAGTTCCTACATTATCTTATCTAACACACACACATATATAACACTTGGCACATAGCACTTGAGTTTGTTATACCACTAACAATATTGTTAGATTGTTGGTAAATAAATATTATGTTACCGATAACAATACATGAGTTAATTTCATTGTTGATAGCTAGTCTCAAAAGGATTCGACAGAAGTTTAATCGTCTTTATTATCTCAATAATTGATGACACAAATAGAATACAACATGTATCAGAAATGCGTGACCATATTTAAAATTAAACAACTTTCTCTATGGGACCAACATCGTAATCGCGCAAAAATAATCTATGGGCCGAGTATGAATGTTTTGACGTATTGTAAGGTAAACGTAACCAAATTTAGAACCAAAAATACACGTTTAATCTATGATATTTTTTTGGAAATACATGCAATATTTTTTCTTTTTCATGAAACAAGTGTGTTTATTGCATAAAATTGAACAAAAATGCAATAAATTCATCGTATTTTATATAATCAAAATTTGCTTACGTTTACGTTACCATACGTCAAAACATTCATGCTCGGCCCTCAGCTGTTCCATACGTTTGGGTCGAGTAGTTATTCAGGTCTTGTTTGGGACAGCTGATTATTTTTTTGCGATTTCAGGTTTGGTCCGATAGTAAAAGTTGTTCATGAGTACTATAATCCCTTTTAAGGACCTCCGCTAATGAAGTAGGACCCACAGAACTGTTTTTTATGTAGTGCGCAAAATTTGCAGTGATTCAGTGTCCGTTCCCAAATGCAACGGTAGTACTAAAATTCACTCCAAAACAAAATAAAAATTTGATTTTGTATGGCTTGCGCTAATAAATTATACGTGTGCATACTAAGTCGAATTTTCGTTTTGTTTTAAAATGTATCCCAATACTGCGGTTGTATTTAGGAACAGAGACTGAATCACTACAAATTATGCGCACTACATAAAAAATATCCTGTATCATAACTCTGATCGTCTCTACTAACACGTGTGTTGTTTCAGGAATGCTATATTCTGGACACCGGCAGTTACAGTGGTATCTACGTGTGGGTAGGACGAGAATCTAATGACAAGGTATAGTACACCTACTTCCTTCTTCACACATAATAAAAAAAATCTTGCTCCAAAAATATCGTTTAAAAAAGCTTGTATTTTTTTAAATATCTGTTATAGTAAAATAACTAGATATAATTTAAAAAAAAAACTATAGAACACGCTTTAGTCATCCAAACTGAACGTGTATGCAAAATTTCAGCTCAATCGGAAACCGGGAAGTGGGTCAAATTTAACTTCCAAGATTTTTTTACATAGTTAGTTAGTCAGTTAGTTAGTTAGTTACAAGTGAAGCTAGTAAAAGCGTTTTAATAAAAATAAATAGTTTTAGTAATAAAAGCGTTGTTTTTATACGAGGAAAATATTTTAATGTTTTTGACAGTAACTATAATAAATCTTATTTATTAGTATCTCCATAGTAACCATGGTTCCTAACAATATCTCTATTTTGTTTTTCTTTAGGAAAAGGCTGAAGCAATGAAGAAGGCGGAACAATATCTCAAAACAAAGAATTATCCAGACTGGGTGAGTCTCCTTTTTTTTTCACTTCTATTCTATTCTATTTTTCGTTATGGCAAGTGGTGCCGATGCCGACTATTCTGCCAATGTCAAAGGTGATAAAGACGTGTGGTGATAGTTAAAGTAAAAATTGCCAACTGAGATAAAGTTAAAAAATAAATAAAGAAAACCTTTTTGATTGTATTGTGAAACTTGCTGGAATATTAATACGACACAGAAACCTTTGAGTATCTAGATACTCAAAGACAGAAACAGATAAATACAAATCGAAATAATTAAATAAATGATAAAATTATTTACACCAATAATGACAGACGAATTCACAACTTGATGTTATTGGATCTGATAAAATTCATCAATGCTACACAGAGTTCCGGAGAAGAATAGGTTAGAAGGGAAGGAAAATTAATAGGGATAGGGATTTTCAATTTTGGCAAATGTTTGTACAGATCTAGAGCTGGGTTGTTTTTGGAGCAGTTAAAAAAGATGTGCTCCAAACTACCTTCGTCCAATCCACACTCGCATAGTGATGAGTCCCTAACATGTATTTTCTGCAAAAACACCGGGGAGCAACAATGACCAATACGAAGACGGCATAGAATCGAAATTACAGTTTTAGAAACTTTTTTATATTTAAAGAACCACGGTTTTGACTTTATAGTTGGTTGGATAGCGTAGTGAAATCGACCTTTTTTTTTGCTAGTTGTGTCCCAGTGTGCTTGCCATGAAGACTGCAAATTCTGTTTGGGAAGGTTCAGCAGATCATAGCCCTCATGACAGAAGTGTTTGAGGTCAGAGGATTCAGATGTTACAGCACTTTTAGCAAGTTCGTCTGCACATTCATTTCCTCGAATGCCACAGTGACTTGGGATCCAAACTAGCTGAACTGTCTTTTTTTTCTTTGCAGAGAAAAATAGAGATCGCCTTATATCTAAAAGAAGGGAGCTGTGTAATTTGTTCCTATATGGATGGTTTTCTAAGGCTTGGAGGCAACTTAACGAGTCCGTAAAGATAACGGCCCTGCAAATATTGTGAGACTCTATGAAAAGGCATGCCTCCAATATTGCTACACACTCACCTGTGAACACTGAAGACTCCTTGGGACACTTAAATTTTAAAATAATTTTTGAATTTTGGTAATAAACTGCAGCACCAGTGACACTGGAACCAGACAGTTTTGAGGCATCTGTAAAAAATCTTTCGAAACCATTCCATCTTTCACTAACCACCGCATTGAAGGTCGAGTCAGCCATGGGAGAGCTTTTGGAAATACCAATGCCTAAAAAGATATCTGGCTTGAAGCATAAGATACTGTATTCAAAATTAAAAACAGGAAGTCTTTGAAATTTAATAATATGGCCATCTAAATTTGTAATCTGTCGAAATGATTTTATGATTAGGGGAATCTCTTTATGACGCCAAAAATTGGAAGATCTACAGAAAATGTCCAACTCATACAATTTAACATTAAGAGGGTGAGAAGTATTACGAATTATGCGAGACATAAAGCGAGAAGCCAGGTATTGTCTCCTCAAAGCCAAAGGAGGTTCTGCACACTCGACCTGCAATGCGTTGACGGGAGAAGACCTCATGCACCCCGAAATAATCCGAAGGCACTGAGCCTGAACCCTATCCAACCTTGTCAATGCTCCTTTGTTACATGGAATCAAGAGAAATGACCCATAGTCCATTACACTCCGGATTAAGGCGTTATATACTAGTTTCATAGTATAAGGGTGAGCACCCCACCAGACACCAGCCAGGACTTTTAAAATAGGAATCACTCTTTCACACCTTTGTACTAAATAATTCAAATGCCGTTTACCGGACAACTTAGAGTCCAAATACACGCCCAGAAATTTGACTTTAGTTGTTATTGGGACATTTTGACCCTGGATATTAACAGCAATTTGGGGTACCCGTCTTTTACGTGAGAAAATAACCACCGAACTTTTAGAAGGAGATAGAGACAAACCGTGATCGTGTAGCCATTGGTTCAGAGACTCCAGTGAGAGAGAAAGGGATGAAGCAGCATCATTAATAGAGGGATCAGTTATGTAAAGAGCCAGATCATCAGCATATTGTAGAAGGCGACAGTTATTGTTTAGACATGAACCAATATCAGCTGTGTATAGGTTATACAGTAAAGGACTTAAAACGGAGCCTTGTGGTAAGCCTTTCCATACTTTCCTATGTTCCAGCTCCTCTCCCTGAACCCTCAAAACCAACGAGCGATCCATGAGAAGTTGACATATGCATTCTACCATCTTAACCGGTAATCTCAGCTGTAGCAATTTCTGCCTAAGAATGGAAAGAAGGACATTGTCATATGCCGAAGATATGTCGAGAAAAGCTGCAACCACAGATTCGTTTTTGGACAAGGATATGCGTATGTCCGCTATTAGTACCGCAACACTATCCATTGTACCAAGACCTTTCCTGAAACCAAATTGGCAGTTCGGCAGTAAATCTCTGGATTCTACTATCCATTCTAAACGGTTTTTGATTAGGTGTTCCAGAAGCTTGACTAAAACAGATGACAGAGCAATTGGTCTAAAACCATATGGATCATCTGCATGTCTGCCTGGTTTCAAAATAGGAATCACTATTTGAGTTGTCCACTGAACTGGAATCCAACTGTGAAAGTAACAAAAATTCAACAGATCTATAAAATATTTTTTAGCTTTTGGACCAGATCGCACAATAAAGGAATACGGGATTCCATCTATACCTGGAGAGGAGTCATGAACGTGTTTTAAAACTGTATCCAATTCTTCCATAGAGAAAGGAACATCAAGGGGGTCCTCTGGTGTGAACACAGGCGAATGTAAACTATCTAAATCTAAGGGAACATAAGGAGGAGCTAGCTTAGAGAAAAACCTCTCAGCTGTCTCCCGAGTGATAGGGGATGAGACCGAAGTAGAACATCCACTACGAAATCTGTTAATGTTCTTCCAAACCACAGATGCTGGAGTCAATGGGGATAAGGAGGTGCAGAATTTAACCCATCCTAAACGCTTTTTTTTACGAAGTAGTCTTTTACTTTTGGCTAAGGCAAGATTATATAAAATTAAATTTTGATTGTTCATATCTTGATTAAATCTTTTTTCTGCCACCTTTCTTTCTCTAATTGCCGTAGTACATTCTTGATCCCACCATGGTGGTGAGGGAATTTTGCCACGAGCACTATTTTTAATAGGAAAGTTGGATTCAGCACTAGAAGTAACGGCCACTACGAAATTGTCGTAACAGCTCTTGGCATGGTAGAGATCAGAAGAAATAGTATTTTGAAAATGTAATGAAGGAAGCATATCAATTTTATCCTCCAGTGTTGACAAATAGCCAGTCCAATCTGGGTTGGACAAATTATACCTCAAAAGAGGAGGAGAGGTTTTTTCTAAATATGTTTTACCTGTCAAAGTAATAACTATAGGATAGTGGTCACTACCATGAGTTAAATCAGAGCATTGCCAATATGCCGTCGGGGCGATATCGAGAGAGCAGAATGTGAGATCCACACAGCTTTTACGCTGTCCAGGAAGAGACCTCCGAGTGGGACAACCGTTGTTCAATATACACAGGTTGAGGTCATCTAGGATTTCAACTAAACCATTTCCAAAGGAATCACAACGCTCCGAGCCCCATCTAAAATGGTGGCAGTTGAAGTCACCCATGACAAGCACAGGACCATCTACATTCTCAAGTAGATTTCTTAAAATAGACAAAAAATTATAATGAAAATGAGCAATATAAATGGAAAAAACTGTGATGTTTTCGATTCTACCCGCTACAATACTCATATCCCCATTAAAAGCTGGCAAAGATAAGGATAAAAGTGGAACCCTATTGTTAACAAAGAGAGCAGACCCTCCATAGCCATCAGATCTATCACATCTGAGAATGTTGTAATGTGGGATTCGAAAACTAAGGCTTGGAATTAACCAAGTCTCAGCTATACTACATGCTAAAGGTTTGTATTTATTCAGAAGGTATATTAGATCGTGCTTCTTATGCCATACGCTCCTAACGTTCCACTGGAGAAACACTATCTGGGGCGCTATTTTGAATATTAACAAGAAAATTTATTAGTTTATCAGCAACGTTGGACGGTAATTGTTGAAAATTATTAGAATTTGGTGAAGAAATAAAAGTGTTCAAAACTTTAATAAGTAATTGGATAATAGACATAATATTTTCAGAAGACTCTAAATATGGGTTATTTAGAGCAGAACCATTCGGTTGAGAAGATTGAGGAGAACTAGTTAAAACTTGATGAGCATCTTTATCATATGAAGGAGAAAGGGGGGCATGGGTCTTTGGTTTTAAGAAGACAGTTTTCCGATATGACTGAGAAGTATTTTTGACAATATCCGCATAGGATCGAGAGCTAACGGGGATTGTTTTACTGGCTTCAGCGTAGGAAATAGACTTCTCGGCCATAGCGGACTTTATGGCTCTCTGTCTGCCATACTCCGGGCAATCCCTGCTATTGGCAAAGTGATTACCAGAGCAAAGCACACAAAAAGCTTCACTTACAGAGATATCGCAGCTATCACCAAGGTGATCACGGCCACATCTGCTGCAGCGGATTTTTGATCTACACAGGGATTCCACATGTCCAAATCTGCAACACTTCCGACATTGAATTGTGGGGAAGACATACTGTTCCACAGGTAGGGCAGTGTAACAACAGAAAACTCGTTGAGGTAGAATCTGGCCATCAAATGTGATCACGCATGTTTCAGTTGGTCTCCACTCAGGAATGCCATCTCTTACGAGTTTTCTGTTGAAACGACGAATTTTTAATATTTGTCCGCAACCTGGCGGAACAGTTATGTAGAGTTTAGCTTGCTCTTCCGACAATTCAGAAGGTACACCACTTACGACACCCATACGGGTAACATTAAAAGTAGGGATCATTGCATTGAATTTGTTAATAGTAAGTACGTTGTTTGAAAGAAACGAGTTTGCATCCTGAGAAGATTTAAACTGGACCGATACACGGTTTCTGCCAACCTTTTTGACTCCATCACGCACAATGTTATCAATATTATTTTTGTATAGAAAAACGCCAAAACTGACTGGATGAAGTGTGGTACCGGCATTAGGTTGTGTTTCAATACGAGACACATGAACAATAAAAGGGCCCTTGTCTATGGCAGAGTACCTGTCACGTCCGACGAGACTGCGCGGTTGTTTTGAAGGACGGCTTGTAACTTCATTAGCTTCTTCATCGACGGCACGTTTACGATGATTAATTTGTGCTAAATCTTGGGACTCAGAGAAAGAACAAACAACTTCGGCTAATTGGGATAAATTGTTTTCATTTGACATGGGGGTTAAAGGTAGAAATGTGGAAGTAGAAGAAGTAGGAATATCTGGAGAAACTGGATCTGGAGGATCCGGCGGTTTTAGCTTATCCATGGTTAATAGGAATGTAAAACTACACAAACCTGACTAATGAGATAACAACACACACAAATAAGAAGCAAATTCACAATATCACACAAAAAGCAAAATAATTTGTTTAGTTATTCTAGACACACGTCCTAACCATACACACTCTGTGGCGAGAATCCAAAACCTTTTTTTTCACTTATTTGTGATCTCGAAAATGTCGTTATATTTTTGTCACATATTCAAACGTCAGACTCCATATTTGAAAATGTGACAAAAATCCATTCCTCAAATAAATCTACCAACGAGGTAGCAGTAGCGAAGGGTGACAGTTTTAAAAGGGGAAGCCGTCCCAAAAATGTCCTCTAAAAATTGCTGCAATCAATGCTGCAAGACAAAAATGCATACCGTCTCTTGTAATCTGTATATAGTTATGTCTGAAAAACCTCGACGTAACTGAAAAACAAGCCTTTTTTTGCCAGTTGGATGAGTAAATAGTGTATTACTACGTTGGTCTATGCACTAACCAATTCCTAAAGGGAAGCCGATGGGATTCGGGTTGTATGGACTCTTCGTCACTGCGAGGTAGAGCATTGATTTTTGTGACATGTTTCAAGTCTGGTCTAATCAATATTACTATTGAAATTGAGTCACTATACCGTGGATAAACAACCAATTCTTTTTTAAGTATCGGTATCTATATTAAGTTGCCCACAATACCGCAGTGGCGGCGGTAGCGGTTTAGTACAAATTCATATAGTGCAAAGTGAAGTGCTACTAACATAGTTCTAAGCCTTATTTGCTAACACAATTTTTGTATTTAACTTATATGTATAATATGTATCGTCAATTACCCCCAAAGGTGCCCAAGATACAGGCCTAGCCTAGTTTGGGACCAATGGAAGGTATTTTATATTGTAAATATTTATTGAAATAAATTGAAAAATTGAAATTGAAATAAAATTGAAATTGAGTGGTAAGAATGATAGATAGCTTATTCACATAAAGAGTATTTTATAGAGTATTTAATACCTATCAAATAATACGCTTTGAGAGCTGAAAATTGCATTAATAGAGGAATGCGAGAATATTCCCCAACTTCGCCTCAGAAACTTAGGCTGACATTCAGAGACGACAGAAACGAGTCTAAGCGTGAACTTACGCTTCCATCTGTCAAAATTTGTTCGTAAAATTGACATATGGAAGCGTAAGTTCACGCTTAGACTCGTTTCTGTCGTCTCTGAATGTCAGCCTTAGTGCCCTGCCGAATCGCGGGACATCTATATTATCAATACACGGAGGTATTACAAATCACTGAAATATGAGAAAATTATATACCGAAAAAAGAATGGCTATTTAAAAAAAAATGCGATAAAATTTATGTATTTTTAATTTATTTATTTTCAATAAATAAATCAAATAACTAAGAAGTTTTATTAATTTTATTTGAGAAGTAATAAATAGTCTATAAAAAAAAAATTTGAATGTGCTAACATTTTTAGTTTCCGAGATATTAAGGTTTATTTGATGGGATTAATTTCTCCCGAGTGTAGAATCAGAAACTATAATATTACACACAGCAATGAATCACCCGAGTGAGTATAATAAAACTTTCAGGCGTATATATTTAGACGTGGTGGTCATATCGATCGCGTCTGGAACCAATGCCCTTTCATAGCCTTGAATAGTTTTATTATCATATACCACTGTTGATTCTGAGAAAGCAGTATGGATAATAAAATGACAGATAGGTGTGTTGCAGTGGCGAAGAGCCCATACAACCCGATTCCCATCGGCAGGTCTACCGCGTAACTAAAATTGTAATGAACATCGACATCGGTATTAAACTTCAATACGATCGTGAGAGCCTAAACTTTGAGCTAACTTGTATTTTTTTTACCGATCATGAAGATAGGAGTCCCAACTATATGATAGGTATTTTTTTTACAAGTTAGCTCAAAGTTTAGGCTCTCACGATCGTATTGAAGTTTAATACCGACGTCGATGTTCATTACAATTTTAGTAACGCGGTAGACCCGCGGCTTCCCTTTAGGAATTGGTTAGTGCGTACACCAACGTAATATGGCTTGTTATTCAGTTAGGTCGAGGTCTTCCAGACCTTACCATACATATAGATTACAAGAGACGGTATGGATTTTTGTTCTGCAGCATTAATTGCAGAAATTTTTAGAGGGCATTTTTGGGGCGGCTTCCCCTTTTTAAACTGTCACCCTTCGCCATTGGTGTGTTGAATGATATAAAATAATTTTCCTAAAAAACTTAACAGCTTCTGAAGTCGGGGCTTTTTACTCTTCAATGCACCTAACTTGGTAGTGGCACCGACTTCAGAAGCTGTTAAGTTTTTCATAATAATTATTTTATACGTTTTAGTATACTGAAGTCGGCTTTTAATTTATTTTTTAATTAATTTTTTTAGTGTATAATCGTCTGAAACCCAAATGTTATCTTTAAAGCGGAGGCCAGACGAGCGCAATTTAAGTCAGGTTTTTTTTGCATCTGATGCGACTTCATAATTGTATCGTACGGGACCATCCATAAAGTATGTCACAACTTAAGGGGTGGGGGGACGGGGTCGACGAAGTGTGACATTATGTGACAAGGGGTGGGACGTTTTAAGTTCCGTGACGTCACATTTCAAAATCATATTAAAAAATAATTTAAATGGAAATAAAACTAATTTCGGAACTGCTGTCTTAATTTAATAATTTCTAGATTTAAAATTGCAAAATATGTGACGTCACACTAGGGAGGGGTCTCACAAATGTGATCAAATGTGACAAGGACGGGGGAGGAGTCAAAAAATCACGAAATTAGTGTGACGTACTTTATGAATGATATATACTGTATTTAGTTTAAAAATCTCCCAATAACCATAGACCATAGTAGTTTTTATTTATATTATGTTAATTTCTACAGGTACATGTCACCAGGGTGCCCGAAGGCGTGGAGCCGACACCTTTTAAACAAAACTTCCAGGATTGGAACTAATAATAGAATTAACCCGCCGCAGTTAACCTACAATAGCCCAATAGTGAATTCAACTCAACAATTACTAGTCACTTCGCGTTACATTGATCTGAATTCAGAAGCGCAATTCTCGTAATTAATTTACACTATCACTGAAAGTTGACCGAACTGAGATTATAATATGAATTAACAAAAAATCGGTATTCTACTCCTCATAAAGTTCAGTCGAATTTCAGTATGTTTTGAATTCAATCTTCTTACAGACTCATTTCAATCTCATTTTTGACGTTTATGTATGGACGAGAGTATTAATTTTATTATCTGTGTCGGTTCAAATTGTTAGCAGAATACCGATTTGGCTTCAATCAACTTTCCACCTCATTACATAATTTCGCGTTTGGCTTAGTTTGTTAGAGTAAGAAAGAAAGAAAGAAAAGAAAGAAAAAGTATTTATTTGACACAGCACAAAAACGATTTTAAAGATAATATAACAAAAATAAAAGAATAAAAACGTAAAACAAAAAAAAGAAAAATATTTATCTTAAATTTATCTTAAATAAAAATTGGATTGTACGTCGCAGCTGTGTCAAAAAGGCTTCCGCTCAGCTTAAGCTGTCGTGCTGCGAGCAGCCCGACAGCGCTGGTTTTCAGCGGGAGCGGGGGGGGTGGGGGGGTGGAGTAGGAGAATACCATTTGTGACATTTATGATATTGATACTAGATCGAAACTATATTTTGAACATTTTTAATTACGAGAATTGGGCCTCTGTTCCATAGAAATAATTCAATATTAGGTACTTGACTATGTATGGAACAGCTGATAAAAATACTCATTTAACAAATATCTATAATTTTCTTCCCGTATCTAGTTCGCATGGTCACAAGTATGAATCAAGTTGGGCTTTTAATGGTGAACGCACTAAAAGTAAGGTTAACAAGAATACTAGAAATATTGACCTACAACAATGGAAGAAAGAAAGAAAGAAAGAAAGAAAGAAAAGAAAGAAAAGAAAGAAAATCAATTTATTATTTGAACACAGGACACCAAAATCACAATAGCATGCATACATAACAATTCTTAATTCTTTATTGTACACGAAAATGAGATAAAAGACATACAATTGAGATGGTATGTACAGTCTGTCAAGAAAGTCATGAAAAGGATTTTGAAGGAACTAAAATTCTTCTTCGCTCGCAACCCTAAATAAGTACCGTAGGTGTCAGTTTGGGTACAACGATGTGTTTATTTTACTATTCTGTGTAGATTTTTTGTGAAAAAATGTTTTCGGCATTAATATATTAAAAATAAACAAGAGAATATACAAGTGGCGCCTTTAATCCTTTTCATGACTTTCTTGACAGACTATACACAGGCGAGCTTAACCCAAATTTGAGTTTTCTACCAGCAAACCTTTGAGCGATAGAGAAAGCACAATGGTAAATGAGGGTACAGTCAAGTGCACAACTATAAATACCTATAGGTACTACAAATAACAAACATAAAAAAAACTGAAAATTACTTTATAATAAAACAATCATGAAAGTTCAATGAACATTGGGTCGGCACTCATAACTGTCCGAGCCAAAAGAGTTCCAAAACGAAAAAAGAGTTCCAATCGCGCGCCAGTCTTTATTTTGTCAACCGACAGAATACACGTCCAAAATGCCGTACTGTATTGTGAAAAAGTTGAATAGGCTGATAAATTGTCGCAAGTAAAATTAAGCTGTTTACTAATGACGATACGGTTTGAATTAGGATGTTATAGTTTTTTATATTTCTTTAAATTGACTCGGGACACATTTTTAGTGAATTTTGTTCTGGACCCGCCACCCATTGTATTATAGTACGTGCAAATCTTTTTGAGCCCTCTGAACTCTCTGCCTCTCTCCCTCTAGCACCTATAATAAGCGTACTTTTATAGGTGCTAGAGGGAGAGAGGGAGAGAGTTCTGAGGGCTCATAAAGATTTGCGCGTACAATACTAGGTCAATGAATAGAAACTCATTGCTAGTATTTTTATTAATATTAAGTTTATGTTACATAACATTTTTGTATTAATTCCTAATAATGTTTAATTTTAATAATAAAGAGTATTTAATAAGAATACACCTTGTTTCTTTTCCATTTTCTTTCTGCCAGCTGCTATCCCAACATTATGACACTACAATCTCTATAGTGCCACAAACTTATCTGACCCGGTGACCAAAATTGGAACTAACGTCGCTACGGAACAAAAATGACATCAAAGTGTCATTTTTGTACGGAGATGACATTGGTAAAAGCGACGACAGCGACGCCATGACCGGGTCAGATAAGTTTGTGGCACTGTACAAAACTTTATGATGAACAAAGAGGAATGTACAATATGAGTAAGTGGGAGTAGGTACTTATACTGATTAATAAAATATTATAGTTTAAAAAAAACTATAGAACACGCTTTAGTCATCCAAACTGAACGTGTATGCAAAATTTCAGCTCAATCGGAAACCGGGAAGTGGGTCAAATTTAACTTCCAAGATTTTCTTACATAGTTAGTTACAAGTGAAGTTAATAAAAGCGTGTTAAAAAAAAGTAAGTTCAAAAACTAAAACCCGACTACTGAAAAAGTATGTAAGTATTACAAGAAAATATTAATACATATTCATAGTGATGTTCAGAGGATAGCCGTGGTCGTATGCCACTTTCCCCTAAAGCTTATGATCGCTTACTACTGTTAGACTGTATTGTTTTGTTAGGGTAGGTGGCATATGACCACGGCTATCCTCAGAACATCAACAAGAATATGTATTAATATTTTCTTGTATCATACTTTTTCAGTAGTCGGGTTTTAATTTTTGAATAAACAAAATATATATATATTTTTAATAACTAATTAAGCCTTAATTTGATACCCAACACGGCATTTTTTATATTTTTCATCTCTTTGTCCTCTAGAGGGCGCCATATTTAATTTAATGTGACGTCACATAGCCTATAACTAACCAGCGGACAATCAACACACTTCCAACGATACCTCATTTGTGGAATTATGATAAGTAGTTTAGAACTTATGAGGGAAAAGAAACATATAACCCTCTCCGTAGTCGGGTAAAAAGTAACAAGATATACAGAATAGATCTTTATTTTATGTAAACCAAATACCTACAGGCACTTATGAAATGTCGAGACTCTAGGGCTGACATTCAGAGACATGACCATAAGACGGGCGAAGACCGCTCTAAGCAAAGTCGTCGCTAAGCGCATCTTCAAAATTCGTATTCAGAGTCGCAGTGTAAGCTTAGCTAAGACTGTCTTCTCTATGGCCATTTTTAATAGCAAAATGTTTATCGGTAAGTTACGGTTTTTATAAAAATGTGTAAGCAGGCGTATATAAAAATTAAAATAGGATAGCAATATATACAAAATGCAATTGGAGTGAGCGAAACAAAATATCTGAGACATAAACCTATTTAATTAAATTAAGAGGTTAGTCAGACTTGAAAATCTCAAATTGTCGAAATTAATTCCACCTTAGCCCGCTTGGTGGCGCTAGTGTCGTCTTAAGTAGTCAATATTCACTACTTGGCTTATCTTAGTTTACGTTAAGTTTAAGCCGTGTTCCGAACGTCTCTGAATACAAATATGAGCGCAAGCTGTTGATTTTGACAGATGGAAGTGTAAGTTCACGCTTAGACTCGTTTCTGTCGTCTCTGAATGTAAGCCTAGGTGCGCGGTTCCAAATAGTAGGTCCTATGGAGAAGAACCGGCAAGAAACTCCATGGAAACTCTTTTAAAATAATAGATTACAATCTTGATCAGTACAATGTTGAGATAAAAGCTGCGAGAATAATGTAATTTAATGTGAATATAAAAATAAGAATAGGATGATTTGCCTCTGTAGTTATAAGCTGACCAGCGGGTCTACCGCGTAACTAAAATTGTAATGAACATCGACATCGGTATTAAACTTCAATACGATCGTGAGAGCCTAAACTTTGAGCTAACTTGTAAAAAAATTACCTATCATATAGTTGGGACTCCTATCTTCATGATCGGAAAAAAAGTACAAGCTAGCTCAAAGTTTAGGCTCCCACGATCGTATTGAAGTTTAATACCGATGTCGATGTTCATTACAATTTTAGTTACGCGGTAGGCCCTCAGTATGTCTACCGCGTAACTAAAATGGTAATGAACATCGACTCTGGTAATAAACTTCAATACGATCATGAGAGTCTAAACTTTGAGCTAACTTGCAAAACTGTTACTGATTATGTAGATAGGGGAACTTCATGATCAGTGATTTTGGTTAACATGAAATAAAGATCTATTCTATTCTATCAAATCAAATTAAAATAATTTATTTGTTATAAACATAAGTAAAAGTTACAAACTTCGTGGAAAATTAAAAGTTTCTAAGTACCACTATGTTTCAACTTGTAAGGCATACAAATATTTGGTACTAATTTAAGAATCTATATAATTTTATAAAATAATATTTAGTAAGTAATAGTTGACAATTCATAGATACATTACATTAAAACAACAAGACCAATAACCAGAAATTTTATCATCGAAATATTCCTTTATAGAGTAGTATGCTTTTTTAAGGCGAGGTATTTTATTTATTTATTTATTTATACTTTATGCACTAAGTACAGAGGCGGACTTAATGCCGTAGGCATTTTCTACCAGTCAACCTAAGGGTGATGCAGAGAAAAAAGTATGGTAGGTGCACGGACAAGATAATTATACTAAAAAAGTAAATTATGCATAGTTACTTATAACTATTTATACATAATTTTTTATATAATTTTAAGAAAATTATTTTATACTTTTTAGTTTTTTTTTTCAAGTCGGTTTTTACTTTTTTTAAAGTTTATTTTATTTTTCAATTTTGAGTGGCATAAACAATACATAAACATGAGATTACAGCAATCGCGAGTGATGTGCTGTTATTCATTCAAGAGTTCCATTGTCTATCTCCGAAGATCTTCATCAGATCCTCACCAAATTTAAACGGGAACACTTCGGAAGTATACTCTTTCAAACAAAAAAAGAATCATCAAAATCGGTTCACGCAGTCGAGAGATATGAGGTAATAAATATATAAAAAAAAAAAAAAAGCATACGCGTCGAATTGAGAACCTCCTCCTTTTTTTTGAAGTCGGTTAAAAACCCTATTCGCTATTCGTGTCAAAATCGATCACGCAAATAACGCGTTATGTTCGTGTTTTTCTACCTACTTTTTTTCGAAGAGGAAACATTAAACAATTATTATTGTTGCAAACATATTTGTTCTAATATTCCATGAATTAATTATATTATTTATGAGTATAATCTTATAATTATTTCACTGAAATGGACATGAAATGGATTATCTTTTACTGGAAGAAATTATCGGGGCTATTCTCATATTATTAACAATTCCCTAATAAGTCTACACTAAAGTTATAAGTAGAATAGATTTGTATTTTTGTTTGTAATGAATATACTAAAAACTAAAGAAAAAAAAAAGAAAGAAAAAGTTTTTATTTCTACGCCCAGTATGACGCACAAAACACACACACTACAGGACCGACTTTAAAATAATATGTAATAATATGTAGTTTATTTCATAGGTATTTAGTTATTGGTTTAGTTTAGTATACCATAAGTTTAAGTGGTCTAAAGTAGTTACTTTTGTAATTTTTACACACTGTGTCTACGTGTCTATCATCCTTATTTCCAATCGCGGGACTACTGGAAGAAATTTCTTTAGAAATAAGTAGTTCCATTGTGCTCATTTGTCTGTAACATTTTTATTACCATGTTTCCTTGTGTGTACATAAATAAATAAAATAAATAAATAATTTCACCAGTCGAATTCTATATATTGTGTGTGTATAGCACCTAATATTAATAATGACTATTACATCTACCATGTTTTTTGTCTCTGCATCACCCTAAGGTTGGCTGGCAGAGAATGCCTTAGGCATTAAGACCGCCTTTCTACATATTTGTATGAAAAGCATTAAATAAATAAATAAATACATATATGGGACCAACCCAATGACTAAAGAATCCTCTCTTGACCAACCCTGAAATCGCGAAAAATCTTTATACGTGAAGAGAAAACTTTGTACCCTTTTTTAAGCATATTGCGCGCACGGAGGAGTATGAGATTTGGCATATTTAAAGTTTATATAGAGGAGTGCAGAAAACTAAAATTATGGTCGAATTTCGACCACCAGGCGACCACTAGTATTATTTTAAATCACCTGCCCCATACGGTTGGAGCGAGTAGATATAGAAGTTTTGTATGGGACAGCTGATAATTTTTTCGCGATTACGATGTTGGTCCCATAGAGAAAGTTGTTCAGTTTGATTGTCTGATCCACACCCATAAATCACGTACGCATTTCTGATACACGTTGAGTAGCAACCAATTAATAAACTAAGGTTTGTTAGTCATAACTTTTTACCAGAATAACACTCATAAGTACATACCTATTACCACTATTACTGTGAGTTTTGATAACCTTTTCCCCCCAGTAAGCAAAATCGTAATAATATTACAAAGTTGAGACATTTTGTCTGTTTGTTTTCAAGTTACCGCTATCAAATTGTTATTGGATTTTCTGTCAGGCATTGACAGCGTAACCTAACCGTCATTAACCCCGACTCCAACTAGAAAAGGAGCTGTAACTTTTGAACGGCTGAACAGATTTTCATGAAACATAGCTAAGATGATACCTGAGTAAACTAGCTTTCAATTAATAAAACTGCATTGGAATCGGTCCATCCGTTTTGGAGGTACGATGCCACAGACAAATACACAGATACACCCATACACAGATACACACTACAAACTTAAGACCCCTTTTTTGTCGGGGGTAAAAAAGTACTTGGCTGGCGCCTCGTCCTTCCAATATTCTTCATACGTCAATTGCTTATTTCAGGCCAGAGGGTCTACCGCGTAATAAAATGCTAATGAACATCGACACTGGTAATAAACTTCAATACGATCGTGAGAGGCTAAACTTCGAGTTATATCTTGTACAAAACAGACCAATTCAGAAGTTGGGACTCCTATCTACATAATCGGGGTTTTTTTTTTTACGAGGTAGCTCAAAGTTGTCTCTCACGATCAAAGTCAAAGGCTTTTATTTCAACTGGGCCTTTGTAGGCACTTTCAAAACGTCGTGATTCTAGGTGCACGGTTCCAAGTGTGTTGGTCCTGGAGAAGATACCGGCAAGAAACTCGATGGATACTCTTTTCATAAATCAAGTTAACAATACTATGTGGTTCTTATTTTCGACCTAAAAGACAATATTACAACAAAAAAAATAGAACAGCAAAGATCATAATTATTATATTATTATTTATGTACCACTATAATTTAAACAGTACAAGTAGGTAGGTACATACTTAACACTCAAGCCACCCAGTTTTGAAAACAAGGGAAGCGTTATTAAAATTAGCTTGTGAAGACAGGAAGCAGGGGTCACCAGGGAAGCCACATGTGCAGAAGATAATCACTTCCATACGTCTCCATCGTCAACATAGTCTTTGATCTTGTAATAGGCTTTCTTTATGAGGACAACCTTTAACGCGAGATTTAAACTTTTTATCTTATTGAATGATCTTATTGAAGTTTATTACCAGTGTCGATGTTCATTACCATTTTAGTTACGCGGTAGACCTGCTGGACAGTGGACAGTAATGTACTGTGATGCTCAGTCGGTGCAGTACACCCAATTTTTTTTTCTACTTAATTTTACACTGTTGCCATAATAACAAAAATATCCTCTCTGTCTATGCACCTGTCCTCTTCTTATTACCTATGTCTATCATTCTAGTGTGTCTTGTATTTGTGGCAAATAAATGATTTTTCTTTCTTTCGTTTTTACTATTAGGTACTGAGCAAAGTCGGGGCAAATAACTAGTGAAAAATGACAGATGGTTCAACCACATGGTACCTATTGTTTATCAACAACAGTATTAGTCAATTTTAAACCGCAGTACAAAATAATTATTCCTGGTATTGTTATGATATATTAATTAATATTCATTATAAATATTAATTATGAGTAGTAGTCTGTAGTTCTGTATGATTATGTTAAAAAAGTAAAAAACGACTTCAAAAAAATAAAACATTAAAAATAATTTTCACGAAAAACTTATCAGCTTCTGCAGTCGTTGGCAAACTAACGTGCTATGAAAAATTTAAAGTCGCGACTTCAGAAGCTGTTAAGGTTTTCATGAAAATAAGTTTTCTTAATTCTTACTACCTACCAAATACTTGAATCCTATTAATTTTAACTAGCTGTTAAGACTCATAATTGGGGTATACCTCGATTTATTTTCCAATTCAATTAACATAACCTAACCGTCAAAAACCCCCCGAATCCAACTAGAAAAAAAAAACTGTAACCTTTGAACGGCTGAACAGATTTTCATGAAACATAGCTAAGATGATAGAATAGAATAGATCTTTATTTCAGCTAAACCAGATACAGACACTTATGAAATGTCGAGACTCTAGGTGCGTGGTGATACCTGATTAAACTAGCTTTCAATTAAAACAACTGCATTGGAATCGGTCCGTGCATTTTGGAGCTAGGATGCTACAGACAGATACACAGATACACACTCCAAACTTTTAGTTAAACTATGTTTTGATGTAAAGTGTTTACTAAATAACTAGGATTTTAGCCAAAAGTATTAATATTTGATTATCCTAATGACTGTATGATAGGTACATCATTCACGTTAACAAACATAAAAGGAAAATTCAAGCTATTATTAGCAAAATAACAAGCAATCCCGCGGCCCATTGTTAGACTATTAAATCACGTAGCCTTATAAAACCAGTAGTAGTTGACGGCCATCTTAGGTCAATCTGTCAGTTGTCATCGCGCAGTCTCACTGCGCATGCGTGATATAGTGACTTGAAACAATAGTTCCTTTTTTAAAATGTGAGTAAAAGTCTTTATAATAATAGTGTTCTATTTATGAATACATTGTTAGTTTTTATTTTTATTTTGTTGTTTAGGAATATTTTAATTGGCAGTGTTCGTCTTGTATTGTTTCTTTTTAAAATAACGGGTGTTTAGAAATTAATTTTACTTTTTATGTGGCGCTAATCTAATCCATATATTATTATGTGAAGAGAAAACTTTGTACATCTTTTTAAGCATATTGCGCGCACGGTGGAGTGTGAGATTGCCAAAAGTTTTTTTAAGTAGAATGAGTGCAGAAAGCTAAAATTTATATGTGGTCGAATTTTGACTGCTGGGCGACCACTAGGAATACTGTTATTGTATGACATAACGAGTATATGACCTGAATCTACGTGTATTAGGTACATTTATAAACAAGACATTTTAGAAATTATTGTAATTTGTACAATACAATAAAATTTATTGTACACCAGAAATACAAAAGATACATTATTTATAAATTAAAACATTACAATGAGCGGTCTTATCGCTAAAAGCGATGTAGGTAGGCACCTAGGTAAAACGAGTACCAATTTTTACATTTTGTAACAGAATATTTTCCGCCTTGCAATGTTTTTTTATCTGTGCATCATAAAGCATTAAATAAATAAATAAATAAAAATGTACCCAAACTTATGAATCGATCCTAGATTCGTCGTACTACTGAATTATAATATCTAAATACATAGTTTTATTAATGAAGAGATTATAAAAATCTGGATTTAAATATAAATTTATGTAATAGCAATGTTATTAAACTAACTTATAGATAAACTAGTTCGTGACTTTCTCTAATAATGGACTTGTTTTGATAGAACAAAATGTTTAGTCTTTCAATGACAAGAGATAATAACATACACTTTCTTCTAGTTCTGTGATGTTTAGCATGAGCTGTCACATAAGAATGGGTCATACGTAAGTAGGGATTGCAACCCCGCAACGCGCGGGATCCCGCATTTTTGAAATTATGTTAAAAAATTAAATTGAAACTACAGATTTTAGTGTAAAAATCAACTTTTATTAAACATTTCTTACATTAAGCAATTAATAATTGCTTAAATTAAATGATATATAATTGCTTAAATGTTTAATAAAAGTTGATTTTTACTTTTTTTTTTTTTTTTGTATATAAATCAACTTTTATTAAACATTTCTTACATTAAGATTTTTACACAAAAATCTGTAGTTTCAATTTGATTTTATAACATAATGTCAAAGATGCGGGATTTCAATCCCTATACGTAAGGTCATACGTCACTGGAAAGGCAAAATTACTTAACCACCAAAATGGGCTACACACATATTTGGAATCAGCGAATTTTTCTGCATCAATCAATATAGGTAGAATTGCAATCAAAACACTTTTATTGGTTACTGAAGCGCCACAAAAATGCTTCGATTGCAATACTACTATAGATCAATGCAGAAACATTTGCTGATTCCGAAAATGTATGTAACTCAATAATATCGCCTTTCCAGTGACGAATTATGTTGTCACATATTTTGCAATTTTACATCTAGAAATTATTAAATTAAAACAGCAGTTCCGAAATTAGTTTTATTTCCATTTAAATTATTTTTTAGATATATAATAAATCAATTGCCATACATGCAGATAGAGTTGGGAAATATTTTTAAGTTTTTCGTTAATTGTTCTTTGGCATTTTGACACTTAGATGTATTAAATTTTGAAATGTGACGTCTCGAAACCCTCCCACCTCTTGTCACGTAATGTCACACTTCGTCGACCCCCTCCCCCCCATTGAGGTGTGACGTACTTTATGGCTGGTCCCTTAGTTGTGTTGTGCTATACCTAATTAGGTAATCTCCTTGAAATTCAGTTTTATTTTATCTCAGTTGTTTGTTCGTAGATAAGATCGTTGAATTAACTAGAAGCAACTGACCTCTGACTTTATTTTGATAACATTACCACGTAGGTAATATTGTGTTTCCCGCGTTTCAGATTTGTTTAGATAAACAGTTCTACAGAATTTGATAGTATTTTGTTTTGTCGTGGGTTTTACAAATTCAGTATTGAATCTTTTTCTAAAGATATCGGGTCGCAGCTGAAAACCATTGTCAGGTGGCCAGTATCACTGCCTCCCGACATTATGCTGAGCTGCGGCCTTTTGGCACAATAACTCTTTTATTTTATGTTTTCTTTGTTGGTTTTATTTATTTTTTGTTGTGTTAATAAAGTATTTTTCTTTCTTTCTTTCTTTCTAATTATTTATTTATTTCAAACAAAGAATATCTTAATATTTCTTCAATACTGACGATTTTAGGGATGACAATGAGTATTGTAGGGGGGCAGTGCCCCCCCAAACTACGTCCATGGTTATTACTTACGTTATCTCCCAATAGCAGCAGCAATCTACCGCGTAACTAAAATGGCAATGAACATCGACACTGGTAATAAACTTCAATACGATCGTGAGAGACTAAACTTCGAACTACCTTGTAATAAAATTATTGACCATAATTTTAGAACACCCGTCTTCATGATCGGTAAAAAAATTACAAGTTAGCTCGAAGTTTAGTCTCTCACGGTCGTATTGAAGTTCATTACCAGTGTCGATGTTCGTTATCATTTTAGTTACGCGGTAGACAGGTCTCGCACGGCGGATGGACAAACCCGGTTTTCTCTACCCTTTGTCTCCTTGACAGAAGACAAAACGACACATCGAGAGAGAAAACGCTAAAGAGATGGTTATGTCCCTATTTTCTCTCCCCTCTTTTGCCGTTCTAGCCTTTCTGGTTCGGGGAAATAAGCGTAAAGTTAACTTAACCACGTTAAATGATCTAATTTCAACATACATACTTACCTATTATTAAATAGGTAGTCTGTCTGTAAGAACGTGTACGGACTAGGCGTTATTTCGGCGTGTTGAACGCGCGTTTAAAAAACGCAGCATAAAATATTACGTACACAGAATGTAATCTTAGAAATTAATATTCTTCCCGTGACAGTGATTTGGGGCAGAAGTAGCAAATGTAAATAGTTCTAACTGGAAATCAGTATTTATGTTAGTTGGGATAAAGCAGCAGTATGTCAATAAACATAACTGATTTCTTGCCGCATCAATAATATAATTTGCCTTACATAAAATTATACTTTCTAATCGCTTAAATAAGCGATCGATTTTTTTTAAATCACGAGACCACTCGGCTTCTTATTTTTATGAATTCAATAAAATTTACTTAAGTGTCTAGTCAGAGTGTCTAATGGAGTTTCTTGCCGGTTCTATGGAGTTTCTTGCCGGTTCTTCTCCATAGGATCTACTATTTGGAACCGTGCACCTAGAGTCTCGACATTTCATAAGTGCCTGTATCTGGTTTAAATGAAATAAAGATCTATTCTATTCTATTCAGATCAGAGATTGTCATTTTGTCTGGAAATGAAAAAAAACTATGAAAAATGTGGAGGAACGAGGTATGGTGTTCCTCCATTGAAAAGGGAGGATCCTCCGACCAGGCGAGGTGATATTGCCTGGCGGGCCGAAGCCCGACGGTTGATGTCGGACAGTTGTATATATCGTAGATACGATATTATTTTTCCTTGCGCGATGCAGGCCTCGTAATCTGATTGGTCTATTCATATTTTCGCGCCACTACTGTTGTCAGTTTGATGACTTGTAAGTAGTTATTCTATGTGGCGATAGATGTCGCTACAATAAATATATTATAACCCTTCACCCATTTGATTTGTCATAAATTTGTTTACCAACGTTATAACGGTTTTATATCGTCTGTGAATCACATAAATCAATTTTAAACGCGCGTTTTCCTATTTCTTTCTTTGGGAATACCGAATACGCGTTGACTAAACGCGCCAAAAAGACTGCCTTGTCTGTACACGGTCTTAGTCTTGAGTTTCCTTATTAGTGGTGTACTATCAAGGTGAGTTCATTGTTAGTCATTGCTACCGTGAGTGAGTGAGTCAGTAATCTTTGTTTGTATGCGTAAGACTAGGTCGGAAACTGGTTCAAGTTGACTTTTGTTTATTAACTTGAACCATGTCCTATCGCGAGCGATCTCTAGTCGGAAGCGACCCGTCTAACGTTCACGTTCACAAGCAATATTTGTATAGTGACTTTAGTTCACTATTTATACCGCTAGAGGCGCTGAAAAAATTCCCATACAAATATTGCATGTGAACGTGAACGTTAGACCGCACGGAACACTCATGGTAGAGGTACTGAAGCGACCCAGACACAGTCAAATTATTTCCACAGCTGTATTTCCACGTTTCTAACAGCCAGCTTAGAAAGAATAATAATATAGTTTATTAAAAAAAAACTAAAGAAAACGCTTTTATCATCCAAACTAAACGTGTATGCAAAATTTCAGCTCAATCGGAAACCGGGAAGTGGGTCAAATTTAACTTCCAAGATTTTTTACATAGTTACAAGTGAAGCTAATAAAAGCGTTTTAAAAAGAAAAGACATTTATTTGCCACAAATACAACACACTAGAATGATAGACATAGGTAATAAGAAGAGGACAGGCGCATAGACAGAGAAGACATTTTTCTTAGGATGGCAACAGTGTAAAACTAAGTAGAAAAAATAATAATTTGAAAAAATAAAAATTATGTGGGTATACTGCACCGACTGAGCATCACCTTGCCTTTTGACTATTCGGCGTGTGTCCCGAGCTGTAGGAAATGGGTGTCCAGCTCAGCATGTGCCAGGCTATGACACCTGACGCTGATATTCTGCTGGATCCCGGCTATGACAAGCTTCGCCTATACTGTGTGAGATCATAGACTAAAGTTAGAACGTTCGAATTTTCCAATAATTTCCCATCGAAAAAAGAGCTCCAATCGCGCGCTAGTCTTTGTTTTGTCAACCGATAGAATACACGTCAAAAATGCCGTACAGGAGGCCTACTACGAACCCTTATAGCAAGGCAAAATTTGAACTGCCCAGACATTTCTAGTATAAGCTGATCTTTCATTGTACTAAAAGCCTATACAGTGCGAAGTCAGCTTATACTGGAAACGTCTGTGCAGTTCAATTTCTGCCTTGGTATTAATAAGAGTTCGTAGTTAGCCCCCTGTACGGCATTTTTGACGTGTATTCTGTCGGTTAACCAAATAAAGACTAGCGCGCGATTGGAACTCTTTTTTCGTTTTGGAACTCTTTTGGGTCAGACACTTGAGCGCGGACCTAAAGTCCATTATGGTGGTAGGTCAATGACTTATAACGTGTTTATGTTGTTGCAGCATGAGGGTCGTGTTCATCCTGCTGCTGATAGCGGCCGCAGTCTGCGCCAGCCCCCGCACCGCGACCAGACAGCAGTCTGTCACTGGACGCATCACCTCACTCACCGATAAGGTCAGTAACAGGTTATAAACTTAGAATAACCAACCGACAAGCGAATTTAAATCCTATGTCAACATCACAATACCTAATTTAGCTTGTGACAATTGTGCACCGTAAGAAGATATAGATGGCAGTTGCTCACTCGCTCAAGAGTGACGCGCAATTAGTCTACTTTTACCCGTTTTAGTGTACATTCGGTTCGGACATTTTTGAGCGCTGACCCTCGCCTTGATTACCAAAGTAAGAAACATCTGACAGCCACACAGACCAACAAACAATGCATCCCTTTCTCGCTTATAGACGTTTTCATAAGAGGAGACGGAATAGGACGTTTATTTGCCACAGCAACTGTCATATTTATCATACGTAATCAGGCGGCCGAGGTCCATGTGTTTCTACGTCAAAGCTTGTTACAGAATTTGCTAACTTGGAAGCGCTTGGAAGTGATGAAGGATGGAATGCGTGTCCAATGGTTTTTAGTGCTATTTGACAGATAGATGCCAAAAATACCTGAGCGTTAGCGAAGGCAGGTCTGTGCAAAAATACGATAGGTACGTGACCGCCTGACATTTTGTTGAGTCACCATTCAGTGATTTTTCTTATTTAGTAAATAATTTTCACGTCTTTTTAACGAAAAATTATAATTAAAAATATGAAACTGTCTTTGATAACTAATCACTTATTACCAAATCTACATGTGGTAAACGATTTGTTGTATTTTACAAATGATTAGGTACTTCAGATTGGTTAGTATTAGTATTAAATAAAACAAGTATAAAGAATAGAATAGAAAATATTTATTCGATAAATGACATACATCGTTAGTACAAAAATAAAATAAAATTGAAACACAGAGATCAGAAAGAAACAAAAATAATAATAAGAAATAATAACAAACAAACACGGATAAAAAATATATAGTTGATTTTACTGCACTGACGAGCACGCCCATATCGAAAGGGTTGCCAGCTCAGCATTTGCTGGGTATGGAACACCCAGCGCTGGTTTTCAGTTGGCACCCTGCAGTGAGTCACGGACGGAGGTAAATAAAATCATACATAAATAAAAATAATAATATTAAAAAAAAACAACAACAAGTAATTCAAAATAAACGAAAACCTAACTTCACGGACGCAAAAATCTGTGATGACGAACATCCGGTACCAAGCCATCACTTTAAGTAAGAAAATGCAGATTAATAAATACTTATCAGGCTGTTGTATCCACGAGCGTTTTCCCACACTTCCACAAAATTCTAATTTAAACAGAGCGAAAATTCCGGGTAATATACTCCAAACAAAACACATTCAATTTGAATGAATTCGCTCTATTTTTCTTTACAAAGAAAAACAACATTAATGTATCATTAAAAGAAGTAAGTAATTGACTGTGAATTGACTGTTTTACAGACATCCGGCTGTGTTTGGTTTACTACACTCGAATGCAATGAATCCGGGTCATTAATAAACCTTAATATCTCGGAAACTAAAAATGTTAGCTTATTCAAATAAAAAGCATTTCATAGACCATTTAATACCACTCAAATAAAATTAATAAAAGAACTTACTTATCATTTGTTTTACTTATTAAAAATACATAAATTAAAAATGCGAAAATTTTAATGCAAGTTTTTTTTTAAATTTCAATTTTTTTCAAATATATCATTTTCTCACATTTTAATACTTTGTATTACCTCCGTGTATTGTTAATACAGATGTCATGCGATTCGGTATACGGCACAAAGTTTCTGAGCCGAAGTTGGGGAATATTCTCGCATTCCTCTATCAACGCAATGATCAGCTCTCGAATCGTATTATTTAAGTAGTATTAAATAGGTCTATAAAATACTTTTTATTTGAACAAGCTAACATTCTTAGTTTCCGAGATATTAAGGTTTACTCTTCTGGTGACCCGGATTCATTGCTCTCGAGTGTATATTTAACCCGTGACTATGCATGAATTCTGGTTTTTTTTTCATAAAAATACAAACTTCAACGTCCCGTTATTTAGGTATTTATCTATATTTTATGCACTATGTGCAAAGGCGTACTTAGGCTTACATTCAGAGACGACAGAAACGAGTCTAAGCGTGAACTTACGCTTCCATCTGTCAAACTTACGAACAAATTTTGACAGATGGAAGCGTAAATTCACGCTTTGACTCGTTTCTGTCGTCTCTGAATGAAGCCTAAATGCCTTGGGCATTTTCTACCAGTCAACCTAAGGGTGATGCAGAGAAAAAAGGATGGTAGGTGCACGGACGAGATAATTACCTATACTGAAAAACGTAAAATAAGCATAGTTACTTATAACTATTTATACATAAGAATTTATATAATATGTACTACATATACATATACACTATTAGTACATAATCAAAGTTCTTAAGCAATACAATACAATACACTTTATTGCACACCAGTAATAGAAGAAAAGATACAGTAATTAGAAAAAGAAATGTACAAAGGGCGGTCTTATCGCACGTGGCGATTTCTACCAGACAACCTTAGGATGGACAGATCATCAAAAAGTCAATCAGTTCATTGTTTATTGTTTCCAAATACTATGATATTTTAAATCGGAAAAAAGATACCAATGTAATTACGTACTGTGAGTCCAACAGATTCATTTGCGTAGGTAAACTCGTCTAGATATTTGTAAACATGCCTGTCTTTGATCTAATTATACTAGGTTTAATGGACTGGATGCATGCGCCATGTGGTCTCCGGCTAGTAATATTATGTTTATTCCATTACACCATGTATATGGAACAGCTGTTTTTTTTTGACGATTTTATTGCTGGTTTCATAGTAAAAGTTATTCATAACTAGCCACCCGCTCCCGGCTTCGCACGGGAAAACTTTCTCTACTACCCTTACATATATGAGAGTATTATACTAATAGCTTCCGTAAAAAATTTAACTAACTAATGGTGAAAACCGTATCAAAATCCGTTGCGTTGTTTAGGAGTTATCGGATATACGGACAGACACGGAAAATGACTCTATTTTATTTATACCATGTAGAGACTGTAGAGATGATGAGTATTATAACCCCTAAAAGAGATCGGGACTAGAAAGGTTGGACCAATAATAATAGAAAACCAATAAGGTTACAAGAACGTTACTTTTTGTTATATGCCGAATTTTTTGTTACATTACACCTAATAATGTCCGACATCAACTGCCACGCGGCCCTGCAAAGGCAGCCGAATAATTTATTTTTTGTATTTTTTATATTTTTTTATGATAATCGGTGCGATTTATATTTTTTTGGAACGTGTTTTTAATTTTTTACTTTTGTTTTGTCTTCATTTTTTACTTTTTTTTGTTTTAATTTTTTCCTTTTTTATTTGTGTCGTAATTTGTGTAAAAATAAATTGCTTTTCTTTCTTTCTTTCTTCTTTTTATTTGGAGTATTTTGTTCATCTTAGAAAAAAAATGCTAGGTATCGGTATTGACAGTAACCACCCATGGTGGTCTATTAGTTATCTGTCGGAAAATATGAATCAAGACTACGTTTCTACACGTTCTAAAATAGATATGGCGGTGTTAATTTATAGATATCACAAAATAAATTTCGTTTTGAAGATTTAGTGTTATTAATGTAATAAGTGATAGCTCGGAGATAGGTATTATGTCAACCACACTGCGAATTATGAACTGTTGACAGTCGAGACAGATTTATTTAAGATTGAGTCAATTACAACGAGCGTTGACTTCAGATAGATGGGCAAAAAACTGGAGAAGGTAGCCAAGGTAAAATGGATACGAAGAACTTAGGACAGTCCCGCAGACCAGTAATGTTATCAAAAATCGCTAGAGAATACACAGGGAAATTTATATCGCTTGCATCCCGCACTATATTGACTCCTGTCAAAAGTCTTTAATACCATCTTTATTTTCATCATTCCCAAATTGCAAAGATCCCCATGGGAGATAAATAAATGGTATCAAATGACGTCACCATGGGGTGCGGTGGCCCCTCCCTCGCCATAAGGTCACGCCATAACAGACAGACTATCGATTCAATTCTATAATGGATTGTTCCCAAAGGTCATAACTTATAACAATATCGTCTATATAGCATATCAACACTTATAGGTATTAGCTGGTAACCGTAACGTGTTTCGTGTTTTATCATTTCATACTGTTATTATCAGCACCAGACAGTTCCTAGTATATAGGATAAATTATCTTAGCGCGCATGGATGACCAAATCTGAATGTATGAGGAATAGCGAGAAATACTCAAAGGAGTCTAGAAGCTGATTTTGATAAAAACTAAATAGCAACATTCTATTTTTGAAAAACGAATTTTACTAGCCACGTGTATCAGAAATGCGTGTTCATATTTAAGGGTGTGGATCAGACCATCAAACTAAACAACTTTCTCTACGGGACCAACATCGTAATAGCGAATAAATTATCAGTTGTCCCTTATAAAACAATACCTCGACCCAAACGTATGGGGACAGATTATTTTTACACGATTACGATGTTGGTCCCATAGAGAAAGTTGTTCAGTTTTAGAGTCTGGTCCACACGCTTACATTGACCATACATTTCTGATACACTTTGTTTATCGGGGACGAGTTGCTTGGATATAATTCTGACTGCTGGTCATGATAGGCCCCTCTTAATAAGGGTATTTTTTTTATCTGAAATCCCCACCATTAGCCAGTACCAATGTCGCTGCTACTTGCTGACTAAAATACTGAATAATAACACAACCAAATATCTAGATGATTGTTTTTTTACAGGATGCAAGAAGTAAAGCAAGAGTGCACCCTGCTTTTGCCAACGCTGGTCGGCAAGCTGGAGTAGAAGTATGGAGAATACAAGTAAGTAGCGACATCTCTTGAGAAGTAGCTACACCTAACCGTAAGGTTTATTTGTAAAAATTATACAACGCCATCTTGTGAGCAGTAGACCAATTAAAAAGCTTAGTTTCTTCTTTAGTTAAATTTTTTCTGTATCTTCTGCATCATTATTAATAATAATTCATTCATTCATTCATTCCTTAAATGACAAAATGCAAACATTATAATATTATTCTCGGCCACAGGTATCAACTCATTGGCCAATGAGTTAAAAGCTAATTCTGAACCCATTTTTCTTTAGGACTTCGAGCCTGTCCTAGTTGCTGCGAAGGATTTCGGCAAATTTCATAAAGGAGACTCATATCTCGTACTGAAGGTAAGCACACTTTATAAATTGTTACTCTGCCGGGCGTAATCTTGGGTTCGACTCCCGAGTCCATCGAAGCACAGATGAGAAAGAAATATATTGATTTTTACGATTGGCAAGTATTAAGTCAGTAATTTTCAACGACATATCTATGGGAATACTATATCTCTATTCTAATTATTATTTCTTACCAGACAACTTCCGACAAGCAAAACCGGCTTACATGGGACATTCATTACTGGATCGGCAGCGAGTCCACTCAGGACGAATCTGGTGCTGCAGCCATCCTCACAGTTGGTCTCGACGACAAGTTTAACGGCGCTGCTATCCAACACAGAGAGACTTTGGGCAATGAGAGCCAGCAGTTCAAGAACTACTTCCCCTCAGGTGAGAATAGCGACATCTATTGGTGTTTGTGTAAGTTATAGTCTTAGAAGTTCTGCTACTCGGCGATAGATGTCGGTTACTCTTGAATTTATAAGCTACTGACTGAGTTGAACTTTCTATAATTATTTGTATTATCCTGTATTATCATAAAGAATATTGTTGTTTAAGAGAACATAATCATTCGAAATACACAAAACGAACAGCCGAGGCAAATATCTGTAGTTTTAAATTAATTTTAAATTTAAAATGTTGTATAATGATGTAACATACACATAATTGAATGTTTTAATGCCTATATTTGGACCTAGGAATGACGTTATCCGTGTTAGCACCATAATAGTAACTTCCTTGAGGCTAACTAAGGAAGTTAATTAGTTCTAATTGAAGCTCAATCATCCATTATGAATCAATCGAAATAACAACGGAATAATTGCTTCCATTCAGAGATAATACCAATGGAATAATTATTGACCATGATGTAATCTATGGGTGGGGTATAAATTAGTCATCTAAAAACAGTTCGTGCAAACCTAGTTTAGGTATGTTTCCATAGAGTTTCTTGTCGGTATCTTCTCCAGGACCAACCCACTTGGAACCATGCACCTAGAATCACGACGTTTTGAAAATGCCTGCAAAGGCCCAGTTGAAATCAAAAAGTTCGACTAGACTTGAAAGTCAAGTGAAATGCGTGGTCATATTTAGGGTGTGGATCAGACCATCAAACTGAACAACTTTCTCTATGGGACCAACATCGTAAAATCGTAATTATGAAAAAATATTAAATTTTAATGAACGTTTCGATTATAATTATAACGCTATGTAACGTTATAACGAAAATTTTACCATTTTTAGTAACGTTAAAACGTTAACTGTAACGTTATGAATAGTGCTTTCTATTTCCTATATTATTAGTTCATTTTACCGGTAATTGGTAACTTAACATAACGTAACAGAATTATTTGGTAAAATACCGGTAAATTTAGTAACGTTATATTTCCCTGCTTATCATGTGAAAACAGGCGTTAACCGCAAGACTGTGGTTATTTAAGTTAGGGATGATTTTTCAATCGCCAGATAATATTGTATGTCGTTTATTGATGATATTATTATTCCCTTTATTTAATTTTTAACATACTTTTATATATTTTTAAATAATTTTACAATTAAATAAAAAAAAAATATAAAAACATTTAAAAATATAAAAGAGTAGTAGGCCACCGGCATCGGGAACAGGGTCCAAGCTACCGGTGGTCATGGCTCTAGAGAGTTATTATTATTCATTTTTATTTATTTATTTTGTATAGAAAAGCTGTCAAAAATTCAAATTATTCCCTCGGATAAAGTTATCTGGCGAATAAACATCAGCCCTAAAAATAATCATTTTTTTATTGAACAGGACTCCAGTACGTTAATGGTGGTCACGCCTCTGGCTTCAACCATGTCGTGACGAACGCTGGCGCCGAGAAGAGGTTCTTCCAGATTAAGGGCAAGAGGAATATTCGTACGAGACAGGTCTGTGAATGTCTATTACATTTCCTGAATATAGTCCCATAATTCAATTCGTCAAATATTATCCGAGAATCGACACGACACGGTTGGCGCAGTGGCTAAGCGATTAGCTTTCTGCGCTGCGTGCCGCGGGTTCAATCCCCGCACGGAACAAATATTTATATGATCTACAGATAGTTGTTTCGGGTCTGGTTGTGTGTGCATGTGACATGTATGTTTGTAAACCGTACCCTCGATACAGAAGAAATCCAAGAAATGGGCAAAGTTTAAAAAATAAAACAAAAAAGAATAAATGTGAGTTTCGAATTGGAATGCGAGATATTCTTACAAAATAGTAATGCAGTCACAGATTCATTCGCCAAATGGGATGATCCACTATGTAACATCCTGCTGCTGCTGCATGGGACTGCTGTGAATGAGGAGTGAGGGGCAACGTTTTTAAAAAAAGAAAGAAAGAAAAGAAAGGAGTTCTATAATGTTCCGGGTCTGGGTGTGTGAGCATGTGAGATATAGAGATAAACTACGATAACATGGCGCGCCCCTCCAAATTACTGTTTCAATGTGTGTAGCCACATCCTTACCGAGCAACAAATCCTTGGATTTAATTTTGTTTGACGGCCGTCTCAGTACGCACTGCGTTGTGAGTCTTGGTGGCGCTTTGTAAATACTTTCAAACGTTTTGAATTTTGGAGGAGCGCGCCATGTTATCATAGTTCATAATCTGTACCCGTAATCCTGGAGAAACTACAGCTTGGGACAACATAAAGATAAAAGGTAACCTTCGCTATCTTTCCAGGTGGATCCCTTGATCTCCTCAATGAACAAAGGCGACTGCTTCATCTTGGATGTTGGCAATGATATCACCGTGTACGTTGGAGACAGGGCGAGGAACATGGAGAAGCTGAAGGCGATTTCTGTGGCCAACCAGATCAGGGATCAGGATCATAACGGCAGAGGGCGCGTGGAGATTGTTGGTATGTATACTTTCTGGCATCCATTACTTACTATTCTTTTGAATATGCCAGAGATCGAATACTATAAAACATCAGCTATCTGCCAAGTCCAGTCACAATCAAACTCAAACTCAAACTCAAACTCTTTATTGCTTTCATGTGTATCTAGTTACAGGTGTTATATTTTTATAGGTTTCAACATGAAACCCCGTAAGGGTACAGCAACTTATAACTATGTACTTAGCTATAATAATTAATATAAGTAGGATCAAACGATAAATTTTAATTACTAGTGAAATTTAAATTATATTGAATTGCAAATATTATATGTATTTTATTTTATGTATCATGTATTTTAATTTTAATAGTTTTACGTTATATTTGTATATAAATTTATAGTAATTATTATTAAATATTAATATTTGTAGTAATCAGTCCAGCCGTTTCGGAGATTTAGCTACTGCTGTATAAAGGATATTTAAAAAATTAAAAAAACTTTAAAAAATATACTAGAGTAATAGGCCACCGGCATCGGGAACAGGGTCCAAGCTAAGGCTATATATAGAGGGAGAAAGCTCCTAACAATGCGCGCAGTGTCAAAGAGTAGGTACTGCTTTCTGAATCAGGCGCTTGATCCAGCCACCTAGCGAGAGCCTCTCGAGGTGTTGGTCGAGACTCTTAGCAATTAAGCCATTAGCCGTTACGACTATCGGCACAATGGTTCCTGACTCCACGTCCCACATATCGACAACCTCGCGAGCCAAGTCCAGATATTTGATTTGTTTGTCTTTTTCGGCTTTTACGAGGTTCTCATCATGTGCGACGGTAATGTCAACAATCATTGTACGGCGTGCTGATCTATCTATCGCCACTATGTCAGGCTTATTGGCGACAACAGTCCTGTCAGTGATGATAGATCGATCCCAAATTCCCAATATAACGTGACATGACAAAAATAAATAACATAAATTATTATTCAATATTTAAATAAATGTCCATTCGTGCGAAGGCAGGAAGGGCCGCTAATTCTACAGTATTTTAAGGGTTTGTGAATTTAAAGAATTATTCTATTTCTTCACAGACCAATACTCCAGTGAAGTTGATATTCAGAAGTTCTTCACCGCTTTGGGATCTGGCACCAAGGACATCGTCCCTGAAGAAAGTGCTGGTGGTGACGACCAGGTAATGGCAATTTTTGTTTTATTTAGACCTATTTTGCACACCATTTTAAATCGTCAAATATGTGGCAACTTATCTGTATGTAATAATAACTGTTCAAACCCATATTTCATGCAAATAAAGAACATTCTGATTCTGATATTATCCCATGCGTTTGGGTTAAGTAGGTATTGAAGTTTTGTATGGGACAGCTGATTATTTTTTCGCGATTACGAAGTTGGTCCCATAGAGAAAGTTGTTCAGTTTGATGGTCTGTAGGCTAATTCACGTAACTAAAGTAGTGCAGTTGCCGCGCAGTTGTAATAAAATATTGATCAAAATAACACATTTGGTAATCTTCTGCTTCTTCTTACGTTATGGCAATTGAGCCGATGTCGACTATTCTGCCATTTGGTATCCTCTGAGCTTCAGTGAGATACGCTCGCGTCAAGTTCCAGCGACACTGCTATACGATCGGCGCGTCTTAAAATTACGTGAATTAGCCCTCTGATCCACACCCATATGACCACATTTCTGATACACATTGTAAAGCCTAGAATCACGACGTTTTGAAAGTGCCTGCAAAGGCCCAGTTGAAATAAAATCTTTTGACTTTGACTTTGAAAGTTACTGTTCAAGAATTATTATTATATAGTATGTAAAAATCTATATTTCAGTTGAATGGATTTATCTTAATTTTGCCACACTAAAACTAATAACAAAAACATTTAGTTTTATAAATTACTAGCTTCCGCCAGCTGCTTCGCGCGCGTGATATCTTCATAAATTATAGCCTATGTCTCACTGATAATGTAGCATTCTGCTGATGAAAGAATTTTTAAAATCGGTCCTGTAGTTTCTGAGTTTATCCATTACAAACAAACAAACAAACAAAAAATCAAGTCTTTTCTCTTTATAATATTTGTTGAGATGTAATAAACGTCATCATTATCATTGACAGCCTGTTTCTACCCACTGCTGGGTATAGGCCTCCTCCTTTTCATGCCATGTTTCCCTGGTCTGTGCTATTTTTTTTTAATACACCCGAAGCAACTATCTGTAGATCATACAAATACTTATTCCGTGCGGGGATCGAACCCGCGGCACGTAGCGCAGAAGGCTAATCGCTTAGCCACTGCGCCAACCATGTCGTCTTTGCAGGTCATCTGTCGATCTGTAACAAACATACCTTTGTCTTTTTTAATCTTTCCATAAAATATTATATTTTGACGTGTACTATATTTTTTAAAGCTTATTTTAAAGAATACTGTTGGCAAAGTAATAAAAAATATTTATTTCACCAATAAACATTGCTTCCAGGCATTCGAACGCAGCGAGGAACAGTCAATAGTTCTATCAGAGGTCTCGGACAGTACTGGCAAGGTCAAGGTCACAGCTCTGCCCAAGCCCTTGAGACAAGAACAGCTCAAGCCTCAGGTAAGGATTTACTTTAATACGACCACTAAACTGAGACGGTTGCTGCGAGTTTATGAAGAAGTTGCGCGGTGCGGGAGGGGTGTGATGCGAGATGTCAGTCACAGGCCCATGATACGCACCATAAAGCTTAGCTTAGCCATGGTCTACGTTCAGTAATTCATTTTTCGGTGTGAAAGTCACTCGTGCGAATGTCACTCGCTCATCGGGAATAACTGAACGGCTTCGGGCGATCCACAGTTGCGTTACGCGAGTGACCAATCGAACTACCTCATAATATCTGTCGGTTCCTATGACTACAGTCATTGGTCGGTTGACAGCAGTGCGACTTTCACCCTACTATTTTACGGGGTGACCGGTGCGATCGCCCGACGACGCCCGCTCAATTAACTGAACGGTTTAGTGTGATCACCCGGACGATAATGCGTCGTCGAGCGTCGTCCGCCGTAATAACTGAACACACTCATTAGTAGGCAGGCGTGTTTCACCCCTCCCCCCCTGCATCCCGCAACTACCTCATAAGCTCAGGCACCAACCGGCTCAGTTAAGCGGTTGGCCTATACTAACTAGCGGGCCGCAGTCTTTCAAAGAATTTTGTTGGCGACATGTACCACCGGAACTTACCATGGCTGTACATTAAAGCCCCGCAGTCGTTCATAGTTATTTGTTATACAAGAGTGCAAAGTTGCTTTTTAACCGCGTGTTCAATTTTGATGACCGAGCAAGCGAAGGATTCTAAAATTGAATCACGAGCGCAGCGAGTGATTCAAAATTAGAATCCTGAGCGTTAGCGAGGGAATCAAAAGAGCACGAGGTGAAAAATCTTTGCACTCGAGTGCAACACGTAACTTTTCATTCCACCTCAGCGAGGAAATGACTAAATGCAAAAAAAAACGTTTAATTCACAAACTTAGTGCACACGATGTTCTAAATTCAATTTATTTTATCCTCTAGAGAATAAAAACGGCTTTTCCACTCAGATATTGAAGATTAAAAATACTCTTTCCGAGATGGTGGGATGAAAATTTACTTTATCCTCTAGAGAATAAAAACGGCTTTTCCACTCAGATATTGAAGATTAAAAATACTCTTTCCGAGATGGTGGGATGAAAAAGTATTTTGTTTGACAAATGTATCCCGTAACTTTCCGTTGCTGACTGCTGTACATGGCGACTGTATTATAAAGTTGGTATTTTCTATATCCACAGGAGAGTTACATCTTGGACACAGTAAGCGGCAGTATCTACGTCTGGACTGGCAAACAATCTACTGAGAGGGTAAGTAGAATAAGCCCATTGTTTATTTATTTTCCTTCGTGTTTCCTTGGTAACCACATTCTTATGCTACAAACGAGTGATGCAGTGACGTCATGTCACGTGACTGTGTTTTGGCACGAACATTTGAAAGCGGTTTTTCAGTAGGCATTTATAGCATTCTTAATCTCTCGCTAGATGGCGTTGGCAACAGTTTTGATAACATTGGTGTGGTATGACACTGCGTTTCCTTGTTTATGGAAAGTTGTGCGTCAGTTTTCGAATAAATTCATTACTTATAGTATACATTAGTAATATTTTCTTTCGTCTTGATATTCTGTATTATAAATTACAGCTAATGATTTATAGAGAATGGACCGTTTTATTTCGTTTTTATTTATATGCTTTAATAAAAGGGTAACTAAAATATTTTAAACATTAATGAACTATTTACGTTGGCTGAACAAAGATTTCCACTGCCATGATAAAGTTTAAAAAGTAAATACCAAAAGTTACGCGAGCGCCATCTCTTGATGATAAAAGAACTAAACTGACAATGCCTACTGGAAAACTGCTCATTAATTATTTACATGCAAGTTCCTTATTCAAATCTTTTAATTAAGGTTCGGAAACTGACACACAAGTTTAATTTTCAGTCCGTTTTTTTTTTCTTTTTCAGGAAAAGACTGAAGCTATGACAAAGGCTCAACAGTTATTAAGTGCTAAGAACTATCCTTCATGGGTAAGTAACTACTTATTACTTATTTTTTTTATTTCATTCTAGTTGCATACAGCATGTTTTTTTATGTAGTACGAAAAATTTGCAGAGTGATTCAGTGTCCGTTCCCAAATCCAAGGGCAGAGCTAAAATCCACTCCAAAACAAAATAAAAAATTGATTGTGTATGGCTTGCGCTAGTAAATTATGTGTGTCTCCCATACTAAGTTGAATTGTCGTTTTGTTTTAAAGTGTATCCCATTACTGCGGTTGCATTTAGGAACAGAGACTGAATCACTCTACAAATTATGCGCACTACATAAAAAATTATCCTGTATAGGTAGAAAGTATAAAAAGTTTCTTTCATGAACCCGGCTAGACTAGAACAGCAACATACTTATAGGTATAATTTCATCACTGTCCTTGACTGTGTGTGTGTAGTACTCCTTCCCAACTTCATGATTGATGTTTTCTTACAAGCTCGAAGTGTAGTCTCTCACGATTGTATTGAAGTTTATTACCAGAGTCGATGTTCATTACCATTATAATTACGCGGTAGACCCCGTAGATGATGTATCTAACTAATGATTAGCTAGTTAAGATCACCTACCCGTACCCGCGCCGTTCATTTGTGTGAAAATTCCGGACATCTTAGAATTCCCCTCGCATTCCGGACGTAGAACCAAATTTCCGGACGTGTCGGGAAAATTGCTGATATATAGCATCACAAATCACAGCTTTTTAAGAAAAAATGTCATTACTCTGTTTATTAATTTTAAATTCTGTTTATCCTCAGGTCCGCATAGCCAAGATTCCTCAGGGCACGGAGCCAGCCATTTTCAAGCAGTACTTCGTCACCTGGAGGGATTTAGGCATGTCTCATACCAGAATTGTATAAAATAAGTTCACTGAACAGCTGAGTACCAGTGACAGATGCCAAAATGATATATAAGGTTTAAACTTAAACTTTAATTTTGCTTTTTAAAATAAGAATTTGTAATAAAAAATAATTTTGTACCTAAAGACCCTATTGTTTTATTTATTACTGAATTCAAATTTAGAATAATGCTTTTGGAACTTCAGAATAGTGAAGAAATTCAGAATAGGTAGTGCTTTTTTTTAAATATTAGAACCCATTCGCCCGTCCTTGTTCGCGGCAAAAAGGAGTATGTTCTCAATTCAGCTGTTTTTTTTTTTCTGTTTGCTACCTACCATAGAATATACATTAATCTACCCTCAGATGAAAAACCAAGAATCTACCTATCTCCGGTAGGTAACTGTTCGAAACGATTTGATTTTTTTTCTGTCAAAGTATAAATTATTAAACCAAGGTATAAAAAAATTGAGGTTTGAAGTACTTACATAAATTAAATAAAATATAGTTACGCTATTCTATAAAAATAATAATAAACCTGTTTCCGAAGCCGGTGGGCTTTTATTTATTATTTAAAAAAAAAAGAATCTCTTTTTTTTTACTCTTTGTAATTTTATTTAAAAATATATGAAAGTATGTTATAAAGATAAATAAAGGGAATAATAAGAAACATTTATTTCGGACAGAAATCTATATGTTAGTAACAATTTTCTTAAGATCTATGTTAGTAATACAAGCAAAACAAAATTTTCACAATTTTCCCGAAACGATTCCCGCCCAATATGGCCTGTATAGACATATTATCTAATAATGAATTTTATAAAGTAATTTAATTTGAAAGATTAAATTTACAAAAAAAAAAGTAAGACTTTGTTGGTCAGACTCTAAAGCATCTTGCATTAAAAAAGAAGTCGTTGACATTGACATTTAAAAAGGGTAATAACCACAGACCTGAACTGTGCAAAGGCAGGTCTGTGGTAATAACAATCTGTGGCCAATGACAACACATTATGCAAGTTTTTTATGGAAAAATAACAAATTTTTGTGAACGCATCACAGTATTAATTATACCTTTCGAGATAAAAATGCATATTAATCATATACAGGGTGACCGATTGAACGAGGTAAACATTGATTGGTCATCATTATGAACAACTTTTACTATGGAACCGACACTGAAATCGCGAATAAAAAATGAGCTGTTCCATATACTCGTAAATAATTCAATATTACTGGACTAAATTGACGACACGGTTGGCGCGTAGTGGCTAAGTGATTAGCTTTCTGCGCTACGTGCCGCGGGTTCGATCCCCGCATGGAGTATTTATTTGCATGATCTACAGATAGTTGTTTCTGGTTTGGGTGGTGTGTGCATGTGACATGTATGTTTGTAAACTGTACCCACGATACAGGAGAAATAATAGTGACGGGAAAAGTAAAAAAAAAAATGAAAGAAAGAAGAAAATGTACCGAAAAGCTGTTTTTTCGTGTTTTTTTTTAATTTTCGTGATCCTTCAATGGTTCCCTCATCCAACCAGTCACCCTGTTAATGTTACTGTTACTATTAGCCTGCATCATCCCACTGCTGGGCAAAGGCCTCCCCCCATGATTTCCAGGCTTTTCGGTCTAGAGCCAGTGTGAACCATTCATTATTAGTTTTATCAAGTTCATCTCGCCATCTCTTTCTTGGTCTGCCGCGTCGCCTTCTCGTCATATCAGGGCTCCACCCTTGTGGTTAGTGGTTACCTTGGCCCACAGCTCATCAGGCATCCGGCAGACATGGCCAGTCCAATCCCACTTCAATTTTGCAGCGTTATGAGCTACGTAGTAATTTGTGTTTTGGAGCGCAGTGTAGTGTTTCACAGCCAAACGCACAAACGTATCTATCCTTACCCAACTTGATATCTTTTTTTTTTTTTTTTTTTTTTGATAATTTATTTGTCAAACATGCGTTTACACACAAATTAAGCATGCAAGATGTTAAATTTTAAAAAAGCACGTACATGTCTTGCCTACTAAGGCGCACAAATAAAAATAAAAATAAAATACATGTTAACAATAAAATAATAATAGTTAATAATTTATATAATCAATAATTAAAAATTAAAAAATGTCAAATAGTGTCAGTCAAGAAATCACATAAATGATAATAGCACTTGTCTGTTAATAAATTTCGTATCTTTTTTTTGAACAAATTTGTATTTAAAACTTTGTAAGCCTGTGGTATTTTATTATATATGATGGGGGCCATTCAGAAAACACTTTTGCGCATTAGCGAAGTTTTTGCAGTGTGCAAGCAAAGTTTGCTATTGTCACGTCTGTTACGGACTACAGTGTCAGCCAGTCGTGGAAATAATTCGGGATTTGTTTTAACAAACGCAGCAGTTTCCAGATTATAGAGCGACGGTAATGTTAATAACCTATATTTTTTAAAGAGGGGCACGCAGCTCTCCTTCGATTTCAAATTAAACATTGCACGAATACATCTCTTTTGGGCCTTAAAAGCTATATCTTGGTCCGTAGAATTACCCCAAAATATTATACCATAGCGCAATACCGATACTACCAAACCATGATACGCAGTCAATATCAAGACCCGATTGTCCACAGTTTGCTTACAGCGTATTTTATCCTATTTCGGCCACATAATGCGAAGAGGAGATAGCAGCCTTGAAAAGCTGGTCATTGTTGGTAATACAGAAGGCAAGCGAGCGCGAGGCCGATTGCCAACACGATGGTCCGACCAAGTAAAAGAGGCTATGTCCTCAAGCAAATTTCAGCAGGTGGTGATGGCAACTTCGGACCGGAGTAGATGGAGGCAGATTGTCCGTTGAAAGGGGTCCAGTGACCACGATCCTCAGTAATGAGGGACCGACTGAAGAAGAAGAAGTAGTGTTTCGAACACGGTTTGTTAATTTAACACCTAAAACCCCAGTCACCCTGTATTTATGTTATTAAATTATTAATGAACTTGATAAACTTGTTTTTATAAAGACTCATTCAACAAACTACGCCTTTTGAATCGACTTTAAAATTGGATATTTCTTAGGTCTCAGTAAAAATAAATAAATAAATCCAGCCCATTACTGTCCCACTGCTAGGCACGGGCCTCTTCTCATAATGAGAAGGGTTAGGCCTTAGTCTACCACGCTGGCCTGGTGCGGGCGGACTACACACACCATCGACAACTTTATGAGGCCCTCTCAGGTGTGCAGGTTTCCTCACGATGTTTTAGTCATACCAATGAGTCAAATTCTTTTTTTTTTAGGTGTCACCCTACTCTACAATAAGAACTATGCTGCGATCGATGTTTGGTTTGCCATCTTTGGTGAATTGCCATATTCCTTCAAAAGCCACCAGTTTTGACAGTTGACTGATCACTTACTTCTGATAATGACTGTACATACAGGATAATTGTCTATGTAGTGAAGAGTGTACATAATTTGTGGAGTGATTCAGTCTCAGTTCCTAAACGCAACCGCAGTATTGGGATACACTTTAAAACAAAACGAAAATTCGACTTAGTATGCACACGCATAATTTAATAGCGCAAGCCATACAAAATCAAATTTTTATTTTGTTTTGGAGTGAATTCTTGTACTGCGGTTGCATTTGGGAACGGACACTGAATCACTCTCCAAATTTTGGTAAAATCATTTTGATGTAGGTTTTTACCTTTTTTAATTTTAAGAAATAAGTTCTCAATCATGTTATGCAAGACAAAATAAAGTCGTAAGCAGAAAAACGACTAGTATGACACAGTCTCAATGACACAAGAAGATCAAGTAATACATACATACACATTACATAATAAAAAGCTACATATTTCCAGCATGAGCTGAACTCGCATTGTATAGGCTATCCGTAAGATGAGAGGTCAGCATAATTATACTGAAAACTTATAGCATAATATTATGTTGTCGTGTTTATAAACCAGTATTCATTTCAACTTGCCAGCGAGCGGTTCAAAACAAAATAGCAAAAATGTTTAAAAACTTTATTTTAATAGTTTTGATAAATTATTGCAGTGGCAACTATTTAATACCTAATAATCATTTTAGTGATATGAAAGAGGTTTTTTCTTGGAAACAACTTGGTTTTGATTTTAATGGAGTCCAATGTGAGTACTTTCGTGTTATACACGATATTTTTTTTATGTAGTGCGCAAAATTTGTAGAGTGATTCAGTGTCCGTTCCCAAATGCAACCGCAGTACTAAAATTCACTCCAAAACAGAATAAAAATTTGATTTTAGTATGGCTTGCGCTAGTAAATTATGCGTGTCGCATACTAAGTCGAATTTTCGTTTTGTTTTAAAGTGTATCCCAATACTGCAGTTGCATTTAGGAACAGAGACTGAATCACTAGAAATTAAGCGCACTACATAAAAATATATCATGTACCTATAATTATTTTGTCGAATCGAGTTCAATGTCCAAAACGCGAATATAATATAATAATAGCTGGCCGTCTCGGCTTCGCACGGGTGGACATATAAATAAATTAATAATTATAGATATTTTTTTTACACTTTGGGTTACATTATTTGTGCTTCCGTAGAGATCCCAAATTTTTTAACACCCGACAAAAAAGAGAGGTGTTATAAGTTTGCAGTGTGTATCTGTATATTTGTGTATCTGTGAATCTGTGTATCTTTGGATCTGTGGACCTATGTATATGTGTATCGGTCTGTGGTCTCGTAGCTCCAAAACGGATGGACCGATTTCAATGCGGTTTTTTAATTGAAAGCTAGTTTAATCGTACATCATTTTAGCTATGTTTCATGAAAATCTGTTCAGCCGTTCAAAAGTTACAGCTCTTTTTCTAGTCAGAGTCGGGGGTTTTTGACGGTTAGGTTATTTTGTAGCTGTTGAGCAATCATTTTATGTAATTTAAAAAAACGAAATGTGTGCTGGGATACATAGTAGAAGTGAAACTTCAACGGACAATATGTCGTCTACCCCTCCACGCAGCCGTAACGCATTGTCGTGACAGAAAAATCCTAATACCCACCGTCAAAATAGAAGTTTCACTTCAAAAAAAAAAAAAAAAACATTCGCTGTGCTAACTATGGTGTTTATCTATGTTTACTTTTGTTTCAGACTCAAAAGATGCAAGCCATGAAATGAAACTCGATGGAATATTATTTGAAGAAGAATTGAAAGAAAATGATATGTTCTTTAAACAATACAACAATATACCTATTGGATTCGAAGTATATCAAGAAAGAGTATTTATTACTGTACCAAGGAGGAGACACGGTGAGTCACCTTGCCATTCTCATACAGGGTGGTATGAGTTTGAAACTGGTTGGCATTCAAATAGGTTTTAAAGCTAAGCTCTATGAATGGCATAAGACTTCATTACAAATATCAAATTAAAGCTGCAGTAGACATAGAGATAATATATAGTACCTTGTACTATTTCTATGGCAGTAGATTCACAAATTATGAAGACATTAAGGCTGACATTCAGAGACGACAGAAACGAGTCTAAGCGTGAACTTACGCTTCCATATGTCAAACTTACGAACAAATTTTGACAGATGGAAGCGTAAGTTCACGCTTAGGCTTACATTCAGAGACGACCGAAACGATATTACGATACGATTTACACGTGTAGAACAGATAAATGTGACATAAATTTCTACTTCAATGTTCCTTTAACTAGTCGAATGATAGCAGAGTGAATTAAGATGGAAAAAAAGCTTGCGTAAAAATCACAGAATTTTTATGTACGGCTTCAGAATATGATTTATTTATTGCACAATGTACACATACGTTGAAAAAACTAATTATAAACTAACCTGGTACATGACCCTGTTAGGGTGCTGCAAGGATTAGAAGAGGCGGTAACAATAATATTATATTTATAAACTATTATTCTATTATTATAATTAATAAATACTATAATAAGTTATAACTTATAATACTTTTATGTTGTGTTATAATTGTTATAATATTTTTATTATGTTATAATGTTTATATCTAATATTCTATCTATAATTATATAAACTATGTTATAATTATAATTTTACCATCTTACATATTTATTAAAATAATTATTTTACTTACCTACTTAATACAATATCATTATTATTCAATTATCAATTCTATATTACATTATTAATAAATTATTTTACCATTTATCATCCATAAATTCTTTAATATTATAATATTAAAAAATAACCAGTAACATGAACTTAACTTTAGCTAAGTGGTTTCATTTATTGTGTTAACATCTACGGCACCCTGTATAAACGTGATTTATTTCAGGTATCATCTCCACCTTAAACTACGTGGACCTGTCTTCGGTATCATCTCCTCTTCTGAAGCCGTACCCGAGTACCGACAGTGTCAGTAGCCTGGTCTCTGTGTACCGTCCAAGAGTCGACGCATGCGCAAGACTGTGGATGGTGGATACTGGTCTCCTTGAAGTACCGGGTAAATCAACAGCTTCAATCTAGTCTTTTGTCTTTGTTTTCACTACTCGATACTAGATGGCGCTAATACCAAAATTGATGAATTTCAGATAACTTCGTACAGAAGAAACCGCCGCAAATTATAGTATACAATTTGGAAACCAACCAAGAAATATTGAAATACGAGTTGCCATCAGATGTTATAGTGAATGGGACTACTTCAGGTAGAATATGTTTTAGTTTCATCTCGTAAAGAGAGCATTACTAATTTTGGTAAGGTGGACCGAAAGAATAATTTCTGCTCATTGCTAAACATTAATTAATTACAGATCGAGATTATTATTCAATTTTAAAACAATGAAAGGTCTTGAGAACAATTTACTGGCTTGACAATCGAATTCGTAATACCAAAATACTCGATAAATAACAGTTTGTTCAATATTTATTTTCAATTTAAAGCAACTTTTTTTTTCAGGATTTACCTCAATAACTGTCGACGTTACACCTACAACCTGCGACGATGCTTACGCATATATTAACGACTTACGCCATGATGGACTTGTAGTATTTTCTTTGAAGAAACTCGAAAGCTGGCGGTTTTCTCACGAAACATTCAGTTATGATGTTGGTGCGACTGATTTTAAGGTTGCAAGTAAGTTCGATAATTATTTATAGCAGCGCCATCTGTGACTCAAAAGAGGTATTAAATAATACAGTGACATCTAGTGTTGAGTAGCAGTAAAATATTTTCCTATGTACATTGGCTGAGTATCATTCTGTATTTTCGACAATGTCTCCTACACCTCGAAAATTTTCTTTCGACCAAGCAACTATCTCATCTTTTCAGATATTAAGATCGATTGGAAGGACGGTCTTTTCAGCGTTGCGCTGTCAGACCCTGATAAAGAAGGCAGAAGAACTGCCTACTACCACCCGTTCATCTCCACACAGGAGTTTTCAATTAGCACCGACATTTTGAGAAACAGTAGTGCCAACTTTGAGAAGAATTTCAAGGTATGAGGACCAAAAGAATGTCAGCCGGGCTTCCACTGGCAGCTGAGCGGGCTTCGTACGGACTCAGTTTAACTCGCAACGGTAAACTTCATAGAAGTGCTTCCACCAACAAAGAGTCTAACGGAGAGGACTGAACGAGTAAAAATAGTTAATAACGAACTCGTTCTTCATTTCTCTTTTGCAGTGGAAGGCAATTGTCAAAACTCTTTCTTAATGGAAGGTAAAACCTATTTTAGCTAGTTGGGGTCTGTTCCGTCCAGCTATTACGTGCTCATTACCCTTTCGCAGTGGACGCCCGGCTATATTGTGAATTGCCTGTCTTCTTCTTCTTGTCAGCCCAGATAGAGATATCGTTACTTATTTTTTACCGGTATTGTACCAAAAATATCTGTTACGTTATGTTAAGTTACCAATTACCGGTATTTTATAACGTTAGGTAACGTAACGTTACTTTCTTACTTTTAAAATTGTTGGTCTTTATAACTTCGTTCAACCGATTTTGACTTCTATTGCGTAGGTAGGTAATGGAAATAAAAGTCGGTTATTTATTTATTTATTTAATGCTTTTCATACAAATATGTACAAAGGCGGTCTTAATGCCAAAGGCATTCTCTGCCAGACAACCTTAGGGTGATGCAGAGACAAAAACATGGTAGATGCACTAGTCATTATTATTAGGTGAGGATAATAATATACTTAAGTAGAACCTAAGCAATTATTATTAACCAGTTATTAAGTGTTATTGTTTTATACTTTTTAGTATTTTGAAGTCGGTTTTTACTTATTTTAAAGTTTATACTTGATACATTTCCAGCTCGAAGGTGTCCGGGGAGCGTGGTCACAGAGTGGCTCCCATGACTACCACAGCGGTACCAAAACCCTGCTCTTTGCCAACGTAGCCCAAGATGGTATCATGTGTTGGAATACAAAGACTCCTCTGACTAGCAAGAAGGTCGTTGTTGTAGCCCAGGATCATAAGAAGCTGGTCTATATAACAGGTAGAATTCTTCTGTGGGCCGAGAACGAATCTTTTGACGGGTGGTAACGTAAACGTAAGCAAATTTCGATTAAAAATTACAATGAATCTAGATCTATCACATTTTTGTTAAATTTTATGCAACAGATAGGTACATTTGTTTCATGAAAACGTAAAAATAATGGAATGTATTTTCAAAAAATATCATGGATTTAAACGTGTATTTTTATTCTAAATTTGCTTTCGTTTACGTTAGCATACGTCAAAACATTCGTGCTCGGCCCTCTGTTCTTTTTACTCAACAGCAACAGGATAATGTTAAGCCTGGTTTACGCCGGTGCAACAATACAGGATCAACTTTCGCTAATGTAACTTTTAGCAATGAAAATTTCTCGAAAATTGAGTAAAAATTTTGCTAGAATGAAGCCTTTGCAGTAATAGTTATTTGTTATGCAAGGCTGCAAGGTTGTTATTTGGTGCGAGTGCTTGTATTGAATACCGAGCAAGCGAAGGATTCTAAGAGTGAACCACGAGCGAGGCGAGTGGTTCAAAAATAGAATCCTGAGCGTAGCGAGGGATTCAAAGGCCCGAGACGCAAATAATTTTGCACCCGTGCGAAACACAAAACATTTCATTTCACTAAAGCGAGGAAAATGTTAGATGCCTAATTATATTTGAGTTGTTCTTCTTCACCACTCTACACTTGTCCAGGGCCTCGCGTCTGCTAACTCCTGCTACGTCACTCGTGGCAGAATGCTCTCGTAATTACAATGAACAGAAATTACCAGACTTGAGGCCCAGGTCTGTGCTCTACACCATAGTTCGTCCCGTTCGAATTTCGAACAACTTTTCCACGCTCGCGCTAGCATCCGCTATCATTTTATCCAAAATTGACATTTGCGCTCAGATTTCGAACAATAAAGAAAGCCTTTCCGAGCTAGTGAGATGAAAATGTTTTTTTCTTATTGAACACATCATAAACTTTATTTTTTCTTTTATTGCATGTGGTGCCTTAATTTTGCAACAAATAAATTAGTTTTCTTTCTTTCTTTTCTTAGTATCGTATTGTATTGTACACGCGTGATGTCAGACATATTATGTATGGTCATAATATCTTGTATCTTTTCAGATCTCAAGGTCATACAAGATGATGTTTGGGTCCTGGTGAACCAGATCCCTAGGTTCATATACTCCAAGTTAAATACATCTGAAACTAACTTCTACTTACATAGGTATTTACACTTTTATACTAATAATAAAAAGAGGTATTTATTTGTTTGTATGTGGGGTAATCTCTGAAACAATAAATTCTTAAAAAGTCCGATTCTAAAAATTGTCGTCATACTCGTCATTTCGTATAAAGTCTATCCGCATAATAAAATTAAGCCAGAATTAACCGGGAAGCGACTTTGTTTTAGTGGTTTTATTAATTTATTTTTAATTAATTATATTATGTTATTAATTAATTAAATTATTAATTTATTATTATTAATATTTCAACGTTCTTTGTAGATCATGTGCCCTGAGATACAGACTAACGGTCTAGTTTGGGGCTCACTGGTTTTAAAACCTAGTTATTAGAATACCTGTGTTTACACTACATTTTGTAACTTTTGGCCAATAAAGATTTATTATTTCCTTTATTTAATTTTTAACATACTTTTATATATTTTTAAATAATTTTACAATTAAATAAAAAAAAGATTATAAAAACATTTAAAAATATAAAAGAGTAATATTTATTATTATTATCATTTTCAAAATTATTTTTTCTCAGGAAAACCTGGCTTTGTTTTTTAAAGTATTTATTATTAAGTAATTATTATTATTATTATTATATATTTAAAGTATTATATATTCTGGTATTTAATAATATTATAACCTAAGAGTAGGTAAGAAGCCATTAATGTTATATAAACTTTGTTGCAGAGGTAAAGTACAAGATTTAATCAAAGGGACAATTTGCGAAAATTAGAGCAAAAAGTATTGAAGATAAATCTCTCATCAATAGCATCCACAGCCTGAGTCTACTGCTTATATTAGGCCTCTCTCTGCTTGCCACTTTCCTCGGTCATGTGCTAATCGCATCCAAAATTTCCACATGACCCCTGCGGTTCCTGATATCGGCGACACAACACAGCTGGACATTCTAGAATAGAATAGATCTTCATTTCATGTAAACCAGATACAGGCACTTATGAAATGTTAAGACTCTATGTGCGTTCAAATGGTAGGTCCTATGGAGAACCAGCAAGAAACTCCATGGAAACTCTTTTAAAATAATAGATTACAATCTTGATTAGTACAATGTTGTGGGAAGAGCTGCGAGAATAATGTAATTTAATGTGAATAAAAAATAAGAATAGGATAATAATGATTTGCCTCTGAATTAGAATGCCATGGCATTCACAAGCTGATCAGGCCCTACAGATGGTAAAATATGTAGAACTGGTACAGTCAACGTCAGAAACAAGGGCCTCACCAAGGGATCATATAGATTCGAAAATATTTTGTTCAAATAATGCCAGTATTTTTAATTAATTGATTTGTAACAGACGAAGTTCGTAACATTGTAACGAGATTTATTTTTAAATTCATAATTTCTTTTTGCTCGGTCACTCAGTGTTGCCACTTAATTTAATTATGGTTTTTTTTGCAGAACAATGATTTTGTCATATTTTATTTTTATTTTTTTATTGGTAAGTTACAAGTTACATTTTTGTTTTATAATTATATAATATAATATCATAGAAGTTATAAAATTATTATCTCTATGGATTTAGTGTTAAGTGATCTTGGTGTAATGTTTTATTAAGTTTCGTGTGCCATACTGAGCGTAAAAATATAAACTTTTTCTTTCTTTTTTTCTTTTCTTTTCTTTTATTTGATTTCTTATTTTTTTTTATATTAAACTATTAAACCTTTCCAAATTTTGTTTTTTATACCTACAATAATTATTCATACAACGTGTATAAAAATGCGTGGTCATATTTAAGGGTGTGGATCAGACCATCAGACTGAACAACTTTCTCTATGGGACCAACATCGTAATCGCGAAAAAATATTTCCACACCCTTAAAAATATCACCACGCATTTCTGATACACCACCAATCCTGTTTATCACCTTGCCATCCCTCCTAGCCCATGGTTTGGCGACGCCCTTAGTCAGATATAGTCAAAAACCTATTGTAGATATTATTTTAAAACTTAATATAACGTGATTAATATATTAATATCCAATTGTTACGATTTTAATTATTAGCTCTGACTGAAACGGATTGATTATGACACTCGTTCCACCATATTTGAATACTTTTGCTGAGCCGGAGATAACGAAAATGCAAAAACAATTCATTCAAATTTTAGATTATAATAAATAATAAATAAATCGTATATTTCAAGTAACCAGACTCATTTTTGTTAGTACTACATAAAAAAACTTAACCTATGTTAGTACTAAAAACTCGAAACAAAATGCCACAATGTCTTGTCCGCGAATCACCGCTGCACCACTCCATGAGAGATGGCACAGCAGCGATTCACGTACACACAGTCCAGCATGTCTGTGATCATGTTCAGTAAGCTGTTGGAACTAGCCCGTACCCTGCGCACCGGGGATGCACACCGCTTTCGCATTATGGTGAAAAAACAATCCACTCGCGCCTCAGCGAACATCCCCGACGCACTACAAAAGCGGGGCAGCCCCAACAGCATTCTGAAAGCGTTGTTATATTGGATACGGAGGGAATTGTAAGCTTTTTGAGTATATCTAGTCCACAGGCTGCAAGTGTAAAAAGATGTGCAGAAGGCTTTGAAAAGAGTAATTTTAACACTTACTGCGCATCGCGCAAACCTGCGAACTAGCATGTTCGCTCTCACCGACAACGCCCTCCGTTCCCTTTCCACGTCATCATCGTCCTTGAGTTTAAAGGCTATTGTACGAAAAGCCTATACAGTGCGAGGTCAGCTTATACTGGATATGTCTGGGCAGTTCAATTTCTGCCCGTATCAGTTTATGAGCTCGTCGTAAGCCCCCTGTATCAGTGTATGACGCCAACTATATCTTCAGCCCTACTCGAGCTCGAAACATGGAACTATATTACAATAAAATCCCACCTACGCTGCCCAGCCCTTCAAAGACCACACACGGTAAAGTAATCTAATATAAGGCAGTTAATTATAACTTCTCGATAACCTTCTAAGCGAGGGCCGTCGCCCATCGCTAAGGGCAATAGGGAAGGGACGTCACATCTACATATATTGTATTTATCGAATACAGCATAATAAAATAAATAAATAAATCCCATTACTGTCCCACTGCTGGGCACAAGAGTCGTGACTCTTCTCCGATTGAGAAGGGAATTAGGCCTTAGTCCAGCACGCTGGCCTGGTGCTAGCGGACTACATACACCATAGAGAACTTTTTGAGGCCTTCTCAGGATTTTGATTATCACTAGCATTAACGGTGAAGGAAAACATCAATCATCATCAATGGCTCCATAAAGTTCTCGATGGTGTGCGTATTCCGTCAGCACCAGGCCAGCTCCGCAAACCCGCACCAGGCCAGCATCCTTCCTATTCTGAGAAGAGGCCCGTGCCCAGCAATGGGACAGTAATGGGCTGGATTTATTTATTTTTAACAATGTTTATTACGAGTACGTTCATATTTTTTAGTAAGTAATCAGCCTTTAAATGTTACTACGAGATTGACTTACCAAAAAAGGTGATATAAAATATATCGATATTAATTTTATCGACACAGTTACATCACTAGTTTGAAATCTAGGGTCATAAGAATGCAAACATCAACACATCACACCAAAGACTACAATAGTATATCGGACATAGACAGGCAGCTCGGCCTTTTTTTATTATTAACCTTAATATCAACCGCAACGCCATCTATTTTTTCGGTAGGGGAACTAAGGGTATAGGTACCTAGCTATAGCTACATATACCTATAGCTGTACGCTGCATACTAGGTACGTATTATATGTCAAGTGACGTAGGAAGAGTTATTGAAAATTATGAATAAAACAGTTAATATTTTAACATAATTTATTATAAAATAAATTTAACTATGTACACTGCATATTAAAGGGATGCTCCAGCTTGTGGCTGAAAATTCAATATTTATCCAGGTTTTTTGCTATTTTGCATATGTTAGAGAAATTTTTGAGAAGTATTTGGTTATTTGTGTAAATTTTTATTTTTATTAATCAACATAATATTTTTTTATGCACTTATTATGCTATAAATATCTTCTAAATTCAATCAATGGTGTAAATTTGTATATTTTGCGACTTTTATAAACATTACATGAATACTATTTAACCATGCTATTTTAAAGGCAAACAATCATTTGAATTTATCTACATAAAATGTGTTGCTGTCGCAGACATCAAAATTATATCAATATCTAATGTTTACTTATGTAAAAATACGAAAAACTGGGAAAATATTGAATTTATAGGTACAAAATGAGAGTCTAAGTACTCCTAAACTAAATTATACATTTAATATGTTATTTTGTGTTTTTCTTTTTCTTCCTTTATGTTTTAGATAGTGTCTATTTGCCTTTTCTTTCATAGGATCATTTATATCCCAAAAGGTTATTTTTCCAATGAGAACATTGTTGATATCTTTGCACCAATTGTGTATGAAAAACATTGTGCTTTTATTTATTAAATAATTACGCAAATTATCTTTATGTTCAGCACAAGTAATATATGATAAATTTACATTTACATTTATAATTAATTTTATATATGCCGATATATATTCTTTATTGCTGTGATGTTTTAATATTTCTATACATATATGTTCCACTTGGGCAAAGAAATCAAACAATGCTCTTGTAGGATAGCACAACCACCTTTTGTTGCCAAATTCTTTCATTTTTATATATTTGTGGAAACTTTGTAGCTCTTCTGCTTCCATATTGTTTCTGCAGGCCACACAGTTTTTATAAATATGCTTTTTGGCAAGTTGTGCTATCCACCCACTGCAATACCCTATTGCTGCGCTTCTTTCAACGTCCATTGGAGTTTGGCTCTGTATTAGGTCGTCTGTATTTAAAAGTTCTACATTTAAATGAGCACTGTCAATTTCCCCTTCACATTCAGTAGAGCTGTTGTCTCCTGGTTTCGCTAAAAAATATTTTAGTGATTGGAGACAAACACCGTCATCTTTTTCACAGTTTGAGCCAACTGAATGTGAGGATGAAATATTATTAATTAATAGAGTTTTGAAGGCTCCTTCAAATGCAGACGACGTAGGCATAATGTTGCTGTAACCATGAGCTCTAATTGCCCCAAAAAAGTTTTCCAATGCGTCTTGATTGAAATTGCGCAGCAATAAAGAGTTAATCCCTTTGGAATTTAAATATTTTACAATTAATTTAAACCCTTCTATGGTTTTGATCCAGCTTGACAACGAAGGCACTACTCCTTGGTTATTTGAATTAATAAATTTCATAGTTTTGAGAATAGGTAGACTATAGTTCCACAATTTGTGGTGAGGTGAGGTTGGGGTCACTGCAGCCCTGTAGATTTTTCCTCCTTTTATCCCGCTAAAACTCCCATTGACGCTGTCAAACAAATCATCGAAGAACATGAGTAAATCTGCTGTGTCGGTACTTTCCTTTTCTAGACTTCCATATCCTGCAAAGTAGATAAAATATATTAACACGACTATCCATCGGTGTGATTCTCGGTAAAGAATAGACCACCACTCTCCGTCTGAGCGTGTCGTAAAAGGCGACTTAGGGATCGTGTAAAGAGGATGGACAACAGCATCCTTATTTGTGCTAAGAACATGCAATCAGCAATCCGTATACCAAGTGTGGTGATTCTGGCAATGTCCCAAAAGACCGTTTATGGTAGCAGTCATTGGGAGGCCCATGTTCAGCAATGGAACTTAACAGGCGAGTATGATGATTATGAACGAAACTTATTTACATTGGACTTAGTTTGATTAACAATATGATCACACACACACACACTTCGACTTATTAAGGGCTTATTTCGCACTCATTATTCACTTAATGTAAGCAAAAGGATTCTGCTGAAAAATGTAGCTAATGTACTTTGGCAGTGTAATTGGTTGTAACACAACCGTTGTAATTAAATAAATAAATAAATGGCCCTCAGATGCAAGTGTTTTTATTTTATTTTGTTTCTTAATTATTATTTTTTTGTATCGATAACAATTGCTTGTCTTCTCATGGCCACCTTATCATTTTCTGTGCGCGTTTTAAATATCTACTAAGAGATTATGACAAGATTGGAAGTAGCATCATCATGTTTGAAATTAACATACTGCGATTACAAATCTGTTTTGTCGAGGGTGGTGGTTATGGCAATATTCAGCGGGTCTCCAACGTACTAAATGGTAATGAACATCGACACTAGTAATAAACTTCAATACGATCGTGAGAGATTAAAGTTCGAGCTACGTTGTTAAAAAATACCGATCATGAAGATGGGAGTCTCAACTACATGATAGGTTTTTCTTTTTTACAAGGTAGTTCGAAGTTTAATCTCTCACGATCGTATCGAAGTGTATTACCAGAGTCTGATGTTCATTACCATTTTGTTACGCGGTAGACCCGCAGATCACGATAGTTGGCAATTAAATCTGGCTGTATGATAATAGACTACGGGGCATTTTGAACCACAAAATAACAGATGTTTAAAATTAATGGTCTGATTACCCATACAAAAATTCATGTTTAAACGACAGATTTTGCTCTAATCATAAGTTATATTGTCGGTGAACTTGGGCCTATATCATTGAAAAACCTGACTGATATTTTCACGATTGTAACATTAGTAAAGACAGATAGGAAATTAAAAGCTATGTATCTATAAACATTCACAATAATAAATTAATAAAAATAACAAACTGCTTACCTGCCATAAATCCAAGAGCTACTCCAACTGATTGGCTGAACACTTGAGTGCAATGTTTAACCCTCATTTTTGGTATTAATGCAGGTAATACATGGTGAGCCGTTAATTTAGGCACCAGCTTCACGCCTCTATAACCTGGACACCTTTTGTACAATGTCACAATGTGGTCCCATTTTGCAATACATTCTTTACCTTTAATGGTAAATTTAAGGTTTTTTGTAAGTAGGTTGTTTCTCATACCTTTTATGAGGTGAGGTGGATCATATATTGGAAAAATTTTATCCATTTCCACCTCAAAAAAACCCTCTTTATATTCTTGTCCATTGCGTAAGAAAGTTTCTTGTGTTTCTTTCAATAAGGAGTTTATAGCTGCCACATTGGAGGTGCCTTGGTCACATACTGTTGCCACGACCTTCAGTCCTGTTTCTTGCACTTTTTTTATAATAATCTTTATTTGTTTCTTTAATTCCATAGTTTTAGTGCTTCCACTACAATAATAATAGGCCAGAGGCTGCTTATATTTTTTCACAACGCCTCTTATCATGAAAACCAGTACGTGATCACAATATTCTTTTCCGGTTATTTCACCATTGTCTACAAATCCTGATATTTTGTCATTTCTTTTGTCGTAGGAAATACCGGGTCCAATTGCCATCTCATCGAAAGTTAAAACACAATATTTGTAATTGTTAGGCATTTTGGCGACTCTATTTTTTAAATTTTCGAATATTATGTTGTTTACTCCAGCTTTCAGGTTTATTTTGTGTAGTAAATTTTGTAAGGTTCTTCGGCTTGGCAAAATACATATGTTGCTCAGTATGCGATATGCCTTTGGAGATGGTTTGTAAAGAGACAACGCCAATATTTTTTCATCAAGCGTGAATCGCCTTCCTTTTTTTTTCTTGCCGCTTTGAGACGCTTGCATTTGGCAAAATAACTTCGCAGTATTAGACATATGCTTACAAACAATATTGAATGCAGTTGTTGTTTTAATTTTTTTAGCAATCATGTATTTTGCTTTAAAAGACTTCTTAACGCTTTCACATTTTCTTAACTTTTTCAAAATCGATTTATATTCCTTATGTTGCGCCAAAGTTACACGAGGACCTGAAAAACACGTATTTTCTTATAAACAAAATTATAATCAAGCTTTAAAAAAGATTTACATATTCAAGAGTTAAAAATGAAGTATATTATTTATTTATAGGACCTCCCAACAAAGTCTACACAGACACATGACATTTGAAATAATTTCATTGGTTGGTATTAATTGTGCGCCTCCAATTATAGGAGACCACAGCATTCACTTACTAGGTATAGTCATCATCATATTGTTAGGGGCAGTCAAAGTGACCTAATATTTAGAAACATCCAAAGTAATCACTGATATCCTGTCAACCATGGTCGTCAAATTGTTCAGAACACCCATCTTGCACAAATATATCGGAACAACAAAAACGTCGTATATATTAGGTCATTCAAACCGTCATTATTAGGGTAGCAAACACAACGCCAGTGGTTTCCAAGCAGTCAAGGTATTCAAAAATAAGAAACACTAGTAAAATTAACATTATTTTACTGAGAGCAATATCCAAATCACAACATTTTGATATGTCTTTAAATTGCCTACAGAACGGCGAAATGCCCTAGGTTTGTTCTGGATCATGGGATATTATTAAATAGGTTATAGCTACTTATTCGCGGCAAACGCTTCCATTAAATATTTTGTGCGGGAATATCAGGTCGGCCAGTTTCCTTCTGTCTGCTAACGAGGTGATTTTATAATGTTTTAGCCTCTCATTGTAGCTGATAATATTTTCAAAGTATTCAAAGTAAATAAGTATTTTTTTACATTTATGACCTAACCTTGGGCGGGATCTTCATTCCAGTTTAATTGTGCAATTCAGTAATAGTGTTTTATATTAAATTATATACATACTTTTTGATTTCATTGTTTTCTTTCTTTTCTGGGTCCTGCGTTGAATTTGGTCAGGTTGTAACTCCACAACAACATTTTGATGTCCTGTAAATTAAATATTCATATTGTCAAGCAGTGATAGCCTAGCGTTTGAACGCTTGCCTTCCATGCAGGAGGATCTGAGTTCGAACCCGGCCCGTACCTCTGACTTTTAGCATTTATGTGCAGATCGCAATTTGATTATCACTTGCCTTAACGGTGAAGGAAAAACATCGCGAGGAAACCTGCACCCCTTAGAGGGCCTCTAAGGCCTAACCCTTCTCATTCTGAGAAGAGGCCCATGCCCAGCAGTGGGACAGTAATGGGCTGAATTTATTCTATTATTTTATTGTCAAATAGTTTATATTGTAAATATGTAATGTATGTCTTTTATATTCATTATTATAATCTATAATGTAATCCACATTACATAGGTGGATACAGAATACATTTTCTTCACATAGATTTTGATATAAGTTTATAATTTAAATTAAAACAGAATTAGGCAGGTACATGTCATTGTGCTAATAATTATGTGTTCTCATGTAAGTGAATTGTAAATTCTAATGAGAATAAATATATCTCAAACCCGATGTCATCGATCATCAAGGTATTTTTATCAATATAATTAAAATGACATATCAGAGAAATTAAATATAAATTATCATTACTTGCATTACCAGATAAGTAGTCTAATATCCTAAAAAAAATATAATTGTATATAGAAAGTTATCTTGGACGAGTGATTTGTAGATAAGAAGTCTTTTACAGAGTAGTAGCATTTTGAAACACATTATGAAGGTTCTTCAAAAATATTTTTATTTTAGGAATGTCTCAAATAGGTCTCTGTATATTATTAAATATATGAGAGGCACTGCAAAAAATACTTTCATGGAAAAGATGGTGTCTTGCTAGTAACTGTGCACAACTTATCCTAATGCTGATTTTATCTTTCAATAAAAAAAAAAAAAAACCTTCAAATCATGCTTTGAAATAATGTTTTATTGATCATTATAGATTTTTGACTATTTTTATTATTATTGTTTTTAGTTAGTGGTGATTTCGACATTATGATGAATGATTTTGACATTATTTTTGATTGTGTTGACATCATTAATAAGTATTAATAATTATTACCATAATTGGCCAAATGTATGTACTAGTGTTTAAGAAGTGTATGTAATTACTAACAAATTGGATTTTATGATCTGTTAATAAATGATTTGATTGCTTAATAAATCTATAAAAATATTTAAACATAATGTTTATTTTGGGTGTTTATTCAGCTCACTTTATAAAAAATATACAAACCTGATATCAAATCATCTGACTGTGTTTTTAAAACAGCTGATGTTGAAGCTAGGGCCGGCTTGTTTATTATACTCGTAGCTTCAATGATATGTTGTCCTGAAATACAAAATTAAATAACTTTATTCAGTTGAGGCTCAAAAAAGCAATCACACACCGGTTTGAAAAGAAGATAATAAATCTGAACCAAAAAAAAATTTTGTAATAAAAGACATACCTGATGTGTTAAAATTATATTCCCGTAGTGGATTTCGTTGGGACTTCTCAGAGACTGACATAACCACTGCTTCACCAAGTGATTGTGCCTCCAGATCTAGAATAATATTAAAAAATTGTCTATGTTTATTATTTGCTTCTACAAAATAAATGTATTGAAGATTATTATAGTATAACAATAGTATTACCTGGGATATGCAATACTGGAATTGCTAATTTACTCAGTCTTTTCGTTGGATACTTGTGAATATCTTCAAAATGTCTATGACAGACACGTTTGTTCTCATAGACAGTAAGATGATCCAATGTAGCTATTGCACCACCAATATTCGAAATCCACGTTTTAAATCTCTCTGGCTGTGTCTCTGGATTCGGGAAATGGTGTAGAGGCACACCTGAAAAAATGACACAACTAGTTAGATGTAAATATGTATATAATTAAGGGTCCCTATCAGTTTCGAGTTCGAAAAACAGAAAATTCGACTTATTCAGTGCAAATTATTGCACTGAAAAATTATTATGTTATTATATCTATTAAGTCTATGAATTTAATTTTTTTAAACAACGGTTGCAATTCTTCAACTTATAAGACATTATTTAGATGTTTTATTACAACTAAATATTTAGTCAAAAATAAAATAAAATAATTTCATTTGGTAGATAAACACCTCAAATTTTAAAATATTCACCACTTAATTGCAATTTTCAATAAATTCTTAAGCGTTGACGTCGGTTTTGTACATGATTTTATAAGGATTTTTTTAAAGTACTAATTCAATTGTCTTTTAAAAATTAAATTGTAGGTTGCATAATAAACTATTCCCAGTACTAACGTTTTTTTTCACAGTATTATTCGTTACCAGTAAGTTAAACAAGTGATCGAAAAAGTTGGTGTTTTGTGCTTACGTAAAAACGTGTTTGATTTTTATTTTTCCTAATTTATATTGAGTTGTTATCATAATTCCAACTGCATAGACAAATAGAAGATGTATAACTATGCATTAAAAAAATCGGATATCATAAAGTTGTTGAGAAATTTGCGCTGAAAAAGAAGTAATTTTCTGTTTTAGACCGTAAAATTGATATCCCATAATCAATTAACCTGCTGTCGTTAGAGAGTAGTATATTCCTTGTATCACTAAATTACCAAGGAGACCTTTACAATTAGTATTTACATCAATTTCAATTTAATGTAGCATTGTAGTACATAGGTTGATAAAAATAACTGTTATAACGTTGGCCTCCTTGTAAATGGTATATATTATATAATGTACTCTGCGGCTATTACAATAGCAATAATTATGTGAAACATAATGACGAATAGAGTGTAACCCTCCAGGTGAGGCGAATAAAGGTAGAAAAACAAAATTTACATACCATCTTTCCTAACCACAACACATCCTGGTACACAGCAAGAATTTTGTGACATGGTTGAAGTTCACTGTTCACTGTTTGCAATTATGGGTCCAAACTCTAAAGAGTGCCTATGCGCAGTCAGTAATCCACAGTAACTTCACAAGTTTTCTAATCCTTTCGGTATGTCGTCCCACGGAGGAGGATACTCAACTCAACACAAACTTACAAACGAAAGAAATATTGTAACGCGGCACGTCAACACGGAGGAACAGAGGCTCAACTCAACGTGGATAGCAGATGCACTTGCGAAACAATGAGACTTTTATTGCAAAAGGAAAATGCGCAGGAGCGTAAACACTCTCACACCGGCCATTTGCAATACAAGTGTGCCCATAAGAAAACAAAACTGTGCACGTTTTAAATACAAAAATATGATTTCTGTATTATTGTGCTGATGCTAATAACCTCAATATGCTTGAATTTATTACACTATTATTTTTCTTTATTCACTTTACCAATAACTTGTGATAATTATTTTATTTATTGATTTCTATTTTATGGAAACTCCCAGCATAAGAATCATATATTTAAATATAGCAACACCGTAATTTTGTTTCTCCTAACTTTTTCTTAGACGGCGCTGTTTTCAGTATTTTAGCGAAATTTTTGTATTACTCCTAGTTGCCATAGCATGCATCACACAGTGAATCATAACATCTTCGATGATAGACGTGTATAGTGATTTAAATTCGATATTATTATAATAGTGTGCCTTTTATAATTATAAAATAAATGTAAGTAATATCTTTTAGTGATTTATAAAACAAAAACGTATCTAATATTTTTTTAATAAGTGATGTGGTAGTGTTTTTTCTTTTCTTAGTGGAGTAATATAAAATATTTGGTATGTATATTTCGCTATTTATAATTATTTGAATTAAATCGGATAATTAATTATTGGGGTTTGATTTTTTGTTATTGTTTTTATTGGTTCTTTTTTTTTTAACATAAATAATTATGATTCTAATTTATCCCTTTGAGCGCCATGTCATTTACCTGTGACTTGTAACTATAGTTTATTCTTTGCTTTTGAGGAATAATAAAATATTTTCTATTGTGCCTGCTGTGAAATAATGTCAAGAAAAAAAAAAAAAATCTTTAAAACTATAGTTTTCAAAATATAATGGCTAAGCGTGGCTAAGTAATGTTTGAAAGTTTACCAATTTTATTATCATTTTCAGATACTTGCTAAACAAAAAGTAGTTTTGCGAACTAGATCTTGTTTACAAATAAGTATAACTACCCTCATTACCTTAGCAACTAAATTATATATTGGTAAACATTATCAATAACCTAACCGTCAAAAATCCCCGACTCCAACTAGAAAAAGAGCTGTAACTTTTGAACGACTGAACAGATTCTCATGAAATATAGCTAACATAATACCTGATTAAACTAGCTTTTAATTTAAAAAAACTGCATCGAAATAGGTCCATCCGTTTTGGAGTTACGATGGCACAAACAGATACACAGATACACAACACATTACTTTTTGTGTCGGGGGTTAAAAAACGTAGGTACTCAAAACAAAACTATTTTGTATTTTACCTTTTTTCTGAAGAAGGTAATTTGCTTATTTACTACATAACCAATATTTCTGGTTCTTGGCTAGACTGTTAGGAGCAAACTAATAAATTATAATATTCGCAAAAACTTACAGAAGTTTTTGCGAATATTATAATTAACTATAATAAAAATTAATTGTTAATTATAATAATTACAGAATTATTTATTACTAGCGACCCGTCCCCGGCTACGCTCGGGTGCAATTTCTCTATTATCCTTATATTAAATATGTAATTATTATACATATAAACCTTCCTCTTGAATCACTCTACCTATTAAAAAAAACCGCATCAAAATCCGTTGCGTAGTTTTAAAGATGTAAGCATACATAGGGACAGACAGCGGGAACCGACTTTGTTATAAACTATGTAGTGACTAGTGACCATAAAGTTATTATTACTAGTGGTAAAGTAATAATAACTTTATGCTAGTGACGATGAATAGTGACAGTTAGCATCAAAAGTGGACCGATCATTGTAAGTTGTAACAAAAGTTTGTGACAGAAATCTTTTGTTTTTGAAACAAATTATGAAACAGGGAACCTACGAATCATGGCAGGTATTATTTGTAGTTTCCCTGTTTCATAATTTCGTTCAAAAACAAAAGATTTCTGTCACAAACTTAGTGGAGTGCATTCCATAGAAACAAAGACGCTGTCTACCTTCATAAATGAATTATTAAGTAATACAAACGTTAATATGTCTGTAATATCAGTTAATTTTAGGATATTTGCGCCGGTGTCGTCTTAGGGTGAGGTGGCCAGTCACAAACATCATTTAACTTGACAATTTGTTTCTGCTTACCCAGTAATAAATGTCTGTGCACACCTCTGATAACTTATTTTTCGATAATGATTTTAAAAATTCTAAAGTATACAAATCTTTACAAATAAATCACTTATAGTGCCACAAACTTATCTGACCCGGTGACCAAAATTGGAACTAACGCCGCTACAGAACAAAATTGACTTCAAAATGTCAGTTTTGTATAGAGATGACATTAGTAAAAGCGACGGCAGCGACGCGGCGACGACGCCATGACCGGGTCAGATATATTTGTGGCTCTGTACATACCTATATTTACATAGACAAGGTCAATGTCACAAAAAGGTCGACATTCTTAAGCCGAGCTTCCACTGCGAAAGGTAATGAGCAAGTAATAGCTGGACGGAACGGACCCCAACTAGCTAAAATAGGTTTTACCTTCCATTATTCATTTCCAATTAATAAATGTTATTATAATTTAAAAGAATTTATGATTGACTCACTTTAGACTTATGAACTATGCATGATGCATTTTTATTCTTGACATTTTAATTATTATGTTTTTAATTTTGATTTATATGTAAATCATGTTGGACTTATTGAACATTAAATAATAATAATATTATAGTTTAAAAAAAACTAAAGAAAACGCTTTTCTCATCCAAACTAAACGTGTATGCAAAATTTCAGCTCAATCGGAAACCGGGAAGTGGGTCAAATTTAACTTCCAAGATTTTTTTACATAGTTAGTCAGTTAGTTAGTTAGTTTCAAGTGAAGCTAATAAAAGCGTTTTAAAATACTATGTAACATTGTATTATCACCCATGTTTGACATATCTATAAAATGTTTTGATTTGATTAAGAAAGTGTTTTGACAATTGCCTTCCACTGCAAATGAGAAATGAAGAAAGAGTTCTTTACTATCTATTTTTACTCGTTCAGCTCTCTCCGCTAGACTCTTTGTTGGCACTTCTATGAAGTTTACCGTTGCGAGTCAAACGGAGTCTGTACAGAGCCCGCTCCGCTGCCAGTGGAAGCTCGGTTTTATACTCTTTAGCAAGCTCACAAAAACTAGTAATAACTAAATAATGGAAGAAACGGGTTTCAATAAATGGTTCTCAAATAATTTAGTATAAAACAACAAAATCTTCTATAGAATGACTTATATTATAGGTACATGGTTTATCGGAAAAGGTGTAAATATTTGTTTCTCACTTTTTTTTTTTTTTTTTTTTTTTAGCGTGGTAAAATCATCAAATGAGTCCTCCCACCCCGGGCAGGGCGGGAGGGACTGTCAGACTTGTACTGACTAAAATCCACGGTGTTCCTTCGATAGCCCTTTACGTTCCGGGGTCACGGTAATGAGATAAGTCCCGCGACCCCGGCAGGCTTCGGCCCTCTACAGGGGGGGCCCCGTCATCTTGCTGACGTTCTTTGAGGCGCGCGTGGAACACAACGCGCCGTCGACCCGGGCATGGTCCATGGTCGGACAGCGAGTTGCCCTTTACTCGCTGTCCGCATGCCCGCGCCTACGGTGGCCGGAGATCGTCGGCCGGCGCCCGACGCCGTGGGCGACTACCACTGCGGCTGGGCTGGAGGGAGGACGCCATCCTCTCCCTCACGCGGCCCGCCTCCTCCTTCGATAGCATGACTGCTTCGCAGAAGGAGGCGACCGCTTCCCACTCCGTCTCGCCCCGCAGCATGGCCTCGACCAATGCCGGGCGCGAGAGGTTTCCGCCTATCGTCGCCCTGAGGACACGTCGGTGCTCTGCCCAAGCGGGGCAGTCTTGCACCGTATGCTCTACTGTGTCCTCAGGGCGATCCTCGCAGTGGTGACACCCAGGCGTTTCTGCCTTCCTCATCAGACACAGGTACCTCCCGAAACTTCCGTGTCCGGTGAGGACCTGCGTCATGCGGTAGGTCAGGACGCCGTGCCGCCGATCCAGCCACTCCTCAAAGAGGGGTCTTACCGCCGCGATTGCGGCGTGCCCGGCCGTCGGTTGCGACAATCGTCCCCTCCATACTGCCCCGAGATCGCGCCGGAGCTCTTCCCGCCGCGCCTCGACTTCTTGCGGCAGCAGGGATACGCCCCGGCGCTGCGCCTCCACGCGCCATTCATAGACGCGCTGGAGGGCAGTCGCCTCCAGATCCCAGGGCAGCAATCCGGCAAGGAGGTTGGCCGATTCGCCGGCGATCGTGCGGTATCCCCGGATCATCCGGATAGCCATGGCCCTCTGGCATGCGACCAATTTTAGTGGTCGCGTCCGGATGCTCAGGGCCCACACGGGGGCCCCGTAGAATTTGTTTCTCACTTAGTATAAAACAAAGTCGGTTCCCGCTGTCGGTCTGTCCCTATGTATTCTTAGATCTTAAAAACTACGCAACGGATTTTGATGCGGTGTTTTTTAATAGATAGAGTGATTCAAGAGGAAGGTTTTCATGTATAATACTTTGATATTTAATGTAAGGATAGTAGAGAAACTGCATCCGTGCGAACCAGGGTAATCACGATACACACTCGCAGTCGGAATCGATTCAATTTTGACAGTCCAACAAACTACATTGCGCGGTATGCTTTTAAAACCACTCCGCCCTACAATTTGAGCAACGCAATGAACAATGTTGTAGTGTCAAAATTGAGTCGATTCCGATTACGAGCGTGCATCGTGATTAGGTAGCCGGCCGCTATAGTCTTCTATAGAAATGACTTGTTTGTAAATACTTTTGTCGGAAAATATAAACAGGATTTATTTTTTGTAGTGCGCAAAATTTGCAGAGTTATTCGGTGTCCGTTCCCAAATGCAACCGCAGTACTAAAATTCACTCCAAAACAAAATAAAAAATTGATTTTGTATATAGCTTGCCCTCTATACCGCGGTTGCCGGTTGTCATACGAATACCTTTGACAGTCGTTACGGGAGTCAGCAACCCAAAAAGTCTGACAACCGGTCTAACCTTAGGGTATCAGTGTCTCCCAGTAATTGGGTGGCGGAGGTCAGATGACAGTCGCTCCGTATAAATATTGATATTCAGCCGCATCTGGTTAGACTGGGAGCTGACCCCAACGTTGGGATAAAAGCCAGGCAGATGATGACAGCTTGCGTTGCGCTAATAAATTATGCGTGTCCCCCATACTAAGTCGAATTTTCGTTTAGTTTTATAGTGTATCCCAATACTGCGGTTGCATTTAGGAACAGAGACTGAATCACTACAAATTATGCGCACTACATAAAAACATATCCTGTATACCGCCGAATGGAGTTATTGTAATCGTTATAAACAACTTTTACTATTGAACCAAACATGAAATCGCGGAAACAAAACCATACCACACAACTATTTAAAATAAAAAGATAAAAAAAAATAAAAACAGAAATAAAAAATTTATCGCCGACCATTGTACAATCTTAAAATGATTAATTGTAATTATTATGTTATTATTATTCATTTTTTATCAGGTGTACTTTAAAGAGTATTTTTAATCTATTTTACAGGATTTTTTTAATGTAGTGTACATAATTAATAAATTAATTAATTAATTAATATTAATTCATTAATTTTTATTAATTAATTGTTTTGACGACACGGTTGGCGCAGTGGCTAAGCGATTAGCCTTCTGCACTACGTGCCGCGGGTTCGATCCCCGCACGGAACAAGTATTTGTATGATCTACAGATAGTTGTTTCGGGTCTGGTTGTGTGTGCATGTGACATGTATGTTTGTAAACTGTACCCTCGATACAGGAGAAATCCTAGTGAGAGGCAACGTTTTTTAAAAAAAGAGAAAGAAAGGAGAAGAAAGAATTTGTAGAGTGATTCAGTTTCTGTTCCTAAATGCAACCGCAGTAAACTAGAATTCGACTTAGTGTGGAGGTATACTAGCGCAAGCAATATAAAATAAATTTTTTATTTTGTTTTGTAGTGAATTTTAGAACTGCGGTTGCATTTGGGAACGGACAATGAATCAGACTGCAAATTTTGCGCACTATATAAAAAAAAAAACCTGTTTATAATAAAGTCACTTTCCGCATCTGTCTGTCTGTATATCCGCTAGCTCCTCCTACACCACGCAACGGATTTTGATACGGTTTTCACCATCAGTTAGATAATTTTTCACGGAAGCTTTATGTGTATAATACCTTCATATTTAATGTAAGGATAGTAGAGAAATTGCATCAATTAATATAAGATTAGTTTTTCCATATTTCAGCTCAAAATGAAGCTCCTGCTATTAACTCGGCTATGTCTTCTGCTGCTGACTGTACCAATGAGATGTCAAAATAAGGTCGGCAAATTCAACGAAGTCTTCGCGTGGAAACAAATGACGTACGACATCAATGGTATTATGGGTGAGTATTTAATATATTTATACTATTCCGCTGCAGCTGCAGAGACATTCAAACGCACAGTGTAGTTAATATAATAATTAAAAACCCCATTTTTGTTGCATCTCGATTTTAATTCTAAAAATCGATAGTTATAATCATTTTGAGCACGAGAGTAAAACTCCGGTATCAATACGGCAAGCAGTTTTTTTTATAAAAAATCACAAAGTTCACCTAAGTATATATCCGAAACCTAAATATGACAAAAAAATATATTTAAAAAGAATTAAACTATCTACTTATTTGAGTTTGGATTGCAGGCAACAATTATAATTAAAATAGGTACTAGATCCTTACACAAGTTTTCGTCGATTTACGTTCAATAAATATAGAGCTAAAATATTTATTTATTTATTTATTTAATGCTTTTCATACAAATATGTACAAAGGCGGTCGTAATGCCAAAGGCATTCTCTGCCAGGCAACCTTAGGGTGATGCAGAGACAAAAAACATGGTAGATGCACTAGTCATTATCTTGTCTTTTATCTTGTACATCTCTGTCTAACCTACCTACATGTCGCGATTTTTTGTATTTTGTATATACTTTCCAATCTTTGAAATACTTTGAATACAAACTAAGTATTTATATTATGGGTTAGCAGGTTTCTGTGAACTATGTTTGAATAATTGAGTCACTTTCCTCTAAAATTGACTTATGAATATCACCACATGTATACTTATATTTGTAAGCGTGACTGTACTCTTAAAAGGTTTCATTAACAACAATATTAGCTTGCAAACATATGTATAGGCATTTATCGCAAATAAGGAAAACTTGCAAAGGAGCCTATAAAAAACGATGATACATAAGCATCTTCTTATAAAACCATAAATATATAATTACTAGTCATCATATAAACATTTATTAAGCAGTGTGATTACCATGACCGCATCAAGTCACGATCTACAATAACAATACATAAAACTAACACACTTTAAAATTAATGCACATGAGATTCATTCTGTTCTTTTCTGACTGTATTTTTCGAGAATTTGTTACTTTTGAGGGGGTGAAGTTTCAGTCCAAGCCCCGCTCACGAGGAGCTTCGTGTCACAGAATAGCAATATTAATTAGCAACTCGCAGTATGACATCTGTAACTAGTTGAAACATTTAAATTCATAATATTTATAATTTGTGTTACGCTAGAATATCTATTTATTTATTTAATGCTTTTTATACAAAGTCGGTCTTAGTGCCTAAGGTATTCTCTGTCAGACAACCTTAGGGTGATGGAGAGAACAAAAACATGGTAGATGCACTAGTCATTATTATTAGGTGAGGCCATCTATTTGACCGTGAACAGACCAAAGATGAAATCACGAAAAAGATCTGGCTGTTCCATACATTTTCAATATTACTTTATTGATACAAAAAACCTTTACGATAGGTACTTAACAATTAGGTTACAAGTAAAAATATTTAGTTCTAAAAAGTGGCTTGGAAAGTGGAAACCCTGACTCCAAAACTAGTTGAGACCCTGTCCTGTGACCTGGGTGTATTAAAAAAAACTATCATCATTAATTTTTTTAGAAATATCAATATCTAGTGACCCCCTATTCAAACTATTTGTTCGTCTGTCTGTACATAGACAAGGTCAATGTCGCAAAAAGTTCCCCATTCTTATAAATCTTCAGCAGACTCACAAAAACTAGCAATAACAAAATAATGGAAAAAACTGGTTTCCTAGTGAACGGTTTTAAATAATTTCGTATAAAACAACAAATCTTCTATAAAATAACTTGTTTACTTGTTAAACACGTTTAATAGGAAAAGGTCAATAATTATAAACAACTTTTACTATAATATCAACCCTGAAATCGCAAAAAAAAATATTAATTTATTTTCAAAAACATCTACCATTACAGGTCGGTAAACCTAATGCAATAGTGCTCTAAAATCTAGACATAACTTATGAAATAATAATAATCAATTAAATTTCTAAATAACATTTACACAATTCATATTTAAGGGGGCTCCGATACAACAAACATGATTTTTTTGCCGTTTTTATAAAGATAATGGTACCGAACCTTTCGTGCGCGAGTCCGACTCGCATTTGGCCGGTTTTTTTGGTTTGATTACTCCCGTACTGACTATGATACATAAAATTTAAAAAAAACTTCAGCATATTACAATATCATCTTACTAAAATCTGGTCGAGAAGATCAATGATACTATTCTACATAAAACAATAAGAACTACCAGAACTGTTCGAAAAAGAAGTATTTAACTGTTTGAGCGGTGACAAATGATGCCATTGCATTGACACCATAAGAGGTTATCCTCACATCCTGCTAGGTATATGTTAAAGCTTGCCCTCCACTGCGAAAGGGTAATGAGCAAGTAATAGCTGGACGGAACGGAGCCTAACTAGCTAAAATAAGTTTTACCTTCCATTAAGATAGACCACTGCAAAAGAGAAATGAACGAGTTCGTTATTGACTATTTTTACTCGTTCAGCCCTCTCCGCTAGACTATAGCGGAAGCACTTCTATGAAGTTTACCGTTGCGAGTCAAACGGAGTCCGTACGGAGCCCGCTCCGCTGCCAGTGGAAGCCCAGCTTATACTTTTGTAGATAATTATGTATTGTATTGTATTGTATGTACTTTGTAAAGATAAACTTCGCAAGTGTAAATTAGTTATTATTCTAAAAAAATATTTAGTCATGCAATAACTTGTAAATAAAAAGAATATGTTGTGTGGTTTGTTCATAATTGTTTGAGGTTTGTGGTCACGACTGTCGGTCGTAAATGTTTATAGTCTAACCACAATTACCATCTTCATTTGGTTTTTCCGATAAGGAGGACTCGACTCGTAGTCTCTGGCGCAGCTGCTGAAAGTTAGGTTCGAGAGTTCGATTCCCAGATCTAGATCGATCTACTGTTGATCGATATGTATAAACGAGTCACGATCATTCATCTTCCAAAGTAACCACACCAATTTATTTTTAATTTATTCATTCATAATCATTTTGCGTTGTGTTTGAAATAATTACATAGAATTTAAATTTTGGTATTACATGCACAAAGGTTCCATAGGTATAGCAATAATAAAAACAATTCAATTTAAATATCAATCTAGTATTTTAAAATTAACATAACAATAATATAAACAATTCAATACCTATAAATCTAAATCTAGTGAATTAAAAATTATTAATTCGATCGATTCGATATTGATGTGACTACCGCCGATCGAATTCGGTCGATAAAATCCATGCGTTATTGTCTAGAAACACCGTAAAAAAAGTAAACAAATAGGCTAATTCACGTAACTAAAGAAGTGCAGTTGCCGCGCAGTTGCAATAAAATTTTGATCAAAACATTTGGTATTCTCTCAGCTTTAGTGAGATACGCTCGCGTCAAGTTCGAGCGTCACTGCAATATGATTGGCGCGTCATAAAATTACGTGAATTAGGCCTTTGAGCATATTGTATGTATATTATTTTAATAGCTATATCATAATAGTTTTTATAAATAAGGAAATATGGACCGCGCAGATCAGTCTATCAGCGAGGTTAAGCTGCGGATGTGACCATTTCTTCGAACATCGAGACCCCTCCGTGCCTCGGATAGCACGTTAAGCAGTTGGTCCCGGTTGTCATACGAATACCTGTGACAGTCGTTACGGGTGTCAGCAACCCAAAAAAAGTCTGACAACCGGTCTTGTCTCCCAGTAATTGTGTGGCGGAGGTCAGATGGCAGTCGCTCTGTACAATACTGTTACTCAGCCGCATCTGGTTAGACTGGGAGCCGACCCCAACGTAGTTGGGATACAGGCCAGGCAAATGATGACACAAGGAAATATTTTAGCTAATCCATATAATTATATACCTTAGCGATATTATTATAGAATGATGTCATGATTGCAGACATATTTAACTTCTACCATTCATTAGATCTCAAGGATAAACCTCTTTATGTAGACGAAATGTTGGAGGAGGATATTACGTAATTCAAACAGAACAATAATAAAATCTACTGCTTACTATACAAGCTGACTTTAATTACAACAAAGGACATCGGACATTTTTGTATGGGCCTTGGTCCAAGTGGCGTCGGATGATGACACTTATTTTATTTAAAAGCTCATAATAAAAGAATACTTTTTTTCTATGGGTGCGACAAAATCTATCCTGGGAGAAAAAAGTTATGGCTTAAGTGAAAAATTAAAATATTCATATTATATTATTAGCGGCCCGTCCCAGCTTCGCACGGGTGGATATTTATTTGAAATATAGCCTGTTTCTCAGTGATAATAATAGCATTCTACTGGTGAAAGAATTTTTAAAATCGGTCCAGTAGTTTTTAAGTTTATTCATTACAAACAATAACCTAACCGTCAAAAACCCCCGACTCCAACTAGAAAAAGAGCTGTAACTTTTGAACGGTTAAACAGATTTTCATGAAACATAGCTAAGATGATACCCGATTAAACTAGCTTTCAATTAAAAAAACTGCATTGAAATCGGTTCATCCGTTTTGGAGCTACGACGCCAGGGCAGGCTGGCGCAAAAATTTGGGGCATTAAGGGTGGCTACCCTTTCTGTTATATAATAGTTAGAGAGTTCTGTGGGCCGAGCACGAATGTTTTGACGTATCGTAACGTAAACGTAACCAGAACCAAAAATATACGTTCAATCTATGATATATTTTATTGGAAATACATGCAATATTTTTTCATTTTCATGAAACTGCTGTGTTTGTTGCATAAAATTGAAAATGCGATAGTTTCATCGTATTTTTAACCGACTTCAAAAAAAGGAGGAGGTTCTCAATTCGACGCGTTTGTTTTTTTTTAATTATCAAAATTTGCTTACGTTTACGTTACCATACGTCAAAACATTCGTGCTCGGCCGGTCTTAAGAAACTTTAGGTGAATTTTGAAGATATTATAAACCCGAGATATATATTACTTATCCGAAATATAAAGATCATCCGTTTGGCGTTTAGTAAAATTATAAATAAATCATCTTCTGTTTCTCAAACAATTACTATCGACAGACATGCGCTCATCACACTTAACACTTTCAGCGGAGCAACGTTATAATACGTCAAATTTGATAAACGCTAATTGACACAACGTTTAATCACGTCAGCAAAAAATATATCTTGCTTTAAAGAACGTGTATAAACGGCTGCGGCCTATACCAATTCCTTCAAGCTACGTCATCGCGCCGTATCACAAAAAAAATTCGGACTGCTAGCGCCACTCCACGTTAGTTTTTTTGTACAATTTTTATGGTCACTCACACACATATATTCTAATTACGCATACATTCACAACGTCATAATACGTCACTCGGTGCCCCCGCTCCCATACTTTTCGTCCGGTGCGCCGCCGCGCCTTGAGCGGGAAGAAGGCCGTGGTTTTTCGAAATTACGCCTTCGAATTATCGTAAGTATTTGATTATTTTGTGTAGATTTTTATCGTAAAGTTATTTATCCTTATTGTTTGCGTCTATATTTGTAAAAAATAATAAGTATAATCATGATTTAATTATAATATTATAGGTTTGTACTGTAATCCCGAACCACCACCGCTTCTAGACATAGTAGGCAATCCGGGAAATCCTGAGCCACCACCACTTATAGATATAGAAGGCAATCCGGGGAATCCTGAGGCACCGCCACTTCTAGATATAGAAGGCAATCCGGGGAATCCTGAGGCACCGCCGCTTCTAAACATAGAAGGCAACTCGGAAAATCCTGAGCCACCACCGTTTCTAGACATAAAAAGCAACCAGGAAAATCCTGAGCCACCACCGCTTCTAGACATAGAAGGCAACCCCGGCAACCCAACAATTCCTGAGCCACCATTGCCTTTAGATGGAGGGGGTCACCCCGTAACTCCTATTCTAGCGTTGACGCTGTTCTTTATTTATGTACTATACTACGTGGATTGCATATGACACAACATGGATAAACGTCGACGTGTAGTAACGGTTGTGTCACATTTCATATTATCTTTGCTTGTATGAAAAGCAGAACGTCACTAATCGTCATTTATTTTGTATGAGAAAATAGTGCGCCGGGCAACAAAAATTGGAATACCCAGATGCTCCGCTGAAAGTGTTAACCGGTTTATTTATCCTTGTTTGTTGCACTCGGTAATTCCATCGAAAAACACTTCAAATATTAAACAAAGGTTTTTTTGGAATATCCTCATCTCGAATTAAGAGGAAACGCGGCTGGCATTTTGTCCATACAAACCATGATACAAACCAATTCCACGATTTTCTTTCTGGATTTTGATACTAGCGAATTGTTTTTTTTATATGATAAATAGATATCGCCTACTAGGTAGGTACTCCTAATTATAACTAAACTTAGTTTGATAAAAAAAAAAAACACAAAATTATTGGAACAATCTTTTATTGACCACCTAAAAAATGTTTCCTGTACCACCTACAAAATGGTTATTGTGCATGATTGGTTTTGGACTCTCTAACAATCCCTACATTTAACATTCAATTTTTTTTCTTTCTTGAATTACTTGTATTACCTACATAATTTTATTTTCTAATTTCTGTAAGTGTTGTGGTACTTCTATAAGTGACAAATTCACCATAATCTGGAACCTTGTTAATACATTTCATGACTGTTCGTGGATAAGTCGTTGAAGTACCTTTAAATAAATCTTTCTACATTCCTATAAATACATTTCTTTTTTTAAATATCTACTTACTTATATATTTTGTTATTATAGACATTTATAGATAATCTTTATCGTAATTATTTGTGCTTGTTATTGTACCTACTTTTTTTTTTCTTCTTGATTCTTAAGTTATTTGAACTACACAACGTTATGCTGTATATTAAGTAGGTATGTAAATATATAAATAAATTCTTCAAATTTGACGGCGACCGCCTTTCCTCTTAACAATCTTCAATATAAACCAATACCTACATGATAATACACGTATATATTGTGGTTAGGGGCATCCCACAGTAGGTACCTACGTATGTTTTGTAATCTCCTCTCAAGGTCTCGTCTGGTCCAGAGGTTATCAGTACCTACTATTGTAGTCTTTGGGTCCTAAAAGGGTTTCCCCATATTTATCAACTCGAAATCGGAAAAACCTTATGTCTCGGTACGGTATATGGGCGTAAATTGGTTGCCTGGAAGAAATCGCTTTAAGCGATAAGGCCGCCCATTGTACTTTATTTAATATTGTAATCTCCTTACTTACAAAATTGTTATATTCAGGTGTACAATAAAGTATATAATAAATAAATAAATAAATTATGTCGCTCGACGAGGCGACGAGACTGCGGCCGACGATTTTGTCCAATAAGCTATGGTCTATGGGACAAATTCGTCGGCCGCAGTTGTGCATGTTCTGTCATGCTTTCAAATTTGAATTTGAATTTAGAACGTTGCGCTGCATCGTCATTTTGATTTTTCGTCATTCCTCGTTCACATTAAAAATGTTCATAGGTAGGTCGTAGGGAGGTAAACAGTTGTCCTGTTCCGCCTACAAGTTTTTTAAATAACAATAAAATCATAATTATACTATTGAACGTGTTTTTGTACAGCTTCATTAAGTCAAACAACTATCAAAATCTATATTGTAAAAGTACTAAGAAGACATCGATGCTAAGAAGCTTTTAATGTTCTATTAATAAACCCGTTTTCCGTGGGGAAATTTTTCATTTTCATTGAACAATTTATGAACGTTATTTCTGAAAGCCCTCCCGAGGGCTAACTGAGGATCTCAGAGGAGGTACTCCGGGATAGGCTTAAGCCGATTCCGTGATGATAAGTTGAGGATACCGTAAAAATATAGGTAGCTATATTTGCAGACAGTATTACTAACCGCATCTGAGGGCCAAGCATGAATGTTTTAACTATAGAAATAATAAGTAGGGTTCCCCCATAGACTTATAACTGTGGTTCCCCTTATATAAGAAGTCTATGGTTTTGACGTATGGTAACGTAAACGTAAACAGATTTTGATTAATAAAATACAATTAGGGGAGAAAGGGGTAATGGGGGTCACTTAAGCAAGAATTAGAATACAAAAGTTAAAATAAACAAAATCTTTATTGCAACCGCCTCATAACAAAGTTTACTTAATTAGCTATTATTTGAGATCATTAATCATCACATGAATAATCATCTTTGGGAAATATAAAAGTACAAAAAAATAACTGTTTTGACTCCCATTGCACTGAGGTACGGGTAATTGAGGTCACCTTGTGGGCAATGAGGATCATACAAAAATCGCCATCTTCTTTATCAAGTCGGCCAATTCTTTTTCTTGTTCAGCGCTAAACACAGTCAGCCGTCCCAGACGTGGTGCCATTAAGTTATTTTTTTTATTGAATCTTTTCTGTAGAATCGAGAATGGAATGTTCGACACTTTAGCAGCTTTTCGTATAGAAAAACCATCTTCTTCAATAAGTTTCACCGCTTTTTCTAAAGTATCAGAAGACCAGGAAGCCTTTGTGGTAGTTCTAACTCGTTTCGGCATCTAAAACAAAAATAACAAAATTATATATGCCTTTTACATTGCGGGAAATCGTGGTCACTAGCGATTCTCATTACCCACAAGTATATTATGAAGAAAAATAAATAAATACAAAATATATATTAGGAACACTCGGGATTTAAGTATGAAATCATTACACTGAATTTACAAGTAAAGGCGTAAAAAAGTAACATACAAGTAGATCAATAACTATAATACTTACTGTTTATTTTGCGTCCGTGAAAATTTACATCGGCGAGCCGCAAAACCAAAACACACCTCTCATTCTCTAGGCCGTCGCCATATTGGCAAGGCGCGCTCGCAGCGATACGAGGGGAACAGAGCGGGGCGGGGAGGACCGTTAACGCGTTTCTATTAGTTGTACTTTTAGAGATATGTGGGTGACCACCATTACCCGCTGACTCCCATTGCCCGGTTTTCCCCTAATCTATCGCATTTTTGTTCAATTTTATGCAACAAACACACTTGTTTCATGAAAATATAAACATACTGCATGTATTTTAAAAACCAGGAACAACTATCTGTAGGTCTGTGATAAGGGGCCTATTTGCAGCAGTTTACGGGCTGTATTATTAACTGACTTCAAAAAAGGAGAAGGTTCTCAGGTCGACTCTTTTTTTCTTTTTTGTTTCATAGCTACATTCTATACATTCCAATTTTGATTTCGAAATTCTTTTTTTGTTTGAAAGGGTATACTCTCCAGGTCATTGACTTACGGCATCACAATAGATCTTCGCAGGTCGCAGTTACATTAAGAATAAGAATAATTTATTTTGCATGATAATGAGTACCTACATTAAGTTGGTAGGTATAATAGCAATGAGAAAGGGGCTTAGTACCCTACCACTTCAAATAAATAGTATAAATACTCTCGAGGTGGTCCCATTTAAATTTGGTGAAGATCTGATGAAGACCTTCGGACCTTGCTGCCCAGTTCTGCCACTTAATTAATTTAATTTATGTTTTGTTTAGCAGAACAACTTTGAGTATACTCAAAGCAGAACAATGACAATTTGTAGTAGATATTATGTGATCTTGGTGTAAGTTTATTTATGTTTTGTGCGTCATACTGGGCGTAGAAATAAAAACTTTTTCTTTCTTTCTTTCTTTCTTTAGATATACAATGGAACTCTCCCTTGCGATTGCTATTTTTGCCACTCAAAATAGAAAAATAAAATAAACTTTATAATGATGACATTTTATTTTTCAGTATTGCAAGATCGTTTTGCGGAAAATGACTTGGCTGGTAGCAGAGACAAAAGATCGGCAGATGGCGTGTATTTCAACAACAATGATGACGATAATAGGAACTGGAATAAAAGTAAGTACTTACCTACCTACTTTCTAACTCAGATCGGAATAGGTACTTAGAATAAACAGGATAACAACAACAACAATAACAAAAATTCATAAATATAATACATAAATAAATCACATAAAAATTGCCCTGTATAATAATTAAAAACATTTAACATTGTAATGTAAGAAATACCTACTACTACTATTTATAATATTGTATAAAATTGTATTATAGTAAAATTGCTGTGCCCTAACAGGGTTTCATATTGATACGCACCAGTGGCGAAGAGTCCATACAACCCGAGTCACATCGGCTTCCCTTTAGGAATTGTTACTGCATAGACCAACGTAATATGCCTTGTTATTCAGTTAGGTCGAGCTCTTCCAGACATGACTACTTATAGATTACAAGAGACGGTATGGATTTTTGTCTTGCAGCATTAATTGCAGCAATTTTTAGAGGGCATTTTTGGGACGGCTTCCCCTTTTAAAACTGTCACCCTTCGCCACTGATACGCACCAAACCTTTTATCAACATATGAACGCAATAAAGATTTTGAGTTTGAGTTAATTTTTTATTTAGTGCGTTTTGTAGAGTGAATCAGTGTCCGTTCCCAAATGCAACCGCACTTACTTACCACTTAGTATGGGAGACACGCATAATTTACTAGTGATTTTTAGTAAGTCATCATTTCATTCATGAAGGAATGAATGAAATGATGACTTACTAAAATTCACTCCAAAACAAAATAAAAATTTGATTTTGTATGGCTTTCGCTAGTAAATTATGCGTGTCTCCCATACTAAGTCGAATTTTCGTTTTGTTCTAAAGTGTATCCCAATACTGCGGTTGCATTTAGAAACAGAGACTGAACCACTCTACAAATTATGCGCACTACATTAAAAAAAATCCTGTAGATGTTGAAATATTTTTTTAAATGGTCGCCATTCAATTCGTTCGTTTAGGGCGCCGATTATTTTTCAGGCTGGCCTTAAATTTAATTTTAGATTTAAAGAGGTTATTTACCCATATTTAATTTAAATTTATCGTTTTAGGACCAACTTCAGGTAGACCCACTGATGCTGAGGTTCCTAGCACCCCCAATGCTGATCCCAATGGTAAGTAAATGTCTATACTTTTGACACACTTTTGTCACAGATGCGTCATAGAACTCATAGACTATGGTCGCAAATGATGACCACGGTCGCAAAGGATGACCATGGCCGCAAAGGTTGACCATGGTCGCAAATAATAGTCATGATCGCAAATGATAACCTTGGTCGCAAATGATAACCATGGAAGCAAATGCTAGTCATGGTCGCAAATTATGAATATGGTCGCAAATAATGACCATAGTCGCATATGATGACCATGGTCGCTAATGTTGACCATAGTCGCAAATAATGACCGTGGTCGCTACCTCTTACCGCTCGCTTTTCACCACCGGAGCGCCTTCGTTAGTTCGATGATACGGAACGGCAACAGATGGTTCCGTATCGTATTTTTGTTTTTACTGAATCAAAAAATCTTTTACCTAGTATGAGATATGCGTAGTACGCATCTCTCATACTGGGTAAAAGACTTTTTTACACATTTTTTTTACACTTTTTTACGCATTGCGTACTCATATTTAAGGGTATGGATCAGACCATTAAACAGGAACAACTTTCTCTATGGGACCAACGTCGGAATCGCGAAAAAATAATCATCTGTCCCATAACAAATTTCAGTACCAACTCGACCCAAACGTTTGTTGGTTTAATCCACACCCTTATGTATATGACCACGCATTTCTGACACACGTTGTGTATAATTGTAACATCCTGTATTGTTTCATATCGTTTTCAGATGAAGTTGGCAGATTCTTCATTAAATACAACAACGTACCTATGGGAGCTGAGAAAGTTGGGAACAGACTCTTCATCACCATACCGAGACGACGATATGGTGAGTCTTTTTTTTAATAATATATCTGTGGTTACAGCACTTGATTACAGTGCCACAAACCTATCTGACCCGGTGATCAAAATTGGAACTAACGTCGTTACAGAACAAAAATTACTTCAAAATGTCATTTTTGTAGGGAGATGACATTGGTATAGTGAGGTTATAGTGCCACAAACTTATCGGACCCGCAGGGTAATCACGATACACACTCGCAATCGGAATCGATTCAATTTTGACAGTCCAACAAACTACATTGCGCGGTATGCTTTTAAAATCACTACGCCCGACAATTGGGGCAACGCAATGAACACTGTTGTAGTGTCAAAATTGAGTCGATTCCGATTTCGAGCGTGCATCGTGATTAGCTAGCCGGTCAGGGCGTCGCTGCCGTCGCTTTTACCAATGTCATCTCCAGTCTTAATAATCTAAGTCTCCAGTCATCTCCCTATAAAATGACATTTCGATGTCTTTTTTGTTCCCGTAGCGACGTTAGTTCCAATATTGTTCACCGGGTCAGATGAGTTTGTGGCAAATAGTAGGCTAATTCACGTAACTAAAGAAGTGTAGTTGCCGCGCAGTTGCAATAAAATTGTGATCAAAACAATACATCATTCGGTATTCTCTTAGCTTCAGTGACATACGCTCGCGGCAAGTTCGAGCGTCACTGCAATAATCAAATCAAATTTCTTTATTAAAGACAACAAAAGATCCATTGTGTTAGTAACAAAATTAACTTATAATTAGTAGATATAAGTAATACACGCCATGTACAAAAATAAAATTAGTATCTACATATAGAATATATCTTTATTTCTCATCATCACAGAAACATACATTATTAAAAATACACGTAAAATAGAGACTGGTGTCTGATGTAGGTAGAACCTGTATTACAGATCACCAGGCTAATCCTCCATGGAGACAGATATAAATTTAATATATTGTAAGTAACTTTACATGGGCACTTCAGAGATGCACCGCCCTTTGGTGACTAACTTAAATTTTATTACAAACAAAATCGCGAACGTACATAAAACAAAGAATAAAATCAAAATATAAAGAATAATAAATAATATATATATAATATGTATATATAATATTTATTTCCAATCGCGGGACTACTGGAAGAAATTTCTTTAGAAATAAGTAGTTCCATTGTGCTCATTTGTCTGTAACATTTTTATTACCATGTTTCCTTGTGTGTACATAAATAAATAAAATAAATAAATAAATAATAAACATATATATATAATATAAAGAATCAAAATATATTAGGTATATTATGTAAAAAAGAATTAAAGCATCAAATAAAAAATAAAATAAAAGTTCGAAGCACTCCGCGCAGAAGATGGCCAAGCAAGAAATGCGTTTCCTGCCTGCCCATCCACCCCACAAAATGCCTCAAAATAGGACAATAAGTATTCTCCGCTACTGTTTTCATAATGCAGTCATAAAATTACGTGAATTAGCTCTAATTCTGTAATTTCAATCTTCTTCTTTCTTGTCCAGGTATTCCGGCCACCTTGAACTATATCGACCTCTCCCGCCACCGAGACAGCCGCTCCCCCCCTCTCACACCATACCCAGACATGCAGAGCTCCAGGTCTTTGATCTCAGTGTACAGGACCAGAGCTGATGAGTGCGGGAGACTCTGGACTGTGGATACGGGAACTATAGAGATACCTAGTAAGTAACATCATAAGGATGAGACGCGCATACATTACGCATTACGCCTCCCACGTAAGTTGTTGTAAGCAATGACATTTTACAAATAGACGGGCGATACACCAACATTAATGCACTACAAAATGGCGTAAACTTTACTATAGCTACATAGCAGTACATATAATTATACAGTCCGCGAAGAAAGGGAAAGAAAATGAAATCCACCATACGCCGTGTCGGTTGTTAGAAAAAGATGAATATAGACGGTTAATTACGTGGCATTAGCATGCATGCTCATTCTCTCAGTCGGTGCAAGGCATTTACCTTCCATTTATCTTGCCAATACAGAGCGCGGGCACGGTAATATTTACCGTGGCGCGGGCAACGCGTCTATTTGTAAAATGTCATTGGTTGTAAGCCACAACATTCAGATTTTATGTTTTTTACGTAAAATTTCTATTTTTATGTATTTAATTCATTTCAATTAAAAAAATTATAAAAAGATGATGTTTTTCAAGGCTTGATGAGATGTATGATAAAATAAAAAATGGCGCTTTTATTCGCATTTGTATATTCAAAACGCTCTCCTGGAAAATTGCATTTTTGGAGATACAACAGCTTACGTGGGAGGCATCGAAATATCCTATGCGAGTGTGACGTCGTACACCACACTAGAAGCCAGCACCTGGGAGGGCACTTAATCTCACCAAATTAAATTAAATCCCTCCACCCCAAGACTATAGTCAATTTTATTATTGACTTACGGCTAGAGGGAGTGCTGTAATAATACAAGAGGCGTCACAATAGATCTTCGCAGGTCGCAGTGACAAAGGGGCTTAGTAGTACCCTACCTCTTCTAAAATAAATATGTAAGTACCGGTAAAATGGGGTTATTTGGGAAACAGGGAGCTATTTGTAACTAACACTTATTTTTAGGAATTTCGTCGTATTTTCTAAACTAAATCGAAAATATCTTTAGAATTAAAAACATTAATTACACACAGTTTTTTCTAACAAACCTATTTTAACAAAACCTTTGTCCATAGACAACCCGCGCTACCTGCAGCCTCCAGCGATCGTAGTCTATGACCTGAAGACCGACCGACAGATCCTGCGCTACCAGCTGAAGACTTCAGATCTGCCCGCTAACAATACACCTACTGGTACTGGCAATTTTTCCGATAAACCATTCTTAAGTGGCCATATTTCGACCGTGATTTTTCGGGTTTGAGATATATTTATTCTAATAAGAATTTACAATTCACTTACATGAGAACACATAATTATTCGATACAAACATTTTAAAACAGGCTGGCGCACAGACAAATTATAACTAGTATGCGTGGGGTAGTAGTGAAATAATTTGTTAGTGAAAGAAGTAAACACCGCACAGATCGAGAATATTAATAATAATACACTGAACGAGCGCAACTGGAAGTGGTATCTTAAATTACGGTAAGTGTTCGAGTCTGTTATTGACCTAGTAGCCAAAGGTGTTGTAGTTTTGGTTTTAAATTACGTATACTGTAGTCTTAGTTATTGAACAGACAGGTGTACATAATATTATTATTTAATTATTATGTAGATAAAATTTTAGTCGTTTTTTGAAAGTAGTCATAGTTTTGCGTTAAATAGCCAACTTTGGCGTTCATATTCTGAGCAACTGAAAGACTTTGCCTTATTGAGTGGTGGAGAATAGTTATTATTATAGTTCATAGCGGCCTCACTTTTCGTAATTTTTTCTTATCTATTTAGTTATTTATAGTCAAAATTCCGAAGCAAGTTTTTATAAAATGCGCGACGGCACCTTTTCGAGCTCATGGATTGTTCATAAGCAAATGAAATGAAAAATATATAATAAGATCTCTTAAATAGTGGTTAAGTTCATAGCGGCCTTAGAATTTTGAAATATGTATGAAATAGCTATAAAAAATCCCATTCAAAACAATAAAAACTACAAAAAACTCTCAGAATAAATTGTAAATTTCTCCTTACTACATTAATATTCCTACGTAAAATTTATACCAGAACAAACGTTGGCAGTGATACTGGCCACCTGACGCTGGTTTTTAGCTGCAACCAGGGCCGCACCGCCCCTGGCCTATAATTCTTCAATGTACCTACTCGTAGCTTGGCAGTGGCCCCGACTTCAGAAGCTGTTAAGTTTTTTAAGAAAATTATTTTATACTTTTTAGTTTTTTGAAGTCGGTTTTTACTTTTTTTTATTGTTACACTAACTTATATAAAACTGGAGAACATTTATTTCGGTCAAAATTAACAAATAATAAAAAAAATAAGTTGAAACATGAAGATTCGTGAAAAAAAGAGGCGCTTCACAGGTTTCGCACACAGGCGCTGGGGGGGGTCGGCGCGGCCCCGGCTGCAACCCACGAGTGCCATACTACTCACGTGCTAATCATATAAACATTCCTCTGCAGGTCTCGCCTCAATCACCGTGGCGATTAAGAACGGTGATTGTAGCGACGCATACGCATACATCGCCGACGTGGTGTCTTACGGAGTGATCGTATTCTCGCTCAAACAAAACGACAGCTGGAGGCACCAGCACAACTACTTCCATTTCAACCCCACGGCTGGGGATTTGAGGGTAGCCGGTAAGTTTTTTGAAGGAATTTTGATCAGCGGGTCTACCGCGTAATGAAAATGGTAATGAACATCGACTCTGGTAATAAACTTCAATACGATCGTGAGAGACTAAACGTTGAGCTACCTTGTAAGAATATGGGAGTCCTAACTTCATGATAGGTAATTTTCTTACAAAAATTACCTCGAAATTTTGTCTCTCAGGATCATATTGAAGTTTATTACCACTGTTCTATGTGTCTGTGTGTTCTGTTCTGTTCTGTGTTGTGTGTGTGTGTTCTGTTGTTTGTGTATTCCTTTCTTTCTTTCCGAAAGCCGCGAATATCTTATTCAGCCTTGGGTTAATCATACAATTCGAAACATTCACACTCTATCTCTTTCCCGCCATTAGAAAGAGAGAGAGACAAAGACCAGCCCTTTCGAAGTTCCGATTTTGAATTCGACCTCAAAGACAAACACGTTCGGAATTTCGTACTGACTAAAGAAATTTTGCAAAAAGACAATTATGTCCAATGACTAAAGAATCCTCTCTTAATTATGTCTTATAGTGTAATTTATTGAATTTTTAATTTATTGTTGTATTTAAACGAAAATAAGTATTTACTGCAAATAAAACTGATATTTAACCTGTACATATATATTTCTAGTTTCAATAATGTTACCTACGTAATATATTTTATCTCCTAAAGTGTTCTCGCTGCTGAAGTGAAAAGTTATGTGTGTTACACGAGAGCAAAGTTTTTCGCATCTCGTGCCTTTGAATCCCTCGCCACACTCAGGATTCAACTTTAGAATCACTCGCTACGCTCGTGATTCAATCGTTGAATCCTTCGCTTGCTCAAGATTCAAAATCAGCACTCGCAGCAAAAAACGACTTTGCTCTCTTGTTGCACAAATAACTATTGTTAAAATTGTCTCCAATTCCAGGACAATCGTTCACATGGAATGACGGAGTCTTCAGCATTGCAGTCGGGAAGCAGGAGGCTGATGGCTGCCGACCCTCGTACTTCCACCCCATGGTCAGCACCCAGGAGTTCGTGGTGTCTTCCTGTGAGCTGGAGAGCAGGCAAAGTAACCAAACTGCTTACACTGTAAGTACACGAGCTAATTTCTAAAATCTACATGTATAACGCAGGTTTTATAATGGGCAGGCGCGTCTCTAGATTTTGATTACGTGGCGGCCGCGCGCTTGCGTTTCTCTAGCGCGCCGCTCTACACCGCACGCGACGCCGATGATGCCGCGCAAGGACCGCTGGCCAGCAATTAGTGTTGAATTGAATTCAGGGTTCCCAACTTAGGGGTTTTCCCCCCAAATTTAGGGAGTAAATAAGTGGGATGGGATTTTTTTAGGGGTATTTTTAAGGATTTGTTTACTTTTGACTTTTATAGTGAAGTTTATAATGATTCAATTCAATTTCAATTCAATTCAATTTATTTCAATAAATATTTACAATATAAAATACCTTCCATTGGTCCCAAACTAGGCTAGGCCTGTATCTTGGGCACCTTTGGGGGTAATTGACGATACATATTATACATATAAGTTAAATACAAAAATTGTGTTAGCAAATAAGGCTTAGAACTATGTTAGTAGCACTTCACTTTGCACTATATGTATTTGTGCTGACCTGTGGCACTTGTCCGCGGAAGCGACGGAACACCACGCCCTGCGGCCAAAAATCTTCTTCCATGACGAGGGGCAGAAAACAGTTCGGTACTCGCACCACGAATGCCTTGAAGTTGACATTGCGGCGCGACTCCAGCAACTGCACCCTCGGTGTGTACCTCGTCTTTTGGCGCACATACTCTACGATGTTCTCCGCCTCAGTGGTGTAGTGCAGGCGGGAGATGTACACCGGTGAGTTCGGCTTCGCGGCACGCAGACTCACATTGGGCTCCGTAGGAGCTTTGCCGCAGCGGTTCTTGTTTTTACGCGTTCGGCGCTTCCTCCTTTGCACCGTCACGAAGCCGTCATCACTATCAGCCCTATCCGGCGCTTTCCCTGGCACAGGCTTCGTACTTGGAGCAGTAGGGGCACTGGCAGTGACGGTAGCGAAATCTCTATGAAGAGGTTTCGCCGAGGCTGCAGAAATCGCAGTGACGGGCACGGGGCTGCGGGGGCCGCGGGGGCCGCGGGGGCCGAGGGCAAGGCGCTCTGTAGGCTCAGCAATCGACGGGTGCGCTGGCGCCGAAACTGCTGACGCGGAATTCGGCGACGTAGTATCGAGGCCGACTCCGCGACACGTGTTTACGTTAGACGCATCACCTGCTGACCTACTTGCTTTTATTGATTGTGACGCAGCTGGCTGTAAATGTTTTGAAAATGTTTCAATGATTTTATATTATTACAATTTATATATTATATTTACAGTGTATTTTTTTGGGGGATTTTAGGAGTTTTTAACTTTAGCTTTGGGGATAAATATTTTTAAGAGTTGGTAACACTGATTGAATTAGTGAGCGACGAACCGCGCTTGATGTAGAACGTGTCGCTTGCTACGCGCTGCAAATGTTGCGATCCTCCGCGACTCACGCCTTTTATTATTGTTTTATTGTAACTTTCTAACATTAAACTGATTATCACATTAAACACGTCTTTTAATAATCATAGACATAAATAGAATAGAAATTATACAATGAGAAAATAAATCAGAGTGTAATTTAATTAATATAAAACCTCACACCCTAATTATAATATTATACTAGTTATAATATTATATAGGTAGTTAAAACCAAAACCAAAACCCAAACTTAGAAAGGGATATGCCCACTCGTTAAGGAGGTTTTGGCCAAGTGGCGTCCACAAATACAGCAATTCATAGGAATTAGGGTTGACATCATAGAAACAAAATCAACCACAATTTTTTACATAAAACTTGGACAGAATTTTAAAATTGTATGAAAAAAATTCAAGTTTGATATAAAACAAACATGGAGTTGACTGGCAAGCCAGTGTCGTCGTGGTAAGCGGGTACGGAATCCAATGTAAAGCCAAGGTTGTCATCGCCATAATACTAATCAAAGTCATCGGATAGAAAATAGCAAAACCGTGTAGGAGAAATCACAATTCACAAAGCACAACAAACAAAATGTTAACTGTCAATACAGACTGTCAATTTCAATTATCATTGACGTAGTGATGGCGATTCGGCATCGATTAATCAAAAACCGATGTTATAGAGCTATGAATCGATATTTTTAATAAACTTGAACCAGCACTGCATAGATTTCGGAAGACAATCAATAGAAATTTATTTTACCTATTCTATAGAAATTAAACGTTTTAATATAGGAAGCGAAACAAAAGAAAAAAGATTTTCAGAAGATCATTCAGTTCTCGATTTATTTGATTTCGATTTTTTGTGACATTTGCCATCACTACTTTTATAAGATTGACATAACGTGCGGAAATGAAGATTGCATCACATGCATAATTGATTGAATGTCTTTTTAATATAAGTTTTTAATTCCCGAGTGTTACAAACAAATAAACAATAACAATATTTTAGTTACTAAATAAGATATTTCTTTGTATTTTTCACATTGGTGTAACGAATCTGCCTACCTACTGGCCAAGAGTGGGCATTTGCCTTTAAAGTTATCTATTATTTGAATGTATTATTTAAAATTGAGACTTATCGACTTGAAATAAGTTCTTTTTTGGCTCAATCTGGCATCGCATTGGCGAATTTGTTTTTTTTTTTAAAGAAACTTATAGTTACTGATTTTTTTTTCGTATTGATCTATACATATAAATTAATTTTTAAAGTCGAATAATTCTCGAAAATGTGAAAAAATTAGATATAATAATTGATAACTCGAAAACTACAAAAAATCATGGAAAATAATAGGGTAGATATTAATCGTATACCCCTGGGTATGAGGAATCAAAAAAAAAAACTTTAGACGTCACTATTTGGACCGTCCTGTATATACCGCCCTATTCTGTTTGTGCCTTACTTCAGCTGTCTATATCTTCCAGGTGGCGATGGGTTATATATAACATTGTTATAACATTCAATTGTGTTACTAAAATAACAGGGTGAAATATCTGTTACTAAATAACAGCCTGTTATTTTCATACTACCAGATTAAAACCTACCAACTAAGTACTTATATCTGTATAGGTATTAAATACTAGGTGTATCTCTTTCTAGCAAAGCGTTAATCCAGTTAGTAAGAATGAGAGCAGAACTGTTATTATTTTAACAAAATAACAAGCAAGGTTCGCTGTGAATGAAAGTGTCTGTTATAAATTGTTATAACAGAAATTGGCATTGGCAGGAACAATTGTTATATGTTATCTTAAAATATATGTTATTTTTAACTGTGATGATAAATAAGCCTCATCGCTACTTCCAGGTGGCAGGAGAGCGTGGTCCAGACAGTCAGTCCACGATGCATGGTATACATGAGTCTACCAACACGATATTCTTCGCGGAGGTCGGCAGAGACGCGATATCCTGCTGCAGTGCCAACAGGCCCCTCAACCCAGCCAACTTTGAGATATTGGCTCAGGACAGCCAGAAACTTAGTTATCCTTCAGGTAAATACATAAATAATCGATTGAAGTTGTGGATTTGACGACACGGTTAGTGCAGTGGCTAAGCGATTAGCTTTCTGCGCTACGTGCCGCGGGTTCGATCCCGCACGGAACAAATATTTGTATGATCTACAGATAGTTGTTTCGGGTCTGGTTGTGTGTGCATGTGACATGTATGTTTGTAAACTGTACCCTCGATACAGGAGAAATCCTAGTGAGGGGCAACGTTATTTATAAAAAAGAAAAGATTTTTTTTGCAGATCTAAGCGTTCATTCACTCTCGATATTTTATCGCGCGATTTCGCGTGCGTTGAGCTACCTTTTGCTTACAAAAAGTGTACAACGAACGCTAAATCCCGCGAATCTGCTGCGGAAAGTATCGAGTGTGAATGGGCCCTAAGCGTGGCTTCGTTGGGAGTGTTGGGCCAGAACATTTATCCAAAATCAAATAATTTTGAAAAAAGATCTAAACTTTTTTATTTTCCCAAAAATCGAGCACGTCTCCTTTGAGTATTCACTTTAATTAAGTGAACTAACCCTGCGGTCCGAATTCGAGTGCGACTTTCACCCTACTATTTCACGGAGTGACCAGAGCGATCGTCCGACGACGCTCGCTCAAATAACTGAACGGTTTAGTGTGATCGCCCGCGTCGTCGAGCGTCGTCCGGCGTAATAACTGAACACACCCATTACTACCAACTTATCTGTGAAGTGGCAGAAAATGGAACTACAACAAATTCATACGATTTGACAGTTGAAGTCTTGTCAAAAATGCTTTTTCTTAGCCAACAGCGCCATCGCCATCCCCACGGAAAACGTGGTGTCACTGTATATTTTGTGACTATTGAATTTGGTCGGATTGGCGATAATATCACTTTTATCGCAATTCGGACCGCAGGGTAATAATAATGTAATATTATTTTTATTTGTTTCAGACCTCCATGTAACGGATGATGAAGTGTGGGTGATGGCGAATACTTTGCCCCGTTTTATCTACTCGAGACTTGACACCAATGAATACAACTTTTATGTTTACAGGTATAAATGAGCCCTCTAGCACCTATAATAATAAGCGTACTATTATAGGTGCTAGAGGGAGAGAGTTCAGAGGGCTCATAAAGATTTGCGCGTACTATACACATAGGTAATCTTTTTTCATCACTAATGCTCTGAGAGCACCTGAGAATGTGACATTGTTTGCATAAATATCAATAAGTTCCGTATTCACATGAGCAGTGGCGGCTTTAGGGGGGGGCGACCAGGGCGGTCACCCGGGGCGCTAGGGTCTTAGAGCGCCTCGCGTGCCAGCGCGTGGTCCTCACTTAACCACTTTATTTGAATACATATCTCTATCGATCTAAAGAAAAACTAAATTCAAGTATTAAACTTTTTTCGTAAGAGTGATATTCATAGTATTCAGCATGAACACGACCTATCATTTTGTCGTATTCCGCACTAACTAATGTAGGACGAAAGGGGCGCACTGAGCGAAAGGCGCGAAGTAGTAACTCGTTAAGGCCCCCTGTATTATACTTTCCTCGCTTCGTTTTCTACATAAGTTCATAAAAAAAATTAAAAACACTTTTTTAGAAAATCTTGTACGATAACAATAATCGCTCTTGTAGTCTCGTCTTTAAAGCCCTATAAGCGTCAGCGGGTTGTTCATCTGAGCTTTTATGGCACTGATTGACAATTCAGTTTTTTTTTTGTATTCGGGGAAGTCCCTTTATTTTCTCCTTTCTATTATATTAAATTCAATAAAAAAATATGGTAGGTACCAAAATGAAAACAAGTTTTTTAAATTAAGTATAGGTAATATAAAAGGGCGCCAAATGAATGACTCGCCCGGGGCGCCTGGATGGATAAGGCCGGCCCTGCACATGAGTACCTACCTACGTAATGGTAATGGACTTAAGAATAAATAATAACGTATAGAAGGGGTATAATGTGCCGTTAGTGCCAATTTTTGAGTTTTTTTGAAAATCGAAATTTAATTTTCAAATGATTATCTCCGGCTATTGATGAATTCTCATTTTGAATCTTCAGTCATCGTTTTCGATGGTAATGAAAATCTTTATTATTTTTAACCCTATACCTAACTTTATTATGAATGATATCGAAATCGATGATAATCTCAGATGATATACAAAGGGAGCCCTACTTATTATTTTTATGTGAATAGTTTACGCTCGTGCTTACGCTAAATGTTAATCCTTTTTATTTATTTTATTTCAGAGCAAAGGTTCAGGATTTGATAGCTGGCAACATTTGCGATTCCAATTTCAAATCACAAGGTTATCCAATGTCTTCATTTTACGGCGGCAGTTATGGTCAAATGCAGTAATACTGATAATTAATAATATTTTATAACTTGTACCGCGTACCCCACTTCCTCAAACGTCGACCTTCGGTCGCCTTCATACCTCTGTCTGTAGTTCATAATGAGTGTAAGCAATGACGTAAGAAGCCTCAGTGTAAGTCCTTCAATAATTATGACCATTTGTCCAATCAGTCATCCTGTAAATCTTAGATCTTAGCCCGTCTTAGCCTCACGACAAACGTCGTCACATACGGTCGTGTCACTTCTGTCAGACGCGGGCGTGTGGAGAAGTTGGGAGAAGTCGGGAGAAGTGGGATTCCAAGTGACAAGCTATCGCTGTCGGCAGTATTTATTAGTACACAGACCAAAAATTCACTGAAAATTACGTAGCCATTACGCACACATAGGGACTTACTTATGAAAGGTCAATCCCAGTGTTTTGTCGTTGCTAGCACTGTCACACCGGTACGCACAGCACTTCATCAATTTATTATATTATTCTACTAGCTATTACATCCCAAACAAGTAATATTTTTCATTTAAACGCGATTTAATCTATAAAATGCGATTGAACTTATGTGTCTTATTATTATGACGGCGCGGGATAAACAAGCTACGCGTCAAATTTTGTCTATGAGTGAGTCGGTGTGACAACTGATAAAAGAACGAGATACTATTATCCAGTTGTCGCTTAGTACAAAAGGGATAAAGAATCCTACCCATCTAATGGATTCATGTTTGGTCTGCTATATGGTCTGCTACTGGTATTATGTGTGTACAACAAAACTAAGAAGGCACATAAGCAAAGTTGTTCGACCAAATACATCAATGTTAGTTTTTAGTTGTGTTACTACGAATATAATTGTGAAATAATAAAAAGCTGGTTTTTTTTTGGTATTTATTTATTTAAACGAGCTACACTTACTACTTACAGATAATTAATTATTTTGAACCATTTTAATATAAAAACGCCATTTGCTTAAAAATTATAAAATGGTCATTTTCTGAAAAATTTACACTCTTATACAAAATAAAAAAATCAAAAAAAAAACAAAAAAAAAAAACTTGGGATCTATCATTATAGGCTGCCATCAAGAATTTCTTGACAGAAAAACTCAATAACACTTTGCCTGTGAATCGAACCCTGGATCCCAGGTTAAGCAGCCGCGCTTAAGACCACAGACAGTAATTGTATCTTTTTTTACATTAGCTATATTACATCAGAAATGCATGGTAATATTTAAGGGTGTGGATCAGACCATCAAACTGAACAACTTTCTCAATGGGACCAACATCGTAATAAAAAAAAATCTGCTGTTCCATACAAAACTTCAATACCTACTCGACCCAAACGTATGGGACAGCTGATAATTTTTTCGCGATATGTTGGTCCCACAGTAAAAGTTGTTCATAATGATGAGTACAACCCCTTATAGCAGGTGTTCTGTCTAAAATTATACAGGATGTATATATAGTTTATTCGAGACAAACGAACGAATACTTTTATTGATCCGAAAATCAATCAATTTGGTATAGGAAATATTCGTTATCCACGCGAACAAACTCGCGGGCACAGCAGGGCTAGTACGGCGAGTGGAGATAACGGTTTTCTCCACAGAAATATCGGAGACAAAACCATCATTTCATCGTTTTCTTACTCGATTTTTCGTTTCGTCTTCTGTCAAGGAGACAGATCGTGGAGTAACTGGGTTTGTCCACCCGTCCTGCTGGTGCTAATAACATTAACTTTCAAGAAAACTTTCCACGCTATTATGTTTCCTGGCGAGTCGCAACAGATGGGCGGTCTGGTCCGGAGTCGCGAGCCAATCCCGGGACCCTCGTGACGTCACCAGGCGTCCTATCAGCCAACGCATCAGCTCCAACTTGTCTGCTACGGTGTGGAGTTTTCTAGAAAAATGTAGGAAATTGTTCAATAGGGAACTTTCATCTACAATATGAGATATAAACAAAGACCCCCGACTCCAACTAGACAAAGAGCTGTAACTTTTGAACGGCCAAACAAATTTTCATGAAACATAGCTAAGAACCATCCCAATTAAACTAGCTTTAAATTAAAAATAATTGCATTGAAATCGGTCCATCCGTTTTGGAGCTACAATGCCTGATGAATGCCTTTACAACCCTACATTCTTTAAACAATCCATCTTCGTTTTCTACATACTTTTTTTTTAATGTTGGTTGGTTTTACCGGATTCATCTCGACTTTGATTTATCTTGATATTATAATATATATTATGTATGTATATTATTTTTATACTATGTGTAGCACATTTGTATGTATAGCACCTATTATTAATAACGACTAGTGCAGGGATCCCCAAACTATTTTGGACAAGTGACCCCTTTTCCAAAATGAACTGTTACCTCAGACCCCCATGGCCAAATTACCTACTTTTAAGATCAACCCCCTTATTCATAATGGTCCGCTAACTTAAAACAGCTGCTACAGAGTGTTATTTTTCATTCTGACTTAGGTCAATAGAAGAAGACAAAGTGAGAATTAGCAATGCTTTAAGTTAGCAGACTAGTTTTTCATCTTGTACGAACTTGAGACTTTACATTACTACAACAATGCTATTTCCTACAAAAATATTAATTATTCTTAGTACACGTAACACAACATAAACAATACAGTACCTACCTACCTATCTTGACAGTTTTAAATAAGAACTTGTGTTAATTTAATAGGGGTCGATTTTTAGACCTCGTCGACTCCCAAAATCAGTTTTCGTTTATGTCGACCCCTAGGAAACCGATATCGACCCCTTGGGGTCGATATCGACCACTTTGGGAATCCCTGGACTAGTGCATCTACCATGTTTTTGTCTCTGCATCACCCTAAGGTTGTCTGGCAGAGAATGCCTTAGGCATTAAGACCGCCTTTGTACATATTTGTATGAAAAGCATCATACATAGGTATTTAGTTATTGATTTCGTTTAGTATACCATAAGTTTAAATGGTCTAAAGTAGTTATTTTTGTAATTTTTACACACTGTGTCTACATGTCTATCATCCTTATTTCCAATCGCGGGACTACTGGAAGAAATTTCTTTAGAAATAAGTAGTTCCATTGTGCTCATTTGTCTGTAACATTTTTATTACCATGTTTCCTTGTGTGTACATAAATAAATAATAAATAAAAGCATTAAATAAATAAATACAGTACTCACTTGTATAAAGGGCCTGATGAACTACTGCCATCAGACTTGCTGGTCTCTTCCTTCATCTCACATAGCTGGCTCATCTCAGCGTCCCACTGGACCCTTACAGCCGCCAGTTCTTCTTCTTTGTCCATAAGAACAGCTTCCACAGTACGTAGTCCGGTTTGTTTGTGGCGGTAGTCTTTTAAGCATTGAATTATATTTCTGAAAAGAATAATATTTTAGTTTAAAAAAATAACTAAAGAAAATGCTTTTGTCATCCAAACTAAATGTGTATGCAAAAGTTCAGCTCGATTGGAAACCGGGAAGTGGGTCAAATTTAACTTCCAAGATTATTTTACATAGTTAGTTACAAGTGAAGCTAATAAAAGCGTTTTGATAAATAAAAAACAGGTTTTGAAAATATTGTGTACTACCATTTGTAATTAGCTTGCTACGTTGTCATGTAGTTCCTTTTTGTGGCGCTAGGTGCCACCACAAATGGCATTATAAGAATACATAGAAGATAAACCACTAAATTCTGAAACACACCTCAATTTTAAGATGCTCTTAAAAGTCATTCTGTCACTACTATCCACCTTAAAAAAAATGTAAGTGACATCTCTGAAATGTCGAGACTCTAGGTGCGCGGTTTAAATAGTAGGTCCTATGGAGAAGAACTGACAAGAAACTCCAAGGAAATTGCTTTAAAATAATAGATTACAATCTTGTGGTAAGACCAAAGAAGGTACTGAAACAACTCAATATTAAGACATTTTTAAAAATCATTCTGTCTCTACTATCCACCTTTAAATGAAAGTGAGAATACAAGAGTTAATGGAAACTTAAAACTTGAGATGTTTTTCAGTGTTCGGGGGAAAGTTACTTACTCTTTCCTCTCCACCATCTGTGGGTCCAAGCTACTATCAGGTGTGGTAATGAGAGCCTTCACGGCATGTGCCTGCGTCAGAGACTTGACTATGTGCTGTTCCAGAACTTTCCATTTTACTAGCTCCCCATATTCTTTGATTGTTTCATCTGATTTCGGTAGCTGAGTGATATCCGGTAGCGCTGGAAAATATTGATTGCTTTTTTGTTTTTTGTGTGACAACACGGTTGGCGCAGTGGCTAAGCGATTAGCTTTCTGCGCTACATGCCGTGATGATCTACAGCTAGTTGTTCCGGGTCTGGGTGTGTGTGCATGTGAAATGTATGTTTGTAAACTGTACCTTCCATACAGAAGAAATGCTAGTGAGGGGAAAAGCTTATAAAAAAAATATATCCAATTGAAAGAAAATTTACCTAAAAGGGGTTGTGTAATAATAATATTATAGTTAAAACCAATGTTGGCAGCTCTGAATGTAAATTGTTTACTGCCCGCTCGGCGCTCAACATAATTATGTTGGTCAGTGTCACCATATGTCCATCTCACCAAATGGCTGATCAGATTTGGATGAAATTTGACATGGATAGACCCAGAAATCGTAGGCAACAGCTATAAAAATATAATTAAATATATAAATATAGGAATATTCCAATAAACATATGCAAGCAGTCCAGCCATTGTTCAGTCATTGTGTGACCACAGCTTTTTCAAGTATAATAAATTGTTTTTAGCTGTAAACAACCTGAATCTTTTTATACACAAAGGAGTCGACAAAATAAACATTACTATGTATGACTGCACAATAGAGGGTAAGAAACTGCTACTAGAGATGACCCTCTGGCCAGGAGGCTTACTAATGGCTCATATATCATATAGCGAAATTGAACTGTCCAGACACTTCCAGTATAAGCTGACCTCGATCTGTTTAGGCTTTCCATATAATGAAAGGTCAGCATATACTGAAATGTTTGGGCAGTTCAATTTCTGCCCTGCACTCGAATAAGCCCCCAGGATATGGCTAAAATATATCAAGTATTTACCAGACAAAGGTTTTGCTCTCAAAACTCTCAATTTTGATCTAAGCAAATTTAGATCTTGCAGTTTCTTGGATAAACTATCTTCGAAGGATTCTCCAATTTTCGCTGAGAACAACTCCGTGGATACAGACCACAGTTGTTGCTCGAAATTATTACTAACATCTTTTAGTTGTTTAAACGCAGACATTATAATTCTTGCTTAGAACTTTCTTCTTCTTCTATGTCGATGTCGACTATTCTGCCAGTTTCAAATAAAATAGTTAGTTAATTAAGATAAAAAGTTAAGATAGTTATTGATAGATGATTGATAATAATGATATACTTAGAACTGTTTAGAACTTATATGCTATTATGGCAATCAGCGTCAGCCGTTGTTGTTTTCAAAATTCGAAAACAAGTCTTGAAGTCTTAGAGCTTGAAGTGTAGTGAGTCTATGGTCTCTGTCAAAGAGTACCTATGTAATACGATGTAATCTAGGAACAAGCATACCAATGGAAGTAGCATATTTTAGACGAAATTTTAACACCGGTTTGACTTCTCGCTCTAAGAGATTATGACATAAGAAAAAAAGAGATGAATATATTTCCTCCGGTTACATTTTAATACAAATGTGGCCAGTGTGATATATTTCCAATAGTTATTGTATATATCCAAACTAGAGATGGGAATTTACTTATCGATATTATGATTTTAAAATAGTGGCAATTTGTTCAACATCTTAACCCAGATATTGCTGAAACCTCTGAATTGCTCCGATCTTTATGTAATTTATAATATGATTTATATTTGACCTATTGTAAATAGGAAAAATATTTTAAAAAATCTTACTCTTATGGGAAAGTCGGAAAATGGTGTTCTTTATAACAAACGCTAGCAAAATGCTCTACTATGAAGTGGTCCAACAATGTTGAATTTCAGTTGGATTTATGCTGGCAATTTATATAATTTTACAGGGTTGTTGTTACTTTATTGAAATATCTATAAATAAAACAAGAATATAGCTTTTGCATCGGAAATTTATTAGAGAAAACACTGAGTACACGGGAAATATGAAAGGAAAATATGTTGACAAGCCACATGTTTATATCAAATTATGATAAAGTTCAAAGCAATAATTAGGGTGAAGGGTAACATGTTACACAGATGATGATGATGGTGTACATGTTATGCAAAAAACATGCATTTTAGTGGCAGCTAGCACAGAGAAGTTGGTTAGATCTATGCTTCATATGTCCAATTATCATTACGAGGACTGAGTAGTGCCCATTCATGTCTTTTCAGGTTTCTTAACCATTTCTCCTTTAACTCTGGATCTTTTGGAAACCTAGAAATGAACGATATGTGTGTTAATAATTTTTATTTTGGTTAATAATTTAATTGTTTGACTGTAAGATACAGGAAAATTCTATTAAAGTCTCTTAAACAGAATCTTTTTAAAATTATTTGGAGGGACCTGCGATTACATAAATGAGTTATTTCTGTAAGTTGTTTGAAAAAGTATAATAATTTAGTCGAAATATACCATTGATGCGTTCAAAAATATAATACAATTTTTTTTTTTGTTGCTTATCAAATATATCATCCAATGCTGAACATGAGCTTCTTCTTACAAATTAACAATTTGTATTTATTTGATTAAAACAAGGGTAAATCCATGTTTTAACAACAAATTTATAACCCGACAATACATCTATAAAATCGAACTATCGACAACAGTGTACGTAACTAGGTGCCATCAAAATAGTATATCAAATGTCATTTTCTCATAGGTTACTACGATTTAGGCGAATTATAAAAATATTATGATAATAATCTCTAAATGACTTTATCGAACCGTTATAATATTGTATTTACTTTATCCCTACAGCAAAATTGACAACAAACTACAAGTAAAAACTTAAATAATCAAATCAATACTTACCGATGGAAAGATGTCCTATTGTTGCTTTCACTTAATACGCCCATTCGGCCTTTGCAACCAAGGGCTACACAAGCCATGTTAAATTAGGAAATCGAATTTATATTATATTCCGCACAATAAAGCACTGAAACTTAGCAAATTGCAATTATCGTGAACCTGAAGTGGTAGCCGCGCGGATACCAAGCCGACTCAACAACTGACACTTTGTCTTTCAAGATGACGTTGAAGTTATGTTGCTGTCACTTTCTTTTACAGAGAAAATTGTCATAAGATAAAACGAAAAGTATGGCAGTTATTTCTTCGTTTTAAAAATAATACTTCCATTGGTATGCTTGTTCCTAGGATGTAATAGTGTCTCTGTCACAGACTACTTAGAGATACGTCTCTGTCTATGACTCAGACTCTAGTACAGTGACGTTAGGAATCTTACGTCATTGAATCATTGCATTGAATAGAATAAGCTCGTTATTGCATAGACGTAGGACTTCGATTACGTTGTATTTAGTAATCTATGGTGGGAATTTTTGTCTATGGACAGTTTGTCTGACTGATGGTAGTATCTCTAAGTAGTCTGTGGACTGAGGGACAAAAGAACCAAAAAAAAAAGTCTGTGGACTGATATCATCTGTGATCTGTCATTCCCACTGAAGTTAGAAATGTCAACAAAAGTCAATATTGTCATAACAAAAAAAATTCGTCGTAGGTATCGATTGTATGTAGAACAGAATTTCTACGCAAATACGATCAAATCTTAAAAATCACCATGAAATTAACATAAACATTGTACATATCAGTCATTCGCCCACCACCAAAGCTCTATTATGCACTAAAAATGACGGACGACTGCGAAATTACTTGCCATATGTGCTCTTTACCACCAGAAACATTACTAAACATTTTTATTTACTTACCAGCCAAAGAACTAACAAAATGCCGTGAGGTATGCCTTAGATGGAAATTAATAATAGACGGGTTGGCTAGAAGTGATGATTTATGGTCTAAACACTGTAAGGATGATTTTAGTAACATTTACAAGATCGCAAGGAAAAAAGCTAAGCCCGGCCTTCTCTGGTACAATTTGTATCGATCTCTGGCTCTCTGGCAGAGGATAGTAGAATCTAGAGAAGATAGTGACGAGTTTGCGGCCGCCTCGCGCTTAGGCGAGGAGATTCGTAACTTTGAAATTCTTGGAAGTGGCATCGTAGGTGTGCATAAGAAAGGATCGATAGTGTACTACGATATTGAAACGCTACAAGAGTCTAAACGTGGGGCGATCTACGGAGATTACTCAAGATACACAGAAAATGATAACATGATCGTTATATTGAGCTACCAACTACATTTATATGTCATAAGGAAAACGCTGATCAATTCCTTAGAAGAAGAAAGCAACGTAACATTTGATAATGTTAAATTGTTCACTTTAACCGACAATGAACTGTACTACGTGAACTTAAATGATGAAATATTTGTCTGTGATATTGAAAACAAGAAATTGAAATCAACATTCATAAAACGGTCTGAAGATGGAATAATGTCCTTAGGATACAGTAGCGGACTACTCAATGTACTTACTTTTCAGCGTGATATATATTCTATCATTCAAAATAATTTAGTGTTCGTGTGTTCTCTTGGTCCGGACTCCAATTTACTTCACCAGCTACGTAAATATAACTTTTTGGAACAACTGGATTGGCGAGTCTACTTCCAATGGATGTACGTATTGAACCATGCCATTCCTGACGGGCCTTTGAGAGATATAATCACAATACGACCGTATGGAGATGTGTATTTTGTTGGATCAAACTGGGGAGTGTTACGTATTTACTACGCTCCATATTCAGCAGGAGAATTCGACATTTTCAACACACAACCGGTGAAGCAGTACAATTTTATGGAACGTTCAGACTGTCCGGTACTTTCAACGTGCCCAATACTGCAAGTGGATGTTTTAGAAGGGGAAGATGGTCATACAGTTATCGTTGCGATGCCAAAGAAGATTGCTGTACTGAATTTCACACACACGTTCAAGAGGACTGCTTCCTTAGCAATGCTGCCGTACAGCGAGGTCCAAAAAGTTAAGTTAATGAAGATCAATAAGCCTTTTTAGTATTAACTGACACTATTTTAAACTGCTGTGTTAGCGAAATAAGGATTTTTAGATGTACAGATTTTTTATGAATTTGAAAAGGGAAAAAGATATCAGTTAATTCAAAACGGGTCTCACCAGCAATGAATACTACGCTAACTGGAAGAAGTTGATTTTAAACCAGAGTCAGTTGAAGAGTAATACATATCGGGCGATTACAAAAATTGCATTCACTTAGTGCAGTGTTTAGTTCAAAACTTCTTTATTTTTTGGAATTTCCATATGATTTATTTTGTATTAATTTATACTCCGTACGATAAACAATTTGGCATTAAAAACGGAAATTGCCCAAAATTCAAGTTAGCTGTAGATTACTGGTGTCGATATATAGTTGAGAACGGTCAAAAAAAGTTACCAAAATCAAGTAAAATGGATACCAAAATCAAGGAAAGGCATTGACTAATTACGGCGAAGGAATTTCCACATTTTATTTTATTTTATTTATTTTTACCTAGTTAGTTTTTAGGTACCTGTACATTTCAAAATCAGTTAAATTTAATCAAATCACTAAACAATAACTAAATACGAAAAATAAAAATATTTAAAATATCATTAGCTAAGAGATATAATTTTGATGTTAGCGACAATAACACATTTATTTCTATAAATTCAAATGATTGTTCGCCTTGATAAACAGTATTAGTGGAATGTATGAAAAAGTTGAAAAAAATACTATCCACAATTGATTGAACTAGTGGTCGCCCAGTGATCGAAATTCGACCATAATTTTAGCTTTCTGCACTCCTTCTCCATATAACCTATAACTATGCCTAATCTCGCACTCCTCCGTGCGCGCAATACGCTCAAAAAGGGGTATAAAGTTTTCTCTTCACGTATTAATATAGAAGATACCTAGCCTGTGTTATTAGGGCTTACATTCAGAGACGACAGAAACGAGTCTAAGCGTGAACTTACGCTTCCATCTGTCAAACTTACGCACAAATTTTGACAGATGGAAGCGTAAGTTCACGCTTAGACTCGTTTCTGTCGTCTCTGAATGTCAGCCTAAGTGTTAATATAGCATTCAGCTATTGAATGTATTTTTAAAATCGGTTGTTGTTTTTGAATTTATCCATTACAAACAAACATAAAATCAAATCTTTCCTCTTTATAATATTAGTATAGATAGCTGTTGCCCGGGGTGTTACCCGCGCATACAAACAGACAAACAAAATACCTCTTTATAATATTTGTATACAAGGTCCCCCCTCCCCTTTCCCTTCCCCCCTCCCAGTCCAGTCCTCCAGTCCCCTTAAAGGGATATTGTATCAATCATTATAAACAACTTTTACTATGGGAACGATTCTGAAATCGCGAGAAAAAACAGCTGTTTCATACAAATAATTAAGTATTACTCAAATAAATGTATGGAATAGTAGATTTTTGTTTTCGCGATTTCCAGGGTTGGTCCCATTGTAAAGGTTGTTTATACTGATGAGTATAATAACCCCTCAAAGGGATCAGGACTACAAAGGTAGAAAGGACCTTGTAGATTTATGACCCCTTTAACCCTTGTCTTTTTTTAGAGACTAGGAAATTGAGTTTTTTAATAAAAATAGACATTATTATTCGCAAGAAAACTTCTTATAATAATATGCAGTATCTACAATGTATTCGGCCTTTGTAAAGGCTTTTGATTCTTGGGTTTGAAATTTCGTATAAGCTTTGCTATTTATAGATATGTATGTAACTTCTTGTATATAATCATTTGAATAACTATTTAAAAAAATACTGTACTTAATAACCGTCAAAAACCCCCGACTCCAACAAGAAAAAGAGCTGTAACTTTTGAACAGATTTTCATGAAACATAGCTAAGATGATACCAGATTAAACTAGCTTTCAATTAAAAAAAACTGCATTGAAATCGGTCCATCCGTTTTCACTACAAACTTAAAACACCCTCTTTTTTGTCGGGGGTTATAAGCAAAATGATCTTTTAGTAATACTTTCGTGAAAAATAGGGATATGCACGGTGTTATTGAATAATCACATAACTTGAATATAGTTTGTTCATAATTGACTACTAGGGGCTTACTACCAATCACCATACCTGTCCAGTATAAGCTGACCTCGCACTATATCGGCTTTTCGTACAATGAAAGGTCAGCTTATTCTGAAAATTTCTGGGCAGTTCAATTTCAGCCCCTAAAAGAGCTCGTAATCCCCTGAATCGATTTCAGTAACTTTTTATAAAGGTAATTTTTTCAAAAAGGTAGGTAGATTCCTATAGTTTATAATTTATAGCCATAAACAAATGTACAAATACAACAAAGTCTAGCCAACTTTAACTGTTTGACTTCAAGTCTCGAAAGTATCTAAGTACCTACCGGGAAGTGTGATGTGGAAAACCGGTACTGGATATGTTCGGAAGTACCGGGAAATATCGGTATCAAAATTCCCGGGACTTTCGAACATATCCAGTACCGGTTTTCCACATTACAACCGATCGATAGGTTGATACCGATATTTCCCGGGAATTACCGGGAATTTTGATACCGATATTTCTCGGGAATTACCGGGAATTTTGATACCGATATTTCCCGATAGTTACAGACTATGGCAATTGATTGGTGTAGAATACTTTATTTAGTTAAATCCGGATAGACTGGGAGCTAGCATTCATTGGTGGCTAGGCTGAGATCTCGGGGCCCATTCGGGGCATTTAGACGTAGCATTTTACTTTCACTGTAAAGGTAAGCAGACTTACCGCCCCGGCAACAGATCAGCATCGCCACAACTCGAGCGACTCAGTATTCTTTGTATTAAACTCCATACTGCAACGCACACTAGCGTTCGTTCGCACTCAAAAATTCTAGCAGCAGAAACGCGCGTTTTCGCGTTCGTTAGCTGCCTTTTGCATACAAAAAGTGAATAAGGAACGTGAAAACGCGCGATTCTGCTGCTCCGTAACGGCATTATGACGCCTCAGCAACAGCAACTGATCGTCACGCGGTCCGCGCGCTGACGGTCACACCGCTAGCCGTTCAGGGGGCTTATTACGAGCTCTTATAGCAGGGCAGAAGTTGAACTACCCAAACTTGTCCAGTATAAGCTGACCTTTCATTGTACGAAAAGCCTTTACAGTGCGAGCTCTGCTTATACTGGAAATTTCTGGGTAGTTCAATTTCAGCCTTGCTATAAGCGTTCGTAGTAAACCCCAGTTGTTTCATTATTGTATTTTGGCCGTCATCGAGCCGTCACCCAGCTGACGCCGGGCAGCTCGCCAGCCGACGCCACGCGTTTCTCCCATCGTAAGCGCACTGATACTTCGACGGTGCTGAGCCGTTCCGATGGTGTACTTCGCGTTCATGGCGAGTCGATGAGGTGAGGTGGTGCTGATCTGTTGCCGGGGCGATATGTGTATCTACCTTTAAGCTTATTAGGTTTATGACCGGCTGTCCCACAGCAGCACGCTGATAATACGTGTGCGATGAACCATGGCTGTGATGTATAAAATTGTACACAAGATGTCACATTGAATGCAGAGCAAGCAGAGAACTGATGAGCGCCAAAGATCCTAATATGAGCTCTAATTTGTTTTATTTATATGTAAACACATACAAATTTTAATTTTTTCCTATTTTCACACAAGCATTAAAAGGAAAAATATAAAAAGTAGTAGTCCACCGATATCGGGACAAACACAAAACGCGAGATTTTGATTCTTTTATTGAACGCAGTGAGTTGCCAAAACTCGATGCAGCACCGATACCTACCATCGCAAAATCGGTACCTAGTCGCCGCCGATGCTAAAAGTATCGAGTGTGCCAGCACTAAGGCTGACATTCAGAGACGACAGAAACGAGTCTAAGCGTGAACTTACGCTTCCATCTGTCAAAATTTGTTCGTAAAATTGACATATGGAAGCGTAAGTTCACGCTTAGACTCGTTTCTGTCGTCTCTGAATGTAAGCCTGAATGTCAGCCTAAGCGTGAACTTACACTTCCATCTGTCAAACTTACGAACAAATTTTGACAGATGGAAGCGTAAGTATACGCTTAGACTCGTTTCTGTCGTCTCTGAATGTCAGCCTAACTGTTGTTGATCTGCTGCAAAAGTGCTGCATTCAGTGTTACACTTATTAATCATATTTTTTTTAAATATGTGTGTAATTCCATGTTAGTATTCATTTGCTTTAATTAAAATTAGTATGAAATTATTTATTTCAACTTATAATGATGATATGCCGATGCTATGCTATTGGATATAACTGCTAATTTAATTCATTATACAATAATGGAGAACAATAATGAATTTTATTTTATGTTAATAACCCTAAGTTTCGGAGAGCATGAGTAGGATCTTGCTGTAAATGTTTAATGGTAGTTCTCACACACTTTTTGCCGAACTTCAACCAATGCTACGTAATTACTGTCTTGGCAGAAAGAGGCCGCTCATCTGTCCCGGCACAGGGTCGCCCGAAGCCGTTCAATGGCTATGTTCAGTAATTAATTTTTCGATGTGAAAGTCACTCGTGCGAATGTCGCTCGCTCATCGGGAATAATTGAACGGCTTCGGGCGACTTACAGCTGCGTTAAGCACGTGACCAATCGAACTACCTCAATATATCTTGCGGATCCTATGACTATAGTCATTGGTCGGTTGACAGCAGTGAGACTTTCACCCTACTATTTTACGGAGTGACCGGAGCGATCGCCCGACGACGCCCGCTCAAATAACTGAACGGTTTAGTGTGATCGCCCGGACGATAGGTGCGTCGTCGAGCGTCGACACACCCATTTATTCCAAATGGGCGAGCGACATTCCCATGGGTGACTTTCATACCGAAATATGAATTACTGCACGTAGCCAATGGGATGCTACTAGCAATTCTATGGAGATTCTTGCCGATATCTTCTCCAGGACCAACCCACTTGGAACCGTGCACCTAGAATCACGACGTTTTGAGAGTGCCTGCAAAGGCCCAGTTGAAATAAAAATCTTTGACTTAAGTAAGTACAAGCTAAGGAAAATAAGACGAAGTCACAATTATTATTACAATTTTTATTATTATTTTCTACGCCCCACTACTCCAGCAGCTCCCTTAAGGACCTCAGTCCATGTTTACCAGCAATACGACTATGGCTTTCCATGATCGAACTGGTTCCACTGTCACTGTACTTTAACAGTGCTTCAGTCATGTTATAATCTTGTTCGCTTGTCGAAACAGATGAATGGCGAGTTAACACAACATTTTTCTCTGCTTTCGGCATTTTTTTCGCTACATTCGTTTCGTAATCGTAACCAAACACCTCTATAGAATGTTGAGAGGGTTCTATTTCATTTTCTGAAGTTCCAGTTATCGTGATCGTTGTTCTTTTCTTAGAACTTGTAGTTATGTCCGAATTGTGACAGAATGAACGCATGGATTTGATAATATCGCTCTCAGGATGATAACTCGACTTTTTCCCGCTCGATTTGGTGCTAGCTGACAGTAATCTGCGCCGTTTAAACTGACATACGTGAACATCGCCTTCACTAGGCTTTTTAGTCGATGCATTGCAATGTATCGATTTTTGACAGCGTCTCTTGTTTCTCGCCATAACTTTTAACGCTTGGAAGAAGTTCTGTGGTTCTTCAAACGCATCGGCTTCCATTTTCAGCTGCTCTTTTAGTAAGTTTATAAAAGTTTTCTTTCGATCTTTTTTAAGTGTAATTTTTCTACTTATACTGTTTGGTATTATAAGGCTATTCGTTATTGGCAGCGGTTTAGTCTTTTTGTAGTCGAATGATTCTGATAATAGTCTTCGTTTTGTTTTGAAAGATCTAGCTGGTGATAGAGGCCTTGTTCGCTTAACAGGAGCTTTATGGTGGAAATGGTCCAATAGCTGTTGGTCGTCCCAAACTTCGTTCGCATCAGGTTGTATGCAGTAGAAAAACTTCGAAGACTTCTGTGTGACGTCATTGTAGTTTCCTATGTCTTTTGCTTTTTGTATATTGAGTTTTTTGGCTACGGATTCGTCCATTTCTAGTGCTACTTTTGAAGAAGTTACGCTAGATACTGGAGGTGGATTGAATTCAGTTTTTACATTATAAACGCTGAATGTAGTCTCGAGTAAGTCGACGAAGAAGTTGTATAGTTTCTTCTCGTCTTTTTTGGGGACTTCTGCGACCAGCGTGGTAGGATCTCTATCCATTAGTTTAACTCTCTTTGCTTTGTTTGCTTGTAAATCTTTATTCTCATCTATAACGTTGTCTAAATTCGGATTCTTAACCAGCGGTGGTAAGATGTCTGCCCATTTTATAGTATCGGGCTCTTTATAATTATTATTACTCTTGTCAGATATGTTTGACGGCGTATGTGTGATTTCTTTAGTCGACTGCAGAACTACAAGCTGTTCAATTTCACTATTGTTATCGTTTAAAACCTTTGATCGGTACTTCTGCTTCTTTTTGGAAACATTTGCTGATGTGGTCGTGTCTTCTTGTATAATTTCTTCTTCTTTCCTCTTCCTGAATTTGGATTTGTTTCTGTCGAATTTCTTTAATCTGTCTGGGTCATCGTGGTCTGGGTATTGGGTGCCGGTGGTGGATTGAGAGAGTATGGTGAGAACGGATGCTAGAAAGCGTTTTCTACCGGCCCGTGGGATTGGACGGGGGCTTGATGGTTTGTTCTGTATAACTGAAACATAATGACGTGAGATGGTTAAGGAAGAAAACCTCGCACATCGGCTACAAGAGAGTTATAACACATAAAAATACGAAATTGAGATAAGTATCCCATGAGAAAGGCAATTAAAAACTTTAGATATCCGCTAAAAAGACATCATAAATAAAGTGTGATTCCTCGCCGAGAGATGGCATATAATCTCAGAAAAAAAATAATTATAATGTAATAAAATAATAAAAAAGTGATTTCCCAAAAACTATATTTATTGTGTTGTGACGGGAACCGAAAATATTCTAAGTTTATGGTTGTGACTTGTGACACTCCCGTTGCCGGTGTGCGACATATTACTGTCGCTATGTGCGCCAGTGTGCTATGAACCTTATCAGTGACCTGAACATTCATTTCTGAAGGCAAAAACAACATAGTGTGTATTGTCAAGTTAAATGATGTTTGTAATTGGCCACCTCGCCCTAAGACTTATATTAACTGATATTACAGACATATTTGCGTTTGTATTTCTTCTTCTCTACATAGTAAAAATAAAGTCGCTTTCCGCGTCTGTCTGTCTGTATATCCGCTAACTCCTCCTAAACCACGCAACGGAATTTGATGCGGTTTTCACCATCAGTTAGATATTTTTTACGGATGGTGTATATGATTAATTCACGGGCGTAGCCAGGGGGAGGGTTTGGGGAGTTCAACCCCCCCCCCCCCCGAAAAGTCAAGATACCTGAGGAGACTTAAAAACTACTTGCGGAACACAGTGAGTGAAAACAGACTGAATGGCTTGGCTCTCATGAATATTCACTATGGGATAGAAATTGATGCGAATAAAGTAGTGGATATATTTAAAAAGAAAAACAGAAGATTAGTTCTGTAATGCGTATAATAAAATGAACCTGCTGTTTTTTTACATCTTTCATGGTTTTTTTTCATTATAACGGTTTATTCATGCACTTTTAGTCGTTTTATTTTCTTGAGCCCCCCCGGCACTAAAACCTGGCTACGCCCGTGTGATTAATACTTCGATATTTAATGTAAAAATAGTAGAGAAAATGCATCCGTGCGAAGCCGGGGATAGGAATACATAATTTATTAGGGTAGGAAGTAGCTTTTTGTCTTTATGGAGTGAACCCTACTGAACCTTATCAACTCACCTACTGGACTAATGTTAGATTCATTGATAGATATCTTTGTATCCTTCTTTTCAACATAGACACCCCTTTTCTTCAGAACAAGAGGCTGAAATTCAGCGTTACTTCGGCTTTTTTTATTATTCTTTCTCGGCTCAGACTTTGTGGTGATCGCGCTGTTTGAAGATTTAGATTTTACGAGCTTAGTTTTTGGTTTATCCATGTTTTAAAAAAATGGGTCATCTTATGGTCTTTAAATGCAATATAATGTTGTTAGAGGCATTTTTGTGGTTGTATTTTAACAAAAAAATATAATTTTGAAATGACATTCATTTTTTTTTCAATATGGCGGTTTTGTTTTTGGTCTAGAAAGGAGGTGGGACTTTCCATAGTTATAGAAGGACTTTCAGAGCGATCGGAAATCTGAGTTCTGTCAGTTTTTTACGTTTTTTATCACTCTTGGTCAAGCTCTTGGTACCTACCATAGCTTAGTACCACTTGGTACCTAACAAGCAATGGTAGATAATGGTAATGACAAGTTAGCTTGGTACTGACCCACACAAACAACAGTATAATTAATTTAAATATGGAGGTACTAATTTTTATATGGAGGTTATTGACTCTTATGGTACTTTCCGTGGTATAATCTATGATTCGGGAGAAGGCCTATAGACTATGCCAAGATGATTTTATATAGCACCTCTACGACAAAAAACCATCGACATATAATTTCGAAGAAAAATTTAAAAGTAAAAATCGAGTTGGCATCTTCATTGACAGTTTCTCAAATACAAACCCCAACATAAAAATTCTCAGTGTAATAAATTCTCAAGCGAAATGGATAAAAGATATAAGCGAAACGAGGCGTCTGATAAAAAAATTGACATTAAAGTCAAGGATAGGGGTGATAGTTGGAAGAAAGCTGATAAAATATTGAAGAAAAATGCTGATGAAATCACACAAGTGAATATTATAAAACCAGTGTTTCCCGAGCGCGGCGACTCCGAACGCAAAACAACTAACAATCAGAAGCCAGAAAAACTTAGAATAAACATCGTCGTTAAGAATGAGTCGAAACTTAAAACTGCAGGCGATAGTGCTGTGGAGAAAGAACATGCTATGAAAAAAATTACAGATAAAGATGGCCAAGACAAGGCTCAGGATTTTGAATTACGAAAAAGAATTCGAGATAAATATACTTTGAAATTAAAAAGTATTAATAAAAGTGCACATTCGAATTCGACCTTTAAAAAAGATGAAGGCAGTAAAATTGCAGTTGTAAAAAGTGATGTTAAGAATGGTTTGTATTCGTTTTGTTATTCTAATAAATATCATAGATCTAACGTCGAGAAAGAGCTTGCTCCAAGTCGTAAGAGACGAATAAGGAATTTGGCGACACGGTGGGCGCAGTGGCTAAGCGATTAGCTTTCTGCGCTACGGACCACGGGTTCGATCCCCGCACGGAACAAATATTTTTCCGATCTAAAGATAGTTATTTCGGATCTGGGTGTGTATTTGTATAGTGCCACAAACTTATCTAACGTCGCTACGGAACAAAAATGACTTCAAAATCATTTCAAAATGTCATTTTTGTAGGGAGATGACATTGATAAAAGCGACGGCAGCGACGACGTCATGACCGGGTCAGATAAGTTTGTGGCACTGTATGTGAGATATACATATGTAGGTAATTAGGTATGTTAACAAAGATTTTTTTTAACAGAAAAAAATATGGTATCACACCAATTAAAGGTAGTTTTCCTCGTCCTTAACCATAACGAACCAAGAACTAATGTGGTGGTTAAACTAGTTCACAGGTAGAAAGGGAGAGAGATATGTTTTGGGCGACAACTTACAACGTCGCTCATCTAAGAAGAGGTTGAAATCTGCTTTGATTTAGAATTTCATGAAATAGACAGGAATTTAATTCTTATTTATTTAATTAATAATTTATGTACACACATGAAAAGACACAGAAAACATTAAATAGGAGAACAAAGTAAAAAGGTACTGCTTATTTCACAAAAGAAATCTCTTCCAGCAGACTTGCGAGAGGAGAATTTAAAACACGAAATGTAGACAGCGATGTACAAGAATAGATCAAAACTAATAATGTATACAAAAGTAAAATACCTATAAAAAATAAATACACATAAAAATATACATACATACATAAATTGCAAACAGAAGATACAGGGAGAGATAATGCTGAAATAATCCTTCAAAAATTTTAAACCATATAATTATTACGTTACAGCCGATCGTTCAAAGAAACACGTAGTCGAAGAAACAACGCAAACTAGGGAAAAACTAAACTCATTCAATTCATCCACCTCATCCGGAAAAACGGACCTAAATCACGACAAAAAACCGGACCGATGTTCCGAGAAACCAGAAAGAAATTCAACACGCAGAAAACCGATGATTAAAACGATCATGTCGAAAAATGGAGCGGTGCGAATATATAAAGCGGTGACATTCGTAGACCAACGACGCCCACCGACACCATTAGAAATTAACATCCCAGGAGAGTCGATGAAGAAGCAAAAAGTATCCAAATTCACGGATACAAGTTCGTTAAAATTCAGAACTAGAGCCACAGTTAGTCGAGCGAGCATTAAAGAAAAACCGGTAGCGGTCCGGAAAAAAACGGAACGCAAACGAGATAGGAGGAGTAGACACGTGCCTTCGCCTGACGTTTCTGTCCAAGAAAACTTGTCGCCGCCGACTGAGGTGGCGAGGTGGGCGCCAAGCAGCATCGACCGATACACAAAACCATATTACGAAGCCTGGGTGGACACTACACTTGCAGCGATTTCTAAAAGTTCAAAAAAAGACAAACTATTCTACGAGCAGCAGAGACAGAGCATCTTGGAAAGCTTCCAAAGAGCTCTAGGAGAAAGGCCTAGAACGCCGGAACTTTTTTATGAAAATTTTCACGACGAAAGGTATGCCGGCAGAATTAAGATCACTCAAAGATAATACCTATTTTAAGTCAGTTAAATATAGTTAAAATTAAAAAAAAATGTCTCTTACTTTATCTATTTAACTGGTCATTTACGAGTCCTAACAATAGGTACGATAATTTAGAATATCCACCCAAAAATGGATTCCCGATAAAAAATAACTATAATTTTTAAATAGAGAACATTATAGTACGCGCAAATCTTTATGAGCCCTCGAACTCTCTTCCGTTCTCCCTCTAGCACCTATAATAGTACGCTTATTATAGGTGCTAGAGGCCGGGAGAGAGAGTTGTTCAGGGCTCATAAAGATTTGCGAGTACTATACCTACCAGTTTTTTCGTAGAAGCTCGGTAGATTAAGTCCCTAGTTCTTCCAAAACAAAGACTTATTTACCCTTCCATAGGCCTTCGTCTACCTATAGGTACAACAAACTATAAAGTTGATCATTTCTAGTGTTCTGATCACGAATTGACAAACATAATTTTCTTAATAGAACTTCATAAGCTCAGCATTCAAAATGATTGACTGCCACAGCTTCTGAAAGTCTAATCAAAATTCTGATCAGTACCTAAATCAGTTTTTAAATCTTAGATCGTTATTAAAATGGAGTAAAAAAAAATGAGATATACATGAAGTAACAAAATGAAATGGTACACGTTTAAAGGTTAAAATGTTTTACAATTGATATATTTATTGGTTGTATTGATTGTAGATTTGTATCAACCAGTCACATAAGCATCAGCTGATTTACTGAACAAATTGATTAGGTTTTCGGAAACCAGGGTTTGCAATTAGTATTAGAATAGATGACTAAAATAAATTCGTTAAAATGTTACTATTAAATCCTAGATCGTGTTGGTCAAGTTACAGTATTGTGATTGTACAAGTGGTATTGTAAAAGTTATCATGTAATTTGACATTTTGACACGTTTCCAAAAAGTTTGTGGTTAGTGGTGACAGATTAGTATAGTCTATTTAGTTTGATGAAAACTGTGAATAAAAGGACATTAATTTTATTTTTGTTGTTTCATTTCTTATACCTACCTTCCTTAATCATAAGGGCTCCCATAGGAAGCCGAATTATTAACTAACCTGAACTAACCTTGGATTAGTAGAAGTGAAGACAACGTCATGATGACGTAACGTAATCGTTAAGTCGGTGAGACCATGGTGAATTGGTGAGAAGCGCACACGTACTATATTGACCTACTCCTTTCTTCGTACTACCTACACACACGCGGCTACATATCAAACTATACATCTCCAGTATAAGCTGACCTCTCATTGTAGTGCTTTCCGTACAATAAGGTCAGCATAAACTGAAAAACTATAGCTTCTTATGTAGCAGAGTTTGTATCTCATGCGAGGTGAATCTTGATATTTCGTACACCGGGAACGACCTCCATCATAATGTTTTTGTGGGGGTTGTACAGATTTTAGGGTTTCGCCTACAATTGTTTTAGAAGCCCTAAAACAAGGAATAGGCAGAATCTGGCTATAAGGGGTGGTGCCTCAGTGTATACATAGATAACGGGCCGTTTGCCTTCTATGCACCTCATCACTCCATTACCTTACTACTCTGTGGTTAAAAGGATATAAAAAAAAAACAAGTGCCTGAAATAAAAATAGTTTCGGGAAATCTATTTGGAACCGGTCACATAGTCTCGACATTTCATAAGTGCTTGTATCTCGTTTACGAGAAATAAAGATCTATTCTATTCAAAATTCGGTTGGGGCAGTGGCTAAGTGATTAGCTTTCTGCGCTACGTGCCGCGGGTTCGATCCCCGCACGGAACAAATATTTCTATGATCTACAGATAGTTGTTTCTGGTCTGGGTGTGTGTGCATGTGACATGTGTGTTTGGTAAATGTATCATCGATATAGGAGAAAGCCTAGAGAAGGGAAGTTTTCAAAAAAGAAATATTCATTCATCTGTGTCAGTTGTGTGATAGGTTCAAGCCCGTCACACACGTAGCTATAATATATCTTTATATACTGAGCTATATATTACATTATAGCAAGCCCCCATACGTGGTAGCTATACTATAACATATTTTGATGACGTAATAGAAATATATAATAAAGCTGCGTCTGAGGTCGCTCGAAGATTACTAAGGAAAATATATCGTAATATGTCTTGCTATAATATATATTATAGCTACGTGTGTGATGGGCTTTAGTCGTAACTCGTAATCAGTCAGTCAGTCAGTCAATAGGTTGCGCCACGATGTTTTCTTTCAGGTTTCACTACCAGAGAAGCGGTGATGACTGTGATGAGTCATGTGGGTGATAAAATAAAACCCTTTTTCATTTTAATCAACTTTTATTTATGAATATAGAATTACACACAATATTTGTAACATTCAGGAAGATAAACAACATTCGTCAAGAATTGGGTTTTCTATCTCATCTGGCGAACCAAAGCGAGACAGATAAGTTATCTGAAAGTATCAATAAACTAGAAATTATCAACGCTAACAATTTCGTTAACTTAATCTTATACACATTTTAAATAGAAATAATCCGTATGAATTATTACAAAAATAATGCTTAAAGCATTTAACACATAGCCCAGACAGATGTCAAGCTTTTATCATGGAAATTATCAGGCTATAAACCTTGAGTAAATATTTTAGACAAGAATTGGTCTTGTTTAACAACAAACTTTAAAAAAAAGTAGGTGTCAATACCAACCAGTGCGTTAAGAAAGTTAAAAATACCTTAAATATTACGCTCTTAGGGCTATGTTCACCGACAAGATAACAGATGATTAAAATGTTAACTACTGTTTATCCATGGTAAACGGGTGATTATATCCTAACCATCTGTCATGTTGTCGACGAACTTGTGCCTCAAAGACACAGGCGTTAACGCCTCATTTTGTATGTCAACACTTAAAACCCGCACACAACTAAACAAAGATCCTGAGTAAGGAATCTGAGGGCGTTAACGTTAGCGTATTAAATGTAATTGCTCGTGAGAACAGGCTCGTAAGTCTGTTCACGCGAGCGTTAGCGATAACGTCAACGCTCTCAAATTTGACTATGTACGCAAAGATAAACGCCGCGTTATCGAAGCGTTTTTGGGTAAAAGGATTTTATATGATGATACACTAAATGACACCTTAACCTTTTGAACGCCAGAGTATAAACGTATCGCCGTACCCCTGACGCCAGGCCACTTTTTCTGTCAAATGATTTTGTCATATATTTGTGACGGTGGCGTTCAGGGTAAGATTTCGTTTGTCACTTATATGTGACAATGGCGTTCAAAAGGTTAAGGTTTAAGAATTACGGTCATGTGCTCAGATCTTATAATAAAGTTTGATTCATGCTAAAATCCAATAAGCTTAGGTCACCAGTGTTACATGATTAACCGAAAAAAAAAAGAAATTAAATCTTCGTAAGTTTTTTTTTTTATGAAAGTGATGTTCCCGTCTTTCAGAAAATAGAACATTAACAATGCGAATATACGGGCGTTAGTGGTAACAGTAACGCTGAAGTAGCCGTTAAGTGCTTTAAAAGACAAGGAGAAAACTTTACTCGTTTCTCCTACAAAACCTTAGAAATTGCAGAAAAGCTAAAAAAAATAGTAGAATTGGTAGTGGACGAACTATAAAGTTATGCCACCTACCGAAATCTATCGTTTAGTTTTGAAATTGGAACTAGAAATCGGAATTGTTTTTCGATTCGACCCTCTAAAAGTCGATGACGCTGTCCTTACGTCATCGGCTTACAACCGCGATAGACCCTTGTCTGTTCACATGCGTGTTGGCGATAGGAGGCTTACTTGGCCAGTAATTCCTCGTGAGACCCTGTGATATAAGTCACATTTATAAGGTTTTTCTTTACTATTTAAACTAGAATGACTTAGCTACGCCTCTTTAAATCATTATTGTTAATACGTTTGTAATAACATACGTTTCATTTAAACTCATCTTTGTTAACATTACTCATCATCATTAAGTTAGATTTGATAACGGGCTTTAGTTCTATGATTCAGACTTCAATTATACAGACTTTCCCTGTTGTTTTGATGCGAGCTGGTATCTGAGTCAATTAATGCTAGCGCAGAGCCGAAGCGCATCAAAGCGTTATTCCAAAAGTTAATATAGCAAATTCACCTTTATCTCAATAACGTAACGCTCATATTTCTTCAGAGATAAAAAAAATAGGCGCGTATCCGCGTGCATTTTAGAGAATACGCGCATCTGCGAGCGACCAACGCCGATTGGTGCGCGCGAACCCAAGCGCCTACTATGCGAACCAAAGCGTCGTCAGTCAACTGGCAACTGATGTCCATCACTACTAAACGTTAAAGCGTGCAAATGCGCGAATTCACGAGAATACGCGCGCATTCGTGCGACTTCGCTTTAATTGTGAAGAATTTGAAGTTTCGATGCGCTTCGACTCTGCGCTAGCAAATAGACCCTTACGCAAATCTTCGTTTTCTTCTTCCCCAATGTATATCATATCACTCAAATCAGTTATAATATTCTTTTTGTCAGTTTTCTCGTCTTCAAGTAGTAAACAGTCGTGAGAATTGAGTTTCTCAGTGACGTAGACATTTTGAAAGCTAACTACCATAGGGTATACGAAACCCTTTGGACATACCTCGACTATATGGAATAGAGGCATTATTTAATCATTATGTAAGTCCAGCTGGTCCTCCGTTATGCTATCCATTACATTCTGCATTTGTTCCGTTACCGTTTGAACATTAATCTTAAATTTTTCATGCTGAGGCGCTAATTCTGTGTTCCTAGACTGTGTTCGCGTGCCGTAAGGCCCGCATCGAGCTCCTAACCTATAGTAGCGTGATAATAAACAATAAAAAAAATACACCTGATATTGGGTGGGGTAAAACCTCACGACGTTATACCAGGGGGGCGAGGTGGTAAAGAAGTGGTCTAAAAGCCTCACGTGATTGAAGGACAGTTAAGGCGTAAAATGCCGACGGCGACAATTCTGCAACCGATTGATTGAAGGAATTTGGGTCTACAGCTTTCATTTAGTATTTCCTCCTCAGGGAAGATCTTTGACAAAGTGGCCCCAAAGTTTGATGGCGTGGACGGCATTGTGCATCTCCTTAGACGCACGTGAAAACTCACCAGATATGAAATTTAAAAAAAGCTGAATGCGAAAGGGAATTGTCTAGTTAGAAAATTGTTGAACTGTGAAAATTGTTCCACAGTCAAGCACAATTACATGAAATTCCTTCATACAAAGAAATTTTAAAAAATCTTGAAAGAAAATTAGCTGGATCTTGAATATTCCATCATGGATCCAACCGACAAAGACAATATTCATAAAATTCACCCTTTAAAAAAAGATGACAATATCTGGTCGCTGAGGGAAAAAATATGAGAGCGATAACATCAGCATATTAAATGTAATTGCTCGTGAGAACAGGCTCGTAAGTCTGTTCACGCGAGCGTTAGCGATAACGTCAACGCTCTCAGATTGGACTATGTACGCAACGATAAACGCCGCGTTATCGAAGCGTCAGCGTTTGTTAAAGGAATTTAAGGGCCAAGTTCACCGACAATATAACAGACGTTTAAAATAAAATCGGCCGAAAAATCTTTAAACAGCAGATTTTGCTCTAATCGTCGTTATGTTGTTGGTGAATTTGGGCCTAAGTGATGATACACTAAATGAGGCGATAGCGTTAAAGCTTACGCTCATGTGCTTAAGCACCCTGTAACTAACCAACTTATTCTTGTTACGACGTGGTACAGAGAAAACGAAAAATCTTAGAAAAAAATGAAAGTGATGTTTCTATCTTCCAGAAAATAGAACACCAACAATGCGAATATACGGGCGTTAGTGGTAACGGTAACGCCGAGGTACCCGTTAAGTAACAACAGGAAAAACTTTACTCGTTTCTCCTACAAAACCGTAGAAATTGCAGAAAAACTAAAAAATAAGTAGAAATGGTAGTGGACGAACTAGAAAAGTTATGCCACCTACCGAAATTTGTTGTTTGATTTTGAAATTGAAACTAGAAATCGGAATTATTTATCCGATTCAACCCTTTAGAAGGCGATGAAGCTGAAATTGAAGGGTTTGTGCACACGGGCGTGTACGACTGGGTGGCCCGGCCTGTGCTTTGTAAAAGAATTGTCGCGTGAATTTGGTGTACTTAAAATATGAAAAGAGAAAAAAAAATCGTGAATCTTCTCCGATATATTTATATCACATTTATAAGGTTTTTCACCAGTGTGTGTTAGAATATGTTTTTTTTAAATCACTGAACTGATTTAAACTACTGTGAGATATATCACATTTATAACGTTTTTCACCAGTGTGTATAAGAATGTTTTTTTTAAATCACTGGACTGATTTAAACTACTGTGAGATATATCGCATTTATAAGGTTTTTCACCAGTGTGTATTAGAATATGTTTTTTTGAAATCACTGGACTGATTAAAACTACTGTGAGATATATCGCATTTATAAGGTTTTACACCAGTGTGTATAAGAATATATCAGCTATGCCTTTTTATATCATTATTGTTAATACCTTTGTAATTACACACTTAACACTAACACTCATCACTTAACACTCATCTTTGTTAAGATCTCTATAATATAGAAACGGACAACTCATCGAAAATGAAACTTAAAAAAGCTGAAAGAGAATGTACAGCTTCAAAAATGAACTGCGAAAATTATTCCACAGGATAGCAGAATTAATTGAAATTCCTTCTTTGAAAAAAGAAATGAAAAAAAAAAAATTGCTGAATCTACCAGAAAGTTGGATTTTCCAACTTAGATTCAACCGACGAAGACAATAGTACTTATTTATTTAAAATGCTTCATGTACAATGTACAAAGGCGGTCTTAATGCCGTAGGCATTCTCTACCAGACAACCTTAGGGTGATGCAGAGACAATGAAGGCAGATGCACCAAAAAAAAAACTTAAATGAGAGGTATAACTATTATACTTAAAAACAACTATATAAACTTACATAAACATAATGTTTTTTTTTGCCAAACACATTGACATTGAATATTATAACTTACATAATATTCTTTTAATTCACCGTCTAAAACAAGATGGATCTCTGATCGCCAAGGATATTGACTATGATCCAGCTTTTTATAGCAACGTCTTTGAAAAGATTCGAGGAAGGCTGTGTCGTAGACACGGCCGTGTGTTTTACGTGAAAACTTGTAGCCGAATTAAATAAAATTCTTTCTTTAAAAAAGGAAATGAAAAAATAATTGGTGAATCTACCAGAAAGCGGAATTTTCTAACATAGATCCAACCGATGAAGACAATATTCTCTGAATTCATAATCTAAAACAAGATGACTATCACTGATTGCTAAAGGATCAAAATGTTTTACAGCTCCAGCGTTAAAAAAAAAACATCTCTCTAGCTCGGAAAGGCTTTCTTTATTCTTCGAAATCTGAGCGTAAATGTCTATTTTATCCGCTAGCGTGGAAAAGTTTTTCGGAATTCGAACGTGACGAACTATGGTGTAGAGCACAGACCTGGGCCCCAAGTCTGATAATTTCCGTTCATTGTAATTACGAGAGCATTCTGATACGAGTGAGGTAGCAGGAGTTAGCAGACGCGCGGCCCTGGACAAGCGTAGAGTGGTGAAGAAAAATAATTCTAATATAATTAGGCATCTAACATTTTCCTCGCTTTAGTGAGATGGAAAGTTGTGTGTTTCGCACGGCTGCAAAATTATTTGTGTCTCGTGCCTTTGAATCCTTCGCTTGCTCGGTATTCAATACAAGCACTCGCATCAAATAACAACTTTGCAGCCTTGCATAACAATTAACTATTTCTTCTCAACACTTTCTTTCTTCAAATATTTTTATATTCTTATGAAACAAGTGTGTTTGTTGCATAAAACTGAACAAAAATCTGATAGATTTAACAAAAGTTGCTTACGGTAAAGTTACTATACGTCAAACCATTAATTAGAGTAATTTTACGTACAGTGCCACAAACTTATCTGCGGGTCTACCGCGTAACTAAAATTGTAATGAACATCGACATCGGTATTAAACTTCAATACGATCGTGAGAGCCTAAACTTTGAGCTAACTTGTATTTTTTTACCGATCATGAAGATAGGAGTCCCAACTATATGATAGGTAATTTGTTTACAAGTTAGCTCAAAGTTTAGGCTCTCACGGTCGTATTGAAGTTTAATACCAATGTCGATGTTCATTACAATTTTAGTTACGCGGTAGACCCGCTGACCCGGTGACCAAAATTGGAAGTAACGTCGCTACAGAACAAAACAGACTTCAAAATGTATTTTTAGTACAGAGATAACATTGGTAAAAGCGACGGCAGCGACGCCACGACCGGGTCAGATAAGTTTGTGGTCGTCGTACTACAGGATATTTTTTTATGTAGTGCACATAATATGTAGTTATTCAGTCTCTGTTCCTAAATGCAACCGCAGTATTGGGATACACTTTAAAACAAAACGAAAATTCGACTTAGTATGGGGGACACGCATAATTTGCTAGCGCCAGCCATACAAAATCAAAGTTTTATTTTGTTTTGGAGTGAATTTTAGTAACGCTGTTGCATTTGAGAACGGACACTGAATCACTCTGCATAATTTTGCGCACTACATAAAAAATTATCCTGTATAACCTTAACAATAAACACAATATTTAGTCAAATTTATTACTGTATGTAGTCAATATGATTTACCTACTAATATTAATTAGTCTGTCCCTTAACCTCCAATCACTGGAGAATAGAAACGCTAGTAAAATGTATGGCGCTCATGAGAACATCAATCTGATATCAGAAGCCCAATTCTCGTAATTAAAAATGTTCAAAATATAGTTCCGAGGGCCGAGATCGAATGTTTTGACGTATGGTAATGTAAACGTAAGCAAATTTTGATTATAAAATACGATGAATCTATCGCATTTTTGTTCAATTTTATGTTTCAAACACACTTGTTTCGTGAAAACCTAAAAATATTGCATGTATTTCCAAAAAAATATCATCGATTAAACGTGGATTTTTGATTAAAAATTTGCTTATGTTTACGTTACTATAAGTAGGTACATTCAAGCTCGGCCCTCGGAACTACATTTTGAACATTTTTAATTACAAATTAAGTGCAAATTTTGAATCAAAAATCCACGTTTAATCTATGATATTTTTTTGGAAATACATGCAATATTTTTAGGTTTTCACGAAACAAGTGTGTTTGTTGCATAAAATTGAACAAAAGTGCGATAGATTCATTGTATTTTATAATCAAAGTTTGGTTACGTTTACGTTACTATACGTCAAAACATTCGTGCTCGGCCCACTGATCTACCTATCTACCAATGTCATAAATGGTATTCTCCTACCCTAACAAACAACGTCAAACGTGAAATTATATTGTAATGAGGTCGAAAGTTTACTAAAGGCAAATCGGTATTCTGCTAACATTTTGAACCGACACAGATAATAAAATTGATACTCTCGTCCGTACATAAACGTCAAAAATGAGATTGAAATGACTTTGTCAGAAGATTGAATTCAGATCATACTGACATGGGACTGAACTTTAAGTGTAGTAGAATACCGATTTTTTGTCAATTCATAATATAATCTCAGTTTGGTCTACATGCAGTCATAGTGTAAATTACGAGAATTGGGCTTCTGATCGTTAACAGTCGATGTGACTTTTTAATCAACCCTACGACTATCTAGCCTGATAGCCCTACCCTTTCATAGCTCTCAGCAGTTCTGGAGCGTCGGCCGCGTACATCCCATCGGCTTGTTTCTCACAGTTGCACACTTTCAACGAGCCTCGGCCTTCGTCGTCGATTTTCATGAATTCGACGGCGCGAGCTAACATCTCATCTGTAGGCTCCGACGGGAAATCTGTGGGTATGATTTTACAGTTACTATACTATTACATTTAAAACAACGTCTTTCAAGAGAAACTGGATATGTCGCAGGGATATTGTCATTGTACGAAACTTTGTGAACCGCCGCCGTTTTTCACAATTTCACGGGCTCATTTTAGTGACATTATAATACCACTGGACCCACGCAGTGATATTGCAAGGCAGTAATATTTTGACAATTTCACTGTATGTGTAAGGCCGTTAAATTGTGAAACGGTCAATGATTGGTCCGTTTTCAATGTTAACTGACAATGAGTTAGGTTAGGTTATAATATGACCAATCATTGACCGTGCTAGTTCGTCTCCTATGGAGAAGAACCGGCAAGAAATGGTCCTATGGAGAATAACCGGCAAGAAATGGTCCTATGGAGAATATCTGGCAAGAAATGATCCTATGGAGAACAACCGGCAAGAAATGGTCCTATAGACAAGAACCGGCAAGAAATGGTCCTATGGAGAACAACCAGCAAGAAATGGTCCTATGGAGAAGAACCGCCAAGAAATGGCCCTATGGAGAACAACCGGCAAGAAATGGTCCTATGGAGAAGAACCGGCAAGAAACTCGCTAACTCACCTCTTATCTCAACATGCAGCCCCATCAAAGGATGTCCTACTACGAACTCCGGCATCATTTTGCGTAGTAACGTGACGGGCACATTCGCGAGGTTGCCATAGTCCAAGTAGCAGACGCGGCCCTCACTGCTGCCTGGTCCCGATTCTAGTCCCAGGAACACGGCGCGGAACCATTGAGGATCTGTTAGGATGAATAATATGGTAGAACATGATTGAATGAGTTTAGTTCTTTTTAAATCAATATCATATAATAATATTCAATATTGGAGAGCAACAATATAGAGATATTTAAAAAACAAATTATAGATCTGTTAATAAATAAGACATACTATACTACAAACGAGTACTTGACAGTAATATTTAATTAGTTATTATTTGTTTTTATTTTTTTGACATTTGGTGAATATTTAATAAGTCCAATTTAATTAAATTGATTGTTGTGACCAAAAATTGTTGTGTAAAGATAAAGAAGTTAGTGAGTGATGGATGAGTGTTAAAAGTGAACTTACAGGGAGGTAATTGAGCGATGCACAGTTCCTCAGATTTCGGCAGGTAAGGCTCTCTGCCAAGTCCGCTGTTGCAGTAATCAGCCATCTGTAACAAGAGTTTATATTTATTTATCTATATATTAATACGTGAAGACATATTACAACGACCCCAAATTACTACCATTACTATTATTAGTTACTGTAAATCTAAATTATAATTTTTTGTTTTTTGGATCGTGTTTTAAAGTTTTTTACTTTTCATTTTGTCTTCATTTTTTTACTTTTGTGTCGTAATTTGTGTAGAAATAAATTGTTTTTCTTTCATTCTTTCAAATAAAGTGGGAGAAGGGCAGGAGAATGATGATTAATACGTGAGGAGAAAACTGAGTGCCCCTTTTTAAGCATATTGCGCGCACGGAGGAGTGTAAGATTTAGCATAGTTAAAGTTTATATGGAGAAGGAGGTCAGAAAGCTAAAATTACGGTCGAATTTCAGCCACTCTGGGCAACCACTAGTACATATAAACCTGCCGGGAGAAATGCTCGAAATGATGGTGAAAGCCGCATCAAAATCCGTTGCGTGGTTTAAGAGTTAGCGGATATACAGACAGACAGACGCGGAAAGAGACTTTATTACGACTACGGAGGGGTTATATTTTTTCATACATCTCACATGCACACACAACCAGACCCGAAACAACTATCTGTAGATCGTACAAATATTTGTTCCGTGCGGGGATCGAACCCGTGGCACGTGGAAAGCTAATCGCTTAGCCACTGCGCCAACAGTGTCGTCAAGACCGTGTTGTTTGACCTGTATGTATGTTCATCTGTGGATCATAACTTGTTAACTACTTATCATAATTCGACAAATGAGGTATCTTTGGAAGCGTAGTAATTGTCCGCTGGTTATAGGCTATGTGACGTTACATGAAATTTAATATGGCGCCCTTTATAGGACATAGAGTAATGAACTAGTTTTTTTTATACTATGTAGAGATGTAGAAGTGTGATACCTACCTTCTCCGTGAGCTGGTTGAAGACGAAGCTGGCGTGCTGGTCGGCGCGGTCGAACCCGCAGACGACCCCGCCGCGCAGCACGCTGATGTCCACCACCTCGATGGTACATCCAGCTGGAGGCAGCACCGTGTACACTAACTCGTCGAACATTATGTTCTCTGTTTCTGTTGGACATACAATAATACTTTTGTAGACATTCTACTAGCAGCCTGTGGGCTAATCACAAACATTTTCTCAATACATACTTATAATTTTAATTAATGGGTTATAATGGGTAAATAATGGGTTTAATTTTTATTTTTATTTAAATTAATGTATTTTATTTCGAATTTTAATTTATTTATTTATTTTATTTATTTATGTACACACAAGGAAACATGGTAATAAAAATGTTACAGACAAATGAGCACAATGGAACTACTTATTTCTAAAGAAATTTCTACCAGTAGTCCCGCGATTGGAAATAAGGATGATAGACACGTAGACACAGTGTGTAAAAATTACAAAGTAACTACTTTAGACTACTTAAACTTATGGTATACTAAACTAAACCAATAACTAAATACCTATGAAATAAACTACATAGATAACAAATACAATGAACTACATATACCGTACGAATAAATACCTATCTAAATATATAAAAACAAATACTTATATATAGGAATTATGTATATATATATTGTAATGGACAATCATTGATTAATGTTTTTATTTTCATTTTATTTTGAAATTTAATTAATGTATTTTATTTAATTGTTATTTGTGCTACATGTGATGGATCTCTGTTGTCTCTGAATAAATGATTAATAATAAACACACGCAAACTATTTTTACTGCTTTGCTCGACATCTAATCGATGGCCAAGTGCGAGTCGGACTCGCGCACTTAGGCTGACATTCAGAGACGACAGAAACGAGTCTAAGCGTGAACTTGGCGTGAACTTAGGCTTCCATCTGTCAAAATTTGTTCGTAAGTTTGACAGATGGAAGCGTAAGTTCACGCAGACTCGTTTCTGTCGTCTCTGAATGTCAGCCTAAGGGTTCCGTATAAAATTGTAAGTATGTAAATAGTTAGTTTAAAAAAGAAAGAAAGAAAAGAACATTTATTCGGCACAGACACATTGACAACATAAGAGAGAGAAGATAAAAAAATAAAAAAAAATAATTATAAAAATAACACACATCAAAAGTTGACAATTATGAAAATATTTTTAAATAGGTATATGCTGTCAAGCATGCCATGCCGAAAGGGTAGCCAGCTCAGCATTTGCAGTATGGTAGATAGGCTAGGGTAGGTAAGTAGGGTAGGTAGGTAGGTAGGTAGGGTAGGTAGGTGCACAGTTCTTTTACTGGCGGCACGAAGTTCGCCGGGTTAGCTAGTTCAATATAATCATCCCCTCATACGCTTGGTTCCGGCCCTCATATGAAGGTTAAGTTTTTGACCCTTCCAAAAGGAAGAGGTAACACAAAGACTCAAATAACAATAATAATAGTCAATTCTATTCTATCTCACCGACTACGTCCCCGCCCCGTTCCTCAATCTTCTTCCAGTCCGGGGTACACATTTCTATCAGCTTCTTGTTGATATTGTCTTTGTTCTTCACCATTGTGAGGGTAGCTTCACTGCCGCTCGGCGCTGTCTTACGGCCTTCGGGCAATGTCTGTGGGAGATACAAATATGTAAGTGGAGATTCAGACCGTTTTTAACCACCGACCAAAAAGAGGGGTGTTATAATTGTTATTTTTTATATAACATTGCCCCACACTAGGATTTCTCCAGGGTACAGTTTACAAACATACATGTCACATGCACACACACCCAGACCAGAAACCACTATCTGTGGGCCGAGCACGAATAGCTTGACGTATCGTAACGTAAACGTAACCAAAAATACACGTTTATCCTATGATTTTTTTTGGTAATACATGCAATATTTTTTCATTTTCATGAAACAAGTGTGTTTGTTGCATAAAATTGAACAAAAATGCGATAGATTCATCGTATTTTATAATCAAAATTTGCTTACGTTTACGTTACCATACGTCAAAACATTCGTGCTCGGCCCTCTGTAGATCATACTAATATTTGTACCGTGCGGGGATTGAAATTAATGAATTGAAATGTAAGTGAATTGCATTCTGCATGTTTGTATTTGTACGGCGTTAATGACATGTTTTCTTCTTATTTGTTTTGTATTAAAAACATCAATATTTAAAAAATGGTTTATACAGAAACATAGCATAAACAGTCAAATTACGGATTATCAAATAAAAATGATTAAATTTTCATTTCTTATTCTTGGTATTGGTACACGCGGTCATTCGTAAGAAAACCGCGTCGCTGTTGTCAAGATTGCGGGCGACTGGCAACAGCATTCTAAAAACTGTGGCGGAGAGTATCGACTCTCAGATTATTAAAAGTTTTGTGAGAAGGACAATCACTAAGCATTAAGCTTGGGGATGTCCTTTTCACAATACTATTTATTCTGTCTTCTTCTCTATTGTTTTTCAACTACTAACACTAATAAGTTATGGTTTACTAATACGCTGGATCATTGTTATCTGAATTAAATAAATAATATAATAAATAAATAAAAAATTACGGATCGCAATCATATTTAAAACAAATTCTGAACGACTTTAGTGCTATCTCGTCACCGCTTTCCGCGCGCGCTTAAAGTCAAACAGAGATAGCAATATTCAGTATAATTTTTACACTCGCTTCGAATCATAGTTGCCCATAGCCTCCGCCGGACTCTTAACGCAAAAATCTCGGTCGAAATGTAACAGGCCTCGTTAATTCTTACCAGTATCAGCTCCTCCTCGTCTTTGATGACGTCAATGAACTGGAGCGCATGCGTGGACAGCTCTGTGGGTGTGGATAGCTTCACCATCGATACTTGAGCGGGGATTGTGGCGAGGGACACGTCTGACGGGCACGGGTACATGTTCTCCAGGGTTGAGACTTCGATGTTACCTGTGGGATGGGTGCAAAACACATGTTTAGGCCATGGGAGGAAACTAAGCTTAATTATAACTCCACAGCTATAGGCGCGAACCTGTCGACCGACGCTTTGATTAAATAAATAAAATAAAAAATAAATATATTCAGCCCATTACTGTCCCACTGCTGGGCACGGGCCTCTTTTCAGAATGAGAAGGGTTAGTCCTTCGTCTACCACGCTGGCCTGGTGCGGGCGGACTACACACACCATCGAGTACTTTATGAGGCCCTCTCAGATGTGCAGGTTTCCTACGATGTTTTCCTTCACCGTTATCGCAAGTCACTTCGATTTTATTTATTTGTATAGATGTAATAATAACATCTATACAAATAAATAAAATCGAAGTGTCTGTCGTTAATGTCAAAATAACAGCTTTTTAAAAAACTTGATACGGTACATACAACATATAAACAATTTTTAAGTTTTTTGTCTTTCTGTTTTTGTTCCGGCTAATCTCCGAAACGGCTGGACCGATTTTGACGGGACTTTCACTGGCAGATAGCTGATGTTATAAGGAGTAACTTAGGCTGACTTTTTTTTGTTAATTTCTACTAGGAAGAAGTCGCGGGCACAGCTAGTAATAAATAAGAGGTGTGGCTCTACTTACCGTACTCAATATACTCGATTTGATATTTATTCTGTTTGACATTAGTACGCTTGACAAGCGCGCGGTAGTGATTCCCGTCGGTGAACTTGCCGATAACCATCTGTCCTTTCTGAGGAGGCTCCGACAATGGTTTGGCTGGAACAAAGACAAATCAAATCAGTGATCAGCTTACTACGAACTGTTTTAATATATTTGTTGCTAAGGCTAATGAGTAAACTGCTGACCTAGCTTCAGTTTACTTTATTATTGCTAGGTATTGTGACATCAAATAAAACTAACTATAGTCCGCGCGGAAATAGTTGGCCGCGCCTTAGGTATGTGAGCGGTGGGACGGAGGGGCGGGGCGCTTTGTCATTACTCAGTACTGCGCCGTCAACACTAGGCAACACGCCGCCCTCACCCCTGTCCCCACCTAAGGCGCGGAATAGTTCCGCGCGGACTATAATTTAGCATTTCCGGCGATGTGCAATTTAGATCGGATTTAAGAAAGAAAGAAAGAAAGAAAAATCTTTTATTTGGACTAGACATCAGACAACACAGTGCACAAACATAAAAAAGCAAAAGGTAACAATAAAAACAACGTGACAATTTAGACTTCGATATGGACACATTTTTTAATGTAATTTTAATTTAATGAATTAAAGACAATCTATCTAAAAGTGTTTTTTTAAGAAGTCTCCTACATCCCACCCCGTAACAGAACTCTTATAAAAATAAAATAAATCCAGCCCATTACTTTCCCACGAGTTAGGTTAGGTTAGCTGGCCTGGTGCGGGCGGACTACACGCACCATCGAGAACTTTATGAGGCCCTCTCAGATGTGCAGGTTTCCTCACGATGTTTTTCCTTCACCGTTATCGAAAGTGATAGGTAGTTAAATTCTAATCCGCACATGAATCCGAAAAGTGAGTGAAGGCGCGTGATCACATTCGTAGGAAGTTGGCAGATTTGGCCCAGCGATGACTTGCTGGATTCGTTTTTCACTACTTCGTATTTTTGTGTATTTTGACGCAGTATATCAATATGTATGTTTTCTTTTACGGTTTATAATAATATATGTATGTATCTATGTATTTATTACTTGATCTTGAATTTTATTTTTCTTTCCAATTTTCGTTTATTTTACGTTGCACCCACCATGTTTGTCTCTGCATCACCCTAAGGTAGACTGGCAGAAAATGCCTATGGCATTAAGTCCGCCTTTGTGCAGTGTTATTTTTACCTGTGCATAAAGCATTAAATAAATAAATAAATAAAAGTAATGGAATGGATTTATTTTTTTAAAGAATATGCATAAGATACAGGATAACTTGTTATGTAGTGCGCATAATTTGTAGTGATTCAGTCTCTGTTCCTAAATGCAACCGCAGTATTGGGATACACTTTAAAACAAAACGAAAATTCGACTTAGTATGAGGGACACGCATAATTTACTAGCACAAGCCATATGAACTCAATTTTATATTTTGTTTTGGAGTGAATTTTGTTACTGCGGTTGCATTTGGGAACGGACACTGAATTACTGCAAATTTTGCGCACTACTTTATTTATTTGTTTATTTCCAAATTACATAATTGGCATACATATTTTTTACCCTACTTACGGGAAACCTTAATGGGCGTAAGCGTAAGAGGTGGGTCGCTATATACAAGAATACAATACAAACATTATAATCATATTAAGCTACATAGGATTCTTCAACTTTAAATTTTACACAGTGTTGCCAGATCTAGAGGTTTTTGGAGGTCGTTGAGGTTTTTTTAGAGGTTTAAATATCACGAAATTAATCTAGAGGTTTTTCTGAACGTTTTTCACTAGTCTTACCACCTTCGAATTCTTCTTCAAAACAGACAATGCCGACAAAACATTTCACCGAATAGAATAAATGGGATAATAAAACTTATAAGAAAAAAATCTGGCAACACTGATTTTACAACCTCAAGTGTTACTTAAATAGTGTAGGTGTAGGGTGTAGGTGTGTGTGTGTGTAGTGTTCACGGGTGTAGCCAGGGCGAGGGTTTGGGGGTTCAAACCCCCCCGAAAAGTTAAGATACCTGAGGAGACTTAAAAACTACTTGCGGAACACAGTGAGTGAAAATAGACTGAATGGCTTGGCTCTCATGAATATTATTCACTATGGGATAGAAATTGATGCGAATGAAGTAGTGGACATATTTAAAAAGAAAAACAGAAGATTAGTTCTGTAATGCGTATAATAAAATGAACCTGCTGTTTTTTACATCTTTCACGTTTTTTTTTCATTATTACGGTTTATTTCATGCATTTTTAGTCGTTTTATTTTCTTGAACCCCGACACTAAAACCTGGCTACGCCCGTGGTAGTGTTATAAAAAAATATCCTGTATTCAGCAATTGATCGTGTGACTTACCGTTCATAGCACTTAGTAGGACTTGTTGTAGCACATCATTGTACTTCCGCTGTGCGTCGCTATCCGATAGACGCACGAACACTCTGTCCAGAGACGTCGCTAGCACTAGCAGTACTCGGGAGCCATCGGTTAGTGGCGGGCGTTCAACTTCTGGGATCGCAGGAGCTGAGGATAAATAAATATTGATTTAAGCGGTAGCAGAGATGTTCAAATTAAATATAATAATAATAAATGCTTTATTTCTCTCTTCACAAAGGTGATACGTAACATTATTTTATGGTACAAAAATGGTGAAAAGCTCCTTTGTGAGAGACTGGAGTCTGTACTAGAAAATCCTGTGTGACAGAGCACCAGGCTCTCACCCTGAATACATGGTACGCGTTCAAGACATAATGAGATTGAAAGAGACATAAGTATTAAATATTAATTAACAATGTTTAAAATTCATATATGTGTTTTATGGAGTGTATATGTCTCCTTCTCTCACATATACACCACCATATACGGGGTGTGAGTGTGTTAGATGAAGAGGATGTGTATATTTTGATGTCCATTTTAACAGAACTTCCTTGATAGGATGTGATCATGAAAATATCATCAAAGTTGAAACTTCATTATTTTTACAAAATAATATATAATAGACTTTTGTGGTTTATGGCGTACAAGCAAATGATGGCTATCGCGTATGAATTCACCGCTAGAGGCGCTAGTGTAGCGTGAGGTCTCCGAAATGTCAAATATGACTGTTTGTTATGTAGTTCGGCTTCGTAGGTTTATTTTTAATTAGAATAATGTTGTGAATATTTTGCAATACCTGAGATTAATTTTGGCAAATATTAGTTACGAGTCAATGAATGTCAGTGCACTAAAAGCGGAGCTAGTTTGTTCTCGCGACTTTTACTGCGACATGCTCGATATTTTTACGGTACGGCTTTAGGGTATTAAAATAATATTTAAAAGTAAACTTTGTATTCACGGCCGTAATAACTAACTTTGACAGCTATTACTTCAGGAACTTATTCGATAGTGGCGCCAACTGGTGAGCACAAAAACAGTAGCCCTCATTGCAACCTTAGTGTGGTAGACCAATTATTTGGCCAACTGTAATTATATATATTCGGTTGGTGCAGTGGCTAAGCGATTAGATTTCTACGCTACGTGCCGCGGGTTCGATCCCGCATGGAACAAATATTTGTATGATCTACAGATAGTTGTTTCAGGTCTGGGTGTGTGTGCATTGACATGTATGTTTGTAAACCCTCGATACAGGAGAAATACTGCAGAGGGGAAAGGTAGTTTTTAACACGCTTTTATTAGCTTCACTTGTAACTAACTATGTAAGAAAATCTTGGAAGTTAAATTTGACCCACTTCCCGGTTTCCGATTGAGCTGAAATTTTGCATACATGTTCAGTTTGGATGACTAAAGCGTGTTCTATAGTTTTTTTTAAACTATAATATTTTTTAATTTTTTAAATTAAATTACTTACTAGCAGCTTGATATTCCACAGTAGGCACCCATCGACACAGTTCTCCTTCTCCAACTGAGACGTCTGTGTCAATATTCGTTATAGATATCTTGTACACGTCTGCTGTCTGTGACAGGATCTTGCAGTTTAGATTGGCTCCGACCTGCGACAAAAACAGCGTTATAATAGGCTTGTGTCCACTAAGAATAAATCGAATGGATTAGAGTTTCTAATGACTAATCATGATATGCAGTTAACAAAAATCTAAATTATTTATTATAAAACATAAAGATTATTGTTATTTTTAGAAAATAAATTCGGCAAAATTAGGCATTCAGTCACGTGACAGTGAACACCAATCAGAAAGTGTTACGTCACGTCCGTATTTGTTTATTGTTTAGATCTTATTTATATAATTTGTTTGGTGTTTTTATAGTTGTGCTTTTACACTTGGGCACTTAAACAGTACTTGTAAATATTTAGTTCATTTTTAATTCAATGAAAACTTCAATTGCCCTACACAGATATTGAATGTTTCGCACGGCATGACGTGATTTAAGACGCCATGACAGTCTTGAGCGTTTTTGAGGTAAATGTCAATTGGTTTTTGAAAACGCAAAATAATGAATGGAAATGTTAGAATTTTTAAAAAATAATATGTTTTTGGGGTCTAATAGTTAATAAGGCAAAGTATTAACCGATTTTTCAAATTTAGTCAACTAGCCTATTGCGTCAGTAACGTGATGGGATTCATCAGAATACCATTGATCTATAATGATAATCCACATGGAGTATAACCTAACCATCCAAATCCCCCGGACTCCAACTAGAATTATATCTCTTCATCAACTAGAAAAGACGTGATGATCATCAAACGGCTGAGCAGATTTTCTCGAAACATAGCTAAGAAACCTCGATTAAGACACTTTTCAAACGAAAACAGTTAACCACAGGAACTTCTTTGCTTTTTTAACCGACTTCAAAAAAAAGGTTAAAAAGGTTCTCAATTCGACGCGTATGTTTTTTTTTTTATGTTTTTTACCTCATAACTCTCGACTGCGTGAACCGATTTTGATGATTCTTTTTTTATTTGAAAGCTGGTGCTTCCCGAATGGTCCCATTTTAATTTGGTCCAGTTCTGACAATGGGATCCATGAGAAAACCATATAAGTCTTAAATTTACATTAAGTATGTGCGCAACACATGGTCGAATAACTCAATATCACGCCAACCGATTTCGATGATTCTTTTTTTGTTTGAAAGGGTATACTTTCGAAATGTTCTCATTTATTATTATTGAAATGAAATGAATTTGTTTTTGCAAGACCATGGTACAAAAGTTCTTATGTTAAATGTTCTTTCACAAAACCCAGCCAGTTAGGCATTTAAAAGATTACATTATTATTATATTTATGTTTATTTTGAATTACTTGTTGTTGTTTATTTAATAAGTATTATTATTATTTTTCTATTAATTTATTTTTTTATTTATGTATGATTTTATTTACCTCCGTCCGTGACTCACTGCAGGGTGCCAACTGAAAACCAGCGCTGGGTGTTCCACACCCAGCAAATGCTGAGCTGGCAACCCTTTCGATATAGGCGTGCTCGTCGGTGCAGTAAAATCAACTTTATTATATTATTTATCCGTGTTTGTTTGTTATTATTTCTTATTATTATTTTTGTTTCTTTCTGATCTCTGTGTTTAAATTTTATTTTATTTCTGTACTGACGATGTGTCATTTATCGAATAAATATTTTCTATTCTATTCTATTTATTCATAATGTTTTGTTTGAAATTTTAAAAGAGTTTCCATGGAGTTTCTTGCCGGTTCTTCTCCATATTTGAACCGTGCTCAAGTCTCGACATTTCATAAGTGTATGTATTTGGTTTACATGAAATAAACATCTATTCTATCGTAATCAAAATCGGTTCATCCATTCAGTAGCTATGATGCGGAGGGAAGGCTGTTACGTCCCGCCGAATCACGCTGAGTTATACGAATCATGGACGTAACAGCATGTGAGCTGGGATGGAGGCGTGCGATGTAACGATACTTGATTGTTTGCTTTTTAAAACGCTTTTATTAGCTTCACCTGTAACTATGTAAAAAAATCTTGGAAGTTAAATTTGACCCACTTCCCGGTTTCCGATTGAGCTGAAATTTTGCATACACGTTTAGTTTGGATGACTAAAGAGTTTTCTTAAAAAAAAATTAAACTATAATATTTATTTTTTCTTTTCTCATGTGTACCTTACTTGTTTATTTCGGTGTTTTTTATTGTGTTTTTGTTTTGTTTTTCTGTAACCCTGTTTGTTTATTCATTCGTTATTGCATATTTGTTATTGTGTGTGTGTGTGTGTGTGTGGGTGTGTGTGTGTGTGTGTGGGTGTGTGTGTGTGTGTGTGGGTGTGTGTGTGTGTGTGGGTGTGTGTGTGTGTGTGGGTGTGTGTGTGTTGTTGTGGATAATAAATATAGATTCTTTCTTTATTTTACTTTCTATGATGCGACAGACAGACACAAATACACATTTTCGTCGGGGATTAAAAAGAAAAATAAAAGCTTATTTACTGACCTCAACTGCCTTGTTACTCAGCACACAACAGAACTCCGGTATAGCTTCGTACTTCGTCGGCAGCTTGCGGCACTTGTCTGTGGGTGTAACAGTGACGAGCTTGCCGCCGTCCAACAGAGCGAGTGTGGTCGGGTTGAGGCAGCGCGCGCGGTACCAGCCTCCGTCCTCCGGGTTGAAGTACGAGCAGGACTCGCCTGGGACCAGTCTGTGAAACAAAAATAACAGAATCTATATGTTACTGTTAGCCTACATCATCCCACTGCTGGGCAAAGGCCTCCCCCCATGATTTCCAGGTTTTTCAGTCTAGAGCCAGTGTGAACCATTCGTTGTTAGTGTTATCAAGTTCGTCCCGCCATCTCTTTCGTGGTCTGCCGCGTCGCCTTCTCGTCGTATCAGAGCTCCACTTAGTGGTTACCTTGGCCCACAGCACATCAGGCATCCGGCAGACATGGCCAGCCCAATCCCACTTCAAGTTTGCAGCCTTATGAGCTACGTCAGTAATTTGTGTTTTGGAGCGCAGTCTAGTGTTTCGAACACGGTCTGTTAATTTAACACCTAAAACACTACGCTCCATAGCGTGTTGGCAGACATCTATTATATATGTATATCAATAATATGTATATTTTCTTTTACGGTTTATAATAATATACACTTCTCATCAAAAAAATCGAAACACTTCTCAAATTTATGTTTTTAATGGATTATTTTAAAAAAATGTTTTATTCAGAAAAAAACAAAAATGTCATTTAATAGTAGGTAGTACAAAGTTTCGAATTCCATATGTTAATGTTCCAAATTCAAATTAAATTTTCATAAGCTTCTTGTTTTGTTTAACAAGTCACTTCTACCCCGTATGGAGATTTTATGAAATGCAATAAATAAAACACGAAAATAAAAAAATGTTTAAGTAGAATTTATCCAATAATTTGTATCCCTCCCCGGACCCTTAGGGCTGCTTCCATACGTTTCATCATGGATTGGTTGAGAGTCATGACTTCATGTTGTGGAATGTTATTCTATTCTTCTTGAATTGCGTTTTTGACCTGGCCAGCAGTCTCTGGAGCAAGATCTCTTGCTTGAACTCATCTCTTTAGTTCATCCCAAAGATGCTCTATGGAATTCATGTTCGGGCTTCTGGCTGGCCACTCCATAACGGAGATACTGACTTCACTGAGATAATCTCGTACGATTCCTACGGCATGGGCCCTGTCATTATCATGAATGAATATGCAATCTTTGCCAATGAAATGTGCATAGGGAACCACATGAGCCTCAAGACATTCTTTGATGTAACGACGACCGTTTATTGCAGGCAGGCGTGGTCCAGATACCAAAGGGAGTTCTGTTTTTCCGTCGGTACTAATGCCCCTCAAAACTGTCCATGAACCGCCACCATAGCTTACTTTTCCCTCATTGCAGCAGTGTACATAACGTTCTCCCTCTCTTCTGTATACCTTCTTCCTTCCATCATTAGCATACAGCATAATTTTACTCTAGTTAGAAAAAAGAACCTTGCTGCATTGTAGGTATGCCCAATTTAAGTGCTCACGTGCAAACTGAAGGCGCGCTCTTCGATGGTCTGTTGTTAATTTCGGCCCATTGGCTGGCTTGTGTGGTACCAATCCACGTTCCTTAAATCTTTGTTAAATTGTAGAGTCACTCACAGTCACCCTTCGAACAACACGGAGCTGTTTCTGCAGTTCAAAAGCGTTAAGGCGTCGATTTCGCAAAGAAACTGTTGCAATAAATCGGTCATCTCGCTCAGAACTGACCCGATTCCTACCAGATCCTGAGTGGCGCGTGAATAAACCAGTCTCCTGGTAGCGTTTGTACACTCTATGAACAGACGAGAGGGTTAGATGTAGTCTTGCAGCCACAACACGTTGACTAAGACCCAAATTCAGCAACGTCACGATTTGGGCGGCTTCTGCGGGCGAAGTATCTTTGTGTGGTGACAAAAAATCTTGTTAACAGATGTAATAGAACCTAATAATCAAATTACCAAAAGTAAGTTTTAAAATAAATCGTTATTTTGTGTTTATTACACACCAATTAACTGTACTCCGATTAAACGCGTTGCCTCAAAATAATGTTCCATTTCATATATCGCATGAAAATTCAAAAATTTACTTTCAAATTTGGAACTCTCATACACCACTGAAAAGGCCAAACTGCCAGCTATAAAATGATGTATTTTTTTTTAAAGAATTAATCCTCTTTTTTGGTTATTTGTCGCCAGAAAGAAAATTTTGGTAGTGTTTCGATTTTTTTGATGAGAAGTGTATTTATGTATCTATGTATTTATTCCTTGATCTTGAATATTAATTGTATTTTGCTTCAAATTATCGTTTATTTTATGTTGCACCCACCATGTTTGTCTCTGCATCACCCTAAGGTAGACTGGCAGAAAATGCCTATGGCATTAAGTCCGCCTGTGTGCAGTGTTTTTTTACCTGTGCATAAAGCATTAAATAAATAATACGTGAAGAGATTTTTTTTTACCCCTTTTTAAGGGTATTGCGCGCACGGAGGAGTGTGAGATTTGGCATAGTTAAAGTTTATATGGAGGAGTGCAGAAAGCTAAAATTACGGTCGAATTTCGACCACTGGGCGACCACTAGTCAGTATATATTCTGTTTAGTTAGTTAGGTTTAATAACCATTGTCAAATAAGTAAATTAAGTTAATTAGATCTATCATAAGCAGTGAGCGAAATAGGTGGTGCTAATTCACCTAAACTTCGAAGCACAGAGACAAAAATTGGAAAAAATGTTATCCTTACGATAACATTTTTTCTGGGACAAAAATTGTCCCAGGTTACAAATGTGATCAACTGTGACAAATTAGTGTGACGTACTTTATGGATGACCCCTTGCCATGGCAGGACCTGACAGACGGCACCCGTTCACGAGCATAACACATGCGTTACCATCGCTAAGCTCGACCATGTGAACCGAAGTCCAAATAATGGAGCTACTCACTTGTGAGGCTGCTCATCTTGATCACAGACCAGCACGAAGTCCTCGCACAGGCTCTGGTACTGCAGCTCGAAGGCTTCCGCCATTGAGAGACAGACGTAGTCGCCGCGGTGGGAGCGGCAGTCGGACGCCTTGCTTTCCACTGACAGGATCACCGTGTCGCCTGTAGCCAGCTTTTCTATGACGTAGCTGTCGGGAAAAATATTTATTAGTATTGTTTTAGTATTGTTCCATACAAATCATTCAGTATTACTCGAGTAAATGTTGACATTTTAATGAAACACGTCCTATTGTCTAACGTTTGTTGCCAAACATTATACAAAAACCACTTTTATCTACACTCATATCGTAAAGTTCTAATTATGAATTCAAAAATAGTACTTTAATGAGAGACTTTATGCACATGCAACTATAATAAAAATATTTTTATTACGATTCAGTTTCCTTAATAAAACAATGCTATAAAATAACTTTTTTTCTATTATAGTACACTTCGATTCCACCAGGAGTTTTCAATTCAATTTTTATAGCAGCCGCACATTGTCTATGGAGGCGCTACTAGGGCGCATGCGCGGCGAGCTAGAGCGCATGCGCTTTAACTGCTGGGTTTCGCCATTTTTGTTTATTTACATTATTGTGTTAACTACCTATTGCACGAGTATAGATAAAGTTGTGTATGAAACTGCACATAACTAGGTATTAAAACACTCGTGTGATACTATTAAATATCTCGCCTGCCGCTAGATTTTTAAACACTCACTCGTATTTTAATACTAATAATATTATGCAACAGTTGCATAAACTACTATAATGTTTAAATATTTTCTTTTTTTCGGTGCGATGTGGTGTGGTTGTGGTACGTGTGAAAGGGCTCTAAAGGCGTCGACCAGTCCTCTTTTGGTGGTTTTAACTTGTCGACAACTTCCAAGTAAATTTGGCCTACATACAGGGATACTTTTTTATGCAGTGCGCATAACTTGTAGTGATTCCGTCTCTGTTCCTAAAAGCAACCGCAGTATTGGTATACCCTTTAAAACAACACGAAAATTCGACTTAATATGCACACGCATAATTTACTAACGCAAGCCATACAAATTCAAATTTTTATTTTGTTTTGGAGTGAATTTTAGTACTGCGATTGCATTTGGGAACACTCTGCAAATTTTATGCACTACATAAAAGAATATCCTGTATTCTAATCAAGGTTATGTAATTTTTGTTCTCAATAATAACTTACTTCTTAGGTATTAGTTTCCTCGTAGGAGTAACATCGCTGACACTAGCTGGTTTTACAACTGTATTAGTAACAGTGTCTTTAGGTGGGACAAGTGCTTGCTGTTTGATGGGTTCAGGCTTTAAGCTAGTGGGTTCTGGATTAGATCTAAGCGAAAAAAAAAAGGAAAATATAATAAAAAGAATAGTTGAAGGTATTATTTCAATAATGCAACATATTTAAACGCGAGGCTCTATGAGTGGTATAAAATTCATTTCAAATATGAAATTAAAGCTGCAGTAGATTCAAAAATTATGTAGGCATTATGATCGGGCGGCGCTGCGACGCGATGCGTGTGTGTCAGAGTAGCCGAGCTCGCCAGGTCATGTGGTCGAATTCATGACCTTAGTGCCATTCACAATTATAGAAAAATAAAGGTTTTATGCAAACTGAAACATCAATTATTCTAATAAATTTTAAAAACGTGTTTTATTTTTATTTTTTTATTAATTATAATATTTTGCATTATTAAAATAAGACCTTATATAGGCTGTAGAAAGCACAGTATAAGGGACTTAAAGGAAAGAACAGAAAAGAAAAGAAAACATCCCTTGAAGAAACGTTTTTTTTTTTTTTTATAAAACTTTGCCCCTCACTAGTATTTCTCCTGTATCGAGGGTACAGTTTACAAACATACATGTCACATGCACATACAACCAGACCCACACAAACTTACCTTTTCGGTACTAAACTGGGTGTCGGAGCAACTTCGACATTTCGTTTCGGAGGAGCAGCGTCAACAGTATCTTGTTTCCTTGTCATTTCCTGTTCATCTTCATTATTTACTTCCGGTTCTTTGGCGGGTTGTCGTTGAGTTCTATTGAACATCGGGTTTTTATTTTTAGGGTAGTCCTGTTTTGTCGTGTTGTTTTGTGTATCTGTAAATAATTTAAGTAGAATTAATGAAATGAAATTGTTTCAAAGTGCACGCGTTCGGTCCTCTAAATTGATTTCTTTATCTGATGCTATTTGAATTCTGTATATAACATCAGTTAGTAAAGTTATATCAATACATATACATATTATATACTTATTAGAAGTGATTTTTATCGAAAATCCCCCCCCCCCTAGTGACGTCAAATACTTTGCAATTTTACTTCTAGAAATTATTAAATTAAAACAGCAGTTCCGAGATTAGTTTTATTTCCATTTTTTTTTAATATTAATTTATAGATCGATTGCCTTATAAATAGAGTTGGAAATATTTTTAAGTTTTTCATTAATAGTTCAAATTTGGCATTTTAACATTATTAGAGTATTAGATTTAGAAATGTGACGTCACAAAACTTAGGACCCGGCAGGGTAATCACGATAAACACTCGCAATCGGAATCGATTCAATTTTGACAGTCCAACAAACTACATTGCGCGGTATGCTTTTAAAACCACTCCGCCCTACAATTTGAACAACGCAATGAACACTGTTGTAGTATCAAAATTGAGTCGATTCCAATTACGAGCGTGCATCGTGATTAGGTAGCGGGTCCCACCCCTTGTCACGTAATGTCACACTTCGTCGACCCCTCCACCCCTTGTCACATAATGTCACACTTCGTCGACCCCTCCCCCCCTTAACGTGTGACGTACTTTATGGATGGTCCCTTAACTGCTGGTATCAAAATGATCAGGTGACTTTCAACTCACTCTTGGCAGGTTCATTGCCCCTGTTCTGATTCAAGTCTCTTGGCTTGAAAGGTGTTCTGGGCTTGTCTTGGTAATTGTTCACACGCTCGCCTTTGCCGCTAGAGCCCGAAGACTTGACGCTAGCCTGTAACACGTAAATGGATTAAGTATACAAACAAACAAATATACTGCCGCTTTTCTTCACGTGGATTTCGCATAAGGCATGCAAGCATGGGGGCCGTCTATAAATCACGTGATGTTTTTTTAGCATTTTAACCCCCCCCCCCCCCCCTGAGGTGAGGTTTAAGACTAACTCCACAACACTTTTTAGTACCTACAAATAATATTAAAATTTATCTTTAAATACAGGTTTCGTCAAGCCACGTTTGACGAAAAAATTCTATTTCGGCGTGATATCTTGCTACACCCTCCTCCCCCTTGTGATATTTCGTGATTTTTGCTAACCCCCCCCCCCCCCCCCCCCCAAGACTCACGTGATAAATGGGCGGCCCCCCTAGCTAGGGCATAATTGCAACTGCAAAATAATTTATTATACAAAGTACAATCGGCATTTCTTCGGTCGATGGCGCCCAATGTTGTGCTTAAATTGCAATTATTATTGTATTTTCTTATTTATTTTTTAATATTTTATTTATTTATGTACAGTACACACAAGGAAACATTGTAATAAAAATCTTACAGATATATGAGCACAATGGAACTACTCTAGTTTCTTCCAGTAAAGTCAAGTGAAACTTGTTATTTTTTTATTTGCATTCAACGAAATAATGGATTATCCGTGCCATTCCAACCATTTTCTTTTTTCAATAGTAATCCAAATTTATTAATATTAAAATTTCTTTAATTTCTACATTGTTTTGTTGATGTAGCGCTTTTTTTCCAACACCACATGATTCTAGCACCTTTTTTAAGCAAAGCGCGCTTTCCTAACAGACTGTTGGCAACACTGGCCGACTTGACCGATGAAATATTGCATATAACTTAACGTACCTTGGACGTCATCGTTCCAAAGTCTTCCTCTCTCTCCTGCTGTTCACGTTTCTGATTTTGTAAGGTAGACGCGTGCGGACGACGAAGCGGTGCAGCCGGTGACATTCTACAAAAATCGAAGATCAAAAATCTCATTAAATTCATTGGGGCGGCTCCCGCTGGAAACCAGCGCTGTCTGATTGCTCCAGGGTTCCCAACTTAGGGGTTTTCCCCCCAAATTTAGGGGGTAAATAAGTATGATGGGATTTTTTTACTCTTAACTTTTACTGTGAAGTTTATAATGATAGTGACGCAGCTGGCTGTAAACGTTTTGAAAATATTTCAATTATTTTATATTATTACAATTTATTTATTAATTTTACAGTTTTTTTTTTGGGGGGATTTTAACTTTAGTTTTGGGGATAAATATTTTTGAGAGTTGGTAACACTGGATTGCTCGCAGCGCGGCAGCATATGCTGAGCGGAAGCCTTTTTGACACAGCTGCGACGTACAATCCATTTTATTGAAGATAAATATTTTTATTTTTGTTATACATGTTTTTATTTTTTTATTTTCTGTTATGTTATCTTTAAAATCGTTTTTGTGCTGTTTCAAATAAATACTTTTTCTTTTCTTTCATTATTGTACAACTTAATTTAAAGTTTGATTTTTGGTACATCTACCTTCATTGACTCTGCATCACCCTAAGGTTGTCTGGTAGAGAATCAAATATATTAATCTGTGGTAGAGAATGCCACCGGCATTAAAAGACCGCCTTTGTGCATTGTACATGAAGCATTTAAAACAAATAAAATCAATGACATATTCCTCTATATCTATCATCCCTTTCTATCGCTCAAACATATCGTTTGCTAGAGCGAGAGAAATTGATACACTCATAAGAAAGAACTCAAATAAATTATTTTTCTTTCTATATCTTAAATAAAAAATTGTACAATAATATTACCTAGGCTCGATGACCGAATCGCGTGCTACCCGCGCCCTCTCATTTATCATTCTGTAAAGAAAACGATTATTTAAACAATTACAATGGTATCCGCTGGGAAATAAGCTAAACTCATCCGTATACATACGCGGTATTAAATAATTGTTAGTTACACCGTATGCGGCAATCAACGACGATATACAGGGTATTTTTTTATGTAGTGCGCCAAATTTGCAGAATGGTTCAGTGTCTGTCTGTCCTAAATGCAACCAGAGTATTGGGATTTACTTTAAAACAAAACAAAAATTCTATTTAGTATACACGCATAATTTACTAGCGCAAGCCATACAAAATCAAATTATTATTTTGTTTTGGGATAAATTTTAGTACTGTGGCTGGTCGCGGGACTTATCTCATTACCGTGACCCCGGAACGTAAAGGGCTATCGAAGGAACACCGTGGATTTTAGTCAGTACAAGCCTGACAGTCCCTCCTATTAGAGGTTTTATATCAGCATGTTAAAAAGATGTTTCAATCTGACATCTGATTTTTACTGTTCTATTTGACGTCTTCGGAGTAAATTTTATTTCTCATATAATTCCGTTCTTTTTCTTTACCTATTTTCCATACTGCTAAACATCCACCCCTCAAAAGGTTATGGGCCCAGAAGATACGATGCAGACGCGGATCGAGTTATTAAATAAAAATAATTACGACACTTGGAAAATTCAGGTACGAGCCTTACTTATAAAAAGTGATAATTGGGACTATGTAAGTGGGCGAAATGAAAAACCGGATGAGGAGACTGCTAATGAATTAGAACTGAGGAAGTGGTTGATGAATGATGAAAAGGCGAAGGCAGACCTAATATTAGCTATCAGTCCCAGTGAGCTAAAACATATTCGGGGATGTTCCACATCTAGAGAAATATGGTCAAAGCTTGAGGCTACATATGCTTCCAAAGGTCCTGCGAGGAAAGCTATTTTATTGAAGGAACTTACTTTAAGTCACATGAAGGAGGGTGACGATATGAGCAATCACCTATCTAAGTTTATAGATGCCGTGGATAAACTCGGTGATATGAATATAAAAATTCATAGTGATTTATTGTCGATTTTGCTGCTATATAGCCTGCCTGAATCATATACAACCTTTCGATGTGCAATGGAGTCGCGTGATGAACTACCTGATATAGAATTTTTGAAGATAAAAATTCTGGAGGAAGACATGTCGAGGCGACAGTTGAGTACAAGCACGACAGAGGTACAAGGTGCAATGTACGTAAAACGAAGTGGACCTAAGAGAAAATCGAAAACAAACCCGAATACGACGATTTCCAACCAAAGTTTCAAGTATAAATGTTACAAATGTCATAATATCGGACATAAGGCTTCTGAATGTCACTTAAAGACAAGAAACCAGGAGACAAGGTGTGCAACTGAAATAGAAGAACCAATAAGTGAATGTTTAGATGTATTTAATTGTTTAAATGTTTCAGATGTGATTAATAAGCAATCATGGGTTCTTGACAGCGGCTGTACATCCCATCTCTGTAACGACAAAGGCATGTTTAATGATACATTGTTACCTTATGGAGGAAAGTTGAACCTTGCTTGTGATCTGTCAACAAATGTTAACGGTAAGGGTAGCGTTAGATTATGCACTGCGAATACGAATAATACGCGACATATTGAGCTTCGTGACACCTTATATGTTCCTGATCTTAGGAGCAATCTAATATCAGTAGCTAAAATCACGGATAAGGGGCATGTAGTCACTTTTGACAAAGATGCTGCTTATGTAACTGATGCTAATGGCACTGTGAAAATGACTGCTGAAAGGATAGGAAATTTATATTATGTGAGAAAAGTAAATGATGTGATGATGAATGCTAGGAATGTAGATTTACGTTTATGGCATGAGCGTATGGGGCATTTGAATGCAAGAGATCTAATGAAGCTACTGAATAGTAGTGGTGTTGACGTAAGGGAAGAAGATCTAAAAGAAGTATATAATTGTGGTGTTTGTGTGAAAGGTAAAATGAGTGTATTACCATTTTTGAGGTCTAACGGTCCATGTAATGAGTTATTAAGATTGATACATTCCGATGTAGTTGGTCCAATGAAAAATACATCTCTTGGCGGAGCAAAATACTTTGTCACTTTTATTGATGACAGTACACGTTGGTGTGAAGTGTACCTTTTAAGCAAGAAAAGTGAAGTATTAAACACGTTTAAGACTTACAAGAGTTATGTTGAGAAACAGACTGGTAGAAAGATTAAATCTCTACAAAGTGATAATGGTGGAGAGTATTGTAATAAAGAATTTGAACAATTCTTAAAGGAAGAAGGTATTCAGCAAAGACTTACTGTACCTCACACTCCACAAATGAACGGGGTGAGTGAGCGTATGAATCGCACATTGGTGGAAATGGCGAGATGCATGTTGTTATCATCTGGCTTGTCTACAGGTTTTTGGGCTGATGCAGTAGCGACCGCTTGTTATGTAAGAAACCGATGTCCTACTAGCAGCTTGAATGGCGATACACCGTATCAAAGGTGGTATGGAAAACCAGCGAAACTAGAAGACCTTCGTAGCTTCGGAACAAAAGCGTTTGTTTTAGACAAGACACCAGGAAAAGATAAATTTTATGCTCGTGCTCGAGAAGGAGTAATGATTGGATACCCAAAGACTTCGAAAGGTTACAGAATCTGGGTACCGGCTGAAAATAAAGTTGTTATTGCCAGAGACGTAAAATTTCATGAAAATTCTTCAAATATTAAGGTAAGGAACGATTCTAAAGTTTTATTAGAAGTGACCAAAGAAAAAGATGAATTGAAAGAAGAGGAAAATTATAGAGAATTTGATATAGTTTTACCTAAACAAATAAAATTGTCAAATATTGACGAAGAAATACAGTCTAATGCCAATAATAGGATTGATATTGGTGATCATGAACAAGTTGATCAAGGATTAGATATCAATTCAAGCCAGCAATTGACAGATAGGTTCACTGTAGATAGTGATGAGATACCTAATGAGAGTAATATAAATCCTATTAGTGAAGGTGGGACACCGAGACTTAAACGTGGTCCTGGAAGACCAAAGCTGTTGAAAGGTCAATGTGGAAGACCGAAAAAGGTTTATCATATGCAACCAGATACAAGTGAAGAGGCAAATATAGAACCAAATCAACAGGATGATGAGATGGAATACTTTTCAGCGGCAGCAGAAATTTCACTTGATGAAGTATTGAAAAGTGATGAACGCAATGGCTGGGAGGAAGCTATTCTATCTGAAATTAAAAGTCTTGTGAAGAATGATACTTGGGATATAGTAAAAAAAACCGATGGATCGTCGAGTCGTAGGTTGTCGATACGTTTTAACTATAAAACAAAACATCGATGGAACGGAGAAAAAGAAGGCACGACTAGTAGCAAAGGGCTATAGTCAGAAGTATGGTGTTGACTACCATAGAACCTTCGCTCCAGTGGCTAGACTTCAAACGATCAGATTGCTATGTGCTCTTGCTGCTGAAAAAAATCTAGAAATACATCAAATGGACATAAATACGGCATACTTGAACGGATCCCTGGAAGAAGAAGTTTACATGCAAGTTCCTGAGCTTTTTAAGGATAGTCTTCTTAAACTGATGAAGGAAGAAAGTCGAAGTTCTGCTGTAGGAAAGCGCGCTAGGCGTATGTTCAAAGATCTAGAGGAAGGAGGCAATATCTGTCGATTGAAAAGATCTTTGTACGGTTTGAAGCAAGCAGGTCGGCAATGGTATCTAAAGTTGGATGAAAAACTGAAGATGTTTGGTTTGAAACGAACTATAAATGAGCCATGTATGTATCACATGAAGAGAGAAGATGGTGCAATGCTCTTAGTGACCATATATGTCGATGACATATTAGTGGCAAGTCAGGATAGAACGTGGATAGACACTTTTAAAAAGGATCTAGCTAATAAATTTGAGTTAAAAGATTTTGGTACTGCCAAATACTGTTTGGGTATTAAGATTGAGAAAAAGGATAATGTAATTTCTTTGTCGCAAAAGCAGTATATTAATGACCTTCTTAAGAAATACAACATGGATAAATGCAATCCTGTTTCGACGCCATTGGAAATAGGACAAAAGTTTGAAATTAATAAGGAAGACACGAACGAAGTGTGGCCTTATCGTGAACTGATAGGTGGTCTTATGTATTTGAGTGTAGGAACGAGGCCTGACATATCTCATGCTGTTTCTAAGCTTGCTCAGTTTACTACATGTCCTAAGAAATGTCATTGGATTGCGGCGAAACGTATTCTTCGTTATTTGAAGAAAACAATTAATTATTGTCTTGTTTATAAAAAGACTAGTAAAAGTTTGCAAGGTTTTGCGGATGCGGATTGGGGTAACTGTTTGATGGATAGATGTTCATATTCAGGTTACGCAATCATACTAGGTGGTGCGGCCATTTCGTGGAAATCTCAGAAGCAGAGAACAGTAGCTACTTCATCCACTGAGGCCGAGTATGTAAGTTTGAGTGAAGCCATGAAGGAAGCAGTATACTTGAATAGCTTACTTAGCGAACTTAATTTATGTAATATGTCACATGTGTCAATGTACGTAGACAATCAAGGAGCCATTTGTCTAGCAAGAGATCCTGTGTTTCATAGTCGTAGTAAGCACATTGACATAAGATGTCATTATATCAGGGACGTACTCAGGGACAAACCAGTGGTTCTTAAATATTTGTCGACCGATCACATGTTGGCAGATATTCTAACAAAAGCCTTGCCTGTTTGTAAGCATATTAAGTGCGTAACAGAGTTGGGAGTACATGCTGATTAAGGGGGCGTATTAGAGGTTTTATATCAGCATGTTAAAAAGATGTTTCAATCTGACATCTGATTTTTACTGTTCTATTTGACGTCTTCGGAGTAAATTTTATTTCTCATATAATTCCGTTCTTTTTCTTTACCTATTTTCCATACTGCTAAACATCCACCCCTCAAAACCTCCCGCCCTGCCCGGGGTGGGAGGACTCATTTGATGATTTTACCACGCTAAAAAAAAAAAAAAAAAAAAAAAAAAAAAGTCTGTGGCTACATTTGGAACCGGACACTGAATCACTACAAATTATGCGCAATAAAAAAAAATCCTGTATTTTCCGATTTCTATGGTATAGTACGCGCAAATCTTTATGAGCCCTCTGAACTCTCTCCCTCTAGCACCTATAATAGTACGCTTATTAAAGGTGCTAGAGGGAGAGCGAGAGAGATTTCAGAGCTCAGTTCAGGGCTCATAAAGATTTGCAAGTACTATAACATTGACTTATTCATTTAAATTTTTTTTTTTTTTTACTCACCTAGCCAAGTTATGACACACGGCCATGTGTCTGTCAATCCAATCCCGTCTCTGGCACCGCTCGGAACAGTACGGCGTGATGCCGCACCCCGCGCAGTACGCGTCAGCCCCGTTGCCACACACCACGCACTGTTTGGCCGCGACACGCTGCAGTCCAGGAAGTGTTAGCTGCCAATTTTTGTGTATCGTGTTTATTGTGTTTTATGTGAAGTTTAGAGGTCGTTTTTGCGTTTAGAAAAGAGTGTTGTACAATGTATAATTGACTGAGGGAACTTGTATAAAAATTATAACAACAAATTGCATTGTTGGTGTTGTTGCATTTGGGAACGGACACTGAAATGCACACTACATAAAAAAATATATTGTATTCAATGAGAACAGCACAGCAGTGCGCAGTGTTTGTACTTTAATATTGTAATCTCCTTACTTACAAAATTGTTATATTCAGGTGTACAATACAGTATATAATAAATAAATAAACAGCTACAGATTTTTTTATATTACCGCCCTTTTCAAAACGCTTTTATTAGCTTCACTTGTAATAACTAACTATGTAAAAAAATCTGGGAAGTTAAATTTGACCCACTTCCCGGTTTCCGATTGAGCTGAAATTTTGCATACACGTTTAGTTTGGATGACAAAAGCGTTTTCTTTTTTAAACTATAATATTATTCTAAAACAGCTTTCGTTGGCCAGACTGCAGTAAGTCTGCCTATTCCAAATATTATTATAACACCTTTATGCTACTATTTTGTGCAACAAGATTGGACAGAATCCGGAATAAGTATATTAGAGGAAGTATGCAAATGGCACCAGTTACACAAAAGCTGCAAAGTAACCGATTGTCGTGGTATGGACATGTAATGCGGAGAGATGAAAATAATGTTATAAGAAGAATTGTAAGTATGAATGTGGATGGCTATCAGAGTAGGGGCAGACCAAAGAAAAGATGGATGGACTGTGTGAAACATGACATGAATGTGAAGGAAGTAAATCTAGAAATGACGTCTGATAGAGATGAATGGAAGAAAAAGACATATTGAGCCGACCCCAAATAAAATGGGATAAGGGCAGGAGAATGATGAGGATGCTACTATTTTGACGACACTAACTACAAAAAATAGAAATCCACTTCTTATCTCGCACAGCAGACCAGTCCATAACCGATTCCATCAGTTGATTCTTACGTCTTCGACGACATAACAGCAGCAGCACTAGAGTTGAAAACTGCGGAGAGGTTCCGAAACTTTGGAAGTTTTCCGGAAGTTTACCGGAAATATTCCCGAAAACTTCCAAAACTGCCGCAGTTTTGGGAAGTTTTCAGAAATGATTTTTTACTTATAAAAACATTAATTGGGGATACTTTGTGCTTAAAATATGTTGCATTTAGCTAGATTTTAATTATTCGAACACAGCGAGCACAGGACGGGACGCGGGGTAGCGTACATGTTAAAAATGAATATTTCCAAAACTTCCGTCATACCGCTCTGTGTTTACATTATGCCCGTTGCCTTCGTACGATTTAAGCCGATTGAATAAAAAACGTTATTTCATCATTTAGCTTGAATAGGTACCATAAACAATTAAAATAATAAAAGAAAATAGAACTAAATTAAAGGATCATTTTCATTTGACGTTACTGATTCTGAGTAATCCCAAAGCAACGAATTTGTTGATTTCATAAATAGAAAAACATAATTTGAAAACTTCCAAAGTTCCGGAAGTTTTCAGGAAACTTTCCTCAGAAAAGGAAACTTTCCTGGAAGTTTTCAGCTCTAAGCAGCACAGACAAGAGCTAGTAAGTATAGTCCGTCCGGAACTACGTGGTGGCTACGTGGTCCGGAGGTGGGACGGAGGGGCGGGGCGCTTTTTCATTACTCAGTACGGCGCGCCGTCAACACTAGGCAACCCCGCCGCCTTCACCCCCGTCCCCACCTAAGGCGCGGCCAACTACTTCCGCGCGGACTATAGTAAATGCTGAGCTGGTAACCCTTTCGATATTTCGTGCTCGTCAGTGCAGTAAAATCTCATGTTTATTTTATTTGTTTGTTCGTGTTTTGTTTCTTTATGATCTCTATAAGTTTCAATTTTTATTTTTTATGTGCTGACATATGTCCTGTATCGAATAACTGTTTTCTCTTCTAGTACACATTAGCCACTTGACGTTGCGTCAGCGCGCGTTTAGCTCTGCGTTCCATCGTGCTTAATTTTGACGGGATGTTCTTTCACTATACATAAAACGCATTAGAATGAAAAGCTTTTTTTTTATCGTGGTAAAATCATCAAATGAGTCCTCCCACCCCGGGCAGGGCGGGAGGGACTGTCAGACTTGCACTGACTAAAATCCACGGTGTTCCTTCAATAGCCCTTTACGTTCCGGGGTCACGGTAATGAGATAAGTCCCGCGACCAGAATGAACAGCTGCCAGCGAATGTATTTCGATATGAGTAGCAAGCACCCACATAACGCGCGCTAACGACAATCGCGCTTGACGGGCAGATGGCCAAAAGTCGCGTTACTAATGCGCGCGCTTCAGTGTCTTATCGGCATAATAAAGCATTCCTCAGATACCTCTACAAGCGCATCAATGGATACTACCCCTATATGTACCCTACGAAATTTCTTTTGGGTTCCCTGGGCTATTACTCTCTGGAAGTCAGACGGAATAGATACCAACTTGCATTCATGTGTAAAATCCTCCGCGGAAAAATTGATGCGCCAGATCTCCATGACGAGCTGTCTCGATTTTATACTCCCGACAACTATCGACGCAATAGAAGGCACGAGTTGTTCGCCGTACCATCGTGTCGCACCGTGGCCCGGGCCAACTCACCCATACCGCGCACGCTTTCCGCGCTTAACGCTCTTCTGGATGACAATCCTTACTGTGACTTGTTTGCGGATGGATGGGCGGATATATTGTCGGAGTGTCTGCTTTTTTGTGAGAGAGTTGTATGACTGTGTTGTTTTGTTTATATGTGTAATTAATTACCTATGTGCCTATCTTTTATTATTGTAATTGGTTTCGTACCGTTTTAATAAAAGTAAAATAAATAAATAAATCGGTTGGAACAGGTAGTTTAGGCATCGCCTCTGCGGTCGCGAGCGCAGAATCAGGACTAGTGCATCGGACCTGGGTACTCGCGGTTCCAAAAGAACCGGTATTCCCGGTTTTTAGGGTTGCAAAAAAAACCCGGATATTTCGGTTCTTTTAAAAAATCGATTTTGATTGATCTGTGAATAATAAAGTTTAATCACGACGATAGGGAGGGAGTGGTGGCTGGTGGGGATGCGACTGCGGTGCACGCGCTGCCGTAATTTTGTTTAATACTTTCAAAAGCAAACATTGTTCGTGGTTGTGTGGCATCAAGCGTGAATTACCTACTCTATTCTATTGCCGGTGTATAGTACGCGCAAATCTATATGAGCCCTCTGAACTCTCTCCCTCTAGCACCTATAATAAGCGTACTGCGCAGCCACTCGCGTTCAACTTCCGAGAGCTCATAAAGTTTTGCGATAACTATATTAATAGGTAACTACGGCATACTGTTGTAATAAATACATTATTACATGTTATTATATTTTCCTTTATTTCATTATTTACACATACTTTTTTAAATTTATAAATATTTTTACAAAAAATAATATAAAAACATTAAAAAATATAAAATAGCAGTGGTAGTAGGTAGCCCACCGGTATCGGGAACAGGGTCCATACTACCGGTGGCTATAGAGCTCCAGACTCCAGAGCCTCCAGAGAGAGGAATATTATTATTACTATAGTCTTCCAGTGGCGTGCACAGACATTTCTTACAGGGTAGGCAAAAACAATTTAAGTGTTATATTGTCAAGTTAAATGATGTTTGTGACTGGCCACCTCACCCTAAGACTTAAATTAACTGAAATCCCAACAAAAACATTAAATGTAAAAAAATGCCAAGTCTCTCGATGCAGTCTTTCCATCGTAAAAAGTTTTGAGATCTCATAGAAGCCAAGTCCTATTCAAATTATTTTGTAGTTATAAATCAACATTTAGTAATTGTATCAATAGTTTTCTTTATATTATAATTATAGTAACTTGGCAATGAGCACAAGAAGAAACAAATAAAACGAGCGATTTGGAGGAGTTGAAAGTCACACACCGCATACGTAAACATTAATATCACAAAATTAATTTTCTTTTGGTTTATCCGTGTCGTCCCAACCGAATTCCGGCAACGGCATGCGGCAGTCAGTCTCATCCAAGACTAGTAAACTGCGCAGGATAATCTGATCACAGGTCTCGTCAGTAACATTTGCATATAATTCCAGGCAGCAAGCAGCTTTTAATTTGTGCTCATTGCCAAGTCACTATAATTATAATATAAAGAAAACTATTGATACAATTACTAAATGTTGATTTATAACTACAAAATAATTTGAATAGGACTTGGCTTCTATGAGATCTCAAAACTTTTTACGATGGAAAGACTGCATCGAGAGACTTGGCATTTTTTTACATTTAATGTTTTTGTTGGGATCTCATTTATTTTTTGTAAGTGTATTTCTTTCTTTTTTTTTAGGTGACCTCATAATTTCTTGGACTTCAGCTACTGCTTTGCTTAGAACCCATTCTCTATCTCTATCTCTTTTGTTTCTTTTCTGAGGCTTCGTTACTTCTAAGGTAGACAAGTCTGGGCGATATATACTTCGGAGTCGATTATATTCAGCTATTGCTATCTCCTGAGCTTTGATACTACTAAAATTCACATTTATTAAATGTAATCCACCCAAACTAGTCACTCTTGAAAGGGCCACGTATGCTTGACCACAGTTTATATTATTCTTTTCTATTCTATGTATTTATTCATCCAATTGAATACTTAAACAACGAACAAAGTTAACAATGCAGTCAAACTCCATACACAATGTTCTTGCCAAACCGCAAATATAAAATTGTTTTCTATGGTATATTATTTTTTAATGTTTTTATAATTATTTTTAATGTTTTTTTAATTTTTCCTTTATATGTGGCTAATGACCTATCTTGGTGCAAAATTTGAAGTTTCTAAGTCTGCTAGAAGTACCTTAGATTTTTGATGATCGGTCAGTGAGTCAGTGAGTCAGTGAGTCAGTGAGTCAATGAGTCAGTGAGTGACAAAATGGTGTAACTTTGATCGACCGTAACTCCTAAACTATTAATTCAATTGGCATGTAATTTCGAACTTAAGCTTGTTCTAATGCCTACTATTATTCACCGAAAACCTAAACTCGTAGCTTTGTCCACGTTGAAGATATAGGGGGGGCGAAACAGCCGCGAATCGCATCGAGAAAAGATGGTACGGCCGTGCCCGTTTTGCTCGAGACTTGGCTGGGGCACTGCCGTGCCCCCAGATTACAGTAGACCAGGGCCAATAATTTTTGAAAAAAAAAAAAATTCTTAGCAGTATGTGGATGGTCGGAAAATTTAGGGTAAATTATAAGTTATTTAAGAAAAATAAAGCAGACTCGGAAAAAGTTCCGGAAAAAGTTCCGGTGGGGGGGGGCTAAATATACGTTTTGACGGTTTTATACTGGTTTTTTACGATTTGTGGCTAAAATATGCATCCTATCGAAAAAAGTTTAATGTAAAAGATGTAGATAATTAAGAAATCTAAAACTTTTTTACAAATACATTTTATTTTTATAAACATCCGAATTGAGAACCTCCTCTTTTTTTGAATACTGTTAAAAATATAATAATAATAGAAAATGCTCGGCTAGTGTTGCCTCGAACGCAGCTTATCAAGACATCAGCTCTTCGATTCCGTAACTAGTCCGGTTTGGAGGAATGAGGCATGGGGTCATTATGGTGTTCCTCCATTGAAAAGGGAGGATCCTCCGACCAGGCGAGGACATGTGCCCAGCGGGCCGAAGCCCGACGGTGGATGTACCGTCGATAGGCTATTTGCCGTAAATATCCTTCATAGTACAATGTACGATCAGAGTTGCCGTTATATTCCGATAGGCAGCGCTGCTTTATTTATTATCCTATTCTTATTTACATTAAATTACGTTATTCTCGCAGCTCTTACCACATTGTAGATCATGACTGTAATCTATTATTTTAAAAGAGTTTCTTGTCGGTTCTTCTCCATAGGATCTACTATTTGGAACCGTGCACCTAGAGCCTCGACATTTCATAAGTGCCTGTATCTGGTTTGTATGAAATAAAGATCTATTCTATTCTATTCTGGTGTAGTATATTGCCATGTTGTTGGTAGCTATTTAATGTAGCACTAGAAGTTGCTATACGGGCATTCCAGAAATTATCTACGCGAGTACATCCGTAGTATATGAAACTTAATACCGAATACTCAAAAGAATTTTAATTTCAACACGTTGACTATCCGTGGATTACATGTAACGCATTTTCGATATTGCGTGCATTACATGTAATGCATTAAGCCCATGTTAACTGAATGAAGTTTCCTGGGCTGAACTACTCCGTCCGTGACGCTGAAATTCAGACCTCCACTAAAATTACGCATTGATAAACTTATCTGCACTTCAGCATAATATAAAATGGTTTATAAAAAAAAACGTTCGTACCAGGAATTGTATCCAGAATAGCCCGGACAGTCAGAAAGGTAATTGTCACGCCAGAGTTTTCAATTTGAGTTGAAAAATTATAAACCTTATTCCAATAGAGTTAAGAGGAAATGCGGTCACGGAAACATTTGAAGAATAAGTATTTAAAAAACTATCCCTATAGCTGTCATGCCGTTTACCGAGCGAAAGAGAAAGGGACAACAGCACCTCAGACTAATCAGACCAAAATAAAATCGTCAAAATCGAGATTTGTATTCCCGTTTCCCCCTCCAAAAAGTGGACCGGTTTTTATGTTTTTTCGCCTACTGCATTAGAAAACATTGTTGTTATTTTTCTTTCTTTCTTTCTTATGTCTGTATGGTTTTTATTGACGACACGGTTGGCGCAGTGGCTAAGCGATTAGCTTTCTGCGCTACGTGCCGCGGGTTCGATCCTCGCACGGAACAAATATTTGTATGATCTACAGATAGTTGTTTCGGCTCTGGTTGTATGTGCATGTGACATGTATGTTTTTAAACTGTACCCTCGATACAGGAGAAATCCAAGTGAGGGCCACAGTTCTTAAAAACAAAAGTTTTCATTTTTGAAATACACTGTCAAACTTTGCATTTTAAACGTCTGTTGATAGCGTTCAAACTAGGCAATTTCATAGAATTTCGTTCAAACTAGGCAATTTCATAGAATTTTGGGGGTCACAAAACTAAAGGAAGAAACTAATAAAAAAAAACAGGGACATGCTAGTGGTCGATATCTATACCATACGAAATAAAAACGATGCGCTAGGAACGAAACCCAGAGAGGAAATCTTAAGATCATCTTAAAGTAAAAATTCGTTTCAGTATTCAGCTGTTAGAGAATATAAAAACCTTATATTTAAAAAACGCAAAGAAAACGAAAAAAATAATTAATATTAATACTTTAATAATAAACGCACAAACAAGCAAATTAACACATCACATAAACTAAACAGAAATTAAGTAAAATTAAAACAAATTAAATTAAAAACTTCACGACAAATCTTTTATGTGGTAAGCAGAAAGACTCGTGTGAAGGCACGTAAAAACTAAGCTACAATAATAAAAATACTTACCCTAAAACTTATGTAAAGTGGTAAAAACTAAAATTGATATTAAAAATAATGCAAAGTCCTTGTTATTTAGTTCAAAGTCAAAGTATAAACCTACATTAGTTATACAAATCCGTTGTTTCGATCTAAATTAATATCAACCGTTTATTTATAGTACCCGCCAGATAGCGTGACAATACAGTGCATTGAACTTTCAATCGGGGTTTTAAAGAATTTTGTAAGTGTAACAATAACGTGATAAAATGCTTCGAAGTAGATTTTTTTTTATAAAAACAGATGATTTGTCATCATGGTCATGAAATAAAATAAAACACTTTTAGCGTGATGAACACCATTTTAAGTACTACTGTCAATAGTTCAATACTATAGGATAATCAATAAAATGAGACAAAAACAAATAAAATGTATTTCTAGTACCTATTACGTAGAATTGTAATTAATATCGATGTTAAAATTTATTTTCCTTAAAATAGATTATTGTTAAGTAACTCTTTTTTGTTTTTAGCGACAGACCGGGTAAATGGACTTTACTGCAAAGCTATCCGGTGCGAACTATATCAGTTCAGATATTAATCTGTTTTTTAACACTGGTCTAATAGTGTCCAAAAGATAATAGTTTTTATCCTAAATCTACTGTTAATCTTCATTCGTATCCGAACCAACGGATTTGTAGAATTACTTGGCCACAGAGAAGTAAGCGAAAAGAGTCTCAAAGTACGGAACGAATCAAACTATTATATTAGCACAAATAAAGCGTTTATAAGCGCCGAATGTACAATTTAAGTCGTATCTTTCGTTCCCAACACCTTAAAAATCTGGGGATCTATTCTATAAGAACATCTCGCATCACCATTCGAATGTCACTCTTATTGTCGCTTGACATTTGGCAAATTGTCATAAGAAAACAAACGTGTAATTTAATAACAGGAGCTGTGAACATGACTAGGGACCAGGATATTCACAGCTCCGTTATTAAAGAAAGAAAGAAAGAAATAAAGTTTATTGGCACATAAATGCTAAAAACACAGAAAATAAAAATAAAATAAAATCAGTAGTTGTGCCAAACGGGCCAGCAGCTCAGCATAATGTTGGGTGTCAGTACGTTAATACTGATTACCCAACGCTGGTTTTTAGGTGCAACCCAGGGCCAGGTGCATTAAGTTAATTCGTCAAATATAACAGTGAGGTTCGAATCGAGATGCGAGAGATATTATAGAATTGGTATGCTATGCTAGTGTGGGATGAGATGGAACTATATGCTTATAAGCACTCCATTTTTATACTTCTCCGTGTCGTAGGCTCTCATTTCCGGCGGGTCAACTGCGTAGCTAAAAGGGTAATGAACATCGACACTGGTAATAAACTTCAATACGATCATAAGTCTTAACTCTGAGCTACCTTGTAAAAAAAATACCTATCATGAAGTTCAGAGTACCATCTTCATCATCGGTAAAAAAATTACTTTTACAAGGTAGCTCGAAGTTTAGTCTCTCACAACCGTATTGAAATTTATTACCAGAGTCGATGTTCATTACCATTTTAGTTACGCGGTAGACCGGATCGTAATTTATAGACTACCCGGTTATAAGTCTAGTAATCAATCACAGATAACGTTACGGGTAACAAAATGCTTCAACTGGTAGGAACATTTAAAATTAATATAACGCAACAATAATTACAACAATTCATTGATATTGGAATCAAGTCAAGGAAATAAAATTGATAGAAATCCATAATTTTTCATGAATAACAATAATTATCAATTTTTATTTTAGTCATGATTTAAAATCTTTGTTATACTCATGATAATACTTGTGGAAATTCAGAATGTAGATGATATCGTAACGATTATCGATACCATGGATCCAGATCATTATTCTGAACAAATCAGAAGAAGAATATTGAGTTAGTCTTTTCAAAAGAAATTACGTTTCAGTTAGCTTTATTTTTAGTTACGTTATAAAAACTGCTATCACTGAGATCTCCACAATCATGTTTAGTATCCATGGTATCCGTTTTCGTTACGATTTCACTAACAGCCTGTATATAAAATAGCACATGGAATGTGAAAATCTGCATTATAGTCATTTTTAAATAAATAAACCTATCTTAAAACCGAACTTATTGAATGGATAGATTTAAATTCTAGAGGATCGGTGGGTAGTTCTAAATTCTGACCATCGGTGGGTAGATCTAAATTCTGGCCATCGGTGGGTAGATCGATTCTGGCCATCGGTGGGTAGATCGTTTCTGGCCATCGGTGGGTAGATCGGTTCTGGCCACCGGTGGGTAAACGGCAAGTTTCACATCCAAGAACTCCTTTCAGAATTACCATAAAAAAGTTGCAATTTCCAAAAGATTTTAGGAACTCTGTTCTCATGGACGAAACAGGATCTTTTGACACGACTGCCGTGGCAGTTATGAGCTGACCAGTCCCGACTGACGGCACCCGTTCACGAGTATAGCGCATGCATCAGCGTCGCTCAGCTCAACCATATTGCAGGGAACTCAACGACCCGATACACAACGTTACCATCAGCAAGCCTTTTGAGTGAGCATGACACACTCAAAACTACCACGAAGCAGTCAGACTGTATGGTACTTGCAACAACTACTTAGGGCGACTTGCACAAGTTATTTAAATCATATTTAAGCTAAACACGTTTAGATCTTACCCTCCCTTTCTATTTGTATAATGTAGATAGTGACAGACTGATAGCTAACTTTTGTGCAAGACACCTTTAGTGCTCATTATTTTTGATAAGGAGGTCCCAGATGCATGTGGTAATCCAAATCTGCCTTTTTGGTAGTTTTGCAACTAATTATCCAACTTAATAAATGCATAAACGGTATAAATCTTAGTTTAAAATACTAACAGAAATCTAGTAGACTACAAGAGAACTATTTCCTAACTAATTTCAATGTCACTGGTTGCAAAAAAGTATTTTCTAGAATGTTTTTAGTCTAGCTATTGTTTATAGGCGGATAATTCAAGGCAGAATAATCATACGTTTGTCTGTTGTCATAATCAAGAAACAAAGTTTTAAAAATAGAATTTTATCTTTTCTCCTCCAATAGAGGGATCAAAATTCTTTCCTTGTAGCACAGTGACTGATTGCTTATCGATATAAACTGTGAATTTACCATTACTTGGGTAAACGGTATCGGTGAATATCTGCCATAGTTCAGTGTTGAGGCCCGGATTCTTGTCTTCCAGCAAATCGAAGATAATGCTGAGATCGTCCTTGTTTTCTGGTAGAATATTGGTAGGAATTTTCATAATGATTTTGTGGTAACCCTGTTGCTCTGGTAAAACTAGCTCCGTTTCAAGGCTCTTCGGGGAGTCAGGTTCGATGATAACAGGGTCTAAATCCGAATCAGTCTTGTTTCCTGTATAGAAGAATATTTTTTGATCTCCCATACATAGTTCAAAGTCTTCTTTTTTAATAACATTAGCGGAATCTTCGTCGATTTCGAGATCGCAAATGTTGTGCGCGATTTTTTCGTGCTGAGCGATAATGCTCCACTGATCGAATTTCAAACCTGGGTATTCTTTCTTTAACTCGCATTTGACGTCATCGAAGCTTTTTTCCTTAGGTCCTTGCATGGAGACTTTGCTCTTAGACCTGTCCAGAGTCTCTATTTCGCTTGTTTTTCGTTCTATTCTCTTGGCGTGTAGCTTGCTTAGTTCCTCCAAACTCGCTTTAGGTTTGAGGAGAGATTGGAGATGTCCTAACTTGAATTGGACCGCGCTTGCTCCAATGAACTTGTTGAAATTCTGCCCTGTAATAACTTGGGCTGAAAGTTTATCGATCTGTAGGACGACGTCCAGTTTCGTCTTAGTTCTCACGGTGCTAATTTTCCTCCAATATTTGGTCCTCAGTCTCGGATTTTGTCCCTGAAGTATACCAATAACTTCGTCCGTATCTTTCTCAGTTTTGACAACCATACTGATAATGCCCACAGCTCCTCTAAATTCGGTTGATTTCAGATGGATATGTAACTTGGCATTGACTAGAGGTATGACATGATCGATCCAGATTCTTGAAGACATTGCCTGACAGATGATGAAGATGACACCATCAAAGAGGTACATATCATGGAATTTGGGCATGCTGTCCTCGTTTGTATCACCTTTCTCTAAAGCATCCACCACAATGTTCTCGAATGTTCTTTTAATTGAGTGGAATAAGGACTCGTCTATTCTAGATTCGGGATAGTTCGATGGACCCACATACAGTTTTAAGTCATCAGCGATTAGATCCGAGTAATGATTCGTACGGATCCTAGTCAATGGAGCAGCCATAATTTCAGGGTCTATCGGCACAAACATTTGCTTTAGAACGACGTCTCTTTGTTTCTTGGTGTCGACATCATCAATTTCTTTGCTGGTTTCATCGAAGCTTACATCACGTTTTTGTCTGTCAATAATCCTGAATGTCAATTTATCTCCTTCATATAAAGGATCGAAGTCTGGGCTTTTGATAACTTCTAGTGACTCCGGGTCAACTCCAAACTGCCTTTTCTGCTTTCCAGCGACATCTGAATAGTATTTCCAGCAATCAGGCTTCAAACCTGGATAGTTAGCTTGTAGTTTTAGCAATATCTCTACTGACTCAACATGCGCATGCTCTTTGGGTAATCTCATAACTATTCTAGTGTATCTGACTAGACTTTTGATATCTCTAAACGTTAGTTTCAATCCTGTAGAATTGATAAACTTAGGTAAAACTTCAGTTAAGTAATCTTTAGTTTCCAAACTATCACATATGTAAATCACAGCACCATTCGACAGATAAATGTCTTGGAATTTGGGAATTATTAAGTTTGCAAAGCGTTGCATTTTCATATCCTTGTGCAAGTATTCTTTGAATAAATGCTTCAGTCTCCTAATATGAGTTCCTTCTAACTTATTTTGTGGGTATCCTTCTAATGTTATGGCAACTTTAAGTTCATGTTCAACATGGAGGTAGTTCGTCCGTCGATGATACGCGATACCTCTGTTACTATCAATATTCAAATTGCTACTTCTCGCGATCAAGTTGTCGTTACTTTCGATAAAAGATTCAGTTTTATCTGACACAGCAACAGCGGATGTGGACGCAATACTCGTCTTAAAATTATCTTGATCCTTAGATTCGGTCTTTTCAGTATCAATTTCATTGCTATAGTTGTTAGTTTCATCTGACCAAACTAGTACTTCGTCTTTATCGCTAATATACTTGACGTCTTTAAGTTTCTTTAGTATATCCTTTTGCAGACTGCTTTCTAGTTCTTTCTTAACATCGTTGGAGTCTTTGACCTCAACTGTTTCAATGGGTCCATCTTCTTCATCTTCTTCCAATATGTTTTCTTTTGGTTTTACAGCTTCGATTTCTTTGACGCTAACATCGGAAGTATTTCTAGGAGTAGCTTCGGCGGATCTCAAATCATCTAGCAGTTTTACTCTTGAAGCGACACTTCTCAAATCCTCTTCCATTCCAGAAAGGAGGCATTCGTAATATATCTCAGTATAACCAGTCAGTTCAAACTCCATCTGGCCATAATCTATAACATTTTTAAAAGAAGGACCTCGAATAATTTCTCCAGATACTCTGTCAATCAAAAATGAAGTGTATTCGACGTCTTCAACAGTTTTTTGGGCGTAGATTTTCCATAGATTCGTCTTTAGCATCGGATTGAAGTACTGCAGAAGTTTGAACGCATCTTGAGCGGTAGCCGGCCAGCAAGATCGCGGAATCTTTAGCACAGCCAAACATAGCCTTTTTACTTTAGCCTTGAGTAGAACTAAATTTGTACACATTCTCTCCTGCAATCCAGGGGACACTCGGACCATCCAATCTCTAGTATCTCCATCTTTACAAATACAAACTAGCGCTCCTCTATTCAAGTAATAATCTAAGAAGGAAGGAACTCGCTTGAGGAGGCCAGCTTTCAACTGCATATCGATGACATCAGTGAGACTCCTTTGGAACTGTTCCATTTGTCTTAGTCTCATCTTAGATTTAGGGTACCCTGCTAGAGCGATGACTAGTTTCAGGTCTTCGTCAACAATATCCATATAGTCAGCGTTTCGGAGTTGGATCAGTCGGTTAGTTTCGTCCTCATCGTCACTGTCAGTATAAAAGTCACTGTATTTCAAGTCACAAGTCACTTCGCTCCTACATTTCCCACATCTCTTAATCTCTTTTTTACTAGTTGCGTCAGATCTCTTGCTATACGTATCAGTCATTTTACTACAGTCGGACTTTTTAGTCGCCTTACTAGGTGTTGTGACGTCAGTAGTTTTGCTGTCGACAATTTTGCTGGAGTATTCAGATTTTTTATCTGTAACTTTACTAGTGACGGACTTATCTCGGTAATGTTTATTCTCGCTTCGGTCCTCGGAGCATAGAACGCAAGTGGAAGGCGTTGAGCTACCATCATCAGTACGCGCGTGTTCCCAGGATCGCTTGGTCTTCACCTTGCAGGAGCAGATGGTGGTTTCGTTCTGAAGCAAAACTATCGGTATCGATATCTGTCTCTGATTTCTAGACTACTGTGAGTGTTGCCAGATGTCTCGATGTGTCCCTTGGATCATGCTTGGGAGATCGAAATAAACCTGGAAATGCATTCTTTTTCAAAATTTTGATCTAATTTGTTGCTTGATTTTTCAGAACTCTGGTATAACTCTCCGTACCCCAATTTTGACATGATGTATCTGGCAACACTTGTGTTGATTTGCTTGTTTTATCTTTAATGGTAATGCATGAAACACAAAGCCCCTACCTATAACACACATGCACGTTGCAAATAAATTCCATAAACAGGAAGTTTCGCCATAAATTTACCTGAAACCATTTAGGGGAAATTCAAAACGCCAAAAATTTCACTACAATAAAAATATACGCATAAATTAACACAAAAGTCAATAAGTATGTACAATACCCGACATGAACCTTGAGCACAGATCCTCAATACTTTAAGCTATTTTGGACCTTATTCATGAGACAATACGACGCACAAAACAAACCCCCGCCATCCCGCCGAGTGCTCAAGTTATGCCGACAACTATACATAAATAAAATAAATAATTAGCATATCAGGCGCTATGAGTCCACGTCATCATAATTCTCCTGCCCTATTATTCCACAGAAGTTTAAGAAAAAGGGAACGTAGACTTATCAACAAATTTTAGTTTGTACATACCTACACAAATTTCGCTAAATGCAAATAAGGATGCCTACATTCATTCCAAAACCAAAAATAAAAACAGCCAACCATATGCTACGTTCAATACGTAATTTCGAAGCTTATAATTTCATGGAAACAGTATGACTAAAAGTTAAATAAAACACAATTAACGCCCCGGTAATAGACCAGTACCTCAACTCGAGCAGTTGGGTATTCTTTGTACTAAACACCGTAACGGCATCGACTAAAATAAGTGGAAAGCCGTATTTACGGCGAGTCGGTGAGATGGGGCGGTGTTGATCCGTTGCCGGGGCGAAACGTTTGTTTTAACCTTAAATCGTAAGAATCAACTGGGGATAAGATTATTGTGGTTTTAAGTCCTATAGCTGGAAATCGGACTCCTATGATTGTATATACAGAAAATAAATAGGATGCCACGTCAGAGCATTTTCGTGGTGTTGTTAGGTGTCATGATAGATTAACACCCAGTTTCTCAAAGGCTTATCAAATTTAACCAGCCGTCAAATCTCATGTACAGTGCCACAAACTTATCTGACCCGGTCGTGGGGTCGCTGCCGTCGCTTTTACCAATGTCATCTCTCTACAAAAATGACATTTTGAAGTCAATTTTGTTCTGTAGCGACGTTAGTTCTAATTTTGGTCACCGGGTCAGATAAGTTTGTGGCACTATAAACAGATATGGTTGTTTGTTGAATGAGGGCTATCGCGTATGAATTCGCCGCTAGAGGCGCTAGTGTAGCGTGAGGTCTCCGATATGTCAAACGTCACTGTTTGCGGGTGGGCTATGCGGGTTTATTTCTAATTTGAATAATGTTGTGAATATTTTGCAATACCTGAGATTATTTATGGCAAATATGAGTTACGGGGTAATGAATGTCAGTGTTTTAAAAGCAGAGCTAAGAAAATTTTTTCCGTACAATACGGGACTGCGCAACACTGCGGCATGCTCGATATTTTTACGGTACGGTTTTAAGGTATTAAATTTGATTTAAACGTAGACTTTGTTTTCACGGCCGTAATGACAAACTTTGACAGCTATACTTCAGGACCTAAGGCGCGGGCCAAATACAAGAGGCATCGGGCGGAGGCGAGGCGCGGGCGCAGCGCCACTCTTTGATATTTCATACAAAATTTATCCGAGGGCGAGGTAGCGGCGGCCCGCCGGCTCAGTATGTCTCGCGCCCCGACTCTTCTATACATTTTGTATGAAATATTAAAGAGTGGCGCCGAACCCGCGCTGCGCCCGCGCCTCTCCTCCGCCCGACGCCTCTTGTATTTGTCCCGCGCCTTACACGACAGTGGCGCCAACTGGTGAGAACTAAAACGGTAGCCCTAATTTGTTAATGTTTGTCAACCAATCACAACAGCTAACATAAGATTTAACATTGACCAGTCTTTCAGAAACTTGATTATACCCGATTTGACAGTACGGTAGACGCAGTGGCAGCGCAGTTCAATCCCCGCACGGAACGAATATTCGTATGACCTACAGATAGTTGTTTCGGGTCTGGGTGTGTGTGCATGTGACGTATGTTTGTAAACTGTGGGACGAGCACGAATGTTTTGACGTATCGTAATTCGTAACGTAAACAAATTTAGAACCAAAAATACACTTTTAATCTGATATTTTTTTTGGAAATACATGCAATATTTTTTCATTTTCATGAAACAAGTGTGTTTGTTGCATAAAATTGAACAAAATTGCGATAGAATAATCGTATTTTAAAACGCTTTTATTAGCTTCACCTGTAACTATGTAAAAAAAATTGGAAGTTAAATTTGACCCACTTCCCGGTTTCCGATTGAGCTGAAATTTTGCATACACGTTTAGTTTGGATGACAAAAGCGTTTTCTTTAGTTTTATTTTAAACTATAATATTTATTATAATCATAATTTGCTTACGTTTACGTTACCATACGCCAAACCATTCGTGCTCGGCCCTCTGTACCCTCGATACAGGAGAAATAATAGAGAAACATAGTTTTTTTTTAAAGAGAAAGAGTACTGTATGCTTTTTCGTAGACATTCATGCAACCAGCGGGTCTATGGCGTAACGAAAATGGTAATGAACATCGACTCTGGTAATATACTTCAATACGATCGTGAGAGTACACGTTTTGCTACTTTGTAATTTTTTTACCGATCATGAAGGTGGGAGTCCTAACTTTATGATCGGTATTTTTTTTACAAGGTAGCTCAAAGTTTAGTCTCTCACGATCGTAGTGAAGTTTATTACCAGAGTCGATGTTCATTACCATTTTGTTACGCGGTAGACCCGCAGGCCCTAACATGATTTCCTAACAAAATGGCATGGCCCAACTGTTTGGCCATACAAAAACTTGCTAACATGTTATTTTGTTAGATTTTTGGCGAAGGACCCGCGGCTTCAAATTTGAAATTTTCGGTTACTTCAAAAACATTTAGATTTTTCGAGTTTTTTTTTTTAACATTACAACATCTTTCAGAATTAAATACTCCAAAGCGATGTTATAAGTACCTACCTATAATATAGTAATATTGTTTATGAACTCGTCACAATATGGTAAGTATAATGTATGTGTTTAATGTAATATGCTACCAATTTAGGGCATTGCAAGCGACCCTTATCGCCCAACATTTACCCATAAAAAAGATATTTTATGCTGGCGCCTCACATCGCTATTCGGTATTCGGGGTTTTATTCGCCGTTCATTCGGCTATATTCGTGTAGAAGTCCGAATAACTCGAACACACCGTCCACACATCGTCACGAACAGCGAATATGGCGAACATTCACGAATATTTTTGCTATATTCTTGAATTATTATATTCTTGTCCAATCCATTTTGTAGCTGTCAACAAACTACACACCATAGAAGTATTAAAACTCCTAAGTACTAAACTTAATATATTATCTATGATAAACACGTCCGTCGCTGTCGCGCACCACGCTCTACTGAGCAAGCCATGTGTGGACGGTATACGAACATATTCGGTATATTCGCAATCCTTTGATATGTGACCAAAAACCGACAACCCGGCGGATACGATGTTCGTGTATTTGCGTATTAGTCTTATTCGTGCAAATATAGGCAAATATAGGCGATATAGTGACTACACATCGTCGTATTTGGGCGAACAAGACGAATACGCGAACACGAATAGCGATGTGAGGCACCAGCATTAAAGATTTACCTGTATGAACAATGAACATGCAATATTTAACAAGATATTGGACTCACCGAATCGCCTGCGCCTGCGCTGAAGCTCACGTCGGCGTCGCGGCTGTAACAAATGACAATATGAATCTTAAGTCTGTAACATTTTTATTACAATGTTTCTTTGTGTGTAGATAAATAAATAAAATTAATAATACAGTGGTTTCGGTATATTAACCGTAAATGGCACTCACCGTGAATTTGAAGCCTTATGTCTATAGTCCGCGCGGAACTAGTTGGCCGCGCCTTAGGTATGTGAGCGGTGGGACGGGGCGCCGTCAACACAGTGTTACCAACTCTCAGAAATATTTATCCCCAAAGCTAAAGTTAAAAACCCCTAAAATCCCCCAAAAAAAATAATACTCTGTAAAAATAATAAATAAATTGTAATATTATACAATTATTGAAACATTTTCAAAAATTTTAGAGCCAACTGCGTCACAATCATTATAAACTTCACAGTAAAAGTCAAGAATAAAAAAGTCCCTAAAAATACCCCTAAAAAAATCCCAGCCCACTTATTTACCCCCTAAATTTGGGGGGAAAACCCCTAAGTTGGGAACACTGCGTCAACACTAGGCAACCCGCGGCCTCACCCCTGTCCCCACCTAAGGCGCGGCCAACTAGTTCCGCGCGGACTATAGCATAAAAATATTACAACTATTTAAAAAACGTCACATTGTCTATTGTGTGCGACTCTGTATATTTTTATTTATGGTATGTGAAGAGACATAAATAAATAAATCCACCCCATTACTGTCACACTGCTGGGCACGGGCATCTTCTCAAAATAAGTAAGGTTAGGCCTTAGTCCAGCACGCTGGCCTGGTGCGGGCGGACTACTCACACCATCGAGGACTTTATGAGGCCCTCTCAGGTGTGCAGGCTTCCTTGTTTTTGTTCCGTAAAGAGAAAGCTGCTCTAAAATACTGTTACTGAATTTTGGAACGTGTTCATATAGGTTCCGTGGTGTAGTGGTTATCACATCTGCTTTACACGCAGAAGGCCGCCAGTTCGATCCTGGCCGGAATCATAACTTTTTGTCTTTTGTTTTTTATTTGTACAAAACTGAATAATTTTCTCTAAGGGACCAACATCTTGATCGCGTAAAAATTATCAGCTGTCCCATAAACTTGGGTAAAGTAGGTATACTAGGTATTGAAGTTTCGTTGGGATAGCTGATACATTTCTCAATTACGATATTGGTCCCATTGAGAAAGTTGTTCAGTTTGATGGTCTGCGGGTCTACCGCGTAACTAAAATGGTAATGAACATCGACTCTGGTAATCAATTACAATACGGTCGTGAGAAACTAAACTTCGAGCTACCTTGTAAAAGTATTTTTTTTACCGATGATGAAGATGGGGCTCCGAACTTCATGATAGGTAATTTTTTTATAAGTTAGCTCGAAGTTTAGGCTGTCACGATTGTATTGAAGTTTATTACCAGAGTCGATGTTCATTACCATTTTGTTACGCGGTAGACCCGCTGATCCACACCCTTAAATATGACAACGTTTTTCTAATACCCGTTGTATAAGCGAGAAAGAGATTGTGTGTAGTGGCTGACAGACATTTTTACGTGATCAAGGTGCAGACAGGACACAGTCATCGAGAGATATTGTAGTAGGTAAAACATTGAAATGTGAATTACAGCAACTCTTTCAACTGGTTCCGTGGTGTAGTGGTTATCACATCTGCTTTACACGCAGAAGGCCGCCAGTTCGATCCTGGCCGGAATCATATCTTTTGTGGTCTCTTTATATGATTTACTTTTAATTTTGTTTAATGAATATCAAGATAATGGACAGGATATTTTTTTATGTAGTGTGCATCATTTGTAGAGTGTTTCAGTCTCTGTTCCTAAATGCAACCGCAGTATTGGGATACACTTTAAAACAAAACGAAAATTCGACTTAGTATGGGAGACACGCATAATTTACTAGCGCAAGCCATACAAAATCAAATATTTATTTTGTTTTGGAGTGAATTTTAGTACTGCGGTTGCATTTGGGAACGGACACTTGAATAACTCTGCAAATTTTGCGCACTACATAAAAAATTATCCTGTATATAAAAAATATGTTATTTCAAGATATTTATAATTTCTTCTTAGCTCTAGAAGTATTAGTAATAGTTATATATTACCGTAATGTGTATTACGTGCTGAGCAGACGGCGGACTTTTAAGGTGAAACTTACACGCGCCGCAGAAATCGAATTTTAGTATTATTTATATGAAAATATATTGCCGGTATCTTCTCCAGGACCAACCCACTTGGAACCGTGCATCCAGAATCACGACGTTTTTAAAGTGCCTGCAAAGGCTCAGTTGATACTGGTCTACTGCCCGCTCCCCCCATCCCTCTCCTTGGTCCGCCACTCCCGACATGACAAAAGAAGGTATGAGCAAGTGACTTACTTATCATTAATATTGCGCACCACGATCTTCCCATCAGGCAGGATGCATCGGTTACTCAGCTGAGTCATCTGAAACAAGTTGTAATGTTAATAAATAGGGAATAATGTCCAGAGGCTCAATTCTCGTAATTAAAAATGTTCAAAATATAGTTCCGATCTACTACCAATGTCATAAATGTCACAAATGGTATTCTCCTACACTAACAAACAACGTCAAACGTGAAATTATATTGTAATGAGGTCGAAAGTTGATTAAAAGGCAAATTGGTATTCTGCTAACATTTTGAACTGACACAGATAATAAAATTGATACTCTCGTCTATAACATAAATGTCAAAAATGAGATTGAAATGAGTTTGTAAGAATATTGAATTCAAATCATACTGGAATCGGACTGAACTAAAAGAGGAGTAGAATACATGACTTTTTGTCAATTCATAACATAGTCTCAGTTTGGTCAACTTTCAGTCATATTATAAATTAATTACGAGAATTGGGCTTCAGATTATAAGACAATATGTTTCCATAGTAAAATATCCAGAAATATTACGTATAACGTAATTACGTATTACGTTTTTTAATTTTTAATTTTTTGTCTTCATTTTTTACTTCTTATTTTTATGTTTTTTTTTTTTTTTTTTTACTTTTTATGTGTTTCGTAATTTGTGTAAAAAATAAATCGTTTTTCTTTCTTTCTTCTATAACTTAAAGTAGGTATAAAAAAATGGTACGGTCGCCGCACCACCCACGTCGTTTAATTTGACACTTAACTTTAAATCTTTTTGTTTGTGTTTTAATTTATCTTCGTTGCTTTATACAGTGACAACACAGCTAATGTTTGTTGTGACATATCCCAAAAAAATACAAACAAGTATCCCACCCTGTATGTGTAAAAAAAGATTAATTTAATAACAAAAGAGTAGAGACTTTTCAAAAGTTTGCCACGAGATCGTGGTGTGTAAGAAAATTTTAATTAGCTCCTGTGGCAAAACTACTAATTGGATTTGATTGATTTTTTTGTATAAAGTCACAGAACATGATACCAAATACGTGGTTTCGTTTAATGTCGTAACGTTGTGAACACCCTGTATACTTACTGGTCTCCTCTCAGCTTGCTTCAGGAGTATGACCCTCTGCTTACACTGCAACTGCTCCTCGCGGACCTTCAGCTGCTCAAGCTTCAGGCTCTCTAGTTCCAAGTGCAGGTTTGGGTCCAGGATATCGGAGAATCCCTGGAACAAGTTAGTTCAGTTTATGTCAGGATTAGAGTTGAAAGTTTCCTTTTTAACTGACTTCCAAATAAGGAGGTTCTCAATTCGGATGTATATTTTTTTTTATGTATGTTCGTATATCTCCGTCATATTATATAGACGGATTTACAAAATTATTTTTTGTTCGAACGGGATTTATCCCGAAATGGTCCCATTTAAATTTGGTGAAGATCTGATGAAGAATTTCGGAGGTTTCAAATATATTAAATGCTCTAATATATTTGAGTCATAGGGCCAAGTAGGAAAATATTAACCCAGTGTACTTACATAATCATCTTCCATCAGTAAATCGTCCATGTTGTTGTCACCGTTAGGAATTTCCTCTTGGACCCTGCAGCAAAAATTATTAATTGAATAGCATATTTATTTATTTGCTCAGAATGTAGGTATTTACAATAAATTTTGTAATAAAAAAATAGTCAAGAGCCTCTACAAACAGCTTATGAGGCACTTGTTGGGGGTTGGATCAAGGGCTTGATACAGAAGGCAGTACTCCTCGACACGGCACGCATTGTGAGGAGGTTCCTCTCTGGAGCCCTAGCCACCTGTAACTTGAATCCTGTTCCCAATTCCAGTTGGTTCCTATTTTTTATGTTTTTAATGTATATTTTATTCCATTTTATAATATGTATTTGAAAATGTAAAAAATATGTATACACCACTATCACTACATAGTATAAAACAAAGTTGCTTCCCGCTGTCTGTTCCTATGTATGCTTAGATCTTTAAAACTATGCAACAGATTTTGATGTGATTTTTTTTAATAGATAGAATGATTCAAGAGGAAGGTTTATATGGAAGGTTCATATTTAATGTAAAGATAGTAGAGAAACTGCATCCATGCGAAGCCTGGGACGGGTCGCTAGTAATGAATAAAGGAAATAATTTCATTAATATTGTAGTTTGTCGGCTGCAAAGACCTGTAGGGCTAGCAAGGCAGGTAGAGAAACCTGTTTTGGGCACCCTTTGTCTCCTTGACAGAAGACACAACCTAACCGTCAACAACCCCCGACTTCCAACTAGAAAAAGAGCTGTAACTTTTGAACGGCTGAAGTGATTTTAATGAAACATAGCTTAGATGATTCCATAATAAACTAGCTTTCAATTAAAAAACTGCATTGAAATCTTTCTATCCGCTTTGGAGCTACTATGCCACAGACAGATTACACACTACAAACTACTAATTATGACACACATCTATTTTGTCAGGGATTAAAAACTAAGCTTTGCATTGTTCCATTCAGATTTTTATATTATACAATAATAATCCAAACAGACTAAAATAAAAATCTCTTACCAACGTAGTGCGTAGTGGAGATATGTACCTACCAATTAAATTATAACAATAAAACAATATAAGCTTTTGATCAAACATTCTTTGAAATTCATAATTATTTACTCATATAATTCAATCAAATCCAAGTATACTTACAAAAAATTGTTCAATTATTGAATAAGTAAGACCTAAACATCCAATTATGTGGGTATTATGTAGAACAATCTTTCGAGAATTTACTGAAAAACTGAAGCGACCGAGTCTTTGAGAACAATTTATTACGAGCGATCAACAAAACTAATACTTTTATGCTTAATATCGACATAAGTACATTTCACACGATAAATTACGAAAACAAAGACATGCATTCATATAGTGACTATAATAAACAGTAAACTCGAAATAATTCGGCATTCTTCATGATGGAAGATGGAAGGTAGGTACAAAGAAAAGACAGTTATGGGCGAGGAATATACATAACTTAGAGATAAGAAATACAAGCGGCTCAGTGTGATTTCCTGTTTATGATAATGGTGTTATGCTTTCACAACGACTTACTTATGATTTTGCTGCATTGACGAAAAATACTTGTTCAGTAACATGGCGCAGTAACAATACACTTACTTTTGCCGCGCAGAGCGATAAATGATTCACAAAACCTTCACGATTGTCAAAATTACAACAAAGTTTACAATAATAACAAAATTTGATGAAAAATTTATGATTTTTCTACAAAAGTTTACTTCGAAAGCACACAAGTTCTCAAACAATAACTTTTGCCTCCATAATGGATTTTTCATATTTTTTTTACCTACAAGCCAATCAGATGGCTGTATTTTATATTTTACTAAATGGTGATTGGTGGATGTAATTCAAAATAAGCCAATGACAAAACCGTTTGAAAATAAGAGACGTGATTGGTAGTTTTGAATTTTTCGAGGAATAAGTAACTAGGCCAAGGACACTAGTCATACAGCCTCTTCATAGAAATTATACCTACGATTTTTGCCCCGTCTAATCCTTGGTCTTTCTTTCCTTTTGTGCCATAACAATGCCCGTATTTTTTTTTATACTTACAATATATTAATTGAAACGAATTGAAGAAAGTTAAAAAAAATTGCATTATAACGACAGGCGGTGCCGCATGCGAGTTGCGACAAACAAGAGGAATGTTATAAGTTTGTAGTGTGTATGTGTTTGTATCGGCATTGAAGCAAAACGGATGGACCGATTTCAATGCAGTTTTTTTTAATAGAAAGCTAGTTTAATCGGGGATCGTCTCAGCTATGTTTCAAGAAAATCTGTTCAACTGTTCAAAAGTTACAGATCTTTTAGTTTTATCTAGTTGGGAGTCGGGGATTTTTGACGATTTCTACGCGCTCCGTCTATGTTATTCTTTGGTGACTTACCGTGAATTTCTTCCCCGACTGGCAACACTGCCGCTCTCCTCTCTGTCTCTATTGCTCACGCTCATCCTCTCGTTTCTATCAGACCTATCCCTCCCTACATTTGGGGTCCTGTCTTGCCAATCCCTGCTAGATCTATTTTCGACGGCTTTCTTACTCTGTGAGAAATAAAAAATAATGTTCTCGTATAATCCTCAACAACCGGGATAACATGCGCTCTGTGTTAATATTTTGCCGTCGCATTGTTTATTCCGTGGTATGATAACAAATAACTTCTAGAAACTTACTTTATGTGCAATATTTATTTGCAGTCTCAAGGGTTCAGTGCGGTTCATCTTCATCATTGCTAACTTGGCTTCACTGTAACAAAAAATATTCCCATAGCCAAGTTTTATTAGATTCGCCCTTTTTTGTACAAGCAAAGGGAGATGATTGTAATTTTTTTATCACATCGACAAAACTTTGATGAGGATCAATGAAAAAAATATCATCAGTAATGTAGGGGACCATCCATAAAGTACGTCACACGTTAAAGGGGGGAGGGGGTCGACGAAGTGTGACAAGAGGTGGGAAGGGTCCTAAGTTTCGTGACGTCACATTTCAAAATCATATAAAAAATAATTTAAATAGAAATAAAACTAATTTCGGAACTGGTTGTTTTAATTTAATAATTTCCAGATGTAAAATTGCAAAATATGTGACGTCACACTAGGGAGGGGTCTCACAAATGTAATCAACTGTGACAAGGACGGGGGAGGGGTAAATAAATCACGAAATTAGTGTGACGTACTTTATGGATGACCTCTAGTTTGATTTTGTATTATTCTATTTTGTCGCACAGCTGGGCAAAGTTCCATGCATCTCTTTCTTACGTCACCTCAAACTAGACTTGGACCCTAATTCTGCTATTTCAAACATGTCTCAATCGTCTCAAAATGGTCTCGTAATTGTTGTTTGTCAATGTCGTTCAACCGATTTTGACCTCTATTACGAAGGTAATAGTAGTCAACATCATTAGAACGAATTGGCAAATAACTGACTTTTACTTCTATTACTAACGCAATAGACGTCAAAATAGCTTGAACAAAACTCCAAAAACGATTTACGAGAACATTCTGACACGATTGAAATAGCAGAATGCCCTGGAATAGTGAGGATTTTTTTAGGGCCATAACCCTAGCTCTTTTTTGCAGCAGAATCGCGTGTTTTCGCGTTGGTTATTCACTTTTAGTAAGCAAAAGACTGCCGACGAACGCGATTCTGCTGGAAAACGTGGCTAGTTTTTATTGCCCTTAGAACTTACCCTGGTGTCTCAAATTTGATCAGTCCGTAGTTCTTCTGGATGTCCTTGCTGAGGTACACCTCCACGAGTGTCCCAAACTTAGCGAAGGCTGCCCGAAGCCCCTCATCGTTCAGACCTTTCGGTATGTTCTTGATGTACAAACGGCAGTGGTCGAGGGTTGTTCCCCCACTGAGAGCAAACATTCTTATTATTTTTTAATATTTACTAGCGACCCGCGCCCTTCTCTGGTGCGGGTACACAGGGCAATGGGTGCAATTGCCACAAACTCATGCATGTTTAATGAATATCATGTTCAAAAATTACAGCTCTTTTTAACACGCTTTTATTAGCTTCACCTGTAACTATGTAAGAAAATCTTGGAAGTTAAATTTGCCCCACTTCCCGGTTTCCGATTGAGCTGAAATTTTGCATACACGTTCAGTTTGGATGACAATAGCGTGTTCTATAGTTATTTTTTAAACTATAATATTTTTTTCTAGTTGGGAGTTGGGGTTTTTGAGATTACTGAAGTAAGTTTCTATTAATTAATATATTATTTAATACTTTACCTGGCATCTTCATCAGGGTACTGTGGGTCATAGATAGAGCTGTTGTAGTCGTCCCTTGTTGAGTCCCACTCGTTGCTCTGACTGTAATTGCGACCCCTACCCGTCATAGTGCTGATAAACAAAAAGAAATGGTTATTAACATGTTATTCGTGGCAATAATTAATTTATTTAACCCTTTCTCTGGGCAGTGACCTACTGTAATTGTTTACTATTGCATCTGCATCGCAGACATAGAAGTGTTAACATAATATCCTGTTTGGTATGCTATGTTTATTATTAATAATAATAAGCTAGGTTTATTATTAGTAATAATAACCTAGCCACCGGTAGCTTGGACCCTGTTCCTGAAGGTTGGTTCATATTTTTTTATGTTTTTAAATGTATATTTTATAAAATTTTATAATATGTATTTAAAAATATAAAAAGTATGTACTTAAACATAATAAATAAAGAGAATAATAATAGTTTATTTTTATTAGAAAAACATTTGTACATCTTATGGAGCCCTGCCTCTACTAAGTACCTCAAGTGGCACTAGGTACCAGTATGTTTGGGTTGGAATGTAGGATGAAATATTATACCAAAAGGCAAGAGGTAAGGTAAGAAAGGGCCAGAAAAGCTAACTCGGCAGGTGGAGCCCTCCATCTCCTTGAAAGAAAGAAAGAAAGAAATCATTTATTTGCTTATAATGCAGGTGTACATATAAGTTAGAATATTAATTGTTAAGTGTCCCGATACATTTTACCTTACGGCATGCAACATATTTGGTTTGTATTATATAATAGTATAGTAAGAAAAAAAGAAAAAAAAATAATTTAATAATCAAAATAATCAATGAATTAAATATAAATCTCTCGCAAATCATATAATTAAGAATAAATGTCGCAATGTGTAATGTTAAGAAGCTTCATGTCAAAATAATCCTAAAACATTAACGACAAACACAATTATCACTGGTTATAATCTTTACATAATCTGGTAATGTCAAAAAGAAAGAAGACAAAACTTTGTCAGAAGACAAAACGGAAAATCGAGAGAGAAAACGGTAAAGAGATAATTTTGACATTTATTTCTTTCTCCCTTTTTTGAACGTGCTAGAGAACAAGTCGGGTCGAATTAACTGTGTACCTGGAGTCGATGATGTTATACCAACGCTCTGTTATTCGCGAAATTTCGTCGCATTCCAGCGAGGTGTACAATAATTAATTCGACCGAGTTTGTAGTGTCTAGTGTCGTAGGTACTCATCATTGTGTGGCTAAGTCTACAAGATATGTGAACCAAAAATAATAACCCAGTAATAAGAGAACAGTTGGGCAATCTTTTGTAACCTTTTACGAGACCTAACAGGACAAATAAAGATGCTTTGAACGCGGTAAAAAAAAAAACAACATGAATTTTGTGTGTGCACGCCGTCATAGAAATACCAACGGACTACACATTCTTGGATATTTAAAATTTATTTCTAGATAACTTATAACTCTGCTAACCCTGGAAACAACGTGTAACGACGCTATATTTGAAATATCGCACATAAAATGTTTTTGAAAATAGAAACGTTAGCCCAACGTGTCTGTCATGATATCAATAATAAAAAAAGAACATTTTACGAAGAAATAACATGCTCTTACAATTAAATACATTGTTATAACAATTTTTAAAAGAAAAAGATCGTCAACTTACCATTTATTTTCTATAAAATTGAAAAAACAATCCAACGCCGGCTGAAAAACAAAGAACTGAAAACTGCACAGATAAAAAATATAGCACAGAAATATTTATAGATGTATCAATCAAAGGTTCAGTTGGAAAATATATATTTGTCTGTGGTTTATCTTAGTCGAGTTTGTATACCCCCTAACCGAGATGTCAAAAAACCTAAAACGCTAGCTGGAATGAGGAATATGAATGGGTTAGCTAGTAATATAGCTCAGTTAGCTTGTTACGCGAGTAATTTAATCAACTGGTGAGTAATTTAGCAGCTAAATATGTCTGAATCAGAGGTCTAATTAAGTCTGAACAGCAAAAGTCTTGTCGAATAGTTCGTAGTAGTTTAATGTGATTCAGTAGAGTCAACCTTTATTCGAGCAAGTAGTGCCCCGACTATGTGTCACTGCTAACTGGTTACTCGACTAAAAAGTCTAAATATATCTTTTAGTCGATTTCATAAGATACCTCAAAAATAAATTGAAAATTTTGTTGCGTTGCAGCCAAGAGAGGCTTCTTACGTCATTGTTGCAGCCTGATAATCTTTCAAAACCTTATGTACTATTCGCGACACTCGTGCGAACAATTTTTTGGACAGTATCGAGTATTTTAGTCACTAAATTATTCGTCAATCAACTAAATTATCACGTAGTCCGAACGAGGCCTTAGCTCTGTATTTTCTGGTGTGAATCGAGATATGAAAAGATGCCACAGCTTTGTCGTGAACTTTTTGGCCTACGCATAACACTCGCCCCTTTCTTCGGTGACTCCATGCAACCCATAGATTATACACTAATACTGACAATGCAACCTTACCATTGCATCCCTTCTCGAAATTATAATTTGACGCGGACGCCAAAAAAATTGTTTCACCTCAAGTTGTTGATTATGTATAATTCTGTGTAGAAGATTCCTATGCAAAACTAGTAGCTATATTGTAACTATAATTAACGCTATTTGATTATGCTGTTTTCATTGGGTTCTATTCTGGATGATAACAAGACCCTAATGAAATGAATGAATGAATCAACACCTCAAAGGCTCAAGAACCGTAAAAATGTATACTAAAATTCAAGAATAATGTATAAGGTTCTTGACTAAAATTATTTAATTGTTTTAGTGATTATTAATTTTGCCCATCACTAATTCCATGATTTGATTTGACATTTGACATTGACAGCTATCGAAATCCTAACCTACCGAATTATTTTACAAACGTAAATTGAAAGATATTGTTAAAAATAAATAATTTAAACAAACTGTTAAATATGAAGAATGGACGATAATGGGAAGCACACGTCCTCATACCAATTGGACCAGGAAATACTAGATGGCAAGTTGTATAACAGATTTTTTTGATGTAATTCTAGCAGGATTAAATCAACAGGTAGAATGTCTAATGTGTTATGACAATATGACGCAGAAATATTTCATAGTATTATGTTTATCGGAAATACTTTGAAAATTAATGATATTTGTATATTGTATAACAATTTGTGGAAAAAAAGAACATAACATTATGATTATGTACCTATACCTATATTTTTTTGTATTAGGTTTTTTAATTTCCGATAATATTTTAGGGAGATTAATTATACTAATCAGAGTTATATTTACAAGACTACAAGAAGAAATATGAAGAAGAATAAAAAGTTATTTTTGTTAGTAAAAGAAGAATCAGTTATGTAGTAACAGATATTACTCTCTACAAACCATAAAGTTATTATTACTGTAATAATAACTTTATGCTACAAACAAACAAACAAATCATAACTCTTTATAATATTAGTATATATATAACTAATGTTAGTAGTTCCTGAACAAAATATATGACCTGGTTTTTTAAACTTTTATTGAATTAAAGAAAACACAATGTTTGTCATTGTTATGGTTTATTCAATGTTTTTTAAACATTTGCATAAATGTCTTTGTCTACTTTATTCTGTAAAAATCACATAAATGTCCAATACTTACTGTTACTGTTAGCCTGTAACATCTCATCCCACTGCTGGGCAAAGGCCTCCCCCCTTCTCTCCAATACTTACCAAGGGAATAAGGAAAAGGGCAGACAGTTAAAAAGATATAAGATAAGGCTATAAATCATTATAAGTCATATATATTTAATTCTTTTTTAATTTTGAAGTATAATTATTTATTTCAACATAATATTTATGTGCACCACAGTCTGCCCCATAACTTGTTTGTCACTTTATTCCATCCAATGGTTGCCTGGAAGAAATCGCTTTATGCGATAAGGCCACCCATTGTACTTTAATATTGTAATCTCCTTACTTACAAATTGGTAAATTCAGGTTTACAATAAAGTATATAATAAATAAATATGTATTTGTACATTGTTCTCTCTTATATTTATTTATTGATATTCATATTTTTTATTTGCATTCCACAATGTACATAAGGTGGTAAAAATAAAATTTGGTAACAATCATGGACCTTGTAGGGCACAGCAAAATATAGGAGGATTTATTATACAGGATGTCCCAAAAATCAATGTCAAGCCGGAAAAGCTAATAGGCTAGGTTATCAGAATTAAAAAAAAAAACAATCTTAGTCTTTTAAGTACCTTTAAAATTAGAGACATTAAAAATATCAAGAATTCTACAGATAGTTGTTCCGGTTCTGGGTGTGTGCATGTGACATGTATATTTGTAAACTGTACCCTCAATACAAGAATTGTTCTAAGTGTAGGGCAAAGTTTCTTAAAGAGCAAACTCCATTCTTCTTCTAAGAATTTCTGAACAGAAAGATTCCAACAACACTTTTGAAAACCTGGATATCAATAAAGACCTTCGCACTCTACCATACTTGCTGCCACTACATCCATGAGGAAAAATCCTAAATTCTTGTGTTGTTATTGTTACTTACTTTTTAACCCCCAACAAGAAAGAGGTTTTATTGTCAAAGTCAAAGATTTTATTTCAACTCTGCCTTTGCAGGCACTTTAAAAACGTCGTGAATCTAGGTGCTGGTTCCAAGTGGGTTGTAGTGTGGATCTGTGTCTGCATATCTGTTCGGCATCGTGGCTCCAAAACGACGGGTCTACCGCGTAACTAAAATGGTTATGAACATCGACTCTGGTAATAAACTTCAATACGATCAAGAGAAAACAAGCTTCAAGCTACCTTGTATAAATTTTACCATCATGAATATGAGAGTCTGAACTTCAAAATCGGTAAAAAAAAATACAAGGTAGCTCGAAGTTTATCCTCTCACGATCGTATTGAAATTGATTACCAGAGTCGATGTTCATTAACATTTTAGTTACGCGGTAGACACCCGGATGGACTGATTTTAAGAGGGCCCTTCCCGGTCCGCCTATCGTCAACGCGAGCATGATCGAAAAGCTTGTTGTTTCATCCAAGGCAATTTCTGAAACAGCCGTCTCATGCCTACCCCACACGACTCTCCTCCCGCGTACTTCATATCACCCGTTGGCTAAAAGCGAGTGAGAAGGCGATCATTTAATGAAAATTGGCGCGCGAACATTTCACAAAACAGGTTCCAAGAAATAGGTGTTTTTGAAAAATCCTAACAAGTTTTTGGAAAAAATGTTTGTAATTTAGAATCTCCATTACATGTGCGAGGTCTCTATGAAGCTGTTTTTTTTATTTTTTCAATTAATGAGGTCATTATGAACGGCCAAAGTTCAGATAAAATTTATCCAAAAAAGCTGATTTTCAGATGTCTTTACTGAATTTGTTTCTCAAAAAATTATTATTTGCCTTACATAGAAACCTAGATATAGACCACAAGATACCTATGTATTCAAAATATCTAGAAGAAAAATTGTTATAGCGCCCGCCGTAATCACCTACGGGCGTTTGTATGGGAATTATTGGGTTGGCGGCAGGGGCGTATTTACCATAGGGCCAAGGGGGCCATGGCCCGGGGCGGCAGGCTGCGAGGGGCGGCGAAGCCGCCCCTCGCTGCCTTCTCTGGGCGCCTTTTCTTGTCAAACTTACCTACCTAATATATTTTTTATTATATTTTAATTGACATTTAAATTAAAAACAAACGAACTCTTCTAACCGCCAGTGTCAGAGTCAGAGCCTTTTATGGCCATAAAAGGTGACTCTGGCAACCAAACCGATTTGGTCAGATATGAAGCTGCAGGGTTGATTAAACAGTTGAATTCCCTGGAAACGGCCATCTTGTCAGAATTTTGGGGACTGGGGAGCTATTTTGAAGCAATTAAATATAGCTTCAAAAATTCTGCTAGCGGTTAACTCAGACCTGCAGGGTAATCACGATACACACTCGCAATCAGAATCGATTCAATTTTAACAGTCCAACAAACTACAATACGCGGTATGCTTTTAAAACCACTACACCCTACAATTTGAGCAACGCAATGAACACTGTTGTTGTGTCAAAATCTATCTATAAATAATCGACTCACGATTCCGATTACGAGTGTGGATCGTGATTAGGTAGCCAGAGGTCGTTTCTAACTTTTATGTCTCTAATTAATTTCATTCAAAATAAAATGTAATGTTTTGACGATTTCGAAGAGGCGGGTAAAACGAAATCACCCGAAGAATACAAGCACAACAAAAAAAAGAGTTGTCAAAAGAAAGAAACGTGATGATGAGAGTCACGAAGGAGAAGTATTACTACCGGGTCGTGACCACTTTCGAGAAAATACCTTGTTCATTTCTCATACTCGGAAAGTAGTGTTTGTTTGAGCCGAGTAGCGGGTGGAAGACGCTGCTCCAGTGCTCTCCGCCCTTGGGCAGTAAAGACTTATAGTAATTGCTTCCCTCAATAGGGCGGGAATGAATTTTAAAAATAGAACTAATGTTGGTTAGGTAGTCGGCTACGATTTTTTTTACATAATTATGAAAAATGATATCATAGTAATATTATAAAGAGAGAAGTCCTGATTGACTGACTGACTTATCATCAACGCACAGCCGAAACTACTGAAGCTAGAGTCACGAAATTTGAAGGGTAGGTCCATTTTGTATTATAGGCAAGCAATAAGAAGGGATTTATGAAAATTCTGTCCCTAAAGGGGTGAAAGTTTGTATGGGAGTGATGAAAATTGGGATTTAGGCTTTTGGTTACAAATAAAGAAATTCTGCGTTTCTGAAGATTCTGCGTTTTTGGAAATTCATCCCCTAAAGGGGCGAAATAGGGGTGAAAATTGTTTTTGAAGTGTAAAACGTGAATATTGGGATAGCTTTTGAAGTGAGAAACGTGAAAATTGGTATTTCGGCTTTTGGTTAGAAATAAAGAAACATGTGTTTCTGCGTTTTTGCAAATTCATAAAAGGGCGAAATAAGGGTGAAAATTGTTTCTGTAGTTAGAAACGTGAAAATTGAGATTTTTTTTTTTTTTTTTTTTGTTCCTTCGATAGCCCTTTACGTTCCGGGGTCACGGTAATGAGATAAGTCCCGCGACCCCGGCGAAAATTGAGATTTAGGCTTTTGTTTAGAAATAAAGAAACACGTGTTTCTGCGTTTTTGGAAATTCATCCCCTAAAGGGGCGAAATAGGGATGAAAATTGTTTTTAAAGTGCGAAGCGTGAAAATTGAGATTTAGGATTTTGTTTAGAAATAAAGAAACACGTGTTTACCTAGTGAATAAATGGTTTATTATTTCACACCACACAGGTGGTACCTACCTGTATTGCAGGTTTTTTTCTCTTAAATAAAATACTTTTATCGTCAATTAATGGGGCGGCAAAGCTAACTGGCCCAGGGCGCCAAATCTGTAAATACGCCTCTGGGTTGGCCGCTCTTAATGCAGTTATTTTAAATCGAAAGCTAGTTTAATGAGGTATCATCTTAGCTATGTTTCATGAAAATCTGTTCTGCTGTTCAAAAGATACAATCCTTATTTCCAATCGCGGGACTACTGGAAGAAATTTCTTTAGAAATAAGTAGTTCCATTGTGCTCATTTGTCTGTAACATTTTTATTACCATGTTTCCTTGTGTGTACATAAATAAATAAAATAAATAAATACAGCTATTTTTCTAGTTGGAGTCGGGGGTTTTTGACGGTGAGTTTATTTGTTGAATGAATCTTCTTCTCTTTCAGCTCGCGGCATCACAATGACAGTGGAAGAAGTAGCAGGCCTCTCCACGTGCAAATATTCAGAACGGGTGCAGTCTCTGAAGCTCAATGAAGAAGATCTGGCCTTCCTCAAGGGACTGCGGAGAAGAATCAAGAATAGGGTAAGTTTAGGAATTGTTAATATCAAACATATTATTTATCTTTTACTGTAGGGTGAAAATGAAATCGCGAAATAAAAAACTGCTGCTCGGTACATTAGTAATTACTAATTAATAATTTTATTGCATGTAACAGCCGATTTTAAATTTTTGCAATTTCTTATTTGTTCCGATAATAAAAGTTGTTCATGAAGTATAATAATCCCTTTAATTCGGGACTCGGACTCGAGGATCGGGACTAAAAAGGAATGACCTCTGAATTCTCATTTGAGAGCAATGACATTTTACAAATAGACGGGCCATACACCAACATAAATGCACTACAAAATAGCGTAAACTTTACTATAGCTACATAGCAGCACATATAATTATACAGTGTGCGAAGAAAGGAAAAGATAATGAAAGCCACCATACGCCATGTCGGTTGTTAGAAAAAGATGAATATAGACGTTTAGTTACGTGGCATTAGCTGCTGCATGCTCATTCTCTCAGTCGGTGCAGGGCATTTACCTTGCATTTATCTTGCCAATATAGAGCGCGGGCAACGCGTCTATTTGTAAAATGTCATTGTTTGAGAGGTACTGACACTACAGAATACCTACCATATTCTATGGTCAAAAGAAGAAAATTTCATAAAATTCTCGCTTATTGAGCATGTATTATAATAGTTAGCACGGAGACTACAGACTGTGGTTAGCCGAACGTAACCAGACACTCACTGGGATTGATTACGATCACTTCTCACGATGTGTATCAATGGCTTTTACTTGAATAATCATGCCGAGTCATTGGTGTGTTGGTTTAATCAATATATTAATACGTGCAGAGAAAACTTTGTACCCCTTTATAAGCATATTGCGTGCATGGAGGAGTGTGAGATTTGGCATAGTTTAAATTTATATGGAGAAGGCGTGCAGAAAGCTAAAATTATGATCGAATTTCGACCACAGGGCGACCACTGCTCTATATCAATATGTAAAGAGAAAACTTTCTACCCCCTTTTTAAGCATATTGCGGGCATGAAGATTGGGAGATTAAAACTAAAAATTAAGAAAATGCTATTTATTTTGAATTAGATTCTTGTAAATAAGTCATTAATGATGGAGGTTGCATATGTGACAGTTTTGAAGTTAGAACAAGAAACTGTTGTCTGTCGCTTCATCTGTTAAAAGAGCGTAAAGAGATATGGTCGTTATTATAATAAAATATTATAGTTTAAAAAAAACTATAGAACACGCTTTAGTCATACAAACTGAACGTGTACGCAAAATTTCAGCTCAATCGGAAACCGGGAAGTGGGTCAAATTTAACTTCCAAGATTTGCTTACATAGTTAGTTAGTTACAGGTGAAGCTAATAAAAGCGTGTTAATAAATGTTTTAGCTACAACTGAATAGCCTATTTATTTCACCAATTAAGACAATTTAAAAATTTTGAAGGTGGTCACAATAATGTTTTCGGTCGGAGTCGGGAGGGGGCAATTGCTCCCATTACCACCCCGCCACCCCTCTGTATCCGCGCCTGCCTGTACGCTAAGCCACAAATTCAGCTCAAAAATCTACAGATCTAATATGTAGAAAATTAATTATTTAATGTCTTTATTTCGTATTTTCGTGACCATGTTTTTTGTCATGTATAATTGACGTGGTTGGCGGAGTGCCCGCCATCGCTTGTGACGTATAGATGACGGTGGCTTTCAAAATGTTAAAAAGACCTCTACTTCTAAAGTAGGTCCTAATATTCTTGGTATTAATGTCTGTAACTAATTTATCCAACTTTCTTTCTAGCTGGCTTCCCAAAACAGCAGGCGCCGTAGCGTAGAACACCTTCGACGTTTAGCTCGAGAATTACGAGCTGTGCGAATGTGTAGGGACGATGCCCTAGCTGAGAGGAGGGCGCTGGTAACACAGCGGGACAGCGTGCGAGACAGCTGCTTGAGACTCAGGCGGTATATTGTACAGGTGAGCTTACAATTACGAGCCGTGCGAATGTGTAGGGACGACGCCCTAGTGGAAAGGAGGGAGCTGGTAACACAGCGGGATAATGTGCAATACAGCTTGCCTAAGCACACAACATTTTTTTTTTCCAAATTATGTTTTTAACCCCAACAAAAAAGAGGGGTGTTGACAAGTTTGTAGTGTGTATGTCTTTCTGTGGCATCGTAGCTCTAAAATGGCTGGACCGATTTCAACGCAGTTTTGTTAAATTGAAAGCTAGTTTAATTGGGAATCGTCTTAGCTATGTTTCATGAAAATCTGTTCAGTCATTCAAAAGTTACAGCTCTTTTTCTAGTTGGAGTCGGGGGTATTTGACGGTTAGGTTATGCCAGAAATTTATTTTGACAGAGATTCGAGAATAATTCGAAGAAATTGTCTGTATTTTTCCTTTTTGTTATATTTTTATTTTTTGTATAAATTTATAATTATTTCAAATATAATATGATTTTGTTGGGTTAGTTGGTAATTTATCTGTGCATGCTGTGGTCCCCTATAAGTGAAGGAGTACACTTAAACGATACGTAGTGTATAGATACTATAATTATTTTAAGAATGTGTGTGTATATCAGTGGCGAAGAGTCCATACAACCCGATTCCCATCGACTTCCCTTTAGGAATTGGTTAGTGCATAGACCAACGTAATATTATATTATTTACTCATCCAACTGACAAAAAAAGGCTTGTTATTCAGTTACGTCGACCTCTTCCAGACATGACTCTTTATGTATATAGTTTTCAAGAGACGGTATGGATTTTTGTCTTGCAGTATTAATTGGGGCAATTTTTAGAGGGCTTTTTGGGACGACTTCCCCTTTTAGAATAGAATAGATCTTTATGTCATGTAAACCAGATACAGGCACTTATGAAATGTCGAGACTCTAGGTACGCGGTTCCAAATAGTAAACCCTATGGAGAAGAACCGGCAAGAAACTGTCACTCTTTTAAAACTGTCACTCTTCGCCACTGGTGTATATACCTTTTGTTGTACCCTAAATAAATAAATTATTATACCTACTTCTGTTTTGTTCTAGATACTTCAAGATAGATCAGACTTCTCAGACGTGCCAATACTAGACATAGAAACAACACAAATCGAATCTCACACAAAAAACCCAGTCAAAAAAGTCGCAGTCACAGAAACGAAAACTCCTTTACTACCAGAATGCTTCGAAAAAACCATAGACAAAAACATATTCGAGTGCCGCATAGACAAACTTGTACAGCAAAGTGTAAATCACATTTTTAAAAATGACTCCGTGGAGAAGAAAAAAGTTTTTGCGAAAACAGTTTTTATTTCGAATGATAAATTCAGTTCGAATATCAAGTCTATGGTTCTGTCTGAGAGTGATGGGTTGAAGATTTTAGAGACTGATAACGGTGTTCTAAATTTGTCTTTGAAGGAGGGTAGGCGAAAAAGTCACGGGAGAAAGCAGTTGGCGCCGAGAAGAATTGCTTATGTGTACACTGATAATAATGGTGAGTAATATTAAGAGGCCGGCGGAGCATGCGTAGTTCATACAAACGAAATACCAAAATAACTTGTAAATCAAACATATTCTTAAGGTAGTGTGTATTTATTCCGATTGGATTACAGAATATCTAGGTTCCCAAATATATAATATTTAAGAACACTGCTTTATGCATGAAATATGAGAAAAATACGTTTTCTACAGAAATTTTAAATTCCTCATATCTTGTCTTTAAATCAGTGTCCTTTCAAAATATATATTTGGGAACCTAGATAATTTCTGTAGTTCAATCGGAATAAATACACACTACCTTAAGAATATGTTTGATTTACAAATTATTTTGGTATTTCGTTTGTATGAAATACGCATGCTCCGCCGGCCTCTTAAGAGGCCTATCACAAAATTGCGTGGTACTGAGGTTTTGCAGCCGACGCCATATTTATCATATCATAGTAATAATATTATAAAAAGAGAAGCCCTGACTGACTGACTGACTGACTTATCATCAACGCACAGCCGAAACTACTGAAGCTAGAGTCACGAAATTTGGACAGTAGGTCCCTTTTGTATTGTAGGTAAGCAATAAGAAGGGATTTTTGAAAATTCAGCCCCTAAAGGGGTGAAAAAGGGGCTGAAAGTTAGTATGGGAGTCCCTTCATTTTTGGTTACAAATAAAGAAACACATGTTTCTGCCTTTTTGGAAATTCATCCCCTAAAAGGGCGAAATAGTTCATTCATAAAGGGCCATTTAAGTATTACGGTAGCAGAATTTTAGTTATTTTTTTACAGTTCAGTTATTTGAGCGGGCGTCGTCGGGCGATCGCTCCGGTCACCCCGTAAAATAGTAAGGTGAAAGTCGCACTGCTGTCAACCGGATATGACTATAGTCATAGGATCCAACAGACATTTTGAGGTAGTTCGATTGGTCACTCAAAGTCAAAAGTCAAAGTCGGTTCAACATGTCAGCAGAATACCTAGTTGCCTATAGTCAACATTCGATCTCATTACGATATAATTTCACGTTTGACGTTGTTTGTTAGGGTAGGAGAATACCATTTGTGACATTTATGACATTAGTAGTAGATCGGAACTATATTTTGAACATTTTTAATTACGAGAATTGGGCCTCTGGTGGACATTTTTTAAATATTTATTTCTACTTTTTCACAGATGGCGTCCTCGACCTAAAAATAAAAAAGGAGAATCAGTGACACAGGAATTACAAAGTATAGTTAAGTTTTTCATATATACACTTATATACAGACCAAAAATATAGTTAGTAATCACGGGATCATTATATATAAGTACCTGCTTACTGAATGGTAGATATGTGGCATACAGGGTGACGCAAATGTTGTCACATTAAATAAAACCACGAATAGTATCACGGTCTGTGACCGTATACAAAAAAATCAATCAAATCCAATCTGCGGGTCTACCGCGTAACTAAAATTGTAATGAACATCGACATCGGTATTAAATTTGAATACGATCGTGAGAGCCTAAACTTTGAGCTAACTTGTAAAAAAATTACCTATTATATAGTTGGGACTCCTATCTTCATGATCGGTAAAAAAAATACAAGTTAGCTCAAAGTTTAGGCTCTCACGATCGTATTGAATTTTAATACCGATGTCGATGTTCATTACAATTTTAGTTACGCGGTAGACCCGCTGTAGTTTAGCCACAGGAATTACATAAAAAAATCATAATTTTACACTTATCACGATCTTTAGGCAAAGTTTGTAAAGTCTCCAGCCTATTCTAACTAAAATTATTTTTATTTACACGTGTAGAACAGATAAATGTGACATGAATTTCTACTTCGATGTTCCTTCTCTTAGACGAATGAAGCCCATCACACACGTAGCTATAATATATAATAAAGCAAGACATATTACGATATATTTCCCATAGTAATCTTCGAGCGACCTCAGACGCAGCTTTATTATATATTTCTATTACGTCATCAAAATATGTTATAGTATAGCTACCACGTATGGGGGCTTGCTATAATGTAATATAAAGCACAGTATATTAATATATATTATAGCTACGTGTGTGACGGGCTTTATAGCAGAGTGAAATATAACGCAAAAATAACTTACGGAAATATTGCAGATTTTTAAAACGCTTTTATTAGCTTCACTTGTAACTATGTAAAAAAATCTTGGAAGTAAAATTTGACTCACTTCCCGGTTTCCGATTGAGCTGAAATTTTGCATACACGTTTAGTTTGGATGACAAAAGCGTTTTCTTTAGTTTTTTTTTTAAACAATAATATTTTTTGTGTACAGCTTCCGAACATGATACTAACTAAATACGTGGTTTCATTTAATGTGATAAAATTAACGGCATCCTGTATGTATAGGTAAATAATAATAAACAAAAATTTAAAATTACCAGAAGAAATTAAAAGGTATTCTCTGCTCATAATTCTCACAACTTTTATTATGGGACCCACTCTATAATTGTGAAAAAATCAAACACGACTACTCCATAGGTGACCCCAATACGGACAGTGTCACTAATACATAACTATACTCTATTTGAAATAACATTAAACACGTTTAACAAACCCTTTTACAGTGTATTGTATTGTGATGGCATTAAAAGCAAAAACGTATTTACGATAACAAATGTTTACTGCAGCTGTAATTTGTCATGTCACCAACGTAGTAGAAGTCAAAATCGGTTGAATAAAGTGTAAATGGAGTTATTTAAATTTCTAATGTTATTTCGAACGGAGTATATGTGACTACTAGACGTGTGCGCCGATGCCGGCTTCGGCGTCATCGGCGTCATTGGCGTGGATGGTCGGACGGATACGGTTGTTATAGATACAATGCAGACATATACTGGTAAAGTAAACACTAGAAATGTCTAAATATATGCTTATTGGTTTATTTCCACGTATTTGTTTACGCAAATTCAATAAAATACCATTTTTATATGACCATAATTTAAATAGCGCATTTTGCCGATAACTTCGTCCATCACAGTGATTTGGCGAATAAGTCTGCAATATTTGGTTTTTAATAAGATTTTCACCATCCACGCCGATGACGCCGATGACGCCGCCGCAGTCATCGGCGCACACCTCTAGTGACTACAGCAATCGAGAGTGATTTGCTGCTATCCTTTGAAGAGTTCCATTGTCTATCTCCGAAAGTCTTCATCAGATCTTCACCTTTAAATGGGAACCACTTCGGGAAAATACTGTATAAAACAAAAACACAATTTTAGGCAGGTAATAAGCGACACAAAATAGCTTAATATAAGTAACTTTACGCGTCGCCTACACTCGTTTTGTATGGAACAGCTGTTTTTTTTATTTTCCCATTACAGTGCTGGTCTCATGGCAAACAAATTTTAGAATGAAGAGGAGAGAAAGCCCTTAATTTTTTCTAGTAATTAAAATATTGTGGCGTTTACATGAACTTCATTAGTATAAATATTAAACACGGAATAGATAACGAATGGAGTGTTAATAGACGCTCGATGTAAAATGAATAACTTAACCGTCAAAACCCCCGACTCCAACTAGAAAAAGAGCTGTAACTTTTGAACGGCTGACCAGATATTCATGAAACATAGCTAAGATGATACCCGATTAAACTAGCTTTTAATTTAAAAAAAACTGCATTGATATCGGTCCATCCGTTTTGGAATTACGATGCCATAGACAGACACACAGATATACCTATACTACACACTTACAACCTCTTTTTTGTCGGGGGTCAAAAATTGTAATTAAGAAAGTAAAGACTTGAAAGATCACCACAGGGTATCAATTATCTCGGGTTTTTTAAATATCTATAATTTTAAAAGTACGCACTATTTCTTATACTATACTCGTATAACGTGGAGTAATAGCGAACTTCATAAATTAAGTGCGATCTTATTAACACTCCATATCGTTTACTTCTGTATACATGGGCGTACGCAGCTTTTGGCCAAGAAGGGGGGGGGGGATCAAGAATGCCCACAGTAGAGATAAACTACAATAACATGGCGCGCCCCTCCAAAATTCAAAATGTTTGAAAGTTTTTACAAAGCGCCACCAAGACTCACAACGCATGTGTCTACTGAGACGGCCGTCAAACTAAAATATATCCAAGGATTTGTTGCTCGGTTAGGATGTGACTACACACATTGAAACAGTAATGTGGAGGGGCGCGCCATGTTATCATAGTTTATCTCTACTCAAAGAAAAGAAAGAAAAAGTTTTTATTATTACTTAGGTATAAGCACATCTCTATATATTAATACGTGAAGAGAAAACTTTGTACCCCTTTTTAAGCATATTGCGCGCACGAAGGAGTGTGAGATTTGCCATTGTTAAAAGTTTATATGGAGAGGAGTGCAGACCACTACTAATAATAATTAACCAGCTAAATGTATGAGAGGCAGGAAAGGTCCGGGGCCGGTGGCCCTACCCTTCCTCACCCCTACCGGGGTACGCACTTGTCTGTATACAGGATATTTTTTTCTGTAGTGCACATAATTTGTAGAGTGATTCAGTCCGCAGTATTGGGATACACTTTAAAACAAAACGAAAATTCGACTTAGTATGTGGGACACGCATAATTTACCAGCGCAATCCATAGAAAATCAAAGTTTTATTTTGTTTTGGAGTGAATTTTAGTACTACGGTTGCATTTGGGAACGGACACTGAATAACTCTGCAAATTTTGCGCACTACATAAAAAATATCCTGTATGTGTGAGAGGCAGGAAAGGTACGGGGCCAGTGGCCCTATCCCTCCCTTCCCCCAGGTACGCCCATGTCTGTATACTGTATATGATAAATAAATGCATCACATTCTTTTACTGCCGAGCTGAGAAGGTCTGATAGCGAAGCGAATTCAAATAATAATTCATCACATTACTGTGCACTGGGAACTGGCACGCAGAATGCGGTCAATGCGGTAAATAGAGATTTTTAAACCAGAATATAACTTTTGTAACATTTTACGATACTTTGGGCCCGCCATGTTACTTCTTTGACGCAAAATCTAACTTTTCGCAATATTATTAATACTTAAACAGGTAATTTATATAAATAAATTTGAAATGTTACTTTTCTCTAAGAAATGTTACTTTTCAGGCACATCCAGGTAACTTTTGGCTAGAGCCCACTGGCAACAATTGTTAAAAAAAAGCCTCTGGTTGGCGGATTACACACCATCGATAAATTTTTCGAGAAATTGAGTTCAAATAACACTATTCTATTCGATGCAGTGCTGTTTTGTTGGTTTCACCGGAATTCAAAGGCAATTTTTTTTATTATTAATTTTAATATGTGTAGTTAGGTTTTTGTATTTGAGCCATGTAATCCTAATCTGCCAAATAGTTCATCTCTCCGTCCGATTCGACAGTTTATACATAACCTTGTTCTGATTCATATTTATAAGGAAAATGCCTTTAGAATACCAAAAAGAAACAAAAATGGTGGTAGCTTCGAACCTGAAAATGATTTTTTACAAATCTAGTGACATGAAATGTTGAACGTTTTATACGAATCGTGTATTTTACACCAAGCTTATTAAGATAATAAATGGAATAAAAATGACTTGGTCCCATCCACCCCTTGGCCCTTGTCCCCGTCAATGGGGCAGATAGGGAAAATAGTTTCATCGTCCCCGGTAGCCACGGCGTTTAACAAGGAGGATCGCACAGATCAAGTATCATTTAGTCGGACGCGTTTTACGGCAGTGAAAGTGTTTAACGCCGACGCTACCAGAGACAGTAAAACTATTTTTCCTATTTCTCTGTTGACGGGACAATGCACCGGGGAATATGGGATCTTACCATCTAAATCCAGCCTTATATAAATTCAAAATTGTTTGTTATATATTATTATAGTCTAAAACGGTCATCGACTTTATAAAAATGATGTATTTATTAAAAGTAAAACTTATAAATTGTTAGATAATAAAATTATATATTAAATTAAAAATATGTTTATAAATTCGTCCAAATATTGTATGTATTGTATACTATCGAATATTTTTATAAAAAATATAATATTGGTACAAAAATTGTAAGTTAAGGATAACTTGAGTATCTGGTAAAATATTTAAGGTTCTTCCATTCATATATACACGATATATTTTTTGATATGTATCTATAGGTTGCCTAGATACACTGTAGTACAAATTGAATAATATACGGCATACGGCAATGGGTGTGTTCAGTTATTACGCCGGACGACGCTCGACGACGCGGGCGATCACACAAAACCGTTCAGTTATTTGAGCGAGCGTCGTCGGACGATCGCTCCGGTCACTCCGTGAAATAGTAGGGTGAAAGTCACACTCGGTCGAACTGCTATCAACCGACCAATGACTGTAGTCATAGGATACAGCAGATAATTTGAGGTCGTTCGATTGGTCACTCGCGTAACGCAGTTGTGGATTGCTCGACGCCGTTCAATTATTCCCGATGAGCGAGCGACATTCGCGCGAGTGACTTTCGCACCGAAAAATGAATTACTGAACGTAGCCATTGCTTTTCGGGTGTGTGTAAGATCATTTACGTCGCCGTGCCGTCGTCCGGTTCAATGACAATACTACGTAGAAACTAGCGTAATGGATGTTGGAAATACTGAGCTAGTAACTTTTGTGTGTCAAATAATTTTATAGTAGTGTTGCATAATAACTAGGTATTATAACGAGTGTTTTAATAACTAGTTATGTGCAGTTTCATATACTACTTTATCTATACTCATGCAATAGGTACCTAGTCAACACATTATTATTGTAAATAAACAAAAATGGCGCCGAAACTCAGCAGTGCTAACGCGCATGCGCTCTAGTGCGCCGCGAATGCGTCCTAGCCGCGCCACCATAGACAATATGCGGCTGCTATAAAAATTGAATTGAAAACTCCTTGGTGGGACCGAAGTGTACTATAATAGAAAAAAAGTTATTTTATAGCATTGTTTTGTTAATAAAACTGTATCGTAATAAAACTTTTTAATTTTAAAGTTGCAAGTCTGTCAATATAGTACTATTATTGAATTAATAATTAGAACTTTACGATATGAGTGTAGATAAAATTAATTTATTAAAAGTAAATATATTTTGTTTTTTTATTTTATCGTTTTTATGGCATCTTTACCATCTATAAATGTACCTTTTAAAATATTTCGTGTATGTATGGAAGGATCATATCCATGGTGTAATTGAATAAACGTTAAACCTCAATATATTTCGTTCATAGTTAACTACTGACTCGATTTCAGTAACTTTCAGTATAGGTATGTTTTTAAAATAATATAAATTTCGCCACTCCGGTACGATTGAGCCAAAGAAAATTCAATCTTATCTCAAGACAATTAAATTCAAATTTAAATGCAGTAATTCTAGGCTCCAAACTAATTTCTTAAAAATAATAATTAACTTTAAAAAGCTTAACTTATGTTTTTGAATTATGCTTTTAACTGGATATTCTCAAATCAAATAAAATCAAATCTTTATTGCATTCCATAATGTAAAGTTAAAACAGATGGTAGGCTTAATCTATGGATCAATTATGAACCCTGTCGGGCACAGCATGGTTTGGTAGGAAAGAGGAAAAGCTGCTTTATTATTTATATTATTCTACGAGTATTTGGGATATGTGAGGTTATGCGTTAATTAAATTACACTAATATGTTATATGGAGGAATAAATGTCAATGCGAGGGTGACATGCTTAAAAGGGTGACACCCGGGGCGGACCCCCCTACTGCACCCTAGCAACGCCAGTGGCGATATATTATTTTAATTGCATGAATTATTTCAACTATAAAAATATGTACAGTCTGTCAATAAAGTCATGAAAAGGATTGAGGGCGCCACTTGTATATTCTCTTGTTTATTTTTACAATAAATTAATGCCGAAAACATTTTTATCACAAAAAATCTACACAGAATAGTAAAATAAACACATCGTTGTACCCAAACTGACACCTACGGTACTTATTTAGGGTTGCGAGCGAAGAAGAATTTTAGTTCCTTCAAAATCCTTTTCATGACTTTATTGACAGACTGTACATCATGTCCTGAAAATAGGCAATTTGTAAATAAAATTTTATATTGAAATGTGTCTTGGCAGCTTACCATTCTTTCTAGAGCAAGAAAAGCGCTGAATTAACTCAGCGTATCGCAGACCACTGCTGGACATAGGCCCATGTTCCTGATTCTACCGAATATTACTGCCAGTAACCTAAGACTGGCTGTCCAAAGTTAAACTGTTAAAGTCTTTTAAAGCAAATATTGTCAAAGCCGGTTTTTAAGATAGCCTCGTCTCTTTTTGTTAAATGACGTTAGACAGTGACGGATATGTTTAAAACCTGGATTTTACTAAACTTTATATTTCCATTTTAGTTTCCAGGCACAAAATCGTTGACCACAGTGACGAAATTTTCCATAACAGGCTCGATAATTAAACGCTCTTTTCGCGGTTGTTATCAACATTTTTTTTTTATAATTTGAAAATTCGAATTATAAAAAATCAAAAGCTAATTCTCACTACGACCAGCCACAAATCCAGTTAGAGGTGCCATTAAAGCTTAACTACGAAACCGCGCACAAATCAATATATACATACACTTTTTTGACACGTGCTTATTTTGCTTATTTTGTTCACAAAATAAGCACGTGTCGAAAAAGTGTATACAAGTGTGTAAGTGCTTACAAGCAATTTTCGTTTTTCTAGCTGTGGACTGTTTCGTCGTTGGTAAAGTCTAAAAAGAGTATTTATTAATAAAATAAAACAAGTTATGTAGTAAAGGTAGGGACATTTCTGAACAGAATTTTTGCAATACTTTTTTATTGTTTCTTTGAAACATTAAATAATATTGTTTATTTGAATCATGTATCAAGGTAAGGCATGAATGTGTTGATGGGCTGGCAAGGCTAATTCTAAAATCACAAAATCTCCAATTTTTGTATATTTTAAACTAATTAATTTAAGAATAATATAATGTATTGCGAAAAATTGTTATTTATACAAACATTTTGAATATTTGTAGTTCATGACAAAGGTTCTATACTACATAGTGTAAGACAGAATATTAGCACAGTATTTTGTAAATTTAGAAATCATGAATTTTAAACGCTGTATTGCCATGCTTAATAAACCTAAAAAAAAGGTATACTGGTGTCGATTCTGCTGCGCATTTTAACAGTGCTAAACGCATCTGTCCCTTAGACAGAAAGAGAGAAACTGAGAGAAACCTAGGAGAAACCCTAATTTAGTTTACAAAGTACCTACGTTTGTCATGTCATTGCATGGTCATTGTCACATCTCGGTCACAGACAAGAACCTAAAGTTCTTGGTCACAGCATCACAGACCACGCCGAAGTTCGCGTTCATTCATTCAGTCATGGGTCATGTCATTATCGAGTGATGATTTAGGTATTGATGATTTTATGGTTCTCATTGCATAACTAAATTATTTTAAAATATCAATGATTTATACCTACATGTGACGTCATGATACCGACTCAACTCAACTACGCAGAATCGTCACCAATATTTGATTGCGGTTATATTTAAGAGTTATAAAATATTGTGCTTTTAAAGAAAATCGTTATACTGTAAACGAATAGTTAGAAGGATAGTTTGTAAGAGGTCGCGCGTATACAATAACTATGTGATGTTGAGTTTGAATAAATAATTATAGTTACCCAAGCCGTATTTTATTTTTATTTTATTTAGGGCTGTTTTTTCTATCGCCAGATAACTGAACGAATAAATTTAAATTTTTGACAGTTTGCCTGTCTGTCAAGTGTCAAATTTATTCGATAGATACAAAATAGTTTTATCCACAGGGTTTTATCTATTGCATAAAATGTTTATTTTCTGGCGATAGTCCAGTCTAAGCTGGCCTCGCTTACTATTGAAACTACCTACTAAAGTAGGCCAGCTCAAGGACTCTGTTTCCACGTACGAGCGGCCGAATTTACTAGTACAATATTACTAAAATACCCTCATTATTAGTTGAAAACTTAATCTAAATAAATTACTTAGGGTTAGCTGGGAAGAGTACCTATTGTAATTAAGTTTGAGACTGACTGTAACACTAACTAAAAAAAAATTCGTTTCACTGGACTGTAAAGCACTGTAAAATGAAGGTTTTATTAATATTGATTGTAGTTAGCATGCACTTTGTTCTGACTGACTTCAAATAAATGGATGAACTTTTAAGAATCTAATATATATAATAAGAAGTACCTACCTAAAACTCGAACTACCTATAAGAAACGTAACTCAAGAAGTAGGTAATTAATTCAGAGTTATTCTAATAACTATTCTATTCTATCCTAATAAGCAACAGTTTCATAAACTTCTATTATAAAAGTGTAAACGAAAGCGCTATATTATTAAACCTTAAAACCTATTCAGTATAGCTCTAGCTACTTATATAGTTCAGCTACTCGACGCTAGATGTCACTAAAACCAATTTCTAAATAATAAAAACAATTCTTTATGAAAATGGCAACACTGAGCTCTACTCACGCCCTCTAGCAGTAAATTTCGAAAACTCTCCTTTTGTCTCGTTCAATCCAATATGGCGGCAAACGGTGTATGAAAGGTGCGGAATGTTTTGATTCGAAACGAACAATAAAAAAATTGTATGAAAAAAAACTCTAACCAAACGCGAAAAAAAATACGCAATGGCCGGTGAATTAACGTGGTTTTCGTGTTGTTAATATTAAATAATCGATCTCGAAGTCAGTTGTGTTGAAAGTGATGTGTTTATGAATTGAATATATTTTTTTTATTATTAGGATTTGCGTTTGCTAATGTGGTCGTGTGGAGTAATATGTGATAGATTACACGCTAGATATGTCTGCCGACCCTGATAAAGCTACGGGATGCCCGAATGAGAAAGATATAAGTATAACTTCGGAGTTTCGTGAATGTGGTGACAATACGAGTGCTAAAAGTGATGAATGCAAAAAGAAAAACAAGATTCCTCGGTCCGTGCGCTTCCCTGAAGAGGAACAGATAGTAACGCAGTACTTCGAACCAGCGAACCCTTGGCACGATGGTAAGGCAACCTTCTTTTTACCAATTACAAATATATAAAAATATATTTTTTTATCGATAATTCCTTCTCGTTTTAGCTTGAATTTCCCAGTTTATTGAGATAATATTGGCTTTAGGAACTGGTTAATAGTGATTTCCACGATAATTACAGCGATAATTTAATTGTACTGTGACAGAGATCCTAATATATTATAACTTACAAATTACTATATCTATCCATCTACTTATATCCAATGATAAAGATCTGTACATCCTTCCTGTAGATTGAGACTCATAAAAATGCACCAATTATGTCATCAAAACATTCCAAATGATTTTTGTCAACTGTTTACATGTCTACTATCATCAAAAACATTTTCCTAACTACATGCGGCTGAATAACAGAGTTGTACACAGAGCAACTGCCATCTGACTTAAGCCACCCAATTATTGTGAGACACTGAAAAGTCTGACAATTGTTCTAACCTTAGGGAGGTTAGAACAATTGGATCGATTTATGCAAAAATGATCCAATCCACACAAACCTCATTTCGAGATAATTGACTTTAAAGCTTATTGCGGTATTTCTCTGGCTTTGTAATGCTAAATGTTGTGTTTTTAATTTTATGTAATTCTAAGTGTACTAAACTAATTTACATGCATGTATTTAGTGAATAAATTGTAATAATTTAGTAGATATTCAAGCAAACTTGCGCCTGGATCATTTTTACAAAATAAATTTTGTATGGAATTAGCTGTGTAGGCTGTAGAAATAAAAATGCAAAAATGTTCCAAAGTATGACAAAAATAGTATCTCAAAAATGTTTATTATTATTGTTTTAATTAAAAAAATACAAAAGTTACCCTGCTCCTCATCTAAATCAAAGTCGTTCACAACAATAACCATCTATATATATCGTCTATTATTGCATCGGCTCCTTTCAGTTTTTTATAGTAATCAATGCAATAATTTGGTATAAGATGGAATAACGATTTCAAATCTTTTAACTTCATTTTTACTTGACTGCGCGACGCAAAGGAGGGTATTGTGTTTATCAGCCTATGTATGCATGTATGTATGGATGTTTGTTCCTTTGTGGCATTCTAGAGACCAAAGACGTGGGCCGATTTTGATGAATCTTATGTCAATCGATTTATCTTAATCTGGCGCGTGTCACTAAAGACATGACAGTAATCAAAACTCAATATGGCCACAACCAGACGCCATATTGTGAAAAATAAATAAAAGTGACGAATTAAGATAAGTGGGGTATAATTGAATAGGTTTGAAAATCATTTTTAGGTTTCTTTTATAAAAAAAAATCTTGTCCTTGTCATGTGTGGTTTCAAAATTAAAGGCTAATCCAAACCACCAAATACCAATAACCCAAACCAACCAACCACCAATACCAACCAACCAACCCAATAACGGTTACGGTTACGGTTACGGTGTTATTGGTGGTTAGACCAATAACTTTATTGGTCTGAGGCTTGAAGAGACGATTTCATAAATATATACATATATCTTAATACCTACACTAGAATAACTCGACATTAATAAACCTAAAAAAAATTAAATAAAGCAAATTAACAAAAACATTGCATAAAACCCGACTGCAAAAATACAACCTAAAAAGATGGAAACAAGATGAAAAGAAAACCAAGTATCCTTAATCAAAAATTATAACATGCAGTCGGAGACATTTAAGATGTAACGAACGCCATAAAACATGCCTCCGACTGCATGTTATAATTTTTAATAAAGGATAGGTACTTGGTTTTCTTTTCTTTACTTTGCCGTCATACAAAGCCTGCCAAACGGCCTGCCTTCTTTGTGACGTTGTCAATGTGCTCCCGAAAATATAATTGATTGAAAATGAGAATAATAAGAATGTGGAGTCTTTTTTATGATTAATATTTCTTTTGTTTTGAGCCAGTTCACTTTACTCTTAACATTAAATGTTTTGCTATTATTTATTTTCTTTCTAGAATTTGAGACATACATAACACAATGTCTACATACATACATATTATCCTAAAGAAATTGAATAAATTTTCATGCAAAACATACAATTTTATTGTAGGTACAAAAAATGGCACTAAATGCCTACTTATTTAAAGTTTTCGGTATTAATATAATATTCTGTTTATCGCCGAGATATTTATGATAATTTTATATTAAACCGTGAATCCATTTATTAAGAATTAAATTTTTCGTATTTCTCTATATAAACAGATATTCATGTGGCCTAAATCAGTGTAATTCTATAGTCGAATGTTATTTGGAATTGAGTTAAAATGATTCAAGGATATTGGAACATTTAAACAGAATGATTTTTGTAATATTTTCCATATTGTACAAAAAGCATAATTGTTCCAAGTAGTCTGAATCATTATAGCAAAAAACAATTTACACATGTCAAGGACAACCAAGAAAATGCAAAAATGATTCTAATAGCTTGAAACACTTATGCATTTTAAAAAATGGTCTTTGACATGACAACTGTGGGTTGGATCATACTGATTTTCGTCAATTATCAACATAGAGTTATGAGTCTTTGATATGCTAAAATATACCTTATTTGGAGTACATAGGTCACAAAAACTCGAAATTGTCGAGGTTGTGGGTTGGATCGTTTTTGCATAAATCGGTCCAATTGTCAGACTTTTTGGGTCAACATACCTTGAATATTTAGTCTGTTTACATGTACTCTTAATAAGTAATACTGAAATAATAAATAAAATCAGCTGTTCCATATATTTAGTCGGTTTGTATTGGACAGCTGATTATATTTTTTTTAATTTACTGGTTTATTTACATAGAAAGAAAGACAGATAAAGAGTTTATTAGCACAACAAAAAATAAATAAAACGAATAACAAAGAATACATATAAAATAAAATGAGTTATTGTGCCAAAAGGCCACAGCTCAGCATAATGTCAGGAGGCAGGGATACTGGCCACCTGACGCTGGTTTTCAGCTGCAACCCACGAGTGCCATACACTCGAAACTATTAACTATAGTAAATGTTGTTCATAACGATGAATACCATTAACCTGCTTTTCAGTTGTTCCATTCATTTATTTAGTCAAGAAAATATTGAATTATTTCCATGGAACAGCAGATTTTTTTTAGAGATAACCTTTTTGGTCTGTTGGTCCCATGGTAAAAGTTGTTGATAATGATGAGTCTATGATATAGTCCCGATCATAGACTCATCATTATCAACAACTTTCAACAAAAAAACCAAAACGATAATCTCTAAAAAAATATCTGCTGTAGCAGCATAGCATTGAGTTTATTTTTTACTGATTTTTATTTTATTTTTTATGTAAAAAATGGTAAGTAAATATTATTGTTTGTTCAGATCCAGTGTCTCTTTTTATTTGTGTCGTTCTTTACACACTCAGTTTAAGGATTAAAATATTTGGAAGTTTAAATTATAAAAGTGATAAGCAGCTTAAGATATCTATAATCCCTATGATCGTAACAATTTTATTATTTCACCTTCATATTTCAATATGAAGTTTAAAAGTATTAAACAGGATTTTTTTATGTAGTACTAAATATGGAGATTGATTTAGTGTCCGTTCCCAAACGCAACTGCAGTACTAAAATTCACTCCAAAAGAAAATTTGATTTTGTATGGCTTGTGCTAGTAAATTATGCGTGTCCCCCATACTAAGTCGAATTTTCGTTTTGTTTTAAAGTGTATCCCAATACTGCGGTTGCATTTAGGAACAGAGACTGAATCACTACAAATTATGTGCACTACATAAAAAATATCCTGTATAATAAAACTGAAGTGTTTGTTTGTTTTTTGTTTGAATGCGCAAATCTCTGGAACTGCCAGTCGGATTTGAAATAGTTATTTGTTATACAAGAGTGCAAAGTTGCTTTTTAACCGCGTGTTCAATTTTGATGACCGAGCAAGCGAAGGATTCTAAAATTGAATCACGAGCGCAGCGAGTGATTCAAAATTAGAATCCTGAGCGTTAGCGAGGGAATCAAAAGAGCACGAGGTGAAAAATCTTTGCACTCGAGTGCAACACGTAACTTTTCATTCCACCTCAGCGAGGAAATGACTAAATGCAAAAAAAAAACGTTTAATTCACAAACTTAGTGCACACGATGTTCTAAATTCAATTTACTTTATCCTCTAGAGAATAAAAACGGCTTTTCCACTCAGATATTGAAGATTAAAAATACTCTTTCCGAGATGGTGGGATGAAAATTTACTTTATCCTCTAGAGAATAAAAACGGCTTTTCCACTCAGATATTGAAGATTAAAAATACTCTTTCCGAGATGGTGGGATGAAAAATTCTTTTTGCATTTGATAGCCCAATTCTTGATGAAGGTTATAGGCTATTTAACATCACGCTACGACACTTAGGAGCCGGGTAAAAAGGAAAAATTATTCAATGGCGGGTGAAACCGCGGGGCACAACTTAGTCATTAATAAATGTGAATAATTGTGAAGATGTTAGGATGTTTTTTGTTTGTCAATGAATAAAGATTGCAATAGACTTAAGAGCTAGTTTAGTGAAAATAACTTTTAAATAAAAATAAATTCAGCCCATTATTATTAGCCCATTCTCGGAATGAGAAGGGTTAGGCACCAGGCTGGCCTGGTGCGGGCCGACTACACACACCATCAAGAACTTGATGAGGCCCTCTCAGATGTGCAGGTTTCCTCACGATGTTTTCCTTCACCGTTAATTCATGAATTCGAAAAGTCAGAAGTGCCGGTCGGGGTCGAATTCAGACCCTCTTGCATAGAAGGCAAGCTTTCAACCACTAGGCTATTACTGCTGTTAAAATCACTTTAAACCATCGTTTATTATATAGCAGTGATAGCCTAGTTGTTGAACGCTTACCTTCCATGCAGGAGGGTCTGCGTACGAAGCCGACCCGCACCTCCGACTTTTCGAATTCATGTGTGGATCAGAATGTAATTATCACTTGCGATAATGGTGAAGTTAAACATCGTGAGGAAACCTGCACACCTTAGAGGGCCTCATAAAGTCCTCGATGGTGTTTGTTGTCCACCCGCACTAGGCCAGCGTGCTGGACTAAGGCCTAACCATTCTCATTCTGGGAAGAAGCCTGTTCCCAGCAGTGGGACAGTAATTTATTATTGTTTATTAGTAACTTAATATTAATAGGCATATCTTAGTAACAACTTAATATCTATAAGATACCTCTAATAATAAAACGTTAATAGCAAGATAATCAATCACTAATCAGACAATGAGAAGATAACAAAACAGTTCAATAAATTAATAATTATTCATATCACAATTAACATGTTCTGTGATCTGTCAAATTGCTACATACATAAAATGTATCTATTCTATCAAAACGCAATTTTGTGATAGGCCTCTTAATGGATAAAAATTTAATCAAATAAACATTGTTCAAACCTTATTTTAGGTAAACTTCTTTGTTCGTCACAGTAAGTGTATATGACGTTTTGTGTTTAAATGGTTGCTATGGTAACAGAAATAATATGGTGTAATAATTGAAATTTTGTAAAATAATTGTTAATTTGTTTTTTATCAAACGTAATAAACAAAATGTTTAAAGTAAGAAAAGTGAGAGCATTTCATTTTGTTCATGGTCCTTCGAGCACCGGATACGGCTTTGAGTAAGAAAACTAAACAGTATTGTGGTAGTGTGGTAGTATCTCTATAAGATGTTCTAAGTGTGGCTCAGACTAATAATAAGTACTGATATGACTGCACGGCAGTAAGCCCGCTAAAATTCAAGCATTGAAGCTATTATCTGGTTAGCGGCTGCACGACAGTAAGCCCGCTAAAATTCACGCATTCAAGCTATTATCTGGTTAGCGGCTGCACGGCAGTAAGCCCGCTAAAATTCACGCATTGAAGTTATCGTCTGGTTGGCGGCTGCACGGCAGTAAGCCCGCTAAAATTCAAGCATTCAAGCTATTATCTGGTTAGCGGCTGCACGGCAGTAAGCCGCTAAAATTCACGCATTGAAGCTATTATCTGGTTAGCGGCTGCACGGCAGAGTAAAACAAAGTTCCTGAGTGGACTTAGAAAAATTATAGAACTTTTTCAGTTTAGACATTTTGATTCGAATATATTCAAAATGGAAAAAGATTTAAGAGTACTAGAAGAAGTAAAAAGTCAATTAGAGAAGGGACTTATAAATTTTCAAAAGGCTCCGAAAGCAAGAATCAATCATAATTATATAGATGCCAGATTGGAGGTACTGGAAAAACAATTTCTAAATTTTACAAATAAACTTGAGAGCATAATTCGCGAATATGGAAGTCAAGCAGTAGGAGACTATTTTAAGGAAGATATACATGACACGGTATATGAAACTTATCTTTTTTATAAAGTTGAATTAAAAAATGTATTGTCAAAATTGAAGTCCGACAAATCGGATTCTGAAAATTGTGATGTTTCGACCGATAAAGTAGCAAGGGAATCAGTAGTTAAATTACCAAAGATTGTCATACCGACCTTCAGTGGTAAATACACTGAATGGTCGTCGTTTCGAGACCTGTTCATTTCTTTGATACATAAAAATAAAAAGTTGGATGACGTTCAACGTCTTCATTATCTAAAAACGCAATTATCGGGCGAAGCAGAACAGTTGATAAGACATGTTCCTATAACTGAAAATAATTATAAAAAATGTTGGGAAATGTTAGAGCATAGGTTTAACAATAAAAAGTTCATGTCCACCTGTATCTTAAAGCGGCTACTTAGCCAGCGTAATATGTTAGTAGAGTCTTCTAATGCTTTAAAAGAAATTTTGGATGTAACTAGTGATTGTTTGCATGAGTTAACTAATCTTGGAATTGATGTTAGTTCGTGGGACGTAATTATTATATACATTGTCAGTTTAAAGTTGGACGTTGAGTCGAGGAAACAATGGGAACTCAATGTCAGTAAATCTTCATCGGATTTGCCGACATTTTCGCAATTCACAGAATTTCTCGAAACTCGCTTTCGTGCACTTGAGTTTGTCGAGCCTAAAGGCAAACCACAACAAGGTAAGCTTTCACATAATAACGTTTCAAATCCCAAGGTCATGCTAAGCACATCCAAATTGGTATGTCCTCATTGCTCAGAGGATCACAAACTTCCATTTTGCAAAAAATTCGCCAACGAAAATGTTGATCAACGTCGTGATATTGTCCAGTCCCTAGGTTTATGTTATAATTGTTTAAGTACTAGCCACATTATTAAATTTTGCCGAGTTTTCACCAAATGTCGTATATGTAAGCGCAAGCATCATACTTTATTGCATCCTAAGAATCTGAATGATGATAGTGCGGTGCTTACTCCAACAGAGTCTACAACCGCAGCAGATGAAACACAAAATAATTTGGCTCCGAACGAGATTACTACGAACTTAGCAACCCATTTTTCGAAAGGAAATGCACAAGGACAAGTCCTTCTACCCACAGCTCTCGTTAGAGCTGAGTCGAAAAATGGTTCCTCTAAGGTTTTGAGGGCTTTATTAGATCAAGGATCGCAGGCGTCCTTCATAACCGAAGCAGCGGCGCAGTTACTATGTGTAAAAAAGATAGCTTCAAAAAGTGCTATCTCGGGTATAGGTGGCGGTCACGGCGGCATTACCTCAAGATATCTGGTAAGGATTTGTATACAGTCGCTCCATGACCCATCCTTTACAATGACTGTAACAGCGCATGTTTTAAGCTCGCTGACATCGGTTTTGCCCGATGAAGGTTTTAAGGTCAATCATTGGCCGGAACTTCGTAATGTGCAGTTAGCCGATCCATATTTTAACTCGCCTAACAAAATTAATATTTTGTTGGGGGCTGAAATATACTGTCACATTCTAAAGGAAGGCTTAATTAAGAGTCCCAAAGGCTCACAAATTGCACAAGACACTTGTTTAGGGTGGATTGTCTCTGGCCACGTTGAGGGAAACGGTAGTCTTCAAGATGACCATAATGTTATTTTTAGTATGCATACTCGGGTTGAAAAGAATGACATGCTGAAGCGGCTCTGGGAGCTGGATTCAGAGTCATCGTTGAGTAAAGGGCCTCTGACATCAGAAGAACAGGCATGTGAGGACTACTTTGCGGCTACTACACAAAGAGATGAATGTAGTCGCTACATAGCCAAACTACCTTTTCGATGCGAAGATCCGCCATGTAAATATGGCAATTCAAAAAACATTGGACACATGGAAAAGATTACAGAAGAGTCTCAACGTAGTCTGAAGGATGTGGTATATCTTCCTCATCATGCAGTTGTCAAGCAAGATAGGCTGACAACCAAGGTAAGAGTGGTGTTTGATGCATCATCCAAGGGGACTAATGGAGTTTCCTTGAATGACACCTTAATGGTAGGTCCCACTCTACAGGCAGACTTACGTCACATTGTGATGAGATGGCGGCAACATCCTGTGTTTTTGACTGCGGACATCGTAAAGATGTACCGTCAAATAACGGTTGCCGAAGAGCACGTGAATTTTCAAGGAATTGTCTGGAGAGACTATGCTGTAGGGGAAATTCATGATTATCGGTTGTTATCAGTTACCTTCAGCACATCTTGTGCCCCTTACGTGGCCGTCAAGGCGCTGCAGCAAACGAGTGACGAAGGGCATAAATATAGTTTAGCGGCTGAAAGGGTTATAAATGATTTCCTTCAGGACGATTTGATGACGGGTTGTCAATCTGAAAAGGATACTATTAAGTTATACAAGGAGTTAAATGAATTATTACAAAAGGGTAGTTTTAAACTGCAAAAATGGTCTAGTAATAAGATTAATTTACTAGAAGGTATGGAAGAAGATAATAACAGAAACCTGGAAATAAAAATGAATACTGTAATAAAAATCTTGGGACTCACCTGGAACCGGAACACTGACGAGTTCAATTACACGGTGAAGATGTCTCCTCCGGCAGCACCTGAAACTAAAAGAAGCATTCTTTCTGAGATTTCGCGCCTATACGATCCATTAGGTTGGATAGCGCCCTGTATAATTACCTCGAAATTGTGGATAGCAGGTGTCGGATGGGCCGACAAGTTGCCACCTGATCTACTGCAAGAATGGAAGTTATATAGAGGAGAGTTATTAAATTTAAATAATTTTTACTTACCTAGATGGATCAGTAAGAAAGACGATGATGTCACGGCAGAGTTGCACGGCTTCAGCGACGCCTCAAATATGGCATATGCTGCTGTCGTCTATAGTCGCATTATCGATTCCGAAGGCAACATCCATTGCTACCTTCTTACCGCCAAGACGAAGGTGGCTCCTATAAAACAAATATCCATTCCACGTCTCGAGCTGTGTGGAGCAGTTTTGGTGGCTAAGTTACTTATCGAAGTCGCCCAGGTGTTGATAGTTCCAAAGATAAATTTGCATGCATGGACTGATTCAACTGTTGTATTGGCTTGGATGAATCATCATATCAAGCAATGGGCTCATTTTCAGTGGAAAGATAATCCCGCAGATATTGCTTCTCGTGGTTTAACTCCAAAGGCTCTTCTTGAGAATGATCTGTGGATACAAGGACCGAAGTGGTTACAGGATATTCAAATAAACTATCCAAGGCCAGTTTCCACTCGCGTTGGTATAGACTTCAAACAGAAGCGCAAAGTCCATAACGTTCAGGTAAATCACGATAAAAGTGACCACTTATGGTCAAGGTTTTCATCGCTACGTAGGATGATTCGGGTCATTGCATTTTGTAGGAGATTTCTGTTAATGAAGAAATATCGTAAATCTAACATCATCTTAATCCCTTACCTGTCTGAAACTGAGTTAAAGGAGGCGTTAAATATCTGTCTTTATAAACGTCAAAGGCAGTCGTTTGACGAAGAAATAAAATCCCTGTCAGCAAAGCTATCTTTAAATAAGAAGAGTCCTTTATTTTCTTTATCACCATTTATTGATGATAGTGGAATATTACGCGTTGGTGGTAGATTAAAAAATGCTGAAGTATCTTCAAGGGTGAAGAATCGGGTTCTAACTCACATTGTACCGTTAGTAGTGCCACCGGACTATAATTATGAAGGTTCATATATGAGTACATTGCGAAGATGGCAATTAACTCGAAGGATGGTGCAGAGCTTCTGACGAAGGTGGAGTCAAGGATATTTAATCCAATTCTTTCAAATATATTTAAAATGGGACACTCAAATGCCATAATTTAAATTGGACGATATCGTACTTATCAAAGAGGTTAATTTACCTCTGGCTAAGTGGCTATACGGTCGAATAGTAGAATTGCATTCTGGAAAGGACAATATTACACGTGTGGTTACTATTCGCTGTAAGGGTTCCATACTTAAGCGTCCAACTTCAAAGTTATGTTTGATATCCGTGTCTCATTGATTACTTTTATTTTGTAGGTACATATTGTTTAGATTTTTTTTTTCCTTTTATATACTTTAATGTACTTACTTGTTATACATAGAATATGGTTTTGTGTTAGTTTTGTTATAAAAGAAGGTTACATAAATAGATATAGCAAACACTTGTCAACCATGCTTTTAAAATAGTATGAATTTTAAAGTTGTAGGTTCGTTCATGGTGGGCGGTGTTAAAAGGACTGAATCCTTTTGGTGGGCGGTATGTTCAAACCTTATTTTAGGTAAACTTCTTTGTTCGTCACAGTAAGTGTATATGACGTTTTGTGTTTAAATGGTTGCTATGGTAACAGAAATAATATGGTGTAATAATTGAAATTTTGTAAAATAATTGTTAATTTGTTTTTTATCAAACGTAATAAACAAAATGTTTAAAGTAAGAAAAGTGAGAGCATTTCATTTTGTTCAAACATAAAAGTGGAAATTCATTGACATGACCATTCTTCCCATTCTGACCTATGGCGCTCAGACTTGGTCATTGACTAACATCCAAAAGTCCAAACTCAAGGTCTGCCAACGTGCTATGGAGCGTAGTGTTTAAGGTGTTAAATTAACAGACTGTGTTCAAAACACTACACTGCGCTCCAAAACACAAATTACTGACGTAGCTCATAAGGCTGCAAAGTTGAAGTGGGATTGGGCTGGCCATGTCTGCCGGATGCCTGATGAGCTGTGGGCCAAGGTAACCACTAAGTGGAGCCCTGATATGACGAGAAGGCGACGCGGCAGACCACGAAAGAGATGGCGAGATGAACTTGATAAAACTAACAACGAATGGTTCACACTGGCTCTAGACCGAAAAGCCTGGAAATCATGGGGTGAGGCCTTTGCCCAGCAGTGGGATGATGTAGGCTAACAGTAAACATAAAAGCAGAATAAAAGATTTTCATTCATAAAAAAATTACAGCCAATGATCGGGTGACAACTTTTGTGCCACCCTTTATTTATCAAAATTATGTAATAACAGTATCTGGCTTATCTCCTGCAGTGACATCATTATTATGTGTTGTCTATCTGTCTGTACTTGTCAAATAAGAATGTAACAGCTGATATGAATATCAAGGCTTACCTTTATAACCGACTTCAAAAAAAAGGAGGAGGTTCTCAATTCGACGCGTATGTTTTTTTTTATGTTTGTTACCTCATAACTTTCCACTGCGTGGACCGACTTTGATGATTATTTTTTTATTTGAAAGCTGGTGCATCCCGTGTGGTCCCATTTTAATTCTTAAATTTACATTAAGTATAAGTGCGACAAATGGTCGAATAACTCAATATCACGCCAACCGATTTCGATGATTCTTTTTTTGTTTCAAAGGGTCCTCCGAATGGTCCCATTTAAATTTAAAGTCGGGGCCTATAATTCTTCAATGTACCTACTCGTAGCTTGGCAGTGGCCCCGACTTCGTAAGCTGTTAAGTTTTTAAAGAAAATTATTTTATACATTATAGTTTTTTGAAGTCGGTTTTTACTATTTTTTTTAAATTATTGTATTTATTGTTTTCTTTTGTTATTTTTTATTTTATTTCATTTGTTCCTGGCGAGTCCAGAATAAAACTGTTTTCTTTCTTTTCTATTTCTTACGTCATCTCGGAGACATGACATGTGCATTATATTCTATTCTATTTTTCGTTATGACAAGTGGTGCCGATGCCGACAATTCTGCCAATGTCAAAGGTGATGGAAAGACGTTTGGAGATAGTTAAAATGTGCATCATAGAATTTCAATAATTATATACCATACATAGAAAATATGGACATTGTCATTGTATTCAATGCTTACATAATAGAATAGGAAGGATAATTTTTTATGTAGTGCGCATAATTTGTAGTGATTCAGTCTCTGATCCTAAATGCAATCGCAGTATTAAGATACACTTTAAAACAAAATACTGTGTCTATGTGTCTATCATCCATATTTCCAGTCGCGGGACTACTGGAAGAAATTTCTTTAGAAATAAGTAGTTCCATTGTGCTCATATGTCTGTAACATTTTTATTACCATGTTTCCTTGTGTCCACATAAATAAAAATAAAATAAATCCAGCCCATTTCTGTCCCACTGGTGGGCACGGGCCTCTTCTCAGAATGAGAAGGGTTAGGCCTTAATCCACCACGCTGGCCTAGTGCGGGCGGACTACACACACCATCGAGAACTTTATGATGCCCTCTCAGATGTGCAGGTTTCCTCACGATGTTTTCCTTCACCGTTATCGCAAGTGATAATTAAATTAATCTGCACATGAATCCGAAAAGTCAGAGGTGTGGGCCGGGTTTGAACTTAGACCCTCCTGTATGGCAGGCAACCGTTCAACCGCTAGGCTGTGATAGCCTGCTTCTGTGTGTACTTAAATAAATAAATTTGAATTGGCTAGGTATGCGGTATTGTATTTGCTCCAATGTATAATGCTTCACACAATTCCAAGCTGTTAATTTTTCGAAGTAAAATTACATCATATTGCAACCATATTGATTTAATTTTGACTAACATATTCACATGATTTTATCTTAAATGATGTCAGTCCAGTCAAGTGATGACTAAAATATGTGTATTTTAGGATATGCAGGAAATGGATGACTAAGTCCATTTGTGAGATCATTTTATTAAGTATTTTAGAGGCTATGTTCTGTATGTTTATAAAAGCTGTGATCAGTGACAGGTTAAGCCTTTTTCTGGTTGACAAAATCCGGCTGGCGCTACCTGGAATATCCTGAATTTTCGGGCAAGGTGCGCCGGATATACCTAATAGTAATTAGAAAAAATCCGTACATCACCTTGTAAATTTGTCTTGAGGGAACTTGTTAATATTTTATATGGCAATGTAAAACATTGAGTAATATAGACTTATGTCATATTGTGAGAGCTAGGCAACTTTATAATAATTCAAATAACATTTTTGCGTCCTAACCTGAACCTTTTATTTAATCTCATTAGAAAGATTAAGAAAAAAAAAAGTTTTTTTTAATTAGTTCCATATTGTCATATTTTGATGATTTTTTACGTACATAAAAGCTGTGATCAGTGACAAGAGCCTTTTTCTGGTTGACAAAATCCGACTGGCGCTACCTGGAATCTCCTGAATTTTCAATGTCACGGTTAAAAACATTTGCCAATCTGGGGCTGGCTGTCCAAGGTGCGCCAAACATGATAGTAAGTAAAAATAGCAAAAATCGTTATAATTTTTATACTCCCATAGTAAAAAAAAATAAAGGAAGCGTGAAAGAAAGAAAGAAAAGTAAGTTATTTGGTTGCAAAATTAAGGAACCACATGCAATTATAAAATAAATATTATAGTTTAAAAAAAACTAAAGAAAACGCTTTTGTCATCCAAGCTAAACGTGTATGCAAAATTTCAGTACAGAAACCGGGAAGTCGGTCAAAATTAACTTCCAAGATTTTTTTACATAGTTAGTTAGTTACAAGTGAAGCTAATAAAAGCGTTTTAAAAAACAAAAACAACAAGAAAAATGAAAATAACAAAATAATATAAATAATATATAAAGTACAGTCTGTCAAGAAAGTCATGAAAAGGATTTTGAAGGAACTAAAATTCTTCTTCGCTCGCAACCTTAAATAAGTACCGTAGGTGTCAGTTTGGGTACAACGATGTGTTTATTTTACTATTCTGTGTAGATTTTTTGTGATAAAAAAATGTTTTCGGCATTAATATATTAAAAATAAACAAGAGAATATACAAGTGGCGCCCTCAATCCTTTTCATGACTTTCTTGACAGACTATATGTATGTAAATTATACCACAATCATGTGGACCTCACGGCTGCACCAAAAAGGGTCACGGCTTACCATAAACTCTTATAGCAGAGCTGAGATTGAACTGCCCAGAAATCCAGAATAAGCTGACCTTTCATTGCACGAAAAGCCTATACAGTGCGAGGTCAGCTCATACTGGAAATGTTTGGGCAGTTCAATTTCAGCTCTGCTATTAGAGTTCGTAGTACGCCCACTCATCATCATCATCATCTTAGCTATGTTTCATGAAAATCTGTTCAGCCGTTCAAAAGTTACAGCTCTTTTTCTAGTTGGGAGTCGGAGGTTTTTGACGTTTAGGTTATTTCTTATCTTATTTACTGTGCGAATCCAAAATAAAACAGTGTTCTTTCTCTTTCTTTCCTCTTTCACTATGTTCTCAACTAATTAAGTGATCAAATTAATGATCAATATCAAATGAGTGATAGATACATCGAGTTACACTTGTCTGTCAGCGTACGATTATTTTAAGCATGCATTTAATTACACCAGAGTCGGGGCGAAGAGCATTGGCCACAGCGTAGATTTATTGCGGACTTAAGTGCCAGTTTTGCACGCTTGCAGGATGTAATGCATCAAAATCATTTGAATAGTATTATGATGTGCTAAAATATAGTTGGAGTAAAGATGATTTTAGAATAGAATAGATCTTTATTTCATGTAAACCAGATACAGGCACTTATGAAATGTCGGGACTCTAGGTGCGCGGTTCCAAATAGTAGGTCCTATGGAGTAGAACCGGCATGAAATTCCATGGAAACTCTTTTAAAATAATATATTACAATCTTGATTAGCACAATGTTGTGGTAAGAGCTGCGAGAATAATTTAATTTGATGCGAATAAAAAATAAGAATAGGATAATAATAATTTACGTCTGAATAACATTGCCATGGCAGTTACAAGCTGGCCAGTCCCGACAGACGGCACCTGTTCACGAGCATGACGCATGCGTGAACATCGCTAAGCTCAATCATAATGAAGGGAAATCAACAACCCGACACACAACGCCATCATCAGCGAGACATTTTAGTGAGCATGACAGACTCCTTGTACCAGACAACAGGCAGGTATTTGTTGGTTAACACCAGTAAAACAAATATACACATAAAACTTGTAAGACTAAACTGACCTACAGTCTTGTCTATGGTCATTCTACCCATGAGGAAAGGCGGGACCACCTATTAATAGACAATGAAACAGTAATAAGAATTAGAAAAAAAAAACAAAGAAAAAGAACAAAACAAAATGTAAAAAAAAAAAGATTTCAGCTCAAATATTTATAACGATCAATTTACACGTGAGTAAGAAACTCATAATAAGAAAAACATAGTTAGAACAGTTGCCAAAAACATTATCAACATGAAAAGTGGAAAACACCCGTTTAGTTGGCGATATACAATGATACAGAGTGGAATTAATCGTAAAAATTTGCCACTTAGTATCTGATAGTGATGTTTAAGAGCCCGTACACATGAGCTACTTTTAGCATCGGCGACTAGCGATATTGCGATAGCATCGCGTTTTAGCGACTCGCTGCTTCCGATCGCGGTTGCTAAATCACGCGATTTAGCGGCTGCATCGATACTGCATCGTGATTTGGCGAGTCACTGCGTCCGATCGCGGTTGCTAAAAGTATCGCGAGTGAACGGGGTAGCGATCGATCGCTGCATGTAGCTTCCGATCGCTTGTCGCCGATGCTATAGGTAGCTTGTGTGATCGGGCCTCCGAGTCGCTAGTCGCCGATGCTAAAAGTATCGCGAGTGAACGGGGTAGCGATCGATCGCTGCATCTAGCTTCCGATCGCTAGTCGCCGATGCTATAGGTAGCTTGTGTGAACGGGCCTCCGAGTCACTAGTCGCCGATGCTAAGAGTATCGCGTGTGAACGGGAGCGATGGATCGCTGCATCTAGCTTCCGAAAAGCGACTGAATCGCTAGTCGCCGATGCTATAGGTAGCTTGTGTGAACGGGCCTCCGAGTCACTAGTCGCCGATGCTAAGAGTATCGCGTGTGAACGGGAGCGATGGATCGCTGCATCTAGCTTCCGAAAAGCGACTGAATCGCTAGTCGCCGATGCTAAAAGTAGCTCGTGTTTACGGGCCCTTATATGTTTTGTTGTTATTGTTTTTGGCGTGTGATTCCCTCATGATTGTAATTTATTGTTTTAAAAGAGTTTCCATGGAGTTTCTTGCCGGTTCTTCTCCATAGGACCTACTATTTGAACCGCGCACCTAGAGTCTCGACATTTCATAAGTGCCTGTATTTGGTTTACATGAAATAAAGATCTATTCTATTCTATTCATCATTACTAACAACTTTAACGAAACGAAAAATACTGAAATCGCGTAAAAATCAAATCTGCTGTTCCATATATTTAGTCAAGTGTTTTTTTGTTTCTTTACTTTAGCTATAAATACTAAGCATGTACTCTTTAATGTTTTCATTCATGATGCGATTAAAATTAAAACAGATTAGTTAAACCGGACGCGAATTACATTTTTATCAGTGTAGTACGACACAACTAAGAAGTTATATCGATGTACCAGCGGGTCTACTCAACTACTACTAGGTAGCTCAAAGTTTAGTCTCTCAAGATCGTATTGAACTTTATTACCAGAGTCGATGTTCATTACCATTTTAGTATGTTCATTACCTTTTGAGTTACTCGGTAGACCCTCAGATCGAACAACCAATGGCAGTCACTCGCTCAGATAATTTTACAACTTATTGCGTCAGCATAAAGATCATGTTTGACTGCAGTACTAATAAACATTCGTCTTGATGTCGTACTCGGTTCGGCGGGTCTACCGCGTAACTAAAATTGTAATGAACATCGACATTGGTATTAAACTTCTATACGCTCGTTAGAGCCTAAACTTTGAGCTAGCTTGTATTTTTTTTACCGATCATGAAGATAGGAGTCCCAACTATATGATAGGTAATTTTTTTACAAGTTAGCTCAAAGTTTAGGCTCTCACGATCATATTGAAGTTTAATACCAATGTCGATGTTCATTACAATTTTAGTTACGCGGTAGACCCGCGGAAGTGATCCGTTTTATGAAGTTTGCCGATGCGACTTCGTACTTGTTTCGTACTGTACGTAAATAGATTATGCTGTCCATTCAATTGATAAATGTATAATTCCAATGTTGCTTTTTATATGAAACTTGTGGTACGCTATTTATAACTCCATAGTTGTTGCACGCGGTTTCACTCGCGCGTTTTATTTTTTAAATCCTGACAAAAAAGAGGGAAAGAAAGAAAAAAAAAACGTTTATTAGACATCACAAAGTAACCGACACCGAAACAATAAAATAAAACATAAAAAATATTAAGAAAAAAATAATTAATAATAATTAACATATAAAACAAAAAACAACAATTAAAATATAAAGTTATAAGGGCTGTTATAAGTTTGTAGTGTGTATCTGTGGTATCGTAGCTCCAAAACGGTTAGACCGACTTCAATGCATTTTTTTAAAGCTACACACACCGGCAAATTTAGCGGAACATAAAAAAAAGGCCCAAGAATTTCAAGATGCGATTTAATTTTAAATTCTATTATTTATACTTCTTTTCGTATTTAAAATTACACCTTTTAAAATGAAAATGGGATTACACTTAGTATAAATTTAGTAAATAAAATTATATTTATGAAAAATTTACATTCTTGAATTTTTAAGATAAGCAAGGAAAGTTGAAAAAGTTATTCAAAACAATATAAAAAAATTAAAAATACTATAAATTAATATCACGTGGTTCCTCCACGTGCTTTTATTAAAGTTTCCACCCGCCTAGACATGCTGAGAATGATATTATCTATTCTCTCCTGTGATAGTCTCTGCCATTCCTCAACTACGGCGATTCGTAGTTCACCCACATTGACAGGTGCTGGAATTCTGGATTTTACTTTGCGTTTCAGTAGTTCCCAGACGTGTTCGATCGGGTTCATATTCAGTGATCTCGCCGGCCAGCCCATAACTGTGATATTCACATTATTAAGATATGCCCGAGTTGAACAAGCAGTATGCGACCGAGCATTATCCTACATAAAAACGAAGTCGTCACCGATAACGGGGGCAAACGGTACCACATTTTCTTCTAAAATTTCTCTTATATAGCGATCTGCAGTCAGACTCCCTCCATCGATTACCACGAAGTCCGTACGACCTCCCAAACATATCCCCCTCCCAAACCATTATTGATCCTCCACCATATCCCACTGTGGTTTCAAAATTTGACTGATTCTATCGTTCTCCTTTGCGTCTATATATTCCTTGCCTTCCGTCAGTTTGTTTTAAAATAATTCTGCACTCATCACTAAACAAAACTTTACCCCATTGGTCCATGTTCCAAAGTCGATGTTCCCGAGCAAAAGTTAGTCTGTTTCTACGATGATATGCCTCAAGTTTTGGAGCCTTGGCGGGCACGAATGAACCAAAACCAGCTTCTTTGAATCTTCTTCGTACCGTACGCTCACTTATTGTTACACCTCGAACTTCCTCAAGCTCATTCCTGGCTTAAACGGCCGTTAGACGTGGGATCTTACGTACGCCAAGTTGAATAAAACGATCATCCCTGCTTGAAGTACGTCTTTTTCTGCCTTGTCTCGGTCTTCTCACAAAAGCATTAGTGTCCCTGAATCGTTGGATACTGCAATGAATTGTGGAAACAGATCGACCTACAGAGTGATCTCCAGAATAAGAATTCTGGAGATTATTCCCTAGTTTTTATCATTTCTCCTAATCTCAAGTGCCCTGGCAATCTCAGTTGGGGTCAAGACGGGCATAATGAAGTCCTTGACTTTTAAAAAGATTAAAAAAATCTAATAATTGTGTATTTTAATGAAAATTTTACAAAATTTCACACCGAAACCATAAAATAAATAAATAAGGAAAAATCACTCGAAACGATGTTTGTTCGAATAAAATTAAAACAATCGCATAAAATGTGACGTTCAATTGTTTTCTCAATTACAAATAATTAGTTATAAAAGAAAAATAAAAAAAGAATTACCCAGGAATGTTACAAAAAAAGATTTTCGACTTTTTTTTATGTTCCGCTAAATTTGCCGGTGTGTGTAGTTTAATCGTGTATTATCTTAGCTATGTTTAATAAAAATCTGTTCAGCCGTTCAAAAGTTACAGCTCTTTTTAAAACGCTTTTATTAGCTTCACTTGTAACAGTTGTAACTATGTAAAAAAATCTTGGAAGTTAAATTTGACCTACTTCCCGGTTTCCGATTGAGCTGAAATTGTGCATACACGTTAAGTTTGGATGACAAAAGCGTTTTCTTTAGTTTTTTTTTAAAACTATAATTATTATTCTAGTTGCGAGTGTGTGGTTTTTGTCGGTTAAGTTTTATCAGAATAAAATATAAGGTGTAACTTTTCTAGCCCTGATCCCTTTAAGAGGTAATTGTACTCATCATTATTAACAACTTATGGGATGATTATGGGACCAACAATGAAATCGCGAAAATTTATCAGCTGTCCCATACAAAACTTTTACACCTACTCGACCCAAACGTACGGGACAGCTGATTATTTTTGCGCGATTACGATGTTCGTCCCATAGAGAAAGTTATTCAGTTTGATGGTCTGATCCACACCCTTAAAAATGAGCATGCATTTCTTATACACCTATAGACCATAGGCGCTTCAAATTTAAATGCGTTTTGAGTATTCAGCAGTCAGTGGCCAATCTTCACCGTCCGCACTACACTTAATAATCGTCATAGAGTTAGTATCCGCTGCCAAAAACATCGAGTAGGTGAGAAAACATAGGAAAATACCGTGTTTGTGTAATCTAAATATACAATACATTAGATGTGTTATTCATAGTCTAAAACTGTGAAACAACGTGTTCCTGTTTCAAGAGTAGCGGGGAATCGCCTCGCCAGACGATATGACTGTCTGATCTTATGTTTATCGGTATGAGCTTTTGTTATACCCGGAGAAACCTCACGCATTGCACCTCACAACCCTTAAGTAAAGAGGCCTCTGTTGCGACCAGCATCTTTCATACCCAAAGAGACTGCAAGCATTGCACCTCACAACCCTTAAAGAAAGATGCCTCGGATGCGACCAGCATCTTTCATACCCAGAGAGACTGCAAGCATTGCACCTCATAACCCTTGAAGAAAGATGCCTCTGTTTCGACCAGTTACTTTCATACCCAGAGAGACTGCAACCATTGCACCTCACAACACTTGAAGAAAGATGCCTCTGTTGCGACCAGAATCTTTCACACCCAGAGATACTACGCATTATATTTCACTACCCTTGAAGAAAGACGCCTTTGTTGCGACCAGAATCTTTCATACCCAGAGACCACCCAGAGAGACTTCATGCATTGCACTTTACAACCCTTGTAGAAAGATGCCTCTGCGGCGACCAATTGCGTGCACACACTTAAATTTTTAACTGAAATTAACGTTTCACTCTCGCGAAAAAAATCTGCTGTTTCCTACAAATTATTCAATATTACTCAACTAAATGTATGGGACAGCAGATTTTCCTTACGCGATTACAGGTTTGGTCCCATAGTAAAAGTTGGTCATAATGATGAGTACAATAACCCCATAACGAGATCTGTACAAGAAAGGTAGGACCTTGTATATGTCTATTCTATTCTCTTCATTTTGGCTCTAAACGGTGAATAAGTTATTATTATTATGAGCCTGTAATGTCCCACTGCAGGGCAAAGGCCTCCCTTCCCTCTTTCCATTTCTCACGGTCAGTTGCGATCTGGGGCCAATCCTTTATGAAAATGTCCAGCTCATCCCGCCATCTCCTTTTGGGCCTGCCGCGCTGTCGTTTCCCGCCGTTCGGGACCCACTCTGTGGTTTAGCCCACGGCTCCTCCGACATGCGGCAGATGTGGCCAGCCCAATTCCACTTCAATTTGGCAGTTTTTTGGCCTACGTCAGCAATTTGTGTTTTGGAACGAAGCATCGAGTTTCTTAAGAAGAAAGAAAGAATAAAGAAAACTGTTTTATTCTGGACTCGCCAGGATATAAAATAACAAAAGTACAAAAAAAAAAGCAACCTGGACGAGACCAAATATGGCCCCCATCTCAGCATGATGCTGTGACATTCAGAAATAGAAAATGTCACAGCGCTGGTATTCTGATGGGTTATGCGGTCCGTAAGTTATATTTATGTTAAATTTATACGTGGAAATATGTAAAAATATGCTGTTATTCATGGAATAAACTTTATATAGCGTATATTAGTCATAGATAGAGCACACGTAATGTTATCGAAGTAGTTGTTTACAACTATTTATCATTGCGGAACTAGGCTCGCTGGATCGATAAACGAATTGATACTTTGAGTTGTTTTTATCCTTATTCACTCTTTACCTAACTATAACTTTTTTTTATTATTGTCCGCCTATTTGGCTGTGATAGCCTAGCGGTTGAACGTGCAATACGGTCTGAACTAAAATGGTAATGAACATCGACTCTGGTAATAAACTTCAATACAATCGTGAGAGCCTTAACTTCGAGCTACCTTGTGAAAAAATTACCAATCATGAAGTTGGGACTCCTATGTTCATGATTGACAAAAAAATTTGAACGTAGCTCAAAGTTTAGTCTCTCACGATCGTATTGAAGTTTATTACCAGTGTCGATGTTCATTACCATTTATGTTACGCGGTAGCCCCGCTGGCCGGGACCTCTGACTTTTCGAATTTACTTGGAACCGTGCCCCTAGAATCACGATGTTTTGAAAGTGCCCACAAAGGCCCAATTGAAATACAAAGCTTTGACTTTGACAAAGGCTTACATTCAGAGACGACAGAAACGAGTCTAAGCGTGAACTTACGCCTCCATATGTCAAACTTACGAACAAATTTTGACAAATGGAAGCGTAAGTTCACGCTTAGACTCGTTTCTGTCGTCTCTGAATGTCAGCCTAAGAGAATACCCAATGTGTTGTTTTGATCAAAATTTGACTGCAACTGCGCGGCAACTGCACTTCTTTAGTTACGTGAATTAGCCTACAGGGCATGTTTTTTTGACGTTTCTAGAAGCTGGGTATCATAGACTGGTTTGTAGTTACGTAGGCATAAAAATATTGTGTAACTGTCTACGCCAAATTGCGTGTTAAATAATTGACTTTTGGCTGCAGTTCGCTATGACGCTGTCGTCACAATTTGGTATTTGACGTCAGTAAAACTGATGGGTCGCACGAGACTGCTTTCCTGTATTCTATTATGAGTTTTAAAATCGATATTTATTAGCGAGTTAGCGAGTATCGAATTATTTTGTACTAGCAACCCGTCCCCGGCTACGCCCGGGTGCAATTTCTCTATTATCCTTACATTAAATATGGAAGTATTATACATATAAACATTCCTGTTGAATCACTCTATCTATTAAAAAAAACCGCATCAAAATCCGTTGCGTAGTTTTAAACATCTAAGCATATATAGGGACAGACAGACAGCGGAAAGAGACTTGGTTTTATACTATGGAGTGATGAAAGTAATTAATTTACTGTTTTAGCCGCTAGAGGCGCCGCGCTCGTGTCATACTAACGACCCGCCCCCGGCTTCGCCTACTATTCTTACATTAAATATCAAAGTATTATACTTATAAAAGAGAGGTGTTTAAATAAGTTTTTACTGCGTATCTGTGTATGTGTCTGTGGCACCGTAGCTCCAAAACAGATGGACTGACATCAATGCAGTTTTTTTAAATGAAAGCTAGTTTAATCGGGAATCAGATTAGCTATGTTTCATGAAAATCTGTTCAGCCGTTCAAAAGTTACAGCCGTTTTTCTAGTTGGAGTCCGGCGGGTTTTGACGGTTAGATTATAATTTATTTATAATTTAACAAAGTCTCTATACAACTGCTGACAACATTTTGTAATACTTGACATAACTGAGTGTTCCTCTAATAAAAATAAAAAGAATTGAATTGAATTCGTGTCAGAAATTCATACATTCGCTCTTTAAAACAATTTATCTATACTTGTTGACCTGTATCATAAGAATAATAAATTAAACACGTATTATTTATTAAAACGCTTTTATTAGCTTCACCTGTAACTATGTAAGAAAATCTTGGAAGTTAAATTTGACCCACTTCCCGGTTTCCGATTGAGCTGAAATTTTGCATACACGTTCAGTTTGGATGACTAAAGCGTGTTCTATAGTTTTTTAAACAATTTTTTTTAAATATTATTCTTATGCCTGCCTATTATTTATTGTGCTACGAACCTTTTAATAAAATAATACCTATCCAAATACTTCAATTCAATTCAAATTTTAGGATTATGGCTCCATCGTTTTGACGATGATTCTGCCAATGTCAAGGTTGAATAGAACATGTGATAACTTGAGTGGAGATTGGCCGGAGAAATGGTTGCCAGTTAATTACTCTTTAGTAAAGTGGTTGAGGCACCTGAAATACAAACAGACAACACAACATGAGTAAGTATGTTAGGGGTTAGGTTTGGTTAGGATAAGATCCAAATACTTCTGTCAACATATTTTTATCACGTTTCATATTGACATTGACATATATTTTGTAGATTAGGCACAAAATACTGAGCTACAGTTATCGTCGATCACGTGAGATTGTTTGGATATACGTAATAATAGCTGTTATTAATAGCGGAATATTTTGCGAGTGGATTAACGTCGTTTCCGCGTTTTTTATTATTGACTAGCGGCTCGTCCCGGCTTCGCACGGGTGGACATTTATTTATATTAAACAACAATAATAATATTAAAATTGATATCAGCCGAATGTGGCGATTAAGCAATGTCACAATACTTCCAATTGTATTGCCAATAGAGTTGAAAACTGCGGAAAGTTCCCGAAACTTTGGAAGTTTTCCGGAAATATCCCGAAAACTTCCACATGTTAAAAATGAATATTTCCAAAACTTCAGTCATACTATACCGCTGGTGTTTACAATATGCCCGTTGCCTTCGTATGATTTAAGCCGATTGAATAAAAATTTGCTCAAAGTTTAGGCTCTCACGATCGTATTGAAGTTTAATACCGATGTCGATGTTCATTACAATTTTAGTTACGCGGTAGACCTGCAGCTTATACTGGAAATGTATAGCTCGAAACGTAGCCGTGTATACGAATTGTCGGAATGTCTACATTATCGTATATCGCGATACTAAATACAAGTTAAATGCGGCATTTAAATGACATCTCTCTCTGTACACTCCTTTGTATTATAACTAGCGTAATTATCCATTAAAACAGCTCTGACAAGGAAACTTATATCTATAACATAATAGTTTGATATTCTAAGAAATAGCTTCACTCCCATCGGTTAATTAGTTTGACGTCGACGATAATAGTGGAGGAAGGGTGGAGGGGGGGGGGATTAAATGAATGGCTTGATCGTAAGTGATTACAAGCCGTTAAGTACTAAGTGAGGTGTAGGTCTGTTTGCAAGTATTGCAAATCATTGACAAGAAGTGACGTCATAATATCGAGGCTTTTGAGAAAACTCGTAAGCGACTGTCTGAGTTTTTTACAATCATAGTAAAACATTTTTCTGTTAAGAATTTGTATGACGGAGCAGGGTCTTCAGATATGGTTTTGAAGAGAATGCTATCAGTATTGCTGACGTCATTACTTCCATAATAGTGTTGTCTTTCATAGCCAAACACAAAAAGACAGAAGACAAGTTTCAAGGTTTATATTCAGATCTATGACATATAGAATAATATTACTCTTACGAACGAGCTTGCATGGAGGTTGACCAAACAGTGGCCCACGCAGAGATTGCCACTTACAGGACCAAGTACTTCGGTAACCCAACTAGAAAGAAAAAGAAAGAAAGAAAAAGAGTTTATTAGCACAATAAAAAATAAATAAAACAAATAACAAAGAAAACATACAATGAGTTATTGTGCCGGCGGGCCGCAGCTCAGCATAATGTCAGGAGGCAGTGATACTGGCCACCTGACGCTGGTTTTCAGCTGCAACCCACAAGTGCCATACGCTCGAAACTATCAATATAATATAGGTATACTTACTAAAAAATAAATACTAGATATAGGTACATAAAATATTATTACAGAACTACGATAATTCCTTAAGTATTGCGCAAAATTTGCAGAGTGATTCCCAAATGCAACCGCAGTAGGTAGGTACTAAAATTCTCTCCAAATAAATATTTGATTTTGTATGCGCTAGGAAATTATGCGTGTCCCCCATACTAAGTCGAATTTTCGTTCTGTTTTAAAGTGTATCCCAATACTGCGGTTGCATTTAGGAACAGAGACTGAATCACTACAAATTATTGCGCTACATAAAAAATATCCTGTATGTTGAAAATCACGTATTTTCCTGAAAAACGAATACAAAGGAGTTAATTTTTTCAGTATATTATTATAATTGCTGTAGCTTCTAAGAATCGTGTGAGTGTATAATTAGTTTGGCAAGCGTGCGTGAGTGTTATAGCGAATGAATGACTCGCTAAGTACTTCAATGTGTAGGTAATGATCTTGTACGTCTCTGTCTCACGTACTTATGTATGCGTGAGTGATTACGTAGTCATGGGATGGATGAGTACAGAAGGTGCACTTTCCTATAAACCCCCGACAAAAAAGATAATTATCTTATTAGTTTGTAGTGTGTATCTGTCTTTGGCATCTTAGCTCCAAAATGGATGAACCGGGGGCCTACCGCGTAACAAAATGGTAATAAACATCACACTGGTAATAAACTTCAATCCGTGGGTCTACCGCATAACTGAAATGGTAATGAACATCGACTATGTTTCATGGAAATCTGTTCAGCCGTTCAAAAGTTACAGCTCTTTTTCTAGTTGGAGTCGGGGGTTTTTAACCGACTTAAAAAAAGGAGGAGGTTCTCAATTCGACGTGTATGTTGTTTTTTTTATATTTGTTACCTCAGAACTTCCGACTGGGTGAACCGATTTTGATGATTCTTTTTTATTTGAAAGTTGGTGCTTCCCGTGTGGTCCCATTTCAATTGTGAACCGATTTAAAATAAAAAATGGTTTCGAAAGAGTTATACTTCCTAGGTGGTCCCATTTAAATTTGGTGAAGACCTTCAGAGATATACAATGGAACTCTTAAATGAATAACAGCACATCACTCGCGATTGCTGTAATCTCATGTTTATGTATTGTTTATGCCACTCAAAATAGAAAAATAAAATCAAACTTAAAAAAAAAGTGAAAACGGACTTCAAAAAACTAAAAGGTATAAAATAATTTTCTTAAAAAAGCTTCTGAAGTCGGGGGCCAGGGCCAATTCTTCAATGCACCTTGCTTGGCAGTGGCACCGACTATAGAAGCTGTTAAGTTTTTTAAGAAAATGATTTTATACTTTTTAGTTTTTTGAAGTCGGTTTTTACTTTTTTTTTTTAAGTTTATTTAGCTATGTCACCAGGGGGTGACTTAGCCACGTACGTACTACGTATCCTACATTTTCCTTCTGTTTTACTAGTTATGCTGCTAAATTAATATTACGTATGTGTGTACTTCGCTATGTGTATATTAAACTCATGTGTCATGTTTTGTAGCTGTGTGTATGTGCGGTCAGACAGCGCGGCGGCGTAAGCGCATGTCATTGATTTTTTTAGAGTTTTCCTCTTATCTTTATGATTATCTCTCTAAGATGGTGACCACGTGATTTCAATAGGGTATTAATAGTGATTGAGTCACGTTCATATGGTGTGATGGCCATATGTTGTCGGATGATGGGACGTTGACAAGGTTACGATTTACGATGGTAACTATGGTGACAGGTTTCCGACCGTTTATTATTTAAGAAGTTTTAGTTCTATTAGTTTTAGTACTATTTAGTACTGTCAGTTAGTACTTAGCATGTACTTACACTAGTTGTCCTTAAAAATACAATGTTTATGGAGATTAATATTAACGATAATTAATAAATTACAGTTAATGTAACGGGAATTAAATTAAACTAGTGGTCGTCCTGTGGTCGAAATTCGACCGTAATTTTAGCTTTATTTATTTATTTATATATTATTTATTGTACACCAGTAAAACAAACATTATACACATAAAACTTGCACGAACAAAAGGTAAATTGTACAATGGGCGGCGTTATCGCACACGGTGATTTCTTCCAGGCAACCTTTGGATGGACAAGAGTGAAATGGTTTTGTTATGGGGCAGTCAGTTATGTGCATTAAAATAGCACTACACATTATATAGGAATATAAAATATACTGTAAGTATGAATAAATATACTATACATATAATATACTATACTATACATATTTTATATATACACATATACATACATACACTTCTACTCCAACTACTTCTACTTTTGTGCTTTCTGCACTTCTTCTCCATATAAACTTTAACTACGCCAAATCTCACACTCCTCCGTGCGCGCAATATGCTTAAAAAGGGGTACAAAGTTTTCTTCACGTATTAATATTATAGATTATAAACAATTTCATAGAAACTTCTCAATAAGAAGAATAAAATTGACATTTTGAAAGTGACAGTCCTAATAGAAAAAGCATCGGACTATATTAATTATTACAATACAATACAATAAACTTTATTGTACTCCAGAAATACAAAAGATACATTATTTATAAATATAAACATGTACAATACCGTGTTCGAAACACTACACTGCGCTCCAAAACACAAATTACTGACGTAGCTCATAAGGCTGCAAAGTTGAAGTGGGATTGGGCTGGCCATGTCTGCCGGATGCCTGATGAGCTGTGGGCCAAGGTAACCACTAAGTGGAGCCCTGATATGACGAGAACGCGACGCGGCAGACCACGAAAGAGATGGCGGGACGAACTTGATAACACGAACAACGAATGGTTCACACTGGCTCTAGACCGAAAAGCCTGGAAATCATGGGGGGAGGGGAGACCTTTGCCCAGCAGTGGGATGATGTAGGCTAACAGTAACAGTAACAATGGGCGGTCTTATCGCTAAAAGCGATGTCTTCCAGACAACCTTTGGATGGACATGACTCGGAACTTCGGAAGAAATAGAAAAAGGGCAGTTTGCGGTGTACCATACATTATGTATAATATGTATGGTACACCGCAAACTGCCCTTTTTCTATGTATCTAAAATAAAAAAATGATGTGTGGAGGAACGAGGTATGGTGTTCCTCCAGTGAAAAGGGAGGATCCTCCGACCAGGCGAGGTGATATTGCCTGGCGGCCGAAGCCCGACGGTTGATTTCGGACAGTTGTATATATGTTAGATACGATATTATTTTTCCTTGCGCGATGCAGGCCTCGTAAACTGATTGGTTGAATTCATATTTTCTCGCCACTACTGTTGTCAGCTTGCTGTCTTGCTAGTAGTTATTCTATGTGGCGATAGATGTCGCTACACATGTAATTAGTTTCGACCCCTGAACTAGCTTTCGATAAAAAAACTGCATTGCAATCGGTCCATTTGATTTGGAGCTACGATGACAGATACACATATCCACAGATACACACTACAAACTTATAACACTCTTCTTTTTTTGTCGGCGGTCAAAAATCTGTGAAGTTGATGCTCCTGTTAGTTTGCAAGAGATACCTCTTATCTTCGAGATTGTATCGGGTGTAAGGTCATCAGCCTAGCCTTACAGTTCTGATAACATCATGAGGTGGTCGCCAACTCGTCTACCAAACGAGTTTCGGGCTAATTACACTTTCTACTCTTCGTTCCCACGGCACTTTCAGTTTTGCAGGATCGGTTTCTTTACTGGATCTCCCAACTGAGTATATCCATGCAAAACCTTTCTGATATTTAACCGACTTCAAAAAAATTGGTTCCAGTTTGACTGTATTTTTTTTTGTATACAGGATATTTTTTTATATAGTGCGCAAATTCGTAGAGTGATTCAGTATCCGTTCCCAAATGCAATCGCAGTAGGGGATACACTAACCAAACATAATTATATTAATAATAATTATTATTAATTATTTACTATATACTAACTATGTATATTATATACTAACTATGTATATTGTATAGCAGCGTTTGCAGTTAGCATGGCAGTAAAGGGGACAGAGAAAATCGGGAAAGAATAGGGAAGAGAGAAAACGATAAAAAATGTATTTTACCCGTTTTCTCTCTCGATCTTTTTCGTCTTCTGTCAAGGAGACAAAGGGAGGAAAAAACGTGTTTTTCTACAGAAAAATCGGGGATAAAACCATATATTATACCGTTCTCAATGTCAGTTTTTCGTTTTGTCTTCTGTCAGGGACACAGGATGAAGAAAACGGGTTTGTGTCTGTAGCGACATCTATCGCCACATAGAATAACTACTTACAAGACAGCAAGCTGACAACAGTAGTGGCGCGAAAATATGAATTCAACCAATCAGTTTACGAGGCCTGCATCGCGCAAGGAAAAATAATATCGTATCTAACATATATACAACTGTCCGACATCAACCGTCGGGCTTCGGCCCGCCAGGCAATATCACCTCGCCTGGTCGGAGGATCCTCTCTTTTCAATGGAGGAACACCATACCTCGTTCCTCCACATGTCCATCCGTCGTGCGAGCCCTGCTGGTCCTTCCCCTCTGCCGTACCTTGTATAGTGTACCGCGAGATGATTTTCATATTACATTGTGCTATAGTCATGTATGATGTACGTCAGAACATAAATTATTGCTAGCATTAATTATATTGTTGGTTCAATTCAGGTTAATTATTGTAGATGATTATGACCGTTCGGTGCGTGAGTGATAATAAAAACTATGTATTTTTTGTTTTTGCTGTTATTAGGCATGTGTTCGTAGGGTAAATTAAGTCATTAATTATCTACATCATAGTAGCGTTCTTGTCTAAATCAATTTTTTTGCTAAATGGTCGAGGGTTTTTTGTGATTCAACTTTCCGCTGAATCGTCCGCAAAAACGCGAGATTTTTATACCGGAATCGAACGCAGTAAGTTGCCGAAACGCGTTGCAGCATCGATGCATTCGCAAAAACGCGAGATTGGGATACCGCGATCGAACGCAGCAAGTCGCCAAAACGCGATGCAGCATCGATGCAATCGCAAAATAGTCGCCGATGCTCAAATTATCGAGTGTGCTTTGGCTTTAAGGGCTATAGCTAGGGGTTCCAACTTTTGATACCGCGATCAAACGCAGCAAGTCGCCAAAACGCGATGCAGCATCGATGCAATCGCAAAATAGTCACCGATGCTAAAATTATCGAGTGTGCTTTGGCTTTAAGGGCTATAGCTATGGTTCCCAAGTTTCTCATAGGAAAATAACGTATTACTGATCTTGAAACCTACATTTGGAACCGCGGAATTGGAGTCTCGTCATTTCATAACTGTCTGTATTTGGTTTACATGAAATATAGATCTATTCTATTCTATTCTTGTAAACAAAAGACAGTCAGCGAACGCGAAAACATGCGATTCTGCTGCAAAAAGTAGTTCTGTGTGCTATTACCCTAAAACCACCGGTATTGTTGTTGTGTTAGCCTTTATAAGCAAGCTTGAATGATCTTTAAAAGTGACCGAGCTGTGTGCGTGTGTTTCTCTGAACCCAAAGAATAACCTTACGATTATTAACCTAACCTATAAGGTTAAATGTCGGGCCTGGTCAGCTTGTAACTGCCACGGCATTCTTATAGAATAGAGTAGAATAGATCTTTATTTCATGTAAACCAGATACAGGCACTTATGAAATGTCGAGACTCTAGGTGCGCGGTTCTAAATAGTAGATCCTATGGAGAAGAACCGGCAAGAAACTCCATGGTAACTTTTTTCAAATAAATAATAGATCTTGACAATCTTTATCAGTATAATGTTCTGGTAAGAGCTGCGAGAATAATGCAATTATTTAAAGGCAAATCATTATTATTATCCTATTCTAATTCATTTTTATTCACATTTAATTACATTATTCTCGCAGCCACCACAACATTGTACTGATCAAGATTGTAATCTATTATTTTAAAAGAGTTTCCATGGAGTTTGTTGCCGGTTCTTCTCCATAGGACCTACTATTTGGAACCGCGCACCTAATCTCGACATTTCATAAGTGCTCGATTTGGTTTACATGAAATAAAGATCGATTCTATTCTAAAACCCATCGATTATGTTGATAATGTTGACAAGTACTTCGGCCCTTAGTAATGACATTGATGTGCTAGGACACAGTATATTTGCGGGCTATGAGTAACCGTGTGTAAGCGTAATAGGGTTGGATATTGATCCGTCAGCGAGGTTAAACTGCGCTTGAGGCCGCACCTCTAACGGCCCATCCACACTTGATACGTTTAGCAGCGGAATCGTGCGTTTTCGGGTTAGTTAAATCCACTTCTTGTAAGCAAAATGCAGCCAACGAACGCGAAAACGCTCGATTCTGCTGCTAATATTGACGGGGCATTAATTTGAGCAAGTTGCTATTGTTCTTTTACTTCATAACCAATCTTAAAATCTCTTTAAACATATCAGGGGACTACAAGCTCTAATAGAAGGGCATAAATTAAACTGCCCAGACATTTCCAGTGTAAGCTGACCTTTCACTGTACGAAAAGTCTATACAGTGCGAAGTCAACTCATACAAGAAATGTCTGGGCAGTACAATGCCTGCTCTGCTATAAGACCTCGTAATAAGCCCCCTGGTGTCTACCGCGTAACTAACATGGTAATGAACATCGACTCTGGTAATAAACTTCAATACGATCGTGAGAGCTACCTTGTGAAGTAATTACAAATCATGAAGTTGTTCTATCTTCATGATCGCTAATTTTTTTACAAGGTAGCTCAAAGTTTATTACCAGAGACGATGTTCATTACCATTTTTTAGTTACGCGGTAGACCCGCTGTACATAGATAGTTATGAGTCAAGCCAAACAGCTCACCGCTCACCTGAGATGGCGGGTTGCCATGTCACGTGCCAGAAAACAACATTTCTGACATACGCGACTATCTTCACACCCACTTGTCACGACTGGATAAGTACAAGAGTAGATACGACTCGTGTATATTTCGGAAAAGGCACCATACATGTTTTTTTTTTTTTTTTTTTTTTTTTTTTAAAGACGTCTTATTGCTAACAGTTTTTAGTCCATGCACAATAAGAGATTACAATAAAATGAAATGGATAGAAGCAGGATTACGAAAGATAATTATCTCTTCTCTACCAAAACTACATAGTATACAGGGTGTTCCAGGAAACCTGTACCAGCGAAGGTCTGTGGTCAGGGGACTAATACTCATCGATTGAACCCCCATGTATGTTCTACGATATTTTGTATTTTCCGAGAAATTAATTATTTTGTAATATTTTCTCCGAAACAGAATTTTTTATCTTGTGATCATATTCTGAGCTACTAGCAGTTAGAATTTGGTTGTTTTGAGTTTTTAACAGGTAAACACACATTCTAGCCATAATAACTACGTACGTAACGTTTAGGACACAGAACACAGAAACGAGGTTCTATTCTGTGTTCTGTGTTTTAGGATAATAATGATTTGCCTCTGAATAAGATTGCCATGGTAGTTACAAGCTGACCAGTTCCGACAGACGGCAACCATTCGCACGCGTCGCGGCAGACCATGAAATAGATGGTGAGACAAGCTTGGTAAATTAATTAATGGTCTAGAAAGAAAGAGAGAAAAACATTTATTTGCCACAAATACAAGACACACTAGAATAATAGACATAGGTAATAAGAAGAGGACAGGTGCGAGTGTAAATCTAAGTAGAAAAAATAATAATTTGAAAAAATAAAAATTATGTTGACTGAGCATTATCTTGCCTTTTGAGTATTCGGTGTCTGGAGCTGTAGCAAATGGGTGTCCAGCTCAGCATGTGCCAGGCTATGACACCTGACGCTGATGTCTACACTGGATCTAGACGGAAAAGTCTGGAAATAGAATAGAATAGAAGATTTTTATTTCTCTTTCAAATTACACATGGGATACATCATACAAGAAGGTAAAAGACTAAAAGGTCTTGGACTCAGCATAGTAGTTGGCAGTACGAGGCATGCTCAACTGTTGATATTCTGTCCAAGCCAGTCATGCGTTGAATAGAACACAATTTTTGTAGTATTATATAGGTATATCGAAGTGGACTAGGACGGCGAGAGAGAGAGATATATGGAGATCTTTAGAGGAGGCATTTGTCGAAGGACAAGCTGTTACAAAAAAAAATACAGTCGAACATAGAACCTCCCTTCTTTTTGGAAGTCGGTTAAAGAGTGCACCGATTGCCGATAAATAATTAACTATAGAAATTAAGTTTAAGTAATTAATTATAGAAATTAAGTTTAAGTAATTAATGTTTAAGTGTAGGTAACAAATAATTTCTATCTATTAGGAAATATTGTGGAAGCAGCAATAAAGGCTTATTTTTTTTATAGGTATATCGAAATTATAGGGGGAGGCCTGTGACCAGCAGTGGGATATAATCACGTGAATTTTATAAAAAGCCACTAAGGAATGATGTGTAGCGGATGAGATGTAGGTATGTTGCTATACTTACCATCCTCTCAGCCATGACATTCTCGAAACATCCGATTTATTTATTTATTGGCAATCAAAACAAAATACAATCAATAATACATATACAAAGTGTATCAGAAATGCGTGGTCATATTGAAGGGTGTGGATCAGACCATCAAACTGAACAACTTTCTCTATGGGACCAACATCGTAATCGCGAAAAAATTATCAGCTGTCCCATACAAAACTTCAATATTATCTACTAAAGAAAGAAAGAAAGAAGAATCATTTATTTGCCACAAAAACAAGCCACACTAGAATGACAGACATAGGTAATAAGAAGAGGACAGGTGCATAGACAGAGAATACATTTTTTAGGATGGCAACAGTGTAAAATTGAGTAGAAAAAATAATACACACTACTCGACCCAAACGTATGAGACAGCTGATTATTTTTTCGAGATTACGATGTTGGTCCTATAGAGAAAGTTGTTCAGTTTGATGGTCTGATTCACACCTGACGAATTCTTGTTTCGTCATTAGTGGAAGTTTTTTCCTTGCACTCCTAAAATTGTAACTAAAATGGTAATGAACATCGACTCTGGTAGTAACCTTCAATACAACCGTGAGAGACTTAACTTGAGCTACCTTGAAAAAAAAAATTACCGATCATGAAGATGGCAGTCCCAACAGCATGATCGTTAAAAAATTTACAAGGTAGCTCAAAGTTTTGAATTATTCCGATCTGTCACCCCGCTTTGTCCCCTTAGGGTGACAGATAGGAAAAAAAAGTTTGATCTGTCCCCCTGTTAGCAATGAGGGGACAGTTCGAACTTTATTCACTCCTTAACGGTTTCATCTGTCCCCCTATCACTGACAGGGGGACAGATGAAACTTTTTATTCCTGTTTGTCCCCCACAGAATTTAATATATTAATTATTAAAACTAATGCCACACATACTGCAACATTACATTAAATTAAAGACTAGTGGTTTAGGTTTATAATCATCTGTATTTAAATAAGTTTCAAATATTTCTTTTGTTTTTCTATTAATCAGCCACAGTCCCATAAATCACAGTACGTATAGTAGATACAATTACAATCAGTCTTCTGATTTGACTTAATTCAACTTAATTACAATAAAAAATATACTATTACTAAGAATATTTTGTTTTGTTATTGATTGATAGAATCAGTCACAGTCCGATAAATCACAGTAGGTATTGTACATATTACAATCAGTCTTCTGATTTGACTTCATATTAGGCTATATGAAGTCAAATAATAATATATTAAATTCTGTGGGGGACAAACAGGAATAAAAAGTTTCATCTGTCCCCCTGTCAGTGATAGGGGGACAGATGAAACCGTTAAGGAGTGAATAAAGTTCGAACTGTCCCCTCATTGCTAACAGGGGGACAGATCAAACTTATTTTTCCTATCTGTCACCCTAAGGGGACAAAGCGGGGTGACAGATCGGAATAATTCAAAGTTTTAGTCTCTCACGATCGTATTGAAGTTTATTGCCAGTGTCGATGTTCATTACCATTTTAGTTACGCGGTAGACCCCCTAATAGGATTGTAATGCCACAAACTTATCTGACCCGGTGACCAAAATTGGAACTAACGTCGCTACGGAACAAAATTGACTTCAAAATCACATTTTTGTAGGGAGATGACATTGGTAAAAGCGACGGCAGCGACGCCATGACCTGGTCAGATAAGTTTGTGGCACTGTAGATGGCTTTATTTACACAGCACATGTTTCTTTATCCCGAAAAGCAACAACGTTATCTAAAGTTAGCCAGTTTGTCTATTTATCTCGTCCAAAGAGGCCACTAACCGACTTCTTGGACCTGTTCCAATCGCCACGTATTAAGTCCGATGATTTATGAACATATCAACACTTTGATTATCTTAAACATACATAAAATCTGATTTTGTGGGTGGTTAGAGGTGTTGCTGGATAGTTTCGCAAATTTTATCCGATTGAAGATCAATCTGGCACATGCTGAGCTGGACACCCATTTGCTACAGCTCGGGACACACACTGATTAGGTGATGCGCAGTCGCAGATACCCACATATTTTTTATTATTTTAAATTATTATTTTTTCTACTCAATTTTACATTGTTGCCATCCTAAAATAATGTCTTCTCTGTGTATGCACCTGTCCTCTTCTTATTACCTGTATCTGTCATTCCAGTGTGTCTTGTTTTTGTGGCAAATAAATGAATTTTCTTTCTTTCTTTCTTTCAATCTGGTTATATAATACTCAAAGTATGTGGTAGAATGAAGTATGGTGTTCCTCCATTGAAAAGGGAGGATCCTCCGACTAGGCGAAGTGATACGTACGTTTGCCCGGCTTGGTATAGCCCTTATTGTGCCCTAGAAAAATACATAATTTTATTTATTATATTATACTATATCTAAGGTACACACCACTCGTAGGTATTTTTTTTTATTATCAAGTACATAAAAACACAACGTCTTCTCCAGGACCAACCCACTTGGAACCGTGCACCTAGAATCACGACATTTTGAAAGTGCATGCAAAGGTCCAGTTGAAATAAAAATCTTTGATTTTGAATGTATACATATATCTTATTGTCCCCGATTTATTCTCCCCCCTTTTTGGCCGTGCTAGACCTGAAGGGGAAAGGCCTCCCTCCATTTTTTCCATTTCTCACAATCCCGCGCCCACAGAACACAGGAAGAGGTTTTCCTCTTTTCTGTGTGTTTTTAACCTCTTTTCTGTGTTCTGTGCCCGCGCCTTTTCATCCCAGGCTTCAAAGAATGTATCCATTTCGTCCCGCCATATCTACAACATAATAATTTTTAACCCCCGACAAAAAAGACGGGTGTTCCGTGTTATAAGTTTGTAGTCGTTACGGGAGTCAACAGCCCAAAAAGTCTGACAACCGGTGTAACCTTAGGGTATCAGTGTCTCCCAGTAATTGTGTGGCGGAGGTCAGATGGCAGTTGCTCCGTATAAAATACTCAATATCCAGCCGCATCTGGTTAGACTGGGAGCAGACCACAACGTAGTTGAGAAAAGGCTAGACAGATGATGATAATTATTACAATAAATCCCATGTCAATTTCGAAACACGTATTGCAAAACAAGATATTATTAATAACAAAGATAATGGAACTGTTTATAAACATATGTCAAATTAGTTAATTTGATGTTTACTGGGTTCGGGCCAAGAAATAGATTTGTTGTCCTGATTAAAGTGGATCACCACGTGTCTTCCGTGCTTGTCATCTTGAGCATGCTTGAATAACCTAACCGTCAAAATCCCCCGACTCCAACTAGAATAAAATAAGCTTTTAAAAAAAGTAAAGCACTGCCAAGCTACGTGCATTGAAGAATTAAAGGCCTCGATTTCAGAAGCTGATAATATTTTTAAGAAAATTATTTGATAGGTACTTTAAAAATTTTTGAAGTCGGTTTTTACTCTTTTTTAAAAGTTAATTTTATTTTTTTATTTTGAGTGGCATAAATAATACAATAAACATGCGATTACAGCAATATTGATGGCAAAACACAAAAGAAATTTCAAAACCGGTTTGCAATTGGCGGAGTAACAGCGTAAAAAAAAAAAACTTACTGTCGAATACCTCCTCCTTTTTTCAGAAGTCGGTTAAAAAGAGCTGTAACTTTTGAACGGCTGAACAAGTTTTCATGAAACAGGTAAGATGATACCCGATTAAACTAGCCTTCAAATTAAAAAATCTGGATTGAAATCGGTCCATCCGTTTGGAGCTACGATGCCACAGACAGATATACACTACCAACTTAAAATATCTCTTTTTTTGTAGGGGGTTAAAAATAAAACGCGCAGGTGAAATTGCGGCCAACATCCAGTACTTAGTATGGCACACGTGGGTTGTAGCTGAAAACCAGCGCCAGGTGGCCAGTATCACTGCCTCCTGACATTATGCTGAGCTGCGACCCGCCGCGCCGGCACAATAACTCATTTTATTTGATTATATGTTTTCTTTGTTTATTTATTTATTTTATTTATTTAAAATGCTTCATGTACAATGTACAAAGGCGGGCGTAGGTGTAGGTTGGCGTAGGGGGGTTTGTTGGTTTTATTTATTTTTTGTTGAGCTAATAAAGTATTTTTCTTTCTTTCTTATCTGATAACGTAAATACTATCAATATTATTTACATAATAAATGATGTTTTGTATGTAATCTAGTACACGCGGATTATGTCGCCCCTGCGGTAGTGAACTTGACCTCTCGCAAGGTCGCTACGAATGAGGTCATAATCGGAAGCCCTTGAAATATTGTTTACAACCATTCGTTGTTTTTTTGGCATGAATTAGGTATAGTACTCGCAAATCTTTATGAGCCCTGAACTGAGCTCTGTGGGCCGAGCACGAATGTTTTGACGTATAGTAACGTAAACGTAACCAAATTTAGAACCAAAAATACACGTTTAATCCATGTTTTTTTTTGGAGATACATGCAATATTTTTACATTTTCATGAAACAAGTGCGTTTGTTGCATAAAATTGAACAAAACTGTGATAGATTCATCGTATTTTATAATCAAAATTTGCTTACGTTTACATTACTATACGTCAAAACATTCGTGCTCGGTCCTCTGAACTCTTTCTCTCTCCCTCTAGCACCTATAATAAGCGTACTAATAGAGGTGCTAGAGGGAGAGAGTTCGAGGGCTCATAAAGATTTGCGCGTACTATACCTATCTTTACTATATACTACTATTCTTTTTAAACGCCCGGCAAAAAAGAAGGGTGTTATAAGTTTGTAATGTGTGTCTGTGTGTCTGTCTCTAGCATCGTAGCTCCAATACGGATGGACCGATTTCAATGCAGTTTTGTTTAATTGAAAGCTAGTTTAATCAGGCTGGTTCTTAGCTAAGTTTCATGTAAATAAGTTTGTAATGTGTATCTGTGTCCCTGTCTGTGACATCGTAGCTCCAAATCGGATACACCGATTTCAATGCAGTATTTTTAATCGAAAGCTAGTTTAATCGGTAATCATCTTAGCTATGTGTCATGAAAATCTGTTCAGCTGTTCAAAAGTTACAGCTCTTTTTCTAGTTGGAGCCGAGGGTTTTTTAAAATAATGTTGTTACCAACAAACAGTAGTTATAAAAACCGTAAAACATACACATGGTGCAACACACCCCTGTAAAGTGACCTTGACATTGGAACCCCAAGGTCGCGCGGTGATATCATGCCGATGTGTTTCGTTGATAGCTTAGTATGCTGGCTGTAGTTCTACGGACCACGACTTTAATGTTATTGTAAGCAATGACCTTGATTTTTGACTCGTAGATCATGTAGGCAACTAGAAAGAAAACAAACATTAAAAAAAAATGTACGCATCGAATTGAGAACCCTTTATTTTTAAGTCGGTAAAAAGAAAGAAAAATCATTTATTTGAAAATTATTTAATACTATTTAGATTTTTTTAAGGCGGTTTTTACTTTTGTTTTTTAGTTTATTTTATTTTTCATAAACAAAACATAAACATGCGATTACAGTAATCGCAAGTGATATGCTGTTATTCATTCAAGAGTTCCATTGTATATCTCCGAAATTCTTCATCAGATCTTCACCAAATTGAAATGGGACCACACGGAAAGCACCAGCTTTCAAATAAAAAAAGAATCATCAAAATCAGTGCACCCAGTCGAAAGTTCTGAGGTAATAAACATAAAAAAAGCATAAATTTCGAATTGAGAACCTCCTCCTTTTTTGAAGTTGGTTAAAAATCTTAAACAAAAAGATTCGTGACAATATTATAATGTCACAGAAAAGATAGCAATACATTGTTCCTAGCCACCCCAGGCCGATGTAAATTTCGTTTTTCCAATAGTTTGGTTGTTTAGACAGCTCCTCGACAAACAAGCAATAATATTATTTGTTAGTTGAGAAGGGGCCGTACCCCTCACCCGTACGGCCCTGTAGAGTTCGTCCCTGACTGCTCTCCCACCAGTTGGAGGAGTATAATACAGGATATTTTTTTATGCAGTGCGCACAATTTGTAGAGAGATTCAGTCTCTGTTCCTAAATGCAACCGCAGTATTGGGATACACTTTAAAACAAAACGAAAATTCGACTTAGTATGAGGGACACGCATAATTTACTAGCGCAAGCCATACAAAATTAATTTTTTAGTGAATTTTAGTTTGCGGTTGCATTTGGGAACAGACACTGAATTCAGCCCGTCACACACGTAGCTATAATATATATTATAGCAAGACATATTACGATATATTTTCCATAGTAATCTTCGAGTGACCACAGACGCAGCTATTACGTCATCAAAATATGTTATAGTATAGCTACCACGTATGGGGGCTTGCTATAATGTAATATATAGCTCAGTATATTAATATATATTATAGCTACGTGTGTGACGGGCTTCACTCTGCAAATTTTGCGCACTACATAAAAATTATCCTGTATATTTCAAAGTTTCAATTACCATTATTCTTAATCGTATAGCAAGCTGTATTGTTCTTTACAATGTACACCGATAACAGATCTCCACTGTGTTTGTTATTATTGTCAATTATCTGCATTTATGTATTATCACGCTTGCTGTTTTGTGGTCAGCAGAACTAGCACGTAGTAACTGAGTAGCCGTGACTTTAGACGTGAGGAAAAAACAATCCCAACGGGAAGAATAGATCTTTATATCATGTAAACCTGATACAGGCATTTATGAAATGTCGAGATTTCTGGCGGTTCCGGTTCTTCTCCATAGGACCTACTGTCCTATGGAGAAGAACCGGCAACTTACCTTTCAAGTCCCGATCCCGACTTTTGAACGCCTGAACAGATTTTCACGAAACTTAGCTAAGATGATACCCGATTAAACTTTTTCAGTAAAAAGAATCTGCATTGAAATCAGTCCATCTGCTTTACAGCTACGATACCACAGACAGATTCACAGATACACACTACGAATTTATAACAACCCTCTTTTTTGTCGGGGGTTAAAAATATGTCATTCTATGTTAACATTATCCGGATTCGAATTGGCAGTACCTCATGTTAACCACAATAATATTATGAATAAACTATAACAATAACGTTTGACCTACATATTATTTATTTGTCCTTATTTCAGGCTGTGACTCATAAGTTTACACTCCCATACGTGCTCATATTAGGGTACAGTGGTTCTCAAAGTAAAGCTTTGATTTATATATCTTTTAGACTTTATATCTAGCATAGTTTTTGACCCCCGACAAAAAAGAGGAGTATTATAGTTTCTAGCTTGTGTATCTATGTATCTGTCTGTAGCATCGTAGCTCCAAACCGGATAGACTGATTTCAATGCAGTTTTTTAAAATTGAAACCCAGTTTAATCGGGAATCATCTTAGCTATGTTTCATGAAAATCTGTTCAGTCGTTCAAAAGTTACAGCTCTTTTTCTAGTTGGAGTCGGGAGTTTTGACGGTTAGATTATATTTTAGTAACTCTTTCAGGGGAAATTTCTCCCACACTAGCTCAGGTTGTGGAAACAGCTCTGTGATCTCGCACTGTATAGGCTTTTCGTAAAATAAAAGAAAGAATAGAATAAGAATAATATTTATTTACCAAAAAAACATGGTACAATTAAAGGTCTTACAGTTAGCATGATCGTGGACTACATGTTTCGCCATGGTCTGGCATACAAATATTTATACACAGCACATTCTTGGACATTATTATTATATTAGCACTAAACTCAAACAATCATATATTATCCTAATTAGGAAATAACCTATTTTCTAAAAAAAATCCTTAATATCATAGAAGCCCTTCTCTATGAGCCATTTATGTAAAACCAAATTAACCAATTTATGTAAAGGTCAGCTTATACTGGAAATGTCTGGGCAGTTCAATTTCCGCCCTGCTGTAAGAGCTCATAGTAAGCCTCCAGGTATTACGTTCTCGTTTGGTCGTGCTCAGCAGCAAAGGCGAGCGACGCGGCGCCTATTGGCAAATCCCGTTCGTCGTTCGTTCACACTCGTTTGCCGCATGAGTTCTTGTCTTTATATCTTGAATGAGTCATTCACCAAGTAGATTTATTATAAGTGTATATTCCCCATTGAAACTGCAGTTGTGTTGGGGAGATATGACGTCACTCACGGCCATGGTATACAAAAGAAAGTGGGGATATGGGTTTAATGTCTGAATTAACGAGGTCTTAGAAGGACGGTGACGCAATCATTTTATAAGGCTATTAAATTTTGTTACTACGTGAAATGTGTTTAAGTTGCATAAATCGAGGTATGGACTTTGTTGATCGTTGGCGACAGGCTGTGTTTCCACCAAAGCTGTGCGGGGTTGTTTTTTTGCAGTATAGTTAGATAGTTACTATAGTAGCGATGCGCGATTCCGAGATTGAAATTCTCTTGTAATGAAGTTTTTTGTTAAACAAATAGATAATTTTGAAATTCGCGACGATAAAATAGAATAGAAATACTCTTTATTGTACACCTGATGAAAAAGGAGCAATTAACATAATAATTACAACTAATCACACGACCACGACGATCTACTTATTGCAAAATATGATCTCATTCAATCGTGTATGTGGACGATTGATCGACTGTTTGCGAGATTCCGAGGACCGAATGTAATGGACTCGTTCCATCTACTGTGCTTCGGCGATAGGTATCATTCGCGCTTTAGTCGGACACAAATTCAAAACTGGTTGGCTTGAGTGTTAAGTATGTACCTACTTGCACTGTTTAAATTATAGTGGTACTTAATATGATCTTTGCTGTTCTTTTTTTTGTAATATTATGTAAATTCAGGTCGAATTTTAGCCGGGGCCGCTGCCGCGGTCCCACATATATTGTTGTTGACGTGATTTATGAAAAAAGTATCTATGGGGTTTCTTGCCGGTATCTTCTCCAGGACCAACCCACTTGGAACCGTGCACCTAGAATCACGACGTTTTGTAAAGTGCCTGCGAAGGCCCAGTTGAAATAAAAACCTTTGACTTTGACTTTGAAATTAATCGCAAGCAACTTGAGTATAAAAAGTGATGACGTCAGACACTGACCTAGCGTTCTTTGTAAATGCGAGATCCTCGCGATAGTGAATAGAATAGAATAGAATAGAATAATTTATTTGTGAAACATAGGTATAGGCATAAGCATATTATTTAGGTAATTAGGTAGTCCGCTATGTTTTGCCAATAATGACATACAAATTAAAACTATTATATAAATTAAAAAGACACAATTATTACAACTTAATTACATTAGTATTCAATATAATTAAATTAATCAAGATTTTATTACAATTCAAAATAGGTATTCAATACTAATAATTATTATTAACATAAAGTATTAAAATTTACACAATCATAGTTATACAAATGTATCATTCAGGAACTCGTCTAGAGTATAATAGCATTTCGCAAGCAATAACCCATTAAGTGCTTTTTTAAACTTTTGTAATGGTAAACATTTAATTCCATCAGGTATTTTATCAAACACTTTTGGAGCAACACCAAAGAAGCTTTTTTTCATTAGAGAAGTTTTACATTGTATATGGCATAATTTATTAATATATTGAGCACGTATTGGTGTTTTCTTTACTGTGGACAATTTTTGAAACAGATGTGGATTTATTTTTACAAATAATGCAGTTTCTAGGATGTACAAAGCTGGTAGGGGTAATATTTTTAACTTTTTAAAATATGGAATGCAACTATCTGTTGGTTTTAAACCACACATTGATCGAATACATCTCTTTTGCATCTTGAATACAAGTTCCCTATTCGTTGACTGTCCCCAAAAAATAACACCATATCGCAGAACTGAGGCGACTAGACCATGGTAAGCTGTTAATAGTGTATCATCATGTACTTTTTTCGAAAGTTGAAATAACAAATATGCTGATTTGCTTAATCGCTTACATATTTCCTCCAAATGTGGTTTCCAAGTTAGTTTGTTATCTATAGTTATACCTAAGAACTTCGCATTATTAGCTTCTTCTATTTTATAGTTATCATATGCAACATCAACTACTGGGATCTCAAGCCGTTGGTGGAAGTGCATAACTTTGGTTTTATTTAAATTAATTACAAGATTATTATTGTTAAGCCAATTTATTATTTTAAATAGAGAATTATTTATGTCATCTTGATAATTGTTTGCATTATTGCATTTTATAATAGCTGTGCTGTCATCTGCGAAGAGTACCATTTTGTGTTCTATGAATTTTGGAAGGTCATTTATATATATTAAGAAAAGAAGTGGTCCTAGAACGCTGCCCTGAGGCACGCCATATTTTATATGTCTTGCCTCAGAGGTATATATGGTTTCTAATTTACTTATAGGACAAATTCTGGAGATTTCCGTACATTGTATTCGGTCACGTAGGTAAGACTCTAGGAGTTTAAGGATGTTCCCTCTCAGGCCATAATCATGTAATTTTTTCAGTAAGATTGTATGGTCCACAAAATCGAACGCCTTCGTCATATCTGTATATATAGCACAAACGTGATTTCTTTTGTCGACAGATGTCATGACACTAGATAGTAGGTCAAATATTGCCATATTAATATTAATATTTTTTCTGAATCCCTTTTGTTCATTGCAAAATAGTTTGAACTTTTCGAAATATGCATATATGGAATTATAAATAATTTTTTCAATTAATTTTGAAAATACCGGAATTTTTGCTATTGGTCTATAATTTCTAACATCAGTTCTGTCATTTTTTTTAAAAAGGGGCTTAATAATTACTTTCTTTAGACTGGTTGGGAATATACCATCAGAGATACAAAGATTAATGACATGTGAAAGTGGTGGCGCTATAACTTCCTTGACATATTTTATAACTTTGGTTGATATGTCATCATATCCGACAGTATTTGTATTTTTAAGATTGTTAATTATTTTAATTATATCATCATTTGCAACAGGTAACATAAATAATGATTGTGACGTCGGACTTCCATTTACGTGTTTGTTAGTAGACGTACTATTCGTTTTGATATTGTTTTCAACAACCTCAATAAAGTATTTATTAAATTCATTTCTATATCCATAGGGTGTGTAAAAGTTAAATTATCTTTTGTAATAGATAGTGTTGGTTCTTGCGGTAAACAAAATTTAGATTTGTTTATTACTTGCCAGGCTGCTTTAGATTTATTTTTCGAAATATTTATGTAATGGTTATTTTGGGCTTTCTGAGTTAATTTTATTATTTTTCTATAAAGTGTAGAGTACTTTTTAAAAACACGTTTATTTTTTGAATTAGGATTAAGTCTATATGCCCAGAGTAATTGTCTCTGTTTTTTACTACATAACTTAATTCCATGAGATAACCATTTAGTCTTTTTATTAGTATTTATAGTGATAATTTTTTCAGGAAAACATAGACGATACAATAACAAAAAGTCATCTATAAAATGTTCATAAGACTCATTTGCATCTTCAGCCTGATACACCTGTAAGAAAGATAAGCACGTCAAGTGATTTTTGAACTTAGCTAAGTTATATGCTGAGATGTCTCGTTTTTTAGTTTTCCAGAATTTAAGTGTACATATTTTATCAATAGGTACTTTAAGTAGTTGAGAAGTATGATCTGAAAGAACTAGATCCAATATTTCCGCTTTACATTCTTTCTGAAAAGAGTGTGCAAAGTTGTCGATGCAAGAGTTACTACTCAATCTAGTCGGTTCACGGAGTGCTAGTTTAAGATTATACTTCAAAAGAAAATATTCAAATTCCAGTGCAGTTCTGTTTCTTTTTAGTATATCGATATTGAAGTCTCCAGTTAAAATTATATTTTTATTTGTAGTTGAACAGATTTTTTGTAATATATCATCCAGCCTTTCATACAACACGTTATAGTTATATTTAGGTATTCTATATACGCATACAATTATAATATTATATGATATCAGCTCAATACCACAGCATTCGAAAGCACCGGTCACTGACTGTTTTGCTATATCCGTTAATTCTCTATAATGTAATCCTGCTCGAATAAAAATACAGGTTCCTCCTCGTTTTACATTTCTCGAAAAGATGGCAGCTAGGCAGTAATTAGGTACATGCAGTAAATTCTCGTAGCCTGTCTCAACAAAATGTTCAGTAATGCAGATAACATCTACATTGATTCCCTTCATAAAAAGCTCTTCTAATTTAATTGTCAGTAAATCCGATTTGTTTATAAGTCCTGCTATATTTTGATGAAGAATATTAAGATATTTACTATAGAAAAAACTGAGATGGTTTTTGCGTTTGTACATCAGACAGCAACTCGGTTTGGTTTTTTTGGGAGCAGTCAACATCTAACTGAATGGCGTTCATGCTGTTTAAGTTTAGGATAAGGTCTTGTAAATCTGATATAACAATGTTTAAGCCTTTATTATTTAAACTCCCGTACCTCTGGCTATATGTGTCATAGGTATATGGTAGATTGAGATTGGAGTCTAATATGTACGCATATTTATATATCTCCACATCCATGTAAATTAAGTTATTAAAAGTATCTATTCGGCTATTAAACATAATATTATTGTTCTCCATATATTTAAAAGTTGGCAAACATATTATAAAATTAGTGTGATTTAATGTTATTATTTTTTCGCGAATAAACGCAACAAGTTCAATATAATTATGCGTTTCCCTAAAATCCTCCTCGCCAACATGAATAATACAGTAGTCAGACTTTGTAAAGTTTTGTACTTTTTTATCAATATTGTTCAAAATAAGTTTTAATCCACATCTAGGCATACGATAATGACACATATTAAAATTACCCATATGAGTTCTTTCGCTCATTGTATATAATCTATTTGACGTTTCACTACTTAGAAAACAAATTTTATGTTTCACAAGCGGCGGCGATGGATTGTTTTCAGTAGTACCTCTGGGTGATGTGATTTTTTGAGTGCTTCTAGTACTGGTCTCGACTTGAGGTGTACAATGATAATCTTCCATAATTTTTGAAGTCTGTATTTGCTTTGTCTTCGTACGGCTTATTATTTTCTTGTTAGGTGTTTGTCCTTTCACCTTAATTGGACTATTAGCAATTTTTTTATAAGTTTCATTTTTTTTTTAATAAATCTGTATTAATTTGCTTCAAGTTACTATTTTCCAAACACAATAGTTCTATTTCTTGATGTGCGCTTTTTAATTGTAATTTAAGATTATCTATTTCATTTATATATATTTTTATTTGCTTTTCATCCTCGTCTTCTGACATTTCTGGCAAGCTGTTTGAAGTACAATCCAATGTTTGGGAGATAATTTCAGTACTATCATTATTTGGTTCGGATATAGTGCGAGTGCGCCGGAACGTAATATTCTCTACTACATTTTCTAAGAAATTCATGATGGTATTCAAATTCAAATTAACAACACAAAAATAATTCTCCTTGTTTGGCGGGTTCGAACGTACGATTGCACCGTTGCACCGTGGGGTTGCATTTACTCAACTAGCTCGTCCACCGTAAAGCCAACTGAGTCGTAGTTGACATGACGAAATTAGCGATCTAATAGCGCTATAGCGATGTATGTCTTTGTCAAAATAATAGATGTCGCTTTTATCAATATTTATTGCAGACTAGCAATTTCTTAATCTGCTAACACTGTCGAAAGTTTGGCAACACATATTAGAAATTAGTTCATGTAACTTGCGCTAGATGCTGTTGTAGTGTAGGATAACATTTGAATAAAAAACGAATTTTTGGCCGTCGAATATGAATTGAATTATGTAAAGTCACTATTGGTTATAATAATTATTATCTTTTTGTACCTTATAACATTGAAACTAAGACACATTCACTTTATTTTACGTTACACTTTATTTTATGACATAAGAGTCACTATTTACATATTTTGAGATTCAGTATTTTTATAGCAACCCGACATTATTAATCGAAAATTACACTGTCACAGTTAGTTTGTATGTCCAGTTTCACATTTATGTACAATACACAGTCCAAAGATTAGATTTGATAATTTTATTATTAAATTTAGCACGAGCACAATTTTAAACAGTGTTTACTTGTCAGCGCCATCTGACGATCCAATGAATTGTGAAGTGGGAATTGAATACCTACATACACACTTAAGCATACTTGACATTCATTCCAACTTCTGCTTTTCAGTATGAGCAGAGATGCAGCAATTTTTTTTATTTTTTTTATTCAACGTTACGAATTACTACTACTATTATTATACGTCAAAAACTTTCGTGTTCTGACACTTCTGACCTCTGGATAAGAAAATACATTGAAATTGAGAAAAAAAATGTTTCCATACACACAAACACACACAACACAAATCTCGTCTTTATAAATATTTTGTTCGTGTTTGTTATTTTTGTTTCTTTTTGATCTCTTTATGTTTCAATTTTTATTTTTTATGGGCTGACAATGCATGTCCTGTATCGATAAATGTTTTCTATTCTATTCTATTCATACAAATAATTCAATATTACTCGACAAAATGTATGGAAAAGATGATAATTTTTTCGCGATTTGAGTGTGGAGGAACGAGGTATGGTGTTCCTCCATTGAAAAGGGAGGATCCTCCGACCAGGCGAGGTGATATTGCCTGGCGGGCCGAAGCCCGACGGTTGTTGTCGGACAGTTGTATATGTGCTAGATACGAATATCTTTTTCCTTGCGCGATGCAGGCTTCGTAATCTGATAGTAGTTATTCTATGTAGCGATAGATGTCGCTACATGAGGATTGGTCACATAATAAAAGTTGTTCGTAATGATGAGTGCAATAACTTCTTCAAAAATGTCTTCTCTGTCTATACACCTGTCCTCTTCTTAATACCTATGTCTATCTTCTTCTTAGCGTGTCGATGGCAAATTAAATGTACTTGGCCCAGTATTCCGCCACGCGAATAGCAGAATCAGTTGCAGACATAAGCTCCTCACGTGTGCAGGTGGCAGGGCAAGCGGCGCAGGATGGAAGTGTCTAGTACTGTCTATGTCTATCATTAGTCATTACCTCAAGGGGGATTTGTGGACATTGAATGTTTTCGGTTCTAATTTTCCCCCGGATTATCAGGGGGGAATTCTGGACTTTATTTTTTAGAGTCCACTTTTTCCCCCTAAGGGGGATTTTCAGGGGGATCTGTGGAATAAAGTATAAATTTTAATTACCTCAAAGGGGATTTCTGGACTTTTATTTATTTCGATTCCAGTTTTCCCCCCGAAGGGGGATTTTCAGGGGGGAATTCCAGACTTTCTTTTTTAGATTCCACTTTTCCCTCCTAAGGGGGACTTTCAGGGGGATATGTGGAATAAGCCATTCTAATGTGTCTTGTATTTGTGGCAAATAAATGTATTTTCTTTCTTTTCTTTCTTTCTTTCTTTCAATATTTACATTGTTCAACCAGCCCGCCTGTATAGATACTATTATATCCTAAAGATGAACTAGTAATAATTGAAGTCTGTCTGTTTGTCCATAGTTCCATCGACGACGAAGTCGCAGCTCGCGGCCGAGTACCTGGAGTCCTGCCGAAGACATAACACGCCATGCATCGATTCAGTACTGCAGCAAATACGGGTTTGTACAGACCAGGGATTTGAAACGTTACTCAAAATAACGTTACTTTTACGTTACATAACGTTATTTTGAGTAACGTTTTACGCCCCCTGCTTTAGCATACGGGACTTGAAACGTTACTCAAAATAACGTTACTTTTACGTTACGTAACGTTATTTTGAGTAACGTTACTTAAAATAACGTTACGTAACGTAAAAGTCCCGTTATTTTGAGTAACGTTTGAAGTCCTTTCAGAAACGGTGTTGATAATGATAAGTACAATAAGCCCTTGAAGGGATTGAGACTAGAAACATTTCACATTTTATATTTCAGGAGTTACCAGAGTGTTCGATCGGTGGCGGCGCTCGGGCACCCCGACTCACGCTCGGCGAATGTTCGCTCACGGGGGCAGCGCCAGCGGATGCGTTGGAGGCAGTCATGCGGAAGGTGCAGTTCCGAAGACTGGAGTTGGAGCATGCGACAATGGATGATGAAGGAGCGGTGAGTAGAAGAATAGCACTTCGGTTACTGTCGGGTACTCTCGGCAGTGTTCGGTGCAGTGGAGTTGGAGCATGCGACAATGGATGACGAAGGAGCCGTGAGTAGAACAATAGCACTTCGGTTACTGTCGGGTACTCTCGGCAATGTTCGGTACAGTGGAGTTGGAGCATGCGACACTGGATGATGAAGGAGCGGTGAGTAGAACAATAGCACTTCGGTTACTGTCGGGTACTCTCGGCAATGTTCGGTACAGTGGAGTTGGAGCATGCGACAATGGATGATGAAGGAGCGGTGAGTAGAAGAATAGCACTTCGGTTACTGTCGGGTGCTCTCGGCAGTGTTCGGTACAGTGGAGTTGGAGCATGCGACAATGGATGATGGAGCGGTGAGTAGAACAATAGCACTTCGGTTACTGTCGGGTACTCTCGGCAATGTTCGGTACAGTGGAGTTGGAGCATGCGACAATGGATGATGAAGGAGCCGTGAGTAGAGCAACAGCACTTCGGTTACTGTCGGGTACTCTCGGCAATGTTCGGTACAGTGAAGTTGGAGCATGCGACGATGGATGATGAAGGAGCGGTGAGTAGAACAATAGCACTTCGGTTACTGTCGGGTACTCTCGGCAATGTTCGGTACAGTGAAGTTGGAGCATGCGACGATGGATGATGAAGGAGCGGTGAGTAGAACAATAGCACTTCGGTTACTGTCGGGTACTCTCGGCAATGTTCGGTGCAGTGGAGTTGGAGCATGCGACAATGGATGATGAAGGAGCGGTGAGTAGAAGAATAGCACTTCGGTTACTGTCGGGTACTCCCGGCAATGTTCGGTACAGTGCAGTTGGAGCATGCGACACTGGATGATGAAGGGTTGAGTTGGAGCATGCGACGATGGATGATGAAGGAGCCGTGAGTAGAACAATAGCACTTCGGTTACTGTCGGGTACTCTCGGCAATGTTCGGTACAGTGGAGTTGGAGCATGCGACAATGGATGATGAAGGAGCGGTGATTGGAACAATAGCACTTCGGTAACTGTCGGGTACTCTCGGCAATGTTCGGTAAAGTGGAGATGGAGTTTATTTTTCTTTTTTGAGTGGCATAAACAATACATAAACACACGATTGCATCAATCACCAGTGATATGCTGTTATTCATACAAGAGTTCCATTGTATATCTCCGAAGGTCTTCATCAGATCTTCACCAAATTTAGATAGGACCACCTCGAGAGTATACCATTTCAAACAAAAAAGAATTTTCAAAATCCGTCTGCAATTGAGAACCTCCTCTTTTTTTGAAGTCGGTTAAAAATAAATGTGTTTTGTGTTCCAGGAGGCGATGTTTGACATGATAGAGTACTACGAAAGCGCAGCGGTGGTGTGTATCAGTGGGCCTAGACAGTTCGGGATACGGGGGTGGCAGGCCGCTTCTAGGATGATCAAAAAGGTACCGAAGTCACTGGACGTCAAACTTAATGTCATTATCATAGAAATATTACAAGCCTAGAAGAGTAACAATTTTTTTTTTCTTTTTTTTTTAAAGCATTGCCCCTCTCTAGGATTTCTCCTGTATCGAGGGTACAGTTTACAAACATACATGTCACATGCACACACAACCAGACCCGAAACAACAATCTGTAGATCATACAAATATTTGTTCCGTGCGGGGATCGAACCCGCGGCACGTAGCGCAGAAAGTTAATCGCTAAGCCACTGCGCCAACCGTGTCGTCAACTTATTGTCATTATCATAGAAATATTACAAGCCTAGAAGAGTAACAATTTTTTGACATATAATTGAACTGTAACGCGCTAGCGTGACTTTTCTATCTAATATGCAGCGTAATGAGTTAAAAAGAGACAGATATATATAATCTCGGCACTCGTCAAATAGAACAGAATCATTATGTAGCCGTATTACGATATCTATGGTCACCAGTCTGGTCACCAATTCCTAAGGAAAATCGCTAAGTCCTTTAGTTATGAAATTTCAAAAACCGGCTTCATTTGGAGTTGAATGACAAGTCGATTACAGCTAGCTGTCTCTTTCAATCTCATAAGCTCGTGTATTTGATAAAATAGTACCACTTCATTTGAAAAGTTCAATTAATAGCTACTCTTCTAGGTTTATCATATTTCTACGGTCTTTATTGTATTGTTGTTAGTTTTTTTGGGTTCCTGACTCCCGTAACGACTGTCAAAGGTATTCGTATGACAACCGGGACCAACTGCTTAACGTGCTATCCGAGGCACGGATAGCACGTTATCTATTAAGACACCTTTCAAACCAAAAAAACTTAATCAAAATCGGTACATCTGTTCAGGAGCTATGATGCCACACACAGATCACACTACATAATACCCCTCTTTTTCGTCGGTTAAAAGTGGTAATGTACGTTTGTTTATAATAATATTTGTTTCTTTAATTCCAGAGCGCAGACCTATCGGAATTAGAAGTAACTGACGCTCCACTAGAAGCGTCGCACGCGCCGGTGTTAGCGCGCTCGCTACGAGCTCACACGTGCAGACTACGAGCATTGTGTCTGCAGCGAGTGGCCTTGTGCGGAGAACCCTTATTGTGTCTAGGTGAGTCACAGGCAGGCAAAGAAAGAAAGAAAGAAAAGCAATTTATTTACACAAATTACGACACAAAAAAAAGAAAAAATTAAAAGAGGTTCCAAAAAAAAAAACTAACAATGACTAGTATTAAATGTCTGTGGACTAAATGAATAGAATTATTATGTATGCGTCGCATTTTAGCAAAAAATAGGTCATCATTCAGCATATTAGCAAAAACTATCCTTTCTCATCTCGTAGCTGACGTTAATATTAAGGCTGAATCCGATACCGGTACCGATACCAAGGGCTGCCATCACCTACATTGCCGACACCGGACAAAGATTCAAAAACCCCGGACATTTGGTCGATACCGGGATTTTTCTTCGGACGCCCTTGAAGATAGGAAATTTTCATTTTTATATATTTTTTTTATTTCTACTACATGTGAAATAGACTTTACTTAGCTTCATTCGGCGAGTCATTCAGCAAACTTTGTACAATGATCAAGTATTTTTGTCACTGACTATACTTATAGATCCATGAATATTTAATGGGATGATGTCAAAATCAAAGGTTTTTATTTCAACTGGGCTTTGCGGCAATTTCAAAAGGTGATTTTAATCTATATTGTTTTTATTTGTTACAGTGATAGCTTTAAAATCAAATAACTCTATACGAGAGCTTCGACTGGGCGACAATAGACTGTCAGTATCCGATGCGGCGCAACTGGCCTCTCTATTGAGATACAACACCCGGATACAGCTGCTCGACCTGTCCAATAACCAGATACAGGTAATACTTTGTTATTATTAGAGATGTTCCGAGTAGTCGGCAACTAGTCGGTAAAGCCGACTATCCGGCCACTTTCGTAATCGGTGACTATTCGGCAAAGAGCGCCGACTATCCAGCCACTTTCGTAGTCGGCGATTATTCGGCAAAGAGCGCCGACTATCCGGCCACTTTCGTAGTCGGTGACTAATCGGCAAAGAGCGCCGACTATCCGGCTACTTTCGTAGTCGGCGACTATTCGGCAAAGAGCGCCGACTATCCGGCCACTTTCGTAGTCGGCGACTATTCGGCAAAGAGCGCCGACTATCCGGCCACTTTCGTAGTCGGCGACTATTCGGCAAAGAGCGCCGTCTAAATCCGGCTTTTTACTTTGTATGTATTTCTCAATAAGACCAGTGCAAAAGCAAAAATCGAGAAACAATGCGAAGTAAACAAAACATGTTTCGACATGCTCGCAGGCGGCGGTTGCGACTTGCGCGCGAATCAGCTGTAAACGAAGCGTCACGGAAATTTCCGAATACCCCCGAAACCATGATCGGCTCGGCCGACTAGTCGGTCTCTTTACAACCGAATAATCGTATTCTATTCCATCGATGTCTATAGATATGCTTAGTGAACTCAAAAAGTGAGACGTGTCAGGTACTCCATTTTCAGAAAAATGGAGTGGTTGATCACGAGTCAAATGCCGTTTACAAACATAATTATTAATTTGTGTATTGAATAAAAAATATATAATAACAGTAGCTATTCCATTAGTGCATGTATCGCTGTTCTATTTAAACATAATTCGAAAATTGTCGAATTTAGAATTTGACGCCTTCAAAAAATACGTCTCATTTTTTGAGCTTCCCTTTATATGACAGAGTATATCTATAGACATCGATGTTTTATTCTATTATGTTTTCTAGGACGCAGGCGCAGCGCACTTAGCCGATGCGTTGGCTGAGCAGGCATCTCAATCACCACCGTCCGCTGCTGCATCACCGCTATCACCGCACCGCTGCCAAGGTATATTCACCTCTACGAACCAAACTTGTACGTATTGCTTTTTTATTTTTATTTTTTTTGCAATTTTTGGAAAGCTTTCTCAATAATACATTAAACAACGTGTGTCAGAAATGCGTGGTCATATTTAAGGGTGTGGATCAGACCATCAAACTGAACAACTTTATCTATGGGACCAACATCGTAATTGCGATAAAATTATCAGTTGTCCCATACCAAACTTCAATATCTACCCGACCCAAATGTATACAAAGAACCAATTATTTATTTTATATACATATTTTTTACATTTTTAAATAAGTACGGTACATATTATAAAATTTAATAAAAGACACATTTAAAAACATAATTAAACATTAACATAAAAACTGATTTAAATTAAAAACAGTTTTTTTTTAAGACAAGGTTTTTATCAACCCTTGTTCGGGTGTTTAGAATATATGGAGAAATAAACTCAGCCACATGTAATGCATGAACCCTGAAAACATAACCCTTTTTTTGGGTAGTTGTGTAAAATATACGACACACACATACATACATACATACACACAACATATATTGACATATGTTGACGACACGGTTGGCGCAGTGGCTAAGCGATTAGCTTTCTGCGCTACGTGCCGCGGGTTCGATCCCCGCACGGAACAAGTATTTGTATGATCTACAGATAGTTGTTTTGGGTCTGGCTGTATGTGCATGTGACATGTATGTTTGTAAACTGTACCCTCGATACAGGAGAAATCCTAGTGAGGGGCAACGATTTAAAAAAAAACAAGAAACAAGATATACTTTATCCTTTTTTTTATGTTTTCAGTGGGAGGTCACGAGGCAAGGGGTCTGGCTTTCCTAGTGTTATGGAACAACCAGCTCACGAGGAACTGTGCGCCGTACCTTAGTAAAGCGTTGGTAAGTAATCAGAAGCCCAATTCTCGTAATTAATTTACTTAAAATATTTAAACAGCGCGTTTTGCCGATAACTTCGTTCGTCACAGTCATTTGGCTAAAAAGTCTGCAATATTTCGATGCCTCCCACGTAAGTTGTTGTAAGCCACGAAATTACGATTTTATGTTTTTTAATAAAATGTTTATTTTTATGTATTTAATTCAATTTAATTAAAAAAATTATAAAAAGATGTGTTTTTCAAGGCTTTAAGAGATGTATAATGTTGTATGATAAAATAAAAAATGGAGCTTTTATTCGCATTTGTATGTTCAAAACGCTGTCATGTAAAATTGCTTTTTTGCTGATACAACAACTTACGTGGGAGGCAACGATTTTAATTTTTAATCAGATTTTCACTATCCACGCCGATGACGCCGCCACGGGCATCATAAACATTTAGTAAATGAACGTTTTGAACTCTAATACTAAATACTATTTATATTTATTTTCAGCGATCATCAAATTCCCTGTGTGTATTAAATATTGGTCGTAACGCTTTGGGCAACGAAGCGGTGCGAGCCCTAGCGCGGGGCGGAGCCCTGGTGTCCGTGGGGCTGCAGGCCGCGCGTCTGGGACCCGACGCCGCCGCTGCGCTCACAGAGCTCATACGAGCAGACACTAAGTTGCAGGTCACTTTACAATCAACTTGTTACCATCGAAGTCTATAGATATGCTTATACTCCGTTTGAAATAAGATTAGACACGTTTAACAAACCCTTTTACAGTGTATTCAACCGATTTTGACTTCTATTCCGTACGCATAAGGATGGCATTAAAAGCAAAAACGTATTTACGATAACAAATGTTTACTGCAGCTGTAATTTGTCATGTCACTAACGTAATAGAAGTCAAAATCGATTGAATAAAGTGTAAATGGAGTTATTTAAATTTCTAATGTTATTTCGAACGGAGTATAGAATTGAACTCAAAAAGCGAGACGTGTCAGGTACTCCATTTTCAGAAAAATGGAGTGGTTGATCACCGGTCAAATGCCGTTCACAATAATAATTATTAATTTGTGTATTGAATAAAAAATATATAATAACAGTAGCTATGCCATTAGTGCATGTATCGCTGTTCTATTTAAATATAATTCGAACATTGTTGAATTTAGAATTTGACGTCTTCAAAAAATACGTCTCATTTTTTTAGCTTCCCTTTGTATGACAGAGCGTATCTATAGACATCGATGCTTGTTACATAGAATTTTTAATCGCCAGATAAAGTTTTATCTAACGAATAAAGTTGATACTTGATAGATTTAGTATAGGAAAGCTTTCAAGAATTCAGATTTATTTTTCGAGTAAAAAGGTTTTATCCAATGAATTTTGACGCTTGACAGATTTTGGAAAAGAAAGCTGTCAAAAAGTCTGATTTATTACCTCGCATAAACTTACAGATAATGTTTTATCCAATGAATAATATAATAATATGTCAAAAATTCTGATTGATAAAGTTATCTGACGCTTGAAAAATCACCCCTTCGTAGAGTATTATTAAATTATTTGTATTGTATAGCTAATATTTCGCGATTTCAGTATTCCTTAGTAAAAGTTGTTCATAATGCTGAGAATACCCCTTGAGTTTATACAAGGGTGCTTTTTAAGCCTTTACCATGGAACCAATCAGAAACCGCATAAAAAAAATTGCCTTTTCATATAAATAAAAAAAAAAAAAAAAAAAAAAAAAAATTGGTTAAATATTACTCGACTAAATGTATGGAACAGCGGTTTTTTTTTGTGCGATTTCAGTGTTGGTCTCTTAATAAAAGTAGTTCATAATGATAAGTACAATTATAACCCCCTTCGTCTCTATATTTCTACTAGCTTCCGCCAGCGGATTCGCCCGCGTGATATCTTTATAAATTATAGCCTATGTTACTCACTGACAATGTAGCATTCTGCTGGTGGAAGAATTTTTAAAGTCGGTCCAGTAGTTTTTTAGTTTATCCATTACAAACAAACATACAAAAAATCAAATCTTTTTTAATTTATTTATTCCATGTTACAATATATTTGTTAATATCTATATATACTCGCCAAACTTTTAAGTTTGAGGGCGAGACGCGCTCTTTTTTAATACTTATTAACTATACATAACCTAACTTACATTAACTAAACATGCTACATGCTTTAACACACAGATTACTTAAACAAATCTACTAGATGTACTGAGAATTTACTTCTCGATGACAGCAGACGTTGACCAGAGTGTATTGCACCTCATCCAGAGGCCAAATTCTCGTAATTAAAAATGTTCAAAATATAGTTCGGATCTCATTCCGATCTACTACCAGTGTCATAAATGTCACAAATGGTATTCTCCTACCCTCACTAACAACGTCAAACGTGACATTATATTGTAATGAGATCGAAAGTTGAATAAAAGGCAAATCGGTATTCTGCTAACATTTTGAACTGTCACAGATAATAAAATTGACACTCTCGTCTATACACAAACGTCAAAAATGAGATTGAAATGAGTTTGTAAGAAGATTGAATCCAAATCATACTGGAATTGGACTGAACTTTACGAGGAGTAGAATACATGACTTTTTGTCAATTCATAATATAATCTCAGTTCGGTCAACTTTCAGTCATATTATAAATTAATTACGAGAATTGGGCTTCTGACAACGTCTCCTCGTCATCAAGAAGCAAATTATTCAGTTTGGTTTTCTCTTTATAATATTAGTTTAGACTAATCGATTACATTTTCTGTTCTCATTATTTCAGAGGCTAGATCTCCGTGAGAACCGGCTGGGCAGCGTCGGGCTGCAAGCTATACTCACAGCTATGAAGGACAATGGTACACTCACACAAATTGACTTGGATGAGCCAACGGTATGTTAAAATTTAAAAACCATTTTTCAATAGTAGTTTATGAAACTGTTGCCTAATTATGTGTAGTTTCATACACTACTTTATCTATACTCATGTAATAGGTGGTTAACACATTAATGATGTAAATAGTAAATAAACAAAATGGCGCCGGAACTCAGCGCGCATGTGCTATAGTGGGCCGCGCATGCGCCATAGCCGCGCCACTATAGATAATGTACGGCTGCTATAAAAATTGAATTGAAAACTCCTTGGTGGAACCTAAGTTTACTACATAGATTTAATAAACAATAGTAAATTATGTTTATGGTGTACTATAATAGAAAAAAAGTTATTTTATAGCACTGTTTTGTTAGGAAAACTGTATCATAATATAACTTTTTAATTTTATTATAGTTGCATGTGCATAAAGTCTGTCATTATAGTATTGTTTTTGAATTCATAATTAGAACTTTACGATATGAGGTTAGATAAAATATTATATAGAATAGAATAGATCTTTATTTCATGTAAATCAGATACAGGCACCTATGAAATGTCGAGACTCTAGGTGCGCGGTTCCAAATAGTAGACCCTATGGAGAAGAACCGACAAGAAACTCCATGGAAACTCTTTTAAAATAATAGATTACAATCTTAATCAGTACAATGTTGTGGTAAGAGCTGCGAGAATAATGTAATTTAATGTGAATAAAAATAAGACCAGGATAATAATGATTTGCTTCTGAATAAGAATGGCATGGCAGTTACAAGCTGACCAGTTCCGACAGACGGCACCAGTTCACGAGCATGACGCATGCGTCACATCGCCCAGCTCGACCACAATGAAGGGAACTCAACGACCCGACACAACGCCTCCATACTTTTGACGTTAAAATAAGATATTAGCATCCCCAAAAACGCCTACACTTTAGTGTTGTAGCTGCGAATAAGGAACGGTACAGAAAACAAAAATAAACAGAAGTTATGATAAAAACCAATAAGCCGATTTATATACCATCGCTGCGCCTTCAAAATCATCTATGTATTAAATTTATTTTTTCAGAAAATCCGTTTTTTATGCTATTTTTTTTAAACTTTTCGAGCCACGTGCTCTTTTAAAATCCGTTATCTAATAATTTATTTAGTTAAGAAGATAGGAAAGCAGCGTTTGGTTTTAATCGTGATTTAAATGAAATGATTGAAATCGTTATTTAAATTAAGTAAATTATCTCAACCCTGGGTGATATTTAAAGTACTTTTTAATTTACAGGAGTCATCAAACCTATCAGCAGAAGACACAGAAGCGTCAATAATCCGTCGCCTAACGCGCGACATACGAGCGATGTGTCGCCGCAACGAGCCGCCCGCGCGACACGACGAGGAGGGGGCGCACCCTGTACATAGGAAGATCAGCCTCACGTGTCACACCACATGCTTGTTGAGAGTAAGTATATAAAGAAAGAAAACACGACACATACATTAATAATGATATAATATTATAGTTTAAAAAAATAGAACACGCTTTAGTCATCCAAACTGAACGTGTATGCAAAATTTCAGCTCAATCGGAAACCGGGAAGTGGGTCAAATTTAACTTCCAAGATTTTCTTACATAGTTACAGATGAAGCTAATAAAAGCGTGTTAAAAATATACTGCTTTTTTAAATTTATGTATGTCGTGTCCATACCTAACACTGGCCACACAAGCAGCAATTAACGAAGGCACAGACTATAAACTATATTCTATATCTATGCTACAAACAATGGCTAAACAGTCCGCTAAATAATAAATAAATAAATAGTAAATCCAGCCCATTACTGTCCCACAGTTGGGGATTTACAAAGGCCGCTTTTAACATGATTCATATTACAAATGTCAAAATATGCACTTAATTGATGACTCTTAATATCATTTGCGTAAGGCTTATATTCAGCAATCATCTGTTTGGCAGTTACCATGTAGATTCGTAGGTGAATTGCAAAATGTGATCTTTTTAGGCCCCCTGGGCACGGGCCTCTCTTCAGAATCTATTTTTTTTTATAAAAATGTTTCCCCTTACTTGGATTCCTCCTGTAACGAGGGTACAGTTTCCAAACATACACCTCACACGCACACACCCAGACCCGGAACAACTATCTGTAGATCATACAAATATTTGTTCCGTGCGGGGATCGAACCCGCGGCACGTAGCGTAGAAAGCTAATCATTTAGCCACTGCGCCAACCGTGTCGAATGAGAAGGGTTAGTCCAGCACGCTGGCCTGGTGCGGGCGGACTACACACACCATCGACAACTTTATGAGGCCCAAATTGCAGTTCGCACATAAATTCGAAAAGACGAGAGGTGCGGGTACGGTTAGTATAACAAAAACACAATTTTTAATTTTCTTATCTTACTGTCTGTTTGATCCGGCTAATCCACGAAAGGGCTGTACCGATTTTGACGGGACTTTTATTGTCAGATAGCTGATGTTATAAGGCGTTACTTAGGCTACTTTTATTTTAGAATTAGGGATCCGAACATTTTTTTTTTTTTTTCATGCAGGCTAAGTTGTTGGCTTAGCTAGTAATTAATATTAATTGAATTTGTATCGTCATTACAGCAAGGTATGGGCGGCGGTGAAGAGGAGCGCCGCAGCGGACGGCTCCGCTCCCCCGCGCCGTCCCCCGCGCCGTCCCCGGCCGGCAGCCCCGTGCCCGCGCCGCACTCGCGGTTCATGGTATGTACATACAACGCCGCAGCGGTCGGCCCCGCTCCCCGCGCCGTCCCCCGCGCCGTCCCCGGCCGGCAGCCCCGTGCCCGCGCCGCACTCGCGGTTCATGGTATGTACATACAACGCCGCAGCGGTCGGCCCCGCTCCCCGCGCCGTCCCCCGCGCCGTCCCCGGCCGGCAGCCCCGTGCCCGCGCCGCACTCGCGGTTCATGGTATGTACATACAACGCCGCAGCGGTCGGCCCCGCTCCCCGCGCCGTCCCCCGCGCCGTCCCCGGCCGGCAGCCCCGTGCCCGCGCCGCACTCGCGGTTCATGGTATGTACATACAACGCCGCAGCGGTCGGCCCCGCTCCCCGCGCCGTCCCCCGCGCCGTCCCCGGCCGGCAGCCCCGTGCCCGCGCCGCACTCGCGGTTCATGGTATGTACATACAACGCCGCAGCGGTCGGCCCCGCTCCCCGCGCCGTCCCCCGCGCCGTCCCCGGCCGGCAGCCCCGTGCCCGCGCCGCACTCGCGGTTCATGGTATGTACATACAACGCCGCAGCGGTCGGCCCCGCTCCCCGCGCCGTCCCCCGCGCCGTCCCCGGCCGGCAGCCCCGTGCCCGCGCCGCACTCGCGGTTCATGGTATGTACATACAACGCCGCAGCGGTCGGCCCCGCTCCCCGCGCCGTCCCCCGCGCCGTCCCCGGCCGGCAGCCCCGTGCCCGCGCCGCACTCGCGGTTCATGGTATGTACATACAACGCCGCAGCGGTCGGCCCCGCTCCCCGCGCCGTCCCCCGCGCTGTAATATTAAAGGAATGGTGTAATCATGCAAAAAAACATATTTATAACATATTTAATGTACATTGTCCTCGGACCACGGATTAGCAAGACTTTCTTCAACACTAACAACTGGATAAACATCTTGCAAGTCAGTTGTTGGCACTGTGCTTTGTTGAAGATCAACGATGGTTTCATCAAGCCACGTTTGACCAAAAAATAAATACACGTGATATCTTACTTCCCCCCTTGTGATATTTCGTGACTTTTGCTAAGCCCCTTCCCCCCCTTTCAAGCCTCACGTGATTAATGGTCGGCCCCTTAAAATGTATTTGTGGTAACCGCTTCACACAAGCCTCATTATTAGTTCCTGAATTTGTTCCTTATCGCACTAAACGTTAATTCCAGGTGACCCGAGTGACTCCGGAGCGGGATTCTTCTACGGACAGCAGTTCATCGTCAGCATCATCCACCCCCACACCGACGAGACTCGCCTACTGTCCCCCCTCGCGGTTCAAAGTGGTGCAGGTACATACTCGGTAGAAACGAACTGTCGCACTAACAAACTTACTCATCTATTGTTAGATGATTGGAACAGTCATCATCCACATCGGCGAGAATCGTCAAAAGTCGCCCCTAGAGGCACAGAACAAAAATTGCAAGAAAAATTCGATACTGCGAGCCATATAAGGTCTTATTTTAATAACCCAAAATATTTTAAAGCTAGGCTCTATGAATGGTATATAATTCATTTCAAATATCAAATTAAAGCTGCAGTAGATTAACAAATTATGTAGGCATTAAGATCGGGCGGCGCGGCGACGCGATGCGTGTGTGTCAGAGTAGCCGAGCGCGCCAGGTCAGGTGGTCAAGTTCATGACCTTAGTGCCATTCATAATCATAAATAAAGGTTTTATGCAAACGGAAATATCAATTATTTTGATTCATATTGAAAACTTATAAAAATAAAAATAACTTTAATAATTACCTAGCCTAGCACAGGCTGAGATGGTAACCTTTTCCACATAGACAGCATATTAAGGTATAATTACCAATATAAAATTTTACTTTTGTGTTGTTAATTTCTTTTGAATGTTGTGTTGTCCTATGTGGAATAAATTATGTTTCCTTTTTTGTATTTGCTAAAATGAGTCTTTGTAAGAAAGAAAGAAAAAGAGTTTATTAGAACAATAAAAAAAAAAAAACAATAACAAAGAAAACGTGAATAAAATGAGTGATTGTGCCAAAAGGCCACAGCTCAGCATAATGCCAGGAGGCAGTGATACTGGCCACCTGACAATGGTTTTACCTATAACGCTGGTAACCTATAGAGTTATCTTCTAAAATATTTTGAACTATTAAAATAAGAGCTTAGGGGCCATTTAAGTATTACGTAAGCACTATGAGGGGGGGGGGGGGGGTATTTGCGTTGCATATTTTTAATGACATGGGGGGGGTCTGGATGGTGATTACGTCAGCAGTATTCAGTTTTTAGTTTTTCGGATTTTCTACAAAATTTAATAAATTCTTCTAATAAATATTATATGAGTTAAGTCCAGTATTCAAAGCCTATTCCTCATTTCTAGACTTATAACTGCTGCTCTGCTCATGAATCAATAAAGAAACCAGAACACATTGAAAAATGCATGTATAGTCTGTCAAGAAAGTCATGAAAAGGATTGAGGGCGCCACTTGTATATTCTCTTGTTTATTTTTAATATACTCGTATTAATGCCGAAAACATTTTTTTATCACAAAAAATCTACACAGAATAGTAAAATAAACACATCGTTGTACCCAAACTGACACCTACGGTACTTATTTAGGGTTGCGAGCGAAGAAGAATTTTAGTTCCTTCAAAATCCTTGTCATGACTTTCTTGACAGACCGTAGCAATGTTTACGTAAGCATGGGAGGAGGGGGGGGGGGGTGTAAGAGCTTTGCTTACTTGTGCTGACGAGGGGGAAAAGGGGGTTAATAATTGCAAAAAATCAGCTTACGTAATACTTAAAGTATGTTAACACCTTCATTTATGTACCTACATTCTATGCAAATAAACTAATATTCTATTCTATTCTATTCTATTCTATTCTATTCTATTAACGGCCCCTTATATCGCTATTCTGTTAGAACATGTCGCATCTCGCTTCGTATCTCACTTAAATTGTCGGTTGGTATTTGACATGACGATAACTTAATAATGGACCTGTGAATATGAAGTATTATTAGGTGAAAACTTGCGAATTTCACACGGGTAGAAACCTAAAATCGCGAAATAAAAAAAACAGCTGTTCCATACAAATAACAATACAATAAGCAGTACCTTTGTACTTGATATCTTTACTTATTTTCTTTGTCATGTGTATGTGTGAATAAATAATAAATAAATAAACAATTCAATATTACTCGATTAAATGTATGGAACAGCTGATTTTTATCGCGATTTCTGGTTTCGTTCTATAGTAAAAGTTGTTCATAATTATGAGTACAATTTCCTCTTTCAGTATATCCCATTCAACCAGTAACTGTAGAGTCAAAAGGGAGTTATTGCACTTATCATTATGAACAACTTTTATCATCGGAACAACTCTTAAATCGAGAAAAAAATTGCTGATCCATTCAAATAATTAATTCAATATTACTCGACTAAACGTAATATTGAATTTACAGCAATTTTTTTTGCGATTTCAGTCTTGGTTCCATAGTAAAAGTTGTTCATAATAATAAGTACAGTAACCCCTTTTCGGTTTTATAATAAATAACCTATCCGACTAACTGTATTGTAAGGTAGGTTTCCAGTTTAACCAGACGCGAATGAATGTCAGTTAATTAAGAGTTCGAAACTTCAATAAGATTTTTGTGGTCTAACCATGGTTTATTTAATACAAGATAACGGTATGCTATGATTTCCAACGGAGTGTTAAAGGCGACATGACATTATTATAATAATAAAAAATCCAGCCCATTACTGTCCCACTGCTGGGCACGGGCCTCTTCTCAGAATGAGAATGGTTAGGCCTTAGTCCAGCACGCTGACCTGGTGCGGGCGGATTACACACACCATCGAGGACTTTATGAGGCCCTCTCAGGTGTGCAGGTTTCCTCACGATGTTTGCAACATACAGTGAAATTGTCAAAATATTGCTTCCTTGCAATATCACTGCGTGGGTCCAGTGGAATTATAATGTCACTGAAATAAAGCCCGTGAAATTGTGAAAAACGGAGGCGGTTCACAAAGTTTCGTGCAATTATAATTTCCACTGGTTTGACAATAACACGGCGACATATGTATTTATAAATAAATAAGAATGAGTGACTTTATATACAGAAGAAATAAACAATCCAATAACTCTTTTCAGGTAATGGAACCGCCTCAAATCCAGGTTCACCCAGCGACCAGTCAGCCTAGGAAGTCACCTTCCCGTTTCTCGGTAACCAGGAACTATGACTCTGAGTACAACCCCTCACCCTCCCCCCCGCCCCCCAGCCCAGCGCCCACTCAACCTGTGATATATACTCAACTACAAAACGAAGTCGTCGCTCAACTCAAAAATGAAGCGTCTCAGTGTAAATATGCCGTGATTAATCAAGCTAAATGTGATGTGACACAACTCAAATATGAAGTGAAGACGAAGAATGAAGCAACTCAATGTAAAAATGAAGCAACCGAGTCCCAGTATGAGTTGGCTCAAGTTAGGAATGAAGTGACACAACTTAAAAATGAAGCTATGGTTCAGATTAAGAATGAACCGACTCAAATACAAAACGTGCCTGTAACTGTCATTAAAAGTGAGGTTCAACTTGATAATAAAGTTACTCCAGATAAAACTGAAGTTGCGGATAAAGATGAAAGTGAAATACCCCAAAACTACAAGAGCGAAACAAACACAGTTAAAAATGAACCTACAGTTAAAAAAGTAGTAACTACCCAAGTTAGAATTGAGGCCATGAAAAAGGCTAAAAATGAATCGTTGAGTCAGGTTGTAATTCAACCTACAATTCAATTTAAAAACGAGGTTACGCCTCTAGTTGAAAACATAGTTGAACCAGTTAAAAATATAGAAGCACCAATAAAATCGGAGCCTATGATTCATGTTAAAAATGAAGCTATGACTCAATTAGTAAGTGCAGAGAACTTAGATAAAAATAATACCATAGCTCAACTTAAAAATGAAACTAATCCAATAAAAATCCCGGCAGTGACTCAACTCCAAAATGTACCTGTAAGTCATATAACGAATGACCCAGCAATACAAGGACAAAACGAGGTGAGTGCACTTAAAAATGAGTCAGTGACTCAAGTCAAAAATGTGGTCACTACTCAACTTCAAAATGAACCTGCGACACTAGTTAAAATTGAGTCCACAATTCAACTTAAAAACGAACAAGTAGCACAAGTGAATGCGAATGTTGAGTCAACCATTCAAATTCAAAATAAAAGTACGACTGAAGCTAAATCTATAAGTATTGAGCCTATTCAAGTTAAAACTGAATCAAAAACTCACACAGAAATCAAAACAGATTCGGCGAATCATCTTAGAAATATTCCGGTTGAGTCTACAAGTCGAATTAAAGATGAGCCTGCGAATCAAATCAAAAGTATAGCTATAGAGTCTTCAGTCAAAAGTGAGCTTCCAATCAAAATTTTACCAATTGAGTCTTCCAGTACACAAAATAAACTTGTGATTGACCCTAAGACTCAACTTAAAGTTATAATTGATACGAGTAAAACTAAATTGCCAGCTGCTCAGTCAATTTTGCCGAAGAGCTCAATACCTACTATTGAAGAGTCATTGACTGAGAGTGAAGAGGCTGAGCTATGTGACTCAACGAAAGTTGAAATTAGTACTCAAGATAATGCTAATGCTAAGACTAAATGTGAAAATAAAGAGCCTAAAAGTGATTCCAATAAGTCTTTAACGAATGTTCAGCCTGTTTCTGATGCGAATAAAAGCAATGCTATTGTTGGGTATGCAGTTTGGGACTTACGAATGAATATTGAGCCTAAAATTGTATGTGAAAAACCGAAATTTGAGCCTATTAGTGACTCAAAAAATAAATTGACAAAGGAAGCTCTAAGCGACTCAACTAAATGCATGACAAAGGAAGCTCTAAGCGACTCAACTAAATGCATGACAAAGGAAGCTCTAAGTGACTCAGCTATATGCAAAACGCAAGAGTTGAGTACTCTAGCCGAAATGACACCTCTAAAGACCGAATTTAAATCTGATACTCAAATAAAATCAGATATAACTACTCAAGAATTGACTGAAATGAAAAATGTTATGAAACTGAAAGAAACAAAGAGTGAAACAAAAATAACGGACGTTATAAGTGACTTAAATGTGATAGACATTAGTATTAAAAACCCAACACTAGTGACAAGTGATTTAAAATATAGTGATGTGGTAAAAAGTGATAAAAAAGTGAACAGTTGCGATACAAAAGCCAAAGTGGTTTGTAACCAAAACAAAGACAATGCGATGCAGAATATCGTAGCTATAACTGAAGACTTAGGTAATATTATAAAAGAGATGCAAGTTCTAGTTAAAAATAGAGATAGTTTAGAAGAAATTGTACCTGCAGATAGTTTAATGCTTAAGAAAAATAAAAGCGAATCCAGCTTAGATAGTCCCGATCTAGAAGTTTCTAGATTAATGGAGAAAGGACGGGAAGAAAGGAGTGCTTTTGACAGCAATTCTTCGCTGGAAATCTCTGGGAGTTCTATGGAGAGTCTTAACGAACAGAATAGAACAGTTCAAGAGTTGGATCGACGGAAATCTGGAAATATATTATTGTCTAATGAAAGTAGTATGGAATCAGCGAGCGACGCTACCCCGGTTAATAGCGGGAATTTCTTAAACCTCTCCCTCAGTTCAAATGAAAGTGTTTCCCCAATATTTGGCAAAACAAAACTCATACACGACTCGTTATCAAGCTTAGAAGCTAGTGTCAGTTCCTTAGATTCGGGGAGACAAGAGAAAATCATGGTAACATCAGCAGATTCCGGCATCGAATACTCTTTGCAGCATCCCTCGGAAAATAGAGATGATAACTCGTCAAATGAGGGTACTTTGACAAATAATTCTAGTTTGAAAGAAACTGTCAAAAAGCCGGAAGGATTTCAACTAGTAGACTCTTCACCAAAACGAACATCAAGCTTGTTAGATGTGCCAGCTTTAAAAAATAAAGGGATAGACCGAATGAGGAAGATATCCTGGGTAGCTCCGTCTTCCAGTTTCCATATACCTCGGCCAGATGAGAAAGAGACCAAACCGTCGCATCTAGAGAAGCTGTTGAGCCTGTTCCAGCATCCAAGCAGCATATTCTCCAGGAGTCTGACCAGTGATGATGAGAAGAAATCAGCCTCAAATACTCCTCCCAGAAAGGATGCTTCTCTTACTAGCTCTTTCTGGTCATGGGGCAGTACAATAGAGAAGAATGAAAGAGAAGAAGATAGTTCAGAAGCTACGGATTCAACTCTATCTGAAAGAGTTCAGGTTTCTTTTGTAGACGAGTCTTTCTCAAGGAAATTGGATTCGAAAACTCCTTCAACGGACACAGATAACACGCTAAGCGAGTTCCAGTCTTTCCCAACACAAGAGAGTGAGTGCGTAGAAGAAAGAGTTACCATTACCACCGAAGATATAATAGTACAAAATTTAGAGTTAAGTGTAATTAGTAACACTTCGAAACAGAGAAGTGAAGTAGAAGCTAAGAGAAGTGGAGATGTAGATCTCTTAAGAGATAAGGAGAGTGGACAGGAGAAAGAGGAGAAAGAATTAGCCAGGCCTAGGTCTTTTGCGGCAGTCCTTAAGAGTTCTGGCTCAGAAAATTCTTTAGATAAACAAAATAGTCCCGATAATGGGCAGTCGGTAGATAAACTACCAAGCAAGGTTATAAGAGGGATTAAAGAAAATATAAGCCCTGAAAATACTTTGACATCAAGCATGACGAATACAAAAGCTTTAGCTGTAGAATTAGAGAGACAAGTCAAAAACCCAACAGTTAACATATGGGAAGTTACATTGAAAAGTGAACCTAAAATAGAAGAAGTTAAAGTCCAAAGTGATTTAGCACCTATAGCTACTATCGAAGAAGCTAACGACGAAGATCCTTTAGAAATTGCGTATATAGATGACGTTAAAATAGATAAAGATCTGTCTATAGATAGTGGAGTTGCTGTAGAAACAGAAAAAGGATCTAAAACGACCGATGGGATTGATTTAGGCAAAGATGCATTATCCTACCTTATATACGAGAATAGAGACTTTGAAATAGGCGCTGAAAATATAGTGAAAACCACCGCCCAACAAGGATCATTAGCCCAAGAGTTAAAAGATGCAGAAATAAAAGAAATACTAGACCTTTCACCCGAGTTAGTTGTCGAAGATACGTTACAAGATAATGTATTCACAGCTAAAGAAGTGGTCGGTTCCCGAACATCCCCGATCATACCCGAACGAGCGAAACTCAAAAAATCGAACTCTTTAGAGGACCTATCACAGCTACAGGTTGAAGAAAAAAGTAGCCCTAAAGCTAAAACTATAGCTTTCAAAGTACCAGAAAGTACCACACCAAGGGATATACCAGAACGGAGAGTGAAATTGCGTTCTCGGAGCGGGTCTAGTCCAAAATCGTTACCAGAAAGCTTAAACAAACCGTGTCCCTTAACAAAAATGGAGTCGATTTTGAATAAGAAAAAGAAAAAAGTGTCATCTTTAGGCAAAATGGCGCGGGATTCGCTTCTAGCTTTAAATATGAGCGAAGAAGAAATAGCAGAATTTCGACGTTCATATAAATTGACTTCAGTTGAGAGTTTGAAGTCGTTGGAGTCAGTTTCCGAAGATGCCAATTCTCAGAGCGGAAATTCTGTAGATTCAAGATGTCGGGCTTGTTTAAGAACTTCTCAAGAAAGTCTCATGTCTCTAGACTCGATATCCGAAGATTGCCGATGTACTGAAGATTGTGAACGGCCAGGGAAATCGACTAGATAGGGTTGGCAAAATTGTTAGGTATAAAATGTTTTTATAAAAATAGTGAATTTATTTTAAGACTATTTGTCATTTGTTGTTGCCTTCGAAGAGCAGAGGTTGAAGTCGGATTTTTAATAAAAATTCGCGAGTTTTTCTCTAGTTAGATAAAGGTAGATTTTGGACTTAAAAAATAGCCCTGTACAGTCCCTCTGCTGGCACGGGCCTCTTAGAATGAGATGCTATCGAGAATTACCTGACAGAAAAACAGTATCACTGTCCGACCAGGGAATCGAGACAGGACCAAACGCGCAGTCGCGTTTTCGTCAATAGTTCAGTGGTATTTATTGGTAAAAATAAATCGTCTAGACATTGACTTACGGCTTGTCTAGAACAACAAAATTCATGAAGAATGTGTCCCGAGTCAACATAAATAAGCGTGGGTACATTTAAAAAAATACAAAGAACTATAACATGCTAATTCAAACCGTATTGTCATTAGTAAACAGCTTAATTTTACTTGCGACTATTTATCAGCCTATTCTACTTCCGCGGTTTGGCTCCGACACTTGAGCGTGGACCCAATGTGCATTGTTTATTAAGTCAATGATGCGTTTACAGGTCAATCATAAAACATTCACTAGATACAAAATTATATAAGCTCCTGCCTTTCTAGTCCCGATCCCTTTAAGGGATTATTGTATTCATCATTATGAACAATATTTAATATAGGACGAACACTGAATTCGCGAAAAAAAACAGTTGTTACAAACAAATAATCCAATATTTTTCGACTAAATTTTCTTCTTCTCTTCTAAAAAAACATTGCCCCTCACTAGGATTTCTCCTGTATCGAGGGTACAGTTTACAAACATACATGTCACATGCACACACAACCAGACCCGAAACAACTATCTGTAGATCATACAAATATTTGTTCCGTGCGGGGATCGAAACCGCGGCACGTAGCGTAGAAGGCTAATCGCTTAGCCACTGCGCCAACCGTGTCGTCAGTAATGTATGCAGAGCAGCTGATTTGTTATCACGATTTCAATGTTGATCAAGTATAAGTTGTTTGTAATGATGGGTATAATATCCCCTTAAAGGGATTGAGATGACAAAGGTAGAAATTTATTTAGAGAAATAGTGTAATCACTACAGTACACAGGATATTTTTTTGATGTAGTGCGCATAATTTGTAGAGCGATTCAGTCTCTGTTCCTAAATGCAACCGCAGTATTGGGATACACTTTAAAACAAAACGAAAATTCGACTTAGTATGGACACGCATAATTTACTAGCGCAAGCCATACCAAATCAAATTTTTATTTTGTTTTGGAGTGAATTTTAGTACTGCGGTTGCATTTGGGAACGGACACTGAATCACTCTGCAAATTTTGCGTACTACATAAAAAATATCCTGTATAGTATAAATAAAGTCTCCCTCCGTGTCTGTCTGTTTGTTCGGTAACTACTTCTTAAATATACGACGGATTTTGATGCCGTTTCAACTATCATTTTGAGGATTTCTTCCAGAAAGTTGATATGTATAACTAGTGACCCAACGAGCTACGCACGCGTGCAATTTCTCTAACTATCCTTACATTCAATATGAAAGTATGATACATATAAAACTTACGCGAAAGATTTTGTAACTGATGGTGAAAACCACATCAAAATCCGTTGCGTGGTTTAAGAGGGATTAGCGGATATACAGACAGACAGACGCGGAAAACGTCTTTATTTTATCCTATGTAGAGATAATTTTATATTTAGTGTAAGGATAGTAGAGAAATTGTACCCGATCGAAACTAGGGACGAGTCGCCAATGTTGAATAAAGTAAAGAAATCTTTACGGGTGTGTTTCAAATATAAACTTAACCTCTGACTTTAACCTCTGCTTATACTATTAGAGAAATCATTATCAGGATTGTAATATACCAGAGACAACGCAAAAGTACTGTAACCCTGTTAACAAATATTTATGACCATAGATAATATAACGACTTAAAAAAGAAGAGGTAATTGTCTTTTATGTGGAAAGTGGTTTAAAGATTTTATGATAAAATAGAAATATGGACCGTGGCTTACCTAGGAATCCGCCATTTTATTTTTTTCCAAAATGGCTCACTTTTTTATGATTTAAAAAATCGATAGCTGACATCAATATACATAAGATATATTATTTGACAAAATCTCGTATTGTCACGTTTTGAAGATAAAAGCAACCAAAGTTTTATTGTTAGAACTGTAGCGACATCTAACGCTACAATAACTAACTAAAAGCTACATGGCAAAAGACTATGCCAGCGCCGCCTACCTGAATATAACGGCAACTCGGTTCCTACATCGCACTATAAAAATGTTCACGACAAATAGCCTATACAAGAATTTTTTTTATGTAGTGCGCATAATTTGTAGAGTGATTCAGTCTCTGCTTCTAAATGCAACCGCAGTATTGGGATACACTTTAAAACATAACGAAAATTCGACTTAGTATGGGGGCACGCATAATTTACTAGCGCAAGCCATACACAATCAAATTTTTATTTTGTGAACGTACACTGAAATCACTCTGCAAAATGTATACTCTTTATTGTACAGCAGGTAATAAAAACAGGATTGAGAATCACTTAAGCTAATGTACAATGGGCGGCCTTATCGCACACAGCGATCTGTTCCAGACACCCTTTGGATGGACATAACAGAAAAGAAATAGGTATCGAGCAGTCTAGGTGTACATCAGTGGCGAAGAGTCCATACAACCCGATTCCCATCGGCTTCCCTTTAGGGATTGGTTAGTGTATAGACCAACGTAATATTATGTTATTTTACTCATCCAACTGACAAAAAATAGGCTTGTTATTCAGTTAGGTCGAGCTCTTCGAGATATGACTATATAATTATAGATTACAAGAGACGGTATGGATTTTTGTCTTGCTGCAATTTTTAGAGGGCATTTTTGGGACGGCTTCCCCTTTAAAACTGTCACCCTTCTCCACTGGTAAACATGTTGGTACATTATTGTACTTACTTATATGTGCACTACATAAAATTATCCTGTATACGACTGTCGGACATCAACCGTAGGGCTTCGGTCTGCCAGGCATATCCTCGCCTGGTCGGAGGAACCTCCCTTTTCAATGGAACAACACCATACCACGATTCTTTACAGAACATTAGAAATACTAGAATAAATAAATAAATGTGGACGCCATTTTGAAAAAAAAAAAATCTTGGACCCATCAAAATCTTCGGTTCATCACGGGGTTTCCCCTAATATGCGCCAAACGTACATAGATATGGCCATTGATTCCCATCGTGTCACACCGTGATTAAACGGGAAATATATTCCCATTGTGTTCAATTGCGACGTCATGCAACTGCTTGATGCCTATGAAGTCTATTTCTACATAAAAGACACTTAATAATTCTGTTTCATGCTAGAATAGGTACCCCATCTAATAAATAACCTTGCCGATCAAAATCATGTCAATCGTCTCTTAAACAGCGCGATCAATTTAAGAATGTGATTATACTTGGCGACTCTTCTATTGTTCTCGTTATTGACCTCTCGCTCGCACATATGCTCCACGAGCGAAAGGCATATTGGGGTGCCGCCATTTATAATACCATTCTTTAATTGATCGTCTGCGAAGAAAGGTGAGTTAATTTAATTTCAACCTTATGCCACTGCAATAAGTATCACATAAGCGTTTGCCACACAGATAGCCAAGCAAAGGCGTACCGAATTGCTTTTGATTTGAAATGTTTGGATCTGTATGCTGGAGTTAACTGTAATATTAGCAATATAATTATCCACAATGACATAGAAACACAGAGCGAGTTTAGTTACAAAATTCACGAAAACGTGTCCTCAGTTGACATTATATAAACTTAGATATACCACTAAACTAAACTCGTTTCAAAATTTCATAAGTGCCTGTATTTGGTTTACATGAAAAAAAAAACTATTCTATTCTATGTCAATGTCTACAATATTAATATTTGAAAAGAAAACTAGCTATTAGATTGGGTACTTACTCAGGTACATACCTTATAATAACGTGTCACTCCGCGTCCCCCGCCCCCACATCCGTCGCCCGTCTGTCGCCTTCTACATTGATAAAGTATGCGAACACTGCCTAGTGCGAGCGCGCGTGTAGTGGAAGCGAGACGCCAAGTGACTCGTTATAGTTGTCGAGTGATACACTATCTCACTCTTACTTAAATCCTATATTGTTATGGGACATTTACAAGGACTGAGAATATGAAATTTTTGTACTTCAAAAAGAAAATAATGGACTTAAAATTTTTATGTAAAAAAAATTATATCGAAATTTGATAATATGTAAACGATTTCGACTACTTGATTAAGTATTACGATATATTTGAAATTTGTATTATAGAGGGTAGTTAAAGTTTTAGACATTTTGACGAGAACTCAATTTAAATGTTTGGTTTCAAAGGTCCACTATTTAGCCCATTGAGCAGTGATTTTTTTAAAACTCGCTTCGCTTTCCTGCATTCGTTTAGTCGAGTATTATTGAATTCTTTGTATGGAACAGCAGATTTTATTTTCGTGATTTTTGGCTTGGTCCTATAGTAAAAGTTGTTCATAATGATGAGTACTGTAACCCAAGGACTTCCGCGAATACAGTTTGACCTTATACAGGATAATTTTTTAAGTAGTTTGCGTAATTTGTAGTGATTCAGTCTCTGTTCCTAAATGCAACCGCAGTATTGGGATACACTTTAAAACAAAACGTAAATTCGACTTAGTATGGGGGACACGCATAATTTACTAGCGCAAGCTATACAAAATCATATTTTTATTTTGTTTTGGAGTGAATTTTAGTACTGCGGTTGCATTTGGGGAAGGACACTGAATCACTCTGCAAATCTTGCCGCAAAACAAAAAAAAAAAGCAAAAATTTGTTCAATGTTTTGTCGTCTTGTGTTCGTGTCAAAACACTAAACACTTATATTTCTGACCAGCAGGGTAATCACGATACACACTCGCAATCGGAATCGATTCAATTTTGACAGTACAACAAACTACATTGCGCGGTATGCTTTTAAAATCACTCCGCCCGACAATTGGAGCAACGCAATGAACACTGTTGTAGTGTCAAAATTGAGTCGATTCCGATTACGAGCGTGCATCGTGATTAGCTAGCCGGGTTGTTGCAGTCCCATTTTTATTTTTCACATCAGCTGAGCTGATATTTTAACATTGACTTTTTCGGATACTGATTCTGTAGCAGATTTTAATTATTTTCATATTAGAAACAGAAAATTTACTGACCATTATGAATATATGTACCTATATCCAAAATATGCACAGTTTTCCTTAGCATTAAAATAAAAGATAATGTTTTAATAATTTTGTGACTTTTAATAAACAAAAGAAACAATCTTATACTAGTACCTATAGTAAAAGTTGTTCATAGTGATGAGTACAGTAGCGCCTTATAGGGATCGGGACTAAAAGGTAGAAGGAGCTTGTACATTAGTCTGCTTTCCCAGGTTACATTTAGGAACAGAAACTGAATCACTACAAATTATGCGCACTACATAAAAATTATGCGCACTACATAAAAATTATGCGCATTACATAAAAATTATGCGCATTACATAAAAATTATGCGCATTACATAAAAAAATATCCTTTAGATTTATTAGATTTTTTGTCCGCACACATTCGGATGCCAGCGACCACGTGCTCCCAATCTCTTCTCAGTGTTACCAACTCTCAAAAATATTTATCCCCAAAACTAAAGTTTAAAACCCCTAAAATCCCCCAAATAAAAAAAAACTGTAGAATTTTATTAATAAATAAATTGTAATAATATAAAATAATTGAAACATTTTCAAAACGTTTACAGCCAGCTGCGTCACAATCATTATAAACTTCACAGTAAAAGTCAAGAGTAAAAATACCCTAAAAATACCCCTAAAAAAATCCCATCACACTTATTTACCCCCTAAATTTGGGGGGAAAACCCCTAAGTTGGGAACCCTGTCTCTTCTGTTCTCCTCCTCGCCTCACCTCTCCCCCAGCCGATGCAGAATCGATAAACACGATAAAACGCGCAATTTTGATACCACGCTCAAACGCAGCGAGTCGCCAAAACGTGATGTGGACACAAAAACGCGAGATTTCATCATCGTGAGCGAACGCAGCGAATCGCTAGTCGTCGAAACCATCGATGTCTATAGATACGCTCTGTCATACAAAGGGAAGCTAAAAAAATGAGACGTATTTTTTGGAGACGTCAAATTCTAAATTCAACAATGTTCGAATTATATTTAAATAGAACAGCGATACATGCACTAATGGAATAGCTACTGTTATTATATATCTTTTATTCAATACACAAATTAATAATTATGTTTGTAAACGGCATTTGACTGGTGATCAACTACTCCATTTTTCTGAAAATGGAGTACCTGACACGTCTCACTTTTTGAGTTCATTAGAGCATATCTATAGACATCGATGGTCGAAACTAAAAGTATCGAGTGTGTATTGCCTTTACAGACACGAAATCATATTTCTTTAAAGCCCGTCACACACGTAGCTATAATATATATTATAGCAAGACATATTACGATATATTTTCCATAGTAATCTTCGAGCGACCTCAGACGCAGCTATAATATATATTTCTATTACGTCATCAAAATATGTTATAGTATAGCTACCACGTATGGGGGCTTGCTATAATGTAATATATAGCTCAGTATATTAATATATATTATAGCTACGTGTGTGACGGGCTTAATTTAAAAGTCAAGAAAAATTTCCTACCCTCTTAAAAATTATATTAATTTCAACTATTTATCTTAATATGAAAATAGTCGACTACTTATTTAATTGTTACTATTCTAGTACTTACAATGTGTGAGATACGAAATTTTCGTCTACCCTCAAACTTATTTGGCGCGAATATATGAGAACATTGTTGAGAGCGTTCGAAGTTCGAACCCGATTGGTGCATTATTGTGCAATTTAATTACGAGCATGTTTTGTTGTTAACAAGGAATAATAATGTAACCCACATTATTAGTATTAAAATGACCCATAGAGGATTCTTATTGGATTATGGAACTTTAAAAAAGTATTAATGACATAAATTGCGACGTACGTTTAAGGTCGAAATTGCGACTCTCAGGCATTCACAAATATTTGTATAAATTATAAATTGAAAATTTTATTTCGCGTCAAATTCCTTAAAAAAGGTATTTGAAAGTTTGTATTGCGGTACATACCTCTATTATTTGAAATATAAGTATATCTATACTAAGCGATTTTTCAATAAATTTGGTTTACAAATTGTATATAAATTGTACAGAAATTATTGTTCGAAATTTTTATAATAGAGATAAGTGATTTAAAAAAACTTAAGGCTTTATACATATACAAGCGGGTTTTTTGTCGCTACGACTTATCGTTTGCTTGTCGTCGTCCTGTCGGAGAAATGTTTGAGATGAGAAATATATACAGGGTTATTGAAAAAATACTCGAAACCTTTTAGTATTCATTTCGTATCTTGAACAACGTTTGTTCTACAATTATGACCAAAATTCAAAAGGGTTAAAAAAAGAATCTTTTTTTGTGTAATTTACTTTGTAAACCACAGAATAGCTGAACAGATATAGAATCGTCTACGGATCTTCTGTTCCATTTCATTCAATTTTTTGTCTCAGTTAAAACATGCAAAATATAGAGTATTTTTATGTGAAAAGAAAGTTTTTTTTTTATTATTATTTACATTTTTTATGAAAAGTAGACCAAACATTGTTCAAGTTCATAATACAAAGTAAATTCTACGAGGTTTTTGGTTTTTTTTATCACTCTGTATATTTACCGATATATCAGATTGATGTATTGGCCTTTCTTAATAATATAAATTATAGAATTTGGGATTAAAGAGTATTCGATTTTTCTAATAATAATAATTAAATAAAAAATGTGTATAAACATATACAGGGTGACTGTTGAACGAGGGAAACATTGAAGGACGGTATTGTACTCATCATTATGAACAACTTTTACTATGGGACCAAAAAAGAAACAGCTGTTCCATATAAATAAATCAATATTACTCAACTAAATGTACGGAACAGCAGATTTTTTTCTCATAATAAAAGTTATTTATTTATTTATTTAAAATGCTTCATGTACAATGTACAAAGGCGGTCTTAATGCCGTAGGCATTCTCTACCAGACAACCTTAGGGTGATGCAGAGACAATGAAGGTAGATGCACCAAAAAAAAACTTAAATGAGAGGGTAGGTATATTCTATTATACTTAAAAACAACTATAATTATAAACTTACATAAACATTAACATATATAAATAAATATGTATTATTATATGCTAAATAAACATAAACATATATAAATAATAAATATATACAATTCAGATAAATTAGAGTCGAGATGAATCTGTCTGAATATATTCATAATGGTGATTACAATAACCTCCTTCAATGTTTCCCTCGTTCATCCAGTCACCTTGTATACAAACTATTTAAAAGGAACTTTGAATTGAGGCTCAATTTGCGAACCAAATTTTCTTTAAAATATACCACCATACTTACCTACTGTAATACAAAAAAGGATATTTTTATTGAAATACAGTTTAGAATTATGTATATCTTATTCAAAATTTATATCTACAACGGGTATCAGAAATGCATGCTCATTTTTAAGGGTGTGGATCAGACCATCAAACTGAACAACTTTCTCAATGGGACCAACATCGTAATCACAAAAAATAATCAGCGGTCCCATACAAAACTTCATACTCTGCCCAAACGCACAGCTTTATTTTTTCGCGATTACGATGTTGGTCCCATAGAGAAAGTTGTTCAGTTTGATGGTCTAATCCACACCCTTAAATATGACCGCGCATTTCTGATACATTTTGTATTAGAAATTATATAAAACCTATCGTAACTCCTATGCTATATAACCAATTTAATGTTCCAAATTGTGCCTCGTCCAGCTAAGACCAAAATGATTGTGTAATATTTCACTTCATAATATATTGTACATATATTATTAAAAAGCTTTTAATGTGAATTTAATTTGCCGTTTGAAAAGAAATAAAAACATATTCATATTAAAACTAATTCTTGACATAACCGTCTATAATCCTCTATAGTAGAACATTGTAAAGATATGGTACAGTCGGCAAAAGAAATATTTATGCAGGCAATTTACTACAGTACACCTAGTACCTATACAGGATATTTTTTTATGTAGAGCGCATAATTTGTAGAGTGATTCATTTTGTGTTCCTAAATGCAACCGCAGTATTGGGATACACTTTAAAACAAAACGAAAATTCGACTTAGTATAGGAGACACGCATAATATACTAGCGCAAGCCATACAAAATCATTTTTTTATTTTGTTTTGGAGTGAATTTTGGTACAGCGGTTGCATTTGGGAACGGACGCTGAATCACTCAGTAAATTTTGCGCACTAAATAAAAAAATATCCCGTATTTCTCTGAAACTGTTTGGTGCACAATCATGATTCTTTTCTCATTCAGTTAAATGTCAGTAAGTGCCTAACTGTGAGAACTTAATTTAAAAAAAAATACACATAACTAAAATACCCTCTAGTTCCTTATTGTTTAGTTACCTGCATACTAAACTATTTTGTCGAATGTACATCCACAGTTGTGTACGAAGGTGATAAGGCGTAAACACACTGGACTTACATGACATGTTACGTTATATGACGTATTAAAGTGTCAGCGACGTCACACGGTGTTACAATGGTATTGTATTAGAATTTAGGGCTGATCGCTTGTCAAATTTTGTATAGAAAAGCTGTTGAAAATTCAAATTTATTTCCTCGGATAAAGCTGGCGATTGAAAAATCCGCCCTAAGTCTAATAACTCTTGCTACAAACGTCGTTGTATTGGCAAAGACAATTGGCGTAGCTAGGGACTTTTCCTAGGGGCAGCCGCCCAGCTTGTCAGCTACTGCATAATATTAGCGTTCTAGGAAACGTCTGGAACAATTTCGATAACATTTGGTTAACGGGTTTTCGGAGATGATAAAACAATTTTACGAGGAGTTGGTGGGTGATTCTCCAAAAAACCTTAATCATTATAAATCATGCCATTTTACCTTCCTTTCGCTGTAATTATCATATTTATGTTTCAATTGTGATTTATGTCATGGCAGTACCGTAGTTCGGTTTTTCATAAAACCATTATGTGATTTAAACTTCTGCATTGCAACTTTGAGGTGAGGTCAATAATGTACTTAATAGATTTTTTGGATAATCAGCCAAGTATTGAATTTATTTCTCAAAATAAAAAGAATTAAAACACTATATTTCTTCAATTCTCTCGATTTTTCTAAGGTGGGCAGTGAGTTTTGTGGAAGGGGCAGTGCCCACTCTTGCCCCCCTCCCCCCTAACTACGCCTATGATAAAGACGCAGACTGGAGTAACGTGCATGATATTATGACCTTCAGAAGCTCAGCATCAGCTTTCATGTATAATGTACGAAATAGCACAATTTAGCAACAAACTTGTCTTATGTGACGTCACTGACACTTTCAAACGTCATATGACGTGGCATCACACGTCTCTTATGCCCAGTCTGCTTGACCACTGGCGTTATGACGTCGCACTGAGATCAATGGCGGCCATGCTATTTTTGTCAATAACTATAGTTGTGTGTTCGCGGGCGTTCTCACGTTTAAAGCGCTATTCACACATATCCGTGCCATCCGTTCCGTGAAATTACAGTGTCAGTGAAAAATGCACTGTATTCTTATAGGCACTAAGTCAGTTTCTGATTATATCATTGTTACTATTTTCACGGAACTTCACTGACCCTGACAATTATTGGAAAGCTACTTTGATGACATATGAATACAGTGTATTTTTCACTGACACTTTTATTTCACGGGACGGACGGCACGGATATGTGTGAATAGCGCTTTACAATACCGACACGACACTATACGATATCAGCAGGTCTACCGTAACTAAAATGGTAATGAACATCGACAATGGTAATAAACTTCAATACGATCGTGAGAGGGTGACGATTCTGTCGCGCAGTTTGACAAGACTAAACTAACTTAAAGGCGTTTACCTCTTTCTGTTTGAATAAAATAACCGTAGAAAAAGAGCTGTAACTTTTGAACGGCTGAACAGATTTTCATGAAACATTGCTAAGATGACACGCGATTAAACTAGCTTTCAATTAAAAAAACTGCATTGAAATCGTTCCATCTGTTTTGGAGCTACGATGCCATAGACTGGCACACAGATATACACTATAAGCCCGTCACACACGTAGCTATAATATATAATAAAGCAAGACATATTACGATATATTTTCCATAGTAATCTTCGAGCGACCTCAGACGCAGCTATAATATATATTTCTATTACGTCATCAAAATATGTTATAGTATAGCTACCACGTATGGGGGCTTGCTATAATGTAATATATAGCTCAGTACCTATATTAATATATATTATAGCTACGTATGTGACGGGCTATAAACTTATAAACGCCTATCTTTTTTGTTAAAAAGTGAAACAGAATCGACACTTCCAGCTGTTTTTGTTACTGCTGCGTTGTTATATTGTGTCGGAGTCGTTATCAGGTAATTGGAAAGCGTTCGATTTTGTAAGTACGGCTCATAAGCTGACCTCGTATTGTATAGGCTTTCGGCACAATGAGAGGTCAGCTTATACTGAAAATGTACAGTAGTGCAGTGCGATATGGAAGTATATTTATAACAATTTCTGTATAGTATATTCATAAATACTGATATTCAGCCGCATCTTGTTAGACTGGACGCTGTTATCAAAGCTAGGATGATATTTGTCTATTATTTCCAATGATTGTTTAACTAAACAGAGTCACAAACTTCTGTGGGCCGAGCATGACGTATAGTAAAGTAAACGTAAGCAAATTTTGATTATAAAATACGATGAATCTAACGCATTTTTGTTCAATTTTATGCAACAAACACACTTGTTTCATGAAAATGTAAAAATATTGCATGTATTTCTAAAAAAATATCATATATTAAACGTGTATTTTCGGTTCTAAATCTCTATACAAAAAATACATTTTTGTTCTATAGCGACGTTAGTTCCGATTTTGGTCACGGTCAGATAAGTTTGTGGCACTGTACATTAGTGTCGATTTTATTGCGCGTTTTGACAGTATTATACTAGAATAAATGCATAGCATCATCTCTTTTTTTTCTATTGAAACAGAAAGAGACAAACACCCGTAGTTTAGTTTACTTCTCTCAAAGTGCGCATCAAAATCGACACTGTTGTCATAATCAACTAATTATATAATGCTGGTCGCCCTATCTTCGCATTTCGAACATTCACGATTTTCACGAATGATAAAATTATTATTTATAAAACATTTTTTTGGGCAATGCGAACGCCTGCTATTACTTTGTTAAAGTACCTATCTAGAGTTGTTATTACCGCTAACCTGGGGCCCTAAAAAGGCCACATTGAGCAATTCATCTAAAACCTTAATAGTAACTGTCAAACAGATGATTACTGAATATGAATCTTACGCCTATGATATTAAGAGTTATCAATGAATCTGATGTTTTGATTCAAATTCATATGCCGGTGGCCTTTTAAGACCCCCTGTTGTGATTTTCTTAGAGAAGAATGTATGAACACACTTGAAAAGTTTCATCTTATTAAGTTGGTTACTTGTATATAGGTACCACAGACTACGCGTTCGGTTAATTTCGGAAATACGAAGTTTTCCGAACAGTTTTATTGAATTAGTTGCACTGTATTCGTTGCGTGGAGGAGGCGATATTAAAGATGTTCTCTTTGGTGTAAAGAATTGCACCCGGCTTCATTCATACGTGTGATATAATAAAGGTAACTTCAAATAAATGTACATTACATTATGTGGTATTTTTTATTTATTTTTAACCTTTAGTGTCAAATGAGGGATAGTGCAACAAACTTATCTGACCCGGTCGTGGCGTCGCTGCCGTCGCTTTTATCAATGTCATCTCCGTACAAAAATGACATTTCGATGTCATTTTTGTTCCATAGCGACTTAGTTCCAATTTTGGTCACCGGGGCAGATAAGTTTGTGGCGCTATAAATACGTGGAAATTGATATGTCTATGATTGTAATAGATACCTACAGTTTTAAGCTCATTAATTAACCGACTTCAAAAAAGGAGGAGGTTCTATGTATGTCTTTTTTTTTTTTTGTATGTTCTTCAATATTTTCGCCAATTGTGAACAGAATTTAAAAAAAAAATGATCTTAAGAGTATACTTCCGAGGTGGTCTCACTTAAAATTGGTGAAGATCTGATGAAGACGTTCAGAGATATATGAATAAGTTTCAGCATATCACTCTCGATTGCTGTAATCTCATGTTTATGTATTGTTTATGCCACTCAAAATAAAAAAATACTTTAAAAAGTAAAAACCGACTTCAAAAAACTAAAAAGTATAAAATGATTTTCTTAAAATACTTATCAGCTTCTGAAGTCAGGGCCTTTAATTTTTCAATGCACCTAGCTTAGCAGTGGCACCGACTTCAGAAGCTGATAAGTTTTTTAAGAAAATCATTTTATACTTTTTAGTTTTTTGAAGTCGGTTTTTACATTTTTTAAAGTTTACTTTATACGGTTTACGGCTCATCAAAAATAAGGATGCCAAATAGGTAGGTACTGTTTGTTTCATCATTGGTATAAAAATGCTTTTTCGGTCAATCAATTTAGCGCTAATTGCTCGAAGCACCAGTGGAGTGGAGTGTGTGTGTGTGTAGTAGTGGAAAGGTTAGACAGTAAGCAAAAAAAAATAACAAGAAGAAGAACTGAAACGGCTGAACAGATTTTCATGAAACATAGCTAAGATGATACCCGATTAAACTAGCTTTCGATTAAAAAAAACTGCATTGAAACCGGTCCATCCGTTTTAAAGCTACGATGTCCCATACAGATACACACTACAAATATAAAACATCCCTATTTTTTGTAGGGGGTTAAAAAGACAAGTAAGACATCATGGTAAGCACTAAGCATCGCCATTTATGATTCGTTTCATAATTGGCGCGGATTGTATATATCACTACATAGTATAAAATAAAGTCGCTTCCCGCTGTCTGTCTGTCCCTATGTATGCTTAGATCTTTAAAACTACGCAACGGATTTTGATGCGGTTTTTTCTAATAGATAGAGTGATTCAAGAGGAAGGTTTATATGTATAATATTTTCATATTTAATGTAAGGATAGTAGAGAAACTGCATCCGTGCGAAGCCGGGGACGGGTCGCTAGTTAGGAAATAAATAAAAGCCGGTTTTAATAAAATATATTTTAAAACATTCACGTTTTAAATAGCTCCTTTTAATTCCTTTAGAAGAAAGTCACTTGCGTTAGCAAGTCCAATATTAGCTACCTTATCTGGTATCGCCACGCCTTCAATTTCTGGATTAAACCCTTTCCATTTCTCCGCCCATTTCATATACCTTAACCTCTTTTTATATTCTTCATCTGCAGCATTATTTCTCGCCCACTGCACCTTATTTCCTCTCTTATTCTCCATTGTTTTAATTCGCTTCCTTTGCATTTTCATAATATTGTCCATTAAAACTGTTTCATTCGGTGCTACGTCTTCCAATCTTCGACGGAACGTATTTGCTTTTTCCTTTTGAGATTTTTTAGATGCAAAAAACGCCGCCAACGGATCCTTTTTCTTGTGATGTCGTTTCTCGTGTGCCTCCACGATAGCAAGGAATAAATCTCTTTCTGCTCTTATTTCGTTGTAAGTACTCTCTAGAAGACAAGACAAGATTTTTATTTGTTAGAACATGAGTAGGTATGCGTACGGAGTAGCGGCGGCGGCGGCGGGCCGCTAGTATTATACGAGTATAAATATATTTTTCATATCTCATGCTCGGAAAGTAGTGTTTGATTGATCTGAGTAGCGGGTGGAAAACCATGCTTCCCGCCGTTGGACGAAAAAAACTCATAGTAATTACTACCCACCCTAGGGCCGGAATGAATTTTAAAAATACAACTAAATTGGGTTAGGAAGTAGACTGAAAATTTTGACAAATTAAAAAAAAAACGATTAAGAAAATAAACATGCTGCGGTACTGTGAGTTTATAAACAGCCAGTGTGAATTTTAAAAAATACCTATGAAGCGGGAGGGACCGCGGTGGGGGCGGTGACTCGGTGTGTTCCATGTTTAAAATTTTAAAAAGACAATTTGAATATCACAACACAATACAATTAGAATGAGAGAATTTGACGGGATATTAACTCTGTTTTATTTTATTTTAGAAAAACTACAATTTTTTACTTTCCTTATATTCGATATGAAAAGTAGAGTGTTTAACACGGGTGAAAGTCACCAATCCTACTCGGACTATAGCCGCCCTCGCTGCGCTCGGGCGTCCAAATACCTCGTATGGGAATTGGTTCCTTTCGACCCTTGTATAACAATCTACTATTAATTCCGTTAGCATCCCTATATAGTTTGTGATTAATTCGCTTCCAGCCACCAAGAAAGCCATGCGTTCTCATTATCACGTGTCAATAATATCTATAATTTTCACTCACATACAATTCATTCGCTCATTTACTTTAATTACCTTTTGGACAATATATCATTAATGGTTTCTGAATTATCGTAGGTATTTTATTTCTATCATTATTAGGTAGATATATGAAGTTTCGTCTTACAAGAGACTATAGATACATAAACCTTTATAGGATACTAGATTTTTACATTTCTCACTTCAATTTCACCCCCTATTTCGCCCCCTTAGGGGATGAATTCCCAAAAACGCAGAAATATGTGTTTCTTTATTTGTAACCAAAAGCCTAAATCCAAAATTTTCATCTTTCGTCAGTCAATCAGGACTGCTCTCTTTATAATATTACTATGATGTGACTATGACTATGACTATGATAGTAGGTACTTACGCATAACGTGATAACCATTCATAATTTTATATTCAGGCTTACTGTGTCGTTTAAAATCATAAAGGTACGAATAATGCCTGTATATTATCAGCATGTATTTAAATTTATCCAGTATACTCGAAGTTAATAGACCCAATTCGTAAGCGAAGCTGTGTTTATATCCCTCTTGGATTCTGTCCGCCATTCGAAGTTTGTAAAAGGCATCTGAAATCATGAATAAGGTAGAGGGCTAATTCCAATGACATTTTACAAATAGACGGGTTGTCCGCGCTCTATATTGGCAAGATAGGTAAATGCAAGGTAAATGCCCTGCACCGACTGAGAGAATGAGCATGCAGCAGCTTATGCCACGTAACTAAACGTCTTTATTCATCTTTTTCTAACAACCGACATGGCGTATGGTGGCTTTCATTTTCTTTCCCTTTCTTCGCGCACTGTATATGTACTGCTATGTAGCTAACGTAAAGTTTACGCCATTTTGTAGTGCATTAACGTTGGTGTATGGCCCGTCTATTTATAAAATGTCATTGGCTAATCACGTAATTTTATGACGCGCTGATCATATTGCAGTGACGCTTGAACTTGACGCGAGCGTATCTCACTGAAGCTAAGAGAATACCAAATGTGTTTTGATCATAATTTTATTGCAACTGCGCGGCAATTACACTTCTTTAGTTACGTGAATTAGCCTACAGACCACACTGAGCGAAACTGCACTGCAGCGGAGCGGTACGCACAAATATTGAAAAGAATAGAATACTTTTATTTGCTTGTAACCTAACCGTTAAAAACCCCTGACTCTAACTAGAAAAAGAGTTGTAACTTTTGAACGGCTGAACGGATTTTCATGGAACATAGCTAAGATGATACCCGATTAAACTAGCTTTCGATAAAAAAAACCTGCAGTGAAATCGGTCCAACCGTTTTGGAGCTACGATGTCCCATACAGATACACACTACAAACATGTTTTATGTTACCCCTATTTTTTGTAGGGGGTTAAAAAGACAAGTAAGGCATCATGGTAAGCATCACCCATAGAAATAATAAGTAGGGCTCCCCCATAGACTAAAATAACTATAAGACTAGCAACGGTATTGTTAGAATAAGATGTGTAGATACGCTATGGTACGAGTGCGAAAATGATACAGATACTTTTTTCTGTCCTTATCGGCGTATTCATTTTTTTGCTGGCGGAGATTGATAACTGTCAAAATGTCTGCCAAACAAAAGATCTTATTGAATAGTTCATGTTTTCGTGTGGTTTTATAAGTTAAACAGTGCCGTATTTTGTGAGAACTCGTTAGAGAAAAAAGACAAAAGTGTGTTGATAATGGGTGGTTGTAGCATTTTAGGCTGTGATAGGCATAGTGAAAGAAAAGAAGATGGAATACAATTTCAACTCGTAAGTAAACATTTACGTATTTTTTCACCCTTTGATTATGCTGAGAATTTCCATTCATATACATTTATTACCCACTTTGGTTAGTACATGGCCTACAAGGTCGTTCTATACCAATTTCGTCATAAAATATCATAACAAACCCAAACAAACCTAACGACAAAAGAAAAAAGTGTTGCCAGATAATAATAAAAAATTCCCACTAAGTAATGATGTACATTCTACAGGTTTCCATCTGACCCTAGTTTACGAAGAAGGTAGATTGATGCTACCGGACGTCAGAATCGGCTGCTACCAAGAAAAAATATATTTATCTGAAGCCATTCGCTGTACCAACCAAATACGTGGATTATATTTATACATATCAGAATTGCTAAAGAATGATTTGGAAGCGGAACAGTCGACAAATTCTAAATCAAACAAAAAAACATACGAGACACCCAAAAATTAAAATATTCCACCGCCACGCGCGCCGGTGAAGAAACAAAAGTTAGTTAGTAAGTTTGTAAATTTAGTTAGTTTTTTTGCATATTAATTTATGATGTCATCCTAATATGTCGCCTCATAAATTGTTGCAGGGCGAGATTCCAATCAGCTAATGTACGACAATATATATACAAGAAAAAAAATTGGAGGAGCTTTAGTAAAACAATAACCGCGGACTTTTAGTAAGTAGTGATAGCCTAGCGGTTGAACGCTTACCTTCCATGCAGAAGGGTCTGAGTTTTCGGATTCATGTGCGGATTAGAATTTTATTATCACTTGTGATAATGATGAAGGAAAAACATCTTGAGGAAACCTGCACATTTTAGAGGGCCTCATAAGTTTCTCGATGCTGTGTGTAGTCCGCCAACCCGCACCAGGCCAGCGTGGTGGACTAATGCCTAACCCCTATCATTCTGAGAAGAGACCCGTGCCCAGCAGTGGGACAGTAATGGGCTGGATTTATTTATTTTTAGTAAAACATAGATTCTATAAGTATCTATTATTTTGCTTTGTTGTTGCTGGAAAAACAAAAACAAATTTCTCATCTTATATAATGGTCACTGAATAACTGGATATAAATTACTGTTGTAAAATTGATCTCATTTCTGCTTATTGATTCGAATTTTATAGAATTTTTAATTACTAATAATAACAGGTTTTTTTAATATACACTTTTAATTTAAACCTAACATGTTTCATTATTGTGAATTCCAAGTATTTAGTGGATAGAGAAGAACTTCTATATTAGCATGTTTATTTCGAAACCAGTTCTAAACGAAATTAAATATCGAATATATAGGAGATGGCGTATAATAAATTAATAACTCAATTTCGTGAAAATATCATTTAGTATCGGTTTCAAAATAAAGATGAGAATATGGCTGAATTTACCCTAATGTAGTGGAAATAGTATTTTGATGGCAACACACATTGTTAAAGCGAGACACATTGACGTAGCCACGTAAGTTATCCGTCTAGTTGTCCTATGTCTATGGGCTCCCCCATAATAAGTCTATGGCACCACCATTTATGATTCGTTTCTCAATGGGGTAAAAAACTGCCTTTTGCTCACTTCAGATGTCGCTACTGTCGGTTGTTCCAGAAATTTGACAGATAGCTGTCAACTTTCATACTATTTGTATAAACAATCGAATTGTTATAAGAATAATTAATAAAATGACGCTTTGAGCAGCCGTTGGTTGCAAAAATCCGGGAGTCCATAATATTCCCTAAATAAGCCAAAAGAAGAAAACTATGGGAAAAGGCCCTTCGAAGGAAAAATTCGAAGACTAGTAATAAGTCGAGGTTAAGTGCTATCCATTTTAAACCTGAGGATTATTTGGGGAGAAATTCTTACACTAGTTTTATAAAACAAACATTCATCATCATTTCAATGCTCTCTTTTTATTTTCGGCACCGCTATCAACGTATTACAGTGTATATTTTTATTATTTTATAACTAAACTTCTATTCTCGTACAGAAGTCTTCCTTTGGGCGGTACTTGAAACCTGAAACAACATGGTATGTCGAATTTAATCCAAAATATAGCCAATCCACAAGGAAAGATGAAAAAATCATAATTAAATAGCATTCTTACCTTTCTGCAAACTGTTGAATGTGGCGTTTAAGACAGGGTTGGGAGATTTGTGCTGGCATTTAAATCCCTGAAGTTATGCAGTGCCGGAATGTTGACAGTCTCATCTTCAAGCACGTCTTCAACACCAATGAGATTATTTCGATCGTAGACCTTTAACCTCCAACGAAAAAATAGGGCTTTACAAAAAGAACACAATATAACCTCCAAACTTGTTTATATAATTATATCTATTTACCGTGCAATTTATGCTGCTTTTTTACCAATGCCAGAGGCATTCCTCTTTCTTAGCTCGTCTTTTAATTGTATTACACTCCACGTAGAATACATTTTACTAGTATAATATGGTTCTAAGTAGGACACCAAACAACAACAAAAAACAATATGGCGGTTCTCAGGAACAACCGCTAGTGGCGCCATCTGCGATGAGCTTTCAGTTTTTAACCTCATTGGCGCGGGTTGTCTATATCAAGAAATAAATAAAAGCAGGTTTTAATAAAATATATTTTAAAACATTCGCGTTTTAAATAGTTCCTTTTAACCTTAAAGTCCGGTGGCGGTACAGAAATGACCCCGACACTCAATATACCGCTGGCTCGTTTTCGGTTCCGAAATGACCCGAGCTGTCATGTACTACGTCATGCCCAATTCTTTACTGCATAAATATTTTACTACTTATTAAATCTTGTTACTATGGCTATATTAAAAGAGTTGGATAAATAGAGAATTGTTTACACGCTATTATATGTAGGTATCATATTCAGTTCAATAGTAAATAATTACCTTTCAAAATTTTTTGTGTGAAAATGTATTATCGGCCATACTGCGGTCGGCTGAAAAACATTAAAAATTGCTGGTTGTGGATTACCAACCATCATAAAACGGGAAAGCAAATACCGCATTATATATTCGGTTGTTGATTTAATACATAGGTTTGGTAAAAAAAGTAGTGTTATCAAAGTTTTTTGTATCTGAACAAAACAATATCCATTTGTTTCCCGCGCAATGTGTGTACAATGTTCTTTGCTTTCCACTAATATAACACAAACACAGTCGCCGTAGTTAAAAAAATGGCACAAACTATTAAATAATATTATGTGGTACACGACATTGCCCATATTTTAAACGAAAATTGAACAAAAAGACAAAATATTGCGAATTCTTTGTTATCACTACTCAATTTGTTTTTAAGGAATTTGCCGCCATATTAGTTTTTCTCTGGTAGAGATGTCCAACAATGATTCGTGGAACCGATTATTTTTCGGATTTGAATCGGAATCGAATAATCAAAACGAGTAACTACAGAAATCGATACTATAAAAATATAATAAATATTTTGAATGTCACATGATAAAATATAATAAAATTATTACTGTAATATTTTAATATTTCTGGAAGAAAATAAGTCTGCACTAAAATTAAATATATTATCAAATAATAGCAAAGTTTAAAGTTATGCACGGGAATATTATTTCACCGGCTATGCATAGTGTGCATATCTTGTGTTTTTCTAATTCCAAATTATTTAAATTTGTACAAGTATACAGAAACTTGTAATAAATAAAGCCATGTCCTGTCTGGACAGCACGGTACAGCGGGCGGCTCCGATTTAGGACAAGCGTATTAGGTAAAAGGTTCACCGAACACGCACGTGTCCTGTGTGTGTGTTGAGCATCACACACAGCTCACACACATATACACACACACAGCTCACAGCTTTTACAATGTGACTTGTTACTTGACGCGTCACGCACCCAGCCGCGCCGCTTAGCTAGGACGAGGGATTACTACCCACTATCTCGCCTATTCATTGCAACAGACTGAAATGCTATTTTATTTGTATTTTTAATATATATTATTTTGTATATATGTACCTATAGCATGGTTTTTAGAGGTGCTATCTGTCTAGTCAAATCCAAAATGGCGGCCAAGATGTTTTTTTTTTCATAAATTCATCATTGTTGTCTTTATTTAGGTTTTCGGGGATGCTGATACTGAAAATGAGATTGGTAACCAAATCCAAGATGGCGGCCATCTTTTTTGAATACATAATTCCGTCGTGGGAGTCTCTTTCATAGTTTGGGTACTTACCTGTAATACTTATGCTGATACGAGCTGAAAGCATTATCAAGAAAAATTATGGCCGCCGTCTCGGCTTTGATGACCGATCTCATTTTCGCTATCAGCACCCCAAAAACCATGAAAACGACACAGCCAAAAAAATATGGCCGCCATCTTGGATTTGTCAACGAGGCAAAAACAGGATCCATTCAGTGCAAAAAATTGGCGGTATGGGCTCTGCTATAATAACTGAACTTAGTTTGAAAGCATTTTCTATTTATTATTTTCATCGTAGGGGAAATAAAAAGCAAAGTTTTTAATTCAATCGACAAAAAAATATTTTGTCTAGGAATAATAGATAATATTGATTAATAAATAATAATAATAATCGTTTATTGGATTAGATTCTATCATTCATCAAAAATATTATAGTAACTTTCGCTCTAGGGTTCAATAAACAATTTTCATCCTTGAATAAAAGTTAGTAGTATTAAATATAGTAGATCAAGATAATAGTAAAACGTATTAAATTATTTAATGCTACCCTAAAATAATAACAATTTAGATACTTAGATACACGGGGGGTCGTGTGTTCAAAATCCACTCGTTTTTATAGAAAAGAGTAAAACCTCTTTTGTGCCAAGCTGTACCGAATCGATTAAGATGAATGCAGGATTTGTATTGTTATAACGATTTTAGCCGAATGGTCAAGCACTATTTTCAACTTACTTTTCTATTCATATTTTAGTAAATTTCAATGTTGATTTTTATGTGTTGATGTATGAATAATGGTATAAATGAATCTACAAATTAGAAGACATTTTCTGTAATTATTCTATATTATAGCGTTTCTGCGCGTAGGTACGTAGCTTCCTTAGGGATTTTTTTTGAGCAAACCTATGTCGTGTGATATTTGGATAGGCGTAGAAATTAAGATTTTATAGACATGTCGCCGCATAATGATGCTGTTTTACCAATAATAACACATAATTTAAGAAATTTGCTATCTACTTTGGTAATTCAATCGATGAAATAAAATATTTTTCGTGTATATTCGTGGAATAAAAATTGAGTGAAAAATGCAGTAATTCATGAAATTCTTGACGTTATTTGCGACAGCTCGTCGAGTCAGCTGGTATATCATGTGTCAAAATTTTGTCGAGCAGAAGGGTGAGGCGTTTGCAAAATGGATAGGTATCGAATCGCACTAATCGCACCACTACATTGACACGGCTCAAATACTCGGCTACGGATAGCTGCGGGAATAACTAATTTCGATACTTTGAAGTAATTTTTTTGTTTTCTCATATTTTATATTTTTGTAATATGTAGGTATTATATTTTTATTGTCGGACTGGATGGAGTGACCTGATGGTGTACTTCCTTGACTGCTACTGGAACTCCTAGATGAGTAGACCTAGATGTGCCGAGTTTGGGCTCGTTTTGTTAGTTATGATGAGGACTTACCTCTGGACATGATGGAGTGACCTGAAAGTCTACTTCGGTGACTGCTACTGGAACTCCTAGATGAGTAGAGCTAGGTGTGCCGAGTTTGGGCTCGTTTTGTTAGTTATGGTGAGAACTTACCTCCGGACTAGATGGAGTGACCTGAAAGTCTACTTCGATGACTGCTACTGGAACTCCTAGATGAGTAGACATAGGTGTACCGACTACCGAGTTTGGGCTCGTTTTGTTAGTTATGATGAGAACTTAGTGAACGAACGAACGCATTAGTGCATGTATCGCTGTTCTATTTAAATATAATTCGAACATTGTTGAATTTAGAATTTGACGTCTTCAAAAAATACGTCTCACTTTTTTAGCTTCCCTTTGTATGACAGAGCGTATCTATAGACATCGATGATTATAGATCCAGATACATCTTGCCGCACTGCGACGTGCTAATATTATATTTTCAGGTGCCGTCTGTCGGAACTGGTCAGCTTGTAACTGCCATGGTAATCTTATTCAGAGGCAAATCATTATTATCCTAGTCTTATTTGTATTCACATTAAATTACATTATTCTCGCAGCTTACCACAATATTGTACTGATAAAGATTGTAATCTATTGTTTGAAAAGAGTTACCATGGAGATTCTTGTCGGTTCTTGTCCATAGGATCTACTATTTGGAACCGTGCACCTATAGTCTCGACATTTCTTAGGTGCCTGTATCTGGTTTACATAAAGTATATAATTAAGTATGTTTTCATAAAATATTCAAAGATCAAAATCGCGAAAAAATTATCAGCTGTCCCATACAAATCTTCAATACCTACTCGATCCAAACGTATGGGACAGCTGATTATTTTTTCGCGATTACGATGTTGGTCCCATTGAGAAAGTTGTTCAGTTTGATGGTCTGATCCACACCCTTAAATATGACCACGCATTTCTGATACCCGTTGTAGATAGATCTCGTTTGTGACTTGAGTGTGGTCAAAAATAGTTACCTTTACAAAGGATGTAAGTGAGATTGATCAGGTGATTCCCCATAAGATCCGAACTCCATTGCAGATCAAAAAATTTACCCGGGGGGTACTCTGAGTTTATATTGCCAACTACCAATGCTGAAATATTAAATTAATTATTACTATACATATACATTTAATAACCGGAACTGATGAGCAGCGGGTCTACCGCGTAACTAAAATTGTAATGAACATCGACATTGGTATTAAACTTCAATACGATCGTGAGAGCCTAAACTTTGAGCTAACTTGTATTTTTTTTACCGATCATGAAAATAGGAGTCCCAACTATATGATAGGTAATTTTTTTACAAGTTAGCTCAAAGTTTAGGCTCTCACGATCGTATTGAAGTTTAATACCAATGTCGATGTTCATTACAATTTTAGTTACGCGGTAGGCCCGCAGTTTCTGTTTTCCAGTAGCCATTGTCAGTTTAGTTCCTTCACCATCAAGAGATGGCGCTCGCGTAACTTTCGGTATTTACTTTTAAAACTTTATCATGGCAGTGGGAATCTTCATTCCACCAACGTAAATAGTTCACTTACAAAAAGAAAATACGAAATCCTGTATTTTTTTTAAATTATTAATATAGTGTTAGTTGCGTATTTTGAAATATTCAGTATTATTTACAGGTAAAGACAGTGTTTTACCGTAAAAATACACAAACCACAAGCGAACCAATTTAACGACACTGAAGGGAACGATGAATGTCTACGGTCATACCACACGTTGTCAAAACTCACAGATATATATTCATATCTCAGAATTAGAATCATTTATTTGTCAGAATGTAGTATTACATAGTATGGTGTTAAATTAATATAAGTAGATCTATACATTCTACCAGTACAAATATACATACAAATTGTGCAGTTGAAATAAATTATACCAATCAGTCAATTAAATTAATGTAATCAGTCAATGAAATTATTCAAATTATGTGTCAAAACTGTTGCCAACGCCATCTAGCGAGAGAAGAATGCTATGAATGACAACTGGAAAACTGCTCATTACATGACAGTGTTATAAATACCTACGGGATGTTTGGTGCATGGACATAATTTTTTGGGGGATTCGGGTCATTTGCCTGCTTTCTCACAGTGCTCTGCTTACAGTGTAGTGCTACAAACTTATCTGACCCGGTAATGGCGTCGCTGCCGTCGCTTTTACCAATGTCATAATTTACATTAAGTAAGTGCGATGATTCTTTTTTGTTTGAAAGGGTTTTCCGAAGTGGTCCCATTTAAATTTGGTGGAGATCTGATGAAGATCTTCGGAGATAGACAATGGAACTCTTGAATGAATAACAGCACATCACTCGCGATTGGTGTAATGTCATTTTTATGTATTGTTTATGCCACTCAAAATTGAAAAATAAAATAAATTTTAATAAAAAGTAAAAACCGACTTCATATACTAAAATGAATAAAATAATTTTCTTAAAAAACTTATTATAATTCTTCAATGCACCTAGCTTGATAGTGGCACCGACTTCAGAAGGTGATTAAGTTTTTTAAGAAAATTATTTTATTCTTTTTAGTTTTTGAAGTCGGTTTTTTGTACTAAGCGACAACTGGATAATAGTATCTCGTTCTTTTACCTGTTGTCACACTGACTCACTCATAGACAAAATTTGACGCGTAGCTTGTTTATCCCGCGCCGTCATAGTAATAAGACAATTAAGTTCAATCGCATTTTATAGATTAAATCGCGTATAAATGAAAAATATTACTTGTTTGGGATGTAATAGATGTAGAATATTATAATAAAATAGTGAGGTGCTGTGCGTACCGGTGTGACAGTGCTAGCTACGACAAAACACCGGGATTGACCTTTCGTAAGTATAAATCTCTATGTGTGCGTAATGGCTACGTAATTTACAGCAAATGTTTAAATGTGGTATTATATGTCTGTGATTTTGAAGTCGTTTTTGTTCTGTGGCGACGTTAGTTCCAATTTTGGTCACCGGGTCAGATAAGTTTGTGGCACTGTATCAAGAGAGGATTATTAGGAGTAGTCATTGAGCGGGTCGTACGCTTTTTTTTATGAATGTCTCTCACACTTGGCTCATCGAGCCTTTACTGTTTAACCGGACTTTCGGTGAGATAAGTGCGTCCGACCTAATAAAATAAAGTGAATTTAAGCGTGACGCAGCTAAGGGCGTCCCCTTGTGGGACACGGACCTCGGCTTAGGGCGACGCTGATGGGGCAACAAGAGAGGGCTGTCTGTATTAGCGTCGCATATAATAATTTCACAGCGATATTGTCAAACCAGTGATATTATAATTTCACTAGTGAAATTATAATTGCACGAAACTTTGTCAACCGCCTCCATTTCTAACAATTTCACGGGCTCATTTCTGTGACATTATCATAGAAATATGACAAGCCTAGAACAGTAACAAACACACATAGAGATAATACATCTATGCAAACACATCATTATTGAAGCCGTTTACGATATCAATGGTCACCAGTCTGGTCACCAACAACGGTGTGAAATTTTTCATAAAATATTGTGAATCTCAGACTGATCATTTTAAAATAGTGTGTTTTCGATAATTTAATAATCTGACAATAATATGGCACATGTAGCTCATGGCTGTAAGGCTGACATTCAGAGACGACAGAAACGAGTCTAAGCGTGAAGTTATGCTTCCATCTGTCAAAATTTGTTCGTAAGTTTGACAGATGGAAGCGTAAGTTCACGCTTAGACTCGTTTCTGTCGTCTCAGAATGTCAGCCTAAAAGCCATAGTCATATCAATGGTCACCAGTCTGGTCACCAATTCCTACGGAAAATCGCTAAGTCCTTTAGTTATGACATTTCAAAAACGGGCTTCATTTGGACTTGAATGACAAGTCGATTACAGCTAGCTGTCTCTTTCAATCTCATAAGCGCGTGTATTTGATAAAATAGTACCACTACATTTGAAAAGTTCAATTAATAGCTACTCTTCTAGGCTTGTCATATTTCTATGGACTTTATAATTTCGGAACGCCGCTGTAGTGACCAACCAACAATAACGATCCCATTCTGAGACGATTGAGATCACAGAAATTAGCAGACTTGGGGCCTGGGCTGTTATGTAAAGAAAGAAAAATCATTTATTTGCCACAAAAACAAGACACACTAGAATGACAGACATAAGTAATAAGAAGAGGACAGGTGCATAGACAGAGAATACATTTTTTTAGGATGGCAACAGTGTAAATAGGAATTTTAAAACTTACATAAAATAATTGTTATTTTCAACATGGTTGCGTCGTTTTCAATAACGCCCTATTGAATTAATTAAACATGAAAAACATAGAATTTTCTTATCATAATTACAACAAATCACAATAATCATAATTATTAATTGAATAGTTAATTACTCGTAACTATCAAATTAATAATTGTGATAATGATAAATTTATCTTAATCACAAATTTTAATTTGATATTTTATCTAATTACAGCATCCGCCGGCGGCTTCGCCCGCGTGATAATTATATTATATAATTATATTATATTATATAATTATATTCAATTATAATGTGTAAAGTGTTTTTTTTTTTAAACTTTCCCCCTCACTAGGATTTCTCCTGTATCGAGGGTACTGTGTACAAAAAAACAAGCATACAAGTCACACGCACACACAACCAGACCCGAAACAACTATCTGTAGATCATACAAATATTTGTTCCGTGCGGGGATCGAACCCGCGGCACGTAGCACAGAAAGCTAATTGCTTAGCCACTGCGCTAACCGTGTCTTTAATCATTACAAACAAGAATACAATTTTTTTTTCTTTATATTATGGTAGATAAAAGGTCCTTTCTAGTAGGTACCGATCCCTTGAAGAGGTTACCTATTGTACCTACTCATCATTATGAACAACCTTTACTATGGGACCAAAGATGAAAACGCGAAACTTGTATGATTATTCAAGTAGATAGATATATAATAAATAAAATACCTAAAGATGTTATCTATCAGTAATAAGATGTCTTAATCACAGGCAATTCATTATTATCCTAGTCTTATTTGTATTCGCAATGAATTGCATTATTCTCGCAGCTCTTACTCGTACCACAACATTGTACTGACAAAGATTGTCAAGATCTATTATTTATTTGAAAAGAGTTACCATGGAGTTTCTTGCCGGTTCTTCTCCATAGGATCTACTGTTTGGAACCGTGCACCTAGAGTCTCGACATTTCATAAGTGCCTGTATCTGGTTTACATGAAATAAAGATCTATTCTATTCTATGTAAGGGACCTACCACTTGCACGATTTAAAGGTACCCTTATTAAAATAAACTAAAACCTGACTTCAAAAAACTAGAACGGTAACATAATTTTCTTAAAAAACCTAACGGCTTCTGAAGTCGGTGCCACTGCCAAGCTATAATAGGTATATTGAAGAGTTAAAGGCTTCCGTTTTAACGAAAATTATTTTATACTTTTTAGTTTTTTGAAGTCGGTTTTTACGTTTTTAAAGTTTATTTTATTTTTAGCACGCTTTTATTAGCTTCACATGTAACTAACTATGTAAGAAAATTTTGGAAGTTTTTAACCCACTTCCCGGGTTCCGATTGAGCTGAAATTTTCCATACACGTTCAGTTTGGATGACTAAAGCGTGTTCTATAGTTTTTTTTAAATAGTTAGTAGTATTTGAGTTTATCCATTACAAACAAACAAACATACAAAAAATCTAATCTTTTCTCTTTAATATAGTATAGAAGTATAGATAATAACACCTTCGCCATAACCAATGTTTATAATTAAATTATCATCATTTTTACAGCAGCTAATAAAACACATCATTAATGCATTACCAAGAATTTTCATTATCATCCGGATGGAAAACTTAATTGCGTACTTCTTCTAAAACAAGATGGTTGCGCATTTCGCACTTTTTATCAATTTAAAAATACTGTCTATTTTTTTTGTGATCTTTTCACGTAAGTTGATATAGGTTTTATTCAGAATTACTTATACCTACCTAAGTTAAAGGTTTTATTACAACCGTTACACCCGTTATATCTAATACACTCTCTACAAGTTATAAGTCGAGGTTATAGAACTTTTTTTTTTTGAACCGCTGACATGTAAGTAATATAAATTTTGCGCAAAAATAAAATCATTTTATCAAAACTGTAGGCTAATTCACGTAACTAAAGAAGTGCAGTTGCTGCGCAGTTGCAGTAAAATTTTGATCAAAACAACTCATTTGGTATTCTCTTAGCTTCAGTGAGATACGCTCGCGTCAAGTTCGAGCGTCACTGCAATATGATCGGCGCGTCATTAAATTACGTAAATTAGCCCTCTGAATATACAGTCAAGTGCTGTTTCAAGACAGAAACGTCAGTACATACGTCGTAAAAAATCAATAAAAAAAGTCTTAAAGATGACACTAAATTTCTATTTAAAACGTGTACCTTGCTAAAATTGCACCATAAAACAATGTAAAAGTTGTATCAAAAGATTTTTTATCTCTACTTAATTATGTACACAGCCTAAATACTTAAAACATAAAATAAAAATATAAAACTGAGCACCTAGGCGTCAAAGTACTTCTCCTGATGGCTGTAAATTGGTAGCGTGCCTAGAAGACTGGCAGCATTGCCACGTTGAATGGCAATGCTTATTCTTTGACCAAAGAATAGGCCAGCCCTCGGGTCACGCGTAGCGTCGACCAACCGTTTTGCAATATCTCTGAATAGGAGACATGCATTCGGTCCCCATGCCCCAGCGTTTCGACGTATAACTGCTGATAAGAAAAAAAGACAGAAAGAAAAAGTATTTATTTGACACAGCACAAAAACGATTTTAAAGATAATATAACAAAAATAAAAGAATAAAACATGTAAAACAAAAAAAAACAAAAAAGAAAATCTTAAATCAAAAATGGGTTGTACGTCGCAGCTGTGTCAAAAAGGCTTCCGCTCAGCTTAAGCTGTGGCGCTGCGACCAGCCCGTCAGCGCTGGTTTTCAGCAGGAGCCACATCGAGGGACGTTATGTGTGCCTACGTGTACAGAAAAAATATAAATTAAATAAATAATAATTATAAAAGAACTTGTGATAAGGTTGTTATATTTGCGTCGTTTGAGTGTCTCTGCAGCTGCAGCAGCAGCGCCAGCACAGCCTGCCGAGCTAGGAAGATGGGAAGGCATAAAAGTGTCGGCGCAGGTTGCGTCCCACACCATAGGCCTACCCAGCTTCCATGGCAATAACGATATACCATCTGGCGTCTTGCTTGCCATCGTCGTGTGCCAGGCCATTGGGTTCCACACTGACCGCGACGGATAATGTCGTTAATATTGGCATGCTTTGAACAGATTGGGTCATGCTGTGAACAGTACCTCTACCATGAGTGTTCCGTGCCGTCTAACGTTCACGTTCACATTCAATATTTGTATGGGAATTTTTTCAGCGCCTCTAGCGGTATAAATAGTGAACTAAAGTCACTATACAAATATTGAATGTGAACGTGAACGTTAGACGGCACGGAAAACTCATGGTAGAGGCAGTAGAGATATAGTTTGTAATGTCAATATAACAGCTTTTTACTTAATGCATATCAATATGGAAGTATTTATGTATATATTTATTAAAATGTGCTCGCAAAAAAATCCGTATACTTAATGTAACTTCATATTGCTTTGTTTGTTTTTTAAAAAACGTTGCCGCAAACTTTTATTTCTCCCCTTATCGAGGGTACCGTTTACGAACATACTCGTACATGACACATGCACACACACCCAGACCCTGGACATCTATCTCTAGATCATACAAATAATTGCTCCGTGCGGGGATCGAACCCGTGGCACGTAGCGTAGAAAGCTAATCGCTTAGCCACCGCGCCACCCGTTTCTTCGTGTGTTTTATGGATTATTTTACCATGTTTATCAAAAATGTTGGAATCGTAAGTAATTTTGCACATACTTAACTTGTCTATTTATTGGCTTACGGCTAGAAGCCCAATTCTCGTAATTGATTTACACTATGACTAAAAGTTGACCGAACTGAGATTATATTATGAATTGATAAAAAATCGGTATTCTACTCCTCATAAAGTTCAGTCCGATTTCAGTATGATTTGAATTCAGTCTTCTTACAAACTCATTTCAATCTCATTTTTGACGTTTATCTATGGACGAGAATATTAATTTTATTATCTGTGTCGGTTCAATTCAAAATGTTAACAGAATACCGATTTGGCTTCAGTCAACTAACCACCTCATTACAATATAATTTCACGTTTAACGTTGTTTGTTGGTCTAGGAGAATACCATTTGTGACATTTATGACATTGATACTAGATCGGACCGAGATCGGAACTATATTTTGAACATTTTTAATTACGAGAATTGGGCTTCTGATATACATGATTATTGTCAATGACATCTTACAAATAGACGGGCCATACACCAACATTAATGCACTACAAAATGGCGTAAACTTTACTATAGCTACATAGCAGTACATATAATTATACAGTACGCGAAGAAAGGGAAAGAAAATGAAAGCCATCATACGCCATGTCGGTTGTTAGAAAAAGATGAATATAGACGTTTAGTTACGTGGCATTAGCTGCTGCATGCTCATTCTCTCAGTCGATGCAGGGCATTTACCTTGCATTTATCTTGCCAATATAGAGCGCGGGCAACGCGTCTATTTGTAAAATGTCATTGATTATTGTTGTTTGTTCTTGTATTAATTATTTTGTCACATACATGTGATCTCATATTCAAGTTAGTCGGACTCGGAAAGGGTATAGGAACTCGCAAGGAAGTTATTGTACTCATTTTAGTTTTTTTGAAGTGAAACTTCTATATAGACGGGGGTATTAGGATTTTTCCGTCACGAAAAAGAGCGTTACGGCCGCGTGGAGGGGGTTGACGATATATCCGTTGAAGTTTCACTTCTACTATGTGTCCCAGCACCCAGCACACATTTCGTATTTTCTCTCTAATTTCATTACACATTTGTTGATTAAAATTACAGTTAAAAACTTCGGAAGTTTTCCAGAAGTTTACCGGAAATATTCCCAAAAACTTCCAAAACTTCGGAAGTTTTGGAGGAATTATTACTTATAAAAAAAGCAATTGGGGATATTTTGAACTTAAATTATATTTCCATTTTCTAGATTTTTGATATTCGAACACAGCGGGCACAGGACGGGATGAGGGGTAGGGTACAGGTTAAAAATGAATATTTCCAAAACTTCCGTCATACCGCTCGGTGTTTACATTATGCCCGTTGCCTTCGTATGATTTAAGCCGATGGAATAAAAAACATAACTAGGTAATTTCGGTAATTTCAACAACTTACTTTAAGTAGGTAAATTAATCAAAGTAAATAGAACTAAATTGAAGAAAGGAAAATGTACTAATAGTGTATATATAATATGTGAGTATATTATGTAAAAAAAATTGAGTTATAAGTAACTATGCATAATTTACTTTATTCAGTATGATTATCTTGTCCGTGCACCTACCATACTTTTTTCTCTGCATCACCCTTAGGCTGACTGGTAGAAAATGCCTAAGGCATTAAGGCTTACATTCAGAGACGACAGAAACGAGTCTAAGCGTGAACTTACGCTTCCATCTGTCAAACTTACGAACAAATTTTGACAGATGGAAGCGTAAGTTCACGCTTAGACTCGTTTCTGTCGTCTCTGAATGTAAGCCTAAGTCCGCCTCTGTACATAGTGCATTATAAAGTATAAATAAATAAAGGATAATTGTTATTTGACGTTACTGATTCTGAGTATTCCCAAAGCATTTCTGGAAGTTTTTTTTATGATCCAACGCAGGTTTATCTGTAGTGAGGCGATCACCCGTTATTAGTGATGCGACTCAAGTCCATTTTTACTCGGGTGCCGAATAAATGGTACATAAATACAAGGTACATAAATGGAGTGAAAAAAAATATCAACTCGAGTTGACTCGGACTCGGGTCACTCGCCCATCACTCACCGAGACAAACAGAGGGCGAATTCACGTAATTTTAAGACGCGCCGATCATGTTGCAGTGACGCTCGAACTTGACGCGAGCGTATCTCACTGAAGCTAAGAGAATACCAAATGTGTTGTTTTGATCAAAAATTTACTGCAACTGCGCGGCAACTGCACTTCTTTAGTTACGTGAATTAGCCTACAGGTTTTTTGTATGTCTCTGACCATTTATGTGTTAATTTATTCTAAAATTTTAATTCATATTCTTTTATTAGAAATATTGATTGACAGAATGAGGTAAGATCGATGGTTTGCAATAAAAGTTCAGATAAATTAAGCTTGTAGTTGCCACCTTTTTTGAGCAAATAAAGTTTATTTACTTTTTTGAGGTATAAAAATGAAATACAATGTGTGATAATAAAGTACCTATTTTTATTTAGTAAATATTTTTTTATTGGTGAACACCTTATGGACCCCTTAACATCCTATTTCTAAGTTATTTTTTTTTTTTTTTTTTTTTATAAGTTTCGGGACAGATTGCTTGCAAAAAATCGCGTAATGGTTTTGTTTATTTTAGAACAATAAAATAAAACATTGTAAAGTCAAAATAGGTAAAATAAACTGTTTTCACGTAGATACTTTATCCGTCGGATAAAACATTATCCTTCAAATATCAGCCCTAAAACGTGGTTTTATTTCATAGATAACACTGTACTTTATTTTGTACAGTAGTTGTACTTGTACAGTGTCATCACCAAAAAAAAGAAAAATACCAATTGATGATGAATACAATAACACGAATGCAAATGACATTCTTATACCCTTTCCAATAAGCAGTTTTCCAGTAGTCATTTATAGAATTCTTTTCTCTCGCTAGATGGCGTTGGCAACGGTTTTGATAACAGTAGTGTGGTATTGACTGTTGACATTCTGCGTTCCCTTCCTTGTCGTTCGTTTGGTTCGCTTGTGGGTCGTGTATTTTTACGGTAAAACACTGTCTATACCTAACACAAAGATATTAATTATTATATAATTTCACAACATTTTTTTATTATATTAGTGAATTATTTACGTTGGCTGAACGTAATTTTCCACTGCCATGATAAAGTTTAAAAGTAAATACCGATACTTACGCGAGCGCCATCTCTTGATGATGACTAAAGTAAACTGACAATGCCTACTGGAAAACTGCTCATTGACCCTGCGGTCCAAATTGCGCTAAAAGTGATAATATCGCGAATCCGACCAAATTTAATAGTCACAAAATATAAGTGCTATTGAGTAACAATAATAATTTTGACTTTGGTCGGATTCGCGATATTATCACTTTTAGCGCAATTCGGACCGCAGGGTGAGTTTGTTTGATTAAAAACAACAAGATATTGGTTTTCTTAACAGATTTAAAAGTCGGCGACACATTTGACGATCTTCAAGGGGAGGAGAATAAACTATCAGCAGGTATACTCCTGCAAACGGCTACAGACGTCGTGAAAGATACATATCGAAGGATTGAAACCTTGGAATTTATTAAGCAAGATAGTGTCAGAACAGCGCCTTATGAGGTACGGTAATCAATAATCACAGACATATAATACCAGTAGCAGACCAACGGGTCATCCATAAAGTATCTATGTCACACAAATTTCGTGATGTTTTGACCCCCCCCCCCCCTAGGGGGTGTACTACACCCCTAGGGGGGGGGTCTGTTTGTCAAGCCCCTTTTTCTCAGGAAGGCGTGGAGGTTATCAAGTTGAAATTAATATCAAATTCTCAACTCTTCAATCCCTTGGAGCTGTCAAAAAATCTAACTTCTAAGTTAACGCATTCAAAAGATACGGCCGTTTATGCTTCATATTTTGACATTCTCAAGGCTCTCAAGGGAATCAAAACCTATAGAGTACTTCCTGTGGACCTAGAATCATGAAATTTGGGAAGAAGCACAAGTAAAGGGAAAAATCCGAAAACCGTTTCGTACGGAATCCTCGGTGCGCGAGTCCGACTCGCACTTGGCCGTTTTTTTATTTTTAATATACGAACATTTTTTAAATTTCTCTTAAACCTTTTAGATTGGATACATGGTGTTCAATATAAATGAAAAGTACACGAAAATGGTGGATAAATACAACACTTCCATAGAGTCGAAAGAAAAACTGTATACAATGGAACTGGTTATGTATTTAGAAGAAATAGAATTGCACTATTGGGAAATTGATCATCTGTGTAAGTCAAACACCGACCCCACACAGGGCCCCACACAGGCCCCAGGCCCCACACAGGGCCGCGCCGCCCCTGTGTGCGAAGCGTGCGGCGCACACAGGCGCCAAGACAATAGGGGCGCCGCCATCGAAATTATTTTTGTTACACTTACGTATATAAAACTGGAGAACATTTATTTCGGTCAAAATTAACAAATAATAAAAAAAAATAAGTTGAAACAAACACATTCGTGAAAAAAAGAGGCGCTTCATAGGTTTCGCACACAGGCGCTGTGGGGGGTCGGCGCGGCCCTGCCCCCACCCCTCCACGAGTAGTTTTCCTCATCGATGAGGGTCGAGACCTCTATGTATGTAGCAGTGGCGAAGAGTCCATACAACCCAATTCCCATCGGCTTCCCTTTAGGAATTGGATTGTGCATAGACCAGCGTAACGTATATTATTTACTCATCCAACTGACAAAAAAAGGCTTGTTATTCAGTTAGGTCGAGCTCTTCCAGACATGACTATATATCGACGCCTCCGTACAATAAGTCGGTAATGGGCTATTATGGACTTTTTATTGTTATGTCAAATTCGAAACCTGTGGGTTCGTTTTTTTTAATGAATAACAGCATAGGTACTATGTATTATCTCTATGATAACAGCATATCACTTGTGATTGCTGTAATCACATATTTATGTGTTGTCTATGCCACTCAAAATAGAAAAATAAAATAAACTTTAAAAAAAGTAAAAACCGACTTCAAAAAACTAAAAGGTATAAAATAAAAACTTATCAGCTTCTGAAGTCGGGGCCTTTAATTCTTCAATGCACCTAGCTTGGCAGTGGCAACGACTTCAGAAGCTGATAAGATTTTTAAGAAAATTATTTTATGCTTATTAGTTTTTTGAAGTCGGTTTTTCCTTTTTTTTGTTTTATTTTTTAATTAAATTGTTCACACCAAATACGAGACTCCACGAGACAGGCGCGACCTATTATAGTGTGTGGAGCAAACATTTCTTTATCCAAATTACTTAGATTTGGAAATGTATAAATAACTTTGTATTTATTCTTTTGGTAATAAAGGATTATTATTATTATTAATAATTTTTAGGTAGCATGATTCATGAAGTTGAAAGGAAATATGCTATGAATTCCAGTATCTACGCGACATATCACGAGCTTACATCGAAAGAAAAAACAGACATAAAAAAGTCACAGGCTGCAGATGCAGAATTTCTCCAGAAGTTCTCAACTAAGAAGAGATTCCATTTCGACGCTAACGCATACAAGTTGACAAAGTTAGTTCGTACGACAAGGAAGAAACCGTCTTCGTACTGGCCGATATATTATGGCTGGGAGGTAGACTATGGTACATGGTAAAACAAAGAAGTTTTGGCTAAGGCCATACGAGCGCGATTTTGCGAGTTGTGCTAGGGTGACCAGTGGGCCGAGCACGAATGTTTTGACGTATAGTAACGTAAACGTAAGCAAATTTTGAACTAAAAATACACGTTTAATCTATGTTTTTTTTTTTGGAAATACATGCAATATTTTTACGTTTTCACGAAACAAGTGTGTTTGTTGCATGAAATTGAACAAAAATGCGATAGTTTCATCGTATTTTATGATCAAAATTTGCTTACGTTTACGTTACCATACGTCAAAACATTCGTGCTCGGCCCACTGAGCAAAAAAGTAAATCCGGATGAAACGACAACCCGGATAAGAAATAAAATCCGGATAAATAGGTAATTTTTGAACGGCTGAACAGATTTTCATGAAACATAGCTAAGATGATACCGGATTAAACTAGCTTTCGATAAAAAAAACTGCATTGAAATTGGCCCATCCGTTTTGGAGCTACGATGCCACAGACAGATACACACTAAAAACTTATTGGTATTAATAAACTTCAATACGGTCGTGAAAGGCTAAACTTTAAAAAAAAAAAATATTGTAAGGATCGTAAGGATGCTTTCGCTAACGAAATCTCTGTTCAAATACTGGGGTACCTATCTAAAAAGGCCACATTTAGCAATTCACCTACGAATCTCCATGGTAACTGTCAAACAGATGACAAAGGGGTCATCCATAAAGTACGTCACACTAATTTCGTGATTTTTTTACCCTTCCCCCATCCTTGTCACAGTTGATCACATTTGTGAGACCCCTCCCTAGTGTGACGTCACATATTTTGCAATTTTACATCTAGAAATTATTAAATTAAAACAGCAGTTAGAAAGAAAGAAAGGAAGAAAGAAAAAGGTAATATAACAAAAATAAAAGAATAAAACATGTAAAACAAAAATATTTAACCTAAATAAAAAATGGATTGTACGTCGCAGCTGTGTCAAAAAGGCTTCCGCTCAGCTTAAGCTGTCGCGCTGCGAGCAGCCCGACAGCGCTGGTTTTCAGCGGGAGCCACATCAAGTGACGGTATGTGTGCCTACGTGTACAGAAAATATATTAATTAAATATGAATTAAATAAATAATAATTATAAAAGACCTTCTGAAGTCAGTTCTAAAATTAGTTTTATTTCCATATATTTTTTAATATGCTTTTGAAATGTGACGTCACGAAACTTAGGACCCCTCCCACCCCTCGTCACATAATGTCACACTTCGACATCACGACATCATTCAGTATTTTATTAGCGTTGTTTAGATTTTTTATGAGAATGGGCTTTCTTCTAAATCATAAATATTTTGTAAGTTTTGCATGTCGACTGTTCGGTGAGACATGCTGCACTAAACCAATGTAACATCCATAAAACCATGTTTCCCGCAAATAAATATTCTTATTCTTATTCGTCAACCCCCTCCCCCCCTTTAAGGTGTGACGTACTTGATGGATGGTCCTTTGCTAAATATAAACCATACGAATCAATGGCGTACAGAAAAACCTAATGTGGTTTATGTTTACACCTTAAGGAGCTGTCTTAAAATGTATATTATTGTCCAAGTATAAATAAATAAATATGATATTAAGAGTCATCAATTAAGTGGATATTTTGACATTTGTAATATGATTCATATTATGATTATAAAGCGGCTTTTATAGGCCCCCAGTTGATTTAACTTCTCACGCCTAAATATTATACCTATTTTATTTTTTGTTCAAGTTGGCAACCCTGCTCACAACTCACAAAACAGCGCTTGTCTAGCCAAAATCCCGAAACAAGTTATTCATAAAATGCGCGACGGCATTTTTTCGAGCTCGTGGATTGAACTAGCGTAATAAGCAAATGAAATGAAAAATATATAATAATATCTCTTAAATAGTCGTTTCGTTCATAGCGGCCTCACAATTTTGAAATATGTATCATATGGATTATCTATAAAAAAAGAGTATTCAAAACCATAAAACTACTAAAAATGTTCAGAGTTAACTGTACATTTCTCCTGACTACATTGATATTATTACGTAAAATTTATAACAGATTAAATTAGAATTACATACTTAAAAAAATTACAAATTATAAAACTTTAAATAAACGTAATTACATCTGCCAAATTGCTATATAATGCGATGCGTCGCGGTGCTTGTATATACCTAATCTGACAGAACGCAATATTGTGATAGGCCTCTTAAAGAAACGGCTAAGGCTGACATTCAGGCTGACATTCAGAGACGACAGAAACGAGTCTAAGCGTGAACTTACGCTTCCACCTGTCAAAATTTGTTCGTAAAATTGACATATGGAAGCGTAAGTTCACGCTTAGACTCGTTTCTGTCGTCTCTGAATGTAAGCCTCAGAGACGACAGAAACGAGTCTAAGCGTGAACTTACGCTTCCATCTGTCAAAATTTGTGCGTAAGTTTGACAGATGGAAGCGCAAGTTCACGCTTAGACTCGTTTCTATCGTCTCTGGATGTCAGCCTAAGACGTCAGTAGCCGAACGATAATAAGATATTATCATAAGATATATTAACTTATAAGAAAATCATAATATTGTGAAAAGTAAAATAAAGTTAAAGTCAAAAATGGTTTTTTTTTTCATTACTTTTCATCTGTCTCTCAAAAATAAGTTTTAAAAATAATCCTGGATTATTATTTATGTTTTTATTATACCTTAGAGTAAAGGCTAAAAGTCTTATTAAGTCTTATACCACTAAGGTATCAAAAAGCATAGGTACGTCCCGGGCCTACCACTAGCTCAAAAGCAGTATTATTTTAATATTACTTCAGTGCGGGAAAGAGATGGAGCTATACGTCCTGTAGAGCTTCATCTCTTTCCCACACTGGTAAATGGTTACCGTATCCCATGAACGCTTGCAACACCATACGCATCACTCGCGCGTTGCCGACCCTACTACCAGCGTCGTGTTGGCACTTTGGCAGTAGGCCCCACAATTCTTTTTAATATTATTTCTTTTTAATTTGCTTGGTGTGACCCCATTATGAGTTATCCTCCGCCTGCGGGGGCGGAAGGGTGTCCGGACCAGCTAAACCCACCGCGGTGATCCGCTTCGGCACCTACAGGTGGGCTGCTTCGGGTACTCATAAAAAACCGCGCTGAAGCCCACCTCGTTGCCACGCCTGTTAGGGTACTTCTCGGGGAGGGAGGGAGTCTGTAGAGAGGTCCCCATCCCAGGCACGTCCCGGGGAAGACTGTAAAGAGTTCCCCCCAGTACCCTCGCTGTGCGGTGCACGGTGAGTAGGTTCCCCCCCCTGCCAACACGACGCTTCTCCAAGAAGCACTGGCGACCTTTCTCGCCGTTAGGACCATAAGTCACAACACTGCAAAAGAGCATTGTTTTTGGCTTACAACAGCCATACTCAACCTGAGGCCCATGCGCCGCATGTGGCCCGCCAAGCATTTGCTGACGGCGGCCAGCCTATCGATTCCCATCTGGATGATGTTTCGAGGGTAGCATGTAGCAGTTAAAAGCTGGATATAAACGCAATTGTTACAGAGCTCTCAATTTTATACTAGCGATTTGCTCCTGGCTTCGCGCGGGTGCACTTTCTCTACTATACTCACATTATATATGAAAGTATTAATATAAACCTTCCGTGAAAAATTATATAACCGATGGTGAGACTCGCATCAAAATCCGTTGCGTGGTTTAGAAGGAGTTGGCGGATATACAAACAGACAGACGTGGAAAGCGACTTTATTTATACTATGTAGAGATAACAAATTCTTTACGAACAAAACACAACATTAAAAGAAAACTATGACTAAATGAATAGCGTCAGGGTAAAGCCAAAACTACCAAGCGCCAATTCGTTGCCAAACTAACTTAAACTTTACAAGGCACATTTTAAAGTTTTAGTTAGTTTGGCAACGAATTGGCGCTTTAATAGTTTTGGCTTTCCACTGACGATAGGATTCTTTATCAATAAGTTTCGCATTTGTGCAAAATTCGGTCACCGTTCAGCATATATTGCTGAGGTATTGGAACGCGACTGACGCGGTCCAACGCTTAGCTGTTTTTCAACGATAACCAGCTTCCATATTTATTATATTTAGCATATTTTATTGTATGATGTATATATATTTTGTTTTTCTGTTTCCCCTTTTTTGTTTCTATTTCTTTGCCTTCGTCCGTGCGTCACTGCAGGGGTGCCAACTGAAAATCAGCGTTGGGCTCTTCACGCCCAGCAAATGCTGAGCTGGCTACCCTTTCGGCATGGCATGCTTGACAGCATATATCTACATATTTAAAAATATTTTATTTCATAATTGTCAACTTTTGATGTGTGTTATTTTTATAATTATTATTATTATTTATTTTAATTTTTTTATCTTCTCTCTCATAAGAGAACAACAAGAACAAGAACACACAAGAACATTTATTCGGCACAGACACATTGACAACATAAGTTGTCAATGTGTCTGTGCCGAATAAATGTTCTTTTCTTTCTTTCTTTCTTCTTCCTGAAAGGCTGGCCAATTCTCTGATGTTTTCATAATTTCCAATTACTTTCAGCTGCCCAATGTGACCTCGCAAACATCTTCAACGCGTCAATCTTCACCGAGTTATCATGGTCTGTGAAACTTCTGCTTCTTAAGGACCTACTAAACAGGGACGATTACCAGGGCCCACCACCAGTTCCCAGCCCCACCGTAGTTATCCAACCAGAAGATCGTAATACTGAGAGAAGAGTACCGGGTATAGAGTCTCTTGTAGCTCGGAGGCAGGACGAGGAAGCGGTCCAGAGAGACCCGAATGAAGATGACAACAACATGAGACTGAAACTCTTTAGATTAATGTATGAAACCGTACGGGATAGCGACTTAAAGTGCAAAAGAGCTGAACTCATCCGGACCCATTATTCAAATTCTTCAGTCTTCGAAATTGGTTATCTGATGGGAGATGTCATGGACAAATTTAATATTATGTCAGATATTTCTATGACCTTAAAACGTCTGTTTCATGACTGGAAACCAATTGAGCATATTAATGCGTATGAGCAGATCTCCAACCAGGCGATCGAGATTAATCATCTGGTTGATATTATGAAAGGGATTAGCAAGACTGCTGAGGATCCGCCAAGTTAAATAAAAATTGGAATATAAAATGCATAACTAAAGTAATATTAATTATTAATTAATATTACTTTACCTGATATGACTTTACCTCAAAAGACTTTATCTGAAATGACTTTACTTCAAATGACGTTTCCTCGACGATCGATTACTCGACGTTATTTGGACGAAGGTTCACTTCGTCGATGGGTCGTTAACTTGAACGCTTATTGTAATCGATGGTACGTTACATCGACGATTATTTACACCATCAATCTGTTTAAAAATATCTACAGATACATAATTATATTTTGAAGGAAATAATGAAAAGTAAATATAAGTATCATTACGTATTTTTAAGGCTATTAGGAAATATCTTTGTAATTTAATAATGTTTCTAATTATATGTATAAGCAAATTTTATTTTTCTTAACTCATAGTCTAGATTCTAGGTATTAATTCTGTTTATTGATTTCGAGGAAACGACCTATCGAGATAAAGTACTTTCGATGTAAAAAAACCATCGAGGTAATAAGCATGCGAGGTAACGACCCATCCACGAAGTGGACCTTCGATGAAAGGACATCGAGGTATCGATCGTTGAGGTAAAGTCATTAGAGATAAAGTCTTTTTGAGGTAAAGTCATTTGAGGTAAAGTATAACACCGCATAGTCAATATTGCCGCTGACAGACCGTGTTCTGCGTGCCGATTGGCCCACTCCCAGCTCTTCACAAAAATCAAGATTGTTCAAAGAAACATAAACTAAGGCTTCTTGCCAAGTGTAAGAGACGAGAATTGGGCTTCAGAAGTCCAATTCTCTTAATTAATTTAAACACTATGACTGAAAGTTGACCGAACTGTGATTACATTATGAATTGACAAAAAATCGGTATTCTACTACTCGTAAAGTTCAGTCTGATTTCAGTATGATTGGAATTCAATGACTCATTTCAATCACATTTTTGACGTTTGTGTATGGACGAGATTATCAATTTTATTATCTGTGTCGGTTCAAAATTTTAGCAGAATACCGATTTGGCTTCAATCAAATTTCGACCTCATTACAATATAGTTTCACGGTTGATGTTGTTCGTTAGTGTAGGAGAATACCATTTGTGACATTTATGACATTGGTAGTACATCGAAACGAGATCGGAACTATATTTTGAACACTTTTAATTACGAGAATTGAGCTTCAGGTTCAAAAATCAAGAATAAAAGTTGTTAAAAGTTCTTTAACGAAAGATTTATTCAAAAAAGTACTTACACCTATTTTACAAATTATCTTTATTATAAATTACGTAAAACGGAACGTTACCATCATCGAGTATTGACGTCACTCCCTCGTGTTTCCTTGGTAACCATATTCACACGCTATGAACGATCGATGCAATGACGTCACGACACACGACTCTTTGTTTTGGCGCGAACATTTGAAAGTCATATTTTTATATGTGATATTTTAATTATTTGTGCCTATTTTTTTTTCTTTTTAGTATGTTAATGCTTTCAATTTTTACGATAAATTGAAAATAAAAATACATGCAAGTTCCTTAATTACGGCGTTGGAGAAATCTTACAATGGAAACATTCCCAGATCAGCTGATTGTAAATAAAAATGTCAGTTACAAGCTATTGTTTTATTTTTACCCGACTACGGCGAGGGTTATGTTTTTCACCGGTATGTATGTAATATAATCTGTTCCCTCATAACTTCTAAACTAGGTACAGTGCCACAAACTTATCTGACCAGGTCATGGCGTCGCTGCTGTCACATTTACCAATGTGAAGCGTTTTAAAGTCAGTTTTGTTCATAGAAATAATAAGTAGGGCTCCCCAATAAGTCTATGGTTTTGTTCGGTAGCGACGTTCATTCCAATTTTGATCACCGGGTCAGATGAGTTTGTGGCACTCTATTTATCATAATTTGACAAATGAGGTATTGTTGAAAGCTTCTTGATCGTCCGCTGGTTATAGGCTATGTGACGTCACATTAAGTTGAATATGGCGTCTTCTAGAGGACATAAAGTCATGAACTAAAAACATTTTTTTAATGATGCCTTGTTTGGTATCAAATGAAAGGGCTTAATTAGCACATTTCAAAAATATATACCTACGTATATTGAAAGCAGTTGCTAGCGGCTTTGAAAAAAAAAAGTTAGTTGAAAACTAAAACCAGAGTACTGAAAAAGTATGAAATAAGAAAATAATAATATATTCATAGTGATGTTCAGAGGATAGCCGTGGTCGTATGCCATACCATAGGGCAAAGTGGCGCGAAGGGAAATCTTTGTACCCTTTTTAAGCATATTGCGCGCACGGAGTGTGAGATTTGTCATAGTTAAAGTTTATATGGAGAAGAAGTGCAGAAAGTTACAATTACGGTCGAATTTTGACCACTTGGGCGGCCTCCAGTAAACGTTTAAAATGAGATTGAAATGAGTCTGTAAGAAAATTGAATTCAAATCATACTAAAATCATCATAAAACATCATATTATGCTGAGCTGCGGCCTTTTGGCACAACAACTTTTTATTTTATATGTTTTCTTTGTTATTGGTTTTATTTATTTTTTGTTGTGCTAATAAAGTATTTTTCTTTCTTTCTTTCTTTCTTTCTAAAATCGAACTGAGGGCCAAGCACGAATAGTTTGACGTATAGTAACGTAAATGTAAGCAAATTTTGATTATAAAATACAATGAATCTATCGCATTGTTGTTGAATTTTATGCAACATACACACTTGTTTCATGAAAATGTAAAAATACTGCATGTATTTTCAAAAAATATCATGGATTAAACGAGTATTTTTTATTCAAAATTTGCTTACGTTTACTTTACCAGACGTCAAAATATTCGTGCTTGGCCCACTGAACTTTAAGGCTGACATTCAGAGACGACAGAAACGAGCGTCTGAGCGTGAAATTACGCTTCCATGTCAAACTTACGAACAAATTTTGACAGGTGGAAGCGTAACTTCACGCTTAGACTCGTTTCTATCGTCTCTGAATGTCAGCCTAAGAGGAGTAGAATCCCGATTTTTTGTCAATTCATAATTTTAAATCTCAGTTCGGTCAACCTTCAGTCATTGTGTAAATTCAACGTGTGCTTACTGTATTGTTGTACATGTAAAATTTTATAATTATTTTCGTGAGGGGGCGCCCCCCTCGCCCCATTTGGTCTTAGTACGCCACTGATAACAATAATTAAAATAATGAATTAACAATCGATAAAATTTATTGTTATTAGTTTCAAATAAAGTAACTATTTACATTTCACACATCTGAGAATATGTTGTTTATCAGATTTTGTATTTTTTTTATGGGTAAGTGCATTTTGCTATATTATTTCATCATTCTTGTCTTTTTTAAAACGCTTTTATTAGCTTCACCTGTAGCTAACTATGTGAAAAAATCTTGGAAGTTAAATTTGACCCACTTCCCGGTTTCCGATTGAGCTGATATTTTGCATACACGTTTAGTTTGGATGACTAAAGCGTTTTCTTTAATTTCTTTTTCTTTTTTTTTTAATCTTTGCCCCTCACTAAGGTTTCTCCTGTATCGTAGGTAGGTACGTGTCGTAATCGCTAATGATATTGAATATAGTACGCGCAAATCTTTATGAGCCCTCTGAACTCTCTCCCTCTACAATAGCAACTATAATAGTACGCTTATTATAGGTGCTAGAGGGAGAGAGAGAGTTTAGAGCTCATAAAGATTTTTAACCGACATCAAAAAAGGAGGTTATCATTTCGATAATAAACTTCAATATGATTGAGAGAGAACTTCGCGCTAACTTCTGAAAAAATTACCAATCATAAGTCCTATCTTCATGATTTAGCTCAAAGTTTAGTCTCACGATCGTATTGAAGTTTATTACCAGAGTCGATGTTCATTACCATTTTAGTTACGCGGTAGACCCGCGGGCCCTTGACGCGGGCGACACCTATCTTTTTTAACCGACTTCAAAAAAAAGGAGGAGGTTCTCAATTAGACGCGTATGCTTTTTTTTTATTTTAATATTTGTTACCTCATAACTTTCGACTGCGTGAACCGATTTTGATGATTCTTTTTTTATTTGAAAGCTAGTACTTTCCGTGTGGTCCCATTTTAATTTGGTCTAGTTCTGACAATGGGATCCATGAGAAAACCATATAAGTCTTAAATTTACATTAAGTATGTGCGCGACAAATGGTCGAATAACTCAATATCCCGCAAATCGATTTCGATGATCCTTTTTTTGTTTGAAAGGGTATACTTCCGAATTGGTCCCATTTAAATTTGGTGAAGATCTGATGAAGATCTTCGGAGATATACAATGGAACTCTTCAATGAATAACAGCACATCACTCGCGATTGCTGTAATGTCATGTTTAGGTATTGTTTATGCCACTCAAAATTGAAAAATTAAATAAACTTTAAAAAAAAAGGTAAAACAGACTTCAAAAACTTTTTTTAGTTTTTGAAGTCGGTTTTACCTTTTTTTTAATAAAATAATTTTCTTAAATAAAAAACTTATCAGCTTCTGAAGTCGTGGCCAGCTTGATAGTGGCACTGACTTCAGAAGCTGATAAGTTTTTTAAGAAATTTATTTTATTCTTTTTAGTTTTTGAAGTCGGTTTTAACTTTTTTTTTATTCTAGTTGGGGTCGGGGGTTTTTGACGATTAGGTTATCAATGTCTTCTCTGTCTATGCACCTGGGCCGAGCACGAATGTTTTGACGTATAGTAACGTAAACGTAACCAAAATATACGTTTAATCCATGATATTTTTTGGGAAATACATGCAATATTTTTACATTTTCATGAAACAAGTGCAGCGTTTGTTGCATAAAATTGAACAAAAATGCGATAGATTCATCGTATTTTATTATAATAAAAATTTGCTTACGTTAACATACGTCAAAAGATTCGTGCTCGGCCCTCTGTCCTCTTCTTATTACCTATGTCTATCAGTCTAGTGTGTCTTGTATTTGTGGCAAAGAAATGATTTTTCTTTCTTTCTTTCTATATTTCTCCTTTTTTGTTTCAGTTGCAGTGATAACAAAAGAAGTAGTAGATGCTTTATATAATTCAAGGAACAGTAAAGATTTTTTGGGCGTAGTCGATAAAGAACATATGATCTGGCTTTCAGTAGAACTAATGAAAGAATCGTACAACCATATGCGACAGATCATAGACATCCGAGAAGAACATGAAGAATTTGTTGCTTTTAATATAGGAATCATTATAGGTGGGTAGAATTGGGTTTCAGTATTTTACACAAAGCAACTACCACCAGAGGCCCAATTCTCGTAATTAAAAATGTTCAAAATATAGTTCCGATCTACTACCAATGTCATAAATGTCACAAATGGTATTCTCCTACACTAACAAACAACGTCAAACGTGAAATTATATTGTAATGAGGTCGAAAGTTGATTGAAGGCAAATCGGTATTCTGCTAACATTTTGAACCGACACAGATAATAAAATAGATATTCTCGTCCATACTTAAACGTCAAAAATGAGATTGAAATGAGTTTGTAAGAGATATTCGGTTAAGATTAGGACATGTTTGTTCCCCAGTATTTTTGGCTAAACTCCGAATCCGAAATCACTCCTTGTGTGAATGTGGTTTGGCGGAGGGCACTTTGGAGCACCTATTTTTCTCCTGTCCCAATCTAGTAGTTCCCCTTTATGATATTCTTCCTAACAATATTCCAAGACCGATCAATATTCCATTTCTCTTAACGTTGGTCGAATCACCTTTAATTAAGATTCTACAAAAATTTATTACTATTAACAAAATTAAACTCTAATTATTTACAGTACTAATTCTTAATCTTCCTGTAGTTTGATATATGTATATTATACCTAACTATGTTTTGTCCTATATGTATTCTTATCCTAACCAAACCTAACCCCTAACATACTAACTCATGTTGTGCTGTCTGTTTGTATGTCAGGTGCCTCAACCACTTTACTAAAGAGTAATTAACTGGCAACCATTTCTCCGGCCAATCTCCACTCAACTTATCACATGTTCTATTCAACCTTGACACTGGCAGAATCATCGTCAAAACGATGGAGCCATAATCCTAAAATTTGAATTGAATTGAATTGAGTTTGTAAGAAGATTGAATTCAAATCATCGGACTGAACTTTTAAGTACTAGAATACCGATTATTTGTAAGAAAGAAAGAAAGAAAAAGAGTTTATTAGCACAATACAAAATAATTAAAACAAATAAAAAAAAAACATAAAATGAGTTATTGTGCCAAAAGGCCGCAGCTCAGCATAATGTCAGGAGGCAGAGATACTGGCCACCTGACGCTGGTTTTCAGCTGCAACCCACGAGTGCCATACACTCGAAACTATCAATATATAGGTATACTTACTACAAAATAAATACTAGATATAGGTACATAAAATATACACAAGCTACAATAAACAGGGTCAATTCATAATATTATCTCAGTTTGGTCAACTTTCAGTCATAGTGTAAATTAATTACGAGAATTGGGCTTCTGACCTCCGCTACCGCTCTGGGAGTTATGGTCCAAACAGTCTAATCTTATGTTATTTCTAATCCCGATCCCTTTAATTAATGGGTTAATTTCCTCATCATTATGAACAATTATTATTATAGGACCAACCCTGAAATCGAGAAAAAAAACTGCAGATTTTTATCGCGATTTCATGTTTGGCCCAATTGTAACAATCATCCCTTAAATCACTTAGTTATTTAACAATAAACCTTATTATCGTCAGTGGAAAGCCAAAACAACTTAAGCGCCAATTCGTTGCCAAACTAACTTAAACTTTACAAGGCACATTTTAAAGTTTAAGTTAGTTTGGCAACGAATTGGCGCTTTAGTAGTTTTGAGTTTTGACTTTCCGATAACGATATACATTTTTTTACAGGAAGAATTCGCGAGAAATATCGTTTCATGGTTGAAATCTATCGTGATCTTTTGGATAAGAAAAATAGAAGATGGAGAATTCAACCTCCTAGCCACTCTGACAAAGAACCACAATACGTGTACCACATCATTGCTATGGAGATGATCCATTACATGGAAGTGGAAATTGAGAAACTCATACATGTTTTGGAAGCGACAGCCTCCCGAGAGTTAGCAAGAAATGACACCAAGGTTTCTATAGGGCGAGCTGGTGATGAAGATAACGATGACGATAAAGGTACAGAAAGAAAGAAAGAAAATCATTTATCTGCATCGAATAGAATACAATAATAATATAATATGCTTATTGCACACGAACTTATATAACCTAACCGTCAAAAACCCCCGACTCCAACTAGAAAGAGCTGTAAGTTTAGAACGGCTGAACAGATTTTCATGAAAAAACTCAATTATAATTAAAAAAAACTGCATTGAAATCGGTCCTTCCGTTTTGGAGCTACGATGCCACAGACAGAGCCACAGACACACAGATACACAGACACTACAAACTTATAACACTCCTCTTTTTTGTCGGAGGTTAAAAATAAACATACATTAAATGTAGTGTAAACCATAAAGTTATTATTACTAGTGGTAAAATAATAACTTTATGGTGTATAACACCTTTCACTTTATGGTATATACACCGTGGTTTTATAACTTAAAGCGATAGTTTTTAAACACGCTTTTATTAGCTTCACCTGTAACTAACTAACTAACTATGTGAGAAAATCTTGGAAGTTTGAGCTGAAATTTTGCATACACGTTTAGTTTGGATGACAAAAGCGTTTTCTTTAGTTTTTTTTAAACTATAATATTTATTTTAGCATTTTTATTTTTAAGCAGTGATAGCCTAGCGGTTGAACGCTTGCCTGCCGTACAGGAGGGTCTGAGTTCGAACCCGGCCCGCACCTCTGACTTTTCGGATTCATGTGCGGATTAGAATTTAATTATCACTTGCGATAACGGTGAAGGAAAAACATCGTGAGGAAACCTGCACATCTGAGAGGGCCTCATAAAGTTCTCGATGGTGTGTGTAGTCCACCAACCCGCACTAGGCCAGCGTGTTGGATTAAGGCCTAACCCTTCTCATTCTGAGAAGAGGCCCGTGCCCAGTATTGGGACAGTAATGGGCTGGATTTATTTATTTAATATTTATTTTAATATAGGACTGTACCGCTGTCGAGCTCGTAACATTTTTTTTTTTTCAGATGATATCGAACTGTTAGCCAAGGAGGAAATGTTAAAAAGTATTGTAAGAGAACAGTATTTGATGAGAAGGCTAGGCCTACCACCAAACATCAGTACCACTCAGAAGCGGTTTAGGAACCAATGGCCGGTAGAAGAGACCTGGTCCAACGAAGATTACTTACAATCATAAAACCGTTGACGCATAAACCCTGAAGCCCAATTCTCGAAATTAAAAATGTTCAAAATATAGTTCCGATGTCGGTCGTTCCGATCTACAGTGCCACAAACTTATCTGACCTGGTGACCAAAATTGGAACTAACGTCGCTACGGAACAAAAATGACATCAAAATGTCATTTATGTAGGGAGATTTGGGAGATGACGTTCTATGTACAATGTTCTTGGAGATGACACTGGTAAAAGCGACGGCAGCGACGCGCTGACCGGGTCAGATAAGTTTGTGGGTGGTACTATAAGTACTTTGACAAGTTTGAACCGACACAGATAATAAAATTGGTATTCTCGTCCATACATAAAAGTCAAAAATGTGATTGTAATGAGTCTGTAAGAAGATTGAATTCAAATCATACTGACATTGGACTGAACTTTAAGAGTAACTTAGAATACCGATAGAATAGAATAGAATAGATCTTTATTTAACTCAAACTTAAACTCAAAATCTTTATTGCGTTCATATGTTCATAGATTGTCAAAATACAAGATACAGGCACATATGAAATGTCGAGACTCTAGGTGGACGGTTCCAAATAGTAGATCCTATTTTGACAATTCATAATTTATTCTCAGTTTGGTTAACTTCAGTCATAGTGTAAATTACAAACGTACATACATTGCCAGTTAAATAAAAGCTTGTAAAAATAAAAACGAAACCCATTTATTTTTGTAGTATTATAAAAGGTATAATAGCTAAACATCGATTTTATAATTGGAGAACGAATGTTTTTTAATTATAAACATATTTTAAGTGATAGAAGGCACAGTCGTACCACAATTTCGAACAGGGTGGCCTACCAGCGTCTTTTATTACAGTTATGTTTAAGGCTTAAACTGAATAGTTCTGCTTATTCGTACCAGGATGTCTCAATTAAAGAATTTTTTGAAGTTGACGATATAGACGCTGCAAATGCGCTGCTAACAACGTTCAATCATTTTCGTACCACGACGTTACAATTGACAGTACAGTACACTGACAGCTGTACCTATTCGAACGGTTTTCTGTCAAATCAACGCTATAGCCCAAAATCTAAGAGCAAATACTATAGAGGGAGTATATCAAGTAAGAGCAGGAGACGTATATATGGCCCTACTCTCACTAATGTATTAGCTCTATAAGCAAAGTGAGATAGCGATAGAGTTTCTACGTCATCTTGAAACGCTGCGTGCCATCAGTCGAGTTGTTTTCATCAAGCTGGAGTGCTCGGTGCGTCAAGTGTTTTGTGAGATTATCTTTGAAAATATCAAGTGTGTAGTGATTTTAACTATTTGTGCACATACAATAATGACAATACTGTGTGCAGCTACCGGCTGCAACGGCCGGATGGGTGTTTTGACTGAAAACGGTCAAAAAATATTTTTTTATTTTCAGTAGGTATATTGATAGATGTTTCTATAGTACAAATGGCCGCATTACTTCGCTGAGCGGTAACAGATAGAATATATCTATCTCTATTACTCTTATGACGTTTTGTTTATGTAAAGAGAAATGTCTATAGGTTTTCTGTTTAAACTCGATAGAAGGACTCTATAGTATTTGCTCTTAGCCCAAAATAGTTGTGTTCGGTCATTCAACATTCCAACACCTTTGATATTGGCATTTTGAGTCGACATCAGCAGTTGCCATAATGAAAAATAGAATAGAATAGACTAAAATCTGACATGATTTAGAGATGTCCTAGTACGAAGTTAATACGATTTATATTAAGGACAAGTTATAACAAAAGGCCTTATTTATTTATTAATTATAATTTGGATAAAAAATCTCATAAAGGTGCAAACATAAACCACATAATTTTTTTCTGTACACCAATGGCTACGTCCAGTAATTCATTTTTCGGTTATTTATTTATTTATTAATACTTGGACAATAATATACATTTTAAGACAGCTCCTTAAGGTGTAAACATAAACCACATTAGGTTTTTCTGTACACCATTGATTCGTCGACAGTCGGTTAAACAAAATGTGGGTACTCACTACGCATCGCGCTCACACCCACCGGTTTACCCTCAAGTTAGTTGAGATTTTGAGAATCAAATTCAACACGATCACAAGTACATCATGTTTATTTATTTTAACAGCAAGTATGAAAAAAATGGACAATTTAAAATGAACCTTTTGCTATTTAACGCTGGTAAGCCCCTTGTACCATGGTATTACTATTTAAATAATTCCGCTTCGGTCCAATTGTCACTAATTTCCCATCCGTAGTCCAGTGGCCACCATTTGTTATATGGGACTCTCTTCTGCCCAGGCTTCAATTGCTTGATCGATTGGTCATATTTCTTTACTATTTCGGCCAACTGCTTCTTCCGCTTCTTAGCCGCTTTCGCTCTTCTCTTCTGAATATCAGCGGCGTACTTTTTGGACAAAAAGATTGCTCTCGCATCTCTTTTTTTGGAGGCCTTGGTTGGAGCAATGAAATCATACTTCTGTGGAATTTCGTGCATCATTCTTACTAAATGATAGATTTCAAAATACAATTTTTGTATTAATTCTACTCGTCTCAACAGGTCGTATACTTGATATGTTCTGTATTTGTACGCGGCGTGAGTATGTTCAACCACTTTTCTGTATCTGAAATAAAAATTATTATAAAATATATACAGGGTGTAAGTGACATCGTAACGAAAACTGATACCATGGATTCAGTACATGATTCTGAAAACCTCAGCGAAAGAATTTCGCGTCAGTCTTTTCAAAAAATTTACGATTTTGTTCGTAGATTTTTTAGGTATTTATAAAAACTGCGAACAAAATCGTAAAATTTTTGAAAAGACCGACGCTAAATTCTTACGGTAAGTTTGTGGCACTGTTCTATCTAAGGTTCTTGGTGGCACTATATTTCTTTATAAACAATATTTTTTGTTTTTCCTTCGGGAGCATGTCACATACAACTGGCCGTGAGAGAACAACCGGTCAGTATATGATTATTCAAAAAAGGATGACCTCACTTAAAAACATAAGCAAATACTCTTTAAAATTGGAATGTCTCGAAAGTCACCGTGTTTGAAAATCGGATTCAGTTTTCAAATATGTGTCAAAATGAAATGTTATTAAAATAAAAAGCACTAAGGAGAATTGATATCAAGTTCGAAGCAAATCACCGCCAAAATAACTTTCTACCCCTTTTTAACGAATTTAATGAATTTCAATAATATACGAAACACGTCTTCCATCAATTCTGTTAAAAAAGGTTTATGCAAAATTTGAAGTAGATTGACCAAGGAATCACGTTGTCCCATACAAACTTTGCCCCCCTTTTTCACCCCCTTAGGGGTAGAATTTCAGAAAATCCTTTCTTATCGGACGCCTACGTCATACAAGGAACCCACACGCCAAGTTTCAGGTCTTTACGATCAGCGGTTCAGGCTGTGCGTTGATCCGTCAGTAGTTCAGGACAAAGCCTTTTTAACCGACTTCAAAAAAAAGGAGGAGGTTCTCAATTCGACGTGTATGTTTTTTTTTTATGTTTGTTACCTCATAACTCTCGACTGCGTGAACCGATTTTGATGATTCTTTTTTTATTTGAAAGCTCTGACAGTGGGATCCATGAGAAAACCATATAAGTCTTAAATTTACATTAAGTATGTGCGCGACAAATGGTCGAATAACTCAATATCACGCCAACCGATTTCGATGATTCTTTTTTGTTTGAAAGGGTATATTTCCGAAGTGTTCCCATTTAAATTTGGTGAGGATCTGATGAAGATCTTCGGAGATAGACAATGGAACTCTTGAATGAATAATAGCACATCACTCGCGATTACTGTAATCTCATGTTTATGTATTGTTTATGCCACACAAAATTGAAAAATAAAATAAACTTTAAAAAAAAAAGTAAAAACCGACTTCAAAAAACTAAAAAGTGTAAAATAATTTTCTTAAAAAACTTAACAACTTCTGAAGTCGGGGCCACTGCCAAGCTACGAGTAGGTACTGTACATTGAAGAATTATAGGCCCCGACTTCAGAAGCTGTTAAGTTTTTTAAGAAAATTATTTTATACTTTTTAGTGTTTTGAAGTCGGTTTTTACTTTTTTTTTAAAGTTTATTTTATTTTGTATAGAGTGCAGTGGCGAAGAGTTCATACAACCCGATTCCCATCGGCTTCCCTTTAGGAATTGGTTAGTGCATAGACCGACGTAATATTATAATTATTATTTACTCATCCAACTGACAAAAAGGCTTGTTAGTCAGTTAGGTCGAGCTCTTCCAGACGTGCAAGAGACGGTATGGATTTTTGTCTTGCAGCATTAATTGCAGCAATTTTTAGAGGACATTTTTGGGATGGCTTTCTCTTTTAAAACTGTCACCCTTTGCCACTGATAGAGTGTATAGATATCTCTTTTTTTTATCTTTTATTATTATTTTTGGATCGTGTTTTTAATATTTTTTTTGTCTTCATTCGTTACTTCTTTTTTTATTTGTTTTAATTTTAATTTTTTTACTTTTTATGTGTGTCGTAATTTGTGTAAGAAATAAAATAATAGTTTTTCTTTCTTTCTTCTTTCTTTCTTTTTTCTTTCTAACTTACCTTTCAATTATCTCCCCCATCACGTACCCCTGTTCGTACGGCGCTGTTTCTTCATACATAAACCTCATGTCATTCATCTCCATGATGCGGTTGTTGGCTTCTTCGTAGTAAGACCTCATCAGCTCCAGAATTCGATGGGGTGAACGTACAAGACTGTCGTTTCTGATGAACTTCGAATTATCATGTTGTATGGAATCTATAGTATCATTGACGCCCCATAGCCAACCTATCATCGCTCCTATCTGCCCACTGATCTGATCTACGGAAAAGTAATTTACACCAATTTTATAATAATTTATATTAATACGTGAAGAGAAAACGTGGCATAGTTAAAGTTTATATGGAAAAGGAGTACCTACAGAATGCTAAAATTTATCTATACAAATAAATAAAATTGAAGTGTCTGTTTGTAATATCAAAATAACAGCTTTTTTTAATCCGTTTGAAATAACATTAGACACGTTTAACAAACCCTTTTACAGTGTATTCAACCGATTTTGACTTCTATTCCGTACGCATAAGGATGGCATTAAAAGCAAAAACTTGTTTACGATAACAAATGTTTACTGCAGCTGTAATTTGTCATGTCACCAACGTAATAGAAGTCAAAATCGGTTGAATAAAGTGTAAATGGAGTTATTTAAATTTCTAATGTTATTTCGAACGGAGTATAGTTAATGCATATGAAAGTAGATACTAATAATAAAAAATAAATATTTGGCGCAGTTCCGTCATTCTTTTTTAAAATAAAAGTAAGCTAAGTTACTCCTTATAACATCAGCTGTCTGTCAGTGAAAGTCCCGTCAAAATGGGTCCAGTCGTTTCGGAGATTAGCCGGAACAAATAGACATACAAAAACTTTAAAAATTGTTTTTTTTATTATTTGCCCCGTATACCGATTATCGAATGATCTATCTCACCTTTGAATATAATTTCATATTATGAGTACTAAAATTAGTATTAGAGTTCAAAACGGGGTATTTACCATGTTAAATAACATGGTAAATACCCCGTTTTGAACTCGAATACTAATGTTAGTGACCATGACAGTTTAAAAACTTATAAAGAGTAGGTACTAAAGTTCAATAACAGCGGCGCGTGCGTCGCGTATATTAGGTATAGGTCCGCGTTCAACTTTTACTATGGGGCTGCTGTTCAAGCATTACGTAAGCTACTAAGTATTAATAATGATGGACAAACAGAAAAGAAATAGGTTCTTTTCTGTTTGTCCATCCAAAGGTTGTCTGGAACAGATCGCTGCGCGCGATAAGACCGCCCATTGTGCATTAGCTTATGTGATTCTCAATGCTGTTTTAATTACCGGTGTACAAAAAAAAAAAAAAAAAAAAAAAAAAAAAAAAAAAGTAAAAAAGAAAAAAAAAAGAAAAGAAATAAATAAATCAAAATAAATAAACATTTTTTTGCAATTATTAAACACCCTCCCTCCCCCTCGTCAGCAAAAGTAAGCAAAGTTCTGCCCCCCCCCCCCCCCCCTCACATGCTACATGCATTTTTCAATGCGTTCTGGATTGGCTGAAGAAATTTACACAAGTGACTAGCGCGCTGTAAAACAGGCGTTTGTGTCCATAGAGAAAATCAGACCAACCATAAGACCAACGTAATATTATATTATTTACTCATCCAACTGTCAAAAAAAAGGCTTGTTATTCAATTAGGTCGAGCTCTTCCAGACATGACTACATATAGATTACAAGAGACGGTATGGATTTTTGTCTTGTAGCATTAATTGCAGCAATTTTTAGAGGGCATTTTTGGGACGGCTTCCCCTTTCATAACTGTCACCCTTCGCCACTGGTGTCCATAGAGAAAATATTCTAAGTTTATGGTGTCCATAGAGAAAAATATCTTGTGGCTGGATAATAAACTATATTTTCTTACTGTGAATACTTATTTTTAAAAGTAAAACAAGACCTTATATAAAGTATTTATTTATTATATACTTTATTGTACACCTGAATATAACAATTTTGTAAGTAAAGAGATTACAATATTAAAGTACAATGGGCGGCCTTATCGCATAAAGCGATTTCTTAGGCAACCATTGGATGGAATAAAGTGACAAACAAGTTATGGGGCATACTGTGGTGCACATAAATATTATGTTGAACTAAATAATTATACTTCAAAATTTAAAAATAAATACATATGAGTTAATATATCACAAATACATCATAAATTACATTTAAACACCACAGAGAGAAAGAGAGCATTGCAGATAAATAAAAAAATAATAAAAAAAATAAGTGTATTAAAATTAAAGTGACAAGTAATGTTCCTTCACCATCCTCTTAAATACTGGTAATGACTGAGCACGCCTATACTCCGTTCGAAATAACATTAGAAATTTAAATAACTCCATTTACACTTTATCCAACCGATTTTGACTTCTACTACGTTGGTGACATGACAAATTACAGCTGCAGTAATCATTTGTTATTGTAAATACGTTTTTGCTTTTAATGCCATCCTTATACGTACGGAATAGAAGTCAAAATCGGTTGAATACACTGTAAAAGGGTTTGTTAAAAGTGTGGTGTTATTTCAAATGGATGAAATGGAGCCAATGGCAATGCATACCACAAACGAGCGGCTTGAACCGTGAAGGATTTGTCATTAAAAGTTGTGGAATGCATTGGCATTTCCAGCTTTAGGTTTTCTGATGACCATAAGCACGGTGTGAGTGTCACCAAGGAACACGAAACGTTTAAGTACAATGTACTTACCTATTGCTAGAATAATACATAAACTCCTTAAAATCATTTTATTAAATTTATCTTATTCATGTCAACAACGTGTTTCTATTAGAAAATAATCTTATAGAATAGGCTTACAGATAAATTATTATTCACATTATAATTTTATTACGTAATTCATTTTAAGTGATATTTCTTACATGGATAATTACTATGTAAATTCGCGTGAAATTAATTCAATTTAAATTACTTTATTAATAATTTGTTCGGCCATTTATGCGTGAATGAATAACAAAACGATCTATCCAACGACTATCACAAAAAAAAAAAAAAACTCCGCAAAATTTACAGTGATTCAGTGTCCGTTCCCAAATGCAACCGCAGTACTAAAATTCACTCAAAAACAAAATAAAAATTCGATTTTGTATGGCTTGCGCTAGTAAATTATGCGTGTCCCCCATACTAAGTCGAATTTTTGTTTTGTTTAATGTATCCCAATACTGCGGTTGCATTTACGAACACAGACTATGCGTTAGCATCCAATGACATTTTACAAATAGACGCGTTGCCCGCGCTCTATATTGGCAAGATAAATGCAAGGTAAATGCCCTGCACCGACTGAGAGAATGAGCATGCAGCAGCTAATGCCACGTAACTAAACGTCTAATTCAGCTTTTTCTAACAACCGGCATGGCGTATGGCGGCTTTAATTTTCTTTCCCTTTCTTCACGCACTGTATAATTAATGATTAAACGAACTTACCTGTAAGTGAAGCTCTGGATGCTAATTAAGTACATGATACCTATAAGGCACGTAACAGTAATATTTGAGGTAAATACCTCTTCCAAATGTAGCGTCTGGCGAGCCGGTACGCGTGACCGGCGGATCACCTGATGATTCGCTAATACTTCTCTGCGTACTTCACGCTCCGACTTCCGAATTTTGTGTATAGATGTTCCAAATCTTCCTTAAAATGCTTTCTTTTTGGCATTTTAATAAAATTATGTGTCAGAGTGGTTGAGCACAAAAAAGTGAATGACGTATAGTTACAGAGGGAGCAGCAGGAACAGATTATACATGGAGGTTTGAAATTAAAAAGGTTTTCTCTCAAATAAGTGCAGAAGTGGTGCCATCTATAGTGATACTACAAGTGTTAAGTGCGTTACTAATCTCTTCGGACGAGGCGCTTCGTATAATTATATGTATTGCTATGTAGCTATAGTAAAGTTTACGCCATTTTGTAGTGCATTAATGTTGGTGTATGGCCCGTCTATTTGTAAAATGTCATTGTTAGCATCTCTATATAGTTTGTGCACAGACTGAATCACACTACAAATTATGCGCACTACATAAAAAAAATATCATATTTAAGTGTGTGGATCAGACCATCAAACTGAACAACTTTCTGTATGGGCCCACCATCGTAATCGCGAAATATAAAATAGCTGCACGGGCGTAGCCAGAGGGAGGGTTTGGGGGGTTCAAACCCCCCCGAAAAGTTAAGATATTAACATTAATAATATTAAAATAATGAGAGGTGAGCGGCATAACTTAGTACTAATTATTACAGTAATAATTATATGGATTTTGGATTCGCCGCCACCGGCCGTCGATACTCCGATCGCATTCGGTAACCTTCGTATATTTTCGTGCCGCATTATTACGGTTTATTTCATGCACTTTTCGTCGTTTTATTTTCTTATACATTATACATTGTCCAGGTACTTAATATGCACAGCGCTGCCAACGTGGCAGCACTGGCAGGGTCGCCATGCAATGACGGGTGTTAATGGCTCAGTAAAAGGCGTGTAGTTCGGTTGATTAACTATAATATAATGCATCCATATACAGCCTAAGTACACTTATATATAGGGAGTAGGTGCGACACACTACACTTTTGAATTCCTTGACCGGCCAGTGCAAGCCATATTTTATACTCTTTGATCTAAACCTTCTTACGGAGTCTTAGTGTGGTAGTATGAAAATAACGGGCTGTTAATTAAAAACAGATTTTTCATTTTAGTTAATTTTGAGTAACAATAACATTAAGACAGGTATTAGAATAGAATAGAATATTCATTTATTTGCTCAGAATGTAGGTATTTACAATAATGTCAAAGAATCCTTGTACATTCTACCATTTTGGCATGCAAATATTGATGTAGTTCATCATCAAACTACAGACATTCTTACACAACTAAAATTTATCATCTAGGAAATCCGATACGGCGTAGTAACATTTATTTAATAGAAGCAGAGTTAGTTTCTTTTTGAAAGTTGTTACTGGTTCTCCTTATATGGAATTAGGAATGTGGTTAAAAATAGCCGGTGCCATACCAAAAATGCTTTTCCTCATCAAAGGTAGGTAACACAATTGGCTGTTATGAGTTCACCCATCGCTAGTACCCTTGTCCTTTACAGGGTTTCATGTTGAAACCTACAAAAATATAACATCTGTAATTTATTTATTTATACACATGAAAGCAATAAAGCAATAAAGAGTTTGAGTTAGTTCTCCGTCCCATCGAAAGACATAAATATTAAATACCTAGTACCTACCAATTTTTATGTACAAACTTAACTTTTCTATCCAAGATTTAAACAGATCTCAGACTACAAAAATACAAGAAAGAAAGAAAGAAGGAATATTTTATAAATATTCCATTTTAAAAGGCAACTTTGTTTTCAGGAACCCTACCAAAACGTGTGAAACAAACGATAGCTCGTTTTTAAACCGCTCAGCGCCATCTATCAGCAAATAGTGTCAACTAAAGATGGCGGCGCTCCTTACATTTTTTACTGTTTTGTAAGGAAATAATCTGTAAATAAAAAACATTTTTACTTGTTAAATCAGGTATCTGTATATGTTCTAAAATGGCAATGAACATCAGTCCTTAAGATCATTATTTATTTATCTTAATTTATCTTACTCATGTCAACGCGTTTCTATTAGAAAATAATCTTAAATAATAGGCTTACAGATAAATTATTATTCACATTATAATTTTATTACGAATAGTCCGATTTAATTGCTATTAGGACTGTCAGATGCGAAGATCGATATCAAGTTGTCTACAGAATGCGAAAATTTTCGTAGAGTCAACTATAACAACAGCAAGTCTGTTAAGACTTGCTCTCATTCTTACTAATTGGATTAACGCTTGCTAGAAAGAGACATTTAGTATTTCATAAATTCATACAGGTTGATTATTTGGTGGGTCATAGTGTGGTAGTATGAAAATAACAGGCTGGTATTTAAAAACAGATTTTTCATTTTGGTTAATTTTGAATACAAAACAATAATAATTAACAGATATGACAGGTAACACAATTGGCTGTTTTAAGCTAAGAGCAAATACTATAGAGTCCTTCTATCGAGTATAAACAGAAAACCTATAGACATTTCTCTTTACATAAACAAAATGTCATAAGAGTAATAGAGATAGATATATTCTATCTGTTACCGCTCAGCGAAGTAATGCCGCCATTTGTACTATAGAAACATCTATAAATTTACTGAAAATGACTTACCGATGGAAATATATTTTTTGACCGTTTTTAGTCAAAACACCCATCCGGCTGTTGCAGCCGGTAGTTGCACACAGTATTGTCATTATTGTATGTGCACAAATAGTTAAAATCACCACACACTTGATATTTTCAAAGATAATCTCACAAAACACTTGACGCACCGAGCCCTTCAGCTTGATGAAAACAACTCGACTGATGGAACGCAGCGTTTCAAGATGACGTAGAAACTCTATCGCTATCTCACTTTGCTTATAGAGCTAATACATTAGTGAGAGTAGGGCCATATATACGTCTCCTGCTCTTACTTGATATACTCCCTCTATAGTATTTGCTCTTAGGTTTTAAGTTGACCCATCGCTAGTTCTCCGTCCCATCGAATTATCGAAATTGGCCGATAACCATAGGTAATAGGTATTCGGTACCATGATTTAATAACTTTTCAATCCGAGATTTATAAAGATCTCAGGACTCCAAAAATACGAGAAAAAAAGAAATAATGAATATGTAATGAATATTCAATGTTAAAAGTGACATTGTTTTCCGGAACCCTACCAAAACGTGTGAAACAAACGATAGCTCGTTTTTAAACCGCTCAGCGCCATCTATCAGCAAATAGTGTCAACTAAAGATGGCGGCGCTCCTTACATTTTTTATTACTGTTGTGTAAGGAAATAATCTGTAAATAAAAACAGTTTTACTTGTTAAATCAGGTATCTGTATATTTTATAAAATGGCAATGAACATCAGTGATGGTAATACATTTCAATACGATCGTGAGACTGGGTGTCCCAACAGCATGATCACCTATCAAAGTTTAGTTTCTCACGATCGTATTGAAGTTTATTACCAGAGTCGATGTTCATTACCATTTTAGTTACGCGGTAGACCCGCGGAGAGGTTCATATCAACTAACAAGTAATTAGTACCCATAAGTATAGTATAGTATAGTTTGATTATTGTTTTTCTGTTGTTATTTTTTATGTTTTATTTTTGTACCTTTTATATTTTTATTCGTTCCTGGCGAGTCCAGAATAAAATTGTTTTCTTTCTTTCTTTCTTTCTTCTTTCTTATAAATATCATACACCGAACAATCCGCATAATAAACGAAGGTATTTTTATGCAATTTGAGCGAAATCGCAAAAGTTATTTTATATATATATAGTTAGCTATACAAGATAAAGGCGGCGTGAGAAATATTAAAGGCATGCATACCTACCTGCTATTTTAGTGAATAAGAGTGTTGTTTTTGTTTGTAGGTAGTTGTTAAGTTTGTATATTTATTACGTTTACTTTTGGGAATTTTTTTCAGCGCCTCTAGCGGTATAAATAGTGAACTAAAGTCACTATACAAAATTGTATGTGAATTGTGAACGTTAGACGGCACGGAAAACTCATGGTAGAGGCAAAGAATACTAACTATTACTACGTAGTAGAGGTGCAGAAGGTACTATGGCAGGGGAGGGGGAGATAATGCTCTTTTTTTACAAGGTTATTCAAATTCAAATATTGTTTTTGCATTAAATATGGCTCCACATACCCTGCGGTCCGAATTGCGATAAAAGTGATAATTTAATATGGCGAATCCGACCAAAAATAGTCACAAAATATAAGGGCTATTGAGTAATAATAATAATTCTGACTTTGGTCGGATTCGCCATATTATCACTTTTAGCGCAATTCGGACCGCAGGCGCGCAGGTTTAGTGGTAACCTTGGCCCACAGCTCATCAGGCATCCGGCAGACATGGCCAGCCCAATCCCACGTCAATTTTGCAGCCTTATGAGCTACGTCAGTATGTTTTGGAGCGCAGTGTAGTGTTTCAAACCATAAATATGTATTAATAATAAGTTTATGTTTCAAACACGGTCTGTTAATTTAACGACTAAAACTACGCTCCATAGCACGTTGGCAGACCTTGAGTTTGGACTTTTGGATCAAAAATGCATCTTAGCGGGGATTCCCCAGTCAACAACTATGGATACATTTAGAAGAGGTAATAAATATAATTATGTGATGTGCTGAATCGATCGCTTTTTTCTTTTTTTATAATGTTTTTGGTTTGTATAATAGCAGGCAGTCACCATTGTTAAAATCTCGTAAAAAAAAGGGTACCTACGAGATTTAATTGTTTCTCGTATCTCGTACAGAGACTGTTAAATCTGGTAGAAATACGAGATTTCTCGTACATCTGGCAACGCTGCGCCATATCAGCTTATTTTGCTGTAATTACCTACACTGCAATGTTGTGTAGTTTTCCTCAATAGTTTACATGTCAAAGGATACATCACACACGCCATCTCTCGGCTAGTAAACACAGTAAACAGACTGGACGAGGACGAATAGTCGCGCAACGCGCAATACACTAAAAATACTTAATAATTATAATACCGTCTTAACAAATACCTAACACGTTTCGCCAACCAAAAAACATCTTCATGTGATAAAAACTGTTATCATATATTATTATCACGCACTTATATAGCTATATTTTGCTATGTCGTCATCAAAATGAACTATACTATACTTTACCAGTCATTCGGTGATCGTCTTGGCGCGCGTATGTCACTCGGTGTGTAACCCGACCGATTTCAATATCAGTTTGCGGTATAACCTGCCGGTGTTTGCTCGTATCTTTTCAATTTGACCGTGTAACAATTGAAGTTTGTTTACTTTTTTCGAAATTCGAAAAAGTTCCATTAACTTTTTGCATTTGGTGTAATAGTGCTTTTTGGATTTGTTACCTCATTTTCATGTAAGTAATAGTTTAGAATTGTCTGTGGTTTAGAATATTATTTGTTAATCGTGTATTTATATTTATACAAAAAGTGAAAGGACATTCACAAGTTTTAATAATAAAAAATCATGCATGAAACTGTTTAGCATTGACGCGTACAAATGTGTGAATTAAATGTTTTTTCTCCGACTACCTATGAAATCTTGTGGAATTTCCGCGTAGTTATCGCCAAGTGTTTTGACAAGCGGCCATTTTTGTACACAAATTGACATTTGACATTTGATTATGAATTTATGATGTCAAATATTATGTACTTACGTGATTTTTTTTTATGTTGGTATCTACAAGTAGTTTGCATTGTAGAACTTATTACGTATAAATTACGTATTAGGTATGCATACGTCAACGTAATTATGTACTATTAATGGCTGAGATTAATAGGACAAGATAGGTAGGTTGATTTGTGAGCAGAATGTTGGAGTTACATAGATACCTACAAATTAAACTTCATTTTGTTTTTTAATCAAATGATTTTATCATTATACAAGATAATTTAAATTTAAGTACTAACTAATTATACATAAGTACCCACATGTGATGGCGCACTACGAGTTTAGTATTTATTTATGAAGTACCTACCCATCTATATAATATCGAATATTCTTCTTCGCTTACACCTAGGTAGGGTTGCCAACTTCGAAGTTATATAATTATTCATTGTAATCTAGCTTATTAATTCAGTATCTGATTTCAAATAGTTTCTTAAAGATTAGTTACAAACTTATAAAAAAGAGTAAATATTAGACGAGGTCCCTTTATTGTAGTAATCATTATGAACAACTTTTACTATGGGACCAACTCTGAAATCGCGAAAATAAAATCAGCTGTTCCATACAAATAAGTACCAGACAACATGTAGGTATTTCGTAAATATCTATAACATTATAGATATTTACGGATCCAATTATACGGAAACCATACATAAATTCGTTACGACTACGTGCGTAGCCGCGCGGCAATGTGCGACTACGAACAGCGTAGCGTTTGGACTAAATCTGACCGCCAGGCAATGGATATTCCTCTATCATAGGCTCTTCGCGCCCAGCGAATGCTGAGCTGGCTACCCTTTCGGCAGGGCCGATAATATACTTGACAACATAATGCAATTTTTTTTCTCTCTTATTTTTCTGTTTTTTAACACGCTTTTATTAGCTTCACCTGTAACTATGTAAAAAAATCTTGGAAGTTAAATTTGACCCACTTCCCGGTTTCAGATTCAGCAGAAATTTTGCATACACATTCAGTTTGGATGACTAAAGCGTGTTTTATAGTTTTTTTTTTTTTTTTTATCCTTTTTTTTTCTCTCTTGTGTTGTCACTGTCTGTGCTGAATAAATGTATTTTCTTTCTTTCTTATCTTCATACTACTTATAACCTATTCAAGGAAGGAAAAAAAAAATATAAACAATCTTACGATGTCCTATAACAACTACGTCACACGTACGTGATGTACGAGGTTGTACGTCGTCTAAATTACGTCATACCACCCACGGACGTCGGTCGTCGATGAAAATCAGCGTCATTGGCTACGTTCAGTAATTCATTTGTGCACAAAAATGGACATCAATCAGCTTGTTTTCATTGGCAACACCAATGGGTGTGTTCTGTTCATAGACATAGGACAACGTTCTGTTATTAGGGCGGACGACGCTCGACGACGCATTATCGTCCGGGCGATCACACTAAACCGTTCAGTTATTTGAGCGAGCGTCGTCGGGCCCTTGGTCGGGCGATCGCTCCGGTCACTCCGTAAAATACCTAGTAGGGTGAAAGTCGCACTCGGTCGCACTGCTGTCAACCGACCAATGACTGTAGTCATAGGATACAGCAGATAATTTGAGGTCGTTCGATTGGTCACTCGCGTAACGCAGCTGTGGAGCGTTCAATTATTCCCGATCATTTCCCGATGAGCGAGCGACATTCGTACGAGTGACGTTCACACCGAAAAATGAATTACTGACAAAGCCATTAAGACTTCGTTTGACAGTTCTAAACTAGAACGCATCTGTCACTTGCTAGTTCGGCGGGTCTACCGCGTAACTAAAATTTTAATGAACATCGACATCGGTATTAAACTTCAATACGATCGTGAGAGCCTAAACTTTGAGCTAACATATTTTTTACCGATCATGAAGATAGGTAAAAAAAGGTATAGGTATAGGTATTTAGTTATTGGTTTAGTTTAGTATACCATAAGTTTAAGTAGTCTAAAGTAGTTACTTTGCAATTTTTACACACTGTGTCTACGTGTCTATCATCCTTATTTCCAATCGCGGGACTACTGGAAGAAATTTCTTTAGAAATAAGTAGTTCCATTGTGCTCATTTGTCTGTAACATTTTTATTACCATGTTTCCTTGTGTGTACATAAATAAATAAAATAAATAATAATAAATAATAGGAGTCCCAACTATATGATAGGTATTTTTTTTACAAGTTAGCTCAAAGTTTAGGCTCTCACGATCGTATTGAAGTTTAATACCGATGTCGATGTTCATTACAATTTTAGTTACGCGGTAGACCCGCTGTTCTATTCGGTTCTATTGAAACAGAAAGAGACAAACACCCTTGTTTTAGTTAGTTTAGTCCTGCCAAAGTATATAACAGAATCGACACGAATGTTTACTCATCGTTTCGTAAGTTCGTAACGGAATGAGGATAATGCCAAACACAATGTTGATTTCATATAATTTTCCAATTAATCATTGTGTGTGTATGGAAAATAACCTCAAGAAACTGGTTATTTGTAATTCACCAATTATGCTTTTTAAGGGTTGGAAGTACTCATCAATATGTATAAGTTTTGCTATTGGACCAAACATTATAATTCAATTTTTACCCGACTACGGAGAGGGTCATATGTTTGACCGGCATGTATGTATGTATGTATGTTCATCAGTTCCCTCATAACTTCTGAACTACTTATCATAATTCGACAAGTGAGGTGTCGTTGGAAGCGTCTTAATTGTCCGCTGGTTATAGGCTATGTTACGTTACATGAAATTTAACATGGCGCCCTTTGTAGGACGTAAAGTAATGAACTAAAATATATATTTTTTAATAATTATGCCGTGTTGGGTTTCAAATGAAAGGGCTTAATTAGCACATTTCAAAAATATATTATATATTGTATGAAATTGCTCGCGGCTCAAAAACTAAAACCCGACTACTGAAAAGGTATGAAACAAGAAAATATTAATAGATACATATTCATAGTGATGTTCAGAGGATAGCCGTGGTCGTATGGCACCTACAGCTACCCTAACAAAACAATACAGTCTGAAGTAGTAAGCGATCATAAGCTTTAGGGCAAAGTGGCATACGACCACGGCTATCCTCTGAACATCACTATGAATATGTATCTATTAAAAATTTCTTGTTTCATACCTTTTCAGTAGACGGGTTTTAGTTTTTGAACTTAATTTTTTCTCCGTTCAGTTTATAATTCTTCTGACTTATACCTACTGTGTTTGATTTGAATTTAATTGTATGTTTTGTAGACTCACATGTCCACGTTTACCTTGATAGAAGAAGGAGTGCAGAAACCTACAATTACGGTCGAATTTCGACCACTAAGCGACCACTATAGTTCCATTGTGCTCATATGTCTGTAACATTGTTATTACCATGTTTCCTTGTGTGTACATAAATAAATAAATTCTATAAGGTCCATTGATAGGTAGCTAAAAAAATTGTTTTCTGTTAATTATTCGACAAGAAGTATAACAGCTTATAAAATTATTATTTTGAACAACTGTGTAGCATTTTGTGTTTCAAATTATTATACAATATGATCCATAAATTATACGGAAGTTAAAATATTAAGTAAATACTTAATAATATATAATAAAAAGAGGCATGCCATTTAGCGCACCAATTTGATGCGCACCAATTCGAACGCACAGAGTATTCCACATAGAGAAAACGCGCGCGCATCAAATAAATATTTAAAATATTTAGAACTCATAGTCCTTATGATTGGTGGGCAAAGCATAAATCAAAATACAAATAAAACATTTAGCTAATTTAGCCCCAAGGGCCACCCCGCGTACACTACCCCACCATTAATCACTTTATCAGCTTTAAAACTGAATCTGGTTAACCGAATATATTCGGCACCAAAACCGAATTATTCGGCCGAATACGGATAGCAAAAAAATTGCCGAATACCGAATACTAACCGAATATTCGGCGCACCTCTAGTATTGACCTTCCTATTCTCGGGAATAGGAAGCTATTAATTGGGAGGATAGATATAATCAAGGGATCGGTCCCTTGATTGTGGTATGGTTATGGTACTCATAATTATTAAGAAAAACTATTATACGGAATTAGTTCCAAATCGCGAAAAAATATCAAATAAATCAATATTACCCGACTAAATGTATTGACCGACCCGGAAATCGAACCTGGCTCACACTTAACAGCCGTGCTTGCGAATACACGAGGAAGTCTTAACACATTATTTAAAAAAAAAAAAAGTAAGAAAGAAAAAGAAGGAAAATACATTTATTTGCCACAAACACAAGACGCACTAGAATGATAGACATAGATACTAAGAAGAGGACAGGTGCATAGACAGAGAATACAATTTTAGGCTGGCAACAGTGTAAAACTAAGCAGTTTTTTTTTTTGAAAATAATAAAAATTATGTGGGTATACTGCACCGACTGAACATCAACAGCCTTTCAAGTATACGCTAAAGTTGCCAGTTGAATAAATAATGGTAGGTATATTAATTTATTAATCATATAAATTACTTTGTATTAATTTATTTATATTGCACCTAATATATATATATATTTATATTTGTTCACGTGTCTTTGCGATTGTTCGCCGTACCGTGTCTTCCGGTAATTTTAAATGTTAATTGATACGAGCATTTTATTTACATATGAAATGTTTACCAGGTCAATGAAAGGTCCAAGGATAAAAAAAAATGTGCTGTCTATGACGTCAGCATGTCCTTTATCGAATAAATGCTTTCTATTCTATACTATTCTATTCTAGATTACTAATTTATACTCTGTACCTATAATATATATATAAGCTATGTGATTATTTAAGATACTATGCTAGGTCTTCTCGCCTGAAACACATGTCTACCTAGTTCAGGCACCCGTGTTATATATATAGGTATACATATATCTAAGTCAGACTGTATTTTTTGGTTTATTTTTGTTATGTGAATTTATTGAATAAATTATTTGGTTATTTGATTTTATTTATTTATTCTATCATGTTATGTACTCATGTTATGCTGAGCTCAGCCCTTTGGGCACAAAAACTCAACTTATTTACAGGACATAATTTTTTATGTAGTGCGTATAATTCGTAGTCATTCAGTCTCTGTTCCTAAATGCAGATTCGCAGTATTGGGATAATTTGACTTAGTATCAGGGACTCGCATAATTTTACAAGCGCAAGCCATACAAAATCAAATTTTTGTTTTGTTTTTGATTGAATTTTAGTACTACGGTTGCATTTGGGAACGGACACTGAATCACTGCTTTTGCAAACTACATAAAAAAATATCCTGTATAACAAAAATCAATTTTTAAATATTTAAAAAACAATTGTGTCTGTCTTTCTGTTTGTTCCGGCTAATCTCCGAAACAGTTAGACCGATTTTGACGGGACTTTCACTGGCAGATAGCTAACGTTACAAGGAGTAACTTAGGTTAATTAAACTTTTAATTTAAATAAATTTTTTTTCTTTAAATTCCACGCGGACAAAGTCTTGGATACAAATAAATAAATATAATTAAATTTTAAAATTACGAGAACATATTATACTTTTGTTGTTGACCATACCAAACCTTATCACTTCACTATACGCATAGAAGAAACAATTATTGTAAAGCACCTTTATCTATAATATAATTATTGTTGTAAACAAACAGCCTTATATACTCGTAACAGGTAGGTACCTATGTCAGTTCGCGTGTACATATTAGGCTCTTTGGAAACACACGTAAATGATGTAATATCATCACTAAATGACAGATGATGCGCAGTAAAATATCGCAGTCGACTAAGGCTGACATTCAGAGACGACCGAAACGAGTCTAAGCGTGAACTTACGCTTCCATATGTCAATTTTACGAACAAATTTTGACAGATGGAAGCGTAAGTTCACGCTTAGACTCGTTTCTGTCGTCTCTGAATGTAAGCCTAAGCACCCGCATCCGCTTGAACAGTGTTACCCCGCGTTCGCACCTACAGCGAACTTTCAATGTGTCTGGCAAGATGTAAAAACCATTAAAACTGTCCGGCTATTGAGGTAACATTTTTTTATAGGTCCCCAAGTAACATAATTATATAAAATTTAGCTTTTATACTAGAACGAAAGTTTAATTTATTAAAGTTTAGGGTGTTTGGCAGGGGGTAGCAACTGTCATAAGTGTCCGGCAATGGATGACGAGATTTCTAAAGTTATCCCGAACAAAATATAAAAAATTGAGCAAATTTAAGTACTATTTTATTTATTTATTTATTTTATTTCTTTATTTATTTAGTATTAGGGAGACCAACAGCAAATAACAATAATATAAATGACAAGATTTGTTGCAACCAGCCAATAACAGCAATTTATGCACCTTTACTGTCTGGTACCTGCCAAAGTAACCACAACCCAAACTCAATAGTCGCTGGTCGTTCTTACCTGTATAGGGCACATGCACAGAAAAACTTTCAGCTTTTATAAAATAACGAAGGTCTGGCCGTCGTGGGCTCGCTAGTAATTTTTAGAATGAAATAAGGGGTCATCCATAAAGTACGTCACACTCATTTCGTGTTTTTTTTACCCCTCCCCCGTCCTTGTCACAGTTGATCACATTTGTGAGACCCGGGGGGGTCTCCCTAGTGTGACAAGCTAACTTTATTAACGCTTCCCTTGTTTTCATAATTGAGTGGCTTGAGTGTTAAGTATGTACCTAATTGTATTGTTTAAATTATTTTGGTTTTTTTTTTTCTTTTTTTAAAACATTGCCCCTAATAGGATTTCTCCTGTATCGAGGGTACAGTTTACAAACATACATGTCACATGCACACACAACCAGACCCGAAACAACTATCTGTAGATCATACAAATATTTGTTCCGTGCGAGGATCGAACCCGCGGTTTTTTTTTTGTAATATTTTGTAAATTCAGATATTGTAAACTTTTTTTAATGAAAAGAGTATCCATGGAGTTTCTTGCCGGTATCTTCTCCGACAAACCCACTTGGAACCGTGCGGCTAGAATCAGGACGTTTTGAAAGTGCCTGCAAACGCCCAGTTGAAATAAACTTTGACTTTGACTTTGCCACAGAACACAGAAAAGTGGTTAGCAGTAGGCGTTTCACATGCAATAAAAAATGAAGGAAGTAAATTCCTCTATTGATTTTTCCACTAAGTACTTCTACCGATTAGTAAGCGTCGAAGTCAGGGTCATAATAATTTATTCATAAACTATTGATTATACTGTTGGCCAGTTCCGTTAACGACAAGTGCAAACCATAGAGATAATATATAGTACCTACTATTTCTATGACGTACTTGTACTATTTCTATGGTGCAAATCAATTACAGTGTGAGAGTGAGACCGCGAGTGTAGTGCGTAACAAACAGCGACCACAAATAGGAAAGAAAGCACTATAGATAACGTTACCGTTAACGTTATTTTTAACATTACTAAAAATGGTTAAATTATCGTTATAAAGTTATGTCTCGCGTTATTATAACGCTATATGTAACGTTATGGCTATAATAACTTTAAATATGTAACGTTACGACTAACGTAACACCTTTATCGCAATTCGGACCGCAGGGTCTGTTATACATGTTATATACGGTAATTTAATGTGTAGCGAAGAAGGAAGATAGGTCGCAAGGCCATAGATAAGATAAAATAAATTCGGCATTGTATATGAGAGATTAGTAAGTATACATATATTTTACGTCGACCTTATCTAAATTTTCACAATTTTGTACGCAGTTTTTATAACAAATGACTAAAAATATCAAATGCGAAAAAAATTGTACAATTTTTGTAAAGATCAACACATAATTATCTTTATTTATAATTATTTCCATAAATTAAATTAATATCGACGCATATCAATATTATTATATCGCTGAGGTGTGGCTGAGGTGTTCAGAATCATGTACTGAATGTGATTGTATCAGTTTTTGATATGATATCAAATTTATGTAATAGCAAGGGTTGCCACCTTTTTTGGAATAATAATTGTATTTTTTTCAAAAAATTGTTAGTAATATAGTAGGTTAGGTAGGTACCTACTTTTGGAAAATTCAGAGGAAAAAATGCACTTACCTACACATTAATTTTTAACGATTATTTATTTTTCCATGCGTTTTGTTATTAGTTACAATAGGTAGTTACTTACCCTTCGCTTTGGCCACCAAGGTTTCATTTTTTTAAAAATAATAACACCTCAATATACGGGTGGCGTCTTAGACAAGTCTTAGGCTGACATTCAGAGACGACAGAAACGAGTCTAAGCGTGAACTTACGCTTCCATCTGTCAAAATTTGTTCGTAAAATTGACATATGGAAGCGTAAGTTCACGCTTAGACTCGTTTCTGTCGTCTCTGAATGTAAACCTTAGATTATGTAAACCTGGCGGCGTTCATCGACAAATTTACAGTGACAGAAAGTTGAAGTTTACTTTCTGTGATGTTAATGGCTACGTTCAGTAATTCATTTTTCGGTGCGAAAGTCACTCGTGCGAATGTCGCTCGCTCATCGGGAATAATTGAACGGCTTCGAGCAATCCACAACTGCGTTACGCGAGTGACCAATCGAACGACTTCAAAATATCTGCTGTATCCTATGACTACAGTCATTGGTCGGTTGATAGTGATAGCAGTTCGACCGAGTGCGACTTTCACCCTCCTATTTCAAGGAGTGACCGGAGCGATCGTCCGACGACGCTCGCTCAAATAACTGAACGGTTTAGTGTGATCACCCGGACGATAATGCGTCGTCGAGCGTCGTCCGCCGTAATAACTGAACACACCCAATGGCTCGTTCAGTAATTCATTTTTCATTGTGAAAGTCACTCGTGCGAATGTCGCTCGCTCATCAGGAGTTATGGAACGGCTTCGGGCGATCCACAACTGCGTTACGCGAGTGATCAAACGAACGACCCTTAAACGACCCGAAAATATCTGTTGTATCCTATGACTATAATAATTATATATAGTCATTGGTCGGTTGAAAGCAGTGCGACTTTCACCCTACTATTTTACGGGGTGATCGCCCGACGACGCCCGTTCAAATGACTGAACGGTTTGGTGTGATCACCCGGACAATCCGAGCGTTGTCCGTCCGTCGTAATAACTGAACACACCCAATGAGTGACTGAACGACGTGAATGTTTCGTTCTGAATTCGCCATGCTACGCTGATTTGCGATGAAAATATTGTATTTTTTGTACTAGGTACATTATTATTCTAGAATGAATAAAATATAGTACGATACTATATAATATAGTACGATACTATATAATATAGTACGATACTATATAATATAGTACGATACCATATAATACGAGTATAGTACGGGTGGCAAGCCTACTTACAGCCTGTATACAAAGTTCTAGGTTTCTAGCTCCGATCCCTTCAAGGGGTTATTGTCTCATCATTAAGAACAACTTTAATTATGAGACCAACACTGAAATAGCGCTAATATAAATGCAATATATTAACTCAAGATTTTTTTTTTCAGATTTCCAATAGTTTTTTCGCTTGCAACACAAGATGTTGGCGGACGAGGTCATGCCGATGATGAGGAGCCTCAGTCCTGATCCTGAGGATTTAGCAAGTGTCAACCGGAAGTATAATAATATTCTGGTAAGTTTATAATAAAATTTTATCGTGGCCTAAAATTGGAGCGCACCGCGCCGCTCCCGTCGATCCGCGGCCCCGCGCCGGACCGCCGACCGCTCTGTCTCGCTCAATCGGCGGGAAGAACATTCTAGAACCGCAGCGCGCCCCCTTCACCACTTCCCCGTACGCGCGACTAGGGTCCCCCCCGCACGTCTGCGTGACTGATGTTTGACTTTTCGTCTTTTTACGTGTTTTTACGGTACACAGGACTCCACGACCCAAAAATAATTGTGTTTAAAGCTAGTTTTATGTTTGTGTTCAATGTAATGTTAGCTCACATGTTATTTAACAAATAAACCTTGTTAAAAAATGCATAATTATCTATTACTTTTGATAACAAAGTTTCTCTTATCTGTGTCTCGCTACATCCCTAGCTATCGTCTGGACTCATAGAAATATTACAAGGTACGATATAAATTATCTCTATGTCTGGACTTCACTACTCACTAGCGACAGTCTGATTGTCAAGATAAACTGATAGGTAGATACCTATATATAATATTCTTGTTAGATACACATAATTATTTTCACTATCATAATTAGGTAATTAGCTACCTACATAATTACATTTAATAATAATAAAACTAACTAATAATTATATACAATCATAAAATATAAACTTAAATATGTAGGTACACTAATAATTATAATTATTGTTAAATAAATAAATCATAAAATAAAATAAATATAAAACTGAGTACCTAGGCGTCAAAGTACTCCTCCTCCTCGCTGTCAATTGGCAGCGTGCCCAGAAGACTGGCAGCATTGCCACGTTGAATGGCAATGCTTATTCTTTGACCAAAGAATAGGCCAGCCCTCGGGTCACGCGTAGTGTCGACCAACCGTTTTGCAATGTTTTTGAAGAGGAGACATGCATTCGGTCCCCATGGCCCGAGCGTTTCGACACCAAACGGTTCAAATATATAACTACCGATAAGGTTATTATATTTGCGCCGTTTGAGTGTCTCTGCGGCTGCAGCTGCAGCGCCAGCACAGCCTGCCGAGCCAGGAAGATGGGAAGGTGCAAGAGTGTCGACGCAAGTTGCGTCCCACACCATGGGCCTACCCACCTTCCATGGCAATAACGACATACCATCGGGCCTCTTGCCATCGTCGCGCGCCAGGCCATTGGGTTCTAAAACAGCGGGCACGCCAGCGGTGACAAGGGCACGACGGATAATGTCGTTAATATTGGCATGCCGTGCTATGCGACCTGCACTTTTGCAGCAAGACAGGCCATGGTGACCGAGGCAGTCGACAGCTTCCCCACAGTGACAGCGATGCGGAGCACCACAAGGAGCGCCTAGTCGTAGGCAAGTAGCGAGCCGAAACGTAGTATCGTCCAACATAGTGCCTATGTTGGACGATGGAAGTGCCTGTAACCAAAGACCCGACCCCCATTTTCCCACAGCCAGGAGACGGGCACGCTCAGCAGTATTGCGGGACGTATTAATTAAATCATTTTGTACTAAACTGCAGAGCGGCCCATCCCACTGTCTCTGGAACGATGGATTTTCGGGCAGACTTGAACTCGGGCAAGCTATTTTCCAGGCGTTCATAGCATCAGTCAAGCACGGTACCTCAAAATCAACCAGTATAGATGCTCAAATTTTCCTGGTTAATTTTTCAGCACTGTGAACCGAGGACAGGAACGCCGGGTAAACTTACGCTAGAAATTTTGCGGATGCCGAGGCCACCCAAACGAATGGGCAGGGTTGCTTGCAGCCAAACTCGGTCATCCAACGCCACATTTAAAATGGATGTCAAAGAATTTCGAATAATTTTATCAGCTTTCTCTAAAAGTTGAGGATGCTTCCAAATATGAGAACAGCGGAGGTAATAAATAAATTTAGGGCCAAAACAACAGTATCTAATTATTGTAAATGCCGAATGTAGGGTAATTTTGGAAAGTCTTTCCGAAATATCACTAAAATTTTGGATTTTTTCATCCATGAAGGCTGGAAAAGATTCTTCTAAGATGTGCTACCTACATAATTATTGTAATAACGAGGAAAGATTTTTCTAGCGAAAAGCTGTCAGGGATAGCCCCAAAAAATGTGCTTTGAAATAAAATTATTCCCCAGATTATTGCTGCAGCCAATAGCCAATTAGCCACCGAGGTCTCGCAATTTCTGTCTCTAATAAAATTAATTGTCTAAGTATAATCGAATCACCACCAGAAAAACTAACACATCTACCTTTGAGATCAAAGATCAAACCTAATAATCTATAAGGAACTAAAGTAGGTATAAAGAAATATAATAAAAAAAAAAACCATTCATAATGTTTTTCAATCAAACGAAATAATTTTATTTGCATCGGAATAAATTACGTGGCAGTAGGTAATTCACAGTGACTTGACGTGGTGTTTTTATATCCTCTCTGGTCTGTGGTCATCATGGCTATTTAAAAAGCTTAGGTACAACCATTGTTCTGAGGCCCAATTCTCGTAATTAAAAATGTTCAAAATATAGTTCTGATCCTAATATTCTTGTTCTGATCTCAATCCGATCTTCTACCAATGTCATAAATGTCACAAATGGTATTCTCGTATTCTCCTACCATAACAAACAACGTCAAACGTGACATTATATTGTAATGAGATCGAAAGTTGAATAAAAGGCAAATCGGTATTCTGCTAACATTTTGAACTGACACAGATATCAAAATTGATACTCTCGTCCGTAGACTGAGAAGGCTATAGACGGCATGATATGTTTTGTTTCATTCACACAACAAAGGACGCATAATATCATATTAGCCCTTGTAAGAAAGAGATGTAGCTACAATATAGTTGTCCTTATCACCGTTTATCTTAGCAACTCGTTTGACATGAATTTTGATGTCAGACAATGCGACTGTCAATGATTGTTTCAGTGATTTTCATTGTTTTATGCTTTTACAACTCGTTAATTGTGCGTTATAAGCTAGAAAACTATTTGATTTGTTAACTTATTATGGTGGCGTGCAGTGTTATGGGCTGTAAAAGCCGTAGTGAACGAAAAATTGAAGGTATTACATTTCACGCGTAAGTAAACATATTTCTTGATTGTATGTTGTAATTACTTTCTGAATCACGATTTAACTGTAAGTATTATTTAAGCTGAGGTTCACGACCATTTATTTCAATTCGTAATAATGTTATTTTAAATATTCGCGCAATTATAACCACAAAACTATGTTGCCAGCTAAAGTTTTAAAATTACCCGACGTCCGACCTCTTCGCTTACAATTATGGCGTCCCATACCTACATAATGTCAATATTTACCATTATATTCATATTATTATACCTGTGACTTACGATTATGAAATTTATATTTATGTATAAGATAAGTATGTAATGAATACTCATCTTGGAGTTTTTGTTATTTTCAGTTTTCCAATTGACACGGAAATTTAAAAAAAATGGATTTCTGCTACCAGCAAGAACAATTGGGAGCCCACTAAATACTCTCGACTTTGCTCAAGGCACTTTGAAAGCAATCTAATAGTCCGTAAAATCAAATGTTGGCACATTTTAACAAAAATAGGATACTGCATGAGAAATAGTTCGGATTTACGAAGGGACGATCTACAGAGAGAGACGTTTGACAGCGTGGACCACCACACACTCATCCTGAAACTAAAACACAACGGAATTCGTGATAGATCAATAGACCTTGTAACATCATACTTGTCGAATCGGGAACAAAAGGTGACAGTTGGTAACGTTACTTTTACATAATATAATAATAAATAACCCAGAATAACCCGGACAGTCGATGTGTTTATTCTATCCTAATGATAACATGTATATTAAAAGGGTTAGTTTCAAAATCCCGTTTCGATATCCTCTTTATAAGGGATTTTGAAACTTTTCGTTTCATCTAACCCCTTTGGTCCTAGAAGATAAGCTGAAGGGGATTTTGACACAAAAAATGTCAAAATCCCCTTTGAACGATTAGTATCAAAATTCCCTTTAGATTTCCTCTGTCAGACTGTATGGACGCGTAAAATTACCGACTGACGCTTCACAATAAAAATCTCCCTATTTTGTGGGTAACATAGTCGAAGTGGTATAACTGTGATACGCGAACGAAAGGGAATATAGCGGTTACGCTACCCCGCCGTCTATAGCCTTCTCTGTCTACGCTCTCGTCCATACATAAACGTCAAAAATGAGATTGAAATGAGTTTGTAAGATTGAATTCAAATCATACTGGAATCGGACTGAACTTTAAGAGGAGTAGAATACACGACTTTTTGTCAATTCATAATATAATCTCAGTTCGGTCAACTTTCAGTCATATTATAAATTAATTACGAGAATTGGGCTTCAGGAGCTTACAACTTTTTCTTTCAATCTGCAAGGTACTTACCTACCTAAAAAAACAAATATTTGTATGCATGCAGAAGAACAAACACGGCAAAAAAAGGGGGGATAGAAAACGTGTTCTCCCTTAATTTTTCGTTTTGTTTCTGTCAAGGAGACAAAGGGGAAAAAAACGGCTTTGTCCACAGAAAAATCGGAGACAAAACCATCTCTTTATTGTTTCCTCTCTCGATTTTTTGTTTTGTCTGCTGTCAAGAAGACAAAGGGCGGAGAAAACTGGTTTGTCTACCCACCATGTTAGCGCTACAGAGGCGCTATTTAGATTATTAATACACTTGAGTAAACTAATACCTGTTAGTTAGCATTTAGCACCTCCAACTAGAGTAGCCAGGCCCTAAAGGGATCATCCATAAAGTACGTCACACGTTAAGGGGTCCGGACAAAAAGTCCGTCGTTTGCGCCGCGCCATAGTGTGATCGCCCGGACGATCATCAGTGCGTCGACCGTCGAGTGTCGTTCGCCGTAATAAATAACTGAACACACCCATTTAGTATGAATTCGAAACCATAAAGTAATCTATTCAGTTCAAAGGTTACGAAACAAAACACGTCGGTAATAATTGCGTGGAGCGATCAAAGGTCGGAATTAAACAGTTAACAGACGGCCCGCTAACGGCTACACCAGTGGTACTCAACTTGTTCAAATATTTATTTGCGTGCCTCAATTGTTTACTGGTCAGAAATGTAGTCTCACAAAATCCGCAACATGGCTGACCCATGTGATTTTAATTTGCATTAATATTAATGTAATTCACAATGCCCTGCCCGGTCGTCGGCGCCCACAGATAATTGGTTTTCTATTGTCTACTGTCTACGTTGAAACACCAATTTTAAAACAGTGCCTGTCTACGACGCGACGCGAGCTCCGAAGAATCGGGCAGTGTTACCATAGACTAATATATAATACTGGAGATAGACTGGCAACTCTCAGTTTTTTCATTTCATAACGTTGAGCGACATCTGAACGCCAAGCAGGAACTAGACGAAATATTTATACCTATAGATAGGTCTATAATTGTGTTCTCGAAATATGAAATGTATTGATTCGACCGATTTGTATATGGAATTATTTACTTTATTACAGAAAATAAAGTAATTTATTCCATATACAAATCGGTCGAATCAATACACATTTATATTTCATATTTCGAGAACACAAATAAAAAGTAGGTTTATTTAGTTAGGAATAGAGTTAAATAATACAAAATTATGATAATTAATGAATTTATTTTCAATTCTTTTATATGTACAATAACACTACACTTCACAGATTTATGGTCCAAACTGTTTACGGAGGGCCTATCTATATGTATGGCACAAACACACAAAGAACACGTCACTGCTGTACGCACACAGTCAATGCTGGAGTTTTGGTATTCCTGAAGGTAATACGGAGGAACTCAAGTTCAAATCAACGTAAATATCAGTAAAATATCAAAAATTACAAGAAAAATGCGCGCTTGCATGTAATCACACCGGCAGAAAATTTTCTTGTGACGTTTAGTACGAGTGTTGCTATCATTTGCTAACAATAAGCTACTCGATCATCTTAAAACTATTTATTGTCATACTGAAAATTGTTTATATAAAATTGAACCATAAATTACACTAAGTTTATAAGGCATAATTTATTCATCAATTGTACATTTATATGAGAAAAATAGCAATAATGTCAGTTTGTGTAAATTACCAAATATATCATGCGAAGAAGTGGTAACCCTGAAGAAAGAAGTTCCATGCGTGCGGGATAGATGGTGCGATTCACAAGAAAAAAACTTTGTTCTAAGTTGCCAGGGCATGAGTGTTACCAACTCTCAGAAATATTTATCCCCAAAGCTAAAGTTAAAAACCCCTAAAATCCCCCAAAAAAAATATACTCTGTAAAAATCATAAATAAATTGTAATATTATACAATAATTGAAACTTTTTCAAAAAGTTTACAGCCAACTGCGTCACAATCATTATAAACTTCACAGTAAAAGTCATGAATTAAGAAATCCCTAAAAATACCCCTAAAAAATAAAACCCCTAAAAAAATCCCTGCCCACTTATTTACCCCCTAAATTTGGGGGGAAAACCCCTAAGTTGGGAACACTGTGTTATGCGGTAGACCCGCAGTACTGGCAGAATTGGGCAGAATGCAGGCGATACAAGGTTCCAAAATTGGCACGTTGACATATTATTAACCTTAAAGTCCGGTGGCGGTACAGAAATGACCCCGACACTCAATATACCGCTGGCTCAATTTCGGTTCCGAAATGACCCGAGCTGTCATGTACTACGTCACGCCCAATTCTTTACTGCATAAATATATTACTACTTATTAAATCTTGTTACTATGGCTAAATTAAAAGAATTGGATAAATAGAGCATTGTTTCCACGCTGTTATATGTATCATATTCAGGTCAATAGTAAATAATTACCTTTCAATTTTTTTTGTGTCAAAATTAGGGTGTTCGTCCCGGGAGTCTCGAGTCTCGAAGTCCCGGGAGTCTCGTAACTATTTTCATCGAGACCGAGACCGAGACCGAAACTTACTACTCCCGGGAATTTCGAGACTAGTTATCACCATTATAAAACGTTCGTAATAATCAAATAATTAAGAAAAATAATGAACTACTTAGCAGGTAATACAGTTAATACACTAAACAAAATAATTCTCGATTTGCTTATCTAGAATAATTATTATATTCTCAATTCGCGCGTACTGCGGACGGCGCGGGCGGCTCGTCGCCGCGCTGTTTGGTTGCCCGCTCACAGGTTAACTCGGTCAGCTAATTGGGTGGAACCAAACTCTGCGTTCACAATAGTCCTGACTGTCGACTAATGAACGTCAAATGCACGGAGCCGAAATTAAAGTGTTTATTCGAAGTAAGGGTTTTTAATTCATACACTACTCAAACATCTTGTCTAACAAGCAAATTATATCAACTAGTTATTTGTGAAAACCCTTTAGAAAAAGTACTGGCCACTAAAATTCATAAATGTAGGTTGAAAGTGCATTAAATAATAATCGAAATTTAAAAAATTCTAACAAAAGAAGCAAAAGATTTTTGAAATATGGAGGGAAATCTTAACTTGCTCGCAAAGTCGAGTTTTCAAACGTAAAAAATTGGGAGATTATTGTCAGTTTTCGTTTCTTTTTTCTTGTGAAGCACAATTATTATTGCTGCTTTCTAGTCATTTTTGTGACTGAGAATGATATCAGCTCGTCATTAAATGCGGGTAGAGATGCTCAGGGCTATGGGTATGTTGGAAGCTGGGCGCAGTCAATACGAAATTGCAGACGCTCTTAACACGCAACCAAGGAGTAATTTGCCGATTATGAGCACGCTACAGGGCTACAGGAGATATAGCCAAGTGTTACCGAGGAAGATACAGGGGCACTTCCCAGAGACAAGACCGATTTCTGCAGAATGCTGCAAAAAGGCAGCCCCAGATTACAGTTCGTCAGTTAGTAGGAAGACTCCAGCACTAAGTGGTTGTGAGTAACCAAACTGCCAGGAGAAGATTACGTGAAGTCAATCTTCACGCTTTCAGACCGCTAAGAGTTCCTGCACTGTGCCTTGAAAATCGAGGGCATCGCTTATTGTGGGGTAACGCATATTTGCGATGGACCGACAATTAGTGGTCAGGTATTCTGTTTTCCGATGAATCTCGCTTCGGAGTTCATCCCGTTTCAATGAGTGTGCGTGTTTGCGAATTCCTGGTCGCAAGACTCGACTCCAGAATCCTCAGGAAGTTCATCTTCAATGCCAAACGATTATGGTGTAGGCTGGAATTCGCCTGGGTAGAAGAACAGCTCACGTTTGGATACGAGGCAATATAAATGGGAGCAATTCCGTGACCAGGTTGTGCACCCTATGGTCATCCCTCCCCCCATCCTCCCCTACGATAATGCACGTGTACACACCGCAAGGCTGGTGATGAATGTATTCATCGAGTACAATATCACATTCACGGTATTATATTGAGTTGCCTGCTCAGTCCGCCGATCTCAATCCCACTGAGCATGCGTGGGATTTGCTCGGGAGAAGACCTTTCAGTGATCTTCCCTGAAATTTTAACACGGAACAACAACTTTTTCACTTCTTTCCAGAGTATGGAGCCTTATTTCACAGGTGACAATTGATAACCTCATACTTAGTATGCCATGCCGATGTAGAGCCATCGCTAACGCCGTGGGAGATCCAAAAGATTTTTAAAACGTTGTTAGGAATAATTTTTTACATTTTTTTTTAATTGTCTGAACCATTTTTCTCAATTTTGGCAGTATTTTTGTTTATCTCAATAATTTTTAATTTGGTCTCGAATTTCCCGAGACTCCCGGGACTGGCTTTAAAACTCCGATACTGGTCCCGGGACCAGAAATACCCTCGAGACCGAAATCCCTAGTCAAAATGTATTGTCGGCCATACTGCGGTCGGCTGAAAAACATAAAAAATTGCTGGTTGTGGATTACCAACCATCATAAAAAGGGAAAGCAAATACCGCATTATAAATTCGGTTGTTGATTTAATACATAGGTTTGGTAAAAAAAGTAGTGATAACAAAGTTTTTTGTATCTGAATCAAAACAATATCCATTTGTTCCCGCGCAATGTGTGTACAATGTTCTTTGCTTTCCACTAATATAACACAAACACAATCGCCGTAGTTAAAAAAATGGCACAAACTGTTAAATAATATTACGTGGTACACGACATTGCCCATATTTTAAACGAAAATTGAACAAAAAGACAAAATATTGCGAATTCTTTGTTATCACTACTCAATTTGTTTTTTAAGAATTTGCCGCCATATTAGTTTGTCTCTGGTAGAGATGTCCAACAATGATTCGTGGAACCGATTATTTTTCGGATTTGAATCGGAATCGAATAATCAGAACGAGTAACTATAGAAATCGATACTATAAAAATATAATAAATATTTTAAATGTCACATGATAAAATATAATAAAATTATTACTGTAATATTTTAATATTTCTGGAAGAAAATTAAGTCTGCACTAAAATTAAATATATTAACAATTATTAGCAAAGTTTAAAGTTATGCACAGGAATATTATTTCACCGGCTGTGCTTAGTGTACATATCTTGTATTTTTCTAATGCCAATTTATTTAATTTTGTACAAGTATACAGAAACTTGTAATAAATAAAGCCATTTCCTGCCTGGACAGCACGGTACAGCGCGCGGCTGCGATTTAGGACAAGCGTATTAGGTAAAAGGTTCATCGAACACGCACGTATCCTGTAAGTGTGTTGAGCATCAACACAGCTTTTACAATGTGACTTGTTACTCGACGCGTCACGCACCCAGCCGCGCCGCTTAGCTAGGACGAGGGGTTACTACCCACTATCTCGCCTATTCATTTCAACAGACTGAAATGCTATTTTATTTGTATTTTTAATATATATTATTTTGTATACACCTATAGCATGGTTTTTAGAGGTGCTATCTGTCTAGTCAAATCCAAAATGGCGGCCAAGATGTTTTTTTTTCATAAATTCATCATTGTTGTCTTTATTTAGGTTTTGGGGGGTGCTGATACTGAAAATGAGATTGGAACCCAAATCCAAGATGGCGGCCATCTTTTTTGAATAATTTCATCGTGAGAGTCTCTTTCCTAGTTTTGGATACTTACCTATAATATTTATGCTGATACGAGCTGAAAGCATTATCAAGAAAATGATGGCCACCTTCTCGGCTTTGATGACCGATCTCATTTTCGCTATCAGCACCACAAAAACGTTGAAAACGACACAGACAAAAAAAAAATGGCCGCCATCTTTGATTTGTCAACGAGGCAAAAACACGATCCATTCAGTTCAAAAAATTGGCTGTATGGGCTCTGCTATAATATATGAACTTAGGTTGAAAGAATTTTCTATTTATTATTTTCATCGTAGGGGAAGTGAAAAGCAAAGTTTTTAATTCAATCGAATATCTTGAATTAAAAAATCAATAGGAATAATAATATTGATTAATAAATAATAATAATAATCGTTTATTGGATTAGATTCTATCATTCACCAAAAGTAATAAAGCAACCTTCGCTCTAGTGTTCAATAAACTATTTTCATCCTTGACTAACAGTTAGTAGTACTTATTAAATATAGTAGATCAAGATAATAGTAAAACGTATTAAATTATTTAATGCTACCCTATAATAATAACATTTTAGATACTTAGATATAAAACGGGTCGGGTGTTTAAAATCCACTCGTTTTTATAGAAAAGAGTAAAACCTCTTTTGTGCCAAGCTGTATGTGAATCGATTAGGATGAATGCAGGATTTGTATTGTTATAACGATTTAGCCGAATGGTCAAGCACTATTTTCAACTTACTTTTCTATTCATATTTTAGTAAATTTCAATGTTGATTTTTAGGTGTTGATTGTATGAGTAATGGTATAAATTAATCTACAAATTACAAGATATTTTCTGTAATTATTCTATATTATAGCGTTTCTGCGCGTAAGTAGCTTCCTTAGGGATTTTTTTTGAGCTAACCTATGTTGTGTGATATTTGGATAGGCGTACAAATTAACATTTTATAGACATGTCGCCGCATAATGATGCTGTTTTACCAATAATAACACATAATTGAAGAAATTTGCTATATACGTTGGTAATTCAATCGATGAAATAAAATATTTTTCGTGTATATTCGTGGAATAAAAGTTGAGTGAAAAATGCAGTAATTCATGAAATTCTTGACATAATTTGCGACAGCTCGTCGAGTCAGCTGGTATATCATGTGTGTCAAAATTTTGTCGAGCAGAAGGGTTAAGCATGTAACATTAAAATTATTATTTTTTGCTTGAGATGGCACATGGCAATCAAGTTTTGTTTTATAAATACACAGATCATTAAAAACAAATTGTGCTCAGTCATTCATATTAATGTATATCACTTATTTGGCAATACATGAGACAATAATAACACGATATCAATACTAAATTGTTACCGATGAAAAATTTCATAATCTTATGAAAGATTGCGCAATTTTCTGAACACAAGTTTCCATAGTACTATTATAGATGGCGCTGATTTACAAAGGAGGAAAAACTGGGTGAAAGAAATAAAAATAATGTTTATTCAACATCGACGCTACAATACTGCTTTTGCCTAGATATATACATGATATAAGTGATGGTCAATATGCGAATACTAATTATTTATTAATAACACGACTTGTGTACCCATATTAATGCCAGTAAATGTTTTGGTTTTACACTTGAACACATCTTGTAAGTTGTTAAAAAGCAACTTACAAGACGTGTTCAAGTGTTCATTTATTTAATTTCCGTAATAAGATAATTATTATGCATCAAGAATACTAATACTACCTGTTTACATACGACATAAAAAATGCTAAGAGTTAGAGGAAAAATCCACTACGGGTTCATCTTATTAATTCAGCTATTCAATAACAGATGGCGCTGTTAACAATATTTAATATAAGCTAATTAAGTTTTTCAATAAATAAAATTTCTTTATTAGTAAATAAGAACTTTAATTTATATTTCTTATGAATCATGCAGTTCTACGATCGCGATAATAGGTGCGTGAAAGGTAACCTCTAGTAATCGGACGGATGTTATCTGATAACACATCCCTTTCATTTGTATAGCTTTGTCTCTGTCTAAAAGTCTGCATGACGTGTGGTTTTCACGTTGTCTTCGATCGCGGCGAAGTCAGTCACAAACCGATTTCGTTGTCGTATGATCTTGTTATTTGATGTTTATTCCATCAAATACTATTGCAAATAACCTTCGTATTGTGCTATAAGTGTTTTTCGGATACTTAACTACGATTTAAGTACGAACTTTTTCCGGATTTCTGTGTATTACGTGTGTGTATCAAGTGAGAAGTGGAACGTTACCAAAAGCAGTAAACCTTGCTGTTTTCCAAGTGCTTTTACCTGTTTTCGTGGATTATCTTCCGTTAAAGGAGTTAACGGAGCGTATCCAACCTTTGCTGCAGCAGTCTTTGTGTAAAAAATACTTTCATATATTTTTTAACCTAATCGTAACTTTCAACCAAAGAGGTTATTATAATTTTTATTATGGAACAATAAACACAGTCCTTTGCTTCGTTCTTGTCTAGAAAAAAACTATACATAACAGCGGTTTTTTTTTTCATGACTATGATAAGCAAGCCAAATAAGCGCTTCTTTTATCGATTCTTATCAGATTCTTTTTCTTATTGACATAACTATATTTTTTACAACTGTTATTTACGTCACAAATACGACCTAAAGTACACATTGAAACGATAAATCTATTAAATCCTGTTCGACAACAATTTAATTATGTACTACCTACAGTACCTACCTAAATTAAATTATTAATAATTCATGTACCTACTTACATTGGTACAAAAAATATTGAGAATTAAAAAACTTAACTCCACAAGTTATGACTGACGCTCTTAATACCAAGGCTTGTTACTAATTAGATGAAAAAATATCAGGTTGTTATTCTTTGTTAGATTTTCCTGGTTGGTAAATATAAAATAGTTCTGAAGCAATGAAAATTGAATAGGAAATGACTTTGAGTATAATGATTTTGAATTTGGAATGAAGTCATCCTGAACTGTTGTTATGTTGGTATACATCCTGCGTTGTGGTGGAAAATTCAAATTTAGTAGTTGTTCCATTGTGGAACTGTGAAAGTAATTTTGAATTTCCAACCATAAAACATGTTACTTTTTTAATTGACACTGAAAATATAGGCTGTTGTATTTCATATTTGTAACAAAAGGCTTATCTATTAAGAAATAGCGCATTGCCATTTTATTACGCTTTATTTATAGGGATCGGGACTAGAAAAGGAACACCTTGTTTAACCACCAGGTTTTGATCTCCCATGTAACTTTTGACATTTGGCACCTCGTATTGCCAGTTTTTTTATGATAGACACATTTTATTTTTCCTTAGTCCTTCTCTAGGCAGGCAAAGGAAAGTGAGCCTATACAGCCTTTAAACTTATTGTATTGTTTATCTCTTACCTACCAGCAATATTGAAACCAAGGACATGTCCTGTCATGTACTCTGTAATTTATGAAACTAATATTTCTACTGACAATAAACATGAGTGCACTACGTGAGTGCTAGTCTAGATCTAGTTTAATTAACAAAATTGCCTAGAATTTGTTATTTAACCCATAAAAAACTTTTAATAAAAGTATATTGAGGAGCAAAGCAGGCTGAATGTTAAACATTTCTGTGCCTTTATTTTTTTTGTCTATGTCAAAGTTGTGTTTTTTTTAAATTAAAATACCTACCTACATAGCACAAGATTTTCAATTTACATTTTGCACCTTCGGTAAGACAAGGGCCGAAGTGCTAATATTCAAATTTTTCAGGTCTTTGTTCCTACAGGTAGAAGCACTTTGGCATATTTAACTCAATTTGGTTATTTACATACCAAAGAAATTGGTAAGCAATAATTAGCTAGGTAGTTGAAATTAGAAATAAGATTGAAGTTAACAACTCATTGTACATATTGCGGTAAATTAGATTACATTATGTAGGTAAAGACTGTCATAGTAGGTAGGTAGTACTCCGAATAATAAAACTATTTATTAAATATTTCTTTCTTTCCTTTTCTTGTCCAAGCTGTAGTTAAATATAGCTCAAAAACAAAAGGATGGAATTGAAAAGAATTAAAATTATTTTTTCTTTCTACTCTAACAAGTATCCTAGCTATAGTGCCACAAACTTATCTGACCCGATCATGGCGTCGCTGCCGTCGCTTTTACAATGTCATCTCCATAAAAAATGACAATTTAAAGTCATTTTTGTTCCATAGCGACGTTAGTTCCTATTTTGGTCACCGGGTCATTTGTGGCACTGTACTTAGTTGTCAAGAAACCCTAAAAAAGTCAATGACATTTTACAAATAGACACGTCCTACACCAACATTATTACACTACAAAACTTTTTTTTTAATGTCAATTGTACTTAGTTGACAGTTGTGTTAATTTTAGTATATTGTGCAGTTTTCTTGTGATAGAAGAAATTTATGCCAATAATACCTTTTATTAAACTATGTACCAAGGTACCTAAATAAGTAAATAAGAATTTAGAATACTATAACCTAACTGTCAAAAACCCCCGACTCCAACTAGAAAAAGCAAGAGCAGCTGTAACTTTTGAATGGCTGAACAGGTTTTCATGAAATAAAGCTAAGATGATACCCAATTAAAGTAGTTTTCAACTTTAAAAAAAGCTGCATTGAAATCGGTCCATCCGTTTTGGAGCTACAATGCCACACACTACAAACTTGAAACACCCCTCTTTTTCGACGGGGGTTAAACTAGTGACGTGACACGGTGACACTCACCCTGCGGTCCGAATTGCGATAAAAGTGATAATATCGCAAATCCGACCAAAAATAGTCACAAAATATAAGGGCTATTGAGTACCTAATAATAATTCTTGTGACTTTGGTCGGATTAGCGATATTATCACTTTTAGCGCAATTCGGACCGCAGGATCAATCGTTTGGTAGGTAAATACTCTTTTTGACAGGTTTAAACACCTAATGCATAATCCATAACATTTTGCGTTGACGATATGACACGTTTAGTCAAATATGATACCCTTTAAACACACATAAATAAAACCAAAAGGTTATTGTACTCATCATTATGAACAACTTTTACTGTAGGACAAACACCGAAATCTCGAAAAATAATCTCTTCTTCATACAAATAATTCAATATTACTCGACAAAATGTATGTAACACGGATTTTTTTCGCGATTTCCGAGTTTGTTCCGAAGTAAAAGTTGTTCATAATAATGAATAAATACTCGGGGGCGTATCACCAGCTCTTACAGCAGTATTGTTTTAACCTTACATTTAAATTTCGAACTATTGCGTCATTAAAGTACCTAATCTAGATTAGGTACACTAACATTGTATTGCCAAGAATTTCTGTGACGTCATCGTTAAGCATTCGTCTCGTTCTCTCTTAAGAGCCCTCTACACGTTCGGCGAATATAGGCGAATGGTCAATGGAGGCTTTATGGAGGCGAATGCGAGAGTGTGGACCCGCATTTGCCTGCAATCGTTGACATTCGGCAATGTTCGGTAACATTCGTCTGCTATCAGTCGTGAGTGCACGTAAATGCGCTTCCACATGTTCGTGTTCGCCTCTATACGCCGAACGTGTAAAGACCCTTTTAGACTTTAGAGCAAGGAATAGACAAAACATTCTTATTTTTGAAATGACATTGCACGAATTTGATTATACGTTCCTGAAACATGAAAGAAAGAAAGAAAATACATTTATTCAACACGGACAGTGACAACACACCCTATTAACTATTTTTTTTTTCTTTCTCTGTTGGTAAGCGATGATTCTGAGTGTACCATGTAAGGCTTGTTTCACACACACCACAACGACAACACAATATGGGCGGGCGCTAATTTATAATTATGAAAAGGAATAGTTTAGTTTACACGGACCACATTCTGCCGTCAAATTGAACTATATGGACGATACCGACCACATCGCAACCACAACGCAACTATCAGCGAAACCGCGCACTAGCACTAGAGTAACCACATCGGACCTACTAGCGACAACGCAACCACATCGACATTAAATTGCACGGCAACTACAAGTTGCCACAACCACAATGCAACTGCAAAAAGCTGCAGCGACACTATTCACAAATAACTGTTCTTTTCTGTATTCTGAGATTCACACGTAACCACTGCTTGACCACATTTTATATCGCGGCGATGTTTTTTTTTTTTTTATTCTTAATTTCCGTTTACCTTCGGTGTCGAGAACGGTGAAGTGCGGACTAGATGAAACTGCGTCGAAGTAAGATACCTATTGACACGCGAAGTACATACACTCGCGTCATCTATTTAAATATCTATGTCTGTGGATAAGTGACATCCATAGTGGGTTAGTATTGTTTTTTTTTTGTTTTTTTATCTGCAATCTGTCTCTGGACTATAAGCGGATTTGTTGAGAGCAATGGCTATAACAGAAGTAGAAGCCAGTGCCTTTCTTCATTAATTGAATGACAGCTCTTTTTAGTCTTCTGCACATTAAGTTATTATTACTAGTGGTAATAGAGAAACACTGTTACATAATCTAAGCACTGTCTTCATTATCGCGAGACCAAAAAAAAAATACGTATGTTAGCGCATTTGACATGTGTGTGAAGTTTAGGGATGTGACTTTGACGTCTCCGCATTATCGATATGGCCGTGTTATTGTGAAATTATAATATCACCGAATTGACAATATCCCTGCAATATCGATATCAAAATCGGCTATACTAATAAGGAGTGGAATATCATTTAGAATCTGCTAGGCTAAATTATGTACCTAACTTATAATCTTTTAAAATTACCAATTAAATCTTTCAAATGTTCTTCATACTAAAATACCATATTTGACATATTTAATCTGTCATTTTAAAATATTAAAAGTTACGTAATAGAGGTTTATATTAGGATGGCAAAATTATTAACGTCACGAAAGTGACGAATAGGTAAGTAAAAAGAAAATTTATTGTAAACATTATGTAATCATTCATTATTTCTTGACGTCAGACGTTTCGGTTTTGATGTTGAAGGTTCTGGTGATAGGTCCCTGTATTTGTACACTGACACAGGCCGAGAAATGTGGTCCGGAAACCTGGAAGTTATGAAGTTAGCCAGTCAATATAATGAAGTTATTTTTTTCACCAGGCTACTCTTTGTCTGGAAATAGCGCTATTTTATGCATTTTAATGTGCGACAGAATCAGAATCTTTGGAATCGTAAGTTTGCTTCTTGTAGAAGCTGACGTATGATTCGGAAAATTCTGTCATCTGTGGGGCTAGTACAAAATGCGGGTATGGGCTATGTACGTACTATTAAAATGTTGTAATAGTACAAACATGGTGTGAATAGTGTCGAGTGCCCTCCGGTGCGTCAGAAATATTCCGACTATGATTTTCTGACAATGTGCGGGGCCGGACTAAATCAACCTTTCAATATGCAAATAAGCAAGGATTAACAATAACTCTCAAGTTATGCAATGGACGAAGCTAGGTAGTACGAAAAATTAATTTGGAAATATCGACATATCGATAGATTTTGTACACACAACCTATGCCAAACGGTTTAATTTTCACATTTTCACGAACACAATATTTTTTTATCTTACACATAATTATTTAAAATAATATATTATTTAGAAAATAGAGGGCTTACTGCATGTTATAAACGTATTACTAAATAATTTTAGGAATATTTTCTATGGAAATATGCACTCTGAAAGTAATATTGCACTGTACGGTATTTACCTGTAAAAGGTCTCTTTATTTGCATTATTGCTGTAAGTTACACTGCAGTCGAACACAGGACACGAAACCTTTTGGATTATTGATATTTATCCAATAAAATACAGAACGATTGTGAAGAAAATCATAAAATAATACGAGATCTTATTTTGACAGATACCTAATAGTTCACAAATTGTTTCAAATCGGTCCTACGAACATTTAATTGTGTCTCTTTCTCGCACGTAGGATTTTCGTAAAGATCGGTTTCTCACTCGCACACTGTGTTCCTCTATTACCACTAATAATAACTTTATGCTTCTGCATGTCTTCTGACATCATTGGTTGTATAAACAGTTAGTAACAATAAATAAAGAAATAAACTTAAATGAAAACTAAGTTAATAAAAACTTAATAATCATTTATGGGGTGTGGTTGTGGTACGTGTGTAAGGGCCCTAACCGTTTATAATCTTTAGGTATTTCTATCCCATTACAAAACGCAGTCGCTTCTACATTTAATTCGTTCGCGCATCTAGGTTAATAAAACGGTGCATTATTATAAATTTAAACTTTCTAGACCATTCACTCTCACTGCAAACGTATTAATTTATTAAAATGTATTTGCGCAGCATTTTTGTAACCGCGTTAATGGCATTACGTTGTGGCTGTCGCCCAGATCGATTACTCTGCGAAGTTAAGCAGTGTTTGCCGCTGTCAGTTTTTGGATGGGCGACCATTTACACATCGACCCCTGCTTCGGACAGCATATAAAGCAGTCGGTCTCAGTTATCATGAGAATGTGACAATTGTTACTCGCAATTATAGGTACCTCCTACTTATTCCAGTAACTGGGTAGTGGAGGCAGGGCCGGCTTCAGGTTATCTGGCGGGGTGCGCACTAGGCTCAGGCGCCCCTAGCCATTTCAGCATGCCCCCGTCAGCGCTCTGTGTAGCAATTATAAGGAGGAGGGTGGGAGGGGGATGTTACACAGTAAAAACATACAATTTTTTTAATTATACAATATTAATTTCCTTTTTTTTCTGCCACTACTCTAAATTCAATTCCTACACCACATTAAATTCCTGCATGCCGTTTGGATGTACTGCCACAATTTCAGCGAACTGATTTTACGCTATATAAATAGGTACAATTATGAATTATTAGAAAGCCAAATACCAATTTTCATAGATCTATCTTTAAAAATGACGGATTAAACATTCCTTAGTAGATGTCTACGTCATAAAAGGTACCTACTGTCAGAATTTCAAGTTTCAAATCCCAGCGGCTTAGGTTGTGCGTTGATAGATCAGTCTGTCAGCCAGGACAAATCTGTTTATATGTGTAGATCTTTTTATATGTGTGTGTAGGGAAGTTTTAACTGACTGCTGCATAAAATAATTTCTTGGGCTGCATCGCTCCTCATGTCTCGGCGGCTGGATGCCCTGCACCCCTTGCACCCCTTGCACCCCCGGGTAGAGACGGCCCTGAGTGAAGGTCAGCTAGCAATCGCTCCGTACAACATATTTAAATATTAGTAGGTATTCAGACGCATAAATAGGTACCTAACTAGTGTAATATTAATAGGCCACCAGTCACCACAGTCGACATTCACGAAAATATTGATTTGAAATTCGAATTTCAAAACATGTCGCAAGCACACGCTTCTAAAAACTGACTCGTTCTTGCCACACGTGGTTGAAGTATTTTGTTTACCAAGTGAAGGAGAAAAGAGCGAAGTATGCATTACTTGGGCCATTAGATATATTTACTATGCCATAAATAACATAATTTTCAAATTTAGAATCTATCTTGCAAAAAACTGCACACGTTTTCCCGCCATTAACACACCACACATTAAACAGAACGCGCCACAGTAAATATTATGTTTTAGTAAATACTTTTTCGAATCTGCTTTTTTAAATAGAACGTCCTTGCAAAGGCGAACGGTCAACGCAGGTCATTGTCCCGCGTTTTCATCAGTTTGATGTAACACCCAAAATATATTAGCCTGATGTTCAAAATAGGAATTATCGACACATTGTTGCCACCCTCTGATTTTGATTTCCCCCGGACTCCTCGCAAAATTCCCCGAAATTAGGCACTTTTCAGATTGTTTTCCCGTAAACATTTATTCATAGCGGAGAGACCTTTTTTTAGACAGGCACACTCATTTATTATGTCATATTTTTCAGTCTGATTCGGTTCGATACCAAGTATTTACCCTAAATTAGGCACTTTTCCAAATTTCTCCCCTAAACATTTATTTTATTCATTTGGAATATTCAAAGTAAAATTACTTGGAATCAAAACCAAAGTATCGAGTACTTACTCGATCGAAAATCCCCTAAACTTTATTTTTTCCCCTAACAATTCCTCTAAATAATTTTGTACCCTAAAAAATCCCCTAAAGCTCCAAAAATCCCCCAAATTTTGAGGAAAATACCCTAAGGTGGGGACACTGTATCGACACGTATAAATATAACTAGAATTTGCCCGCAATTTCGATCGCTTGAAATTCGGAAAACCTAATTTTGCTACAACCAAATAATCATGAACTATGGCATTGTATGGGGCCGCGAAAAACAGATAGATCAAACTGTATGTGAAGATGTATTCAATTGATTGACATAAAACATATTGCAGATATTGTGGGCTTGTTAAGGTATTAAGCTGCCTGTCCACACAAGCGGAGCGGAAAGGTAAAAAAGAAAGAAAGAAAGAAAAATCATTTCTTTGCCACAAAAACGAGACACACTAGAATGATAGACATAGGTAATAAGAAGAGGACAGGTGCATAGACAGAGAATACATTTTTCTTAGGATGGCAACAGTGTAAAAAAAAAAGGTAAGGTAAGGTGACAAAATAACCAATATGATTCCGGTATTTTCTCCTCTCGCCTAAGTGACGTGATAATACTTCGCTTCGCTCCGATTCAGTGGACAGGCAGCCTTACACTGAATTATACTGCAAAAGGTTCATTAAAAGTTTTTTAAATAAATTATTTTATAACTAAATTAGTTTTTTGAAGCCTGTTTTTACTTTTTAAGTTATTTTATTTTTCTATTTTGAGTGGCATAAACAATACAGAAACATGCGTTTACAGCAATCGCGAGTGATGTGCTGTTATTCATTCAAGAGTTCCATTGTCTATCTCCGAAGATCTTCATCAGATCTTCACCAAATTTAAATTTTTCCAAAATGGTCCCACCATTTTGGAATAAACCCCTTTCGAACAAAAAAAGAATTTTGCAAAATATATAATATGACGGAGTTATGCCCGAAAATACATTAAAAAAAATATAAACATCCGAATTGAGTACCTCCTCTTTTTGTGAAGTCGGTTAAAAATTCGTTCATTAGTTATTACGTGATGCTTGTTCAGACCAGCATATAATTTAAAGCAGAAAAGATATTGAAGTAAGTATCTATTTATAATAATGTCCCTATAATGACGATATTAAGGAAAACGAATATTACCTAATTATTGTGTCCCGAGAACCTAATTTCCTTGTTCCTGAATTGTGAACAAAATGAAGCTTTTTTCTAGAAATTTGGTCTGGTCATGAAGTTAATTTTTTTACAAGGTAGCTCAAAGTTTAGTCTCTCACGATCGTATTGAAGTTTATTACCAGTGTCGATGTTCATTACCATTTTAGTTACGCGGTAGACGTCCAGGTAACAAAATACTATGTAATAATATGTCTGCGCAGGAGTAAGGTAAATGATCAAACAAAGAAGTGAATCACAGCAAAGATGGCGGAAGGTCATCGACCTTGAAACACCTTAGTTCGTTACGTCATTTATAAATATGTATATTTATACATTTGCGCTACTGTATATATCCGGTAAAGGGTTATATATCTAGATGATTAAAGAATTGTTAATAGGAAATATCTCTTCCCTTAGGTAACAAACAAAGTCCGTCACTTTGCCTAGTATATCTATATTAATATAACCGGTAGCTTCGTTCCAATTTCAAAGGATCAGATATTATCTGTTATCTGCCCATTGACAAATTAGCCCTAAAATGAAGAAAACTCAAAAGAGTGATATCGGGTCTGATTTCTGTTTTAATTTTAAAAATAGAACATCCTATTTTTCGGCGATTGACAAATCGTGTAAGACTTGAACATTGCATCGTGACCAAAAATGCTTATTTTCACAACAATATTGCTGTTTTTGTTCTCTGTTTTTTTTTAAAGTAACTACTAGTTTTGAGACACGTTTAACAACAGTATTTCCGTCTAAAAAGCACACGTGAGCTTAGAAATTGGATTTCCATTCGCTTTTTCAATGAAGCCCTTCAGAATACTTAAATCCAAAGTTTCCAAAACTAAAATGAAGTCAATGGAAACTTAAAACTTTCAAAAGCGTAGGAAGCCGCATCACGCGGTGACCCAGAACCGTTCGTTTTGGAAGTCTAGAAAATAGTCCTTTCTCCAGGTTTCTGAAAAGCTGATAAAATAATCAGTAAAAAAAATTTTTCTTCTCACTTTTACTCATCTGTCTATAGATATGCTTAGTAAACTCAAAAAGTGAGATGTGTACTCTGTTTTCAGAAAAATAGAGTGGTTCATCACCAGTCAAATGCCGTTTACAATAATAATTATTAATTTGTGTATTGAATAAAAAATATATAATAACAGTAGCTATTCCATTAGTGCATGTATCGCTGTTCTATTTAAATATATTTCGAACATTGTTGAATTTACAATTTGACGTCTTCAAAAAATACGTCTCATTTTTTAGCTCCCCTTTGTACCCTTTGTATGACAGAGCGTATCTGTGGTATCTATCCACGGTATCTATAGACATCGATGCTTTTACACTGTTGCCATCATAAGAAAAATGTCTTCTCTGTCTATGCACCTGTCCTCTTCTTATTACCTATGTCTATTATTCCAGTGTGTTGTTTTTGTAGCAAATAAATGATTTCAAATCTTTCATTCTTTTTTTAAATAATTAAATCTCAAACGAAGAGAATATAAAGTCCTATTTTATAAGAGGAGCTTATAGTACCTACTCATCATTATGAACAACTTTTACTATGGACCAAACCTAGAATCGCCGAAAAATATCTGCTTTTCCATACATTTAGTCGAGCAATTATGAATATTTTGCAAATTTACTAATTAAGGCAAATATGGATTACGTAACATTATTATTTTCCAACGAAACGTGTCTTCTCTACACTGCGACATGTTCAATATTTTTAACACGCTTTTATTATTATCTTCACCTGTAACTAAGTAAGAAAATCTTGGAAGTTAAATTTGACCCACTTCCCGGTTTCCGATTGAGCTGAAATTTTGCATACACGTTCAGTTTGGATGACTCAAGCGTGAAGCGAAGCGTGAACTTCAATGCGATCGGGAGTCTTCGAGTTACCTTGTAAAAAAAATACCGATCATGTAGTTTAGACTCCCATCTTCATGATCAGTTAAAAAAATTACAAGGTAGTTAGCTCAAAGTTTAGTCTCTCACGATCGTATTGAAGTTTATTACCAGTGTCGATGTTCATTACTGTTACGCGGTAGACCCGCGGATTTTGGAATATTATCCATATTGATTGATTGATTTTTAAAATGTCTTTATTTACTTAAACACAATAGTTACAAAAAAAATCTTATTCTAATTGTATACCAATAATGTAGACATGACTGTTACATAGGCTGACATCGCCTTTTTAAACAATATGCAGAAGTAGTTGAGCTATTTATTACTTACGACAGTTTTATTGTGCTTATGACTAATGGGTTACGCGCGTTTTAGTTCGAACTCACGTAATTATAAATAATTTTACTGAAGTAATTAGATGTAGGTACATACGTATCTAAAAATATTAATATTAAAATATCTACCAGCAAAATTTTAATAACAAAATGCATGTTAATTTAAATGAGGGTACATCAGAACAGTTTTGAAGACTGTCGGTCAGCCGGTAAGCGAATATTATCCATAGCTCTTACTTATTTTAGCATTTCAAGTCATTAACTTGTTTTTTACCTACAATCTTTGATCCCACACACTGTATCATTAGGAGTTCATTATCAATGTCTTAACTCTTAAGATGAGTATGTGGGCGTAGAGTTGATGACCTCAAACAAACAAAGAGTTTGTATTGACGGTACAGTCGTTATACATCAATTTATCAGCCTGTATGTCCATCGGTCCATAATTCACAGTGTAAGAAGAATTTATAACTCCCGACAAAAAAGAAGAGTGTTATATTAGGGAGATGGTCCAAAAAAACCCAGAATCTATTGCGACAAACTCGGTACCGATAGGTTCATTGTAATGCACAATTTACCCCACCGAAAGAGTACCGCCGAAATCATTGGGTATATGAGCTACTGATAAAGTATATGAAAAAATCTTGACTAACAAGTGTCTTTACCCGTTTTTACAATATAAGAAAGAAAGAAAAAGAGTTTATTAGAGCGCAACAAAAAAAACAATAAAAAAGAAAACATAAAAAAAAGCATACGTGTCGCATTGAGAACCTCCTCCTTTTTTTTGAAGTCGGTTAAAAATGAGTTATTGTGCCAAAAGACCGCAGCTTAGCATAATGTCATGTATGTGTGCCTTACGCTCGAAACTATCAATATTATATATATATATTTTTTTTATAAACCTTGCCCCTCACTAGGATTTCTCCTGTATCGAGGGTACAGTTTACAAACATACATGTCACATGCACATACAACCAGACCCGAAACAACTATCTGTAGATCATACAAATATTTGTTCCGTGCGGGGATCGAACCCGCGGCACGTAGCACAGAAAGCTAATCGCTTAGCCACTGCGCCAACCGTGTCGTCAAACAATACTAATTGTTAATCTTGTTAATAATACTATTAACGATAATAATGACAGGATTACTGGTTGAATACTTTTTTTAATTGAAAGCTAGTTTAATCGGAAATCATCTAAGCTATGTTTCATGAAAATCTATTCAGCTGTCCAGAAGTTACAACTCTTTTTCTAGTTGGAATCAGGGGTTTTTGACGGTTAGGTTATAGCAGCGTATCTTTCCCATCTGTGTCATATGCTTTGCATTGCAATTACTACGAATAACCTTCACCAAGGATAATACTAATAATAGTCGCTGTCAGTTCTGTGTCCACTAGTTGTGATTGCGGAGGCCAGTCGCCAGTTCTCCGTGTAGATATGCAGCTGCATCTAGCAGTGGCGCAGGGTGAAAAATGGCTTGGTTAGGCATGCCACATGATGTGCAGTATTCATGGCTTGGTTAGGCATGCCACATGATGTGCAGTATTCATGGCTTGGTTAGGCATGCCACATGATGTGCAGTATTCATGGCTTGGTTAGGCATGCCACATGATGTGCAGTATTCATGGCTTGGTTAGGCATGCCACATGATGTGCAGTATTCATGGCTTGGTTAGGCATGCCACATGATGTGCAGTATTCATGGCTTGGTTAGGCATGCCACATGACGTGCAGTATTCACTTGACTATGGCAAGAACTCATGAAGCAACTTACCTACCTACAAAGCCAAGCGAAACGCAAGGCCACAACCTACCTTTTCTCGAAGCGCTTCGTGGTTTTTTTGAACTCTTATAACTTGGGTTTGGATTATACCAGATTTATATGAATACCTACTGGTAATGGCCACGTTTAGAAAGGGAAGCCGATGGGAATCGTATTATATACACCCTTCGCCACTGGCATCTAGATAGAACTTTATTGTAGCCAGGGACCGAAACCGGTCTGAAACCCAATTCTCGTAATTAATTTACACCATGACTGAAAGTTGACCAAACTGAAATTATATTATATGAATTGACAAAAAATCGGTATTCAGTCCGATATCAGTATGATTTGAATTCTATCCTCTTACAGATTCATTTCAAGCTATCAAAAGCTAGTTTAATCGGGTATCATCTTAGCTATGTTTCATGAAAATCTATTCAGCCGTTCAAAAGTTACCGCTCTTTTTCTAGTTGGAGTCGGGGGTTTTTATGAAATAAATCCTTCCCTGCACGACTTGGTTGGATTCGAACAGTATATTTTTAGAAAAACAGTGATATTGTCCTTCTAGTGAATCTACCTCAAGTATTTTAGTTCATTCGCGCGCTGTTTATTCCTTCATTTTATATCTCCATTCCCAGACGATGAAAATATCCTTTCAAGGAGACAGATAAAATTAGCTCTGTTTCAGGAAGACAGGACGTAGAAATATTATAGAGAGTGACCTTTATAATCCCAGCGTTTCCCGGTACTGTAATGTTGTTGAAATAATTTTATAGTACAGTTATGTTGACAATTAAATCTTAATTTTCTTGGCATGATGATTCTTGTCCGTTTGTTTTTGCTAAAGGTTGCGCCCGCATGACAACAGTTGTACGTCAATCTGCATATGCTTAGAAATTTATTTATTTAAAATGAAAGAAAGAGAAAAAACATTTATTTGCCACAAATACAAGACACACTAGACTGATAGACAGATATTAAATGCTTCATGTACAATGTACAAAGGCGGTCTTAATGCCGTAGGCATTCTCTACCAGACAATCTTAGGGTGATGCAGAGACAATGAAGGGAGAAATTATGCTCGGAAACTGGGAAGTGGGTCAAATTTAACTTCCAAGTTTTTTTACATAGTTACTTACAGGTGAAGCTAATGAAAGCGTGTTAATAAATAGGTCGCAGTTGAAATAAATATAACTTTTTACAATTTGACTCTGAATACTACCGCAGTATGACAAACCGCTGAAACTTTTTCTTACTTTCCCGCGGCAAAATGGCGTCACGTTTCTGTGATTTTACACGCGTACAAACATTGTAATACAATTTAAAATCCATGACTATCCATAGTGTTATTTATTTCATCACATACATGCCGAACTAAAGCGTTTCAATGTGAAAATAATCTACTAACAAAAATCTCTCTTCCCGCCAATTTTTGACATTACCCGCTCTTGACATCTACAAAATTCACTTTTTTTTTTCATCTGTGGTTTTTTATTTCAATTGACAACTTATTGAACCAAATTGCCAGCCCTAAAATAACTCAGACTTAAGTACCAAACATAAAGTTATTATAATAACTTTATGGTACCAAAGGATAATTGACCGTAATTAACAAAATTCTGTGCGATTTACCAAAAAAATCGCGAATCTGCTGCCAAAAACTCATTTACTCAAGAAAACAATTACATTATGTATGTGTTGTATTGTAAGATTAATTATTAAGTCGGGAAAATGGAGCAGCGCCTTGCAGTGCAGGTGACCTCAAATAAATATAAAGAAAGGACACGTTGAGAAATTCACAGGAATGTTGTATTAATTTGATTCACGTATTAAATTCTTGATGACTCGAGGGCACTCGAGGGAGACAAAGGGAATAATATTATTATTAATCATTTACTCAGAGACAACAGAGTTCCATCACATGTAGCACAAATAACAATAAAATTAAAAACATTCATTAAAATTCAAAATAAAATACATTAATTAAACATCAAAATAAAATAAAAATAAAAACATTAATTTAAATTCAAAATAAAATACCTACATTAATTTAAATTCAAATAAAAATTAAACCCATTATTTACCCATTTATTAAAATGTACATTACTTATAGTATGTACATAATGTCAGATTGTAATCTTTCTGGTATAATTGTATTTTTAACCCCGACAAAAAAGAGAAAAATTTGTAGTGTACTGTATCTGTCTGTTGCATCGTAGCTCCAAAACGGATAGACCAATTTCAATGCAGTTTTTTTAATCGAAAGCTAGTTTAATCAGGTATTATCTTAGCTATGTTTTATGAAAATTTGTTCAGTTACAGCTCTTTTTGTACTTGGACTCGAGGGTTTTTGACGATTAGGTTATCCTAAGAGCATTTCTCATACTGACTGCTCGTCCTCATAAATTAATAAAGTGCCCAACTTGAAATAAAGATGCTAGTTTGCCTAACTTGTAAAAAGGATGTTAGCTGGCCCAACTTGGAAAAAGGATGCAAGCTGGCCCAACTTGAAAAAAGATACAAGTTTGCCCAACTTGAAAAAAAGGATGCAAGCTTGCCCAACTTGAAAAACTGATGCAAGCTGGCCCAACTTGTAAAAAGTATGCACGCTTGCCCAACTTGAAAAAAGGATGTAAGTTTGCCCAACTTGAAAAAAAGGATGCAAGCAAAAATCACACTGATTTTCAATTAAAAGTTCTCTATTATAAAAAATATATTCTAACTAAAAGTTATGCATTTATGTTCAAGTCTCAGATGTTTTTTTATAATTCTCGGAGTACTAGCGCCATAATTACAATATCGAGGCACTAGCTCCGTGTAATATAGGTAGTATAGTACTCGCAAATCTTTATGAGCCCTGAATTCTCTATCTCTCTCTCTCTCTCTCCCTCTAGCACCTATAATAAACATACTAGAGAGAGAGAGAGGGATGGAGTTCAGAGGGCTCATAAAAAATTGCGCGTACTATAGGTAACAATGCTGCATTGTGCCGACCCGATTAGAAGTGGCTAGGATCAAGGATGATGAATTTTGAAGTTAAAATAAATACGATAGTTACATTCTATGTGCAGTTGTTCCGAGACCTTGTGCCAAATGCTATGTAAGCTGAGGACGCCCGGTGCACTACACCCGTGTATGGTGGATCAATGTAGTTGCTGCCATGCCATTTTCTGTGATACTGTTTTATTTACTTGCTATATAAAGTAAATAGAAGAGTTAAAGGGTCAAATACAAAAAAGAATCGTATGTTTGAAAGAGCCATTTTTATTTCTTTTAATTTTTCTTTAAAAAAAAGAATCATTTCCTCACACTAGTATTTTTCCTGTAACGTAGCAACAGCTTACAATCATCTAAAGAAAGAAAATACATTTATTCAGCACGGATAGTCACAACACACGAGAGAAAAATAAAATAAAATATAAAATAAACTTTAAAACAAAAAAAAAACAGACATGAGAGAACAAAATAATCATAAAATATTGCATAGTCGTATGCCCATGCCGAAAGGGTAGCCAGCTCAGCATTTGCTGGTTATAATTTTACTTCATCTTACATACACACACACTCAGACCCGGAACAATTATCTGTAGGCCATACCACAGTACACAGAAAGAGGCTTCTTTTCTATGTTCTGTGGGCCATACTAATATTTCTGATTCTGAATGGTTGTCAAGAGCTCGGAGTTCACAGAATCACGTGAAAATTATACAGTATTATGTAGCTAACTAGATACATTATACATAAAAAAAATCCGACGCTAGACGTCCTGACAATTTCACCTTTAAAGAACCTTACAAATGTGCAGTGTTTCCATTAACAACGACTTTGACTTAAAATAGATTTAATGTAAACATGGTCTGTTGTGTTTATCTGCCCACTCTTTTAACGTTGAAGCGTGAAGATGGAAGTGGCACTGAATGGCTTGGTGTACAAACCCGTTTTCTTGTCCCAAAATCGAGAATGAAAACCTACGGGGGCCGTCTGTCGGGACTGGTCAGCTTGTAACTGCCATGGCAATCTTGTTCAGAGGCAAATCATTATTATCCTAGTCTTATTTGTATTCACATTGAATTACATTATTCTCGCAGCCCTTACCACAACATTGTACTGATAAAGATTGTAATCTATTATTTGAAAAGAGTTACCACGGAGTTTCTTGCCGGTTCTTCTCCATAGGATCTACTATTTGGAACCGCGCACCTAGAGTCTCGACATTTCATAAGTGCCTGTATCTTGTTTACATGAAATAAAGATCTATTCTTCTTAGCTATTCTATGAAAACAATGAAGAGATGGTTTTGTATCCGATTTTTCTGTGAACAAATATGTTTTCTGCACCCTTTGTCTCCTTGACAGAAACAAAAAAAAAAATTGGGAAGGAAAATGGTAAAAAGATGGTTTTGTGCCCGATTTTTTCCTCCCTTTTTTGTCAAGTTAGCCTTGCACGGCTAGCATGGCGGGTGTACAAACTCGTTTTCTCCGCCCTTTGTCTCCTTGGTAGAAGACAAAATGAAAAATTGAGAAATAAAAGGGTAAAAGGTGGTTTTGTCTCCAATTTTCTCCTCCCTTTTTTGCTAGCCCTGCTGAGGATATCTCTGGTGTATGTTGGAGATGTGATCCGCCGCCTGATTATGTATGATAAATATATAAATATGACAGTTGCTGTCGCAAATAAACGTCCTATTCCGTATCCTCTTATGAAAACGTCTATAAGCGAGAAAGGGATGCATTGTTTGTTGGTCTGTGTGGCTGTCAGATTTTTCGTACGTAATCAAGGCGCCCGGAGGCAATTTCAGGCACCGATAATTTTTCTTAGATTTATTGGATCATTCTCTAATTTAGGAAATGAAAATAAACAAGGAATTAAAACGCTTTTATTAGCTTCACCTGTAACTAACTATGTAAAAAATCTTGGAAGTTAATTTGACCCACTTCCCGGTTTCCGATTGAGCTGAAATTTTGCATACACGATTAGTTTGGATGACAAAAGCGTTTCCTTTAGTTTTTTTTTAAACTGTAATATTTTTATTTGTTGTTAAATCTTGAAACGTCAAAGTTAACATTGTTTATTTCAACCTGGCCTTTGCAGGCACTTATAAAACGTGATTGTAGGTCCACGGTTCCAAGTGGATCGGTCCTATGCAGAAGATATCGTCCAAAAAACCGCGTAACATGTTCTATTTTATATTACTTGGACTACAATAAAGTCAGTTTTATTCTATACCATGTAGTGCTTTAATTTTTCTAAAAAATCCTTCGCTGAATAAAAATGTTAACTTCATGCCTTTAGACACAGAAAAATTTGAAATTCCTATATGGCTGTAAAACAAGTTTTTTTTAAATATAATATATACATTACATACATATGTAAAACTTCATGTGTTTCTACGTCAACGATTCGTAGTAAATAAAGTTTTTTTCGTTTTAGAATAGAATAGGATATAATGATCATTTATTTGGACACAAAAAAATGAGACACAACATACAGAATTAACACATTTAAATAAAAAGAACAAAAACATCATGGCCATGTGTCTCAAAGTTGGACCAAATAGGTCTCCAGGTACTACGGGCTCTTATAGCAAGGCTGAAACTGAACTGCCCAGAAATTTCCAGAATAAGTTGACCTTACATTGTACGAAAAGCCTATACAGTGCGAGGTCAGCTCATACTGGAAATGTCCGGGCAGTTGAATTTCAGCCCTGCTATAAGAGTTGGTTTTAAGCCTCCTGATTAGTTTAAGCAACAGCTCAGCTGTTTTTGCAGTTGTCGTCTTGTTATTAAATTAATGGCACCGTTATTAAAATCTATGCATGGATAATATTAAATTATAAAACTTTAAATGAACGTAATTACAACTGCCAAATTGCTACGGTAATGGCGTCGACCTCATGTACCGTGCAATTTTGTGATTGGCCTACTTAAAATCGCTCTTCTCAACACTCATTGATTCCGACCACGAGCATCTTGCCAAATATGTAATAATAATACTAGAGTTATACAGATTATTATGATTATGAAACATTTCCTACCTGCAGATAATTATGTTTTCAAGTAGCTGATACTCACCTTATCGCAGATTGTTTCGGGACATTGTCCTACAGCCCAACGGATTAGTTAATAAGATAATTCTCACTAGAATAAGTGTCTAAAATACCTATGTCGATATGTAAAATGTATGACTTCAAGCGAAGAAAATAATCAGCGTCGAAAATCGCGCGTTTCCCGCCAAATTTTACGTCATCGCGTTCTTTTTTTTTCGTATTCGACCGCCAAGAGTTCAAGGTTATCGGGCAATGTTGAGCAGCGAATAAATATTTTGCTAGCTAGAGAACTGGTTTTCTTTTTAATATTCACTTGAATGTTTATAAGTGGCGTATTCTTGTTGTTATGTTGGTACTTAAAACGTAAGCTATAGTTTTTGTTTTATAAATTAGTCGAATTTGGAAGTCAATATTTTTAGTCAGTGTTGTTTGAATTTTAAATAATTTTAATATTTTAAAGGGGAATATTGCTTAACCGTGGCTTAACCTATCACTATTTTTTTCATCAACTTTTTTGGAATTTTATAAATAATTTCATGTTCAAAAAAGGGACGGATTTTTAAAAATAATTGCAATTTAAAGTAAATTTGTTGAATTTAAGAAGTATTTTTTACATTCACAAAATAGCAATTATAATTGCGTATATCAAATGAGCAACTCTCGAGTAGCAATCAGACCGTGTAGATATTTTTAAAATGAAATTTATAAATACGGAAACGTGGCTGTTTGCGGTGCGACTGCGACATGCGTAGGAGCGTAGATATGAAGAAAAAAAAACGACAACAAGCGTGTACAAAGTTGAATCAGTGCTTCTGAAAAAAATATGTCACTATGGTTTATGTTATGATAAAATTGGAAATGACGCAAACATTAGAAGCAAAATGTATTTGTCACTTGAGGATTGATAAATCCATTACTTTTTTACTTTAAGTATAAGACATCCAGTAAATCTGGTAATAATCGGTCAATGTAAGAATTGCGCCATCATTTGTGCAAGATTTAGAATTTCATCATTATTTTGAACTAAATAAAACTTTTAAAACAGAACAAAAAATACTTATACTTGTTTTCTGTGAAAAACGATTGTTACTGAATCATTTGATGAACCAAATTAAGTATTTAACTTCTGCAATGCTGATTATCATGTAGTACAATGATAAATTCATGAAAACAAAATATAAATATGTATACCTAACTAATACAACATTAGGATTTTTTCGATTTTCTCAACTTCTATTTTGAATTAGCTACCATTTATAAAATTTCAAAATGGAAGATGAAAGGATTTACTCTGAGCAGATTGGCAAACGTTGCCAGCCAACGATGATTGGTATGTCAGATAAGAATTGACATAATGCTCAGACACTGTATGTCAGGGCGTGAATGCTCTGTAGTTGATTTCTCCGTCCACGCTCTGTAGGCAGCAGTCAGCAGTATAGTGCCACAAACTTATCTGACCCGGTCGTGGCGTCGCTGCCGTCGCTTTTACTAATGTCATCTCCGTACAAAAATGACATTTCGATGTCATTTTTGTTCCGTAGCGACGTTAGTTCCAATTTTGGTCACCGGGTCAGATAAGTTTGTGGCACTATAGACATCAATGACAGCAGTGGCTATGGTCCTCTACACGCTGTGCCACGAAATCATATGTCGTAATGAAGTAACAAAGGCACTCCGATTATATTATTATAAACAATATAATTGCACAATAATTGTGTAATGCCGTCCATTGTGCTCCAGTTGTTAGCATGTTATTCGATTAAATTGCAAATGTAGTTAGAATTAGTCGAATGAGAATTCTTAAATAATTGTGTGGCACTTTGTCATCCTTATTCGATTTGCAAGTTTATCGTACGCTGCACCAATAGCGGTATGCTTTTGATTTTCTTTTTAAAAAATTAGTAATATATGTAATTAATAATTAACTTTTATTGGCATTAAAAATCGACTTATTCCACTATTCCCCTTGAGTGAATCCAGGGGGAAAAACTGAACCCTAATGTGAAAAATAATCCCGAAATCCCCCTTTTCATTTTAGATTGTTCCACTTTTCCCCCCATTTCTAATTTTAATTTATTTTTCCCCCCTAAAACAATCACCTCAGGGGGGAAAATTGAGATGTATACACATTAATTTTTTTTGGTTCTTTTTCCCTCTTTGGGACAGGCAAGGGGAGCTGAGCCCATACAGCCATGTCCGATTTAATTTTCTTCTGTAATCATAGACAATAGTAACGTTATTTATTATTGTTATGACAGCTAAAATGGCGCCACAATTTGACGCGTATAATCCGCTTTCCCAATTCTCTTTAGTCTATGGCACCTACGTTTATGCGTACCACTTTCTACTAGATAAATTGCGAACTTTCATATTTTAGCAAGGGCAAGGCGAAGGCGTTATTTTTGTATAGCAGTTTACGGCTTTTGGTCATAATATTTTGTTGCTCCAAACGGGGCCAATGTGCAAAAGTAGAACTAGTTTTTAACTAACGAGATCGAAATAGTTAGGTGCTTATGACGTTAAGATATACGGTTTCATCCTTTTAAATTGGCTGAGCCCAAATTCTTCTATTCCACCAGAATAGAAGAATTTGGGCTCAGCCATGTTTTACCAGTAGGCGTGCAAAGAAACAGTGCAAGTGCAGTATATACACTGATCACTTGTTGTATCATAAAATAATTACATTAAATCTATAATATCATTCAGGGTTATAATAATTACATATTCATTGAAATTAATTATTGAAATATTTGTAAATAACAGCTGTTTTTTTCTTTTGCGATTTCTGTAATTCTTCAATGCACTTTATTTTGGCAGTCTGTGGCACCGACTTCAGAAGCTGTTAAGTTTTTTAAGAAAATGATTTTATACTTTTTAGTTTTTTGCAGTCTGTTTTTGTTATTTTTTTTAAAGTTTATTTTGTGCTGATATCGATAGTCGCTAGCGAGTATAGATTTGTAAACTTATAATCGAAGTATACTTTAATATTTTCTATCACACGTTTACATTTTCTATAATTTCGTAGCATTCTCCGTAAACACACCTTGAAACCGTGTTCGAAATGCCTGTCAGAAAGCTTTCCGACAGGATTTATGAATAGCGTTTTTTAGTTAGATTATACATATATTACTTTATCTATGGTTTTTTAGTTCGTTCGGATCGCAAATTCATATTTCGATTCATTTTCAAATTTGATTCGAAACACTGTCAGATGTTTCTGAATAGCTATGCAAATCCGCATTGTGACTTTCTTTGTTTGCAATGACTAATGTAATGTCTCGTTTCTCTAGCCAGGCAGGAAGCCCGTTGACAGTATACGGAAAGGCATGTGCACGTTATGACTTATTGCAAAATAAATGCCGATAATGCGATATAGTTGGATTTTTAATTCGATGGCACAGTAACTTTATATCTCAAAGCAAAATTTTTAATAGTGACAATCGTGTTTTTGTCGTCAAGTTATCAATTTTAATAAACATTTTTCACTTAGGTACATTTTAAACTTCATTCTTCATTCAGTTCCTCAATACCATTCTTTTTTTGTCATTAATTGTAGGTATCCCACCAACTGTCAAGTTCTGCATCGAATTAATAAGTCAACTATAGTAGTGTAGTAGATTTGACAAGACATTTTTGACAAAGTGAACTACCTAAATCTTTTGGGCCAAAATTCGTTGAAACAGAATTTCCATACAACCTTCAGAATCTGGATACTATATCTGTTTGGCTTTATCAAAATTTAAATTAGTCATTCCATATTTATTTATATTGCTATGCACCTCCGGTTTCTAAAACCATTAAAAGATTATCGAACAAGATCACGTAATATCAAGTTTAGAGACTACTGTGTCAGTAGTTGGGCTGAACATCTGTTGCAATGCGCATGCGCAGTTGTGGTCCTTGACCCAGAGACGTGCACGTGTCTTTAATAGCAGCTGACGCATTTAGATTTGATAAAGCCGGGAATGCAGCTCACCCAGGGAAACTTCATCAACGTACTTTTTGTCAAGTATTTTGGGGTCAGCTGCCAGAACCTAGGTGATATTTGCAGCGGTTGCATCAAAACAAGAGGTTTCACGAATTCGTAATAGTAGAAAGGTTTATATGTATAATACTTTCAAATTTAATGTAAGGATAGTAGAGAAACTGCATCCGTGCGAGGCCGGGGACGGGTCGATAATTATGAATAAGATAGAGAAGAACAGTTCAATACCAATAGGTACAGTCAGTGCCACAAATCTATCTGACCCGGTGACCAAAATTGGAACTAAAGTCCAATGTATGCATGTACAGTGCCACAAACTTATCTGACCTAGTCATGGCGTCGCTGCCGTCGCTTTTACCAATGTCATCTCCCAACAAAAATGACATTTTGAAGTCATTTTTGTTCCGTAGCGACGTTAGTTCCAATTTTGGTCACCGGGTCAGATAAGTTTGTGGGACTAACCCTCAAAATGACAGCTAATTGTACTTTTCTCGAATTGTAGGCGAAAAAGACTTTACTCGTTGACATTTAACTGACATTACGCTATAGTTCTGTCCGTGGAAACTATCTGTTTACCTTCATTAATAGACAATAATTATCCAACAAATCCTTTGTTCATTACAAAATAAATACGGTACAATTTTGAGATCATCGCAAAAAGTATTTACAACATAGCAATCACCATTTACCTTGACCTATCTTTCTCTTGTAATTGTTCTTTTGAATAGGTCTTGATTTACTGGACGTCCACATTTGGATAGAAGCCATGGCGGGGAAACGGCCTTTATGTCATCTCAATGACGTTCAGAACAAAAGCAGGTTGCAAGAGTTCGATGCATACTCTTCCTAATTTTGGCTGTATGCCTTACGATCTTTGCGCGTTTTAATAATCTGCATGAAAGTTTTTATGATTTTATGGTTGCTCGGGTCAAGTTCGTTCGTTCTTGTAATCGAATTTATTTTAGTAATTTAATATTTTTTTCTTTTTTTGTGTTCTTGTTACATTCAATTCAATTTATTTGGACAATTTTGAGAATAGTTTTAGATTGTTTAGCATTCTTAGCATACAGATTCTTATGCACAATGCACAATAGTCTTTCTTCAGCGTTTACACGTGTCTTCATGTAGTAACGACGCATTTATTATTGATAATGATTCATAATATATAATCATAGGAAGTTGAGTTTTGCTTATTCCGTAGTGGCATAATATTGGCGAATGCTCAACATACATCGCTCGTACTTCATATTAGAATTTTTGCGGTCATTGATCTAGTAATTTATGTCTGTGTTGCTGGTTGACAATCCGCTAATCTGGTGCATTTGTTTTTTTTTGTTTTACTCCAAAAACAGGTTCTTTTTTCAAATAAGTTTTTTTTTGTTTTTAACCCTCGACAAAAAAAGGGTGTTATAAGATTGTAATGTGTATCTGTAAATATGTGTGGCATCGTAGTTCCAAAACGGATGGGCCGATTTCAATGCAGTTTTTTTAATTGAAAGTTTAATTCGGGTATAATCTTAGCTATTTTTCATGAAAATCTTCTTCTTCAAAAGTTACAGATCTTTTTCTAGTTGAAATCGGGGGTTTTTGACGGTTAGGTTATTAGAAATTGAGCTTGGAAGGTCATTCCATTTCCATTCATTTCACAGCTTGACCTTGAATGTTTTTTACTCGTAAACAAAAGAAGAATTTCATCATTGAATCTCCTATATCCATTAGGTAAATCAAATTGATTTATTTTTACTTTACAGCTCTTGGCTGCATATTTTGGCGTTTGCATTTGCATCCACACTATTTTAATTGCCTTATTTTTTCCACAAAACATTTCAAAATGGCGGTAGTTAACCGTGATCAAATTTGATATTCGAACTACGAATGTGCATCGGTCGACGCTTACTTTTTTCTTTGTGATTTTGGTGTAGTTTTAGTAGACGAGTAAGACAATGAAAGTTAAAAATACGCCTGAGTATATTACTATCTGGCTATCCCTAATAAACGAAGCGTAAATATAAACACAAAGAAGCCCTGATGGTGTAGATAAAACTTGATATCTCCCGATATGGCGGCATCGCTCTGACTCAGTAAGTCGTCCTAAGACCTCGCCATTTTCGGATCAATTGCAATCAATGTATTACAATTTATTGATCGTGATTCGTGCGACGCTAAAATGGAGACGAAAATTCGAAACATGTTATTATAAATTATTGTCATTATTATTTTCAGCCTGTTATTTCAAACCATAAAGTTATTATTACTAGTAATAATAACTTTATGTTTCAAACATAAGGGATTCGAAATTCAAAAATAGATTTGAATTATTTTCCGATGATTGTTCAACAGTCAACTAGTCGCGTCTATCTGTTAACTTGATGTAGGTAGGTACCTACATTATGTAAAGAGGATTTAAAAAAATACGTCGTATTATCTATGTAATCATAGTAATCATGATGCGACGACATTGACATGGAAATTGCTTCTAATACAGATAAGATAAAACCAGGTATTGTTTAAATAAATTGATTATAATATTATGTTCTGTTATCGAACAATAACAAGACATTGACTTTGAAATTCGGACAATTATTTATTCTGCGACTTCAAAGGTTAGATAAAGTCTAATTATACTAATTTATTCTTTAATGTAACGTTCTCTACGGTCACTAACCTGCTTGTCCAGCGTAGTAACAATGGGCTCCTTTTTTAAACCTATGTCCAGCAGTGGACTGCAATAATCTGTGCTATACCATAGACAAGATAACATTTACATCGCCAGAGACAACAAACGGACAGTCAGCAAAACGTATCGAAATGACATTTAGAAACGTCACGTGACTATTCGTCAGCTTATGTCAATTCAATACATTTTACTGGCGTTTCTATTCTTCGATGGGAGATGATTTGATCTAACGTCATTGCTGCTTACGGATACTTCAAGAAGCAAATTAGGGATTCTATTATTACGTTGTGAATGGTAGTTTGGCAGAAATATATTTAAGTTATGTCATATTATGTAAAATTTATATTTGAAGTGTCTCCTGTCGAATTGTCACTATAGCCGAAAATAGTTCACTTGATCAGTCGTTCAGCAGACTAAAATCAGACATGATTTAGTGAGGTCCTAGTACGAAGTTAATACGATTCATATTAAGGACTTATAATAAAATGCCTTGAAAATGAACCGTTTGCTATTTGATGCTGGTAGGCCCCTGGTTATAAAAAATCTTCGTAATTTTTCCACAAGTACAATCCAGTGTTAGTAGCCATCAATTGAGAGACGAGTTATTATTACACGAGACGTGGGTGTTGGTCTACCCATCTGTCTACATTGTCTTTCCACACCTTTGACACTATTTCAAATCACCTTTACGTAAACCCGCGGTTTCTGAAAGTCTAATCAAATCTCACGTTATAGTGCCACAAATTTATCTGACCCGGTGACCAAAATTGGAACTAACGTCGCTATGGAACAAAAATGACATCGAAATGTCATTTTTGTACGGAGATGACATTGGTAAAAGCGACGGCAGCGACGCGACGCGATGTACGTTGTTGAACTGTCAAAATTGGATCGATTCTGATTTCGAGCGTGCATGGTGATTGCCATGCCGGTCAGATAAGTTTGTGGCACTAGCTGTTGTGATAGCTATAGCTTGACCAATAGAAACTGTCCTCAGTTGCCATAAAGGAAAAAAAAAAAAAAAATAGAATCTGTCAATTCAACAACCAATGTCAGTTGACATGAGATTTGACAGCTTGTTACATTTTCATCATCCAAAGGACATTGCTACGGTTGGCCCCGTCGTCTACAAAGATGAACAATATACTACAATTACAAGTGTATTTTATTAGTAGTTATTATTAATTTCATTTTATGCGGACAGTACTTGAATCATTTTTCATTTTAAAAAGTAATCAACTCAATAATGACGTTATCGGAAATGATAGTATCGTCCATATTGTTTTTGTTTGCCAATAGCGTAGTACAATTAAGCTACAATTAAGTCAATGAAACAAAATTCGAATAAATAAAAATAAGCTATTGTTTTTTTTAATTTCAAAATTATTTTGATCGTTTATGCAACATAAAAACAACATGAACATAACCCAAACATTTTATAAGTAGGTATACCGAGATAAACGTACGTCTTTTTCATGGACAGACAAAGGCACTAATCTATACTGCCAAGACTTGTTTTGTATTTTCTTTCGTTAATTTAATTTCATTAAATTATTTGTTTTTGTCAACAAATTAACATTAATTTATGTAATTAACAGAACATTAACATAAATACACAAATATTCCGTTTATTATATTTCTAATAGTAGGTTTTACGGCTTCCTCAGTGCGTCTCATTCGACCTGCGCGCGCATTCTTCCACCTGCGCGCCCATACTTCATCCTGCGCGCGCATAGCTAACTCATCCAATCACAAACGAAGAAATACGCAAAATTGGATTTTAACTCTATTTATTTTTTCCTCGCAAGTGTGTTGAAAAACGTCGTATGAAATGCGTGAGCATTGGTCATTACATTCTTGGCTCCATTACGCTCCATCCCTTGCTTTCGGTCGGGTCTGGCTGGGTGTGCATGTGAGATATATACCTATCTTAGTAAACTGTACCCAAGATACAGGACGACTAGAAGGAAGCAACGTTTTAAAAAAATATTCCATTCACTCCATAAATACTCTATACATTTGAAATGCATCTACTGAAATCTTCGTTGTAGTGTAGTTGACATGACACAACTTTTGAAAGAAAGCAAAACATAACCTCAAAATAATTTCAATTTTTATGAATAAAAATATATTCAGCACTGTCCGTGTTTTAAAATTGCTTGAAACATATTGTTTTCATCGAGTTGTACATAGTAAGCATAATCTTTGTTTTGTAGACTCCAGGGCTAATCATGTATGGAGCTTTAGCAATGTCCTTTTCGATGGTATGTGTGGTCCACCAACCAGCACCAGGATAGCGTGGTGGACTGAGGTCTTCACCGTTCTTATTCTGAGAAAAGGACCGTACCCAACAGTGGGTCGCAAATGGGGTAAATTATTATTGATCAGCGTTTGAGAAGCGGTATTTGTTTTCTTCTAACTTTGAATGCTTCCAAAACCAGTCTCGCGTCGAAAACCAAAAAAGTTTCTGCCTGGAAATATCCGCGTGATTACTACCTATTCTTTAGGCTTGTATCGTTAAGTCTGATGATAGATAAATTCCATTTTTTTCGTCCTAGTAGAGTTTTTGCCTTTTTTTTCCTGTTGTAAAATCTTTTTCGTCCTTGAAAAACTAGTTCAACCTTTATAGCAAAGGTTATAGACATTTACACATACAATGGACAAAAAATACTTCTCATAATAATACGGCAATTTTCTGCCGAGATATAAAAATATATATAGTCTGTCAAGAAAGTCATGAAAAGGATTGAGGGCGCCACTTGTATATTCTCTTGTTTATTTTTAATATATTAATGCCGAAAACATTTTTTTATCACAAAAAATCTACACAGAATAGTAAAATAAACACATCGTTGTACCCAAACTGACACCTACGGTACTTATTTAGGGTTGCGAGCGAAGAAGAATTTTAGTTCCTTCAAAATCCTTTTCATGACTTTCTGGACAGACTGTACCAAAAATAATAATAGTTTATTACCAGAATCATACCAATATATTTGTGATTGTCATAATGCCTCTGTAATCGGTGTACTCGAAAGACAATATTAAAATGACCATAATGTACTTACGTGATACGTACGATCAACCAAACTGCCAAGGTGCATTGTCTACCAAAATGTAAAATTAAAGATATTCGCAAGCGAAAATTCAGGGAAATTTGAAGAGATGTGAATGATTCATTGGTCAATGTACGCTTGCAGTTGGTTCGCAGTTTGCGACGAAGCGCCGACGCGAGCGCGCGCGCTCTGAACCAACGTAAACAAAGAGCATTGTGTTTATATTCTGTCGTGAATTGAGGCGGGAATATTTTTACTTTATTCAATTTTTTTTTTAAATCTATGGTTTTATTGTGTTATGTTGGTATTTTTTTGTAATCTATATTTTGTGCGGTTGGTAGGGGAATACTTATTGTTTTTTGGAAAATTGAAGCTGTGCAGTGATATTTTTTTCTGCATTTCCTGCTCCCTATTGTGGAAGTGCTCGTAACAGGATTTATTTTTAAATAGTGACGTAATCACAATTACCGTCTTCGTAGAAAACAATGCTAACATTTATCGATTTAATTTTCTTTTTTGGTGAGTTAACAAAGCGAGGCGTAATTTGAATTTGGAATTCGAAAGCAACAGGTTTTCTTTTTAATTTTTATCCTTTTTTTACAATTTCGGAGCTACCCTCATTTATTCAAACATAGATTAAAGCTGCTATAAGTATTAATATATTTTTTTAAATGCAGCGTATTTATACGCTTTCTAGATGCGAAATACGCCATACTGAAATAAAATTCGCTTAAAGAGGTCAATTAACTCCAAACCAAATCATTATCCAAATAGTGTTCAGTCGCTTTTGTAATCTTAAAATATTTTATAACAAATACACGCGGTTATGTGTTTTATTTCCCAAGGTATAAAGCCTTTTATCGCTCGGTTGTAGAAAAGTCGGAGGTTAATATGATTCATTTGAAGCAAGTAATAATGTTATTTCTTATTCTTTTGAAACTACATATAAGTAGATAGGTAATTAAAGGTATGTTTTTTTTGAGGTAAGCAGGTAAGCAGCATCAAAACTGTAAAAACAATTCAATTTTTTTGTAATTTTTTTCTGTTTGCTTAAAAATAGTACATTGGCAATGCAATTTGGATCCCATATTGTATTTTTGTGAGTGTTAAATGGAATCGCATCCATATTTTACCGATATTGTTTTGGTGTAGAAGCGGTATTGTCAGTAATAGTAATTAATACTGATAATAATTATATGATAGTTTTTTCTGTGAGGTGAGGCGAAATCGAAATTATTACAGCTCTATGTTGTGAATTTACTTTATAACTGATTTTTTTTCAAACTTGAGCAATTTAATTCTAGCGACTTCTATCGACAATTTTCATGAAATTGACGTTCCATATTTGAATTTCAAATTCTGATTTGAATTGTTAAATTTGGTTACTACGTCTACGGTCGGTGGACTAAAAATTTTGACAGTTAGTGTCAAATGTCAAAACGCAATTTAGTTTATATAACTTTTTGAATTTAGAATTAGATTTTTATCGTGGACTTCATTTCTGGGTTCAAGGCTGTCAAGTTTTTAAATGTCAATATTTTTTTATGTTTTCTAGTGTTTTCTACTATTTAATTACTTATTAGACGTGTCCTGTCGTAACATTGAGTTCTTCTGATTCAAATTAAATATAAAAATTATAATTTAAAACGTTTATAGCGCACAGTTTCCAATTTTAAAATATACACACACTACCAACCGACGATAATAAACTATTCCATACGTAATCATAGTACTTACCAACATAACAGACGAAACATATTAACATTCTAATTAGCAAGTTATAATTAGAAGTACATTGATCGTTACAACTGCTTAGCATGCTTCTTGAACAATTTGTACTTTTCAATGTACTTCTAACATTATATTGGTCGCTCGGACTGAAGTAAAATTATTTCCCTCTAATTTTTTAGTATCAGAAAGTATTGTTTAATAAAAGACTGCTGCATCAAAAAGTAATACCTACATATTACAGAGTAAAAATTAGAACTAAAAGTCAAGTGGTCTGGCGTAAAGCCAGCGACGAACTAAACACGCCTCTCTCAAGCCCAGTGACCATGTGCCCAACGAGAATGTACCATAAACTAAAAAATTGTGTGAGAAAGTGACACCTGTCAAAATGTCGGAGAAAAGAAGAAAGAAGACCACAAATTTTATTAATAACATAAGAACTATTTAGCGTTTAAAAAACTTTCATTACTTGATCTCAATCGTGCTCAATTTAAGTTACCTATAACCATGATTTCTATAAAGAAATTATATGGAGATGAGCTACTGCGGCTCGCTCTAGTCCTAAGCCTTCTTAAGGTGGACCCTAACGATTACCTGGAGAGAGAAACCCAGCAAATGATCGCTGGTCTCCACATTTCAAATGGATCTGATTGGTCCTTAGAACAAGAAGCAAGGACGTTGATTAGGCCAAGATTCGTCCACCCAAAGTCCTTAGACAACATCTTAATAAACTACGAACGCCAATTATTCGAGGAGCTAAATTCCCTCGGACGATATGGAAATTCGTATTTAGAATATAATGAACGGATATGGAATAACAGGGCGCCGATACTTCATACATATTTAGTAAATAACGTGGCGACTGACACAGTTGCCCCCGCGCTTGCAACGGCGACGGTCCCCGAAAATGCTGGACAAGATTCCGTGTCCGCTGACGACAACGTAGCTCAGGAAGTCAAAGTTTCCGATGAAGAAGAAGAAGCAGCGAACCATGAAGACCGCCCAGACGCAATTGTTACTCTATCTGCAGATTTTCTCAACAACAGAACTGAAGAAGACATTTTTGCTGAAATAGCTTCTAGATCCTTTGACGTCAACGAGCTACTTGTCCAACCTTCCGAGATGCAGATCAAAAAGGAAAATGAAGACTTCGATGTTCGAGTCAAGAAGGAGGCTGACGATGAGGATGATCTATATAGCGACAACGCTATAGATTTCATGCCTTATTTCCATTCGAAGACAGAACTGGATTTGGGAGAAACAAACTCAGTATTCCGACAGAATTTGGCGGATCTACAAGAATTCGGAGAAGTAGATGAAGCTAAGGAATTGAAACACAATCTGGAGTATTTGGATGTGAAGCAGCAACAGGATAATTTGGAACAATATTTGATGGAGAACACTCCATTGGATTCTGAAGTGTATGAGTTGGCGCCTATTTTCGAAGAGGAGTTGGTTCTGAATGTGAAGAGGGAAAGAGCCAGTACTAGTTTTACAGCTAGTTCTAGTGGTGTTAGTGATATGGATGTGTCGAGTGAAGGTCCTGACGTGAAGCTGGAGCCAGATGAAGGGCATCACTCTGGCGATGAGCTGACGCAAGAGGTGAGTTCCTTATTCTCTTGCTTAATGTTATTAGGAGCAGGAGAGCAATTCTGGTTTCCTGCGAGATCATCTCGGAAGTCGGAATCGAGTTTTCGACTCTATAGTCTTGCAAATCGGAATTGTTTACTCGAATCTCGTATTTTTAGTATTAATTGAAATTTTCATATCGTAATGTATTAAGAGATTGTATAAGAGACAATTGCGATTTGCGAGATTTTAGAGGCGAAAAAGCTCTCGAAGTGCAAACTCGATTTCGAGATGATCTCGCAGGGAACGAGAATTGCCCGCTTGGTTTCAATCTAGATAAAGTAAAGTAAACGAGACTTTATTGTTTCTGATTGACTAAAGAAGAAATAACTTAACTAAAGAAGAGATTTTTATCGGATTTACTTAAAATAAAAAATTCTAACTGAAGAAGTCTAACAATGCAAGTCAATGAATTGACTTTTGAGGAAAGTTATAATAAAACTGAAGATGAGGCTGTATGGTCTTTGGCCCTAGCCTGTCCAACAAAGTTAGATGGTTGGACGAATGGAAAAAAAAAATGTTTCTGATTGAGTAGGTACCGCTGTTATAAATATAAGGGGTCCTATATTCATCGTAATAAACAACTTTTACTATGAGATCAAACCTGAAATCGCAAAAAAATCCAGCTGTTCCAATTATTTCAGCCTCAACTAGTTGGACTTAAACTTGACCTTAAATATTGTTGATAAAATGAGACCATCTGAGATCTTATGTTTTTGTCTATGTCAACAAAATGGCTACTACGTTACGTGACCGACATGTTTTTTTTTTTTAATTATAGATTAAATTTAGCTCTTATATATTTTAGTTTAGGTTGTAATAACCTTGTCTGTATATTTTGTCCATTCCTCAGTTTATACAGTCAATATGTTTATCAAAGTTTAGTTAAACGTTAATGCATGTTCACACGACGTCATAATTTGAAGTCAATAGGTTCAAAGTACCGTTTTAATAAAGTTTTTTTTTAATTGTTTGAAGCAAAGGTTTAATCAAATTATATCTTGATTAATATCATAAATATTTTGTGGGCGCATTTTTAATTTTCGATGGTTTGTTACGATTAAAATGAACCTTGTTGATTTAGTATTTATATGAAACGATAAAAATATGCAAATTCTGTTGTTGACTTTGGTAGAATAATTATGACGTGTACTTACTAGGTAGCCAATCGTGTTAAAGAGGTCTGTCTAGGAAGCCAATCCATTAATTCCGCATCTAGAACATTATTCATGATTAAATCGATCGTGTGGCACATGTGGGTTGCAGCTGAAAATCAGCGTCAGGTGGTAGCACCTGGTGTTGCCATCTGACATTAAGCTGAGCTGAGGCCCTTTTGGCATAAATGTACTTTTTTTTTCTATTAAATGTGATGTGTTTTAATTGTGCCAGTAAACGCAATTTTCTTTCTTTTATGACCATCAAGTTAGTGCATACGCTCCTGAGTTATTTTTTAAGAACATGTCGCATCTCGATTCGAATCTTTGTCTGTTGATAAGACTCAGTCAGTCAGAAATCGTATACGATTTTGACAGATGGTGCTGCAAGCGTCCATAGGTTACGGTCAAAGTCAAAGTCAAAGGTTTTTATTTCAACTGGGCCTTTGCAGGCACTTTCAAAACGTCGTGATTCTAGGTGCAAGGTTCCAAGTGGGTAGATCCTGGAGAAGATATCGGTAAGAAACTCCATGGATACTCTTTTCATAAATCAAGTTAACAATACTATACATATATGTGGTACTTACTTTCGACCTAAATTTACTTAATATTACAACAAAAAAAAAGAACAGCATAGATCATAAGTACCACTATAATTTTAAAACAGTACAAGTAGGTAGCTACATACTTAACACTCAAGCCACCCAGTTTTGAAAACAACGGAAGCGTTATTAAAATTAGCTTGTGAAGACAGGAAGCAGGGGTCACCAGGGAACCCTCATGTGCAGAAGATAGTCACATCCATACGTCTCCATCGTCAACATAGTCTTTGACCTTGTAATAGGCTTTCTTTATGACGACAAGTTTAACGCGAGTTTTAAACTTTTTATCAGTAAGATCGGTAATACTTTTACTCTACGGCAGGGTTGCCAACTGTAGAACTTTTTTCCTCGTATATGTACACCAAAAAATCTCGTACTTTGGCTTTGCAACCTCGTATATTCCCCTCAAGCATATAAAATGCCAAAAAAGACATGAAAAGGAGGTGATCGCCTAAAAAAAAAAAAAATAAGCTCGTCCGGCGTAGACTTTGTTTTCTCAAACAGGGAATAACTATGTTCAAGACAGACTGGGCAGTGGACAAGCGCGTCTAAATTTCAATTAGTACACCCATTGTAGGCAAAACAGTGAAAACCCATCATAAAATGTCGTATATCAAAAATCTCGTACAAAATTGTACGAGGCTCAGTGTGTCCTCGTACCTCGTACAGCAGACCACAAATCTCGTACTTGTACGAGGAACCTTGTACATTTGGCAACCCTGCTCTACGGTAACCGCTTACCATCAGGCGGGCCTACCCCTACGGGGCGTCCCGGACGTCCGGCCGATAAAATTCCCGGAGCGCAGCCCCCCGCGAGTGACCAACGCTAAATCAACGCCGTAATCTCGACCATATTCAAAAATCTATATTTTCCGGTTTCGTTCACCAACCGTCACCAAATTGGTATCAAAATGTTGCTAATGTATTTAGTCAACGTTTGCCAATCCCCTGGTTCAAGTCCCTCGACTAGTTTTTGAACGGAGACGAAACGAAAAAAAAAAAACATCTCAAGTGGCCGTGCCGTACAGCTTGAGCGCGCCACAGGGGACTTGTTTGCCACCAGGAAATAAATAAAAACAAAATGATATAGGAAACTAAATAACTTACTATGAGAACATTAACATACGGCACACAATACTTAAGTACGTGTAAAATGTAAATTCACATTACCAATTAAAATTTGTTGTACGATACAGTAATGTGAAAATACTTTGAACTGTATTCACGCTAAGTTGTTTATTATTAACGTAACTTGAATTCTTCCGCTCCTGCGGCCCCGGATATTATTGTAAATTTGTTTTATGAAAAGAGTATCCATGGAGTTTCTTGCTGGCATCTTCTCCAGGACCAACCCACTTGGAACCGTGCGCCTAGAATCACGACGTTTTGAAAGTGCCTGCAAAGGCCCAGTTGAAATAAAAATCTTTGACTTTGAATTCGTCTTTGTTAATTTCGGGGACAGATAATATTAAGATATTAAATACCTAATGGATGTTAAACAAGGTTCTGCCTTCGTTTTCTTTGTACTCATCATTATGAACAACTCTTACTAAGGGACCAACCCAGAAATCGCGAAAAATAAACCAGCTGTTCCATGCGAATAATTCAATATTACCTACTCGACTAAATGTATGTAACAGCAGATTTTTCCTATAGTAAAAGTTGTTCATAATAATGAGTACAATAACTAAAGGGATCGGGACTAGAAAGTATAATAATAATAATCTTTCTGCTGTTTTAAAATAATTCGCGCAAGGGTTAAAGGCTGACATTCAGAGACGACAGAAACGAGTCTAAGCGTGAACTTACGCTTCCATCTCTCATGTTCGTAAGTTTGACAGATGGAAGCGTAAGTTCACGCTTAGACTCGTTTCTGTCGTCTCTGAATGTCAGCCAAAGAGTCACGTGTTTCAGGATTATCGAAAAGTAGACCTCTAAGGGGGTAAAATAGGAAAGTTTGTTTGAAATAATATCGACTTCAAAGCGAGTAAAGTCGCGGGATACAGCTAGCCTTTAATACAAAAGAAACATGTCGCTGACAGGTGTCAGAAAGGCATGTTCTCGACAGCCGCACTAAAGTTTACAGTGCCACAAACTTATCTGACCAGGTCATGGCGTCGCTGCCGTCGCTTTTACCAATGTCATCTCCGTACAAAAATGACATTTTGGAGTCATTTTTGTTCCGTAGCGACCTTAGTTCCAATTTTGGTCACCAGGTCAGATAAGTTTGTGGCACTATAACAATAATTGGCGGAGTAATCGCATAACAAACATACAAAAAAAAAACATACATTCGAATTTAGAACCTCCTCCTTTTTTGAAGGAAACTTGTCGCTGACAGGTGTCACATACGCGTTTTCTCGACAACCGCACTACATTTTACATAGAAACTATGTGATACGTAATACCTGGCTAAATAGGTCGTTCAACTCTTCACATTATGATAATTTACAATGTACACTACATCTTATCTTTGTCCGCGTAATACTGTTGTAATCTTTATTATTTTCACGACCTTCGCGATCGCAACTGCAGAGTTCAATCGCCTTTTTGGTCAAGTCGCAAATGATGGCGAGCTCGTGTAAAGAAAGAAAGAAAGAAAATACATTTATTCAGCACGGACAGTAAACGGGTTAGAAGCGTTATGACTACCTCTCGCTAAGACTAAATAGCAGATATGACTAGTTCGCTATAGGACTTAATCTCGATATGACTTGATCTTGTTTGGACTATATCGTGTTTGGACTAGATTGCAATAAGGCCAGATAGCGTAACGACTATATTTTCGTTTGTTTTTTGAAGTACAGTTATCGAGATAAAGCATTAAGTTCTTTTCCTTGGTTATATATTAAAATACTTAAAATGAAAGCATCAACAGCTGCAGCAACATTTTGATGGAGCAAGGTTAATCTTTACGAGAGAAAAAAAAAGTTAACATAAATAGCTCCAAATCGGATGGACCGATTTCAATCCGTTTTTTTTAAATTCTTCTTCTTCTTAGCGTGTCGATGGCAAATATTTGGCTCCATAGTAAAAATTCTTCATAATGATGAGTACAATAAAAACCTGAAAATTTTGCTACGCTTTAAAAAACCCAATATTAAAAGTACAGTTAGTAAAAAAAATTGCAATAAAATTATTGAAAAAAAAATCTTTTGCCTCGCCAGATTATGAACCGTGACGAATAGATATTATTATTTTATCTTCAAAACCGTGAAAACTCACATTATTCGCAATAATAGCAAAAAACTCTGCGCACAAGCCTGCCTATAAAGTTCATTGACTTCGGTTGCTAACCTCATGACGAAATTACGTCAAGTTTTGCGTGTTAGAACTTAGAACCATAGCAAGCTTGATACTTTTGGCATCATCAATTTAGTCGCTTTTTCACCGACTTCAAAAAACGAAGTTCTTAATTCGACTTTATGTTTTTTTTGAAAGAAAGAAAGAAAAAAGGTATTTATTTGACACAGCACAAAAACAGTTTTAAAGATAAAGTAACAAAAAATAAAAGAATAAAACATGTAAAAGAAAAAAAAAGATTTTAATGAAACATAGCTAAGATGATACCCGATTAAATTAGCTTTCAATAAAAAAAAACTGCTTTGGAATCGGTCCATCCGTTTTGGAGCTACGATGCCACAAGAAACTACAAACTTATATAAAACGCCTCTTTTTTGTTGGGGGTTAAAAATCTGCTGTTCCATGCGTTTAGTCGAGTAATATTGGCTTATTTGTATGGAGCAGTAGATTTTTTTCGCGTATTCATGTTCTTCTGTAGTTAAAGTTGTTTAGATTAGATTTTTTTTAATGTTGTCTCTCTCCTGTATTTCTCCTGTATCGAGGGTACAGTTTACAAACATACAAGTCACATGCACACACACCCAGACCCGGAACAACTAGCTGTAGATCATACAAATATTAAATACGTGAAGAGAAAACTTTGTACCCCTTTTTAAGCATATTGCGCGCACGGAGGAGTGTGAAATTTGGTATAGTTAAAGTTTATATGGAGAAGGAATGCAGGAACCTAAAATTACGGTCGAATTTCGACCACTAGGCGACTATACAAATAATTGCTCAGTGCGGGGATCGAACCCGCGGCACGCAGCGTAGAAACCTAATCGCTTAGCCACTGCGCTAACCATGTCGTCATTTTAAAAGGTTGTGATATTCAGTTTGTTCGTAGAAGGCTATTTCATGAAATTTTTAACATCTGTTAACTGCATCGACCCAGTTCCAATGTTGACCTTGTGGCACTGTACACAGGTACAAATCGATACGTTTCAATAAGGCTCTAGTTCTATTTCAAACTACTAGTGGTCGCCTTGTGGTCGAAATTCGACCGTAATTTTAGCTGTCTGCACTCCTTCTCCATATAACCTTTAACTATGCCAAATCTCACACTCCTCCGTGCGCGCAATATGCTTAAAAAGAAAGAAAGAAGAAATAATATCAATTTATTTTTTGCACACAGGACACCGAGCATGCTCACATACCAAACATAAAAAAAAAACCAGAAAATTACTTATAATAAAACAATGAAAAATAAAGCATGGAAGTGTGTGTCCCTCATGTGCAAGAAAATGGGCATCGATCAGCTTGTTGGGCAAAAAGTTTGTTGAAAAAAGGGTACAAAGATTTCTCTTTATTTATTTAAAATGCTTCATGTACAATGTACAAAGGCGGTCTTAATGCCGTAGGCATTCTCTACCAGACAACCTTAGGGTGATGCAGAGACAATGAAGGTAGATGCACCAAAAAACAAACTTAAATGAGAGGGTAGGTATATTCTATTATACTTAAAAACAACTATAATTATAAACTTACATAAAAATTAACATATATAAATAAATATGTATTATTATATGCTAAATAAACATAAACATATATATATAAATAATAAATATATACAATTCAGAAGAATTAGAGTCGAGAGTTCTCTTTACGTATTAATTAATATACATATTGTAGATATTTACCCAGTTTAAAATAGAGTTCTCTACGAGAGGTTGAACGAGAACTTTGAAGGAGGTCATTGTACTCATCATTATGAACAACTTTTACTATGAGACCAACACAGAAATCGCGAAAAATAAATGTGCTGTCGATGTCGCCGCGAACCGCCCGCTGCGCGCATGCGCGAAGGCGACCAAATACGCGCGGCCCTACGATAATTATGCACACACACAAAACGTGTACAGACAAGCCGTGCGCCTGTAGTAGTGAAATCGGTTCGCTTGTATGAAGTGTCGCGGGTGTATCGAATCTGAAAGTGGAACCATGACCGGAACTGCCCTACGGATCTCGAAAATGAGAAGTCGTACTCCCATAGCGCCGGAACTAAAAATAAACTTGAAAAAAAAGTAAAAACCGACTTCAAGAAACTAAAAAGTATAAAATAATTTTCTTAAAAAACTTAACAGCTTCTGAAGTCGGTTAAAAATACCTAGGACCCTGGGCACTGGGCAGGTCGTCGAGCCGGTGAAAAAACATGGCCACCTATCAAAAAAAAACATGGCCGCCATACAAAGTAAATGCAATCAAAAACATCAATTTGAAAGTACTGAACATTTTTTTGGGTTCACTGGTAAAAACGTTGTCCCAATTTGCAGCACTGCTACTCGTAGAAACAGAACTTGAGACGTTGATTAGCATGAAGTTTTGTACGGGACAGCTGGGGGGCTAAAAAGGCCGCTTTAGATGAATCACAATATGATTCATATTACGAATGTCAAAATATCTACTTAATTGACGACTCTTAATGTCATCCGCATAAGGTTCATATTCAGTAATCATCTGTTTGACAGTTACGATGCAGATCAGTAGATGAATTGCTCAATGTGGCCTTTTTAGGCCCCCTGATGTTAATCGGTGGTGTTAATCGAAAAATGTTTCTACTCCGCAAAAGAGTTCCTAAATACACGAAATTCATAGGCTATGAAATGACTATGATCTCATTAATTTTATACAGAAGCTTATAAATGTTAAAAATGTTATTTAAATTCCTACTATATTTTATTTACAATACCTTTTATTATTGGTCTTTAATGTTGTTTTATATTATAATATTTTAATTTAAGTCTTAAGATAAATATTATGTTATTTTAAGCCTATTTTGCATACCATCTAAATGGTCAAATATGTGGCAACTTATCTGTATGTAATAATAACTGTACAAACCCATATTTCATGCAAATAAAGAACATTCTGATTCTGATTCTGATGATGTTTTCGTAATTACGATGTTGGTCCCATAGAGAAAGTAGTTCAGTTTGATGGTCTGATCCACACCCTTAAATATGACCACGCATTTCTTATATGTGCTAAGTGCGAATTGACACAATATTATAATTTATTATAGTGCAAATCGAGAGCCAATTGAAGCGAACAATTTATTATTATTTATTACAATGTTTGAGATATACACGAACACATGTTTTGAAACACGTGGCTTGAGAATAATTCTGCGTATTATAATAATGTTCCTGAAATTATCTCATTGGCTATACAGCCATGGCTATGGTTGCCAACCATACTGTTAAAAACAGTATTATACTGTTTTTAACTACTGTTATCTCTGTGTCTACTAGATGTGTGCGCCGATGCCGGCTTCGGCGTCATCGGCGTCATCGGCGTCATCGGCGTGGATGGTCGGAGGGATACGGTTGTTTTAGATACAATGCAGACATATACTAGTAAACTAAACACTAGAAGTGTCTAAATATATGCTTATTGGTTTATTTCGACGTATTTGTTTACGCAAATACAATAAAATAGCATTTTTATGTGACCATAATTTAAATATCGCGTTTTGCTGATAATTTCGTCCGTCACAGTCATTTGGCGAATAAGTCTGCAATATTTTAATTTTTAATAAGAGTTTCACCAACCACGCCGATGACGCCGAAGCCGGCATCGGCGCACACATCTAGTGTCTACTGCACAGAACACAGAAAAGAGGTTTTTAGGTCTTACTGTGTTCTGTGGTCTACTGTATTTTACTAATTTTCCAGGCTTTTTATGTTTGTTACGTTTTGTGTCTGCATGCTATTGTGATTTTGGTGTCATGTGTGCAAAAAATAAATTTATTTTCTTTCTTTTTTTAAAAAAATAAATGCAAATTGGAGTTACAATAAAATTATCGTCGCCATATTTATTCCATATTTCATCATTTACCTAGTGTTAAAACGTTTATTCCAAAAATGACGTATTTCTTAAAACTATTAATTTTAATGATAGCACTATTAATATAGCCACACGTGCTGAAAATAAATCACTTTTCGTTTCACACACACGACCATAAACTACGAAATTGGCAAAAGTTCAAAATGAAATGTTAACCCTTATTTAGTTTACGTGCAAATAAACGATCTCTGCTTAGTCTCTACGGGATATAGCGTGAGGAAACTATCAAGTAATAGATGAAAAAAATACTTGTATTATTCTGTGAAAATTTTATCAAAATCGGTCGTATAGTTTCGGAGATATGGTTGAATAAATATACACGTGTTCAATGTTTTGATTAGAGTGATAGTGATTCTATATACATATTCTATTAGTGTTGTTAAATCTATGCTTGTCTATGAATATACAGGATTTTTTTTTTATGTAATGCGCATAATTTGTAGAGTGATTCAGTCTTTGTTCCTAAATGCAACCGCAGTATTGGGATACACTTTAAAACAAAACGAAAATTCGACTTAGTATGGGGGACACGCATAATTCACTAGCACAAACCATACAAAATCAATTTTTACTTTGTTTTGGAGTGAATTTTAGTACTGCATTTAGGTTGCATTTGGGAACCGATGCTGAATCTCTCTGCTAATTTTACGCACTACATAAAAGAATATCCTGTATTGATTTTCAGTTGAGGTCTTGTGTATGAATGCAAATTATGTGTGTCAGGTCCTAGAATAATCTTCTAATATAACTTTAGCATGGTTTCATGATGTAATTTTAGCAAGATACACGTTTTAAATAGCGATGTAGTGTCATCTGTATGATTTTTTTTTCGAGCCTAATAATATGATCCATATTTCTGACTACACACAGCACTTGACCGTATGTTTAATTTCGATAAAATCGACGCTTGAAAGTTTATTTGTACTAAGCGATATTTTTTTTAATTATTTTAATTTTTATAACATTGTTTTACGAAAATCACGACACGGTTGGCGCAGTGGCTAAGCGATTAGCCTTCTACGCTACGTGCCGCGGGTTCGATCCCCGCACGGAACAAGTATCGTATGATCTACAGATAGTTGTTACGGGTCTGGGGGTGGTGTGTGCATGTAACATGTATGTTTGTAAACTGTACCCTCGATACAGGAGAAATCCTAGTCAGGGGCAACGGATTTTTTAAAGAAAAAAAAAAACGCTTAGCACAAATAGCGTTTCAACCGTCAAAATGATTTTGTTTTTGCCCAGTGACATTGGTTAGATTTACAGAGGTTCAAAAACACCAAAGAGTACTGTGTTACCTCGTCTTAAAATAACGTAACCGTTAAAAACCCCCGACTCCAACTAGAAAAAGAGCTGTAACTTTTGAACGACTGAACAGATTTTCATGAAACACAGCTAAGATGATACCCGATTTATCTAGCTTCCAATTAAAAAAATTGCATTGAAATCGGTCCATCAGTCTACGATGCCACAGACAGATACACATATACTCAGATACATAATACACTACAAAATAATAACACCCCTCTTTTTTGTTAACAAAAAGTTCTCGAAATAAGTTATTGAACTTCGCGAGGGGACTCAGGGTATCAACCCTGGAGACCAGACGAGGAAACTAAAAATTTGGGGGCAAGTGGGGGCAATGACTCTGGGTTTGGGGGCATCAGACGTCTGGGATAAAACGGTCGATATATTGGGACTATGGTCGTTGTATTAGAGTTAGGACCTTACTAAAGTAAGCTTGTACGAACTACGAAGTACTTAATTATGTCTATGAGGTGAAATGAAATGCAATTTGTGTTGACGCATTTGAATTTAGAACTACGCAATACGGGCTTGACGTTTTAATGTCATTGCTTTTTTTCCAATTCTTTTTTTATTTCTGTACAAAGAGTTTACTGTGTCTTTGGTACTTAATTTTATTTACATCTGGTACCTACTATACTTTGTTTTTTCACGGTCTACTTGACGTTTGTTTTGGTTCTTTAATAAGTAATTTCAATGTTAATCAAATGCTAATGTTTTTTGTTAGTTCAAAATATACCACTTTTTTTTATTACCACAAAAAAATTAATAATTAGCTCTGTTCATTATTCTTCACATCTTTTTTACAAAAACAACATTCAAATCGACAACAATAACTGCTGTTCCCTAGACTAATTAAATAGACCATAAAGGCCATTTTCACCGTCAAAATAACAGTAGTTTAAAACTGGCCGATTACCTATACAAATATTCATGTTTAAACGGCTGATTTTGCACTAATCAACTGTTATATTGTCGTTGAACTTGAGCCTAAATATATGGAACAGCTGTTTTTATTTCGCTATTTTAGCGTTGGTCCTAAAAGTTGTACATAATGATGATAACAATAACCCTTTAAAGGAATCGGGCATAGAAAAGTCGGACACAGTCGGACACAGAACACAGAAAAGAGAAGACCTCTTTCTGTGTTCTGTGAGTAAGACTTTGTTTATTATTTAATAAAAAGATAAACATTTGAATCACTAAGTACACCATTAAGTAAGTATATTAAAATATCATCTATGAATCATTTATTATTCTGAGACGAAGTGGCATGTCACAAAATATTAATAAATTGAGTAATACTTAATGATATTGATAAATAAATACTCAAATACTTAAAACCACAAAATAGATTATGTTCAGACAGTCAAGACAACAGCTGACGTGATGCGAAGAAATAGCGTCCGTCATATTTATTTCTATAAATTACCTATGTTTAGGTAAGTATTCATAATATTGCGAAAAATTACATTTTAAAACAAAGAAAAATCATTTATTCGGACTAGACATCGGACAACACAGTGCACAAAAAAAAGTAAAAAAAAAAAAAAAAAACAAAAAAAAAAAACAATGTTCTGTCGGATATGTTTGAGTCAAGGAAGTAACTGGGGTCAAAAGTAACGTTAAATGTTACAATAAGTTACATTATAGCAACGCTTCGATACTTGCATCAAACACTCAGTGCTGTTCAGTGCTGTGTAAAGAGATCTAGCGCCGAAAGCGCTGGCTCTGTCAGCGCCCAAAAAACTTATTTAGTACCTGGCGCCGAATCTAGCGCTTAAATTGCGGTTTTTACACAATTTTTTTTTCCATTCATCGAAATAATCCGTGTAGTAAGAAGCAAAATTATTTCTACAATAATTTTTAAAACAATTTATCTTCTATAATAATTAAAATTTGTTGATACCTATTGAAAGGTCATAATAATACTGAAATTACGAAAAAATATCAGCTGTTCCATATTAAATAATTTAATATTTCTCTAGTATACAAAATTCATGAAACAGCTGACTTTTTTTCGCGATTTCTCGGTTAGTTTCGTAATAAAAGTTGTTTATAATGATTAGTAAAATAACTCTCGGCTTTGTACAATACCCTTTTTGACTAATAAATGCGGTAGGTAGCTGTTTATACGTAGTTTATCTACTAAAGAGTGACCTAAATTAACATCTGTCTAGTCCAGTCACAGCTCTAGATGTAAAGCAGTGCGGGAGATCTATTTCGGCGCTATTTCTCACTAAACTTGACCTTGCCTCGCCTTGACCGATACTGACCTTCGTAATTCAAACTTTTTTCCTTCAATCACAGATGTTCTAGAAGATATTTTAGTAAGTTTGGTGCAGCGCCATCTTTTGGGGGCTTTCTGAAGTATTCATTATTTAATATTATTCTGATGTTTTTCTTATTGGGGTAAGCATAGTAGGCAGAAAATGACGGACGCCATGTGCGACGATCTTTTATTTTCCTTTAGCTTTACCTAAAATCTACACTTTGAGCATTGTTGATGAAGTATTTAAAATTACCTACAGTAGTTCATTTGTGTTTGTTTCCTACTTAGTTGTAGTTATAGTGATACCAGCTTTTAAGGAGCTACTAATTGATTTGTTCTATTTATTTCCATTGTTAGTTTAGCTGTTTTTATTTATTCACTAATAGTTTTGTTTTTACCTTTGCGAAATGTTATTTTTGTACACGCATTTATTTTTCATGTAAATTTTATTTTATTAATTAATAAATAATTATTAATCTGTAACTAAGTTTTGATTTTCATTTATTTTAAAAGTAATAAAAATGTACTGACGGTATAGAGCGCCATCTGCCGTCGAGTAGAGAGCACTTAAAAATTTCCAAGAACATTAGTTCATAATAATGCTAATAGATGGCGTTACCTTAGATAGTTCCATTGCCCTTCAAAAGATGGCGCTGAATCTTAACAGTTCCTTGTTATCAGACAGATGGCGTTAAGTCAAATAGTTTCAATATTATCTAACAGATGACGCTGATTTTAATAGTTCCCCGTTATCTAACAGATGGCGTTGTTATAAATTAATTACAAAATATACCACTAGATGTCGTTAGTCATCTTTTTCTCGACTATCAAATCGACCACAGGCTTTTCTCCTAATTAATGCTTCATGAAGGAACATTGTATAAATATGATCTTATAACCAGCTGTGATCGACTACTTACAAACAAACTGAGCATTCGAAGTTTGAGTGCAACAAACAAAGGCTAAGATTATGCCACGTCTCTTGTTGTGGGTTTGGAAGCAAAAACTATAAGAATTATGTCAAGAGGCAGGCGACATCCTTCTGTGCATTCATAGCACAACATACGCGCCTAACGCGATAGTTTTAGTACAGTCTGTGCCGCGAGCACCAATCCGTACTACAAGAGTCCTTGTGAAGACCGTTTTTGACACGCTTTTATTAGCTTCACCTGTAACTAACTAACTTACTATCTATGTAAGAAAATCTTGGGAGTTAAATTTGACCCACTTCCCGGTTTCCGATTAAGCTGAAATTTTGCATACAGTTTGTGTTGCGTTCAGTTTGGATGACTAAAGCGTGTTCTATAGTTTTTTTAAACTATAATATTTTATTTTATTTATTGTCAAAGTCAAAGTTTTTTACTTCAACTGGGCGTTTGCGCCCACTTTCAAAACGTCGTGATTCTAGCTTGTCTTCCTTTAAAAAAACGAGGATCCACTAGGATTTCTCCTGTATTGTGCGTTTACAGTGTACTTATAGATCTCATATTATATACACAATCTTGACTTGGAATTATCTGTACGCCATACTATTTGTTCCGGGCTGGATCGGACCCGAGACTTAGCGCGGAAAGTCATCGTTTAGCCTACGATAACCATGCCCCCGTTACGTTATAGCGGGCGATGGATTATGTCCGTGAGATAAAATATAACCTCCTCTTATGTATAAATTTCGTATGTAATACATAAACTGCATACATGAATAAAAAAACATAATTAAAAACCTGATGCAGAATGCTTTGATCAATTTGATCCCGCTGTGAGCGACCCCTACCGATCAACTTGATTGGGCGGGAAAACTTTAGACAAACGAATTTCTACTTTATTACTTACGTGGTAAGTTCATAATTGTATGCATATTCATTCGCTATGTTACGTTTTGATATTCAAATAAAGAAGTTCAATATTTGAATTTATTTGAAATTAAATAGACGTAACTAATTCGTTAGATTAATAGAATTTAACACGTATATGGTTTTGTTAAGGTTTATTTTTGTTTGTTAGTTTTCGTTTTCTTTTTTAAGACCGGTTCTCAATAGTAGCGTATTAATTGAGTATTATGCCAATTAAATATGGCTGACTCAACGTCGATTCTAAATTACATGTACCTATGTATTTTACGATTTATTTCTATTCAGTATTCGCAAATAATATTTTTATTAACTTTCATTTATTTGTTAACTAGCGGTCCGCACGGGTGAACATATTTTATTTATTTGGGTTATATTATTGGAGTTTTTGTAAGGATCCCATTTTTTTTTTGAAAATAGAATATTGCCCTTGTTTCTCAGTGATAATATAGCATTGTACTGGTGAAAGAATTTTTGAAATCGGTCTAGTAGTTTTTGAGTTGACATTACAAAAAAAAAATAACAATTTTTTTTTTCCTTATTATATTATTGTAGATCCAAGGAATTAACTTTAATAATGACAGATTTCCATACAAACTTTCATCCCCAATTTTACCCCTTTTGGATTAAAATTTCTAAAAATCATTTCTTAGTGGATGCCTACGTCATAAAAAGAACACACTATCAAAATTTCAAGTTCCTAGCCCCAGCGGCTTAGGCTGTGTGTTAATAGATCAGTCAGTCAGTAATTCTATTTAAATTAGGTACCTACCATTTTAACCCCCAACGAACAAGAGGGGTGTTATAATTTCGTCTGTGGCTTCATAGCTCCAAAACAGATGAACCGATTTCAATGCAGTTTTTTTAAATTGAAAGCTAATTTATTCGGGTATCATCTTATCTATGTTTCATGAAAATCTGTTCAGCCGTTCAAAAGTTACAGCTCTTTTTCTAGTTGGAGTCGGGGGTTTTTGACGGTTAGGTTATTATGGAAGTTTTTTTTTTTATATGTATAGATGGAGTAGGTAATCAGTGAGTTGTCTGTATTGGATGATGATAATTCTTAAAACTAACCAGCATCCCTTAGTCTACCGCAAACAATTCCAAGTACAACGGCGATCTTTTGAATTTAGAACAAAAAATAAAGGCATCCTTTATTATCTATGCTTGTCATCTTTTCGTTACAAAATGGCGACGATATAATAACTACTCTATTGAGAATACGATCTGTGTTTTCGAATCGATTAACATTAGTATTATTTAATGATTTTTTATTTTTTATTAGTAGTATGGTTCACGACTAGGAATTTGGAGATGGTCAGTTTAACTTATAAGGCAGCATTTAAAAATGTAGGTACTACAGTGCCACAAACTTATCTGACCCGGTAAAGGCGTCGCTGTCGTCGCTATTACCAATGTCATCTCAAAAAAAATAACATTTTGAAGTTTTGAAGTCATTTTTGTTCTGTAGCGTCGTTAGTTCCAATTTTGGTCACCTGGGAGTCTACCGCGCAACTAAAATGGTAATGAACATCGACTCTGGTAATAAACTTCAATACCTACGATCGATCGAGAGTAGACTCAAGTTTGAGCTACTTTTTAAAAAACAGACCAATCATTTAGGATCGGTAATTTTTTTGCAAGGTGCTCAAAGTTTAGTCTCACGATCGCATTGAAGTTTATTACCAGAGTCGATGTTCATTACCATTTTAGTTACGCGGTAGACCCGCTGGACAGATAAGTTTGGGGCACTGTACATAAAATAAAAGCAAAGCTAATGAAATTAGATCGCTGCGTAGATAAAAAAAAACTTAATGTCCAAGATAACATCCGGGACGGAAAATTCTATCTTTTTCCTGTATTTTTTTAATTTTCAGGAGATAAAATAATTTTGATGTTTGCGACATTAGTGTAACTTCTATTATTTAGGATTGCTCCGTTCACTTAGGATAGGATCCAATTTCCCCTCCTCTTGGATCCGCAGGTGGGATAGGTACATGGATAATTTAAAAAAAAAATTGAATAGAATAGAAAACATTTATTCGAATGACATACATCGTCAGTACAAAAATAAAATAAAATTGAAACACAGAGATCACAAAGAAACAAAAATAATAATCAGAAATAATAACAAACACGGATAAAAAATATACAGTTGATTTTACTGCACTGACGAGCACGCCCATATCGAAAGGGCCTCGGGTTTCCTCGTGGATCCATGGACAATTTTCCCTCTTCTTGGATCCACAGTGGATCCTTGCATATTTAGTTTTACGACCAGCAGTAACTAATGTATATTTTCCTTTGTTCCCAGGATATGGACCTCATCGAGGTGTTATGGAAGCAGGATGTCGACATGGGCTTCTCATTGGAAGACCCTGTGCAACCGGTGAGTCTGTCAAGATATTTTATTACAACTGGGCCTTTTAAAACGACGTTATTCTATTTGTACGGATCCAAGGCGGATCCTATGGAGAAGATACGGGCAAGAAACTCAATAGATACTTTTTTTAACACGCTTTTATTAGCTTCACCCAACTAACTATGTAAGAAAATCTTGGAAGTTAAATTTGACCCACTTCCCGGTTTCCGATTGAGCTGAAATTTTGAATACACGTTCAGTTTGGATGACTAAAGCGTGTTCTATCGTTTTTTAAACTATAATATTTTCAATAATACAATAAACAATAATAGCTGGGGCCACATTAGGGTCTTACTACAACAAAGTTAATCTTATGTCGAACTTTGCACTGCATTTCGTTGAGTTCCCTTCATTGTGGTCGAGCTTGGCGATGTGACACATGCGTCATGCTCGTGAACGGGTGCCGTCTGTCGGAACTGGTCAGCTCGTAACTGCCATGGCAGTCTTATTCAGAGGCAATTCATTATTATCCTAGTTTTATTTGTATTCGCATTGAATTGCATTATTCTCGCAGATCTTGCCACAACATTGTACTGATAAAGATTGTCAAGATCTATTATTTATTTGAAAAGAGTTTCCATGGAGTTTCTTGCAGGTTCTTCTCCATAGGACCTACTATTTGGAACCGTGCACCTAGAGTCTCGACATTTCATAAGTGCCTGTATCTGGTTTACATGAAAGAAAAATCTATTCTATTCTATTTGTAGAGTCGCGTTTTCGGCATTTATTTTACTTTTTTGTGGTAAAATAATAACAAATATTTTCGGATTTATTTCACTGTGTTAAAACAAAGAAACATTCGTTAGAAATCACAATAAAATTGTGTGAGTCTCGAAATATGTACCAATTTTCTAAATCGCTAGGGACTATCTTATTGAGATATATTCGACTATCTACTGAAATGAGATGGTAACGTACAATTACGAATATAATTTTACTGGGTATCGTAGCGTAGAAAGGCGACTTTTGTAAAATCAACACGCTGAGAACTTCAGAGGCGGCTTTTGTAAATAAACTAAAATCACGGTAAGAACTATAAGGACGGGTTTGTTATATTTACGAGGAATTGACGACACTTTAAGGGAAATCTTGAGTTTTAATATCTCTACACAGTATAAAATAAAGTCGCTTTTCGCGTCTGTCTGTATATCCGCTAACTCCTAGACCACGCAACGGATTTTGATGCGGTTTTCACCACCAGTTAGATATTTTTCCACGGAATATTTATATGTATAATACTTTGATATTTAATGTAAGGATAGTAGAGAAATTGCATCCGTGCGAAGCCGGGGACGGGTCGCTATTCATACCTGTAAAAAAATTGAAAAAAAAAAGAAAAAAAAAAAACGAAATGATCTTTATTTGAAAGAAGAAAGAAAGAAAAGAAAGAAAGAAAATTGCGTTTCTTGGCACAATTAAAATTAAAACATATAACATTTAATACATAAAATGAAGTACATTAATGCCAAAAGGGCCTCAGCTCAGCACAATATATTATATATTTGCTTGAAGCATGGTACATAAAATAAGTTCTTAATGAGTTAAGTCCGACATACTTCGCCATAATTTTGTGGCATGCAAAATTTATATTAATAACTAATAATTAGATAAACTGAACAGTTTATACATTTAAAAAAATGTCAATAATGAATTAAATTATTATTAAAACTTCCTTTTATGTAAAAATTACGATTATTTTTTTGACGATTTACCATTTCTGGGATGAGTGGACTAATTTGATCATCTTCACAGGAGGGTCCTACAGCCACGAAGGTGTTGGGTGATGAAATCGACAAGGAGCTGAAGCTGGCAGAAGAGAAGATCGTGAAGAAGAACGTGGAGAATGCGGAGATTGAGAAGGTCAAGGCTTCTCTGCTGGATCCGGAGATAAAGGAGGTACGTGGTGTCAGTTTATCTTGTTAATAATTTTGCCCATACTTTAGAAAAAAGAAAGAAAGAAAGAAAACAGTTTTATTCTGGATTCGCAAGGAACAAAAAAAAAAAAGTTTTTTTTTAAAGCAACCTAGACGAGACCAATAATGGCCCCCATCTCAGCATAATGCTGTGGCTTTAGTTATGCCCGAACATACATAAAAAAAAACATCCGAATTGAAAACCTCCTTTTTGAAGTCGGTTAAAAAATCGACGATCAACTGCATCGATTGTATGCGCATCTCCATCGACTAAATGGTTTAGTTGTGTGGTATTAACAAGAAGTACAAAACTCGACTAAACAGTTCAGTCGATGCAAAAGTTGTATGTATGGGCTAGGCCCCAAATTGGCCCGGTGTACAATAGTACACCGGGGGGCCTAAAAAGGCCACATTGCGCAATTCATCTACTGATCTGCATAGTAACTGTCAAACAGATGATTACTGAATATGAACCTCATGCGGATGACATTAAGAGTCGTCAATTAAGTAGATATTTTGACATTTGTAAATTATGAATCATATTGTGATTCATCTAAAGCGGCCTTTTTAGCCCCTAAGAATGCATAAAGTTTTTCTTCTTTTAAATTCATACATCTTTTCATGCTTTTCTTTCTTTCTTCTTTCTTTCTTATTTTCTTTCTTTATTTTTCCTTTTCTCTTAATATTGCGTACCTACTGACCTTTTTAAAGGACATCACCAAAGTCCTTTGTTTAATTTCAATTGTTTGTCGACAGGACGATCCTTGGGCCGGACTTTCCTATACTGTGGATACGGAGACAGGTAAGATATTTTATTTAGAGGAGATAGTATCTATTTATGACTAGCTGACCCGGCGAACTTCGTACCGCCAATAAAATAACTGTGCACCTACCTACCTACGTACCTACCCTACCTACCTACCTACCTACCCTACCTACCTACCCTAGCCTATCTACCATACCTACCCTACTACCTAACCTATCTACCATACCTACCCTACTACCTAACCTATCTACTATACCTACCCTACCTATCTACCCTTGCCTATCTACCATACCTACCTACCTACCCTACCTACCTACCCTAGCCTATCTACCATACCTACCTTACTACCTAACCTATCTACTATACCTACCCTACCTATCTACCCTAGCCTATCTACCATACCTACCTTACTATTTACCCTACCTACCTACCCTATCTACTATACCTACCTACCCTATCTACTATACCTACCTACCTACCCTATCTTCTATACCTACCATACCTACCCTATCTACTATACCTACCCTATCTACCATACCTACCGAGTACCGTCTCCTTACAATTATAATTGCGAAATTGGTCCAGCCATTCACGCGTGATGGCGGGCGTGACCAAGGGAAATAGGGATTCATTTTTATGTATAGATTTAGTATTTTGATACCGGCTAAAAATATATTTTTCAAATGTATATTCCGGAAAATGAAGTAGGTAGCAGTGGCGAAGGGTGACGGTTTTAAAAGGGGAAGCCGTCCCAAAAATTATCTCTAAAAATTGCTGCAATTAATGCTGCAAGACAAAAATTCATACCGTCTCTTGTAATCTATATATAGTCATGTCTGGAAGAGTTCGACCTAACTGAATAACAAGCCATATTACGTTGGTCTATGCACTAACCAATTCCTAAAAGGAAGCCGATGGGAATCGGGTTGTATGGACTCTTCGCCACTGGTAGGTAGGTACTACGGTTACCTAATGTTTAGACAGCGAACAGGAGATTTGCAGGTAAGTGACTATCATACTCATAATAGTTTATTGATTTACATAATAGTAATTATAAGGTCTTATTTTAATAATCCAAAATATTTTATGAACTAAATCTTGCTTGTTTTTTCTCCATACAAAAAACAAGTAATGGAAAGAAAGAAAGAAAGAAAATGGAACGATATCCGGTAATTAGTCAAATACAAGAGTTACACGAATCATCATTACATAGTATAAAACAAAGTCCCTTCCTGCTGTCTGTCTAGAAAGAAAAGAAAGAAAAATCATTTATATTTACCAAAAAACAAGACACACTAGAATGACAGACACAGGTAATAAGAAGAGGACAGGTGCGTAGACAGAGAATACAATTTTCTTAGGATGGCAACAGTGTAAAATTGAGCAGAAAAAATTATAATTTAAAAGAATAAAAATATGTGGGTAGGTATATTGCACCGACTGCGCATCACTTATTCAGTGTCTGTCCCTATGTATGCTTAGATCTTTAAAACTACGCAACGGATTTTGATGCGGTTTTTTTTAATAGATAGTATGATTCAAGAGGAAGGTTTATATGTATAATACTTTGATATTTAATGTAAGGATAGTAGAGAAATTGCACACGGGCGTAGCGGGGGACGGGTCGCTAGTAACAAATAGATAAATATTTATCATTTTTTTTGTTTAGAATTAACGATAGGTTATAACAGCCAATTGTGTTACCTGTTATTTCTGTTATTGTTACATAAAAATAACAGAATGAAATATCTGTTACTAAATAACAGCCTGTTATTTTCATACTACCACACTATGACCCACCAACTAAGTACTTATACCTGTTTATGTATTAAATACTAGGCGTCTCTCTTTCTAGCAAGCGTCAATCCAGTTAGTAAGAACGAGAGAAAATCTGTTATTTAACATGCAAGGTTTGCTGGCAATTAAAGTGTCTGTCATTTTTTATAACAGACAATTGGCATTGGCAGTAACAATAATTGCTATCTGTTATCTCTAAATATCTGTTATTTTTATCTGTGACGATAAATACGCCTCACCATAGTGGCCTCACCGCTATCTAGAACGAATTTTCTGAAAATTAGGTAAAATCACACAAAATATCCCTCTAAACGGAATTCTGTATAAATCCGAAGATTATTCTAAAAATAAAATATTATAGTTTAAAAAAACTATAGAACACGCTTTAGTCATCCAAATTGAACGTGTATGCAAAATTTCAGCTCAACCGGAAACCGGGAAGTGGGTCAAATTTAACTACCATGATTTTCTTACATAGTTAGTTAGTTAGTTACAGGTGAAGCTAATAAAAGCGTGTTAATAAACTTATTTAATACAACTTCGATATTGATACATTTAATCAGCAAACATACATACAGTATGCCAGTTAGATTACCAGTCAAACGTACGGGGAAGGGCGTCACCCTCTAATACGGGGTTGCCATTTCAACCCTTATGTAATATGAGTACCAGTACATAGGGGGTGCGAAGATACCCTTAATTTTGTTACACGGAGGGCTGTGGTGCCTTCGTAGGGAGTTATAGACGAGGGAATTTATTTATTGGTACACATAACTTAACCGTCAAAAACCCCCGACTCCAACTAGAAAAACAGCTGTAACTTTTGAACGGCTGAACAGATTTTCATGAAACATAGCTAGGATGATACCCGATTAAACTAGCTTTTGATTAAAAAAAACTGCATTGAAATCGGTCTATCTGTTTTGGAGCTACGATACCGCAGACAGATTCACTTATATACACTATAAAATTATAACACCCCTTTTTTTTCGGGAGTTAAAAACTACCATGATTTTAGGTGTATAATGCTATGCTGGAGTCGTTTGAAGAATTCGGTAATCATTTGGTATTTTGGAATAAAAGAAACGTTTATTAGATATTACAATAAAACTATCATGGCAAAAAATATATAAAAGGCATAAAACATAATTTAAAAAAAAAAGTGAAATGCGAAATCGTACAGTAAAAAAAATACAATTATCATGTTATTTTTCAATTTCATACAATTATTTTACCATTTTGGGTGCAGTTTTTAAAACTAAGTAACTTTGAAGTTTAGTCTCACGATCGTATTGAAGTTTATTACCAGTGTCGATGTTCATTACCATTTTAGTTACGCGGTAGACCCGCAGAATCATGTACCTACTAAATTCATGGTATCACTTGTTCTTACGTTGTCATGACACCGTATTATTGTCTACGATTTGTACTTCCAACATATTAACCCATAAGAAAAAAAAACCTTTAAAATTAAAACGAAAATCGAAATTAAATAAAAATACAATTTCGTTTTCAAATCAGAAACAGCCTATTTCGGTGCGACAAACGGACAAAATAGCTGAATCATAAGAGTAATGATCAACCATCACGCTATGCCGCTGGGGGGTGGGCACGCCGCTAGGGGATAGAAACAAAGCCGAATAAATAGGGTCGGAGATAAAAAAAAAGGAATTTTTCGAAAAAATGTTTTTGGTACTATTTCGTATTTTTTTTTTACGAATTTATGCCAGCTGCTTAGTTTCAATTATTTATGGTCCTACGTTTCTAGTCCCCCCGATCCCTTTATGGGGTTATTGTATTCATCATTATGAACAACTTTTACTATGGGACCAATATAAATACTACAATTACGAGAACATTCTGACACTGAATTATGTGCCCTGATTTCTCGTCAGTCTAAACGAAACAGTTCCTTCATTCTTTCCTATATTTTAAATAATCCTAAGCTATTCATCACCGTCGACTTACAGTAATCCAATAAAACTTAAAATAATATATTCATTGAAAATCCATAATTCTGAGCTTGCAATGTAAAAAGTTTCCGAACGTAAATTGTGTTTAAAAAAAAGTCGATTATCTTTGAACTTTCGAAAAGGACATGTTTCTAAGTTTTTCGATTAGGGTTGGTAGGCATCAGAAAATACAGGATATTTTTATAATTATGTAGTGCGCATAATTTGTAGTGTGATTCAGTCTCTGTTCCTAAATGCAACCGCAGTATTGGGATATACTTTAAAACAAAACGAAAATTCGACTAAGTATGGGGGATACGCATAATTTACTAGCGCAAGCCATACAAAATAAATTTTTTATTTTGTTTTGGAGTAAATTTTAGTACTGCGGTTGCATTTGGGAACGGACACTGAATTACTCTGCAAATTTTGCGCACTACATAAATAAATATCCTGTATTGTGACTATGATTGTATGATTGTACAATTATGAAATAATTAACAATAAAAGGTTTATCTGTTTATCTGGTCAAGAAAAACTCGTTAGGTATATGATTCTCCTGGTATGTCCAACAATTTTTTAAGTGTGCACCTAAAAGAAAAGAAAGAAAGAAAGAAAGAAGGTTTATTGGTCAACACAATACATATTTAAACCTACCTAGTGCCTTCAACGTTTCAAATTGTCTAATATTCGGTTTATTTAAAATAAAAACATTTCTATTCTATTCTCCAAAATATATTCTTGAACATAGAACTCATGAAAAACTAAACTTTACCAGCCCTAGAAACACTATAATAATGAGTTTGTTCCCGACCATTTTATCTGATCTCCCGCGCCTCCCTCCTTACACCAGAATGAGGAATACATAGGAACAATGTTAAGTATATACACGGGTCTATGTATATTGGTGGAGACCAAGTGACAGACGTACGTTGGGATATCAAAGAATTGGTCTTTTTAGGGATCCGTAGGTACAGTAAAAATTGTTACGTGTTGAATCAGTTTTAAAGGCGCTTGATTTTGGCATAATTCTATTGATAAGAATAGAATAGATCTTTATTTTATCTAAACCAAATTCAAGCACTTATGAAATGTGAAGACTAGGTGCGCGGTTCCAAATAGTAGGTCCTATGGAGAAGAACCGGCAAGAAACTCCATGGAAACTCTTTTAAAATAATAGATTACAATCTTGATTAGAACAATGTTGTGGTAAGAGCTGCGAGAATAATGTAATTTAATGTGAATAGAAAATAAGTATAGGATAATAATTAATTGCCTTTGAATAAGTTAGTTTTGTAGAATCAGTTGACCTCAATTCTATTGGTTAGAATAGAATAGAATATACCTTTATTTCATGTAAACCAGATTCAGGAACTTAGGAAACGTTTTAGGATGTATAATCACACAAAAACACAATTGAATAAGCTGTGGTAGGTACGAACATTGACTCGATAGGTACCATTGTTTGGATACAAATCTGTGAAGGAACGAGGTATGGTGTTCCTCCATTGAAAAGGGAGGATCCTCCGACCAGGCGAGGTGATATTGCCTGGCGGGCCGAAGCCCGACGGTTGATGTCGGACAGTTGTATATGTGTTAGATACGATAATCTTTTAATTTGCGTGGTGCAGGCCTTGTAATCTGCGGGTCTGCCGCGTAACATAATAGTACTACTAGTACTAGTAGTAACCTCAATACGATCGTGAAAGCCTAAACATTGAGCTAACTTGTAAAAAAAATACCGATCATAAAGTTGTGACTCCCATCTTCATGATCGTAAAATCGCATTGAAGTCTATTACCAGAGTCTGATGTTCATTATCATTTTATTACGCGTTAGACACGCTGATTGGTCGAATTTATATTTACGCGCCACTGTAGTTAGCTTGCTGCCTTGCTAAAAAGTTATTCTATGTGGCGAAAGGTGTCGCCACAGAACACAGACAAGAGTGACCTCTTTCTGTGTTCTGTGGGTGTAGCTACAAATTAAAAAATACTCCAATTTTGACTACAGAACCCACTCTACTTCCACCGGCTCACCGTTGACACTTAACAATTTCCACAAGTCATCTTGTCGGCCTGTGTTCTCTGATTAATGCTCTTTTCTTTCTTTTTTTTTCTTTTTTTTCTTTTTTTCTTTTCCTTTTTTTTTCTCGATTGCTCATATTATAGAAATATATTATCTTCTCGAGCGCATTTCGAGTCAAATATTCTACTATTGTACTGTTTTGTGTAGGGTGTCGTTGCCGCCGAGATGTTTCAATCAAATATTAAATAATATGGTTGTGTGTTTATGGTATTTCGCGCGTGAAGTTTGAAATTGTTGGCAGCAGGATCTCAATATTTCTGAGAAATTACAAAACATTCGCAACTAAGACAGAAAAGAAAGAAAGAAAGAAAAATAATTTATTTGGATGAAAAATTAAGGGACCACAATGCAATAAATATGATGCATTTGTATGATCTACAGATAGTTGTTTTGGGTCTGGTTGTGTGTGCATGTGACATGTATGTTTCTAAACTGTACCCTCGACACAGGAGAAATCATAGTGAGGGGAAATGTTTAAAAAAAAAAAAAACAAAAAAAAAACCGTTCAAGTGCAAGTCGGACGCGGGCACGAAGGTTTCTGTACCATTATCTATAAAAACGGCAAAAAAATCACGTTTGCTGTATGGGAGCCCCCTTAAATATTTATTTTATTCTGTTTTTTAGTATTTGTTGTTATAGCGGCAACAGAAATACACCATCTGTGAAAATTTCAACTGTCTAACTATCACGGTTCATGAAATATAGCCTGGTGACAGACGGACGGACAGCGGAGTCTTAGTAATAGGGTCCCGTTTTACCCTTTGGGTATGAAACCTTAAAAATAACTTTTTTTTTTAAATACATAAAAATTAATATAATCACATAGATATTATATAAAGTACTAGAGGTCGCGCGGTGCGCGGGCCGCGAGCGGCCCGCGAGGGCTTTTCGGGTGGAGCTTGTAACATTACTCAAAATAAATATGATATTTGATTTTGTATGGCAGCCATGTTTTTTTGTATGGAGCCATCTTTTTTTCACCGGCTCGTCAAACGGCCCAGGGTCCTTGACATTTTTAGTTCCGGCGGTATAGGTTTGCGACTTTTCATTTTCGAGATCCCTATGGCTGTTTTGGTCAGGGTTCCACTTTTTCATCAACTCATCAATCGTTCCAGGTTCCTCGACATTTTAAGTTCCAGTACGGTGGGTCTGCGACTTATAGTTTTTGAGATCAGTAGGGCAGTTCCGGTCAGAAGACCACTTTCAGGTCATTTCATACTTTTCCTGAACTCAGTGGACCCCTTTGTATGGAAACCATCTTTTTTTCACCAGCTCGTCAATTGGCTCAGGGTCCTCGACATTTCTGGTTCGGGCACTACAGGTCTGCGACTTGTCGTTTTCGAGATCCGTAGGGCAGTTCCGAACAGCGTTCCACTTTCAGGTCATTTCGGACTTTTTCTGAACTTATGGACTTGTAACCCCCTCTATCTCTAACGGTTTCGGAACGGTGAGCGTTTCAATATTGTATGGTATTTTTTTTTTTTTGCATTGTGGCAATGTTTTTTTCACCTGCTCGTCAAACGGCCCAGGGTCCTTGACATTTTTAGTTCCGGCAGTATGGGTGTGCGACTTGCCGTTTTCGAAATCCCTATGGCAGTTCCGGTAAGCGTTCCACTTTCAGGTCATCCTGGACTTTTCCTGAACTCATAGGACCCCCTTCTATACGACTCCCATACATAACTTTTACCTCCCATGGCTCCTACTGGGAGAACAATTGTGTGAAAATCCAAAATGAACACTTGTATGGCGGCCATGTTTTTTTGTATGGAAGCCATATTTTTTTCACCAGATCGTCGATCGGCCCAGGGTCTTTGACATTTTTAGTTCCGGCACAGTGGGTGTGCGACTTATAGTTTTTGAGATTCGTAGGGCAGTTCCAGTAAGCGTTCCACTTTCAGGTCATTCTGGACTTTTTCTAAACTCTTAGGACCCCTTTCTATATGACTTTCATACATGACTTTTACCTCCCACGGCTCCTTCTCGGTGAGCAATTGCGTGTAAAGTTCAAAATGAACACGTGTATGGCAGCCATGTTTTTTGTATGGAAGCCATATTTTTTTCACCGGTTCGTCAATCGACCCATGGTCCTCGATTCTATATGACTCCCATACATGACTTTTACCTCCCACGGCTCCTTCTCGGAGAGCAATTGTGCAAAAATCCAAAATGAACACTTGTATGGCGGCCATGTTTTTTTGTATGGAAGCCATCTTTTTTTCACCGGCGCGACGATCTGACCAGGCTCCTCGACATTTTTAGTTCCGGCAACCACGGTCTGCGACTTGTAGTTTTCGAGCTCCGTAGGGCTGTACCAGTCAGGGTTCCACTTTCAGGTCATTTCGGATTTTTCTGAACTCACTGGATCCCCTTCTATACAACTCCCATACGTGACTTTTACCCCCCGCGGCTCCTTTGGGAGAACACTTGCTCCAAAAGAAGCGTTTGTATGGCAGCCATGTTTTTTTGTATGGAAGTCATCTTTTCTTCACCGGCTCGTCGATCGACCCAGGGTCCTCGACATTTTTAGATCCGGCAGTATGGGTGTGCGACTGATAGTTTTTGAGATCCGTAGGGCAGTTCCAGTAAGCGTTCCACTTTCAGGTCATTCTGGACTTTTTCTAAACTCACAGAACTCCCCTCTATACGACTCCCATACATGACTTTTACCACCCAAGGCTCCTTCCTTCCAGAACAATTGCTCCAAAAGATGCGTTTGTATGGCGGCCATGTTTTTTTGTATGAAAGCCATTTTTTTTACCAGCTCGTCAATCGACCCAAGATCCTACACATTTTTAGTTCGGGCAGTATGGGTGTGCGACCTCTCATTTTCGAGATCCGTGGGGTAGTTCTGGTCAGCGTTCCACTTTGAGGTCTTTTCGGACTTTTCCTAAACTCAATGGTCACCCCTCTATATGACTCCTAAACATGACTTTTACCCCCGACGGCTCCTTCTGGGAGAACAATTGTGTGAAAATCCAAAATGAACACCTGTATGGCAGCCATGTTTTTTTGTATGGAAGCCATCTTTTTTTCACCGGCTCGTCGATCGGCCCAGGGTCTTTGACATTTTTAGTTCCGGTTTAGTGGGTGTGCGACTTATAGTTTTTGAGATCCGTAGGGTAGTTCCAGTAAGCGTTCCACTTTCAGGTCATTCTGGACTTTATCTAAACTCACAGAACTACCCTCTATACGACTCCCATACATGACTTTTACCCCCCAAGGCTCCTTCCTTCCAGAACAATTGCTCAAAAAGATGCGTTTGTATGGCGGCAATGTTTTTTTGTATGAAAGCCATTTTTTTTACCAGCTCGTCAATCGACCCAAGATCCTACACATTTTTAGTTCGGGCAGTATGGGTGTGCGACCTCTCATTTTCGAGATCCGTGGGGCAGTTCCGGTCAGCGGTCTACCTTCAGGTCATTTCAGATTTTTTCTAAACTTACAGGACTTCCTTCTTTACGACTCCGATACATGACTTTTACCCCCCGCGGTTCCTTCTGGGAGAACAATTGCTCCAAAAGATGCGTTTGTATGGCGGCCATATTGAAAAATGGCGAAAAAAAAATGTCGTTCCCGGATTATGAATCGGTGCCCCCGAAAACCCTCGGACGCCAATTTTCAGCCGGCTCGCAGTAACTTTTTTTTCGGCCGCCATTTTGAATCCGCCATCTTGGATTTTTATGACCCCCGCCGGAAAGCCCCCTCTATTTTCTATGAAATTGGTTCGAGCACCCCTCTGCTATCTCTAACGATTTCGGGACGGTGAACGTTTGAATTTTGTATGGCGCCCATGTTTTTTTGTATGGAAGCCATCTTTTTTTCACCGGATCGTCAACCGGCCCAGGGTCCTTGACATTTTTAGTTCAAGCACTACACGTCTGCGACTTCTCGTTTTCGAGATCCATGGGGCAGTTCCGGTCAGCGTTCCACTTTCAGGTCATTTCGGACTTTTCCTAAACTCACAGGACCCCCCTCTATACGACCCCCATACATCACTTTTACCCCCCACGGCTCCTTCTGGGAGAACAATTGGGTGAAAATCCAAAATGAACACTTGTATGGCGGCCATCTTGAAAAGTGGCGGAAAAAAAAATTTTATCCCGGATAATGAATCGGTGCCCCCGAAAACCCCCGGACGCCAATTTTCAGCCGGCTCGGACCATATTTTTTTATTGCCGCCATTTTGAATCCGCCATCTTGGATTTTTGTGACCACCACCGGAAAGCACTCCCCATCCTCTATGAAATTGGTTCGAGCACCCCCCCGCTATCTCTAACGGTTTCGGAACGGTGAGCGTTTGAATTTTGTATGGCGGCCATGTTTTTTTGTATGGAAGCCATCTTTTTTTCACCGGATGGTCAACCGGCCCAGGGTCCTTGACATTTTTAGTTCAAGCACTACACGTCTGTGACTTCTCGTTTTCGAGATCCATGGGGCAGTTCCGGTCAGCGTTCCACTTTCAGGTCATTTCGGACTTTTCCTGAACTCACAGGACCCCCTCTATACGACTCCCATACATCACTTTTACCCCCCACGGCTCCTTCTGGGAGAACAATTGGGTGAAAATCCAAAATGAACACTTGTATGGCGGCCATCTTGAAAAGTGGCGGAAAAAAAAAATTTATCCCGGATAATGAATCGGTGCCCGCGAAAACCCCCGGACGCCAATTTTCAGCCGGCTCGGACCATATTTTTTTATTGCCGCCATTTTGAATCCGCCATCTTGGATTTTTGTGACCACCACCGGAAAGCACTCCCCATCCTCTATGAAATTGGTTCGAGCACCCCCCCGCTATCTCTAACGGTTTCGGAACGGTGAGCGTTTGAATTTTGTATGGCGGCCATGTTTTTTTGTATGGAAGCCATCTTTTTTTCACCGGATCGTCAACCGGCCCAGGGTCCTTGACATTTTTAGTTCAAGCACTACACGTCTGTGACTTCTCGTTTTCGAGATCCATGGGGCAGTTCCGGTCAGCGTTCCACTTTCAGGTCATTTCGGACTTTTCCTGAACTCACAGGACCCCCTCTATACGACTCCCATACATCACTTTTACCCCCGGTAGCTCCTTCTAGGAGAACAATTGGGTCAAAATCCAAAATGAACACTTGTATGGCGGCCATATTGGAAAATGGCGGAACGAAAAATTTGATCCCGGATTATGAATCGGTGCCTCCGAATACCCCCGGATGCCAATTTTCAGTCGGCTCGGACCATGTTTTTTTTTGGCCGCCATTTTGAATCCGCCATCTTGGATTTTTATGACCCCCACCGGAAAGCCCCCGTCGTCCTCTATGACATTTGGTCGAGCACCCTCCCGCTATCTCCAACGGTTTCGGAACGGTGAGCGTTTCAATTTTGTATGGCCACCATCTTTTTTTGTATGGAAGCCATCTTTTTTTCACCGGCTCGTCAATCGACCCAGGGTCCTTGACATTTTTAGTTCCGGCACTATGGGTGTGCGACTTGCCATTTTCGAGATCCGTAGGGCAGTTCCGGTCAGCGTTCCACTTTCAGGTCATTTCGGATTTTTCCCGGACTCACTGGACCTCAAGGTTTATGACTTTATGTATGACTTGTACCCCCCGCGGCTCCATCTGGGAGAACAATTCTGTCAATGAGTCAGTGGTAATCGAGCTTTATATATTAGTGACTAGAGGTCGCGCGGTGCGCGGGCCGCGAGCGGCCCGCGAGGGCTTTTTGGGTGGGGTTTGTAACATGACGTAAAAAATATATGATTTTTGATTTTGTATGGCAGCCATGTTTTTTTGTATGAAAGCCATCTATTTTTCACCGGCTCGTCAAACGGCCCAGGGTCCTTGACATTTTTAGTTCCGGCAGTGTGGGTGTGCGACTTTTCACCGTCGAGATCCCTATGGCTGTTTTGGTCACGGTTCCACTTTTTCATCAACTCATCAATCGTCCCAGGTTCCTCGACATTTTTAGTTCGGGCACTACAGGTCTGCGACTTGTCGTTTTCGAGATCCGTAGGGCAGTTCCGATCAGCGTTCCACTTTCAGGTCATTTCGGACTTTTTCTGAACTAACTGGACTTGTAACCCCCCTCTATCTCTAACGGTTTCGGAATGGTGAGCGTTTCAATTTTGTATGGGATTTTTTTTTGCATGTTAGCAATGTTTTTTCACCGGCTCGTCAAACGGCCCAGGGTCCTTGTCATTTTTAGTTCCGGCGATATAGGTTTGCGACTTGTAATTTTCGAGATCCGTAGGGCAGTTCCAGTCAGCGTTCCACTTTCAGGTCATTTCTCACTGGACCTCTCTCTATACGACTCCCATACATCACTTTTACCCCTCTGCGGTTCCTTCTCGGAGAACAATTGCTCCAAAAGATGCGTTTGTATGGCGGCCATATTGAAACAGGGCGGAAAAAAAAAAGTTGACCCCGGATTATAAATCAGTGCCCCCGAAAACCCCCGGACGCCAATTTTCAACCGGCTCAAGACAACTATTTTTTGGCCGCCAGTTTGAATCCGCCATCTTGGATTTTTATGACCACCACCGGAAAGCGCCCTCCATTCTCTACGAAATTGGTTCGAGCACCCCCCCCGCTATCTCCAACGGTTTCGGAACGGTGAGCGTTTCAATTTTGTATGGCCGCCATCTTTTTTTGTATGGAAGCCATCTTTTTTTCACCGGCTCGTCCGTCGGCCCAGGGTCCTCGACATTTTTGTTCCAGCTCTGTAGGTTGGCGACTTGTCGTTTATGAGATCCGTAGAGCAGTTCCGGTCAGTGTTCCACTTTCAGGTCATTTCTCACTGGGCCTCTCTCTGTACGTCTCCCATACATCACTTTTACCCCCCGCGGCTCCTTCCGGGAGAACAATTGAGTGAAAATCCAAAAATGAACACTTGTATGGCGGCCATGTTTTTTTGTATATTAGCCATGATTTTTTACCAGTTCGTCGATCCACCCAAGGTCCTTGACACTTTTAGTTCTGGCAGTATAGGTCTGCGGCTTTCCGTTTTCGAGATCCGTAGGGCTGTTCCAGTCAGGGTTCAACTTTCAGGTCATTTCTCACTGGGCCTCTCTCTGTACGACTCCCACACATGACTTTTACCCCCCATGACTCCTGCTGGGAGAACAATTGCTCCAAAAGATGCGTTTGTATGGCGGCCATATTGAAAAATGGCGGAAAAAAAAGTTGGTCCCGGATTATGAATCGGTGCCCCCGAAAACCTCAGGACGCCAATTTTCAGCCAGATCGGACCATATTTTTTGTAAGCCGCCATTTTGAATCTGCCATCTTGGATTTTTATCACGACCACCGAAAAGCCCCTCTCGTCCTCGATGATATTTGGTCAAGCACTCCCACTCTATCTCTAACGGTTTCGAAACGGTTAGGGTTTAAAAAGCTTAGAGTTTGCGCGGTGCGGAGGTTGTGGTGGTACTCTTAAATTAACTTAAAAAAAAAAACACGATTTGGAAAGTGCTTTGACTTTGACTTTGACTTTGACATCGACTTTTACTTTGAATTCGAATTTCACTTTGACTTTATTTTTCGTTTTCTTCCCAGCAGACCCTTTCATTTGATATATATCATGATGGTAGATAAAAAAAAATTGTCTACCATCTTGGGGCGTCCGCCATATTGAATTAAGTGTGACGTTATTTTAGTTTCGTAGTCTTCTCAGCAAACCCTTTCATTTGATACCCATATCATGGTAGTGCATAATACATAAGTAGTCCGCCATATTGGATTTAGAATGACGTCAGTTATCTAACTGCATTGTCATCCTAACGTGTGCAAAATCTCACCTCAATCGGAAACCGCGAAATGGGTCAAATGTAACTTCCAAGATTTTACAGGTGAAGCTAATAAAAGCGTGTTAAGTATCGTTTATATGGCGGTCATGTTTTTTTGTATGAAAGCCATTTTTTTTACCAGCTCGTCAATCGACCCAAGATCCTACACATTTTTAGTTCGGGCAGTATGGGTGTGCGACTTCTCATTTTCGAGATCCGTGGGGCAGTTCCAGTAAGCGTTCCACTTTCATGTCTTTTCGGACTTTTTCTAAACTCAATGGGCACCCCCTCTATACGACTCCCATACATGACCTTTACCCCCGACGGCTCCTTCTGGGAGAACAATTGTGTGAAAATCCAAAATGAACACCTGTATGGCAGCCATGTTCTTTTGTATGGAAGCCATCTTTTTTTCACCGGCTCGTCAATCGTCCCACGGTACTCGAAATTTTTAGTTCCGGCACCGTGCGTCTGCAATTTGTAGTTTTCGAGATCCGTAGGGCAGTTCTGGTCACGGTTCCACTTTCAGGTTATTTCGGATTTTTCCTAAACTCACTGGACCCTTCCCTATATAACTCCGATACATAACTTTAACCTCCCACGGCTCCTTCTGTGAGAATAATTGTGCGAAAATCCAAAATGAACACTTGTATGGCGGCCATGTATTTTTTTTGGAAGCCATCTTTTTTTTACCAGCTCATCAATCGACCCAGGGTCCTCGACATTTTTAGTTCGGGCAATATGGGCCTGCGTTTTGCCGTTTTCGAGATCCGTAGGGCAGTTCCGGTCAGGGTTCTACTTTCAGGTCATCTCGGATTTTTCTTAAACTCACTGGAATTTCCACTATACAACTTCCATACATGACTTTTACCCCGCACGACTCCTTTTAGAACAATTGCTCCAAAAGAAGCGTTTATATGGCGGCCATGTTTTTTTGTATGGAAGCCATCTTTTTTTCACCGGTTCGTCAAACGGCCCAGGGTCCTTAATATTTTTAATTGGGGCGGTATAGCATTGCGACTTGTAATTTTCGAGATCCGTAGGGCAGTTCCGGTCAGCGTTCCACTTTCAGGTCATTTCGGACTTTTCCTGAACTTATAGGACCCCCTTCTATACGAATTCTATACATGAGTTTTACCACCGAAGGCTCCTTCTGGGAGAACAATTGAGTGAAAATCCAAAATGAACACTTGTATGGCGGCCATCTTTTTTTGTATGGAAGCCATCTTTTTTTCACCGGCTCGTCAATCGTCCCAAGGTACTCGAGATTTTTAGTTCCGGCAGTATGGGTGTGCGACTTCTCATTTTCGAGATCCGTAGGGCAGTTCCGGTCAGCGTTCCACTTTCAGGTCATTTCGGACTTTCCTGAACTCATAGGACCCCCTTCTATACGACTCCCAAACATGACGTTTACCCCCGACGGCTCCTTCTGGGAGAGCAATTGTGTGAACATCCAAAATGAACACTTGTATGGCGGCCACGTTTTTTTGTATGGAAGCTATCTTTTTTTCACCAGCTCGTCAATCGACCCAAGGTCCTACACATTTTTAGTTCGGGCAGTATGGGTGTGCGACTTGTCGTTTTCGAGATCCGTAGGACAGTTTCGGTCAGCGTTCCACTTTCAGGTCATTTCGGACTTTTCCTAAACTTTCAGACCTCCCCTCTATACGACTCCCATACATGACTTTTACCCCCCGCGGCTCCTTCCGGAAGAACAATTGCTCCATAAGATGCGTTTGTATGGCGGCCATATTGAAAAGTGGCGGAAAAAAAAAGTCGGCCCCGGATTATGAATCGGTGTCCCCGAAAACCCCCGGACGCTAATTTTCAGCCGGATCGAGACAACTTTTTTTTGGCCGCCATTTTGAATCCGCCATCTTGGATTTTTATGACCACCTCCGGAAAGCCCCCTCCATTCTCTATGAAATTGGTTCGAGCACCCTCCCGTTATCTCTAACGGTTTCGGAACGGTGAGCGTTTCTATTTTGTATGGCGGCCATGTTTTTTTGTATGGAAGCCATCTTTTTTCACCGGCTCGTCCATCGACACAAGGTCCTCTACATTTTTAGTTCCAGCGCTGTAGGTCTGCGACTTGTAATTTTCGAGATCCGTAGGGCAGTTCCGGTCAGCCCTCCACTTTCAGGTCATTTCAGACTTTTCTTAAACTCACAAGACCCCCCTCTATACGATCCTCATACATCACTTTTACCCCCCATTGCTCCTTCTGGGAGAACAATTGGGTGAAAATCCAAAATGAACACTTGTATGGCGGCCATCTTGAAAAATGGCGGAAAGAAAAATTTGATCCCGGATTATGAATCGGTGCCCCCGAAAACCCCCAGATGCCAATTTCCAGCCGGCTCGAACCATTTTTTTTTTTGGCCGCCATTTTGAATCCGCCATCTTGGATTTTTATGACCCCCACCGGAAAGCCCCCATCGTCCTCTATGACATTTGGTCGAGCACCCCCTCGCTATCTCCAGCGGTTTCGGAACGGTGAGCGTTTAAATTTTGTATGGCCGCCATCTTTTTTTGTATGGAAGCCATCTTTTTTTCACCGGCTCGTCAATCGACCCAGGGTTCTCGACATTTTTAGTTCCGGCACTATGGGTGTGCGACTTGCCATTTTCGAGATCCGTAGGGCAGTTCCGGTCAGCGTTCCACTTTCAGGTCATTTCGGATTTTTCCCGGACTCACTGGACCTCAAGGTTTATGACTTTATGTATGACTTGTACCCCCCACGGCTCCTTCTGGGAGAACAATTATGTCAATGAGTGAGTGAGTCAGTGGTAATCGAGCTTTATATATTAGAGATATATGTAGGATATACAACAATCGTGTGGGCCTCACGGCTGCACCAAAGAGGTACAGTTCAGCGTATGCCAGACATAGCCCGGCGCTGATTTTCAACTGATTTATTTATTTTATGTGATATTTTAGTATTTCCTTCATTTACTGTATATGTTGTACTAATCAAGATTGTAAACTATTTTAAAAGAGTTCCCATGGAGTTTCTTGCAGGTTCTTCTCCATAGGATCTACTATTAGGAACTGCGCACCTAGAGTCTCGACATTTCATAAGTTGCTGTATCTAGTTTACATGAAATAAAGATCTATTCTATTCTAAGAACAGAGATACGAGACCGATTTATGCCTCAAAATTTTCTGTATTTTTTTTATCTTTTTAGTTTTATATATTTAATCTATACTTATAATAAAATTGTAACGAAGCGAAAAATGTACATTGAATATATCTCGAAAAAAAAAAAGGCACGTGCTCTATATTCGACACTGATGCCAAAAATATAGTTTTTAGAATTTTTGTCTGTTTGTCTGTTTGTCTGTTTGTCTGTTTGTCTGTATCTCTGTCCGAGCTTCACGGCCAAACCGCCGAACAGATCGTCATGAAATTTAAAAGTAAAATCCGTTAATGGCCTGGTCAACATATAGGGTACAAATTATTACGCTATTGTCAAAGGGGGGTGAGCAATAAACCAATATGTCTGTGTACAATTATTTGTCGCTACCTATATGACGAATCCATTTGAAATATTGGATGATTGTAGTTAATAGATCCGATTAACATTTTATATACAATAGAAATCATTTCGCATTTTTTTAAACGTACTTTTTCATTTATCTTTAGCCTTATATATTTTAATTCCTCTGTTTATACCTAGATGGCATTAGAAGTAATTTATAGGCGAGTTTTTAAGTTCCAATATTTTTATAAGCGATTTTTTTATTGATACGGCATCCAAACTCCTGTAGGCCGAGTTCTATATAATAATTTAATTTGTAACGTTCAAATATCTTTACTTATAATAAAATCTATACTACTTATAATAAAATCGTAACGAGGCGAAAACTGTACATTGAATATTTTTCAAAAAAAAATATTGCTACGTGTACTAGGAACGATACTGAAGCCAAATCAGATGTTTTTAGAATTTTTGTCTTTTTGTCTGTATATCCGTTTGTCTGTTTATATGTCCGAGCTTCACGCCTATACTACTGGACAGATTTAGTTCTATACTTATAATAAAATTGTAACGAAGCGAAAAATGTACATTGAATATATCTCGAAAAAAAAAAAAGGCACGTGCTCTATATTCGACACTGATGCCAAAAATATAGTTTTTAGAATTTTTGTCTGTTTGTCTGTTTGTCTGTTTGTCTGTTTGTCTGTATCTCTGTCCGAGCTTCACGGCCAAACCGCCGAACAGATCGTCATGAAATTTAAAAGTAAAATCCGTTAATGGCCTGGTCAACATATAGGGTACAAATTATTACGCTATTGTCAAAGGGGGGTGAGCAATAAACCAATATGTCTGTGTACAATTATTTGTCGCTACCTATATGACGAATCCATTTGAAATATTGGATGATTGTAGTTAATAGATCCGATTAACATTTTATATACAATAGAAATCATTTCGCATTTTTTTAAACGTACTTTTTCATTTATCTTTAGCCTTATATATTTTAATTCCTCTGTTTATACCTAGATGGCATTAGAAGTAATTTATAGGCGAGTTTTTAAGTTCCAATATTTTTATAAGCGATTTTTTTATTGATACGGCATCCAAACTCCTGTAGGCCGAGTTCTATATAATAATTTAATTTGTAACGTTCAAATATCTTTACTTATAATAAAATCTATACTACTTATAATAAAATCGTAACGAGGCGAAAACTGTACATTGAATATTTTTCAAAAAAAAATATTGCTACGTGTACTAGGAACGATACTGAAGCCAAATCAGATGTTTTTAGAATTTTTGTCTTTTTGTCTGTATATCCGTTTGTCTGTTTATATGTCCGAGCTTCACGCCTATACTACTGGACAGATTTAGTTGAAATTTTGCAGTAATATCTGTCAAAGGGCTGGTCAACATACTATTATCTAAGGGAGGTGAGCTAAAGTGCATTATGCCTGTGTACTATTATGAGCAACCACTTCATTATTAAGAGCCGAATCTTAATGAAATATTGTCTTATTATAATTCATAGGTCTGGTCAAAATATGTAATATAAATCATCACCCTATTCGTCTAGGGGGCTAAGCAAAATTAATCTTCGTTTTAGTTTCACAGTTCCTGTGTTCATTTTAACTCCTCACTTGATCCCGTTCTTAAATTAGTAATTTGGTATATTTAGTAATGCCCAGTATTTTTTTTTACTGATAAACGTTCTTTCTTTTGCATCTTACTTTAAGGTACGTATTTCACTGACTGCTATGTTCCAAAAGGTGAAGCGTGATGAAAGCATACGACATAATACCTTACCCACGAGATAATTACTTTTTTAAATGCTCTACCAGATATTTCGACGTAACTTTGATTTCATTATTATTTTATTACATTTTTCTGAAACTAGATGGCGTTAATAGACTTTTTAACTAAGACCGAGATTTTGTATTTCCAGGAAGTATTGAGATAAGATCATTATTAAGACTTTATTAGGATTGGGTAGATTTTTTTTTTTATCCATAGAAGTTATCGGAAACCTGTAGAATGGGCTTTTCGGAATCTAATAGGTAATTATGAATTTCAAAGCCTTATTGGCAGTACTATAATGACGTGTGCTAGCTGTTTACTGCTACCATTACAAATTGATAAGGGCTAACATCGTTTGCATTCTGGAGAACAGCAAATTAGGTTCATAGAACATTCTTTTTACAACATAGCCTTTTGCCTGATACACGGCAGCTGAAAATTCATTGACTTGAGGATGACTAGAATGATCGGTCGAGTACCAATTTCTCACTGAAAATAATAAAATAATTATTACCTTATGTTTCTTTAAATTTGTCTTCAGTCTCCCTAGATAGCGTTGGGATCGAAATATTTGTTCTTTTAATTGGGTTTATGTGTTTACGAAAATGTAAAGTTTATAATTTGGATGTTTTCTCCAAGTATTTTAAATAGCTACTATTGTTAGATTCAAGACGATAAAATCATTACGAGGGGCAGTAACGGTTACCGAATTTTCACCGCCTACGTCGTTGTCGTTGTTAGTCGTTAGTAGAGTGTAGGCAAAATAAAGGTATCGCTAGATCACCTACTTTGTATATGGGATGAAAGTCTGAGAGCCAACAAAAAAAAAAAAAGTTACCCCCATCTCGGGAAAACAGCGAAAAATATTTCAATGAAACTTTACAGTATTCGTATAGGTAGATAATAGTCTAACTTAACAACTTTCATTTGCAACAGTTGACTAGATCCGTAGATACAGCTTGATCGCTCCATTGTAAGCAGTCCCATACAAAGCAGAGGTCACGATTGATTGGTTATACAAAATAATGTTGTATTGGACTTACTTTGATGCGACTTTCACTGTAGTATAATTTATTAGGGATCGAGGACTTATATTAAACATATTTCATCGCACTATCACTCATAGGAGTCGAGCAATATAACATATTTTGTGTATAATGTATGATGGTGATGAAACGTAAGAATTTAACAATTTCGATAGGACCTTTACAGTAGCGCTACTAAGGGGTCGACTTTTTAACATAAATTTGTATCATCACGCTACGCTACGCTCACAGGAACTGAACAGTGTAACTTTTTCTTCTTCTTTTCTTTTTTTTGTGTACACACGGCTACTATCAAGCTATACATTTCCAGTAAAAGCTGACCACGTATTGTATAGGCTTCCCTTACAATAATAGGTCAGCTTATTATACTGAAAATTTATAGCTCGATATGTATCCGTGGGTACTAAGGTCGATAGTTAAGAAATTTGTGATTTAAACGAGTTTATTTAACATTTCAACAACAGCTTCAAGCAATTAAAGATCATTTCATTTCATTTTCGGTAAAAAACCATCACGGAAAATTACTATACATATGAAGGAAACTAGGTATTTTTTCAACATTAGAAATGTTTATTTCGATACCCATCGTAACTAGCTAAGTGGAACGGTAAATAGTAGAATAGAAACCGACAAATATCAGGTTCAAATCCGGTCCCCGCGTTGTAACTGTTTTTATTTAATACTAATTGATACAATTTTATATTATTAGAAACATGTATTTTCAAAACATAATTCGAGCACCCCTACACCACGCGAACGAAGTCGCGGGCACAGCTAGTAATTATAATATACACTTAAATCACTAACCTTAATATCATTGAATAACCTTATTCAAAAACCCCCGACTCCAACTAGAAAAAGAGCTGTAACTTTTGAACAGCTCACCAGATTTTCATGAAACATAGCTAAATTGAATTCCAATTAAACTAGCTTTCAATTAAAAAAACTGCACTGAAATCGGTCCATCCGTTTTGGAGCTACGATGCTACAAACAGACACAGATACACACTACAAAACATTTTTTTGTCGGGGGTTAAAAATATACCCAGAACTTTGACATACATGTCCTATCTCTACAGGATGTTCACTTTGACAATCCCTGCACTAATCCACATACAAGTAATTCAACAAATATTATTAATGATACAGACCTGAGGGAATTGAGATGTCTGTCGTACCCCAAACATTAATCATAATAACTACAATAGTACAATGCGCATGCGTGATTGTTATGTATTCTAAGGGTACGTGTGTATCCCTTTAGGTAAAGCAGGGTAGAATACTGATGGGAAACCGTCTCACAAAATAGTTATGTACTGAATCCCAATTCTCGTAATTAATAACCTAACTGTCAAAAGCTCCGACTACAACTAGAAAAAGAGCTGTAACTTTTGAACGGCTCAACAGATTTACATGAAACATAGCTAAGATGATACCCGATTACACTAGCTTTCAATTAAAAACAACTGTATTGAAATCGGTCCATCCGTTTTGGAGGTACGATGCCAGACAGATACAAACTACAAACTTGTAAGACCCCTATTTTTTGTGGGGGTTAAAAATGTTCAAAATATAGTTCCGATCGTTCCGATCTACTATCAATGTCATAAATGTCACAAATGGTATTCTCCTAATCTAACAAACAACGTCAAACTTGAAATTGTATTGTAATGAGGTCGAAAGTTATTCGGTATTCTGCTAACATTTTGAACCGACACAGATAATAAAATTGGTATTCTCGTCCATACATAAAAGTCAAAAATGAGATTGAAATAAGTCTGTAAGAAGATTGAATTCAAATCATACTGAAATCGAATCGAACTGAACTTTTAGAGGAGATAATACAAAAGGTCGAAAGATCATTAAAGATTTGCCTTTAAGAAAGAAGAAAAAAAGAAAAAGTATTTATTTGACACAGCACAAAAACAATTTTAAAGATAATATAACAAAAAAAAAAAAAAAAAAAATTATCTTAAATAAAAAATGGATTGTACTTCGCAGCTGTGTCAAAAAGGCTTCCGCTCAGCTTAAGCTTTAATCAACTTTCAACCTCATTACAATACAATTTCACGTTTGTCGTTGTTTGTTAGTGTAGGAGAATACCATTTGTGACATTTATGACATTGGTAGTAGATCGGAACGAGAACGGAACTATATTTTGAATATTTTTAATTACGAGAATTGGACCTTAGATGACAAACCTTGTAAATCTTCAAATAGATGTCCTTGAGATCCCACTACCATCTTATTTTAACCAAGATGACAATCACCACTTTTACTCGTAAGTTCAGCGGCCTCACACTATTTAGATGACTTGACAGAAAAAAATAATAGTACGTTGAATCTGGGACTCATTTTGTCCCATCACGGTTTACGCGCGGTATCATTGAAACTCGTAACTGCCATGGCAATCTTATTCAGAGGCAAATCATTATTGTCCTTTTCTTATTCACATTACATTACATTATTCTCGCAGCTCTTACCATAACTTTGTATTAATCAAGATTGTAATCTATTATTTTAAAAGAGTTTCCATGGAGTTTCTTGCCGGTTCTTCTCCATAGGACCTACTATTTGGAACCGCGCACCTAGAGTCTCGACATTTCATAAGTGCCTGTATGTGGTTTACACGAAATAAAGATCTATTCTATTCTATTCTACTGAACTATAAAAAGTAAGAAGGGAGTGTACCAAATTGACACTGAAAAAGTTTAGATTAATCGTAATGTTTATCTAAGTATAAATAGTTGTTTTTAAGTATAATCTAGGTAGGTATACCTCTCATTTAAGTTTGTTTTTCGGTGCATCTACCTTCATTGTCTCTGCATCACCCTAAGGTTGTCTGGCAGAGAAAGCCTACGGCATTAAGACCGCCTTTGTACATTGTACATGAAACATTTTTTTAAAGAAATAGAGCTACCAAAATTACCTATTGTAGGTGATCACAGCCTCCTCCCAAACATTTGACGTCATAAATATCCTACAGTAACAAAATCTCTACAAAATATATTACCCGTAACACGCTAACTAAAATCAATAACACTAAAGCGAACGCACCAAAATGGCGGCCACGAAACCGCACCGTTTTCATTAAAATAAAACATCCTACCATTAATTTATCCAAGAAAAGATTAATGTCGGCCCGAACAAAGCGTAATAAATTAGAAGTGTAATATTCCGTAAGGGAGAGCTACCCTCCGCCATCTTGTAAAATACTGGCTTGTGATTGGTCGGTTCACTTACTAATCAATAATTTTTCTTTCGTACCAAAAGGGCGTATGTTTACATTGTAGTGTTGCTTGATTTTGGACTTTATGTATAAGTCTTAAGGTTGGGTTTAGAGTGTCAGTGTATCTAAAACAATGGAGAATTTGAAAATGTATTTTACTGATATAAAAAGAGTAGGTAGGGACCAAGTTATTTTTAACCGACTTCAAAAAAAAGGAGGAGGTTCTCAATTCGACGCGTATATTTTTTTTTGTATTTATAAAGTAATATTTTATTATGTTCGTATTTAGTATTCCACACCTGAAATATGGAAAAAGTATTCAATTTTTATTGCGTTTTTTTTACTCTATAGGTACCTACCTACCACAAATCTTAAAAATAGCAGATTTTGAAATAACAACAAACCATTTCAATGTAGGTATAATGTGTTTTTAACCCCCGAAAAAAAAAGGGGTCTGTCTCTGGCATCGTAGCTCCAAAACAGATGCACCGATTTCAATACAGCTTTTTTTAATCGAAAGCTATTTTAATCGGGTATCATCTTAGCTATGTTTCATGAAAATCTGTTCAGCCGTTCAAAAGTTACAGCTCTTTTTCTAGTTTGAGTCGGGGGTTTTTGACGGTTAGGTTATGTGATCATGTCATGCATCCAATTAGGTATAAACACTGGGCGTTGCCTGCCAATTCTCTCGTATCCTCAAAGATCTAGGTACCTACCTCATAAGTTCTTGTGCGTCATGCTCGTGAACGGGTACCGTCTATCGGGACTGGTCAGCTTGTACCTGCCATGGCAATCTTATTCAGAAGCAAATCATTATTATCCTATTCTTATATTTGTATTCACATTAAATTACATTATTCTCGCAGCTCTTCCCACAACATTATACTGATCAAGATTGTAATCTATTATTTTAAAAGAGTTTCCATGGAGTTTCTTGCCGGTTCTTCTCCATAGGATCTACTATTTGGAACCGCGCACCTAGAGTCTCAACATTTCATAAGTGCCTGTATCTGGTTTATATGAAATTAAGATCTATTCTATTCTATACTTTATGCACTATGTACTGAGGCGGACTTAATGCCGTATTAAGTGATAGTTAAATTCTTATCCTCACAGAATTGAACCATTAGAACCGTTAAAATCCCCATCATGCATAGGTAACTAATAACAGCTTCTGAACCTCTTTAATAAAATTTTAACAAAAAAAAACTATTAACACTTCATGAAATAGACAAAAGTAGAAAAAAAAAGGGTTGACCATAGTTTTTGTGGTCCAAACCCTCGCTAATTGCATTTCAGTAGTCAATAAAAAAATAACTCTGCTTTTAAGTTAACACGATTTGTCAAAATTGTGGTTTTAGAAAAAAAAAGTTTAAATTGGTTATGGAAAAAAATTATGACAGTAAAGGTTCGAAATTCGAATGAAGTAAAAGGAATATGAATTTAATTTTTTGCGGAGAATTCGTTTAAGATTTTAATGTGATACTAGAAAGACATTACGGTACATAGCTATCTCGCCGATCAGTAATTGATTAGCGAGGTTAAGCAGCGCTTACCGCTTACAGTTCGTGGATGGGTGACCGCTTCGTCGTACACCGAGACCCCTCAACATATCTAGTTTTCCTGTAGCTCCTTTGGTTTAAGATTTCCTCGTACCTACTATTCCGTTTCAATCAAATCATCAAATCTTTTCATCATTCATTCAAGATTTTGTGATGAGGCTGGACCACAGAACACGGAAAAGATGTTTTCATCTCACTAGCTCGGAGAGGCTTTCTTTATTCTTCGAAATCTGAGCGCAAAAGTCTATTTTATCCGCTAGCGTGGATAAGGTATTCGAAATTCGAACGTGACGAACTATGGTGTAGAACACAGACCTGGGCCCCAAGTCTGTTGTAATCACGAGAGCATTCTGCCGCGAGTGAGGGGTTGGCGCTCTGGATAAAAGTAGAGTGGTGAAGAACAATTCAAATATAATTAGGCATCTAACATTTTCCTCGCTTTAGTGAGATGAAAAGTTGTGTGTTTCGCACGGCTCCAAAATCGTTTGCGTCTCGTGCCTTTGAATACCTCGCTACACTCAGGATTCTATTTATGAACCACTCGCTACGCTCGTGGTTCACTCTTAGCCTGACATTCAGAGACGACAGAAACGAGTCTAAGTGTGAACTTACGCTTCCATCTGTCAAAATTTGTTCGTAAGTTTGACAGGTGGAAGCGTAAGTTCACGCTTAGACTCGTTTCTGTCGTCTCTGAATGTCAGCCTAAGTTGTTTTTGCCTATCCTGTAAGAAATATCTATGCACGCTACTGCTTATTGGGTCATCCATAAAGTACGTCACACTAAATTCGTGATTTTTTGACTGCTCCCCCGTCCTTGTCACAGTTGATCACATTTGTGAGACCCCCTACTTAGTGTGACGTCACATATTTTGCAATTTTACATGTAGAAATTAGATTATTAAATTAAAACAACCAGTTCCGAAATTAGTTTTATTTCCATTTTAATATGATTTTGAAATGTGACGTCACGAAACATAGGACCCCTCACACCGCTTGTCACATAATGTCACACTTCGTCGGAGCCCCCCTCCCACCGTGTGACGTACTTTATGGATGGTCCCTTACAGGCAACTTAATCCTAACAAGACTTACAGGCAAACAGTCTCAATCACAAGTTATAATGCACTTTAGGGTCTTTGAACCTGCGACCAAAGCACTGCACTACCTAACCTCACCTACATATTGATAGAAAGTCAAAAATTAAAAAGTTAACACCGGAAGCTGTGTGGCCAGTCATGATGACGTCATGTCCGCGTCGTCATTACGTATCAGCAGTTTACAGATACAGTTTTCACTAGATTCATGTTTGTGTTTATTGACGCGAAAGAAAAGAAAGTTCAAAGTTTATTTTGACTAACTCCATAGAGACATAAAGACACTGCCTACAGTGCCTACCCTAATAAATTAAGTATTAAGCAATACAAACGTTAACATGTAAAGAAAGAAAGAAAAGCAATTTATTTTACACAAATTAGGAAACAAAAAAAAGTAAAAAAAAAAAAAAAAAAAAAAAAATGGTTCTTACTTACTAATATTAAATATCTGTGTCAAAGTCAAAGATTTTTATTTCAACTGGGCCTTTGCAGGCACTTTCAAAACGTCGTGATTCTAGGCGCACGGTTCCAAGTGGGTTGGTCCTGGAGAAGATACCGACAAGAAACTCCATGGATACTCTTTTCATAAATCAAGTTTACAATAATATGTTGGTATGTGTGGGTGTGTGTATTACATGTCTGTAATATCAGTTAGTTAAAGTCTTAGGGTGAGATGGCCAATCAAAATCATTTAACTTGACAATACAACACTGAGATGTTTTTAGATCCTTCCATCCATAATTTAAGTACTAGGCACTTGTCGGTGGAGCAATTTCCATCTAGTCTTATTCAATGCTAAACTGCGTCACTGCAGGGGTGCCAACTGAAAATCAGCGTTGGGCTCTCTGCGCCCAGCAAATGCTGAGCTGGCTACCCTTTCGGCATGGCATGTTTGACAGCATATACCTATTTAAAAATATTTTCATAATTGTCAACTTTTGATGTGTGTTATTTTTATAATTATTTATTTTTATTTTTTTATCTTCTCTCTCTTATGTTGTCAATATGTCAGTGCCGAATAAATGTTCTTTTCTTTCTTTCTTTTCTTTCTTTCTTTCTTTTCTTTCTTTCTTTTCTTTCTTTCTAAATGCTATATACAGCCACACAGATGCACTACAAAATTATAACACCCCTATTTTTCGTCGAAGGTTAAAAAGCAAATGACAGATACGTTTAGCCCAGTTCAGTAATGTCAAAATGCCCAACGGAATCGACATAATTGTCAAAATAAACACTCTTTAACAAACAGTTATACAAAATCGCTGATTGGTGATGACTGGCGGCCATGTTGTGACGTCACCGTGACTAGAACATGTCTGAACTCTGGCAGTGAAAGTGTTTGTTCAACTTGCGGTTCCGAGTTCAGTTTATGTGGTTCATATATTCCCTTATCATCTTCTGTGGAGTCGGCAGAAGCTATCATATGGAAATTGCTCATGGAAAGATCAGCCACTGAGCAACCATTTCCCACAGCATTTGCTACAGCTCGGGACACATGCCGAATAGTCAAGAGGCAAGGTGATGCTGACGACTGAGCATCACCTTGCCTTGAAAAAGAAAGAAAAATCAAAGTATACAGTATACTTTGATTTTTCTTTCTTTTTCCTTTCAATGGTGGTATCGGGGCTGACTGCCCAGGGTGCGCCAGACTATCTCTGGTACCGTTAATCTTCGTCAATCGTTTTCTCAACCAATCCCCAAGACCTGAGGTAGGTAGAGGTGGTACACTTAGGAATTCTACAGATTGTACCTGTATAAAGAAAGAAAGAAAGAAAAACATTTATTTACCACAAACACAAGACGCACTAGAATGATACTACATAGATACTAAGAAGAGGACAGGTGCATAGACAGAGAATACAATTTTAGGCTGGCAACAGTGTAAAACTAAGCAGAAAACATAATAATTGTATCTGGTTTACAGGAAAAGATCTATTCTATTGTATATCTATTCTATTCTATTGTCTATCTTATGCTTCAAATATATGACAGGCAATCGCAAATGTGCTACGTACGTTATAGGTTAGTTAAAAAGTCCTGTTCATCCCCTAAGTCAAAGGTTTGAAGATTTTCAAGTCAGCGTGACATCACAAGATGGCGGCCAGTCATCACTGTTCGGCGGTTTTGTAGTGTTAATATACAAAATGTGGATGATATAGTCAAAATTAAGGTCTCGATGCTAACATTGTTGACTAATCAATCTTTCCACTATGATACATGTCCTCTTAAGCCGGATTACCGGCATTTTTTTTTTAAACATTGCCCACATTAAATTGTAAAGTGAAAAGATTGTTTCAGTTTATTTTAGGTCCTAATTTTAAATTTTTATATTTATATTAATTCTCTTTTATCTGATCTTATTTTTAATTACTTTTAATTTAATTTCTTTTAGTTTTGCTTTTGTCACGACTTTTTGTAGGTGGACATTAATGACTGCGACACAGTATTATACTAATGCAGTTGTTATCGAACACAGAGTTTCTGTAAACTGTGTTTTCATTGAAATAAACTTAAAACTTATAAACTTATAGCATCTTATAGCATTCCCCTCACTAGGAATGCTCCTGTATCGAGGGTACAGTTTACAAACATACATGTCACATGCACACACAGCCAGACCCGAAACACTCTCTCTCTGGTAATAAACTTCAATACGATCGTGAGAGATTAAACTTCAAGCTACCTTGTAAAAAAAATTACCGATCATGTAGTTGGGACTCCCATTTTAATGATCGGTAAAAAATTTACTAAGTAGTTCAACGTTTAGTCTCACGATCGTATTAAAGTTTATTACCATCGTCGATGTTCATTACCATTCTAGTTACGCGGTAGACCCGCTGTAGTATAGTCCTCCTCATCGGCTTCGATGACGGCGACCCTACTATAAATTATTTTCTAGCGTGAGCCCTAATATGGCTCGCTAGACCAAACTTGGTTTTAAAAACCCGATCACAAGACAGGCAATACAGTTGGCCCGTAGAGTTATAGGTGTATGTATAGGAGGGCTTAGGTCTCTCCTTGAGTGTTTTGTGTCTATCGTCAAGAGCCACGAGTCGACTTTCATCGAACGTCTTCCCTCATCTTCTTCATCTACCCGCTGTAGTACTATGGTACTTGACGACAATAGATTACAAGCACGTCGCATCACGTACCTACAGTCCTACATGAAATAAATTAGTAATCTACATCTGTCTAGCGGATCGATTTTAATTAGTTTTTTGTTGTTGTGTGTGACTGCATTCGTGTGAAGGACGGTTGATTTGGTACTGTTTACAATTTGATGCTTTTTTTACGTTTGAACAAAATTGAAGAGCTTTTTTGTTTGCCCTTTTTGTAGAATTAAGAGCCTTTAGTCAAGGGCTTCTTGATTTATAAGGACTAGGATGGATTGAAAACAAAAGTTCTTAATGACAATTCGGTTTAAAGATATTTATTTCTCAGATAAGAACAGTTACAGTTCACTTAATTTGAGAAAAGTACATATATATTGATAATCATGCATAAATCTGTGGATCTTATAGCCTAAGAATAGAACATAGTATGATGTATTTGGTATCAGTATTGTTTTGCTCCGTGTTAAACCAGAAACACCCTAAAATTATCAATATATCGCTCGCTGTTAATATTCATTTATTTAAAATGCTTCATGTACGATGTACAAAGGCGGTTTTAATGTGTGCACAATCTTTTTATTAATTTAACTAAGCTTTAAAAATATAAATTTATTTATTTATCTACACTCATATCGTAAAGTTCTGATTATGAATTACAAAATAGTACCATAATGACAGGATTTATGCTCGTGCAACTCTAATAAAATTATCAAGTTTTATTATGATGCAGATTTCTTAAGAAAATAATGTTATAAATTAACTTTTTTTTTAGCCAACTTCGTATCTACCACGAAGATTTGAATTCAATGTTAGGTTTCGGCGCCATTATTGTTTGTTTACTTAATAATTTGTTAACATGAGTATAGATAAAGTAGTATATGAAACTGCACATAACTAGGTTAAAAACCAGTGTGATAATATTAAAAATCTCGCCTGTGGCTCCATTTTTAAACACACACGTATTTTAATACTCCTATTAACAGTGTTACCAACTCTCAGAAATATTTATCCCCAAAGCTAAAGTTAAAATCCCCTAAAATCCCCCAAAAAAAATAATACTCTGTAAAAATAATAAATAAATTGTAATATCATACAATAATTGAAACATTTTCAAAAAGTTTACAGCCAACTGCGTCACAATCATTATAAACTTCACAGTAAAAGTCAAGAATAAAAAAAACCCTAAAAATACCCCTATAAAAATAAAACCCCTAAAAAAATCCCAGCCCACTTATTTACCCCCTAAATTTGGGGGGGAAAACCCCTAAGTTGGGAACACTGCCTATTAAGCAACAGTTTCATAATAGTAGTTTATGAAACTAATGGATTCTATTCCATCGACCTTAATAAGAGCAGCTCTATCAAACAATTAGTTAGTTTCATTTGCTTGTATCAAAGTCGATGAAAATAAATTAACTATTATACTCGGAGCAACGAACTTTGTTTTAATATGTGCAATAATAATACAGGCCATGAGTCTGTAGTAGGCTCTAGCTTCTTCACAGAATGAGATGGGTTAGGGTCCAACACGCTGGCCGGGTCTACCGCGTAACTAAAAGATATTTTATTTTTATTATTTTTATTCATGGATAATAAACAACTATAACATATACAGGATGTCCCAGGAAACCTGTACCAGCGAAGGTCAGGAGACACTAAGGATTACATTCAGAGACGACAGAAACGAGTCTAAGCGTGAACTTACGCTTCCATCTGTCAAACTTACGAACAAATTTTGACAGATGGAAGCGTAAGTTCCTGTTGAACCTCCATGTATGTTCTACAATATATTGTAGTTTTCGAGAAATTAATTATTTTGTAATATTGTGTTTTGTTGTAAATTCAGTTTAAGGCATGTTTGTAAACTGTAGACAGGATACAGTAAAAATCGTAGTGGTAGTGGTAATCGTAGTGTGGTATCAAAAGGATTTTGTATTTTTTTTAATACAAAGAATCTACTTTCTGGGCTGCTCTGGAACTATTTGGTCCAGCTTTGAGACACATGCCCATGAAGTTTTTGTTCTTTTTATTTAATTATATGCCAATCTCCTCCTTCTTGTGTTTTCTTTGTGAAAGAAAGAAAGAAATACTTATCATTTATTTGCCACAAATATAAGACACACTAGAATGATAGACATAGGCATAGGAAGAGGACAGGTGCATACACGGAGAAGAAATTTTTCTTAGGATGGCAACAGTGTAAAACTAAGTAGAAAAAATAATAATTATGTGTTGTGTTAATTCTGAATGTTGTATCTCATTTTTTTGTGTCCAAATAAATGTATATTCTATTCTAGTTAATCTGAAACTAATGATGGTTCCAACCAGCGGTGTTACCTATCACAGAACATAATAATAGTACATTTATGTAATTTATTTTCTTTCTGATCAGTTTTTTCAACATTTCTTAGTCATTGCGGTCATTGCCAAGGTAGCCCTTTCCATCTGGAATATGCTGAAAGATTTAGAAATTTATGTTAGAGTAAACCAGCCTACTGACATTTTTTTACGATTTCTGCCTCTATAACTGAAATTTTCCTAACAGAAAAATTTGGTTACGGTTTGGCTTGAATCGAGGATCGAATTCGAGATCGACATTCAAAGGAAAAGACGAAAAGGAAACCTAAAATTCGCGATAGAAATCACTTCAAAACCTAAATAAATTCAAAAGGAATACGAATTAAAACATACTAAAACGAAATATACCTAAAGTGGCCCAACATAATACTGTATAACAAATATCCTGGCACAGAAAAAAGTAAACGCAACCAACAATCTAAACGCAACAACAGACATATACCTATCTCACTCTTACATACTACTTTACTGTACGATAAACAGAGACAGGTATATTTCTCTCAACACCGCCTCAAGCTCCGCCTACAGGCACTATAGGCAGACCGGTTGGTCGAGACAATGTGAAAAAAAAAAGCTAGTTTGAGCAAGGGACAAAAAGGTATGCTGCCCCATTATTCAGTAGAGGCTGCAAGGAGAGGTATCCTTTGCCGCGAATTAAAAAGTGAAAATCATAGTGCATATTGCTAGGTCATGGATGATTGCAATATTTTTTTTATTCAGTGACATTTGTATTTGGAATAGTGTTGTACTTTTAGTGTTTGTGGATTTTAAACTTTAGTTCTAGTGCGTAAAGGATTAGATTCGGATAAGGTATGTTTCGTTTTAATTTTGGAATATCAGTTCATAAATTGGAATGCATTATAATTATTATAAGTAATCTTTTCGTATGTTAGTAATTCAAAATGGCCGATTCGTGTTCTGTAATAAATGTATCATGATATCTTTTTCTTCCTCAAGCGTATACTTAAATACAGATAGCTTGAAGAAACTGGATCCTACCTTCTCTAACTATAGTCTATCTGGACAAAATCCTATTTGAAACTGCGCCAAAACACCCAGAACTAGTATTGCCAGGTCCTGTAGGTACGCTAAATTTTGGGACGGTAAGTTAAAAAACCGGGACATTGGTTTTCAATTCGGGAAAACTAGTCAACATTTTTATAATTATTAGATAGGTACTCGTATATATTAATACATGAAGAGAAAACTTTGTACCCCTTTTTAAGCATATTGCGCGCACGGAGGAGTGTGAGATGTGGCATAGTTAAAGTTTATATGGAGAAGGAGTGCAGAAAGCTATTTTTTTTGTATAATATGTGGTCGCTTCGACTACTGGCTGATAGTAGTTTATCATTAGTTAGCAAGAGATCAAATCTAATTACAAAAAAAATAACCGCGCGAACACGTTGCTTTTATTTTTTGATGACCAAAGTCTGCACCACCCAAAATCGAGACTTTTGGCGTCCCGCGTAACAAAATGGTAATGAACATCAGAATAAATTTGAATACGATCGTGAGAGCCTAAACTTCGAGCTAACTTGTATTAAAAATACCGATCTTATAGTTGGAATTCCCATCTACAAGATCGTTAAAAAAATTACAAGGTAGCAGTGGTGAAGAGTCCATACAACCCGATTCCCATCGGCTTCCCTTTAGGAATTGGTTAGTGCATAGACCAACGTAAATGGCTTGTTATTCAGTTAGGTCGAGCTCTTCCAGACATGACTATATATAGATTACAAGAGACGGTAAGAATTTTTGTCTTGCAGCATTAATTGCAGCAATTTTTAGAGGGCATTTTTGGGACGGCTTCCCCTTTTAAAACTGTCACCCTTCGCCACTGAGGTAGCTCAAAATTTAGTCTCTCCCGATCGTACTGAAGTTTATTACCAGTGTCGATGTTCATTACCATTTTAGTTACACAGTAGACGCTGATCCGTAAATCAGGACATTTCTACGGACCTCTGAATATAGGGCCGTCGCGCGCAAATTAGTACACCTGACAACGCTATCCAGGATATAGTCTTTATGGAGTACATGCCTCTGTTGTCCCACTATGGGACGCCCTTAGCTGCGATCCTGCTTATATTAAAACGCTTTTATTAGCTTCACTTGTAACTAACTATGTAAAAAAATCATGGAAGTTTTTGACCCACTTCCCGGTTTCCGATTGAGCTGAAATTTTGCATACACGTTTAGTTTGGATGACAAAAGCGTCTTCTTAAGTTTTTTTAAATTTAAGGTTACAGGCCCATCAGGCCTCGCCATGGACCGGTTAAGCAGTATAGGCTCCCTGAGGCAACGAGGAGAAACATGTACCAAAATAACCTAGATCAAGGGATGCTGGTTAATTTTAAGAATTATCATCATCCAATACAGACAACTCACTGATTGCCTACTCCATCTATACATATAAATAAATCTTCTACAATAACCTAACCGTCAAAAACCCCCGACTCCAACTAGAAAAAGAGCTGTAACTTTTGAATGACTGAACGGAATATGTTCAATGAAATATAGCTAAGATGATACCTGATTAAACTAGCTTTCAATTAAAAACTGTATTGAAATCGGTTCATCTTTTTTGGAGCTACAATGCCACAGACACACAAATACACACTACAAACTTATAACATCCCTATTTTTTGTCGGGTGTTAAAAATAAACTTGATTAAGTCCACAGAAGTTAAATTTACGCAAGAATTCATTGGAAAACTTTATAATAAGGTTCCGACGGGACAAACAACTAAACTCGCCGTCGGGCCCGCTCTGTTATAGAGGTCCTACCTGTCTAGTCCCAATCCCTTCAAGGGGTTGTAGTACTCATCATTTTAGACTACTTTTATTATGGGATGAAACCAGAAATCGCAAAATAAATAAAAAACCACAGTACACAGAAAAGAGTCTTTGTGTTCCGTGGTTATACCAAACGAATAATTTAATATTAATCGATTAAGTGTATGGAACATATTAATGCGTATTTGATTCAATTATATCAACTAGTGGTCAGTGGTCGAAATTCGACCGTAATTTTAGCTATCTGCACTCCTTCTCCATATAAACTTGAACTATGCCAAATCTCACACTCCTCCATGCGCGCAATATGCATAAAAAGGGGTACAAAGTTTTCTCTTCACGTATTAATATGTAGATAAAAAAAATACTTTTTTGTTTCAATATTATAAAACATAACAAAATTATAAAATATTGATGAAAGAAAAGACATCAACGCATCTCACGGGAAGCGTTCCTTCCGTTAAGGTATTTGGATTTGACGCCTCTTTTTATTATTATTCAACAAATATTTATTTATGTACACATGACAAATAAAAGAAGTAGGTATATATTAGAACCTAAGTACGAAGGTAGGTACTACTTGTTTCTGCTAGCAGACCTGCGATAGGAATCAGAATCAGAATGTTCTTTATTTGCATGATAATAAATAATTTACCAAAATAATAATAATAAATAGATAACTAATAAATATTGAACAAAAAGTATGTCATAAAATATATCAGGCAACAGTGAAATAATAAATAACAACTACATTAAAATAAATAAAGTATTAATAAAGCAGCTTTTCCTCTCTCCTACCAAACCATGCTGTGCCCGACAGGGTCCATAATTGATCCTTAGATTAAGCCTACCATCTGTTTTAACTTTACATTATGGAATGCAATAAAGATTTGATTTGAAATATGGGTTTGTACAGTTATTATTACATACAGATAAGTTGTCACATATTTGACCATTTAAAATGGTATTCAAAATAGGCTTAAAAATAACATAGTATTTATCTAAAAATAATATAGTAGGTATATAAGAATATTTCTTCCCTGTTATTATTTTTTATTTATTTTTTGAACAGATAATAAAATCAAGATAGGTTTTTAGATATAGGTGAGACAAAACAGTAGCTTCCTTTTCCTTTAAAATTTGATTATCAGCTTACAATATTTTATTTTCGGCTTTGTAAAAACATTTTCTCAATAACAGTTATGAACCCGAACCACGAGTAGATTTATCTGAATTTTTATTTATAATACCTACGTATTTATAGTATTACAGGCTTACACCAAACAAAACCGAAAAAAATCCGCAAAATTCTGAAAACTTTATCAAATTCAATGTTTTTTTCTTATTTACCGCCATTTTAATATCAGTGTGGCATCTAAATCCCTGTGGCATTAACTACAATGACAGCGATCGATCAAAGAACTCGTATTGAGTGTCACAATATTTTTATAGGCTCACAATTTTGTAAAAAAAAATGAAATCGATCTTAAATCCCGTGGGAGTGAGGATTCAGTGAATTTGATATTTAATACTTTACAGTATTAACTGTTAGTCTGCATCATCCTGATATTTTTTTTATGTAGGTACAAGTTATTAAACTTTCTCGAAAATTACTTAAAGCAGCTGCTTCGCCATCTAGAAGTTAAAATATGTATTTATTATCTACTAGCGACCCGTCCTCGGCTTCGCACAAGTGCAATTTCTCTATTATCCTTACATTAAATATCAAAGTATTATACATATAAACCTTCCATGAAAAATTATCTAACTGGTGGTGAAAACCGCATCAAAATCTATTGAGTGGTTTAGGAGGAATTAGCGGATATAAAGACAGATAGACACGGAAAGCGACTTTATTTTATACTATGTAGAGATGTATAATTTGACATTAATATAAGTACAATCTAACAACAGAGATTATAAACAGTAGCCCTAAGGATTTATCGAAAAGCTGACTCCAATTAAGATCACCACATTCGACATTATTCTTATTCGAAACATGAAATACAAAAAAAAAGAAAACAAAAAAGTATCGACACGACTTTTAAAATGAGAACAACCCACACTCGTCTTGAAATTGAAAAGGTTCGTGGGACAGAGGTTTTACAAAAAAATAAATAAAAAAAAAACCGGTTCGGTATTGAAAAGTAAGTGGAGGCGTGTTTTAAAGGGAGTTTTTTGTGGTTTTCCGAAGTATAATTTTGTTGCATTTAATATGTGGACGGGATTTTTGTTATTAACTTTGTAATTTTACCGGTTCTTAAGGCTTAAAGATTTTCAACATTTCGTATGTGAATTGATGTCCATCCATCCAAAATTTAAGTGCTAGGCACTTGTCGGTGTAGCGATTTCCATCCAGTCCTATCCAATGCCAAATCTTTTAAATCTTTATATGTTTCTATATTCGCTTTTTCTTTCAGCTGATCAATGTAGCTTCTTCTTGGTCTTCCTCTTTTTCTTTCTGCCTCTATTGTCCCTTCTATAATGTTGGTAACGAACTTATCGTGCCTAATCAAGTGACCAATCATGCTTCCCCTTCTTTGTTCTATGTGTTTCAATATTTGTCTTTTCTCATTTACTCTTCTTAGTATCTCTTCGTTGGTCACTTTTGCTGTCCAGGGCACTTCCTCCATTCGACGCCAACACCACATTTCAAAAGCTTCTAACCTTTCTCGATCTCTTTTAGTGAGGGTCCATGTTTTAGAAGCGTATAGGGCTAAGCTCCATATATTATGTCTTTTATTAATTTTGGCTGTTAAAAGGAATCAATGAAAATCACTGAAATCTGTGATGTATGGATCAATAATATCGATTCAGCTTTTCGCTTGGTAAGCATTTTCATACAAAATTACAGTTTTCCTATAAGTTGCTGATTAATGCTGACTAGAAAAACTGTCTTCGGTTTATAGTTTTTTTCTGTAACGCTATGCCAAGGACAGGAGATTTAATAAAGTTATTTTCATGCATACTCTTTGTATTTTCGCGGGTTCAAAGAAAGTTCAGTTTGGTCATTTTAACGTATACCTAAAGGTTTGTTTTTGCTTTAGTAACAAAATAACAGTTAAAGCTAAAATAAATTAACCACATAAGCACCAAAACTCATTACATGTACACCAACAAGCTGATACCGGTACCACTCTTTATGTTGATACCGACGCGCAGTTGGATACCAAATTGAATGGGTACCCAAAAAACGGTGACCCCTGCAGAGGGCCAATGTTCACACCCTTTTAAATTTTTGTACCTTTATGTACCTACTTATGCTTATTCGAGTTTGTGAAAATGTTGAACCGATAACCGACTTCCAAAAAGGAGGAGGTTCTCAATTCGGATTTTATATATTTTTTTATGTATGTTCGGTTCGGGCATATCTCCGTCATATATAGACGGATTTGCAAAATTCGTTTTTTGTTTGAAAGGTGACTCTCGAGGTGATCCCATATAAAGTTGGTGAAGATCTTCGGAGATGGACAACGGAACTCTTGAATGAATTACAGCATTTTATTCGCGATTGCTGTAATAGCATGTTTCTGTAGTTTATGCCACTCAAAATAGAAGAATAAAATAAACTTTAAAAAAAAAGTAAAAACCGACTTCAAAAAACTAAAAAGTATAAAACAATTTTCTTAAAAAACTTAATAGCTTCTGAAGTCGGTGCCACTGCCAAGTTAGGTGCATTGAAGAATTAAAGGCCCGGACTTCAGAAGCTGTGTCGGTTTTTACTATTTTTTTAAAGTTTATCCTTTATAGGATTTGGTTGTGAAGATTTTCATGGTATCGTGCAAGTTTCTATCGCCTTACTTAACATAATATAAGCCTCAAAACATCTTTCAGTGCATAAGTAAGATCTAAAAATAGCAGTGTGATAACTCTGAAATAATTTTGCTTATGTGATTTTGTACTAGTCCAGACAATGAACAAATTGCAATGCTTTCGCTCACGGCTCCGCCCGTCCGTCATTAAACATGGTTTACGCCTATCAAGATGAAACTCACCATATATTTTTTCTCAAGCTCTAAAAAAGACAATAGGGAAAATCCCGTTGTAATCAATTCAACAGTTTCTAAGAATGTATGCACGTACCTACGAACTGACAAAAATCTATATACGTCGCTACTTCAGTTTTTATTTGTTACCGTGTCAAGTGCTCTTGCCCAGTGTTTGTTGGTAGGGGCCTAAGTTCAGCAGTGGGCCGCGAATAGCTATTATTGATATTTTATATTTATACTAAATCTCTACTCTTGTTTTTACGGGTCCTCAAATGGGATTAAAAATCTCACAGATTCACTTCGCTTTCTTCTCCACTAATATTGCAAAGAGAAAAGATTTGTATTTTTTTTGTATTGAATAAACTCAAAAACTACTGAACTGATATAAAAAAATATTTTACCAGTAGAGCGAAAGAAAGAAAGAATAAATGTTTATTGCCACATAAACAAAATATTGTCTACATATTATATACAATAGTTATTTGTTATACAAGAGTGCAAAGTTGCTTTTTAACCGCGTGTTCAATTTTGATGACCGAGCAAGCGAAGGATTCTAAAATTGAATCACGAGCGCAGCGAGTGATTCAAAATTAGAATCCTGAGCGTTAGCGAGGGAATCAAAAGAGCACGAGGTGAAAAATCTTTGCACTCGAGTGCAACACGTAACTTTTCATTCCACCTCAGCGAGGAAATGACTAAATGCAAAAAAAAAACGTTTAATTCACAAACTTAGTGCACACGATGTTCTAAATTCAATTTACTTTATCCTCTAGAGAATAAAAACGGCTTTTCCACTCAGATATTGAAGATTAAAAATACTCTTTCCGAGATGGTGGGATGAAAAATATTTTCTCTAATACATGTCTTAAAATTTAAAATGTGTAGTATGGCAATAGGAGTGGGCTCAGCGGATGTTGATCTGTTAATGCTATATTATCACTGAGAAACTGGGCTATGTAGGTACTTTCTTATCACAAAACATTTAATATAAATTATGAGGTAACAAACATTAAAAATATGAGAATTGAGAACATCCTCCGTTTTTATGAAGTCGGTTAAAAAAGAAATATGAATCGTGCGAAGCCGGGACAAGCCGCTAGTTTGAATCAAACTCCTTAGATTTATATTATCAAATACTAGGAAGTGGTTAAAATCTTCTGCGTGTACCTATTACCACTCGGATATTTTTCTTTGCAATAAATTAAAAGACTTTCAACACACTTTTTTGTCTCCGACTTATTAAAAGAATAATGACAGGTCTTCGGTTCACAACCCACATCACGACGTCACTGCTAACATTAAAATTTAATACATAGCAATTTATACCGATATCTATACAAGGCACAAGGAAAACCTCAATATAAAATACATATAAAAAGGAGTGTCGAATCAGATGACCGCAACAAGAAACCACAAGAAAGGTTGTCGCTATCTCATTCTTACACGTTCGAAATGATTTTAAATTAATTCGAAAATTGAAACAAAAAGTGTTGTGCAAGAAAGGGACGGGCGTATGTTTGTGGTTTTGGTTTGAAATTGGAATGTGGAACCGGTTGGTTAGGCTGGAAATACACGATTCGATTGAGAATACAATTTTGAATTTAGTTCTTTGGGTAACTTTTGGTCTTACAACAAAAATTTATGGACTTAATAAAAAAATCTACTATCTCTACTAATGTTAATTATTAAGTCTGATAAGAAATCTATAAAATCCCTTAATAGAAAAGAAAAAAAAAAAGTTTTTTCAGACCCTATTTTTGAATCGCTGAATAAATAAACCTCATAATCAAAGTCCTATTTTTCTACTCCCGATCCGATCTAGAAAACTGCTCTTCTATTTTTAATTCAATATTATTCGACAAATGTATGGAATAGGTGATTTTTATTTCGAGATTTGAGGTTTGGTCCAGTTGTAAAAATTGTTAATAAATGGGACTACAAATGTAGGACCCTGGACCTATGTTTACTCAGAAAAATCCAAATAAAATCCGTTCCTATTTCAAATAAACAGCTAGAATATATCTGGCCATTAACCGCGAAAATTATGTATTGAAGTATTTTAAAATTGGAATTCAATGGACCCTTATTGTCACAGAGATGTTTCCTTATTGAAAGCGACACGAAATCAACCAGTATGGCGGCTGCGTTCTTGTTAATAAATTTTTATTGGACACAATTGTTTAGAATTGATGTAGATGTATGATTGGGCAGGAAGGTTGACCGGGGAATAGGTAGGTAATAGATTATGCAATGTTATTGGTAGTATCATGGAAAAAGTTTGACGAGAAGACCACTTTTGCACCTACCCTGGTTACCCTACCTAAAGGTTCTCTGTAAGAAATGGCATATTGTAATTATTATGTTAATTGCTCCTTTTGTATCAGGTGTACAATAAAGAGTATTTCTATTTTATTCTTCTCTACCCTCTTAAGCTGTGATATCAGCGGTTCAACCGCGTAACTACGATTTTTTTACTGCGGTTGCATTTGGGAACAGACACTGAGTCACTCACTACATAAAAAAGTATCATGTATATTCCTTAAATTCTGGTTTAAAATTTTTAACTGCAATAAACTTAGTTTTTTTAATTTACCTAGAGTGCGTACAGAACCCGTAGCATGCCCTAAGCATGTGGCAGCCTATTTTTAACCCCCGACAAAAAAGATGGGTTATACCTAAGTTTTTAGTGCGTATATGTGCGTCGGTTGGTGGCATCGTAGCTCCAAAACGGATGGACCGATTTCAATCCCTTTTTTTTCACTTAAAACCTAGTTTAATCGGGTATCATCTTAGGTATGTTTCATGAAAATCCGTTGAGTCGTTCAAAAGTTACAGCTCTTTTTCTAGTTGGAGTCGGGGGTTTTGTCGGTTAGTCGTTATCGGCGTCATGAATTCAAGATGGCGGCTCCCTCAATAAGGTCTATTGCTTTCAATTGTTTACAATTGGTACAGATGAGGCCCGCTATTGGTTGGACAACGGAATTGATGACAATTTTACAGAATTGGTTGATTTTACACTTATTCCTTCCATACGACACGACGACACGGTTGGCGCAGTGGCTAAGCGATTAGCTTTCTACGCTGCGTGCCGCGGGTTCGATCCCCGCACGGAACAAATATTTGTATGATCTACAGGACACGCAGGGGACAACGTTATAAAATAATAATAAGGAGAAGTACTTTTAACTTTACTAATATTATAAATGCGAAAGTAACTCTGCCTATCTGTCTGTTTGTTACCTTTTCACGACCAAACGGCTGAACCGATCTTGATGAATTTTGACAAGGAAATAGTGTGCATAGAGCCTTGTTTTGTGAAAAGAGTATCCATGGAGTTTCTTGTCGGTATCTTCTCCAGGACCAGCCCACTTGGAACCGTGCACCTAGAATCACGACGTTTTGGAAGAGCTTGCAAAGGCTCAGTTGAAATAAAAAACGATGACTTTGACTTTGTATTCACTAGAGGACAAACGTGTAGCTCGCTAGACATATCAGGCGAAAAAAAAAAAAAATGTAGGTACTTAATAAAAAAACTTATATCTAAATAGTTTCTAATTAATAACAAAGGGCTGCAGAACAATTTCTAACCAAGATGGTTCCCATAGAGAAACTCAATCTGTATGTTATATTATTATCTCGGTTGTACATAATTTGAAACAATTAAATGAATTTTTATCAATATGGAAATCAAGTGATGATTTTGTAATAAATTGCTCTCACTCTTGTTAAAATAATAAGGTTTCACTTCATTTTATTTTCTTAATCTTTTTCCTATACATTTATTTTTTATTTTTATTTATTTATTTATTTATTCGTATAAAAGCACACATAACAAAAACATTCTAAAGATGCAAACATAAACTGTGTCATCGACCGTATATAAAGGAAAAAACACAAAGTGAGGTAATTGTGTAAAAGTTGGTAATCAATCATGGAACTTCTTCCTCATCTTCGCCATAAATACGTAGCCATGGTATTTTTAAAACGCTTTTATTAGCTTCACCTGTAACTAATTAACTATGTAAAATTAAATTTGACCCACTTCCCGGTTTCCGATTGAGCTGAAATTTTGCATACACGTTTAGTTTGGATGACAAAAGCGTTTTCTTTAGTTTTTTTAAAAAACGATTATAATATTATTTTGTTGCTAATTATCCTATAATACACTATAACAGTTGGTGTGCTAAGTGGAATAGAAAAGAAATATTAATAATTTTTATGCATGCGCTATGTGGAACACTATTGATGCGATTCAAATTGGTGCGCTAAAAGCAATGCCTCGTAGCAATTATCTCTAACATTCTTATATATTCGCATCTGGCATTTTAAATCTCTATTCGAATTCCGATACTTAAATACATCTCAATTTTAAGTAGCTGTTTTAAATCTCATGCATTCAATAGTTTAGTTATATAACGTTTAGTTAAAGTTTATTAGTAGGTAAGGGGATAAGAATACCTACAGGATAATTGTTTTATGTAGTGCGCATTTGCAGTGATTCAGTGTCCGTTCCCAATGCAACCGCAGTACTAAAATTCACTCCAAAACAATATAAAAATTTGATTTCGTATGGCTTGCGCTAGTAAATTATGCGTGTCCCCCATACTAAGTCGAATTTTCGTTTTATTTTATAGTGTATCCCAATACTGCGGTTGCATTTAAGAACAGAGACTGAATCACTACAAATTATGCGCACTACATAAAAAATCGGTGTTTTTGCATTTTTGACTTGTTAAGATTTTTTTTAAATGACAGTTGCTAGGTTTTAAAATTGCACAGCCGATATGTTCCTATATATTCCTGTATGGACCATAATATTAGTTTAATACGTACCTACGTTTAATATTTTTCATCAGAAATTCAGAACAGATAGTTAATTAAAAATCGTATCTCCATTGCAAACTCTGACGCAAATAGACTAAGTGGCCGCGTAACAACAATCTATCGATCAAAAATAACGATTGCATAATGTTTTGTTAAAAAAAGAGTATTGTTGTAACCTTGGCAATGACTTGTCGCGCCGCTTGCGCCGAAAGTGAATTGATCTATAGATCATAGATCTATGGATCATTGGCGTGTCGGTCGCGCGCATTGTTGATTATTTCGACACTGTTCTGATCGCGAACTGGTGTCATTGAAAAAATAATAGATTGCTATTTACGGACATAGCGACGGATTGTACTTATTTTATGTTTTTATTGAATTTTATCAATCTGCGTGGGCGTAGAATATGCTTACTTTCCCGAAGGTAGAAATAGTAGAATATAATAGATCTTTTTTTAACCCCCAACGCAAAAAAGGGGTGAGGAGGGGTCTGTGTATCTGTGTATCTGTCTGTGGTATCGTAGCTCCCAAACGGAAGAACCGATTTTCGTTGAGCTTTTTTTGTGTCATAGATCATTTTATCCCGAGTGTTCTTAGCCATGTTTTTCATGTAAACGTTTAATACGATCCTGAGAGGGTAAACTTGGAGCTACATTGTAATTTTTTTACTAATCATGAAGTTGGGACTCCCATCTTCATGATGAACAATGCCATGGCAACGTATTTATGGCGAAGATGAGGAAGAAGTTCCTTGTAACAGATTAAGAAAATAAATTGAGAGTAACCTAATTATTTTAACAAGAGTGAGACCATTTTATTACAAAACCTTCACTTGATTTCCATATTGATAAAAATTAATTTAATTGTTTCAAATTATGTACAACCGAGATAATAATAATATTATTCAGATTATCTCTATGGGAACCATCTTGGTTAGAAATTCTTCTGCAGCCCTATTTTTAACACGCTTTTATTAGCTTCACTTGTAACTAACTATGTAAAAAAATCTGGGAAATTAAATTTGACCCACTTCCCGGTTTCCGATTGAGCTGAAATTTTGCATACACGTTTAGTTTGGATGACAATAGCGTTTTCTTTAGTTTTTTTTTTAAACTATATCTAATATTTATTCATGTAAATGTTCAATTCGATCCTGAGAGGGTAAACTTAGAGCTACCTTGTAATTTTCTTACCAATCATGAAGTTGGGCTTGGGACTCCCATTTTCATGATCGGTAATTTTTTTACAAGGTAGCTCGTAGTATAGTCTCTCATGATCGTATTGAAGATTAACTATTACCAGAGTCGATGTTCATTAAAATGTCAATGAACATTGACGACAGTAATAAACTTCAATACGATAATGAGAGACTATATTATTATGATAAGATAAGATATTTATTCATAAACAATAATACAATTGTGTTTGAACTTACGCCTTACAACTAACAACATGATAAGACAACAATACCGTTAAAAATAAAGAATTTAAATAATTAAATAGAAATATCAATAAACAATTTAAAAAACATGAAAATCAAAATGTCAATAAATATATATTCTCGCAGCTCTTACCACAACATTGTACTGAACAAGATTGTAATCTATTATTTTAAAAGAGTTTCCATGGAGTTTCTTGCCGGTTCTTCTCCATAGGATCTACTATTTGGAACCGCGCACCTAGAGTCTCAACATTTCATAAGTGCCTGTATCTGGTTTACATGAAATAAAGATCTATTCTATTATATTCCTATATTTTATTTATTGTTACATATTTTGTTATTTTACTGTAATACATCATTTTATGTGCACTCCAGAGACATAATATATTATGATAGGATTAAACGAACTTACCTTAAGTGAAGTTCTATCCTAATTATATGAAGTAATTATTCTGAGGTAGGAAGGTAGGTCGCGTGATGAATAGCAAGAGAAGACCGTACTACAAAGTTGATCTACCTCGGAATAATTATGAATATAACTTATATTTTTACCGAATTAACTCCTAAACACTACACACCCATCCTTAATAAGCGTATCACTCGCTTACCTAATAAGTTATCAACATTCGAAAAATAAAGCCCGCTGATTGGTGGACCGTGAAGGTTACAAGATGGCTGCCCAAAATGGCCGCCAACAATTAAAACACGTGTTTTTTACGACCGGACGGAATTTCGTATGGTTCGATCGATTATATGGAGTTTTTGTAGTAAGTATGTTTTTTGGACAGAATTTGTAGGGTTTTACCTGCATGCAGGCTAAGTAAATTGTAGAAAATATTACATTACTGTAGGCTTATTCAAGTAACTAAAGAAGTGCAGTTGCAGCGCAGTTGCAGTAAAATTTTGATCAAAACAACATTTTGGTATTCTATTAGCTTCAGTGAGATAAGCTTGTGTTAAGTTCGCGCGTCACTGCAATATGATCGGCGTGTTATAAAATTACGTGATATTGGCCTCAGCAAAGTTGAGCAAAGTTAACATTAATTATCTACACTGAAATAACGTAATGGTTAGAAATAAACAAGTTATTGCAATTTACAAACGAGTAACTTGGTTCGAATTGAGCCTGCACCTAGTCGTTATCTCTGTGTACGCTCTCAATGCATTTAAAAAATAAAACCCAGTAGCAGAAAATCCAAATTAATTGAATTATTAATTAACACTTCCAATACATAATCTGTTCTAATCTTCTACAAGTAACCCGTTCGACGCGACAGGAAAAAAAAACATGTCGCCTATGACTTCGGTCTTACAGACCCATACAATAGAGGGATTAGATTTAAGTCTTATTGTGCGTGACAATGAGCTACTGTGGTTCGCCGTTACTTATTTAGGATTTAACAAAAATGTGTCAAATGTTTTTGAGGTAATTTTTGTATTGAAGGTTTTTTTTTGTGAAGTTGATGCGATAAATGTGTCGTCGAAGTAAAAGAAATGACAAGTCTATTGATTGCTTTGTGTATAGGTACTAATTTATTGATTGACTTGGATATAAATGTAAGGTATCGAATAAATGATATTCTATTCTATTCATTATGATAAGACATATTTTTAACCCCTGACAAAAAAGAGGGGTGTTATAAGTTTGTAATGTGTATCTTTGCGTCTGTCTGTGGCATCGTAGCTCCAAAACGGATGGACCGATTTCAATTCAGTTTTTTTTATTAAAATCTGGTTAAATTAGGTAACATCTTGGCTATATTTCATGATAATCTGTTCAGTCGTTCAAAAGTTACAGCTCTTTTTCTAGTTGGAGTCGGGGGTTTTTGATGGCTAGGTTATTCTGATTCTGAGTGTGTAGATACGAAAAGACGGCCAGCACCATTTGTTGAATATTTATTTTTGTAAATATGTTTTTTTTTACTAAAATATGATTTTTTGTTATTCTAACTTCGTTTCGGTAAAACTTTTGGATAATTTTGACAGCTCCGCTTGCATTTGAAATCAAAAGCACCTAACCACAATCAATACTTCACTAGTTTCTTAGAACAAAATCTTTAGAACGGTCCGTGAATTATGATTTATACCCCAACCCTTTGGCTACCGTGTATAATTATGCGGCGGTCTCTAAGACCCTTTCTTACTTAAACAGATTATCGGTCAGCATTCAAAGGGTTGTTTTTTGTGGTCAAACGCGCGATGATTTATAGTTTTACCAAGTTGTAAATTTTATAAAAATAAAAGAACATGGCGGTTCTGTTTGCCAATTTTTTTATCTGTCACTAGGGAGTTTTTGTATGAAATTAGTTGCGGGTAAAAGTACCGGTGTACATAAGTTTATTGTTAAATTCTTGCAAATTTTAAAGCGATGACATCGTGGCTTACTATGAGGTCTTACAGTAGGACAGAAATTGAACTGCCCAAACATTTCCAATATAAGCTGACCTTTCATTCTACGAAAAGTCTATACCCTTTCGATATGGGCGTGCTCGTCGGTGCAGTAAAATAAACTTTATTATATTATTTATCCGTGTTTGTTTGTTATTATTTCTTATTATTATTTTTGTTTCTTTCTAATCTCTGTGTTTCAATTTTATTTTATTTCTGTACTGACGATGTGTCATTTATCGAATAAATATTTTCTATTCTATATTCTATTCTATTCTATACTGTGCGATTTCAGGTCATACTGGAAATGTCTATCAGTTCAATGTCTGCCCTGATATAATCCGTAATAGACGAAGTTCGTAATAATGTAACGAGGTTTATTTTTAATTTCATTTTTCTTTTTTCTCGGTCACTCGGTGTTGCCACTTAATTAATTTAATTATGTTTTCTTTAGCACAACAATTATTTAAGTTTAAGTATTATGTGGTCTTGGTGTAAGGTTTTAATTAAGTTTCGTGTGTCATTCTGGGCGTAAAAATAAAAATGTTTTCTTTCTTTCTTTATATGAGCTCGTAGTAAACCTCCAGGAGATTTTACAAGAAGAGGTTTTTTAATACCAAGTTCATTGTACCCAACACCTGCACGCTGAGCTACCTCTGCTCTGCCACTAATAACGCCGTAGAGCTAGCAAGGTGCTGGGCAGCTGAAACCTAGCACCTGTTTATAAAGAAAGAAAAGGAGTTTATTATTAAAAAATAAACGGAATAACAAAGAAAACATATAAAATAAACCAGTTTCCGCCATCGGCTTCGCTCGAATGATATCTTTATAAATTATAGCCTATACTCAGTGATAATATAGCATACTGCTGGTGAAAGAAATTTTAAAATCGGTCCCGTAGTTTTTAAGTTTATCCATTACAAACAAACAAACATACAAAAAATCAAATCTTTTCTCTTTATTGTATTAGTTTATATTGAGTTATTCTGCCAAAAAGCCACAGTTCAGCATAATGTCAGGAGGCAGTGATACTGGCCATCAGACGCTGGTTTTCAGCTGCAACCCACGAGTGCCATACGCTCAAAACTATGTATCATCGACACTGAGAAGAATACAAAGTCTAACCTCATTTCCTCTGTTTCAGGCGAGTACGTGATCCAAGGCGATCTTCCTCGGGAGCTGGTGAGCAGTGAAGTATCTCGGTTCGACTTATTGGAAGAAGCTCTCCAGCTTGTTGAGCTCGGGGACGAGGCTGAGTCGAAGAATGAACCGACTGAGGTAAGGAAAAATCCACTTGGAACCGTGCACCGAGAATCACGACGTTTTGAAAGTGCCTGCAAAGGCCCAGTTAAAATAAAAATCTTTGGCTTTGGCTTTGAACCAGACTCGCAAGCTTAACTAACAAGTGGCTAACAAGTGGGCCTCTGTAGTCAAAATACTAGAGTCTATGTAGGCCCTTGACTAGGTGAAAAGAAAGAAAAACAATTTATTTTTACACAAATTATGACAAAAAAAAAAAGTAAAAAATGAAGAAAACAAATAATAATTTAAATAACAATTACTAATATTAAATGTCTGTGGACTCAATGAGTAGGATTCTTTAATTCTCTGTCTACACTTGTGGTATACACACTACAGTAATTCATACAGGCAATTCAGATATCAATTAAACTTGATCCTTTTTGCTAACCTATTTCTGATCTTCCAGGCGATAGAGGGCAGTAGCAGTGGCAGCAGCAGCGGCTCCGAGATGCTGCACCCGGCGATGCGGCACGTGCCGCACCACCCGCTGGCGCACTATCACAACCAGGTCAGTGGACCCTAGCTCTAAGATCTAGTAATGGTCTAACGTCGACAAAATACACACAAAAATCAATTTCAATTCAATAAATACCTTCCATTGGTCCCAAACTAGGTTTTTTTTTTTTTTTTTTTTTTTAGCGTGGTAAAATCGTCAAATGTGTCCTCCCACCCCGGGCAGGGCGGGAGGGACTGTCAGACTTGTACTGACTAAAATCCACGGTGTTCCTTCAATAGCCTTTACGTTCCGGGGTCACGGTAATGAAATAAGTCCCGCGACCTCCCTAACTAGGCTAGGCCTGTATCTTGGGCACCTTTGGAGGTTTGACAATAAATAATTATTATACATAAAGTTAAATACAAAAATTGTGTTAGAAAATAAGGCTTAGGACTATGTTAGTAGCACTTCACTTTGCACTATATGTCTTGGTGCTGTCCCGTGGCACTTGTCCGCGAAAGCGACGGAACATATTATTTGAAGTGAAACTTCTATAATTAGATCCCGGTATTAGGATTTTTCCGTCACAAAAAAGATCGTGACGGCCGCGTGGAGGGGGTAGACGATATATCCGTTGATGTTTCACTTCTACTATGTGTCCCAACACACATTTCGTTTTTTTTTTCTCTTTTGCTCGACATCCGTATGTCATAACCTCCAGCAGAATATCAGCGTCAGGTGTCATAGCCTGGCACATGCTGAGCTGGAGACCCATTTGCTACAGCTCGGGACACACACCGAATAGTCAAAATGTAATGCTCAGTATATATTATAGTATGCGCAAATCTTTATGAGCCCTCTGAACTCTCTCCCTCTAGCAACTATAATAGTACGCTTATTATAGGTGCTAGAGGGAGAGAGAGAGAGTTCAGAGCTCAATTCAGGGCTCATAAAGATTTGCGAGTAATATATACACATTATTTTCATTTTCTCTTACGTAAGATAAGAACTGCATGATTAGGTATTATAAAGACGTTGTATTAAAAAAAAAAAGATGCATTAATGTATAGCGGCGTCCATTTCTGTGAAGTTACAGGTATAGTACTCGCAAATCTTTATGAGCCCTGGACTGAGCTCTGTGAACTCTCTCTCTCTCTCTCCCTCTAGCACCTATAATAACCGTACTATTATAGGTGCTTGAGGGAGAGAGGGAGAGAGTTCAGAGAGCTCATAAAGATTTGCGCGTACTATACGTAACGACGGTTTTTTTTAAACAGTTGTCTTCAATATCTCCTCTGATTTATTTTGAGCTTTCAAAACATTAGACGATTACAACGCATTATTTTCAAGAAAAAAATATGCATTAAGTTAGTATCCGAATATGGAAGCCAATAATTTTGTACAGTAACAAAATGGCGTTACAGACAATCAAATAAACATAATTTTATTTATATAAGTATTCGTTTCTCTTATTGAAATTGCATTTCGATTTTTTATATTAAGTTTTTTTTCGTAAATCTTGTTTATTTTGGTCTAGTGTTAGCTGTAGCTTAACTACGTTTTACTGATAGATCATATTCAGTTATAGGCGTCAGTTCAAAAGCAATACCTTGAAACGATACCTTTAAGTACGTACGAGTATTAAATAATAATATAATAATAATAATTTTTTGGTTTGCTGTAAGAAAACTCAATTTTGAGTTAAGCTCGCCTATGTACAAGTTTTTCCTTTTATGTATTTTATTTGTGTTTATGTGTACAATAAAGAATAAGAATAAGAAATAAACCCAGCCCATCACTGTCCCACTGCTGGGCACGGGCCTCTTCTCAGAATGAGAACGGTTAGGACTTAGTCCAGCACGCTGGCTTGGGCGGACTACACACACCATCGACAATTTTATGAAACCTTTCCTTTCCCTCACTTTACACAGTTATATCTACCTAGATTTTAAAGGAAAAAAAAAAAAAACATTCCATTCTTTTACGTGGTACTTTCACGTGTTCCCAAAAAAAAAAATACCTTTAAAATCAAGTCGGTACGTCCAAAATCAAAGGAGGTTTGTAACCTGTTCGTTTAGAACTCTTAAATAGTGATGATAAATGAATCCGTGTCACTGGGATCATTGTACCACACACGGCGAAGCAGGGTTAGCGAATGGTCCAAGTTATAAACTGTTACACTAATCTATATAAACAAATAAATAAAATTGAAGTGTCTGTTTGTAATGTCAAAATAATAAGCTTTACTAAATGCATAATTAATTATACAAAAATAATTTTTTTTTTTTTAAATTCAACGAAATTGTCTGTCTTCATGTTTTTTCCGGTTAATCTCCGAAACGGTTGGACCGATTTTTACGGGACTTGCACTCGCAGATAGCTGAAGGAAATAATAATAAGGAACTAACTTAGCTACTTACTTAGAGTAACTTAGGCTACTTTTACTTTTAATTTAAAGAAAATTTATTTTATTAAATTCCGCGCGGACGAAGTCGCAAGTATAAGAGAAAAGATTAATATTTTGGTATTGTTGTTTGTAATGAATAAACTCAAAAACTACTGGACCGATTATAATAATTCTTTCACCAGTAGAATGCCTCTGAGAAAAATAGGCTATTTTTTTTTAAGTTGGGATCCCTACAACAACTCCAATAATGTAACCCAAAGTGCAAAAAATAACGTAAAAAAAATATACATACATATCATAATATTATATTTAATATCAAGATAAATCAAAGTCGAAATGAATCCGCCAAAATCTTAACTGGAATTTAAAAGAAAGCCGACTGTTAGCCATCCTGACCTGGTGGTCTACCGTAGCTAAAATGGTAATGAACATCGACTCTGGTAATAAACTTCAAAACGATCGTGAGAGACTAAACTTCGAGCTACCTTGTAAAAAAATTACAACAATGCAGTTGGCACTCCTATATACCTACATGATCGGTAAAAATTAACAAGGTCCAATATTTAGTCTCTCACGAATCACGATCGTATTGCAGTTTAATACCAGAATCTGATGTTCATTACCATTTTGTGATGCGGTAGACACGCTGTATTTGGTTTACATGAAATAAACATTTATTCTATTCTATTCTTTATCGTGTCATAACGTACTAAGTGACAAAGTGACAATTCTCTTCTAACTTAGGACTCACAATTTTGTACATGTTCTAACCCCAGACACTTCGGACTCAAAGAAACATTAATCTTAATAACAAAAAACACCCGGACAAATTGTTTGGTGGTTTTAGAAGATTTATATAATTGTCTTTTGCTACTGAATGTTTAAACATAGATTTGTTATTTTAATCATGAAGGCTTTGCGGTTTGTTCTAAATGACACGTTTGGCGCAGTGGTTAAGCGATTGGCTGTGTGAGCTTTGTGTTTCGGGTTCTATTCATTTATTTGTATGGCCTATACAGGGTGTAAGTGACATCGTAACGAAAACTCATACCATGGGTTCAGTACATGATACTGGATCATTCAGCATTAGAATAATGCGTCGGTCTTTTCAAAAGTTTTACGATTTTGTTCGCAGATCTTTTAGTTAGGTATAAAAACTGCGAACAAAATCGTAAAATTTACAAACATCGTTAAGTTTACAAACATACATTTCACATACACACACCCAGACCCGAAACAACTATCAGTAGATGATACAAATATTTGTTCCTAGCAGATCGAACCCGCGGCACGTAGCGCAGAAAGCTAATCGCTTAGCCATTGCGCCAACCGTGTCGTCAACGTTAAATAGACTAATCACGAGAAAGCTTTACGTTCAAATGGAAAGATGCGTCAAAAATTAGTGGGGGGGGGGGGGCGTCTTCTAAACAAATATACAATGTCCCGAATCCGCGTCTATTCATTCCGACTAACCTTACAACAGACAAAAACTCTCAAATTAAGTTAACAAAATAATTTTAATACAACATTAAAAACATTTTTAAATCAACTAAATCCATTTCATATCGTTCGACAATACAAAAATACACACAGGAATGTCGAATCGAAATCACGATCGGCAGTCATGCGTTAAAAACGATAGTACGATACCAATCTACATCGATTTACGAAGTATCGATAACTGACATCGATTAAGAATCGTGCAGTGCAGCCCTAAAATATTTTTGGAATACATATTTTGAATATTTTCTTTATTTTTTTGGAACGCGGCAATTTCAAAATGTTTTTTTTTTTTTTAGTTTTTATGAACTGACTGCCTCATTAGTGGTTGCAAGCGCTGCTGCTATGCGTGTTGTTGTGGGTTCGATTCGCAGATAGGATAAAATGTTATTGGAATTTTTGAAAGAGAAAGAATAATTTATATATTTATTGAGTAAAAATATTTTTGTAACCAAAAACAACATATTATCGTATTATCATAAAATGTCCGGAAATTCGCTAAATAATTATCAGGAATTTTATCAGGAAATCTGGTTAGGGTTACCAGTCTACCGCGTAACTAAAATGGTAATGAACATCGACTCTGGTAATAAACTTCAATACGATCGTGAGAGGCTAAGCTTCGAGCTACTTTGTATTTTTTTACCGATCATATTGTTAGGACTCCCATCTTCATGATGTAGTTCAAAGTTTAGTCTCTCACGATCGTATTGAACTTTATTACCAGAGTCGATGTTCATTACCATTTTAGTTACGCGGTAGTCCCGCTGATTCAAAAATAAGATTTCCTGATAAAATCCTAAAACCTTTATGTGTAATGTTTATTTTTTACCATAGTTTTTTTTTTTATAAATGTTGCAAATATTTCGTCTAAGAATACCCTTGCTTCTATACATTTGATACTAAAATTAAAAATATTTGATACCTGTCACCAATGTTGGTATAAGCGAGGAATTTTAACAATATGTAAATATTAAAATTTTGTGTGCCACGGAACACAGTAGCCGGATTTTACGATATTTTGAGATTTTTTTGATGTTTGAGTTAGTGATGTGTGTGTTGTCGATATAGAAGAAAGAAAGAAAGAAAAAAGTATTTATTTGTCACATCACTAAAACGATTTTAAAGATAAAAAAACAGAAAATTTTAAATTAAAAAAAACATGTAAAACAAAAATAAAAATATTTATCTTAAATAAGATTGTACGTCGCAGCTGTGTCAAAAAGGCTTCCACTCAGCATATGCTACCACGCTGCAAGCAACCCGACAACGCTGGTTTTCAGCGGGAGCCACTAATGTGTATCCCAATACTGCGGTTGCATTTAGGAACAGAGACTGAATCACTACAAATTATGCGCACTATATAAAAAAATATCCTGTATGTAATTAACGCACAGGGTACTTTTAATTCGAGTACATGGAGCTCTAAGATGTAAGTGAAACCGCAACGACAGCCAGTTATAGATAAATTATTATGAATCCGATAAAAAAATCACAAATCACGTGTGGATTTATTTTTTATTTTTTATTGTTGTTTTGGGTTTTTACTAATTTTTTTTTTTGTTTTGTTTTATCCATAAGTCTACTTTATTTCATCCAGATGTTGTTGAACACCCGCACCCATAGATAATAAGTTAAGTAGAGACTAAGGGGCGGGCTGAAAACCAGCGTTGATCCGTGCTGTAGCCATGCTGCACACGGATCAACATCCGCTGAGCCCACTCCTATTGCCATACTACATAATTTTAATTTTAAGACGTGTATTAGAGTTTTAAGTTTTCTTTGTTTTTGTTAATGTGGCAATAAACATATTTTCTTTCTTTCTTTCTTTCAACAAATAAGTAAGCATACCAAAGTACGAAACTACGGTTTTTATCGATACACAAACTTTCCCATCACTACTTCGAAATATGTAACACAAAAACCGCGCCTCTGGTATCGGTATAACCCATCCTTGTTTATTTAGGCACAGCACTCGAGACGGCATGCATTGTATGTAAGTGTTCTTTTTATATCAGTCTGCGGCTGCGCACTAAAGTGCGATGACGTCAGGTGATAGGTATTCGGATGAAAAAAGATTTTGTAACAATAGCAGAGTAAGTGGTGGAGTTTCTTGCCGGTTCTTCTCCATAGGACCTACTATTTGAACCGCGCACCTAGAGTCTCGACATTTCATAAGTGCCTGTATTTAGTTTACATGAAATATAGATCTATTCTATTCTACAGGTTCCCCTCCCCGGCACGTGCTGAGTAGTGCTTTGTACGAAAATCCGTCATTGTTAAAGTTGAAATTCCGTCATCGATGAAAACCAGCGTCATTGGTGTTGCCAATGACAACAAGCTGATCGATGTCCATTTTCTTGCACATGAGGGACACACTTCCATGCTTTATTTTTCATTGTTTTATTTTATGTAATTTTCTGGTTTTTTTTTATGTTTGTTATGTGTGCATGCTCGGTGTCATGTGTGCAAAAAATAAATTGATTGATTTCTTTATTTCTTCTTTCATTGTTAAAGTTGAAAATCTGTCATTTTTAAAGTTAGATCCTTAAAATTTGGTATTTCGCGTTTCGGATAAGAAATAAAGAAATAGGTGTCCCAGAATTTTCGAAAATAAAATAGATAGGTAATAAAAGTTTATTTGAAATACTGTTATGTTTTAATTTAATTTTATATTAATAATGTTTTACCTTTTAATCTAAAAGAAACTATATATAACCATAAAATATAAACTTAAATATGTACACTAATAATGAGAGGTATCAAAATATTAAAACTATAGAAACTTAAATCTATTACTAAAAAAAATATATATTATTATATAATTAAATATTAGATATAATCTATAAATAAAAAACCTCTTCTAGCGCACCACTGCGGGGCATAGTGCCTAGGAGGCTGGCAGCGTTACCTCGTTGTATGGCCAAACTTATTCGCTGGCCGAGGTAGCTGCCAGCTCTCTTGTCGGCTGTGGCGTCAATGAGGCGCGACGAAACTTCTTTAAAGAATTGTCGCGCCTCTGGCCCCCACGGACCCATGGTTTCAACGCCAAACGGTACAAACATGAAACCCTCACCGAGAGCCGCTGTGCTATGTTTTAATTAAATTCGTAATATCGACTTCCACGCGAACGAAGTCATGGGCAACAGCTTGTACATTATAAGCGATCAAGATTACATCCTTAAGAACCCAAGCAATTAAGGCCCTCCATATCATTTTAACATACCTAGCAAATACTGTATAAAGTTGCTGACTAATGGACAGACAGACAGATCAAAGCCAGCCCTTTTCATATCGCCGGCAATGCTAAGTCACTATTGATTGTGTTAAAGTCAATGTATTGCGATTTAATTCTAGGCCCCCGTCGCGATTTTAAATGACGGAGAGTTTTAAATGGGTTTTGGACAGCACTATTATATCGGAAAGGGTATAATATATAAGGTTTTATTTTAATAATATTTCCAATCGCGGGACTACTGGACGAAATTTCATTAGAAATAAGTAGTTCCATTGTGCTCATATGTCTGTAACATTTTTATTACCATGTTTCCTTGTGTCTACAAAAATAAACAAAATAAATAAATAAATCTAGCCCATTACTGTCCCACTGCTGGGCACGGGCCTCATCTCAGAATGAGAAGGGTTAGGCCTTAGTCCACCACGCTGGCCTAGTGCGGGTTGGCGGACTACACACACAATCGAGAACAATTTTAATAATGCAATATATTTTAGGAGCTAAATCTATAGGTTAAAAAGACTCTTTCTAGCAAAAAAATAAAATAAAACCTTTATTCCTCTATGATTATGAATGGCACTAAGGTCATGAACTCGAACACATGACCTGGCGGGCTCGGCTACTCTGACACACACGCAACGCGTCGCCGCGCCGCCTGTTTTTAATGTCTGTAGATTCGTAGCTCCAAAACGGATAAACCGATTTCAATGCAGTTTTTTCAAATTGAAAGCTGGTTTAATCGGGTATGATCTTAGCTATGTTTCATAAAAATCTGTTCAGTCGTTTAAAAGTTACAGCTCTTTTTCTAGTTGGAGTCGGGGGTTTTAGACGGTTAGGTTATAAAATCATTGGTGGACACAATTAAGGGCGGCGCTGGTCACAATCGCTGCTTGCAAGCGATATAGTTTTGAAATTAGAAAGGTGTAGCGTTTGTCAAAGATAAAGATATTTATTTGCTGTAACATGTGTAAATTACAATGACGTGCATGCAATGGTGTTACATATTCATAGAGCTACATGTTATACCATTGAAGGCGTACAAATATTTAAATTGTATAAAATTATAAATTGAATAAATGGAATCGGAGTTTATCATTAAATAAGTCAAATATATTATATTCACATGTCAAAATTATAAATTAAATAAAAGGAAAACAATCAAAATTTATCATTAAGAAAATCAATTATATTATAATAACATTTCTCTAATAACATCCTTTTTAGTTTTATGTTAAATAAATTAGAATTTAATTGTTTAATGTCCTTTGGAATTTCATTATAAATATTTGGACCCATGCATACTATACTTTTGTGTAGCAGAGCGGTCTTCAAAATGTTGTTTTTATGAAAAAAAAATGAAAAAAAAAAGAAATAAACGAAAAAGTAATACCTATTCCGCTTAATTAACGCGACAAAAATCGCTAATGCGCAATACTTCTTACGAAAAAATGACCCCAGGAAGTCATAGAACATATAGTTTTTACAGTCATTTCGATTTTGAAAATAAATTACCAATTAAACTTTCTAGTTTAACTATCACTTCTTGCAGTTATATGAACATTAATCCTGTATTTTTTACTGACAACCTGTGTCTGTTAAGTTACCGACACACATACGATGTAAAAAGATCCTCAAATAAACTTTAAAAAAAATATAAAAACCGACTTTAAACAACTAAAAAGTATAAAATTATTTTGTTAAAAACATTAAAGCTTCTGAAGTCGGTGCCATTGCCAAGCTAGGTGCATTGAAGAATTAAAGGCCCCGCTTCAGAAGCTGTTAAGTTTTTTAAGAAAATTATTTTATACTTTTTAGTTTTTTGAAGTCGGTTTTTACTTTTTTTTAAAGTTTACATTATTTTGCTATTTTGAGTGGCATAAACAATACATAATCATGCGATTACAGTAATCGCAAGTGATATGCTGTTATTCATTCAAGAGTTCCATTGTATATCTCCGAAATTCTTCATCAGATCTTCACCAAATTTAAATGGAACCACACGGGAAGCACCAGCTTTCAAATCAGAATCAAAATCGGTTCACCCAGTCGAAAGTTCTGAGGTAATAAAACATTTTAAAAAAACATACGTGTCGAATTGAGAACCTCCTCCTTTTTTGAAGTCGGTTAAAAAGCCAAAATCTACGCATAAAGTACCTATGGGCTATCTGCTAATACACTCAGCATGCGACCCCAGATTATTATTTATTTATTATTCAGGTATTATGGACTTCAATTCAAATACAATTCGTTATTGCATATCACATGTGTTTTACAAGATCTTCATAATAATAATTATATGTTCACATGGACCCCTGGGCACAACAATTTTAACAACTTAGTATAATTTAATTTGAGTAGTAGAATAAAATAAAATAACAGGTAAAGATCGTTATAAGTAGCAAATAATTAATTCTATGTCATATATTAAAAGTAAGGTGTCCTTCGTCATCATCAAAATTAAAATTAATGTCTTCAAATCTATACATATAAAACATTTATTAAATAAGTTTATAAGAGTTTCTTGCCGGTTCTTCTCCATAGGACCTACTATTTGGAACCGCGCACCTAGAGTCTCGACATTTCATAAGTGCCTGTATTTGGTTTACATGAAATAATAAATTCTTAAAAGTGCAGAATGACATGCAACAAATTCTAGAAATCTTGTTTTCAGTTCTTTAGAAACCAAAATTAGTCTTAATTATTTTTTAATATCTATTTAATGGTTTCTGTCTAAATAATTTCGATCTAAGGTCATTAGAACATTACTGTATTTGGATCATAATGTTATTTTTTAATCTTTTTCATCTGTAACTAGAAATTGTGTAAAGAAAGCGGAAGATTGGATCATCACTAATTTGGTTAGGGTTGTCAAAAATTTTAAGTCGCGACTTTAAAGCCGGGCTTCCACTGCGAAAGGATAATGAGCAAGTAATAGCTGGACAGAACGGACCCCAACTAGCTGAAATAGGTTTTACCTTCCATTAAGAAAGTTTTGACAATTGCCTTCCACTGCAAAAGAGAAATGAAGAACGAGTTCGTTATTAACTATTTTTAACCCCCGAAAAAAAAGAGGGGTGTTATAAGTTTGTAGTGTGTATCTGTGGATCTGTGTATATGTGTATCTATCTATATCTTATTTTTTAATTTTTTTCAAGTTGAAATCAAGTGTATGTTTCTCTCAAACTGAATTGTTTATCTTGTGATCAAATTCTTTGCTACTAGTATTTAGAATTTGGATGTTTTTTGTTTTTCAACAGGTGACCGTTTCTAGCCATAATACTGACAAGCAAAATCTCAAAGAAAAGCCACTCAGAAAAAGTTATAACTAAAACCGCCTACAATTTTGAAAACTGAAAATAATGCAAAGTAATTAATTTCTCGAAAACTACAAAATATCGCAGAACAACAGTGGGGGTTCAATCGCTGAGTTGTAGTGCCCCTGATCATAGACCTTCGCTGGTACAGGTTTCCTGGGACACCTTGTATATTATTAATACGTGAAGAGAAAACTTTGTACCCCTTTTTAAGTCCGTCTGTCGGAACTGGTCAGCTCGTAACTGCCATGGCAATCTTATTCAGAGGAAATTCATTATTATCCCAGTCTTACTTGTATTCGCATTGAATTGCATTATTCTCGCAGCTCTTACCACAACATTGTACTGATACATATTGTAATCTATATTATTGATTTGAAAAGAGTTACCATGGAGTTTCTTGCCTGTTCTTCTCCATAGGATCTACTATTTGGAACCGTGCACCTAGAGTCTCGACATTTCATAAGTGCCTGTATTTGGTTTACATGAAATAAAGATCTATTCTATTCTATTCTAAGCATATCAGACAATTTCACTTACGTTTATATGAAGATCTTAAAATAGACATTGCATGTTCTAAAATAGTAATCAAAACATCGCGAGCTGAAGTTACAATGATTAGTTAACTTTAAGGTTGTATTTCAAGATGATTTCTTACTTTTGAGGGGGTGAAGTATCAGCCTAACCCCACCCACTAAGGGAGCTCCGTTCACGCACTTCGTTTGTATTGCGCAATTGACGTATTAGATTGTGTGACACACGTGTCACAGAATAGCAATATTAATTAGCAACATGCAATTAATCACTTCTAAAAATAATTTCTGAATGAATTTGAAAAAGTTCCTCTATTCATATTTATGTTCGTGACTTTAACACACAAAAAAATTACTAAACAAATATGTCTGAACTGTAGAACTAATTACATAATAATTGGATGGTCAAAGTACGCAAGAAGCTACTAACTACCTTCACAAAAACTAGAGGCAAAAACTTGGGGATTACACATTATTTGGTGTAGGAATTACCTATTTGTCTGTTGATAAATAAATAAAATAAATTCAACCCATTACTGTCCCACTGCTGGGCACGGGTCTCTCCTCAGAATGAGAAGGGTTAGGCCTTAGTCCAGCACGCTGGCCTGGTGCGGGCGGACTACACACACCATTGAGAACTTTATGAGGTCCTCTCAGGTGTGCAGGTTTCCTCACGATGTTTTCCTTCACCGTTATCGCAAGTGATAATCAAATTGTGATCCGCACATGAATCCGAAAAGTCAGAGGTGCGGGCCGGGTTTGAACTCAGACCCTCCTGCATAGAAGGCGAGCGTTCAACCGCTAGGCTTATCACCCCTGTTGATAAAATCCTTTTTAAATCCCGACAGAAAAGAGGGTTGATATAACTTTGTAGTGTGTATCTGTCTGTAGCTCCAAAACGGATGGACCGATTTCAATGCAGTTTTTTTTTTTATTGAAAGCTAACTTAATCAGGTTTCATCTTAGCTATGTTTCATAAAAATCTGTTCAGCTGTTCAATAGTTACAGCTCTTTTTCTATTTGGAGTCGAGGGTTTTTGATGGTTAGGTTATATTTTTCCGTGTGTGACAGCCCTGGCGCCCCACAGTTCATTAGTGCAGCGTCTCATCTCTTTCATCTCGCCGCCCGATCTCTACAATGTAAAGATGGTACGAGTCGACAGAGTTGTCTCTATGTACTAGGTCAATTCCGTGGGTCAAAAAAACATAGCTGTTATACTAAAAGTAATTATTTTTGTTAATACATAAACTCAGTCCCCCTTACCACAAATAATGGTTTAAAGAAGTCAATTTAAAAGTTTAAAGAGAGTTTAAATTAAAATTAAAAAGTTTAAAGAATGTTATTCAAAAGTTAAAGAGTTTAAATTAAAATTCAAAAGGTCTTATAACAAAAAGAGACAGGGTTTGTCTATGGGACAAATATCGTAATCGCGGAAAATTAATCAACAATTAAAATAATTTTCTTGTCTAGCTTATCAGCTTTTGAAGTCTTTGGCTTTTGCCTTTAATTCTTCAATACACCTAGATTGGCAGTGGAATCAACTTCTGAAGCCACAAAAGACATTATGTGAATTGTTATTTAAGAAAATTATTTTATACTTTTTAGTTTTTTAAAGTCGGTTTTTACTTTTGTTTTACATGATATTTTTATTTTTCTGTTTGGGTTTTTGTGCTGTGTCAAATATATTTTTGTTTTTCGAACCGTGTATAGGTCTAACAACTCATCTGCCTAACCCTCCGCCGTCGCCAGGGTCAAGTTGACCCTTCGTTCTTTACCCTGACACTGTCAATGTCAAACCATTGACGTCGCACGCCCAACACAGATTATGTCATAACAGAGACCATTTACGTGATAATAGCTTGTAATGACACACAATTATTATAAGTACGCGTAATTGATTTAATAATTTTAAGTATGCAATGTCCTATGATTAGAGTTGCGTAAAATATATCACTGAAGTTAATAGAATAGATCTAGAATAGAATAGATCTTTATTACCTACATGTAAACTAAATATAGGCACTTATGAAATGTCAAGACCGAAATCAGAGATATACATGATTTTTTTTATGTAGGTAGTGCGCAGAATTTGTAGAGTGATTCAGTTTCTGTTCCTAAATGCACCCGCAGTATTGGGATACACTTTAAAACAAAAGAAAATTCGACTTAGTATGGGGGACACGCATAATTTACTAGCGCAAGCCATACAAAATCAAATTTTTTATTTTGTTTTGCAGCGAATTTTATTACTGCGGTTGCATTTGGGATTGGACACTGAATCACTGTGCAAATTTTGCGCACTACATCATTTATCCCGTATGAAGGTGCTCGGTTGTTCATGCCGAGGTGGAAAACCCTGGTTGACTGTCTAGAGTGCGCCGTACTAAGGCTGACATTCAGACACGACAGAAACGAGTCTTAGCGTGAACTTACGCTTCCATCTGTCAAAATTTGTTCGTAAGTTTGACAGATGGAAGCGTAAGTTCACGCTTAGACTCGTTTCTGTCGTCTCTGAATGTAAGCCTAAGATATCGCCACTCAAGAAGGCACTTTCCATGCACTCCGGATCGACTTATTTTTAACAGGCTTTTATTAGCTTCACCTGTAACTGTAACTAACTATGTAAGAAAATCTTGGAAGTTAAATTTGACCCACTTCCCAATTTCCGATTGAGCTGAAATTTTGCATACACGTTCAGTTTGGATGACTAAAGCGTGTTCTATAGTTTTTTTTTAAATATAATATTTTTTATTTTTTGGAACGTGTTTTTTAATTTTTTACTTTTTTTTTTGTGTCGTAATTTGTGTAAAATCAATTGCTTTTATTCTTTCTTTCTTTCTTTCTTAAAATTCGGCAGGCGGTACACCAAAGGCCGAATGATAAATAATGTTTGGACGTCAAATGACAGATGACGCCGGCCCACCTGCACACTGTGACGGACACAATGACAAATTATTTTATTAGTAGATGCATATCGATGGGGTGCTGTGAGAAAAGTTAGAAGACATGGAAAATTAAATTTATATTAAAATTAAATTTATAATAAATTTATAGTAATTTATATTAAATCTACATTCATATTATTCATATCTTCACGCCATACGGTATAATTGAATAAAGGTAAAACCTAACTTTCTTAATTAGGATCTATCCTAACAATAATGTTTTACATCAGTTTTTAACTCTTTACTCATTCTTAGGTCTTTTATAAAACTGTTTTCTTTCTTTCTTTCTTTTCTTTTCCTTGACAATAAACTACATGACCGTAATTATTCTAGTTCTGAGATAACCCTGTATAAGTATTTACAAACTTTGATCTATGATCAAACGGAAGTTTTGATAACCATTGTCAAATAAGTAAATTAGGTTAAACTCAACACGAATACACCTAATAAATACAAAAAGATATTAATTTCTTTTTGTATTCATTTTTAAGATTTTTAAAGTTAAATATTGATAAAAACACTTTTCCTTGTTTTTTTTTACTTGTCTATTTACTGCACAATAAAACACATGTTAGAGGCGTTACTACCTACTTTTCGGATATAGAAAGCGATTTCTTTTTATTTTAACAACCATTTTTACAAACGATTCGTTGACAGCATTGATTTAAAAAATTCAGATGCGCGCTTTCCCGTAAAAACGTTTAAGTATCGTCAGTTACTCATAAGTACATCATACACATACAAATTGGACACTTTTACTTTTTTTTATTGACAGATTTTATATACACGACTACAATATGTTTAGCTAAAGCTATATATTTCCAATATAACCTGACCTCGCATTGTATAGGTTTTCCATACAGTGAGAGATCAGCTTATACTGAAATGTAGGTATAGCTTGATATGTAGCCGTGCGTACTTACACGCGTGTTTTCTGACCCGACGTAAGACATAAACTAGACTAACGAACGATTTTTCAATAATTAAATAAACATACATAATCTGCTCTACATAGTATAAAATAAAGTCGCTTTCTGCGTCTGTCTGTCTGTATATCCACTAACTCCTCCTAAACCACGCAACGGATTTTGATGCGGTTTTCACCATCAGTTAGATAATTTTTCACGGAAGGTTTATATGTATAATACTTTGATATTTAATGTAAGGATAGTAGAGATATTGCACCCGTGCGAAGCCGAGGACGGGTGGCTAGTATGTTATATTCACATTATGTTATTTTCATGGTAAGTCCATACAAAAACTGTTCCCATTTCAAACTAATATCTAGATATGTATCTTTTGTCTAGCCATTGAATAATCAACATTTTCAAATTGTGCGCATTTTTCTTTGACACTTACAATCGCAGTGTGCATCTATAGTTTTTACATCGTTGCCTTTTAACAACATTTGACAAATGATGAGATGACATACGGTGCACACTGCACAGGTAACCATTTTTTCTGCCCACCCCCTTTTGTTATAATGGGGTGTTTATATGATATTGGCAGGTTGTTTTTTTTATTATTTTCTTAAGCTTAACCGCTAATGATTTTAGTGGTCAGAATAGAATTCTGTCTGAACCTAACCGTCAAAAACCCCCGACTCCAACTAGAAAAAGAGCTGTAACTTTTGAACGGCTGAACAGATTTTTATAAAACATAACTAAAATGATACCCGATTAAACTAGCTTTCAATTAAAAACTGCATTGAAATCGGTCCTTTCGTTTTGGAGCTACGATGCCACAGACAGACACAGATACACACTGCAAACTTATAACACCCCTCCTTTTTGTCGGAGGTTAATAAAATAGATAGGTACAGAAAGGCGTCTCCATACAACGAGCGATAATTAGACGCACGCACACATAGACGCGTACGTCCGGCAATCTCTAACCGAGTCAAATGAACGTTCATTTGACTCGGTTTGAGTTCACCGATTGTAGTTGGATTGTCATTTATTTATTTATTGGATCACCAACAGAGGATACACAATTACATTTAAGAAACAACCTAAAGGGCAATACAAAGTGTGCTCCTCCAATTACAGGAGACCACATCTTTCACTTATAATCTAGGTAAAGTAAAATTTGATAAACACACAAAAATAACATAATATTAACAATAGAGTAGGTATAATAAAATTACAAATTAATTATAATAGAGATAAAAATTAAAATAAAATTACTGTTGGAATTAGAATGATTAATAATATTGGAAATTGAAAATTCAATTAATTTTTTTTTTTTCATTGTATTTATTTTCGATAGTAACCCACTAGGATACCGGACATGGCTATCAGCAGGAATAACTGTGTTGCTTAGTGATTGTCTAACCGGGGAATCGAACCGAGGTTCGCACTTTCTACAGTTGCGCTTGCGGTCGTGTCAGTGCGAACGAATGAGCTATTGTATAGTAGGAGTTGGTTTAAAAGTGCAACAGTTAGGATTTGAACCCCGACCCCAGCAGACAATTGAGTAGATCGCCTTGTTTGTGTACTAAATAAAATAAATTCGAAATTTTCAAACTACATGTCTTTAAGAGTACTGTTACTATATTGACTACAAATGGAGATATTCAATCAAATATAATTATTTAACAAATAAAGTAGGCACACACAGACAAGATGAAAGTTCTTAAATTGTAGTGTAACGTACCGTTTTTATGTTGTAGTCCATATGGGAATGAGACTTTGTTTGTAATGGCAATTTTTCTTTTCAAAATAATTAGACCTCTCAGAACAATGACAATTTTTAGTAATAATCTTAGATATTTTTATGTTTTGTGCGTCATACTGGGCGTAGAAATAAAAACTTTTTCTTTCTTTCTTTCTTTCTTATATATGAAGGCAAAAATTAAATGCAACGTGTTTCAAAAATGCGTGGTCGTATTTAAGGGTATGGATCATCAAACTGAACAACTTTCTCGATGGGACCAACATTATAATCGCGAAGAATAATATTACTTGACTAAGGCCCAAGTTCACTGACAACATAACAGGTGATTAGAGCAAAATCAGCCGTATAAATATGCATTTTTAACCCCCGACGCAAAAAAAGGGGTGTTATAAGTTTAACGTGTCTGTCTGTGGTATCGTAGCTCCCAAACGGATGAACCGATTTTCGTTTAGTTTTTTTTGTGTCATAGATAATTTTATCCCGAGTGTTCTTATTATAGTTGGCGTCGGGGGTTTTTGACGGTTAGGTTATTGTATAGGTAATCGGCAAATTTCGTTTTAAACATCAGTTATATTGTCGGTGAAAATGGCCATAAATGTATGAAAACAGCAGAGTTATTTTTTGGCGAATACAGTGTTGGTCCCATAGCGTTTCCTAATTATGAGTACAATACCTTAAAAGGATCGGGAATGCAACGGTAGGACCTTGTATAATGTAGATAAGCACCAGGCACATTATTTATTTATTTCACTACAATCGTTATTACAGGTTTGGTACCAACAACGTAGCCACAACTGTACAAGTTGTATAGAATAAATCTTTATTTCATGAAACCAGATACAGGCACTTATGAAATATCGATACTCCAGTGCGTGGTTCCAAATAGTAGGTCCTATGGAGAAGAACCGACATCAAACTCTATGGAAACTCTTTTAAAATAAAAGATTACAATCTTGATCAGTACAATGTTGTGGTAAGAGCTGCGAGAATAGTGTAATTTAATGTGAATAAAAAATAAGAATAGTATAATAATGATTTGCTACTGCTGAAACACTACTTATATAAAATAGATAGGTACAGACAGCCAGCTCCATACAATGATCGATAACAAGCGCACGCACACATAGACGCGAACGTACGGCAATCTCAAAGCGAGTCAAACGAATGTTCGTTTGACTCGGTTTGAGAACGTACTCGGAATTTTTGAAATTCAACAATTTACGGTTTGAAACAGTTGTGTCAATGTGTCTTACTTAGGCTCAAGTTCATCGACAACATAACAGACGTTTAGGGCAAAATCAGCCGTTTTAACCACGAAGTTTTGCATGGTTAATCGGCCGATTTTATTTTAAACATCTGTTATATTGTCGATGAACGTGACCCTTAGTATTTTTATTGGGGCAATGATAATTAAAAAAAGTATAAAAACAAAAATTCTAAAAACACGGGCATTTCAAATATCATCCAACATTCACTCAAACACCGCGACATAATGATATATAATGCGCTTGCGTCCGTCTTTCTGAATAGGACCGTAATTGCTGCGCCTGACCCCAAGATCTATAGATCCGTTGCGATCTATAGATCATTGATCGATAATAAGGATAGTATGCGCGCGCGCACTATGAAAGTAGAAAGGTGTACAGAGTTTTATGCTTATCGCGAAACTGTTTTATGTTGAAATGTAAAACTTAATATGTTGCAGGGATATTTGACATCTATAGATGAGAAACGAGATATCCTTATTAACCGACTTCAAAAAAAAGAGGTTATGCATTGATCCACAATATTTTTTTTCAATTTAATTTTCTTTTTAATAAACGCTTAACGTTAATATAGTTTGTTTATAGTTGACTACTGAATAAATTTATTTCAGTTTTTATTTTATTTTAATTGTTCTTATTTGATTTAATTTAATGTGTTTTTACCGTTTGTACTGTTTTCATTTTATTTTAATTTGATTCAATATGATTTTATTTGACTGCATATTTATTTAGCAATTTATTTGCATTTTACATATATTTTTATATAATTAACTGAAAGAAAGAAAGAAAGAAAAATCATTTATTTGCCACAAAAACAAGACACACTAGAATGACAGACATAGGTAATAAGAAGAGGACAGGTGCATAGACAGAGAAGACATTATTTTAGGATGGCAACAATCCAAACAAACAAACTGGCAAACTGTATCTTTTATGGAAATAAAGGAAAGAAAAAAGAAAGAAAGAAAGAAAAAGAAAGAAAGAAAAATTATTAAAGGCTTTTTTACTTACTTACAATAGTAAAAGTTGTAAGTACATATGATGAGTACTATGTATTGAACATATTGGAAATTAAGTTGATCTTATTTCTAAATACTTTCTCCACAAAAAGAACCGTAATAACATCACCAAATCCATTGATCTCGCGGATCTATGAGATCATAGTTACAGCAAATGATCCATGGATCATTACAGATGCGCGCGCGCAGTTTTTGCTACGTCTTTTACAGTATAATGTCATTGTCTACGTTTGAAATATTACTGGTCTTAATCTTTACTTAATAGGGTTCGGATTGCGCTTGTTAAAGATAGATGGGTAAGCAGAAGTCATGGTTGTTGATACAATACAATATATTTTAATTGATGTGTTGATTATCAGCATGTAGTGTTCAGAATCTGATAAGTTTTTTAAGAAAATTATTTTATACTTTTTAATTTTTTGAAGTCGGTTTTTACTTTTTTTAAAACACTTTTAATAGCTTCACCTGTAACTAACTATGTAAAAAAAAATTGGAAGTTAAATTTGACCCACTTCCCGGTTTCCGATTGAGCTGAAATTTTGCATACACGTTTAGTTTGGATGACAAAAGTCTTTAGTTTTTTTTAACTATAATATTTTTTAAGGTTTATTTTGTTTTTCTATTCTGAGTGGCATAAATATAATATGATATGCTGTTATTCATTCAAGAGTTTCCTTGTATACTTATCTCCGAAATTCTTCATCAGATCTTCACCAAATTTAAATGGGACCGTTTCGGCATAAACTCCTTTCGAATATATATATGACGGAGTTATGCCCAAAAATTCATTAAAAAAATACAAACATCCGAATGAAGAACCTCCTCCTTTTTGGAAGTCGGTTAAAAAAGAGCTGTAACTTTTGAAGTTTGAAGAGATTTTCATGGAACATAGCTAAGATGATACCCGATTAAACTAGCTTTCGATAAAAAAAACGGCATTGATATCGGTCCATCCGTTTTGGAGCTACGATGCCACAGACAGATACACACTACAAACTTATAAGTATAAAACCCCCTTTTTTTGTCGGGGGTTAAAAATGTCTACCATTATCACTGCATACTAAAGAAAGTGAGAAATATCATTAAAATAGACAACAAAGTATAATTTATTGTAATTTTATTCAAAGCAAACACAATTATTCTCTTTATAATAATACCGCGGTTATTAACATTCGCTCAATTGTAAAGAAACATCGGTATTAAAATTAAAAACTTTTTATTATTTGCATATGAATGCAGTTTAAATAGTAGAGGCTTGTCAAGCGTTAAATAAATAAATCCAGCCCATTACTGTCCCACTGCTGGGCACGGGCCTCTTCGCAGAATGAGAATCGTTAGGCCTTAGTCCAGCACGCTGGCCTGGTGCGGGCGGACTACACACACCATCGAGAACTTTATGAGGCCCTCTCAGGTGTGCAGGTGTCCTCACGATGTTTTCCTTCGCCTGATAATCATGCAGTTTCATACAGAAACAACAATGGCGCCAAAAACTAAGGACCTCCGCGCACTGGCGGCACGGCAAGGGATTTATTGCCAGTGGGCGCAGGTCCTAACAGTCCCCGCGCATGCGCCCTAGCGCGTGCCACTATAGACAATGTGCAGCTGCTATAAAAATTGAATTGAAATCTTAGTGGATGCGAAATTATAGTACACCTATAATAGAAAAAAGTTATTTTATAGAATTATTTTGCTAAGAAAACTGTATCAGAATAAAACTTTTTAATTTTATAGTTGCATGTGTATTAAATCTGTCATTATTTTTCGAATTCGTAATTAGAACTTTACGAAATTTACTTTTTTTTTGAGTGTAGATAATAAATAAAAATACTTTTCTTATTCTTTTTTTTTTTTTTACTATTATGCCTGTCATTGTAAAGGGCGGCAAATATTTTTTTTTGCCCGGAGCGGCTTAATAGCTAGGTCAGCCCTGCGTGTTCATACAGTACAACTTTGCTTACGCTTTGGGGAACACAGTCGTTATAGTATGTCCTTAACATTAACCGGTCAACAATTGAAGGTCACCGACTCAAAGCCAACTATAGACCACAAAAAAATATCGATTAGCAATCTTAATTCGTGAGCTATTGTGTGGTTCTAAGAAAATAAGGCAAATGATTAGAATTTGAGTAGTGGTGTTAATTTCAGTTCGTTTCAATTTAGTATTTTTGGAGTATTATTCTGAGAGGCAGTGATAGCCTAGCGTTTGAATGCTCGCCTTCCATGCATGAGGGTGTGAGTTCTAACCCGGCCCGCACCTCTGACTTTTCGGATTCATGTGCGGATTAGAATTTGATTATCACTTGTGATAACGGTGAAGGAAAACATTGTGAGGAAACCTGCACACCTGAGAGGGCCTCATAAAGTTGTCGATGGTGTGTGTAGTCCGCCCGCACCAGACCATGTGGTGGACTAAGGCCTAACCCTTCTCATTCTGAGGGGAGGCCCGTGCTCAGCAGTGGGACAGTAATGGGCTGGATTTATTTATTTATTTTTATTCTGCACACGAATCTACTATTTGGAACCGCGCACCTAGAGTCTCGATATTTCATAAGTGCCTGTATCTGGTTTACACGAAAGAAAGATTTATTCTATAAGTATTTATAACATAACTACATAGAAACATTTATTCCAGTTAGAATTTAACAAATATTTCAAATTCAAAGGCTATATATTCACATTACCTTGGTCTAGTTAGAAAAAACTAGTTTCGTTTTCACGCGTAAAACACATTATTTTTAGTAATAACACTTTTTAACCGACTGCGCGACAGTAGACAGGCTTTAATACTGAAACTAGCGACCCGTCCCCGGCTACGCCTGGGTCCAATTTCTCTACTATCCTTACATTAAATATGAAAGTATTATACATATAAACCTTCCTCTTGAATCACTCTATCTATTAAAAAAAATCACATCAAAATCCGTTGCGTAGTTTTAAAGATCTAAGCATAAATAGGGACAGACAGCGGGAAGCGACTTTTTTTATACTATGTAGTGAAGATTTAATACTAATTTTAACTATTACTTTGAGTTGAACCGTTAAGGACAATATGCCATATGTGTAACATACTCTAGTTTAACTGTTATACACTTTACCTACATTGTTACGTTCAACTAGGAGTTTATATTTACCTCCTTTACGTTTAACTTAACAGTTAAATTAAACTTTCACTTTTGATGTTTAGTTTATGGTTGATACAATATATCATCTCCATGGGATGATATTAATTATGTTAAATCGGGTCCACACATGTGTCATTTGCCCGATCCTTGATGACGTAAGAAAAATCTAACAGTCACGGCGACCAATAAACAATGCATCCCTCAGTGTTACCAACTCTCAAAAATATTTATCCCCAAAGCTAAAGTTAAACCCCTAAAATCCCCCAAAAAAAATAATACTCTGTAAAAATAATAAATAATTTGTAATATTATACATATATGAACAATAATTGAAACATTTTCAAAAAGTTTAGAGCCAACTGCGTCACAATCATTATAAACATCACAGTAAAAGTCAAGAATAAAAATACCCCTAAAAAAATCCCAGCCCACTTATTTACCCCCTAAATTTGGGGGGAAAACCCCTAAGTTGGGAACACTGGCATCCCTTTCTCGCTTATAGACGTTTTCATAAGAGGATAGGGAATAGGCGGGCTAGGACGTTTATTTGCGACAGCAACTGTCATATTTAACATACGTAATCAGGCGACCGATCAGTTCCGGCCAGTTTGAGTCCGATCATCAAAGGATATACGTTATAATGATCGCAAAAACCAAGGCGACTACAACTAGATACAGGAGGGTTACTACGAACTCTTATAAAGAAAGAAAGAAAGAAAAAGAGATTATTAGCACAACAAAAAAAAACCAATAACAAAGAAAACATATAAAATAAAATGAGTTATTGTGCTAAAAGGCCGCAGCTCAGCATAATGTCAGGAGGCAGACATACTGGCCACCTGACAATGGTTTTCAGCTGCAACCCACGAGTGCCATACGCTCGAAAATATTAATATTATATTATAATAGGTATACTTACTACAAAATAAATACTTAGATACATAAATTATTATTACAATAGCAGGACAGAAATTGAACTGCCCAGACATTTCCAGTATGAGCTGACCTCGCACTGTATAGGCTTTTCGTACAATTAAAGGTCAGCTTATTCTGGAAATTTTTGAGCAGTTCAAATTCAGCCCTGCTTTAAGATCTCGTAGTATGCCCCCAGTACTGAATCGAATCAGTACTTAGTCAATTATGAACAAACTATATTTAGGTTTTGTATTTATTCAATTACCGCCAATCAAGTGCCGCGAGTTCGATCCCCGCACGGAACAAATATTTGTATGATCTACAGATAGTTGTTTCGGGTCTGGTTGTGTATGAATGTGGCATGTATGTTTGTAAACTGTACCCTCGATACAGGAGAAATCCTAGTGAAACGTTTAAAAAAAAAAAAAAAAAAAAAATACAGCTCGCTTTAATTATTAATTATATAATATATATATTTGGAATATATTCATCTCCTTCAGACAGTTCAAGCTCCAATTTCATGACAGATAAGTTCAATGACCCCATGTTTCATACCTTTCACTATTGCAAAGTACTACCATTTTGAAAAAACAAAATGAAACCATTAATTATTATTATAACCCGCTACTTATCACTTTTTTCACATAAATTTCTACGTAACAATTTTTTTTTAAATTACCACTGTCAATAAAAATTATAAGATGATTAAAAAACTTAATTACGGAATAACTGTCTATGCTCCGGAGTGGCTATCAATCATTGCGTTTGAAAAAAGAATTGCTTGTGTAGTTGTGTCACTTCATGCGTTTCGATGTACCTAGCTTTCGTTTTTTGAAATGTAAAAAAATAAAGCTTTTTGTCACTAATATGTTTATCGCTTTTTCTTAACCTTGATAAGTTAAAATAACAGTTATATTTAGCTTATTAGTTACTGCCTCGGTCTTAGATCTTTTGAATTTCTGTTCGGCTCCATAAATATAATTTGAATTCGATCTGCTACTTACATACAGCATACAGGATATTTTTTTATGTAGTGCGCAAAATTTGCAGAGTGATTCAGTGTCCGTTCCCAAATACAACCGCAGTACTAAAATTCACTCCAAAACAAAATGAAAATTTGATTTTGTATGGCTTGCGCTAGTAAATTAAGCGTGTCGATACTAAGTCGAATTTTCGTTTTGCTTTAAAGTGTATCCCAATACTGCGGTTGCATTTAGGAAAAGAGACTGAATCACTACACATTTTACGCACTATATAAATTATCCTGTATACAAAATCTGTCAAGTGTCAAATTTATTTGGTGGATAAGTGAACCATTAGTCCCGGATACCTGTGGGCCGAGCACGAATGTTTTGACGTATCGTAACGTAAACGTAACCAAATTTAGAACCAAAAATACACGTTTAATCTATTAATTTTTTTTGGAAATACATGCAATATTTTTTCATTTTCTTGAAACAATTGTGTTTGTTGCATAAAATTGAACAAAAATGCGATAGATTCATCGTATTTTATAATCAAAATTTGCTTACGTTTACGTTACCATACGTCAAAACATTCATGCTCGGCCCTAACTTTTGACGTGGTCGAGTAGACGAATGTAGTAGTTAGAGAAATGTAATCGTTTCTTAACAAGTACAGTATAACACCGAATGTAAGGCGTTTGAAAGTATGTCTTATTCTAAAAGCTCTCCAACTGACCGTTAGAAAATGAGCGGACACTCGCGATTCTGCCGATTTCACACCACTGTATTAGACGCTTAGCTTTTTAGGAGTCCGTAGCTGAATGTGTAACTTGCCATAGCAATCTTATTCAGAGGCAAAACATTATTATTTTATTCACATTAAATCATGAAGCAATCATTGATTTCTGGGACTCAATTATAGAGTTTGCGGTACATCCATTTCATTGTTTATGATATACCTATTTATTACTATAAAAATTGTGTTCTATTCAACGCATGACTGGCTTGGACAGAATATCAGCAATTGTGCATGCCTCGCGCTGCCAGCTATTATGCTGAGTCCAAGACCTTTTTGTCTTTTACCTTCTTGTATGATGTATCTCTTTGCTACCTATGTAATTTGAAAGACAAATAAAAATCTTCTATTCTATTCTATGACATTTTACAAATAGACGGGCCATACACCAACATTAATGCACTACAAAATGGCTTAAACTTTACTATAGCTACATAGCAGTACATAAAATTATACAGTGCGCGAAGAAAGGGAAAGCAAATGAAAGCCAGCATACGCCATGTCGGTTGTTAGAAAAAGATGAATATAGCCGTTTAGTTACGTGGCATTAGTTGCTGCATGCTCATTCTCTCAGTCGGTGCAGGGCATTTACCTTGCATTTATCTTGCCAATATAGAGCGCGGGCAACGCGTCTATTTGTAAAATGTCATTGCTAATGCAATGACATTTTACAAATAGACGACGAATTACATTATTCTCGCAGCTCTTACCACAAAATTGTACTGATCAAGATTTTAATCAATTATTTCAAAAGAGTTTCCATACAGTTTCATTGCCGGTTCTTCTCCATAGGGCTTACTAATTGAACCGCGCATATAATAGAGTCTCGACATTTCATAAGTGCCTGTGTCTGGTTTACATGAAATAAAGATCTATTATATTCTATTCTAATGTGAAGTCTAAACACATCAATACAGTCACTATTTACTACGATTTTTTTTTATACTAATGGCTTGACAATCTGGCATACGGCCCGCCTGATGGTAAGCGGTTACCGAAACCCATGGACGCTTGCACCACCAGGGGCATCACTCGCGCGTTGACGACTCTACTATCTGGCGTCATATCCCCCAAGGAGCACTGGCGACCTTGCTTGTTAGGAACTGCAAAAGAGCAGTGTTATTTGGCTACGATATTCGTCAAGATGGAGGTACTTCCCAGTCGGGCACAAACAATATTGAGATTCACATAAGCTAATGTACAATGGGCGGTCTTATCGCGCACAGCGATCTGTTCCAGACAACCTTTGGATGGACATAACAGAAAAGAAATAGGTAACGAGCAGTCTAGGTGTACAAGTTGGTACATTATTGTACTTACATCAAATACTTAAATATAATACACACTATTACGATTCAATAAAACCTATCTACCCTGCTATTCTCCAAGGTTATCTGAGAGCATAACTAGGTAACTGCTATCTTGTCATCTCACAGTCAAAATTAATTATATCTGCCTCGAACTTGCGATAATTCGAAGGCATATAAAAAACATGATATCTACAGAATGAAAAAAGAAATCAAATTATGTTCGCATGTCAAATATTTTGTCCATAACAGCGACAATTCATATTGAGAACACTTTAAAATTACCGTGCTAGTTTTTTTTTAATCCAGAGAGCGATAAATTATTTATTTCTTGAGTTTTGATCGAATCATGAGCTTAGATTTTACATAACAATTTTTTTTAATCTTCATATATTTCTACGGACCCCATCTCTATGAGAGATCAACGCTTGACTTTACCAACGGCACCACCAGTATAGTACACGCAGTAAGCCTCGCGCACCGCCGCGCACCGCGCGTACCATGCGTCGCCATCTTGAAACAAATGTCAAACTGACATTACCATTCAAATGACCAAGGAAACGATGTAATTCCTAATCGTACCTGATTTAATTTTTGTGCAATACACCACTTAGTGGACAGTCTGATTTTCGTGCAATATTTTTTTTAATTTAAATAGTGTTGTAGTTTTATATTTGTTTTAGTTTAGTTGTTGTTTTATTATAATGGATGTTTATGAATATCAGGTGAGTTATTATTTTTTTTTTTTTTTTTTTTTTAAGAACTTTCTATTTACTCCTTTGTCATGGGTACAGTTTACAAAAATACATCTCACATGCACACACACCCAAACCCGGAACAATAAGCGAACTGTACACCACTTTACGCCATTTTTACCGTCCGGGAAGCGAACTTGCAACACGTAGCACAGAAAGCTAAGTAATTAGCGACCAAGGCGATCAAGCCGTCAATTTTTTATATATTTAGATTTATTACGTTTTTTGTACTTATGCATCGAGTTCCGGGTTGATTAAAATCTAATTGGGATAATTTATTTGTTTTTTTTTTAAATAACATTGCCCCTCACTAGGATTTCTCCTGTGTCGAGGGTACAGTTTACAAACATACATGTCACATGCACACACAGCCAGACCCGAAACAACTATCTGTAGATCATACAAATATTTGTTCCGTGCGAGGATCGAACCCGCGGCACGTAGCGCAGAAAGCTAATCGCTTAGCCACTGCGCCAACCGTGTCGTCAATTTGTACAAAACTGAGAAGGCTCTTATGCCATATTTCGCCTTAAGTAGGATTTAGAATAGATCTTTATTTCATGTAAACCAGATACAGGCACTTATGAAATGTCGAGACTCTAGGTGCACGGTTCAAATAGTAGGTCCTATGGAGAAGAACCGGCAAGAAACTCCATGGTAACTCTTTTAAAATAATAGATTACAATCTTGATCAGTACAATGTTGTGGTAAGAGCTGCGAGAATAATGTAATTTAATGTGAATAAAAATAAAAATAAGAATATGTTAATAATGATTTGCCTCTGAATAAGATTGCCATGGCAGTTACAAGCTGACCAGTCCCGACAGACAGCATATAGAAATTAAATAAAGGATATTTTTTATGTAGTGCGCAAAATTTGCAGTGATTCAGTGTCCGTTACCAAATGCAACCGCAGTACTAAAATTAATTCCAAAACAAAATAAAAATTTGATTTTGTATGGCTTGCGCTAGTAAATTATGCGTGTCCCCATATTACGTCGTATTTTCGTTTTGAAGTGTATACTAATATTGCGGTTGCATTTAGGAACAGAGACTGAATCACTCTATAAATTATGCGCACTATTTAGAGAATTATCCTGTATAATCTATTCATTGTACCTACCAATTAAGTACAGTTATGTCTTCGAATAATTACTAAGCTATCTGCCCCGCCTTAAGTACTTAAGGAGGAAAACATTAAAATGACACAAATATTGTGAAAAGTTTGAAGGCTATTGAAGAATAATCTAACCGTCAAAAATCCCCGACTCCAACTAGAAAAAGAGCTGTAACTTTTGAACGGCTAAACAGATTTTCATAAAACATAGCTAAGATGATACCCGGTTAAACTAGCTTTCAATTAAAAAACTGCATTGAAATCGGTACATCCGTTTTGGAGCTACGATGCCACAGATAGATACACCCCAAAACCAAAAATGCAATATCTCAGCATATTGCGACAGATAAAATAAATGCCGCAGCGCTGGTTTTCGGAAAAACTTCACTATTTTTATAATATTTTATAGTATCGTTTCAAAAGTTTAATTAACTGTATACAGTATACTTAATGTGAATGCACCCACGATACAGGAAAAAAAAGAGAGACAGACAAAAAAAAAATTTTTTTGTTTTTTTTTTTTGTTTGGCCGATTTTCAATTTTATTTTTACGCAATCTAATGAGATTGGTAATGACCAAGTATAGATATCGTTTCGAAAGTCTAATTAATTGCTTACTTTAATAGGAATATACTTTACGAGGAGTGTTAAATATTTTATTATGATATCCAATCACCCCTGACTTTTACGCATGCGTATATATAATAACTAGCTGCGTCTGCGACTCCGATTGATCGAAATAATCGTGTAATGTTATAACTGTGAAAATACAAGGTCCCACCTTACCCGATGCCCGCGGCGGCCTCATCGGCGTCATCGGCGTCATCGGCGTGGATGGCGAAAATCTTAATAAAAACAAAATATTGCAGACTTATTCGCCAAATGACTGAGACGGACGAAGTTATCAGCAAAACGCGCTATTTAAATTATGGTCATATAAAAATGGTATTTTATTGAATTTCCGTAAACAAATTCGTCGAAATAAACCAATAAGCATATATTTAGACATTTCTAGTGTTTAGTTTACTAGTATATATCTGCATTATATCTAAAACAACCGTATCCGTCCGACCATCCACGCCGATGACGCCGAAGCCGGCATCGGCGCACACGTCTACTATCTACTACTATGGCATGTTAGTAATTCAAAAAAATTGTTATCACTACATAGTATAAAACAGGTCGTCACAATAGATCTTCGCAGGTCGCAGTGACAAAGGGGCTTAGTACCCTACCTCTTCAAATAAATCATTACCTAATATAAAACAAAGTCGCTTCCCGCTGTCTGTCCCTATGTATGCTTAGATCTTTAAAACTACGCAACGGATTTCGATGCGGTTTCTTTTAATAGATAGAGTGATTCAAGAGGAAGGTTTATATGTATAATACTTTCATATTTAATGTAAGGATAATAGAGAAATTGCACCCGGGGGTAGCCGGGGCCGGGTCGCTATTAAAAAGTAAATTACGGCCACCGGTACAATTATAATTAACCCCTCCACGCGGCCGTAACGCTTTTTCGGAACAGAAAAATCCTAATACCCCCGTCTATACAGGGTTATTTGTAAAACACCGGCAACGCTTTAAGGGGTGAAACTACTCATCAATATGAACAACTTTTACTATGGGACAAGCCATGAAATCGCGAAAAAAAAATCTAACTTTTCATACATTTTGATGGAGCAAGGTTTAACCTTTTGTATGAAAAGTTTGAATATTTTTTTCGCGATTTCATGGTTTGTCCCATAGTAAAAGTTGTTGATATTGATGAGTAGTTTCACCCCTTAAAGCGTTGCCGGTGTTTTACAAATAACCCTGTATAGAAGTTTCAATTCAATCAAATCGGGAAACTATCGACCGACCGTTTAAGTTAATACACATAGCTTGCGGTCCAATAGTCTCATCACTTGCGTAAAATCATTCCATACACCAAAATGGTTTGAAATTATTGCTGCTTTGTCTTCAATACAATAATTATTGTCACAAAAGACAGCTACTAACAAAAAACGTAATTTGTCCGTTTTTTTGTGACAAACTACCAATGTCCATACATGTGATTTGTCAAATTACATAGTACGCACCCGGGGTTCGAACCCAAAACCTTGACATGACCGCGACAATATTAGCAGTGTATTGTTTGTAGGTTGTGTAGTACGGTTGATAAACTTCCGGTTGATAATGAATGGTAAAAATTCAAATTGAGTGTATTCAAAATACACTACAGTTCGCGCCAGATAGGTTGGCAATATACGGGATATTTTTTTATGTAGTGCGCATAATTTGCAGAGTGATTCAGTGTCCGTTCCAAAATGCAACCGCAATACTAAAATTCACTCCAAAACAAAATAAAAGTTTGATTTTGTATTTTGTAGCTAGTAAACTATGCGTGTCCCCCATACTAAGTCGAATTTTCGTTTTGTTTTAAAGTGTATCCCAATACTGCGGGTGCATTTAGGAACAGAGACTGAAACACTACAAATTATGCGCACTACATAAATAAATATCCTGTACAATCTATTGACACGGTCAGAAAAAAAAAAAGAAAAAAAAAAATTATTGTTCAAAAATTAAAACTCGACTACCTAAAAAAATATGAAATAAGAAATTATTAATACATATTCATAGTATAATCGGGTATCATCTTAAGGATGTTTCATGAAAGTCTGCATTCAGCCGTTCAAAAGTTACAAGTATTTTTCTAGGTTATGAATAAACTCAATTTGATTTTGGATATTCCCTTTTTTTTTTTTTTTTTTAGCGTTGTAAAATCATCAAATGAATCCTCCCACCCCGGGCAGGGGGGAGGGACTGTCAGACTTGTACTGACTAAAATCCACGGTGTTCCTTCAATAGCCCTTTACGTTCCGGGGTCACGGTAATGAGATAAGTCCCGCGACCTTTGGATATTCCCTTAAGATAATTATCATGGGTCAAATAATATTTTTTAAAACGCTTTTATTAGCTTCACTTACTATGTAAAAAAATCTGGGAAGTTAAATTTGACCCACTTCCCGGTTTCCGATTGAGCTGAAATTTTGCATACACGTTTAGTTTGGATGACAAAAGCGTTTTCTTTAGTTTTTTTTAAACTATGTAGAATATTTATTTTCTATTAAGAATCGAATGTATAGCCCACGGAGGAGAGAAGCGACCAGTCACACTAACGCACCTAGAATGTTCTGGAACAAAAATGTCCTGTTTTGCAACGCCATAGCGGCGAGCAGACGAACTAAAATGAAAAATAGTTCTGTTAAATAATAATAATAAAACTTTTTATTCGGACAGCAAGAGACACAATACACAAAATTAAACAATAAATAAAATAAGAGTAAAATAAGAGAATAAAACAAGAAAAAACAACAAAAAGCAATTAAATAAAGAAAGACATCATATTGTACAACACGGGGCATGTGTCTCACGGTTGCCCAAAAAGGTATCCAGATCAGCTTAATGCCAAACACACTTAATATGTGCTTGACGCTGATTTTCATCATGATTTTTTTGTTACGCTATAATAATTCCATTCGCCGCTAGATGGATCTCCATAGTGGGTGGAGCCATTGCTGTACCTCATACTCACCCGTATTTAGGCGACGCTTCTATCTATAGAGATTTTGCCTTGCAACATCTCTGCTACCTTCTCTCCTCTGTGGTATAGCCTCAGAAGCAGTAGCAACGCTATAAGTGTTCATTACTTCGGAAATGAGAAAATAATTAGAGAAATCGAATAAGGCAGATGTTCAATTGGAAATTAATTTGATTGACACTAGACACTACGTGTGACGCTATTCATTTCTTTTTTAATTACTTTTGTAAAAGCTTTCTTAGGCTGTCGATACACGGACAACTTGGACTGAAGTATTTAAAGAAAGAAAGAAAGAAAAGCAATTTATTTCTACACAAATTACGACACAAATAAAAAAGTAAACAGTAAAAACAAAAAAAAAAGTAAAATATTAAGGCAAAAACAAAAGTAAAAAATTAAAAACACGTTCCAAAAAAAAAAAAGATACGTATAAAATTATTTATTTAAATTATTATTTAATGAAAGAAAGAAAGAGATTTTATTTTTACGCCCAGAATGACGCACGAAACTTAACTATTTTTTTTTAATTATTATTATTATAATATAAGAAAGAAAGAAAACACATAAAATAAAATGAGTTATTGTGCCGGCGGGCCGCAGCTCAGCATAATGTCAGGAGGCAGAGATACTGGCCACCTGACGCTGGTTTTCAGCTGCAACCCACGAGTGCCATACGCTCGAAACTATCAATATTATATTATAACTAGAGGTCGCGCGGGTGCGCGGGCCGCATGCGGCCCGCGAGGGCTTTTTAGGTGGTGCTTGTAAAATAACAAAAAAAAAAAAAAAAAAAAAATATTTTGTATGGCAGCCATGTTTTTTGTATGGAAACCATCTTTTTTTCACCGGCTCGTCAAACGACCCAGGGTCCTTGACATTTTTAGTTCCGGCAGTGTGGGTGTGCGACTTGTCGTTTTCGAGATCCGTAGGGCAGTTCCGGTCAGCGTTCCACTTCCAGGTCATTTCGGACTTTTCCTAAACTCACAGGACCCCTCTCTACGACTCCCATACATCACTTTTACCCCCGGCGGCTGCTTCTGGGAGAACAATTGGATGAAAATCCAAAATGAACACTTGTATGGCGGCCATCTTGAAAAATGGCGGAAAGAAAAATTTGATCCCGGATTATGAATCGGTGCCCCCGAAAACCCCCGGATGCCAATTTTCAGCCGGCTCGGACCATATTTTTTTTTGGCCGCCATTTTGAATCCGCCATCTTGGATTTTAATGACCCCCACCGGAAAGCCCCCGTCGTCCTCTATGACATTTGGTCGAGCACCCCCCGCTATCTCCAACGGTTTCGGAACGGTGAGCGTTTCAATTTTGTATGGCCGCCATCTTTTTTTGTATGGACGCCATCTTTTTTTCACCGGCTCGTCAAACGGCCCAGGGTTCTTGACATTTTTAGTTCCAGCACTATGGGTGTGCGACTTGTAATTTTCGAGATCCGTAGGGCAGTTCCGGTCAGGGTTCCACTTTCAGGTCATTTCGGATTTTTCCCGGACTCACTGGACCTCAAGGTTTATGACTTCATGTATGACTTGTACCCCCCACGGCTCCATCTGGGAGATCAATTCTGTCAATCAGTGAGTCAGTGGTAATCGAGCTTTATATATATAATAACTAGAGGTCGCGCGGGTGCGCGGGCCGCATGCGGCCCGCGAGGGCTTTGTAGGTGGAGCTTGTATCATAACTTAAAATAAATATATTTGATTTTGTATGGCAGCCATGTTTTTTTGTATGGAAGCCATCTTTTTTTCACCGGCTCGTCCATCGGCCCAGGGTCCTTGACATTTTTAGTTCCAGCACTATAGGTCTGCGATTTGTCATTTTTGAGATCCTTAGGGCAGTTCTGGTCAGCCCTCCACTTTCAGGTCATTTCGGACTTTTCCTAAACTCACGGGACCCCCCTCTATACGACTCCCATACATCACTTTTACCCCCCACGGCTCCTTCTGGGAGAACAATTAGGTGAAAATCCAAAATGAACACTTGTATGGCGGCCATATTGGAAAATGGCGGTAAGAAAAATTTGATCCCGGATTATGAATCGGTGCCCCCGAAAACCCTCGGACGCCAATTTTCAGCCGGCTAGGACCATTTTTTTTTTTGGCCGCCATTTTGAATCCGCCATCTTGGATTTTTATGACCCCCACCGAAAAGCCCCCGTCGTCCTCTATGACATTTGGTCGAGCACCCCCCCGCTATCTCCAACGGTTTCGGAACGGTGAGCGTTTCAATTTTGTATGGCCGCCATCTTTTTTTGTATGGACGCCATCTTTTTTTCACCGGCTCGTCAAACGGCCCAGGGTTCTTGACATTTTTAGTTCAAGCACTATAGGTCTGCGACTTGTAATTTTCGAGATCCGTAGGGCAGTTCCGGTCAGCGTTCCACTTTCAGGTCATTTCGGATTTTTCCCGGACTCACTGGACCTCAAGGTTTATGAGTCTCATACATCACTTTAACCCCCCACGGCTCCTTCTGGGAGAACAATTGTGTCAATGAGTGAGTCAGTCAGTCAGTCAGTGGTAATCGAGCTTTATATATATAGTCAATAAAGTCAATACTAGAGGTCGCGCGGTGCGCGGGCCGCGAGCGGCCCGCGAGGGCTTTTTAGGTGGTGTTTGTAACATGACGCAAAATAAATATGATATTTGATTTTGTATGGCAGCCATGTTTTTTTGTATGAAAGCCCTCTTTTTTTTACCAGCTCGTCTATCGACCCAAGGTCCTACACATTTTTAGTTCGGGCAGTACGGGTGTGCGACTTCTCATTTTGGAGATCCGTGGGGCAGTTCCGGTCAGCGTTCCACTTTCAGGTCATTTCGGACTTTTTCTGAACTCATAGGACTCCCTTCTATACGACTCCTATACATCAGTTTTACCCCCGAAGGCTCCTTCTGGGAGAACAATTGAGTGAAAATCCAAAATGAACACTTGTATGGAATAGTGTAATAAATTTATTGTAATAAAAAACTTTGACTTTGACTTTGGCTTTGACTTTGACTTTATTTTTCGTTTTCTTCCCAGCAGACCCTTTCATTTGATACCCATATCATGATGGTAGATAAGAAAATCTTGTCTACCATCTTGGGGCGTCCGCCATATTGAATTAAGTTTGACGTTATATTAGTTTTCGTAGTCTTCTCAGTAAACCCTTTCATTTGATACCCCATGGTAGTGCATAATACATAAGTAGTCCGCCATATTGGATTTAGAATGACGTCAGTTATTTAACTATGCATTGTCATCCTAACTAAACGTGTGTGCAAAATTTCAACTCAATCGGAAACCGCGAAGTGGGTCAAATTTAACTTCCAAGATTTTCTTACATAGTTACAGGTGAAGCTAATAAAAGCGTGTTAAGAGGCGTTTGTATGGCAGCCATGTTTTTTTGTATGAAAGCCATCTTTTTTTTACCAGCTCGTCAATCGACCCAAGGTCCTACACATTTTTAGTTCGGGCAGTACGGGTGTGCGACTTCTCATTTTGGAGATCCGTGGGGCAGTTCCGGTCAGTGTTCCACTTTCAGGTCATTTCGGACTTTTTCTGAACTCATAGGACCCCCTTCTATACGACTCCTATACATGAGTTTTACCCCCGAAGGCTCCTTCTGGGAGAACAATTGAGTGAAAATCCAAAATGAACACTTGTATGGCGGCCATGTTTTTTTGTATGGAAGCCATCTTTTTTCACCGACTCGTCGATCGGCCCAGGGTCTTTGACATTTTTAGTTCCGGCACAGTGGGTGTGCAACTTATAGTTTTTGAGATCCGTAGGGCAGTTCCAGTAAGCGTTCCACTTTCAGGTCTTTTCGGACTTTCCTGAACTCATAGGTCCCCCTTCTCTACGACTCCCATACATGACTTTTACCCCCGACGGCTCCTTCTAGGAGAACAATTGAGTGAAAATCCAAAATGAACACTTGTATGGCGGCCATGTTTTTTTGTATGGAAGCCATCTTTTTTCACCGGCTCGTCGATCGGCCCAGAGTCTTTGACATTTTTAGTTCCGGCACAGTGGGTGTGCGACTTATAGTTTTTGAGATCCGTAGGGCAGTTCCAGTAAGCGTTCCACTTTCAGGTCATTCTGGACTTTTTCTAAACTCTTAGGACCCCCCTCTATACGACTCCCATACATCACTTTTACTCCCGACGGCTCCTTCTGGGAGAACAATTGGGTGAAAATCCAAAATGAACACTTGTATGGAATAGTGTAATAAATATATTGTAATAAAAAACTTTGACTTTGACTTTAACTTCGACATCGACATCGACTTTGACTTTATTTTTCGTTTTCTTCCCAGCAGACCCTTTCATTTGATATATATCATGATGGTAGATAAAAAAAAATTGTCAACCATCTTGGGGCGTCCGCCATATTGAATTAAGTGTGACGTTATTTTAGTTTCGTAGTCTTCTCAGCAAACCCTTTCATTTGATACCCATATCATGGTAGTGCATAATACATAAGTATTCCGCCATATTGGATTTAGAATGACGTCAGTTATCTAACTGCATTGTCATCCTAACGTGTGCAAAATCTCACCTCAATCGGAAACCGCGAAATGGGTCAAATGTAACTTCCAAGATTTTACAGGTGAAGCTAATAAAAGCGTGTTAAGTATCGTTTATATGGCGGCCATGTTTTTTTGTATGAAAGCCATTTTTTTTACCAGCTCGTCAATCGACCCAAGATCCTACACATTTTTAGTTCGGGCAGTATGGGTGTGCGACTTCTCATTTTCGAGATCCGTGGGGCAGTTCCAGTAAGCGTTCCACTTTCATGTCTTTTCGGACTTTTTCTAAACTCAATGGGCACCCCTCTATACGACTCCCATACATGACCTTTACCCCCGACGGCTCCTTCTGGGAGAACAATTGTGTGAAAATCCAAAATGAACACCTGTATGGCAGCCATGTTCTTTTGTATGGAAGCCATCTTTTTTTCACCGGCTCGTCAATCGTCCCACGGTACTCGAAATTTTTAGTTCCGGCACCGTGCGTCTGCAACTTGTAGTTTTCGAGATCCGTAGGGCAGTTCTGGTCACGGTTCCACTTTCAGGTTATTTAGGATTTTTCCTAAACTCACTGGATCCTTCCCTATATAACTTTAACCTCCCACGGCTCCTTCTGTGAGAATAATTGTGCGAAAATCCAAAATGAACACTTGTATGGCGGCCATGTATTTTTTTTGGAAGCCATCTTTTTTTTACCAGCTCATCAATCGACCCAGGGTCCTCGACATTTTTAGTTCGGGCAATATGGGTCTGCGTTTTGCCGTTTTTGAGATCCGTAGGGCAGTTCCGGTCAGGGTTCTACTTTCAGGTCATCTCGGATTTTTCTTAAACTCACTGGAATTTCCACTATACAACTTCCATACATGACTTTTACCCCGCACGACTCCTTTTAGAACAATTGCTCCAAAAGAAGCGTTTATATGGCGGCCATGTTTTTTTGTATGAAAGCCATTTTTTTTTACCAGCTCGTCAATTTACCCAAGATCATACACATTTTTAATTCGAGCAGTATGGGTGTGCGACTTCTCATTTTCGAGATCCGTGGGGCAGTTCCGGTCAGCGTTTCACTTTCAGGTCTTTTCGGACTTTTCATAAACTCATAGGACCCCCTTCTATATGACTCCGATACATGACTTTTACCTCCCACGGCTCCTTCTGGGAGAGCAATTGTGTGAACATCCAAAATGAACACTTGTATGGCCGCCATCTTTTTTTGTATGGAAGCCATCTTTTTTTCACCGGTTCGTCAAACGGCCCAGGGTCCTTAACATTTTTAGTTGGGGCGGTATAGCATTGCGACTTGTAATTTTCGAGATCCGTAGGGCAGTTCCGGTCAGCGTTCCACTTTCAGGTCATTTCGGACTTTCCTGAACTCATAGGACCCCCTTCTATACGACTCCCAAACATGACGTTTACCCCCGACGGCTCCTTCTGGGAGAACAATTGAGTGAAAAACCAAAATGAACACTTTTGTATGGCCGCCATCTTTTTTTGTATGGAAGCGATCTTTTCTTCACCGGCTCGTCGATCGACCCAGGGTCCTCGACATTTTTAGTTCCGGCAGTATGAGTGTGCGACTTGTAACTTTCGAGTTCCGTAGGGCAGTTCCGGTCAGCGTTCCACTTTCAGGTCATTTCGGACTTTTCCTAAACTCACAGGACCCCCCTCTATACGACACCCATACAATACTTTTACCCCCCACGGATCCTTCTGGGAGACCAATTGCTCCAAAAGATGCGTTTGTATGGCGGCCATATTGAAAAATGGCGGAAAATAAAAGTCGACCACGGATTATGAATCGGTGTCCCCGAAAACCCCCGGACGCCAATTTTCAGCCAGCTCGGAGCAACTTATTTTTCGGCCGCCATTTTGGATCCGCCATCTTGGATTTTTATGACCACCACCGGAAAGCCCCCTCCATCCTCTATGAAAATGGTTCGAGCACCCCCCCGCTATCTCCAACGGTTTCGGAACGGTGAGCGTTTCAATTTTGTATGGCCGCCATTTTTTTTGTATGGAAGCCATCTTTTTTTCACCGGCTCGTCAAACGGCCCACGGTCCTCGACATTTTTAGTTCAGGCGGTATATGTTTGCGACTTGCCGTTTTCGAGATCCGTAGGGCAGTTCCGGTCAGTGTTCCACTTTCAGGTCATTTCGGACTTTTCCTAAACTCACAGGAACCCCCTCTATACGACTCCCATACATCACTTTTACCCCCCACGGCTCCTTCTAGGAGATCAATTGGGTCGAAATCCGAAATGAACACTTGTATGGCGGCCATATTGAAAAATGGCAGAAAAAAAAAATTGATCCCGGATTATGAATCGGTGCCCCCGAAAACCCCCCGACGCCAATTTTCAGCCGGCTCGGACCATATTTTTTTTTGGCCGCCATTTTGAATCCGCCATCTTGGATTTTTATGACCCCCACCAGAAAGCCCCCGTCGTCCTCTATGACATTTGGTCGAGCACCCCCCCGCTATCTCCAACGGTTTCGGAACGGTGAGCGTTTCCATTTTGTATGGCCGCCATCTTTTTTTGTATGGAAGCCATCTTTTTTTCACCGGCTCGTCAATCGACCCAGGGTCCTCGACATTTTTAGTTCCAGCAGCATGGGTGTGCGACTTGTAATTTTCGAGATCCGTAGGGCAGTTCCGGTCAGCGTTCCACTTTCAGGTCATTTCGGATTTTTCCCGGACTCACTGGACCTCAAGGTTTATGACTTTATGTATGACTTGTACCCCCCACGGCTCCATCTGGGAGAACAATTATGTCAATGAGTCAGTCAGTCAGTCAGTGGTAATCGAGCTTTATATATATAGTCAATATATATATAAATAGGTATACTTACTACAAAATAAATACTTAGATACATAAATTATTATTTACTTATGTATAGTCTGTCAAGAAAGTCATGAAAAGGATTGAGGGCGCCACTTGTATATTCTCTTGTTTATTTTTAATAATAATATTCTTGTTTATTTTTAAAAGGATTGAGGGCGCCACTTGTATATTCTCTTGTTTATTTTTAATATATTAATGCCGAAAACATTTTTTTATCACAAAAAATCTACACAGAATAGTAAAATAAACACATCGTTGTACCCAAACTGACACCTACGGTACTTATTTAGGGTTGCGAGCGAAGAAGAATTTTAGTTCCTTCAAAATCCTTTTCATGACTTTCTTGACAGACTGTACATAATTATAATCAATCACGGTCGGGAGTCAATGGAGGGGCTCGTAGCTACATAGCTACCGCGCAGATCAATCGATCAGCGAGGATAAGCTGCGGTTGCCGCGGTCAGTCCCTGGATGGGTGACCATTTCTTCGAACATCGAAACTCCTCCGTGCCTCGAATAGCACGTTAAGCAGTTGGTCCCGGTTGTCATACGAATACCTTTGACAGTCGTTACGGGAGTCAGCAACCCAAAAAATTTGACAACCGGTCTAACCTTAGGGTATCAGTGTCTCCCAGTAATTGGGTGGCGGAGGTCAGATGGCAGTCGCTCTGTATAAAATACTGTTACTCAGCCGCATCTGGTTAGACTGGGAGCCGACCACAACTTAGTTGGGATAAAGGCCAGGCAGAATGAACGGTCGGGAGTCAATGGTCTTGACCGTTTGCTTTCTCGATTTTTTGTTGTCTTCTGTCAAGAAGACAAAGGGAGGAGAAATCTGGTTTGTCCACCCACCATGCTGGAAGGAGAGGCGATAATTAGTCTAAGCCCGAGAACACACAAACAATTTCCACCTACGATTCAAATCACAGATCCTAACAACATCTTGTTTCAACCGCTCGACCTTGTTCTTCTCAAGGTGTCACAAAATTACACACGTACACTATCATGGTGGTGTAATTTGCGGCACGCGAGTCTGTACGCCACCTAATTGTAGACACGTGGCCTGCAGGCCTTATGACGTCATCAAACAAGTTGGATGTACTTAAGATGCGAGTTTTTGAAGAAGGTTGTGTGATCCAAAAACAGCGGTTCTACCGCCGCGTAACTAAAATTGTAATGAACATCGACATCGGTATTATACTTCAATACGATCGTGAGAGCCTAAACTTTGAGCTAACTTGTATTTTTTTTACCGATCATGAAGATAGGAGTCCCGACTATATGATAGGTAATTTTTTTACAAGTTAGCTCAAAGTTTAGGCTCTCACGATCGTATTGAAGTTTAATACCGATGTCGATGTTCATTACAATTTTAGTTACGCGGTAGACCCGCTGTTTAGATATGTTTTTAAACCCCGACAAGTAGTGTGCTTAGCTCCAAAACGGATGGACCAATTTCAATGCAGTTTTTTTTTAATGAAAGCTAGTTTAATCGGGTATCATCTTAACTATGTTTCATGAAAATCTGTTCAGCCATTCAAAAGTTACAGCGCTTTTTCTAGTAGGGAGTTTTTCGGTTGTCAGACTTTTTGGGTTGCTGACTCCCGTAAAGACTGTCAAAGGTATTCGTATGACAACCGGGACCAACTGCTTAACGTGCTATCCGAGGGACGGAGGGGTCTCGATGTTTTAAGACGGTCACCCATCCAAGGACTGACCGCGGCAAGCGCTGCTTAACCTCGCAGTATAACAATAATTATACATGTTATGTCACATAAATACTGCGTACTAACTATTCTATGTACTATACGCACTATATCAAGCTAAACAGTTTCAGTAAAAGCTGACCTGTCATTGTAAGGGAAGTCTATACAATGCGAGGTCAGCTTATACTGGAAACGTATAACTTGATATGTAACCGTGTGTACAAACTACATAAAGCATTAAACTCACAGAAAACAGTTAGTTACAACATTTTCAATGGTTTTAACTAGAAAGTCGTTAACAGTTTTACTAAACTTGTCTATGGTTGTGTGTCAAGTGTTGTCAATGGTTTTGTAAGAGCATGTTTTTTTTGTTTTAACTGAAGTTAAGAATTCCGGTAAAACTGAAGTTTTAAAAAAAATAGAGTTTACTTTTGAAATTGACGCTTCATTGATAGTGGTCGCGATTGCGGTTGCTAAAGGTGCCGATACACCCGAGCGTTCTACTGTAACAGAACAACGAGCATTCGCCGTCTTTAAAATTTTGTATAATATCATTCTCTAGAATGTAACATATTAAGGTTTTACCTTTCTAGTCCCGATCCCTTTAAGGGGTTATTGTACTCATCATTATGAACAACTTTTAATATGGAACCAACACTGAAATCGCGAAGAAATAATCTAGAACTGAGTACAAAATTGATTTAAAAAAAAAAAATTGTTGATAATGCTCATTACAAGTGATACACAGGCTTTTTTTAAAACAAATCGTTTCCCCTCACTAGTATTTCTCCTGTATCGAAGGCACAGTTTACAAACATACATGTCACATGCACACACACCCAGACCCGAAACAATTATCTGTAGATCATACAAATATTTGTTCCGTGCGGGATCTAACCCTCGGCACGTAGCGCAGAAAGCTAATCGCTTAGCCCCAACCGTATCATCAACGTCGTATTGGCCGATAACTTTTCCCCTTTTATTATCTATGGTTCACAACAATTTTTTTTGCGAACCATAGACAATACAATATTTCACACAAAGAAAGGCCACATAAAGTAAACCAATAAAAAAGAAACTATAACGTTTTCGAATTCTAATTTGAATTCAAATAAAGAATGTTTAATTAAGCTACCGGTCTCATTCGGCTCGCGTGCCGTCAAGCAAACATGACAAGCAAATCTGTCTGTTTGCGATGCTACACAAGTGCCCGGTCAATATTAACGTTTAGCTTTTCTCTAAGAATCTTCTTACTTGAAACGGTTATTTTTTAATTCCGTTTTTTTTTTTGGAATGTTACGTTTTTGCTTTTTAATAAGCGATAAGAATCTTTTATCCACAATAAAATGTTACATATGCATATAGGACCCCTTAAATTCCAAAATATAGGCTTTAAATCCATTATTTTGATAATTATTAATGCATAATAATGATTAACAACTTCGGTAAAAGAATCAATACTCTAGAACAATTAAGAAAAATGATAGAGCAAATTTTGTGCATGACAAGTTTCAAATCGCTCTCCTGTAAAGTAGAGATTTTGCAAAAGTAACTTTATTCTACGGATAGGTCGAAACGCTTTAGTCATCCAAACTGAACGTGTATGCAAAATTTCAGCTCAATCGGAAACCGGGAAGTGGGTCAAATTTAACTTCCAAGACTTTCTCACATAGTTAGTTACAGGTGAAGCTAATAAAAGCGCGTTAAAAAAAATGATCATAAAAATATCCCTCATTGATCTACAAACTTAATTTCCGACATTTTTTGCGTCTGCGCCGTTATTTAACATGTTTCTATTTCTTTTTTTTTATATTTTACATGAAGTTTCTGTAAAAAAAGTCGCATTAAGATTATGGTTTTTTACACCATGTCTGGGATACCGAAAGTAGTTACAGATGTTACTGTTAATCTAATAATTGACGACACGGTTGGCGCAGTAGCTAAGTGAATAGCTTTCTGCGCTACGTGCCGCGGGTTCGATCCCCGCACGGAACAAATATTTGTATGATCTACAGATAGTTGTTTCGGGTCTGGTTGTGTGTGATGATGTGACATGTATGTTTGTAAACTGTACCCTCGATACAGGAGGAATCCTAGTGAGTGGCAATGCAATAAAAAAAAAAAACTAATAAAGAATCTATGCTTCTGCAAAAAAATTCAAATCTCCTGTAAACATACGGGGCCCGCCTGACGGTAAGCCTTTACTGTTTAACAGCTTATCATCAGGCGGGCCGTATGTTTGTTTGCCACCTTAAATGTACAAAAAAGCGGAAAAAAAACGCGTTTTTTAATAATTCCGACATCTTCGCCGTGAACTTTAAGTATATCCTACCGGTCATTGGTCGACCTCCAAGCCTAAAGTACGTACTTTATATCGTAAATAGATACATTTTCCTCAATTGGCAAAAAACCAGAGTTACTTCCATTGCTCCATATGTTTACGAAGTTTGATAGAGCTGTTGATTAATACAGCAATGGGTATTAAATTTACCGACGTTAAGCCGGGTACCTTTTATTTACCAAGAAAAAATTCAATGCTTAATACAGTAATTACGCATATAACTAAGTATAAGCAGTAGCTATGGTATGGTGCGGCAAACAGGAATCACGAGTTTGAAATTCTTGAACAGTCTGTAAGTATTGTAAATTTTGTAAACTGGCATCCTCGAGATAAAAATCGCCGATCACTAATGAATAAAAATAATTTCTCAGTCAATAAAGTACTTATTGTATATTAAAAAAAAAGACAGTTTAAACCCTCAATACTGGATATTTTTTTATGTAGTGCGCAATATTTGCAGAGTGATTCAGTGTCCGTTCCCAAATGCAACCACAGCACTAAAATTCACTCCAAAACAAAATATGATTTTGTATGGCTTGCGCTAGTAAATTATGCGTGTTCCATATACTAAGTCGAATTTTTGTCGTTGCATTTAGGAACAGAGACTGAATCACTCTACAAATTATGCGCACTACATAAAAAAAATGTCATTATACCTAATACCTTAGATATAACATAAAAATCGGACTCGTTTATGAATTTATGTGGATAAATTAATTAAGAGATTTTTTTCAACTAGCCTTTGTGCATTTTTTGCGCACTTTCGTACCTATATAATGTCGGATATATATTTTGGTCTAATTTTATCATTTTATGACACCTATTTTTACGTTATAAAACATCAAATTAAAAAAAATACACCAGTCTTTTTCCTTTTTTTTTAACTCAGTTTTTTTAATAGTAACATTCTGATACTTATTCCGCCTTATTACAAAAGATGGTTTAAAGGAAGCCTTGTAAAAGGTCAGGTTTAAGATAGCCCCGTCTCTTTTTGTCATATGACGTTAGAAAGTGACAGATATATTTAAACCGGTTTTAATAGACTTGGTTTTAATTAAACCATCTTATGTAAATTATGGGGGATTAGGTTTTACCTCGCACCCCTCGATATTTCATTAAATATAATTATATTTATATAATCGAATATCGTTATCCACCCAAAACTAGACCACCAAGATGGCCCTAAACTAATACCATCACAAAAACCACAAGATTCCGTTAAAAATCAAGCCTTTCATCGTTAAAACACACATTTACCCGTTATTCCCGTGTTAGCTTGGACAATATTTACATGAAAGTCGCCATGTTGATTCTAAGATTTCGCGCCAACTTATGAGTTTACCTTGTCTTTGGTTTTTTTTTTGTTTACACATCTGTGTCTTGTACAATTTTGTTGTGATTGAGTGTGGGCATCAATATTGGATTTAAAACCATTTTATTGTCATTTTGTCCATAAGAGTTTTATATTATATTGGTTTATCCTTCTTTTCCTTTCTTTCCTTCAATCCTTTTTAACCCCCGACAAAAAAGAGGGGCGTTATAAGTTTTTTAGCGTGTATCTGTGTGTCTGTCTGTGCCATCGTAACTCCAAAACGGATAGAGTTATTTCAATGCAGTTTTTTTTTATAATTTAAAGTTGGTTTAATCGGGTATCATCTTAGCTATGTTTCATGAAAATCTGTTCAGCCGTTCAAAAGTTACAACTCTTTTTCTAGTTGGAGTCGGGGTTTGTGACGGTTAGGTTATTATTTAACTACTTCCACTAATTAAGTATAGAATCTATGTTTCCGCAAAAAAATGCATATAGTATCCTGTAAGTTTTTGGTTTCATAATTTTTTATTTGACTTTCTACTTTTGGTAATATTACAGCTACTATCAATGTTATACTAACTATAAATTAAAATGAGTATATACAATATATTATATCTGAGTAATTACAATACCTCTCCTAGCGGCGAGTAGTGGAACTATTTTATCTAGACGATGCAATTTTATAGCGTCGTACTCATTTTTTTGTTTTAAAATAAAAAAGACATGTTACGTTCTAAAAATAAATTAAGTTCCTTTTTTTTTTTACATAACCAAATTATTGGATCACGACATATATATGATTAACGATTTTAATCTTTGGCTTTCAAATTGCAGTTTTTGTGAAGTTCTTTACGTAAGATTTATAACATAACTGTTATATTAGTTATTGGTAAAAGGTCATTGCATTTTTTTATAAAGGAAGTATATTTGATATGCACACGTAACTATCTAAGTATAAATAATTAAATAAATAATTAATAACAATAATTTATTTATTAAGAATTAATTAGTTAAATACAGATTAATTCTAGTTAGATCTTCTTTGTCTTTTTATTTAATTTAATAAATTAGATTGTCGTAGTCATTATTAATTTTAAGTACCTATATGTTAAGTTTTGTCATTTATTGTATAAGAGTGACCCTACGAGGCTGGCATAGTCACTACAGTGAACTGAAGCCTCAATAAAAATTTGAATAAAAAAAAAAAACTATCTATGTCTTTTTTGTCCATAAGGAGGCCCAAGCTTGTCGCGGGAAATTCAATATTTTTTCCAGGTTATTTTGAGTAGAGAAATTTTCGAGAAATAATTTGGTTATTAATGACAATAATACTATGTCCTACCTTTCTAGTTCCGACCCCTTTAAAGGGTTACTGTACCTACTCATCATTATGAACAACTTTTGTTACCAAAATAGGAATCGCGAGAAAAATCTGCTGTTCCCATAAATACCGCATTTCTGACTTTTCGAATTCATGTGTGGAGCAGAATTTGATTATCATTTTGTTAACGGTGAAGGGAAAACATCATAATTAAGGAAACCCTAAGTGCATACCTGAGTACCTAAGTGCATAGTTTCTTGCCGGTATCTTCTCCAGGACCAACCCACTTGGAACCGTGCACCTAGAATCACGACGTTTTGAAAGTGCCTGCAAAGGCCCAGTTGAAATAAAAATCTTTGACTTTGAGAGTGCGAGGGCTCCATAAAGTTGTCGATGGTGTCGATTTCCAAAACAATTCAATATTATTCGACTAAATGTCATGAAAATCAATTCAATTAGAATCCAAGCTTCCATTTCCATCGATTAGTTTTTTTTTTAAAACGTTTGCCCTCTCTTTTATTTCTCCTGTATCGAGGGTACAGTTTACAAACATACATGTCACACACACTCAAACCCGGAATAAATATCTGTAGATCAGTGTAGAATGTAGATCATACAAATATTTGTTCCATGCGGGGATCGAACCCGCGGCACGTAGCGCAGAAAGCTAATCGCTTACGTTGACTTTTACTTCAAAATATTTGTTCAATTGTCTGTCTAACCTTTGTTCTTTGTCTACAGTCGTTAATGCGGTCGATGTCAGTGGAACAGCGCTGGCAGGACCTGGCCTCGCTCCTCACCATCCCTCCGCCGCCCCCGCCGGACCAGTACCAGCATTACCACCACCACCATCACCACCAACATCCGCATCCGCATCCACATCCGCACCCGCATAATATTACGTAAGTATTTTTCATTTATTTTTAAAGAAAGAAATAATTTTGTTCCGTACGGGATAATGACCGCGTAACATTCACAAAAAGAGAAATAGGTAGAATAGAATAGATCTTTATTTCATGTAAACCAGATACAGGCACTTATGAAATGTCGAGACTCTAGGGCTTACATTCAGAGACGACAGAAACGAGTCTAAGCGTGAACTTACGCTTCCATATGTCAAAATTTGTTCGTAAAATTGACATATGGAAGCGTAAGTTCACGCTTAGACTCGTTTCTGTCGTCTCTGAATGTAAGCCTAAGTGCACGGTTCCAAATAGTAGACCCTATGGAGTAGAACCAGCAAGAAACTCCATGGTAACTCTTTTCAAATAAATAATAGATCTTGACAATCTTTATCAGTTCAATGTTGTGGTAAGAGCTGCGAGAATAATGCAATTCAATGCGAATACAAATAAGACTAGGATAATAATGATTTGCCTCTGAATAAGATTGCCATGGCAGTTACGAGCTGACCAGTTCCGACAGACGGCACCCGTTCACGAGCAAACTAAACTGCTAATTAAAAAAATTATAATGAACATAATTTTTTGTATTAAGCTTAGATATTAAGTGATCTTGGTGTGAGTTTATTTATGTTTTGTGCGTCATACTGGGCGTAGAAATAAAAACTTTTTCTTTCTTTCTTTTCTTTTCTTCTGTTTCTCCAGTCGCAGGTCTGCTGGTGCGATCGTATTGAAGTTTATAACCAGAGTCGATGTTCATTACCATTTTGTTACGCGGTGGACCCACTGATCTCGTTCCGATCTACTTACTATCAATGTCATAAAACCATAAACCAAATATTTCTTTCTTTTTTTCCAAAAAAAATTGCAAATATTTTTTTTTTCCTGATAACAATGACTTAATCTAGAAAACCAAGAAAAGTTATATTTTAAAAATTATGTGGCAACTCTGCTTGAGTTTGGACTTCTGGGGGCCTAAAAAGGTCACATTGAGCAATTCATCTACTGATCTGGGGGGCTAAAAAGGCCGCTTTAGATGAATCATAATATGATTCATATTACGAATGTCAAAATATCTACTTAATTGACGACTCTTAATATCATCCGCATGAGGTTCATATTCAGTAATCATCTGTTTGACAGTTGCTAAGCAGATCATTAGATGAATTGCTCAATGTGGCCTTTTTAGGCCCCTGCACAGTAACTGTCAAACATGATTACTGAATATGAACCTTATGCCTATGACATTAAAAGTAGTCAATTAAGTAGATATTTTGACATTTGTAATATGAATCATATTGTGATTCATTTAAAGCGGCCGTTTTAGCCCCCCATAGCCTCCAAGGATCAAGCTTGAATCACTAATAAAATGACATATTATTGTTTTCCAGCGCGCACGGTGCGGCGGGCGGGTATGCTCCGAACTACCACGCTCCCGTACCACCCGTACCCGAAAAACATCCCGAAGCTTACGGTAAGTACCCAAGTGGTAGATAAGTACCCAAGAGGTAGTAAAAGAGGAATAAGGGATTATTGGACCCTGTTAAGGGACCATCCATAAAGTACGTCACACGTTAAGGAGGGGATTGACGAAGTGTGACATTATGTGACAAGGGGTGGGAGGGGTCCTAAGTTTCGTGACACACACACATAACATAACTACACACATTAAACACAACGTACATTTTAAAATCTAATAAGTACATCTAAGTGGTGACCTCTCCGCTCGATTGAGGTCCGATCGGATGGCGAACATAATAGATTTCTCGGAATTGGAGCTAAAAGGGAATACCTTTGAACTATTAACGAAAAACTTTAAAATATTTCCAACTCTATCTGTATGGCAATTGGTTTATTATTTATTAAAAAAATATTTTAATTAAAAAACTAATATTTCGGAACAGCTGTTTTAATTTTAAAATTTCTATATGTAAAATTGCAATTGCAGACCCGAAACAATTTTCTGTAGCTCATATAAATATTTATTCCTTGCGGGGATGGAACCACTGCGCCAACCATACCGTCAATTATTGAATAAAGTTTATGTTTCCCACAGGTGGCGCGGCAGCTCCGCTAGATGGCGCCTACAAGGTCGAGTCGGCACAGCATCCGCAGCAACATGATCCTCTCTACTATCAGGTAACACTATTAATTTTTTTAAAAACCTAATTATTATCTCCTAGACTCTAGACCATTGGTCGACAACAGGCGGACCGCGGTCCATATCCGGACCGCAAAAGGTCGGAACGTGGACCGCCAAATAATGTTAAAAAAAAAAAAAAACAACGAGTAAGTATTTAGTTAGTTAGTTAGTTATGTTTCTTTTCTGGACCTCGATAAAAATTTTCAACATTATGCGGACCCCATTTAAAATGACTTGCCGACCCCTGTCCTAGACCGTAATCGTACTATGAGCTTTTAATTCGCTTGTCTTCGCCCGTGTGACATCTTTATAAATTATAGCCTATGTTACTCAGTGATAATATAGCATTCCGCTGGTGAAAGAAATCTTAAAATCGGTCAATAGTTTTTGAGTTTATCCATTACAAACAAACAAACATATATTACAAAAAAATCTAATCTTTTCTCTTTATAATATTTTAGACAAGATAAGCCATTTTTCTTAATCATTTGCAACCATTTTTTTTTCTATTAAATTTTGTGATACGAAATGCCTAGCATAAATGTCCAAATCATACAGTAGAACAACCTCATTTTTTGAAGTCGGTTAAAAATATTTTATTTTTTTAACAGAATTCCACGGCGGAAATGGTGGGGCCGACGAACCAGGACGGGTTCCTCCAGTCCATCCTCAACGACGAAGACCTGCAGCTTATGGATATGGCTATGAACGAAGGTAGGTTAAATTGAGTAGTTGTTTATGGGGTTAAATATAATGACTACCATAAAATGCTGTGATACCCTTAGTTCTTTTACCAAAAATACAGGGTGTAAGTGACATCGTAACGAAAACTCATACCATGGGTTCAGTACATGATACTGGATCATTCAGCGTTAGAATTTTGCGTCGGTCTTATCAAAAATTTAACGATTTTGTTCGCAGATTTTTTAGTTAGGTATAAAAACTGCGAACAAAATCGTAAATTTTTTGAAAAGACCGACGCAATATTCTAACGCTGAATGATCCAGTATCATGTACTAAACCCATGGTATGAGTTTTCGTTACGATGTCACTTACACCCTGTATATACTTGACACCAGAAAAATAAAGTCTAAAATTACAATAATAATAATAATCATCATCATTTATTACCAAAATAAACTATACAAGTTATTACATTTCCTTATAAATCTAGGTACTTTATTAACAATTTAATTAGGTTAAGGAAATGTTTGTCCAGTGGCCTCCACACTAGGTCGAGCCTGTCTCGTGGAGCCCTGTATTTGAGGTCAACTATTTAATATTTTTTCCATATTTAATAGTACTAGCTATTTTAGTCACGACTGCACTTCAAATTATATTCGAACACCAAATCTTAGCGAGCAAATTAATGCGCTATTTATTCCTAAATAAACCACTGTGATTGCCATAAAATGTAGGCTTATTACCAAATAAAGTATTATGATGCCATATTAAGTTATGTCTCCGGTTTGCAATCCCCTCCCACCGCACAGTAAGCGCCGCGTTAATAATTTGGTGTTCATTAACTATTTTTGGGTTAATGATTTTTTTGGAGTCAATGATTTTTTTGGAGTCAGTTTGCTTAAATAGGATAGTAAGATGTAAAAACTTTGGTTATAATTTTACATTGAAATGCTGGTATATTTTTGGTGATCATTTACTACTTTTGGGTTAACAACGATTTATTTGGAGTCATTTTAACACAACAGTTCCGAAATTCGCTTTATTTCCATTAAAATTATTTTTTAATATGATTTTGAAATGTGACGTCATGAAACTTAGGACCCACCCCTTATCACATAATGTCACACTTCGTCGACCCCTCTTAACGTGTGACGTACTTTATGGATGGTCCCTTATCTGACATTTCATATTACTAATGATAAATTTGCACAAAATACAGTAACAATATAATAATCGTTTTATCATCGTACTTATGTAGGTATACATAGTAATACCATGTGACATAAGATAAAGGAGTGAAATTAAAATGGTTGCGTATTCACAGCGTTATCTGTTACTTAATAAAAGCCATTTTAAATTTCTGAGATAAATTATTTTCATATCTGTCGGCATTAAACGGCATCGCGGCAGACCGAGGCGAAGATAGCGGGACGAGCTTGACTCCTACCGAAAAAACTGGGGGCTAAAAAGGCCGCTTTAGATGAATCACAATATGATTCATATTACAAATGTCAAAATATCTACTTAATTGACAACTCTTAATGTCATCCGCATAAGGTTCATATTCAGTAATCATCTGTTTGACAGTTACTATGCAGATCAGTAGATGAATTGCTCAATGTGGCCTTTTTAGGCCCCCTGGTCCCTACTAGCAAAAACCAGAGGCCCAATTCTCGTAATTCAAAAAATTCAAAATATAGTTCGGATCTCATTCCGATCTACTACCAATGTCATAAATGTCACAAATGGTATTCTCCTACCCTAACAAACAACGTCAAACGTGACATTATATTGTAATGAGATTGAAAGTTGAATAAAAGGCAAATCGGTATTCTGCTAACATTTTGAACTGACACAGATAATAAAATTGACACTCTCTTATTAGTCTATGCTCTCGTCCATACACAAACGTCAAAAATGAGATTGAAATGAGTTTGTAAGAAGATTGAATACAAATCATACTGGAATCGGACTGAACTTTAAGAGGAGTAGAATACATGACTTTTTGTCAATTCATAATATAATCTCAGTTCGGTCAACTTTCAGTCATATTACAAATTAATTACGAGAATTGGGCTTCTGAAGTGGGTGGAAAAAGGAGAGGGAGGCCTTTGCCCTGCAGTGGGACAACACAGGCTGAAAATAATAATAAATGATAATACCTGTTCCGATCCCTTTAATGGGTTATAGTACTCATCTTTATGAACAACTTTTACTATGGGACCAAACATGAAATCACGAAAAAAATATAGCTGTTCCATACAAACAATTAAGGCGCTATCCACACATATCCGTGCCATCCGTTCGGTGAAATTACAGTGTCAGTGAAAAATGCATTGTATTCTTATAGGCACTAAGTCAGTTTCTGATTATATCATTGTTACTATTTTCACGGAACTTCACTGACCCTGACAATTATTGGAAAGCTACTTTGATGACATATGAATACAGTGTATTTTTCACTGACACTTTTATTTCACGGGACGGACGGCACGGATATGTGTGAATAGCGCTTAAATATTACTCGACTAAATGTATGTAACAGCAGATTTATTTTTTGAGACTTCACCTTTGGTCCCGTAGTAAAAGTTGTTCATAATGATGAGTACTATACAGGTGCCACAAATAATATCACATTAAATGGAATCACGTAGTATCACGTTCTGTGACCGTACACAAAATAAAATATTATAGTTTAAAAAAAACTATACAACACGCTTTGGTCATCCAAACTGAACGTGTATGCAAAATTTCAGCTCAATCGGAAACCGGGAAGAGGGTCAAATTTAACTTCCAAGATTTTCTTACATAGTTAGTTAGTTAGTTACAGGTGAAGCTAATAAAAGCGTGTTAAAAACAATCAAATCCAATCAGTAGTTTAGCGACAGGAACTAATTTAAAATTTAATAATTTTACACATATGTATCATGATCTCTAGGCAAAGTTTAAAAAGTCTCCAACGTATTCTTACCAAAATTATTTTTATTTACACGTGTAGAACCATCGATGTCTATAGATATGCTAAGTGAACTCAAAAAGAGAGACGTGTCAGGTACTCCATTTTCAGAAAAATGGAGTAGTTGATCACCAGTCAAATGCCGTTTACAAACATAATTATTAATTTGTGTATTGAATAAAAGATATATAAAAACAGTAGCTATTCCATTAGTGCATGTATCGCTGTTCTATTTAAATCATAAAGTTATTATTAGTGGTAATAGAGGAACACAGTGTGCGAGTGAGAAACCGATCTTTACGAAAATCCTACGTGCGAGAAAGAGACACAATTAAATGTTCGTAGGACCGATTTGAAACAATTTATGAACTATTAGTTACCTGTCAAAATAAGATCTCGTATTATTTTATGATTTTCTTCACAATCGTTCTGTATTTTATTGGATAAATATCAATAATCGAAAAGGTTTCGTGTCCTGTGTTAGACTGCAGTGTAACTTACAGTAATAATGCAAATAAAGAGACCTTTTACAGGTAAATACCGTACAGTGCAATATTACTTTCAGAGTGCATATTTCCATAGAAAATATTCCAAAAATTATTTAGTAATGCGTTTATAACATGCAGTAAGCCCTCTATTTTCTAAATAATATATTATTTTAAGTAATTATGTGTAAGATAAAAAAATATTGTGTTCGTGAAAATGTGAAAATTAAACCGTTTGGCATAGGTTGTGTGTACAAAATCTATCGATATGTCGATATTTCCAAATAAATTTTTCGTACTACCTAGCTTCGTCCATTGCATAACTTGAGAGTTATTGTTAATCCTTGCTTATTTGTGGTTGATTTAGTCCGGCCCCGCACATTGTCAGAAAATCATAGTCGGAATATTTCTGACGCACCGGAGGGCACTCGACACTATTCACACCATGTTTGTACTATTACAACATTTTAATAGTACGTACATAGCCCATACCCGCATTTTGTACTAGCCCCACAGATGACAGAGTTTTCCGAATCGTACGTCCGCTTCTACAAGAAGCAAACTTACGATTCCGAAGATTCTGATTCTGTCGCACATTAAAATGCATAAAATAGCGCTATTTCCAGACAAAGAGTAGCCTGGTGAAAAAAATAACTTCATTATTACTTATTTTTACTGGCTAACTTCATAACTTCCAGGTTTCCGGACCACATTTCTCGGCCTGTGTCAGTGTACAAATACAGGGACCTATCACCAAAACCTTCAACATCAAAACCGAAACGTCTGACGTCAAGAAATAATGAATATGATAATGAATGATTACATAATGTTTACAATAAATTTTCTTTTTACTTACCTATTCGTCACTTTAGTGACGTTAATAATTTTGCCATCCTAATATAAACCTCTATTACGTAACTTTTAATATTTTAAAATGACAGATGAAATATGTCAAATATGGTATTTTAGTATAAAGAACATTTGAAAGATTGAATTGGTAATTTTAAAAGATTATAAGTTAGGTACATAATTTAGCCTAGCAGATTCTAAATGATATTCCACTCCTAATTAGTATAGCCGATTTTGATATCGATATTGCAGGGATATTGTCAATTCGGTGATATTATAATTTCACAATAACACGGCCATATCGATAATGCGGAGACGTCAAAGTCACATCCCTAAACTTCACACACATGTCAAATGCGCTAACATACGTATTTCTTTTTTGGTCTCGCGATAATGAAGACAGTGTTCCTCTATTACCACTAGTAATAATAACTTTATGATTTAAATATAATTCGAACATTATTGAATTTAGAATTTGACGTTTTCAAAAAATACGTCTCATTCTTTTAGCTTCCCTTTGTATGACAGAGCGTATCTATAGACATCGATGTGTAGAACAGATAAAGGTGGCATAAATATCTACTTCGATGTCCTTTCAACTAGACGAATGATAGCAAAGTGAAAAAAACCGCAGATTTAATAACAGCTATGAAATGTACACCTCTGCCTTCCCTTTGAAGAATATAGGCATGATGTTACGCAGAAGAACGATTCTACAAACGCCGTACAAACAGCTGTTCAAATTGAAATCAGCGGAATAACGGAAATCAAATAATAAAACAATTATAATTCCACATTTAATCGAAGCTTATCACTCAATTTGACCCAAATGACGTAACCAATTCTTAAAAAATCGTTTAGTCACTTACGTTGCGCGGGCGCAGCGACACGATAATGGCCGAAGACATACGAATTGTGAAGCTAGGCGTTCTAAATTTAAATTATTTACTCACGACATGTGAGATAATAGTGTTGATTTTAGAAGACTTTATTAGGAGTAATAAGTGAAAGATGTTTCATTTGTCTTTTGTAAGTGGCAGTGTAGTGGATTCCATTGCCTGGGCTTTGTGTTTCGATTTTCAAATTTCAGTGCAGTGGTTTTTTTCTTAGAGCTGTGGTTGAGTTCTTTTTCCAGATTCCACTAAAAAGGCGGAATCAATATTTAAAAAAATATTCTTCGTGGATTATTTTAAAATTGGAAGACAAAGGCTTTTTTGTTTATTCGGCAAGAGAATTAACTGAAGTCTGTTGACACAGAATGTGCATGTTTGAAAAGTATTGACGCAATTAATAAAATAAACATGGCCGTCTATTCTTACATTTATAGACTATTTGTGATGAAGTATAACATCGTCAAGTGAATAACAGTGATAAAAAGAACATTAAAAAGAAGCTGTGACGTGGAACTGTTATTTTTAACTGTTAAAAAGAACTGTGATTTTTGACGTTTGAGAAATCTTTTTGAAACTTTTGACAGTTGATAAACTTTTTTATTTTGGGATTGTTTTTTTTGAAAAAGGAATACTCATGCCATTCTTCCGCAAAAGTGCAGTTCAGAGTAGAAAGGTGCACAGTGAATGTAGTCTTTGCATGTGCCGATTCTGTATGGCATTACGGCGACCAAGCACCACTTGTGAATCATTAATAAAAGTGTCTACTTCAGTGTTAAAACGATATAATTTTTGCTTGTATTCATTTAAATACAGACTGTTTTTTGATCCTTGAAAGTTATATAATATTTGTATTAGATAACACACAATGGTTTCTGTTTGTATTAAGATCAACAGAGCTTAGTATTTACATGTATCTTACGTCTCCAACGTCACGGGAAATTCCGAACGACACTTCAAAAATGGCGACGAAATAACTATCGAATTATTTAACGATATCGCCGAAATATTAACGAAGATATATGAAAATATATATAAGGATACGGATTTTATGTATTTCGAGATTTAAATATAAAAGATTGAGAAGATATTTGAGGATACAACATGGATTTGACAGTTGCGAGTTACGCATATACGCAGCCATTTTATTCTATACCGCCATATTTAAGGAGTTCTCTGATATATCCGGATCCGGTGGAATATCTGAACAGTTATTACAAATACTACGATGGTAAGAATCCTGAAAAATTTGTAGGTATATCTTACACAGTAATATATATTATTTAAATAAATGTATATAAAAGCCAAATACCACTCGCTGACTAATCATGAAACATCAGGAATTATAAAGCCTACAAATAAGTTGCTCATAGGGTGGAGCCATCCGATAACAAAGAATTTCACGAAAATCCTCCCCTAAAGAGGTAAAATGGCGGTTAGAAGGTTATATGAAAAAGCTTTCTATGTGAACTAGTCGCGAGCACACTACACACATGAAAAAAAAATAGAGTTTTTCACGAATATTGACAATTTGAATCGACAAAACGCACTGTATATCGAAATGTCTATGTTTAAAATACAGGAGACCGATGTACGTTAGTTCGACAGTATGATATAGCGATATACTAAAACTCGAATGTTTACCATTGCGACGTACATTTGATCGACAGTTTGTTATTACGATATACTTAATATCGAAGGGTGGGAGGGAGAGAAGCGAGCTCAGAAGTTCAGAGCACTCCGACATGAGCCAGGGTGGTGTAGGTTTTCTTGTGACCAAAACGCGCGCCAGTACCGAACATATTTAATCATTTCCCGAAAACATTAGACTTGACTATTAAGATATTAAGTATATTGCAATAACAAACTGTCGATCGTACAGCGCAATGGTAAACATTCTCCCTCTTATTACAAAACACGGTATAAAGCAAGTGTAGGAAAATCCAGTAGGTTAATTCACGTAACTAAAGAAGTGCAGTTGCCGCGCAGTTGCAATAAAATATTGATCAAAACAACACATTTGGTAATCTTCTTCTTCTTTCGTTATGGCAATTGAGCCGATGTCGACTATTCTGCCATTTGGTATCCTCTGAGCTTCAGTGAGATACGCTCGCGTCAAGTTTGAGCGTCACTGCAATACGATCGGCGCGTCTTAAAATTACGTGAATTAGCCCTCAGGTTTTAAAATATATCCATCACTTTTTAACGTCATATAACAAAACGTGACGGGGCTATTTTAAAACCTGGTTTTTACAAGACTTGCTTTAATTTATCTGTTGTAATAAGGAGGTCGAGGTTTAGTACCTATATCGCTGTATCATACTGTCGAACTAATGTACAATCTACTGTAGCCAATTTCGACATTCAGTAACATTGTCGGGAAAATGTTCTTGCTACGTAGAAAGGACGAATAAAACTAAAAATTTAAACAAATATGGAATGTCATCGTATATTATCAACGTTAACAATTTTATATTACCGTAGATACAAGATAAAGCATTTCGATAAGATTATTTCTCTTTCATGGTTATTAGTTCAGTTCTTTTCGATTTTGTATTTTTTTGGCGAATCATCGTAAGTTTTTCATTATTATTACTTATTCCTATTGAATATTATTAACCCCCGACAAAAAAGACACAGTATTATAAGTTTGCAATGTGTATCTATCAATCAATGTATATGTGTATCTGTCTGTGGCATCGTAGCTCCAAAACGGATGGACCGATTTCAATATATTTTTATTTTATTGAAAGCTAGTTTGATCGGGTATCATCTTAGCTATGTTTCATGAAAATCTGTTCGGCCGTTCAAAAGTTACAGCTCTTTTTTTAGTTGGAGTCGGGAGATTTTGACGATTAGGTTAGTTAATTCTTGTTTCGTGTCGGTACATGAGTATCGCTTGGTAGTGGACAGATTAGGTAGGCAGCAATGGTGGTATCTAAGCTCCTAGGAGCCTCATTCTTTGCGTATTGTTAGTGACATCTTGTTACAGGACATTTTTTGTGTAGTGCGCATAATTTGTAGAGTGATTCAGTCTCTGTTCCTAAATGCAACCGCAAGGATACACTTTAAAACAAAACGAAAATTCGACTTAGTATGGGGGACTCGCATAATTTACTAGCGCAAGCCATACAAAATCAAATTTTTATTTTGTTTTCGAGTGAATTTTAGTACTGCGGTTGCATTTGGGAACGGACACTGAAGCACTCTACTTTTTGACGTATGGTAACGTAAACAAATTTCGATTATAAAATACAATGAATCTATCGCATTTTTGTTCAATTTTATGCAACAAATACATGTGTTTCATAAAAATTTAAAAAAACTTCATGTATTTTCAAAAAATATCATGGATTTAACGTGTATTTTTGATTCAAAATTTGATTACGTTTACGTTACGATACGTCAAAATATTCGTGCTCGGCCCACTGGCTGTGCGATCACGACGAACTGTCATGAACGTATAATATTTTAGCCGGCCGCACTTCAATGAAATTAATTAAGTAATATGCGTAAACGAACAATCATTCGTTTTGTTATCATGCGAAGTGTAACAAACATCTTAAGATACCGTTTGTATGAGATTACATACATGAATCACATGCAAAAACAACAAACTCAGAATGAATAACGTTATCATCATACATAGGTCATAATATACTTGACATATACTTGACAATTGACGGAGTTCCATGGGCCGAGCACGAATGTTTTGACGTATGGTAATGTAAACGTAAGCAAATTTTGAATTAAAAATACTCGATTAATCCATGATATTTTTTGAAAATACATGCAGTATTTTTACATTTTCATGAAACAAGTGTGTTTGTTGCATAAAATGTAACAAAAATGCGATAGATTCATTGTATTTTATAATCAAAATTTGCTTACGTTTACGTTACCATACGTCAAACTATTCGTGCTCGGCCCACCGATCTAAGTACTCGCAAATCTTTATGAGCCTTGAACTGAGCTCTGAAATCTCTCTCTCTCTCCCTCTAGCACCTATAATAAGCGTACTATTATAGGTGCTAGAGGGAGAGAGGGAGAGAGTTCAAGGGCTCATAAAGATTTGTGCGTACTTATATCAATGTCATAAATGTCACAAATGGTATTCTCCAAGTATTCTCCTACACTAACAAACGACGTCAAACGTGAAATTATATTTTAATGAAGTCGAAAGTTCATTGAAGCCAAATCGGTATTCTGTTAAAAAAATTAACCGACAGCGACACATATAATAAAATTGGTATTCTCGTCCATACATTATCGTCAAAAATGAGATTGAAATGAGTCTGTAAGAAGATTGAATTCAAATCATACTGAAATCGGACTGAACTTTAAGAGGAGTAGAATACCGATTTTTTGTCAATTCATAATTATTTATAATCTCAGTTCGGTCAACTTTCAGTCATAGTGAAAATTAATTACGATAATTGGACTTCAGTACCTCTACCATGAGTTTTCCGTGCCGTCTAACGTTCACGTTCACATGCAATATTTGTATAGTGACTTTAGTTCACTATTTATACCGCTAGAGGCGCTGAAAAAATTCCCATACAAATATTGAATGTGAACGTGAACGTTAGACGGCACAGAAAACTTATGGTAGAGGAACAGAACATCAAACTAAACAACTTTCTCTATGGGACCAACATCGTAATCGCGAAAAAATAATCTGCTGTCCCATACGTTTACTCGAGTAGGTTTTCAAGTTTTGTATGGGACAGCTGATAATTATTTATTGTAGGTTCTCTCGTTAGCCCGACTGTGCAAATATGAGCAATGTATGTAAATGCAAGAGCGAGATAGAACATGATTTTTAAACCATATAACACATGGAAAGGAATGCGTATTTCCAGCTGTCTATTCTGATCCTACATGTATTTGTTGCAGGCATGTACACGATGCGTATGCTGGACGGCGCAGGCGCACACCATGCGCCTCACCACAACCACTCGCATATGATGATCACAGGTATGATATGGCCTCTTTATCTCCAAAACCCAATAGAGAATGAAATAAATAAATCCGGCCCATTACTGTCCCACTGCTGGGCACGGGCCTCTTCTCAGAATGAGAAGGGTTAGTCCTTAGTCCAGTACGCTGGCCTGGTGCGGGCGGACTACACACACCATCGAGAACTTTATGAGACCCTCTCAGGTGTGCAGGTTTCCTCACGATGTTTTCCTTCACCTGATAATCATGCAGTTTCATACAGACACAACAATGGCGCCAAAAACTAAGGGCCTGCGCCCACTGGCGGCACGGCAAGGGATTTATTGCCAGTGGGCGCAGGTCGTAATAGTCACCGCGCATGCGCCCTAGCGCGCGCCACGTCCGTTGCGTGGTTCAGGAGAAGTTAGCGGATATACAGACAGGCAAACGCGGAAAGCGACTTGATTTTATACTATGTAGAGATAAATCTTTATTTTGTTTTCAGAGCGCGACTCGGCGTCTGATAGCGCCGTGTCTTCGATGGGGTCGGAGCGAGTGCCGTCCCTCTCTGATGGTGAATGGTGCGATGGCAGCGACTCCGCCCAGGAGTTCCACAGGTAAAAAAACCTTCAACTTGGTTGTTCCTCCCTTAGTCCCCTTCCTTTTCCTTCCCCTCCCCATTTCTCACCCCCCCCCCCCATTTCTCCTCCCCCCCCCCCATTTCTCCTTCCTTCTCATTTCCTCCCCATAGACCCCTCCTTATTTTTTTCCTCCCTTAACCCCCTTCCTTCTCCTTTCCCTCCCCTTTCTCCTTCCTTCTCCTTTCCCTACCTTAGTCCCCTTTCTTCACATTTCCCTCCCTTAAAGTCTCCCTTCCTTCTCTTCCCTGCCTTTACTCCTTCCTTTTCCTTTCCCTACATTTTTCTCCTTCCTTCTCCTTTCCTTCCCTTTTCCTAACATCCTAAAAGGTCGGCAACGCATCGGCGACTCCTCTAGTGTTGCGGATGTTCATGGGCGGCGGTGATCACTTACCATCAGGTGAACCGCAAGCTCGTTTGTCACATAACGTTTGACGACACGGTTGGCGCAGTGGCTAAGCGATTAGCCTTCTGCGCTATGTGCCGCGGGTTCGATCCTCGCACGGTACAAGTATTTGTATGATCTACAGATAGTTGTTCCGGGTCTGGTTGTGTGTGCATGTGACATGTATGTTTGTAAACTGAACCCTCGATACAGGAGAAATGCTAGTGAGGGGCAAAGTTTAAAAAAAAAAAATATAGAGTGATTCAGCCATTTGCGCTAGTAAATTATGCGTGTCCCCCATACTAAGTCGAATTTTCGTTTTGTTTAAAGTGTATCCCAATACTGCGGTTGCATTTAGGAATAGAGACTCTCTAAAAATTATGCGCATTACATAAAAAAATATCGTATAATAATTATATATAATTTCACCGACAACGTAATAGATAATTAGAGCCAATTCAACCGTATAAATATGATTTTTTTGTATCGGTAATCTGCCTTTATTCTAAACATCGGTTAAATTGTCGGTGAACTTGGCCCTAAGTTGTTTTTGCATACCCTGCAGTGGCGAAGAGTGACAGTTTTAAAAGGGGAAGCCGTCCCAAAAATGCCCTCTAAAAATTGCTGCAAGACAAAAATCCATACCGTCTCTTGTAATCTATATATAGTCATGTCTGGAAGAGCTCGACCTAACTGAATAACAAGCAATATTACGTTGGTCTATGCGCTAACCAATTCCTAAAAGGAAGCCGATGGGAATCGGGTTGTATGGACTCTTCGCCACTGGTACCCTGTAAGAAATATCGGTTCATGCCACTGTTTTTTATAGTAATATTACTATCAAAACAACTATTAAACACATTATTATTACTTATTTTATTTATAGCCTTCCCAGATACCTATAAGTATACATTTTTTTTTTGTATAATTTGTTTTTATGTATAGGTGTTTTATTCTGTGTGCCCTTTGGCAAAGGCCTCCTCCAACACTTTCCAATCTTCTCTCTCCCGCGCCAGTCTAGTCCAGGTTTTTCCGGCTTTTTTACCACATCATCTTCCCATCTTCTAAATGGTTTCCCCTTTTTTCTCTTTCCCTCTCTTGGGTACCACAATGTTACCACTTTGTTCCATTTCTCTTCTCCTCTAATTACATGGCCAGCCCATTTCCACTTCAGTGTTCTTAATTTCAACACCACTTGGGTCTTTGTAGCTTTCCTAATTTTGCTGTGGTTGATTTTATCTATAAATAATAAGATAAAATTATCATTACTATTAAATATTGAATGTGTTTGTTTGTTTGTCCGTAGCTCAAAGTTCCGTCCGTACGACAACACGTACGGCCGCGAGCGCGCCGCGCCGCATCAAGCGCAGAAGAAGCACCACATGTTCGGCAAGCGATGCTTCCAGGTAAACAATCATGTAAGAACACCCTTTATTCATATCTTAAGAGGCCTATTACAACATTGCGTTTTGATAGATCAGGGGGCCTAAAAAGGCCACATTGAGCAATTCATCTAATGATCTGCTTAGTTACTGTCAAACAGATGATTACTGAATATGAACCTTATGCGGATGACATTAAGAGTCGTCAATTAAGTAGATATTTTGACATTCGTAATATGAATCATATTATGATTCATCTAAAGCGGCCTTTTTAGCCCCCCAGGTATATGGAAGCACGGCGACGCATCGCATTATGTAGCAATTTGGCAGATGTAATTACGTTTATTTTAAGTTTTGTAATTACCTTTATTTAAAAAAACGTATGTAATTTTATTTTTTTATGATCTAACGTTTATTCTGGTTAATTTTTCGTATGGACAATCAGACGATTTAATTTTAAACATCTGTTTAGTGTCGATGAACCCGCGCTGTGACATTTTCTATTTCTAAAATATTCTAAATGCCACAGCATTACGCTGAGATGGGGGCCACTTTTGGTGCAGGTTGCTTTAAATTATTTTTTGTACTTTTGTAATTTTATTTGTTCCTGGCGAGTCCAGAAAAAAACTGTTTTCTATCTTTCTTCTTTCTAATAATGGTCACCCATCCAAGGACTGACCGCGGTAAAAGCTTAGCTAATATCCAAAAGGAAAAAGTAAATATCGTCTTCAGGCCCTCATTTCTGTACTCAATCACCCCATTCTTCCTCAGGAACAGCCGGCGCCACCCCTGGATCCTGTGGGCAGGCCAGGAGTAGTCAAGTACGAGTGTCCAGAACAAACTTACCATCACGAGAACATGCACAACATGCATAATGGTCAGTTGTAGCTAATAATCAGTCATCGGAACAGGTGGTGCTAATTCACCTAAACTTCGAGACACAGAGACAGAAACTGGAGACTTCCTTACGACAACGTTTTTCTGGGTCAATAATTTTCAATAATTGACAATAATTATCAATAATAAAATTATTAACATTAATTATTAATGTACTTAAGTGATGTCCCAAAACCTGGGACAATCCTAGAAAAAATGTTGCCGTAAGGAAGTCTCCACTTTTTGTCTCTGTGCCTCGAAGTTTATGCAATGCGAGGTCAAGTTATACTGGAAATATATAGCTTGATTGATATGTAGCTATCTATACACGAACAGCACCCGCTATTTGTAAGATGAGAGACACAGATTAAATTAAGATTAATATTAACAGAGACCCCTTTTTGGTGCAGCCGTGAGGCTCACATGATTGTGGTATAACATACATACATACTTTATACAGGACATTTTTTATGTAGTGCGCATAATTTGTAGAGTGATTCAGTCTCTGTTCCTAAATGCAACCGCAGTATTGGGATACACTTTAAAACAAAACGAAAATTCGACTTAGTATGGGAGACATGCATAATTTACTAGCGCAAGCCATACGAAATCAAATTTTTATTCTGTTTTGGAGTGAATTTTTGTACTGCGGTTGCATTTGGGAACGGACACTGCATCACTCTGTAAATTTTGCGCACTACATAAAAAAATATCCTGTATATCTATGTAATTATTTTTATTTATTTTTTATATTTTCGTTTTTCTTGTTGTTTTTATTTATTTATTTAAAATGCTTCATGTACAATGTACAAAGGCGGTCTTAATGCCGTAGGCATTCTCTACCAGACAACCTTAGGGTGATGCAGAGACAATGAAGGTAGATGCACCAAAAAACAATCTTATATGAGAGGTATAATAAATTATACATAAGAACAACTATATACACAATTACATAAACATTATATATAATAAATATATATATATATAATATATAAATGTATAATATATAAAAAAATATAATATATATTTATATAAAAATATATAAATATATATTATAAATAAACGTTTTGTTTTTATTATTTTGTTATTGCATGTGGTGCTTTAATTTTGGAACCAAATTAATTAATTTTCTTTTTTTCTATTTTGCAGCAGTAGAGTTCGGCCCTCGCCCGCAGCTGGCGCCGCCTCATATCACGAGTCTGCATGCGCCTGCGCTTGACCTCAACACAGCACACTCCAGCCACGCTTTACTACAGGTAATGTTGAGTAAAATCACTATGATAGCTCTTATTTATTAATTTTTCATTAAATTATATATTATAGAAATAGACATTTATTCGCAGGAACAAAAAGTGTTACAAAAGTTCTTATGATAGTATGCAGTACAATATATTCCGCCTTTTCAAAGGCATGCAAATATTCGTTTCCACAATAATTATGGTAAACGCGGGCAAGTGAGTCCACAACAGAAACAATTAAATTCAAATCAAATACAGTAAAAATCTGAATAATTATGAGTCAAAATTATAAACTTAATACCATTATGAAAATACAATATTATACAAATCAAAAGTCAAGAGGTAGGTAAAGGAGCAAAATAAAAATATTCTATGTAATGTCAGTGAGTTAAGATTAAATTAAAGATTAAATTTCCCTATAGTTTTATGGTTCAGGAATTCATTAATATTATAAAAACACTTTTCAATCAACCAGTTTTAATTTAACTCTGAATTGCCGTAGAGGTAGTATATATATATAGTGTATGTGTATATACATATAAAAATAATTATTTATTTATATACATATAAGTTTTATTTTAATAATGCAAAATATTTTAAAGCTAGGCTTTATCAGGCTCTAAGAATTGTATAGAATTCATTTCAAATATCAAATTAAAGCTGCAGTAGATTAACAAATTATGTAGGCATTAAGATCGGGCGGCGCGGCGACGCGATGCGTGTGTGTCAGAGTAACCGAGCTGCCAGGTCATGTGGGCGAGTTCATGACCTTAGTGCCATTCATAATCATAGAGGAATAAAGGTTTTATGCAAACGGAAACATCAATTATTTTAATTAATTTTGAAAACTTGTAAAAAAATCACCTTTTACCTACTTATTTTACGCTCGCAGCCCTCTATTGTCATCTCATTTGCTCACGTGAGGAAATATATGCTGCTATCCCTTTCTGGCATTTTAAGGCCGTTGGGCCAGGTTCCAATCCTTCAAAACGCCTTATTGTTTATTATTTAGTCTGCATAAAATGGCCTTAATTTCGGGAATTGCAAACAGTCACTTTAGTTAACACGTTAACTGCCAGGCAATAGACACAGTAGGAAATTAATTATTTGAAGTCACCGGTGACCTCAGTGGCAGTTAACCTGTTAAAAGTATATTATTCCTAATTTAAAAATAATAAGACTGAATTTTAAATGCCGATCGCTAATTGGTTCATGAATATATGTTAACCCAAAGTTTGTATCATCAGAGCAACATCCCGAGCCCCGCCCCCCCCCGCTTCACGTACGCCACCCCGGAGCGCGTGCGTCACAACCACACGTACAGCGCGCCGCTCGCCGCCGCCGACCAGCGACCAGCCGCCGTCAGAGACAAGAGAGGTGAGTACTCTTACTAACAGCCGAACAGCTCCGATGATAGCCGAACACTGCCGAACACATATTATTTATTGAAAAATTCAAAACATTCTTTGAAATGAACATGGTTCGTCAAGAAAATTGGTCATGGAAAGTCAGGGAAAAATCAAGGATTTTTTTTTAGAATTTGCAATGGACACACTGAGCTACTTTTTTACTTATAATACTTATTTTATCTGTAGTGCGGCGGATGACAGATGGCAGCATTTCAGACGGGGGCTCCTCTGCGACCAGCAGTGGGCAACACTTATCCAGAGACGAGAAACGAGCTAAGGCACTAGGTAAGAACATAAAATCGTACATGTAGCGCCATCTATCGCCACATAGAATAACTACTTAGGATCCATAAAGTACGGCACACCTTAAGGGGGAGCGGGTCGACGAAGTGTGACATTATGTGACAAGGGGTGGGAGGGATCCTAAGTTTTGTGACGTCACATTTTAAAATAATATTAAAAAATAATTTAAATGGAAATAAAGTTAATTTCGGAACTGCTGTTTTACTTAAATAATTTCTAGATGTAAAATTGCAAAATATGTGACGTCACACTAGGGAGGTTTCACAAATGTGATCAACTGTGACAAGGACGGGGGAGGGGTCAAAAAATCACGAAATTAGTGTGACGTACTTTATGGATGACCCATTAGCAAGACAACAAAGCTATAAACTAAACTAAACTATCGCCAAACTATCGCGCAACTATCGTTATACGCGAAAATTCTCACATTAACCTGTCCGAGTTGCCGCAGGCATAACCCTCCAGGTGCAGGTCACTTTTTAACCTGCCGATGAGCTATATTGCTAGCGCAATTATCGCCCAACTACCACCAAACTATCGTTATACGCGACAATTCACACATTTACCTGTCCGAATTGCCGCAGGTATACCCCTGGAGCAGCAGGACACTATGAACCCGCCGATGAACAATACAGGATTTTTTTTTTTGTATTACGCATAATTTGCAGAGTGATTTAGTGTCTGTTCATAAATACAACCGCAATATTTGGACTCATTTTAAAACAAAACGAAAATTCGACTTAGTATGGGGGACACGCATAATTTACTAGCGCAAGCCATACAAAATCAATTTTTTATTTTGTTTTGATGTAAATTTTTGTACCTACTTCGGTTGCGTTTGGGAACATACACTGAATAATTCTGCAAACTATGCGCACTATATAAAAAAAATATCCTGTATTTATAGCGCAACTATCGCCAAACCATCATGCAACTATTGCGCAATTATCTTTTATACGCGACAATTCCAACATTAACCTGTCCAAGTTGCCGCAGGCATACCCCTGGAGGTGCAGGACATCATCAACCTGCCGATGGACGAGTTCAACGAGCGCCTGTCTAAGCATGACTTGAGCGAGGCGCAGCTGTCACTCATACGGGACATTCGGAGGCGCGGGAAGAATAAGGTATGAAGCTTGTGTATTTTTAACCCCCGACAAAAAAGGGTGTTATAAGTTTAATGTATCTGTGTATCTGTGTGTGGTATCGTAGCTCCCAAACGGGTGAACCGATTTTCGTTTAGTTTTTTTGAGTAATAGATAATTTTATCCCGAGTGTTCTTAGTCATGTTTCATGAAAATCTGTTCAGCCGTTCAAAAGTTACAGCTCTTTTTCTAGTTGGAGTCGGGGGTTTTTGACGGTTATTATGATAGACTAGCTGTGCCCGCGATTCGTCTGCGTGGAATTTAACATATTATAATTAATTTTCTTTAAAGTAAAATTAGCCTAAGTTACTTCTTATAACATCAGCTATCTGCCAGTGAAAGTCCCGTCAAAATCGGTCCGGCCCTTTCGGAGATTGTAAACTTGGTGAAGATCTGATGAAGAATTTCGGAGATATACAATGGAACTCTTGAATGAATAACAGCACATCACTTGCGATTACTGTAATCGCATGTTTATGTATTGTTTATGCCACTCAAAATACAAAAATAAAATGAACTTTAAAAAAAAAGTAAAAACCAACTTCAAAAAACTAAAAAATATAAAATAAATTTCTTACAAAACTTAACAGCTTCTGAAGTCGGGGCCACTGTCAAGCTGAAGAATTAAAGGCCCCGACTTCAGAAGCTGTTAAGTTTTGTAAGAAATTTATTTTATATATTTTAGTTTTTTGAAATTGGTTTTAACTTTTTTTTTATTCGTGATTTTAGTTCTAGACACGACTTCCAGTGTTAGTAAATATGCTATCTTTTCAGGTTGCAGCACAGAACTGCCGCAAGCGCAAACTGGACCAGATCACCTCTCTCGCAGACGAGGTCCGCACAGTGCGGGACCGCAAGCAGAGGACCCAGAGGGACCACAGCTCACTCATAGCGGAGCGACAGCGGGTCAAGGAACGGTTCGCTGCGCTGTACCGACACGTGTTCCAGGTAAAATTAATAAAAATATAAGAAAAAATAAAGAGATTAAACCTACCTACTATAGAGGGGCTATGCGAAGAAATGTCATAGAAAAACTGTGATCCCTTCATAAAGTTATTATTACTAGTGGTAATAGAGGAACACTGTCTTCATTATCGCGAGACCAAAAAAGAAATACGTATGTTAGCGCATTTGACATGTGTGTGAAGTTTAGGGATGTGACTTTGACGTCTCCGCATTATCGATATGGCCGTGTTATTGTGAAATTATAATATCACCGAATTGACAATATCCCTGCAATATCGATATCAAAATCGGCTATACTAATAAGGAGTGGAATATCATTTAGAATCTGCTAGGCTAAATTATGTACCTAACTTATAATCTTTTAAAATTACCAATTAAATCTTTCAAATGTTCTTTATACTAAAATACCATATTTGACATATTTAATCTGTCATTTTAAAATATTAAAAGTTACGTAATAGAGGTTTATATTAGGATGGCAAAATTATTAACGTCACGAAAGTGACGAATAGGTAAGTAAAAAGAAAATTTATTGTAAACATTATGTAATCATTCATTATCATATTCATTATTTCTTGACGTCAGACGTTTCGGTTTTGATGTTGAAGGTTTTGGTGATAGGTCCCTGTATTTGTACACTGACACAGGCCGAGAAATGTGGTCCGGAAACCTGGAAGTTATGAAGTTAGCCAGTCAATATAATGAAGTTATTTTTTTCACCAGGCTACTCTTTGTCTGGAAATAGCGCTATTTTATGCATTTTAATGTGCGACAGAATCAGAATCTTCGGAATCGTAAGTTTGCTTCTTGTAGAAGCGGACGTATGATTCGGAAAATTCTGTCATCTGTGGGGCTAGTACAAAATGCGGGTCTGGGCTATGTACGTACTATTAAAATGTTGTAATAGTACAAACATGGTGTGAATAGTGTCGAGTGCCCTCCGGTGCGTCAGAAATATTCCGACTATGATTTTCTGACAATGTGCGGGGCCGGACTAAATCAACCTTTCAATATACAAATAAGCAAGGATTAACAATAACTCTCAAGTTATGCAATGGACGAAGCTAGGTAGTACGAAAAATTAATTTGGAAATATCGACATATCGATAGATTTTGTACACACAACCTATGCCAAACGGTTTAATTTTCACATTTTCACGAACACAATATTTTTTTATCTTACACATAATTATTTAAAATAATATATTATTTAGAAAATAGAGGGCTTACTGCATGTTATAAACGTATTACTAAATAATTTTAGGAATATTTTCTATGGAAATATGCACTCTGAAAGTAATATTGCACTGTACGGTATTTACCTGTAAAAGGTCTCTTTATTTGCATTATTGCTGTAAGTTACACTGCAGTCTAACACAGGACACGAAACCTTTTCGATTATTGATATTTATCCAATAAAATACAGAACGATTGTGAAGAAAATCATAAAATAATACGAGATCTTATTTTGACAGGTACCTAATAGTTCATGAATTGTTTCAAATCGGTCCTACGAACATTTAATTGTGTCTCTTTCTCGCACGTAGGATTTTCGTAAAGATCGGTTTCTCACTCGCACACTGTGTTCCTCTATTACCACTAATAATAACTTTATGGATCCCTTGTCTCAGTAACGCCATCTAGCATAATATAGCAAAATTAGAGCGGCTATTGGGAACACCAAATGTCAGTAACGCCATCTAGCTTTGAATAGCATACTAGAAACTTCTAGAACTATTTATTAAAAAAATGATTACTAAGTAAATATAACAAATACTTTCGAAAATAAACCGAAGTTAGATCCAGTCGTTCTACCATAACGAGATTTACAATACCGTAATGCGCAACTCGGCATATTTTCTTAGAAAATATTTTTCTTTTGTTTGACAGTTTGTCAAGAATACGACTTATCATGCAGGCGTACCACTCTAGACTGAACGACTTTTGTCCACTAGGACAAATGTATCGGATTACGATTTTTTTCGCTATGTCCAGTCTATTGTGTAGTATAATTTAATGTCTTTGAGAAAAAACAACAACACACACACAATAACAAATATGCAATAACGAATAATTAAATAAAAAGTTTTACAGAACAACAAAAGAAAAACATAATAAAAAAACACATATACGAGAAAAGAAAAAAAAAATCAAAAAAGCGAACGATCAACTATCGTAACATCGCACGCCTCCATCCTCGCTCATGTCGGTGTGTGTGGACGTAACAAAAATACTACCAGCCCATTACTGTCCCACTGCTGGGCACGGGCCTCTTCTCAGAATGAGAAGGGTTAGTCCTTAGTCCAGCACGCTGGCCTGGTGCGGGCGGACTACACACACCATCGACAACTTTATGAGGCCCTCTCAGGTGTGCAGGTTTCCTCACGATGTTTTCCTTCACCGTTATCGCAAGTGATAATTCTAATCCGCACATGAATCCGAAAAGTCAGAGGTGCAGGATGGGTTCGAACTCAGACCCTCCTGCATGTAAGGCAAGCGTTCAACCGCTAGGCTGTCACTGCTTCAGATAAAAACGGTGTACGCTTTTATAATAAACTCCCAAAAAGTATTACCGAGCTTACTGATAAAAAGTTTAAAACTCGTGTTAAGCTTGTCCTCATAAGGAAGGCCTATTACAGGATCAAAGACTATGTTGACGATAGAGATGTATGGAAGTGATTATCTTCTGCACATGCGGCTTCCCTGGTGACCCACTGCTTCCTGTCTTCACACACTAATTTTAACGCTTCCCTTGTACCTTTTTGGTACCTATTCTTAATTGGGTGACTGAATTGAGTGTTAAGTACGCACCTACTAGTATTGTATAATTTTGATATTATAGTGGTACTTATGATTTTGCTGTTCTTTTTTTATTTTTTTATTGTAATATTGTGTAAATTGAGGTCGAATTTTAGCCGGGGCCGCTCCTGCGGCCCCACATTTGTTGTGTAGTACCTAAGCTTGATTTATGAAAAGAGTATCCATGGAGTTTCTTGCCGGTATCTTCTCCAGGACCAACCCACTTGGAACCGTGCGCCTAGAATCACGACGTTCTGAAAGTGCCTGCAAAGGCCCAGTTGAAATAAAAATCTTTGACTTTGACTTTGAAAAACATCAAAAAAATTGAGAGAGCACACGAAGTTACACTGTAGATACAGGATTTTTTTTTATGTAGTGCGCAAAATTTGCAGAGTGATTCAATGTCCGTTCCCAAATGCAACCGCAGTACCAGCATTCACTCCAAAACAAAATAAAAATTTGATTTTGTATGGCTTGCGCTAGTAAATTATGCGTGTCTCCCATACTAAGTCGAATTTTCGTTTTGTGTTAAAGTGTATCCCAATACTGCGGTTGCATTTAGGAACAGAGACTGAATCACTCTACAAATTATGTGCACTACATAAAAAATTATACCGTATATCTCCTTATAACATCAGCTACCTGCCAGTGAAACTCCCATCAAATTCAGATGAGCCGTTTCGGAGATAAGCTAGAACAAACAGACAGATAGACAATTTTTTTTTAATAGTTGTTTTGTTTTAAATTTTGTTATAGTCGTACTATACTTTTTTATGCATTTAGTAAAAAGCTGTTATTTTGACATTACAAACCGGCACTGTAATTTTATTTAATTGTATGGATGTATAGAATATATAAATATAGATTAGTATAGACAAACTCTCTCTCTTCAACAGAACCTGCGCGACCCTGAAGGAAGACCGCTGTCCTCGCAGCACTACTCCCTGCAGCAAGCAGCTGATGGCAACGTGGTGCTGGTGCCGAAGATGCCACAGCACCAAGGTTGGTGCTGACAATGAAATAGTAATTTATGAAACTGTTGCATAATGTTGTATTAAAACACGAGTGAGTGTTTATAAATCGAGCCGCAGGCGATATTTTTAATAGTAACACACGAGTGTTTTAATACCTAGTTATGTGCAGTTTCATACAATACTTTATCTATACTCATGCAATAGGTAGTTAACACTATAATAATGTACCTAAATAAACAAAAATGGCGCTGAAACTCAGCAGTTACGCGCCACCATAGACAATGTGCGGCTGCTTTTTGCTTCGACGTATTTGTTTACGCAAATTCAATAAAATATCATTTTTATATGACCATAATTTAAATAGCGCGTTTTGCTGCTAACTTCGTCCGTCTCAGTCATTTGGCGAATAAGTCTGCCATATTTTGTTTTTAATAAGATTTTCAGCATCCACGCCGATGACGCCGATGATGCCACCGCCGGCATCAGCGCACACATACTACCGACTTAGTTAATTATGTACAATTTTTGATTTATTTCCAGATCACCCAATGAACCGCAGCTCCGACGATGAGATGGACAGGAAAGCGAAGAACTACGAGCAGTGACACACCGCCTACAACGCGCCGTACCCGAGATGGTAACGCACACACACACACACCAACCCTTAAATAATTATTGTAACATAATACAAAAATATAATTTATTTCGCAACTATTATGTACCGAAAAATTGAGAGTAAGTTTGGATTACAAACAAAAATTAAGCATTGGCATTTTGCCATTACTAATTACTTTAATCTTGTCTATGGTGAGCGGACGCTAGAAATAGCAATTTCATAATTACCTATAATATTATTAATTTGTGTGTGTGTATTCTTGACATAAAATGTTGCTATCTATAATTTATTATAGATATAACATAGCTTGTTTATCCGCTGCAATTATGCTTAGAGTACAACAGAGCTGGCGCCCTTCTTGTAGTAAAGGGGTGAGCAGAAGCGTATCTAAGCGATTTAAAAAAAACATCTCGGAAAAAAAATTGTTTGTGATAAAAAATTATTCCATTTTCACTTAGTTTCTCGATTAGTGATGTTTAAATTGAGTTTCTGTACGTATTTTATACAAAAAAAAAAGGAATTTTCGGTTGGGTGTAATATCGTAAAATTGTATATTTGAATTATAAAAAAAAAATGTTTTTTTTTTTTGTAAAATTTACGTATTTTTTATAAAAGAAAATTACATATGCTTCGATTATTTTTTTGTTTACCAACAAAATTATTGTTCCAAAAGAAATAAAGAAACAAGATATTTACCGCAAACGACTGATATCATAAATACCATAGATTATAAAAGCTAAAAAAAAAAGGATGTCTATGACATCGTAATGTTGCAATAAGTAATTTTAGAAAATTTTGTAAAATATTTTTTCTCTTATCATTAAGTTTGTTTATTTAATGTTATTTTTTTAATATCGTTAGTTTTAAGTGAAACTAGTTATCAGCAAGAAAGATTGAGAAACAATAAATAAAATATAAATAATATAGATTAAGTTTTTTTATAACAAACACTTCAAACTCTAACGGGGTAGATTAATTAAATACCTATACAATATAAAAATTATATAGTGCGCAATATTTACAGAGTGATTCAGTGTCCGTTCCCAAATGCAACCGTAGAACAAAAAATCACTCCAAAACAAAATAAAAATTTGATTTTGTATAGCTTGCGCTACTAAGTCGAATTTTCGTTTTGTTTTAAAGTGTATCCCAACACTGCGGTTGCATTTAGGAACAGAGACTGAATCATTCTACAAATTATGCGCACTACATAAAAAAAAATCCTGTATACCTATATCAATATGTATAGCTGTCAGAACTCTGAAAAAGTCTGACAAGTTGTTTTAACTAAGGGTATCAGTATCCCACTTGTGTGGCGATGGTCAGGGGGCCTAAAAAGGCCACATTGAGCAATTCATCTAATGATCTACTTAGTAACTGTCAAACAAATGATTACTGAATATGAACCTTATGCGGATGACATTAAGAGTCGTCAATTAAGTAGATATTTTGACATTCGTAATATGAATCATATTGTGATTCATCTAAAGCGGCCTTTTTAGGCCCCCAGATGGCAGTCGCTCCGTGTACAATACTGTTACTCAGCCGCATCTGGTTAGACCGGGAGCCGACCACAACGTAGTTGGGATAAAGGCAGGCAGATGATGCTTAGGCAACTATTTCTGCATACCCCGTTAGTCATACAAGGTTGAAGTTATCACAATATTACTGACCAATCCATTTACGCTGATTTAATATACATTGCACTTTATGTATAGATATTTTGTTTTCTTGTATTTTATCAGTAATACAAATGAATAAATCTGTGATATTTGTCGATTTTTTTTATTCTTTTTTATTTAGTATGAAAATGGTTAGCAGTCCACTGTTGGGCAAGGCTTTCCCAAATTGGGTTAAGCCTTAATACACAGGATGTATATTATTTGGCATCTTTAAATACTTGTTTTTGTTGTATAAAAGTATTTTTACCATTAAAATCTGGTAATATTTGTACTACTACAAAAGTTACCTAAGAGGTATATAAACAGAAGAAAAAGTTGTTAAATAAATAAACACCAATATATAGTGAATATTTAAAAAAAAACTGTTGTATTTATGCTTTGTACATTAATTTCTTTATTATTAATTACAAAAGAAATACATTTTACCAATTTGTATTTTTTATTTAATATTTCTGAAAAAAATCGACAAATATCATAATATTTTTTTTCTTATGTACAAACGTACATATATTTTGAATACGAGTACAAAAAATTAAAAAAATCTTTCAACTTTATTGTAAAAAAAAATCTTTGAATATCATTGTTATTACGCACTAAAAGTTAAAAGAGTATAATTATGAAAAAAAAAAAAAAAAACAACCCATCCTTTTATTTAACTTTCTAACCGATGCCTTACCTTTTAGTGAATAATCGCAATGATCATACTAATATAAAATAATGTAGTTTTAAAAAAAGATATTTGTTCGTCGTTTATGTATGTCATATACAGTGACAATATTCTAAAAATAATAAATGGTAGCTTATATAATTACAAAACCGTTTTAAGGCCGTCTTCACACGACAAAAGTATTTTCGAAAACAGAATTTTAACGGCGTGTGCATATAGAGTGCAGTATTTGAGAAAATATGTATCTATTAAAGTAGGTAAAACTAATATGTCTGTTAATTATAGTGCCACAAACTTATCTGACCCGGTGACCAAAATTGGAACTAACGTCGCTACAGAACAAAAATGACTTCAAAATGTCATTTTTGTAGGGAGATGACATTGGTAAAAGCGACGGCAGCGACGCCATGACCGGGCCAGATAAGTTTGTGGCTCTGTACACTGACTTGTAGTCTATGGCATACATAAACTTTCGATTTTATCTTTTTCACTGTAACTACATGATCTGTACACTTAAGTATAACTTGTAAATTGTAATTTCTTTTAAAGACAACATTGCAAATTTTTTTTCTATATATCTAAAGTAACATTGTTGTCTTTAAAAACAAAAAAATTAATAACTATGGTGCGTATTTTTTTTATAAAAATTTAGCGCATAGACAACCGCTTTTTTTAAACTAAATGAATTAAAAAACATATTTATTCGAATAGGGTGGAGAGGCCAGTTGATGGTCGTGTATTTATTGAATTATTAATTTAAAATAACGTACCCTTGCTAAGCCTTTAAGTATTATGTTGTAGTTCATTTTGTAAGGCTTACTATTTAAAAATAACTATTTCGCAGTCGAATGTGGATCAAAATGACTGTAAAGCATCCTATAGAAAATGGTCAAATCTGGCACATTTTTGACGTGCCTTGGTCAATAATTGTTCCACTGTATCTACGAGTAATTGTGTGCAGGAGGTGAGAATGGCGGTCACTCCGATAAAATACTGATATTTAGCCACCTGGGGGCTAATTCACGTAATTATGACGCGTCGATCATCTTGCAGTGACGCTCGAACTTGACGCGAGCGAATCACTGAAGCTAAGAGAATACCAAATGTGTTGTTTTGATCAAAATTTTATTGCAACTGCGCGGCAACTGCACTTCTTTAGTTACGTGAATTAGCCTACTGGTTAGACTGGGAGCTGACTGACTGGCTTTGTGGGGGAAAAGGCTAGATCAATAACTACATTACATCTTGTGATGATGATCATTATGATGTTTTGTTCGTCGAATATGGCTTGGTTGGTCATTCTGTATAGGATACTTTTAAAAACAAACTGTACAGTAATACCACATTTAGATATTACATCGAAAATCTTCGCAATAGTAAAAATTTCGCCGATGTAAGTGATATTCACGGTAAAACTGTGCAACTTTTGCAATCATAAAAACTCACAATTGCGAAAATTTTCGACGTAATTCTAAATGTGGTGTTATTGTACGTAACTTAAGTTATTAGGCAACGGGTAGAGCATTTTTAACTTAAGTTTAAAAAAATACTTTTTACCATGCTATACGCGAAATGGCTGTGGGTTACTTTTTAGTTAACTAGCAAAAATATTAACAATTGTTAATCATGCTTGGTGCAAAATCAATGCAAAGATTTAAAAATTTTCCATACCACGTTTTCTTTCCCTCGGCCCAAAAGTGGATAAAATTATATGCATCATGAAAATAGACCGCCATGGTATATATTTCATATAAAATAAATGAGCATGGCTAACAATTGTGTTTGTCACCCTGTACAATGTATAGCAAATGATATGAATTTTTCTAAGATTTTCATTGTAAAGCTTTTTTGCTTCAAAATATTGTAATAGAATGTTAAATATGGGGTTCAATATTCAGAGTTCTGTCATTTTAACTCATTGGCTAACTAGCGGACACTTGTACCCAAGAACAGGACAAAGACCTGCGTTTCTTCATATAAAGAAAAAAAAAAAAACTTCAAAATAAACATCGTTTTATACACAAGGTTTCTTCCATTCTAGTCCAGTCCCATTAAGAGGTTATTGTACTCATCATTATGAACAACTATTACTATGTGACCAAGCCTGAAAACGCGAAAAATGACGGCTGTTCCATACATTTGGTCGAGTAATATTAAATTATTTGTATGGAACAGCTAATTTTTCTTTCGCGATTTCAGAGTTGGTCCCATAGTAAAAGTTGTTCATAATGATAAGTACAATAATCCCTTAAAGGGATCGGAACTAGTAAGTTGTCCCTTATATAAAAAGGCTTTTTGTTTATATACTTTTTTAGAACATTTTTTATAAAACACGTATTTCATTTTCCTATTCATGAAACTGATTAAAGTTTGAAAAAGAATGGGATCTTAATTTGATTACCACTTGCGTTAACGGTGAAGGAAAACATCGTAAACCTGCACACCTGAGAGGGCCTCATAAAGTTGTCGATGGTGTGTGTAGTCCGCCCGCACCAGGCCAGCGTGCTGGACTAAGGACTAATCCTTCTCATTGAGAAGAGGCCCGTGCAGTGGGACAGTAATGAGCTAATTATATTATCATAAAAGAATATTTGCTAGAGACCTTTTAAAGCCACGAAAATCAATAGCCTTACCGTCAAAAAGAAATTAAAAAAATAAATAAAGAACCATATTTTACCTCAAATTTAAAATTCTCAGACAACACAAATCAATAAAATTTTACACTTATAAAGTACTTTCAAGATTTTATATTGATTTCACTTATTGTCCAAGATTTTGCATTACTCTGCAATAGTATGCAAGAAAATCGCAATTCTTTTTTTCTTATTCTTGCTAAATATTGCTGTTTTGCGAGTTTTCTTGCATATTCTTGCGTGATAATGCAAGAATGTGTAAATAGAAACTGGTTTATTTCTTATCGCCAGAAAATCTGTTGTATATTAATTAGGATTAATGTATTTTTTATTTTAACTTTAATTTAAGATAGTTTTTAAGGAGTAATATAAAATATGAAATTTTTACTTGTTTTTTATTGAAGTAATTACCTATTGAACAAAATACATGAAAGAAACACGTGAGTACAGTCAAACAATGAGATTTAATAAAGGGTCACTACACTACCAGTGGGCCAAGCACGAATATTTTGACGTCTGGTAAAGTAAACGTAAGCAAATTTTGAATAAAAAATACTCGTATAATCCATGATATTTTTTGAAAATACATGCAGTATTTTTACATTTTCATGAAACAAGTGTGTATGTTGCATAAAATTGAACAAAAATGCGATAGATTCATTGTATTTTATAATCAAAATTTGCTTACGTTTACGTTACTATACGTCAAACTATTCGTGCTTGGCCCTCTGAAGGCCGAATGGTTTGTTATCTATATATATTTATATTAATACGTGAAGAGAAACCTTGTACCCCTTTCTTCTTGCATATTGCGTGCACGGAGGAGTGAGGCTGGTATTAGTCTTACGCCGACGGCACGCGCACCGTCAGCGCTGATGGCCGAGATATATGAACTTCTAGAACAGTATTGAAAGAAACAGAACTAGGATTGAAAGGATAAGGAAGCGGATGTTGTGCAAATCGTTTAGTACTTTAACAAAAAGCAAGAATCAATATTCCTTTTTTTTATAATTATGTATATTTATTAAAAATGATAATAAATATGTGTAAATTAAAATAAAGGAGATAATAATAAATCCATTAATTCTTTCTACAAATGAAACAATGGAAGTTCTAAATAATATTTATTTATTATTTAATAATGATAAAAAAGATTACACTATGTTACATTTTCAGATTATTTTCTAATACTTGTGACGACTACTCACCGCTTCACTTATAATTAATTACGAAACAGGATTATAAAATCTACAATAATCATTTTTAAGGGGATGACCTGTTCCAATGGCCTTTAAACGCTAGAGAGGGACAGCAGCATATATTTCCTCACGTGAGTAAATGAGATAACAATAGAGGGCCGCGAGCGTTTACTTAATTTCAAATGTATTTGAAAAACAAAGAATAAATTATACAAATTGTTAATGTCATTGACATTAAAAGTTTTTTTTTGGTGTAGAATTCATGTAAATATAATGACCTGTTATAGAGAGAATTTTCAATTTCGGTCAAAATGGCCTTATTTTAAGATTTTTACTAATAGGACAAATTTATAAAAAAAAACTTAGCTAAGATGATACCGAATTAAACTAGCTTTCAATTTAAATAAAGTGAATTGAAATCGGTCCATCCGTTTTGGAGCTACGATGCCACAAACAGATATACACTACAATAACTGAAATAAAAGTATTTTTTTTATTTTTTTTGTCGGATGTTAAAAAGGACTGTATCTAGTTGATCTGATGTTGCGGCGCGGAGGGCGGGGGGAAGCACCGCACGTGCTCGACGCCGGCGCGCTCCTCGTCGGCCGCCAGGTGGCGCGCCAGTACGCCGAAGATCTGGGAGTTGAGGACCTGGAAGCGACGGATGCGGTCCACCATGCGTTTGAGAGGCTGAAAATAATAAAATAAGTATTAGTGTATATAGTAGTAGTAGTGTAGTGTAGTGTAGTAGTAGTAGTAGTGTAGTGTAGTGTAGTAGTAGTGTGTAGTGGGTATTTATTCGTACGGTATATGTAGTTCATTGTATTTGTTATCTATGTAGTTTATTTCAAAGGTATTTAGTTATTGATTTAGTTTAGTATACCATAAGTTTAAGTGGTCTAAAGTAGTTATTTTTGTAATTTTTACACACTGTGTCTACGTGTCTATCATCCTTATTTCCAATCGCGGGACTACTGGAAGAAATTTCTTTAGAAATAAGTAGTTCCATTGTGCTCATTTGTCTGTAACATTTTTATTACCATGTTTCCTTGTGTGTACATAAATAAATAAATAAAAATAAATATTATTTTTTAGTAAGTAAGCATTTATGCATAATTGTAAGGAAGGAAACAGCAATAAAAAAAGGCTATTTTTATTTATTTTGTGTATATAATTAACATTCAATAACTAACTGTCAAAACTGACTTCAACTAGAATAATATTACAGTTTAAAAAAAAAAAAAACTAAAGAAAACGCTTTTGTCATCCAAACTAAACGTGTATGCAAAATTTCAGCTCAATCGGAAACCGGGAAGTGGGTCAAATTTAACTTCCAAGATTTTCTTACATAGTTAGTTAGTTACAGGTGAAGCTAATAAAAGCGTGTTAAAAAGATACTGCGGCGGCCTGTAGAATTAAGTTACTTACGATTCCCTTAACCAGTTCGTCCTTGCCATCCACTCGCTGTACCCTCAGGATGTGGTAGCAGAAGTCCAGAGCTTCGAACCGCCTCTGTTGGCCCAGGAGCGCTATGATAGTGCACCCTGCCCAATGCAGACCTTCGCCGAAGAGTTCCCTGGAAGATTATGTGATAAGTAGAGGATATATTGAATATTTCTTGATGTAGTGCGCGTATTCAATTCTCAATTCTTTATTGCAATCCATAATGTACACAGTCATACAGGTGGTAAGTATAAAATAAAGAAACAATTATGAACCCTGTCGGGCACAGCAAAAGTTTAAATAAGTAGGAGAGAGGAGGAGCGCTTTAATAATTTTTCATAATATGAAAAATTGAAAATGGTTTGTCTTGTGAAAATATAATATAATATAATTATATATTATCACTTATCATCTATATTATTTGTTTATTCTCTATTTTCTCTATTATTTATTTATTATAATATGTGTAAGCCTATCTATTTATTTACTAATTTGTTATATTAAATTATATATTATTATTATTTATTCAGTTCACATTATGAAAGCTTTTATTGCACAGAAACAATGTATCCGTGCCATTTGCGGAGTGCCTCCGTTTACGTCTTGCAAGACACTTTTCAAGAATTTAAAATTACTGACATTGCCAAGTTTATATATATATGAAATTTGTGTACTTGTTAAAATGAACCCGGAAATATTTACTAAATTCAGTGACATATCTAACTTTAATACAACAGATGAAGAACCCGCAGATTATGTTTATATTTGACATTCCATCTACATTAAACACACACACACACATTACATACACACACACACATTACATACACATACACACACATTACACATATTTTTTTTTTTTTTTTTTTTTATCTGCTTTGTTTGGCTAATCTTGTAACATCTTGCAATATCTTTTATGTAATAATTTTTGCATGCCAGCTACTGGCGGAACATGTAATGCCACATATCATCACCATGGAACACCTTTTTTTGTACCATGATCCAAGCAAAATAAATTACATTTCATTTCAAAATTTCCAGAGTGATTCAGTGTCCGTTCCCAAATGCAACCGCAGAACTAAAATTCACTCCAGAAAAAAATAAAAATTTGATTTTGTATCGCTTGCGCTACTAAATTATCCCAATACTGCGGTTGCATTTAGGAACAGAGACTGAAACACTACAAATTATCCAATATATATTTTTTGTCACCCAGTGGTCGAAATTCGACTTTCTGCACTCCTTCTCCATATAAACCTTAACTAAGCCAAATCTCACACTCCTCCGTGCGCGCAATATGCTTAAAAAGGGGTACAAAGTTTTCTCTTCACGTATTAATAAACGTATTATTAAATAAATTATATATAGATTATTATTTATATGGAACAGAAGACATTTTTTCGCGATGATTTGCTGCAAGTGATTCATAATACTATGTATAGGTATAATCTATTCATATACTGCTTGGAAAGGAAAAAATATTTAAAATTGTTGCTTAAAATTGCTTAATTGGACTAAGGTTAACCCTTCTCATTCTGAGACGAGGCGCGTGCCCAGCAGTGGGACAGTAATGGGCTGGTTTTTGAAGCTTTTATATTACCTACGTTTTCATGAAAAAGGGGGTTGTTTTTTACCCGACTGCGCGACGCAAAGGAGGGTAATGTGTTCATCAGCCCATGTATGTTTATATGTTTGTTCTTTTGTGGCACGCTAGAGATTTTATTTTATTTTATTTTAATAGGTTCACCAACAGTTTTTAACACTTCAATCATGATATTATACTAGATCAAACGCGTGGGCCGATTTTGATGATTCTTACGTCATTAGTAGTAGATATTCTAAATGATTTTACTTACTCAACAGTAAACTGTGTGTCTCCAACTGGAATGCAGTACAGGAATTGAAGGGCCGACCACAATCTGTAATAAAAATAAGTTAGAAATTAACTTTGTAAAGACATAAGACTACATGAAATAGATACTACCCGTGCGGATGAAGAATGGGATTAAAAATGGCGGCTCATCTAGCCTGTACTGTCAGCATACACGGTACTTACAGCAACGACGCACATATCGTTATATCAGAACAAATAACGATATTAAAACGTTATGTTAGTTTATCAACAATAACAAACCAACAAATAATTTTAACAATAACTATCAATCAATAACACGTTAAACTCTCAGAACCTCAGAATTCATTTATTTCACAGATTAGCGCACAGACTTGAGACTATTTAAGATACTACGTATTACTGAAGTTATAACTCAAAAAACTGTTATCGCAACGCGTGAATAACGTATTTTTTTTGTGGACGCTACCAGCGTGTGTGAGTATAGACAGCGTCAGTGTGCAAGCGAGAGGTGAATAGAGGCGACGCTATTTATATTCCCATTCTTTATGTGCACGGGTAGTACTGTAATTGTTATGTTGTGTAAATTCAACTCGAATTTTAGCCGGGCCCGCTGTTGAGGCTCCGGATATTTTTATGAAATTGATTTATGAAAAGAGTGCGGAATGAAAAGACTCCGCACTGCGGCGCGGCCAGGCAGCTGCGCAGGCGCCGCAGTGCGGAGTACTGCTACACAGTAACATGTACATAGCTCACCGATGGAACTCGTTGGTGTCGTCGGTGTGCGCGGGCGCGTGGTGGTGCGGCGCGGGGGGCGCGGGCCACTGCGGCGCGGCCAGGCAGCTGCGCAGGCGCCGCAGTGCGGAGTACTGCTACACAGTAACATGTACATAGCTCACCGATGGAACTCGTTGGTGTCGTCGGTGTGCGCGGGCGCGTGGTGGTGCGGCGCGGGGGGCGCGGGCCACTGCGGCGCGGCCAGGCAGCTGCGCAGGCGCCGCAGTGCGGAGTACTGCTACACAGTAACATGTACATAGCTCACCGATGGAACTCGTTGGTGTCGTCGGTGTGCGCGGGCGCGTGGTGGTGCGGCGCGGGGGGCGCGGGCCACTGCGGCGCGGCCAGGCAGCTGCGCAGGCGCCGCAGTGCGGAGTACTGCTACACAGTAACATGTACATAGCTCACCGATGGAACTCGTTGGTGTCGTCGGTGTGCGCGGGCGCGTGGTGGTGCGGCGCGGGGGGCGCGGGCCACTGCGGCGCGGCCAGGCAGCTGCGCAGGCGCCGCAGTGCGGAGTACTGCTACACAGTAACATGTACATAGCTCACCGATGGAACTCGTTGGTGTCGTCGGTGTGCGCGGGCGCGTGGTGGTGCGGCGCGGGGGGCGCGGGCCACTGCGGCGCGGCCAGGCAGCTGCGCAGGCGCCGCAGTGCGGAGTACTGCTACACAGTAACATGTACATAGCTCACCGATGGAACTCGTTGGTGTCGTCGGTGTGCGCGGGCGCGTGGTGGTGCGGCGCGGGGGGCGCGGGCCACTGCGGCGCGGCCAGGCAGCTGCGCAGGCGCCGCAGCACGACGGAGAACAGCGACAGGCCGCAGCACAGCCGCTCGCGCGTCAGCAGGTCGCCCTCGCGGGACAGCTGGCCTTGCTGTCAAAACAAAATGGACATCAATAAACCCAAATTTAAAATTACCAGAAAAAAAAATTGAAAAAAAAAACAATATCGCCCAGTTACCTTAAATCTTTGTCAAATTAATAATAAAAATGTTGATAACAAAAACCTTGCTTATTTTTAGCTGTCCCAAATTGAAAATCAATATCCCCTTATTTTTTAAGTTCCGTCTCGAAAGTGGCAACACTATGTATAACTAACCTTGGCTGTTCCATACTTGTCAACGTTCTGCACAATTTGTAACGCTGAGTATTTTGCTTCGAGGCGCTTCTGCTTCGTTTCAGGCTTCTCGCCCTCTGTGTGTTAAAATTAAATGATTTTTAGCTTCTGTGGGAGTCGGCGCGAACTCTCATGGGAATCACTCGTGCCATAGTGGAAATATTATTAATAATTTAAAATATACTTGTGGAGGAACAAGGTATGGTGTTCCTCCATTGAAAAGGGAGGATCCTCCGACCAGGCGAGGTGATATTGCCTGGCGGACCGAAGCCCGTCGGTTGATGTCGGACAGTTGTATATGTGGATACGATATTCTTTTTACTTGCGCGATTCAGGCCTCGTTATCTGATTGGTCGAATTCATATTTTTAGCTTGCTGCCTTGCTAAGTAGTAATTCTATGTGGCGATAGGCGATAGGTGACAAACTTTTATTTATATTTTTGCCACCACAAAATAATATATTTTGTTAAATTATTTAAATACCATCAAATTATTCTTTAATATTTATTTATAATTAAGATATTTAAAGGCAGTCAATGTAAAATGAATTTGTAAATATTTACGTGAAACACTATAACAGTTATAATCAGAAAAATATAATTATTTTTTATTATTTTTGCTTCAACTTTGAGACACATGCCCATGAAATTTTTGTTCTTTTTATTTAATTTTATGCCATTCTCTTCCTTCATGGGTTTTATTTGTGTCAATTCTGTATTTTGTGTCTAAATAAATGTTTATTCTATTCTATTTACCATGTTAAACAATAGAAAATAAATATAGTATCAATTCATAAGTGCCTGTCTGGTTTACATGAAATAAAGATCTATTCTATACTATAAAGTCTACCCAGCTCTAAAAAAGATATAATTATTGAAAATCGAGATATCTGTTAATAACTAGCTTCCGCCAGCGGATTCACCGCGAGATATCTTTATAAATTATAGCCTATGTTACTCAGTGATAATGTAGCATTCTGCTGATGAAAGAATTTTTAAAATCTGTCCAGTAGTTTTTGAGTTTATCCATTACAAACAAACAAACAAACATACAAAAAATCAAATCTTTTCTCTTTATGATATTAGTATAGAAGTATAGATTAGTATAGATAATATTATTAATAGTTATAATTATATTTTTATTAATAATAGTTTAATATATATGTAATAATTAATGTATTAATAATTGTTTAATCTTTATTAGCTTGGCGTCTTAGTTGTGTCGTACTATATAAACACTTAAGGCCACATACCTGCAGCGAATGGTCGTGGCAGAATATTCTGGAATGGCGCAGCGTGGAGTAAATCTGTCACTTCTTCTTGACTCAGCGCCTACACATAAAATAGCAAATTTATTACAACTTATACTCCGTTTGAAATAACATTAGACACGTTTAACAAACCCTTTTACAGTGTATCCAACCGATTTTGACTTCTATTCCGTACGCATAAGGATGGCATTAAAAGCAAAAACGTATTTACGATAACAAATGTTTACTGCAGCTGTAATTTGTCATGTCACCAACGTAATAGAAGTCAAAATCGGTTGAATAAAGTGTAAATGGAGTTATTTAAATTTGTAATGTTATTTCGAACGTAGTATAGTCGCCCAGTGGTCGAAATTCGACCACATACAGGATATTTTTTTATGTAGTGAGCATAATTTGTAGAGTGATTCAGTCTCTGTTCCTAAATGCAACCGTAGTATTGGGATACACTTTAAAACAAAACGAAAATTCGACTTAGTATGGGGGACACGCATAATTTACTAGCGAAAGCCATACGAAATCAATTTTTTATTTTGTTTTGGAGTGAATTTTAGTACTGTTGCATTTGGGAACGGACACTGAATCACTTTGTAAATTTTGCGCACTACATAGTAAATTATCCGGTATAATACAACGTTCAATTTAACTAACACATAATGTCACACACTCCAATAACAATATCTAATTAAAAACATAATGTAATAACCATTTAAGGATTTTAAAGCAGCAACTGTTCGCGGCCGATATTTTCAAATAAGAATATTTTAGATGCAGCGATATTTTTTTCGGATACGACGGATATTTTTCGGATATGACTGGTGTATCTAGCTATCTCTCAACTGTTCGCGGCAGATATTTTCAAATAAGAATATTTTAGATGCAGCGATATTTTTTTCGGATACGACGGATATTTTTCGGATATGACTGGTGTATCTAGCTATCTCTCAACTGTTCGCGGCAGATATTTTCAAATAAGAATATTTTAGATGCAGCGATATTTTTTTCGGATACGGCGGATATTTTTCGGATATGACTGGTTTATCTAGCTATCTCTCTCAACTATTCGCGGCAGATATTTTCAGATAAGAATGTTATCCGATGTAGCAATAATTTTTGCGGATACGGCAGATATTTTTCGGATATGACTGGTGTATCTAGCTATCTCTCAACTGTTCGCGGCAGATATTTTCAAATAAGAATATTTTAGATGCAGCGATATTTTTTTTCGGATACCGCGGATATTTTTCGGATATAGCTGGTTTATTAAGCTCTCTTACCTGCTCAATCAGCATGCAGAAGAGTATAATATTGCCCAGCTCTCTGAACGCGTGGAACAATTCTGTGCGCGCGTCTGGATACTGCACAATATCTGTCAACTGCGCGTGGTAGTAGCCCAGCACTCCTGCGTGGACAAAGAAGGTGGAGGAAAGAATATCCGCAAAATACCAAAATCGGAACATCACTGTGATCACTAACGCGGAAAATCATTGGAAAGCTTTTGATGACATTTTAATATAGTGCATTTTCACCGAATTAATTACATATTTTCAGAAGTGATGAATATTTTTTTCAGAAACTGCGACATTAATTTTTATACTACTATGTTTTCGGTTACGGCCTATTTATTTTCAGAAGCAGCGGATATTTTTCGGATATAGCGGATATTTTTCGGATACGGCGGATATTTTTCAGATTTTATTTAACTTACCATTTGATCCGTAGTCATATCTGGGTAGCTTGCAGTGCCTAGGCATGGCGGCTGCTAGTGCCCGCGTGAACTGCGCTATAGTGCCGTGCAGCAACCCTCGCGCGACATCCAGGAGTTCGGAGACCACTACAGCAACACCCTGGTAGCCCAGGAGACGGACCAGGGCGTGAAGATGTTGGGCGCCGACGAAACCTGACGAAGAAAGGTATTAGAAAGAAGGAAAGAAAGAAAAATCATTTATTTGCCACAAAAAACAAGACACACTAGAATGATAGACATAGGTAATAAGAAGAGGACAGGTGCATAGACAGAGAATACATTTTTTTTAGGATGGCAACAGTGTAAAATTGGGTAGAAAAAATAATAATTTAAAAGAATAAAAAATATGTGGGTAGGTATACTGCACCGACTGCGCATCACCTATTCAGTGTGTGTCTCGAGCTGTAGCAAATGGGTGTCCAGCTCAGCATGTGCCAGGCTATTACACCTGACGCTGATATTCTGCTGGATCCCGGTTATGACACCCGGTTATTAAAGGCACATACATAATACCAGTAGCAGAACAAACATGAATCCATTAGATAGGATGGCTAACAGTAAGCTCTCATTTAAATTTAAAGTACGTAAATACTATCGTGACAAGACATCGGCAGATTCATCTCGCCTCCAATCTTTCCGAATTGTATATATTTATTATTAATATATTATGTATATTTAGCACATAATAAAACATATTTATTTATATATTATTTTGACCTTTTGATATTTTAATTGTAACTGGAATCTGAATTTTTATTGACTGCCTAATTATTTTTTATTTTATTATTTCATTTTTGTACACCACATTCTGGTTGATCATGACGGACAAAATATTAGGCTATTATACCTACCAACTTAATGTACTCATCAATGCTTTCTCTATCACTCAAAGGTTTGCTGGTAGAAAACTCAAATTTGGGTTAAGCTCGCCTGTGTACATACCATCTCAATTGAATTTATCATTTATCTAATTTTCGTGTACAATAAAGAATAAGAATACTCATTATCATGCAAAATAAATTATTCTTATTCTTATAATTATGTTACTCTTGTACTCTTTTTAAATAAATTATTCTTATTCTTATAATTATGTTACTCTTGTACTCTTTTTAAATAAATTATTCTTATTCTTATAATTATGTTACTCTTGTACTCTTTTAAAATAAATTATTCTTATTCTTATAATTATGTTACTCTTGTAATCTTTTTAAATAAATTATTCTTATTCTTATAATTATGTTACTCTTGTAATCTTTTTAAATAAATTATTCTTATTCTTATAATTATGTTACTCTTGTAATCTTTTTAAATAAATTATTCTTATTCTTATAATTATGTTACTCTTGTAATCTTTTTAAATAAATTATTCTTATTCTTATAATTATGTTACTCTTGTAATCTTTTTAAATAAATTATTCTTATTCTTATAATTATGTTACTCTTGTAATCTTTTTAAATAAATTATTCTTATTCTTATAATTATGTTACTCTTGTAATCTTTTTAAATAAATTATTCTTATTCTTATAATTATGTTACTCTTGTAATCTTTTTAAATAAATTATTCTTATTCTTATAATTATGTTACTCTTGTACTCTTTTTCTTTCTTTCTTCTTTCTATGTTAATGTTTATAATTATAGTTGTTTTTAAGTATAATTGAATATACCTCTCATTTAAGTTTGTTTTTTGGTGCATCTACCTTCATTGTCTCTGCATTTGGGAACGGACACCGAATCATTCTGCAAATTTTGCGCACTATATAAACCCGCGTGGTCGCGGGACTTATCTCATTACCGTGACCCCGGAACGTAAAGGGCTATTGAAGGAACACCGTGGATTTTAGTCAGTACAAGTCTGACAGTCCCTCCCGCCCTGCCCGGGGTGGGAGGACTCATTTGATGATTTTAACACGCTAAAAAAAAAAAAAAAAAAAACCCGCGTCCTTACAATTTTAAAGAAAAGAATTTAAATTGATATTAAGGTAGTACCCTGACCGAAACGCCGTTTTACATCGCCATCTCCTCCGCAATTATACCATATACAAATAAAAAAAAAATACAGTCTTAAAGTTCAAGATCTCTACTTCAAATCCAACGTTTCAAATATTTTTTTTAAGTAGATTATACTATAGTAATTGGCGATTATAAAACACCAAAATCAGAATTTAAACCTTCATCTTCTTCGGAACTTGAAGCTTAATTTATTTCTGATTTGCAGCAATAGATAAATAATTCTTTTATTTATAAGTCCAACGTTTAACATTTAAAAAAAAGTCATTTTTCAATTTTTCCTTGAATTTAAACGTAAATCTGTGCCAATTTTCAGCTGAAGGGTCGTGTTCGGGCGACGGGCGGCAGTCTGCCGCTGGCTCTCGGACGTGATACCCGTGTCGATCGAGGCTATCGCGTTCGATTTATAAATTCAGAATTTATTTTGCTCTCTAGACACAATATTGTGTAGAGGGGGCAACCTATATAACTTGCCTCAGTAGTATGGCATGTACTTCTATAAACATATTTTGATTTTTTTGAGTACATATTTGAAATATTATTATTTTAGTAAAATCAGATATAGATAGAGTCTACTGATCTGTCACTTTATCTGTCAAGTCAATACAAATTGTGTTTCATCTTCTAAAATATACTTTGTCTAAAAATATAGAGACCATCTTTTTGATGTTTTCTATAAACATAAATTCAAATTCAGTATGTGACCACGTGAACGTGACCGAATGTTTGAAAGCTCTAAACTATGGGACGGAGTCCCATCATGTTGGTATTCAAACTTCATGTTTTGGTGAGATCTATGTGACCACGTGACTAAAACTTTGAAAGTTTATATCTCCCAAACTATGGGACGCAGTCCCATCATGTTGGTATACAAACTTCATGTTTTGGTGAGGTCTATTCATATAAACCGTGACCACGTGACTACGTGACCAAAATTCAGAGCTACCTTCTATTAATGAATTGATAATTTGTCATAATCAACGTTTAAAATAGTAAGTAATAATATGTTGATGACGATGTTGATCTAAATATATATATTTTTTTAATATAACATTATCCCTCACTAGGATTTCTCCTGTATCGTGGGTAGTTTACAGACATTATCTCACATGCACACACACCCAGACTAATATGTGTTCCGTGCGCGTATCGAACCCGCGGCACGTAGCGTAGAAAACCACTACACTACTTGTAACAACCCTAGCCTCCATGCACTATCGCCACACTGTCTTGACGTTGTCGGCGAGATCAAAGGCGCCGTCCTACTGTTGTTTTTCTTTATACTATTCCTTTACTATATATAATAATAAATACTATGTACCAACCTAGTTTTATTTTAATACTTATCGATTATACTTTATATATTACTATTCACCAACACTGCTATTCCCATTTTTAATCGACTTCCAAAAAAGAAAATTCTCAATTGGACTGTATGTTTTTTTTTGTATGTTTGTTACGCTATTACTCCGCCAATTGCATACCGATTTTGAAAATTCTTTTTTTTATTTCAAAGGGTACTCTCAAGATGGCATTTAAATTTGTTGAAGATTTGATGAAGAACTTCGGAGATATACAATGGAACTCTTGAATGAATAACAGCATGTCACTTGCGATTTCTGTAATCGCATGATTATGAATTGTTTAAGCCACTCAAAATAGAAATATAAAATAAACGTTAAAAAATAGTATAAACCGACTTCAAAAAACTAAAAAGTATAATACATATAATTTTCTTAAAAAACTTATCAGCTTCTGAAGTCGTTGCCACTGCCAAGCTAGGTGCATTGAAGAATTTAAGAAAATTATTTACACTGTTTAGTTTTTTGAAGTCGGTTTTTACTTTTTTTAATGCTAGGTATTAATATCTAATAATCGTGATATATTTATATGAGTGAATATTAAATGAATCAAGCAATTCTTCAAATAAAAGAGCAAGTTATAATTAGTTAATACCAAATCATCTAACAACTCGGCAAGTGTAATGGGCATTTTTTGCTCGGAAGCTCGTTGACGAAGCATAAATTTTTTATTTCCCTTTTTTATAAAATCATTCATCATTGTAGTGATTGTACCACTGTTATTGGTATTAATTTTCTAGTAGTAACTCTGTTACTATATAGACCTTATAAGTGAAACAATCTACAAATATATATTTTACATTGCCACCTCTATTTATTATATAGTTTTTTAGTGTCTGGCGCGATGCTCGCGTTGACATGATCCGAGCGGTTTCCGTAATATTACAGGGGGTCGCGCGGGTTGCGCGGGTGGAGGAAGCCAAATCGACAAATTCGTTACCTCACTGACGCGCCTTAAGACATCTCTGTATTCCTGATCTATAATAAAAAAATAATTGGTGATTCATTCTAGATTCTGACATTTTTTGTATTACTAGGTAATTAATATTATTATTATATTATATATATTTATTATATATATTATTATTTTTTAAATTTTTTGATTTGTCTACATCCTTTAAATATTATTAATTCTAGTTATTGTAATTTAAATTTTAGGTTTCATTTAATTTATCCTAATGTTTGTATGCCTAAATTAAGGTAGAATGTACTAGGATCAGAACAGTTTGTTAACACCTTTATTTATGTACCTACATTCTATGCAAATAAACTAATATTCTATTCTATTCTATTCTATTCTTATTAACTAGATTACGTAGGAGTGCCAATGACATCCTGAAGGGATTAGCTGCTCAGCATGATGCTCCAATGTTGGCGCATTTTGTCAGAGTTTTGGTGCGACAAGGAAAACCTTGTCGTTCTTAAGTTAGGTTTTTAAAATTGTTATTACTAACACACAGTTCTTAAATTTTACTAACCTTTAGTAAATCTTTTTTTATTAACAAGCCTTTGTAGTCAAAAGGACAATGCAACTAACTAGCCAATTGTTTTTCAAAGTAGTTGCCCAATTTGAGACCTATGGTAATTGACAGATCTTATTGCCACTAGTAACTTTTACTATGGCAACAAAAAAATCTACCCCAGAAAAAAAAAGATACGACCATTAGAAGGAAAATATATAGGTATTTATTATAAAATTCGTTAAACTTGTTTTTGATTATGAGAAAAAGTATGGTAGGTAAGGTTATAATAATAATAAAATGGTAGGTAAGGAGGGAGGCATTTATAAAGAAAATATGAAGGAGTAAGTATTTTTGGTGTAAAAAAATAAAAAAATCGTGTGTATTACCGTTGTACTGCGCGTACTGCGCGGAGTACGCGAGGCTGAGCTGCTTGGAGCCCCACAGCAGCGCGTGCCCGTACTGCTGCGGCTTCTCGCGCGACACGTTCGCCGCGAACTGGATGCCGCGGCACTTGACGAACCTGGAAACGTGGAAACTCTATTACGTGCTGGAATAACATCGTTATAGCCAGACTGCTTGCCGTACGAGCTAGTCCAGACTGCTGGCCCAAGAAGCTAGTCCAGACTACCTGCCCAACAACCTAGCCCAGACTACCTGCCCAACAACCTAGCCCAGACTACCTGCCCAACAACCTAGCCCAGACTACCTGCCCAACAACCTAGCCCAGACTGCTTACCTAACAGACTAGCCCAGACTGCTTACCTAATAGGCTATCCCAGACTGCTTACCTAACAGGCTATCCCAGACTGCTTACCTAACAGGCTAGCCCAGACTGCTCGCCCATCAAGCTAGTCCATACTGCTTGCCCAGACTGCCCGCCCATTAATCTTGCCCAACATGCTAGCCCATACTGCTTGCCCAACAAGTTAGCACAGACTGCTAGCTCAACAAGCTATCCCAGACCGCTTACCCAACAAGCTAGCCTAGACTTCTTGCCCAATAAGTTAGCCCAGACTTTTTGCCCAACCAGCTAGCCGAGACTGCTCGTCCATCAAGCTAGCCCAACATACTAGCACAGACTGCTTGTCCAACAAGCTAGCCAAGACTACTTACCTAACAGGCTAGCCCAGACTGCTTACCTAACAGGCTAGCCCAGACTGCTCGCCCATCAAGCTAGCCCATACCCTTCTGAAGAGCACTGGACCGTGATGAGCTAAACAAGATGGCCCTATATCCAGCAGCACATACCTGTCGGTGGCCGCGTTGTAGCAGTAGTTGGGCAGGAAGTCGAAGTTGAGCTCCCAGAAGACGTGCAGCGTGATGCGGCCGTACGGCGCCAGCACGCCGTGGTCGCTCTCGCGCAGGATCGCGTCGAAGTCGTCCAGCGTGAGGTAGCGGCTCAGCAGCTTGTGGCACAGCCGGTTCACGGCGATCAGGCCTTCTAGCTCCTGGGAAATAAACCTTGTTTATGAAATGCAACCAAAATTGCACCATTACAGTCATTCTACACTATTATTATTATAATAAAAAAAAAAAAAAAAAAATATACAACCTGTAACAGAATAAACGCAAGACCTGAAAGTTGTTTGTTCAGAATCGGCTTCTGAATCGATTTCCATCATAATTTATATATGTTAATTTTTCCCTAAAAAATCTTTTATTTATCTTAAATTAGAACCACCGCGTCGTAACAAGTTAATAAAATCTTTGCTTTAAGAAAATTTAAGCCTTATTCCAAAGTAATAAAGCCTTCTTGAATGCACGAGCGAATTTGTAGTTCGTTCATAGATATCCATACACACACGTAAATAATATCAATGCATTTTACATTTGAGGTAGTGTGCATTAAATAAAATAGTTAATTTAAGGAAATTTAACCCTTATTACCAACCAATAAGGCTTATTTAAATGCACGACAGAATTTGTAGTTCGCATTTCACAAAGTTTTTCAAAATGTTTTTTGCAATAGTAAGAATAATGTGAAAGAGCGAGATGCATTCTTCTTCTTCTTCTTCGTTCGATATGGCAATTGAGCCGATGTCGATTTACCAGCTACCCCTTTGACGTTTGACATGTTTGACATGTTTCAGTGGTTGTGTTTCGTTGTTGTTGTCACATTTTATTGTTTACGCGCGCGATGGCTTTCCGTTATACCAATATCCAGTACACGGAGATGGTGAGGACACTGGCTCGTTGTGACGATAATGTCGAGTTAGCTTGTCGAGTGATGAATGAACGATATGGCACCAGAGTGAGCGCCAGGACGATGCTAAGTGCAACTCAGCGTCTGAGGGACTCCGGGACGTTTCGTCCTAACACGGCCTTGGATAGAGGGACAAATGTGCGCAGTACTCGTTTGCAAGCAAACATTCTCGATTATTTCGACGAGCATCCAGAGAGTAGCACGAGAGAGGCAGCGCCATTGTTCGACTGCAGTCACATGTACGTGTGGCGAACATTACATGCTGATGGAGAACACCCGTTCCACCTACGACGTTGTCAGGAGCTAACGCCGAGCGACTACTTGCCACGTCTAGAGTTTTGTAGATGGGTGTTGGAGAACTGGCAACAAAATATTATTTGGACCGACGAGAGTACATTCACTCGTGTTGGGATGTACAACCAACATAATCAACATTTGTGGAGGCACGAGAATCCACATGCATGCCGTGTGGATTCATTCCAGCACAGATTCTCTGTAAACGTGTGGGCGGGCGTCATCGGTACACACGTACTCGGCCCCGTTTTTCTACCGAGGTTGACTGGAGATACCTACCTACAGTTCTTGCAGGAGACATTGCCGGTGTTATTAGACGACGTCCCTCTCGTACTTTTACGACAAGTCTTTTACCAACACGATGGTGCTCCCGCGCATTTCACGTGGACCGTTCGACGGCATCTTGATGCGGAATATGGCACGCGTTGGATTGGTCGTGGGGGACCTGTACAGTGGCCTCCCAGATCGGCTGACCTAACGCCGTTAGACTTTTATTTGTGGGGTCGAATAAAATCCCTTGTGTATGTAAACGAGGCAACAAGTGTCGATGACCTCAAACAAAAAATCGAACACGCATTTGTGATAGTTAAAAATGACACTGAGGTTCTTAGCAAACTAAAATTAAATTTAAGAAAGCGTGCTACAAAGTGCATCGAACAAGGCGGTGGTCATTTTGAAACTTTAATGAAAATGGGACGAAGAAGTAGTGTAAATTAGTGTAAATTCTGTAAGTACCTATTAATACGATTTTATTTTAATTACCTACTGTAAATATTATGATTCAAATCTTTTAAACACGCCGGACTTTGAATATTTTTTACACGTAATAAACGGTAAACACGACTTATCAGGGTTTAGAGGGTAATGTCGCGAAAGTTACGCGTCTGAGATAAAAAAGTTCTGCGTTCCCCGGTGTCCGATGATAGTACCTACCTACACGTGTCGGCGCGCGGCGGGGGGCGCGGGCGCCGCCGCCCGGGTGCTCCGCCCTACTTTACTGATACATCACAGTCGGGCAAAATGTCGCTTGGTTTAAAAATACATCCCCGTTACTAAGCCTAATATCTTAGATTCGTATTGCTAATGTAGATTATTTAATACAATCGTAAAATTAAATTAAATTATTCAAAACCGCCAGTCCAAAGCCTGTGAAAGTGTGATGGAAAGATGGAATCATAATTTTCGGTCATTGAACTGACGTACCTAGTGACTACACTTGCAGTGCTTAGCCAGCTGATGGCGGGCGAACTGATGTGCGCTGGTGTGCGCTCGCCGCTATAAACATTGCTATGAGTGTGTGCGTAGAGAATAGTATGCTCAAACGTTTTACGTTTAGTCAGGACAACTATTTTATATTATGTGATTTGGTTTGGTTTAACTGAATAAATTACAGATGTTATTTTAGTTTTATAATTTAATATTCTAATTGGCGTGTCTGAGGTCTTGCGTTTATTCCGTTACATATTGTATATATATATATAAATAAAGAAAGCGGTACTCCTCGACACGGCACGCATTGTGGGGAGGCTCTCTCTGGAGCCCTAGCCACCGGTAGCTTGGACCCTGTTCCCGATGCCGGTGGGCTGCTACCACTACTCTTTTATATTTTTGTGAAAATATTTATAAATTTAAAGAAGTATGTGTAAATAATTTAATAAAGGAAATAATAAAAAATATATATACAGGCTGGAATTTTCGAAGCGTACCTGAAGGAAAAGTACTCTAAATACTGAAGACAACAAATTTTAATCAAAGGAAACGTTCCTTTATTTTTAAAAAGAAACAAAACTGCATTTTAAGATTTTTGAAAATACGCTTGCCACACCCGGGAATCGAACCGACAAAAATCCGAAAAAATTACATCCTGTACTTTTATGGCACCAATCGATAGGGTCAATCATAATCATATGTAGGCTTAAATTTAATAAAGCAATTGACGGCTAACTAATATTTAACTATACGAGGCCATTAATTAATGAAGCAATCAAGTTATTAGTTATTAATGAAGCAATCATTGGTTTCTGGGATTCAATTATAGAGTTTGCGGTACATCCATTTCATTGTTTACATTATATTACGGCATTTTTATGTATAGATATACCTATTTATTACTATAAAAATTGTGTTCTATTCAACGCATGACTGGCTTGGACAGAATATCAGCAGTTGTGCATGCCTCGCGCTGCCAGCTATTATGCTGAGTCCAAGACCTTTTTGTCTTTTACCTTCTTATATGATGTATCTCTTTGCTACCTATGTAATTTGAAAGACAAATAAAAATCTTCTGTTCTATTCTATTCTATTCTAATTGCTATTTCGGCCGAGACTTCTAAAGAACGTTTCTCTAATTCAAGAAACACAAAAAATCCACAATTCAGTATCTAATTTTGATTCGCGCCAATCCGAGGGTGCTTAGTATTTGTTCTTTTTTAAAACTTTTGAAAAGTAATGCGCATTCAGCCTTTAAAGTAATAAATAGCATGTACCTAAAAACAAACACGAACAATTAAAAAAAATGTCCAGCAATTTCTATTATTGTCGTGTTGGAAATTGCTGGCGTGTTATTTCGTTTTGTACTGCAAAGAGCCGATGTTTTTTTTTAATAATGAATCAGTTTGCGAGCGAGTAAGAGAAAATTTAACTTACCACGACGCCCGTAATGTCTCCCGCTTCGAACTTAGCGACGGCTGCGTCGAGCGCTCTGTGCATGTCAGCATTAATTCGTTGAGCCACCTGCAGGACAAACAAAATAATTACTCTAATATTATCAATATGTGGAGGAACGAGGTATGGTGTTCCTCCATTGAAAAGGGAGGATCCTCCGACCAGGCGAGGTGATATTGCCTGGCGGGCCGAAGCCTGACGGTTGATGTCGGACAGTTGTATATATTTATGTATTTAATCATTTATGTACACACATGAAAAGACACAGCAAACATTAAAATATGAGAACAAAGTACAAAGGTACTGCTTATTTCACAAAAGAAATCTCTTCCAGCAGACCTGCGAGAGCAGAATTTAAAACACGAAATGTAGACAGCGATGTACAAGAATAGATCAAAACTACAAATTAAATTTATTAAAATAAACATAAGTAAAATACATACTTCAAACAAATACACATAAATAAATACAAATACATACATACATAAATTGCAAACAGAACACACACACACACAGATAGATACATATATCTGTCTGTGTGTGTGTGTGTGTTCTGTTTAACATATTAGAAACGATAATCTTTTTCTTTACGCAATGCAGGTTTCGTTCGAATTCTTACGCGCCACTGTAGTTAGCTTGCTGCCTTACTAAGTAGTTCTTCTATGTGGCGATAGATGTTGCTACAAATACATAACCTAACCGTCAAAAATCCCCGACTCCAACTAGAAAAAGAGCTGTAACTTTTGAACGGCTGAACAGATTTTCATGAAACATAGCTAAGATGATACCCGATTAAACTAGCTTTCAATTAAAAAACTGCGTTGAAATCGGCCTATCCGTTTTGGCGCTATGATGCCACATCGTTATAAAATATTGTTAGTCCGAACGTGTTAAAGAGTGAAACCGCGGGGCACAGCTAGTTCATAATATAATCTCAACTCAACTTTCAGTCATAGCGTTAATTAATTACGAGAATTGGGCTTCTGTAGTAACTACCAGTGGCGAAGGGTGACAGTTTTAAAAGGGGTAGCCATCCCAAAAATGTCCTCTAAAAATTGCTGCAATTAATGCTGCAAGACAAAAATCCATACCGTCTCTTGTAATCTATATAATTATAGTCATGTCTGGAAGAGCTCGACCTAACTGAATAACAGGCAATATTACGTTGGTCTATGCACTAACCTATTTCTAAGGGAAGCCGATGGCAATCGGGTTGTATGGACTCTTCGCCACTGGTATCTACACAATGGAGCTGGTTGAATAAAACTGTACGACAATTGCAGTTACTCACCAATGCACATAGATCCACATGTCGCCCCAATAACGCCACGTGCCGCTGCCGCAACAAGGACGCGTACCGTCCGGCCGCGGAGCCGGTGCTAGCGCCGCGCGCCGCACATTCGGCGCGGTATCGCTTGTCTAGGAGCATGCTGGAAAAAAAACATTTTTAGGTAATCTTTTACTTTTGAATAAGGATCGAGCAAGAAAGGTGTGTAGGGGTGCCAACTAAAGATAGGAGTCCCAACTGAAAATAGGGGTGCCAACAGAAAATAGGGGTGCCAACTGAAAATCAGCGCTGGGCTCTCCACGCCCAGCAAATGCTGAGCTGGCTACCCTTTCGGCATGGCATGCTTAACAGCATATACCTATTTAAAAAAAAAAATCGTTTTGTTTCTTATTTGCCAATTTTTTTTTTTTTTATCCTCTCTCTCTATTGTTGTCAATATGTCTGTGCCGAATAAATGTTCTTTTCTTTCTTCTTTCACATATCGAAATGAGGGAAACCATGTTTAATTTTAGAAACGAAAAAAAAAACTGACAAAAAAATCTATTTTTTTATGTTTTCCCCTCACTAGTATTCCTCCTGTATCGAGGGTACAGGGGGGCTTAAAAGGCCGCTTTAGATGAATCATTACGATTCATATTACAAATGACAAAATATCTACTTAATTGACGACTCTTAATGTCATCCGCATAAGGTTCATATTCAGTAATCATCTGTTTGACAGTTACTATGCATATCACTAGAATTGCTCAATGTGGCTTTTTTAGCCCCACAGTTTACAAACATACATGTCACATGCACACACCCAGACCGGGACGATTATCTGTAAATTATACGAATATTTGTTCCGTGCGGGGATCGAACCCGCGGCACGTAGCGTAGAAAGCTAATCGCTTAGCCACTGCGCCAACCGCGTCGTCAAAATATTTTTGTGAGTTGATAACACTGCTCTCACCTGCTCGCCAGCTGCTTATAATGCGCGTACACTTGCTCAGACAACTTGTACACAAACTGGTCGAAGCACAGGTTCACTTCTGCTTCCACTTCGTCATAGAGAAACTGTTTGCGGAACACTGTGAGCGCGTACTGAGCCGAGTCATTGTATAGATCCAGCGGGTACAGGACGTATCTGTAAAGAATAATGACACTTATTGTGGTTTGATTAAAGACTATTTTCGCTTGAGTTTTTTTGTACGATTTGTTATTTATATTGTTTTATACATACATCAGGAATTTACGGTATCCCCTTGATTCGCATAATTTTGCTTAGCATAAAATGTTTGGCATAAAGATTTTCGCATAATATTGCTTGGCATTAAATGTTTGGCATAATGTATTTTCGCATAATTTTGATTCGCATAAAATGTTTCGTATATGTATATTTTTTTCGCATAATTATTGTTGCCATAATTGTTTGTGAGCATAATGGTTTCATCGAAGCGAAACATTAACAGTAGATTATTATGGATTTTGATGCGATTTTTACCATCAGTTAGATAATCTTTCACGGAAGGTTTATATGTATAATACTTTCATATTTAATGTAAGGATAATAGAGAAATTGCACTCGTGAAAAGCCGGGGACGAGTCGCTAGTTATATAAATAACCAAACCGCCAAAAACCCCCGACTCCAACAAGAAAAAGAGATGTAACTTTTGAACGGCTGAACAGATTTTCATGAAACATAGCTCAGATGATACCCGATTAAACTAGCTTTCGATTAAACCACATTGAAATCGGTCCATCCGTTTTTGAGCTATGATGACACAGACAGATACACAAATACACAGATACGCACTACGAACTTATATCACCCCTCTTTTTTGTCGGGGGTTAAAAAGTAACTCTGTCTGTTTGTTACCTTTTCACGACAAAACGGCTGAACCGATCTTGATGATAAGAAATAGTGTACATCATGAGGACACGTTCGGGCCAGCGCCGCCGTATTCTGAGACCCAATTCTCGTAATTAATTTATAATATGACTGAAAGTTGACCAAACTGCTTTGAAATCGGTCCATCCGTTTTTGAATTACGATGACACAGACAAATACATTAACACCCCTCTTTTTTTGGGGGGTTAAATAATGACAAAATCCTCACTCCATCATGGCAGGTTCCTTGGTGCGCAGGATGTGGTCCGTCAGGATCCACGGCATGGACATCTCGATGGGGAACTGGATCCGTTTCTCCATGGTGATCAAGTCGTTGCATTCTTCGTTATGCTGGTGGCGTACCATGCATTTCTGGAGGAATTAAGTCAAATATCTATACAGGGTATCCCAGGAAACCTGTACCAGCGAAGGTCTGTGGTCAGGGGACACTAATACTCATCGATTGAACCCCCATGTATGTTCTACGATATTTTGTAGTTTTCGAGAAATTAATTATTTTGTAATATTTTCTCCGAAACAGAATTGTTTATCTTGTGATTATATTCTGAGCTACTAGTAGTTAGAATTAGGTTGTTTTGTGTTTTTAACAGGTGAACACACATTCTAGCCATAATACTGACAAGAAAAATCTCAAAGAAACGCCACCCAGAAAAAGTTATAACTAAAACCGCCTACAATTTTGAAAAATCTGAAAATATTACAAAATAATTAATTTCTCGAAAACTACAAAATATCGTAGAACATACATACATAGAACATACATAGAATTATCTATATTAAAAGTTACTGTCGGTTAAGTAGTCAATTACAAACAAACTATAATAATGTTTTGCGTTTATTCAATAAAATTATAAATAAATTAAATACTTACGTTGACTTTTCTGCCCATAGTCATTTCAAGGTAGAACTCTCTGTACCAAAGCTGTGAGAGATCGCAGCATTTCTGTAGCGAATCTATGGACAAACAATATGATTTAACATATCGACGATGAAGTGTCAGGAACACCTAACAGGGGGCCTAAAAAGGCCACATTGAGCAATTCATCTACTGATCTGCTTAGTAACTGTCAAACAGATGATTACTGAATATGAACCTTATGCGGATGACATTAAGAGTTGTCAATTAAGTAGATATTTTGACATTTGTAATTAGAATCATATTGTGATTCATCTAAAGCGGTCTTTTTAGCCCCCCTGATGTTTTGTCCATTTTAAGCTTCTAATGCAGATAGATTTTTAATAATCGTTTACGTAAGCTGGCAAGAATAGATAATGCAATATTTTATATTGACTATTTTACTGTTTTTTTTAATTTTTTATTGTTCTCTCGTGTTGTCGCTGTCCTTGCTGAATAAATGTATTTTATTTCTTTCTTTATAACTTTATTTCCAGCTTTTTATTTTTTCGTGGAAATATATTCTGCGGTGGAAAGATCTTCTGCGATGGAAAGATTATAAATGTGGTGGAAAGATCTTCTGCGGTGGACAGATCTTGTGGTGGAAAGATCTTCTGTGGACCTGATTTTCTGTGGTAGAAAGATCTTCTGTGGCGGAAAGTTTACCCTCACCTGACAAGTTGAGCATGTAGCCCCAGTAGAAGCTCTGGCGGTGGAACATCTCGATCTGGGTGAGCGTGCCGGCGTCCAGGTCCTTGCGCAGCGTGCGCCGCCCGCCGGACTTGTCGGAGATCAGCGCCTCCAGCTGCGTGCGCACCATGTACAGCTGCGTCGAGGATGGGCCTGCGCAGGAAGGGATTATCACATGTGAAATATACAGGTGGCTGGTTGAACAGAAGACATACACACAGACACATATATATATATATATATATTACAGTTGCGCGGTGCGGGAGGGGTGTGACGTGTATGTCAGGCACAGGCTCGTGATACGCACCATAAAGCTTAGCTTAGCCAATAGTAGGCGTGTGTCACACCTCCCCCCGCATCGCACAACTACCTCAACTTCAGACATCAGCTGTCTGAGTTAAGCGGTTGACCTATAGTATAATTTTTATTTTTGTTTTTTTTATTTCTCCTAAGAAAGAAAGAAAAATAATTTATTTGGTTGCAAAATTGAGACACCACATGCAATAATATAAAATAAACAAAAACAAGAAAATCTCAAATTGAAATAATCACATAGATATTAATTATAAAGTATTATGTAGGTATGTAGGATATACCACAACCATGTGGGCCTGCATGTGCGGCTGCACCAAAAAGGTTCAGTTCAGCGTGTGCCAGACATCAATGCCCGGCGCCGATTTCAACTGAACCTAAAACTCCTCCAAAAATCGTAGTAATCATAGTAATATTATAAAGAGAGAAGTCCAGGGGGCCTATCACCAACTCATGAAGCAGTATTATTTTAATATTACTTCAGTGTGGGAAAGCGATGAAGCTCTACAGGACGTATAGCTCCATCTCTTTCCCACACTGTAGTAATATTAAAATAATACTGCTTTATGACCTAGTGGTAGGCCCCCAGAGGGCTAATTCACGTAATTTTAAGACGCGCCGATCGTATTGCAGTGAAGCTCGAACTTGACGCGAGCGCATCTCACTGAAGCTAAGAGGATACCAAATGGTAGAATAGTCGACATCGGCTCAGTTGCCATAACGAAAGAAGAAAAACAAGATTACCAAATGTGTTGTTTTGATCAATATTTTATTGCAACTGCGCGGCAACTGCACTTCTTAGTTACGTGAATTAGCCTACTGATTGACTGACTGACTGCTAGAGTCACGAAATTTGGAGGGTAGGTCCCTTTTGTATTGTAGGCAAGCAATAAGAAGGGATTTTTGAAAATTCACCCCCTAAAGGGGTGAAAATGGGGGTGAAAGTTTGTATGGTAGTCCCTTCATTTTTGAACTGAGAAAGATGAAAATTGGGATTTAGGCTTTTGGTTACAAATAAAGAAATACGTGTTTTTGCGTTTTTGGAAATTTGTAGCGACATCTATCGCAACATAGAAGAACTACTACTAGATTACGAAGCCTGCACCGCGCAAGGAAAAAGATATTCGTATCTAGCATATATACAACTGTCCGACAACAACCGTCGGGCTTCGGCCCGCCAGGCAATATCACCTCGCCTGGTCGGAGATCCTCACTTTTCAATGGAGGAACACCATACCTCGTTCCTCCACAATTTCATCCGTTTAAACGGGCGAAATAGGGGTGAAAATTGTTTTTGAAGTGTAAAACGTCAATATTGGGATTGTTTTTGAAGTAAGAAACGTGAAAATTGGTATTTAGGCTTTTGGTTACAAATAAAGAAATACGTGTTTCTGCGTTTTCGGAAATTCATCCCCTAATAGTATTATAAAGAGAGAAGTCCTGACTTATCATTAACGCACAGCCGAAACTACTGAAGCTAGAGTCACGAAATTTGGAGAGTAGGTCCCTTTTGTACTGTAGGCAAGCAGTAAGAAGGGATTTTTGAAAATTCAGGCCCTACAGGGGTGAAAGTTTGTATGGAAGTTCCTTTTTGATACCTAATAATTGTTTTGTTTTCTATCCAGTAGGCTAATTCACGTAACTAAAGAAGTGCAGTTGCCGCGCAGTTACAATAAAATATTGATCAAAACAACACATTTGGTAATCTTCTTCTTCTTCTTTCGTTATGGCAATTGAGCCGATGTCGACTATTCTGCCATTTGATATCCTCTGAGCTTCAGTGAGATACGCTCGCGTCAAGTTCGAGAGTCACTGCAATACGATCGGCGCGTCTTAAAATTACGTGAATTAGCCCTCAGTGTGGAGCGGGCTATTGCCATCTTCGTCACTTACCCACGTTCCGCCGCGGCACTTTGATGGTGAAGCTGGCTTCTCCGTCTTTCTTTCCGCGCAGCGCCGGGTCCTGTTGGGGCTCACAGCCGCGCGCCCAGTCGCCACACGTTTCACGAACTGATACTATTATACTAGGGACAAGGAGAAAGAATATCGATAAGTCAACAACACACAACAACAAGCCACAGACTTTTATTATTAAAAATTGTTACTTTTACGCTTGTACGCTTGACTTTCTCACTCTATAATATGTTCATTTCTCTTTCACCCAAAGGTTTGCTGGAAGAAAACTCATTCTAAGTTAAGCTCGCCTTTGTGCATATATTTTTTTTAATTGTTTATTTTTTTGTATTTCAATATTTTGTGTACAATAAAGAATAAGAATAAGAATTTTATTTTATTTTTTGGATCGTGTTTTAAATTTTTTACTTTTTATTTTTTGTCTTCATTTGTTACTTCTTTTTTTATTTGTTTTAATTTAATTTTTTTACTTTTTATGTGTGTCGTAATTTGTGTAAGAAATAAATCGTTTTTCTTTCTTTCTTTCTTTTTCTTTCTATAAGTAGAATCCAGGCATTTCAAAACACGCGACGTGATATTACCGAAACCCGATTGTAGATGTCGGATTCTTTTTTTTTAAAACGCTTTTATTAGTAGTAGCAATTTTGTAAAAAAACAAATATGAGATAAATATAAATACCTTATAATATCCACCTAAACTATGCAATGTTATTATCATAAAAACATATTGTTTATCTGATTTGCTTGCTTGTACTATGCAACGTGAGGACTGCAATCTGGCTGTACTACTTTGTCGTCGTACAGTTTATAACTAGTGCGGAGGGTAGTTGACTAATTTGTTTGTCATATAACTAGCCAACAGTGGCGAAGGGTAACAGTTTTAAAAGGGGAAGCCGTCCCAAAAATGTCCTCTAAAAATTGCTGCAATTAATGCTGCAAGACAAAAATCCATACCCTCTCTTGTAATCTCTAAATAATCATGTCTGGAAGAGCTCGAACTAACTGAATAACAAGCCATATTACGTTGGTCTATGCACTAACCAATTCCTAAAGGGAAGCCGATGGGAAGCGGGTTGTATGAACTCTTCGCCACTGCTAGCCAATAAATTACTAATTTATACTAATTTATTATTAGTTTCACCTGTAACTAACTAACTATGTAAGAAAATCTTGGAAGTTAAATTTGACCCACTTCCCGGTTTCCGATTGAGCTGAAATTTTGCATACACGTTCAGTTTGGATGACTAAAGCGTGTTCTATAGTTTCTTTTAAACTATAATATTTTTTTTATAGATCGAATATGGAGCGCCTGGTCACTGCCTCACCTGCGTATGAGATCCTTCTTGTTCTTGATGGCCTTGCGCAGCGGCTCGCGCAGCACGAGCTGCACGAAGTCCTGCAGCTCGGCGTATATGGAGCGCCTGGTCACTGCCTCACCTGCGTATGAGATCCTTCTTGTTCTTGATGGCCTTGCGCAGCGGCTCGCGCAGCACGAGCTGCACGAAGTCCTGCAGCTCGGCGTATATGGAGCGCCTGGTCACTGCCTCACCTGCGTATGAGATCCTTCTTGTTCTTGATGGCCTTGCGCAGCGGCTCGCGCAGCACGAGCTGCACGAAGTCCTGCAGCTCGGCGTATATGGAGCGCCTGGTCACTGCCTCACCTGCGTATGAGATCCTTCTTGTTCTTGATGGCCTTGCGCAGCGGCTCGCGCAGCACGAGCTGCACGAAGTCCTGCAGCTCGGCGTATATGGAGCGCCTGGTCACTGCCTCACCTGCGTATGAGATCCTTCTTGTTCTTGATGGCCTTGCGCAGCGGCTCGCGCAGCACGAGCTGCACGAAGTCCTGCAGCTCGGCGTATATGGAGCGCCGCGCCGCGTCCGCGAACACAGTCTCCATGCGCGCCATCAGCACTTGCAGGCCTTTGATCATGGCAATCACTTCGATCATGGCGAATTTCTCTTCTGAGGTGTAGTTGTAGCGGGTTGCCTACAACAAATAGAACTGTCAATGGTTGTGTACCAAGGTTGTTGCTGATGCTGATATGGTCAACTCGCTAATATGGCCAAATCGTTAAAATTGGCAACTTTTATATACAGCCAACTCCCTAATATGGCCAACTCGCTAATATCGCAAATTCACTTATATGGCCAGCTCGCTAATATATGGCCAGACGCCGAGGAGTACTCGGCATCTGGCGGACACCGAGGGTTGCTGGCATGGTCCGTGGGGTGCAGCAGCTTCCACGAGCACAGCTCCGTCAGCACGGTGCACCACGACGACAGCAGCTGCAGGCCTCGGAGACACAGCTCTGTGACCGCCTTGTTTTCGGCGTCTCATGTGGCCACCGTAGTTTTAGTGCCATCTAGCTAACATGACCAACTCGGTAATATGGCCAGCTCCCTAACATGGCCAACTCACTAATATATGGCCAACTCACTAATATGGCCAACTCGCTAATACGGTTAGTTAATCATTTCCTCACCCGCTCGTACTCCTCGGCATCTGGCGGACACCGAGGGTTGCTGGCATGGTCCGTGGGGTGCAGCAGCTTCCACGAGCACAGCTCCGTCAGCACGGTGCACCACGACGACAGCAGCTGCAGGCCTCGGAGACACAGCTCTGTCACCGCCTTGTTCTCGGCGTCGGAGCCGGCTTCTTTGAAGGTTGTGGTGACCTTGGTAAAAAAAACACAACATATTAATTTTAGAAAGGGTATATGTCGCAGGCATATTGTCAAACCAGTGATTGTCAAGCGCCTCCATTTCTCACAATTTCACGGGCTCATTTCAGTAACATTATAATTCCACTGGACCCACGCAGTGATATTGGTCGCTTGGTCCAGCCGTTCACGCGTGATGGCGTGACCAAGGAGGTCACGCCATCACGCATGAACGGCTGGACCAATTTCGCTAATTCTTCTTTTGTTGTGTTTGTTGTAATTGTAAGGAGAAGGTAGGTATGGTAGATAGGGTAGGTAGATAGGGTAGGTAGATAGGGTAGGTAGGTAGGGTAGGTAGGTAGGGTAGGTAGGTAAGGTAGGTAGGTAAGGTAGGTAGGTAGGGTAGGTAGGTAGGGTAGGTAGGTAAGGTAGGTAGGTAGGGTAGGTAGGTAGGGTAGGGTAGGTAGGGTAGGTAGGTAGGTATGTAGGGTAGGTAGGTAGGGTAGGTAGGGTAGATAGGTAGGGTAGATAGGTAGGGTAGGTAGGTAGGGTAGGTAGGTAGGTAGGGTAGGTAGGTAGGGTAGATAGGTAGGGTAGGTAGGTAGGGTAGGTAGGTAGGGTAGGTAGGTAGGGTAGGTAGGTAGGGTAGGTAGGTGGGGTAGGTAGGTAGGATAGGTATAGTAGATAGAGTAGGCATGGTAGATAGGCTAGGGTAGGTAGGTGCACAGTTTTTTTATTGGCGGTACGAAGTTCGGCGGGTCAGCTAGTCATAATATAATTATGAACATGTTTTACCTCATTGCTGTATCGAGCGAGCTCAGATATGTAGTTCTGGTGTTCCTCCCTGATCTGAGGCAGGTGTACCATCAGGTCTGCTTGAGGAGATGGCGGGTTTGGGCTTGAAGATAACGGCCACCTGTGATCAGAAAATGTTGATAATATTCTTATTCTTCTTCTTTCTTTACACAACATATGGAATATACAAAAACTAACGACCCGTCCCCGGCTGTCCCGAAACCTGGGACAATTTTTGTCCCAGAAAAAATGTTGTCGTAACGCAGTCTCCACTTTTTATCTCTGTGCCTTGAAGTTTAGGTGAATTAACACCACCAATACGGCGGGTCTACCGCGTAACTTAAATGGTAATGAACATCGACATCGGTATTAAACTTCAATACGATCGTGAGAGCCTAAACTTTGAGCTAACTTGTAAAAAAATTAACTATCATGAAGTTGGGACTCCTATCTTCATGATCGGTAAAAAAAATACAAGTTAGCTCAAAGTTTAGGCTCTCACGATCGTATAGAAGTTTATTACCAGTGTCGATGTTCATTACCATTTTAGTTACGCGGTAGACCCGCCGATCACTGGCTATATAACCCATCGCTAGATGGAAGGAAGTTTTTTTTTTTTTTTTTAATGTTTATACCACTGGTTATTTATCTGTTATTTATCCAGCTCGTAAAATGCACATACTTGCTAGGATCATAATGCTTGGACCTCTTGATGTAATTGAATGGCGCTATCTGCATATCACCGAACAATGGAACCACTTCCAAGTTCTATAACAAAGAAAATTATACAGAGGGAGTTTTATTTTTATCTCTATGTCAGCTATTACATATAGGAAGATTTGTTGTTAGAAATCCATCAAGAGTTGATGAAACACAATAAAACTGCATTTAAGTATGTTTGAAAATATTAATCTTTTATAATTTTTTATTTAATGCTCAAATTTTGTAGAGTGATTTAGTGTCCGATCCCAAATGCAACCGCAGTAATAAAATACACTCCAAAACAAAATAAAAAATAGATTTTGTATGGCTTGCGCTAGTAAATTATGCGTGTCCCCCATACTAAGTCGAATTTTCGTTTTGTTTTAAAGTGTATCCCAATACTGCGGTTGCATTTAGGAACAGAGACTGAATCACTCTACAGATTATGCGCACTATATAAAAAAATATCCTGTATACTATTCAATGGAGGAACACCACACCTTGTTCCTCTAAATATACCTGTTCGGTTCAACGCAACCGAACACTTTTGCTAACGCAACACTTTGCAATAATTGTAATAATTAACTCTTGTAACTTCAGTGCATTTATAGACACCGAACCGTCCGGGTGCATTCATAAACAATTAACATTTTAACATAAACTCTAACATTAGGTCTTATACAGTATCTATTAAGAACAATTTGTGGGAACTTTAATAAATACTACTTTTGACAATAAACAATTCTTTGCATTCAATACCACGCAACCTGGCAGCCCGTACAACACCCTTTCTGACTACCCGTGTATAATGTAATAACTTACCTTGAAGATCCTGTCAATACGGTCCAAACGAATCTTTTTCTTCTGGTCAAGTCGGTTAATATTGCATACTTCTGAATCCATCAGGAACAAACCGAAGCCCATCACCTAAAACAATACAAATAAATAAATAAATCCCACTGTCCCACTGCTGGGCACGGGCCTCTTCTCAGAATGAGAAGGGTTAGTCCTTCGTCTACCACGCTGGCCTGGTGCGGGCGGACTACACACACCATCGACAACTTTATGAGGCCCTCTCAGGTGTGCAGGTTTCCTCACGATGTTTTCCTTCACCGTTAACGCAAGTGATAATCAAATTGTGATCCGCACATGAATCCGAAAAGCCAGAGGTGTGGGTTAGGTTCGAACTCAGACCCTCCTGCATGGAAGACAAGCGTTCAACCGCTGGGCTATCACTGCTGTGTACAACTGACCCCAATTAGACGGATGTTTTTGAGCTGATGATGAATATATCTTTCTTGGTGCTTATCTAAAGCGCTGGAGCATTACTTGTTAAGTTTTAATGCCAAAAACAATCACTTTTAGTTTTTATTTGCATTGAAATAAGATCTAAAATGCATTAAATAATTTTTTAACTAAGCATTTCAACATGGACAAAAATGTACAGCTATAGTCCGCGCGGAACTAGTTGGCCGCGCCTTAGGCGGTCAGGGGTGAGGCGGCCGGTTGCTTAGTGTTGACGGCGCCCGCGGTACTGATTAATGACAGTAAGCGCCCCGCCCCTCCGTCCCACCGCTCAAACCTAAGGCGCGGCCAAAGAGATTAAACCTACCTACTATAGAGGGGCTATGCGAAGAAATGTCGTAGAAAAACTGTGATCCCTTGTCTCAGTAACGCCATCTAGCATAATATAGGAAAATTAGAGCGGCTATTGGGAACACCAAATGTCAGTAACGCCATCTAGCTTTGAATAGCATACTAGAAACTTCTAGAACTATTTATTTAAATAATGATTACTAAGTAAATATAACAAATACTTTCGAAAATAAACCGAAGTTAGATCCAGTCGTTCTACCATAACGAGATTTACAATACCGTAATGCGCAACTCGGCATATTTTCTTAGAAAATATTATTCTTTTGTTTGACAGTTTGTCAAGAATACGACTTATCATGCAGGCGTACCACACTAGACTGAGCGACTTTTGTCCACTAGGACAAATGTATCGGATTACGATTTTTTTCGCTATGTCCAGTCTATTGTGTAGTATAATTTAATGTCTTTGGGCGCGGCCAACTAGTTCCGCGCGAACTATAGTTCTATGATTCGTCTAGTGCGTGCGGCTCATGAAAGTATGTTTGTCCAGGAAAAAATACTGAAATGTGTTGTGTTGTTGTTGGGGTTGTAAATGTGTTCTCGATAGAACATAGAACAGACATTACAATGAAAAATATTACCTTAACAAGCATATGCTTCTCAGATGGCGTAAGATACATCTTAGTTTCAAACATATGCACGCATATGTTGACCACATCAGCCAGGAGTTCTTCGTAACCTGAAAAACAAATACATACTTAATAGAATAGAATTTTTCTTTATTGGAGTAACCAAGACTCAACAAGATTATTAGTAAAACTTACAACTATGTTAGTAAGCACAGACACTGCACAAAAACAAGGAAAAATAAACACACAAATCATGGTTGATCACTGTTGATCACTGTTGCGACATCCCGTGAGAGACGGCACAACAGTGACCCACGTACACACAGTCCAGGCGACTCGCAACCATGCTTAAAACACTGTTGGAGCCGCCCCACACCCTGCGTACCAGGGAAGCGCACCTTTTACGCATTGTTGCGTAGAAGCAATCTACATGCGCATCTGCGAACATCCCTGACGCACTACAGAAATGGGGCAGCCTCACCAGTATTCTAAACGCATTGCTATATTGAACGCGGAGAGCGTTGTACGATAATGTAATGTGTTAATGTATGCAGTTGAATTTTTAACCCCTGACAATAAAGAATGTTATAAATTTATAGTGTGTATTGGTGTCTGTCTGCGGCACCGTAGCTTCAAAACGGATGGACCGATTTCAATGCAGTTTTTTTTAATTGAAAGCTAGTTTAATCGGGAATCATCTTAGCTATGTTTCATTAAAATCTATTCAGCCGTTCAAAAGTTACAGCTCTTTTTCTAGTTGGAAGCCCCCGACGGGTTTCTGACGGTTAGGTTATTTATACCTTGGGTGACATTATTGGAGAATTCGCAGGGATAACTAATTTAAAAAAAGCCTTTGTTTCTAAGTGATAATGCAGCATTCTGCTGGTGAAAGAATTTTAAAATCGGTCCAGTAGTTTTTGAGTTTATCCATTACAAACAAACAAACAAAATCCGTTGCGTGGTTTAGGACGAGTTAGCGAAAAGCGACTTTATTTTATACTATATAGTGTTGCATTTATGTACATTAACATAAATGCAACACTTGTATAACGATATATCTTGCAAATAAATATGCTTGATTCCTGAAAGAGTTTAAACAAAAGCATACCATTAATCTTCTCCAGCGCATCTTTCACAGTATCTCTGATCTTGTTCTGTGTTGCCAGAAACATGGAGAGATTCTGTGACTCCTGAAGACTCTGGCTGTCCGACATCACCTTGAGGAACTGCGCTGCCCTGTGGTCAAGGTTACGAGCTTAAATCATGTGGACTTACCCTGCGGCATCCGCCCAAATTGAATAGTCACAAAATATACGGGCTATCCCGACTATATCGGGGTCGACGAAGTGTGACATTATGTGACAAGGGGTGGGAGGGGTCCTAAGTTTCGTGACGTCACATTTCAAAATCATATGTCGAGCTTGGCGACGCTGACGCATGCGTCATGCTCGTGAACGGGTGCCGTCTGTCGGAACTAGTCAGCTTGTAACTGCCATGGCAATCTTATTCACAGGCAAATCATTATTATCCTAGTCTTATTTTTATTCACATTAAATTACATTATTCTCGCAGCTCTTACCACAACATTGTACTGATAAAGATTATAATCTATTTTTTGAAAAGAGTTACCATGGAGTTTCTTGCCGGTTCTTCTCTATAGGGTCTACTATTTGGAACCGTGCACCTAGAGTCTCGACATTTCATAAGTGCCTGTATCTGGTTTACATGAAATAAAGATCTATTCTATTCTATATTAAAAATAATTTAAATGGAAATAAAACTAATTTCGGAACTGCTGTTTTAATTAAAAAATTTCTAGATGTAAAATTGCTAAATATGTGACGTCACACTAGGGAGGGGGGGGGGGGGGGTCTTACAAATGTGATCAACTGTGACAAGGACGGGGGAGGGGTCAAAAAATCACAAAATTAGTGTGACGTACTTTATGGATGACCCGATACCTCAGCGTCAGGTATTTGAAATACTATAGGTATATAAACACTTTTAATTGACACATTGATAATATGCTATCTATAGGGGTAAAACAATTAATAAATAAAAAAAAAAAGCGCGGCCCAGCGCTCACATGTGAACTCCGCCGTGTCTCGTGACTGTCTTACTACCGCGCTAGTCTTAGCGGCACCCGCGCGGGCGCGGATACGGGCGGAGCGACGATTCGTATGAGGGGGCTGCTGTCCGTTGGATATGTGTGTGTAGGCGCTTTAATACCAATTATAAATTACATTTTTCACGCGATTCTGCCGCGAAAAGTATCGAGCCCTTATACGAACCTCCTATACGTCGAGTAGTCGTTCTTGACGGAGCTCTTCATGTTCTTAAGTTCGTCGAGTACGGCGAACATGTTGACGAACTTGCCGAGTGTGAGCAGGTAGGCCTCCGACACGAAATCGCGACGCTTCTCCGCGTGGCACAGGCGACGGACTTCGCCACAGAAGCGCTCGATCGCCTTGCGCTGTTGGAGAATTATTATTAAAAATTATTGCTATTTTAAAAATATTTTATTTCTTATGAGTCAACTACGACGACACGGTTGGCGCAGTGGCTAAGCGATTAGCTTTCTGCGCTACGTGCCGAGGGTTCGATCCACGCACGGAACAAATATTTGTATGATCTACAGATAGTTGTTCCGGGTCTGGTTGTATGTGCATGTGACATGTATGTTTGTAAACTGTACCCTCGATACAGGAGATATTCCAGTGAGGGGCAATGTTTTTTAAGAAAAAAAAAAGAAAAAAAAACTTTTAAATGTGTTTTTTTTTTTAATAAAAAAAAATATCTATAATCTTCTCTCTCTTATGTTGTCAACATGTCTGTGCTGAATAAATGTTTTTTTCTTTCTTTCTTTATTTTCTTTAATTTATTATAACTAGAATTTTCTGAAGAAATTATGGATTACATTAAAATTATAAAAATCATTTGTATTGGTATAAAAATCATTGGCAACAAGCAGGAGAGTAGACTGAAATGATATGGACACGTGAACAGGATCAGAATTCACGTGATTAAAAATGTTCATATTATTATTATAGTTCGGCCCCCTAATTACAGATGTAGCAGACATTTTGCGACAGGCGTAAATCGTGCGGTACCTGCTGTCAAACATCACTTTGATATTACGTATTTGCCGATAGCGACCCGACAGCCACCGCTTACGGGTTCACCCTCTAGCGGACAATAAACGAACTAACAATTGCATACTTGGCGCTGCAAACGCGATAAGCAGCCACAAGCTGATGAATGTCGTACTTAATACGAATTTGTTTGACAGTTCGCGACCGATCGTGCTCTGTCTGCTGTCGGGTCGCTGTCAGGTGATTTTTACGTAATTAGTGTCAATGTCAATGTCATAAATGGTATTCTCATAAACTAAAAAACAACAAACGCGAACTTATATTGTAATGAGATCGACAGTTGACTGAAGCCAAATCTGTATTCTGTCATTCTGAGCCGACACAGATAATAAAATTGGTATTCTTGTCACAAAAATCGTCCAAATTTCAAGCCGTACCTGGAAGTACATGAACTGCAGCAGCTTGTCCACCTCCGGGGCCAAAACCTGGACAGTTCTCTCGTATATGTGGACTCTGTCAGGCTGCTCGTTGGACCGAGGCTGAGGGATGGCTCGGCTGCAGCATCTCCAGGTGTACAGCATCACCGCATGGGCGTTGCCTTCCTCTAGGAGCTCGTTCTGGAATTGAAATGTGGAATACATTTTTTTTAAACTATTCCCTCCTCTCTCATTCACTAGGATTTCTCCTGTGTGATGCATGCAAATGGTTTAATAAGTAAGGAAATTGTCAACAGCCAGGGCAATACAAATAACACACGAACAGAACAGAACAGTTTGCCGGCGGAAATAAGACACGAGGCCAAAAAAGGTGTTTTTAAAAGAAAATTATTTAGATACTATTTATGTAATATGTGATAATACGTAACGTACGTGTGTACGTACGTCTGGATGCCTTAACTAATATGTTTAGACTCACAGATCCCACAGTCAAACCGAATACACGGTTTTGTGGGACTATGCCAATTATATGTCAATTTGTGAATTTTTTAATAAAAAAAATAAAAAAAAAACATTGTAAAAACATTTAACAAAAGTTTTCAAAAATGATTTTTACTTATAAAAACAACAATTGGGGATACTTTGAACTTAAATTATATTACAATTTTCTAGATTTTTGATATTTGAACACAGCGAACACAGTACGGGATGTGGGGTGGGTACAGGTTAAAAAATTAGGTTTCCAAAACATTCATCACACCACTCGGTGTTTACATTATGCCCATTGCCTTCGTATGATTTAGCTAAGATGATAACCGATTAAACTAGCTTTTAATTAAAAAAACTGAATTGAAATCGGTCCACCTGTTTTGAAGCTACGATGCCACAGACAGATACACAGATACACAAATATACACATATATAACACCCTTCTTTTTAGTCACGGGTTAAAAATATGCTTGCACTTACAACATACCCTACATGTTGGTCTGCACTTGATGGGTTTTTAAACTTACCAAGTTAGCATGGACCGTAGCCTCCTCAATGTACTTTGCGATACCAGTGACAAAGCCATTCCGGTCCTCGAAGTTGGTGTCGAAGTTGGCTTGATAGAGGATGGAGCATGGCGCCGCCTCGATGCATGGTTGTTCATCTGTGAATAGAATAGATCTTTATTTCATGTAAACCAGATATAGGCACTTATGAAATGTCGAGACTCTAGGTGCACGGTTCCAAATAGTAGACCCTATGCATAGCATATCAGACATCAATAAATTTATAATATTAAAATACCACACCATTCTTTTTATCATCAAAATATATTAAATTAGATATAAACAAAAATTATGTAACATGGAACAAAAAAAAATACAGTATTTGGTGGAGTGTTATCAAAACCCGTTTCGCAAGCTTGTAGAAAGATTTTTCTGTTACGTAAGGCTACGTATAAGGGCAAGGAAACCATTGAATGACGAGAGTTTATCATACACTAGCGACCCATCCCCGACTACGCCTGTGTGCAATTTCTCTATTATCCTTCCATTAAATATGAATAATACATATAAAATTATAAACCTTCCTCTTGAATCACTCTACCTATTAAAAAAACTGCATTAAAATCAGTTCCGTAGTTATAAAGATCTAAGCATACACAGGGACAGACAGCAGGAAGCAATTTTGTTTTATACTATGTGTTAGTTATATTTAATAAGGGATTCCCCATGGGGCTGGCATAGTCACCTAGAGCGACTGACGATAAAAAAATAAGATTAAAAAGAACATCAAATTAATGTAAATGCATGTACTAATAGTCATTAGGACTCTAATTAGAATGCTAATGACTCAATCCAATTAAGAGAGTAAACAGCTGTGAATTGTTTACCATTACAAACTAAATAAATAATTTGTATTTTATGAAATAGGTAACTCTTCTTTTTGCCTGTCTACCCATGATGTTCATGATATATTCTACAGGGTGCCACAGATTTTCGAATTGAATATTAAATGGAACCACGTTTTTAGTATTGTTCTGTGACCGTACACAAAAATACAATTGAATCCAATCAGTAGTTTAGCGACAGGAAATAAAAGTAATCTGTGATCAGTCCTCGGACTATGAGCGGATGAGTAGTGTAGAGTGTGACTTCCAGTGATGCCATCTAATCGTAGGTGTTACGGCTTTACTGCACTAATTTAAAATTTGATAATTTTGCACATATCATAATCTCTAGGCAAAGTTAATAAAGTCTCCAACGTTTTCTAACTAAGATTATTTCACAGCCTGCCGGGGTCGCGGGACTTATCTCATTACCGTGACCCCGGAACTATCGTAAAGGGCTATCAAAGGAACACCGTGGATTTTAGTCAGTACAAGTCTGACAGTCCCTCCCGCCCTGCCCGGGGTGGGAGGACTCATTTGATGATTTTACCACGCTAAAAAAAAAAAAAAGATTATTTCACCAAGTGAGATAAGACCACCCTTTGTACATTTCTTTTTCTAATTATTTTATCTTTTCTTCTATTACTGGTGTGCAATAAAGTGTATTGTATTGTATTATTTTTATTTACATGTATAGAACAGATAAAGGTGACATCATTAACTTCAAAGTCCCTTCACTTAGATGAATGATAGCAGATTATAATTTATTGCAAAAGAACTAGTTTAAAATTGCAGATTTTTTTAGACACGGGCGAAATAGCTCTATGAAAAGAAAAATAATTATTAGCTCTTTAGACCTAAAGAGCTATATCACTCTTTTAGCTCTTCTATAGCTCAGATGGCTCGGCTTGCTAATAATAATATAAACTTTATTTCGGGTGACATAGACCCATAGAAACCTTAACCTAGTACAATATTTATAATTGGCCATGACTCGCCACACCTACACAAGACCTGACCCACTGATTCTAAAAGGGGCAGTCAAAACGTACAGGTATTGCGTTCCGAATGCTGTTATTGCTACACCGCATACGAGCCAGTAGGGAGGCTGCTTTTTTGCGCATGATGGCCTGGAAACCATGAGTTCGCGCCTCGGCAAACATCCCAGACGAACTGCACCTCCATGGTAGACCCAACATTCTGAATGCATTATTGTACTGAGTGAGCAGGGCAAATAATCAATAGCTCTTTGGAAGTTTGAACTCTTTCAGGTTCTTTCTTTGATCCAAAGTATTCTGAAACGAGCCGAATAAGCCGTTTGGTCTCGGTGAGACGTGCCGGCTGACGAGAGCTACTGAACAAGTGAGCTATGTAGTGTGTATGTATGTTTTTTTTATCACTTGCTCAAGAGCTACCCAAGTTTAGTCGAAACTGCATTAGAAACACTATACTAATACGTTCTGAGTACCTATACATGACATCCGTACCGTATTACAAAGCCATTTGGTAAGGCCCCACCCGTAGACAGATAAATCAAGCCCCACCTAATTTTTATCAACACAAATTATTCGATAATTATATTAAAAATAAATACTTACCCGGCAAAGTAAGCTCATCCAACACATCGACGTTGCTCAGGGCGTCCGATAAAGACACTTTTTCACTCACAGACATGATTTATCAGTTAGAAATCACGTAAAATAAGACGGAAGTGATACACACAGGATGTCCGCTATTACAGTTGAACACTACATAAGTTTACATTTGTTGTCACGTTAATGAAAGTGTAAAACTTAGGTATCGTTTTGGAAAGGTATAAGTAATTATTTAAACTTTAATTTGGCAAAAAACTTTAATAAATATTGACTCAGATCGACTCAATCAATGGCGTTTGACAACTAACAGAAATTGACAGAAACACTGTGTAGTGACGTCCTTGTGCCACAGACAATGGAATGTAATCGTAGTATCGGTTTTTAGTCTAACCGGTTTTTAACGCCTATCGCTTATGCGCGCCGCTCCCGCCTACGGAAGGATTTAGGCACAGACCTACGCACAGACATGTTTATAGTATTAGATTTGGGCGTTGCATTGTTTAATTGTTTCGGCAAATGTGATAAGGGATGAGCATAGAAATAATAAGTACCTACAATCTTTGGGCTCTTCCATAGACATAATAACTAAATAGCCCTACTTATTATTTCTATGGGCTCCCCCAATAATATTATATATAATATTCTTGGGCTCCCCTTAGTTAATAAGTCTATGGGGATGATATCTATATACCTGTAGGAATAAGATATACATATAGGAAGTCTATAGGTTTTCACTTCAGATTTCACCGTTAAACCGTTAAACCTGCGATCCTCGAAGTACTAAGAAGTGCAAACAGAGATGTAGGTGCAACCTACCTACAATTTCAATATGCTACTAAGAAGACAAGCTAATAAGCAGATATCAATTGCCAGTAATCACCGATTTTACAAATATGTATTCAAAATATCCACTAAAATATGACTAAAATACACTTTGCCCAACTTGACCTGTTGACGCCGCTGGTTGCCGTATGATGCTGTCGCTTGTCAGCACATAAAAAAGTATTATGTGGTAACCAAGGTGGTAACATTGTGTCCATCATGTTCTGCGCGTCGGTCGTTATCATCGGTAAGCGCCTATTCAGAGTGGCCATAAAATTGATGCGAACTGTACCTATGTATAGAGCAGTTTGTTGTAATTTATACCCACAGACTACTTAGAGATACTCTTTAAATCTACCCCATAGAGATAATATATAGTTCCTATAATATTTCTATGATCTACCCACACTGGAAAATGAACTGCCGAGTTATTCTATTAAGAAAATCTGGCATCTCGACTCGAATCTCTCATATTGTCAGTTGATATTTGGCGAATTACCTACCTGATATGCCTCTTGTAACACTCGTCTATAAACCTGTTTACGGTAAGCATACAGAAGACAGTGTAAAATTTACTAACCGACTTCATAAAAGGAGGAGGTTCTATGTTCGAGTGTACGTATGTTTTTTTTTATGTATGTTCACGTGTTCACCGATTTCTCCGTCATTTGCGGACCCATTTGGAAAATTCTTTAATTGTTTGAAAGGGTATAAGTGCCTAGAGGTGGACCCATTTAAATTTGAAAAAGATCTTTGAAGAAAAAAAAGAACTCTTCAAAGGATAACAACAAATCACTTGCGATTGCTGTAGTCGCATGTTTATGCCACTCAAAATAGAAAAATACATTATGAAATACTTTAAAAAAAAGTAAAAACCGACTTAAAAAAGTATAAAATAATTTTCTTAAAAATCTTAACAGCTTCTAAAGTCGGGGCCTTTAATTCTTCAATGCACCATAAGCTTGGCATTTTATTTGATACCAAATTACCAACATTATTTGGCCTCTGGGTCCAAGTAACCATAAAATTAAACAAAGTATGTGATCAAGTAATATTGATTTGTATATAGGGTACGAATTTTGAAGGTTTAACTAAATAAAACACAAGTAAATCAAATTATGTACATTATTTTATTATGTACTTCTGTTAAAAGCTTGCTATTTTAACTAAGAAAACTTTACCTTTAACTGTGTGTATTGTTAAAAGTATTTTTTTTTCTAAACTATGTACAAGAATTATTTTTGAAAATAAATTTTGAGAAAACGATACACCGCTTGCAATTTCTAAATTTAGTAATGATATTAAAGATTTTTTCTCAATAAAATTATAATATAAACCAACAAATAAAAACCGGCAGACCAACTTGTTTCTACGTTCTCGGAGGGAGTCAAGTATAAATTATAACTTAAATTCCGTACCAACACAAAAGAGACAGGGATAAAAATAGTTATCTACCAAAATCTTTACTTACATCAAATTAAATGACAACATCCCACATGAAAAGGTGAGTGTTTCTTTAAATAAACATTTACAACAGAAATAAATTTTAATAATAAATAAATTTATAGGTCCTTTCAAATGTACTGTATGACAAATAATATTTGAGGATACACAATATTTTTTTTTGTCATAAATAGGTACTTTAGAGTATTCAATACTCTAAGTATAAATGAGTTTAAATAAATATACGAGTCACCCTGTATATTAGGCCATAACAATATCCACACAGTTAAAACAGAACTATATTACAGCTTACAAAACAGTAATATTTACATTAATACCTTAGAGATTAATACCTATAAACTCAAAAAAATAATCAACAGCATTTGAAATTTAATGTAACAGTCTCCAGAACATTATTAAATAAATATTATAGTTTTAAAAAAACTAAAGAAAACGCTTTTATCATCCAAACTAAACGTGTAAGTGTGCAAAATTTCAGCTCAATCGGAAACCGGGAAGTGGGTCTTTAACTTCCATATGTAAATATTTTTAGCAACTGAAATAATTTCATATTCAGGATATTTTTTATGTAGTGTGCAAAATTTGCAGTGGTTCAGTCTCGGTTGCCAAATGCAACTACAGTACTAAAATTCACTCCAAAACAAAATAAAAAATTGATTTTGTATGACTTGCGCTAGAAGATTATGCGTGTTCCCAAAGTCGAATTTTCGTTATATTTTAGAGTGTATCCCAATACTGCGGTTGCATTTAGGAACAGAGACTGAATCACTCTATAAATTATGCGCACTACACAAAAAAATATCGTGCAGGTACCCATATTCAAAGCCTTAGGTGTTTGTTTCGTTATTATTAAAAAAAAGTAAAAACCGACTTCAAAAAACTAAAAAGTATAAAATAATTTTCTTAAAAAACTTAACAGCTTCTGAAGTCGGGGCCTATAATTCTTAAGTGCACCTAGATTGGCAGGGGCCCCGACTTCAGAAGCTTCAGAAGAATTTAGAACCTCCTCCTTTTTTTTAAGTCGGTTAAAAATGGACTTTGATTTATTATTCCTTCAAAGTAAATTTGTAAAGAATTAGATTTGTGTCGATTGTAGCACATTGACAGGACTAATCTAAACCAAGGGCGTTTGTCCTAGGTCCCAATAGAAAAAGAAAGTGACAGATGCGTTTAGTCTTGCTTAGTACTGTCAAAATGCGCAACAGAATTGACACCAATGTTGGAATTCGACACTCACTGGCTACGTTCAGTAATAAATTTTTCGGTGTGAATGTCACTCGTGCGAATGTCGCTCTCTCATCGGGAATAAATAACGCAGCTGTGGATTGCCCAAAGCCGTTCGGCTTTGGGCAATCCACAGCTGCGTTACGCGAGTGACCAATCGAACGAACTCGAAATATCTGTTGGGTCGTATGACTATAGTCACTGGCCAGTTGATAGCAGTGCGACTTTCACCCTACTATGCTACGGGGTGACCGGTGCGATCGCCCGACGACGTCCGCTTAAATAACTGAACGGTTTTGTGCGATTGCCCGCGTCGTCCGGCGTAATAACTGAACATACCCATTTATTAAATAAGAAAAAAAAAATGACCTACATATTTTAATAAACAGAAGATTTTGTTTTTATTTTTTGTAACAGCTTTAAGCATAGTTATTTGATTATTTAATAATAAGCCCCCTTTAGATGTTTTTGGATATGCGTATCTTGTTATGGGACTGTCAAACGAATTATTAAACAATTTTTAATAATTATTTAACGCCAACCTTCGAAATCAACAAAACTAGACATAGTCAATTGTAAATAAATGTACCTATATAAACTTAATACATAACCAGTATGTACTTGTTACAGATGCCTTTAATATACAGGGAGTCCCAGGAAACCTGTACCAGCGAAGGTCTGTGGTCAGGGGACACTAATACTCATCGATTGAACCCCCATGTATGTTCTACGATATTTTGTAGTTTTCGAGAAATTAATTATTTTGTAATATTTTCTCCGAAACAGAATTGTTTATCTTGTGATCATATTCTGAGCTACTAGTAGTTAGAATTTGGTTGTTTTGTGTTTTTAACAGGTGAACACACATTCTAGCCATAATACTGACAAGAAAAATCTCAAAGAAACGCCACTCAGAAAAAGTTATAACTAAAACCGCCTACAATTTTGAAAAATCTGAAAATATTACAAAATAATTAATTTCTCGAAAACTACAAAATATCGTAGAACATACATGGGGGTTCAATCGATGAGTATTAGTGTCCCCTGACCACAGACCTTCGCTGGTACAGGTTTCCTGGGACACCCTGTATAAATAGGTACTTATATAAGATCGTACCTTTGTAGTCCCGCGCCTTAATGACGTATGAAAAATCTGACATACACAGCAACCAACAAACAATGCATCCTTTTCTCGCTTATAGACGTTTATAAAAGAGGATAAGGAATAGGACATTTATTTGCGAAGCAACTGTCATATTTATCATACATAATCAGGCGGCGGGTCCCTTTAAAGGGTTATTTTACTCATTATTATGAACAACTTTTACTATGGGACCAGATGAAATCCCAAAAAAATTATTATTAACCAAATAAATTTATGGAACAGGTGATTTTTTTTTGCGAGGGCTGGTCCCATAATATGTTGTTCATAGTGATAACTACAATAACCCTTTAAAGCGATCGGGATTAGAAAGGTAAGGCCTTGGAACAACATTCATGATAACATGTGAAAATAGTCCTAACTTGAATCATCTACTTGCACTTATCTGTAAAATCCACTCTCGTTCTCGCCTGCAGTTTCGGGACCGAACAAAACCATGAACTAGCTAAGAAGAATAGAGGAGCACGGCCCACCCCAGAATGTCTTGTGCCCCAGATAGAAAGAAGCATAGTGGGGCATGGCCCACCCCAGAATGTCTTGTGCCCCAGATAGAAAAGAGCACAAGGGACATGGCCCACCCCAGAATATCTTGTACCCCTGTTGTGCCCCAGATAGCAAGAAGCACAAGGGGGCATGGCCCACCCCAGAATGTCTTGTGCCCAGTTGTACCCCAGATAAAAAGAAGCACAAGGGACATGGCCCACCCCAGATTGTCTTGTGCCCAGTTGTACCCCAGATAAAAAGAAGCACAAGGGACATGGCCCACCCCAGAATGTCTTGTGCCCAGTTGTGCCCCAGATAGAAAGATGCACAAGGGGGCATGGCCCACCCCAGAATTTGTTGTGCCTAGTTGTACCCCAGATAAAAAGAAGCACAAGGGACATGGCCCACCCCAGAATGTCTTGTGCCCCAGATAGAAAGATGCACAAGGGGGCATGGCCCACCCCAGAATGTCTTGTACACCAGATGGAAAGAAGCACAGGGGAGCATGGCCCATCCCAGAACATCCTGTGCCCCCCAGATAACCTGGTTCAAATTTCTAAGACGTTGAGAGGTGAACTAAGCAGAACCTGTATCAGAACCCCCTTGCCCACCATAGAAAAAAATGCTAGCCGCGTCCAAACGAAACTCAACCGTTGCTTTGGTTTTGAATGTATCCTAAAACACTAGCGTCTCAAAATTTATAGTCACGACCACTTTTTCTCTTCTGAGTGGATTTAATTATTAATTGCATGTGGTTTTACAGATGTTCCATGCTCGGGCCCTAAACCACAGGCTTAAAAAAAGAATAGACTGATAAACTTAAAAATTTACACACATAATAATTATAATGATTATCAAAAACCAAAAAAAAAGTTTTTACTAAATAATGTAATCATTTTTATTAGTATACACTTTTTCTTACTACTGTACTGTACTTTGATAACACTAGAAAATTCTGTGGCAAGACAACCTCAGAATAACGGGAATAATGATGACTACCCATGGGCCCCAGGGGGGCAGCTGACCCTCCCTGCCTCATTATTACACGAACTTGAAATCAAATTAACCAAACATATAATTAACACACAAAAAAAAAGCAAAACGGATACGTTTCGCTTTCGCCACGCTTTTGATTAGATGCCTGTAAAAGATTTTTTTGTTAAATAAATGGCCTTTTTAAAAATAAATAACTAACTGACTTTTAGAACCATAATCCCCACGGATCATATAATCCCTAATGCACTAATAGTAAGTTATATATAGCCTTTAATTTAAGGGCTAAAAAATGTACATTGATATATTACAGTTAAGCCGTTTTTCCACGGACCACGGCACACAACATAATGCGGACATGCGGTACCGCGTAACGAAATTGGTAATGAACATCGACACTGGTAATAAACTTCAATACGATCGTGAGCGACTAAACTTCGAAATACTTTGTAAAAACTTTACCGATCATGAAGATGGGAGTCCCAACTTTATATTACCAATTTTCTGATGCTCATTACCATTTTGTTACGCGTTAGACCCGCCGACTCCAAACGATAGTTCTATGAATGCGTCGTACGCACGGCTTCATATCAAGCCATAATTACATTTTTAGTATAAGCTGACCTCTCATTGTAAGGAAAGCCTATAACAATGCGAGGTTAGCTTAAACTGGAAATGCATGCATGCGTGCATGCTTGATATGTAGCCGTGTGTACGGCAACGTATGCTTCGTTGGTCTAGTAGTCTTAAGACTACTAAGCATGAGCAAAGTGATATTGGGTTTATCTGTAATTAAATTATTAGTAACAGCTAAAGGAATTTTACTTGAATGATGGTAATAAGCTCGCTGCTATTAGATTTAATAACAACATCACTAAAATGTGGGTCAATACTACACCTCTGCTTATCCCTTTGTGGAATACAGGCGTAAAGGTGTAAGCGGTGTCGATTCGAGAGAAAACAGTTCATAGAAATGTATGGCGTTCGAAATCGTTATCACGCGTTTTGTCATGTCGCGCGGTGGGTCGTGGGAAAGGACCTTATATTATAGTAGGTATACATTTTTACTTTAGATACTATTGTAAAAGTTACAGTTAGTTAGTCAAGCTAAATGGTGTACTTGGCAAATCATGGCATTGCAAAAGATGTTCGTAATGTTGAGTACAATAACACCTTTGAGGGGCCGGGGTTAGGAAGGTAAGGCCTCGTAACTGTGTCCTTTCTTTCACATGAATAAAAAATTCGATGACCTTATACCAACAAAAGCAAAATTTTGAGTCTTAAAAACACTAAGTTATTCACAAAATGTAATATTTTCTTGGACACACTCACTTAAAACTCGATAGGTACTTCCTGCATAACCAATTTGTATCCTAAATTCTGTAGCGGTGCAAACTTATCTTGATTTTGGTTATTGAAACTTTCATACTCCGTCAGCTCCACTATTGGGGCCGGTATATCAAAATCCACTGTATTCATATAGTCATCGTGTTCCACAATGTTTAGATCATCAAATCCATTATCGGATAGCTGATGAAGATTTTCGAAGTGTATCTCTGGTCGAGCGTCTTCAAATGGCATTTCTGGATGTTTGAGGCGAATGCACTTATGGGACCTTAGAAGAGAAGGCCATACAAAGGTTTCTTCGCATACCTTGCATTGGAGACTTTCGTAATTTGAGTGTTGGGTCTCTATGTGCCGGTTTAAGCAGTACCCTGATGAGTAGTATTTGCCGCATGTCTGTAAAATATGGGGTTTTATAAGACCAATGGACACAAATAAGTTTTTTATTCAAAATATCAATAGCTCGAGTTTTTTGGGAAGTCTAATTCTGTTCCAAATAAAAAAAAAACATCAATTTGAAGTAATTTTCGATGTTTCGATACAACTTTTTTTGTTAATTATAAACAGCAGACAACACCTTTTAAACTTTTAGCTCTACAGAAGAAAGATATTATAATAATTATTGTTATCTGTTTTAATGTTAAAAAATTGGATTTCTTAGACCACTTTTGAACTAAGCGACAAGACGCGCGCGGCTGTCGCAATAATTATTTATGTAGATGATGTTAAGTCGCGCGCGGCTCTCAGTCGTGTTATTTTGCAGTCGCGGCAAACTCCGAGCCGCAGGCCCACCCACGGGTATGGTATATAACTTATTTGTTTAAATAGGAATTGTCCACGACTGGGCGCTTAGTGGAAAATAGGTCTTTGAAAAAATGACTCTGTTTTAAATAGTTAGCATAGCTACCTTAAAGTATTGCTGTTTATAAACTCATTCTGTATAAAGAATCCTAAAATTATTAGTATATTTTTATATGACCTGCGGGCCTACCGCGTAACTAAAATTGTAATGAACATCGACATCGGTATTAAACTTCAATACGATCGTGAGAGCCTAAACTTTGAGCTAACTTGTATTTTTTTACCGATCTTGAAGATAGGAGTCCCGACTATATGATAGGTAATTTTTTTACAAGTTAGCTCAAAGTTTAGGCTCTCACGATCGTATTGAAGTTTAATACCGATGTCGATGTTCATTACAATTTTAGTTACGCGGTAGACCCGCTGGGATGGCTGGTAAATATAAATTGTCTTACTAAACCAAATAAAATAATAATAAATTTTAATATATATTTATTATATTATATATTATCAGCCTATGCTGCCCCACTCCTGGGCAAAGATTACCACTAGTATAATAAGTTTTTTTTTTCTTTTTGTTATATGAATAAAGGAAGTATTATTTTGAAATGCTTCATTTCAATTAGCAAACATTCCCACAGAAATTACCAAGTTATCAAGATTAGTTTTTATTTGCTAGCATTAAATAAAAAGGAAATTACGAACCTGGCACTGATGCTTAGAAATAATAGTCTTTTTACTCTTCGGATCAACAATAGGCTTTTTAATCTCTCCTTTACTAAAATCTAAGCCAGTCACATCAATAAATTCTACGGTCTCAATTGTCGTAATTTCAGGTATTTTTATTTTTTTTAATACCAATTTAGGCTTCATATATTCTGGTATTGGTTCATCAATTTTATATGTCATCTTTATTTTCTTCTTACTGCTTTCCCGTTCTTGAGAATTGTCGCTAGTTATGAGAAAATGGGACCATTTGTGTTGAAGCATACCTTTTTCAGTATCGAATTTTTTCAAGCATTGATCACAGAAATAGTAATCTTTATATCCTGTCATCGCTCTATTTGTTAGATCCGGTAATAATTGCACATGACGTTCTAGTGCCTCCCGTTCGACTGAGCTTTCTTCACAAAAGTTACATAAATACAACCTCTCATTCCCCAAGTTACGCATCCCATATAAAGTTGTCGGTCTATCATTTGAATGTAGGAACCCAATATGATGAGCTACCTCACATTTAGTTTCAAACTGGTCTTTACAGATATCACAGATGAAACACGTAGTAATATGCTCATAACTATGGTCTTTTAGATCCATAAATCTGAAATACTCTTCGTTACAAGTCTTGCATCTATGCAGCTTTAATACCCGACACACAATACGTCTATGCTCATTATATTTAACCTTATTCGGTAGTAGCAGTCCGCAGACATCGCAATGCAGTTTAATATGAACTTTAAAAAAGGTTCGGTCAACGAAGTTCTTATTGCAATAATTACATATGTAGCATTTACGTTTCTTGTGCTGGTGTTTCATATGAGACTTCAGAAGCCGATAGTCTTCAAATATCTTCGGACATTTCCTACACTTATGGTACTCCTTTACTTCATGAATGATAACATGATCGGAGAAGGACACTCGTTTCTGTGGCTTACTTTTCGGCTTGTATATGATCATATGTTTGTTCTCTTGGTGTTTCAATAACTTTTTTTCACTAGAATAGCCTTTGTCGCAGATTTTACACTTGATATCCGTCATGGCGTCTGTATCGCTGTCTGAAGAAGAATCTCGAGAACTGCTAGGCGCCTTTTGGGTCAAAATCTCCTTCTTCAACTTACCCAAATCGTCTCTAACCAGACTGATAGAGCATTTTTGGGTTAGCCGACTATAATGCTGACCTATTCCGTTCACGCGCTTTAAACTCGTATTCCCCCTTAAGGAGGAGACTTTTAACGGATGAAAGTAAGGAGTTATGTCATATCGAGACACAAGAACCAAAGGCGCCTTCTCAAAACCTCGGAAGCCGCATTCAGGCGGGATATTTTTATAACTATCAAATGATACACGCCTATCATCCACTTCTCTCGATTCACTTCTAATGCTGCTGATTTCTTGTTTAACTCCATTGCTTGTGGACATCAGAGATCACAATTGACGCGGGAAAATAAAATAATAAAAAGAAAAAACTAAAGATATTGGTAAAAACGTCAACAACGCTACATGTCATGCTATTAACAAAGATCAAAGACTACAATAGTATATCGGACATAGACAGGCAGCTCGGCCTTTTTTTATTATTAACCTTAATATCAACCGCAACGCCATCTATTTTTTCGGTAGGGGAACTAAGGGTATAGGTACCTAGCTATAGCTACATATACCTATAGCTGTACGCTGCATACTAGGTACGTATTATATGTCAAGTGACGTAGGAAGAGTTATTGAAAATTATGAATAAAACAGTTAATATTTTAACATAATTTATTATAAAATAAATTTAACTATGTACACTGCATATTAAAGGGATGCTCCAGCTTGTGGCTGAAAATTCAATATTTATCCAGGTTTTTTGCAATTTTGCATATGTTAGAGAAATTTTTGAGAAGTATTTGGTTATTTGTGTAAATTTTTATTTTTATTAATCAACATAATATTTTTTTATGCACTTATTATGCTATAAATATCTTCTAAATTCAATCAATGGTGTAAATTTGTATATTTTGCGACTTTTATAAACATTACATGAATACTATTTAACCATGCTATTTTAAAGGCAAACAATCATTTGAATTTATCTACATAAAATGTGTTGCTGTCGCAGACATCAAAATTATATCAATATCTAATGTTTACTTATGTAAAAATACGAAAAACTGGGAAAATATTGAATTTATAGGTACAAAATGAGAGTCTAAGTACTCCTAAACTAAATTATACATTTAATATGTTATTTTGTGTTTTTCTTTTTCTTCCTTTATGTTTTAGATAGTGTCTATTTGCCTTTTCTTTCATAGGATCATTTATATCCCAAAAGGTTATTTTTCCAATGAGAACATTGTTGATATCTTTGCACCAATTGTGTATGAAAAACATTGTGCTTTTATTTATTAAATAATTACGCAAATTATCTTTATGTTCAGCACAAGTAATATATGATAAATTTACATTTACATTTATAATTAATTTTATATATGCCGATATATATTCTTTATTGCTTATATTTCTATACATATATGTTCCACTTGGGCAAAGAAATCAAACAATGCTCTTGTAGGATAGCACAACCACCTTTTGTTGCCAAATTCTTTCATTTTTATATATTTGTGGAAACTTTGTAGCTCTTCTGCTTCCATATTGTTTCTGCAGGCCACACAGTTTTTATAAATATGCTTTTTGGCAAGTTGTGCTATCCACCCACTGCAATACCCTATTGCTGCGCTTCTTTCAACGTCCATTGGAGTTTGGCTCTGTATTAGGTCGTCTGTATTTAAAAGTTCTACATTTAAATGAGCACTGTCAATTTCCCCTTCACATTCAGTAGAGCTGTTGTCTCCTGGTTTCGCTAAAAAATATTTTAGTGATTGGAGACAAACACCGTCATCTTTTTCACAGTTTGAGCCAACTGAATGTGAGGATGAAATATTATTAATTAATAGAGTTTTGAAGGCTCCTTCAAATGCAGACGACGTAGGCATAATGTTGCTGTAACCATGAGCTCTAATTGCCCCAAAAAAGTTTTCCAACGCGTCTTGATTGAAATTGCGCAGCAATAAAGAGTTAATCCCTTTGGAATTTAAATATTTTACAATTAATTTAAACCCTTCTATGGTTTTGATCCAGCTTGACAACGAAGGCACTACTCCTTGGTTATTTGAATTAATAAATTTCATGGTTTTGAGAATAGGTAGACTATAGTTCCACAATTTGTGGTGAGGTGAGGTTGGGGTCACTGCAGCCCTGTAGATTTTTCCTCCTTTTATCCCGCTAAAACTCCCATTGACGCTGTCAAACAAATCATCGAAGAACATGAGTAAATCTGCTGTGTCGGTACTTTCCTTTTCTAGACTTCCATATCCTGCAAAGTAGATAAAATATATTAACACGACTATCCATCGGTGTGATTCTCGGTAAAGAATAGACCACCACTCTCCGTCTGAGCGTGTCGTAAAAGGCGACTTAGGGATCATGTAAAGAGGATGGACAACAGCATCCTTATTTGTGCTAAGAACATGCAATCAGCAATCCGTATACCAAGTGTGGTGATTCTGGCAATGTCCCAAAAGACCGTTTATGGTAGCAGTCATTGGGAGGCCCATGTTCAGCAATGGAACTTAACAGGCGAGTATGATGATTATGAACGAAACTTATTTACATTGGACTTAGTTTGATTAACAATATGATCACACACACACACACACTTCGACTTATTAAGGGCTTATTTCGCACTCATTATTCACTTAATGTAAGCAAAAGGATTCTGCTGAAAAATGTAGCTAATGTACTTTGGCAGTGTAATTGGTTGTAACACAACCGTTGTAATTAAATAAATAAATAAATGGCCCTCAGATGCAAGTGTTTTTATTTTATTTTGTTTCTTAATTATTATTTTTTTGTATCGATAACAATTGCTTGTCTTCTCATGGCCACCTTATCATTTTCTGTGCGCGTTTTAAATATCTACTAAGAGATTATGACAAGATTGGAAGTAGCATCATCATGTTTGAAATTAACATACTGCGATTACAAATCTGTTTTGTCGAGGGTGGTGGTTATGGCAATATTCAGCGGGTCTCCAACGTACTAAATGGTAATGAACATCGACACTAGTAATAAACTTCAATACGATCGTGAGAGATTAAAGTTCGAGCTACGTTGTTAAAAAATACCGATCATGAAGATGGGAGTCTCAACTACATGATAGGTTTTTCTTTTTTACAAGGTAGTTCGAAGTTTAATCTCTCACGATCGTATCGAAGTGTATTACCAGAGTCTGATGTTCATTACCATTTTGTTACGCGGTAGACCCGCAGATCACGATAGTTGGCAATTAAATCTGGCTGTATGATAATAGACTACGGGGCATTTTGAACCACAAAATAACAGATGTTTAAAATTAATGGTCTGATTACCCATACAAAAATTCATGTTTAAACGACAGATTTTGCTCTAATCATAAGTTATATTGTCGGTGAACTTGGGCCTATATCATTGAAAAACCTGACTGATATTTTCACGATTGTAACATTAGTAAAGACAGATAGGAAATTAAAAGCTATGTATCTATAAACATTCACAATAATAAATTAATAAAAATAACAAACTGCTTACCTGCCATAAATCCAAGAGCTACTCCAACTGATTGGCTGAACACTTGAGTGCAATGTTTAACCCTCATTTTTGGTATTAATGCAGGTAATACATGGTGAGCCGTTAATTTAGGCACCAGCTTCACGCCTCTATAACCTGGACACCTTTTGTACAATGTCACAATGTGGTCCCATTTTGCAATACATTCTTTACCTTTAATGGTAAATTTAAGGTTTTTTGTAAGTAGGTTGTTTCTCATACCTTTTATGAGGTGAGGTGGATCATATATTGGAAAAATTTTATCCATTTCCACCTCAAAAAAACCCTCTTTATATTCTTGTCCATTGCGTAAGAAAGTTTCTTGTGTTTCTTTCAATAAGGAGTTTATAGCTGCCACATTGGAGGTGCCTTGGTCACATACTGTTGCCACGACCTTCAGTCCTGTTTCTTGCACTTTTTTTATAATAATCTTTATTTGTTTCTTTAATTCCATAGTTTTAGTGCTTCCACTACAATAATAATAGGCCAGAGGCTGCTTATATTTTTTCACAACGCCTCTTATCATGAAAACCAGTACGTGATCACAATATTCTTTTCCGGTTATTTCACCATTGTCTACAAATCCTGATATTTTGTCATTTCTTTTGTCGTAGGAAATACCGGGTCCAATTGCCATCTCATCGAAAGTTAAAACACAATATTTGTAATTGTTAGGCATTTTGGCGACTCTATTTTTTAAATTTTCGAATATTATGTTGTTTACTCCAGCTTTCAGGTTTATTTTGTGTAGTAAATTTTGTAAGGTTCTTCGGCTTGGCAAAATACATATGTTGCTCAGTATGCGATATGCCTTTGGAGATGGTTTGTAAAGAGACAACGCCAATATTTTTTCATCAAGCGTGAATCGCCTTCCTTTTTTTTTCTTGCCGCTTTGAGACGCTTGCATTTGGCAAAATAACTTCGCAGTATTAGACATATGCTTACAAACAATATTGAATGCAGTTGTTGTTTTCATTTTTTTAGCAATCATGTATTTTGCTTTAAAAGACTTCTTAACGCTTTCACATTTTCTTAACTTTTTCAAAATCGATTTATATTCCTTATGTTGCGCCAAAGTTACACGAGGACCTGAAAAACACGTATTTTCTTATAAACAAAATTATAATCAAGCTTTAAAAAAGATTTACATATTCAAGAGTTAAAAATGAAGTATATTATTTATTTATAGGACCTCCCAACAAAGTCTACACAGACACATGACATTTGAAATAATTTCATTGGTTGGTATTAATTGTGCGCCTCCAATTATAGGAGACCACAGCATTCACTTACTAGGTATAGTCATCATCATATTGTTAGGGGCAGTCAAAGTGACCTAATATTTAGAAACATCCAAAGTAATCACTGATATCCTGTCAACCATGGTCGTCAAATTGTTCAGAACACCCATCTTGCACAAATATATCGGATCAACAAAAACGTCGTATATATTAGGTCATTCAAACCGTCATTATTAGGGTAGCAAACACAACGCCAGTGGTTTCCAAGCAGTCAAGGTATTCAAAAATAAGAAACACTAGTAAAATTAACATTATTTTACTGAGAGCAATATCCAAATCACAACATTTTGATATGTCTTTAAATTGCCTACAGAACGGCGAAATGCCCTAGGTTTGTTCTGGATCATGGGATATTATTAAATAGGTTATAGCTACTTATTCGCGGCAAACGCTTCCATTAAATATTTTGTGCGGGAATATCAGGTCGGCCAGTTTCCTTCTGTCTGCTAACGAGGTGATTTTATAATGTTTTAGCCTCTCATTGTAGCTGATAATATTTTCAAAGTATTCAAAGTAAATAAGTATTTTTTTACATTTATGACCTAACCTTGGGCGGGATCTTCATTCCAGTTTAATTGTGCAATTCAGTAATAGTGTTTTATATTAAATTATATACATACTTTTTGATTTCATTGTTTTCTTTCTTTTCTGGGTCCTGCGTTGAATTTGGTCAGGTTGTAACTCCACAACAACATTTTGATGTCCTGTAAATTAAATATTCATATTGTCAAGCAGTGATAGCCTAGCGTTTGAACGCTTGCCTTCCATGCAGGAGGATCTGAGTTCGAACCCGGCCCGTACCTCTGACTTTTAGCATTTATGTGCAGATCGCAATTTGATTATCACTTGCCTTAACGGTGAAGGAAAAACATCGCGAGGAAACCTGCACCCCTTAGAGGGCCTCTAAGGCCTAACCCTTCTCATTCTGAGAAGAGGCCCATGCCCAGCAGTGGGACAGTAATGGGCTGAATTTATTCTATTATTTTATTGTCAAATAGTTTATATTGTAAATATGTAATGTATGTCTTTTATATTCATTATTATAATCTATAATGTAATCCACATTACATAGGTGGATACAGAATACATTTTCTTCACATAGATTTTGATATAAGTTTATAATTTAAATTAAAACAGAATTAGGCAGGTACATGTCATTGTGCTAATAATTATGTGTTCTCATGTAAGTGAATTGTAAATTCTAATGAGAATAAATATATCTCAAACCCGATGTCATCGATCATCAAGGTATTTTTATCAATATAATTAAAATGACATATCAGAGAAATTAAATATAAATTATCATTACTTGCATTACCAGATAAGTAGTCTAATATCCTAAAAAAAATATAATTGTATATAGAAAGTTATCTTGGACGAGTGATTTGTAGATAAGAAGTCTTTTACAGAGTAGTAGCATTTTGAAACACATTATGAAGGTTCTTCAAAAATATTTTTATTTTAGGAATGTCTCAAATAGGTCTCTGTATATTATTAAATATATGAGAGGCACTGCAAAAAATACTTTCATGGAAAAGATGGTGTCTTGCTAGTAACTGTGCACAACTTATCCTAATGCTGATTTTATCTTTCAATAAAAATAAAAAAAAACCTTCAAATCATGCTTTGAAATAATGTTTTATTGATCATTATAGATTTTTGACTATTTTTATTATTATTGTTTTTAGTTAGTGGTGATTTCGACATTATGATGAATGATTTTGACATTATTTTTGATTGTGTTGACATCATTAATAAGTATTAATAATTATTACCATAATTGGCCAAATGTATGTACTAGTGTTTAAGAAGTGTATGTAATTACTAACAAATTGGATTTTATGATCTGTTAATAAATGATTTGATTGCTTAATAAATCTATAAAAATATTTAAACATAATGTTTATTTTGGGTGTTTATTCAGCTCACTTTATAAAAAATATACAAACCTGATATCAAATCATCTGACTGTGTTTTTAAAACAGCTGATGTTGAAGCTAGGGCCGGCTTGTTTATTATACTCGTAGCTTCAATGATATGTTGTCCTGAAATACAAAATTAAATAACTTTATTCAGTTGAGGCTCAAAAAAGCAATCACACACCGGTTTGAAAAGAAGATAATAAATCTGAACCAAAAAAAAATTTTGTAATAAAAGACATACCTGATGTATTAAAATTATATTCCCGTAGTGGATTTCGTTGGGACTTCTCAGAGACTGACATAACCACTGCTTCACCAAGTGATTGTGCCTCCAGATCTAGAATAATATTAAAAAATTGTCTATGTTTATTATTTGCTTCTACAAAATAAATGTATTGAAGATTATTATAGTATAACAATAGTATTACCTGGGATATGCAATACTGGAATTGCTAATTTACTCAGTCTTTTCGTTGGATACTTGTGAATATCTTCAAAATGTCTATGACAGACACGTTTGTTCTCATAGACAGTAAGATGATCCAATGTAGCTATTGCACCACCAATATTCGAAATCCACGTTTTAAATCTCTCTGGCTGTGTCTCTGGATTCGGGAAATGGTGTAGAGGCACACCTGAAAAAATGACACAACTAGTTAGATGTAAATATGTATATAATTAAGGGTCCCTATCAGTTTCGAGTTCGAAAAACAGAAAATTCGACTTATTCAGTGCAAATTATTGCACTGAAAAATTATTATGTTATTATATCTATTAAGTCTATGAATTTAATTTTTTTAAACAACGGTTGCAATTCTTCAACTTATAAGACATTATTTAGATGTTTTATTACAACTAAATATTTAGTCAAAAATAAAATAAAATAATTTCATTTGGTAGATAAACACCTCAAATTTTAAAATATTCACCACTTAATTGCAATTTTCAATAAATTCTTAAGCGTTGACGTCGGTTTTGTACATGATTTTATAAGGATTTTTTTAAAGTACTAATTCAATTGTCTTTTAAAAATTAAATTGTAGGTTGCATAATAAACTATTCCCAGTACTAACGTTTTTTTTTCACAGTGTTATTCGTTACCAGTAAGTTAAACAAGTGATCGAAAAAGTTGGTGTTTTGTGCTTACGTAAAAACGTGTTTGATTTTTATTTTTCCTAATTTATATTGAGTTGTTATCATAATTCCAACTGCATAGACAAATAGAAGATGTATAACTATGCATTAAAAAAATCGGATATCATAAAGTTGTTGAGAAATTTGCGCTGAAAAAGAAGTAATTTTCTGTTTTAGACCGTAAAATTGATATCCCATAATCAATTAACCTGCTGTCGTTAGAGAGTAGTATATTCCTTGTATCACTAAATTACCAAGGAGACCTTTACAATTAGTATTTACATCAATTTCAATTTAATGTAGCATTGTAGTACATAGGTTGATAAAAATAACTGTTATAACGTTGGCCTCCTTGTAAATGGTATATATTATATAATGTACTCTGCGGCTATTACAATAGCAATATGTGAAACATAATGACGAATAGAGTGTAACCCTCCAGGTGAGGCGAATAAAGGTAGAAAAACAAAATTTACATACCATCTTTCCTAACCACAACACATCCTGGTACACAGCAAGAATTTTGTGACATGGTTGAAGTTCACTGTTCACTGTTTGCAATTATGGGTCCAAACTCTAAAGAGTGCCTATGCGCAGTCAGTAATCCACAGTAACTTCACAAGTTTTCTAATCCTTTCGGTATGTCGTCCCACGGAGGAGGATACTCAACTCAACACAAACTTACAAACGAAAGAAATATTGTAACGCGGCACGGCAACACGGAGGAACAGAGGCTCAACTCAACGTGGATAGCAGATGCACTTGCGAAACAATGAGACTTTTATTGCAAAAGGAAAATGCGCAGGAGCGTAAACACTCTCACACCGGCCATTTGCAATACAAGTGTGCCCATAAGAAAACAAAACTGTGCACGTTTTAAATACAAAAATATGATTTCTGTATTATTGTGCTGATGCTAATAACCTCAATATGCTTGAATTTATTACACTATTATTTTTCTTTATTCACTTTACCAATAACTTGTGATAATTATTTTATTTATTGATTTCTATTTTATGGAAACTCCCAGCATAAGAATCATATATTTAAATATAGCAACACCGTAATTTTGTTTCTCCTAACTTTTTCTTAGACGGCGCTGTTTTCAGTATTTTAGCGAAATTTTTGTATTACTCCTAGTTGCCATAGCATGACAAAGATGAATTGCAGAGGTGGCCAATCGCCATCACTCTTCAACTATCGCTACAAAACCGATATTTCCCGACTATGTCTTTTTTTCTTTATTATTATAATTGGTTGAACAGTATACAAAAATGTAATTTATTCACGTCATTTAACTGTTAGGTAATTGTAATAAATATCAAATTGAAAAGTTCTAAAAGAACTTCAATAAATAAATCTTTTCAACAAACGAAAAACCGTAATTATTTTAGAATTTATTACTAACCTGTGGTCACGTGGCAGATGCGTTCAAAAATTTATTAATAAAAAATACATTCGCACTGAAGACTAATCAAGAACAATATTTTATAATTATTTTGCAGTCACAACAAAACAAGGAATTTAAGAAATTTTAAATAAAAAATAATTATTTACACATAAAATTTTGGTGAGAAATGAGTCAGTTTTTATTTTGAGGTACCTATGTATTTCAGAACGTTTCGTACAGTACTTCTTCGAAGTCTTTCTATTTTACAAAATATTTGCATGAAATTTTAGGCTTTATACCATTATATTACAAACTAGATTCGTTTATAAAAAAAAATAGTATTACGCAACTTACAAACGCGAGTTTAGCTAATTTTGATTTTTCTCCGATAGGTAGGTACCTACTTCAAGTACTTCAGTCAACACGCAAAATAGTCATCTCTCGTGATTTTACGTAAACAAATTATTTTTAACCGGCCCCTGTGTGCGTGTACAAGTCGAAATGTTCCCGCCGACTCGCATCAGGAGCTGTCTTCCTGTTATAAATCCAATGTTCAAACAAAGATTACGCCCGCACAGACCTTTCCGACAAACTTCGACGCTTCACAATAACCAAACAAAGGCTACTCAGCTACAGAGAAATAAATGGATGAATTTTAGATCTATTATAACTCGATGGGTACCACTAGGCAGTGCTATTTACGTGGGATGGTGTTATATCCGTGCTACAATAAACTATGAAGTGTCAAAAGTTGAAATTTTATTCTACGAAATGTTTCCATTTCGAATTACGAGCCGAATTTGGGGGAAGGTGGCGGCGTGCGAATTACCGACGTCGTTACGAAGTTTCGTTTACGGTACGTACGTAAGAATGTTTAATGTAAATTTGAATGAAGCAGCGGTCACTGATCTTGCTTATTATAAAAGTCTGTCTGCATTTTTTGCGAGGCCCCTGAGAGATGGGGCAAGGTACATAGCACCGGGTCCTTGCGTGTCCCCCTGTGATGGTGTTGTTCTAACATGTGGGCCCGCAGACACGGACAAGATAGAGCAAGTTAAAGGGGTTACATACAGCCTTGAGGAATTTCTCGGTGAAAACAAATGGGCGAAGAAAAAGGATGACAATTACTATGATTCATTGCTAATTAATAAAGGTACGATACTCCATCAATGCATTATTTATCTGGCTCCTGGAGATTATCACCGGTTTCATTCTCCGTGTGACTGGACTGCATCATTCCGAAGACATTTCTGTGGAAAGCTGCTGTCAGTAAATCCATGGCTAGCAAGACTAATACCGGGTCTATTTACAATCAACGAACGAGCTGTGTACGTTGGGGAGTGGAAACATGGTTTCTTCAGCATGACCGCAGTAGGAGCAACAAATGTCGGTTCAATAGAGATTTACAATGATCCTGAATTAAGGACAAACACAAAAGGAAAAAGGAACCGAATTAACGAGCTGGACCTCGGACAAGTTCAGTTGAAGAAAGGGGAGTTATTTGGACAGTTTAATATGGGAAGTACGATAATCCTGCTGTTTGAGGCTCCGAAAGACTTTCAATTTGACATGGCTTCTGGGGACAAGGTCCTCATGGGCCAGTCGTTGTTAACAGCAGCTAAGGAACAGACAAGGTGACGTGTTTATAACGATTTAGTTCAAATAGCCCAACTGGCATTGATTTTCTATATGATGTCCGTGTTGATGTGAGTTTGTTGTAGTTTTTAAGCTTTTAACCACCGAGAATGTATTGGCATTACTACATAAAAATGTCTTCCAGTGATATCCATGTATCAATTGTCTTCAAGAACAGCAGGGTAATCATGATATATGCTCATAATTGATTCAGTTTTGACTATTGAACAATCTACAGTTGCCGCCAAATAACTTAGCGCTTGGCGGGGTAGTGGTGATTTGTTTCCGCGTCGTCGACAATGACTTGATGTGCATGTCAGAACTGTAAAGTTGGGCATTCACGGTCAGTCCATCACGTCAAATGGCGTGAAATTCAGCCAATATTTGATTGAGTGTCAATTTTTTTCCCTTCCTGCCATAATCTACCTTCTTGTTCTTCTTGTATTTTTTTTTTAAAAAAGAACGAAAGAAATACACTACGCCATTTGACGTCACGTCATTTGTTTGTCCTTGATTGCGAAGTCCTTGCGCCATGGCTCCACGCCGCGCAGACCGTGAATTTTGTTTCTGGTTTTCTCGTGATTATGGCAACAAACACCAGCCGCAGAAAGTAAAATTTCTTTAGAATCTAAATCCATAATGTCTACGTCCATAGGCGGCCCGTCGATCGAGAAATGAAAGCCATAAGGAATGAAGGCGTGAGTGGCCTAAATTATTGGCGTCCATCCATTTGAGTTCTGGTCGGTAGGAGTAACGCCTAATGGCGTGATCGTGAATGTCCAGCTAGAAGGCTGTTAACAGTTTATTTTATTCTGTTGGAACCTTGGAACGCGGTGCTCCTAACGGGAGACTAATTTCTAAGTACCCTTTTTGAGCAGAAATAACTCCAGATTTTAGTAATTTTAGAGAAAGTATTATTTGTAAATAATATTCTATTATTCTATATTAATAGTTCTTCCAGTCATTCATACACCAAAACTTACAGTTGGGCTCAAACAACAACTAATTGACTAGCGCGTAGTAACCATAATTTTCTATGTTTTGATAGAAAGACGTTTCCTAAGACAACCTCGTTCATAATATGTTGATATGGTCTGTAGAATTTTATATTATAGTGCCAGCCATAAACTTATCTGACCCGGTGACCAAAATTGGAACTAACATCGCTACAGAACAAAATTGACTTCAAAACTTAGATTATGCTTCAAAATGTCATTTTTGTAGGGAGATGACATTGGTAAAAGCGACGGCAGCGACGCCACGACCGGGTCAGATAAGTTTGTGGCACTGTAGTATGATCGGCAGATCCACAGATATAGATATATCTGTCTGTAGATCAGTATTTAACAATAACAAGACACGTTTTTATCAGGGAATAAGGCCCCAGATCGGACGATCTGTGAGGTTAAGCTGTGCTTGCCGCGATCAGTCTTTAGATGGGTGACCATTGTAACTCTGAAATAAGATTGATTGAGTATAATTTCTCCATTATCTACAGTTAGGCAACAGCTTCTTCCATTTTCGTAATTCTCTTTTACCAAGGAAGATGGTTTAGAGGCTTCTAAATTCATCTTCTTTTTTACTGTTGGCCTGTAGGCCACGGCTGCGCAAAGGTGTCACTCCGTAATTCATTTGATGACATAATGTTCTTAGCAAACTTATGTTATATTGATTTTTTGGTGGATCTTTTGGATTGGTCTTTTGGTAATTTGATTCTCCATAATCCATTCACTGCGGCCATAAAAACTACTATTTTCAGGCCGCGTTTAAACTAAATGTATTGTCAGTATGTATTGCTGACTGTAAGCAGTTTACTGCTGTGGTGGAATGAGGTATGCTGTTCCTCCATTGAACAGGAAGGATCATCCGACCAGGTGAGGTGATATTGCCTGGCGGGCCGAAGCCCGACGATTGATGTCAGACAGTTGTATGTGTTGATTACGATAATCTTTTCCATTGCACGATGCAGGCTTCGTAATCTGATTGGTCGAATTCGTAGTGTATGCTCTCATTGTATTTAGCTTGCTACGCAGTCACTTTATGTGGCGCTAGGTGTCGCTTTTCCATACATATTCAACTTTTTCTTACACACTGGTTACAGTGAGCAGATCAGAAATGGCAGCTGACAATACGTTTGGTGCAAACACTGCATTGCTGAGATGCGGCGCGTCTTATAAGTTCTTATATTTTTTTATAAGATATTATCTGGCCAAGTTATGAGCAAAATTTTTAACGCCGATAGGCGTTATTCGCATCTCGATGTACGATTATAATACGCCAATGGGCGTGCGTCACATCAGCTCAAAAAGTCTACTGCGGAATATGGCCTTGACTGCTTGATCTTCAAGGAATATTGCCATGATCATCACACCCCAAAAGTTTATCATGTTGCTCCATCACTGAATTGACATAAGCAGTCGCCTCTCAAATAGTGACGTTATTCATAAATGTCAATTCTATACATTTTGCTGGCATTTCTATTCTTTATCGATTGTAGATCGCAATTCGTTTAGGGAAGCAGAGTGCGCTGGTCGTACGCGGATGACGTTATTTGGAGAGGTTCTTTCTGTGTTCTTATTTAATTAGGTTACGCAGTTGTTAGCAAAAATGTCGGTCAAGATACGGTCAGTAGCAATGACCTTTTTATATTGTTTTGTTTCTAAATAAGATGGCAATCGCTTGTATTGAGAATACACAGCAAATAGAAAATTTACATAAAATGTGTCAGTCCTACCAACTTATCTGTGAAGTGGCAGAAAATGGAACTACAACAAATTCATACGATTTGACAGTTGAAGTCTTGTCAAAAATGCTTTTTCTTAGCCCACAGCGCCATCACTCTGTTCACAGATAAGTTGGTAGTACTGTAATGTATTGCTTTGTAAAAACGAGCAATTTTTATTATTATTTCTAATTAGAAATTTAAATAGGTAGCTTTATTTTAGTTTATTATTTTTAATTTTTTACCATTGTTAGTAGGATGTAATCCAAATAAGACTTCGGTTATATCTTGACAACTGATACTTCGCCATAATGCGGATTTATTCGGAATCAATATTTAGAGTTTGACTAAAAAAAGTTGAGACTGAATTTAGGCCGCGAAATTCAACTTCTTTTCTTTTTCTCTATTTTTTTACACCTTGTGTTTTTTATTGGAGTTTACGTTGGGATCCCAATTTTTTTAACCGACTTCAAAAAAAAGGAGGAGGTTCTCAATTCGACGCGAATGTTTATTTTTATTTTTATGTTTGTTACCTCATAACTGTCGACTGGGTGAACCGATTTTGATGATTCTTTTTTTATTTGAAAGCCGGCTGGCATGTTTATGTATTGTTTATGCCACTCAAAAGCGAATAATAAAATAAACTTTAAAAAAAAAGTAAAAACCGACTTCAAAAACTAAAAGGTATAAAATTATTCAATGCACCTAGCATTGAATAATTAAAGGCCCCGACTTCAGAAGCTGATAAGTTTTTTAAGAAAATTATTTTATACCTTTTAGTTTTTGAAGTCGGTTTTTACTTTTTTGTAAATAAAATATAGCCTGTTTCTAAGTGACAATATAGCATTCTACTTGTAAAAGAACTTTTTAAATCTGTCCAGTAGTTGTTTAGTTTATTCATTACAAACAAAAATATAAATCGCTTTCTTTCTTCGTGTGGATTAGTGTAGATGTAGATTGAGTGTTGGGAGTGTTTTACAGTCGAGTTTTTGTAATTTCGCGGTTCAATTCATTCTCAACTTTAGGTTACAGTACTACCAACTTATCTGTGAAGTGGCAGAAAATGGAACTACAACAAATTCATACGATTTGACAGTTGAAGTCTTGTCAAAAATGCTTTTTCTTAGCCAACAGCGCCATCACTGTTCACGGATAACGTGGTGTCACTGTAGCCAAACTCTAGTGTGAAATGCGTCAAACTATCGATACTAGCGTCATCATCTCAGGGTCCATCTATTAGTTGTCAGTCTATTCATCTACATATATGGTGGTTAAAAGCTTAAAAAGATTTTCTAGATTTTATTCGTTTATTGAAAAATGTAGCAAACTATTAGTTTTTGCTATTGTAAGTTATTAAAACTTAGGAGCTTGTACGGCTATATATAATAGCTACTTTAGTTTATTTAATCATAAACGACTTGTATGAAAAATATTGCAAATAGAGATGTCCTTTTATCGATCTCGACTTTTTTTTTTTTCGAGTAAGATAATTAGGTTTACTATCTGACAGCTGATGCAGGACTATTTTAGAGTCGCGTACTTTTTCCTTCATATGAAGGTTTTGAGTATAAGGTTACACTTCACTATTTTATAATTGAGTACCCCACACATTTTTAAGTTAGCTACTCCACAATGATGACTTGTCACACCGCGTCTCCCCTTCTGCATCCGTCGCCCCTCTGTCGCCTCTACATTGTTACAGTGTGCACTCACGCATACATAAAGTGTTACGTTCGCTCCTGTCGAGCGCGAGCTGGCGGGGAAGTGACGTCAAGTGACGAATTATCGTTAAGGACTATTATTTATCACTTGCATAGACTATGGTACTTATACCATTTATAAGTCTGGTACATTTGTATTTTTACGTGGGGTACCTAATGATTTGAAAATAGGGTATTTTGAAGTGACCAACTCCATTTTTGAAGTCAGGTAGCTAACTAAATACGTCTTTCGACCATTATTGCTGTAGATTTAAATTAGATTAATTGATTTGTATAGATTTAGATGCGAACAAAGTAGAGTTTGATGTGTCTGTATAAATTAAAAATGGACTGAAATGTCAAAAAAAAAAATGGAAGTGCAATTTTGAAAGTCTAAATTTTGGGTAATTTTTATAAGGATTTTTATGAAGGGGTAATATAAAATGCATAATATTAAGTATGTATTTAATTCTTTGTTGGGCACGGTATGGATTTTTTTTATTGCAATTTAATTGTGTGATACTCAATCTCTTTTCGGGACTCATCACGGGTTGCGGCTACCTTCACGCTTTTAATATCTACAAAAGAATACTTCACGCGTGCTAATTCCGCGCATTTTAATTCTTGCATATTAATTTATCGAACTAGTAAGCTGGGTGGGCCGCACTAATTTGATCACCAGTCCGCGCGCTGGCAGTTGAGTATTCCAAATAGCGGGACAAATTAATATGATGACATTGTTCAGGTTTTTGATGACTGTACCGCATCTTGTACGTCTTGCTTACGATCAGTAATATTTTGTATGAGAATGAGGCAGATCAGCGTGGTGTAACTGAGACAAGACACGTTATTGCTGTAGGGAATGAGGTCCCAGAATTAGATGTATGAAATCCGACTCTGAAGTTCTTTTGAAAATAATTTCAATGTCCAATTCTTTAAATGACTAATCAGTAGCGGATCTACACATTTGCCGCCAGTAGGCTATTCAAATTTTGCCCCTACAACCGACCTCTACAATTTTTTTGTCAACGAAATTGTATTTTATGATTAGTGCTGTGTGCACTATCGTCCTAATTACACCAATTTTTTCCCGTAATTGGTATGATTGTAAACTAGGGGATCGATGTGTTAGTTCCTAGTTTATTTTTACAACCCAATGATTTAGTTAAAATTGCACAAGATATAGTTTTTGGGTACATTTCTGAGCTAATAAAAGCTCAATCATGTACTGCTGATAAGGCGGGGTAAGAAGGTATGCCTAAATTTTGGCCCCAAATTTGCCGCCCAAGGCCTAATCAGCCTGCTGGTAAATCCACCAGTGTCTAATGTCTTTTAGTTCAGTTAATATCCGCTGATTCCCTCATTAATATAACAAATGTGGCGCTATTGAAGGCGCAAACTGACAATGAGAAATCAAATACCAATAGATTGGAATTATTTGCGAGAGTAGACTGCTCCATGTATTGGCGCCCCGACAGGGATTCCATGTGTTCGTGATTGTTTGATTTGTCAATGGGCTAAGCTCTTGTATTACAAATAGAATATATTGTGTTTGTGATCTAAAATAATGGATGTAAAACGTGAGAATTAAGTGTAAAAGTAAACAAAATTTAATAAAATATTAAAACTGTAATGGTTAGTTTTATTTTAAAGTTAAATATCCATTTATAATTACCTTGCCGTAATCGATAGGTCTGGTTTTGTGTTCGTTAGTAAAAGCAGGAGAACTAAGCTAGGACAGTAGGCTTTTTTTTTTTTTTTAGTGTGGTAAAATCATCAAATGAGTCCTCCCACCCCGGGCAGGGCGGGAGGGACTGTCAGACTTGTACTGACTAAAATCCACGGTGTTCCTTCGATAGCCCTTTACGTTCCGGGGTCACGGTAATGAGATAAGTCCCGCGACCCCAGGACAGTAGGCTTAGCACGAGACTGGATATTGAGAGGTCGTCAGTACCTGCATAGCTATTCTGTTAGAACATCTCAATTCGAATCTCACGCTTATTGTCGATTAGTTTTATTTGGCTAATTGGCAGACGATAATAAACGTATAACTTAATAACAGTAGCTATGAACATGACAAGAGCATGTGCGAGATTCGAATCGAAATGCGATATGTTACAGAATAGTTCCCAGCTTCAGATTTTTTTTAATTGCCGCCTTTTTCTGGGACAGATTTTCTTAACCAGACTTCTTCTTCGATGTCTATACTCTATAGATAAGCTTAGTGAACTCAAAAAGTGAGAGGTGTCAGGTACTCCATTTTCAGAAAAATGGAGTGGTTGATCACCAGTCATATGTCGTTTACAAACATAATTATTAATTTGTGTATTGAATAAAAAATATATAATAACAGTAGCTATTCCATTAGTGCATGTATCGCTGTTCTATTTAAATATAATTCGAAAATTGTCGAATTTAGAATTTGACGTCTTCAAAAAATACGTCTCATTTTTTTAGCTTCCCTTTGTTTGACAGAGCGTATCTATAAACATCGATGGACTTCTTATCTTAAAATATTTTCTCTCATGTTAAAATGCAAGTTAAGTACACGTGGTGGGTGCATTTTTTATAAGTACTTCTGTTATGCTTATTTCTTTCCAAAAGGCGTGAAATCTTATTTCATGATCGGTTTGTCGGTTCGCAGGCGATCATAAAGAAAAGTATTAGGTATTAAAAAGTAATAAATAATAATCCAGCCCATTACTGGTATCGATTCTGATGCAGATTTTGACAGTAGATAGTAAAGTAGATAACGCATTTGTCATTTTCTTTTTAAAACGCTTGTAACTATGTAAAAAAATGTTGGAAGTTAAATTTGACCCACTTCCCGGTTTCCGATTGAGCTGAAATTTTGTTAACACGTTTAGTTTGGATGACAAAAGCGTTTTCTTTAGTTTGTTTTTTAAACTATAATATTTATTTAATAGTTGGACAAAAAAAATTACATATAAGACAGCTTATTAAGGTGTAAACATAAACCAAATTATGTTTTTCTGTACACCATTGATTCGTCGACAGTTGATTACATAAAATGTGGGTACTCACTACGCATCGCGCTCACACCCACTGGTTTACCCTCAAGTTAGTTGAGAATCACATGCAACATGACCAAGTACATCATGTTTCTTTTTGACATGTTTATTTATTTTAACAATAAATAAACATGCGATTACAGCAATCGAACGTGATATGCTGTTATTCATTCAAGAGTTCCATTGTCAATCTCCGAAGTTCTTCATCAGATCTTCATCAAATATATATGGGACCACCTCGAGAGCATACCCTTTCAAATAAAAAAAGAATTTTCAAAATCGGTTTGCAATTGGGGGAGAAACAGCGTAACAAAAAAAGAAGAAAACTTTCAATCGAATTGAGACCCTACTTTTTTGGATCGAAAATCTGTCAAAAAGGGCGACAATTTAAAAAATCTGAAGCCCTTCTCTATGAATGTACACTGCTTATCGGAGTTGATACAATTTAATTTTGAGTTAAGCTCGCCTATTTAGATGTATTTTCCTTTTATATGTATTTAACAGACTTCAAAAAAAGGAGGAGGTTCTCAATTCGACGCGTATGTTTTTTTTTTATGTATGTTACATCATAACTCTCGACTGTGTGAACCGATTTTGATGATTCTTTTTTTATTTGAAAGCTGGTGCTTCCCGAATGGTCCCATTTGATCCAGTTCTGACAATGGGATCCATGAGAAAACCATATCGGTCTCATTACAAAAGATGTGTTAAACTTGAGTTTAGGCCAGGTCTAACAAGACCAGGTGTCAAATTAAGACCTTGGTTTAAATCTTACAATACAAATCTGAGGAAAAACTCAGGTTTAGGCTCTGGTTTTAGAAAATTGTTATTACAAAACAAAGTTTAACGAAAAAACTCAGTTTTATCTCGGGTCTAAGATAAACCAGGCCTCCCCCTGGTTTTGCCGTGGTTTAAGTGACATTATCCCGGTCCGAATTACGATAAAAGTGATAATATCGCGAATACGACCAAATTTAATAGTCACAAAATAATAAGGGCTATTGAATAATATTAATAATTGTGACTTTGGTCGGATTCGCGATATTATCACTTTTAGCGCAATTCGGACTGCAGGGTATCACTCCTTTACTTTTGGTTTTCCATTTTATGTAAAAAGACAATTAACTAAAAGCCCCGCAATTTTTTTATGATTTTTTTTTAAACTGAATTTGAGATGCGGCTTCGACCTACTACTAGGTTTGATGTAGAATTTATAAGATTTTATTTTTACTTAAACGATTTTCTGCATTTCCTGAATACAATAGAGATGACGAAAAAACCATAAATATAATAAAAATATATCGACCGTATGCTGACAATACCTTCTAACTAACATTTTTATCCAAATATTTATTTTAGCGCCATCTGTTAGCACGTATTATAAATATTCAGATGGCGAGGCGTTCTAAACAATATTTCGATAAAAATGTTAGTTAGAAGGTATTGTCAGCGTACTGTCGATATATTATAATATTCTTTTGGTACCGTAACATAATATATTGTAAGTTTAAATCGCCATACATAAAATAATGTCGGATACCAACGTCTTAGTTTGATACCTGGTCTAAACTCAAGTTCATTACAAAATATGTGTTAAACCTGAGTTTAGGCCAGGTCTAACAAGACCAGGTGTCAAATTAAGACCTTGGTTTAAATCCGACTTTATTACAAAATCAGTTTTTTCCGAGGTCTACTAAAACCATAGTTTAGACCGAGCTCGGACCAATCAACGTCGACTATTAGTTTATCATTCACTCATTCACTCCAAAATGCCACAGATAAATATTCCAAAGTCACATCCTCGTAGAAATGTTTCGTTTCGTGCAGATTTTATAAGGATGACTTTAAATAAATTGTACCTTACAAGATTTGGATCATTAGATTATGATGAAAGTAAATAATTAAGATAATATTAAGTTTGTTTTGACTACAAAGAGTGCGATTTAAAAGCTTTTAGAAGTGTTACGATACCAAAAAGAATATTTATTATAATCACTAGGATTTTTATGCATATAATGTATTCAAGAAAACGAAACGTAGGTAGATCACGTCACTTAAACCACGGCAAAACTAGGGGGAGGCCCTGGTTTAGCTTAGACCAGAGATTTTTCGTTAAACTATGTTTTGTAATAACAATTTTCTAAAACCAGAGCCTAAACCTGAGTTTTTCCTTAGACTTGGTTTAAACCTTGTTCTGTAATAAGACCGTATAAGTCTTAAATTTACATTATGTACAATATTACTACTATAGAGGTTATAACTCGGTTTATCAAGTGTAGGTATACTCACTCAGTGAGGAAAGATTCAGAATTTTTAAATTGCTGCCCTTTTTAACCCCCGACAAAAAAGAGGGGTGTTATAAGTTTAACGTGTCTGGCTGTGTATCTGTCTGTGGTATCGTAGCTCCCAAACGGATGAACCGATTTACGTTTAGATTTTTTTGTGTCATCGATAATTCTATCCCGAGTGTTCTTAGCCATGTTTCATGAAAATCTGTTCAGCCGTTCAAAAGTTACAGCTCATTTTCTAGTTGGAATCGGGATTTTGACGGTTATAGGTTATTCTGGAACAGCTTTCATTGGCCAGACTCTATCAATCATGTTTCATATATTCTCATGCTTCATACTTATACGAGTAATATCTTCAAAAACCTGTGTTAGACGGCGAGCGGTCCCTTTCGTTTATTCGTCGACGCTGGGCATACCAATGACCTGCTAAAATCTAAAAATATTCGTCCGTTATCTACTAGTTACATAAACTCGGATAGAATTCGTAAGACCAGTTTTTTAAATTATTACATTATGATTCGATCCATAACGAGGTCATTATACGATGTCTTATCAAATTATTATAAACGTAAATGCCCAACTACTCTTATTCTTATTACTTTACTTTTATAACTACTGACTCGCTCTGGCTTTGCTCGGAGATTTAGTTTCGGGAAAATAGAAATAGAAATATATTTGCAAGAAACATGGTTATGACAACTCATGGGCAACATGGACTTATGTTACAATATCTAAGTAAATGTCTATTCAAACCTGAGCGATATTCGCTGCCGCTGTGGGTAGAGGTACATACCGCGCGGGTTTCGCTCAGGTATTTAGTATGTATATTCTTTGGCGACTCAGAAATGACTAACTGGCGAAAATTTCTTACCTCTGAGCGAAACTCGACTACCGCGCGTTATTCCACCCACAAGGATAGCGAAGTCCGTTATGGTGTGAACAGTAATATTACCGCATACCCACTGGGTTTCCTCTGCCGCAGACGGTAGCGAATACCGCTTAGGTCTGAACAGTAATATTACCGCATACCCACTGGGTTTTCTCTGCCGCAGACGGTAGCGAATACCGCTTAGGTCTAAATAGGCCTTTAGTACATCATATTCTGCCTATTATGGCCTATGCAACAGTAATTTTTTCTTGGATTTTCTTTAAATAGATAGGTATCCTATGGTACACACACTATGCCCATTGCGCTATTAATAATTTAATTAATAATGACCATTTACATATGATGTTATAGATTTTCGAATACAATAAAAAGGTTAAAGTTTATATGGAGAAGGAATGCAGCATGCTAAAATTACGGTCCAATTTCGACCACTGGGCGATCACTAAGAAACATAATTTACTATGATATTTAACAATAAGAAATAAATGTTGTTCATTTGATGCTAATCTACCTACTTGAAACACTTTATAATGAAGTAAGTACGAATTTTCCATCGCCTATTTTCGTACTTCACCACAAAATGACATAGGTAGGTATTTACATTTTATACTTGCTTGGTTGTGGTTTATTTTTATTGAGCTGTTGAATAAACACAAATTATTACCTACAGACAAAACAAAGTTTCTTCTTTGTAATTTATTATGAGTAGGTACCTACATGATAAATGATATCTAATAGTAGTGAATGTGCAAAAATAATATAGTAGTTTTGATAAAAACATCGCGCGATTACCTATTTGATAAAACTCAAACTTGTTGCTATCTCATTTAAAAGGATTTTTTTTTTGTATATTTGTTCAACGATAACTTCGCCAATTAAGAACTGATTTTAATGATTAATGAAATGAAAAAATGATTGAATGAAAGAGTGTTTGGCGCAATTCCAAACAGCGGGTCTACCGCGTAACTAAAATAGTAATGAACATCGACATCGGTATTAAACTTCAATACGATCGTGAGAGCCTAAACTTTGAGCTAACTTGTATTTTTTTTACCGATCATGAAGATAAGAGTCCTAACTATATGATAGGTAATTTTTTTACAAGTTAGCTCAAAGTTTAGGCTCTCACGATCGTATTTAAGTTTAATACCGATGTCGATGTTCATTACAATTTTAGTTACTCGGTAGACCCGCTGCAGAGGCACGTAAAGTAACATTATTTTATTTTACAATAATTAATGCACACATAAAATTTGATAAAATACACGAGAAATATAAAATACCTAGGAGCATAAAAGTATATACAAAGTACTGCTTATTTCTAGGGGGCTAATTCTCGTTTCCTTCGATATCATCTCGAAATCGAGTTTGTACTTCGAGCGCTTTTCAACGATAAAATCTCGCAAATCGCAATTGTTTACTTGAATCCCGTATTACACTAAGCACTTGAAGTTAATTCAGATTAATGCTAAGAATACGAGGTTCAAGTAAACAATTGCAAATTGCGAGATTTTGTAGAAGAAAAAGCGCCCGAAGCGCAAACTCGATTTCGAGATGATCTAGCAGGAAACGAGAATTGGCCTCCAGATCTCGATTTTACGCATCGACCGCTTTCTGGGTACCGATTGGCCCATAGAATATGCCATGGAATAAAAATATACAACATTATGGTAATGTTAATAGGTACCTACTATGTATTATCTCTATGGTTAAAGCTGATCACCTGGCTAATGAAGCTATAGACTGTGGAGATAGATTTCCTTTTTTTTTTTTTTTTTTTTTCTTTTCTTCTGGCTTCGCACTATTCGTGCATATTTTATTTATTTATTTATAGCCTTCCCAGATACCTATAAGTTTTTTTTTTTTTTTTTTTTGTTTAATTTATTTTTATGTAACTATAGGTGTTTTATTCTGTGTGCCCTTTGGCAAAGGCCTCTTCCAAAACTTTCCAATCTTCTCTCTCCCGCGCCAGTCTAGTCCAGGTTTTTCCGGCTGTTTTTACCACATCATCTTCCCATGTTCTAAATGGTTTCCCCTTTTTTCTCTTTCCCTCTCTTGGGTACCACAATGTTACCACTTTGTTCCATTTCTCTTCTCCTCTAATTACATGGCCAGCCCATTTCCACTTCAGTGTTCTTAAAGTGTTCAGTGTTCTTGTGTTAAAGCTACCTGGCTAATGAAGCTATAGACTGTGGAGATAGATTTCCTTACACAACTTATAGTCATGACCGGGCGAGTCAGCCCATGTAACCTTCGGGAGGCCTGGTAGAATTCATTGGCGGACAGCAGTTTGTCTAAAGAAAAACTGTATTCATATATCACCTTATAATCTATCTATATAGGTACCGACTATAATAAAATCGTATAATATAAGCCAAAATGTCTGTACATTGAAAATATTTTCGGGAAAATGGGCTAGGGAGACTCGAAATAAGTAATAGAACACGAATCCATCATTTTTAGAATTCTTGTCTGTCTGTCTGTTTGTTACCGTAAAACGGGAAAACGGCCAAGCAGAATTCAATGAAACTTTCCAGCTGTATAAATATTAGTCTAACTTAGCACGACGTATATTTCATCTCAATCGGTCATAGAAATAGTACAATAGGTACTATATATTATCTCTATGTCATCGGTAGATTAGATCTTGAGATACAGCTTGACCCTTCTATTGCAAGCAGTCCGGTACAAAGCAGAGGTCACACACAAATTCACACGAACCCTTCAAACATGTTTACCTACTATAAATACTAGATGGTGTTAGTGTCACGACCTATACACCCTATACAGTACAAAATATAAATAAAACATCATAAATATATTGGTTACATAAGGTTACATAGACGTAGAAAGTCTATGATTGGTTATAATTATTTATATTTAGGAATAAGATGTATATTTGTATAATAATTTTAAATATAAGAAGATTGCATATGGTAGAATAGTTCTGTGTAAAAATGATAACTGTGAATAATTGTATATTACTAAATAGATTAACCTTACCTGATACTCTAAGCAACTCTTTAGACTCAACCTTAGGTGAAAGTGCCCTCGTTAACAATCTCTCGAATTCCTGAAATGATGAAAACATAGACATATAGTTATTAGTCTATGGATGAAAATAACAGATCACACTAAAAAAACATGTCCAAATATGTTTGTAAATAATGTATGGCCTCTATACAGTTGTAGTTAAGATGCAATTCTTTCTAAAATTAATGTAGATATTTGTAATTGTAAAATAGACAATAAATTTGATTATCTAAGATATCTAGACCAGAAGGATAACTTCTATAGAATATATACTGACGGTTCAAAAAATGAACACACTGTAAAATCTGCATTCTATGATGCTCAACTGAAACTGACAAAATGTTTCACAATAGATAAGGATTGCAGCTTGGTATGCTTGTTCCTAGATTGCAGCATATATACAGCAGAAGCATATGCTATTTGTCAGGCTCTTGATTATGTATCTAGTATAGAAATCAATGAAAACTATTCTCATGTGTTAATTGTTTCCGATTCAAAGAGTGCATTATTATCACTACAGAACTGTCACATACATTATAGGGAAAATTACATTATATTTAAGATACGAGAGTATGACATATGAATACTCTAAGGAGAGTATGTATATAATATGAATAGGTTAGTTAGTTTCAAATGGGTTTCATCGCACATAGGAATAGTTGGGAATGAGCAGTGTTCCCAACTTAGGGGTTTCCCCCCCAAATTTAGGGGGTAAATAAGTGGGCTGGGATTTTTTTAGGGGTATTTTTAAGGATTTTTTTATTCTTGACTTTTACTGTGAAGTTTATAATAATTGTAACGCAATTGGCTCTAATTTTTTTGAAAATGTTTCAATTATTGTATAATATTACAATTTATTTATTATTTTACCAGAGTATTTTTTTTTTTTCGGGGGATTTTAGGGGTTTTTAACTTTAGCTTTGGGGATAAATATTTCTGAGAGTTGGTAACACTGGGAATGAGATTGTAGACAGGGCCGCAAATTCGGACGATTATGAGGACCGCACCAATATCTGCAATGTACCCTTTACTGATTACTATGGCAAGTTAAAAATAGCGAAAATGTCAGTATGGAGTGATTACCTACTGGAAACATGTCTCTGAAATTAAAGGTACATGGTATGCAGAAATCCAGAAGTATATTCCCAACACACCCTGGTATAACAAGTACAAATGTTATTTATCTCAATTCTGAACAGCGGGTCTACCGCGTAACTAAAATTGTAATGAACATCGACATCGGTATTAAACTTCAATAAGATCGTGAGAGCCTAAACTTTGAGCTAACTTGTAAAAAAAATACCTATCATATACCTAGTTGGGATTCCTATCTTCATGATGGGTAAAAAAAATACAAGTTATCTCAAAGTTTAGGCTCCCACGATCGTATTGAAGTTTAATACCGATGTCGATGTTCATTACAATTTTAGTTAGGTACGCGGTAGGCCCGCTGGCTTAGATTTGGACATTGCCAAACTCCTGCGCATTTAAATAGAATGAAAATTGTAAATAACAGCAAATGTACATACTGTGAAGCTGATCCATCTGACATCCACCACATATTGCTGGAATGCCCGGAATTTGCAATTCAAAGACTTGCTTTGGCTGCGGCAGTTGCAGATTTTGAAAGTGAAGCTACAGATTTAATTTCAACGGAATCTTTGTCCACCCATCATCACCAAGTACGATCCCGCCGCGTTCAGGATATGTTGCAACAGCAACCATTGTTTATAGACATTTACAGTTTTATTAATTCCACTGTTGTAAATATATAAGAATGAGTGAATGTACGTAGCTAGTGTAATTGTAAGTTAAATGTAAGTAGATTTTAGTTATAAGGGACTTAGTTTTAATTTTTATTTTTACTGCTTTCTGCTAAAGGACTAGAGTCCAAGCCATGTACTTTCATTAAAAAAAAAATGGAATAAGGAGACACCATAGAGATAATACATAGTACCTCTATTTCTATGGGAGACACTGACAGCATCTCTAACTAGTCTGTGACTGACAGGAGCTAACCAGTAATACCCTGTTTGTGAGCTAACCTTCTCAAATATTAAAATAAAACCTGAATTTTAATCAAGAAATGTCTCAATTCCATATAGACGAGGTATGTCCAAAGGATTCCGTCTATCCTATAGTAGTTAGCTTTCATAAAGTCTCCGTCGCTGAGAAATTCAACACTCACGACTGTTTACTACTTGAAGACGAGGAAACTGGCAAAAAGAATATTTTATCTCAAGTATGTGACACGATATACGCTGGGGAAGAAGAAAACGAAGATCTGGGTAAGACTTTGATACTGGCTCGCAACAAAACAACAGGGAAAATCAGATTAATTGAAGTTGGACACATAGAACTTAAGCCCGTTATCAACGCTAACTTAGATACTACGGCGATGGATACCAGTTACTTAGAGTTCGGGACGAAGAGGCAAATAATGGAACAGTGTGAAAAATTGAAGATTAATGTTCAAACGGTAGAGGAACGACCTTATAAATGTGATATTTGTCAGAGAAGTTTTAGACAAAAAAGTGTTTTACACAGTCATATTCAGACACACAATGGTAAAAAACCTTATAAATGTGATATATGTCACCGAAGTTTCAATCGAAAAAGTTCTTTACAAAATCATATTAGGACACACACTGGTGAAAAACCTTATAAATGTGATATTTGCCAGAGAAGTTTTAGACGAACAGGTGGTTTACAAAGACATATTCGGACACACACTGGTGAAAAACCTTATAAATGTGATATATGTCAGAAAAGTTTCAATCAAAAAAGTTATTTACAAAATCATATTCGTACACACACTGGTGAAAAACCTTATAAATGTGATATATGTCAGAAAAGTTTCAAGCAAAAAAGTTATTTACAAAGTCATATTCGGACACACACTGGTGAAAAATCTTATAAATGTGATATATGTCAGAAAAGTTTCAATAAAAAAAACTATTTACAAAGTCATATTCAGACACACACTGGTGAAAAACCTTTTAAATGTGATATATGTCGGAAAAGTTTTAAGCGAAAAAGTTGTTTACAGAGTCATATTCAGACACACACTGGTGAAAAACCGTTTATATGTGATATATGTCAGAAAAGTTTCAATCAAAAAAGTTATTTACAACGTCATATTCGGACACACACTGGTAAAAAACCTTTTAAATGTGATATTTGTCAGAGAAGTTTTAGTCAAAAAGGTGTTTTACAAAGTCATATTCGGACACACACTGGTGAAAAACCTTTTAAATGTGATATTTGTCACAGAAGTTTTATTCAAAAAGGTGTTTTACAAAGTCATATTCGGACACACACTGGTGAAAAACCTTATAAATGTGATATATGTCAGAAAATTTTCAATCAAAAAAGTTATTTACAAAGTCATATTCAGACACACACTGGTGAAAAACCTTATAAATGATGCTAAGGGTTTTCATACAAATATTCCGAAAGTCTGTCCACCAGAGTAACCGCCAGTAATTGCGTTGCGGAGTAAAATACTGATATTCAACTGAGTGTGGTTGGGGACTGAAAGCCGACACTGATACAGCTACTTGAAAAAACTGCAGGGTATGGATGCTGAACCTTGGCGAGGGTCTTAACGTAATGAAATTCTGTCACGACCCCGTGCGTCGCAACTACGTGGTGTCGATGCAACGTGTGTCGCTACAGCGATCTGTCGCGGCTCCGTGAGTCGAAACCACGTGCTGTCGGAGTGACGTGTGTCGCAACAACGATCTGTCGCGGCTCCGTGAGTCGCAACCACGTGCTGTCGGAGTGACGTGTGTCGCAACAACGATCTGTCGCGGCTCCGTGAGTCGCAACCACGTGCTATCGGAGTGACGTGTGTCGCAACAACGATCTGTCGCGGCTCCGTGAGTCGCAACCACGTGCGGTCGGAGTGACGTGTGTCGCAACAACGATCTGTCGCGACTACGTGCGTCGCAACTACGTGCTGTCGCAACATCGTTAGTCGGTCATATTTTGTTCGTCGCAACTATGAGGTACAGTCGGGTCATATATTATGTTCAGGTTAGCGTTACATAAAGTCCCTGTGCCATCTGGAATATAAAACAGTAAATTAGAATTAAACAATTACTTATTCAATTATTTCTCATGTATTTTATGTGTGCATTAATTGTTAAAAATAAAAAAACTTACAAAACCAAAATATGATATTAAGTGACTATTGACATAGAAATAAAGACAAGAATTATCACAGAAATATGTTAAAAGCATAATTAGAAAAAATAATACCAACCTGGTTCATGATTTCCAAGTATCTGATCACGCTTTGCAATCACATTTTTCAAGATACTTTTTAACTCTATTCCTGAGGTCGCCCCTTTGCAAAAGTCACTGGTCGCTGCCACTTATAAACTGCTCCACTGAGCATATACAAGAGCATGGTTGGCAAACTCATTTCCCTTTTCATCAAGCTTGACAAAGCCGTAAATTATGTCTCCGTTTTTAACATAAATGTCAAGGCAGTCTGTAATGACATTTCACCGAAGACTACTGAACACATCTTCTTCATCTCGCCCCATGTTGAAACCTGGAAATCAATTTAAATAATTACAACGTTAATAATTATATTCTTTGTATTATACAATAAGTGTAATTTATAACATATTTATAATCAGTGCACAATAACATATTGTGCACTATTTAATAACTATAACTATTTCATACATGGCCCACCTAGCTCCATGAACATTAGTAAGTTAAGAAGCAACAGACAGCAACACTGTTGACTCATATGACATACGGCATACCTAGTCCCTCAATGTAATACTGGACGAACTATACAAAGGAAGAAGTACTTAGTTGTTATACTAGACTTACCGGCAGTCTCCAGAGATGGTGTTCCACTCGAAACCTCGTCTCCAATAAACAGAGAAGGATAGGCTTTGCCTATGAGACGTGATTTGCCAGTAATGAACTTCTTTTCAAAGTGTTTTTGACAAACAAAATGTTATGAAAGTTCTGGCGATAATTTCTTCAGATTCACGGTTTAGACACTAACCGGAAAATGGTGTAAAATAGCGTCCTGTTGCAAACCTTTCCGAACACAACTTGTAATACATTTTGCAAAAAGCAAAATAACCTCAGGTGAGGCACGGAGGGCTTTATTACAGACTAGCTGTGCCCGCGACTTCGTTCGCGTGCTGTAGGGGTGCTCGAATTATGTTTTAAAAATACATGTTCCTAATAATATAAAATTATATCAATTAGTATTAAATACAAAAAATAAAAACACGGGGACCGGATTTGAACCTGATATTTGTCGGCTTCTATTCTACTATTTACCGTTCCACTTAGCTAGTTACGATGGGTGTCGAAATAAACATTTCTAATGTTGAAAAACTATCTACTTTCCTTCATATGTATAGTAATTTGCTGTGATGGTTTTTTACCGAAAATGTTAAATAAACTCGTTTATATCACAAATTTCTTAACTATCGACCTTAGGCTTTCATTCAAAGACGACAGAAACGAGTCTAAGCGTGAACTTACGCTTTCATCTGTCAAAATTTGTTCGTAAAATTGACTTAAGGAAGCGTAAGTTCACGCTTAGTCTCGTTTCTGTCGTCTCTGAATGTAAGCCTTAGTACCCACGGATACATATCGAGCTATAAATTTTTAGTATAATAAGCTGACCTCTTATTGTAAGGGAAGCCTACAATACGTGGTCAGCTTTTACTGGAAATGTATAGCTTGATAGTAGCCCGTGTGAACACAAAAAAAAAAGTTACACTGTTCAGTTCCTGTGAGCGTAGCGTAGCGTGATGACAAAGACAAAGATATTACACAAATTATGATACAAATTTATGTTAAAAAGTCGACCTCTTAGTAGCGCTACTGTGAAAGTCCTATCGAAATTGTTAAATTCTTACGTTTCATCACCATCATACATTATACACAAAATATGTTACATTGCTCGACTCCTATGAGTGATAGTGCGATGAAATATGTTTACTATATGTCCTCGATCCCTAATAAATTATATTACAGTGAAAGTCGCATCAAAGTAGGTCCAATACAACATTATTTTGTATAACCAATCAATCGTGACCTCTGCTTTGTATGGGACTGCTTACAATAGAGCGATCAAGCTGTATCTACGGATCTAGTCAACTGTTGCAAATGAAAGTTGTTAAGTTAGACTATTATCTATACGATTACTGTAAAGTTTCATTGAAATATTTTTCGCTGTTTTCCCGAGATGAGGTAACTTCTTTTTTTTTTTGTTGGCTCAGACTTTCATCCCATAAATACAAAGTAGGTTATCTAGCGATACCTTTATTTTGCCTACACTGTACTAACGACTAACAACGACAACGACGTAGTCGGTGAGAATTCGGTAACCGTTACTGCCCCTCGTAATGATTTTATCGTCTTGAATCTAACAATAGTAGCTATTTAAAATACTTGGAGAAAACATCCAAATTATAAACTTTACATTTTCGTAAACACATAAACCGAATTAAAAGAACAAATATTTCGATCCCAACGCTATCTAGGGAGACTGAAGACAAATTTAAAGAAACACAATAATATTTAATTATTATGAAATGAAAATGAAAAAAGGAAATGTGCTGAAAATAATAAAGAAATAGGTAATAATTAAATTATTCTTTTCACTGAGAAATTGGTAGCCGACAGATTATTCTAGTCAACCTCAAGTCAATGAATTCTCAGCTGCCCTGCATCAGGCAAAAGGCTATGTTGTAAAAAGAATGTTCTATGAACTTAAATTGCTGTTCTACAGAATGCAAACGATGTTAGCCCTTATCAATTTGCAATGGTAGCAGTAAACAGCAAGCACACGTTATTATAATACTGCCAATAAGGCTTTGAAATTCCTAATTACCTATTCGATTCCAAAAAGCCCATCCTACAGGTTTCCGACAACTTCTATTGATAAAAAAAAATCTACCCAATCCTAATAAAATCTTTATAATTATCTTATCTCAATATTTACTGGAAATACAAAATCTCGGTCTGGGTTAAAAAGTCTATTAACACCATCTAGTTTCAGAAAAAAATAATAAAATCACAGTTACGTCGAAATATATGGTAGCGCATTTAAAAAAGTAATTATCTCGTGAGTAAGGTATTATGTCGAATACTTTCATCACGCTTCACCTTTTGGAGCACAGCAGTCGGTGAAATACGTACCTTAAAGTAAGATGCCGAAGAAAGAACGTTTGTCAGTAAAAAAAAGTACTGGGCATTACTAAATATACCATTTTACTAATTTAAGAACTGGATCAAGTGAGGAGTTAAAATGAAAACAGGAACTGTGAAACTAAAACGAAGATTAATTTTGCTTAGCCCCCTAGACGAATAGGGTGATGATTATTATTACATATTTTGACCGGACCTATGAATTATAATAATACAATATTTCATTGAGATTTGGCTCATAATAATGAAGTGGTAGCTCATAATAGTACACAGGCATAATGCACTTTAGCTCACCCTCCATAGATAATAGCGTGATAATTTATAGCCTATATGTTGACCAGCCCTTTGACAGATATTACTGCAAAATTTCATGAAAGTCTGTTCAGTGGTTTGGCCGTGAAGCTCGGACAGACAAACAGACAAAAATTCTAAAAACTATATTTTTGGCATCTGTCGAAGATCACGTAGCAGCTTTTTTTTTTTTTAATATTCGATGTTCAGTTTTCGCTTCGTTACGATTTTATTAAAGGTATAGATAAACCGGAGAGGATAAGCAGTAACGACTTTAACACAGTATAATTTATAATTATTGTCATTTTATAATTTTTGTTACAATTCCAATTTATGATAATGGCTCCATCGTTATTCGATGTAGGCGTGTGTAACTCTTTACGGAACCGACTCACTGATACGAATCTTTGAAGTGACACGAAAGATTGGATCAGTAACAACGTTTCAATCGCATCATTCGGATCTGAATCTTTCCACGCGACGCGTCGCTTGCGAGGCGGCTGAGTCACTGAGCCACAGAACAATATACTCAAGAGTCTCAATATGCACTGAGCAGTGAGCGAGATTGGGATTATGATCCACTGAGATACTTTACTACTGACTCCCGCGTCGCGTCGCGAGTGAGCGGGTGACATAATTACACTCTATACAAGTCAGAAAGAGATACTAAATGAAATATATGAAATGTATCACTCATACTCTCACAGTTTTTCGTTGTCGTTATCCATGCACGTAAAAATGACCACTAAGGCCCTTACATATCAAACACAATAAGGTCGTTTTTTGTATACTTCAATTATCCGTATCAGTGATACGGTTCCGAAAGAGTACGCGCCATTTTATATCCTTTGAGCCGATGAGCCAAATGATACAAATGAAGCATATCAGTGATTCGGATCTTTTCAGTGAGTCAGATGCAAATGATCCAATCCCAAAAATGATACAGATTGCCCACGCCTAATTCGATGATTCTGCCAACTTCAAGGTTGAAAACTTGAAAAGATACTGGTAAGTAATTAAAAAAAACTGAAATATTAGACCATTGACCGGTGTTTGGAGTGTTGAAATCAGTTGAACATGCTGAAAACAGACAAAACAAATTATGTTATTAAACACAAATAAAACAGAACAATTTACGGAGACGGAGATAATTTGTTATATCTATTGTTTATAAATAAAGATACAATAAAACTAGGGTTAAACGGATATTAATGATCCTGATGAATTTTTAAAGAATTTTTAATATGGGGGAATGAGCTACAGCAGGTTTGCCAACTGAAAAACATTTTTCCTCGTATGTGTACACCAAAAAATCTCGTACTTTGGCTTTGCGACCTCGTACATTCCCCTCAAGCTCGCGAACGGGTGCCGTCTGTTGGAACTGGTCAGCTCGTAACTGCCATGGCAATCTTATTCAGAGGCAATTCATTATTATCCTAGTCTTATTTGTATTCGCATTGAATTGCATTATTCTCGCAGCTCTTACCACAACATTGTACTGATAAAGATTGTCAAGATCTATTATTTATTTGAAAAGAGTTTCCATGGAGTTTCTTGCCGGTTCTTCTCCATAAGATCTACTATTTGGAACCGTGCACCTAGAGTCTCGACATTTCATAAGTGCCTGTATCTGGTTTACTGACATGAAATAAAGATGTATTCTATTCTAAGCATATAAAATGCCCATAGAAATAATAAGTAGGGCTCCCCCCTTAGATAATAAGTCTATGAAAATGCCAAAATAAGACAAAAAATGCATGTGATCGTCAAAAAAAAAAAACCGGCCAAGTGCGAGTCGGGCTCGCGCACGAAGGGTTCCGTACCGTTTTCATACAATCATATCATAAAAAAACATGTTTGTTGTATTGCCCCTTAAATATTTATTTTATTCTGTTTTGCACTTAGATTATGTAATCCTCTAGATGAAGTGACAGTGTAACCAGATTTATATCGGTGTTTAATTTGTGCATGTGTGTGTGAATGTTACCAGATTGAACCCAATTTTCCTTTGAGTGTCTAGATACTCAAAACAATTTTCCCATAAATAAAACTGAGATGTATCGAATAGTTTATTTTTTAATATTCATCAATTTCATGCATTATAAACTTTTTAAAAAAGTAAAAACTGACTTCAGAAACTAAAAAGTATAAAATAATAACTGATAAGTTTTAAAATAAATTTCTTTAAAACTTATCAGTTTCTGAAGTCGGTGCCACTATCAAGCTAGCTGCATTGAAGAATTTTAAAGGCCCCGACTTCAGAAACTGATAAGTTTTTTAAGATAATTATTTTATACTTTTTAGTTTCTGAAGTCAGTTTTTACTTTTTTTTTAAGAATATTAAAAAATAAACTTTTCGATACATCTCAGTTTTATTTATGGGAAAATTGGGTTCAATCTGGTAACATTCACACACACATGCACAAATTAAACACCGATATAAAACTGGTTACACTGTCACTTCATCTAGAGGTTTACATAATCTAAGATATCATTACAATTTATTTTTTATTTTTACAGAGTATTATTTTTTTGGGGGATTTTAACTTTAGCTTTGGGGATAAATATTTTTGAGAGTTGGTAACACTGGAGTGACAGTCAACCATAGAAATAGTAATAGTGCCGTAAAGCCGGTATGAGGGAGAATACTTTGTGGTAGCCGTGTCCTTGTCTAATAGGGTAACCATACATTTTAGTTAAAAGTAGGACATGATAGAAATATTTAATTATGTTATGAGAATAGTTATCAGGTAATTAACTACTGATATCGAATAGTAAGAATTGTTTTTTTCTTAGTAAATAGTGAAATATACGGTCCATACAGTGTATCTAAACGTTCTTACAAATATACATACACCCTTTTGGTTATAATTAGAGTCACAGGCAAGGCATAATATATAAATAGGCATATGCAAGGTTACTATATAATAAAAAAGAAAATTTAGAGAAAATTTCGGACATTGCGGAAAAATCCGGTCATTTTCTTATACACAGATTACGTGTATAATAAAATGTCATGCGTGAATATTCCGGACATCTGGCAGCTCTAGTCATAGGAAACATTAGATTTTAACATTATAAGATACAAAGGACACTGGGCGAAAGTGGTCTATGGACCAATAGCGACACGGTAATGGTATTTGTGTTGGGACACCTCTACTATACCCTTGTGCAAAGGGGCATCAAAATCGGCCCCGGCAGTTTTGAAAAAAATATACTTTTATAATATTATGTTTTTACTACAATTTTTGTTAAATAAATTGTAATCGGTTATTTCAGAGTTTATATAATTATAGTTGATATACTATAAAGCTAGATTACCACTGACTCACTGACTGACTGACTCACTCACTCACTCACTCACTCATTGACAGAACTGTTCTCCAAGAAGGAGCCGCGGGGGGTAAAAGTCATTTATGAGAGTCGTATAGAGGGAGGTCCAGTGAGTTCAGGAAAAATCCGAAATGACCTGAAAGTGGAACCATGACTGGAACTGCCCTACGGATCTCGAAAACGGCAAGTCGCAGACCCATAGTGCCGGAACTAAAAACGTTGAGGACCCTGGGTCGATTGACGAATTGGTGAAAAAAAGATGGCTTCCATACAAAAAAAATGGCCGCCATACAAAATTGAAACGCTCACCATTCCGAAACCGTTAGAGATAGAGGGGGGGTTACAAGTTATAAGCTCCACAAAAACACCCTCGCGGGCCGCTCGCGGCCCGCGCACCGCGCGACCTCTAGTATACTTATAACAATACTTAATAATCTATGACTTATAAGCTTCGTCGAACCATTGTCAGAATATATAAATGTCCGATAAATGTCAAATTAATTATTAAAAAATTAACAAAAAACCCGACTGCAAAAAAACGAAGTGGTCAAGTAGCGCAGTCGGGTTTTTTGTTATTTTTTTAGTAATTTACTTTATTTTAATATTTCATGTTTTATTCATGTTGAGTTATTCTAGTGTGTAAAGATATACATATTTGTGAAATCGTCTCTTCGAGCCCTTCATTTATACACCACACATGACCATTATGAAAAAAATAATTTACAGCTACACTTACCCTTACCAGCGGCAAAAATCCACCATGTTGGTTTTTTTTAAATTCTTTATACTTGCGCTATCTAACGATATCTCATTTGTTTGAATCGGTTCACTCGTTTAGCCTCTAGGGCAGGGTTTCTTAAACATTTGCATTCTAGCACCACTTTCACAATTAAAACAAAACCACGGACCCCTGTCAAAAATATTTTTGGAAATGAAAAATAGCGTTATTCTTATTAATAAAAAATACTTTTATTGGTACTTTCATTACACTTACTACAAAGTTAATGAGAAGGGTGCTCCTGCACAAAGCCAATGACCAAAGAAGCCTCTCAGAACGATGTTTTTTTTTAGTATTAAATAAGCTTAGATATTTTTATGTTTTGTGCGTCATACTGGGCGTAGAAATAAAAACTTTTTCTTTCTTTCTTTCTTTCCTGTTTGGCCTCAATGAGAACGTTAAATTGTGGGATTGTCTTCAACAAGGCAAGGCGCATGTCATCTGTGATGTTTTGTTTTTATTGACACCAGAACCGAGAGCCCTGCCTCGCAAAGATACGTAGTAGCAAATGGTATCAGAACGGACATAGCTCGCTTGACAAGAAGAGGATAAGCTTGACTCATAGAACATCAAAACTCGCCAAGATCTTTTGCATGAAATTCAGCGTTCAAAACTTCTCTAGATCTCATGTCAATTAAGTCATCTTTAATAAGATCTTCATCGCTGATATTATAAATATCAGCGATGAAGATCTTATTGTCTTGTCGAGTTTACTACACCATTTCCTAATAAATATGTTTACAGACTGACCTTCTGCGGACCCCTGCTACACATCGACGATCTATGTTAAGTGGGGTATCATTGAATAGGTATTTAAGGTTAGGTTTCTGTTATCATTTTTCACTCCGAATGACCATTTAGAGGACCTATAACGATTTAAAGTTGGTTAGCAACCATAAATATTCCCCTAGAGCATGCACTTTGGGAAACGTTGTGTTAAAATAATGTTTCTACCCAGAGCTGCTTGCAGCTGGTGTCGTTTGTTTGATCTGCCATCGTTTTGTGCAAAGAACCCACCAAAAAGTTATTTATAATATGTATAATATATACAACCTGTAACAGAATAAACGCAAGACCTGAAAGTTGTTTGTTCAGAATCGGCTTCTGAATCGATTTCCATCATAATTTATATATGTTAATTTTTCCCTAAAAAATCTTTTATTTATCTTAAATTAGAACCACCGCGTCGTAACAAGTTAATAAAATCTTTGCTTTAAGAAAATTTAAGCCTTATTCCAAAGTAATAAAGCCTTCTTGAATGCACGAGCGAATTTGTAGTTCGTTCATAGATATCCATAGACACACGTAAATAATAACAATGCATTTTACATTTGAGGTAGTGTGCATTAAATAAAATAGTTAATTTAAGGAAATTTAACCCTTATTACCAACCAATAAGGCTTATTTAAATGCACGACAGAATTTGTAGTTCGCATTTCACAAAGTTTTTCAAAATGTTTTTTGCAATAGTAAGAATAATGTGAAAGAGCGAGATGCATTCTTCTTCTTCTTCTTCGTTCGATATGGCAATTGAGCCGATGTCGATTTACCAGCTACCCCTTTGACGTTTGACATGTTTGACATGTTTCAGTGGTTGTGTTTCGTTGTTGTTGTCACATTTTATTGTTTACGCGCGCGATGGCTTTCCGTTATACCAATATCCAGTACACGGAGATGGTGAGGACACTGGCTCGTTGTGACGATAATGTCGAGTTAGCTTGTCGAGTGATGAATGAACGATATGGCACCAGAGTGAGCGCCAGGACGATGCTAAGTGCAACTCAGCGTCTGAGGGACTCCGGGACGTTTCGTCCTAACACGGCCTTGGATAGAGGGACAAATGTGCGCAGTACTCGTTTGCAAGCAAACATTCTCGATTATTTCGACGAGCATCCAGAGAGTAGCACGAGAGAGGCAGCGCCATTGTTCGACTGCAGTCACATGTACGTGTGGCGAACATTACATGCTGATGGAGAACACCCGTTCCACCTACGACGTTGTCAGGAGCTAACGCCGAGCGACTACTTGCCACGTCTAGAGTTTTGTAGATGGGTGTTGGAGAACTGGCAACAAAATATTATTTGGACTGACGAGAGTACATTCACTCGTGTTGGGATGTACAACCAACATAATCAACATTTGTGGAGGCACGAGAATCCACATGCATGCCGTGTGGATTCATTCCAGCACAGATTCTCTGTAAACGTGTGGGCGGGCGTCATCGGTACACACGTACTCGGCCCCGTTTTTCTACCGAGGTTGACTGGAGATACCTACCTACAGTTCTTGCAGGAGACATTGCCGGTGTTATTAGACGACGTCCCTCTCGTACTTTTACGACAAGTCTTTTACCAACACGATGGTGCTCCCGCGCATTTCACGTGGACCGTTCGACGGCATCTTGATGCGGAATATGGCACGCGTTGGATTGGTCGTGGGGGACCTGTATAGTGGCCTCCCAGATCGGCTGACCTAACGCCGTTAGACTTTTATTTGTGGGGTCGAATAAAATCCCTTGTGTATGTAAACGAGGCAACAAGTGTCGATGACCTCAAACAAAAAATCGAACACGCATTTGTGATAGTGAAAAATGACACTGAGGTTCTTAGCAAACTAAAATTAAATTTAAGAAAGCGTGCTACAAAGTGCATCGAACAAGGCGGTGGTCATTTTGAAAGTTTAATGAAAATGGGACGAAGAAGTAGTGTAAATTAGTGTAAATTCTGTAAGTACCTATTAATACGATTTTATTTTAATTACCTACTGTAAATATTATGATTCAAATCTTTTAAACACGCCGACTTTGAATATTTTTTACACGTAATAAACGGTAAACACGACTTATCAGGGTTTAGAGGGTAATGTCGCGAAAGTTACGCGTCTGAGATAAAAAAGTTCTGCGTTCCCCGGTGTCCGATGATAGTACCTACCTACACGTGTCGGCGCGGCGGCCGGCGGCGCGCGTCGGTGGGCGCGCGATTGGCGGCGCGGGCGCCGCCGCCCGGGTGCTCCGCCCTACTTTACTGATACATCACAGTCGGGCAAAATGTCGCTTGGTTTAAAAATACATCCCCGTTACTAAGCCTAATATCTTAGATTCGTATTGCTAATGTAGATTATTTAATACAATCGTAAAATTAAATTAAATTATTCAAAACCGCCAGTCCAAAGCCTGTGAAAGTTTGATGGAAAGATGGAATCATAATTTTCGGTCATTGAACTGACGTACCTAGTGACTACACTTGCAGTGCTTAGCCAGCTGATGGCGGGCGAACTGATGTGCGCTGGTGTGCGCTCGCCGCTATAAACATTGCTATGAGTGTGTGCGTAGAGAATAGTATGCTCAAACGTTTTACGTTTAGTCAGGACAACTATTTTATATTATGTGATTTGGTTTGGTTTAACTAAATTAAATTACAGATGTTATTTTAGTTTTATAATTTAATATTCTAATTGGCGTGTCTGAGGTCTTGCGTTTATTCCGTTACATGTTGTATAAACTCAGAAATACCAATTTCAATTTTTTTTAGAATAATTCAACATGAATAAAACATGAAATATTAAAATAAAGTAAATTACTAAAAAATTAACAAAAAACCCGACTGCACTACTTGACCACTTCGTTTTTTTGCAGTCGGGTTTTTTGTTAATTTTTTAACAATTAATTTACATTTATCGGACATTTATATATTCTGACAATGGTTCGACGAAGCTTATAAGTCATAGATTATTAAGTATTGTTATAAGTATACTAGAGGTCGCGCGGTGCGCGGGCCGCGAGCGGCCCGCGAGGCTGTTTTTGTGGAGCTTATAACTTGTAACCCCCCCTCTATCTCTAACGGTTTCGGAATGGTGAGCGTTTCAATTTTGTATGGCGGCCATTTTTTTTGTATGGAAGCCATCTTTTTTTCACCAATTCGTCAATCGACCCAGGGTCCTCAACGTTTTTAGTTCCGGCACTATGGGTCTGCGACTTGCCGTTTTCGAGATCCGTAGGGCAGTTCCAGTCATGGTTCCACTTTCAGGTCATTTCGGATTTTTCCTGAACTCACCGGACCTCCCTCTATACGACTCTCATAAATGACTTTTACCCCCCGCGGCTCCTCTTGGAGAACAGTTCTGTCAATGAGTGAGTGAGTGAGTCAGTCAGTCAGTGAGTCAGTGGTAATCGAGCTTTATAGTATATCAACTATAATTATATAAACTCTGAAATAACCGATTACAATTTATTTAACAAAAATTGTAGTAAAAACATAATAATAAAAAAGTATAATTTTTTCAAAACTGCCGGGGCCGATTTTGATGCCCCTTTGCACAAGGGTATAGTAGAGGTGTCCCAACACAAATACCATTACCGTGTCGCTATTGGTCCATAGACCACTTCCCATACGAATTTGCCCAGTCTCCTTTAATTCCTCTTCTACTTTTTCTTTCTTTTTTCTTTTTCTCTTTTAGCTTTGCGACCATCCTACGACCTTTCTTTATGAGATCTTTCCTATTATAGCAGAAAGGGTAACCCATGCTTAGTGCTGCAGAATCGAATATCACTTATTATAATATTCTTGTTTGGCAAACTCAAGTATAATCATCATTCACAACATTAAGCAATAAAACACAATGAATGAAAGTCAAAGCAAAACTTTTTTTAATTTCAAATCGGCATAAAAAGGTCGTCGTCGTTTCGTCAAAACGTTGAGATTCTAGATGCCCGGTTCCAAAGTGGGCCGGGTTCTATGGAGAAGAGACCGGCTAGAAACTTAATGGTTGATTGTAATTTTAATTGTGTTGGCATTATAGTTGTATTTTGGGTTTATGTGCTTGTTTCCTCTTGCTTTACTTTCTTATTTGGTGGTTCACTGGAAACTGCAACATCTTCCCATTTACTACAAGATCCTACATGCCCTGATTCACCAGATGTTCCTGCACGTACAATTTATTTTGCACGTACAGTTTTTTTTCTTTTTGTGGCTATCTGTAATGTCAAAAATGATCTTCATTATGGCACAATATCTAAGTACAATATCCAATCCAGTAAAAGTTTAATCCATCTAACCATACTAATAGGAAAATATTAAACACAAATAAACAATAAGCAAAGTGTGTGAATCTTAAGTTTGTGCAATGTGTTATACTTTATATTAGTATAAACTATTACAGACCAGACAATTACACACAACATTATACAACAGACACATACAACAACTGATAATTATTAAACATATTACAATAGTACCTATGGTAATATTGAAGGAACTGCTTCAGGTTTTAATTTTATTTTTGCTGCTGTTAAATAATTCATTATCTTTAAAATTTACGCCACAAACACATGCGAACTTTTACACACTAATGTCAAGGTTCGTGGCTGTTATCCATAACACCCTCTGCTTATTATCAGCTGGAATCCTGAAAAAAACAAACATGGAATTTTAATAAAGTCTATCATTTTATAAGAGATACAAAAAAACATTATTATCTATTCGGCACAACAAACAACAAATGATTTCAACAAATTAACTTAAACTATATACAGGGTTATTTGTAAAACACCGGCAATGCTTTAAGGGGTGAAACTACTCATCAATATGAACAACTTTTACTACGGGACCAACCATGAAATCGCGAAAAAAAATTCAAACTTTTCATACATTTTGATGGAGCAAGGTTAATCTTTTGTATGAAAAGTTTGATTTTTTTTTCGCGATTTCATGGTTGTTCCCATAGTAAAAGTTGTTCATATTGATGAGTAGTTTCACCCCTTAAAGCGTTGCCGGTGTTTTACAAATAACCCTGTATGTATACTTATACTATACTTGGAATCACTCAAATTATACAAAACAATAAATGCATCGAAAATATGCTACGCATTACAGATTATGGAAAACAAATCCAAATTTATTAAAGTACGTAAATTATTTAACTTAGTGGACTGTATGTTATGTGAAACGATCTAAAATAAGTACTTGGAGCAACTATATCCCACAAAATAAAAATATATTGTCACACTACTCAATGAAACTTACCTATGGAACGATATTCCACAACCAGGATAATATTCTCGCTTGCACCCAATCATAACTCAAGTATTTACTATCTTGTCGCCAAAAAATTATTCTAGGCACAAAAATAATGTTTGATCACGTTTATTTCTGAACTATGAAAACCACGAATGTTGACAATAGGTTGACAACTAAGTTGACAATGTAAGCCATTTTGAATGATGTAGTGTTTCCCGCATGCAAACTTCTTTAACTACTGGTATCCAAATATTGTAATAATCAATCTTCTTGAATAACGTATGGAAATAATAATATTTAATATAATATTTAAAGCACGTCAATTATAATTTTTATTATGTTTATTTTGATAGCCGTGGGTAGAAGTTTCATTAGTTCTAATATGTATGTAAAAACGATTCTGAAAATACCAATTTAGTAGATTACTAAGTTGATGAGTAATGGCCATGTGTGCGAGAGGGACACCGCTAAATCTCGGGTGACTTTCATGTGGGCACAAAATTTCGTACAACTAATTATAGCAGTAAGCTCTCTAGTTATAGGTACTATGTATTAATAGGTACTATGTATTATCTCTATGCAGTCAACTGAGTCAACTCAATCAACCACTAGGCGTGGGCAAAGTGTATCATTTTTGGGATTGGATCATTTGCATCTGACTCACTGAAAAGATCCGAATCACTGATATGCTTCATTTGTATCATTTGGCTCATCGGTCCAAAGGACACAATAAGAGGTGAAAAAAAAAAAAAAAACTTACCTCAGTTAAAAATGGCGCGGACTCTTTCGGAATCGTATCACTGGTACGGATAATTAAAGTATGCAAAAAACGACCTTATTGTGTTTGATATGTAAGCGCCTTAGTGGTCATTTTTACGTGCATGGATAACGACAACGAAAAACTGTGAGAGTGTGAGTGATACATTTCATATATTTCATTTAGTATCTCTTTCTAACTTGTATAAAGTGTAATTATCTCACCCGCTCACTCGCGACGTGACGCGGGAGTCAGTAGTAAAGTATCTCAGTGTATCACAATCCCAATCTCGCTCACTGCTCAGTGTGGCTCAGTGACTCAGTCGCCTCGCAAGCAACCAAGCAACGCATCGCGTGGAAAGATTCAGATCCGAATGATGCGATTGAAACGTTGTTACTAATCCAATCTTTCGTGTCACTTCAAAGATTCGTATCAGTGAGTCGGTTCCGTAAAGAGTTACACACGCCTATCAACCAGACAACCACTCAACTCAGAAATAACCACAGACTACTAGGTGGAAATAACATTGAAAGCTAACCTAACTTCTCAGCTGATAGAAACAAAATTTGAATTTTAATCACGAAGTGAAATTAAATAATGCCTCAATATCATATAAACGAGGTATGTCCAAAGGATTCCGTGTACCCTATAGTAGTTAGCCTTCATGATGTCTCCGTCGCTGAGAAATTCAACACTCACGACTGTTTACTACTTGAAGACGAGGGAACTGGCAAAAAGAATATTTTATCTGAATTATTTGACACGATATACGCTGGGGAAGAAGAAAACGAAGATTTGCGTAAGACTTTGATACTGACTCGCAACAAAACAACAGGGAAAGTCCGTTTAATTGAAGTCGGACACATAGAACTCAAGCCCGTTATCCACGCTAACTTGGATACTACGGTAATGGATACTAGTTACTTAGAGTTCGGGAAAAAGAAGCAAATAATAGAACAGTGTGAAAAATTGAAGATTAATGTTCAAACGGTAGAGGAACGACCTTATAAATGTGACATATGTCAGAAAAGTTTCAAGCGAAAAAATTGTTTACAAAATCATATTCGGACACACACTGGTGAAAAACCTTATAAATGTGATATATGTCAGAAAAGTTTTAATCAAAAAACTTATTTACGAAGTCATATTAGGACACACACTGGTGAAAAATCTTATAAATGTGATATATGTCAGAAAAGTTTCAATCAAAATAGTTATTTACAAAGTCATATTCGGACACACAATGGTAAAAAACCTTTTAAATGTTATATATGTCACCGAAGTTTCATACGAAAAAGTTATTTACAAAGTCATATTCAGACACACACTGGTAAAAAACCTTTTAAATGTGATATTTGTCAGAGAAGTTTTAGACAAAAATGTGTTTTACAAAGTCATATTCGGGGACACACTGGTGAAAAACCTTATAAATGTGATATTTGTCACAGAAGTTTTAGTTACAAAACAAGTTTGACCAGCCATATTCGTACACACACTGGTGAAAAACCTTATAAATGTGATATTTGTCACACAAGTTTTAGTTACAAAAAAAGTTTGAACAGCCATATTCGTACACACACTGGTGAAAAACCATATAAATGTGATATTTGTCACAGAAGTTTTAGTCACAAAACAAGTTTGACCAGCCATATTCGTACACACACTGGTGAAAAACCATATAAATGTGACATATGTGAGAGTAGTTTTACTCATAGAGTTTATTTAGTAAAACATATTTCTAATCACACCGGTGTAAAACCTTATAAATGTGATATTTGTCAATGTAGTTATAGTCACAAAGGTCGTTTCAACAGCCATATTCTTACACACACTGGTGAAAAACCATATAAATGTGATATATGTCAGAGTAGATTTAAAAGTTTCTTTGAAAACACATATGTCTAAACACCACCCGGGTGTAAAACCTTATAAATGTGATATTTGTGAAAGTAGTTTTAGTCACAAAGGTCGTTTCAACAACCATATTCTTACACACACTGGTGAAAAACCATATAAATGTGATATTTGTCAAAGAAGTTTTGGTCACAAATGTGCTTTAAAGAGCCATATTAGTTCTCACACTGGTGAAAAACCATATAAATGTGATATTTGTCACAGAAGTTTTGGTCACAAATGTGGTTTAAAGAGCCATATTCGTTCTCACAGTGGAGAAAAACCATATATATGTGATATATGTCATAGTAGATTTACACAAAAAGGTTCTTTGGCAACACATATTACTAAACACTCAGGTGTTAAACCTTATAAATGTAGGTAAGGATAGGTCAGAGTAATTTTCATAACTCTTCTAATTTAAAAACTCATATTTGTACACACACTGATGAAAAAGCTTATAAAAATTTTGATACATGTATAATGTATATAGGTAGTATTTGTTAGTCTTGTCATTTTAAAAGACATATTCGTACGACATAGGTGTAAAACATTATTAATAAGATAAGTATATGTCAGTGTAGATTTATCACGGAGGAGAGTAAGAAGCGGAGATGCCACAAGGCAATTAGGCTATGCACCATAAGTTGGGCCCATGACGTCAATTAGCCAAACTTTAGTTTCAAGTGAATCATTACATTCATTACCGCATTCGGTTCTGTGTGATTTTAATAGATTCTGGCTATTTTAATTGTTATAACAATGAAGTGTGCTGTTGTTGGATGTAAAAATTGACCAGGAGCCATTTTTATTAGGTAATGCGGTATCTAGTTGGAGCAGCTGCGACCAAAAGCCGGTTCCACACTGGACGATCCACCGCGCTCCGATCGCGCGCGGCATCAGCGATCCAAAGGCGCCGTCATAGCTCGCGCTCATGCCGCGCGCGATCCAGTGATCCAGTGTGGATGGAACCGGCTAAAGAGTATGTAATCACAACCAATCAATAATCGAAGTTATAACTATAATATACTATAGGTATATAGTCATATATAATTTTCATTTATAAAAATGTGCCATCTGTTGGTGAGTAGTGTGTTAAATAAAATGTAGACCAGTGGAAATAAGTATGTTTTTAATAGGAGAAGTTATGAAACAAGATAAAACAAAAGGCTTATTTTTTTATTTATTTTTTATCTTTATTTGAAGAAGGTTTGTTCATACATGAACGTGTCACCTCCATAATGCAACCAAAACAAAACACTTTGGAACTAATATTAAATATTAAAATAGAACTAACTTAAAACTATATAGGAACGATTTTTAATGCCGATCTGTGTCAGCTTAAACAATAATTTAGCTTCCTCTGATAGAGGTAGGTAAAGACAATATACTGTTACACCATCCCACGTCATAAGGAACCACATCAAGTTCGGTTCGCATATGACGTCTAAAAACATCGTTCCTGACACATTCCATTATGATATGATAAACATCCTCAGTCACCCCACATTCATCACAATCCGAAGAACTTGCTTTTCTCATCAAATGTGCAAACTTATTTAATGGAATGTGACCGGATCGAAGTCTGAAGCTCGTTACAATATCATGCCTTCCCACATTACTCCTATCAAACCATGGAACTCGAGGTAAAGTAGGCTGCATAGTCCTGTACCTTTGGTTAAGGACCTTTCATCAAAATATTCCGACCATATTTTGGTACAGTACTCTTTAACATTTCCCAACAGATTTGTTTAATAAGGCAAACTCAAACAACATAAACCAACACCTTCAACCGAGGCTTCCTTAGCTAATTTATCGACTAGTTCATTTCCCGCTAAGCCAATGTGGGAAGGTATCCACTGCAGAACTACATTTATATTTTTTGATCTTAAATCATTTAAACTATTTACCATTGCCTCTTACCATAGCAGAGCAACGCTCCAAATGTTGTAATGCACTTTTAGCGTCCGTAAATATAACAGATTCCAGTATGATTTGGATTCAATCTTCTTACCACAGACTACTTAGAGATACTACGTATCAGACTGCCAACTGTAGTACAAAAACTCTCACCACTAAGTTTTAATGTCGCATGACGTTTCTTTTTTTTTTTATCGTCGAACCTTTCCCTGGCCTCGTGGCAAAGGAATTTGACTGATACAGGCCAATACGCCAGTAGGGACCGATTTATATTTTTTCATTTTCTGAATTTATTTTGAGGAAAAATGATTAAAACAACACATTACTTATTAAACGATTTATTTTTCAAAAGCCGTTTTTGCATCGCAGGCAATACACGATTTTATAAGTGGTATACATCAGTGCCCTTTAAAATTCTATTTATTGAATAATTTATGTACACACATGAAAAATAACACAGAAAACATTAAATAGGAGAACAAAGTACAAAGGTACTGCTTATTTCATTAAAGAAATCTCTTCAAGCAGACCTGCAAGAGGAGAATTTAAAACACTATATGTAGACAGTGATGTCCAAGAATAGACTAAAACTACAAATTAAATACAATAATATAAACTTAGGTAAAATACCAACATAAAACAAATACACATAAATATAAAAACATACATAAATAAATACAAACACATATATACATAAATTGCAAACGGAAGATGCTATGACAGGGAGAGATAATGCTCTTTGACACGTTTTTTAAAGGTTGAGATAGTTTCACAGTTCCTTATCTCAGGTGGGAGTGAGTTCCACAACCTAACCTGCACAGAAAGGGAATAGGAATAGAAGTCAGTTTTGTGGGATGGGAATGTAAGAAGTAAGAGTACGGGTTATTTATTGTGAACCTAATAGTTAAGGCAATGAAATTATTGAGGACACTAACTTGTCTTGTGTTCAGTACAGTTGATGGAATCAAATGGATACTTGGATATAATTATAGCTTTTATATTTGATTAAACACTATTTTGATGGGCATTGGTTTCCAAGTATTCATTTGTTTCATAACAACTGTACTGACAACACCTTACTGCACCTTCCGATGGATAGTTCAGGCGATTTTTTGCTGCAATATATTCTCTGTGTCTTATCCAGTCATGATGTTAGTTTTCTTACTTGTAACATGTTTTCTGGCATGCAACACAATTTAATTGTAGTTTATTTAAAAAAAAAACGCCCTACTACAACTTTAGTTTTATAAAAGTTATTTCTCAAACCCTTGATGAGGTGCGATGGGTCATATATTATGTTCAGGTTAGCGTTACATAATGTCCCTGTGCCATCTGGAATATAAAACAGTAAATTCAAATTAAACTTACAAAATATGATAATATGTGATTATTGACATAATATGAAATAAAGGCAAGAATTATCACAGAAATATGTTTAAAGCATAATTAGAAAAAATAATACCAACCTGGTTCATGATTTGCAAGTATCTGATCACGCTTCGCAATCATTTTTCAGGATACTTTTTAACTCTATTCCTGAGATTGCCCCTTTGCAAAAGTCACTGGTTGCTGCCACTTATAAACTGCTCCCCTGAGCATATACAAGAGCATGGTTGGCAAACTCATTTCCCTTTTCATCAAGCTTGACAAAGCCGTTAATTATGTCGCCGTTTTTAACATATGTCAAGGCAGTCTCTAATGACATGTCATCAAAGATTACTGAACACATCTTCTTCATCTTGTCCCGTGTTGAAACCTGGAAATCAATTTAAATAATTACAACTTAATAATTATATTCTTTGTATTATACAATAAGTATTTAAAACATATTTATAATCAGTGCACAATAACATATTGTGCACTATTTATTATCTATAACTATGTCATACATAGTTATAGTTATTAAATAGACCTTTACAAACTTATGAGAAAAAGAGTAACATATTTAAATAAGAAGCAACAGCAACACTGTTGACTTTTGTGGCATACATCTCTCGATGTAATACTGGACGAACTATACAAAGGAAGAAGTACTTAGTTGTTATACTAGACTTACCGGCAATCTCCAGACATGGTGTTCAGTCTTCAGAGATGGTGTTCCACTCGAAACCTCGTCTCCAATAAACAGAGAAGGATATGCTTTGCCTATGAGACGTCATTTGCCAGTAATGAACTTCTTTTCAAAGTGTTTTTGACAAACAAAATGCTATGAAAGTTCTGGTGATAATTTCTTCAGATTCACGGTTTAGACAGAGTCATTTCTCAGTGTACGGAAAATGGTGTAAAATAGCGTCCTCTCGTAAACTTTTCCAAACACAACTTGTAAAATTGTAATACATTTTGCAAAAAGCAAAATAACCTCAGGTGAGGCGCGGAGGGCTTTATTACAGATAAACCGGAGAGGATAAGCAGTAACGACTTTAACACAGTATAATTTATAATTTTTGTCATTTTATAATTTTTGTTATTTTCACGTAATTTTCATATTTATTTACTTGTCAATGTCAAACATCTTTCAAAATAAGCCAGCCGCCATCAGCGTCTGCGCCAGCCAATCACAGCCAAGCATTAATGCGATAAACGTCATACGACATTAAAAACAAAATGGCGCTACGTTGAAATTATTTTGTACGTAGATTATCGGCCGTGCTTCTTACAAACTCATTTCAATCTCATTTTTGACGTTTGTGTATAGACGAGAGTGTCAATTTTATTATCTGTGTCAGTTCAAAATGTTAGCAGAATACCGATTTGCCTTTTATTCAACTTTCGATCTCATTATAATATAATGTCACGTTTGACGTTGTTTGTTAGGGTAGGAGAATACCATTTGTGACATTTATGACATTGGTAGTAGATCGGAATGAGATCCGAACTATATTTTGAACACTTTTATTTACGAGAATTGGGCCTCTGTATACATAATTGATATATTGTCTATTATTTGTTTGTGGATTTTAGTTTTTTTTTTTAACATCTAGAAAAGCAGCACCTATCTTCTCTTTATCTTTGGAACCATCTGTATAAATTTTATAAAAACTAGAATATTTTCCACGTAATAGTACATTATGATTTAAGTGCGGTAAGTTGAAAATTACAGCCGAGACGATATTGATATACTGTGCCGTAGGCGAGGGTTACAAGAAAGCAGAGGCTGTAATTATCAAAGCGCACGTACCTATGTCATACGACGTTTTATAACATATTTGCGAGGAATTTTCAAATAAAAACAATACAGCGAAAAGAAAAAGCGCGCCGGATAGTTTTTACTTGTTCACAAATTAGCGATGCGCGCGCATCAGCCCTTTTTTTAAGGCAAAGGCATAAAAACAGCCAGTATTACTAAAAGTAAAGTAAAGTAGTATTATGTTTCACAGCTTCATTCGAAGCGATTGTTTACATATTGTAGTAGCGCCCCCATGTACCCGCCTTGCACGGATTTTTTGGAGGTAAAGGATAAAGTTTTTTTTTTTTTTTTTTTTTTTTTTTGCTGTCACTGGCAACACTTATATCGTTTACCCCCACCACACTATTTCTCTTCGACGGTCCGAACACATTTTTACTTCATTATGCGTTTCCGTGCTCAAGCCTTCGCACGTCTCCTAAACATCGTCCATAAGTTTTAAAAATGGGAAAGAAGAGGAAGAACGAGAAAAGTGAAGAAGAAATCCGCCGTAAAATAAGAAAGTTGCAAGAACAGTTAAATGTAACGACTAGTCGTATATCTGAGGAAGATTTAAACTGTAAGTACCTATTTTAAACAAGTTCTAACGAATGTGATGCGTACTGCTATACTTGGGCAGATACTGTCACGTATTGTTCGTTTATTACTGTTTGTGATGCGAGGCTACTAACTTTGGGTTTCCTCTGTCACGTAAAAAAGTGATGCGTACTGCTATCTCAGGGCAGATACTGTCATGTTTTTCTACCCACATGTTCTAAAAAGAACCACTTTGCCGTAGGTGGGCCGTCGCATCAAATAGATGCGGACAATGCTGTGTCACCACACATAGAATTGGATGACAATGAAGAGGATCAATTTTTTGACCCTTCGCCACTTCCTGCTTCTCCACTTCCTGCTTCGCCACGTGGTGTTTCGCCGCGTCCTGCTTCATTGCCGCCAGTTTCGCCTTTGTGCATCGCACCACCGTCACCTAAGGCCGGCACTTCTGCAGAACCAAAGCAGCCAGAAGCATTGGAGGAACAGGAGTTGGATGAAGATATCCTGCTATTGCTCGGCGATGCCCCTAAGACAGAAACTCCTATGGGTCCGTCAATCCATAAGGATGTCGCCTATCGCTGGCAAGACATACTCGCCAAGGGTTTGCCCAAGGACATAAAGGAGAAACTTATGAAAAGTTATCTCGTCCCAAGCAACTGCGAACTCCTGTTGGCGCCAGCTCTCAACCTGGAAGTAAAGGCAGCTTTGCAGGATACTCTGGTTAAGAGGGATTCATCCCTAATGTATAAACAAAATCAGCTTGGGGTAGCATTGTCAGCCTTGGCAACAGTAACTGACATGGTGATTTCAAATGAAACGTCTAAACAAAAACTTTTGAAACCGCTAAGTGACGCTTGTCGCATTCTCTGCGACAGTCATTTTTCTGAGACGAGGACTCGACGTAATTTTGTTATATCGTCAATCAATACAAATTTGAAAGATGCTTTGTTAGAAACAAAAAGGGGAAATCTTTTATTTGGTGAAAATGTGACGGACAAGCTTAAGGCCGCCAAAACGATACAGCAATCGGGAGATGCCTTAAAACACGTCCAACGGCCAAAGGTCAATAGACCGAAAGCTGTCCCAAAAGGCCCAAATAAGGGTAATTTAAACTTCACGCCTCAACACCGCAAGACGGACAACAAGTTGGGCAACGCAAAGCGAGCTCCTCACACTGCGCAGCGGGTCCCTCGCACCAGCAGCAGTTCACGCCGCTCCCCGCCTCCGCCGAGAGCGTCGCATCGGAGATAATTGATCAGGTACACACCGCTGGCAGACTTCAGTACTTTTTTAATAAATGGACTGAAATTACTGACGATAATACTGTATTGTCCTGGATAAAAGGTTACAAAATACCTTTTAAGTGTTCCCCATATCGTACTGATACTCCCAGCGTTAATGCAAAAACTTCGGAAGAAGCCAGAGATTTTGACAAATCAATAACAACTTTACTAGATATTAACGCAATATCTCATTGTAATCACATTAATGGAGAATTTTTGTCCTCCGTGTTTTTAGTGCCGAAACCAAACGGAGACAAGAGATTCATATTGAATCTTAAATGCTTGAACAAATTTGTTGAAACAAGACATTTCAAAATGGAGGATTATCGTACGGCATCAAAGATTGTTACAGAAAACTGTTACATGGCATCTGTAGATTTAAAGGATGCCTATTTCTTGATTCCCGTACATAAATCTCACAGAAAATATCTCCGTTTCAAATACAATGATATTCTCTACGAATTCAACTGTTTACCGTTTGGTTTATGCACAGCTCCTTATGTTTTTACAAAACTATTGAAACCAGTGATGGAATACCTAAGAACCCTTGGCATGGTATCAGTTATCTATATTGACGATATATTTTGCATTGGAACAACGTTTCATGAATGCAAAAATAACGTCGACAATACTATAACCTTGTTAAGAAACTTGGGTTTCATAATAAATTTAGAGAAAAGTCGCTTACAACCGCAAACTCATTGCAAGTTTTTGGGTTTTGAATTTGACTCTAAAAATATGTTGTTAAAATTACCTGATACTAAAAGGTCAAAAATCAAAGATTACGTTTCTAGTTTCTTAAAAAAGCATAAGTGTAAGCTTCGTGAATTTGCTAGATTCATAGGTCTATTAGTTTCTGCTTGCCCTGCAATTCAATATTCATGGCTCTATACGAAACATTTTGAACAATTTAAATATTCCTGCTTACTTAATAACCCTAGCTACGAACAAGTAGTACAACTTCCCAATAGCTTACACAGCGATATGATGTGGTGGCTAGATCATATTGATAACGGTTCGTTCCCTCTAACTTGTGATCATTATGATTTAGAAATATTTTCTGACGCATCATCTACAGGTTGGGGTGCTTATAGCAGCACCGATAAATGTTATGGTTACTGGAAGGATAACGAAAAATCCTTGCACATTAATGAATTGGAACTAAAAGCAGCTTTTCTTGCGCTTAAATGTTTCGCTAATAATTCCAATTCTCTAAAATTGTTATTAAGAATTGATAATGTTACTGCTATATCCTGTATAAATCGCATGGGCAGTATACAGTATGAACATTTACATAGTATCTCTAAGGAAATATGGCAGTGGTGTGAATCGCGTAGAATAACTATATTTGCATCTTACATAAATACCAAAGATAATGTCGATGCAGATCAATTGTCACGCAAAAAATTTCAGGATACAGAGTGGGAATTGAATGATAATGCATTTAGCAAAATAACGCATTATTTTGGGTTCCCTGAAATAGATCTTTTTGCGAGTAGATGTAATACAAAATGTTCTAGGTACGTAACCTGGAAAAATGACCCAGACGCATGGGCAATCGACGCTTTTACCATTACTTGGAAAAATATGTTTTTCTACGCATTTCCACCATTCTCACTCATCACAAAGACAATGCAGAAAATAATTAGTGACAAAGCAGAGGGCATTGTAGTCGTACCATATTGGCCAACACAGCCTTGGTTCCCAGTGTTCAAAAAATTAATTTATTCTGAACTCATTTCTTTTGAGCCTGATATAAATTTGCTAACGTCTCCTTTCAGGATAACTCACAATCTGCACCGCACCCTGAGATTGGTTGCCGCGAAGCTTTCAGGCAAACGTTACTGAAGCGACTTTTATCTCCAAGGTCTATAGAAGTAATGATATCATCCTTATCTGATTCTACATATAAACAATATGATGTTTGCATTAAATCTTGGATAAAATATTGTAATACAAATGGTTATGATTATTCTGCCGTTTCAGTACCTATAGTCATTCATTTCCTTACCACAATTTTTGATAATGGTGCCAAATATGGTACTAATAATTCATGAATATAAATCGGCATTATCTTTGTTGTTAAATAATGTTGCTGCCGACGATAGAATTAAACGTTTTATGAAAGGAGTTTACAGATTGAGGCCAAACAATCCAAAATATAATTTGACTTGGGACCCCACCATCGTTCTTGACTATTTAGCGCAAAAATGGCCAAATATAGACCTTGATCTGGAAACTCTTTCGAAAAAGACTATAACTCTGTTGGCTTTGGTTACTGCGCATCGCGTTCAGACTTTTGCATTAATAAAATTAGGCAACATTAAAGTAAATTCTTTAATTGATATTACAATCACAATACCTGATTTGATAAAAACATCCAGACCTAACTCTGTTCAACCAGTTTTAAGGTTACCTTTTTTCAGTGCTCGGCCTAATATTTGTCCCGCTACATGCTTAGAGGCATATATCAATAAAACACAACCATTTCGTAGTAATGATTTTTTATTTATAAGAAACAAAAAACCACACTCAAAAGTATCATCACAAACTCTTAGTCATTGGATTAAAGATACACTTCACAGTAGCGGTATAGACACCTCCATATTCAGTGCACATAGCACTCGACACGCAGCCACATCCTCAGCCAACAGACTTGGGGTCAACATTGACCTAATAAGAAAGACTGCAGGCTGGAGCGAATCCTCCTCTGTCTTCGCCAAATTTTATAATAAAGAAATTATAACTGATCCTAATCACTTTGCCACTACTGTACTAGCTGGCCATGATTATAACCTGTAACAAATAAGCACATATTATGTCAACATTAGTATAATTATAAAAATAATTGGTTGATGTAATAAAATAAACATCAGTTACTCACCTGTTTTGTGTAATTTCACATTTTTGTCTCTGAACATCTACAATATGTAAACAATCGCTTCGAATGAAGCTGTGAAACATAATTATAAATCAAACGAACTTACCAAGTGAAGTTCGATGATAATTATGTGAGCAGCTTCATTCGAAGCGATTTATACTTACCCTCCCTAGGAAGATTTATCCCTACCCTAGAAAATAAAATGTGAAATAATATTGGCTTTAAACTAAATGAAGTAAAAATGTGTTCGGACCGTCGAAGAGAAATAGTGTGGTGGGGGTAAACGATATAAGTGTTGCCAGTGACAGCAAAAAAAAAAAAAAAAAAAAAAAACTTTATCCTTTACCTCCAAAAAATCCGTGCAAGGCGGGTACATGGGGGCGCTACTACAATATGTAAACAATCGCTTCGAATGAAGCTGCTCACATAATTATCATCGAACTTCACTTGGTAAGTTCGTTTGATTTATAATTATAAAGTAAATTAATATTTTTTTGTTTTTGTTACAGATAAATGGTTGTAATTTATTGTCAAAATTAATTAAATTAAATAATTAAACGTTTATTTTTTATATTTTATCTCCCAAAGTTAATTTTATTCATAAAATTGAACAAACACACTTTTCCGACATAAAAACTCTTTGCTAAGATTTTAAAAAGTACCGTTCGTTTTAGACCAATGACGTAAGAAGCCTCTCTAGCGTCACTGTTTTAGACGGAGCATCTTGATAAACCGTGCGTTTTACATTTTACATTACATTACCCACAGACGACATTACCGCACAAAATGAGATACATTACGATATTGAAATTGGTGAAATAAGAGACCCTTTACGAACAAATGTGTTATAAATATTTATTACTTAACAAAAGCAAATTCTGATTATTGTACTGACGTTTAGGTTTAACTAACGATTCGATATGAGGGATTATAAAACTTGTATCTAGATTAGTAATCCAAGTGGTTAAGGTAAACATTTCCAGTTGTTTACTTGAATGAATAGGCAATAAATTAAAATTATTGTGAATTGTTACTAATAAAGGAATTTTTTTACGTCTCCAATATAAATTTTGACATAAATTAGAGAGTTTACTTAATACTGATAATAAACTGTTTTGAACGAGGGATTTTGACTTTAACCAGAACTTTCCAGCTAAATAAGTACGACGAACAAACAAAGGTTGTAACAATAATTCCGCCTCCATAACGTGTATCGGTGTACTTTTAATAAATCCACCTATTAAACGCATATATTGGTTCTGAACTTTGTCTAATTGCAATTAATTGGGTTGTTGTTTGTTTGTTTGTTTTGCAATGTGACTTTTACAACTAGTGTCATATAGAAAACTGCCGTAATCTATACGACTTCGGACAATAGATATGTATAGACGCCTTAAATGATAAGGATGTATACCCCAGTCCGACCCTATCAAAACCTTAAATATATTAACAAAATTTAAGCACTTTTCTCTAACTTCATTAATGTGTTTGGACCATCTCAATGAGCGATCCAACCACATACCTAAGTATTTAATATTTTGAACATTTTCTAATGTAACTCCATTTATGTACAAATTTAAATTTTCTCTAAACTGCCCAGTTTTAAATACCTATACAAACCTTACTTTTGCTTGGCGAGGCCTCTAAACCTAAACTTGAAAGAATTTTATGTAATTTAACTAAAGAATTTTGTAATGCTCTATCACCGACGGAAATACGATGACAAGTATTATATAGGTAACACAAAATCATCAGCGTATTGAGAGTTATAGATATGTTTTTCGACATATTTACAAATGTTAATTGTTGCCACATTAAATAGCAAAGGGGATAGAGGGTCCCCTTGCGCTAATCCCCGGCCAGTCGTTCTAGTCAGAAATCCATCTTTTGTCTGTATTTTAAGATGTCTCTCGCTCAAAAATTGCCACAGATAGTTACATATCTTGGCTCCAGCTTTTAATTGATGTAAAATATTGAGTAGTACAGAAATATCTACATTAATAAAGGCATTATCAATATCAACAAAACAACAAATAGTGTGAAGTCTGTCTGAAAACCCCTTTTGAATGCGAGAAACTAAACAACTTCTAGTCCGTCCAAAACCAAACAAATACATATCCGAAAATATATATTTTTTTTCTTTAAACCACTCGAGCCTTCTATTAATTAATAAATGAATGAATGAAGTTTTGCATAAACAAGACATCAAAGAAATTGGTCGTAATGAAGAAATCAGATCGGGATCTCTTCCAGATTTGGGGATTGCTATTATACCAATATCTCTCCATTGTGTTGGCACAAAACCGTGTGATAAAAACTGGATAAATAAATGGAGCAATAGTTGTTTGTGCAACAAGAGAGCAAAGTCGTTTTTTGCTGCGAGTACTGATTTTGAATCTTGAGTGTGGCGAGGGATTCAAAGGCACGAGATGCAAAAAACTTTGCTCTCGTGTAACACACATAACTTTTCACTTCAGCAGCGAGAACACTTTAGGAGATAATAGTTATTTGTTATACAAGAGTGCAAAGTTGCTTTTTAACCGCGTGTTCAATTTTGATGACCGAGCAAGCGAAGGATTCTAAAATTGAATCACGAGCGCAGCGAGTGATTCAAAATTAGAATCCTGAGCGTTAGCGAGGGAATCAAAAGAGCACGAGGTGAAAAATCTTTGCACTCGAGTGCAACACGTAACTTTTCATTCCACCTCAGCGAGGAAATAACTAAATGCAAAAAAAAAACGTTTAATGGGGTAAAAAACTGCCTTTTGCTCACTTCAGATGTCGCTACTGTCGGTTGTTCCAGAAATTTGACAGATAGCTGTCAACTTTCATACTATTTTTATAAACAATAGAATTGTTATAAGAATAATTAATAAAATGACGCTTTGAGCAGCCGTTGGTTGCAAAAATCCGTGAGTCCATAATATTCCCTAAATAAGCCAAAAGAAGAAAATTATGGGAAAAGGCCCTTCGAAGGAAAAATTCTAAGACTAGTAATAAGTCGAGGTTAAGTGCTATCCATTTTAAACCTGAGGATTATTTGGGGAGAAATTCTTACAGTAATTTTATAAAACAAACATTCATCATCATTTCAATGCTCCCTTTTTATTTTAGGCCCGCTATCAACGTATTACAGTGTATATTTTTATTATTTTATAACTAAACTTCTTTTCTCGTACAGAAGTCTTCCTTTGGGCGGTACTTGAAACCTGAAACAACATGTATGTCGAATTTAATCCAAAATATAGCCAATCCACAAGGAAAGATGAAAAAATCATAATTAAATAGCATTCTTACCTTTCTGCAAACTGTTGAATGTGGCGTTAAGACAGCGTTGGGAGATTTGTGCTGGCATTTACATCCCTGAACTTATGCAGTGTCGGAATGTTGACAGTCTCATCTTCAAGCACGTCTTCAACACCAATGAGATTATTTCGATCGTAGGCCTCTAACCTCCAACGAAAAAATAGGACTTTACAAAAAGAACACAATATAACCTTCAAACTTGTTTAAATAATTATATCTATTTACCGTGCAATTTATGCTGCTTTTTACCAACGCCAGAGGCATTCGTCTTTCTTAGCTCGTCTTTTAATTGTATTACACTCCACGTAGAATACATTTTACTAGTATAATTATGGTTCTAAGAAGGACACCAAACAACAACAAAAAACAATATGGCGGTTCTCAGGAACAACCGCTAGTGGCGCCATCTGCGATGAGCTTTCAGTTTTTAACCTCATTCACAAACTTAGTGCACACGATGTTCTAAATTCAATTTACTTTATCCTCTAGAGAATAAAAACGGCTTTTCCACTCAGATATTGAAGATTAAAAATACTCTTTCCGAGATGGTGGGATGAAAATTTACTTTATCCTCTAGAGAATAAAAACGGCTTTTCCACTCAGATATTGAAGATTAAAAATACTCTTTCCGAGATGGTGGGATGAAAAATATATTACGTAACATTATTGAAACTAGAAATAAATATTTACAGGTTAAATATCAGTTTTATTTGCAGTAAATACTTATTTTCGTTTAAATACAACAATAAATTAAAAATTCAATAATTTACACTTTAAGACATAATTAAGAGAGGATTCTTTGGTCATTGGACATAATTGTCTTTTTGCAAAATTTCTTTAGTCAGTACGAAATTCCGAACGTGTTTGTCTTTGAGGTCGAATTCAAAATCGGAACTTCGAAAGGGCTGGTCTTTGTCTCTCTCTCTTTCGAATGGCAGGAAAGAGATAGAGTGTGAATGTTTCGAATTGTATGATTAACCCAAGGCTGAATAAGATATTCGCGGCTTTCTGAAAACAAAAATTAAAAAGTTACTTTGTCTCACTCAGTCAGCAAAATCAGGCAAAATCGCATTTTGCTCACTGATTTCAGGCAGCAAAACCTACATGTTTGAGCTACTGAAGTGAAAAATAATTTTACCATTTAATGGCAAATTGTTTATCATGGAGTATGAAATACCATCACACCCAGGAGAAGTATCCTTTGATTTTATACATTTTATTAACTCATGCATGGAAATCTTATTCTCTAATTTAAAATTTAAAATGTTGGTGGACTGGGACTAACATAGTCGGGTGTAAGGCTTCGAAGTAAATTATTAGCTTTAATACTATCCACGTAATTCCTTGGTGCTGATGACCTGTAGCCTTTTATCCACTTCATCTTACGCCACATCTCAGATGCTGATACCGTCTCATCAACTGAAGAACAGAATTGATTCCAAGCATTAGTTTTAGCTTGACGTATTGACTTTTGCGCTAATCTTATTTTCTCTTGTAATATACTTAAATTAAGAGGAGTAGGGTTTCTGCGAAAATTACCTAATGCTAATCTGCGTACTGCTACAACCTTAGATAGCTCAGGATTCCAAAATGATTTAGAACTAAAATTTGAATTAGGATTTTGATTAAAGGAATATGCATATCAGCTGCTAAGTTTATATAATCGACAAATACGTCATATGCTTTTTGAATATTTTCAGGAAGTGTGAGTTTAAAAAAAAGGTCTTCTAGGCATGAACTATATGAGTCCCAATCAGCGTTTTTAAAATTTCTTTTTATAAACAAATTCGTGTTCATGTAACTAACACTGGAAATTTTTATCATAAGGTGATCACTTCCAAGAGTTTCATTTAAAACAGACCAATTAAATTTAAGTGCTACATCTGACGTAACTAAGGACAGATCGGGGGAAGATTCTTGCAAAGTACCATCAACTAATTTTACCCGCGTTTTATCACCATTGTTAAGGACCCCATAATTATTATCTTTAAGGGAATTCAAAATTTGTACTCCTCTACTATCTGTTCTGGTAGACCAATATTCTAGAAGGCAAAATAAGAGATGTAGTACGGGAAATTCCAGTGACGGCAGATCTGCCAGGGAACGAATTTGCGGTACCAAAAAAACGAAGGCAGATCTGCCATAGACTGTGCGAAGGAGAATGATGAGCATTAAAATCCCCCACTACTAATGTTTTCCTGTTAAAAGCCGATAGTAAAGTACTCCAGTCTGAATTACTAGTACGAACGAAAGATGGACAATAAATTGACAGAATATTCTTTATCAAAGGATAGTTAAAATTTTTAATATGAAGTAGGTACTTCTATGCCCGAATTACTTATTTGAAAATCTCCAAACTGAGCTTCCAAAGACTTATGAGTGATATACTTACACATAAATTCATAAATTCTGTTTTATTCCCTTAAATAGATAAATTGTGCAACAATTTTTTTTTATATTATCTAGTACCAACCTTGACCTCAATCACTAAATTATTTAACTTTGTAGGGTGTATGGGGTGTGGCATTAAAGTTCTTAGCTACTAAAACTATGCCATCTTGCATTTAAAAAGGTTTTACTGTGCTTTTTCCTAAGACGATCTTCCTCAAGTATCGCGAAAATTCATTACACATCATAGATAAACAGAAAAGGCGTTGTATTCGTAAGTTTTTTTTACATAACATAATCCTAAATAACCCTGCAGTGACATGTACCTATGCACAATTTTTCAATAAATCGTGTTTTTCTATTCAAATTTAACTAAAACAGGTCAATAAAAGTTAGTTTTTCACTCCTGCAAATTAGGCCTGCAGGACAGGCCAACTGTCGAGTGTTATAATGTCAGAAAAGAGTGTATGGTACGCATAGAAATAATAAGTAGGGCTCCCCCATAATAAGTCTATGATGGTACGACATTTGGTAGGTCAGCCCGCTGACATGTCGTGATCTAGTCACTCGCCGGTTTACATCACGTGACCGCTGGCTCGCCTGCTACATGGCGTACTCATAGTACAAAATAACATGTCAGGTCAGTTTTCGTCGATAATTGACCTGCTATAAGAGTGTATGGAAATAAAATGCCAACGTGCCATGGAAAGAAGCATGCTAGGGTTAAAAATAAAAGACAGAGTCAGGAACGCAGATATAAGAACAAGAACACAACTCACGGACATTCTCACCCGCATAGACGCCCAAAAATGGAGATGGGCTGGACATATGCTACGTCACCCCATTAACAAATGGAGCAAGCAAGTCACCCTCTGGCAACCAAGAGACGGCAAAAGAAGTAGGGGTCGTCAAGTCAGGAGATGGGAAGATGACTTGAAACAGGCAGCGGGACCATTCTGGTTGAGAGTAGCAAGGGACAGGACCCATTGGAAGGAATTGGAGGAGGCCTATGCCAAAAGGCACACCGAACTTAGGGACCTCTTGTAACCCTATGTTTAGGAATAAAAGGCTAATAATAATAATTGTTGTCGGTTGTCGACATGTGGGATGTGGACTCAGCAATCATAGTGCCGATAGTTGTGACGGCCAATGGCTTAATTGCCAAGAGCCTCGATCAACATCTTATGAGGCTCTCGTTGGGGGGCTGGATCAAGGGCTTGATACAGAAAGCGGTACTCCTCGACACGGCACGCATTGTGAGGAGGTTCCTTTCTCTGCAGCCCTAGCCGCCGGTGGCTTGGACCCTGTTCCCGATGCCGGTGGCCTACTACCTACTCTTTTGTATTTTTAAATGTTTTAATTTTTTTTATTTGTAAAATTATTTAAAAATATGAATGAATGTAAGTATAAAAATTGAATAAAGGTCATAATAATAATAATAAGAGTGTATGGTACTGTATGGTACCCAGAACTTGTGCCAACCACTTTTTTTTTTTTTTTTTAACAGAAGTCTGGAAGTACGGGCGGAGACTTTCTTGAAATTTAAGTAATTGTCCATATTGAGAGAAGCTGCATATTTGTTTTCTGCTTCCCTGCGCTGACGGACGCTTTCCGAACATTCAGCATCCCACCAAGGAGGAGAGGGGGCTAATTTACGAGCAGAGTTCGTTAAAGGAATAGAGGAGTCAGCTGCGCGTGATAGGCAACTTATATAGGAATCATAAATTTCAAGGAAGTTGGAAGAGTTTACTTGAGGTAGTGTTTGAAAGTCAAGTTGGGAAGAAAATTTATTCCAATCAGCTTGGGTTAGACGATATTTCTGAAGGGGATGTAGAAGAGCGATAGGAGAAGGAGAATTATGATAATGGATTAAAATAGGGAAATGATCACTGCCATAAAAATTGGGGAGGACCGACCAAGAAAGAGTAGATAGGTAGATCTAGATACCAAAGAAGGAGAAGCAAAAGTAAGATCAGGAACACTGACACTTTGAATAGGGGAGACCCTACGAGTAGCAGACCCATCATTAAGAACACAAAGGTTAATATCGCCTAGGACAGCTGGTATCCCCAAACAATTTTGGGCAAGTGACCCCTTTTCCAAAATGAACTGTTATCTCAGACCCCCATGGCCAAATTACCTACTTTTAAGATCAACTCCCTTATTCATAATGGTCCGCTAACTTAAAACAGCTGCTACAGAGTGTTATTTTTCATTCTGACTTAGGTCAATAGAAGAAGACAGAGTGAGAATTAGCAATGCTTTAAGTTAGCAGACTATTATGAATAAGGGGGCCTATCTTTAGTTTTTTCCTATTGATAAAAAATACCTAGGTACTAATTGCACTTGGTTAAGTGAGTAAAGTTGACTTCATTTTCTCAACAATACATTTTTAGGGATTTTTTTGCTCATGACTTTTACTGTGAAGTTTATAATGATTGTGACGCAACTGGCTGTAAACTTTTTTTAAATGTTTCAATTATTGTTTATCATTACAATTTATCATAGACTAATAACTATAATTTATTTATTATTTTTACAGAGTATAAATGTTTTGGGGGATTTTAGGGGTTTTTAACTTTAGCTCTGGGCGGCTTTGGGGATAAATATTTTTGAGAGTTGGTAACACTGGAGTGACAGTCAACTCAAGTCGGAAATAACATTGAAAGCTAACCTAACTTCTCAGCTGATAAAAACAAAATCTGAATTGTAATCACGAAGTGAAATTAAATAATGCCTCAATATCATATAAACGAGGTATGTCCAAAGGATTCCGTGTACCCTATAGTAGTTAGCCTTCATGATGTCTCCGTCGCTGAGAAATTCAACACTCACGACTGTTTACTACTTGAAGACGAGGAAACTGGCAAAAAGAATATTTTATCTGAATTATTTGACACGATATACGCTGGGGAAGAAGAAAACGAAGATTTGCGTAAGACTTTGATACTGACTCGCAACAAAACAACAGGGAAAGTCCGTTTAATTGAAGTCGGACACATAGAACTCAAGCCCGTTATCCACGCTAACTTAGATACTACGGCAATGGATACTAGTTACTTAGAGTTCGGGACGAAGAAGCAAATAATGAAACAGTGTGAAAAATTGAAGATTAATGTTCAAACGGTAGAGGAACGACCTTATAAATGTGATATATGTCAGAAAAGTTTCAATCAAAAAAGTTATTTACAAAGTCATATGCGGACACACACTGGTGAAAAACCTTATAAATGTGATATTTGCCAGAGAAGTTTCAATGTTAAAAGTTATTTACAAAGTCATATTCAGATACACACTGGTGAAAAACCTTATAAATGTGATATTTGCCAGGGAAGTTTTAGACGAACAGGTGGTTTACAAAGACATATTCGGACACACACTGGTGAAAAACCTTATAAATGTGATATATGTCAGAAAAGTTTCAATCAAAAAAGTTATTTACAAAATCATATTCGGACACACACTGGTGAAAAACCTTATAAATGTGATATATGTCAGAAAAGTTTCAAGCAAAGAAGTTATTTACAAACTCATATTCGGACACACAATGGTAAAAAACTTTTTAAATGTGATATATGTCACCGAAGTTTCAAGCGAAAAAGTTGTTTACAAATTCATATTCGGACACACACTGGTGAAAAACCTTTTAAATGTCATATATGTCGGAAAAATTTTAAGCGAAAAAGTTGTTTACAAAGTCATATTCAGACACACACTGGTGAAAAACCTTATAAATGTGGTATATGTCAGAGAAGTTTGAAACATAAACGTGATTTTCAAAGTCATATGTGGACACACACTGGTGAAAAACCGTATAAATGTGATATATGTCAGAAAAGTTTCAATCAAAAAAGTTATTTACAACGTCATATTCGGACACACACTGGTAAAAAACCTTTTAAATGTGATATTTGTCAGAGAAGTTTTAGTCAAAAAGGTGTTTTACAAAGTCATATTCGGACACACACTGGTGAAAAACCTTATAAATGTGATATATGTCAGAAGAGTTTCAATGAAAAAAGTCATTTACAAAGTCATATTCAGACACACACTGGTGAAAAACCTTATAAATGTGATATTTGTCAGAGAAGTTTTAGACAAAAAGGTGTTTTACAACGTCATATTCGGACACACACTGGGGAAAAACCTTATAAATGTGATATATGTCAGAAAAGTTTCATTGATAAAAATTATTTACAAAGTCATATTCAGATACACACTGGTGAAAAACCTTATAAATGTGATATTTGTCAGAGAAGTTTTAGACAAAAAGGTGTTTTACAATGTCATATTCTGACACACACTGGTGAAAAACCTTATAAATGTGATATATGTCAGAAGAGTTTCAATCAAAAAAGTTATTTACAATGTCATATTCGGACACACACTGGTAAAAAACGTTTTAAATGTGATATTTGTCAGACAAGTTTTAGTCAAAAAGGTGTTTTACAAAGTCATATTCGGACCCACACTGGTGAAAAACCTTATAAATGTAATATTTGTCAGTTTACTTATAGTCGAAAAGGTGATTTCAACAATCATATTCGTAAAACACACGGGTGTTAAACCTTATAAATGTAGGTATAGGTCAGAGTAATTTTCATAACTCTTCTAATTTAAAAACTCATATTTGTACACATACTGATGAAAAAGCTTATAAATGTGATACATGTATATGTATAGATAGAGTAGTATTTGTTAGTCTTGTCATTTTAAAAGACATATACGTACGACACAGGTGTAAAACATTATTATTGAGATAAGTATATGTCAGAGTAGATTTATCACGGAGGAGAGAAAGAAGCGGAGATGCCACAAGGCAATTAGGCTATGCACCTTAAGTTGGGCCCATGACGTCAATTAGCCAAACTTTAGTTTCAAGTGAATCATTACATTCATTACCGCATTCGGTTCTGTGTGATTTTAATAGATTCTGGCTATTTTAATTGTTATAACAATGAAGTGTGCTGTTGTTGGATGTAAAAATTGTTCAGGAGCCATTTTTATTAGGTAGTCCCGTATCTAGTTGGAGCGGCTGCGACCAAAGAGTATGTAATCACTGACAACCAATCAATAATCTAAGTTATAACTATAATATTCTATATGTAGTCCTATATAATTATATTTTCATTTATAAAAATGTGCCATCTGTTGGTGAGTAGTGTGTTAATAAAATGTAGACCAGTGGAAATAAGTATGTTTTTAATAGGAGATATGAAACAATGATTAAATACAAGATAAAACAAAAGGCTTATTTTTATAATTAATACCCTAACTTCAGACAGCCCGTTGTCTAGCAACGCTAGCAAACATAATATAGTGAGCCCTACTTATTATTTCTATGGTTGTCAGGAGATTCTATTGCTTCTTTGAAGGTCATAGGTTCTTTGGAAAGAAAAGAAAGAAAGAAAGAAAATCAATTTATTTTTTGCACACAGGACACCGAGCATGCACACATAACAAACATAAAAAATAAAAAAACCAGGAAATTACATAAAATAAAAACAATGAAAAATAAAGCATGGAAGTGTGTCCCTCATGTGCATAGAGATAATACATAGTACCCTTATAGTACCTATAACTAGAGAGCTTACTGCTATAATTAGTTGTACGAAATTTTGTGCCCACATGAAAGTCACCCGAGATTCAGCGGTGTCCCTCTCGCACACATGGCCATTACTCATCAACTTAGTAATCTACTAAATTGGTATTTTCAGAATCGTTTTTACATACATATTAGAACTAATGAAACTTCTACCCACGGCTATCAAAATAAACATAATAAAAATTATAATTGACGTGCTTTAAATATTCTATTAAATATTATTATTTCCATACGTTATTCAATAAGATTGATTATTACAATATTTGGATACCAGTAGTTAAAGAAGTTTGCATGCGGGAAACACTACATCATTCAAAATGGCTTACATTGTCAACTTAGTTGTCAACCTATTGTCAACATTCGTGGTTTTCATAGTTCAGAAATAAACGTGATCAAACATTATTTTTGTGCCTAGAATAATTTTTTGGCGACAAGATGGTAAATACTTGAGTTATGATTGGGTGCAAGCGAGAATATTATCCTGGTTGTGGAATATCGTTCCATAGGTAAGTTTCATTGAGTAGTGTGACAATATATTTTTATTTTGTGGGATATAGTTGCTCCAAGTACTTATTTTAGATCGTTTCACATAACATACAGTCCACTAAGTTAAATAATTTACGTACTTTAATAAATTTGGATTTGTTTTCCATAATCTGTAATGCGTAGCATATTTTCGATGCATTTATTGTTTTGTATAATTTGAGTGATTCCAAGTATAGTATAAGTATACATACAGGGTTATTTGTAAAACACCGGCAACGCTTTAAGGGGTGAAACTACTCATCAATATGAACAACTTTTACTATGGGAACAACCATGAAATCGCGAAAAAAAAATCAAACTTTTCATACAAAAGATTAACCTTGCTCCATCAAAATGTATGAAAAGTTTGAATTTTTTTTCGCGATTTCATGGTTGGTCCCGTAGTAAAAGTTGTTCATATTGATGAGTAGTTTCACCCCTTAAAGCATTGCCGGTGTTTTACAAATAACCCTGTATATAGTTTAAGTTAATTTGTTGAAATCATTTGTTGTTTGTTGTGCCGAATAGATAATAATGTTTTTTGTATCTCTTATAAAATGATAGACTTTATTAAAATTCCATGTTTGTTTTTTTCAGGATTCCAGCTGATAATAAGCAGAGGGTGTTATGGATAACAGCCACGAACCTTGACATTAGTGTGTAAAAGTTCGCATGTGTTTGTGGCGTAAATTTTAAAGATAATGAATTATTTAACAGCAGCAAAAATAAAATTAAAACCTGAAGCAGTTCCTTCAATATTACCATAGGTACTATTGTAATATGTTTTATAATTATCAGTTGTTGTATGTGTCTGTTGTATAATGTTGTGTGTAATTGTCTGGTCTGTAATAGTTTATACTAATATAAAGTATAACACATTGCACAAACTTAAGATTCACACACTTTGCTTATTGTTTATTTGTGTTTAATATTTTCCTATTAGTATAGTTAGATGGATTAAACTTTTACTAGATTGGATATTGTACTTAGATATTGTGCCATAATGAAGATCATTTTTGACATTAAAGATAGCCACAAAAAGAAAAAAAACTGTACGTGCAAAATAAATTGTACGTGCAGGAACATCTGGTGAATCAGGGCATGTAGGATCTTGTAGTAAATGGGAAGATGTTGCAGTTTCCAGTGACGCACCAAATAAGAAAGTAAAGCAAGAGGAAACAAACACATAAACGCAAAATACAACTATAATGCCAACACAATTAAAATTACAATCAACCATTAAGTTTCTAGCCGGTCTCTTCTCCATAGAACCCGGCCCACTTTGGAACCGTGCATCTAGAATCTCAACGTTTTGACGAAACGACGACGACCTTTTTATGCCGATTTGAAATTAAAAAAAGTTTTGCTTTGACTTTCATTCATTGTGTTTTATTGCTTAATGTTGTGAATGATGATTATACTTGAGTTTGCCAAACAAGAATATTATAATAAGTGATATTCGATTCTGCAGCACTAAGCATGGGTTACCCTTTCTGCTATAATAGGAAAGATCTCATAAAGAAAGGTCGTAGGATGGTCGCAAAGCTAAAAGAGAAAAAGAAAAAAGAAAGAAAAAGTAGAAGAGGAATTAAATTTGTATCTTAAAATGTTAAAATCTAATGTTTCCTATGACTAGAGCTGCCAGATGTCCGGAATATTCACGCATGACATTTTATTATACACGTAATCTGTGTATAAGAAAATGTCCGGATTTTTCCGCAATGTCCGAAATTTTCTCTAAATTTTCTTTTTTATTATATAGTAACCTTGCATATGCCTATTTATATATTATGCCTTGCCTGTGACTCTAATTATAACCAAAAGGGTGTATGTATATTTGTAAGAACGTTTAGATACACTGTATGGACCGTATATTTCACTATTTACTAGGAAAAAAACAATTCTTACTATTCGATATCAGTAGTTAATTACCTGATAACTATTCTCATAACATAATTAAATATTTCTATCATGTCCTACTTTTAACTAAAATGTATGGTTACCCTATTAGACAAGGACACGGCTACCACAAAGTATTCTCCCTCAGACCGGCTTTACGGCACTATTAAGCGTTCCAGTACTTGTACTATTTCTATGCTCATGTGCAAGAAAATGGGCATCGAGCTTGTTGTCATTGGCAGCACCAATGACGCTGGTTTTCATCGATGACCGACGTCCGTGGGTGGTATGACGTAATCACGTAATGTCGTGTCCACCTTCTGGCGATATTAAAAAAACAAAAACATAGACAAAATGCAAGATTAAAGATTAAATAAAAAACATTATCCACTTATATAAATAAACTAGAGGTCGCGCGCTGCGCGGGCCGCGAGCGGCCCGCGAGGTGGTTTTAGGTGGAGGTTGTACCTTGCAACCCCCCCTCTATCTCTAACGGTTTCGGAACGGTGAGCGTTTGAATTTTGTATGGCGGCCATGTTTTTTTGTATAGTAACCATGATTTTTCACCAGTACGTCAATCGATCCAAGGTCCTAGACATTTTTAGTTCTCGCAGTATGAGCTTGCGACTTCTCGTTTTCGAGATCCGTAGGGCTGTTCCAGTCAGGGTTCGACTTTCAGGTCATTTCTCACTGGGCCTCCCTCTTTACGACTCCCACACATGACTTGTACCCCCCATGACTCCTTCTGGGAGAACAATTGACGACACGTTTGGCGCAGTGGCTAAGCGATTAGCCTTCTACGCTACGTGCCGCGGGTTCGATCCCCGCACGGAACAAGTATTTGTATGATCTACACATAGTTGTTTCGGGTCTGGGTGGTGTGTGCATGTGACATGTATGTTTGTAAACTGTACCCTCGATACAGGAGAAATCCTAGTGAGGGGCAACGTTAAAAAAAAAAAAAAAAAAAAAAAAAAAATTGCTCCAAAAGATGCGTTTGTATGGCGGCCATATTGAAAAATGGCGGAATCAAAAATTTGATCCCGGATTATGAATCGGTGCCCCCGAAAACCCCCGGATGCCCATTTTCAGCCGGCTCGGACCATTTTTTTTTTGCCGCCATTTTGAATCCGCCATCTTGGATTTTTATGACCACCACCGGAAAGCCCCCATCTTCTATGAAATTGGTTCGAGCACCCCCCCGCTATCTCTAACATGTACTGCGCTGCCGTTGCGGCATGTCGCGTAGCATGTGTTAAATTTCCTAAATATGATACATCTACACGACCTAATACTACGATACCAACGTGGCAGTGCAGAATCGAACGTCGTATTGGCGAGGCTAGGGTACTCATTGGCAAGCTTATCTGCTTCAGGGAGGGCAATACACGCCCCAGAGTGATGCGCTTTGTGAGACGGGCGTTCTCGGGGACTGGAATCAGTCCCCAAGAATTTGCATTTCGGGTCACAGAGCGCATCGACTTCCTGAAGCAGAAAGTTTATGCATGGGCAAACCGTATTCGGCGATATAAAAAGCGTGTAGAGCGATATACCCAGAATCGCATGTTCCAAAGCGATCAAAGGTGGGTATTTAGAACTTGGGAACGACCAGACCAAGGTGTGATTGATGGGCAATTACCGAATGATGACGCCACTAACACATTTTGGCGCAACATTTGGTCGATGCCTGTCAATCACACCGAAGGTAGTTGGATACGAGAAGTTGAGCGTGTATGCGATCCAATAGAAGAAATGGAGGCCATCACCATTGACCCCCAAGACGTAGCCAGTGCAGCCGGTCAGTTGCCCAATTGGAAGTCTCCGGGCCCGGACGGACTGCATAATTTCTGGCTAAAATGGTTACGCAGCTCGCATACTCGCTTGGCGTCTCAATTCCAGCAATCCCTTGAGTCTGGATCGTTACCACAATTCTTAACGACAGGCTTCACCCACCTGCTTCATAAAGCTGGTAGTACCGTGGATCCCAAGAATTATAGACCGATAACTTGTCTACCGACGGTCTATAAACTTCTTACATCCATTCTGAGAGCAAAGATTAATCATCATATCGATAATAACTCCATCATGTCTACTTCTCAGAATGGATGTAGGAAAGGGTCCCGCGGTACTAAGGAGCTTCTCCTCATAGACATGACCATTAGTCAACAGGTTCGCCGTAACCGTAAGGATCTAACGACATGCTGGATAGATTACAAGAAAGCGTATGACTCGGTGCCCCATACATGGCTCATGAGGGTGCTGGAGCTGTATAAAGTAAATACAACCCTACGCACCTTCTTAATGTCATGTATGAGGCAATGGAGGACGGTCCTTCAATATCCAGGATGTCGGCGGATTTTGGGAAACGGTGAACCGATAAGTATTAAGAGGGGCATATTCCAGGGTGACAGTTTGAGTCCCTTATGGTTTTGTCTAGCTCTGAATCCTCTCAGCACTCTACTGGAGGAGTCGGAGCTAGGATATCGCTTGCGGAGAGGCGGTCAGGTCATTTCTCACCTTCTCTACATGGATGACTTGAAATTATTTGCCCCCACCAACTTACAACTTATGAAGTTACTGAAGGTAACTGAAACCTTCAGTAATTCCATCAGGATGGAGTTTGGTGTGGACAAATGCGCAGTCATGCATGTGAAGCGAGGTGTGATTGTGGAATCAGATGGATTTCATCTTTCGGATTCCACAAACCTACGATCCCTCTCTTCAACTGAGACCTATAAATACTTGGGTATGTCGGAGGCGTTAGGCATCAGTGAGGCTGATATGAGGCAATCATTGAAGGAGCGCTTCTTTGGCCGCCTAAAAAAAGTACTTAAAAGTCTTTTGTCAGGCGGAAATAAGGTGCGCGCCTTCAACGGTTGGGTCATGCCAGTCTTAATGTACTCCTTCGGCATACTCAAATGGACTCAAACAGAACTGGATACCCTGGATAGAAGGGTCCGAACATTGCTGACCACAAATCGCATGCATCACCCACGTTCTTCGGTAATGAGATTGTACATCCCACGGAAATGTGGGGGTCGAGGCTTTTTAAATACCAAAACCCTACACAACTGTGAGGTGTACAATCTTAGAGAATATTTTCTCCATGCCGACGTGGGGATGCACCGAGATGTGGTCGCAGTGGACAAAGGGCTCACCCCTCTCTCATTGGCTAAAGAGAACTGGCGCAAACCTGTAATACTTACTACTAATGATCGCAAGGAAGTATGGCAGAGCAAGGAACTACACGGACGCTTTTATCGGGCCCTTCATGGACCCGATGTTGACTTATTAGAGAGACGTCCGTATCCTGGTTACGTTTCGGGGACCTATTCGGGGAAACCGAAGGTTTTGTATGTGCAATAATGGACGAAGTTATCATGACGAATAATTACCGGAGGTATATTGTGAAGGACGGCACGGTTGACATCTGTCGGGCATGCCACCGCCCAGGTGAGTCCCTTAGACACATTATCTCTGGTTGTTCACGTCTTGCTAACGGCGAATATTTGCACAGGCATAACCAAGTAGCCAGGATTATTCACCAGCAACTCGCTTTAAAATACAACCTTGTGGATTTTGAAGTACCGTACTATAGGTATGTGCCCGACCCAGTTCTCGAAAATGGTCATGCCACGTTGTACTGGGACCGATCTATCATCACTGACAGGACTATTGTTGCCAATAAGCCTGATATAGTGGTGATAGATCGGTCAGCGCGCCGCACGATGATTGTTGATGTTACTATCCCACATGATGAGAATCTCGTGAAAGCCGAGAAAGATAAACAAATTAAATATCTTGACTTAGCACACGAGGTTGTCGACATGTGGGATGTGGACTCAGCAATCATAGTACCGATAGTTGTGACGGCCAATGGCTTAATTGCCAAGAGCCTCGATCAACATCTTATGAGGCTCTCGTTGGGGGGCTGGATCAAGGGCTTGATACAGAAAGCGGTACTCCTTGACACGGCACGCATTGTGAGGAGGTTCCTTTCTCTGCAGCCCTAGCCGCCGGTAGCTTGGACCCTGTTCCCGATGCCGGTGGCCTACTACCTACTCTTTTGTATTTTTAAATGTTTTTATAATTTTATGTTTTTTAATTTAATTGTAAAATTATTTAAAAATATATAAAAGTATGTTAAAAATTAAATAAAGGAAATAATAATAATAATAATCTTTATTTACATCGAACACTAATGATTCATAATATTGTTAGTAAAACTCTTATAGACTATGTTAGTAACATTTCATACTATTACTATTTCATACTATTACTATTACTATATACTTTGACTTTGACTTTGACTTTGACTTGGACTTGGACTTGGACTTGGACTTGGACTTGGACTTGGACTCGGACTTCGACTTCGACTTCGACTTCGACTTTGACTTTATTTTTCGTTTTCTTCCCAGCAGACCCTTTAATTTGATATCATGGTAGTGCATAATACATAAGTAGTCCGCCATATTGGATTTAGAATGACGTCAGTTATCTAACTATGCATTGTCATCCTAACTAAACGTGTGTGCAAAATTTCATCTCAATCGGAAACCGCGAAGTGGTGTCAAAAACTTCCAAGATTTTCTTACATAGTTAGTTACATGTGAAGCTAATAAAAGCGTGTTAAAAAATAAGGTGGAAATAAATTACGATCCCGGATAATGAATCGGCGCCCCCAAAAACCCAAAGACGCCAATTTTCTTCGGCCATCTTGGATTTTTATGAACACAACCGGAAAGCCCCCTTCGTCCTCTATGACATTGATTTGAGCACCCCCCCGCTATCTCTAACAGTTTCGAAACGGAGTGCGTTTCCATTTTTTATGGCGGCCATGTTTTTTGTATGGAAGCCATCTTTTTTTTACCAGCTCGTCAATCGACCCAAGGTCCTACACATTTTTAGTTCGGGCACTATGGGTCTGCGCTTTGCCGTTTTTGAGATCCGTAGGGCAGTTCTGGTCAAGGTTCCACTTTAAGGTCTTATCGGATTTTTTCTGAAATCACTGGACCCCCTTCTATACGATCCTCATACATGAATTTTACCCCCGACGGCTCCTTCTGGGAGAACAATTGAGTGAAAATCCAAAATGAACACTTGTCTGGCGGCCATGTTTTTTTGTATGGAAGCCATCTTTTTTTCACCGGCTCGACGATCTGACCAGGCTCCTCAACATTTTTAGTTCGGGCAGTACGGGTGTTCGACTTTTCATTTTCGAGATCCGTAGGGCAGTTCCGGTCAGTATTCCACTTTCAGGTCATTTCGGACTTTTCCTAAACTCACAGGACCCCCTTCTATACGACTCCCATACATCCCTTTTACCCCCCACGGCTCCTTCTTGGACTTGTATGGCGGCCATCTTGAAAAATGGCGGAAAGAAAAATTTGATCCCGGATTATGTATCGGTGCCCCCGAAAACCCCCGGACGCCAATTTTCAGCCGGCTCGGACCATATTTTTTTTGGCCGCCATTTTGAATCCGCCATCTTGGATTTTTATGACCCCCACCGGAAAGCCCCTGTCGTCCTCTACGACATTTGGTCGAACACCCCCCCACTATCTCTAAAGGTTTTGGAACGGTGAGCGTTTCTATTTTGTATGGCAGCCATGTTTTTTTGTATGGAAGCCATCTTTATGTCACCGGATCGTCAACCGGCCCAGGGTCCTTGACATTTTTAGTTCAGGCACTACATGTCTGCGACTTCTCATTTTCGAGATCCGTGAGGCAGTTCTGGTCAGCGTTCCACTTTCAGGTCATTTCGGACTTTTCCTGAACTCACAGGACCCCCCTCTATACGACTCCCATACATCACTTTTACCCCCGGCGGCTCCTTCTGGGAGAACAATTGGGTCAAAATCCAAAATGAACACTTGTATGGCGGCCATCTTGAAAAATGGCGGAAAGAAAAATTTGATCCCGGATTATGAATCGGTGCCCCCGAAAGCCTCCGGATGCCAATATTCAGCCGGCTCGGACCATTTTTTTTTGTCGCCATTTTGAATCCGCCATCTTGGATTTCCCACCGGAAAGCCCCCGTCGTCCTCTATGACATTTGGTCGAGCACCCCCCCGCTATCTCCGACGGTTTCAGAATGGTGAGCGTTTCTATTTTGTATGGCAGCCATGTTTTTTTGTATGGAAGCCATCTTTTTTTCACCGGATCGTCAACCGGCCCAGGGTCCTTGACATTTTTAGTTCCAGCACTATGGGTGTGCGACTTGTAATTTTCGAGATCCGTAGGGCAGTTCCGGTCAGCGTTCCACTTTCAGGTCATTTCGGATTTTTCCCGGACTCACTGGACCTCAAGGTTTACGACTCCCATACATGACTTTTACCCCCCACGGCTCCTTCTGGGAGAACAATTCTGTCAATGAGTCAGTGAGTCAGTCAGTGAGTCAGTGGTAATCGAGCTTTATATATTAGTGAAGTGATACATCATGTGAAATAGTAAATAAAAAGTGAAACATAAATAGATCATGAATATACATAATAAATACTATAAATAGATTGACGTGTAGTATGTGGCGTGGTATGTCGAGCACGGTCGTGCAAGCGAAAATCTCCTAAATCTATGGTCGAGCATTAAAAATATAGTAGGTAGGTAGGTAGCGTGGACGGAGAAAGAAGTAGGTAGGCACTCTGTGATCGACGTTACGCAATGTCATAAAGCTGAACAAAAAATAACAGGTACCCACCTTCACATTTTGTGTGAGAATAATTATTATTTGATGTCAGAGAAATTAGACAGTAGGCGTGGGCAAAGTGTATCATTTTTGAGATTGGATCATTTGCATCTGACTCACTGAAAAGATCCGAATCACTGATATGCTTCATTTGTATTATTTGGCTCATCGGCTCGAAGGATACATTATGAGGTAACAAAAAAAAAAAAAAAAAAAACATCGGTTAAAAATGGCGCGTCCTCTCTCGGAACCGTATCACTGGTACGGATAATTGAAGTATGCAAAAAACGACCTTATTGTGTTTGATATGTAAGCGCCTTAGTGGTCATTTTTACGTGCATGGATAACGACAACGAAAAACTGTGAGAGTGTGAGTGATACATTTCATATATTTTTTTTTTTTTTTTTTTTTTTTTTTTTTTTTTTTTTTTTTTTTTTTTTTTTTTTTTTCATTTAGTATCTCTTTCTAACTTGTATAGAGTGTAATTATGTCACCCGCTCACTCGCGACGCGACGCGGGAGTCAGTAGTAAAGTATCTCAGTGTATCACAATCCCAATCTCGCTCACTGCTGAGTCAGCTGAGTGTGGCTCAGTGACTCAGTGACTCAGTCGCCTCGCAAGCGACGCTTCGCGTGGAAAGATTCAGATCCGAATGATGCGATTGAAACGTTGTTGATCCAATCTTTCGTGTCATTTCAAAGATTCGTATCAGTGAGTCGGTTCCGTAAAGAGTTACACACGCCTATTAGACAGTCTTTGGGTTTGTGAAGATTCTCAATTTCTTCAACTGCCGCCATAATAAAATCATCGTAACGCTTAGGAGCTGTGATATTTGACCTATCTCTCAAAGACCTCGACTGTACCCACAGATTTATTTATTTATTTATTATATACTTTATTGTACACCTGAATATAACAATTTTGTAAGTACGGAGATTACAATATTAAAGTACAATGGGCGGCCTTATCGCATAAAGCGATTTCTTCCAGGCAACCATTGGATGGAATAGTGACAAACAAGTTATGGGGCAGACAGTGGTGCACATAGATATGATGTTGAAATAAATAATTTTCACCAAAATTAAAAAACAATTAAATATATATGACTCAATATAGCACAAATACATTATAAATACATATAAATATCACAGAGAGAAAGAGAGCATTGCGAAGAAATAAAATAAAAATAAATTAAGTGTAGTAAAAATTAAAGTGACAAGTAATGTTCCTTCACAATCCTCTTAAATACTGGTAACGACTGAGCACGCCTAATAGCCAATGGCAATGCATTCCACAAACGAGCGGCGACAGATGTGTTTTCTTCTGGAAATTCAGAAATTGCTTCTGGTGCAAAGGATGATGGGACAAAACTGCCCTGAGACCAATAACGATGTGACATATGTCATTGGAAAGGTCTTTTCAAATGCTACAATTGTTACTATGGCCGTCCGGGTCAATTCGCTGTGGGTAAAAAGTTATGGCGTCACAAAAGTATTGCGGCGTAGAACTAGTCGTCTACATACACTATAACTGCCAGGAGACCAATAACGATGTGCCATACGTCATCGGAAAGGTCTTTTCAAATGCTACAATTGTTACTATGGCCGTCCGGGTCAATTCGCTGTGGGTAAAAAGTTATGGCGTCACAAAAGTATTGCGGCGTAGAACTAGTCGTCTACATACACTATAACTGCCAGGAGACCAATAACGATGTGCCATACGTCATCGGAAAGGTCTTTTCAAATGCTACAATTGTTACTTTGGCCGTCTGGGTCAATTCGCTGTGGGTAAAAAGTTATGGCGTCACAAAAGTATTGCGGCGTAGAACTAGTCGTCTGCATATACTATAACTGCCAGGAGACCAATAACGATGTGCCATACGTCATCGGAAAGGTCTTTTAAAGCACTACAATTGTTACTATTGCCGTCCGTAGCATTTGTTGTGGGTAGAAAGTTATGGCGTCTCAAAAGTATTGTGGCGTAAAACTAGTCGTCTACGTACGATAAATATAACTTCCCGGAGACCAATAACGATGTGACATGTGTCATTGGAAAGGTCTTTTCAAATGCTACAATTGTTACTATGGCCGTCCGGGTCAGTTCGCTGTGGGTAAAAAGTTATGGCGTCTCAAAAGTATTGCGGCGTAGAACTAGTCGTCTGCATACACTATAACTGCTCAGAGACCAATAACGGTGGGCTATACGTCATTGGAAAGGTCATTTAAAACACTACAATTGTTATTATGGCCATCGATAGCATTTCGTTGTGGGTAAAAAGTTATGGCGTTTCAAAAGTAGTATGGCGTAGAACTAGTCGTCTGCATCAATGACATTTTACAAATAGACGCGTTGCCCGCGCTCCATAATGGCAAGATAAATGCAAGGTTAACCGTAAATGCCCTGCACTCACTTAGTCACGCACCAACCAGTGTCGCGGCTGTACCTTACTTTTTAGCGTAATTCATGCAATATTTTGCGGAAAAAATGCCTTCCTGTGTCTATAGACGATGCACGAATTATACTGCAACTGTGAGAGAAAAAATCTTTCATTTCGTGTGTAAGTAGATACCGATTCCTACTTAAAATAATAAAAACTGATTTAATGTATTTTGTTTTAATCCGCGGTCTAATGTCGGTCGGCCGCCGCCATTACTACTCGTATGTCATTGCTACGTCACACGCGCCCTGGCCAATAAGCATGCAGCAGTTAATACGACGTAACTAAACGTCTATATTCATCTTTTTCTAACAACAGACATTGCGTATGGTAGCTTTCATTTTCTTTCCCTTTCTTCGCGCTCTGTAAAATTATATGTACTGCTACGTAGCTATAGTAAAAATTACGCCGTTTTGTAGTGCCTAATTGTTAGTTTATGGCCCGTCTACTTATAAAATGTCATTGGTCTGCATACGATTTATAACTGCCCAGAGACCAATAATGGTCAGCCATATATTATTGGAAAGGTCTTTTAAAACACTACAATTGTTACTGTGGCCATCGATATCATTTCGTTGTGGGTAAAAAGTTATGGCTTCTCAAAAGTATTGTGACCTAGAACTACCTAGTCATCGGCACACGATAAACATAACTACCCGGAAACCAATAACGGTGGGTTATACATCATTGGAAAGGTCTTTTGAAACACTACAATTGTAACTATGGCCGTCTCTAGCAATTAGTTGTGGGTAAAAAGTTATGGCGTCTCAAAAGTAGTGCGGCACCAAACTGGTCCGCATACCTTGACCTTGGTTAGCGACGATGGCAGCCGTTGGTTTATGTACATTTTTACGTGGACGAGCCTTACTGCAACCAGTAGTTCACTACGGCTCATAATATAGGCTGACCTGACCACAGAAGTACATTTTATGAACCTAACACGCTCTCAGAATACAGAAAGTAGCAAGATTGTGTTGCCGCGTCAAATATTGTGAGTGACGAGTACTGGGAGCTCAATCCTCCTAAGCCTAAGTACCTAAGCTTGATTTATGAAAAGAGTATCCATGGAGTTTCTTGCCGGTCTTCTCCAGGACCAACCCACTTGGAACCGTGCACCTAGAATCACGACGTTTTGAAAGTATCTGCAAAGGCCCAGTTGAAATAAAAATCTTTGACTTTGACTTTGAATTAGTACGAGATACTTTCATGTAATGTGCATGTTTCATGGTCTGTTTTATTCAATAACTTTCCCAAGAAATACGGTATTTTTTATAATGTAATAAATAATGTTAATTTTATGATATTTAAGATTGAGTTAAGATGTGTATTAATAACGATATTTTTCTTTCATAAAGAATTTTTGGTCAATATAATGCTTACTTTACGGGGCCAGCACTACATTTGAGACGCCATAACTTTTTACCCACAGCGAATTGACCCGGACGGCCATAGTAACAATTGTAGCATTTGAAAAGACCTTTCCAATGACACATGTCTCATCGTTATTGGTCTCCGGGAAGTTATATTTATCGTACGTAGACGACTAGTTTTACGCCACAATACTTTTGAGACGCCATAACTTTCTACCCATAACAAATGCTACGGATGGCAATAGTAACAATTGTAGTGCTTTAAAAGACCTTTCCGATGACGTATGGCACATCGTTATTGGTCTCCTGGCAGTTATAGTATATGCAGACGACTAGTTCTACGCCGCAATACTTTTGTGACGCCATAACTTTTTACCCACAGCGAATTGACCCAGACGGCCAAAGTAACAATTGTAGCATTTGAAAAGACCTTTCCGATGACGTATGGCACATCGTTATTGGTCTCCTGGCAGTTATAGTGTATGTAGACGACTAGTTCTACGCCGCAATACTTTTGTGACGCCATAACTTTTTACCCACAGTGAATTGACCCGGACGGCCATAGTAACAATTGTAGCATTTGAAAAGACCTTTCCGATGACGTATGGCACATCGTTATTGGTCTCCTGGCAGTTATAGTGTATGTAGACGACTAGTTCTACGCCGCAATACTTTTGTGACGCCATAACTTTTTACCCACAGTGAATTGACCCGGAGGGCTATAGTAACAATTGTAGCATTTGAAAAGACCTTTCCAATGACATATGTCACATCGTTATTGGTCTCAGGGCAGGGGCCCCTATATTTTCGCCCATCATCCTTTGTGACCATTTTTGCCTTTCAAAAGAACGTAAGTTTTGCTACCAAACACGTACAAATGATTGACAAATGGTTTTCTGCCGACCCATCGTTCAAATGGAGTTTGGTTTAGTATTACGCTGTTGATACTCCTATTTGCAATGTAATTGGCAGTATAAATTGCTTCGCCCCAAAACTTCAAAGGTGCTTGTGCGTCAATTAACATCGCTCTCGCCTTCTCGATGAGTGTTCGGTTCTTACGTTCAGCAACACCGTTTGGGTTAGGTGTATGGTGCTGTTAGCCTTCGATGTATTCCACAACGTTTTAAATAAGCGTTAAACTCTTTGTTTACGTATTCAGATTCAAAGATTTATTGCTTACTAAGTGTATCCATTGGTGTTACATTTTGTTTTGGAACTTATAACTTAGTGGCCTTTTACAAGCATTGCAATATTGAGGGCTATATTTCTATTATAATTATCGTAAAGTATATCGTTATTATTACAATTGAGCTAGGTATGTGATTATTCTTATTATATTACATTATTAAAGATTTATGTATGTCAAAAATTACAATTGGAATATTCATTCAGATCCATTTTCTGATTGTAAAAACTTTACTTTATTGCCTGTGTGCGTTTCCGCTAACTCCTTGAACTCTTTAAATCTACTCAATACTTCGTTCTTATTTTTAATCATGTAAACACGACTGTATCGGCTATAGTCTTCGATACAGGTAACGAAATATATACGAGTATATGTACGATTTCCAATCGTTCAGATGTTCGTTGAGTTTTCTCACGGGGAGCAGACACGCGATGCATTTTTGCTTGTATGCAGGTTTCACAGTCTGCTAAGGTTTCAGAAAAGTCAAAGTTTAGGCCAAGTAATGTCTTGTTTTTAAGTGCAAGTTTTAAATCTTTGGCATTGATGTGACCAAGCTTTCTGTGCCAGTCGTTGATGTTTAACATGTTCGATTTCTTTGAAGTAGTCGGAACCGTGTCCTCAATTTCATTTGCCAAATTGTTACGCTCGTGTTTATTTGGTTTGATGTAATAGAGTCCATCAGCTTGTTTATTTTCAATAAGACTTATCCCATCCTTCAGGTTATCGACCGTCGCTTTGTTCTTGGTAAAGAGAACAGAACAGCCAGCATCTGTCATCTTACTTACCGACAGTAAGTTGGTGCTCAGACTAGGTACATGCAAAGTGTCTTTTAGATATGTAAGTGCTTTTGCATTACCATTTTTTGTTATGAAAGAGACTGTAGCTTTTCCTATAATCTCCGCAGTATGGTTCTTTTATTGCAAAGTTAAGCTTGTTAGATGTCTTCTCTATGTTTTTAAATAGGTACTTAAGTCTCGTTGATAAGTCACGTGCGACGTACATCCGCTGTCCAATACCCAAATGCTGTTTTCAGGCTTCTCATTATGTGTAAGCAGGCACTGCGTAGCAAAATTGGTCTTATGAGAACCAGAGTTTGATTTCGTAAGCTTCTCATGATTTTTCTTCCAGCAGTTCGGACAGATTTTGTGACTTTTGCGTTTAACGATGTTAGCTCTTTGTTTGCATATTCTACATGAGGACGCGTATAAGGCTTCTTCTTCGTATGATCATTCAGTTTCGTCTATTTTAGTCATGTTTTTGACTATGTCGTGCTTTACATTCTTCAATTATTTTAATTTTAAGCTCCTCATGCCTTGGAACAGTGTTTCGCGATTCTATAGCGACTCTGAAGTTATCATATTCCGATGAGAGGCTGTATAATGCTGTATAACATCATTATTGTTACTAAATCCTAGTTGATAGCAACATCCATATCTGCTAACTTGTCAACAATATCTATAAAGTTTAGATGAGCTCGTATGTCGTTTCCTTCGAGTTTCGTAAGGATCAGTTTTTTTAGTAGGGATGCTTTTTGTGCAGGTCCCTTACTTGCATAAGTGTGTTTAAGTTTCTCCCATAATGCTTTTACAGTTGTGCAATTTTTAATTTGATTCAGCTCATAAGGAGCGATTATAAGGATAAGTTCAGATCTCGCTTGTCTGTCTCCTTCTTTATCATCCGCACTAGCATCAGTCTCTACATATTTCCATAATTTGTGTCGTACAAGGACGGCTTCAGCCTGTATGACCCATGTGTCATAGTTATCCTTTGTAAGAGGATCGATTTTTCTGTTCGACATTTTTAATTATTATTATTTGTACTCACATATTCTCGTGACTTTCATAAACGCTCTGCTACCATGTTAAATAAAATGTAGGCCAATGGAAATTAGTATGTTTTAATAGGAGATATTAAAGCAAAGATTAAATACGAAATAAAAACAAAAGGCTTATTTTTATAATTAATATCCAAACTTCAAACAACGCGTTGTCTAGCAACGCTAGCAACCATAAAGTAGTCTGACATAAACTCCGTAGAGTGATATATATAGCCAACGGTAACGTCACTTACGAAACGATTTTTTTAGGAACACTTTTGGGTTACGTCTCGTAGACAATTCTACCATCCGTGAACAAAACGAATCGTTTCTCGAATATAGGAACCGGGCATAAGTCGTTTTGTTTCTCCGTCCACGGCGTTAGTTCACGCTTATACTCGTTTCTGTCCTTTAAGATAAATACATTTGTTATTTAATTATCTTTTTATTATTAATATTGAAGTTTTACAAAATCATGTCAGTGAATAGCTTTTTCTTATATTGTTCTAAATTTGAACTTCATAACATTCCCTCCTCTTGATGGTTTAGCAACATTTGCTAAAAGGCTAATTGAGTCCGACATGATTACACAAATCACGAAGCCTTGGCTTGTAAACGGGTTTTGTTAGAAAGTCTGCTAGTTGTTCTGCAGAGTTTACATTTTTTACTAGAAGACTTCCATTCACCACACATTCTCTTATGAAGAAATGTGTCAGTTTGATGTGTTTGGTCCTTTGATGATACTCATAAGGAGGGTCATTCGCTAGTTTGATAGCTGACTCGTTGTCAATATAAATTTCTGGAACCGTCTTCTTATCACTCTGTATGAAGTTCACAACCCTCTTTAACCAGATTAACTCTCTAGCTGCTTCACTCGCAGCTACTATTTCCGCTTCCGTCGATGAAATTGCTACGGTGGATTGCCGTTTGTTCTGCCATGCAATAGCACCGTTAGAATATAGGCATATCATCCCGCTTGTGGAGCGAGCAGTAGCATAGTCACCTCCATGATCAGCGTCACTGTAACACTTTAATCCATAGAGTGTTGTTGAAGACTTGTACGTAATTCCATTGTTTACGGTGCCTTTGATATAGCGCAGGATTCGTTTTACTTTCGCTACATCTTCACGTGTTGGTTTGTCCAATTTTCGTGACACTACACCGACAGGGAACGCTATATCTGAAGCCTAATTCTCGTAAATAATTTATAATATGACTGAAAGTTGACCGAACTGAGATTATATTATGAATTGACAAAAAGTCATGTATTCTACTCCTCTTAAAGTTCACTCCGATTCCAGTATGATTTGGATTCAATCTTCTTACAAACTCATTTCAATCTGTTTCAATCTCATTTTTGACGTTTGTGTATAGACGAGAGTGTCAATTTTATTATCTGTGTCAGTTCAAAATGTTAGAGCAGAATACCGATTTGCCTTTTATTCAACTTTCGATCTCATTACAATATAATGTCATGTTTGACGTTGTTTGTTAGGGTAGGAGAATACCATTTGTGACATTTATGACATTGGTAGTAGATCGGAATGAGTTCCGAACTATATTTTGAACATTTTTAATTACGAGAATTGGGCCTCTGGTCTTGTACCTACCATCAGGTAAGACAGTGCACCGACTGCTTGACGATATGGAAAGTCATGGGCTTCATTATTGTCTTTGTCTGATAACACGGCTTCTTTTACGATTGGCGTTACAGCGGCTTTGCAGTCCTGCATACCGAATCGGTCTAGTAGCCGTTTTGCGTATCCTTTCTGATCAATTTTGATTGACCCATCTTCTTTCTGTTCTATTTCTATACCAAGAAAATACGAACCGCTTTTTGTTGTTATTTTAAAGCGTTGCCGCATCTCATTTAGAAACTTTTCAGTTTCATCCGGGCTTGCAGAAGCAATAAGACCATCATCGACGTATAGGGCTAATATCAGCTTGTATTTCCCGTCTCCTCTTTTAAACAGACAGGGATCGCTCTTACTTTGAATGAAGCCAATATTGAGGATATACTCAGTAATAGTGGTATTCCAGCAACGTGGAGCTTGCTTCAAGCCATACAAACTTCGTGTAAGCTTACAAACTTTTCCATCATTCGTTGAGTATCCTTCAGGTGGTTTCATATTAATTTCTTCTTTCAGTGTTCCATACAGAAAAGCCGTTGATACATCGAATTGAGAGAGAGAAAGATTTTCTTGAGCTGCGATGCTGAGTACCGCTCTTATTGTGCTTGTCTTAGCGACAGGACTAAACGTCTCCTTGTAGTCTACTCTTTTCTTCTTTGAATACCCTTTAATAACAAGACGTGCCTTATATTTTTCTATAGAGCCGTCTGGGTTTGTCTTTATCCGGAAAATCCATTTGCAGGGAATGGCCTTTCTTCCTTTAGGTAAGTTTATCATTTCCCAAGTTTTATTATCTTTTAAAGAGTTGATCTCACTGTCCATTGCTTTGGGCCATTGTTCAGAATCCTTTGATGCCATTGCTTCTTTGAACGTATCAGGTTCTTTATAGGGTTCGTCACATATCGAATTCACGTTGAAACAAACGTTGCAGACAAAATCATTGTATCTGGCTGGAGGCTTTAGGTTTGAGCGATTTCGTAGCGTCATCCTGCCTTCTGCCTCGATCTCAGATGCAGACAGCGGCGAATCAGTTCTACCTACTGTCTCTGGCTCTGCGTCATACATTTGATCATCTTCGATCATGTCGTCTACCTCTAACTCAGGTAATGGCTCATCAATAGTTGGTTCTGCTCCTATCAAAGACGTTGTAGCCTTAACCGCAGGTTCATCTTGTGTAGTCGATGGTTCAACCTGATCTTGTTGAATAAGTCCAGCTGTAAGTCCATCTCGACTAGTTGATGGCTGCTGATTGTCTTGTAATTCATAATCTGGCAAATTGAAGTTAAAGTCGCTGCTCCGTATAGCATCGGGTTGTTTGTGTCTGCTATATGGTCTAATAAGGGAGTCTCATCGAAAACGACGTCTCTAGACCGAATCAGTTTACAGGCATTATTGTCCCATATACGATAGCCGTCATCAGAATCGTAACCGATCAGTATTCCCTTTTGTGCCTTCTTATCCAACTTCTTGCTCCGTTGTTTTGGAACATGCGGATAACAGTAAGATCCAATAATTCTTAAATGACTAAGTCTTGGCTTCTTATGTTGCCATAGTTCATACGGCGATTTTCCATCGATGCTGGTTGGTCCAGATCTGTTCAAAATATACACCGCTGTTGAAACCATTTCAGCCCATAATGCCTTACAAATGTTGGCATGTGCATGCATGATACTTCGTGCCATTTCCACAATGGTTCTATTTTCCCTTTCTGTAGGATTCTGCTGTGGGGTATAGGGCATCGTTAGTCTTTGCTTAATGCCTTCTTTGTTAAGAATAGCTTGTACTTTACCGTTGTCGAATTCGTCGCCATTATCGCTTAGCAATTCTTTTATAACAACTCCAGCTGCTTTCACTTCAGATATCATAAGTGACAGCTTTACATGTACTTCAGCTTTTTCTCGCATAAAATATACAAATATGTACCGAGTATAGTAATCTTTGAAAAGAACAAAATATCTTAGCTTTGAAATCGAGTAAGGGAAGGGTCCGCAAACATCGGCATATACCAATTCTCCAGGTCGTGTTGCTTTATTTCTGGTTCCAAACTTTACTCTGTGTGATTTGCCATAGATGCAACCTACACATAACTCCTTGGTTACTTCAGCTTTAATATTGAACTCCCTCTCTATTAATTTCTTAACATGATTCTTATTTTGATGACCAAACCTTTCATGAAAGATTTGTAACCAAGTTGAAGACTAACTGTTGTTAAATGCACGTCCCCTGTTGAAGTTGTTGTCAATTTGTTCACTTGTACAGTTGGTATCAGACATTTAATTTTTAGTTTAAATAGCCCTCCAAACTTTTCACGAGTGCCTATGACTTTTTTCTGTCCATCCATTTTATGCATACATCTTAATGTAGTGGATTCAAAAACGCTATTCTTCGCTTTATCATGGGCAGCAAGTACTGAAAATAAATTCCTGGTGATGCTGGGTACATACCATACATCCTTTAACAGAATCGACTCTGATTTGCCGTTTACATCAGCCTCTACAAGAATATTACCAATGCCTAGAGCATCTATACATTCGCCATACGCGCCGGTCACCGTGTGCTGGCTTTTGAAATTGGTGTAGCTTTGAAACAGGTCTCCTCGATTGGTGACTTGACTGGTACAACCATTGTCCACGTACCAGTTTTGGATATCTTTTGTTTCGCCAAATCCTTTTTCTGAATGTAATGTCAGGACCAGATTATTCATCTTTACTGTATTAGATTCTTTGGGTGGTCTACCATCTTGAATCCACTTCTTACAGCTTTTGACTCTGTGTCCCTTTTCTTTGCAATAGTTGCAGCGCCACTTTAGCTGCTTGGTAAATTTCTTTTTGGTACCCTTATCGGTATTTGCATAAAAAGCTTCTACGATTGACTCCTCTGGTTCATTTACATTTTTCGACAACACTCTCTCATGGGCGCACAAATGACTGGTAAGATTTTCTATAGTACGGTCCTTCTTCAAAATAAGTAACCAACTTGACTTGAATCCCATATACTTAGGTGGAAACCCTTCCACCTAAGTATATGGGATTATGATACCCATCAAGGATCTTACAAATCAGGAGAATATCTGGCAGTGCTTGTTTCTCAGTTGTCTCATTCACTAAAGCCAGATTCAGGTCACTCCATATATTTTTCAGTGTCGAAATGTGAGTCGCAATATCATGTTCCTCTTGTATTTTATAACTGAAGAAGTTCAAACAGTAGTTGTATGTCTGGTCAATACAGCTACCTCGGTAGAGCCTTTGTAGTTCAAGCCACATATTTTTGGCACTTGTAAAGCGTAATACCTTTTGTAGAGCCTCGTCTGACATGTTTGTTGTGAGTAGAATGGAAATTGCACTATTTAAGGTCTTGTAACTTTGCAGATCTTTTTCGTAAGTTAACTTTTCATCAGCACTAGTCGTCACTTCCAAGGTTGGTTTTGTTGTTATACCATTTAGCAAATCCATAGCCCCTGGCATAGCATCTAGCACTAATTTAACTTTGAAGATCCAAGTTTTATAGTTTTTGGGGTCTAGTTTCCCTATTTGCACTTTGCTTGCTTCAACTTGTAGTGGCATAGCACATGTTAATTATAAATTATATATGTATTAAACATATATAATTTAATAATAAGTAATAATCAGTTGTAAAATATTATGCAAGATGTAAATGTTGTAATGATTGTGCAATATTGGGTAAAATGTGAATTGTGAAATCATTGCGTAATAAAGCTGGACACAGGACGCGCAGGGGGTGAGGCACGGTATTATATAAGGAGCACGATTGGCGCGCACCGCAATCAGTCACATAAAACAGTTGCAGAGTTAATCAGTGCAATTCAGTTTCCAAAATGTAGTCGCAAGCGAATTTCTAGTTAACCATTGCCTCACGCTCTGCCACCCTTCAGACACGTAATTTAGTATTTTCATTTTCCTCTCTCCCCTAAAAACTATTGCCTTTTCCATGACAATAGTTTTATTAGCGTACAATGAGCGTACAAAATTTAGCGAGATTTTTCCCCGTAACTACCCGAAAACATTGCACAAATAACTTATTCTTCACGCTCTGCTACCACTTTAAGATAAATACATTTGTTATTTTGTTCTTTGTTTGTCTGACACCACTTTAGTTTACTTTTAAAAACCCGTTTAGTTTGTCTCATGGTAGCATACACAGAACCCACTTTCGGCTCATCACATAACACGCAATTCTGAAAAGCAAGCCGCGCCTCCGAGTGCGCCTGTCGAACATGTTTGTTCCAACCTATCACCGGTTTTCTTTTGTTTTGATCCGGCCCACAATAACAAACACGTGCCGCTTCGCTTAATAATTACGTTATTTAAATACGTTATTTAATTATCTTTTTATTATTAATATTGAAGTTTTACAAAATCATGTCAGTGAATAGCTTTTTCTTATATTGTTCTAAAGAATTTTATAGATGCAACTAGAGGTCGCGCGATGCGCGGGCCGCGAGCGGCCCGCGAGGTGGTTTTAGGTGGAGGTTGTACCTTGCAACCCCCCCTCTATCTCTAACGGTTTCGGAACGGTGAGCGTTTGAATTTTGTATGGCGGCCATGTTTTTTTGTATAGTAGCCATGATTTTTCACCAGTCCGTCAATCGACCCAAGGTCCTAGACATTTTTAGTTCTCGCAGTATGGGCTTGCGACTTCTCGTTTTCGAGATCCGTAGGGCTGTTCCAGTCAGGGTTCGACTTTCAGGTCATTTCTCACTGGGCCTCCCTCTTTACGACTCCCACACATGACTTGTACCTCCCATGACTCCTTCTGGGAGAACAATTGCTCCAAAAGATGCGTTTGTATGGCGGCCATATTGAAAAATGGCGGAAACAAAAATTTGATCCCGGATTATGAATCGGTACCCCCGAAAACCCCCGGATGCCCATTTTCAGCCGGCTCGGACCATTTTTTTTTTGGCCGCCATTTTGAATCCGCCATCTTGGATTTTTATGACCACCACCGGAAAGCCCCCCCATCTTCTATGAAATTGGTTCGAGCACCCCCCCGCTATCTCTAACAGTTTCGGAACGGTGACCGTTTCTATTTTGTATGGCGGCCATGTTTTTTTTCTATGGAAGCCATCTTTATGTCACCGGCTCGTCAAACGGCCCAGGGTCCTTGACATTTTTAGTTCCAGCAGTGTATGTCTGCGACTTGTAATTTTCGAGATCCGTAGGGCAGTTCCGGTCAGCGTTCCACTTTTAGGTCATTTCGGACTTTTCCTAAACTCATCAGACCCCCCTCTATACGACCCTCATATATGATTTTTACCCCCGACGGCTCCTTCTGGGAGAACAATTGGGTGATAATCCAAACTGAACACTTGTATGGCAGCCATGTTTTTTTGTATGGAAACCATCTTTTTTCACCGGCTCGTCAATTGTCCCAAGGTCCTTGACATTTTTAGTTCCGGCGGTATAGCTTTGTGACTTGTAATTTTCGAGATCCGTAGGGCAGTTCCGGTCATCGTTCCACTTTCAGGTCATTTCGGACTTTTTCGGAACTAACTGGACTTGTAACCTCCCCTCTATCTCTAACGGTTTCGGAACGGTGAGCGTTTAAATTTTGTATGGTATTTATTTTTTTTGCATGTTAGTAAAAAAAAATCACCGGCTCGTCAAACGGCCCAGGATCCTTGACATTTTTAGTTACGGCAGTATGGGTGTGCGACTTGCCGTTTTCGAAATCCCTATGGCTGTTCCGGTCAGGGTCCCTGTCAGGTCATTTCTCACTGGATCTCCCTCTATACGACTGTCATACATGACTTTTACCCCCGCGCCTCCTTCTGGGAGAACAAATGTTTCAAAAAAGCGTTTGTATGGCGGCCATATTGAAAAATGGCGGAGAAAAAAAGTCGAACCCAGATTATGAATCGGTGCTTCCGAAAACCACCAGCCGCCAATTTTCAGTCGAGTACGACTTGCTGTTTTCGAGATCCGTAGGGTGGTACTGGTCAGGGTTCCACTTTCAGGTCATTTCGGTTTTTTTCTGAACTCACTGGACCCTTCCCTATACGACTTTCATACATAACTTTTACCTCTCACGTGAATCACGCCTCCTTCTGGGAGAACAATTGAGTGAAAAACCAAAAATGAACAGTTGTATGGCGGCCATGTTTTATTGTATGGAAGCCATATTTTTTTCACCGGTTCGTCAAACGGCCCAGGGTCCTTGACATTTTTAGTTCCGGCGGTATAGGTTTGCGACTTTTAATTTTCGAGATCCGTAGGGCAGTTCCAGCAGCGTTCCACTTTCAGGTAATTTCGGACTTTTCCTTAACTCACAGGACCTCTATACGACTCCCATACATGACTTTTACCCCCCACGGCTCCTTCTGGGAGAACAATTGGGTGAAAATCCAAAATGAACACTTGTATGGCGGCCATATTGGAAAATGGTGGAAAGAAAAATTTGATCCCGGATTCTGAATCGGATCGGACCATATTATTTTTTGGCCTCCATTTTGAATCCGCCGACTTGGATTTTTATCACTACCACTGGAAAGCCCGCCCCCCCCTCGTTCTGTATGATATTTGGTCGAGCACCCCCCTTCTATCTCTAACGGTTTCGGAACGGTGAGGGTTTTGAAAAAGTAGAAATCGCGCAGTGCGCGGGCCGCAAGCGGCCCGCGGGTAGCGGTTTTGGAGGAGCTCTTAAATTAACTTAAAAAAAAATATAAACACGCTTTTGAATGTGCCTGCAAAGGCTGTTGTAATATAAAACTTTGACTTTGACTTTGACTTTGACTTTGGCTTTGGCTTTGACTTTGACTTTGACTTTGAATTTGACTTCGACTTCGACTTCGACTTCGACATCGACTTAGACTTTATTTTTCGTTTTCTTCCCAGCAGACCCTTTCATTTGATACCCATATCATGGTAGTGCATAATACTTATGTAGTCCGCCATATTGGATTTAGAATGACGTCAGTTATCTAACTATGCATTGTCATCCTAACTAAACGTGTGTGCAAAATTTCATCTCAATCGGAAACCGCGAAGTGGTGTCAAAAACTTCTAAGATTTTCTTACATAGTTAGTTACATGTGAAGCTAATAAAAGCGTGTTAAAAAATAAGGTGGAAATAAATTACGATCCCGGATAATGAATCGGCGCCCCCAAAAACCCAAAGACGCCAATTTTCAGCCCGATCGCACCATATTTTTTTTGGCCGCCATTTTGAATCGGCCATCTTGGATTTTTATGAACACAACCGGAAAGCCCCCTTCGTCCTCTATGACATTGATTTGAGCACCCCCCCGCTATCTCTAACAGTTTCGAAACGGAGTGCGTTTCCATTTTTTATGGCGGCCATGTTTTTTGTATGGAAGCCATCTTTTTTTTACCAGCTCGTCAATCGACCCAAGGTCCTACACATTTTTAGTTCGGGCACTATGGGTCTGCGCTTTGCCGTTTTTGAGATCCGTAGGGCAGTTCTGGTCAAGGTTCCACTTTAAGGTCTTATCGGATTTTTTCTGAAATCACTGGACCCCCCTCTATACGATCCTCATACATGAATTTTACCCCCGACGGCTCCTTCTGGAAGAACAATTGGGTGATAATCCAAAATGAACACTTGTATGGCGGCCATGTTTTTTTTATATGGAAGTTATCTTTTTTTAACCGGCTCGTCAATCGACCCAGGATCCTCGACATTTTTAGTTCTGGCAGTATGAGTGTGCGACTTGCTGTTTTCGAGATCCGTAGGGCAGTTCCGGTCAGAGTTCCACTTTCAGGTCATTTCGGATTTTCGCTGAACTCATTGGACCGCCTACTATGCGACTCCCATACATGACTTTTACCCCCCGCGGCTCCTTCCGGGAGAACAATTGCTCCAAAAGATGCGTTTGTATGGCGGCCATATTGAAAAATGGCGGAAAAATAAATTCGGCCCCGGATTATGAATCGGTGTCCCCGAAATCCCCCGGACGCCAATTTTCAGCCGGATCGAGACAAAATAAAGTTGGCCGCCATTTTGAATCCGCCATCTTGGATTTTTATGACCTCCACCGGAAAGCTACCTTCATCTTCTATGACATTAGTTCGACCACCCCCCCGCTATCTCTAACGGTTTCCGAACGGTGACCGTTTCTATTTTGTATGGCGGCCATGTTTTTTTGTATGGAAGCCATCTTTTTTTCACCGGCTCGTCCATCGGCCCAGGGTCCTTGACATTTTTAGTTCCGGCGGTATAGGTTTGCGACTTGTAATTTTCGAGATCCGTAGGGCAGTTCCGGTCAGTGTTCCACTTTCAGGTCATTTCGGACTTTTCCTAAACTCACAGGACCCCCTTCTATACGACTCCCATACATCCCTTTTATCCCCCACGGCTCCTTCTGGGAGAACAATTGGGTGAAAATCCGAAATGAACACTTGTATGGCGGCCATATTGAAAAATGGCGGAAAAAAAAAGTCGACCCCGGATTATGAATCGGTGCCCCCGAAAACCCCCGGACGCCAATTTTCAGCCGCCTCGGACCATATTTTTTTTTGGCCGCCATTTTGTATCCGCCATCTTGGATTTTTATGACCCCCACCGGAAAGCCCCCGTCGTCCTCTATGACATTTGGTCGAGTGAGCGTTTCCATTTTGTATGGCCGCCATCTTTTTTTGTATGGAAGCCATCTTTTTTTCACCGGCTCGTCAATCGACCCAGGGTCCTCGACATTTTTAGTTCCAGTAGTATGGGTGTGCGACTTGTAATTTTCGAGATCCGTAGGGCAGTTCCGGTCAGCGTTCCACTTTCAGGTCATTTCGGATTTTTCCCGGACTCACTGGACCTCAAGGTTTACGACTCCCATACATGACTTTTACCCCCCACGGCTCCTTCTGGGAGAACAATTGTGTCAATGAGTCAGTGAGTGAGTGAGTGAGTCAGTGGTAATCGAGCTTTATATATCTGTGAAGTAGGTAACTATCTTCATAACACTGTCGTCTCATGGTCGTCTCAGAATGTCAGCCTTAGTGCTCGAAAAAAAATCCCTTTTTATGGACATGTAATGCATCGGATTCTACTCATCAATATAAATTATATAAACTATAATAAATATAAATATAAAAAATATATATATAAAAAATATATATTGACTAGGTACTCTACAAATATTTTCGATTATAGAAGTATTTTCAGAGTTATGACGATTTGTTTTTTTTTTGTATGGAGGACAAGACCAATTTTGCATACATCGGATTCTACTCATCAATATAAATTATATAAACTATAATAAATATAAATATAAAAAATATATATATAAAAAATATATATTGACTAGGTACTCTACAAATATTTTCGATTATAGAAGTATTTTCAGAGTTATGACGATTTGTTTTTTTTTTGTATGGAGGACAAGACCAATTTTGCATACCTATATCTAGCGTACCGTACGTTCCCTCAAAGATTTGTAGTTGTACCTTAACGTAGTATCCCTTGTAGTCTGTGTACAGTGTACCATAACCGGAGCCACTAACAACTAGAGTTTGGTCAACGAAAGCTGACCACGAATTATTACCATACCATCTCAGAACACTCAGAACATGAGGTTTCCCCATAGACTTATCGGTCTTATTACAAAAGATGTGTTAAACCTGAGTGCAAGACCAGGTGTCAAATTAAGACCTTGGTTTAAATCTTACAATACAAATCTGAGGAAAAACTCAGGTTTAGGCTCTGGTTTTAGAAAATTGTTATTACAAAACAAAGTTTAACGAAAAAACTCAGTTTTATCTCGGGTCTAAGATAAACCAGGCCTACCCCTGGTTTTGCCGTGGTTTAAGTGACATTATCCCGGTCCGAATTACGATAAAAGTGATAATATCGCGAATACGACCAAATTTAATAGTCACAAAATAATAAGGGCTATTGAATAATATTATTAATTGTGACTTTGGTCGGATTCGCGATATTATCACTTTTAGCGCAATTCGGACTGCAGGGTATCACTCCTTTACTTTGGTTTTCCATTTTATGTAAAAAGACAATTAACTAAAAGCCCCGCAATTTTTTTACGATTTTTTTTAAACTGAATTTGAGATGCGGCTTCGACCTACTACTAGGTTTGATGTAGAATTTATAAGATTTTTTTTTTTACTTAAACTATTTTCTGTATTTCCTGAATACAATAGAGATGACGAAAAAACCATAAATATAATAAAAAATATATCGACCGTATGCTGACAATACCTTCTAACTAACATTTATATTAACATTTATCCAAATATTTATTTTAGCGCCATCTGTTAGCAAGTATTATAAATATTCAGATGGCGCGGCGTTCCAAACAATATTTCGATAAAAATATTAGTTAGAAGGTATTGTCAGCATACTGTCGATATATTATAATATTCTTTTGGTACCGTAACATAATTATTGTAAGTTTAAATCGCCATACATAAAATAATGTCGGATTTAAACCAATGTCTTAGTTTGATACCTGCGGGTCTACCGCGTAACTCTGGTGAATATCAATTTTTCGATTTTTTGACGTTTCCAACCCATATATGGACTTCGTCGTACCGTGTAACTATTCGATATTCATATAATGAATCGAACCCAGAATCGAACGACAAAGTGTACGATTTCCCAAGATTTCCCTATATATTTGACACTTATTTGACATTAGACGGTACCGCGTAAGAAAAAAAAAAAAAAATAAGTGGACTTGAGCCCAGAATGTAATGTCAAATGAAGTCGGTAGCGAAAGAGCTTCGGACATCGGTAAAATTTGCCTTATTTTTAGCTTTCCCCAACAAAATATTGCTTTTTTAAGTTTATTTTGTATAATTAACTAGTAAATATTCACTGTAATTCCTTGCCATCGTGTTTTTTTGTCTGTTTTTAGAATTTCGAGTGCGGGATAGCGGGATCGATCTTATGTTTTGCAACTTTTGTTCCTAACCTATTTAAGGACGTTGTGTGAAGTTAAAACTACCAAAAGAATCACTGCAGTGCATCCAGAAATCAAGGTATGTATCAATTGAATCAAAGTGATTATGACATTCTAAATATCATTGTCAATGAAAGTGTTGTGTGTTATAATTATGACTGTGTGATAAATAATAAACTATTTCTTAAAATAACTCTAAAATCCCAAGTCCAATAAGGTGGCCAGTGCTGCATATCTATGTAAATGTTCAATGGAGCACCTGGAGCACCCACATAGAATTTGCGAATGCTGACATTTATGTTTTTTACAGATTTTGGCAGCATTGCAGTTGTATGGCAGTGGTGGCTGTCAAAGCCCTAAATATTTCACAGGCAAAAATGTCTGAGTGTCTAATGGAAGTCACGGCAGCCTTGAATTCTGAACATATTTTGCCAAAATATATCCATTTTCCAGTATCTCAGGCAGAACAAAATGAAATATCAATGAAGTAAGTTTAATAATAAATACTAATTATTAGTTGTGATGATAATAAACACCTTTATTCTGCTCAGCACAATATAAGGCTTGTAAAGAGGAATAATAGTCTAGACAGGTACATAGTATATGAAATTAATTTTATTTTATACTCATGGAGAAGTTTGGAATTCCTGGGCTTTTGGGGTGTGTTGATGGTACACATTGTGCTATCATTTGCCTTAGAGACAATGAAGAGATATACTTCAATAGAAATTATTACCATTCACTTAATGTCATGGTGGTATGTAAAAACTAAACAAGTCTTATATAACTTTAATTCTTGTATAAGAGACATTGCTTATAAAATATTTTTGTTTTTTAGGTTTGTGATGCAGATCTACGCATATTGCATGTTGATCCATCCTTCGGTGGTGTGAGCCATGCTGTCACTCCAGTCCTGTAAAGTGACACATGCAGTATCTAGTAGGACAGATCTTCTGGTTTTTGGGTAAATTATGTTTTTAATTATGCAATTACTGTTAGTTCTTACTCATCAGTGTAACAAATTCAGCAGTGAGATTATGCAATATGATTATGATGAATGAGTTTGTCTGTGTAAGACTAAAGATAAATCCAGAATTATGATATGTGAAGAGAAAACTTTGTACACAAAGGTGTACAACGTTTTGTAAAGACAAGCATATTGTGCGCACGGAGGAGTGTGAGATTTGTCACAGTGAAAGTTTATATTGAGAAGGAGTGCAGAAAGCTAATTTAATGAATTACGATCGAATTTCCATTATTGAGCGACCATTAGTATAATTAATTACACTAAAAAGTGTTTTTTCATATGTATAAACATTATTAAGTAATGTGACATTGCAGGTGACCCTGGATATGCACAGCGTCCATGGATGATGACACCAATCCTGAGTGCAACCCACAACTCACCGCCAGAATACTATACTAGCCGACATACTAGTACTCAGAATGTGGTGGAACGTTGCTTTGGAGTTCTAAAAACGGGCTTTCCCTGCCTCTCATGCATTATGAGCCTATAAAAGCTGCAAAAATGGTAAATGCTTTTGTAGTTCTACACAATATAAATGATCACCGCATTGCCATTGATGTGGAAGCTATCAACTTGGATGGCCAACGTCAGCCTCCAAGAGACATGGACCGTGGACCAATCGACGAGGGAAGAGCTGCTTTGGTCGGCAGGCTGTGGAGGAATCGAGGTTGTCTTCATTAGTTATAAAATAGTTTTAAGTAGTACTATTGTTCCATAACAGAAATGTAATTAATTTGAACTATTAAAAAACTTGTGATAAAGTACCTAATTTGTAATTAATTTATGCACCTTGTATTCTTTATATCAAGTTTAGTATCATATAAAGGGGCAATGCAGTTTACTGGATTACCACTGCAATTTCAATAGGTACCCATTGTTTTATTTTATAATATTTTTTAATATTATTTATGCTGAGTCCTAGTTAAGACGCATGACGCCTACAAAGTCTAATAGTTGATTAATTTGCACATGTGAGTAGCGGGATTTATAGATCTCAGTGAATCATAATATTTAAAGCTTTAATAATTATTTATGTCTATTTTCTTTGAAGAAATTGTGTGCGTGCTGCTAGCTCGCGTGTATATTTACTATGTTATACAGACGGCCAAGCACGAACGTAATACGATATATTACACGAACTTATATAATATTCTTGTGTTATTTTATTGAAACAACGCCATCTATAAGATATCGATTGAATTTATTAGAATCCAATAGATATCTTATGGATGGCGTTGTACCATAAAAAAACTATGTAAGTCTAAATCACATGCTTATGCTATGCAACTCGGGATGCTTCATAAATAAATACTATCCTATTGAAACCGAATTGGAATCACGCATACCTCTCTTTAGTGTTATATTTAATAAATTATGATACGAAATATCCCTACTGGATAGTACCCTATCGATAGATGGCGTTGATTTCAATTTTTTATTTATTGAAACACGTACCATAAAAAATACTATTTGAGCAATGTCCTTTGCATGAATCTCAATACAACATTTACATGAAGAAGAACGAGGGTATATTAATTAAAGTCTCATGGCTGTTAAGTATGACTTGTTTATTTGGAACAAGTAAGGATTTAAAACATTTCGTCACCAATAAACAATTTCAAAATACATGATCATGACTTACTACATTATCAGCTTAATTACAATTTTATATTAATTGAACTAGCTTGAAGAAAATCGTTATTAACATGATTTCTTCGGGGTAATAATGTTTTGTGATTTTTGATTTAAACATTTGCATAAAGGATTACTTGTATATTAATTTGTTACAACGGAAGATTTTCGTCATCACAAAAACCATATGAATAACAAAATAAATGTATGTCTGCAAAAATATCAACTATGGTAATGTAAATAATATTTCAAAATACCCTTCTATTTATTAAAAATATAATCGAATAGGTGCATGAAAAATTAGTGGCAAGATGACATAAAAAGGTATTTGATAGTTAGTTACAAGTGAAGCTAGTGTACAAAGTATTGTATTAGTAGTGTGGGGCACCAATAAGAACTTTTGTTTAATGTAAGGATGTAATAAATTAATAATAATCGCAAAACGCATCGTAGACCGCACTACGCGGCCTATACAACATTTCTCTCATTTCTCTGCAGCATTTCCTCCATATCCATCTCGGAACTGGCACGGGTTCAACTGTTAAAGAAAATAATATTGTTATCAATACATGTAATTAGGTGTCTTTCTTTCGAAGATGTGAGGTTTCTGCCGACTTGGGAATCGAACCCGCGCGTCGCGCTTATGATCACTAGACCAATGAGGTAATTTTATCAAAATATAGATTACTAGCATCCGCCCACGGCTAAACCCGCGTGATATCTTTATAATTATAGCCTATGTTACTCAGTGTTATTATAGGATTCTGCTGGTGAAAGAACTTTGAAAACCGCTCCAGTAGTTTTTGAGTTTATCCATTACAAACAAACAATCAAATATTATCTCTTTGTAATAATAATATTATTATACTATATAGTATAGACTTATTTATAAAGGTTCGTAATGGGGCTGATTGCACAAGTTGTGCACAATTTTCATAGCTATCTTCACCTTAGGGAGGTTCTGTCCTCGCGGGACATGAATATATTATTATTATGAATAAAAAAATCTAAACTCACTCTGCAGACCTTTAGGGCTTGGGGGCCGTAGGAGGTGGTGGCGGAGTGTCACCACCATAGTCAGTCCATTTGGCAACAATCATGGCAGAGAATCATGATAAAATATTGTGAAAACATCCAAAGCACACCACATACAGTACAAATGACATGATATTAAAATGTTGGTTAATAAGTTACTTACGTCTCTCCACTGTGCGCCTGACTTAGTAGTCCCCACACCAACAGCATTTAGCTGGGCCGCCAACGCATCCCACCGAGAATTGACGCGTTGTCTATCGTGTGGTCCGGCATTGACCAAACGAACAACCGCCAAGTCAGCATATCCATCTGCTGTGTAGAGACTGAACTCTGTTAGCCAGCATGCTGAAATATAAATTACATTAGTCGAAACGTACAGTACGTGTATAATGTCCTAAATTCCGTTTTATGTAGTCTATCCTTCAGAGAGGTAAGAAATTAAGTTTTGTCTGTTCTACGGTAAAGGTAACCTACAATGTGGGGCGAGCGAAGCGACCTTAGGAGTTCAGAGTACCCCGACTAGAGCCCTTTAGGTTCGAAGTATATGACAGCGCGGAGGACTCGTGCCACCTTGCACATCATTTGCTGCACTCTGACCGAAAAAAACCACTATTTCACTTTGCTGCATCATGTTCCACTGTTAACTAAATCATGTTACGATTGCCCCGTAACTATATCTCACTAATTTGCAATGGTCGAACATGAATTACGAGAACAACATACTTACTTTATGAAGTTCTTCTATTTCTTCTATATAGTATAAAGATTTATTCTTCAACCTTCTTCAACGGAATTTTCAGTTTTCATTGTTTATAAAAGCACAAACCATAGAGTATCTAACCACTACGTTACCACAGACTAGGCAAATGCCAAACATCGTTTGCGTCTAGTTATTAATTTTCATTATTTTTTATATTTTAATATGCATGTTTTAAAATGTAAATAATACAAAAACAGTCGGTCAATCTTTATTTAACTCAAAAAAGTGTAAAGTCAATTTAATAAGCAGAAATGGCACGATTAAAATAACTTCAAAAACATTTCAACGTCTCGAAACGAAACGAAAATAACGTTCACTTTGGCCGTTCACCGCGAACTGTATAATCTGTGCCGCGAACCCCAGTTTCGGAAAATTTTTTACGCGGTACCGGTATGTTCATATTCTTTTAATCGTATGAACTTCACCAAAAGTGTTGTTGTTCATATCCACCAGAGTTACGCGGTAGACCCGCTGGTCTAAACTCAAGTTCATTACAAAATATGTGTTAAACCTGAGTTTAGGCCAGGTCTAACAAGACCAGGTGTCAAATTAAGACCTTGGTTTAAATCCGACTATATTACAAAATCAGTTTTTTCCGAGGTCTACTAAAACCATAGTTTAGACCGAGCTCGGACCAATCACCGTCGAGTATTAGTTTATCATTCACTCATTCACTCCAAAATGCCACAGATAAATACTCCAAAGTCACATCCTCGTAGAAATGTTTCGTTTCGTGCAGATTTTTTAAGGATTACTTTAAATAAATTGTACCTTACAAGATTTGGATCATTAGATTATGATGAAAGTAAATAATTAAGATAATATTAAGTTTGTTTTGACTACAAAGAGTGCGATTTAAAAGCTTTTAGAAGTGTTACGATACCAAAAAGAATATTTATTATAATCACTAGGATTTTTAGGCATATAATGTATTCAAGAAAACGAAACGTAGGTAGATCACGTCACTTAAACCACGGCAAAACTAGGGGGAGGCCTGGTTTAGCTTAGACCAGTGATAAAACTGAGATTTTTCATGAAACTATGTTTTGTAATAACAATTTTCTAAAACCAGAGCCTAAACCTGAGTTTTACGTTAGACTTGGTTTAAACCTTGTTCTGTAATAAGACCGATACGGTCTCATTACAAAAGATGTGTTAAACCTGAGTTTAGGCCAGGTCTAACAAGACCAGGTGTCAAATTAAGACCTTGGTTTAAATCTTTCAATACAAATCTGAGGAAAAACTCAGGTTTAGGCTCTGGTTTTAGAAAATTGTTATTACAAAACAAAGTTTAACGAAAAAACTCAGTTTTATCTCGGGTCTAAGATAAACCAGGCCTCCCCCTGGTTTTGCCGTGGTTTAAGTGACATTATCCCGGTCCGAATTACGATAAAAGTAATAATATCGCAAATACGACCAAATTTAATAGTCACAAAATAATAAGGGCTATTGATTATTATTATTAATTGTGACTTTGGTCGGATTCGCGATATTATCACTTTTAGCGCAATTCGGACTGCAGGGTATCACTCCTTTACTTTTGGTTTTCCATTTTATGTAAAAAGACAATTAACTAAAAGCCCCGCAATTTTTTTATGATTTTTTTTTAACTGAATTTGAGATGCGACTTCGACCTACTACTAGGTTTGATGTAAAATTTATAAGATTTTTTTTACTGAAACGATTTTCTGCATTTCCTGAATACAATAAAGATGACGAATAAACCATAAATATAATAAAAAATATATCAACCGTATGCTGACAATACCTTCTAACTAACATTTTTATCCAAATATTTATTTTAGCGCCATCTGTTAGCACGTATTATAAATATTCAGATGGCGGGCGCGGCGTTCCAAACAATATTTCGATAAAAATGTTAGCTAGAAGGTATTGTCAGCATACTGTCGATATATTATAATATTCTTTTGGTACCGTAACATAATCTATTGTAAGTTTAAATCGCCATACATAAATTAATGTCGGATTTAAACCAACGTCTTAGTTTGATACCTGGTCTAAACTCAAGTTCATTACAAAATATGTGTTAAACCTGAGTTTAGGCCAGGTCTAACAAGACCAGGTGTCAAATTATGACCTTGGTTTAAATCCGACTTTATTACAAAATCTGTTTTTTCCGAGGTCTACTAAAACCATAGTTTAGACCGAGCTCGGACCAATCACCGTCGAGTATTAGTTTATCATTCACTCATTCACTCCAAAATGCCACAGATAAATACACCAAAGTCACATCCTCGTAGAAATGTTTCGTTTCGTGCAGATTTTATAAGTATGACTTTAAATAAATTGTACCTTACACGATTTGGATCATTAGATTATGATGAAAGTAAATAATTAAGATAATATTAAGTTTGTTTTGACTACAAAGAGTGCGATTAAAAAGCTTTTAGAAGTGTTACGATACCAAAAAGAATATTTATTATAATCACTAGGATTTTTAGGCATTTAATGTATTCAAGAAAACGAAACGTAGGTAGATCACGTCACTTAAACCACGGCAAAACTAGGGGGAGGCCTGGTTTAGCTTAGACCAGAGATAAAACCGAGATTTTTCGTTAAACTATGTTTTGTAATAACAATTTTCTAAAACCAGAGCCTAAACCTGAGTTTTACCTTAGACTTGGTCTAAACCTTGTTCTGTAATAAGACCGATAATGTCTATGGGTTTCCCCGTGGACGTAGACTGAGAAGGCTATAGACGGCATGATATGTTTTGTTTCATTCACACAACAAAGGACGCATAATATCATATTAGCCCTTGTAAGAAAGAGATGTAGCTACAATATAGTTGTCCTTATCACCGTTTATCTTAGCAACTCGTTTGACATGAATTTTGATGTCAGACAATGCGACTGTCAATGATTGTTTCAGTGATTTTCATTGTTTTATGCTTTTACAACTCGTTAATTGTGCGTTCTAGGCTAGAAAACTATTTGATTTGTTAACTTATTATGGTGGCGTGCAGTGTTATGGGCTGTAAAAGCCGTAGTGAACGAAAAATTGAAGGTATTACATTTCACGCGTAAGTAAACATATTTCTTGATTGTATGTTGTAATTACTTTCTGAATCACGATTTAACTGTAAGTATTATTTGAGCTGAGGTTCACGACCATTTATTTCAATTCGTAATAATGTTATTTTAAATATTCGCGCAATTATAACCACAAAACTATGTTGCCAGCTAAAGTTTTAAAATTACCCGAGGTCCGACCTCTTCGCTTACAATTATGGCGTCCCATACCTACATAATGTCAATATTTACCATTATGTTCATATTATTATACCTGTGACTTACGATTATGAAATTTATATTTATGTATAAGATAAGTATGTAATGAATACTCATCTTGGAGTTTTTGTTATTTTCAGTTTTCCAATTGACACGGAAATTTAAAAAAAATGGATTTCTGCTACCAGCAAGAACAATTGGGAGCCCACTAAATACTCTCGACTTTGCTCAAGGCACTTTGAAAGCAATCTAATAGTCCGTAAAATCAAATGTTGGCACATTTTAACAAAAATAGGATACTGCATGAGAATGCATGTTCGGATTTACGAAGGGACGATCTACAGAGAGAGACGTTTGACAGCGTGGACCACCACACACTCATCCTGAAACTAAAACACAACGGAATTCGTGATAGATCAATAGACCTTGTAACATCATACTTGTCGAATCGGGAACAAAAGGTGACAGTTGGTAACGTTACTTTTACATAATATAATAATAAATAACCCAGAATAACCCGGACAGTCGATGTGTTTATTCTATCCTAATGATAACATGTATATTAAAAGGGTTAGTTTCAAAATCCCGTTTCGATATCCTCTTTATAAGGGATTTTGAAACTTTTCGTTTCATCTAACCCCTTTGGTCCTAGAAGTTTAAGCTGAAGGGGATTTTGACACAAAAAATGTCAAAATCCCCTTTGAACGATTAGTATCAAAATTCCCTTTAGATTTCCTCTGTCAGACTGTATGGACGCGTAAAATTACTGACTGACGCTTCACAATAAAAATCTCCCTATTTTGTGGGTAACATAGTCGAAGTGGTATAACTGTGATACGCGAATGAAAGGGAATATAGCGGTTACGCCAATGACGTAAGAAGCCTCTCTTATACGCTACCCCGCCGTCTATAGCCTTCTCTGTCTACGCCCGTGGACCTAGGAACAAGCATGTTCCTAGCCGTGGACGGGTTTCCCATAGACTTAGGTTTCCATCGGTTTCCAGTTGGTTTCCATTAAAATCATAGATAAAGTTAGTTTTATTCAGTTTTACTCCCTCTACGGCTACGTGAAAAACCCATGAAAAACCTATTATGAAACAGCAGTGACTTTAGTTAGTCTTCTAATCGTGGACGGAGACTGTCTACGCTTCTAATGCTTCATCTAGAGTTGTCTTTTACTATATCTATGCTACTACCGGTGGCGCGGCCGGTGGGAAGAGAGAATTCTTTGGTCATTGGTTGACACTGTCAAAGTGACAGTCAACTTGAGTCAACTCAAAAATAACATTGAAAGCTAACATAACTTCTCAGCTGATAAAAACAAAATCTGAATTTTAATCACGAAGTGAAATTAAATAATGCCTCAATATCATATAAACGAGGTATGTCCAAAGGATTCCGTGTACCCTATAGTAGTTAGCCTTCATGATGTCTCCGTTGCTGAGAAATTCAACACTCACGACTGTTTACTACTTGAAGACGAGGAAACTGGCAAAAAGAATATTTTATCTCAAGTATGTGACACGATATACGCTGGGGAAGAAGAAAACGAAGATCTGGGTAAGACTTTGATACTGGCTCGCAACAAAACAACAGGGAAAATCCGATTAATTGAAGTCGGACACATAGAACTCAAGCCCGTTATCAACGCTAACTTAGATACTACGGCGATGGATACCAGTTACTTAGAGTTCGGGACGAAGAGGCAATTAATGGAACAGTGTGAAAAATTGAAGATTAATGTTCAAACGGTAGAGGAACGACCTTATAAATGTGATATATGTCAGAAAAGTTTCATTAAAAAAGGGTATTTACAATGTCATATTCGGACACACAATGGTGAAAAACCTTATAAATGTGGTATATGTCAGAGAAGTTTTAGACTAAAACGTAATTTACTAAGTCATATTCGGACACACACTGGTGAAAAACCTTATAAATGTGATATTTGTCAGAGAAGTTTTAGACAAAAAAGTGTTTTACACAGTCATATTCAGACACACAATGGTAAAAAACCTTATAAATGTGATATATGTCACCGAAGTTTCAATCGAAAAAGTTCTTTACAAAATCATATTTGGACACACACTGGTGAAAAACCTTATAAATGTGATATTTGTCAGAGAAGTTTTAGACAAACAGGTAGTTTACAAAGTCATATTCGGACACACACTGGTGAAAAACCTTATGAATGTGATATATGTCACAGAAGTTTTAGTTTCAAAAAAAGTTTGAACAACCATATTCGTACACACACTGGTGAAAAACCATATAAATGTGATATTTGTCACAGAAGTTTTAGTCACAAAACAAGTTTGACCAGCCATATTCGTACACACACTGGTGAAAAACCATATAAATGTGATATATGTGAGAGTAGTTTTACTCATAGAGTTTATTTGGTAAAACATATTTCTAATCACACTCGTGTAAAACCTTATAAATGTAATATTTGTCAGTTTAGCTTTATTCGAAAAGATCGTTTAAAAAATCATATTTGTAAACACACTGATGAAAAACCTTATAAATGTGATATTTGTCACAGAAGTTTTAGTTACAAATGTGGCTTAAAGAGCCATATTCGTTCTCACACTTGTGAAAAAACATATAAATGTGATATATGTGAGAGTAGTTTTACTCATAGATTTTCTTTGGTAACACATATTTCTAATCACACCGGGATAAAACCTTATAAATGTAATATTTGTCAGTTTAGTTTTATTCGAAAATATCGTTTAAAAAATCATATTTGTAAACACACTGATGAAAAACCTTATAAATGTGATATTTGTCACAGTAGTTTTATTCAAAAATGTGGTTTATACAGCCATATTCGTTCTCACAGTGGTGAAAAACCTTATAAATGTGATATATGTCAGAGTAGATTTACTCTAAAAGTTTCTTTGGCAACACATATGTCTAAACACCACCCGGGTGTAAAACCTTATAAATGTGATATTTGTCAAAGTAGTTTTAGTCACAAAGGTCGTTTCAACAGCCATATTCGTACACACACGGGTGAAAAACCATATAAATGTGATATTTGTCACAGAAATTTTGGTCACAAATGTGGTTTAAAGAGCCATATTCGTTCTCACACTGGTGAAAAACCATATAAATGTGATATATGTCATAGTAGATTTACACAAAAAGGTTCTTTGGCAACTCATATTACTAAACACTCAGGTGTTAAACCTTATAAATATAATATTTGTCAGTTTACTTATAGTCGAAAAGGTGATTTAAACAATCATATTCGTAAAACACATGGGTGTTAAACCTTATAAATGTAGGTAAGTATAGGTCAGAGTAATTTTCATAACTCTTCTAATTTAAAAACTCATATTTGTACACACACTGATGAAAAAGCTTATAAATGTGATACATGTATTTAGAGTAGTATTTGTTGGTCTTGTCATTTTAAAAGACATTCCTACGACACAGGTCTAAAACATTATTAATGAGATAAGTATAATTATGTCAGAGTAGGTTTATCACGGAGGAGAGAAAGAAGCGGAGATGCCACAAGGCAATTAGGCTATGCACCTTATGTTGGGCCCATGACGTCAATTAGCCAAACTTTAGTTTCAAGTGAATCATTACATTCATTACCGCATTCGGTTCTGTGTGATTTTAATAGATTCTGGCTATTTTAATTGTTATAACAATGAAGTGTGCTGTTGTTGGATGTAAAAATTGTTCAGGAGCCATTTTTAATAGGTAGTGCCGAGTGCGGTATCTAGTTGGAGCTGCTGCGACCACAGAGTATGTAATCAATGACAACCAATCAAAAATCGAAGTTATTACTATAATAGTCTATAGGCACAGGTCTATAGGTATATAGTCATATATATTTATATTTTCATTTATAAAAATGTGCCATCTGTTGGTGAGTAGTGTGTTAATAAAATGTAGACCAGTGAAAATAAGTATGTTTTTAATAGGAGATATGAAACAAAGATTAAATACAAGATAAAACAAAAGGCTTATTTTTATAATTAATACCAAAACTTCAGACAGCCCGTTGTCTAGCAACGCTAGCAACTATGTAGTATCTCTAAGTAGTCTTTGCTAGCAACCATATCGTAGACAGAGAAACCGAAACCATATAGTAGTCCGTAAGTATACATAAACTCTGTAGAGTGATATGCATACTTGACATAGTGACGCCACACCATAGAGATAATATTACTATTTCTATGCGCCACACTAACCCAGTATAGAATATTCTGGAACAAAATGTCGTGTATTGCAACGCCGCGTCACAGTGGCGAGCAGACGAACTAAAATGAGAAATAGTTCTGTTACACTATATCTAATAATTCCATTCACCGCTGGATGGATTTACTAATAATGGGCGGGTTTTCCATAGTACGTGGAGCTATTGCTGTACCTTGTCTCACATTTCACGTGTCAATTCAAATCTATATTATCGAAGTTCTTCGTGTAAATAATTCGACTGTTCAAATTTAAGATGTTATAAAACAAACATTGTTGTAGCAGAAAAAATACAATAAATTGCGTTTTAAATTTATTTTAGAATATTGTATGTTCTTATAAATAAATTTCAGAATTATCTAGAGAACTTGGCACCCATTTAGATCTCAATTCTTTCGACGATCTTTCGAAGTCGACAACTACGCATATTGATAATATTGAACTTGGCTCTCATTTTCACATTTATGTTTTTGATGAGATATCATTACTTTTTTTAGAGAAATTATTATTATAATTCATTCAAAAGTGATTTGTAAAAAAGGCAAAAGGCGCTAGATGTTATTAGAAATCAATTATTGGAAAATATTTCAAATATTCATATTCATTCATTCATATCATAATATTCACAATGTGTCTACATTTCTTCCAGACTTCTTTAGAAATAAGCAGTACCTTTGTACTTTATGCTCCTACTTCACATTTCTCATGTATATTATGTGTGTATTAATTAATTAAATAAATAAATATTAAAAATGCACTGTTTTCAGATTTTTCCTTTGTATACACACAATTACCCAGCTCGGACGCCAAATTTCAACTTTCCAGCTGGAAGTGGGGTTAAGTTTTTGATCTATAGGTACGTCATTCACTGATATAAAATAAACTATTACAAAAAAAGGAAAAACCGACTTCCAAAAACGAAAAAGTACCTATAAATTAATTTTCTTAAAAAACTTCACATCTTCTTAAGTCGGTGCCACTGCCAAGCTAGGTGCATTGAAGAATTAAAGGCCCCGACTTCATGTCAGAAGCCGTCTAAGATTTTTAAGAATATAGTTTTACTTTTTGTTTTTTAAGTCGGATTTTACTTTTTTTTTAAAGTTTATTTTATTTTTCTATTTTCAGTGGCATAAACATGCGATTATAGTAATCGCAAGTGGTATGCTGTTATTCATTCAAGAGTTCCATTGTATATCTCTGAAATGCTTCATCAGATCTTCACCAAATTTAAATGGGACCATTTCGGGATAAACCCCTTTCTAACAAAAAAGAATTTTGCAAATCCGTCTATATAATATGACGGAGTTATGCCCGAACATACATAAAACAAATATAATCATCCGAATTGCGAACCTCCTCATTTTTTGGAAGTCGGTTAAAAAAGTTTTTAAAGACAAGCTTTTATGATCTAGTACACATTGTAGTGTACATTTATCAGATGACATCAAAAACTGCGACAACATAAATGTATTCAAAAGCAAACTTAAAGAATACGTATACTTATTGTAATCTAATTAGTATATAAGCTATGCTTGTAACATATAACTCTGATACTCCAACACTCTAGAGGTAATAATAATAACCTAATTTTACTTTGTATCTCATTATAAGTGAACAGTATGTTTTTATGAGAAATAAAAATTCTTTAAACCTAAATGCATGTACAAAAAAAACATGTCTGTCCTATCCACTGTAGAGGAGTTCCCTCGCCGGAAGTCAACCCTGGGTTTGCCTGGGTGTAGCGGCCATATCATGATGGACTTTCGAACAGGCTATATTATAGTTAAATCCATTTAAAAAAATCGTGTCTGCTGTTAAACGTTGAGGAGTTCCACTATCCACCTCCTGACTCCATCATCAGATCACATACATATAACATAATATACTTACCAAACGCAAAGTCGAGAGCACTGCGTTATCAAGTTACTCAAAAATACATCAGCAATAAAACTTGTAATTATGGATTTTAGTCGGTTCGATTCCCGGGTGTGGCAAGCGTATTTTCAAAAATATTTTAATGCAGTTTTGTTTCTTTTTAAAATTAAAGGAATGTTTCCTTTAAGTAAAATTTGCTGCCTTCAGTATTTAGAGTACTTTTCCTCCAGGTACGCTTCGAAAATTCCAACCTGTATACTATAAATGCTCACTACACAATGAGGAGAGCAGTTATAACAGGACTCTTGACGTAGTGTGTTTACATGTTAACGCAGTGCTCTCGACTTTGCGTTTGGTAAGTATATTATGTTATAGCTAAACCCCAAAGTGCGGCTACAACAACACAAGTTTTTAGACTAAAGCTAATAAGCAGCCAACTTATTAATTTATCGCCATTCTTAACTAAATACATTTAAAAAAATGTTGTGTATTCGTTGAAAACTTACTTATGGTTATTTATAATATGTTTAACCACTACTAACTAACTTCTTTATTATAATTTAGCTCAGAAAAAGTTTCGTTGACGTCACTTTATTCTGATCACCTTGGATCACCCAGACGATAATGCGTCGACCGCCGTAATAACTATTAGTGTTTATTCTATGGTAATAACTGAGCACACCCCATAGAAATAGTACAAGTATATTATCTCTATGGCACACCCATTTATGTAGCATAGTAACTTTTCTTTTCTATTTTTCAATATGGCAAGTGAGTATTGCCCAATGGCAGCACTGGTCTGACCCTGACCCTACTTATTCACGATGCACGCTCGTAATCGGAATCGACTCAATTTTGACACAACAACAGTGTTCATTGCGTTGCTCAAATTGTAGGGCGTAGTAATTTTAAAAGTATACCGCGCAATGGAGTTTGTTGGACTGTCAAAATTGAATCGATTCCGATTGCGAGTGTGTATCGTGATTACCGTGATTACCCTGCTGACACTGTCAAAGTGACAGTTTGGTGACAGTCAACTTAGAATTAAGGTATGTTCGATCCGTTTTTTTTTCATGAATTGGTTCGGTTTCTATCTCAAGATGGCGTATCAATAACCATCTTTACTTTTTATCATAATTAACTTATTAACTATTTTACTTGACACTGGCAGAATAGTCGACATCGGCTCAATTGCCATATAGAAAGAAGAAGAAGAAGTATGTTCGATCCAGGTGCTTTGTATCGATATTCTGGATCGAATACACTGTATCGTTCCAAATATCGATCCCATTGATTCGATACGATTTTTTGGATCGATCCAGTATCGTATCAAGTATTTAAAAAAATAAAACATGTTTTCTTTTATAGCATCAAAGTTTATTATATTAAAGTAAGAAAACATTGTTTATACATTGGCCAATCTTTAAAATGTAGGTGCGTAAAAATAATAATTTTGATAGCCGCTCTGGATCTAGGCGATTGCGGCTTTCATTTACAGTTCGACCACGTTATCCGTGAACAGAGTGATGGCGCTGTTGGCTAAGAAAAAGCATTTTTGACAAGACTTCAACTGTCAAATCGTATGAATTTGTTGTAGTTCCATTTTCTGCCACTTCACAGTTAAGTTGGTAGTACTGTAAAGTGTGATTGGCCAACGAGAAAAGACGTTTGGAAGGCACATAGACGTTCCTACCACTGACAAATAACGTAGGGCTATATCGCTCAGTGTTCCCCAAACGACTTTTCTCGTTGACCAATACTTAATTTGATCAGACTTTCTGTCCAACAAAGTTTGTTTATCCTTTTTAGAATTTAATTCTAATTGGTCCGATTTTCCGATCCGATCCTCATTATACATGTATCGATCCACTAGCGGATCGAAAGACATTGTATCGATACTAAAATCGGGTGGATCGAATTCCTTTGTATCGATCCACACAAGTATCGGATCGGATCGAACATCCCTAGAATTATCATTGACAGCCAACCTAACTTTTCAGCTGATAAAAACAAAATCACCAAGTGAAATTAAATAATGCCTCAATATCATATAAACGAGGTATGTCCAAAGGATTCCGTGTATCCTGTAGTAGTTAGCTTTCATAATGTCTCCGTCGCTGAGAAATTCAACACTCACGACTGTTTACTACTTGAAGACGAGGAAACTGGCAAAAAGAATATGTTATCTGAATTATTTGACACGATATACACTGGGGAAGAAGAAAACGAGGATTTGGGTAAGACTTTGATACTGGCTCGCAACAAAACAACAGGGAAAGTCCGTTTAATTGAAGTCGGACACATAGAACTCAAGCCCGTTATCCACGCTAACTTAGATACTACGGCGATGCATACTAGTTACTTAGAGTTCGAGACGAAGAAGCTAATAATAGAACAGTGTGAAAAATTGAAGATTAATGTTCAAACGGTAGAGGAACGACCTTATAAATGTGATATATGTCAGAAAAGTTTCAATAAAAAAAGTTATTTACAAAGTCATATGCGGACACACACTGGTGAAAAACCTTATAAATGTGATATTTGCCAGAGAAGTTTTAGACGAACAGGTGGTTTACAAAGACATATTCGGACACACACTGGTGAAAAACCTTATAAATGTGATATATGTCAGAAAAGTTTCAATCAAAAAAGTTATTTACAAAATCATATTCGGACACACACTGGTGAAAAACCTTATAAATGTGATATATGTCAAAAAAGTTTCAATGAAAAAAGTCATTTACAAAGTCATATTCAGACACACACTGGTGAAAAACCTTATAAATGTGATATTTGTCAGAGAAGTTTTAGACAAAAAGGTGTTTTACAACGTCATATTCGGACACACACTGGTGAAAAACCTTATAAATGTGATATATGTCAGAAAAGTTTCAAGCAAAGAAGTTATTTACAAACTCATATTCGGACATACAACGGTAAAAAACTTTTTAAATGTGATATATGTCACCGAAGTTTCAAGCGAAAAAGTGGTTTACAAAATCATATTCAGACACACACTGGTGAAAAACCTTTTAAATGTGATATATGTCGGAAAAGTTTTAAGCGAAAAAGTTGTTTACAAAGTCATATTCAGACACACACTGGTGAAAAACCTTATAAATGTGGTATATGTCAGAGAAGTTTTAGTCAAAAAGGTGTTTTACAAAGTCATATTCGGACACACACTGGTGAAAAACCTTATAAATGTGATATATGTCAGAAAAGTTTCAATGAAAAAAGTCATTTACAAAGTCATATACAGACACACACTGGTGAAAAACCTTATAAATGTTATATTTGTCAGAGAAGTTTTAGACAAAAAGGTGTTTTACAACGTCATATTCGGACACACACTGGGGAAAAACCTTATAAATGTGTTATATGTCAGAAGAGTTTCAATCAAAAAAGTTATTTACAAAGTCATATTCAGACACACACTGGTGAAAAACCTTATAAATGTGATATTTGTCAGAGAAGTTTTAGACAAAATGGTGTTTTACAAAGTCATATTCTGACACACACTGGGGAAAAACCTTATAAATGTGATATTTGTCAGAGAAGTTTTAGACAAAATGGTGTTTTACAAAGTCATATTCAGACACACACTGGTGAAAAACCTTATAAATGTGATATTTGTCAGAGAAGTTTTAGACAAAATGGTGTTTTACAAAGTCATATTCTGACACACACTGGGGAAAAACCTTATAAATGTGATATATGTCATAGTAGATTTACACAAAAAGGTTCTTTGGCAACACATATTACTAAACACTCAGGTGTTAAACCTTATAAATGTAATATTTGTCAGTTTACTTATAGTCGAAAAGGTGATTTAAACAATCATATTCGTAAAACACACGGGTGTTAAACCTTATAAATGTAGGCATAGGTCAGAGTAATTTTCATAACTCTTCTAATTTAAAAACTCATATTTGTACACACACTGATGAAAAAGCTTATAAATGTGATACATGTATATAGAGTAGTATTTGTTAGTCTTGTCATTTTAAAAGACATTCCTACGACACAGGTGTAAAACATTATTAATGAGATAAGTATATGTCAGAGTAGATTTATCACGGAGGAGAGAAAGAAGCGGAGATGCCACAGGGCAATTAGGCTATGCACCTTATGTTGGGCCCATGACGTCAATTAGCCAAACTTTAGTTTCAAGTGAATCATTACATTCATTACCGCATTCGGTTCTGTGTGATTTTAATAGATTCTGGCTATTTTAATTGTTATAACAATGAAGTGTGCTGTTGTTGGATGTAAAAATTTTGTTCAGGCGCCATTTTTATTAGGTAGTGCCGTATCTAGTTGGAGCGGCTGCGACCAAAGAGTATGTAATCACTGACAACCAATCAATAATCTAAGTTGTAACTATATGTAGTCCTATATAATTATATTTTCATTTATAAAAATGTGCCATCTGTTGGTGAGTAGTGTGTTAATAAAATGTAGATCAGTGGAAATAAGTATGTTTTTAATAGGAGATATGAAACAATGATTAAATACAAGATAAAACAAAAGGCTTATTTTTATAATTAATACCCAAACTTCAGACAGCCCGTTGTCTAGCAACGCTAGCAAACATAATATAGTGAGCTCTACTTATTATTTCTATGGTTGTCAGGAGATTCTATTGCTTCTTTGAAGGTCATAGGTTCTTTGTGTTTGTGAAGATTCTCAATTTCTTCAACTGCCGCCATAATAAAATCATCGTAACGCTTAGGAGCTGTGATATTTGATCTATCTGTCAAAGACCTTGTCTGTACCCACAGATGTGTTTTCTTCAGCTTCAGTGTTATGTACAGAATCGTCATCATCGACAAGGTTGTATGAACCAGAAAGAGATTCATAGTCGCTTTCATTATTGATTATTGGTTCCGCTAGTTGATTGTCTTCAGTAGTACCATCAACCAAATTTTGTTGTACTGTTTTATTTTCGTCTAGATCTCTTGTCTCGCTATCACTGTCAGTTTCATCTCCTTCTTCGTCATTGTCAAGCGTAATAACCACTTGCGTATTGTGGTGTTTGTTACGACAACGTTTGTTTAGGGGACTCTACATCGTTAAAAAGTTTGAAGAGTCCATTTTTGTTCTGTTCATCATAGAACATATTCTTCATCACTCGAATATCCTTTGTAATAATTATGCTGTTCTTCGAGGGTTTAAAGATTCTGAAAGCTTTGGATATTTCAGAATATCCTGCAAACATTCCAGAAATTGGTGACCATTTTTGCCTTTCAATAGAACGTAATTTTTGCTACCAAACACGTACAAATGATTGACAAATGGTTTTCTGCCGACCCATCGTTCAAATGGAGTTTGGTTTAGTATTACGCTATTGATACTCCTATTTGCAATGTAATTGGCAGTATAAATTGTGTTAGCATCCCTATATAGTTTGTGGCGTCAATTAACATCGCTCTCGCCTTCTCGATGAGTAGGTATCTCTCAGTAGTCTGTGATGAGTGTTCGGTTCTTACGTTCAGCAACACCGTTTGGGTTAGGTGTATGGTGCTGTTAGCCTTCGATGTATTCCACAACGTTTTAAATAAGCGTTAAACTCTTTGTTTACGTATTCAGATCCATTTTCTGATTGTAAAAACTTTACTTTATTGCCTGTGTGCGTTTCCGCTAACTCCTTGAACTCTTTAAATCTACTCAATACTTCGTTCTTATTTTTAATCATGTAAACACGACTGTATCGGCTATAGTCTTCGATACAGGTAACGAAATATATATACACGTCGCTATGTACGATTTCCAATCGTTCAGATGTTCGTTGAGTTTTCTCACGGGGAGCAGACACGCGATGCATTTTTGCTTGTATGCAGGTTTCACAGTCTGCTAAGGTTTCAGAAAAGTCAAAGTTTAGGCCAAGTAATGTCTTGTTTTTAAGTGCAAGTTTTAAATCTTTGGCATTGATGTGACCAAGCTTTCTGTGCCAGTCGTTGATGTTTAACATGTTCGATTTCTTTGAAGTAGTCGGAACCGTGTCCTCAATTTCATTTGCCAAATTGTTACGCTCGTGTTTATTTGGTTTGATGTAATAGAGTCCATCAGCTTGTTTATTTTCAATAAGACTTATCCCATCCTTCAGGTTATCGACCGTCGCTTTGTTCTTGGTAAAGAGAACAGAACAGCCAGCATCTGTCATCTTACTTACCGACAATATGTTGGTGCTCAGACTACGTACATGCAAAGTGTCTTTTAGATATGTAAGTGCTTTTGCATTACCATTTTTTGTTATGAAAGAGACTGTAGCTTTCCTATAATCTCCGCAGTATGGTTCTTTTGTTGCAAAGTTAACCTTGTTAGATGTCTTCTCTATGTTTTTAAATACTGATAAATCATGTGCGACGTACATCCGCTGTCCAATACCCAAATGCTGTTTTCAGGCTTCTCATTATGTGTAAGCAGGCACTGTGTAGCAAAATTGGTCTTATGAGAACCAGAGTTTGTTTTCGTAAGCTTCTCATGATTTTTCTTCCAGCAGTTCGGACAGATTTTGTGACTTTTGCGTTTAACGATGTTAGCTCTTTGTTTGCATATTCTACATGAGGACGCGTATAAGGCTTCTTCTTCGTATGATCATTCAGTTTCGTCTATTTTAGTCATGTTTTTGACTATGTCGTGCTTTACATTCTTCAATTATTTTAATTTTAAGCTCCTCATGCCTTGGAACAGTGTTTCGCGATTCTATAGCGACTCTGAAGTTATCATATTCCGATGAGAGGCTGTATAATGCTGTATAACATCATTATTGTTACTAAATCCTCGTTGATAGCAACATCCATATCTGCTAACTTGTCAACAATATCTATAAATTTGTTTAGATAAGCTCGTATGTCGTTTCCTTCGAGTTTCGTAAGGATCAGTTTTTTTAGTAGGGATGCTTTCCGTGCAGGTCCCTTACTTGCATAAGTGTGTTTAAGTTTCTCCCATAATGCTTTTGCAGTTGTGCAATTTTTAATTTGATTCAGCTCATAAGGAGCGATTATAAGGATAAGTTCAGTTCTCGCTTGTCTGTCTCCTTCTTTATCATCCGCACTAGCATCAGTCTCTACATACTTCCATAATTTGTGTCGTACAAGGACGGCTTCAGCCTGTATGACCCATGTGTCACAGTTATCCTTTGTAAGAGGATCGATTTTTCTGTTCGACATTTTTAATTATTATTATTTGTACTCACATATTCTCGTGACTTTCATAAACGCTCTGCTACCATGTTAAATAAAATGTAGGCCAATGGAAATTAGTATGTTTTAATAGGAGATATTAAAGCAAAGATTAAATACGAGATAAAAACAAAAGGCTTATTTTTATAATTAATATCCAAACTTCAAACAACGCGTTGTCTAGCAACGCTAGCAATCATAAAGTAGTCTGACATAAACTCCGTAGAGTGATATATATAGCCAACGGTAACGTCACTTACGAAACGATTTTTTTAGGAACACTTTTGGGTTACGTCTCGTAGACAATTCTACCATCCGTGAACAAAACGAATCGTTTCTCGAATATAGGAACCGGGCATAAGTCGTTTTGTTTCTCCGTCCACGGCGTTAGTTCACGCTTATACCCGTTTCTGTCCTTTAAGATAAATACATTTGTTATTTAATTATCTTTTTATTATTAATATTGAAGTTTTACAAAATCATGTCAGTGAATAGCTTTTTCTTATATTGTTCTAAATTTGAACTTCATAACATTCCCTCCTCTTGATGGTTTAGCAACATTTGCTAAAAGGCTAATTGAGTCCGACATGATTACACAAATCACGAAGCCTTGGCTTGTAAACGGGTTTTGTTAGAAAGTCTGCTAGTTGTTCTGCAGAGTTTACATTTTTTACTAGAAGACTTCCATTCACCACACATTCTCTTATGAAGAAATGTGTCAGTTTGATGTGTTTGGTCCTTTGATGATACTCATAAGGAGGGTCATTCGCTAGTTTGATAGCTGACTCGTTGTCAATATAAATTTCTGGAACCGTCTTCTTATCACTCTGTATGAAGTTTACAACCCTCTTTAACCAGATTAACTCTCTAGCTGCTTCACTCGCAGCTACTATTTCCGCTTCCGTCGATGAAATTGCTACGGTGGATTGCCGTTTGTTCTGCCATGCAATAGCACCGTTAGAATATAGGCATATCATCCCGCTTGTGGAGCGAGCAGTAGCATAGTCACCTCCATGATCAGCGTCACTGTAACACTTTAATCCATAGAGTGTTGTTGAAGACTTGTACGTAATTCCATTGTTTACGGTGCCTTTGATATAGCGCAGGATTCGTTTTACTTTCTCTACATCTTCACGTGTTGGTTTGTCCAATTTTCGTGACACTACACCGACAGGGAACGCTATATCTGAAGCCCAATTCTCGTAATTAATTTATAATATGACTGAAAGTTGACCGAACTGAGATTATATTATGAATTGACAAAAAGTCATGTATTCTACTCCTCTTAAAGTTCAGTCCGATTCCAGTATGATTTGGATTCAATCTTCTTACAAACTCATTTCAATCTGTTTCAATCTCATTTTTGACGTTTGTGTATAGACGAGAGTGTCAATTTTATTATCTGTGTCAGTTTAAATGTTAGAGCAGAATACCGATTTGCCTTTTATTCAACTTTCGATCTCATTACAATATAATGTCATGTTTGACGTTGTTTGTTAGGGTAGGAGAATACCATTTGTGACATTTATGACATTGGTAGTAGATCGGAATGAGTTCCGAACTATATTTTGAACATTTTTAATTACGAGAATTGGGCCTCTGGTCTTGTACCTACCATCAGGTAAGACAGTGCACCGACTGCTTGACGATATGGAAAGTCAAGGGCTTCATTATTGTCTTCTTCTGATAACACGGCTTCTTTAAGATTGGCGTTACAGCGGCTTTGCAGTCCTGCATACCGAATCGTTCTAGTAGCCGTTTTGCGTATCCTTTCTGATCAATTTTGATTGACCCATCTTCTTTCTGTTCTATTTCTATACCAAGAAAATACGAACCGCTTTTTGTTGTTATTTTAAAGCGTTGCCGCATCTCATTTAGAAACTTTTCAGTTTCATCCGGGCTTGCAGAAGCAATAAGACCATCATCGACGTATAGGGCTAATATCAGCTTGTATTTCCCGTCTCCTCTTTTAAACAGACAGGGATCGCTCTTACTTTGAATGAAGCCAATATTGAGGATATACTCAGTAATAGTGGTATTCCAGCAACGTGGAGCTTGCTTCAAGCCATACAAACTTCTTGTAAGCTTACAAACTTTTCCATCATTCGTTGAGTATCCTTCAGGTGGTTTCATATTAATTTCTTCTTTCAGTGTTCCATACAGAAAAGCCGTTGATACATCGAATTGAGAGAGAGAAAGATTTTCTTGAGCTGCGATGCTGAGTACCGCTCTTATTGTGCTTGTCTTAGCGACAGGACTAAACGTCTCCTTGTAGTCTACTCTTTTCTTCTTTGAATACCCTTTAATAACAAGACGTGCCTTATATTTTTCTATAGAGCCGTCTGGGTTTGTCTTCATCCGGAAAATCCATTTGCAGGGAATGGCCTTTCTTCCTTTTGGTAAGTTTATCATTTCCCAAGTTTTATTATCTTTTAAAGAGTTGATCTCACTGTCCATTGCTTTGCGCCATTATTCAGAATCCTATGATGCCATTGCTTCTTTAAACGTATCAGGTTCTTTATAGGGTTCGTCACGTTGAAACAAACGTTGCAGACAAAATCATTGTATCTGGCTGGAGGCTTTAGGTTTGAGCGATTTCGTTGCGTTATCCTGCCTTCTGCCTCGATCTCAGATGCAGACAGCGGCGAATCAGTTCTACCTACTGTCTCTGGCTCTGCGTCATACATTTGATCATCTTCGATCATGTCGTCTACCTCTAACTCAGGTAATGGCTCGTCAAAAGTTGGTTCTGCTCCTATCAAAGACGCTGTAGCCTTAACCGCAGGTTCATCTTGTGTAGTCGATGGTTCAACCTGATCTTGTTGAATGAGTCCAGCTGTAACTCCATCTCGACTAGTTGATGGCTGCTGATTGTCTTGTAATTCATAATCTGGCAAATTGAAGTTAAAGTCGCTGCTCCGTATAGCATCGGGTTGTTTGTGTCTGCTATATGGTCTAATAAGGGAGTCTCATCGAAAACGACGTCTCTAGACCGAATCAGTTTACAGGCATTATTGTCCCATATACGATAGCCGTCATCAGAATCGTAACCGATCAGTATTCCCTTTTGTGCCTTCTTATCCAACTTCTTGCTCCGTTGTTTTGGAACATGCGGATAACAGTAAGATCCAATAATTCTTAAATGACTAAGTCTTGGCTTCTTATGTTGCCATAGTTCATACGGCGATTTTCCATCGATGCTGGTTGGTCCAGATCTGTTCAAAATATACACCGCTGTTGAAACCATTTCAGCCCATAATGCCTTACAAATGTTGGCATGTGCATGCATGATACTTCGTGCCATTTCCACAATGGTTCTATTTTCCCTTTCTGTAGGATTCTGCTGTGGGGTATAGGGCATCGTTAGTCTTTGCTTAATGCCTTCTTTGTTAAGAATAGCTTGTACTTTACCGTTGTCGAATTCGCCGCCATTATCGCTTAGCAATTCTTTTATAACAACTCCAGCTGGTTTCACTTCAGATATCATAAGTGACAGCTTTACATGTACTTCAGCTTTTTCTCGCATAAAATATACAAATATGTACCTACCGAGCATAGTAATCTTTGAAAAGAACAAAATATCTTAGCTTTGAAATCGAGTAAGGGAAGGGTCCGCATACATCGGCATATACCAATTCTCCAGGTCGTGTTGCTTTATCTCTGGTTCCAAACTTTACTCTGTGTGATTTGCCATAGATGCAACCTACACATAACTCCTTGGTTACTTCAGCTTTAATATTGCACTCCCTCTCTATTAATTTCTTAACATGATTCTTATTTTCATGACCAAACCTTTCATGATAGATTTGTAACCAAGTTGAAGACTAACTGTTGTTAAATGCACGTCCCCTGTTGAAGTTGTTGTCAATTTGTACACTTGTACAGTTGGTATCAGACATTTAATTTTTAGTATAGATAGCCCTCCAAACTTTTCACAAGTGCCTCTGACTTTTTTCTGTCCATCCACTTTCAGTACATCACAATAACACATACAACACATACATCTTAATGTAGTGGATTCAAAAACGCTATTCTTCGCTTTATCATGGGCAGCAAGTACTGAAAATAAATTCCTGGTGATGCTGGGTACATACCATACATCCTTTAACAGAATCGACTCTGATTTGCCGTTTACATCAACTTCTACAAGAATATTACCAATGCCTAGAGCTTCAACACTCTCTCATGGGCGCACAACTGACTGGTAAGATTTTCTATAGTACGGTCCTTCTTCAAAATAAGTAACCAACTTGACTTGAATCCCATATACTTAGGTGGAACTGGAAGGGTATCAAGGATCTTACAAATCAGGAGAATATCCGGCAGTGCTTGTTTCTCAGTTGTCTCATTCACTAAAGCCAGATACAGGTCACTCCATATATTTTTCAGTGTCGAAATGTGAGTCGCAATATCATGTTCCTCTTGTTTTTTTTATCTGAAGAAGTTCAAACAGTAGTTGTATGTCTGGTCAATACAGCTACCTCCGTAGAGCCTTTCTAGCTCAAGCCAATCAAAGTCAATCAAGTGCCAATCTTTGGCACTTGTAAAGCGTAATACCTTTTGTAGAGCCTCATCTGACATGTTTGTTGTGAGTAGAATGGAAATTGCACTATTTAAGGTCTTGTAACTTTGCAGATCTTTTTCGTAAGTGAACTTTTCATCAGCACTAGTCGTCGCTTCCAAGGTCGGTTTTGTTGTTATACCATTTAGCAAATCCATAGCTCCTGGCATAGCATCTAGCACTATTTTAACTTGAAGATCCAAGTTTTATAGTTTTTGGGGTCTAGTTTCCCTATTTGCACTTTGCTTGCTTCAACAATTGCCTTTTCCATGACAATAGTTTTATTAGCGTACAACATTTAGCGAGATTTTTCCCCGTAACTACCCGAAAACTTTGCACAAATAACTTATTCTTCACGCTCTGCTACCACTTTAATTAAGATAAATACATTTGTTATTTAATTATCTTTTTATTATTAATATTGAAGTTTTACAAAATCATGTCAGTGAATAGCTTTTTCTTATATTGTTCTAAATTTGAATTTTATAGATGCAAAGTAGGTAACTATCTTCATAACACTGTCGTCTCATGGTCGTCTCAGAGACTCAGACAGAATGTCAGCCTTAGTGCTCGAAAAAAAATCCCTTTTTATGGACATGTAATGCATCGGATTCTACTCATCAATATAAATTATATAAACTATAATAAATATAAATATAAAAAATAATAAATATATATAAACTACTCTACAAATATTTTCGATTATAGAAGTATTTTCAGAGTTATGACGATTTGTTTTTTTTTTGTATGGAGGACAAGACCAATTTTGCATACCTATATCTAGCGTACCGCACGTTCCCTCAAAGATTTGTAGTTGTACCATAACGTAGTATCCCTTGTAGTCTGTGTACAGTGTACCACGGTGTACCATAACCGGAGCCATTAACAACTAGAGTTTGGTCAACGAAAGCTGACCACGAATTATTACCATACCATCTCAGAACACTCAGAACATGAGGTTTCCCCATAGACTTATAATGTCTATGGGTTTCCCCGTGGACCTAGGAACAAGCATGTTCCTAGCCACAGATTAATATATTTGTACTAGTATTCCTAGCCGTGGACGGGTTTCCCATAGACTTAGGTTTCCATCGGTTTCCATTAAAATCATAGATAAAGTTAGTTTTATTCAGTTTTACTCCCTCTACGGCTACGTGAAAAACCCATGAAAAACCTATTATGAAACAGCAGTGACTTTAGTCTTCTAATCGTGGACGGAGACTGTCTACGCTTCTAATGCTTCATCTAGAGTTGTCTTTTACTATATCTATGCTACTACCGGTGGCGCGGCCGGTGGGAAGAGAGAATTCTTTGGTCATTGGTTGACACTGTCAAAGTGACAGTCAACTTGAGTCAACTCAAAAATAACATTGAAAGCTAACCTAACTTCTCAGCTGATAAAAACAAAATCTGAATTTTAATCACGAAGTGAAATTAAATAATGCCTCAATATCATATAAACGAGGTATGTCCAAAGGATTCCGTGTACCCTATAGTAGTTAGCCTTCATGATGTCTCCGTCGCTGAGAAATTCAACACTCACGACTGTTTACTACTTGAAGACGAGGAAACTGGCAAAAAGAATATTTTATCTCAAGTATGTGACACGATATACGCTGGGGAAGAAGAAAACGAAGATCTGGGTAAGACTTTGATACTGGCTCGCAACAAAACAACAGGGAAAATCCGATTAATTGAAGTCGGACACATAGAACTCAAGCCCGTTATCAACGCTAACTTAGATACTACGGCAATGGATACTAGTTACTTAGAGTTCGGGACGAAGAAGCAAATAATGGAACAGTGTGAAAAATTGAAGATTAATGTTCAAACGGTAGAGGAACGACCTTATAAATGTGATATATGTCAGAAAAGTTTCAATAAAAAAGGGTATTTACAATGTCATATTCGGACACACAATGGTGAAAAACCTTATAAATGTGGTATATGTCAGAGAAGTTTTAGACAAAAACGTAATTTACTAAGTCATATTCGGACACACACTGGTGAAAAACCTTATAAATGTGATATTTGTCAGAGAAGTTTTAGACAAAAAAGTGTTTTACACAGTCATATTCAGACACACAATGGTAAAAAACCTTATAAATGTGATATATGTCACCGAAGTTTCAATCGAAAAAGTTCTTTACAAAATCATATTTGGACACACACTGGTGAAAAACCTTATAAATGTGATATTTGTCAGAGAAGTTTTAGACAAACAGGTAGTTTACAAAGTCATATTCGGACACACACTGGTGAAAAACCTTATGAATGTGATATATGTCACAGAAGTTTGTTTCAAAAAAAGTTTGAACAACCATATTCGTACACACACTGGTGAAAAACCATATAAATGTGATATTTGTCACAGAAGTTTTAGTCACAAAACAAGTTTGACCAGCCATATTCGTACACACACTGGTGAAAAACCATATAAATGTGATATATGTGAGAGTAGTTTTACTCATAGAGTTTATTTGGTAAAACATATTTCTAATCACACTCGTGTAAAACCTTATAAATGTAATATTTGTCAGTTTAGCTTTATTCGAAAAGATCGTTTAAAAAATCATATTTGTAAACACACTGATGAAAAACCTTATAAATGTGATATTTGTCACAGAAGTTTTAGTTACAAATGTGGTCTAAAGAGCCATATTCGTTCTCACACTTGTGAAAAAACATATAAATGTGATATATGTGAGAGTAGTTTTACTCATAGATTTTCTTTGGTAACACATATTTCTAATCACACCGGGATAAAACCTTATAAATGTAATATTTGTCAGTTTAGTTTTATTCGAAAATATCGTTTAAAAAATCATATTTGTAAACACACTGATGAAAAACCTTATAAATGTGATATTTGTCACAGTAGTTTTATTCAAAAATGTGGTTTATACAGCCATATTCGTTCTCACAGTGGTGAAAAACCATATAAATGTGATATATGTCAGAGTAGATTTACTCTAAAAGTTTCTTTGGCAACACATATGTCTAAACTCCACCCGGGTGTAAAACCTTATAAATGTGATATTTGTCAAAGTAGTTTTAGTCACAAAGGTCGTTTCAACAGCCATATTCGTACACACACTGGTGAAAAACCATATAAATGTGATATTTGTAACAAAAATTTTGGTCACAAATGTGGTTTAAAGAGCCATATTCGTTCTCACACTGGTGAAAAACCATATAAATGTGATATATGTCATAGTAGATTTACACAAAAAGGTTCTTTGGCAACTCATATTACTAAACACTCAGGTGTTAAACCTTATAAATGTAATATTTGTCAGTTTACTTATAGTCGAAAAGGTGATTTAAACAATCATATTCGTAAAACACATGAGTGTTAAACCTTATAAATGTAGGTAAGTATAGGTCAGAGTAATTTTCATAACTCTTCTAATTTAAAAACTCATATTTGTACACACACTGATGAAAAAGCTTATAAATGTGATACATGTATTTAGAGTAGTATTTGTTGGTCTTGTCATTTTAAAAGACATATTCCTACGACACAGGTCTAAAACATTATTAATGAGATAAGTATAATTATGTCAGAGTAGGTTTATCACGGAGGAGAGAAAGAAGCGGAGATGCCACAAGGCAATTAGGCTATGCACCTTATGTTGGGCCCATGACGTCAATTAGCCAAACTTTAGTTTCAAGTGAATCATTACATTCATTACCGCATTCGGTTCTGTGTGATTTTAATAGATTCTGGCTATTTTAATTGTTATAACAATGAAGTGTGCTGTTGTTGGATGTAAAAATTGTTCAGGAGCCATTTTTATTAGGTAGTGCCGAGTGCGGTATCTAGTTGGAGCGGCTGCGACCACAGAGTATGTAATCACTGACAACCAATCAATAATCGAAGTTATAACTATAATAGTCTATAGGCACAGGTCTATAGGTATATAGTCATAAATATTTATATTTTCATTTATAAAAATGTGCCATCTGTTGGTGAGTAGTGTGTTAATAAAATGTAGACCAGCGGAAATAAGTATGTTTTTAATAGGAGATATGAAACAAAGATTAAATACAAGATAAAACAAAAGGCTTATTTTTATAATTAATACCCAAACTTCAGACAGCCCGTTGTCTAGCAACGCTAGCAACTATGTAGTATCTCTAAGTAGTCTGTGCTAGCAACCATATCGTAGACAGAGAAACCGAAACCATATAGTAGTCCGTAAGTACACATAAACTCTGTAGAGTGATAATGCATACTTGACATATTGACGCCACACCATAGAGATAATATTACTATTTCTATGCGCCACACTAACCCAGTATAGAATATTCTGGAACAAAATGTCGTGTATTGCAACGCCGCGTCACAGTGGCGAGCAGACGAACTAAAATGAGAAATAGTTCTGTTACACTATATCTAATAATTCCATTCACCGCTGGATGGATTTACTAATAATGGGCGGGTTTTCAATAGTACGTGGAGCTATTGCTGTACCTTGTCTCACATTTCACGTGTCAATTCAAATCTATATTATTGAATTTAAATTTGAACAGTCGAATTATTTACACGAAGAACTTAGTTCTTCGTGTAAATAATTCGACTGTTCAAATTTATGATGTTATAAAACAAACATTGTTGTAGCAGAAAAAATACAATAAATTAGAAATAAGCAGTACCTTTGTACTTTATGCTCCTACTTCATATTTCTCATGTATTTTATGTGTGTATTAATTAATTAAATAAATAAATATTAAAAATGCACTGTTTTCAGATTTTTCCTTTGTATACACACAATTACCCAGCTCGGACGCCAAATTTCAACTTTCCAGCTGGAAGTGGGGTTAAGTTTTTGATCTATAGGTACGTCATTCACTGATATAAAATAAACTATTACAAAAAAAGGAAAAACCGACTTCCAAAAACGAAAAAGTACCTATAAATTAATTTTCTTAAAAAACTTCACATCTTCTGAAGTCGGTGCCACTGCCAAGCTAGGTGCATTGAAGAATTAAAGGGACTTCATGTCAGAAGCCGTCTAAGATTTTTAAGAATATTGTTTTACTTTTTGTTTTTTTAAGTCGGATTTTACTTTTTTTTTAAAGTTTATTTTATTATTCTACTTTGAGTGGCATAAACATGCGATTACAGTAATCGCAAGTGGTACGCTGTTATTCATTCAAGAGTTCCATTGTATATCTCCGAAATGCTTCATCAGATCTTCACCAAATTTAAATGAGACCATTTCGGGATAAACCCCTTTCTAACAAAAAAGAATTTTGCAAATCCGACTATAATATGACGGAGTTATGCCCGAACATACATAAAACAAATATAATCATCCGAATTGCGAACCTCCTCATTTTTTGGAAGTCGGTTAAAAAAGTTTTTAAAGACAAGCTTTTATGATCTAGCAGCCACGTCATGACGAAGTTTAAAATGGGATATCACAATAAAATGCATGTACAAAAAAAACATGTCTGTCCTATCCACTGTAGAGGAGTTCCCTCGCCGGAAGTCAACCTTGGGTTTGCCTGGGTGCAGCGGCCATATCATGATGGACTTTCGAACAGGCTATATTATAGTTAAATCCATTTAAAAAAATCGTGTCTGCTGTTAACCGTTGAGGAGTTCCACTATCCACCTTCTGACTCCATCATCAGATCACATATAACATATTTAGTTACCAAACGCAAAGTCGAGAGCACTGCGTTATCATGTAACCACACTACGTCAAGAGTCCTGTTAAAACTGCTCTCAAAATGTAGTGAGCATTTATAGTATACAGGTTGGAATTTTCGAGCATGCCTGGAGGAAAAGTACTCTAAATACTGAAGACAGCAAATTTTACTCAAAGGAAACATTCCTTTAATTTTAAAAAGAAACAAAACAGCATTAATATATATTTGAAAATACGCTTGCCATACCCGGGAATCGAACCGTCTAAAATCCTTATTTACAAGTTTTATTGCTGATGTATTTTTAAGTAACTTGAAGAAGGTAGTTTTTTTTTTTTTTAATCATTACTCCTCTTGCTCGATCCTCAGCTACTCTCATCCAGTTGTTACCAGCTACACTGCGAAGACTTTTCCGATTCGCGATCTCCACTCAAGAACACGTTTACTCTAACGGTCATCGATTCTACGGCTAATATGGCCGGTCCATTGCCACTTCAGGTTGCTAATTCTGTGGGTTATGTCGATAACTCAGATTCTCTGTCTGATCATTCGGATTCGATCCCTTAGCGAAGCTCCAAGCATAGCCCTTTCCATAGCTCGCTGAGCGACTTTAAATTTGTGGACCAACCGTACCGTGAGTGTCCACGTCTCGGCTCCGTAAGTCATGACACTGATTGAAAACCTTACTCTTGAGGCGCAAATCTCGTTCCAAAAAAAAATAGGTTGCCCCTGACCGTCAGGCGGCGCCACGTATCCATTTAGTACCTAAAAAATCCTGCAGGTGGCATGCATGTAATAAAATGTTCTAAAATGATCTAATATGTACAGTATGGAAAAAATATTATATCGATTAAAATGCTTTTGAAATACATAATGATAAGCAATTTTAATCGATCTAATAATGTTTCCATACCGCACCAGTTTTAGTTCTTTTCTGAAATAAAAATCGCAAGGAATCATAATTAGGTACATAATGATTTATTTTCAGTCATGACAGGTAGGACGCACTGATTGAAAGCCTTACTCTTTAGGTTTGTGGAATAGGCGACGAGAAAAATTTGCGTAGCTTCCCAAATGCGGCCCAGCCAGCCCAGCTGCTGCTAGCCCTCCTCTCGAAGGTGTTTTTACATAACTGCAATGTTTGCCCAAGGTAATCGTATTCTTGAACAACTTCGAGAGCACTGCTAGTGACAGCAATCGGCTCCGGAGTGACGTGCTCTTTGAATATAACTTTGGTTTTATTTCGTCCGGAGACCAATACGTACAGAAGAATCAACTAGACCATCCAGCATCTGTTGCAGGTTTTGCAACGATTCAGCCATTATGACGATAGCATCTACAAATCTCAAGTATGAGATGTATTCGCCGTTTATATTAATGCCAAGTCCTTCCCAGTTAAATGTATCAAACGTTGTTAGAATGTTTTGTGAATGGAACGCATCTAATGATTCTCTATGCTAACTCTCTATCTTTGTCTGTGGTTGATCCAAGATGGTTGTGGAATACTGCTGTAATCTTTCTGTGTGCTGGATACAATAAAATGGCTGGTTGCAATAAATAATACAATGCGTTTATTATCAAAACCACAAATAACAATAAACGTATCTTCCAATGCGTTGGTGAACAATTTCGGAGAAATTTCGTCCGTTTGTCTCTCCCCTCGACGCAGTTGGATATGTTTAGTCTGCTGGTTCAGGATTTGGACGGTCATCGTAGTATTATCGACATCTCAGCACTTGGATATATCGCCAGTCGACTTGGCATCGTTGCAGAGACTCCAGAACAGCAGGGTAATCACGATGCACTCTCGAAGAATCGATTTAATTTTGAGAGTTCAACAATGTACATTACGCAGTATGCTATAAAAATATTCTGAACGACAATTCGAACAACGCAATGTACACTCTTAAACTGTCAAAAGTGAATCGATCCCGATTACGAGTGGGTATCGTGATTACCCTACAGACCGGCCACATAATCACGATGCACGCTCGTAATCGGAATCGACTCAATTTTGACAGAACAACAGTGTTCATTGCGTTGCTCAATTTAAAATTGAATCGATTCCGATTGCGTATCGTGATTAACCTGCCGGTCTCGATAGAATCAAAGGCCTTCTCCTACTCCACAAATGCTAAGCACATGGACCGGACTTCTGTATAATCTACCGCGTTCTACCGCACAGTGTGGATTATGGTGTGGATCTTTCGTTTCGTCTGTGGTGTGGATGTTTCATCTGTCTAAGGTGCCATATCCGCCTCGAAACCCGGCTGCTCCGGGTGGCTGAAATTCATCGGGTATTTTTAATAATAGTGATACAATTTTGCTACTAAAGAGAAGTACAAATAATTAAATTTTAATCTTAAAGTCGTAAAAATAACACATCGTCTTAGAGACCGATTGAAACTGATGTTTTTTTAATATAAATTATATTAATAAGTAAGTATTGTGATTTTCAAGGTGACTTATTAGGTGGTTACTGAATGATCTCGATTTTAGACTTATAACTTTAGTTTTAGAATGAGGATTTATTTATACTTTTGTTAAACGGAACTAGTCTAGGAATTACGTACGTACTAGTATGTAGAGTATTAATTCTTTCATAAAGACGCTATATTTTGATTTACGTGTAAACTTAATGACATTTCATAATTATGAAAAAAAAGAATACAAACCCTGTTTTCTTTTCAACTTGTGGCTTTTATTTCATAATTTTCGTCGTCATTAGACCCATATTTTATAAGCAAAAGTAACTTATCTACTTCTGTATGCTTCTTTGTAAAAATGAGTGAAAAAGTACTAATTTAAAGTCATAAAGGTTGCAAATACGCATCATTAGATGCGTATTTGCAACCTTTAATTTTTTTTATCTTGCAGGCCATCTGATTGTACCGCTTCACAGTGTGAGAAATGCCTCAAAAAACGGACATTGCTTTTTTATTCGATTAATCGAAAGTATAAACTATTTTGAATGCGAGAGTAGAACTCCCAGATCTTAAATATCCTTAAAAGCACGGTAATAATTTTTATTAAAATTTTCTGGATTTTCAGAAAAACGCAATTATAAAGGATGTAATGAAAATATATGAACATTCGTTTTCAGAGTTTATTGAGACTATATTTAAGGCATTTTATAGGCACATCAGAATAGACTTTGCGATAATAGAAAAATAGATATGCCTGATTTCATGTTTTTTCCTTTTTATTTTTTCCCTCTGACATCTTTTGTAAGTAGCACTTGATATTTATTTTAAAACATTCTTCAGAACGGTACTATTAACTGTAAAAAAAAATTGATCCAAATCTATCAGGAAATCGAAGTTATGATGATTCTATGGTTTTCAATTTCTTTGATATTAGGGTTATTACTCTCAGAACACAAAAATTGCACCTAATAATTTCTAATCGGTAAATATTGTGTAAAGGAATACCAGTCAGTTAATATCACTATTATTCTTACATTTTGAATTTTTCATTATTTGTCAAAATCTTCCTAAGTCTAAAAATCCGAATTCTTACGTGTTAAGAATCTGATATTTTACAAGTAGGTTAACATAGCACTAAAGAATCATTTGTGTGAAAATAAAATGCTACTACCTCATAAAAATTGCGCAAAAAAATAATTTCAAAATTACGGAAAACATTACGTAACTTTCTTTAAATTACATCTTTAAAATATTTGTTTGTTTCTAAAAATAGCTGAAATATGGTTTTATCGCATAATATAATTAAAACCAAAAAATGTTGCATACATAATACGTTATAGCAATTCTTAATTATTTCTATGAAAAAGTATTAAAAAATTCTAGCTCTTTTTCTAAGCTGAATTGGCTTTTGGGAGTTCTACTCTAGCATTCAAAACAGTGTATACTATCGATTAGTGGAATAAAAAAGTGATGTCCGTTTTTTGAGGCATTTATCATACTGTGCGCTTGTACCAATCCCGGGTATTAAAATGGTTATTAACATTATTTTCGGATTTTAGTCGGTTCGATTCCCGGGTGTGGCAAGCGTATTTCCAAAAATATATTAATGCAGTTTTGTTTCTTTTAAAAAATTAAGGAAATTTTCCTTTAAATAAAATTTGCTGCCTTCAGTATTAAAGAGTACTTTTCCTACAGGTACGCTTCGAAATTTCCAACCTGTATACTATTAATGCTCACTACATTTTGAGGAGAGCAGTTTTAACAGGACTCTTGACGTAGTGTGATTACATGATAACACAGTGCTCTCGACTTTGCGTTTGGTAAGTATATTATGATAAAGCTAAACCCCAAAGTGCGGCTACAACGTTATGTGTTTAGACTAAAGCTAATAAGCAGCCACCTTATTAATTTATCGCCATTCTTAACTAAATAGTTGGTATATTTAAAAAGAAATGTTGTGTATTCGTTGAAAACTTACATAAGGTTATATATTATATTTTTAGGAACCAGAGGTGAGTTTTTATTAAAAAAAAGAAATAACGGATACGAACAGTTTACTACTAATCAAATATTTAACAAAACAGCGATTTAAATAATCACAACCGACTTATATGCAATTTTTAGATGACACAGCTTAGACGTGTGAACCCTCCGACGGCTGACAAGCGAAATGTGTCTGATCTTGTGTGACATCCCGTTTTATAGATGCGTCATAGAAATAATAAGTAGGGCTCCCCCCTACAACTAGAACAAGCAATAAGCAAAATATCGCAAAGAAAAACAGACCTTATCACAATCGCTTAAGAATTGTATTTGAAGTAAAAGGAGACGAGACCCTCTAGAAAGAGCGACCACGGAGCTGTGTGTCTCGTTTTAACAATTGCCAGGATAGAAGTTGGTACATTTTAGTAGATTTGGTACGAAGATTGGATTCGTACACAAAATGAATGAATGAATTGACTATCTTGCTAGATGTACAATGTTTTTTTAAATTTAAATATAAACAAAAGGGATATGCCCATTCGTTAAGGAGGTTTTGGCCAAGTGGCGTCCACAAATACAGCAAATCATAGGCATTAGGGTTGACATCATAGAAACAAAATCAACCACGATTTTTTACATAAAACTTGGACAGAATTTTAAAATTGTATGAAAAAAATTCAAGGTTGATATAAAACAAACATGGAGTTGACTGGCAAGCCAGTGTCGACGTGGTAAGCGGGTACGGAATCCAATGTAAAGCCAAGGTTGTCATCGCCATAATACTAATCAAAGTCATCGGATAGAAAATAGCAAAACCGTGTAGGAAAAATCACAATTCACAAAGCACAACAAACAACCCGCAACAAATAAAATATTAACTGTCACTGTCAATACAGACTGTCAATTTCAATTATCATTGACGTAGTGATGGCGATTCGGCATCGATTTATCAAAAACTGATGTTATAGAGCTATGAATCGATATTTTTAATAAACTTGAACCAGCACTGCATAGATTTCGGAAGACAATCAATAGACATTTATTTTACCTATTCTATAGAAATTAAACGTTTTAATATAGGAAGCGAAACAAAAGAAAAAAGATTTTCAGAAGATCATTCAGTTCTGGATTTATTTGATTTAGATTTTTTGTGACATTTGCCATCACTACTTTTATAAGATTGACATAACGTGCGGAAATGAAGATTGCATCACATGCATAATTGATTGAATGTCTTTTTAATATAAGTTTTTAATTCCCGAGTGTTACAAACAAATAAATAATAACAATATTTTAGTTACTAAATAAGATATTTCTTTGTATTTTTCACATTGGTGTAACGAACCTGCCTACCTACTGGCCAAGAGTGGGCATTTGCCTTTACCATCATAATCTTTTTTTCGTAATTTTATAATTAAAAACCTAAACCTCCGTACTTTTATGATAGATTTTATTAGTGTATTATGACAACTTCAAAAAAAGCTCGTGTCATTCAATTTGTGACAGGTTGACGGTACTAAATTAATATTTAATCGTATTTTAATATTTTATTTACAAAAATGGTGAATGTGATGCGTGAAAGGTTGTGGAATTGCAACATATTCTGGCTGTAATAATATCCTTCCACGGGTAACCTTGAATATAATGAAATTTTACAAAATTAGTCTAAGTTGCTGATAGGGTGACAATATTTACATATTACTGTCGGACTTTGGGTTTGTACTAGTGCTACGATTTCACTATATTAATTAAATTAATGACAAATTTTAAAATATAATTATTAATTATAATTAGTTCGCTATTTCGGCATCCTAAAAAGTTTGATTACTATAAAATTTGGGAAAAATTCGGTGGCGATGTCAGTCATCATTTTAAGCCAGATGACTTCAATAAGTCATGTTCACGAAAGACATTAACTAATGTACCGACCCGACTGCAATGCCTAATTAATAGCTTCGAAATAATACTGTTTATGTTAACCTGTCTTTTTAGTACGCTTTTATTAGCTTCACCTGTAAGTAAGTAACTAACTAACATGTAAGAAAATCTTGGAAGTTAAATTTGACCCACTTCCCGGTTTCCGATTGAGCTGAAATTTTACATACACGTTTAGTTTAGATGACAATGCATGGTTAGCTAAGTTACGTCATTCTAAATCCAATATGGCAGGCTCCCAAAGATGGCGGACTAGTTAATTAATAAGCACTCCCATGATATAGGTATCAAATGAAAGGGTTTGCTGAGAAGAATACGAAAAATCGAAGTCAAGGTCAAAGTCGACGACAAAGTGCAATTCGAAGTCAAAGTCAAAGCCGATGCCGAGGCCGAAGCCGAAGCCAAAGTTGAGGCCGAAGCCCAAGGTTTTTATTTCAACTGGGCCTTTGCAGGCACCTTAAGAAGCGTGTTTTTTGTTTTTTTTTAAACTATAATTTAAAAGCTTATTGTATAGTTGCGTTAAAAGTTTTTTTCGTTTTTATATTTTTATTTTACTATCCTGTGTCCTTTGTGCAAAAAATAAATTTATTTTCTTTCTTTCTATTACATAGGACCTACATAACAACGGTATCGGCGGAATGTGGATGTACAATAGTAGTACATTTCTGCCTAAACTTTCGGGGAATACATAGACGTGATGCTATGTATGCGATGTTATTTAATATCGTGTGTATAAACGAAATGTAGCAAGTACCTACCTGGCAGTGGCGTGCACAGACATTTCTTACGGTGTAGGTAAAAATAGCTTACTTGTTGTATTGTCAAGTTAAATGATTTTTTATGATTGGCCACCTCACTCTAAGACTTAAATTAATTGATATTACACACAATTAATGTAATTATTATAATATTATTCAATACTATTTTTTTTAAGGTAGGCAGGCTAGTAGGCAGGCAGGTGTCTTTTTTCTTCACGGAGTGCACGCCACTGCTACCTGCATGTTTTATATTATATTCATTTCATGTTTCGCATACCTTATTGGTATTGGCGGTGATAGTGCAATGCTGTGAAACTATTAGGTACCACTTTAAATAAAACCATCCGTCCGTCCGTTGCATCCGTGGGCAAATAAAACAGACCTATCATTATTAGATAAATGGTCCAAGATTTTCTATCCTTGGTAGAACGGAATTTTATTGATATCTAAGTTTGTAGAAATCAAGGAAGATTAAGAAAACTGTTTAATTAGAAAATTGATTCTACATAATTATTGTTTACGATATGGGTACTAAATGCGGTGCGGAGTGGATATATTTAACTATATTTACAAGTGTAGTTACATGTAATTAAACAATGACAGACCGAGCCCACCCCGATAATTCCAAAATTCATCGATTTTTTTAAAGGTATCTGCGTAACTTATTTTTCAAATTCAGTCACACACAAGTCATTACATCACAATTCATCACAGGAAAATTAAAAATGACAACGTCTCACTCGATGCACAAAATGATGGTCACTCTAATAGAGCAAGATAAAATTACTCTGTGGTAACTATCTCAGGTGGCTCGCTGTTTTAGCAGAGTGCACAGTCCTGTTACTTAGATAATAAGTCTATGAGATGCGTAGAGATGTGATGCTACTTGTCACTGTCACCGCTGTCTCTTAACAATATATCTTACAATATATTTAACCACTACTAACTAACTTCTTTAATATAATTTAGCTCAGAAAAAGTTTCGTTGACGTCACTTTAGTCTGATCCATATAAGGATCCATAGAAATAGTATAGGTACTATGTATTATCTCTATGGTCTGATCACCTTGGATCACCCAGACGATAATGCGTCGTCCGCCCGCCGTAATAACTGAACAAACAACAAACCCATTTAGGTAACTTTTCAATTCTATTTTTCAATATGGTAAGTGAGTAGAGCCCACTGGCAGCACTGGTCTGATCCTGACCTGACACTGTCAAAGTGACAGTCAACTTAGAAATAATATTGACAGCTAACCTAACTTATCAGCTGATAAAAACAAAACCTGAATTTTAATCACGAAGTGAAATTAAATAATGCCTCAATATCATATAAACGAGGTATGTCCAAAGGATTCCGTGTATCCTGTAGTAGTTAGCTTTCATAATGTCTCCGTCGCTGAGAAATTCAACACTCACGACTGTTTACTACTTGAAGACGAGGAAACTGGCAAAAAGAATATTTTATCTCAAGTATGTGACACGATATACACTGGGGAAGAAGAAAACGAGGATTTGGGTAAGACTTTGATACTGGCTCGCAACAAAACAACAGGGAAAGTCCGTTTAATTGAAGTCGGACACATAGAACTCAAGCCCGTTATCAACGCTAACTTAGATACTACGGCAATGGATACCAGTTACTTAGAGTTCGAGACGAAGAAGCTAATAATGGAAGAGTGTGAAAAATTGAAGATTAATGTTCAAACGGTAGAGGAACGACCTTATAAATGTAATGTATGTCAGAAAAGTTTCAATCGAAAAAGTTATTTACAAAGTCATATGCAGATACACAACAGTGAAAAACCATATAAATGTGATATATGTCAGAGAAGTTTTAGACGTAAACGTAATTTACAAAGTCATATTCGGACACACACTGGTGAAAAACCTTATAAATGTGATATTTGTCAGAGAAGTTTTAGACATAAAAGTGTTTTACACAGTCATATTCAGACACACAATGGTAAAAAACCTTATAAATGTGATATATGTCAGAAAAAATTCAATCAAAAAAGTTATTTACAAAATCATATTCGGACACACACTGGTGAAAAACCTTATAAATGTGATATATGTCAGAAAAGTTTCAAGCAAAGAAGTTATTTACAAAGTCATATTCGGACACACAACGGTAAAAAGCCTTTTGAATGTGATATATGTCACCGAAGTTTCAAGCGAAAAAGTTGTTTACAATATCATATTCGGACACACGCTGGTGAAAAACCTTATAAATGTGATATATGTCAGAAAAGTTTCATTGAAAAAAGTCATTTACAAAGTCATATTCAGACACACACTGGTGAAAAACCCTTTAAATGTGATATTTGTCAGAGAAGTTTTAGACAAAAAGGTGTTTTACAAAGTCATATTCGGACACACGCTGGTGACAAACCTTATAAATGTGATATATGTCAGAAAAGTTTCAATGAAAAAAGTCATTTACAAAGTCATATTCAGACACACACTGGTGAAAAACACTATAAATGTGATATTTGTCAGAGAAGTTTTAGACAAAAAGGTGTTTTACAAAGTCATATTCGGACACACACTGGGGAAAAACCTTATAAATGTCATATATGTCAGAAAAGTTTCATTCATAAAAGTTATTTACAAAGTCATATTCAGATACACACTGGTGAAAAACCTTATAAATGTGATATTTGTCAGAGAAGTTTTAGACAAAAAAGTGTTTTACAAACTCATATTCTGACACACACTGGTGAAAAACCTTATAAATGTGATATATGTCAGAAAAGATTCAATCAAAAAAGTCGTTTACAAAGTCATATTCAGACACACACTGGTGAAAAACCTTATAAATGTGATATATGTCAGAAAAGTTTCAATGAAAAAAGTAATTTACAAAGTCATATTATGACACACACTGGTGAAAAACCTTATAAATGTGATATTTGTCAGAGAAGTTTTAGACAAAAAGGTGTTTTACGAAGACATATTCGTACACACACTGGTGAAAAACCATATAAATGTGATATATGTCATAGTAGATTTACACAAAAAGGTTCTTTAGCAACACATATTACTAAACACTCAGGTGTTAAACCTTATAAATGTAATATTTGTCAGTTTACTTATAGTCGAAAAGGTGATTTAAACAATCATATTCGTAAAACACACGGGTGTTAAACCTTATAAATGTAGGTATAGGTCAGAGTAATTTTCATAACTCTTCTAATTTAAAAACTCATATTTGTACACACACTGATGAAAAAGCTTATAAATGTGATACATGTATTTAGAGTAGTATTTGTTGGTCTTGTCATTTTAAAAGACATATTCCTACGACACAGGTCTAAAACATTATTAATGAGATAAGTATAATTATGTCAGAGTAGGTTTATCACGGAGGAGAGAAAGAAGCGGAAATGCCACAGGGCAATTAGGCTATGCACCTTAAGTTGGGCCCATGACGTCAATTAGCCAAACTTTAGTTTCAAGTGAATCATTACATTCATTACCGCATTCGGTTCTGTGTGATTTTAATAGATTCTGGCTATTTTAATTGTTATAACAATGAAGTGTGCTGTTGTTGGATGTAAAAATTGTTCAGGAGCCATTTTTATTAGGTAGTCCCGTATCTAGTTGGAGCGGCTGCGACCAAAGAGTATGTAATCACTGACAACCAATCAATAATCTAAGTTATAACTATATTATTCTATATGTAGTCCTATATAATTATATTTTCATTTATAAAAATGTGCCATCTGTTGGTGAGTAGTGTGTTAATAAAATGTAGACCACTGTTTATAATAGGAGATATGAAACAAAGATTAAATACAAGATAAAACAAAAGGCTTATTTTTATTTATTTTATAATTAATACCCAAACTTCAGACAGCCCGTTGTCTAGCAACGCTAGCAACTATGCAGTATCTCTAAGTAGTCTTTTCTTAACTTGTGGAGTGATATTTACGTTGAAAAATAGACTTTTACGTGTACTACATATATTTTTAATCCACAATGTAGCATATTTTGAATAAGTCATTTGTGAAATATGTGATATTAGTGAAAAACAAACAATAACAAAGGCATAATTCGCGGGAAATTTTTACTTCTAACATCAAAATCTTTGTTATCACTGCTTTATTGATCAAACCTATGGATGATTTCAGCAATCTAATAAATAAGGCGTTATTTACTTAGTTATGTTATGGAGTTTGGTGATCCAAAATCCACATTTTCATGTTTTTTAGCAACACGGCCGGTGGTCTCAGAATGGCCGATATTTTATAGGTAAATTTTGTTATTTATTCATGAAATACGGAAGATTTGCGGCTTGTACAAACTAAATGTTTATCAAAGTCTTTTAATTAACACACAATATCATGATTCGATTGTTTATTTATCGTAACGACTGACAATGATTTGAAATGACAGTTGGGCCCATTTGTGTGCCCGTTTCGAGTTTACGGTACCCTGCGTGTCGGGCCCATTTGTGTGCCCTCTACGGATTATAAGGTTAATAGGAGATATGAAACAAAGATTAAATACAAGATAAAACAAAAGGCTTATTTTTATTTATTTTATAATTAATACCCAAACTTCAGACAGCCCGTTGTCTAGCAACGCTAGCAACTATGTAGTATCTCTAAGTAGTCTGTGCTAGCAACCATATCGTAGACAGAGAAACCGAAACCATATAGTAGTCCGTAAGTACACATAAACTCTGTAGAGTGATATGCATACTTGACATAGTGACGCCACACTAACCCAGTATAGAATGTTCTGGAACAAAATGTCGTGTATTGCAACGCCGCGTCACAGTGGCGAGCAGACGAACTAAAATGAGAAATAGTTCTGTTACTATTAATGGGCGGGTTTTCCATAGTACGTGGAGCTATTGCTGTACCTTGGTTGTCTCACATTTCACGTGTCAATTCAAATCTATATTATCGAAGGTCTTCGTATAAATAATTCGACTGTTCTCTAAGATGTTATAAAACAAACATTTAATTTTTTAAAACGTCTTTTTTCCTACTTTACATACTATCTATCTATCTCTCTCTACCGTATAATCCCTCTCTAACTTCTAAATGTTATTGACTACGCACATGTACCATTCAAATTCGAAGAATTTACAACGAAATACCTATTTTGGGCACATAGTAAAAGTTATGAAATTTGGTTCTTGTTCAGAAATAGTACGTTTTTCTTTTTTTGTGGCTAGTTTTCCTAGAGTATTAAACTATTTTGGAAACTTGGATAGTTGAGTCAATTTTAAAAAAAACTTGCCATGGTAATGTCCATACTTTTTTTTTACACCACGATGAGTTAAAGTGGACCGAAAGTAAAAACCTTTCAAAATTTTAGGGTGAAATATAATTTTGATTGATTTTTGTGTCAAATCTACAGGCATTCTGGGATTTTCAAGGATTGTGGTGGATAGCAGGGCTAATTAGGTTTCCGGTACAAAAAGAAATTCAGAAATATTTGAAACATTGTGGTCATGGTAATTAAAAATCTCATAAGGGGTGTAATTTTTTTAAGGATTTCAATTTTTTGATGTAACTTCTTAAATATTTAGTTTTTTTTTTTCTCGAGTAGTCATGAGCTGGTCAACCCTCTGGTGCCCGCTTATCGTTGAATTTTGGGACATGTTGTATACACACAATTACCCAGCTAGGACGCCTTTCTTCCAGTAGTCCCGCGATTGGAAATAAGGATGATAAACACGTATACACAGTGTGTAAAAATTACAAAAATAACTACTTTAGACCACTTAATCTTATGGTATACCAAAGTAAATCAATAACTAAATACCTATGAAATAAACTACATAGATAACAAATACAATGAACTACATATACCGTACGAATAAATACCTATCTAAATATATAAAAACAAATACTTATATATAGGAATTATGTATATACTTATATATTGTAATAATAATAATTTTAGTTCTTTTCTGAAATAAAAATCGCAAGGAATCATAATACATATACATACACGTACATAATGGTTTATTTTCAGTCATGACAGGTAGGACGCACTGATTGTCGCACGCCTTACTATTTAGGTTTGTGGAATAGGCGACGAGAAAAATTTGCGTAGCTTCCCAAATGCGGCCCAGCCAGCCCAGCTGCTGCTAGCCCTCCTCTCGAAGGTGTTTTTACATAACTGCAATGTTTGCCCAAGGTAATCGTATTCTTGAACAACTTCGAGAGCACTGCTAGTGACAGCAATCGGCTCCGGAGTGACGTGCTCGTTGAATATAACTTTGGTTTTATCCAAATTCATCCGGAGACCAATACGTACAGAAGAATCAACTAGACCATCCAGCATCTGTTGCAGGTTTTGCAACGATTCAGCCATTATGACGATAGCATCTACAAATCTCAAGTATGAGATGTATTCGCCGTTTATATTAATGCCAAGTCCTACCCAGTTCAATGTCTTAAACGTATCTTCCAATGCGTTGGTGAACAATTTCGGAGAAATTTCGTCCGTTTGTCTCTCCCCTCGAAGCAGTTGGATATGTTTAGTCTGCTGGTTCAGGGTTTGGACTGTCATCGTAGTATTATCGACATCTCAGCACTTGGATATATCGCCAGTCGACTTGGCATCGTTGCAGAGACTCCAGAACACAGGGTAATCACGATGCACTCTCGAAATCGGAATCGATTTAATTTTGACAGTTCAACAATGTACATTACGCAGTATGCTATAAAAATATTCTGAACGACAATTCGAACAACGCAATGTACACTCTTAAACTGTCAAAAGTGAATCGATCCCGATTACGAGTGGGTATCGTGATTACCCTACAGACCGGCCACATAATCACGATGCACGCTCGTAATCGGAATCGACTCAATTTTGACAGAACAACAGTGTTCATTGCGTTGCTCAATTTAAAATTGAATCGATTCCGATTGCGAGTGTGTATCGTGATTAACCTGCCGGTCTCGATAGAATCAAAGGCCTTCTCCTACTCCACAAATGCTAAGCACATGGACCGGACTTCTGTATAATCTACCGCGTTCTACCGCACAGTGTGGATTATGGTGTGGATCTTTCGTTTCGTCTGTGGTGTGGATGTTTCATCTGTCTAAGGTGCCATATCCGCCTCGAAACCCGGCTGCTCCTGGTTGGCTGAAATTCATCGGGTATTTTTAATAATAGTGATACAATTTTGCTACTAAAGAGAAGTACAAATAATTAAATTTTAATCTTAAAGTCGTAAAAATAACACATCGTCTTAGAGACCGATTGAAACTGATGTTTTTTTAATATAAATTATATTAATAAGTAAGTATTGTGATTTTAAAGGTGACTTATTAGGTGGTTACTGAATGACCTCGATTTTAGACTTATAACTTTAGTTTTAGAATGAGGATTTATTTATACTTTTGTTAAACGGAACTAGTCTAGGAATTACGTACGTACTAGTATGTAGAGTATTAATTCTTTCATAAAGACGCTATATTTTGATTTACGTGTAAACTTAATGACATTTCATAATTATGAAAAAAAAGAATACAAACCCTGTTTTCTTTTCAACTTGTGGCTTTTATTTCATAATTTTCGTCGTCATTAGACCCATATTTTATAAGCAAAAGTAACTTATCTACTTCTGTATGCTTCTTTGTAAAAATGAGTGAAAAAGTACTAATTTAAAGTCATAAAGGTTGCAAATACGCATCATTAGATGCGTATTTGCAACCTTTAATTTTTTTTATCTTGCAGGCCATCTGATTGTACCGCTTGTACCAATCCCGGGTATTAAAATGGTTATTATCATTATTTTCGGATTTTAGTCGATTCGATTCCCGGGTGTGGCAAGCGTATTTTCAAAAATATATTAATGCAGTTTTGTTTCTTTTAAAAAATAAAGGAATGTTTCCTTGGAGTAAAATTTGCTGCCTTCAGTATTAAAGAGTACTTTTCCTACAGATACGCTTCGAAATTTCCAACCTGTATACTATAAATGCTCACTACATAATGAGGAGAGCAGTTATAACAGGACTCTTGACGTAGTGTGTTTACATGATAACGCAGTGCTCTCGACTTTGCGTTTGGTAAGTATATTATGTTATAGCTAAACCCCAAAGTGCGGCTACAACAACACAAGTTTTTAGACTAAAGCTAATAAGCAGCCAACTTATTAATTTATCGCCAGTCTTAACTAAATAGTTAGTACATTTAAAAAAATATGTTGTGTATTCGTTGAAAACTTACTTATGGTTATTTATAATATGTTTAACCACTACTAACTAACTTCTATAATATAATTTAGCTCAGAAAAAGTTTCGTGGACGTCACTTTAGTCTGATCCATAGAAATAGTATAGGTACTATGTATTATCTCTATGGTCTGATCACCTTGGATCACCCAGACGATAATGCGTCGTCCGCCCGCCGTAATAAATAACTGAACAAACAACAAACCCTTCTAGGTAACTTTTCAATTCTATTTTTCAATATGGTAAGTGAGTAGAGCCCACTGGCAGCACTGGTCTGATCCTGACCTGACACTGTCAAAGTGACAGTCAACTTAGAAATAATATTGACAGCTAACCTAACTTGACCTAACTTATCAGCTGATAAAAACAAAATCTCAATTTTAATCACGAAGTGAAATTAAATAATGCCTCAATATCATATAAACGAGGTATGTCCAAAGGATTCCGTGTACCCTATAGTAGTTAGCTTTCATAATGTCTCCGTCGCTGAGAAATTCAACACTCACGACTGTTTACTACTTGAAGACGAGGAAACTGGCAAAAAGAATATTTTATCTGAATTATTTGACATGATATACGCTGGGGAAGAAGAAAACGAGGATTTGGGTAAGACTTTGATACTGGCTCGCAACAAAACAACAGGGAAAGTCCGTTTAATTGAAGTCGGACACATAGAACTCAAGCCCGTTATCAACGCTAACTTAGATACTACGGCAATGGATACCAGTTACTTAGAGTTCGGGACGAAGAAGCTAATAATGGAACAGTGTGAAAAATTGAAGATTAATGTTCAAACGGTAGAGGAACGACCTTATAAATGCAATGTATGTCAGAAAAGTTTCAATCGAAAAAGTTATTTACAAAGTCATATTCAGATACACAACAGCGAAAAACCATATAAATGTGATATATGTCAGAGAAGTTTTATACGAAAAGGTGATTTACAATGTCATATTCGGACACACACTGGTGAAAAACCTTATAAATGTGATATATGTCCGAATAGTTATAGTCGAAAAGGTGGTTTAAACAATCATATTCGTAAACACACAGGTGAAAAACCTTATAAATGCAATATATGTCAACGTAGATTTAGTTTTTTAACTAGTTACAAAAGCCATATTCATATACACACTGCTGTAAAACCATATAAATGTCATATATGTCAAAGTGGATTTAATCAAAAAGCTTCTTTGACAACACATTTTTCTAAACACACTGGTGTAAAACCTTATAAATGTGATATTTGTGACAGTAGTTTTAATCAAAAAGCTTATTTGACAGTACATATTTCTAAACACATGGGGGTAAAACTTTATAAATGCGATATTTGTTACAGAAGTTTTAGTCAAAAATGTGGTTTAAACAGCCATATTCGTATACACACTGGTGAAAAACCGTATAAATGTCATATATGTCAGAGAAGATTTACTCAAAAAGTTACTTTGACAAACCATATCCATACACACTCCAGTGTAAAACCTTATAAATGTGATATTTGTCACACTAGTTATAGTCAAAAAGATGGTTTTAAAAATCATATTTGTACACTCTGATGAAAAACCTTATAAATGTGATATGTATAAGTCAGAGTAATTTCCTTGACTCTTCTTATTTAAAAACTCATATTCATACACACACTGATGAAAAATTCCCCGATTCGCATTGAAGATGAATCTATGATCCTCAATCTTCTTAAGTGACTAAGCGGATGTATACTTCACCGCCTATATTGCTCTCTAATATCTGTTGACGTGATGAAACTGGCCTTGGTTTTCTACGTTCTATTTTTTAATTCTTTTGTTGATTGTATTTTTTACTTGTATTTTTACTTTTACGTTTTCTTGTTGTATTATCCCAATAGTTATTGCAGACTCGCATACCCTCTTAGCTATACACACATATTTTTTACACTACACACACATAACTTAAATGTGACATTAATTGTACGAGTTCCTTGCATAAGTAGTAACATCCTGGCATTTCGTCATAATATACAATTTTACATATTATCCCATTTCAGCTTGATGTCTATTTCTACTGACCCTCCAGATCTAAGTGTTCACCAAAATTATTACTTATTATTATACAAGTTACGCGAAGTCCGTGACTTGCGTCATTCAGTAATTAATTCATTTTCTGAGTAATGCAGAATATTGAAACAATACACTCGGATCTGGACTCGTTGTCGGTGGCTGATTCTATTAAATGTGACATAGAAGACGCAAAAAGCTACATCTTTCACAATAATTCCTCTCTAAATATTCTTACTCAAAATATACGCAGCATCTCTTGTAATATGCCTAGTTTCACTACACTTATAGATAGATCTAAAATAACATGGGACGTACTCATTCTTACTGAATGTTGGCTATCCTCTGCTAGGTATATTCCTTCACTCCAAAATTATAACTACGTAACTACAACCATGCATAGAACACAAAACGAGGGTGTCGTCATTTATTACAGAAAACAACTGAAAGTGCTATTTGAAGAGCCGCTTATAAACGACGCAAATTGTCTTTTACTAAAATTAAGCTCGGATACTTGTATCCTTGGTATATACCGTCCCCCAAGCCAACACAATACTACTAACTTTATTAACTCAATTGATGCTCTCCTCACCAAATTAAACAGTTATAAGAATATAATACTTTGCGGTGATATAAATATTGACATAGTTACAAATACCCCGGACACACGCTCCAATGAATACTTGAATGCCCTAGCTAGCCACTGCATTCTCCCAGGACATGTTTCCCCTACCCATAATAAAACATGCTTAGACCACGTTATGGTTAAGACTCAACTAGAGGCGAAATGCCTGGTTATTGAATCATCTATCACAGATCACGAGAGCGTTGCCGTTAGCATCAACCTTTCTCGTAAGCACCTTCTACATTACTGTAACTCAACATATCATCGTATTGATTATCAAGATTTAGATGTAGTAATACTTGAGACAAGTTACCAGCACATTCTGGACTGTTGCGATGTTAACAAAGCAACAGACATGTTAGTTAGCTTCCTGACAACAGCTATTAGAAATAACTCTAAGACTGATAAAATACCTAGTAGGAAACGTGTTAGTAAGCCTTGGATAACAAAAGGGCTATTGCGATCCATGCGCAATAGGGATAACCTTTACAAAAAACTTAAAAGAGATCCAAATAATGAAATTCTTAGGGTAACCTATAAGCGCTACAGGAATTTTTGTATTTCACTACTAAAAAAAGCGAAACGTAACTTTGAAAAAAGCGAAATTGAAAACGCAAGTGGCAATAGGAAAAAAATATGGGATGTTATAAAACAAATCAGCGGTTCCAATAAGGTGACGGATCACTCTTCATGTCTCGTTACTAATGAGAACTCCGTCAATAGTATTAATGATGTTAACCATTACTTTGCGAATGTTGGAAGCAATCTAGCTGAGCAAATTACTTCTTCCAACCTCTCTATCAGATATATACCCGAAACCCTCACGTATACACCACCTGTCAACTCCTTTGCTATGCTTCCAACCGACGAGTGTGAGATCCTCCAATTGATCAAAGGACTAAAGGATAACTGTGCAGTTGGTTCCGATCAGATCTCAGGAAAGATAGTGAAGAGATATATTCTTGTTTTATTGCCTGTGGTTACACACATTTGTAACTTGGCCATTTCGACTGGTGAATTTCCACAGGCTTTCAAATCTGCACTCATCAAACCCATACATAAGGGTGGCGGTAGGGACTGTGTCGCTAATTATAGACCTATCTCCATATTGCCAACGCTCTCAAAAATCTTAGAGCGCCTAATGAATTCCCGTTTGATTAAATTTCTTGAAGCTAATAACCTTCTTTCACCAGCTCAATTTGGTTTTCGTCCAGGTAAGTCTACCAATGACGCTGTACATGAATTAGTTAACTCTATAATTACCACCCTCGATGGAAGAAAGAAATGTTTAACGGTATTCCTTGATTTGGCAAAGGCTTTCGACACAGTCTCTATCCCACATCTTCTGCTCAAAATGGAAAGATTAGGGATACGTGGTCTTCCTCTAAAATTATTCCAAGATTACCTTACCAACAGGAAGCAAAGAACTAGAATCGATCATCGTATAAGTGATGAACTTTCTGTTGACTTTGGTGTGCCTCAGGGAAGTATACTGGGGCCGACCCTATTCTTGATCTACATAAACGACCTCTGCCAACTCCAGTTTGTCAATGGCAAGGTTGTCACTTTTGCCGATGACACTGCTCTCTTCTTTTGTGGTGATAACTGGGACGACGTCTTTGGGATGGCTCAGGTTGGATTCAATAGGGTAGGTGCTTGGTTGCGGAGTAACTTGTTGACTGTCAATGTATCGAAAACTAAATATGTAGCTTTCTCACTTAGACCAAACATGTTACCTCCACCTTCTCTTACCATCATAGCCCACTCGTGTGGGCCAGGGATTCTTTCCTGCCCTTGTCCTTCCCTTCAGAGGGCCGACAGCATAAGATATCTCGGGGTCATTGTGGACCAATGTCTAACCTTCAAACCACATGTGGATGTCTTGGTGACTAGGTTACGTAAGCTTATTTATATCTTTAAGACTCTCAGGCACGTAGCTGACTACCGAGTCATCAGGATGGTCTACAGTGGTTTGTGTCAATCACTCGTGGACTATTGCATTACATCTTGGGGTGGCGCGGCCAAAACTCATTTACTTGAGGCAGAAAGAGCTCAACGTGCCATACTCAAGGTTGCAGCTGGTTTTCCCTTTCGCTTTCCAACAGTCGAACTCTACAAGAAGTGGGATGTGCTTACTGTCAGGCAATCGTTCGTACTACACACGGTTCTCAAAAAACATGTACAGTTAGTATACGACCCGAAACTATTGCAAGGGAAGCGTCGTAAGGGTGCAGTATGCCGATCCTTACCATTCCGCACAAGTCGGTCCCACCACTTTTTCTGCTTCCTCGGTGATTACCTTTATAATAAGGTAAACAGCACGCTCAACATCTATCCGCTTCTCAAACCAAATTGCAAACTAAAGGTATCTAAATACCTAAAAACACTGAGCTACGATGACACAGAAGCATTACTACATATGCTGATATAATTTGTTAATTTTAAACGGGCTAGTCTGATTTAACGTCTCTTGGGGTCTTGGTCTTCTCATCTCATCTTTTCCGCTAAGTACTAACATATGCCTATGTCTCTGAACTACCGTTTAATTATGCACTCACTTCTAACTTTACCACCCTCACACCACACCTACCACAACACACATCACCCACATTCAATAACTCATTATTCAACGTCTGCTTCTTTTTCTTTTTATGCCTTTTATTGTTTTTCATAACAGCTTGTTTCAATAATTTGTTTGTTTCTATTTGCATGTATTTCGGTGAATAACGACTGATTTAAGGCCTAGTTTGTATGCAACTGCCTCGTGGGGCCTGGTGACCTGTAATACAGGTTTGTTTTACAAACCTACAACGGGCACCAGCTCTCACAATGCAGATAACTATATTCAAGCCCCTACTGTATTTATCGTGTCTACTACATTGTGAGAGAAATAAATAAATATCTTATCTTATCTTATCTTAAAAAGCTTATAAATGATATAAGTACCTATGTCAACACCAATTTACACCTTACGCTAACTTGAATTTTGGGAAATTTCTGTTGATAATGCCAAATTGTTTATCATTTAAGGACTATAAATGAATACAAAATAAATCATATGAAAAATCCAAAAAACAAAGTTTTGAACTAAACACAGCGCTAAGTGAATGTAATTTTTGTAATCGCCCGATATGTATTACACTTCAACTTACTCTGGTGTAAAATCGACTTTTGCTAGCTAGTTTAATCGGCTATCATATTAGCTATGTTTCATTAAAAGCTGTTCAGCCGTCCAAAAGTTACACCTCTTTTTCTAGTTGGAGTCGGGGGTTTTTAACGGTTAGGTTATATGTCATAGAAGTTAGATACCTACTTTAAAATTAAGTTCGTTAGTGGTGTCGATTCTGTCTCGTATTTTGACAGTGCTAAACTAAAATAGCCTAAGTGAATCGGTCAATTTATTTTTCTATTGAAACAGAAAGAGGGAAAATTGCCCTTAGTTTTGACGACACGGTTGGCGCAGTGGCTAAGCGATTAGCCTTCTACGCTACGTGCCGCGGGTTCGTTCCCCGCACGGAACAAGTATTTGTATGCTCTACAGATAGTTGTTTCGGGTCTGGGTGGTGTGTGTATGTGACATGTATGTTTGTAAACTGTACCGTCGATACAGGAGAAATCCAAGTGAGGGGCAAAGTTTAAAAAAAAAATAAGTCTTGTCGAAAGTGCGCAATAGATAAATATGATATTTACTTAATAACTAATCGAATAATTAAAAGTAGTACAATATTTGTAGGTACTAACATAACCAGTTTTTTCACCTCGCAGTCGGATAGTTAACCGGCTGCTTATCTGTAGCAACCGCCTATTTAGGGCCATTTTGACCAACAAAATAGCACATTATGATTGAAATTAAATCGGTCGAAAACAAAAATGTTGTTAAGGAGAAGTTAGGTTTCAAACAGTCACAGTTTGAGTATTGTTTATACATTGTTTATATTTAAAACTTGAGAGAAGTTGTAACACTTACATTAAGTACTAGAGGTCGCACGGTGCGCGGGCCGCGAGCGGCCCGCGAGGGCTTTTTAGGCGGGGTTTGTAACATGACGTAAAATAAATATGATATTTGGTTTTGTATGGCAGCCATGTTTTTTTGTATGGAAGCGATCATTTGTTCACCAGCTCGTCAATCAACCCAGGGTCCCCGACATTTTTAGTTCCGGCAGTATGGGTGTGCGACTTCTCGTTTTCGAGATCCGTAGGGCAGTTCCGGTCAGCGTTCCACTTTCAGGTCATTTCGGACTTTTTCTAAGCTCACAGGACCCCCCTAAATACGACTCCCATACATCACTTTTACCCCCACGACTCCTTCTGGGAGAACAATTGGGTGAAAATCCAAAATGAACACTTGTATGGCGGCCATATTGAAAAACGGCGGAAAAGAAAGTCGATTCCGGTTTATGAATTGGTGCCCCCTAAAACCCCCGGAAGCCAATTTTCAGCCAGATCGGACCATATTATTTTTGGCCTCAATTTTGAATCCGCCATCTTGGATTTTTATCACTACCACTGGAAAGCCCCCCTCGTTCTCTATGATATTTGGTCGAGCACCCCCCCTCTATCTCTAACGGTTTCGGAACGGCGAGGGTTTCGAAAAAGTAGAGGCCGCGAAGTGCGCGGGCAGCAAGCGGCCCGCGGGTGGCGGTTTTGGTGCTCTTAAATTAACTTAAAAAAAAAAAAACACGCTTTTGAAAGTGCCTGCAAAGGCTCAGTTGTAATAAAAAACTTTGACTTCGACTTTGGCTTCGGCTTCGGCTCCGGTTTCGGCCTCGGCTTTGGCCTCGGTTTCGGCTTCGGCCTCGTCTTCGGCCTCGGCTTTGGCTTCGGCCTCGGCTTTGCCCTCGGCTTCGGCTCGGCTTCGGACTCGGCTTCGGCCTCGTCTTCGTCTTTGTCTTCGGCTTCGACTTTGACTTTGACTTTGACTTTGACTTTGACTTTGAATTTTACTTTGACTTCGACATTGACTTTGACTGTGACTTTATTTATCGTTTTCTTCTCAGCAGACCCTTTCATTTGATACCCATATCATGATGGCAGATAAGAAAATTTTGTCTACCATCTTTGGGCGTTATATTAGTTTTCGTAGTCTTCTCAGCAAACCCTTTCATTTGATACCCATATCATGGTAGTGCATAATACATAAGTAGTCCGCCATATTGGATTTAGAATGACGTCAGTTATCTAACTATGCATTGTCATCCTAACTAAACGTGTGTGCAAAATTTCATCTCAATCGGAAACCGCGAAGTGGGTCAAATTTAACTTCCAAGATTTTCTTACATAGTTACATGTGAAGCTAATAAAAGCGTGTTAAAAAATAAGGTGGAAATAAATTACGATCCCGGATAATGAATCGGCGCCCCCAAAAACCCAAAGACGCCAATTTTCAGCCCGATCGCACCATTTTTTTTTGGCCGCCATTTTGAATCGGCCATCTTGGATTTTTATGAACACAACCGGAAAGCCCCCTTCGTCCTCTATGACATTGATTTGAGCACCTCCCCGCTATCTCTAACAGTTTCGAATCGGAGTGCGTTTCCATTTCTTATGGCGGCCATGTTTTTTGTATGGAAGCCATCTTTTTTTTACCAGCTCGTCAATCGACCCAAGGTCCTACACATTTTTAGTTCGGGCACTATGGGTCTGCGCTTTGCCGTTTTTGAGATCCGTAGGGCAGTTCTGGTCAGCATTCTACTTTCAGGTCTTTTCGGAGTTTTCCTAAACTCAATAGGCACCCCTCTATACGACTCTCATACATGACTTTTACCCCCCGCGGCTCCTTCTGGGTGAAAAATTGTGTGAAAATCCAAAATGAACACTTGTATGGCGGCCATCTTTTTTATATTGAAGCCATCTTTTTTTCACCGGATCGTCAATTGGCCCAGGGTCCTTGACCTTTTTAGTTCGGGCACTATGAAAGCACGCCTTGCCGTTTTCGAGATCCGTAGGGCAGTTCCGGTCAGCGTTCCACTTTCAGGTCATTTCGGACTTTTCCTAAACTTGCAGAACCCCCTTTTATACGTCTCCTATACATGACGTTTACCCCCACGGCTCCTTCTGGGAGATTTTTTTTGTGAAAATCTAAAATGAACAGTTGTAGGGCGGCCATGTTTTTTTGTATGGAAGCCATCTTTTTTCACCGGCTCGTCGATCGGCCCAGGGTCTTTGACATTTTTAGTTCCGGCACAGTGGGTGTTCGACTTATAGTTTTTGAGATCCGTAGGGCAGTTCTGGTCAGCATTCCACTATCAGGTCATTTCGGACTTTTCCTGAACTCACAGGACCCCCTTCTATACGACTCCCATACATGACGTTTTAACCCCGAAGGCTTCTTCTGGGAGAACAATTGAGTGAAAATCCAAAATGAACACTTGAATGGCGGCCATGTTTTTTGTATGGAAGCCATCTTTTTTTACCAGCTCATCAATCGACCCAGGGTCCTCGACATTTTTAGTTCCGACAGTATGGGTGTGCGACTTCTCATTTTCGAGATCCGTAGGACAGTTCCGATCAGCGTCCCACTTTCAGGGCATTTCGGACTTTTCCTAAACTCATAGGACCCCTCTCTATACGACTCCCATACGTCACTTTTACCCCCCGCGGCTCCTTCCGGGAGAACAATTGCTCCAAAAGATGCGTTTGTATGGCGGCCATCTTCAAAAATGGCGGAATAAAAAATTTGATCCCGGATTATGAATTGGTGCCCCCGAAAACCCCCGGATGCTAATTGTCAGCCGGCTCGGACCATTTTTTTTTTTGGCCGCCATTTTGAATCCGCCGTCTTGGATTTTCATGACCACATCCGGAAAGCCCCCTCCATCCTCTATGAAATTGGTTCGAGCACCCTGCCGCTATCTCTAACGGTTTCGGAACGCTGAGCGTTTGAATTTTGTATGGCGGCCATGTTTTTTTGTATGGAAGCCATCTTTTTTTTACTGGCGCGTCAAACGGCCCGGGGTCCTCGACATTTTTAGTTCCAGCACTGTAGGTCTGCGACTTGTCATTTTCGAGATCCGTAGGGCAGTTCCGGTCAGTGTTCCACTTTCAGGTCATTTCGGACTTTTCCTACACTCACAGGACCCCTCTCTATACGACTCCCATACATCACTTTTACCCCCCACGGGTACTTCTGGGAGAACAATTGGGTGAAAATCCAAAATGAACACTTGTATGGCGGCCATATTGGAAAATGGCGGAAAGAAAAATTTGATCCCGGATTAGTAATCGGTGCCCCCGAAAACTCCCGGACGCCAATTTTCAGCCGGCTCGGACCATTTTTTTTTTTGGCCGCCATTTTGAATCCGCCATCTTGGATTTTTATGACCCCCACCGGAAAGCCCCCGTCGTCCTCTATGACATTTGGTCGAGCACCCCCCCGCTATCTCCAACGGTTTCGGAACGGTGAGCGTTTCAATTTTGTATGGCCGCCATCTTTTTTTGTATGGAAGCCATCTTTTTTTCACCGGCTCGTCAATCGACCCAGGGTCCTCGACATTTTTAGTTCCAGCAGTATGGGTGTGCGACTTGTAATTTTCGAGATCCGTAGGGCAGTTCCGGTCAGCGTTCCACTTTCAGGTCATTTCGGATTTTTCCCGGACTCACTGGACCTCAAGGTTTATGACTTTATGTATGACTTGTACCCCCCACGGCTCCTTCTGGGAGAACAATTATGTCAATGAGTGAGTGAGTCAGTGGTAATCGAGCTTTATATATTAGAGACTAGAGGTCGCGCGGTGCGCGGGCCGCGAGCGGCCCGCGAGGGCTCTTTAGGTGGGGTTTGTAACATGACGCAAAATAAATATGATATTTGATTTTGTATGGCAGCCATGTTTTTTTGTATGAAAGCCATCTTTTTTTACCAGCTTGTCAATCGACCCAAGGTCCTACACATTTTTAGTTCGGGCAGTATGGGTGTGCGACTTCTCATTTTCGAGATCCGTGGGGCAGTTCCGGTCAGCGTTCCACTTTTAGGTTATTTCGGTTTTTTGCTGAACTCCCTGGACTTCCCTCTATACGTCTCCCATACATCATTTTTACCCCCCGCGGCTCCATCCGGGAGAACAATTGAGTGAAAATCCAAAAATGAACACTTGTATGGCGGCCATGTTTTTTTGTATAGTAGCCATGATTTTTCAGCAGTTCGTCGATCGACCCAAGGTCCTTGACATTTTTAGTTCGGGCCGTATGGGTGTGCGACTTTTCATTTTTGAGATCCGTGGGGCAGTTCCTGTCAGCGTTCCACTTTTAGGTTATTTCTCACTGGGCCTCTCTCTGTACGACTCCCACACATGACGTTTACCCCCCATGACTCCTTCTGGGAGAACAATTGCTCCAAAAGATGCGTTTGTATGGCGGCCATATTGAAAAATGGCGGAAAAAAAAGTTGGTCCCGGATTATGAATCGGTGCCCCCGAAAACCTCAGGACGCCAATTTTCAGCCAGATCGGACCATATTTTTTGTTGGCCGCCATTTTGGATCCGCCACCTTGGATTTTTATCACGACCACCGAAAAGCCCCTCTCGTCCTCGATGATATTTGGTCGAGCACCCGCATTCTATCTCTAACGGTTTCGAAACGTTTAGGGTTCAAAAAGCTTAGAGGTCGCGCGGTGCGCGGCCCGCGGGCGGCCCGCGGAGGTTGTGGTTGAACTCTTAAATTAACTTAAAAAATAATTAAAACACGATTTGGAAAGTGCTTTGACTTTGACTGACTTTGACTTTGACTTTGACTTTGACTTTGACTTTGAATTCGACTTTCACTTTGACTTTATTTTTCGTTTTGTTTCCCGCAGACCCTTTCATTTGATACCCATATCAGGTTGGTAGATAAGAAAATTTTGTCTACCATCTTGGGGCGTCCGCCATATTGAATTAAGTGTGACGTTATTTTAGTTTCGTACTCTTCTCAGCAAACCCTTTCATTTGATACCCATATCATGGTAGTGCATAATACATAAGTAGTCCGCCACATTGGATTTAGAATGACGTCAGTTATCTAACTATGCATTGTCATCCTAACTAAACGTGTGTGCAAAATCTCACCTCAATCGGAAACCGCGAAGTGGATCAAATTTAACTTCCAAGATTTTCTTACATAGTTACAGGTGAAGCTAATAAAAGCGTGTTAAGAGGCGTTTGTATGGCAGCCATGTTTTTTTGTATGAAAGCCATCTTTTTTTACCAGCTCGTCAATCGACCCAAGGTCCTACACATTTTTAGTTCGGGCAGTACGGGTGTGCGACTTCTTATTTTGGAGATCCGTGGGGCAGTTCCGGTCAGCGTTCCATTTTCAGGTCATTTCGGACTTTTCCTGAACTCATAGGAGGGTCCTTCTATACGACTCCTCTACATGAGTTTTACCCCCGAAGGCTCCTTCTGGGAGAACAATTGAGTGAAAATCCAAAATGAACACTTGTATGGTGGCCATGTTTTTTTTTGTATGGAAGCCATCTTTTTTTTACCAGCTCATCAATCGACCCAGAGTCCTCAACATTTTTAGTTCGGGCACTATGGGTCTGCGACTTGTAGTTTTCGAGATCCGTAGGGCTGTTCCAGTCAGGGTTCCACTTTCAGGTCATTTCGGATTTTTCTAAACTCAATGGATCCCCTTCTATACAACTCCCATACGTTACTATTACCCCCCGCGGCTCCTTTGGGAGAAAGAACACTTGCTCCAAAAGAAGCGTTTGTATGACGGCCATGTTTTTTTGTATGAAAGCCATCTTTTTTTGACCAGCTCGTCAATCGACCCAAGGTCCTACACATTTTTAGATCGGGCACTATGTGTCTGCGCTTTGCCGTTATTGAGATCCGTAGGGCAGTTCTGGGCAATGTTCCACTTTAAGGACTTTTCGGATTTTTCCTGAAATCACTGGACCCCCCTCTATACGACTCCCAATCATGACTTTTACCTCCCACGGCTCCTTCTCGGAGAGCAATTGGGTGAAAATCGAAAATGAACACTTGTATGGCGGCCATGTTTTTTTGTATGAAAGCCATCTTTTTTTTACCAGCTCGTCAATCGACCCAAGGTCCTACACATTTTTAGTTCGGGCAGTACGGGTGTGCGACTTCTCATTTTGGAGATCCGTGGGGCAGTTCCGGTCAGCGTTCCACTTTCAGGTCATTTCGGACTTTTTCTGAACTCATAGGACCCCCTTCTATACGACTCCTATACATCAGTTTTACCCCCGAAGGCTCCTTCTGGGAGAACAATTGAGTGAAAATCCAAAATGAACACCTGTATGGCAGCCATGTTCTTTTGTATGGAAGCCATCTTTTTTTCACCGGCTCGTCAATCGTCCCACGGTACTCGAAATTTTTAGTTCCGGCACCGTGCGTCTGCAACTTGTAGTTTTCGAGATCCGTAGGGCAGTTCTGGTCACGGTTCCACTTTCAGGTTATTTCGGATTTTTCCTAAACTCACTGGACCCTTCCCTATATAACTCCCATACATAACTTTAACCTCCCACGGCTCCTTCTGTGAGAATAATTGTGCGAAAATCCAAAATGAACACTTGTATGGCGGCCATGTATTTTTTTTGGAAGCCATCTTTTTTTTACCAGCTCATCAATCGAACCAGGGTCCTCGACATTTTTAGTTCGGGCAATATGGGTCTGCGTTTTGCCGTTTTCGAGATCCATAGGGCAGTTCCGGTCAGGGTTCTACTTTCAGGTCATCTCGGATTTTTCTTAAACTCACTGGAATTTCCACTATACAACTTCCATACATGACTTTTACCCCGCACGACTCCTTTTAGAACAATTGCTCCAAAAGAAGCGTTTATATGGCGGCCATTTTTTTTTGTATGAAAGCCATTTTTTTTTGCCAGCTCGTCAATTTACCCAAGATCATACACATTTTTAATTCGAGCAGTATGGGTGTGCGACTTCTCATTTTCGAGATCCGTGGGGCAGTTCCGGTCAGCGTTCCACTTTCAGGTCTTTTCGGACTTTTCATAAACTCATAGGACCCCCTTCTATATGACTCCGATACATGACTTTTACCTCCCACGGCTCCTTCTGGGAGAGCAATTGTGTGAACATCCAAAATGAACACTTGTGTGGCCGCCATCTTTTTTTGTATGGAAGCCATCTTTTTTTCACCGGTTCGTCAAACGGCCCAGGGTCCTTAACATTTTTAGTTGGGGCGGTATAGCATTGCGACTTGTAATTTTCGAGATCCGTAGGGCAGTTCCGGTCAGCGTTCCACTATCAGGTCATTTCAGACTTTTCCTGAACTTATAGGACCCCCTTCTATACGAATTCTATACATGAGTTTTACCACCGAAGGCTCCTTCTGGGAGAACAATTGAGTGAAAATCCAAAATGAACACTTGTATGGCGGCCATCTTTTTTTGTATGGAAGCCATCTTTTTTTCACCGGCTCGTCAATCGTCCCAAGGTACTCGAGATTTTTAGTTCCGGCAGTATGGGTGTGCGACTTCTCATTTTCGAGATCCGTAGGGCAGTTCCGGTCAGCGTTCCACTTTCAGGTCATTTCGGACTTTCCTGAACTCATAGGACCCCCTTCTATACGACTCCCAAAAATGACGTTTACCCCCGACGGCTCCTTCTGGGAGAACAATTGAGTGAAAAACCAAAATGAACACTTTTGTATGGCCGCCATCTTTTTTTGTATGGAAGCCATCTTTTCTTCACCGGCTCGTCGATCGACCCAGGGTCCTCGACATTTTTAGTTCCGGCAGTATGGGTGTGCGACTTGTAGCTTTCGAGTTCCATAGGGCAGTTCCGGTCAGCGTTCCACTTTCAGGTCATTTCGGACTTTTCCTAAACTCACAGGGCCCCCCTCTATACGACTCCCATACAATACTTTTACCCCCCACGGCTCCTTCTGGGAGACCAATTGCTCCAAAAGATGCGTTTGTATGGCGGCCATATTGAAAAATGGCGGAAAATAAAAGTCGACCACGGATTATGAATCGGTGTCCCCGAAAACCCCCGGACGCCAATTTTCAGCCAGCTCGGAGCAACTTATTTTTCGGCCGCCATTTTGGATCCGCCATCTTGGATTTTTATGACCACCACCGGAAAGCCCCCTCCATCCTCTATGAAAATGGTTCGAGCACCCCCCCGCTATCTCCAACGGTTTCGGAACGGTGAGCGTTTCAATTTTGTATGGCCGCCATTTTTTTTGTATGGAAGCCATCTTTTTTTCACCGGCTCGTCAAACGGCCCAAGGTCCTCGACATTTTTAGTTCAGGCGGTATATGTTTGCGACTTGCCGTTTTCGAGATCCGTAGGGCAGTTCCGGTCAGTGTTCCACTTTCAGGTCATTTCGGACTTTTCCTAAACTCACAGGAACCCCCTCTATACGATTCCCATACATCACTTTTACCCCCCACGGCTCCTTCTGGGAGATCAATTGGGTCGAAATCCGAAATGAACACTTGTATGGCGGCCATATTGAAAAATGGCAGAAACAAAAAATTGATCCCGGATTATGAATCGGTGCCCCCGAAAACCCCCGGACGCCAATTTTCAGCCGGCTCGGACCATTTTTTTTTTTGGCCGCCATTTTGAATCCGCCATCTTGGATTTTTATGACCTCCACCGAAAATCCCCCGTCGTCCTCTATGACATTTGGTCGAACACCCCCCCGCTATCTCCAACGGTTTCGGAACGGTGAGCGTTTCAATTTTGTATGGCCGCCATCTTTTTTTGTATGGACGCCATCTTTTTTTCACCGGCTCGTCAAACGGCCCAGGGTCCTCGACATTTTTAGTTCCAGCAGTGTGGGTGTTCGACTTGCCATTTTCGAGATCCGTTGGGCAGTTCCGGTCAGCGTTCCACTTTCAGGTAATTTCGGATTTTTCCCGGACTCACTGGACCTCAAGGTTTATGACCCCCATACATGACTTTTACCCCCCATGGCTCCTTCTGGGAGAACAATTCTGTCAATCAGTGAGTGAGTCAGTCAGTGGTAATCGAGCTTTATATAAGTAAATATGCATTATTCTATAGGTAGACGATTTGTTATTGACGTCGACCAGTTACAAAAATGTTGAGGTTGTCAAAGAATAAGTTGAATAGTCATTTTAAGATGAAAGACCTTGGTCTAATTAATACATTTTTGCCGGATTAAGCCAGCGCGGGGCCTGTAGCAAATTCTATCAAGGGGCCCTTAGACTGTTTTAGGTTAGATACTTATCGAGTTTATGGCATTGAATAAAACAAAACTGTTACAAACAAACTTTTCTTGATTTAATTTGGGCAAATTTACAAATAATGCTGTTGATATCGACTTCTCGGAGTAAATCATGTTCAATATTCATTAAAGTGAGGTGATTAAGACGTTGTTGGCTCATCATGTTCCTCAATTCATTTTTAACACGTTTTAGTGTTGAGAAAGATCGTTCACCACTGCAGTTGGTGATCATGAGAGACAAATAAATGCGCAAAGCAATTTCAACGTTCGGGAAACAAGATTGTAAAGAATTATTTATCAACAGCTTGTAAACCTGCATTTCCAGAGCCTCATGATTCCTGCTGTCAATAATACTAGCTACATCAGAATTGAGCATTGCAGCGAACTGCACTAATTCGTCGCCCAGACTGTCCTCCAAATTTAGAAATTTTTCGCATTCTGTAGACAACTTCATATCGATCTTCGCATCTAACAGTCCTAATAGCAATTAGATCGGACCATATATTTTAAGAGATAACTGAATACTTAAAAAAATCGGTTGCACCGCTATATTATGTAAGAAAATAATACTCAACACAATTACGAAACCACTTTTCTCAAGAATGGTTCATAAATAAAATTATAGTTGATCATTTTGATGCAAATATTTTCTTCTTAGTAATTTTGACTAAATCTAATATATAAATACCTAACTTGGTGGTTTTAGGTGGAGGTTGTACCTTGCAACCCCCCCTCTATCTCTAACGGTTTCGGAACGGTGAGCGTTTGAATTTTGTATGGCGGCCATGTTTTTTTGTATAGTAGCCATGATTTTTCACCAGTTCGTCAATCGACCCAAGGTCCTTGACATTTTTAGTTCTGGCAGTATGGGCTTGCGACTTCTCGTTTTCGAGATCCGTAGGGCTGTTCCGGTCAGGGTTCGACTTTCAGGTCATTTCTCACTGGGCCTCCCTCTGTACGACTCCCACACATGACTTGTACCCCCCATGACTCCTTCTGGGAGAACAATTGCTCCAAAAGATGCGTTTGTATGGCGGCCATATTGAATCTATTTTCATTGCTTGCTTACTTACAACCAACCCATGCAGCATTCATACGAAGTCCGACGTGTAGAACGATGATATTAGTACGATTATTTATTCTAAAATACACACACATACGCACGCACACGACTACCAAGCAACGCTCGGGAGGTGTAACGAATATATTCATAATACAAGACGCGTTATACCTACCAATATTCGGATTCGGCTAATAGGTACAATGATATTCATATTAGGTGAATACTTGGTGAATACAATGATATTCATATTAGGTTAATACTTGGTGAATACAGTGATATTCATATTAGGTGAATACTTGGTGAATACAATGATATTCATATTAGGCTAATACTTGGTGAATACAGTGATATTCATATTAGGTGAATACTTGGTGATTACAATGATATTCATATTAGGCTAATACTTGGTGAATACAGTGTTATTCATATTAGGTGAATACTTGGTAAATACAACGATATTCGTATTATGCTCATACAATGGTATTTTATTAATAACTAAATAATTTTATTGCGTTTATTTCATTTATAGTAATGCTTATTTTATTGTTGTTATGTGTGTACTTCATATAAATAATTTGATATTATGAAATTAATTTTAATGTATTTATTGTATGATTTATTTTTTTATTGGAATATGTTCATTTTGTTCATGACATATTGTATAGTGATAATATTGTTATTTTCGTCTTTTGTATTATTTATTATGATGTGTAAATGTATGATGACGAGTGTAAATGTATGGATTTTAATTATATAAAATAAACTAGAGGTCGCGCGGTGCGCGGGCCGCGAGCGGCCCGCGAGGGCTTTTTAGGTGGGGTTTGTACCATGACGCAAAATAAATATGATATTTGATTTTGTATGGCGGCCATGTTTTTTTTGTATGAAAGCCATTTTTTTTAACAACTCGTCAATCGACCCATGATCCTACACATTTTTAGTTCGGGCAGTATGGGTGTGCGACTTCTCATTTTCGAGATCCGTGGGGCAGTTCCGGTCAGCGTTCCACTTTCAGGTCTTTTCTGACTTTTCCTAAACTCACAGGACTCCCCTCTATACGACTCCCATACATCACTTTTACCCCCGACGGCTCCTTTCCGGAGAACAATTGAGTGAAAATCCAAAATGAACACTTGTATGGCGGCCATGTTTTTTTGTATGGAAGCCATCTTTTTTTCACCGGCTCGTCAAGATTATTATTATTATATTTGCAACCAATATGCAGCATTTATACGAATATATAATTTCTACAATACATACATACGCACACACATGACAAGCAAGCAGCCAACACTCGGTTCTGTTCGAAATTTAAACCATATAGTCATCTTACTCACTCGTCTAAGACGGGTGAGCAAGATGACACTCATGGGGTCGGCGCGGCTTAAGGTCCGTTTCAATGGGTCGCCCACGTCACGGGGTTCACCTCGCTATTAAGCGTCTTTCCTATTCTTTGACTAATACCTGGTAACCTATTACTCTATATTCGCCATACCTATTAAGAATATACGGGCCTTGTATTATAATACCTATACCTATTATGAATATATTCATTACACCTCTAACAGCTAACCTAACTACCTGTGCTAGGGATGATCGATATTAGAAAAACTTCGATGTTGACATCGATGTTAACATCGATTCAATAGTATCGATGTACGGTAAATATCGGTAGGAAAATATTGATGTTCAAAAACATCGATGTTTTAGATAGCAAAATAAACAATACATATAATATTTTATATATTTTAAACGTATTTACTACGCAAACTAGAAAAAAAATAACATTCCCAGTATTTTTTGGTACACTCTGCAAAAGTAACTTAAAAAGTAACTTAAAAAAGTCTCCAAAGCTGTCGAAGTAGCTGTGCAATGTATAATGGCTACTTTCTTAGCTAACTTTGGATAGTCAACATAGCGAAATCTAGTACATACACCCAATTCACGCTAGATGACCTAAGAGTATATCGATGGGCCGAAAAATATCGATGATGGGAACAATGACAAAATCATCAATGATTTTTCTCTAACTGTCACTGCATTCACACATTGCATTTTGTCATGTCATGTCACAGCCGGAGGCGAAATTCACGGTCATTCAATCATGGTCATTACCGAGTTATGATTTTAGGCATTGATGATTTTGTCGTTGTCACTGCATGACGAAATGGTTTTAAAATATACATGACATGATGATGATTTATACATGTGATATCGGATTCAACTCTAGCCGATATTAATCTCGTGACAGCGATGTGTCGATGTTTTGGAAGACATAACATCACAGATTAATATATTTGTACTAGTACATAACATCGATGTCAAAACATCGATGTTTTCCCGCTAAACATCGATGTTTAACGAATATCGATCATCCCTAACCTGTGCTAACTACGTAGAAGTAGTCTGTGGTGCTAACTACTCAGCACAGTATTATATATTAGTCTATAAGTCTATGACTCAGCACTCAGCTGATAAAAACAAAACCTGAATTTTAATCACGAAATTCATAAATAATGCCTCAATATCATATAAACGAGGTATGTGCAAAGGATTCCGTCTATCCTATAGTAGTTAGCTTTCATAATGTCTCCGTCGCTGAGAAATTCAACACTCACGACTGTTTACTACTTGAAGACCAGGAAACTGGCAAAATGAATATTTTATCTGAATTATGTGACACGATATACACTGGGGAAGAAGAAAACGAGGATTTGGGTATGACTTTGATACTGACTCGCAACAAAACAACAGGGAAAGTCCGTTTAATTGAAGTCGGACACATAGAACTCAAGCCCGTTATCAACGCTAACTTAGATACTAAGGCAATGGATACCAGTTACTTAGAGTTCGGGACGAAGAGGCAAATAATGGAACAGTGTGAAAAATTGGAGATTAATGTTCAAACGGTAGAGGAACGACCTTATAAATGTAATGTATGTCAGAAAAGTTTCAATCGAAAAAGTTATTTACAAAGTCATATTCAGATACACAACAGTGAAAAACCATATAAATGTGGTATATGTCAGAGAAGTTTTAGACATAAACGTGATTTTCAAAGTCATATGCGGACACACACTGGTGAAAAACCGTATAAATGTGATATATGTCAGAAAAGTTTCAATCAAAAAGTAATTTACAATGTCATATTCGGACACACACTGGTAAAAAACCTTATAAATGTGATATATGTCAGAAAAGTTTCAATCGAAAAAGTTATTTACAAAGTCATATTCAGACACACACTGGTGAAAAACCTTATAAATGTGATATTTGTCAGAGAAGTTTTAGACAAAAAGTTGTTTTACAAAATCATATTCGGACACACACTGGTGAAAAACCTTATAAATGTTTTATTTGTCAGAGAAGTTTTAGACAAAAAGGTGTTTTACAAAGTCATATTCGTTCTCACACTGGTGAAAAACCATTTAAATGTGATATATGTCATAGTAGATTTACACAAAAAGTTTCTTTGGCAACACATATGTCTAAACACCACCCGGGTAAAGCTAGCAGTTGGCAACACTGCCTGTGCTAACTATCACTAACTATGTAGTATCTCTAAGTAGTCTGTGCACTCAGCTGATAAAAACATACTCTTTGATAAAAACAAAACCTGAATTTTAATCACGAAATTCATAAATAATGCCTCAATATCATATAAACGAGGTATGTCCAAAGGATTCCGTCTATCCTATATTAGTTAGCTTTCATAATGTCTCCGTCGCTGAGAAATTCAACACTCAGGACTGTTTTCTACATGAAGACCAGGAAACTGGCAAAATGAATATTTTATCTGAATTATGTGACACGATATACACTGGGGAAGAAGAAAACGAGGATTTGGGTAAGACTTTGATACTGGCTCGCAACAAAACAACAGGGAAAGTCCGTTTAATTGAAGTCGGACACATAGAACTCAAGCCCGTTATCAACGCTAACTTAGATACTACGGCGATGCATACTAGTTACTTAGAGTTCGGGACGAAGAAGCTAATAATGGAAGAGTGTGAAAAATTGAAGATTAATGTTCAAACGGTAGAGGAACGACCTTATAAATGTAATGTATGTCAGAAAAGTTTCAATCGAAAAAGTTATTTACAAAGTCATATTCAGATACACAACAGTGAAAAACCATATAAATGTGGTATATGTCAGAGAAGTTTTAGACATAAACGTAATTTACAAAGTCATATTCGGACACACACTGGTGAAAAACCTTATAAATGTGATATTTGTCAGAGAAGTTTTAGACATAAAAGTGTTTTACACAGTCATATTCAGACACACAATGGTAAAAAACCTTATAAATGTGATATATGTCAGAAAAGTTTCAATCAAAAAAGTTATTTACAAAAGCATATTCGGACACACACTGGTGAAAAACCTTATATATGTGATATATGTCAGAAAAGTTTCAAGCAAAGAAGTTGTTTACAAAGTCATATTCGGACACACAACGGTAAAAAGCCTTTTGAATGTGATATATGTCACCGAAGTTTCAAGCGAAAAAGTTGTTTACAATATCATATTCGGACACACGCTGGTGAAAAACCTTATAAATGTGATATTTGTCAGAGAAGTTTTAGACATAAAAGTGTTTTACACAGTCATATTCAGACACACACTGGTGAAAAACCCTTTAAATGTGATATTTGTCAGAGAAGTTTTAGACAAAAAGGTGTTTTACAAAGTCATATTCGGACACACGCTGGTGAAAAACCTTATAAATGTGATTTATGTCCGAATAGTTATAGTCGAAAAGATGGTTTAAACAATCATATTCGTAAACACACAGGTGAAAAACCTTATAAATGCAATATATGTCAACGTAGATTTAGTTTTTTAGCTAGTTACAAAAGCCATATTCATATACACACTGCTGAAAAACCATATAAATGTCATATATGTCAAAGTGGATTTAATCAAAAAGCTTCTTTGACAACACATTTTTCTAAACACTGGTGTAAAACCTTATAAATGTGATATTTGTGACAGTAGTTTTAATCAAAAAGCTTATTTGACAGTACATATTTTTAAACACATGGGGGTAAAACTTTATAAATGCGATATTTGTTACAGAAGTTTTAGTCAAAAATGTGGTTTAAACAGCCATATTCGTATACACACTGATGAAAAACCGTATAAATGTCATATATGTCAGAGAAGATTTACTCAAAAAGTTACTTTGACAAACCATATCCGTACACACTCCAGTGTAAAACCTTAGAAATGTGATATTTGTCACACTAGTTATAGTCAAAAAGATGGTTTTAAAAATCATATTTGTACACTCTGATGAAAAACCTTATAAATGTGATATGTATAAGTCAGAGTAATTTCCTTGACTCTTCTTATTTAAAAACTCATATTCATACACACACTGATGAAAAAGCTTATAAATGATATAAGTACCTATGTCAACACCAATTTACATGTTACGCTAACTTGAATTTTGGGAAATTTCTGTTGATAATGCCAAATTGTTTATCATTTAAGGACTATAAATGAATACAAAATAAATCATATGAAAATTCCAAAAAACAAAGAAGTTTTGAACTAAACACAGCGCTAAGTGAATGTAATTTTTGTAATCGCCCTATATGTATTACACTTCAACTTACTCTGGTGTAAAATCGACTTTTGTTAGCTAGTTTAATCGGCTTTCATATTAGCTATGTTGCATTTAAAGCTGTTCAGCCGTCCAAAGGTTACACCTCTTTTTCTAGTTGGAGTCGGGGGTTTTTAACGGTTAGGTTATATGTCTTGTCGCGGAAGAATGTACACGCACCCGCGATCCCGGCACAAATGTGCACAGGGGGACACCGCAGGTTTTTTAGTCGGTAAGAGTCCGACAGACCCCTCCGCTTTTCCCCAGGGCGGAGGAAATCCATAAGGATTTTTCCAGCGAGAAAAAAAAAAAAAAAAAAAAAAAAGTTTATATGTCTTAGAAGTTAGATACCTACTTTGAAATTAAGTTCGTTAGTGGTGTCGATTCTGTCTCGTATTTTGACAGTGCTAAACTAAAATAGCCTAAGTGAATCGGTCAATTAATTTTTCTATTGAAACAGAAAGAGGGAATATTGCCCTTAGTTTTGACGACACGGTTGGCGCAGTGGCTAAGCGATTAGCCTTCTACGCTACGTGCCGCGGGTTCGTTCCCCGCACGGAACAAGTATTTGTATGCTCTACAGATAGTTGTTTCGGGTCTGGGTGGTGTGTGTATGTGACATGTATGCACAGACTAATGTAATGCGTATTAACAACGAGAGTATATATCCATAGATAACCACTACGACTACCATAGACTCAGGATTTCGCATAGATCGGCATAGATATGGCATAGATATAGATATATCTATGGGTTTTCGCTTCTCTGACGACAACAAAACAAAATGGCGGAGCCTGTCATGGCGACGCAGGGGTATGAAAGGGGGGCAGAGGGGGTACAAAAGTCCGGTACCATTTTCCCGCTGTCATTCATGTGTCGTTCATATTTTCTCAGAAGATTACGGGCCGTGATCAAGTTGGAACATCTATAATATAATTTTAATATAATATATAATTTTATTATAATATTATAATATATGTATATATAATTTTATACGGAATTTGAGTCCCCAAGATCATGAAAGGTACCTACTTCGTGTGTGCAGAACATTTTGACGAGAAAAGTTTTACAGTGTGCTATTTAAAAACTCGTCTTCATCAAAATGCAGTTCCAAACTTATTTATTATGTGAGATAACGAACGGAATGCCTGATGGAATTGGTAAGTACCCGCTGTTATTATTTTATAAAAAAATGCTAAGCACAAATGCGAAAACGCATTCTTTATTTATTGTTGTTGTTATAGTTGAATCATTGCATCCCACTAACGGTCAATGCATTTGTATGGGTAGACTGATTTTTGATCTAATTCTATAATTGTTAACAAAACATTAACATTTTCTTGATTCCGACCTATGTATACTCTTAACCCTTTGAATTTCCCCTAAGGTGACCCACTGACTGAATTTCTATTCTGAGAAATCTTTATTTAAGTTGAATAATTAACTATAGCTACTTACATGTATTGTTTCAGTAAATGTGAAGTGAAAGTATCCTTGGATCATGACTAAACTAGAAAGAGGAAGCAACATGATCATTCCTACTGTAAAGTTAAAAATGAAGAAAAACAAATGCAGCCCCAAACTGGTATGTAAAAAAATGATTTGAATCATTTTGAATTATATAATTTCTAGGCTACAGCATTACTTCAGCTTTACATGTTATGAAAGTATGTACAGTAAGCGGACAAAAGTCCAGTGGCATGTTAAGGTTCGTAATCGCGTGCTACGGGGCGTACGCGCTGTTTGTGTGAGTGATGACTCAACGCACACAACGTATTGAGACGTCACCACACACACTCAGAAGTTAAATAAAACGAAAGAAAGGATACGTCTGTTTCGCTTGTCAGTATGAATGACCTTGGACGGTCCATTCCACTGTTGTAATCCTATAATTCAAGAAATTGCAATAAGCACCTATAGCTGTATGCGTTATGCGTAGGATTTCGATTTATGAGGCGTGTGGGTTCGAATCCTTGACAAAACATTGTATTTTTTTATTTTTTTTTCATTTTTATTAATTGATGGATTCGCTTAATGATTTAATACTATAAAGTAAGTGATTATTTTCTAAGTCATTAATGCAAAATTAAGAAAAATAAAAAGAATTATAACAAAATACGTTTATTTGTTTTAAAAACAATAATAATCCTATAACAAAATACGTTTATTTGTTTTAATTACAATAATAATCCTTACAGTAACACTTATTACTTATTGAGGTAAGCTTAAAGTATTCGTTTTCTTGACGAAAAGAAGATTGAAACTAAACCTCAATCTTTTAATTCTATAACTACCGACTAACTTTAATATGGCCAGCAATTACAATTTAAATCTTTTACCCCTCCATCGTTTACTAATAAACTCATGGTTAAGTTTATTGTTATCTCTTTTCTTTGATATGAAAATGACAATGAGTGAATAAACATGAAGTTTTTATTAAGGGGGTAAAGCACTTGCAAATTTTCAACATTTAGTATGATCTCCATTGTTCTCGATACAGTCAAGTAAATGTCGACACATTGAGCACAAGATTAAAACATATTTACGTTCCTCTTATATTTTCTCATATCTCCATGCAATACGACATCATATAATACTTCCACATAACTATGTATTATTATTCACTATAGCGTGTGTTATCCATACACCATAAATGAAGTTTTCCCTTTTGGCTAGATAGAATATTTTTTCATCTGAAAATATAGTAGTTAATTAAGTGTCTCAGTTGAAGTAAGTATAAATATTCTCTTGCGAAACGTTCTTGTTTTTCTACCAAAAAGGGAGCTGGTCTTCGGTGATGCACACCTTCAGCGTGGAGTGCATGGCGAACAGTTAGTAATGACGTGTCGAATACTTCTGCAAAATATTTAGTTGGTATAAAACCACTTGTTTGATGTTTCATATTCGTTCATCATGTGTCGTCGCTGCCCGGCCTTCCACTTCGCTCTCGACTACCAAGGCTACTTTCTTCCTCATAGGTATCTCTTAACCCATCGACTCATAGTATTTTTCTAGAACAATAAAAAGAAATACTATTAAACATCTATAAGCAAAATACTAAAACTGATTACTATTATTATTATATATCTATTCTATATTTAATATTATTTTGTTTCTAAATTATTATATTATAATAATTTAGAAACAAAATAACATTAAATACTTATATTATATAACCTAACTTCCTTTTCCCTGAGGGACTAGGGCGCCGGGGTCGGGATAATACACCGGGATTTGAAAACCTGTGAAGAAAGCCCGTTTCTATACATTATGTTATAATGTATAGAAATAGGTTATATATAAGTATATATTATATATAATTAAAAATATATAATTATACTTATATATATCTAATAATTAAAGAAACAAAACAATATTAAGAATAAAATAATAATAATATTATTAATTAAGAATAAAATTATTAGAATTATTATTCATCATTCAATAATCTAAATAAATAAACTTATACCTAAATGATTTATCTTTTTCTTTTGTTTTATTTGAACATCATGATCAATAATAAACATTTGAAAAATAATTAAAGGATCATCAATCTTTGATATAGTTTTATGTTTAATAAAATATATAAATTACTCACAGTCAGTCCGATTTCATTCGATATTTGTGTTTTATTTATATCGTCCACTTTTAGGCAGAGCATTATTAGGTATTCGCTCTCGCTTCGATAATAATACTATTGCCTGTATTTTGAAAACTTTATCCACAACACCACTATAATAGATTTAACACAAATCACTAACCAACAATAACTTCCAACAAAGTTCTATCCGATCTAAATGACTGAGTCGTAACTGCATCTGTCTACCTTACAGAAATCGAAATAATTTATTAAAATTTTTGTTGTCTACCTACTTACTTTACAATTTATAATTGAACAATATAACGCGGTAGGCTTGTTATTATTATCGAACCACTATGTTAAATGCCTTAAGACTTAAGAATATTTTATAAAACTTTACAAAAACTATAACCGCACGTGAGATACGAACCCACCGCATACCTTTGTTTAAACACACCTACCTCAGCACCTTACCCGCTACGCTAGCATGCCATATTCTAAGACAATTGAAATTATGTAATACAATCGGTTGCAGACAACAGTGCGTGTGTGTGAGTTTCTGTAGTATGAACACGATATCGAGTATAGAAACTCGTAAAGAAGGTCGTAAGTCAACTCATTAGTGTTAATCTATTGCTTTGTGAGACTGCTACTGGCTCAGTCCATGGCCGATCGGCCTCCGTTATTTTGGTACCGCCGACTCGTTTCATGGCCGATCGGCCGTCAATGGAATTTCCCGTACTACATCTCTTATTTTGCCTTGTAATAAATTTTTTTCGCTCTCTCTAATGAAACGACCGTATGTGGGAGGTAGATGGATATATTTAGTATATTTTAAAAATATAACACTTGCCAACCATAGAAAAAAAAAAAAAAGTATTTGACGTTAGAAGTTTGAAGTGGCTGCTTATAGAAGTGTAGAGGATATGCCACAAAATTATCTATATAAAACATGTTATAGAGATGTTATGAATTTCGACATAGGAGTAAATAAAAATCGATTTGTCTCTTTTTAGCAAATAAGATTCCGCATGTGTTGAAAAGAGATAAATAATTGGTAGATTGTTGCTATTATGGCAACATTTTGTTGCTGACGTCCTAGTTGGGACCGCCTTGCGGCATGACCGCCATATTGTGCATGCTGCCCAGCAAGTACATTAGCTGCCAAATTCATGTAAACATATCTTCATATTTTTTTATTTAGCTGATTAGAGTGATACTAGTGACTGTTGAACTTATTCAGTGTTAAGTGCACATTCAAACAAAATGCCTCTGTGTTGTGTTGAGGGGTGCAAATCCAATTCAAGGAAAAAGGAGCCGGGAATAACTTTTCATAGGTTAGTGACAATGTTTAATAGAAAACTAGGCTTAATATTCAAAAATTGGCACCGCTGTTTTTTTATTCGACAATGAATCAATGAATTACGTCTCCTCAATATGTTTTATGTTAGATTTGTCGTTATTTTGTTATATCAAACCGAGTGTTTGTTTACATATCAACAAATAGGGATGAGCTTTGGTACATAAAGATATCGACATTTTATGACTTGATGTTTATTTCTGTAAGAGTACTCAACAGTTCCTACTTTACTTTTAACACTATATTTCTGTTTTAGATTACCTAGAAACTTGGTAACTAGAACGAAATAGATTGAAAACATTGGCAGACATAACTGGAATCCTGGGCCAAATACTTGTATATTGCACTTTGAAAAAAGTACCATTAATTGTACATTGGATGTAGCACGTGTCAAAGATTTCCAACAATATTCCCGGTAAGTAAAAAACACAGAGAGAGTGTCGTCCAGAAATTATTTGACGAAAATGATTTTGTTCAGAACTGAATAAAAATGTATTTTTTTAAATAACGTGTTTTATTTTACATACCACTACTATTTACATAAATGAAAATCATAAATTGTGATGTCAGCGATTCATAATGAAAGGTGGTTATTGAAGTTGGATACTGGGTAGCCGAAAGCAAAAGGAGTAAAGCGACTTTAAATAATAGATACTTACGCATCTATGGCCTCCACAATTATTCGATTGTTTATAATGCAACATAAAGAATTTGTAGTTCCTGTAGATACATAATATTAATTTCTATAATCTATAAAGAAACATTACAATAAAATAATATATAGGCTGTTTCCTAAATAGTGCAGTTGGTTGTCAGGCCCATGAAATTGAATAACAATAATTGTTATAACTTATAACAGTTAAGAGCATTATTTCCTTAGTTTTCGATGTCGAACAACGACCTATCGATAAAACGTTTTCAGCGTTGATACATCACTAGAGCAAGGGGCGGAGTCGACGCCATATTGTGCCTCCAAAGTGCCGCACGTCACGTGACCTTGTTTCCTATCCTCTATCTCTTCTATAATCTAAGAGTGGCTGTCAAGTGGATGTCAAGTGGGTGTAAACCAGTGTAAACATGGTTGAGTCGGCGGTTTTTTGCTCGAAAATTATTGAAAAAAGTGGTTTGTCTTGGATAACTGTAAGTTATTTCTGTAGAATAGTAGTTTATCTTACTTATTTAGGTATAATTTACATGAATTCTGAAGTTTCAACGTAAATTCTTTGTATTTCAAAATCTAGGTATATTTCTAGCCTTTTTTTCCAGTCGCGCTACTTTACAATATTATTATAATTAATTCAGTGCAGTTTATTAAATAAACTAATTAGATTCCAATAGGAAATCTAATAAGGAATCCAATTTCACAAAAAAAATTTTTTGTTTATTTCTTGATTTTTTATATTTTATTGTTTATTTACTCAATGTTTACATTAGCCCACTGCAATTTTCATTTTGGAAAATCGCGCGAGTCAGCCGAGCGAGAAAAAAAAAAAAAATCCGGGCAGAAGGGCCCGAGACTGTACCTACCTATGGTATGCAACCACCGTCCCCAAAATTCTTCTATCAAATTCCATGAAGTAGTTACAAAAGTTTTAAATGAATTCATGTGTTTTAGGTACCTATATAAGGTGTCATTATTTTATACTATTTAGTCATAGAACAGAAAAAGAATTATGCCAAAACAAAGCCAGTTTTATACATTCATAAGTAATATTATTGAAATAAAAAACAAAACTATTTTTATTTTCAGAATTTATTCCCATGCCTTCAACTTCCAAGCACACAGTTCCATCTATTGAAGATTCACCAACAACAGGTAAACAGAAACTTCAATTATTGATGCTCATTAATCAGCCGTCTTATTCTTTTTCTTTTTTTATGTTCTCACTGCTGGGACACAAGGCCTCCTCTCAAAGAGAGGAAGTTGGACTTGTAATAGCTTGATTACATGAAATAAGTTCATATATGCCTCAATTCTACATGTTCATATGAACCGAACTCTCAGCCTAGTGTTCTTACTTGGCACTGTACTCATTACATACATTGAACCCCCTATTTTCTTTTTTCAGATTTCTTACCTTCATCCTCTGACTGAAGTTCATAAGGAAACCACTGGCAACAATACACCTATAGCAAGAGGTAGGACCAATGATTTATTTACTTTATTATGTGTGGGTCATAAATAATCCACTCACACAATACTTGGGTATGTGTTAAACTAGAAAAATTCTTGTACATAAGATGGATGTACTATAGTGTCATATTATTCGAATATTAATGATTGGAATAATTAATAAACTGTATGAAAACTGATATAGAACTTAGTTAACATGGTGGTTATGGCTGATGGCTGCATGGACAAAAAATCATGATGTTTTGACCTAAAATAGAGAAAAGGGCAAGAGGATGATGATTTTCACATAATTGTTCCATAATGACATAATTATAATAAATAGGTACTTATTATTCTTGTCTTATAAAAGTTGTTTTTTTTCTTCTTGCAGGTCATTATGCTGATGGCAATGCAGTCAGCAAAACTGAAGAACACAGCAGAATTCGTGTTTTTTTTTTTTATGCAGTTTATAGGCTTCTATTAAATATAAAACAAAGTTAAAAAATTATAAATGAGTCTTTTCTTTGTTTATTATTATTCCTGAAATAATATTTCACTTAAAACATTAGGGAGCTACCTCAAAATTATGATCCCAAAGGGGGGGAGGGTTCAAATATATTAATGAAGCTTAAAAGGCTTGATTTCAAATCAGTACGTCGAATTGTCTGAATTTTCTAAAAAAGTAAACATTTGTCGAAGTCTTTATAGAGGTCCACGGAAAAAGCGCGGGAATCGTCGAATTTGGTGGTCGTGATTTTTCTTTCGGAAATCTTAAATTATTATAAAACTATTCAGATTTGAGATAAGTTGTATAGATTAGTATATGTATTAATTAGATTAGTTCTTTTTGTTGTTTGTGTACTATATTCCGGATATTTAGGGTAAGTCTTTAGTTTTTATTTTTTCTGTCCTATGAACAACGAGCCGCCTGATCCGGGGGGCACAGTCCCCCCGGTCGGGCAAAATATTATTATAGAAAACGAATCAAGCATGGATACTGATACATCTATAACTCGATCGGAACGGAAAAGGGCTAGAGCTCCACGCAAAATGTGCAAACATTGTAACAAAAGAAGGAGGCATGGTCACTCTGCTGCAGGAAAAGATAAGGAATCACATTGTCATTGTGAGAACGACTTAGTGATTACTAATCCATCATCAGTTACATCAGTTGTAGTTCATCAGGAGGACACTCACCGTTTTGTGGATGGTCCCCAGCCTACTCTTTCTAACTCAGGTCTTCCCTAGAAAGCGCCAAAGGTTACTAGAGCTTTGTACAAGGCCTCAGACCTGTCACCGTTTGTTGTACATATACAAAAAATACAAGATGTAGTAAATTCAGCACAAACATTGCACCCAATTACTTTAGGACAGTTTCTTAAGAAACGTAATTATCATAATATTATTAATGGATCCTTGAAACGCATCGGTCGTAATAGAATTTCCGTGGCTTTCTCTCAGTACCTAGATGCTAACTCTTTTATAAATGACCCTTGTTTGGCCAATGAGAAGTTGAGGGCATTCGTTCCATCTATCAATGTGTGTCGTATGGGTATCATTAAAGGTGTACCTACAGAATGGTCTCCTGAGGAAATAATGGAAAATATCTCTGTACCTACTGGTTGCGGGAAAGTTATTAAAGCGAGGCGTCTTAATTACAAAGTACATGAACCAATCCCTGTTTGGAAACCATCTCAAACTGTCGTGCTTTCCTTTGATGGACAAATTCTACCAAAACGTGTATTTTGTTGTTACAATTCTATGCCAGTAGAATTGTATACATTCCCAACTATACAATGTTTTAACTGTTGTAATTTTGGCCATACAAAGGTTCAGTGTAGGTCAAACCCTCGGTGCTTCAAGTGTGGGCAGAGGCATTCTGCTGACACTTGCAGTATAGAAGATGAAAGTGATGGTAAATGTTGTCATTGTGGTGGCCTTCATTACGCTATTAATAAAAAATGCCCAGAGTTTGAGAGACAAAAAGCAATCAAACATTATATGGCTCATAGTTGTGTATCATATGCTGAAGCTTTAAAACTTCATCCCCCAATTTCTAAATTATATGCAGATGTTGTAACATCTACAAATAGTAATAATGAATGTTCTTCACAAACTTCCCACCATTCACCTAACACAACAACACTTTCTCACAAAAAGACAGTATTCTTAAAACCTCGGGATCCCCCAAAATCTATAAAGGGATATGACCGGGTAACTCATCAAGAATTATTAAGAAATGAAGTTTCTTTATCAGGTAATGGTTGTATATTACAAAATAAAACACACACAAATAATGAAAGTCAAATTTTAGATTTAATTATAATGTTAATTAACACTTTGTCTAAAAATAATAATATTGAACCGTCCAACGTTGCCTCTGTAATTAATATGCTGTCTAATTTATTTACCCCTAATCATAATGGACCCACATCTATCCAAGGTTGTTCAGTGGAACAGTCGCAGCATAGTGAATAAAAAATCAGATTTATCCTATATGTTGAATAAGTATGAACCCTTTGCAGTCGCTCTCTGTGAGACATGGCTTAAACCAGGGTATTTGTTTAAAATTCCTGGTTACACCTGTCTAAGATCAGACAGAAGTGATGGGTATGGTGGAGTTGCTATACTCATTAAGAATTCCTGTCCTTTTAAACCTCTTTCCCTTCCTTCTCTCTGCGACGAAATCTCGGCTGTTGCTGCTATTGTAAATAAAATATGTATAGTCTGTATATATTTTTCTCGCCCTACTGTAAATATTTTAACAGAAGTTAGCCATCTATTATCAGTTTTACCTAAACCATTCTTAGTCTTGGGCGACTTTAACTCACAACATCAAGCTTGGGGCAGCTCTACTTCTAACTATTATGGGGTACAATTATTAGACATACTGGATTCTCATAATCTGTGTATTCTGAACACTTGCCTTCCGACTCGTCACTCGGATCCTAATGAGGGGGTAAGTGCACCTGATCTCTCAATCTGTACACCTGATATGGCGTCATCTTTATCGTGGTCCCCTTTACCTTCCTCCTATGGAAGTGATCATTTCCCATTGGTTATTACATTCCCATATAAAAATCCAGAAACTTTTATTCCAAAACCCCGTTTAAAGTACAGATTAGCAAATGCAGACTGGGATGTATATAGGAATTCTGTAGAACAAAAAATTCTTGCTATATCTGATTCTCTCGAAGACCAAGAACCTCAATTATTGTCAGACAAATTTACAAAAATTTTAATTGAGGTGGCAGACAAGACTTTCCCTATAAAAAATGGAGCATTAGGTAAGATCCCTTCCCCTCCCTGGTGGGATAGTGAGTGCTCCCAGGCTATTAAAAAACGGAAAGAAGCAGAAAAATATTATTCTCAAAATATGTCAACAGAAAATTTTGAGTTATACCTAGAAGCTGCCCGTGTTACACGTAAACTCCTTAAGAAGAAGAAATATGAAGGCTGGCAAAGATTTTGTGCTTCAATATGTCCAGATGTTAGTCCTTCTGTTGTATGGCGCAATATAAGACGCTTTAGGTCTGCTTTTAGTGAAACTTCAATAACAAAACTGCCTCCAGACTTAGCTAATCAATTCATGGACCACTTAGCTCCTCCTTCAGCTCCAGAACAGAGTTCTTTTATTCTATCCCCTTCTCTACCTATTTGTCAGACTGAGCTTGACTCTCTTTTCACATTGAAAGAGTTGAAGGGTGTTCTGTCTTATGTCAAGGACTCAGCTCCTGGTGAAGATGGTATACCCTATTCATTTATATCAAATCTTTCTGATCCAACTCTCTCTGTTTATTTAAATCTCATTAATACTGTTTTAATATCTGGTAAAATTCCCCCAAGCTGGAAATCTCAAATCATTATCCCCATTCTGAAACCAAACAAGCCTGTTAGTGATGTTAGTTCTTACCGCCCTATTGCACTTTCATCAGTTCTTGCCAAAATAACAGAACATCTGATTAAGATTCGTTTGGAGTGGTTTATAGAAAGTAGAAACATACTAGCTTCAACTCAGTTTGGATTTAGGAAGGGTAAAGGCACAATAGACAGCCTTAGTATATTTACCACTGATATTCGTGTAGCTTTTTCTGATAATAACTCTGTGATAGCAGCTTTCCTTGACATCAGCTCTGCTTACGATAATGTTCTTGTGTCAGTCCTGAAACAAAAACTCCATTCATTAAACATTCCTTCAATGCTATCTAATTTCATCATAAATATGCTATCAGAAAGATCTATAAACTTATTTCTTGATGATGAGACTAAATTTACCCGATTAGTATGGAGAGGCCTTCCTCAGGGCTCTGTACTTAGCCCGATTCTTTATAATATATACACTTATGATTTAGAATCCTCCCTCAATGGATCAGTACAAGTCCTTCAATATGCTGATGATTTACTTTTTTATCTCTCAGGACATTCTATTGAGGGCATGTGCACTTCTTTAACCTCTTCTTTGTGTTTGCTTAAGTCTTGGCTAAGCAGTAATGGTCTAGACCTTTCAGTTAATAAAAGCAGTGTTGTTTTGTTCACAAGAATGCGTAAACCTCCTGTAGTAGATGTTCAATATAACAATATCTCCATGCCGGTTAGGAACGAAGTCAAATTATTAGGTGTTATTTTAGATTCACACCTCCTTTCCTTTTCCAAATTTCCCGTTTTAAGTTTTGTTTTTCGCGCAATATCGATTCCTGCCTTTTGTAATTATACAAAATATTGTCAGTGGCAAAAGCACAAATAGTGCAAAGCCAAAAAAAAAAAAAAAAAAAAAAAAAAAGAGGTCCACAGATAACCAAAATGTACGATTTTTTGTTCGGGAGTGCTCCGTCATGGATCCGTCTGATGCGTTAGCATCCCTATATAGTTTGTGGTTAGTACCTAATCTGTGGTTAGTACATAGAGATAATACATAGTTTCTATGGGTTAGTTAGGGATGTGACATTGTACCTAAAAAATCGATTTTTCATTAATCGATTTATTTTTGTAGCATGAAAAATCGATTAATAAATAATCGATTTTCCTTAAGAAAATAATCGATTTTGTTATATTAATCGATTTTTTTCCAATTTGTCAATTAAGATCAAAATAAACGCCATAATATTGACTCTCAACTACTTGTCGTCCTTTTAGTCGTAGACATTGTTAAAAACGAGACTTTTAATAACACCAAACACGAAAAACAATCAAAATTGTCGTTTAAAGTTTCACCAACGAATATTAATGAATGACATATCAACCAAATGTCGGTAAAATAGTACAGTTCGTTGACTCCATCTAGTGAATGATTGATTAAATAAATCTACTAAACTGTTTCAAAAACACAGAAGGAATGCCATCATAGATGCACAGAGGGGGGGAGCCCCCCCAGATCCCAGGTTGCAGATGAAAAATCGATAATAATTGATTGAATGATTGATTAAAAAAAATCGATTATTAATCGATTATTCATAAAAATAAAAATAATCGATTAAAATCGAATTTTACTTTTAAAAAATCGATTTTTAATCGATTATTTTTATAATCGATTATTTTTTCACATCCCTAGGGTTAGTAACACTGTTGACAGCTAACCTAACTACCTGTGCTAACTACTCAGCTGATAAAAACAAAACCTGAATTTTAATCACGAAATTCATAAATAATGCCTCAATATCATATAAACGAGATATGTCCAAAGGATTCCGTGTACCCTATAGTAGTTAGCTTTCATAATGTCTCCGTCGCTGAGAAATTCAACACTCACGACTGTTTACTACTTGAAGACGAGGAAACTGGCAAAAAGAATATGTTATCTGAATTATTTGACACGATATACACTGGGGAAGAAGAAAACGAGGATTTGGGTAAGACTTTGATACTGGCTCGCAACAAAACAACAGGGAAAGTCCGTTTAATTGAAGTCGGACACATAGAACTCAAGCCCGTTATCCACGCTAACTTAGATACTACGGCGATGCATACCAGTTACTTAGAGTTCGGGACGAAGAAGCTAATAATGGAAGAGTGTGAAAAATTGAAGATTAATGTTCAAACGGTAGAGGAACGACCTTATAAATGTAATGTATGTCAGAAAAGTTTCAATCGAAAAAGTTATTTACAAAGTCATATTCAGATACACAACAGTGAAAAACCATATAAATGTGGTATATGTCAGAGAAGTTTTAGACATAAACGTAATTTACAAAGTCATATTCGGACACACACTGGTGAAAAACCTTATAAATGTGATATTTGTCAGAGAAGTTTTAGACATAAAAGTGTTTTACACAGTCATATTCAGACACACAATGGTAAAAAACCTTATAAATGTGATATATGTCAGAAAAGTTTCAATCAAAAAAGTTATTTACAAAAGCATATTCGGACACACACTGGTGAAAAACCTTATATATGTGATATATGTCAGAAAAGTTTCAAGCAAAGAAGTTGTTTACAAAGTCATATTCGGACACACAACGGTAAAAAGCCTTTTGAATGTGATATATGTCACCGAAGTTTCAAGCGAAAAAGTTGTTTACAATATCATATTCGGACACACGCTGGTGAAAAACCTTATAAATGTGATATTTGTCAGAGAAGTTTTACACATAAAAGTGTTTTACACAGTCATATTCAGACACACACTGGTGAAAAACCCTTTAAATGTGATATTTGTCAGAGAAGTTTTAGACAAAAAGGTGTTTTACAAAGTCATATTCGGACACACGCTGGTGAAAAACCTTATAAATGTGATTTATGTCCGAATAGTTATAGTCGAAAAGATGGTTTAAACAATCATATTCGTAAACACACAGGTGAAAAACCTTATAAATGCAATATATGTCAACGTAGATTTAGTTTTTTAGCTAGTTACAAAAGCCATATTCATATACACACTGCTGAAAAACCATATAAATGTCATATATGTCAAAGTGGATTTAATCAAAAAGCTTCTTTGACAACACATTTTTCTAAACACACTGGTGTAAAACCTTATAAATGTGATATTTGTGACAGTAGTTTTAATCAAAAAGCTTATTTGACAGTACATATTTTTAAACACATGGGGGTAAAACTTTATAAATGCGATATTTGTTACAGAAGTTTTAGTCAAAAATGTGGTTTAAACAGCCATATTCGTATACACACTGGTGAAAAACCGTATAAATGTCATATATGTCAGAGAAGATTTACTCAAAAAGTTACTTTGACAAACCATATCCATACACACTCCAGTGTAATACCTTATAAATGTGATATTTGTCACACTAGTTATAGTCGAAAAGATGGTTTTAAAAATCATATTTGTACACTCTGATGAAAAACCTTATAAATGTGATATGTATAAGTCAGAGTAATTTCCTTGACTCTTCTTATTTAAAAACTCATATTCATACACACACTGATGAAAAAGCTTATAAATGATATAAGTACCTATGTCAACACCAATTTACACCTTACGCTAACTTGAATTTTGGGAAATTTCTCTTGATAATGCCAAATTGTTTATCATTTAAGGACTATAAATGAATACAAAATAAATCATATGAAAATTCCAAAAAACAAAGAAGTTTTGAACTAAACACAGCGCTAAGTGAATGTAATTTTTGTAATCGCCCGATATGTATTACACTTCAACTTACTCTGGTGTAAAATCGACTTTTGCTAGCTAGTTTAATCGGCTATCATATTAGCTATGTTTCATTAAAAGCTGTTCAGCCGTCCAAAAGTTACACCTCTTTTTCTAGTTGGAGTCGGGGGTTTTTAACGGTTAGGTTATATGTCATAGAAGTTAGATACCTACTTTAAAATTAAGTTCGTAAGTGGTGTCGATTCTGTCTCGTATTTTGACAGTGCTAAACTAAAATAGCCTAAGTGAATCGGTCAATTTATTTTTCTATTGAAACAGAAAGAGGGAAAATTGCCCTTAGTTTTGACGACACGGTTGGCGCAGTGGCTAAGCGATTAGCCTTCTACGCTACGTGCCGCGGGTTCGTTCCCTGCACGGAACAAGTATTTGTATGCTCTACAGATAGTTGTTTCGGGTCTGGGTGGTGTGTGTATGTGACATGTTTGTAAACTGTACCGTCGATACAGGAGAAATCCAAGTGAGGGGCAAAGTTTAAAAAAAAAAAAAGTCTTGTCGACAGTGCGCAATAGATAAATATGATATTTACTTAATAACTAATCGAATAATTAAAAGTAGTACAATATTTGTAGGTACTAACATAACCAGTTTTTTCACCTCGCAGTCGGATAGTTAACCGGCTGCTTATCTGTAGCAACCGCCTATTTAGGGCCATTTTGACCAACAAAATAGCACATTATGATTGAAATTAAATCGGTCGAAAACAAAATTTTGTAAATGTATCTTAATTGTAGGAAAAAGAAAAAAAAAACGAATAAGGAAAAAGAGTATATTATTATGTTAAATGACCTGAAACTGATAAAAACGAACTAAAAATAACATTGACTAATAAAAAAAAAATTGGGAACATATTCGTATTATTTTGACTATTACATTACAACCCGATTCCATAACTTACCTGTTCATCAGCTGGATGTCTGCAGTGCTTTTTTAAATGGAGATATTTCTGGTGATGTGTATATTACCTTACCTGATGGATGTGAACGTATTAAAGTAAATGATAATCCCACCAAAAACATTAAATGTAAAAAAATGCCAAGTCTCTCGATGCAGACTTTCCATCGTAAAAAGTTTTGAGATCTCATAGAAGCCAAGTCCTATTCAAATTATTTTGTAGTTATAAATGAACATTTAGTAATTGTATCAATAGTTTTCTTTATATTATAATTATAGTGACTTGGCAATGAGCACAAGAAGAAACAAATAAAACGGCATATTTGGAGGAGTTGAAAGTCACACACCGCATGCGTAAACATTAATATCACAAAATTAATTTTCTTTTGGTTTATCCGTGTCGTCCCAACCGAATTTCGGCAACGGCAGTCAGTCTCATCCAAGACTAGTAAACTGCGCAGGATAATCTGATCACAGGTCTCGTCAGTAACATTTGCACATAATTCCAGGCAGCAAGCAGCTTTTAATTTGTGCTCATTGCCAAGTCACTATAATTATAATATAAAGAAAACTATTGATAAAATTACTAAATGTTGATTTATAACTACAAAATAATTTGAATAGGACTTGGCTTCAATGAGATCACAAAACTTTTTACGATGGAAAGACTGCATCGAGAGACTTGGCATTTTTTTACATTTAATGTTTTTGGTGGGATCTCATTTATTTTTTGTAAGTGTATTTCTTTCTTTTTTTTTTAGGTGACCTCATAATTTCTTGGACTTCAGCTACTGCTTTGCTTAGAACCCATTCTCTATCTCTATCTCTTTTGTTTCTTTTCTGAGGCTTCGTTACTTCTAAGGTAGACAAGTCTGGGCGATATATACTTCTGAGTCGATTATATTCAGCTATTGCTATCTCCTGAGCTTTGATACTACTAAAATTCACATTTATTAAATGTAATCCACCCAAACTAGTCACTCTTGAAAGGGCCACGTATGCTTGACCACAGTTTATATTATTCTTTTCTATTCTATGTATTTATTCATCCAATTGAATACTTAAACAACGAACAAAGTTAACAATGCAGTCAAAATCCATACACAATGTTCTTGCCAAACCGCAAATATAAAATTGTTTTCTATGGTATATTATTTTTTAATGTTTTTATAATTTTTCCTTTATATGTGGCTAATGACCTATCTTGGTGCAAAATTTGAAGTTTCTAAGTCTGCTACCTCAGGTACCTTAGATTTTTGATGATCGGTCAGTGAGTCAGTGTGTGACAAAATGGTGTAACTTTGATCGACCGTAACTCCTAAACTATTAATTCAATTGGCATGTAATTTCGAACTTAAGCTTGTTCTAATGCCTACTATTATTCACCGAAAACCTAAACTCGTAGCTTTGTCCACGTCGAAGATATACGGGGGGCGAAACAGCCGCGAATCGCATCGAGAAAAGATGGTACGGCCGCGGCCGTGCCCGTTTTGCTCGAGACTTGGCTGGGGCACTGCCGTGCCCCCAGATGAGTATCTTAAACTAAAGAAGTCTTCGTATGGCTTGAAGGAGTCACCTACAAATCGATCGGAAAATTTAATGTTGTTAAGGAGAAGTTAGGTTTCAAACAGTCACAGTTTGAGTATTGTTTATATTTAAAACCTGAGAGAAGTTGTAACACTTACATTAAGTATATGCATTATTCTATAGGTAGACGATTTGTTATTGACGTCGACCAGTTACAAAAATGTTGAGGTTGTCAAAGAATAAGTTGAATAGTCATTTTAAGATGAAAGACCTTGGTCTAATTAATACATTTTTGCCGGATTAAGCCAGCGCGGGGCCTGTAGCAAATTCTATCAAGGGGCCCTTAGACTGTTTTAGGTTAGATACTTATCGAGTTTATGGCATTGAATAAAACAAAACTGTTACAAACAAACTTTCCTTGATTTAATTTGGGCAAATTTACAAATAATGCTGTTGATATCGACTTCTCGGAGTAAATCATGTTCATTATTCATTAAAGTGAGGTGATTAAGACGTTGTTGGCTCATCATGTTCCTCAATTCATTTTTAACATGTTTTAATGTTGAGAAAGATCGTTCACCACTGCAGTTGGTGATCATGAGAGACAAATAAATGCGCAAAGCAATTTCAACGTTCGGGAAACAAGATTGTAAAGAATTATTTATCAACAGCTTGTAAACCTGCATTTCCAGAGCCTCATGATTCCTGCTGTCAATAATACTAGCTACATCAGAATTGAGCATTGCAGCGAACTGCACTAATTCGTCGCCCAGACTGTCCTCCAAATTTAGAAAATTTTCGCATTCTGTAGACAACTTCATATCGATCTTCGCATCTGACAGTCTTAGTAGCAACTAAATCGGACCATATATTTTAAGAGATAACTGAATACTTAAAAAAATCGGTTGCACCGCTATATTATGTAAGAAAATAATACTCAACACAATTACGAAACCACTTTTCTCAAGAATGGTTGATAAATAAAATTATAGTTGATCATTTTGATGCAAATATTTTCTTCTTAGTAATTTTGACTAAATCTAATATATAAATACCTAACTTGGTGGTTTTAGGTGGAGGTTGTACCTTGCAACCCCCCCTCTATCTCTAACGGTTTCGGAACGGTGAGCGTTTGAATTTTGTATGGCGGCCATGTTTTTTTGGTTTGTTCCCACTAGTTCTACTAAACAGTCCTACGGTAGAACTAATGGGAATTTTTTTTCTCATTAGTTCTACGATTTGTCTTGTTACAAAATAGTAGAACTAGTGGGAATAGAAATTCCCACTTGTTCTACCACAGTTCTACGTTAGAACTAATGGGAATTTTTTTTCTCATTAGTTCTACGATTTATCTTGTTGCAAAATAGTAGAACTAGTGGGAATAGAAATTCCCACTTGTTCTACCACAGTTCTACGGTAGAACTAATGGGAGTTTTTGTTCCCACTAGAACTACGTTTTGACATATTCCAGAATAGTAGAACTAGTGAAACTTTAGTTCTAAGTAGTTCTACACTAAGACATGTATTACCCAATATGCCAGTCGTGCCTCAATGTCAGGTTTAAAGGAAACTTAAATATTATTGGACACAATAAAACACTATTAATTAAATGACACATTGTTTATGTAACAATAAAATAAGCATAAGAAATAAAGGACCGGATCTAGCTGTAAATGAACCAGTTCCTAATTTCAGACATAAAAAGGCATCAATTATAGAAACAAATAAAATTGCTGAAGTTATTTTGCACAAATAGTAAAGCTGTATCAAACCGTATGTATTCGGTACTGAGTAACGGGTGCGCCATCTAGTACCGAGTAACGAAACGTTACACACGAATGCATCTCGTTACTCCCATATTATATTACCATATTATGTTCCCTCCTAGAGCCTAAACGAGTGAAATTTAAACAAATGATTAGATTCGTTTTAAAATCGCAAGCGACATTGGTTACACGGATTTTGAAAAAAAAAAAAAAAAAAAAACATGGCGGATTTTTGCCACCAGTAAGTGTAGCAGTTGTATTTTTTTGTGACGTTTGAAAGTCTCCAAGAGACGTTTTCATAAATATATATATCTTATTACAGTAGAATATTATATCATCATCATCATCATCATTGACAGCCTGTTTCTACCCACTGCTGAGTATAGGCCTCCTCCTAGAATATATATAATAACTTAATATTAATAAAACTAAAAAGTTTTAAATAAATAAATTATAAATCAAAAAACCCGACTGCTTAAAAAGTGAACTTTAAATAAAAACTGAAAAGAAAAAAATAAGTCCAGTAGAATTCTAATGCGGAACATAGCCACTTTTAACAGTCGGGACCCATTAAAAATCGAGACTGGCTCAAATCTTCTCAACGGGTCCCGACTGTTAAAGCCGGTATGTTTCGCATTAGAATTCTACTGGACTTGCTTTTTTCTTTTTATTTAAAGTTCACTTTTTAAGCAGTCGGGTTTTTTTTTGGAAATGATTCGGTAGTTTAGTATTTGTTTGTTTTGTTTCATAAACAGTGTGCCATTTAATTAATAGTGTTTTATTGTGTCCAATAATATTTAAGTTTCCTTTAAACCTGACATTGAGGCACGACTGGCATATTGGGTAATACATGTCTTAGTGTAGAACTACTTAGAACTAAAGTTTCACTAGTTCTACTATTCTGGAATATGTCAAAACGTAGTTCTAGTGGGAACAAAAACTCCCATTAGTTCTACCGTAGAACTGTGGTAGAACAAGTGGGAATTTCTATTCCCACTAGTTCTACTATTTTGCAACAAGATAAATCGTAGAACTAATGAGAAAAAAAATTCCCATTAGTTCTACCGTAGAACTGTGGTAGAACAAGTGGGAATTTCTATTCCCACTAGTTCTACTATTTTGTAACAAGACAAATCGTAGAACTAATGAGAAAAAAAATTCCCATTAGTTCTACCGTAGGACTGTTTAGTAGAACTAGTGGGAACAAACCGTTTTTTTGTATAGTAGCCATGATTTTTCACCAGTTCGTCAATCGACCCAAGGTCCTTGACATTTTTAGTTCTGGCAGTATGGGCTTGCGACTTCTCGTTTTCGAGATCCGTAGGGCTGTTCCGGTCAGGGTTCGACTTTCAGGTCATTTCTCACTGGGCCTCCCTCTGTACGACTCCCACACATGACTTGTACCCCCCATGACTCCTTCTGGGAGAACAATTGCTCCAAAAGATGCGTTTTTATGGCGGCCATATTGAATCTATTTTCATTGCTTGCTTACTTACAACCAACCCATGCAGCATTCATACGAAGTCCGACGTGTAGAACGATGATATTAGTACGATTATTTATTCTAAAATACATACACATACGCACGCACACGACTACCAAGCAGCCAACGCTCGGGAGGTGTAAGGAATACGAGTATATTCATAATACAAGACGCGTTATACCTACTTACCTACCAATATTCGTATTCGGCTAATAGGTACAATGATATTCATATTAGGTGAATACTTGGTGAATACAATGATATTCATATTAGGTGAATACTTGGTGAATACAGTGATATTCATATTAGGTGAATACTTGGTGAATACAATGATATTCATATTAGGCTAATACTTGGTGAATACAGTGATATTCATATTAGGTGAATACTTGGTGATTACAATGATATTCATATTAGGCTAATACTTGGTGAATGCAGTGTTATTCATATTAGGTGAATACTTGGTAAATACAACGATATTCGTATTATGCTCATACAATGGTATTTTATTAATAACTAAATAATTTTATTGCGTTTATTTCATTTATAGTAATGCTTATTTTATTGTTGTTATGTGTGTACTTCATATAAATAATTTGATATTATGAAATTAATTTTAATGTATTTATTGTATGATTTATTTTTTTATTGGAATATGTTCATTTTGTTCTTGACATATTGTATAATGATAATATTGTTATTTTCGTCTTTTGTATTATTTATTATGATGTGTAAATGTATGATGACGAGTGTAAATGTATGGATTTTAATTATATAAAATAAATAAATGATTATTATTATTATAATATTTGAAACCAATATGCAGCATTTATACGAATCCCGACGTGTACACCGTGTAGAACGATGTTGTTGGTACTATTATTTATTCTACAATACATACATACGCACACACATGACAAGCAAGCAGCCAACACTCGGTTCTGTTCGAAATTTAAACCTGACTATATGGTTTAAATTCTTGCTCACTCGTCTAAGACGGGTGAGCAAGATGACACTCATGGGGTCGGCGCGGCTTAAGGTCCGTTTCAATGGGTCGCCCACGTCACGGGGTTCACCTCGCTATTAAGCGTCTTTCCTATTCTTTGACTAATACCTGGTAACCTATTACTCTATATTCGCCATACCTATTATGAATATACGGGCCTTGTATTATAATACCTATACCTATTATGAATATATTCATTACCTAACCTCAGGTCATTGTTCTGAGCCTCTAACAGCTAACCTAACTACCTGTCAGTGTTGCCAACTTAGCAAATTTATAGCTAGATCTAGCTATTATTTGGTGAGAGACAGCTACAATTTATTAAAACTTGTAGCTAAACTTTTTAGCTACTTTTCATTTCATCATGAGACGTGAGGCTATCGAGATTCGTAAAGTATGATTACCGAGTCTCGAAAGAAAAAATAAAAACTAAACGCGAATCTATGGTCAATGGTCATAGATGCTATGGTAGGTACAGGGTCGGCGTTGGCCGGGAATTCCCCGTTTATTGCTGCGCACAGAGTACTTTTATATATAATATAGGTATAGAGGCTTTTCTCGATGGGTTACAGGTGGCAAGCGATTACTGGCGCCACCTGTATGTACAAACGTACAACTTTTCTACTTCCGCGTTGAGTTCGGGTCCTTGAATTTTGAATGAATAGTAATTAGGGGTGAAACCATAGGGGTTTCACCCCTAATTACTATTCATTAATGTTTATAATATTATAAAATTTTACCAAAATTATTATTAGAAAATGCCAAAAACATTATGAAAATTAAAATATTAAATACAAAAAACCTACTTACCTACTGTGTGTAACATTTAGCTACTTCTAGCAACTTTTTGGGGTAAAAAAAACTGGCAATCTAGCAACATTTTAAAACTTGTCTAGCAACCGGGTAAAGCTAGCAGTTGGCAACACTGCCTGTGATAACTACGTAGTATCTCTAAGTAGTCTGTGGTGCTAACTACTCACTAAGTACACTTATTAGTCTGTGCTCAGCACTCAGCTGATAAAAACAAAACCTGAATTTTAATCACGAAATTCATAAATAATGCCTCAATATCATATAAACGAGGTATGTGCAAAGGATTCCGTGTATCCTGTAGTAGTTAGCTTTCATAATGTCTCCGTCGCTGAGAAATTCAACACTCACGACTGTTTTCTATATGAAGACCAGGAAACTGGCAAAATGAATATTTTATCTGAATTATGTGACACGATATACACTGGGGAAGAAGAAAACGAGGATTTGGGTATGACTTTGATACTGACTCGCAACAAAACAACAGGGAAAGTCCGTTTAATTGAAGTCGGACACATAGAACTCAAGCCCGTTATCAACGCTAACTTAGATACTACGGCAATGGATACCAGTTACTTAGAGTTCGAGACGAAGAAGCTAATAATGGAAGAGTGTGAAAAATTGAAGATTAATGTTCAAACGGTAGAGGAACAACCTTATAAATGTAATGTATGTCAGAAAAGTTTCAATCAAAAAAGTTATTTACAAAGTCATATGCGGACACACACTGGTGAAAAACCTTATAAATGTGATATTTGCCAGAAAAGTTTCAATGTTAAAAGTTATTTACAAAGTCATATTCAGATACACACTGGTGAAAAACCTTATAAATGTGATATATGTCAGAGAAGTTTTAGACAAAAAAGTGTTTTACACAGTCATATTCAGACACACAATGGTAAAAAACCTTATAAATGTGATTTATGTCAGAAAAGTTTCAATCAAAAAAGTTATTTACAATATCATATTCGGATACACACTGGTGAAAAACCTTATAAATGTGATATATGTCAGAAAAGTTTCAAGCAAAGAAGTTATTTACAAAGTCATATTCGGACACACAATGGTAAAAAACCTTTTAAATGTGATATATGTCACCGAAGTTTCAAGCGAAAAAGTTGTTTACAAAATCATATTCGGACACACACTGGTGAAAAACCTTTTAAATGTGATATTTGTCAGAGAAGTTTTAGACATAAAGGTGTTTTACAAAGTCATATTCGGACACACACTGGTGAAAAACCTTATAAATGTGATATATGTCAGAAAAGTTTCAATGTAAAAAGTCATTTACAAAGTCATATTCAGACACACACTGGTGAAAAACCTTTTAAATGTGATATTTGTCAGAGAAGTTTTAGACAAAAAGGTGTTTTACAAAGTCATATTCTGACACACACTGGTGAAAAACCTTATAAATGTGATATATGTCACAAGAGTTTGAATCAAAAAAGTTATTTACAAAGTCATATTCAGACACACACTGCTGAAAAACCTTATAAATGTGGTATATGTCAGAGAAGTTTTAGACAAAAACGTGATTTTCAAAATCATATGCGGACACACACTGGTGAAAAACCGTATAAATGTGATATATGTCAGAAAAGTTTCAATCAAAAAAGTAATTTACAATGTCATATTCGGACACACACTGGTAAAAAACCTTATAACTGTGATATATGTCAGAAAAGTTTCAATCGAAAAAGTTATTTACAAAGTCATATTCAGACACACACTGGTGAAAAACCTTATAAATGTGATATTTGTCAGAGAAGTTTTAGACAAAAAGTTGTTTTACAAAATCATATTCGGACACACCAACATCCAAAAGATATTTGTTTATTTTTTTAATGCATAGTTATACATCGCTGACTGAATTCAATAGTGGCACAAGTCAAAATTTTGCCATTTTGAGTTAGTAATGGATTCTCGTTCTAAATTATATACTTTATTTTATGCATCAAAGAACCAACTTGATAGTTCATAAACTACCCTACAGTAAGCGCTAGTGTCATTAGTGAACAAAACAAAATCGTGTGCTATCGTTATGCTATAGTGGAACTTTTAAGTTGGGCCAGCCAGTGTTGGACAAATATCGTGTAGTATTCTAAGTTGTGCCGGTGCAACTGAAAAATATAAATGCTGTTTCACGGTAATAGACATTTGATTTTAATATTTTTTAGAAATTAATTAACCGCATAAATTTTGTAAACATAGGTAACACTGCTGTGAAAACCGTGAACTTTCTGAAATTGTAAATATTGCAGTATTATTGTAAATTGTAGAGGTAAAAAACCGTCCAGTCATAAATAATTATTATTGAAGGTATTCGATTGTAATGTTCTATTGATTTTTTATGAATAATAATTATCACTATCTATTTTTTAAACCAGCATTAATTATATGATTTTGCTAAAAGTACCTTCAGAGGTTTTAATTGACAAATTAGTATTGTTTTGATACACGAAAAGAATAACTCCACTCTGTCTTTTCCCGTGGCCCATTAATTTCAAAGGTCTTGTCCAGACACGTGTAATAATTATTATGTAACGCAAATTTTTAAGTACCACATAGAATTTCGTATGAGTGATAATATAACTTATTTAAGATCCGAAAAACAAATCTTTTATCGAAGAGAACACGACTCCTACATCAGAGTGTGTTCCTGGTTAATTTTCTTTTTATTGATACTAGAAACACAATTGAAAACAAATATTTATCCGGACTAGATTATGATTCAATGAAGGGTCTATTTAACAAATGTAGTAGCTCAGATTTTATGTGACTCATCAGTCATCACCGACTACATTAGATTTTGAGTTTTTAGAAAAACAATCTGAAGGCTTTGACAAATATTCAGAATGTGTTTTTTGCCTGATAATTGTAATTTTATACAGGTTTCTCGTTAATAAGTACCAAAAATAAAAAATTAATCGTGCCCCAGTTATTTTTGTGATTTCAGAGTTGAATTTGATAAGTTTCTTACAAAAAAATTATAAGTGTTGATTTTTGTTTAATTTTCTGTAGATATTATGTTATAATTTTTATATGATTGCTAAGGTAGAGTACCTACCTATAATAATTATGAGTTACCTTTTGTTCTTATCCAGGTAGTACCTGCCTATGTACGTGCTGATTTTTAAACTAATTTGCTATAGGGTTTTCTTAAGACTGGTTTTCTTTGATCTGATACAGGTATCCGATTAGAAATTATGCAAATAAATAATTCTAAGTTAATTATATGGTAGTTTTATTTATGATTTAACAATTATATTAATAAATACTTCTAGTATTAGCTTCTACTTCGTTAGTTTTTTGCAAAAATAATAGCAATTTTCTTTACTTTTTTTAAGATAATATCAGGCATTAAACCAAAATGTAAAAAAGAAATTATGCCATATTGACACAACTCGGAGTCACCATCTTCTGGACCTTATATTATTCAAAATGACAAAAATTATAACTAAATTATTATTGCTGGCAACTGAAAGTATAGCATAGATATATAAAAACCAAAGAACAACAGTATGCACCTCAAAGTGCAGCCAGTAAGGAGAAAAATGTGCGCGCATACTTGCCCACGAAAACTTTAATGTGCGATATCTCAAATTGTTAAATTTTGTCTTGTGCCATTACTGAATTCAGTCAGCGACATCATCTATTTGTCTATGCAGTGTAATTCGAAAATCGAGCATACTTTTCGACTGCCCCCAACCAGTTTTGATACTTTGAGTAGGTATATATTTTTTATTTATTTATCGTGTAACACTTTGTGATTTGTTAATGTTATTCATATACATATTAGTTTTTTGTATTGTACTATTAAAATAGTGACGTGTAGTTTTTTTGAAAATGGCTCCTAAACGTCAATATACCATACCAAGGAAAAATAAAAAGAAAAACGAAAAAGGTTGAAAAAACACAAAAGGCACGTGCATCTCTTAGGTAAATTATTTTCAACATTGTAATTGTTAATAAGTTATTATTATTTCTTTAACTAAAAATTTATTAATTATATTTGTAGAGAATTAAAGTAGTAAAAAATGTAGTATTGCCTGGATCATCGTCGATGAGTGAAAAGAATGGGGACACAAGGTATTTCTTTTACCCAGTAATAATGATTATAGTTACATACTACACAGGGTAGAATTTTCGAAGCGTACCTGGAGGAAAAGTACTCTAAATTCTGAAGACAGCAAATTTTACTCAAAGGAAACATTCCTTTATTTTTAAACAGAAACAAAACTGCATTTAAAGATTTTTGAAAATACGCTTGCTACACCCGGGAATCGAACCGACTAAAATCAGAAAAAATTGCATCCTGTACTTTTATGGCACCAATCGATATTGTGAATCATAAGGATCAAATCTCTCTAGCAAACATGGTAAATTAAATTAAACAAAAACCATGAAATCTAAACAAGAAATACAAAGCATGATCTTATGTTATATTATTTTCAGTTACACTGGCAAAGAGAATTTACTATGCTCGATCAAAAAGGTATGATCAAGTATCGATATATGGAAAACCGGTTTCGGCATGAACGTCGATGAAGCCAAAAGAGCGAAAAAAATCAAGTTTTGGAGTATTCAGAACGGAAAGACCACTGTAAACACCAAACACGACTGGTTCTATCAAGTACAAGGCCAGTTACATATCACAAAAAAAACACTGTTTGTTTGCTATGTGGACTGGACCCGATCAACCTCTGAAAGTAGAAAGGATAGTAAAAGACGACGATTTCTGGGCAAATAAAATGGAACAAAAGCATATAAAACAATTTTATATGACATTTTTTATTTATTTATTAGAAGAGGTAGGGTACTAAGCCCCTTTGTGACTGCGACCTGCGAAGATCTATTGTGACGCCTCTCGTTTCATTACAGCACTTCCTCTAGCCGTAAGTCAATGATGAAGTTGACTATGTTCTTGGGGTGGAGGGATTTAATCTCATCTGGTGAGATTAGGTACCCTCCCAGGTGCTGGCTTCTAGTATGGTGTACCACGTCACACTCGCATAGGATATGTATGGGCGTCTCATCCTTCTCGCGACAGAATCTGCAAATTGTGGAGTCCTAAGGCCCATTTTTAGTAGATGCTTGTTTAGTTTGCAGAGCCCAGTGAGGGTTCTTGTCAAGATCCTAATTCGGCTCCTGTTCATGGAAAGCGCTTGTTCCGTAAACTTTCTGTTGAACCCTGTGAGAAGCACTTTGGAGTATACTTGGCCTGAGGACTTTTCCCAGAGCTTGATACTCTGTTTATAGCCCCAGGACCTGACCTGAGGTAGGTGGAGGTTGTGCACTTAGGAATTTCACAAATGGCTTCAGGGCCCACTGTGGTGCTTTCCGCTCCAGCTCTTGCTAGATCATCGGCAGTTTCATTGCCACCGATGCCACTATGTCCAGGTACCCATTCTATCGCTACCGAGTTCGATGTTCCTAGTAAGTTCAGCAGCTGGACACACTCCTTGATGAGTTTAGAGTTGATCTCCTCTGAGTTAAGAGCTTTAATTACAGCTTGGCTATCAGAGAAGATGAGGATGTGCCTGTTTAGTTAGGCTTTTTGCAGACTCTTACGAACACAGGCTATGATGGCGAGTAGTTCTGCTTGAAATACAGTGGCGTATTGCCTAAGGTTAGCGAATCTCTGCACCCTTGGTTGTCCTCCGTGGAATCCAGCTCCTGCTAGACCCTCTTTCTTTGATCCATCGGTGAACCAAACGATATCACAGGTCCGGGGTTCGCAAGGCATGTTGTCCTTCCATTCGGATCTCTGGGGTATGAATGTCCTAAACAGCTTATTGAAGCTGTATTCTTTAAGCTGAACATCAGAGGGCATGGCTGTGATGCTCTGATTCATGAGGCTTTCGTGCAGAACTCTCGTGGTTTTAGATCTCCATCTTGTCCTTCCAGTATGGTTAGCCCTTAGCATGGCTGCTCTAGTGTCCATTTGCACCTTCACATGTAGTGGAATGAGGTTGAGCAGCGCTTCCAGGGCGGAGGTCGGAGTCGATGAGAGAGCCCCCGTTGTGGTGATACACGTGAGTCGTTGGAGGCTTGTGATATTTTCCCAGCAGGTTACCTGGTCAATACAAAGCCTACAAAGCACAAGAAGCAAAATAAGCAAAGCATAAACGAGAGCCCGAGTTTATATATGACATGCTTACTGCCAGAAATCGTTGACTCCAGAAAGGCACGTTCGATGAATATACGAAACACCTTGTATTAATTGAAAAGAAATAATATGAGCCTAAAATAAAAATTTATAACAATTTTTTTAACACTTAATTCAATACCTTATTAAAATCTATTTACTAGTTTTCTCTCGTTTCATTTCGTATGGGTTGGATATATAGGATAGGAATTATTTATTATGGATATGTTTTTACTGTTACGTAATACCTCCTATAATACGGAACATAGTAGGTAAAAACCACGGATTGCTGATCATAGCGGTTACGGACCAAGATTGTTTGTTCCCGCTGCATTGTATGCCGGACGCACACTACGATCGTCAACGATATATCGAACGCTCACACGCGCGCTTATTACCTAAACTAGTAGCACGTAAATATTGACAGGGACTTTTAAGTTGGGCCCATGACGTCAATTAGCCAAACTTTAGTTTCAAGTGAACCATTACATTCATTACCGCATTCGGTTCTGTGTGATTTTAATAGATTCTAGCTATTTTAATTTTTATAACAATGAAGTGTGCTGTTGTTGGATGTAAAAATTTCAGGAGCCATTTTTATTAGGTAGTGCCGTGCCGTATCTAGTTGGAGCGGCTGCGACCAAAGAGTATGTAATCACTGACAACCAATCAATAATCTAAGTTATAACTCTATTATTCTTTATGTAGTCCTAAGTGTAGTGTTAATAAAATGTAGACCAGTGTTTTTAATAGGAGATATGAAACAAAGATTAAATACAAGATAAAACAAAAGGCTTATTTTTATTTATTTTATTCTAGCAACGATATCGTAGACAGAGAAACCGAAACAATAAAATGAAACAATATAGTAGTCCGTAAGTATCGGTAAGTTGGTAAGTATACATCATTGAGTACAATGGAGAGAGCATCGACACGTTTTTGTTCTAAAACAAAGGCACTAATAAACGGCGGGGGGAGAGGTAAGCTTCGCCCGCTGTGATTGGGTGACGAATTGACAGCCAAAGGACAACTAATTATCTAGGGATTCCAAAAAAGTAATTAAAAAAATATCGATATCGATAATTGTTTGACTTATTAGTAGTTTATGGATTTTTTTGCGATACAAAGATTACGGGGTCGATTTTGAAATAAAACAGGTGTATATTAAATTAAAAGGTTTAATTAATCACTACATAGTATAAAACAAAGTCGCTTCCCGATATATTCTTCAAGATAATTATCTGGGATTGCAAAGATTCAAATGGATTTCAAGTAACGTGTCTTGTCGAACCCTGAAAAAGGGGTGAAGGCGTGATTATATAAAGTAGTTGTGTTGGGAATAAATAATAAAATTTCGTTTTTACACATTGACTTCTTTAATGTAAAACAATTAACACGACACTGACAATCAAAAAAGGAAAAACAAAATTACTGTCAAAATTAAAAGTAAAAAGTAAACATATTAGAAAAGGTTCGTCGCCAACATCGTCCCCCCCCGGTGTGGCAACACCGGACAAAAAGTGGCGACGTACACCTAAAACTTGTACTAAAACCCTAGTTGGGCAGTAATACAAGCTTTCGGGCCGGCCGGCGCAGTAGGCCACCCCTGACGGCAACTTCTGCAACTCTAACGACCCCGTCGCTCCCCGGGAACGTTCTCGAAATACGGCCTCTTGGCCAAGAACCACGTGGTAGATTCCCATCTGCCACCAACACCAAATCTCCGGGTTCCAAATTTTTCTTTCCTTGAACGTTGGGGCGAGGCAACAAGCTTGGTAGATATTCACGTACCCAGCGTGTCCAAAAGTGGTCCGCATATCGTTGTGCCTTCTTCCAATGTACCCGGCGAATTAGATCAGCATCGGTGAACTCGGCTAGGGGGGAGTGTGGTGAAGCTGAACCCAGAATAAAATGAAAGGGTGTAATTGCTTCCTCTACCCCCGGGTCTACCGACACGTGCGTGAGTGGGCGCGAGTTTAATATGCCCTCCACTTCTAGTAGAAACGTGTGAAGAATTTCTTCGCGGGGCGCACGCTCCTTCATAGTGGCTCTAAGTGAAGTCTTGACCGACCGAACCAACCGCTCCCAGCAACCCCCCATAAATGGTGCAGCTGGTGGAATAAACTTCCAGTTGATCCGTTGGTTGAGCACATATTCTTGAACCGGCTTCATGTAGAGTGCAGAAAGCTCCTTGTTCGCTCCCACAAAAGCTGTTCCGTTGTCGGATAAAAGCGTTGACGGGCATCCACGCCTCGCTATAAAACGACGCAGAGCCATAATTGCTGAATCTGACGTTAAACTTCCAACAACTTCGAGATGAATAGCGCGTACCGTCAGGCAAGTAAACAGTGCAACATACCGTTTTTCTGTGCGTCTACCCACTGTAAGATATACTGGGCCGAAGTAGTCAAGACCCACGCAGTTAAAGGGTCTGGTGTGGTGGTCCAGTCGCTCGGGAGGTAAGTCACCGATGGGTGGAGTTGGGGGTGCGGTTTTTCGGATTCTACATTCGAGGCAGGAGTTCGACACTTTCTTCACTGCTGGGCGCAGTCCAAGTATAAAGAACGCTTGGCGAAGCTCATTGACGACAAGTTCGTTGTATGAATGGGCAGCCTTTTGGTGACCGATGAGAAGCCTTATAATTGAATGGTTTCCATCGAGCACGACGGGGTTTTTAGTAATTCCCGTACTTTCAACTGCGCCAATTCTACCAGAGAGACGGAGCAAACCAAAATCATCTATGAACAACGCGAGATTACGAAGACGACTTTGTTTCGGGAGTGGTTTTCCACTACGCAGACACGAGCGTTCGCTTTCAAAAGAGTCTATTTGTGACCGAAGAAAGAGATGGCGCTCTGCGAGCGTCATGTCCTCCACCAATAACGGCTTCAGCGAAAGTAACGATTGCTCCGACTTTCTTGAGTCCCTATTATGAAATTTTGCCTTTTGAGGACGGCTCAAAAGAGAGCGAAATGCTCTGGCGCAACAAAAAATGCGAGCAGTAGCACGCAACAGTCTAAGCCACTTACTAAAACGAGTGGAGTTCGCGACTACTGGTAAAAATGAGTCCGGCACATTGGTTAAACCCACCGCTTCCGAAATAAGTAACGAGCGTTTCATCTCTTCCGGAGTCGGCGTAGGGTTAGCGACCGGTTCTATAGGCCAGTCGGAGGCTGGTAAAGTTAAGAAATCGGGGCCAGAAAACCATCTAGAGTTAATTTCGAATTTGTGATCAATACGCGTAGCGTCATCCGCAACATTCATGCCCGTCGGCACATACCTCCAATCAGCTATATTGGTTATTTCCGCGATCTCACCGACGCGGTGCGCGACAAACTGTTTGAAAGATCGCGCATCACTTCTCAACCATTTTAAGACCGTGAGACTATCAGACCAGTAAACTACTTTAGAAGGTTTGCATCTATGCGCGTCACGTATATAAAAGGCGAAGCGAGCTGCAATAAGGCTAGCTTGTAGTTCTAACCTCGGGATAGAAACCGGTTTTAACGGAGCTAGGCGAGCTTTGCCTCCTATTAAGCTCAGTCGCACAGATCCGTCGACACACACGAAACGCCAGTAGGCTACACAACCATACGCGAGTTCGCTTGCGTCGGCAAAAATATGCAGCTGACAATCTACTAGTATGTTATGTGAAAAATAATGTCGAGGAATAGAACTTGAAAGTAATTTTGATAAGTCACTATGCCACAGTTTCCATTTCGAAATGAAAGAAGAAGGCAGTTCAACGTCCCAACCTATGCCTAGCTTCCATGGTAAACCTGTTTCAAACCTACCTGATGGTAACCGACGCGTGGTTTTCCCTAAAATATCAATTGCTCGTTTGTCATCATCCCTCAAGTAATCCTTCGTATTAATTCCAATGGAATCGATACGAAAGCATTGATTGAGTTGAACGTCAAACGAGTCGGTGTTTTCCGAAATCATATTATGGTTCACGAATTCCACCGGTGAGCACGCGTTTCTAATGGAACCAAACATCACCCAGCCAAACGCTGTTAAAGCCGCCGCTGGTTGGTTCCGTGAGCCTTTCCGAACACAACGTGGCACCATCAGTTGCCAATTGTCGATACCTACCAATAACATAGGTTTAGCTTCATCGTAGGTTAAAATCTCAGTTAACTCAGTCAAGTATGACACAGAATTTAAGTCGCTAACTTTGATGGACTGAGAAGCTAGATCTAAGTTGGGTATCGCACGAACATTCTGTAGAAAATGAGTCTCTGAGCTATGACGACCCCTCACCTTGATGTCGACGAAGCTCACCTCCGTCTGTCTTGACATTCCGCCTACACCATTAACCCTTATTTGCCCTTTCCTACCCTCCGCACCTATTGCTGAAGCCACTTTAGAGTCCAGAAGGGTAGCAGTGGAACCATCATCGAGCAAAGCGTAAGTTTCGTAGGATCCTTTCGGACCTGAGATAGTTACCGCTACCACTTTGAGGAGAGTGCGAAGAGATGAAGAATTTGAGGTGCTATGGGTGATGACTACCGATTTATCAGTAACCAATGCGGTTGAAGGAACTGAATTGTCATGGACGGAGACGATTACTGGCTCGTTATTAGAGACTTCTAGTGGCAGTTGCGGTTCCGATGTCAAGCCTGTGTAGGCTGTGATTTCACTGGCCTTTTTATGCAACAGAGAATGGTGCCTTGTTTTCCTTTCACAATCTCTAACATTACAAGAAAATCTTTTACAGAAACGATACGAGTGACCTCCTTTTATGAGGCACCTGTGGCAAACTTTTTTATCTATGACCCACTCCCAGCGTTCGTCTACACTAAGATCGGCAAATGCTTTGCAAGATTTGACGCTGTGCTGGGCGTTGTCGCAAAATAAGCAAGCCTGTTTCGTGTTGCTTGGCTTGTCGATGGTACTGACAGGAGCGACAGTGGCATGACATTTGACATTTTTAACGGCAACGTCTAATGGCATGACGTCGTATCTACTACGCAGATTCGCTTCGCGCATTAAATATTCAGATAGAAGTTCAATTCTGAACATATTGGTATGCTCGTGAGAATGCGCGAAGTCAATCCACCTAGATCTTAGTATAGGAGTTAGTTTACTAACAATCTCGTTGGACAACTCCGGTGAAGCGAGGTATTCAGGTCGCTCCAGCAGGCGCACGACTTCCACACAATTGCGCACCTTGCACGCGAAAGTATTCAGCTCCTTGCTGTTCTCGCTGGCGGCTAACTTGGGTAGGGCTCGGATTGCTGAAACTTGAGACAAAATTATCTGCTCCGGCCTTGCGAAGGCTGTTTCGAGAGCGTATATCACGTCCATTGGGTCACGCGCGGCAGCCAAAAGAACGGCTACAGAGTCTCGCGCAGCCCCACGTAACGACGCGTTCAACCTTGTCAAGTTCTCACCACATGTAAACGACGTACTTGTGTCGTTATACACTTTCTTATAGACAAGCCAGTCAGATGGATGGCCATCGAAGATAGGTAATGGAAAACTGACCTTATTGTTCTTCGACGCTGTGGCGGTCGCTACCGCTGCGATAGCTTTTGCTAATTGTAGAGTGTTCGCCCTGTCATTTTTATCATCTTTATTACATTTACAATGACAATGTTGTGTATAGTGTAATGAAGCGGCAGGATGTGGAGGATTGAGTAAATCCCGGGAGTTTCCTGCGTTGATAGCTGATGCAGGCAGAGAAGCGGCCGCAACAGTCGGCTCACTCCTCCCTTTGGCTGCATCAACCACAGAAGTACCCGGAACACGATCAAGGACAGTTGCGGTCGCGGCGCCCTCTGCCTCAGCATGTGAGGGCGCATTATGCGCGGTCGTGTCTGGACCCTGCGAACAAACCTCTTTATGAGATCCTTGGGGAACGGTTGCATCTAGCCACTCACTTACGTGACTGGAACGTGTGCTGGATTTATGGCTGCGAATCTCCTCAGCTTCCAGCGTCGCCAACTGAGCTCGTAACTCAGCCTCTGCAACTGCTCTTTCCGCCGCTAAATCTTTTTCACGTGCAGCGTGCTCGAGCTCTTGTAAGCGTTTTAAGTGTTGCGCTTCTGCAGCAAGCATCTGTGCCCGTACAGTTGCGGAAGAAACTCTCGAGGACGCTGAAGTGGCGGCACTTGGCACTTTTTTGTGTGCTTGCGAGCGTGTAAACATTATTTATCCACTTCTGACACCATTAAATGTTGGGAATAAATAATAAAATTTCGTTTTTACACATTGACTTCTTTAATGTAAAACAATTAACACGACACTGACAATCAAAAAAGGAAAAACAAAATTACTGTCAAAATTAAAAGTAAAAAGTAAACATATTAAAAAAGGTTCGTCGCCAACAAGTTGTACTTTTAAAAGTTGAACGGAACCAAATGTTTTTAATAATACTGTACTCCATGGTATACATAAACTCTGTAGAGTGATATGCATACTTGACATAGTGACGCCACACTAACGCAGTATACTGTATAGAATGTTCTGGAACAAAATGTCGTGTATTGCAACGCCGCGTCACAGAGGCGAGCAGACGAACTAAAATGAGAAATAGTTCTGAATTACATTATATCTAATATTTCTATTCACCGCTGGATGGATTTACTAATAATGGGCGGGTTTTCCATAGTCAAAGTCAAAGATTTTTATTTCAACTGGGCCCTTGCAGGCACTTTCAAAACGTCGTGATTCTAGGCGCACGGTTCCAAGTGGGTTGGTCCTGGAGAAGATACCGGCAAGAAACTCCATGGATACTCTTTTCATAAATCAAGCTTAGGTACTACACAACAAATGTGGGGCCGCAGGAGCGGCCCCGGCTAAAATTCGATCTCAATTTACACAATATTACAATAAAAAGATAAAAAAAGAACAGCAAAGATCATAAGTACCACTATAATATTATAATTATACAATACTAGTAGGTGCGTACTTAACACTCAAGTCAGTCACCCAATTAAGAATAGGTACCTACCAAAAAGGTACAAGGAAAGCGTTAAAATTTGTGTGTGAAGACAGGAAGCAGTGGGTCACCAGGGAAGCCGCATGTGCAGAAGATAATCACTTCCATACATCTCTATCGTCAACATAGTCTTTGATCCTGTAATAGGCCTTCCTTATGAGGATAAGCTTAACACGAGTTTTAAACTTTTTATCAGTAAGCTCGGTAATACTTTTTGGGAGTTTATTATAAAAGCGTACACCGTTACCTAGAAATGATTTGTTTGTTTTGGTCAATCTAAATTTAGGGACCACTATTTTGTACTTATTTCTAGTATTAATTTTATGAATATCGCTATTGATACTAAACATATGCAGGTTTCTTCGGACGAACATAATATTCTCCAAAATGTACTGTGATGGCAGTGTTAGAATGTCGGTGTCTTTGAAAAAGTCTCGTAAAGACTCGCGTGGGCCCATGTTATAGATCGCACGGATCGCCCTCTTCTGCAATATAAAAACCGAATCCACATCAGCCGCTGATCCCCACAACAGAATGCCATAGGACATAATGCTATGAAAATATGCGAAGTACACTAATCTCGCCGTAGCTGTATCGGTTAACTGTCTAATTTTTCTAGTACGTGGAGCTATTGCTGTACCTTGTCTCACATTTCACGTCTCAATTCAAATCTATATTATTAAAGTTCTTCGTGTAAATAATTCGACTATTCAAAGGATGATGGGCGAAAATATAGGGGACACTGCCCTGAGACCAATAACGATGTGACATATGTCATTGAAAAGGTCTTTTCAAATGCTACAATTGTTACTAAGGCCGTCCGGGTCAATTCGCTGTGGGTAAAAAGAAGTTATGGCGTCTCAAAAGTATTGCGGCGTAGAACTAGTCGTCTACATACAATATAACTGCCAGGAGACCAATAAAGATGTGCCATATGTCATTGGAAAGCTCTTTTTAAATGCTACAATTGTTACTATGGCCGTCCGGGTCAATTCGCTGTGGGTAAAAAGTTATGACGTCTCAAAAGTATTGCGGCGTAGAACTAGTCGTCTACATACAATATAACTGCCAGGAGACCAATAACGATGTGCCATATGTCATCGGAAAGCTCTTTTCAAATGCTACAATTGTTACTATCGCCGTCCGGGTCAATTCGCTGTGGGTAAAAAGTTATGGCGTCTCAAAAGTATTGCGGCGTAGAACTAGTCGTCTACATACAATATAACTGCCAGGAGACCAATAACGATGTGCCATATGTCATTGGAAAGTTCTTTTAAAGCACTGCAATTGTTACTATTGCCGTCCAGTTCAATTCATTGTGGGTAAAAAGTTATGGCTTCTCAAATGTAGTGCTGGCCCCGTAAAGTAAGCAATAAGTAGGTATATTGACCAAAAATTCTTTATGAAAGATAAATATCTTTATTAATACACATCTTAACTTAATCTTAAATATCATAAAATTAACATTATTTATTACATTATAAAAAAATACCGTATTTCTTGGGGAAGTTATTGAATAAAACAGACCATGAAACATAAAATAGACAGTAAAATGCACATTAATGAAAGTATCTCGTACTAATTACATTAGTTTAATTGAAATCATTAAATATTACCAATGTTATGATATTCACCCGCTCGACATTCTTGTGATTTCAGGCAAAATGTCATACATCTAGACGCGTCGGGCAGCATGTACCGCGTTCCGTAGATTTTGCTTGAACAATCTATTATAACCTTACAATTATTACATACACAATAATACATTGATAAAACACAACAGCAAAAGTAATACATATAAGTAAATATAAAATAAAACAGGTCGATTATAATAAAATTATTGATCATAATTAGTAGAAGTGGAAATCTACGAGTGACTAAAATATACGTACGTCCTAATGTATTAATAACAATTATGGATTTTTTTAAAGGGCTAATCGGAGTCTTCCAATAGCAGACGAGTCCATAGTTGCATATTATAATTGCTGCTGGTGGCTCTAGTGTTCGCAAGCGCGGCTGCTGAGTGTGAGGCCCCGGGTTAGATGATCCATAGGCCCACCATGTTTGGGCTTGTTTGATTCTTCATCATGAGAATGGGTTTTATAGATGGTCATCAGATTATAATGATGAAGCTGAACGATGATCATAGTTTCTCCGCTTTGTTAAACGTAGAACCCTCTGGAACATTGCTAAGTTCGGAAAACTTCTGATCGTATGCCGCGTCGCTTAAACCTGTTCTTTGTCCACAATGCGCTTTTGAAGATACAATTATAGAATATAAACGCAATACTTTTGTGGAATATATAAAATAATCAGCTTACATACATAGTGTATCTATATTATTAGTCTAGTATTAAAAACCTGATACCTACTTCAAAACAATCCTCCAATGGTGCATTTTCATGCACAATAAGCTGCAAAAGTGGTTGATTTAGTAGAATATTCTCGGTCAGGAGATGATGCTGATATCTTCTATTTAAATGTTACCCTCGTTAGCGCATAATATTATTAAGAAGAATGTCGATAATAAAAATCGTTGAAAGCAAGCGTAAACGTAAATCGAACGAAGACCAATAAACAAGCCGATGTTAAACAATAACAAACTGTCATTTTTCATACAAAATGACAACATGTAACTGGCACCCGACTGGCAAGAAAAGTTGCTGATGCATTTCAGACCTTTAATTCGCTCTCACAAGGAGGGAGTTAGGGGGATTGAGCTCCCAGTACTCGTCACACAACATTTGACGCGGCAACATAATCTTGTTACTTTCTGTATTCTGAGAGCGAGTTAGGTTCATAAACTGTACTTCTCTGGTCAGGTCAGCCCATATTATGAGCCGTAGTGAACTACTGGTTGCAGTAAGGCTCGTCCACGTAAAAATGTACATAAACCAACGGCTGCCATCGTCGCTAACCAAGGTCAAGGTATGCGGACCCGTTTGGTGCCGCACTACTTTTGAGACGTCATAACTTTTAACCCACAACTAATTGCTAGAGACGGCCATAGTAACAATTGTAGTGTTTCAAAAGACCTTTCCAATGATGTATGACCCACCATTATTGGTTTCCGGGTAGTTATATTTATCGTATGCAGACGACTAGGTAGTTCTTGTTAAAATTGGACCTTCAATTGGGTTACCTAGCAACTGCATACCTATTGATTGTCAATCTCGTGTCAAGATATAAAAAACGATTGGTTGTTTTTTATAAGATTTTATTGTAAATTATTGTTCTTGTGTATTTGTGATTATACGTATTTCTTTTGAATAAACCACGCTCTGCTACCGTAATTTCCAATGGGTTATGGGCCCAGAACGCAGAAGTATAAAATGGAGCTTTCAAAAATACAGATCACAAAACTTGATGGCCACAATTGGGTCGCCTGGAAATACCGAATGGTTGCCCTACTAAAAGGCATAAACGGAATTTGGGAGATTGTGGAAGGCAAGGCACAAAAACCGGCGAAACCTGCGGAAGGCAGTGGTGATGCCGAAGTTGAAATTTACAATAAAACTTTACGAGATTTTGTTACATTGGAGAGCACAGCCCTACTGTTAATAACAAACAATGTAACGGATGAAACACTAGGGAAAGTAATAAGGTTGTCCACTCCCAAGGAAGTATGGAAAGAACTACATAGGCTGTATGAGGGTCCTGATGAGGGCAGGCTCTACGACTTATGTTTGGACTTCTTCAAACTTAAAAGGGATCCGTCAGACAAAATGTCGACTCACGTATCGAAACTGAAGAATTTGTGGCACAGTCTGAAGGAAGAACTGCTCAAAGAGGAGAACGTTGAAATGCCTGAAGTGCTCTTGATTTGCAAGATCCTGGATACGTTGCCAGAAACTTATTTTTCTTTTAAGTCTAGTTGGCTATTGATGTCTAAAAAGGAAAGAACAGTAGACAATATTACGGCCCAACTGTGTGCTCATGAAAAAGCGCTGAATGCAACGATGGCTGATGCTGAATCGAGCGAAAGTGCGCTTTATGTAAAAACGAATAGAAGAGTTGCTAAAGGAAAAGACCAAAGAGACCAGCAAAATAATAAGAGGTACAAATGCTTTGTTTGCAAAGAGTCTGGACATCTTAAGAAGGATTGCCCGAATAATGGCAAGAAAGAGAAGGAAAATAAAGCTCACAGTTCCAACATGATGTTACTGACGGTGAATTCAACAGATTCTGGCACTAACCGTGATTGTGATCATTGGTACATAGACAATGGAGCGACACATCACGTCACAAGTCGAGGTGATCTATTTCAAGATTTTAAACATTTTAGTGAACCTCACACAGTAACTACGGCTGACGGAAACATGATAAAGGCTGTTGGAAAAGGAACAGTCCGTGTAGAGGCCAATGTTAAAGGAAAAAGTGACTTCCTTTTGTTAAGAGATGTTTGGTATGTTCCCCAGATTAGCAAGAACCTTTTCTCTGTGCTTAGTACACAGGATAAAAACCCCTCAAGTATTTTTGAGTCGCGGGTTACAACATGTTCCATAAAGATCAATGGTAAGGTTGTCTTAACAGGAAAAAGGCAAAGGTATGGCGGTTTGTACAAGATAGACTGCAAAGCCTTAGGTGCTGATTTTTCAGTCAACTTAATTGAGCATGAAGATACGCTGCAATTATGGCACGAGCGTATGGGACATCAAGATAAGAGACATATCAAAAGATTGATAGAGAAGGAATTAAGGGTTAAGGTATCTAACAGTGGAGAATTATGCGAAGGTTGTATCTTTGGTAAAGCGCACAGGAAACCATTTGGTGTTCGCGAAAAGGCTACAAAACCTGGTGAGCGCATACACTCAGACGTCTGTGGACCCTTTCCTTGGAGTGTCTCTGGATATCGATACTTCGTACTGTTTAAGGATGAGTTCACACGATACAGATATGTATACTTCCTTAAAAATAAATCTGAAGTTCCTGAAAAGTTAAAACAGATGATGTCTGAGGCTAGAAATGCTGGACATACTATTATCGAGGTTTTAAGTGATAATGGAGGCGAATATGATAACAGGAAAGTACGAGATCTACTTGGACAAGCTGGAATAAAGCAAAGACTAATTATGCCGTACACTCCAGAACAAAATGGGTGTAGTGAAAGAGACAATCGCACTATAGTTGAATCTGCTCGAGCAATGATGCACGCGCATGAGGAGATTCCTCAGAATTTGTGGGCTGAGATGGTAAACACTGCTGTTTACATACTAAACAGGACAGGACGTACTTCAGTGGACCACAAGTCGCCTTTTGAACTGTGGCTTAACAAGAAGCCTCAGATAAAGCACCTGAGGATAGTCGGTTCACCTTGCTATGCGCATGTACCAAAGCAGAAGAGAAAGAAATTGCAAAAGAAAGCTACACGGTGTATTTTAATTGGATACGACAATGATGATGGTTACAGACTTTGGAATCGAGAAAGAAATTCATTAGTCCGATCTAGGGACGTTATTTTCGAAGAAAAAACGCTAGAGACTTCAATGAATGAATACCCTGAAGCAACCTGCTGTCCGGAAAATGAAATTGAAGTAGAACTTGGTAGAGATGCTTTGAGAGATAATGGACAAAGAACTCCTGTTATGCCTAATATTGAAAGAGTCGGTGAAACTGACATGGATATAAGTGAACAAAATCTAGATGTTGGAGAAGAGTTTCATGACGCAGAAAATGTTATAACTGAACAGTCTATTGAATCGGAGGGAGATGGAAACGTTAACGAAGATGATAATGTCGTTGATGAATATCAAGATGATGTCAATGATGAAATTATCGCAGATGAACGTGAAGATGTGTTCCCGGAACAGATGATACTTCGAGACCGTTCTTTGTTACGTCCTCCAGATAGATTTAAAGACTTTGTTATGAACGCGATAATGGGTTATAAGGAACCAGAAACATACAAAGATGCGATCAGAAGCCCAGATAAAGAGCTATGGGAAAAAGCCATGGACAGCGAAATCAGTTCTTTGAACGAAAATGACACATGGAAGCTTGTGAATCTACCCAAGGGCAGAAAAGCTTTACCTAGTAAGTGGGTTTTCAAAGTCAAGATGAATGCTGATGGCTCTATAGACAAGTACAAGGCTAGATTGGTGATAAAAGGTTTTCATCAAAAGAAAGGTATAGACTACATGCAGACCTTTAGCCCTGTGACCAGAATGTCAACTGTTCGCTCAGTGATTAGTACAGCAGCGAGCGAAGGCATGTCGATGAGACAGTTCGATATTTCGACTGCCTTCCTGTATGGCTCTTTAGATGAAGAGATTTTCATGAAACAACCAGAAGGCTATAATGACGGCTCCTGTCAAGTATGTCTTCTAAAGAAGAGTCTCTATGGGCTAAAGCAAGCACCACGGTGCTGGAACCGGTGTATTCTAGATTATTTCAAAGACATCGGTTTCAAGGCAAGTGAGGCAGATCCTTGTCTTCTGATACGAAAGAGAGGATGTGGAAAGCTTATAGTAGCTCTGTACGTGGATGACGGTCTGGTCGTCGGATCCAATGACGCACTGATAGACGAGTTGATGGAGGAGCTCAAACGTCGTTTTAAAATAACTACGAAATCTGCGTCCTATTTTCTTGGAATAGAGATAGAAAGCAGAGGAGATAGAATTAAGATATTCCAAACGTCTTATGTATATAAGATCTTGCGGAGATTCGGAATGGACACCTGCAAACCGGTCTCAACGCCGATTGTAAAAGACGGCACATGGAGCGAGAAGGTGGACATGAGTTATATGAAAGATAACTACAGGCAAATTGTTGGAGCCTTGGCTTACTTGATGGTATGCACTAGACCTGACATTGCATATGCTGTAAGTGTAGTCTCACGAAGTCTGGAAAAGCCAGAAGAAGCAGATTGTGTTCGACTGAAGCGCATAATGCGATTTTTGCAGTATACGCCAGATCTAGGTATCATGTACAAGAAAAATTACAAACAAGGCATTTTGGAATGTTATAGTGATGCTGATCATGCAGGAGATATCAGCACTGGTAGATCCACTACTGGAGTGCTTTGCATGTATGCAGGAGGAGCGGTGTCATGGCTAAGCCAACGACAGGCAAGCGTTTCAATTTCGACCACTGAGGCAGAAGTAGTTGCCGCTAGTGAAGCAGCCAGAGAGACTGTTTGGCTATCTCGGCTTATGAACGATCTTGTCACTCTTAAGGAGATTCCATGCATAAGAGTGGATAACGAAGCTGCAATCAGGCTGGCTGAAAATCCTGAATTCCATCGACGGACGAAGCATATCCGGGTTCGACATTTCTTTGTGAGAGAATTGGTGACTGGCGGTGAGCTAAAAGTTGATAAGGTATCAAGTGAGGATCAGCTGGCAGATATTCTAACCAAGCCACTAGCAAGACCGAGGATTAGAAAGATCTCTGACCTGATAGGTATTTGTTGAGAGGAGATGTTAAAATTGGACCTTCAATTGGGTTACCTAGCAACTGCATACCTATTGATTGTCAATCTCGTGTCAAGATATAAAAAACGATTGGTTGTTTTTTATAAGATTTTATTGTAAATTATTGTTCTTGTGTATTTGTGATTATACGTATTTCTTTTGAATAAACCACGCTCTGCTACCGTAATTTCCAATAGTTCTAGGTCACAATACTTTTGAGAAGCCATAACTTTTTACCCACAACGAAATGCTATCGATGGCCATAATAACAATTATAGTGTTTAAAAAGAGCTTTCCAATGACATATGGCACATCGTTATTGGTCTCCTGGCAGTTATAAATCGTATGCAGACGACTAGTTCTACACCACACTACTTTTGAAACGCCATAACTTTTTACCCACAGCGAATTGACCCGGACGGCCATAGTAACAATTGTAGCATTTAAAAAGAGCTTTCCAATGACATAGGGCACATCGTTATTGTTCTCCTGGCAGTTATATTGTATGTAGACGACTAGTTCTACGCAGAGGCGTATTTAAAAATTTGGCGCCCCGGGCCAGTTAGCTTTGCCGCCCCATTAAGTGACGATAAAGTATTTCATTTAAGAAAAAAAACCTGCAATAGGCACCTATGTACCTACCTATGACGTTTTGCGCCTCCTCAATTCGCCTAACAACTGGTCACAAAATGGGAAAAAGGTATATTACTCGAAAGTGGTCACGTCCCTGTAGTAAGTTTCGCCGTTTCCAGTGAATTCAGCTGTTTAATCAACCCTGCAGCTTTATATCTGACCAAAGCGGTTTGGTTGCCAGAGTCACCATTTATGGCTTCAAGGGCCTTAAAAGGTGACTCTGGCATTGACGGTATTGTAAACAATTGGTTGGGTTCGAATCGTTCATTTGTTTTTAATTTCAATGTCAATTAAAATATAATAAAAAATATTGTAAGTAAGCGTGACAGTAAAAGGCCAGACAGTAAGCGTGACAGAGAAGGCCACGAGGGGCGGCTAAGCCGCCCCTCGCAGCCTGCCGCCCCGGGCCATGGCCCCCTTGGCCCTATGGTAAATACGCCCCTGGTTCTACGCCGCAATACTTTTGAGACGCCATAACTTTTTACCCACAGCGAATTGACCCGGACGGCCATAGTAACAATTGTAGCATTTAAAAAGAGCTTTCCAATGACATAGGGCACATCGTTATTGTTCTCCTGGCAGTTATATTGTATGTAGACGACTAGTTCTACGCCGCAATACTTTTGAGACGCCATAACTTTTTACCCACAGCGAATTGACCCGGACGGCCATAGTAACAATTGTAGCATTTGAAAAGACCTTTCCAATGACATATGTCACATCGTTATTGGTCTCAGGGCAGTTTTGTCCCATCATCCTTTAAGATGTTATAAAACAAATATTGTTGTAGCAGAAAAAAAAATAAGTTGTTAGTTAGTAACTAACAAAACGAGCCCAAAGTCGGCACACCTAGCTCTACCCAACTAGGAGTTCCAGTAGCAGTCACCGAAGTAGACTTTCAGGTCAATCCATCATGTCCAGAGGTAAGTCCTCATCATAACTAACAAAACGAGCCCAAACTCGGCACACCTAGCTCTACTTATCTAGGAGTTCCAGTAGCAGTCACCGAAGTAGACTTTCAGGTCACTCCATCATGTCCGGAGGTAAGTCCTCATCATAACTAACAAAACGAGCCCAAACTTGGCACATCTAGGTCTACTCATCTATGGCTTACATTCAGAGACGACAGAAACGAATCTAAGCGTGAACTTACGCTTCCATCTGTCAAAATTTGTTCGTAAATTTGACAGATGGAAGCGTAAGTTCACGCTTAGACTCGTTTCTGTCGTCTCTGAATGTAAGCCTAAGTGTCACCGCGCATGTGTCCACAGACATATTATCATACATGTGCTATGGATGGTGCATCACAATAGACAATGAGCAGCCGTTCATCCATCAGGTCACTCCATCCAGTCCGACAATAAAAATATAATACCCATAGACTTATTAACTAAGTAGGGGGGAGCCCTACTTATTATTTCTATGATAATACCTACATATTACAAAAATATAAAATATGAGAAAACAAAACATTCACTTTCAAAGTATCGAAATTAGTTATTCCCATAAAGTTATTATTACTAGTGGTAATAGAGGAACACTGTCTTCATTATCGCGAGACCAAAAAAGAAATACGTATGTTAGCGCATTTGACATGTGTGTGAAGTTTAGGGATGTGACTTTGACGTCTCCGCATTATCGATATGGCCGTGTTATCGTGAAATTATAATATCACCGAATTGACAATATCCCTGCAATATCGATATCAAAATCGGCTATACTAATAAGGAGTGGAATATCATTTAGAATCTGCTAGGCTAAATTATGTACCTAACTAATAATCTTTTAAAATTACCAATTAAATCTTTCAAATGTTCTTTATACTAAAATACCATATTTGACATATTTAATCTGTCATTTTAAAATATTAAAAGTTACGTAATAGAGGTTTATATTAGGATGGCAAAATTATTAACGTCACGAAAGTGACGAATAGGTAAGTAAAAAGAAAATTTATTGTAAACATTATGTAATCATTCATTATCATATTCATTATTTCTTGACGTCAGACGTTTCGGTTTTGATTTTGAAGGTTCTGGTGATAGGTCCCTGTATTTGTACTCTGACACAGGCCGAGAAATGTGGTCCGGAAACCTGGAAATTATGAAGTTAGCCAGTCAATATAATGAAGTTATTTTTTTCACCAGGCTACTCTTTGTCTGGAAATAGCGCTATTTTATGCATTTTAATGTGCGACAGAATCAGAATCTTCGGAATCGTAAGTTTGCTTCTTGTAGAAGCGGACGTACGATTCGGAAAATTCTGTCATCTGTGGGACTAGTACAAAATGCGGGTATGGGCTATGTACGTACTATTAAAATGTTGTAATAGTACAAACATGGTGTGAATAGTGTCGAGTGCCCTCCGGTGCGTCAGAAATATTCCGACTATGATTTTCTGACAATGTGCGGGGCCGGACTAAATCAACCTTTCAATATACAACTAAGCAAGGATTAACAATAACTCTCAAGTTATGCAATGGACGAAGCTAGGTAGTACGAAAAATTAATTTGGAAATATCGACATATCGATAGATTTTGTACACACAACCTATGCCAAACGGTTTAATTTTCACATTTTCACGAACACAATATTTTTTTATCTTACACATAATTATTTAAAATAATATATTATTTAGAAAATAGAGGGCTTACTACATGTTAAAAACGTATTACTAAATAATTTGAGGAATATTTTCTATGGAAATATGCACTCTGAAAGTAATATTGCACTGTACGGTATTTACCTGTAAAAGGTCTCTTTATTTGCATTATTGCTGTAAGTTACACTGCAGTCTAACACAGGACACGAAACCTTTTCGATTATTGATATTTATCCAATAAAATACAGAACGATTGTGAAGAAAATCATAAAATAATACGAGATCTTATTTTGACAGGTACCTACTAGTTCATAAATTGTTTCAAATCGGTCCTACGAACATTTAATTGTGTCTCTTTCTCGCACGTAGGATTTTCGTAAAGATCGGTTTCTCACTCGCACACTGTGTTCCTCTATTACCACTAATAATAACTTTATGGTTATTCCCGCAGCTATCCGGGCGCGTGTGTGTGTATTTGAGCCGTGTCAATGTAGTGGTGCGATTAGTGGGATTCGATACCTATCAATTTTGCAAACGCCTCCTTAAGAAACAGCAGTGACTTTATTCTTCTAATCGTGGACGGAGACTCTGTCTACGCTTCTAATGCTTCATCTAGAGTTTTATTTTACTATATCTATGCCTAACACTACCGGTGGGAAGAGAGGATTCCGTCCACGGAGGATTCTTTGGTCATTGGCTGACACTGATAAAGTGACAGTCAACTTGAATCAACTCAAAAATAACATTGAAAGCTAACCTAACTTCTCAGCTGATAAAAACAAAATCTGAATTTTAATCACGAAGTGAAATTAAATAATGCCTCAATATCATATAAACGAGGTATGTCCAAAGGATTCCGTGTATCCTGTAGTAGTTAGCTTTCATAATGTCTCCGTCGCTGAGAAATTCAACACTCACGACTGTTTACTACTTGAAGACGAGGAAACTGGCAAAAAGAATATTTTATCTGAATTATGTGACACGATATACACTGGGGAAGAAGAAAACGAGCAATTGGGTAAGACTTTGATACTGACTCGCAACAAAACAACAGGGAAAGTCCGTTTAATTGAAGTCGGACACATAGAACTCAAGCCCGTTATCAACGCTAACTTAGATACTACGGCAATGGATACCAGTTACTTAGAGTTCGAGACGAAGAAGCTAATAATGGAAGAGTGTGAAAAATTGAAGATTAATGTTCAAACGGTAGAGGAACAACCTTATAAATGCAATGTATGTCAGAAAAATTTCAATCGAAAAAGTTATTTACAAAGTCATATTCAGATACACAACAGCGAAAAACCATATAAATGTGATATATGTCAGAGAAGATTTAGTTACTTTACTTCTTTCAAAAACCATAGTCATCAACTCACAGGTGAAAAACCTTATAAGTGTGATATATGTGAGAGATGCTTCAATCGAAAAAGTTATTTACAAAATCATATTCAGATGCACAACGGTGTAAAACCTTATAAATGTGGTACTTGTCAGAGAAGTTTTAAACGAAAAGGTTATTTACAAAGACATTTTCGTACACACACTGGTGAAAAACCCTATAAATGCAATATATGTCAGAGAAGATTTAGTCGGTTTACTTCTTTCAAAAACCATATTCGTATACACACTGGTGAAAAACCTTTTAAATGCAATATATGTCAGAGTAGTTTTAATTCTAAAAGTTCTTTGACTGTACATAATTCTAAACACACGGGTGTAAAACCTTATGAATGTGATATTTGTCACAGTTGTTTTAGTCAAAAATGTGGTTTAAAGAGCCATATTCGTACACACACTGGTGAAAAACCATATAAATGTGATGTATGTCAGAGTAGATTTAGTCAGTTTACTGCTTTCAAAAGGCATATTCGTATACACACTGGTGAAAAACCGTATAAATGTCATATATGTCAGCGTAGATTTAATCAAAAAGTTTCTTTGACGAATCATATTCGTACTCACACGGGTGAAAAACCTTATGAATGTCATATATGTCACAGAAGTTGTAATCAATCTCAACATTTGGAAAGTCATATTCCCATTCATACTAATGAAAAACCTTATAAATGCGATATGTTACAGTAGTTAACTGGTCTTATATGTTGAAAACTTGAATTAAAATACACATAGGCAGAAAATCTTATAAATGCCATATATGTCGCAGTATTTTTACACGGTCTAGTAATTTAATGAGACAGATAAGTTCACACTCTGGTGAAAAACCTTTGAAATGTGATTGTCCGAGTCGTTTTAGTCGAAGAGATAGATTGATGACCAGTGATATGTGATGAATAGGTGGTCCTAATTCACCTAAATTTCGAGGCACAGAGACAAAAACTGGAGACTTCCTTACAACGACATTTTTTCTGGGACAATAATTGTCCCAATTTCGGGACATCACATAAATACATTCATAATTAATGATCTACAGATAGTTGTTTCAGGTCTGGGGCCCAATTCTACAACAATCGAAGTAGTCTTCGAATTCGAGAAAACGTTCGAATTCGAACTTTTCTCGAGTGGTAATTACGATGAGCTATTCTGGACATGTCGAGTTCGATATTTCTCCGCATTTCTCGAACGCCAGCCGCTCGAACTGCTTCGACTGGTCGGGACCACTCGAGACGTACATTTCGAATTCGAACCATCATAAACGTCAACATCGGTTCTCAGAGTTTTTCTTGAATTGTGCCTAAATTTAACTATTTCAAGTCCTTAAGTGCATAAACTTTATTTATAATGAGTGACGAAGTAATTGCGACATTTATGCAAAGCATACTGGAAAGCGGTGGGTTGAGCTCACCATGTTTATGAACTTTTTAATTACGCGGACATATTATTGTACAGTTTGAAATGTTCAGTGAGAAAACTTAGGAATATTATTTAAAGTGAATAACACCATTAAAATTTAGTGATATTAATGAATATAATAATTAAGCGTGCAAGGGAAATACACCACAGTCCAAGGAAAGTCCACTAACTAACTAACTAGTACCTAAAGTAACTAGGTACCTATTAAAAATACTTTTGGGCTGCTCCAGAATAAAGTTGTTGTCTAAATAAAGACCTAAAGACCGCACTCTGCACTACTCGACTGAAAATAGCGCAAAACCATGTACCAAACCCGGAATCGGAATAGAGAGCCAACATCAGGAATCGCTGAACTCTCTGCAGCTATTTTTCAGGAGGAAAACTGAACGGCCAATAGCTATGATTTAACTCGGGGCAGAGCTATAAGAAACATGATAGTAAGAAGAATAAGTAGTGTTCATACATGAACCGTACTAAATCAACTGTTTGTCATAAGTTTACAAATAAATATATACTAGAACTTGAAATAAATAACTTTTATTTACTTACATAATATATTTTTTTACATTCTTCACCTAACAATGATATTCATACACTTTCATAAATTTCAAATAATTTTCTCTCTTAATATCTTTTTACAACATGCATCCTTCTGTCGCACCCTTTCATTAATACAAAGTCACACAACCTCAACTCTTCATCAAACAGCTGCAGCCTTCACTCTCCGAGCATTCATTTGCTATGCCACACTCCCTTGCATACTCTGGCTTTGGCATCACTCTCCTCACACAAAACGGCCAATCATTCTTGGACTTCTTTGATGGTGGCTGCCAATAGTTGTCACCCACAGCATCAGCAACAAGGAGAATATTATGTGAAGGACAGGTTGGGGTAAGACAGTAGTGTGCACTCCATAGAGAATGTCTGTAATATCAGTTAATTTATGGATATTAGATATTCATTTTTTAACTTTAAAATGCAACACAAGTTATTTTTGCCTACCTTGTAAAATATGTCTGTGCATGCCACTGGGGTAAGATATAATAATAATTTATATATTCAAGAGGATATCAAAATGAAGACAAAATGAAGATCATAATTATTGAAATATATAACTTTTAATTATGTTACTTATTATCTAATACACTTCATGATAAAAATTAGGACTTAGCTGTGTTAATTCTCTCTTTAACTTGACTCTAGGATAAACATAGATATCATAAATCTAGATAAATTCTTATAATACAAACTTTTAAGTGAATTACAACAGAACCAACAAGTGTCAAAGTTATAAGTACCTAACATTGCAATTATAATAATCCACGTCATGTTTACATGTGACAAAATGCAACCATTATTGACAATAATTTATGATTAAGTAATTTCACTTCACTAACACCATAATTTCACTTCATCTTGCTCTTCATATGACACTAATCAATCTGCTTGTACAAAGAAGTAAATAGGTGATAAATTGATTCTCTGTCAGCGGTTTCCAACTATCCAGGGTTATGCTCAGCCTTTGGCCGTATCTCCAAGGAATGACAGGGTTGCGCCATCCAACACTTTGTGCGTAATTCTCTCGTCGCCCGGGCTGCACGCAGCGGGCTAGCACAGTGAGCACACTGTGTAATGAAGAGTCTCACTCTCGCCGCCGTGTCCACCATCGATGAAAGATACCGGGATAGGACCACGTCACACCACCACGATGTGTACAAACTCATAAATAGCGTTTTTTCCCGAATACTATGATGATCACCGTACTCGCGCTTGTTCTGCTTTTGATGTCCGATGATTTAGTTAGATCTTCAATTATTTTGACTCCAGCAAAAGGGGCGAGTCGCCTCTTATAATTTACGAGAACATGTTTGTAAGGTTTGTAGATATTATTTTGATTTTATTTATTTTGATGTTTGTTAGATCAAGATGTCAAACTCAAAAATTGGTGCGTTCGAAAACATCAATGATTAAAAAATCCTCTCTTACATGCGCCAGCTACTACCTATGTAAACATGATAATATATTGTGGTCAACGTTAAATGAAACAAACATGTTTTCTTTTTATGATTTATAATTCTTTCGTTTTATCTATGCTCTTCCAAGTCTTCCAATGTTATTTTTGTATTTTTAAAATCGATGTCAATAAACTTTCGGAACGAACAAAATATCTACATAGTTACATTCCGTTTCAGCAATTATTCTATGGAATGTATTAAATACAAAAAAAAATGTTAAGAAATTGAAAAACTTATTATTTCCCGATAAAAATTAATATAAAACGTATAGACTGACATTATAAACATTTATTAAACTTTCAAACTTTTTAAAATACGAATACGAGGTAAATAATTACAACTGTTTTAAAACAGGATGAAACTGTGTGAAACAGAACGCAACGCACGTAGTTTATCTCTTATATTGGCAACATTTTACAATTACGAGTAGAAATTCATCTCGATTCGTCTCGATTAGTGCTGAGAATACCAAATTCGAATCCACAATGTCAGCTTGCGAGATTTTACAGTCGAAATAGCGCTCGAAGTGGAAACTCGAATTCGAAGACTACTTCGATTGTTGTAGAATTGGGCCCCTGGGGCCCAATTCTACAACAATCGAAGTAGTATTCGAATTCGAGAAAACGTTCGAATTCGTACTTTTCTCGAGTGGTAATTACGTTGAGCTATTCTGGAAATGTCGACCCCGACATTTCTCCGCATTTCTCGAACGACAGCCGCTCGAACTGCTTCGACTGGTCGGGACCACTCGAGACGTACATTTCGAATTCGAACCATCATAAACGTCAACATCGGTTCTCAGAGTTTTTCTTGAATTGTGCCTAAATTTAACTATTTTTAGCCCATAAGTGCATAAACTTTATTTATAATGAGTGACGAAGTAATTGCGACATTTATGCAAAGCATACTGGAAAGCGGTGGGTTGAGCTCACCATGTTTATGAACTTTTTAATTACGCGGACATATTATTGTACAGTTTGAAATGTTCAGTGAGAAAACTTACGAATATTATTTAAAGTGAATAACACCATTAAAATTTAGTGATATTATTGAATATAATAATTAAGCGTGCAAGGAAAATACACCACAGTCCAAGGAAAGTCCACTAACTAACTAACTAGTACCTAAAGTAACTAGGTACCTATTAAAAATACTTTTGGGCTGCTCCAGAATAAAGTTGTTGTCTAAATAAAGACCGCACTCTGCACTACTCGACTGAAAATAGCGCACAACCATGTACCAAACCCGGAATCGGAATAGAGAGCCAACGTCAGGAATCTCTGAACTCTCTGCAGCTATTTTTCAGGAGGAAAACTGAACGGCCAATAGCTATGATTTAACTCGGGGCAGAGCTATAAGAAACATGATAGTAAGAAGAATAAGTAGTGTTCATACATGAACCGTACTAAATCAACTGTTTCTCATAAGTTTACAAATAAATATATACTAGAACTTGAAATAAATAACTTTTATTTACTTACATATTATATTTTTTAACATTCATCACCTAACAATGATATTCATACACTTTCATAAATTTCAAATAATTTTCTCTCTTATTATCTTTTTACAACATGCATCCTTCTGTCGCACCCTTTCTTAATACAAAGTCACACAACCTCAACTCTTCATCAAACAGCTGCAGCCTTCACTCTCCGAGCATTCATTTGCTATGCCACACTCCCTTGCATACTCTGGCTTTGGCATCACTCTCCTCACACAAAACGGCCAATCATTCTTGTACTTCTTTGATGGTAGCTGCCAATAGTTGTCACCCACAGCATCAGCAACAAGGAGAATATTATGTGAAGGACAGATTGGGGTAAGACAGTAGTGTGCACTCCATAGAGAATGTCTGTAATATCAGTTAATTTATGGATATTGGATATTCATTAGATAACATTTTTTAACTTTAAAACGCAACACAAGTTATTTTTGCCTACCTTGTAAAATATGTCTGTGCATGCCACTGGGGTAAGATATAATAATAATTTATATATTCAAGAGGATATCAAAATGAAGATCATAATTATTGAAATATATAACTTTTAATGATATTATGTTACTTTTTATCTAATACACTTCATGATAAAAATTAGGACTTAGCTGTGTTAATTCTCTCTTTAACTTGACTCTAGCGTAAACATAGATATCATAAATCTAGATAAATTATTTTAATACAAACTTTTAAGTGAATTACAACAGAACTAACAAGTGTCAAAGTTATAAGTACCTAATATTGCAATTATAATAATCCACGTCATGTTTACATCTGACAAAATGCAACCATTATTGACAATAATTTATGATAAAGTAATTTCACTTCACTAACACCATAATTTCACTTCATCTTGCTCTTCATATGACACTAAACAATCTGCTTGTACAAAGAAGTAAATAGGTGATATATTGATTCTCAGTCAGCGGTTTCCAACTATCCAGGGTTATGCTCAGCCTTTGTCCGTATCTCCAAGGAATGACAGGGTTGCGCCATCCAACACTTAGTGCGTAATTCTCTCGTCGCCCGGGCTGCATGCAGCGGGCTAGCACAGTTAGCACACTGTGTAATGAAGAGTCTCGCTCTCGCCGCCGTGTCCATCATCGATGAAAGATACCGGGATAGGACCACGTCACACCAGCACGATGTGTATAAACTCATAAATAGCGTTTTTTCCCGAATACTACTATGATGATCACCGTACTCGCGCTTGTTCTGCTTTTGATGTCCGATGATTTAGTTAGATCTTCAATTATTTTGACTCCAGCAAAAGGGGCGAGTCGCCTCTCATAATTTACGAGAACATGTTTGTAAGGTTTGTAGATATTATTTTGATTTTATTTAATTTGATGTTTGTTAGATCAAGATGTCAAACTCAAAAATTGGTGCGTTCGAAAACATCAATGATTAAAAAATCCTCTCTTACATGCGCCAGCTACTACCTATGTAAACATGATAATATATTGTGGTCAACGTTAAATGAAACAAACATGTTTTCTTTTTATGATTTATAATTCTTTCGTTTTATCTATGCTCTTCCAATGTTATTTTTGTATTTTTAAAATCGATGTCAATAAACTTTCGGAACGAACAAAATATCTACATAGTTACATTCCGTTTCAGCAATTATTCTATGGAATGTATTAAATACAAAAAAAAATGTTAAGAAATTGAAAATCTTATTATTTCCCGATAGAAATTAATATAAAACGTATAGACTGACATTATAAACATTTATTAAACTTACAAACTTTTTAAAATACGAATACGAGGTAAATAATTACAACTGCTTTAAAACAGGATGAAACAGGATGAAACTGTGTGAAACAGAACGCAACGCACGTAGTTTATCTCTTATATTGGCAACATTTTACAATTACGAGTAGAAATTCATCTCGATTCGTCTCGATTAGTGCTGGGAATACCAAATTCGAATCCACAATGTCAGCTTGCGAGATTTTACAGTCGAAATAGCGCTCGAAGTGGAAACTCGAATTCGAAGACTACTTCGATTGTTGTAGAATTAGGCCCCTGGTTGTGTGTGTATGTCACTTGTATGTTTGTAAACTGTACCCTCGATACAGGAGAAATGACAGTGAGGGCCAACATAAAAAAAAAATGTTAGTAATACAGTAAATTAATTGAATTGAATTCAGGTTTTTGTTTCCCAGAATTGACAAAAATTAAGTAGACACGTTTGCCACCATTGTTAATTATTAATTAAATTTTCTGCATCCTAAGATAATAAAAACGAATAGTTTGAAATCTAAAATAACGAGAGTCTTCTAATTTTTAAATGATAAAAAATGTGTCTGTTACTGTATTAATAACAAATAATTATGAATGTTTTGTTGAAATTTGTTGTAAGGAAGTCTCCACTTTTTAACCGACTTCAAAAAAACGGAGGAGGTTCTCAATTCGACGCGTATATTTTACTATGCGCCTCGCAACGTTGCGATGCGTCTCGCGGTGCCATGGCGCCAGGGCCGTATTTAAAGATTTGGCGCCCCGGGCCAGTTAGCTTTGGCGCCCCATCACGAAGAAAAAAAAAAGAAAGAAAAAAGAAAAAAAACTGCAGTAGTTAGGTACATAACAAAGTGCTGCGAAATAATAAATGATAAAAAAACCTAAAAATGAACCTTAAATTCACTAAGAATTTTTGTATTTTCTATGTACAAATAGGTTGAAAAAATCGTCAATGACGCTGTCATAATTTATGGCGCTTGTCAACCCAGCTTTATGCTGAACGTAGGCCATAATAGGCTAGGGAGCTAGCCTATTATGGCGAAAATATTTTTAATGTACAGACTTTTCGACTTCTACGATTTTTTTATAGTAAAGATAATTAATCAATTTAAGCAAATGGTTTTGTAATAGACACAGAAAAACCTGTAATGATAACATTATGGCATGTTAATACAGTGAATTAAATGTTAAACATAATTTGAAATTAACATAAGCCTTACCCGCAATAGAACATCTTTTCCTTTCGTTAAATTTTCGTCAACCTCTCCGCTCGATTAAGGTCCGATGAAATTGAAAATATAATAGATTTCTCAGAATTGGTGGTCAAAGGGCAATGGCAATTGGCAATGGTTCAGCAGTTGATAATGAAGGTACTGTAATATAGAAAAAATGTGAACTGACACACAAGCGAATTTAAATTTAAACCTATTCATGAAAATTTACTTGGGCTAAGTCTTTCCTTTTTATTACATATATATATTATACATACAAGGAAAAGAAAATCAAAAACAAAAGTAAATTTATAAAATTTATAAATGAGAATATCGACAGTCGAGAAAAAATGTCACAACACTATCGATACTTGATTATGATAGGTTATTTTCTAAAATCTGGATTTATGTTATAATCACGTAATTCCTTTTCTGTAATAGCCTAACAATTGTAAATTTAAGCACTTATTTGTAAAAAAAGAATTACCTGTCTTCATTCAAAGGAAATTTTGCCATGAAGATTCGTTTTTGGCCATCTGACCGGCCAGTTGTTATACCACATATTTCTCACGTTTTACAATGCATTACAAATATTAGATACGTCACACGCATACACATACACAATAGGTAACAAACAACTTAGGTATGTGATTATTTAAAAGAACGATGAAAGCAAAAACTTTAATCAAACATGAATCAAACCGAACCAAACAACTCTTTTGACAACCAAAACAAAAATGGCGGCTGCGTGCGATAGAGTCGAGAATATGTTAAAGCAAGACAGCGATATCCGCCATTAGTCCGCCATTATTTCTAGCGCACGTTTCATACATCAATTTTTTACTAGGGAGTTGCGCCAGACTGTTAAGCTGTTTAGGCGTTTTTCGCAGTGGAATGTAGATAATTTTTTATCCTTTTGAGTACAGGAAACGAACGTTCTGCACTTTAATTCGGCACTGCGGCGCAAAGGAAAATGCATAATGCAATCAATACATATTATGGGAAAGCTTCTTTTAAGTCACAATCGGTTACTTTGCAGCTTTTCTGTAACTGATGCCACTTTCATACTTTCTCTAATATACTCATTCCTGATTCCGTCCAATCTTGTTACACCACACATCCCTCTTAACATTCGCATATCCGCTGCATGCAATTGCCTTGAATCCGTCCCTTTTGTGGCCCAACATTCTGATCCATACAAGGCAGCAGGTCTTATCATCGTCTTGTAAATTTTTCGATTTAGTTTAAGGGGGATACGGGGGTCACATATAGTCCCCGTGACCTGCAGCCATTTCATCCACGCTGCGTTAATTCTATGCTTAAAAGTCCGGCCTATTTCACCCAACTAATTTCGCCATTGCTTTGCATGAGTGTCAAAGTCAAAGGTTTTTTCAACTGGGCCTTTGCAGGCACTTTCAAAACGTCGTGATTCTAGGTTCACGGTTCCAAGTGGGTTGGTTTCATAAAGCAAGTTAACAATAATAGTTATGTGGGGCAGCGGTAGCGGCCCCGACTATAATTCGACCTGAATTTACACAATACTTATTACAAAAAAAAAAACAGCAAATATCATATTATTAAGTACCACTATAATTTAAACAGCACAAGTAGGTACATACTTAACACTCAAGCCACCCAGTTTTGAAAACAAGGGAACATTCTCTTTCGCAACTCTCATCATCACCACGTTCTTTTTTTTGACAACTCTTTTTTTGGTTGTCCTACTTGTATTCTAAGGGTGATATCGCTGTACCCGCCTCTTCGAAATCGTCAAAACATTATCTTTTATTTTTAATAAAATTAATTAAAGAGTCAACAAGGTCCAAGTCAACCACTTGTCAACACTCACACGCAGAACTTTTGAAGCTATATTAAATTGCTTCAAAACAGCTCCCCAAAATTCTGTCAAGATGGCCGTTTCCAGGGAATTCAACTGTGTGATCAACCCTGCAGCTTCATATCTGACCAAAGCGGTTTGGTTGCCAAAGTTACCTTTTACGGAAAGGTAACTTCGGCATTGACGGTATTATAACGGTATTGTAGCTGTGTTCGAAGCGTTCGTTTTTATAAAATTTTAATGTCAATTAAAATATAAAATATTGTAGGCAAGCTTGACAATAAAAGGCGCCCAAAAAAGACAGTGAGGGGCGGCTTCGCCGCCCCTTGCAGCCTGCCGCCCCGGGCCATGGCCCCCTTGGCCCTATGGTAAATACGCCCCTGCATGGCGCGCGGGGCAGCGCGAAATCACTGGCCTCTTCCAGTATCGTCACGTCGCGTCGCGTCTCGGTGGGAGCTGACCCTAATTGGCATTGCATAAGGTTGGTTATTTTATTTAGTTTTGGGTGTTGTCAGCGATCGTGTGTTCGAGTTTGCGCGAACGAAGAATCACGACTTGCTTGATATTGTGTGTGTCATGTGTGTCATATTAGGGACCATCCATATAGAACGTCACACGTTAAGGGGGGTGGAGGGGGTCGATGAAGTGTGACATTACGTGACGAGGGGAGGGAGGGGTCCTAAGTTTCCTGAAGTCACATTTCAAAATCTAATACATCTAAGTGTCAAAATGCCGAACTACCTATTAACGTAAAACTTAAAAATATTTCCAACTCTATCTGTATGGCAATTGATTTACTTATTTTATTAAAAAATAATTTAAATGGAAATAAAACTTGGTTATTTCGGAACTGCTGTTTTTATTTAGTTATTATTTAATAATTTCTAGTTGAAAATATGCAAAATATGTGACGTCACACTAGGGAGGAGGTCTCACAAATGTGATCAACTGTGACAAGGACGGGGGAGGGGTAAAAAAATCACGAAATTAGTGTGATGTATTTTATGGATGACCCCTTATACGTGAAAATATTTTATGTTACCCACCTACTTTACCATTTATTTCGACTTTTCAAGGACTTAATTTATTATTTACCACAAACACCTAAAAGAAACAAAAATGTTGAAAGGTTTATTGCGTGTAGCTTGGCCCTAAACTTGAGGCAAAGTGTATTATTTATTTAATAGGGTGGCGCAAAATTTTAGGGGATTTATGGATACTAGTACTTTCTGATAAAGTTCTAAGTTCTAGTTCTAGTCTTTGGAAACTAGCTGAATTTTGATCACAGAACACAGAAAGACCCTTTTCTGTGTACTGTTATTTTGATGATATTAAATACCCTATTATTATATTAATAATTTTTTGAAAAAGGTATACCTACTTATCATTGAGAAAATTCACATTTCTCAAAAAACTTTGTGACTGTACCTTTCTTAGAAAATCAAATAATAATAGGGAATTTAAAATCTTCCAAATTCACTGCCCCAAAATTTTTCGCCATCTTGTATAGTTACCAATATTCACCAATTTCAAGTATTTTGTTAGAAGTTGGTAAAAGCAAAAAAAAACATGGAATAAATATTACTAGTCCAATAAATAATACTTTATTTTCACATGTTGTACTTTATTTTTTAACCATCCTGTAACAAGTGTGAACATGACTAGATACCACTAGCTCAAAAGCAGTATTATTATAATATTACTTCAGTGTGGGAAAGAGATGGAGCTATACGTCCTGTAAAGCTTCATCTCTTTCCCACACTGAAGTAATATGAAAATAATATTGCTTTATGAGTTGGTGGTAGGCCTGGGGCCGGGCCTACCACCAACAATTTTTACAGAGTATAATTTTTTTCGGGGGATTTTAGGGGTTTTTTACTTTAGCTTTGGGGATAAATATTTTTGAGAGTTGGTAACACTGACATACGGCCTCCCAGGCCACCATGAGCCCGCGTAAGTCCTCCATCCGGCTCGCGACCTTTGATTATAGAAGTGTAGCTCGCGACCTAGTTAAAACTTTATAACACATCAATAGATATATAACGCGAACCTTACTCTTAGACGCGAACAGTATTAAATTCTCCCAATGTCAGTTATTCGATGATCTATCTATCGACATTGAGTAAAATGTACATGTTTGTAGGTATTACAATTTACAACTAATGCACCTACAAAATAGCGCTTGAGCGACAAGCAAAAACGATGTCAGTCATCTCATTAGGTTTTAAGATAAAAGAAAAATAATTAGTAGGTAAAACTGGGGGCTTTCTTTTAAAAATACCGACATATAACCTCTATGAAAATACCGTTATAATTTGATTTAAATCTCACTTTGACATTGACATTTCTTTTGGCCCGCTACGGTTACAAAAATATCAAACCTGGCCTTTCAGACCTCAGAACAATGACTCATTATTCTGAGCTCCAGATTGGGGTAAAAAACTGCCTTTTGCTCACTTCAGATGTCGCTACTGTCGGTTGTTCCAGAAATTTGACAGATAGCTGTCAACTTTCATACTATTTTTATAAACAATCGAATTGTTATAAGAATAATTAATAAAATGACGCTTTGAGCAGCCGTTGGTTGCAAAAATCCGGGAGACCATAATATTCCCTAAATAAGCCAAAAGAAGAAAACTATGGGAAAAGGCCCTTCGAAAGAAAAATTCGAAGACTAGTAATAAGTAGAGGTTAAGTGCTATCCATTTTAAACCTGAGGAATATTTGGGGAGAAATTCTTACACTAGTTTTATAAAACAAACATTCATCATCATTTCAATGCTCCCTTTTTATTTTAGGCACCGCTATCAACGTATTACAGTGTATATTTTTATTATTTTATAACTAAACTTCTATACTCGTACAGAAATCTTCCTTTGGGCGGTACTTGACACCTGAAACAACATGTATGTCGAATTTAATCCAAAATATAGCCAATCCACAAGGAAAGATGAAAAAATTATAATTAAATAGCATTCTTACCTTTCTGCAAACTGTTGAATGTGGCGTTAAGACAGCGTTGGGAGATTTGTGCTGGCATTTACATCCCTGAACTTATGCAGTGCTGGAATGTTGACAGTCTCATCCTCAAGCACGTCTTCAACACCAATGAGATTATTTCGATCGTAGGCGTCTAACCTCCAACGAAAAAATAGGGCTTTACAAAAAGAACACAATTTAACCTCCAAACTTGTTTATATAATTATATCTATTTACCGTGCAATTTATGCTGCTTTTTTAGCAATGCCAGAGGCATTCCTCTTTATTAGCTCGTCTTTTAATTGTATTACACTCCACGTAGAATACATTTTACTAGTATAATATGGTTCTAAGTAGGACACCAAACAACAACAAAAAACAATATGGCGGTTCTCAGGAACAACCGATAGTGGCGCCATCTGCGATGAGCTTTCAGTTTTTAACCTCAAAGTAGACTATGAAAATTTTGACATAAATTCTTTTTGAGGGCACCTATATCACTAAACCCAATGACGTAAGAAGCCTCTTCACTGACTAAACCTCATTATTCTGAGCACTAAACACCCCCAATGACAGAACAGAATGACAGAAAAATTATATCAGGGTGCTCAACTTAGGGGTTTTCCGCCCAAATTTAGGGGGTAAATAAGTGGGATCGGATTATTTTGGTATTATTAGGGTTTTTTTTACTTCATTTTTACTGTGAAGTTTATAATGATTGTGACGCAGCTCGCTGAAAACTTTTTGAAAATGATTCAATTATTTTATATTAATACAATTTATTTATTATTTTTATAGTTTTTTTTTGGGGGATTTCCGCTTTAGCTTTGGGGATAAATATTTTTGAGAGTTGGTAACACTGAAGACTGAATTTTATTAAATAACATTGACAGGCGACGCGAGAGTTAACCTAATTTCTCAACTGATTTATTTTACAAACCTGAATAAAATTTTAATCACGAAATTAATTTATAATGCCTCAATTCCACATAGACGAGGTATGTCCAAAGGATCCCGTATACCCTATAGTAGTTAGCTTTCATAATGTCTCCGTCGGTAAGAAAATCAAAACTCACGACTGTTTACTACTTGAAGACGAGGAAACTGGCAAAAAGAATATTTTATCTGAATTATGTGACACGATATACACTGGGGAAGAAGAAAACGAGGATTTGGGTAAGATTTTGATACTGGCTCGCAACAAAACAACAGGGAAAGTCCGTTTAATTGAAGTCGGACACATAGAACTCAAGCCCGTTATCAACGCTAACTTAGATACTACGGCAATGAATACCAGTTACTTAGAGTTCGGGACGAAGAAGCTAATAATGGAACAGTGTGAAAAATTGGAGATTAATGTTCAAACGGTAGCGGTACAACCTTATAAATGTGATATATGTCAGAAAAGTTTCAATCGAAAGAGTTATTTACAAAGTCATATTCAGACACACAACAGTGAAAAACCTTATAAATGTGGTATATGTCAGTTTAGTTATAAGCGAAAAAATGCTTTGAAAAAACATATTGCTATACACACGGGTGAAAAACCTTATAAATGTGATATATGTTACAGTAGTTTTAATTTAAAAGCTTCTTTGACAACACATATATCTAAACACAACACCAGTGTAAAAATGTTTAAATGTGATATATGTCAGAGAAGTTTTAATAAGTCTTATCATTTGAAAAGTCATATTCGGATACACGCAGCTGAAAAACGGTATAAATGCAATAAATGTCCCAATAGTTATAATCAAAAAATTTCTTTGACAAGACATAATAATAGTACACACACAAGTGAAAAACCTTATAAATGTGATATATGTCAGAGTGGTTTTAGTCGAAAATGTGATTTAAGAAATCATATTCATAAACACATGGGTGAAAAACCTTATAAATGCAATATATGTGAGAGTAGTTATAAGTACAAATATTCTTTGACAAGACATATTGCTATACACACAGGTGGAAATCCTTATAAATGCCATATATGTCAGAGAAACTTTGATCAGTCTGCTAATTTGAAAAGTCATATTCATACACACACCGGTGAAAAACTTAATAAATGTGATATATGTCGGAAAAGTTTCACTTTGCCTAGTTCTTTGACAGCACATATTTTGAAACACGCAGGTGAAAAACCTTATAAATGTGATATATGTGACATTCGTTTTTTTCTCAAAATTTCTTTGGCAGCACATATTTCTAAACACATGGATGAAAAACCTTACAAATGTGATATATGTCAGAGAAGTTTTAATAATTCTTGTCGTTTGAAAAGTCATATTCTGTTACACACCCGTGAAAAACCTTATAAATGCAATATATGTGACAGTAGTTATAAGCACAAAAATTCTTTGACAAGACATATTGATAAACACACAGGTAAAAATCCTTAGAAATGCAGTATATGTCACAGTAGTTTTACACAATCTAGTAATTTGTATACACACTGGTGAAAAACCTTATAAATGTGAGGTATGTCAGAAATGTTATAATGTGTCTAGTTCTTTGACAGCACATAATTTTCAACACACTGTTGAAAAACCTTATAATAATGTCTAAGTAGTTTTACTCAAAGAGATAGATTGAACACTCATATTTGCAAACATAAGGACAAACAATTAGTATAAAATCCTAGTGATTGCCCGCGGTCTGTGTGTTTTACATATTTATCAAAATCAAATTATTTATTGTAATACAGCCTATATCACTGAGGGATAGTGTAGTGTAACTTTTTATTTTTAGTGTGATAAGTATGTACCTACTTGGATTGTTTAAATTATAGTGGTACTTTATAATCTTTGCTGTTGTGGTGTCATACTTTACGTGAAAATATTTTATTTTATAAGACTATTTTTTTGCTATTTACAAATAGCAAAAAATAGTCACTACACTGTCAGTTGGTACTTACCATGTGCTTACAATAATTGTTCATAAAAATGCTAAAATGAATAGTATAAAATCTATTAGTCATGGCAAAGAATAAGTATGTGAGATAAGTAATTAGAAAGGTAATAACAATAATGACAAGTATATATATATACAGGGTGGAATTTTCGAAGCGTACCTGGAGGAAAAGTACTCTAAATACTGAATACAGCAAGTTTTACTCAAAGGAAACATTCCTTTATTTTTAAAAAGAAACAAAATTGCATTTAAAGATTTTTGAAAATACGCTTGCCACACCCGGGAATCGAACCGACTATAAATAATGTTAAATACCATTTTAATACCTGTATTGGTACAAACGGCACAATCAGATGGCCTGCAAGATCTCCAGATCTCACATCTTTAGATTTTTTTATGGGGATATGTAAAAAATCAAATTTACCAAAAATCCTATACAACTGTAAACGAGCTAAAAACTGAGGTTCACAATACAATTTTCAATATTCACCACAACACGCTACTAAAAGTTACTCAAAATGAATTCCTTATAAGAATGTTGTGCATCCAAGAAAATGGAGCTCATTTCCAGCAACTAATTAGTTAATTTAGGTACTCGTTTTTTTCGTTCGAATAAAATAAGTTTCGATTTCATGGTTTTTGTTTAATTTAATTTACCATGTTTGCTAGAGATTTGATCCTTATGATTGACCCTATCGATTAGTGCCATAAAAGTACAGGTGCTATTTTTTCGGAATTTAGTCGGTTCGATTCCCGGGTGTGGCAAGCGTATTTTCAAAAATCATCAAATGCAGTTTTGTTTCTTTTTAAAAATAAAGGAATGTTTCCTTTGAGTAAAATTTGCTGTCTTCAGTATTTAGAGTACTTTTCCTCCAGGCACGCTTCGAAAATTCCACCCTGTTTATAGAGGCATAGCTTCTGTCATTCTAATTTTACAGAATCTGGTAATTTGGAAATTCATATTCGTACACACACTGGTGAAAAATCTTTTAAATGTGCCACATGTCAGAGTAGTTTAGCGCGTAAAGATTCTATAGTCCCGGGTTATTTGCTATTAGGACTGTCAGATGCGAAGATCGATATGAAGTTGTCTACAGAATGCGAAAATTTTGGTAGTCAACATAAAAATTTCCTTGACTTGTTATTCAATTATTAATTAGTGAATTTATTTATGTTTTAGGTTAATTTTTCAATCACTTTTTTTATTTTAAGTGTACAAAATGGATGCAGATTATATAAATAAATGAAATATTTTAACAATTATACAGACAACAATATAAATATATTAAATTAAAGATACCATTGCAGTTATGTATGACTAGCGACTTAGTCCGCGTGGAGTTCGGGTGCTCGAATGTTGTTTTTAGGGTTCCGTACCCAAAGGGTAAAACGGGACCCTATTACTAAGACTCCGCTGTCCGTCCGTCCGTCTGTCTGTCTGTCTGTCACCACGCTGTATCTCATGAACTGTGATAGTTAAACAGTTGAAATTTTCACAGATGATGTATTTCTGTTGCCGCTATAACAGCAAATAGCTAAAAAACAATAAAATAAATATTTAAGGGGGCTCCCATACAACAAACGTGATTTTTATGTCGTTTTTATAGATATTGGTACGAAAGCGAAACCCTTCGTGCGCGAGTCCGACTCGCACTTGGCCAGTTTTTAAAATATATGTTACTACATTGTTACTAATATTATACTAAAAAAATATATACAAAAAGTTACAATGCTGAGACCGGATTCGAAACTGTCAACTTTTATCTACACTCAAGAATATTCTATATATATATAATATTCTTGTCTACACTTAAATCATAAAATTCTAATTATGAATTTAAAAATAGTACCTACTAATAATGACAAACATGATGCACAATCATGCAACCAAAGATATCGGCAACTATAATAAAATTGAAAAGTTTTATTATGATACAGGTTGCAGGGGAGTACCTACTTATTATTTCTATGTACAGTTTTGAATTGCTTTTGTGTATATTATGTAACGCTATAAAATACTTTCTCTCTATTATAGTACACTTCGGATCCACCAAAAAGATTTAAATTCAATTTTTAGAACGGCTGCTCATTGTCTATTGTGACGCACCCATAGACTTATAATATGTCTATGGACGCACCATAGCACATGTATGATATGTCTGTGGACACATGCGCGGTGACTCTTAGGGCCTGTGCCCACTGGCACAAGTACTCCTTCAAAAAGAAAAACTAATTGTCCTGTAATTGGGACATTTGAGCAATTTTTTTATCTCCAAAATGTAATAAAATTCTTTGCAATTTTAATGAAAGTTAAACCCTGTTCTAAGCTGGGCTAGATTTACCATAAACTGGGACAATTAGCGTCCCACAGACACGCATCATGGGACGCATTATTTGAGCCGTGGAAACGGGACGTCTCGCTTCACGTGGGACGGTTGGGTATCCCAGTCATAGCCTATGTACAGTCATTCATAGGGACCGGTGGAACATCAATGCAACTTAATTAAATAAGGAATCGCGGAGTGATTATTTTGTCGCCGAATAAATACTGAAACGCCCACGTGCTACAAAAAGTCGCTCATAAACAAAACGCCGAAAAACTTGCAGTGATTATCGGAGTTACAAAAAGTAGTACGTGGGCGAGGTCCCTAAATCTGTGTAACGAAACCATAGCACAGACCATAGTGACTTCTATTTTTTTTCTACTACGCTATCTAGTTATGCTTAAGGAAACATATTCGCCTGCATTTTTTTTTAATATTTTTTTTATTTTCCATTTAATTAAAATTATATTAATACATCTTATTCTTAAATATAAATAATTATAACCTATATATTTATGATATTTTGTACTATACAGGTTGTGGTTTTAGACAGTAGCCAAATTGAAGGAGGCGACTCTGTAGCTGTAACTGATTATAAATCAATAAAAAAAAGTATACCTTAGAAAAATTCATAAAATCGAATCTGTTCTGAAATATTACGTATACTAAGTCGGTGTTTTATCAAACGTCGCGATGCGGCGGCGCCGCGCGCCGACAAAGGCCGAGCCGCGTGCCTACAAAGCGTACCGACAAAGTGTACCGCCATTGAAGTGATGCGGCGCGCGGCGCCCGCGCTTTCTGCGTCCGCGGTCGGATTGGCGCCATTATTATTCAGTCTGCCGGATGATACGAGCGCGAACGGACGCTCGATTCGCGCACGGTTAAAAATTACGAGTACATTTAATGCCGCGTTATTCAAACCACGAATACGTCGAGATGGTACGCATGTATGCTCTCGCTGGTGACAGCTTGAGGGGTGCAGTGCAAATGTACGCGGAAAGGTCGTCGCGGGCTACGGTGCTGGCTGCTACACAACGCCTGCTCGACTACGGGCAGTTTGAAATACCAGTGCACGCTAGTGGGCGAGGCAACGACGGCTTGCCCGTCGAATTACAGGAGCGGATCCTGCAGTTCTTCGAGGAAGAGCCTCGCGCCAGCATACGTGAAGCTGGCCGCCATTTCGGCATAGATCACACGATTGTTTGGCACCTGTTGAACATCTTCGAACAATTGTTACGAGTAACATAAAAGAAATCACATTCTTACGTAAGTACAGCCATTCATTTTTTTATTCGAACGGAACGTACCTAGACCCATGAGGCCATGATGTCAATAATTTTTCATAGCCCAGCAGCCAAATTGTGTTACACTGCAATCCCGATCGCTTTGATTCCAATGTAATATGCAACGTACATTGCGCCGTATTTCAACAATCCGTCTTATCGGCAACCACGGACTACGCAATGAATACCGATTGTTAAAATGAACGCGTTTTTAAAATGTTATACCTACCTACAATTAGACTGCAGATCTAATTACTACGACTACGGCAATTACTTCTTGTAGTAATAATGTCACATGTTATTTAAAATGTAAAATCTTTTTTGACTGGAAATCGAACTCGGAAACTAATAATGAGAAAAAAAAAAACGTTGACTTGTACGATACCTAGGTACCTACCGGTCACTAAATACGCGGCGCGCGTGGTGCCGTGTTGTGTTGATCCTATGCCATGCGTAGTACACGTAAATTTCTACGAGAAGCGTCAGATGTTATGAGACGAATAGGGCACTGACCTCTTTGTTATTATTTAATTTTTTATTTTTATACAACTTATAACTTGTTGCTGTAATGTTTCATACAATATGGCCACTGTTTAAAACCACAGCCTGTATAGGTCGTGGCGCTAACACCATCTAGTATTTATAGTCGGTAAACATGTTTGAATGGTTCTTTTTTACTAATCAATCTTGACCTCTGCTTTGTACGGGACTGCTTGCAATAGAGGGGTCAAGCTAAGGAGTAACTGTATCTGAAAAAAAAAAAACAATAAATTTAAATATCCAAAAAAACGACTCCTTAAAAAGTGAACAAAATAAAATAAAATAAGTGAATAAAATCTGAAAAGAGAGAAACAAGTCCAGTAGAATTTTAATGTGGAACATAGCGACTTTAACAGTCGGGACCCATTGGGAAGATTTGATCCGATCTCGATTTTTAATAGGTCCCGACTGTTAAAGTCGCTGTTCCACATTGAAAATCAACTGGACTTGTTTCTTTCTTTTCAGGTTTTATTTAAAGTTCACTTATTAAGAAGTCGGGATTTTTGGATTTTTAAATTAACTTTTTTATTTAACACTTAGCATTTCTAATTCCAAATTACATTTAAACATAATTTATATAAGTTGTTGATTCGAATACTGAGTAGCGAGTACCTTATTGAGAATCTATTTTGTTCTATCCATTGTATGGGGTTTACATAATCTAAGATTGTATGGCAATAAATAAAGTTGATTATCATTACACAGTGTTTGTTTAAAAATCGCTTCTCTTACCTATTCTATTCCTATTTATTATGAACACAAATGCGTTCAATTTATATTACAAAAGGCATTCCTCCGTTCATTGGGAAATTACCCCGCTCAATCACAAATAATCCTTCATAACAGTTAAAATCGGAGCGCAAGTCTGGTCTTTGACTAATGCCCAGAAGTCCAAACTCAAGGTTTGCCAAAGAGCAATGGAGCGCAGTATACTCGGTGTTAAATTAACGGATCGAGTTCGAAACACCATACTGCGCTCCAAAACGCAGATAATTGATGTAGCTCAGAAGGCCGCTCAGCTTAAGTGGGACTGGGCAGGACATGTCTGCCGTATGCCGGTCGAACTGTGGGCCCACATAGCACAGAATTGGTGTCCTGAGACAGTAAGACGGGGTCGCGGCAGACCACGAAGGAGATGGCGGGACGAATAGAACGCCTTCCTTAAAAGACTGGCCCGATACAGCGCGGGATCGCGAGAAGTGGAGGAAAGGGAGGGAGGCCTTTTAAAATATATTTTTCTAAATAGTGCCTTGCCCGCGCTATGTGATTCTTATGTTCTGTTATCTGGGCATTAGCCTACTAAAATATTTGAACACGGCAAGAATAAAGTTTTTTTTTTTACCAACATAAATAAAGAATTCATTTTAGCTGACTTATAAGAACCACTCAGCTAATCAATTTATCCCATTATAGACTTGCCGCATATAAATCGAAACGACATATTACCCAGCTTTTGGCGCGTGGATTTAAAATATAATGAATTTAAATACGTTTACGAAATCACTACATAGTACATTATGAGGTAACAAACATAAAAAAAAAACGCGTCGAATTGAGAACCTCCTCCTTTTTTTTGAAGTCGGTTAAAAAGTACAAAGTTGCTTCGCGCTATCTGTCCCTATGTATGCTTAGATCTTTAAAACTACGCAACCGATTTTGATGCTGTTTTTTTAATACATAGATAGAGTGATTCAAGAGGAAGGTTTATATGTATAATACTTTCATATTTAATGTAAGGATAGTAGAGAAACTGCATCCGTGTGAAGCCGGGGACGGGTCGCTAGTATATTATATTTATATATTATACGAAATATATATACTATAATTATATTTGCTAAATAATTGTAATCGTTCCATCACAATCCTTAACATTAGAAAACAAAATTAAACTCACGAAATTCATAGAAAAAAATAATTTTATTTACATAGTAATTGCGCCTATAGCTATTTATTTAAATACTATTATTGTACACATCTTCACAGAAGGCAAATATACATAATTAGAATTTATTATTATAATTAAATTAAATTGTAATGTGATGTTTCAGACAAGGCAGTATGGACCAGGGTTGTTGCGAACATCAGCACCAGCATCTGCGGAACTTTAGCATCATTTTCAACATCAGCATCAGCGGGTCTACCGCGTAACTAAAATTGTAATGAACATCGACATCGGTATTAAACCTCAATACGATTGTGAGAGCCTAAACTTTGAGCTAACTTGTAAAAAAATTACCTATCATATAGTTGGGACTCCTATCTTCATGATCGGTAAAAAAATACAAGTTAGCTCAAAGTTTAGGCTCTCACGATCGTATTGAAGTTTAATACCGATGTCGATGTTCATTTCAATTTTAGTTACGCGGTAGACCCGCGGCATCCGCCTTGATCGATGCTGATGTTCAAGTCATGATATGACTGTACGGCGAGGCTTATAGCACAAATTATAACTAAACTGCTTAGTTTGAAACTATTTTTATTCACAAAATTATTGAAACAATATCGCTCATCCAGAGAAACACTGACACAACTGCAAATACGTGAATTTTACAATATGCAAGTTTTAAGAAACAACTGCGCATCAAAAGTGCTATATTTCTACAACATCGCCCTCTAGCGGACAGTTCTTTTAGTTACAAATGCAGCGTTTTCACTCAAAACGGATAATGAATGGAATAATTTGTTATAATTATCTCAATTGCAAATTTTTTTTGGATTTGTGTCAATGTTGCTCCGAATGAGCGATATTTTATTTCAATACCAAAGAGAACTGTGCAACTTTTAGATATAAATTCATAATGGTCACTACTATTGTCCAGCTTTTGTAAGAATATTTTTAAAAGTGCATCATCCAAAGCTGTTGTTAATGAAAAAAATATGCATCAGCAACAACCCTGATATTTACTAGACGTGTGCGCCGATGCCGGCGGCGGCGTCATCGGCGTGGATGGTCCGACGGATACGGTTGTTTTAGATACAATGCAGACATATACTAGTAAACTAAACACTAGAAATGTCTAAATATATGCTTATTGGTTTATTTCGACGTATTTGTTTACGCAAATTCAATAAAATACAATTTTTATATGACCATAATTTAAATAGCGCGTTGAGCCGATAACTTCGTCCGTCACAGTCATTTGGCGAATAAGTCTGCCATGTTTTGTTTTTATTAAGGTTTTCACCATCCACGCCGATGACGCCGAAGCCGGCATCGGCGCACACGTCTATGCAATACTATTTACTAATAAACATTCATGGTCTCCGTTCGCTTTCAGTTCGGAAGTGATCGGCTTTACGAAGTTTGCCGACGCGACTTCTTAGTTGTGTTGTACCATAGCTAAATTGAACGGCAATTTATTGATACGAAAATTCATTAAAGTAATTATTATAAACGACAATGTTACTAATGAATTTATCCTTCTGTTATAGCAAAACAAAAAATTACAAAATATACAAACAGGACCTCAAGTCTGCTATTTCAAACATTGCAGCATTTTCATCAAAAAAAATTGAAGTGTCGTTCAACCGATTTTGACTTCTATTGCGTAGGTAATAGTGGTCAAAATCTATAGATCGTCACTTAACTGGCAAATAACCGATTTTGACTTCTATTACCAACGCAATAGAAGTCAAAATAGGTTGAAAGACACTGCAAAAACCAACATTTATGAAAGCATTCTGACACAATTTTATTGAGATAACAGACTTGGAGCACAGAAATGATTAAATCAGACTTACTTTTCTCATTTCAATATATTGAGCAAAATCATTATATAGTCTGGTATTTAGGTACCTAACAAAGAGTTGAAAACTGCGGAAAGTTTCCGAAACTTTGGAAGTTTACCGGAAATATTCCCGAAAACTTCCAAAACTGCGGCAGTTTTGGAAGTTTTCAGAAATTATTTTTTACTTATAAAAACAGTAATTGGGGATACTTTGTGCGTAAAATATGTTACATTTAGCTAGATTTTAAATATTCGAACACAGCGAGCACAGGACGGGATGCGGGGTAGGGTACATGTTAAAAATGAATATTTCCAAAACTTCCGTCATACCGCTGTGTTTACATTATGCCCGTTGCCTTCGTATGATTTAAGCCGATTGAATAAAAAACGTTATTTCATCAATTAGCTTCAATAGGTACCATAAATGATAAAAATAATAAAAGAAAATAGAACTAAATTAAAGGATCATTTTCATTTGACGTTACTGATTCTGAGTAATCCCAAAGCAACGAATTTGTTGATTTCATAAATAGAAAAACATAATTTGAAAACTTCCAAAGTTCCAGAAGTTTTGAGGAAACTTTCCTGGAAGTTTTCAACTCTTACAACGTAAGCAAAAATGAAGTTCAAAAACTAAAACCCGACTACTGAAAAGGTATGAAACAAGAAAATATTAATAGATACATATTCATAGTGATGTTCAGAGGATAGCCGTGGTCGTATGCCACTTTACCCTAAAGCTTATGATCGCTTACTACTGTTAGACTGTATTGTTTTGTTAGGGTAGCTGTAAGTGGCATACGACCACAGCTATCCTCTGAACATCACTATGAATATGTGTTAATATTTTCTTGTTTCATACCTTTTCAGTAGTCGGGTTTTAGTTTTTGAACTATTTTTTTTTTTCAGTGCTGCTAGCGTCTGCTTGCAATACATATATATTTGAAATGTGCTAATTAAGCCCTTACATTTGATACCCAACACGGCATCATTAAACAAAAAAACTTTTGATTTCATTACTATGTCCTATAAAGGGCGCCATATTAAATTTCATGTGACGTCACACAGCCACAGCTGCCTACGGATACAAGATGCAACTCTTCGTGGAAAGGCGTCCGTTTTGGTGATAGTACACCAGTGGCGAAGGTGACAGTTTTAAAACGGGAATCCGTCCCAAAAATGCCCTCTAAAAATTGCTGCAAGACAAAAATCCATACCGTCTCTTGTAATCTATATAATTATAGTCATGTCTGGAAGAGCTCGACCTAACTGAATAACAGGCAATATTACGTTGGTCTATGCACTAACCAATTCCTCAAGGGAAGCCGATGGGAATCGGGTTGTATGGACTCTTCGCCACTGTAGTACACCCATGGTTATCTCTGCCTACCCATCTTGGGCTTCATGTCGTTCACATATAGATTCTTCTCAGATGCTGAGCTGTGGTGATCGCGTTGCACTGTGGGCATATCTTTTTAGCGCGTAAAGATTGGAGCCAGCATACCTGGAAAAAATAAACAATATTATTATGAATAGTTTTTTTATATTAATTAATATACAAGATAATTTTTAATGTAGTGCGCAAAATTTGTACTGTGATTCAGTGTCCGTTCCCAAATGCAACCGCAGTACTAAAATTCACTCCAAAACAAAATAAACATTTGATTTTGTATTGCTTGCGCTAGTAAATTATGCGTGTCCCCCATATTAAGTCGTATTTTCGTTTTGTTTTAAAGTGTATCCCAATACTGCGGTTGCATTTAGGAACAGAGACTGAATCACTCTACAAATTATGCGCACTACATAAATAATAACCTGAATATTATAAAAAAAAAAATTACAGTTTGTAGCGTCATCTATTGCCACATAGAATAACTACTTATAAGTCAGCAAGCTGACAGTAGTAGTGGCGCGAAAATATGAATTGACCAATCAGACTACGAAGCCTGCATCGCGCAAGGAAAAAGATATTCGTATCTAGCAGATATACAACTGTCCGACATCAACCGTCGGGCTTCGGCCCGCCAGGCAATATCACCTCGCCTGGTCGGAGGATCCTCCCTTTTCAATGGAGGAACACCATACCTCGTTCCTCCACAGTTTAAAGGGAAAACGAGCTTGCGGTTCACCTGATGGTAAGTGATCACCGCCGCCCATGAACATCCGCAACACCAGAGGAGTCACCGATGCGTTACCAACCTTTTAGGATGGTGTTAAGAAAAGGGAGGGAAGCATTTTAACATTTTAGATTTTGAAATGTGACAAGTTATGGGGGGAGGGGGGTGTCGACCAAGTGTGACATTATGTGACAAGGGGTGGTAGGGGTCCTAAGTTCCGTGACGTCACATTTTAAAATCTAATACACTAAAGCCCGTCACACACGTAGCTATAATATATATTAATATACTGAGCTATATATTACATTATAGCAAGCCCCCATACGTGGTAGGTATACTATAACATATTTTGATGACGTAATAGAAATATATATTATAGCTGCGTCTGAGGTCGCTCGAAGATTACTATGGAAAATATATCGTAATATGTCTTGCTATAATATATATTATAGCTACGTGTGTGACAGGCTTTACTGTTAAAATGCCTGAACTACTAACGAAAAGCTTAAAAATATTTCCAACTCTATCTGTATGGCAATTGACTTATTAATATATTAAAAAATAATTTAAATGGAAATAAAACTTATTTCGGAACTGCTGTTTTAATTTCTAGATGTAAAATTGCAAAATATGTGACGTCACACTAGGGATGGGGGGGTCTCACAAATGTGGTCAACTGTGACAAGTACGGGGGAGGGGTAAAAAATAACGAAGTTAGTGTGACGTACTTTATGGATGACCCCTTTATTTTTATTTTTTTACATTACCCCTCACTATGATTTCTCCTGTATCGAGGGTACAGTTTACAAAACATACATGTCACACGCACACACACCCAGACCCGAAACAACTATTTGTAGATCATACAAATATTTGTTCCGTGCGGGGATCGAACCCGCGGCACGTAGCGCAGAAAGCTAATCGCTTAGCCACTGCGCCAACCGTGTCGTCAAACCCTTATGGCCCTGATGTGGTAATAATACTCACTTCACAGTAAACATGCCAGCATTGTATAGAGACAGCTGGCGACGCGTACGGTCCTAAGCATATCAGGCATTTCATCTGAAACAATACAATACAATACAATAAACTTTATTGTACACCAGAAATACAAAAAAAAATAACATTATCATAAATATACAGGGTGTAAGTGACATCGTAACGAAAACTGATACCATGGATTCAGCACATGAATCTGAACACCAGAGCATAAGAATTTTGCGTCGGTCTTTTCAAAAATTTTACGATTTTGTTCGCAGTTTTTATACCTAACTAATAAATCTGTGAACAAAATCGTAAATTTTTTGAAAAGACCGACGCAAAATTCTTATGCTGGTTATTATGGTATCAGTTTTCGTTACGATATCCCTTACACCCTGTATACATGTACAATGGGCGGTCTTATCGCTAAAAGCGATGTCTTCCAGACAACCTTTGGATGGACATGACTTGGCAGAAGTAGAAAAAAGGCAGTTTGCGGTGTACCAAACATATTACACAATACAATATCATAATAACGTGTTAAATATTGTTCTACACTGTATTTTACCCGACTGCACCAGAAGGAGGGTTTGTTTTTCAAGTGTTTTTGAAGTTAGACTAGTTAGTCAGACTTAACGGTGAAGGAAAACATCGTGAGGAAACCTGCACACCTGAGAGGGCCTCATAAAGTTGTCGATGGTGTGTGTAGTCCGCCCGCACCAGGCCAGCGTGCTGGACTAAGGACTAACCCTTCTCATTCAGAAGAGGCCCGTGCCCAGCAGTGGGACAGTAAAGGGATTTATTTAACAAGACTAGTGGTCGCCCAGTGTTCCAAATTAGACGACATAATTACATAAATTTTAGCTTTCTGCACTCCTTCTCCATATAAACTTTAACTATGCCAAATCTCACACTCCTCCGTGCGCGCAATATGCTTAGAAAGGGGTACAAAGTTTTCTTTTCACGTATTAATTATTTCAATAATGTAATAGTTATTTGTTATACAAGAGTGCAAAGTTGCTTTTTAACCGCGTGTTCAATTTTGATGACTGAGCAAGCGAAGGATTCTAAAATTGAATCACTCGCTGCGCTCGTGATTCAAAATTAGCGTTAGCGAGGGAATCAAAAGAGCACGAGGTGAAAAATCTTTGCACTCGAGTGCAACACGTAACTTTTCATTCCACCTCAGCGAGGAAATGACTAAATGCAAAAAAAAAAAACGTTTAATTCACAAACTTAGTGCACACGATGTTCTAAATTCAATTTACTTTATCCTCTAGAGAATAAAAACGGCTTTTCCACTCAGATATTGAAGATTAAAAATACTCTTTCCGAGATGGTGGGATGAAAAATATTTTAGGATGTAAATCTATAGGTTACAAAGACACTTTAAAGCAAAAAAATAATTATCAATTATTTTTTATAAGATTTCAAAATTAATTTAAATCATTGATGTTTCCGTTTGCATAAAACCTTAATTCCTTTATGATTATGAATGGCACTAAGGTCATGAACTCGACCACATGACCTGGCGCGCTCGGCTACTCTGACACACACGCATCGCGTCGCCGCGCCGCCCGATCTTAATGCCTACATCATTTTTGAATCTACTGCAGCTTTAATTTGATATTTGAAATGAATTCTATACCATTTGTACGGTTTGTAGTAGTAAAGTCCGCACATTGACCGTAGTGACGGTTGTAAGTTGAGTGTAGAGAGAAACGTTTCACCAATATTCCAAAGTTACGTTTATTAGTTAAAGTTACAGTTATAAAGTAAAAGGCAATTCTTTCTCTCCGGTGTTGATAGTCACACAGTAATAAGTACACTCTATTAAAATCGTTATTATTGCTTTATATTAGTTGTAATACTAATTTAGACGCGCATAGCGGGCCGAAAGTAGGTTACAACGTAAGCAGAAAAATGTACGTCAATGAACCGTACAGTATTTATAGAGCCTAGTTTTTAAATATTTTGGATTATTAAAATAAGACCTTTAATAGATAAATAACAATTACCTCTCCTCCACCATTAGTCTTTCTCTCCAAGTCTTTGATTCTTGCTTTTAACGCCTGGATTCTTGTCTGAAAAATATAAAACACCTGAATTAATAACTAAAAAAATTACGAAAACAAGAAAAATCTGCTGGTCCATACTTTTAGTCCAGTAATATTGAGTTATATGTAGGTATACGCAGCTCAACAAAGTCATAAAAAAAAACAATTATTGGACCAGATAGTTTTTTTTTCTTTTATTTTATCCATACTTTCAGGGACACCCTGTATATAAACCGCGCGTGAGCTCCGAGGAATCGAGGGCTGAGGAAGCGGGCACTGAGGGCTGCGCCCCACCGTCGCTCATACCCAAGAGACTAGATTCCACGACACAGGGAATCCTAGTGTAGGGTCTTTTTTTTTTTTTTTAGCGTGGTAAAATCTTCAAATGAGACCTCCCACCCCGGGCAGGGCGGGAGGGACTGTCAGACTTGTACTGACTAAAATCCACGGTGTTCCTTCGATGGCCCTTTACGTTCCGGGGTCACGGTAATGAGATAAGTCCCGCGACCTAGTGTTGGGTCTAGGGAATATTTGGTTTACATGAACTAAACATCTATTCTATTCTATTCTACTCACTTCAGCACTAGCCTCCACTAATCCATTACATTTGTTACTGGGTTCTGTCTTCGGCTTCTCAGTCTTGACTTCATCCGCCTCAGCTTCTTGACTGTCGGCCTGATTGTCTGTCTGTACATCCGAAGGAGTTAGATCCGCCTGGAAATATAATTAACAACATATAGATTTTAAAAACGGTTTAAGGCGACGTTTTCCCGAGTCTTTAGGCATTTTTCCATTTATTTTATTACCTATTTTAATAATCACGCGAACTAACTGTGGCTAAAATACCACACTTCACCCCCGCACCCATCAACCGCACTCCACCCCCGCACCCGCTTCATTCTCGCACCCACTAAGTGCCTTCCACCCCCACATTCGTGTCCTCCAACCGCACTCCACCCCCACATTCGTGTCCTCCAACCGTAGTCCACCCCCGCACCAACCCACCAACCGCACTCCACCCCCGCACCCGCTTCATTCTCGCACCCACTAAGTGCCTTCCACCCCCACATTCGTGGCCTCCAACCGCACTCCACCCCCACATTCGTGGCCTCCGACCGTATTCCACCCCCGCACCCACCCACCTACTACACTCACTTCCGCACCCGCGCCCACCAACCGCACTCCACCCCCGCACCCGCTTCATTCTCGCACCCACTAAGTGCCTTCCACCCCCACATTCGTGTCCTCCAACCGTAGTCCACCCCCGCACCCACCCACCAACCGCACCCGCGCCCTCCAACCGCACTCCACCCCGCGCCCTGCCTCGAATGTACTAACTTGTACTATAAACGGTATAAAAAGCAGTAGGCATTTATCGCGCGACCTTGGTCGAGAGACGGAGGCCTGGCCATACTTACATCTAGTGCTATCCTGGACGGAGAATACTGTGGTGGACCGTACAATTCCGTGTCCTCATCACCATCCACCACCTGAAATAATAATTATTTATTTATAGGGATTAACTACGATGACATGGCGCGCCTCTCCAAAATACAAAACGTTTGAAAGTATTTATGCATTCGTTTATTACATTATTTTTAACACGCTTTTATTAGCTTCACTTGTAACTAACTATGTAAAAAAATCTTAGAAGTTAAATTTGACCCACTTCCCGGTTTCCGATTGAGCTGAAATTTTGCATACACGTTTAGATTGGATGACAAAAGCGTCTGTTTTTTTTTTTAAACTTTAGGTAATATTTTTTTCGTAAACTTTAGTTCTTTATTTTGCTTTCCTTCGGAGTAGGTAAAAATATAGATTACAACTATTGATATGTTACCAGCGCTTGATCATTGGAGGCTCTCCTCACACAAGTCGCGGCCCGGGCCTCCGTGTCTTGTAAAGCAGTGGCGCGCACCCTCCACTCGCCGCACCACTGGTACTCCGCGCCGAACCCAACATACGGTTCATCATTCTAAAAGAAAATAATAAACAATTTATTTTTTTTAAACATTGCACTCACTAACATTTCTCCTGTATCGAGGGTACAGTTTACAAAAATACATGTCACATACACACACAGCCAGACCCGGAACTACTATCTGTAGATCATACAAATATTTGTTCCGTGCGGGGATCGAACCCGCGGCACGTAGCGCAGAAAGCTAATCGCTTAGCCACTGCGCCAACCGTGTCGTCAATACAGTACCTCTACCATGAGTTTTCCGTGCCGTCTAATCTATCTCTATCTATCTAATAATTCCGTGCTATCGTTCGCATTCAATATTTGTATAGTGACTTTAGTTCACTATTTATACCGCTAGAGGCGCTGAAAAAATTCCCATATAAATATTGCATGTGAACGTGAACGTTAGACGGCACGGAAAACTCATGGTAGAGGTACCAGAACACAATTATAAATTACTAGCGGCTCGCCCCTGCTTCGCATGGCTGGACATTTATTTATACTAGTGGTCGAAATTCTGGGCATGCGGACAGCGAGTAAAGGGCAACTCGCTGTCCGACCATGGACCATGCCCGGGTCGACAGCGCGTTGTGTTCCACGCGCGCCTCAAAGAACGTCAGCAAGATGACGGGGCCCCCCCTGTAGAGGGCCGAAGCCTGCCGGGGTCGCGGGACTTATCTCATTACCGTGACCCCGGAACGTAAAGGGCTATCGAAGGAACACCGTGGATTTTAGTCAGTACAAGTCTGATAGTCCCAAGTGGTCGAAATTCAACCAAATATTTACGTAAATTTTAGCTCTCTGCACTCCTTATAATAATCTTTAACGATGCCAAATCTTACACACTCCTCCGTGCGCGCAATATGCTTAAAAGGGGTACAAAGTTTTCTCTTCACGTATTAATATATAGAGCTATAACAAGATGTATAGCTGCGCCAGCGACTCCGTCCGCCTGATTTTAGAAAATTAAAATTGTCTAAGTCCTTCCTAATGATGTACACTATTTCCTTGTTTAATTTCATCTAGATGGGTTCAGCCATTACATCGTAATAATATGGTAACAAACAGACTGATAGAGAAAGTTTCTTTTGCATTTATAATAATAAAATAACCTGAAACTTCAAAAACCCCCGACTCCAACTAGAAAAAGAGCTGTAACTTTTGAACAGCTGAACAGAGTTTCATGAAACATAGCTAAGATGATTCCCGATTAAACTAGCTTTCAATCAAAAAAACTGCATTGAAATCGGGGCATACGTTTTGGAGCTACAATGCTACAGATACACACTACTAACTTATAACACCACTCTTTACTACTTTACTCGTGACTTAATTAGTACAGCTGACACATTAGGGCTTATTTAAAATGCTGCAATTACCTCAACATCAATACTGCCATCCTCGGAGCTAGTATCAGGCACATCTTCATCTAACTGTGCTCCGGTCCTCTTGAGACACCGGAGCGCATGTCTCTGCAGCCGGGACACTGGTAGTGTGCTATTGCAGACGGGACACTCGCCGTGCTGCGGTGGTGGTGTGCTGCGTCTACGGGCGCGCAGGCGACGGAGGCGGTTGGAGTGGACTCGCTGAAAGATTTTATTCATGTAGACCAGAGTTTTCCAAACCTCTTAGGGCCGGCGCTCACTAAAGGGACGGCACGGTAAAGTATCTATTTCTAATAAGTCAAAATGAACCTTATGGAATGCACTTAGGCTTACATTCAGAGACGACCGAAACGAGTCTAAGCGTGAACTTACGCTTCCATATATCAATTTTACGAACAAATTTTGACAGATGGAAGCGTAAGTTCACGCTTAGACTCATTTCTGTCGTCTCTGAATGTAAGCCTTAGAACTTAAAGGCCACAGCAGCTTAAGCATGCTACGGCATGCCGCGGCATCCCGTGGCATGCATGAGCGTCTGTGGCATGTAAGTTTTAAAACCATCCCATAAGATTTATTTTGAGTTATTAGAAATAAATCCCTTGCCGTGCCGTGCCGCCAGTGGGCGCAGGCCCTTAGCGTATGGGCCCCACTGACTCCTCTCCTCAGTTTCAAGGGCCAATAACTAGCCTAACTAGCACATTGGTCCTAGGCTCATCGTAACAACATAATATAGTTTTAAGTATTTTAATTTGATCATTAAATAAAAATGTTGAATATTATTTATTTTATATAACTGAGCTGGTCACATAAGCCAAAGAACCGATGACCTTTGGTATACGAGTTCTTGAGTGGAGACCGCGAGTAGGCAGACATAGTGTGGGGTACACCCTGGCCAGGTTGGGCAATGACTTGCAGAAGTCCGCTAAAAGTGGATGCGAAGAACCGAAGACCAGGCTGAGTGATGCTTAGTGGCGGAGGCCTATGTCTAGCAGTGGGCGAATGTGGGCTGATGATGATGATGAGGTGTCACATTCCAAGGTGTTGACTGCCAGAAGAATCGGCAACAAAAGCAACATGCATGTCCAATAAATGAGGGTCATCATATCCCATTACTTAATGATTTTTATTACATTTTTACATGGGGTAATGAACATGAATTCTGGTATTTTTTTTACAAGAAGCTCAAAGTTTTGTGTCTCAGGATCAGAATGAACCAATTGTATTTAAATGGTACTCCACTCCTAAGACGATCATCTGATCAAATTAGAGAAACAGATGGACAGGAAAAGTTGTACTTCAATACAGTTCAATCTCGCTAATCCTGTACTAATTCAGACACAAAGGTGATAAGTGCAATTTGGGAAAATAATCCAAAATATTAAGATGTGTGTGTATTTCATATTTAAAATACAATGAATTTATCATACCAATACCAAAAATGCAAGCTTATACTGTGCCGGATTACTGGATGTGTCACTGTATTGAAGTGTAGGATAGTGAGATTGTACTGCATGAGCAAAAGATTTCAATATGAGTTGACAGAATCATTGAGCTACGTAGGTACTAGACCAGACACCGCACTTCATTATCTGTCCCATTCAATTGCAGTTATATCACCGGTCTTCATGAGTTTGTTTTACTATTCTCTGTCACCCCGCCACACTCCTCGTTGTCGCGTGTGGCGCATGACTTTTATTTGTCGTGTCGCCTCTAATATTATATAAGTACTAATAGAATGTAGCTTTTATTCTTGAAGAATTGTAAAGGAAGTATTTTTATTTCATGTTTGAAGAGCTTTAACACAATTTCAACTGCTCAAAACCATAGAAAACTACACAGAATATTCTATATTCAAAATTTTAAATTTCTTCTTCCTTACTTGATAAACATCACTGCCCAAACAGCCAGACACATCAATATCTTCTTCCTGAACATCAACACTAGTACTGGATCCAGGAACAGCTAAATTACCACTAGAATTAGCACTTAACTTCCTTTTTGAACCACTTCCCGACAACTTTTGGAGTCTTTCCACTTCTAAACTCAAATGAGTGTCCAATTCTCCCTGACGAATAGTACAACTGCAGACCGGACAACTCGGCAATTCCGTAACTTTTTTACGATTTCTCACACAATTTAATATAATACTATCATCGTACTGATTAAAGCTAGAGTTTGGCGTATTATTCAACGAATTAGAACCCCCTTCCATATTATTATACATCAAAATTGGTAACATTTCAACCGATTAAAATTTTTGTTGTGATACTACACCGATTTGAAATCTGTAAACATCACATTAATTACACAATTAAATTGTGTTTTGAGAGTTTAGAAACGTTAATGGAAGTTCGGTTATGCTGCCGCAACTTATCTTACCGACATATTAATGGTAATTTATGAAATAAAAGAAATAATTTGTAGCAAAACAATAATACTAAAGAATCGTTTACACAACTTTTTTTTAAATTGCTTTGATTGGAATTTGAGTGACAGTTCTTAATCGCTTCGGTTGGGAAGTACCTAATACTAATAGCTTTAGTCGATTTTGGTACTTACCCTTTTTTATTGATTTTAGTCGACTATGTCAGGTACTATTTTTTATTTGCATTTATCAAAGTATTTTCATGATTATACAAGTATTTAGTTGTTTTGTAAAATACTAAGCAAACTAGGTAATTTTGTAGATATTTATAAGCGGTAGTTATTTTCAGGAGTATTCAGATATTTGGTGCTAGGTGCTGTAGATTGATTAGTATTGTTTTGATCCGTAAAATCGTTTTATAGGGTACGTTGTTAGAAAACATCGATTTACTGTATCTAAAGAGTCAGAAACTCGTGCACTGGGCGGGCTACCCAGGACTTGATTTCGTGACGTCTTGTTTGCATCCGTGAGCGATCTGATAGAATATACCTACATATTCTTGTATCTTCACTTCAGCCTTACTAAACTGATTCCGTAACAGTTTTCATCGTCACTGAACACATTTTAGAGCCGATTTTCGAAATAACTGCAGACGCCGTTGGGTCGCGGTAATTAAACTAACACAAAGTGAAAATAATTATATAATAAAATACAAAATAAATCATTCACAAGCGATCACATTTGCACCACAAATAATACAATACACATTGATAACCACTTAGTATAATTTATAATACAAGAAAATATTAATACTAAAATCGACTATAATATCAACTATTCTTAGCTCGTATTGGTCCTTCCATTAATACACGACATATTTGTTACTAAACCTTGGACTCTATACATTGGTGTCGATTCTGTTGTGCAATTTGACAGGACTACACTAAAATAAGGACGTTCATCTCTTTCTGTTTCAATAGAAAAAGAAAGTGACAGATGCGTTTCCATCGCGTCAATGTGTACTGCGGTAATTTTGCTTCTACAATAAAAAAAATTTCAGGTTGTTAAAAATTTACACCAAGATGAGAATAAAGACCAGACTAAAGGAATCCTAAAAACACACAGCACAGGCACAGGGGGCCTAAAAAGGCCATATTGAGCAATTCATCTAATGATCTGCACAGTAACTGTCAAACGGATGATTACTGAATATGAGCCTTATGCGGATGACATTAAGAGTTGTCAAATAAGTAGATATTTTGACATTTGTACTATGATATCATATTGCGATTCATCTAAAGCGGCCATTTTAGCCCCCCAGATCACAGAGCTACTGTTCATAAGCCACGGGCAAGTCCAACATCTTTAAAACCTTCGACAACCCTTTAGCCCGGGTAGAATATTATTTATGCAGTTTGTAATAACTCGTGTCCGTTCTTCTCCGTTTCAGTAATCTTAATATCTTGTGTCGTGTCTTTCGTTTTGTTTTTCCTATTGTTCGCTGGCTGTTTCAAATGCACAGTCTTGACATGTAGTTTTAAAGAGTTCGACTGGCTAAATGTTCTGGAACAATACTGGCAGGTGTAGGGTTTTGCGCCGGTGTGTACCTGAAAAAAAAAGAGAAAAGTATTTAATATATAAATAAAACAAATCCAGCACATTACTGTCCCACTGATGGGCACGAGCTTCTTCTCAGGATGAGAAGGGTTAGGCCTTTGTTCACCACGCTGGCTTTTCGGGCGGACTACACACACCATAGAGGACTTTGAGGCCCTCTCAGGTGTGCAGGTTTCCTCACGATGTTTTCCTTCACCGTTAACGCAAGTGATAATCAAATTCTGACCAACACATGAAATCGAAAAGTCGCCCACTAACCAATGAGGCTGCAGAAAAATATTGGTGGCTTTGTTTAGAGATAGTCTATTTAGTCGAGTTTTTTATATTGATCAACTATTAGTTGAGTGCCCGCACTAGCTGTACACGGATTATGAAACGAAAAAAATAATTAAAAAATCAGAAATGTCTTGATTGCTTTTTTTTATCATTGCGATGCGAATGCGGAGAATAGAAGTAGTAAAGCAAGGAGTTGTAGGGGAGGATTGGGAGAACGGGAAACACTACTGGCTAAAGACTAGGTTTTACTGCGAATATTGTGATACATACCCTGTAATGTCGGTTCAGTGCCGGTTTCTGACTGAATCTCTTCCCGCACGCCGCACACACGTAAGGCTTCTCCCCTGTATGTGTGCGTGTGTGTATTCTAAGTTGGTTGCTATCGGAGAACCGTTTGGAGCAAGATGCGCAGGAGTATGGTTTCTCGCCAGTGTGGGTCCGCTGATGATATCTGAGAGTCGCGTTTGACTGTAAAAAAATTATTATGTATAATCCGATTTTTTAAATTTTAATAACGTCAAAAATCGGCTGTACGGTTAGCATAAATAGATGTGAATGGAAACGAATGAATGAGTTACCTAATTTAAATTAAGTGGTGTAGAAGAACTGCCAGATTATAGTACGTTTTAATTGTAAAATTGTTTATTTATATCCTACAATCTACAATGTTATCTTTAATCTTTAATTTAATATTATATTCATGTTGTTGTTTGTTTAATTGTAAAAATATTTCATTTATTTATTTAATCTGTATCTATCTTGTACATAACACATAAAATTTAAATAAAAGTGATTGAAAAATTAACCTAAAACAAAAATAATTTCACTAATGAATGGTTTTGAATGATTGTATGATAACAAGTTGAGGAAATTTTTATGTTGACTCTACCAAAATTTTCGCATTCTGTAGACAACTTCATATCGATCTTCGCATCTGACAGTCCTATTAGCAACTAAATCGGACTATATCTTAATACATATAACATTATCATTCATTATCGGGTGCCGTCTGTCGGAACTGCGGGTCTACCGCGTAACTAAAATTGTATGAACATTGACATCGGTATTTAACTTCAATACGATCGTGAGAGCCTAAACTTTGAGCTAACTTGTATTTTTTTTACCGATCATGAAGATAAGTGTCCCAACTATATGATAGGTAATTTTTTTACAAGTTAGCTCAAAGTTTAGGCTCTCACTATCGTATTGAAGTTTAATACCGATGTCGATGTTCATACAATTTTAGTTACGCGGTAGGGGTGCTGGTCAGCTCGTAACTGCCATGGCAATCTTATTCAGAGGCAATTCATTATTATCCTAGTTTTATTTGTATTCGCATTGAATTGCATTATTCTCGCAGATCTTACCACAACATTGTACTGATGAAGATTGTCAAGATCTATTATTTATTTGAAAAGAGTTTCCATGGAGTTTCTTGCCGGTTCTTCTCCATAGGGTCTACTATTTGGAACCGTGCACCTAGAGTCTCGACATTTCATAAGTGCCTGTATCTGGTTTACATGAAATAAAGATCTATTCTATTCTATTACCCAGGCGTGGATACAGGATTTCGTGTATTTTATGGGGACAATTGATTTATTATATAAGGTTTTATTTTAATAATCCAGAATATTTTAAAGCTAGGCTCTATGAATGGTATAGAATTCATTTCAAATATCAAATTAAAGCTGCAGTAGATTCAAAATTTACGTAGGCATTAAGACGGGCGGCGCGGCGACGCGATGCGTGTGTGTCAGAGTAGCCGAGCGCGCCAGGTCATGTGGTCGAGTTCATGACCACATGACCATAGTGCCATTCATAATCATATAGGAATAAAGGTTTTTATGCGAACGGAAACATCAATTTTTTTATATTTTGAAAACGTATATTTTTTTTTTAATATTATTTTAATTGTTTTTTGCTAAAATGTGTCTACTATAAAACCTCCTAAAATATTTTGTATTATTAAAATAAGACCTTATATTATTACTACTATTATTTTAAAGGAGTTTCTTGCCGGTTCTTCTCCATAGGACCTACTATTTGAACCGCGCACCTAGAGTCTCGACATTTTATAAGTGTCTGTATCCGGCTCACATGAAATAAAGATCTATTCATTCTATTGTGATATCTAATCAACGTTTCTTTCTTTCTTGTTACTCGAAATTCCACCCTGTATAATAAATGATTTAAGTTTCTTACGGTGCACTTTTTCCCACAAACTTCGCACACAATATTCTTATTGTATTTCAGTCCTAAATGAGTTCTATTGATGTGTGCTTGAAGCTTGGATCTGTTCACGAAGTTTGAGCCACACTGTAACAAGAGAATATATATATTATATTAAAAAAAAATCTCCAGACAAAAAAGAGGATTGTTAATTTGTAGTGCGTATCCGTCTCGTGGCATCGTAGCTCCAAATCGGCTGAACCATTTCAAGATTTCAATGCAGTTTTTTTAAATTGAAAGCTATTTTAATCGGGAATCATCTTAGATATGTTTCATGAAAATCTGTTCAGCCGTTCAAAGGTTACAGCTCTTTTTCTAGTAGGAGTAGACTCCATGGTATCTCTTTCAGACTTGTATAGAGTATAATTATGTCACCCGCTCACATGCAACTCGCGAGTCAGTAGTAAAGTAACACAGTATCTCAATCGCTCTATCGCTCACTGTACAGTCGCCTCGCAAGCGACGCTTCGCAGAAAGATTAGATCCAAATGACACGATTGAAACTTTGTTACGGACAGTGGCGTAGCGTGGGTTGCAGCCGCCCGGGGCGGAGGAAAATTTCACCACCCCTTTAGGAATTTCAATTAAAAATACTAAAATATACAGTAACACGATAAAAATTGATTGAAAAAATACGGGGAATCCCTGCAAGTCAGTACAGACAGTGTTGCCAGTCGCTACAACTAGCTATAGTCTGTCAAGAAGGTCATGAAAAGGATTGAGGGCGCCACTTGTATATTCTCTTGTTTATTTTTAATATATTAATGCCGAAAGCATTTTTTTATCACAAAAATTCTACACAGAATAGTAAAATAAACACATCGTTGTACCCAAACTGACTCCTACGGTACTTATTTAGGGTTGCGAGCGAAGAAGAATTTTAGTTCCTTCAAAATCCTTTTCATGACTTTCTTGACAGACTGTAGATGTCATTATTATAAATTCATTTAAAGAAAGGGGATTCCCCGGTTTCGTCACTGAATAAGTAACGAAAAATTCAATCGGTCCGAATCGTAGGAGCATCAAAAATATCAAATTAAATGGTTAAAATTTTTACAAGACATTATTATTATTTATTGTGAAATTTTGCCGCCCCCATAAAAGTGCCGCACGGGGCGGGCCGCCCCTGCCCCCCCACTGCGCTACGCCACTGGTTACGGAACCAATCTTTTGCATCACTTCAAAGATCCGGATCAGTGAGTCAGAATCAGAATCAGAATGTTCTTTATTTGCATGAAATATGGGTTTGTACAGTTATTATTACATACAGATAAGTTGCCACATATTTGACCATTAAGATGATATGCAAAATAGGCTTAAAATAACATAATATTTATCTTAAGACTTAAATTAAAATATTATAATATAAAACAACATTAAAGACTAATAATAAAAGGTATTGTAAATAAAATTTAAAATATAGTAGGAACTTAAATAACATTTTTAACATAAGCTTCTGTATAAAATTAATGAGATCATAGTCATTTCATAGCCTATGAATTTCGTGTATTTAGGAACTCTTTTGCGGAGTAGAAACATTTTTCGATTAACCATGAATATAATTTACGTTTGAATATTTTTAGTGGCAGGTTCCTTACAGTTTCCGGTAATTTATTAAATATCCTAATAGTCATTGGGTAGTAATTACTATGGTAATAATGGCTTTTTATATTCGGTAATAGTAACCTTGTTGGATATCTTGTCGGTTCCGTAAAGAGTTACACACGCTGACACGCCTATTTCCGTGTTAGTAGAGTCTCTCACCTGTTGACATCTCAGGTGTCGGTCACTCGACACTACCTTCCGTGACTGCCGCAGTCTCTTCTCGTGTTCCCTCATATGTGTTGATAAGGTAACATTGCCTGTAAACCGCCACTCGCATATAGAGCATTGAGAACTGTGGACAATTATATTGTAGAAGCTTAATAATTAAACCAAATTGTTTATTTCCTATTAGGATTTCTTGAATCACTTGTACAGGTTTTTGTTTACTATATATAAACAAAAACCTGTATTAGATGAATTGCTCAATGTGGCCTTTTTAGGCCCCCAGTTCTCCCTCAGCTAGGTTCCTAATGGGGCTGAAATGTCGGCCCTGAGTAAAATACTTTCTCACCTATGTTCGGTCTTCAGCGTATGTTTGATAGAACATAGAATATGTCTTTCCCAGGCCTCTAAACTAAAGAACTGTATATTACATTCAGAACAGAATCGCTCTGAGGCAGGCTCATTCGGATCTTCATTCTGAAACCAGAAACATATTACACAGGATGTTGTAAGGCTGACATTAGACGACAGAAACGAGTCTAAGCGTGAACTTACGTTTCCATCTGTCAAACTTACGAACAAATTTTGACAGATGGAAGCGTAAGTTCACGCTTAGACTCGTTTCTGTCGTCTCTGAATGTCAGCCTGAGTGTCCTCGTAACGAGACGAGTACATGATTTTGGACATCATTATTAGAAAAAGAATATTGCGTCGGTCTTTTCCAAAAATTCATGATTTCGTTTGCAGTATTTTTAGTTAGTTACAAAATATTTAAAAAAAAAAGTAAAAACATGCTTCAAATAACTAAAAAGTATATAATAAGTTTCATAAGTAACTTATCAGCTTCTGAAGTCGGTGCCACTGCCAAGCTAGGTGCATTGAAGAATTCCAGAATTCCAATGGCCACGACTTCAGAAGCTGATAAATTTTGTAAGAAAATTATTTTATACATTTATTTTTTGAAGTCAGTTTTTACTTTTTTTTAGATTATTTTATTTTTCTATTTTGAGTGGCATAAACAATACATAAACATGCGATTACAGCAATTACTAGTAATCACTCTGCTGTTATCCATTGTATTATCTCCGAAGGTCTTAATCAGATCTTCAATTCTTCACCAAATTAAATTTGGACCTCCTTGGGAGAATACGTGAAGAGAAAACTTTGTACCCCTTTTTAAGCATATTGCGCGCACGGAGGAGTGTGAGATTTGGCATAGTTAAAGTTTATATGGAGAAGGAGAGCAGCAAGCTAAAATTTATTTATAATATCGACGACACGGTTGGCGCAGTGGCTAAGCGATTTGCCTTCTGCGCTACGTGCCGCGGGTTCGATCCCCGCACGGAACAAATATATTTGTATGATCTACAGATAGTTGTTTCGGGTCTGGTTGTGTGTGCATGTGACTTGTATGTTTGTAAACTGTACCCTCGATACAGGAGAAATCCTAGTGAGGGGCAATGTTTAAAAAAAAAAAAAAAAAAAATGTGTTCGAATTTCGACCAATGGGCTAGTATTATTAAAATTGTAAAACAATATTACCTTTTCATCATTTTGGTGCGCCTTGGTCTTATGCATCTGTAAGCCGTGGTTGCCCACGAAGCTCTCGCCACATATATTACATACATGCTCTGTGGGGTGAGTCTTCCTCAAGTGGGATAGGTATGATGTGGGTTTTCTACAATACAGGATAATTTTTATGTAGTGCGCATAATTTGTAGAGTGATTCAGTCTCTGTTCCTAAATGCAACCGCAGTATTGGGATACACTTTAAAACAAAACGAAAATTCGACTTAGTATGGGGGACACGCATAATTTACTCGTGCCATACAAAATCATTTTTTGTTTTTGTTTTTGGAGTGGGTTTTAGTACTGCGGTTGCATTTGGGAACGGACACTGGATCACTCTGCAAATTATGTGCACTACATAAAAAATATCCAGTATAGATAAATTGTGACGACATTTTTTGAGAAATTTATTTAAATAAATACGTAAAATGCATGCAAAGCTTCGTTAAAATTATGGATATAATAATTATACAGAATGAAATAAAAATTACTAGACATTTTTAGGAGGTAATCAGGTTTATGCCAGAAATCTGAAAACGAAAATTCAAGTTCTCATATGTAAACGTGAATCACGTGATCAGTCACTTTGTATGGAAAGGCGATTTTCAATTTTGAGATTTCTACCTATGTTCCTTGGAGAAAGTTGTTCAACTTCATGGACCTGATTACCTCTTAAAATATGACAGGTCATTTTTATTGCATCTCTTAGCAACTGAGGTGTGTTTCATCTCAATCGGTCGAATTGATCCTGAGATACAGTTTGACCCCTCTATTGTAAGCAGTTCCGTACAAAGCAGAGGTCACGATTGATTAGTTACCTAAAAAATGTTGTATTGACCCGATTTTAGTGGGACTTTCACTGTGGTGTAACTTAGGGGGTCGAGGACTTATAGTAAATATGGAACTAAAGTGCTTTCAAAAACATCAATTGAACACCCGAACTCCACGCGGACGACGAAGTTGCCGGCACAGCTAATAAAAGTTGATTACCCTTATACTAAGTATATTTACCTGAACGTATGACTGCACAGCTGACATTCGTAAATATGGCCCTTGTGCCATTTATCATGCACTCTGGCTTGGCTACTGAAATATAAAAATGATCATTCATTTCGCCGCCCCTGTTCTGTTGAGCATCAAAGTCAAAGTATTTTTATTTCAACTGGGCCTTTGCAGGCACTTTCAAAACGTCGTGATTCTAGGTGCACGGTTCCAAGTGGGTTGGTCCTGGAGAAGATACCGGCAACAAACTCCATGGATACTCTTTTCATAAAACAAATCTATATAATTATATAAAAATGAATCCCTACTTCCCTAGGTCACGCCATCACTCATGAACGGCTGGACCAATTTCACAAATTCTTTTTTGTTGTGTTTGTTATAATAATTATAGTTGTATGGAGAAGATAGGTATGGTAGATAGGGTAAGTATGGTAGATAGGGTAATTATGGTAGATACGGTAGGTATAGTAGATAGTAGGGTAGGTATGGTAGATAGGCTAGGGTAGGCAGTGTTACCAACTCTCAAAAATATTTATCCCCAAAGTTAAAGCTAACAACGCCTAAAATCCCCAAAAAAAAAAACTGTAAAAATAATAAGTAAATTGTATTAATATAAAATAATTGAATCGTTTTCAAAACGTTTTCAGCCAGCTGCGTCACAATCATTATAAACTTTACAGTAAAGATCAAATGTAAAAAAAACCCTAAAAATATTCCCATCCCACTTATTTACCCCCTAAATTTGGGGGGAAAACCCCTAAGTTGGGAATCCTGAGGGTAGGTCTAAGTAGTTAGATATGGTAGATAGGGTATAGTGCGGCCGCCGAGAGAATGCGTTTCTGACACCTGTCAGTTACGAACAAACGAGAATTTTTTGTTATCGAAACATTATTACATAATAGTACCTATCTATCGTTTACATGCACTACTGATACAAAATTCTATTAAAATTAACCTTTAATAAACTAAAATAGTTTAGCGCTAAATATAATCTAAAATAAAAAAGAAACATGTTCAATTGGCAGGTGTCAGGAACGCATTCTCTCGGCGGCCGCACTATAGGTGGGTAGATAGATGCACAATTCGTTTATTGGCGGTACGAAGTTCGCCGGGTCAGCTAGCTTACAATAATGTCTCATCGTATACTTACGGCGTATGGGTCGTATATCCACACTTGTTGCATTTAAATAACCGCGCATGCGTGTTGGTGACATGCGTGCGAAGGTGTTGTGGCGTGCGGTATCGCATTTGACATATTTCGCATATATGGATGCCGCTACGCTGAAAAATATCTATAAATCAATAAATAAATCCAGCCCATTACTGTCCCACTGCTGGGCACGGGCCTCTTCTCGGAATGAGAAGGGTTAGTCCTTAGTCCAGAACGCTGGCCTGGTGCGGGCGGACTACACACACCATCGACAACTTTATGAGGCCCTCCCAGGTGTGCTGGTTTCCTCACGATGTTTTCCTTCACCGTTAACGCAGGTGATAATCAAATTCTGATACAACGTTCATATTCGCTTACTACCCATAATTTTTTTTCTCATTTAAAAAGGACCGACTATACATTTATTCGGACCAGACACTAGAAAACACAATGAACAAAAAAGGGGAAATGCAAAATGACAAGAATAAAAAAATACGTGCTTATACGCGCGCGCGTGCGTGCGTGGGTATAGGCATGCCATGCCAATACCGAATGGGTCATTTCAAGTAATTTTCCCACGGAATATAAAACACAAGACGAGAGAGGAGAGGGAGGAGGGAGTCAGGAGGGGAGAGGAGGGAGGAAGAGGGAGGGAAGTGGGTGGAAGGAGGGAGGGCAGATGGAGTGAAGAGGGAGGAAAGAGAGTAGAGGGAGGGATGAGAGAGGGGTGGTGGAGGAAGGAGGTATTGATATTTCTTTCTACGGTAACTGATATTGCTTACATTCACAGCTCACAAAGGCCTTTTCAACAAACAATTATGAAGTTTGCGTAACTCCGCATAATCATGGCACACTCGCCTCGCCTACTTGCCCTTTCGTCTTGTATTTTATATTCCAATGCCACCCTGTATACTCAAAATTCTTACCACGTCGTGTTTAATGAGATGGTTGTCATACGCCTTCATGTCTACGAACCCCTTATAACACATTTCACATTTAAAAGGCGAGTTTGTATAGTTCTGAGATTTACATCTCGCTATTAGATTCTCCAGCTGTTCTTCCTTGGAGAGGAGTATTTTTTGAGAGTCAAATTTGAGCCCTGAAATATTTTTTATACACATTTTAAATGCACTAAGTAATTTTAGACACAAAACAATTTTCTTTAAGCCCGTCACACACATATCTATAATATACAGGCTGTCCCAGGAAACCTGTACCAGTGAAGGTCTGTGGTCAGGGGACACTAATACTCTTCGATTGAACCCCCATGTATGTTCTACGATATTTTGTAGTTTTCGAGAAATTAATTATTCTGTAATATTTTCAGATTTTTCAAAATTGCAGGCGGTTTTAGTTATAACTTTTTCTGAGTGGCGTTTCTTTGAGATTTTTCTTGTCAGTATTATGGCTAGAATGTGTGTTCACCTGTTAAAAACACAAAACAACCAAATTCTAACTACTAGTAGCTCAGAATATGATCACAATATAAAAAATTCTGTTTCGGAGAAAATATTACAAAGTAATTAATTTCTCGAAAACTACAAAATATCGTAGAACATACATGGGGGTTCCATCGATGAGTATTAGTGTCCCCTGACCACAGACCTTCGCTGGTACAGGTTTCCTGGGACAACCATTATATTAATATACTGTGCTATATATTACATTATAGGCCTATGGCCCTAATACCTACTGTTCCAATCTTCGTCTCTTTCCCTCTTAGTAAGTTTCTTCTTCTTCTTCTTAACTTGCTGTGCTACCACGTTCTTGATAATCGTTAGAGGAACATCATCCTCTGAATCAGACTGTGTTTGATTGTCATCTAGATCCGGATAACTGTGGTGTAGTGCTTCCGGTTCCAAAGCTGTTAATTATTATTAATAATGATAGGGTTAATTGTAAAATACCAGACAATTCTTGCCAACATACTTTATTTAAATAATTAACAATAATAAAAAATTAAAAATACAGCCTGTATTTAAAAAACATTATTATTATTGTTCAAAATCTTTTTTTTACCTCTTCCTTTTGGGAGGGTCAAAAGCCTTCATACGCGGGCCGGAACCAAGCGTATGAGGGGATGATTATATTGAATATGTGGATGACAGTGTAGAAGATGATAGGAATTTCCTGGTGATGCGGCAAGTGTTAAGGATGGTAGCTTTCTGAAGCATGTGGAGTGTATGTGTAGGCATTTGTAAGGTGGTCAAACTTTGTGCTAGGGATTTTGGTATGACACCAGTGGATGAGAGAACTATAGGGACGATGTGAACAGTTTGTGCCCTCCACTGTGTTTTTATTTCTATTGCAAGGTCTTGGTATTTACTGAGTTTCTCTGATATTGTGGTTTGTATATTATGTGAGTTTGGTATAGCTATATCGATCAGATATACGATTCCATTTACTTTGTCATATACAGTGATGTCAGGTCTATTATAGTGTATAGTTTTGTCGGTTATGATTGTCCTGTCCCAGTACATGATATAATTTCTATTTTCTAAAATTAATTGGGGTTTGTATTTATAATATGGTATAATTTCTGTTACAAGTTTGTATTTGAAAGCTAAGTTTTGGTGAATGATGGCAGAAACTTGGTCATGTCGGTGTTTGTAGTCTGTTTGTGCAAGAGATTTACAGGCTCCTGTAATGTGCTGAATAGTTTCAGAGGCAGTGTTGCAATGTCTACATAAGTCAGTTGGTTGATTACGATCTTTTATTATGTACTTTCTATAGTTACGAGTTGCTACTATTTGATCTTGAATCGCGAGCATGAAGCCTTCGGTCTCTGGAAACAGTTCTCCTCGTCTAAGCCATTCGTTCGACTTATCTTTATCGACATGTGGTTGACTCAGACAGGCGCGATGTCTACCGTGTAGAGCTTTTTCAGCCCATGCTGCAATTTTCTGTTGTCTGCTTATTAATTGTTCATTTGTTTGTGTGTTTCTGTCCTGTAAGTTTAATGGTGTAAGTTTTCTATCTATTTCGACTGCGTGTTTGTGGAGTGACGAATGTTCGGTTTTGTTATGGAAGTAGGCTCTGAGTGTAAGTATCTGCTTGTTATGTAAATTATGTATGTCGACCAATCCTCTTCCTCCTTCTTGTCGTGGAAGTGTGAGTCTCTGTATGCATGATTTAGGGTGGTGTTTTCTGTTTTTGGTTAAGTGTGTGTTGACAGTGCGCTGTAATTTTTTTATATCTGTCTTTGACCATTGTATTATTCCGAAAGAGTATGTGAGAATAGGTATTGCAAATGTATTGATAGCTTTTATTGTGTTTCTGGAGTTAAGGTGTGTTTTTAAAATTAGGTTAAGACGATGTGAGAATTTTTTAAGTAGTTCCTGTTTAGTAGTTTTTTGTTGGATCTGTCTAGACTGTTTAAAACCAAGGTATTTGTATGTGCTATGTTCATCCATCGGTTCGATCGTTTCACTATTATTATTTTAAATACAAGATGTATTTAAAAAATATAAGTAAATTTTTAAGGAGTGGCATGGAATTGAAAATAATTCTTATTTTAAAAGGATGATTTATTTAAATTAAGTTTTCATTTCTTAAAATTAATTATTGTTTAAGAGTATAAAAAATTGACCTCTTTTCCCGGGCCATGCTGTATATTGTAGGCCATATTAAGAAGTTTCAAACTTTGAAGAATTGTTTCCAGCCGTCAAAAAAGAACGAATGTGATCGCTAGGTACTCGCAGGACGCTCGCGGTGCGGGGAATTAATTAATTAAGTAAGTACTATCCGTGCGGATGAAGAATGGGATTAGAAATGACGGTTCATCTAGCTTGTACTGTCAGCATACACGATACTTACAGCGACAACGACGCACATTAGGTTATATCAGAAGAAATAACGATATTATAATGTTACCTATGTTTTATCAACAATAACAAACCTACAAATAACTATCAACCAACAACACGGAAAACTCTCAGAATCACAGAATGCATTTATTCCACAGAGTAGCGCACAGACTTGAGACTACTTAAGATACTACATATGACTGAATTTATAACTCAAGAAACTGTTATTGCAAAGCGTGAATCACGTTTTTTTTTGTGGACGCTACCAGCGTGTGTGTGTGTATAGACAGCGTCAGTGTGCAAGTGGGAGGTGAATAGAGTCGACGCCATTTTTATTCCCATTCTTTATCTGCGCGGGTATAGTACAATCTTTATGAGCCCTCGTACTCTCTCCCTCTAGCGTCTATAATAGAACGCGTATTATAGGTGCTAGAGGGAGAGGGAGAGAGAGAGAGTTCAGAGCTCAGTTCAGGGCTCATAAAGATTTGCGAGTACTATAGTAAGTAAATGAATTAAGAAAATTGAAAATAATACCATCACTATGGAGTTCCTTCTTCAATTCAGCATCGAATCTATCACTGCCTAAAACCTCTTGTTTAATTGTAGCTACCCCGTTTTGTTCACTGATGTCAATAATATTAATATGTAGTACTGGAATTTTCACAAATCCGTGACTTTTACATTGTTCTTGGATTTGGGTTGGTTTTCTCTGTAAAAAATATTATAGTTTAAAAAAAAAAACTAAAGAAATCGCTTTTGTCGTCAAAACTAAACGTGCATGAAAAATTTCAGCTCAATCGGAAACCGGGAAGGGGGTCAAATTTAACTTCCAAGATTTTTTTACATAGTTAGTTACAGGTGAAGCTAATAAAAGCGTTTTAAAAAAAGGTTTGACGTTTGAGCATAGGAATAATAAATAATATGAGTATAGAATGGAATCTTCTTCATGCCTGACTGACGTTATTGTTTAATGTATGCAAGACCGTGGGCTACTATCATAAAATCCTTGAGGGTATCTGAAGTCTGGCTGCATCAAGCCAGCGTGGTAGACAGGCCTAACGCTTCTCATTCTGAGAAGGGGCCCGTGCCCAGCAGTGAGATAGTAAAAGAATGGTTCTTTATTATCATTTTATGGATAAATTCCGCCCATTACTGTCCTACTGCTGGGCATGGGCCTCTTCACAGAATGTGATGTTCCTTACCTCAAAATGGTCACTTAACATCTGCGAAAACACTTCCTCTGATTGAAGGCATTTCAATGTAAATGTATAGCAGTTCTTCAGTTTAGCGTAGCAGATGAAGCATGCCAGCAATGGACGGGCAGAGTTGCTTGCCGTTGCAAACTGTAACAAGAATAGAAACTTATTCAGCACTATCAGCACTACTACATGTGAAATAGACTTTACTCCAGTACTTTGATGTGGACACATCAGCAAGCTTGCTGCTTGTCCATAATTTAATAATAATAATAATATCTGAAACCCAATTCTTGTATTTAATTTATAATATGACTGAAAGTTGACCGAACTGAGATTATATTATGAATTGACAAAAAGTCATGTATTCTACTGCTCTTAAAGTTCAGTCCGATTCCAGTATGATTTGAATTCAATCTTGTTACAAACTCATTTTTGACGTTTATATATAGACGACAGTATCAATTTTATTATCTATGTGAGTTCAAAATGTTAGCAGAATACCGATTTGCCTTTTATTCAATTTTCGATCTCATTTCAATATAATGTCACGTTTGACGTTGTTTGTAAGGATAGGAGAATACCATTTGTGACATTTATGACATTGGTAGTAGATCGGAATGAGATCGGAACTATATTTTGAACATTTTTAATTACGAGAATTGGGCCTCTGATGCCTGCGCACAGTGTTTTAGGAAGACCATTTTTCGGACATCGTATTTTTATTTAAAAAAAAAGATAGAGATAATCATTAACATGCAAGATTTTGTATCCCCATTTAGCTAGCAGGTCTAGTTTTCGAGTAATATTTTTTTGAAAGTCGTCCAATTTTGATCTGGATATTTAGAAAAAAAATTATACTAAGCATAATTAATACGCAATAAAGATGTTAGGTAGACTGATAGCTCTTCTTATGTATATCGTAATAAAAGGCAAAATGTATCTTACGGGAATGTTTGTTAGTTTTTCATAAATATCTTGTAGCTCCCTGTCGAATACCACATGCATACGCACACCTTCCACTAAACATATCCTACACATTTTAAACTCTTCCATTTTGTTTGAATAACAATAAAAAAATCTAATATAAAATTTTGTCCATAATTATCCCATTTTATTTGATTAAATCAGTGATTGATTAATGTTTATTATATTTTTATCGAAAATTTCATTTAAATTCTTATTATATTTAAAACTTATCACTAATTAAAACACAAAACTTAATAGGTACTTGTTTGTTTTCAACAAACCACTCGATTTTTGAAAATACATGTTGTTTTATTAAAATTTGTACTATTAGATGTGATTGTACACTCTCACTACTAGGCAGAATATAGTTATTTACATTAACCAAATAATTTAATCAATAATTTGTTGTATTATCAAAATACCTATCATTGCTTTTTCAAAATTTGCTTCGATATCGAAACGTATATTTATAAGTACTCTGTGTATCGAAATTTCTGACAGAAACCAACCCAAACAATTTTGACATTTGGTGTAGACGCGTTCGTAAACTGTAAAGAGTAATCAATAACGAAATTAATAATTTTATTTATTCTATATTTGATATATCCATAATTATTTTTTCGTCATGAAGGAAAATAACGCAAGCAACGCTTTATTTATTCCTAAATCACTTTCATATCATAGTAGGATTTAATTAACACAGTTTTATTTTGAATCTTTTAGAACATGTTTAGAACCAAATAATGTAGAACTATGTGTAGAACGCTGTTTGTCCAGCGTTGTCCAGCGTCCTACGGTCCTGTCAGTTGACTGCTGTCAAGTGTGTAACTATGACAACAAAATTCTCATTTTTTTCTCGATTGAACCTCATTCTCCAACATCAATAATGTAGTCTAAATTCTAGAATGAATCTAGATTATAATTGTCCAACTATAATTTTAAATGATAACGAAACAGGAATATTCTATAAAATGCTAAAAGTTCAAGTGACTGAATTTTATTTAGTTTAAAAAATATTGAATTTGTCATCGAGTTCTTTTCGCGTTGTTTTTCAATTAGTACCACTTCAACAAAATGTATTTCTTGCCCTGTCAAAAGCATCGACATGATTTTCATATAAATTCTAAGAAATCTGTGTTTATTTACTTGCAAGAGGCGAGAATGGTGTAATTTTCAATTACAGTGAGTGGTCTAAACAGATAATATTGTAAGTTAATCTTGTATTCGTATAAATCTCTTTCAGGCGTAGTTGTATATATATTTTAGGGTAAAAAAACCCCGGTCTTTTGAACACGGGATTATGGGTCGCATTTATTTATTTATAAAGCTTTATTCATTCGGTCAGAGTGTCATCTTAGAGGCGAATTTATAGATTTATATTATTATTACAACAACAATATTAACAAACTAAAAATACTTTTAACAATTATTGTGATAAAAAATATTATTACACATTTGAAATGTAAATACTAAATATCACGGAATAAATGGTCAGAATGGTCTTAGGGGCGAAGTAATAGATTTGAAAGAAAGAAAGAAAGAAATAAGGTTTATTGGTCAACACAATACATATAAAAATAATGATATATAAAGGTGAAAAAAAAAAAAAAAAAAAGGTGGTGAAAAAAGATGATAAAAAAAAGGAAAAAAAAAAAAAGGTGAAAGGTTTGCTGGTAGAAAACTCAAATTTGGGTTAAGCTCGCCTGTGTACATACCATCTCAATTGTATTTGTCTTTTATCACATTTACGTGTACAAAAAAGAATTAAAGATATATGATGATGATATGATTTATAATGTAAATACTAAATATCATGGAATAAATAAAGCTTTTGGGGTCTACCATTATTCCTCTTCCCTATTGGTTGTGTCCATTTAAATCAGTGGTTCTTAACCTATCATCGACGACCTATTATTGACAAAATTTCTGTCTTGCAACGGACCAAACTGTATGGAGGTAATATACCTATAGTAAATGTAAACAAATAAATGGTAATTAATATTTTTAGGATGGCTTCGCGGACCACTTTAGATGCTTCCAAGAACCACCAATGGTCTGCGGACCACCGGATAAGAACCATTTGATTAAATGTTCATAGTGACCATCTTCCGTGTCCATAATATGTTGACATAATTATGACCCGTCTATTGCCATTGACTTAGAGCTTGATTGAATGCATCTGTGAGCATTTATTATTGGATGTCTTCACTCCCAGTTTTCAATATCTTTCTCGGTTGTAGTATGCTTCACTCCATAGACTAACCAACATGGTTGTCGCAGTGGCTAAGCGATAAGCTTTCTATGCTATGTGCCATAATATATTGATACGAATATGTGTCACAATATTGTAGGTAGCAAACTTCATATTCACCTATAGAGAAGAATTGGCAAGTAACTCCGTGGCATCTCTTTTAAAATAATAGATTACAATCCTGATTAGTACAATGATGTGGTAAAAGCTGCGAGAATAATGTAATTTAATGTGAATATAAAATAATAGGATAATTATTAATTGCCTCTATATAAGATTGCCATGGTAGTTACAAGCCGATTGATCAGTCTATTGGAAGCGTTATTCGTTCGATAGGGTATGGTTATTCTATAGGTGTACTTAGGTACATGTGCAATCCGTTCCCACTACTTGTGCCGAAAACTGTATCCTATTATAATATTTCTAGAATTCATTCATGCTATCCAAAGTTTTTAAAAGCCCGTTTATCTGCGGCAAAAATCTAAGAAAATAACATTTTTATATATTTAATTTTTTTATGGACAGACATTTAGGGCACGCTCCCATTTTGTTAGAAAAACATGTTGGGGCCAATTTCTAACTAAAATATGGTCGCAGAAGACTCGGCTTTAATCAGACAGAGTGGTGGCGAAGAACAGTCATCGGTCGCAGAACACAATGACTTCGTGACGCTTTGGGTTTCCCAGCGTGATTTTATTTCTATATTTATTTATCTACCAATTTCAGTGATATGCAGAAGTAACCAAAGTTGTATTAAACAAAATAAATCGCTGCGCTGCCACACCGTCCGCCTGCGCTGACCCTTAAAATAAATCCAGGCCATTACTGTCCCACTGCTGGGCTCGGGCCTCTTCTCAGAATGAGAAGGGTTATGCCTTAGTCCACCACGCTAGCCTAGTGCGGGTTGGCAGACTACACACACCATCGACAACTTTATGAGGCCCTCTCAGGTGTGCAGGTTTCCCCACGATGGTTTCCTTCACCGTTATCGCAAGTGATAATCAAATTCTAATCATCACATGAATCCGAAAAGTCAGAGGTGCGGGCTGGGTTTGAACTCAGACTCTCCTGCATGGAAGGCGAGCGTTACCACTAGGCTATCCTTTGACCCTTAATCAACACAAAACAAAATTAAATTCATATTCATACCAACATATTTTTTATTTTCAGGCGGCAAATATACCACATCAACAATGACAATTAACTGAAGAAAAATACATCGAATATGTTTCAAAATCACCTCGATTTTGTTTGCGATTACTGTTCAAGAACTTTCACAAGGAAATATAATCTCCAGACGCACATAGAAAACTGTCATATTAATTCCTCTTGCCACTGCGATATCTGTGGCCAGAGTTTTGGTAGCCCAGCTGGCTTGCAACTCCATTTGACGAGAGGACACAACAACTATAACCAACCATTTCCGGAATGCGAGGTATGTGGTCGTATTTTCACAAGAAAACAGAATATTACGTCGCATATGATCACAGTTCATTTGCAAGGTTTAGGTTATGAGATTAAATGTAGACTTTGTGATAAAACGTTTACTACAGAACGGAATTTGAAAAGACATATGAATCAGCTACATAATCCTGATGTCGAGTACCCCACTTGTAATGATTGCTGCAAGGTTTTTAAAGGGAAACACTCGTTGATAGCCCATATCCAATCAGTTCATAATGTTAGCGAAAAAGATGCTATTAAATGCCATCTCTGTGAGAAAGTTTACACAAACAATAGAAACTTGAAACGTCACATTGAAATGTTTCATGGAGAGAAAGGCGAATACAGATGTGATATTTGCCCCAAAGTCTACACCTCCAACCAGAGTTTAAGACGCCATGCCAGAACGAGACACAGTACTGATAACCAGGAACATTTAACGTGCAGTTTTTGCATGAAAGTAATAATCGGAAGAGAAAATTTCGATAGCCACGTACAGTTCCATCACCAGAACATCGAAATAGATCATAAAAATGCCGAATTTGTCTGTGATTCTTGCGACAAACGTTTCGAAGAAGAACCTTACTTACGGCAGCATGTAAAATTAGAGCATTCTTTTAAAACTTTTTATAAGTATTGCAAGAAATCGCTGCATAAACAATATGGGGTTGATGGTAGACAGAATAGCTATAACTGTGAATTTTGTGGCAATTCGTACCCGACTGTTTACGAACTCAAAGATCACATGAGAGTAAACCATGATACTGACTACTCTCTGTCTACCTGCAATGTCTGTTTCAACAAGTTCTTCAGTAAAGAAACTATGTCGGCGCACAGAAAAGTTTGCTTACCGCCGCCAAACGTGAATTCATGTAGCCATTGCGATAAGTTGTTCACAGATATTTGTAGCCTGGAATTTCATTCTAGAATATTCCACCCTCAAGCCCAAATTGCTGATTCAAATATCTCTTCAACGAATATTGACGAAGAATCAGTTTCTTTTAAATGTGAGCACTGTGACAGAATATATTACAGCGACAGATCATTGAAACATCACATTAAATTAAAACATACAACTGATGAAGAAGTAGAATGTGAATATTGTGGAAAGATCTGCAGTAACAAGTATTATTTAGCATCTCATATAAAAATTGTTCACAACAACGATTCTTGGTCTAGCTGTGAATATTGTGATAAACAGTTTAAATCCAAAAGAAATATTAGACGTCATATTGAATATACGCATTTGGGAATGCAGAGATACAAATGCATTGAATGCGAAACTTTGTTTAAGGAAAAGAGAAGCTTAAGAAAGCATGTAAGAACCAAACACCCGAATTCGACAGCTTTCCCACAGTGCCATATCTGCCATAAGCGGTTCGAATCGGCGAAATCCTGTAAAATACATCTGAAATTACTACATTCCTTTAATATGAACACTTATCCTTGTCATTTGTGTTCAGTTTCCTTCAGCTCAAACGAAGCCTTATCAATACATTTGGAAACAAAACATTTAGCCGAAGATGAGATTTACAAATGTGAAGAGTGCAATTTGGTTTTCAAGGGACAGGAAAAGTTCGATAGCCACAACGAAATTTCACATGTCAACTTAGTGCCGAGTATCAAGCAAAAAGTTCTGCCCCGATGCATTCTTTGTATGAAGGACTTTAGTACAAGAAAAACGTTAAAAAGACACATCAAAAAGTTCCACGAAGAGTTTGATGTCGATGAACTGGCGACCTTCGGTTCAAGACGACGGACTTTTGCAGTTGAATGCGAAGAATGCATCAAAAATTTCCAAGACGAATTTCATTTTAACATCTTTAACAAGCTAAAACATCTCCGCGATTCTGTGGTATTTAAGTGTGAAACTTGTTGTAGTTCTTATAATTCTCTGGAATATGCTATACAGAGATATAGAATAACTAATGTTGATGCTTATAAGAGTAAAATGATTTTGAGCGAGCTCTGCACTATAGAAATGAGCGAAGACGAAACGGACTTTTCCGGATTCGGAGCATTACATGACATGTTGCCAGAAAGCACAACATGTGATATTAAGTTAGAACCACCTGATGGTATTATAGATGAGAATTATATTAAAACGGAACCGGCATCGCCATAAGTAGCACAGCAAAATGAGAGAGAAAATTCGGAGGATTTTTAACGACTTCAAAATAAGGAGGTTCTCAATTCGACTGTAATCTATGTTTGTCCGCGATTACTCCACCAATGAGCAGTTTTCCAATAGTCATTTATAGCATTCTTTTCTCTCGCTAGATGGCGTTGGCAACAGTTTTGATAACAGGAGTGTGGTATAACCGTAGACATTCAGCGTTCCCTTCCTGGTCGTTCGTTTGATTTGTGTATTTTTACGGTAAAACGCTGTTATCTGTAAATAATATAATATTTCAAACACAAAGATATTAATTAATATAATTATAATTTTACAGGATTTTATATTTTTTTAAACATTAGTGAACTATTTACGTTGCCTGAACGAAGTTTTCCACTGCCATGATAAAGTTTTAAAAGTAAATACCAAAAGTTACGCGAGCGCCATCTCTTGATGGTGAAAGAACTAAACTGACAATGCCTACTGGAAAACTGCTCATTGCAGACCTATTTGGAAAATTCTTGGTGAAAACCGCATCAAAATCCGTTGCGTGGTTTATGAAGAGTTAGCGGATCTACGGACAGTCGCGGAAAGCGACTTTATTTTATACTATGTAGAGAAGTTGATGATTGTTGTATTTTAATTTAAATCGTGTTTGAAGTGAAATCCTAGTTATAATTAAGTTTGACTGATAATTATTAATTATGGACATCTACTCAATTATGTTTAGTATAGTCAAAGTCAAAAGTAGGTACTTTCGGTGCGGATAAAGAATGGGATTAGAAATGGCGGCTCATCGAGCCTGTACTGTCAGCATACACGGTACCGATAGCGTAGACTGTAATATAGTTATTTCTAATCTAATATATAGATTAGAAATAACTATATTACAGTAACTAAAAAAATAAAGTATTTGGAAATTTTGAGTTGTTAAAACCAATCTGATTGGTAAATTGAATTATCTAAATATTATTATAGATATAGTTGCTTACATCAATTTACAAATAATATTTTATTATTAGTAATTTAATATTGGAGACTACTAAATAAAACATTTAATACTTAAAATAAAATTATATTGAAGAGTTATTTTCTGCTATTTAAAAAACTCTTATGCAACGCGTGAATGACGTAATGTTTTTGCGGTCATTCCCGGCAGTTATGAATACAGACAGCGACAGTGTGCAAGCGAGAGGTGAATAAAGGCGTCGCCATTTATAATCCCATTCTTTATTTGCGCGGTTAGTAATGATTATACTTAGCCCTTTCACAGTCCATGATCAATTCAGTGTCACTGGTTCCCACATGACTGGACTGTGAGTGTTAAAAAGTGTTTAACGTATGAAAACATTTTTTATATTATCTGTTGTATCAAATTATGATAGAAAAACGTAACTTTATCGAATAGGTACTCTAATAATGTTAAGTTAAAAAATAATTATTTATATTAATAATATACACGCTGTAATTGAATAAACGCAAAACTTAAATATAGTTTGTTCATAATTGGCTACTGACTGAATTGATTTCAGTAACTGTAAATAAAGGTATGTTTTTCAAAAAATATATATTTCTCCAAACCGACGCTCGATTGAGCCAAAGAAAATTAAATCTTATCTCAAGCTAATAAGACTCAATTTTAAATGCATAATTTACACATTATTGCATACCAGAAATAGAAGAACCGCCCTTTGTTCATCTCTTTTTATTATATTCTAGACGCGGCGGCCAATAGAACTTAAGTCAATTATTGATCCAAAATCTGATAAAGTCACCGCAATCGTGTTTTAGTATGATCTACGTGTTTTAGAATAAGCACGTAACTATACGAAGCTTAACTGAACCACAATAGCCGCCTGTACCATATAACTTATGTTTAAACTGTACACTAAGCAGCACTCATAAGCACTTAATTACACTTATGTGGTTATGCTTAACGATTTTTTACTTAAGGCCCTTCCGAGTCTAGAATTATTGTAACTTATAATTAGAAAAAGAAGTATGAAAGTGGCACCGGTGACAGAAAAGTTGAGAAGTAACCGTTTGTCGTGGTATGGGCATGTGATAAGGAGGGATGACAATCATGTAACGAGAAGAGTTTTAAGTATGTATGTGGATGGATGTAAGAGAAGAGGCAGACCCAAGAACAGATGGATGGATTGTGTGAAATTTGACATGGATTATAAGAACTAGAAGAAGATTAAACTCTAAGATGACGTCTAATAGAGATGAATGGAAGAAGAAGACATATTGCGCCGACCCAGTGGCGTAGCGTGGGTATGGGCTGCCCGGGGCGGAAGACAATTTTGCCGCCCTCTTGATTAGGTATTTTATCGGCTGCCCCGGGCGGAAGACAATTTTGCCGCCGTCTTAATTAGGTATTTCAATTTGCACAAAAATGACAGTTACGAAACAGTGTGAACTATACAACTGAAGATCTATGAATAAAACTTTCTTTGAATTGTCAAAGCATCACGCTACTTTCTTAGAGGGACGTAATAAACAATATTGAACTTTTATTATTTACTGTGAAATTTTGCCGCCCCCTAAAAAGTGCCGCCCGGGGCGGGCCCCCCCCACTACACTACGCCACTGCGCCGACCCCAAATAAAATTGGATAAGGGCAGGAGAATGATGATAATTAGAAAAGATATGTACATAGGGCGGTCTTATCGCACTTGGCGATATCTGCCAGACAACCAGGGCCTCAAGTCTGCTAATTTCTGCTATCTCAATCGTGTCAGAATAGTCTTATATATTACTCTATAGAATGGTTTCATAATTGTCGGTTTTTGCAGTATCGTTCAACCTATTTGCCAAGTCGGTTATTTGCCAATAATTAAGTGTCGTTCTATAGATTTTGACTACTATTTCCTACGCAATAGAAGTCAAAATCGGTTGAACGACGTTGTAAAAACAACAACAATTACGATACCATTCTGATAACAGAGGGCTAATTCACGTAATTTTAAGACGCGCCGATCGTATTGCAGTGACGCTCGAACTTGACGCGAGCGTATCTCACTGAAGCCCAGAGGATACTAAATGGCAGAATAGTCGACATCGGCTCAATTGCCATAACGAAAGAAGAAGAATAAGATTACCAAATGTATTGTTTTGATCAATATTTTATTGCAACTGCGCGGCAACTGCACTTCTTTAGTTACGTGAATTACCTACAGACCTGAAATCACGAAAAAAGAATCTTTTCATACAAAAGATTATTAACAATTACCTACCTTATTCGATCAAAATGTGTGAAAAGTTTTTTTTTTCGAGATTTCAATTTTGGTCCCATATTAAAAGATTTTCATATTGATGAGAACTTTCACCCCTTATAGCTTTGCTGGTGAATTACTAAATAATAACCCTGTATTATAATTATAAATTTATTTAACTTCGGGTGTTGTCGGCAATCGTGTGTTCGTGTTTGCGCGAACGAATATTTACGACGCGCCTTATTTCTAGTGTCATATACTATTTTAGAAATAAGGACTGTATTATATTATTATCTCAATTATTAGATATTATCAATGTATGTAATAGTATGTTTAGAATCTCAAATAATGTACCTATTGAAATATTCAGTATTATACAAATCTTACTACAAATATTGGTTTTCCTTCCTGTGTTTGCTTTCCATTACATTACATACAAACATAAAATACTATAGGCCAATAGGTTGATAATAATATTAATAATTTGATTGAAATTTTATCACGGACGCTTTTATCGGGCCCTTCATGGGCCCGATGTTGACTTATTAGCGTCCGTATCCTGGTTACGTTTCGGGGACCTATTCGGGGAAACCGAAGGTTTTGTATGTGCAATAATGGACGAAGTTATCATGACGAATAATTACCGGAGGTATATTGTGAAGGACGGTACGGTTGACATCTGTCGGGCATGCCACCGCCCAGGTGAGTCCCTTAAACACATTATCTCTGGTTGTTCACGTCTTGCTAACGGCGAATATTTGCACAGGCATAAGTGCATAACCAAGTAGCCAGGATTATTCACCAGCAACTCGCTTTAAAATACAACCTTGTGGATTTTGAAGTACCGTACTATAGGTATGTGCCCGACCCAGTTCTCGAAAATGGTCATGCCACGTTGTACTGGGACCGATCTATCATCACTGACAGGACTATTGTTGCCAATAAGCCTGATATAGTGGTGATAGATCGGTCAGCGCGCCGCACGATGATTGTTGATGTTACTATCCCGCATGATGAGAATCTCGTGAAAGCCGAGAAAGATAAACAAATTAAATATCTTGACTTAGCACACGAGGTTGTCGACATGTGGGATGTGGACTCAGCAATCATAGTACCGATAGTTGTGACGGCCAATGGCTTAATTGCCAAGAGCCTCGATCAACATGTTATGAGGCTCTCATTGGGGGGCTGGATCAAGGGCTTGATACAGAAAGCGGTACTCCTTGACACGGCACGCATTGTGAGGAGGTTCCTTTCTCTGCAGCCCTAGCCCTCCTAGGTAGCTTGGACCCTGTTCCCGATGCCGGTGGCCTACTACCTACTCTTTTGTATTTTTAAATGTTTTTATAATTTTTTTATTTGTAAAATTATTTAAAAATATATAAAAGTATGTTAAAAATTAAATAAAGGGATTAATAATAAAGAAACGTAACGGCCAATAGCCAAGCCTCGACCAATATCTTATGAAGCTCTCGGGGCTCTGGATCAAGGGCTTGATACAGAAGGCGTTACTCCTCGACACGGCACGCCTTGTCGAGGTTCCTCTCTCTGCAGCCCCAGCCCAGAGGCGTATTTAAGGATTTGGCGCCCCGGGCCAGTTAGCTTTGCCGCCCCATTAAGTGACGATAAAGTATTTCATTTAAGAAAAAACAACCTGCAATAGGTGTGGTGTGTTTTTTTTTTTTTTTTCCTAAAATGAAGCATTTATTCACTAGGTAAATATTTTCATTTCTTTCTACGCGCAAATTGTTTGACAGAATCGTCAATGACGCTGTTTATGGCGTTTGTTAACTCAGCTTCTATATTCAGAACAGCTAAGCTGTTTAGGCGTTAGATAAGTTTTCACAGAGACAAATTAAAACATACCTTCGTTAATTTGATGCGTTATTCGTTAATTTGAAACGAAACATAACTTTCGACACCCCCGCCGCACAGTGGACTGAAAATGAAGCTCCATAGACGCCTTGAAAATACGATAGTTTTTTTTTTTAAAATATGTATGTACCAACGTATCCCTTTAGTGAAAACGGACATTTTATGTGGTAATAGTTTTTGTCATAAAGTGATAAAGCCACTATTTTGTGAGTTATTTGCGATTTCTTTATTTTTGGTACGAAGCAGAAGTTAAAGTTACTTTTCTTTTTATTCCTAATTCACTTTCTTAAGAAATTGCTTCCTGTTTCATAAGATTCGTCATATAAGCTATATTATCATCAAAGCCTAATTCTCGGAAACTCTCGGAATATTGTCATATTCAACTTTAAAGATAAAAAATATTTTATATGCATGTTCTTGAGTTCTTCATTTAAAATAGATACTAGTTGAAATTTTAAGTCTTTTCTTCCACAGTGCCTAACGAGGTGAAGAAGTCAGCACGTTTTTTTTATATTGGTATTCCAGGAAGGCTAATCCAATTAGAACATTACACCAAATATTGAAATTAAATCAGCTAAAGCGATGTTAAGTGTAGTGTTTAGCCAGAGTCATTTTCTGAACCGTGGACTAGATCCATATCCATAAAAGCGAAGGTTTCTTTCTCTGTATTGTCCTCGTCATCAAAATGATCATTAACTTTTAATAAGCTTTGTGCAACTTATGATAAAACTTTGTGTTTACGTTTAAGAACGCGCTTACTTCTTCACCTGGTTAGGAACTGTGGAAGAAAGGACTTATGGTTGCAATTAGTATCTATTATAAATGAAGAACATGCATATAAAATATTTTTCGTACCACTTGCTCAAAAAAGTGACATTCTATGCCACAAAAAGCGAACATAATAATAGTCATTTTTAATCTGTTAAAAACAGGGAAAGAAAATTGTACTGAATTTCATTCATCCTCTAGGGGGAGAATGTGATTTAAATTTGGAATACTTACCGAAATTTATACTGAACTACATCTGTGTTTACACCGTTGAGTTTGTATATAAAGCATTATACATCTTTTTGAAAAAGGAATACGCATTTATTATGCAGTTATGATTATTAAATACTCAAATCAACTCATCAACAATAAATGTACCAAACAAAAATGTAACTCTCTCTATCAATAATTGGACCAATGTTTCGAATGTTAACTTTTACTTTTAATTGTCATTATTTTTAATAAATGCTTATTTCATATTATTATTGTGTAATTTTTTTCGCAAATGGTACGAAAAGTAGAGTATTTTCCTCAGTGATAAAGCTGTCTTAGTCTTGGGTGAACTTAAATCCCTCGCTACACTCAGGACTCGTCTTAAATCCCTCGCTTCGCTCGTGATTTAAGTTTTTCACACCCTCGCTACGCTCGGGAGTAAACCTCGAGTCCTTCGTTACGCTCGCGATTTAAATCGTCACCCGCGACAGAAGACACTGCTTTATCCCCTTGGTTAATAATCTACTATTTCTATCTTCAAAGTTGATTATGACAATGTTCCGAGAGTTTCTGAGAATCAGGCTTTGGTGATAAGATAGCTTTATATGACGGATCTTATGAAACAGGAAGATATTTCTTAAGAAAGATTAAGAATTAGGAAAAAAAAATCTGCTCCATACAAAAAATTATGAAATCGCAAATAACTCACAAATAATGGCTTTATGAAAAAAAGTACTATTACATAAAATGTTCCTATTCAGTAAAGAAATACGCTGGTTATATATTTTTTCCAAAATAAGGTACTTGATTTTCAAGAGGCGCTAAGTCTATGGAGCTTCATTTTCAGCCCACTGTGCGACGCCCGCGCCGCGCCGCGCCGCCTCGCGCGTGCGTTGCGCTGTTCGTGCGCCCCGCGTCTCGAAAGTATTGGTACCACGGTCCACGATAGATGGCGTAGATAAGACAAATTTACAAAACAAAATTACTGAATTATTTTAGTTACGCAGTGCCTATCTAAAATAAATGTATAATAAATAGTTCTTGAACGCAAATGATATTTAGGTACTTGTAATTGGTATTGACGGTATTGTAAACAATTGGTTAGGTTCGAAGCGTTCATTTGATTTTAATTTAAATGTCAATTAAAATATAAAAAAGAATAAAAAATATTGTAGGGTAAGCTTGACAATAAAAGGCGCCCAGAGTAAGCTGCTAGGGGCGGCTTTGCCGCCCTTCGCAGCCTGCCGCCCCGGGCCATGGCCCCCTTGGCCTAATGGTAAATACGCCCCTGCCCCAGCCAACGGTAGCTTGAACCCTGTTCCCGGGTGGTCCCTATTTTTTGTTTTTAACTGTATATTTTATAATATGTATTTTAAAATGTAATATAAATTGAATAAAGGAGATAATAATAATAGGTACTAGTTTAAAAAGTAAAATAAAAATGTATTTTATCAGTTCTGTGTTACATTGTCGTAATAATTAAATACAAACTCTGTTAAAAGAAATTAAATTGAATATTTTTGTGGAAATTAAACAACACATAAAAATATTATATTTATTTAGAATTTCGAACTTTTCCTTCTTAGTGCCGGTCTGCCTAGCGGGAGTTTTAATTGAGCCACTTTTTTACTACCAACACTAACCAAGGTAGCACCAGTTAATGCCACTTTGGAAGTAACCGTCCGAAGAGTCAACTTCAACTGTTGACATAAATCGTCAAAATTAAACTTATAATTATTAATAAGTAAAATAAAAACTAGAGCGTGGCACAGAGATTTATCTTTGTACTGTGGAGATCTTCCCCTTTTCCCATTAATGTTACTTAGGAAATTCTTTAAGACAATTTCATTTAATGTTACAGAGTATTGGCATGCTGTGAAATTCTTTTTACTGATGTCTTTCATTAGTATTCCATATAATTGTAGCAAAGTATTTGCATACACCAAAAGAACAGTATGTTTTTGTGAAAGGGTCTTAGTTGCTATTGATTTTAAAAACGGATTCAAGTTTGTTACATATTCAGTGCCTTCTATTTCAGAATAAATCTTCTCAAATTGCTCTGGAGTCAATATTGTGTCAATATCATAAACTTCTTCAACTTTAGTAGCCTCTCTGTTGATGGCTGGTATATAGAACTCATCGGAATCTATTTTGTTGTAAGAAGACAAGTCCAGCTGGTCCTCTGTTATGCTATCCGTTACATTTTGCATTTGTTCCGTTACTGTTTGAACATTAATTTTTAATTTCTCACGCTGCTCCATTATTTGCTTATGTTTTTTCGACCCAAACTTTCTGCTTAGCTCTAAGTAACTAGTATCCATTGCTTCTGTGGTATCCAAGTTAGATTTGATAACGGGCTTCAGTTCTATATTTTCGACTTCAATTAAACGGACTTTCCCTGTTGTTTTGTTGCGAGCCAGTACCAAAGTCTTACCCAAATCTTCGTTTACTTCTTCTCCAGTGTATATCATGTCAGATAATTCGGTTATAACATTCTTTTTGCCAGAGTTCTCGTCTTCAAGCAGTAAACAGTCGTGACTTTTGAATTCTTCATTGACGTAGCCATTTTGAAAGGTAACTACCATAGGGTATACGGAATCCTTTGGACATACCTCGTCTATATGAAATTGTGGCATTTTATTATTGTTTTATTAGTTCACGTGTTCTGTTTATATCAGTCAGTTGAGAAGTTAGGTTAGCTGTCAAGTCGTCAAGTCAAACTCAAATGTTGTTTTGTTTTGTTTCTGGATTCAGTGTTGCCAGATAACTGGTTCTCCCCAATATTCAGGTTTTGAAGAAAAAGGCCCCACAAAAGGCAAAATATTTATTTAATAATGAAATACAATTTCAGCAATAGTTTTCATTGCTGGATTCGCATTTTAACACGCGTTGTCTGCAGTTTCGTATATTTTTTCCAAGTTAAATCTCCTGGATCACCTTTGAACTTTGTTAATTAAAATGAACACATCCTTCTAGCAAAGTTTCGAGCTATGTCTTTATTAGCTAGGTACTTGGGAGAAGGCTCTCTCCACAATTGCGTTAAAAAATGGCAACAACAAAATTCCTAATGCCAATTTGCTTACATGTGACACGATGTAACATCATTGAACCCGATTGAACCCATAGTCAAAGTCAATCTTTTGAACTCGTTTGAACTGAATTTACTTGTTACATAGCTTAAAAATCAAACTTTAGTTTACGAATCAACGACCCTCTACACGCGCGAATCATATGAGTTCGCCGACTATATACCTATTATTATATTTATAATTATTTAAAATTAATTATTACTTCTGTACTGCTACTTATTACTTCTCTACTGCTTCCGCCAGCGGCTTCGCCCGTATGATAACTTTATAGCCTATGTTACTCATTGGCTACGTTCAGTAATTAATTTTTCGGTGCGAAAGTCACTCCTGCGAATGTCGCTCGCTCACAGGGAAATATTCGGGAATAATTGATTATTGAACGGCTTCGAGCAATCCACTGCTGCGTTACGCGAGTGACCAATCGAACGACCTCAAAATATCTGTTGGATCCAGTTGGATCCTATGACTACGGTCAATGGTCGGTTGACAGCAGTGCGACCTAGTGCGAGTTTCACCCTACTATTTTACGGAGTGACCGGAACGATCGCTCGACGACGCCCGCGCCCGTTCAAATAATTGAACGGTTTAGTGTGATCACCCGGGCGATTTTGCGTCATCGAGCGTCGTCCGCCGTATTAACTGAACACACCCAGTGATAATATATAGCACTCTGCTGGTGAAAGAATTTTCAAAATCGGCCCAGTAGTTTTTGAGTTTATCCATTACAAACAAACAAACACAAAAAATCAAATCTTTTCTCTTTATATTAATTTAGATAAAGTACATCTACATAAAATATAAAACATTATACTCTATTTTAGAGTACTGTTTACAACTGCAGCCGCAAATGCCTCTACGTCCATCGATAACAGTCGCAAATACCTAAATGAACAGTGTTCATTTACGTATTTGCGACTTTGAACACAAGCGAACCTGACACCCGTGTATGTTTGCACTGTGCACGATATTGGAAGAGACGAATCCCTACGAATGCGCCGCATTCGGCGATACAGGCGAACGTCGTGTGAAGGCCACTTTAGAATCTTAACCATTAAATAATAATAACGCATAGAAACCTATTACCTACGTTACGAGCACGTAAAGTCAAGCAACTAAAACTTAGCCATATTTGGCTAACTTCGCTCAGCGAGCCGTGCGTCAGTAGTACTCAAGGTCACGCACTGGCAAACACAGCTCACGAGAAATAATAAAAAATGACCGTCTGTACCGTAAAGAAATGTTTTAACACGTCAGGAAAACAAAAAAAATGTGACCAAATTACATTTCACCTGTAAGTAATTACATATTTATTCAATAACTATGTAGGTAAATCGATCATCAAACAAAAATTCTAATAGCCCAAGCTGTCACAATAAAGTGTTGCTAGTTGTGATGAAAAATTACCCACAATACCCACTATGCTTTCTATTTTATTTTTGTTTAGAAAAAAGTCCCCTTTGTTTTTATAATAAACTTATAAACTAGTGGTAACTAGATAACTAGTACCTATATTAAGTTTTTTTTTTGATATATCTACGCTATTTAATACGACATTATAATATTATGTCCGGGCTGCCAATGTTAGCTCATTTAGAAATTTTCTGCTGTTGGAAAAAATATGATTGATATTTTAAAATTAATAATATTATTTATTTCAAGTAATGTAATTATGGAGACCACTAAAGAAAGCAATTTAATACTTAAAATAAAAGTGTAATATTGAACAGTTATTTTCTGTTTCTCAAACAAATCTTATTGCAAGGCGTAATTTTTTTTTTTTGGGGTTGTTCCCGAATTTTTTGTGTATAGACAGCGACAGAGTGCAAGCGAGAGATGGAAAGAAGCAACGCGAGGCCATTTCAAATCCCATTCTTAAACTGCACGGGTCGTACTTAAGTGTATTTGTGCAATATGAGCGTTCCATTTGTTTGTTTTTTAGCTTTCCTATCGATCCTGTGTTAGCCAATCGTTGGATTGAAATAATTAGACGTAATCGTAAAGAGGATTTTTGGAAGCCAAGTAAAAATACAAGGATATGTTCAATGCATTTCCGCAACAAAGATAAGTATTCAACAAAACAAGGTATGCGAAGAATACGTCGTGGTGCAGTGCCAACAAAGGTAACGCATATTATTTATTTAACTACCTATATCAATCATGTACAAATGTAGTCAACCATAGAGGAAAATTTTTAGTCAACCAAGCTCAACCAAGTCTGTCTGCAGCGCTAACACGGCGGGTGGACGTACCCGTTCTCCAATGTTGCCAGTGGAGTCTAGTCAAAAGTTACCTGGATGTGCCTTAAAAGTAGTGTCCGACCGAAACAGGTTTTTCAGCCGAAACCGAAACCGAACCTTCGGCCTTGCTCTCAGTTTCGGCCGAAACCGAAACCGAAACTTACTTAAACATATTTAAAACTAGCGGCCCGCCCCGACTTCGTACGTTCGTACTCTACCTACCTACCTACGTGTGTGGTACGTGTCTACGGCGCACCTAGCTACCTACTTACTCTGCCTACCTACCCTAATTACCTACCTGTCTACCCTACCTACCCTGCCTACTACTCTACCTAACCTACCCACCTACCTAACTACATACCTACCTACCTACCCTACCCTGCCTACTACTCTACCTTACCTACCCACCTACCTAACTACATACCTACCTACCTACCTACCCTATCTTCCTACTGATATTAGCTGCATCGTGTGCGGTTTAAGTTTCGTTTAGTTATTGTATGAGAAAATGAATTATCTTCATGGTGTTTTTAGCTATTTTTCTATTTTTATTTATTCTGCTATTCGGGACAGAGACATATTTATTAAATCAAAAACCATGAAAATCGGTCTAACCGTTCTCTAGTTATAAGTGTTCGAATTCAAACAAACCCGATTTTGTTTTATATATTAAGATTTCTATTATATACTGAAATCTAGTGAATTTACACATTATTTGTTTAGACAATGTATATTATACATGCAGACAATTAAATAGTGATGAATAAAATAAAAAGACAATTATTTAATTAGGTACGTAACAAATATATCTTTTAATAAATAATCATAAATAACAGAAGTACAAGTAAAACGTAAGAAATAATTACCTAAAATCATTTAAATGTGCAAAACAATCTCAACTCCATGCGATTAACAATGGACGGCGGCGACGAGCCGTCAGCAGGGCGGGCGAGCGCGAGTTAGCCGAACGATGCACGATTATTCAGGAAAGAATTGAAGTTTCGGCGAGGCCGAAAGTTTCGGCCATTATTTGGCCGAAACCGAAACTAAGGCCGTAACTAGATTTCTTGGCCGAAACTGGCCGAAACCGAAACCGAACCTTCGGTCGGTCACTACTTAAAAGTAACATTTCTCAGAGAAAAATATTAATGCTTTCAATTAAAAAAATTGCATTGAAATCGGTCCATCCGTTTTGGAGCTACGATGGAGCCGAACGTTTTGCCGCCACAGACAGATACAGCCACTACAAACTTAAAATACCCCTCTTTTTTGTCAGGGTATAAAAATAAAAATAATTACCTGTTTTACTATTTCGAATTTAAAAAAAAATTAAGTTAAAAAACTAAGGGTGACTTGCACCCTTTATTATCACTTTTATCGCAATTCGGACCGCAGGGATATTGTCCGTTGAAGTTTCACTTCACGTGAAAATATCTCTCAGTAGTCTGTGTTTCACTTCTACTATGTGTCCCAGGTCTGCCCAGGTCCCAGCACACATTTTTTTTATTTGCGTTGGGATATTATTAGGAATTAAGCTAGAAATTATTCATTCATTCATTAGCACGTATTTCTTTGCGAATAAAGATAGAACTGGATATTGCATCTAGAAGAAATAACTGAAGGGGAGTGCACAGTGTTGCCAGATTTTTTTCACCTTCCCCCCTAGATTTTTTCCAAAAACCCCTAGATTCCCTATGTAAGGGGATAAAAAACCTCTGACTTTTTATTCGGTCAAGTTTCGTGTGAATCAGATTTATCAAAAATAAAAAAGTTATTATTAATAAATACGAATAAATACAACAATGAAAACTAAGATAATTTTTAAAATGTTGATTTAGTGGTTTATTTTTTTTAAGTTTCTTGGCTGTGGAAACGAGGCTTTTATCCGAAATCATAGACAAAACAGTTCGATGGTAACTAGGAACAAGCATACCGATGGTAATATATGTGTTGCCAGCTTATAAGTTTTATTATCCCATTTATTCTATTCGGTGAAATGAATTGTCGGCATTATCTGTTTTGAAAAAGAATTCGGAATTTGGTAAGACTAGTGAAAAACCTTCAGAAAAACCTCTAGATTAAATTTCGTGATATTAAAACCTCTAAAAAAACCTCAACGACCTCCAAAAACACCTAGATTGAGGAAAAACCTCTAGATCTGGCAACACTGGGAGTTCATTCGCCTTTAGGTATGTTTTCCATCTCACTCATATTTATTTATTTTTATTGCAGCATGTACAATGTACAAAGGCGGTCATATTATAATTAATTGCAAGTTATATCTGAGTAAAGTAAAAGTTTTCAAGATAGTTGTGTACAAATACATAGGAACGTTTATGTGGGCCATTTGGTATCCATAAACTATTTTTAAAGCTTGTAGTATTTTTAAAGTCATCTTTAATTTTTTCTGCCTATAAAACGGATGTTTTGATTGAAATAATAGTTGTAAGATATTTAAGTTTACCCCAATTTTATGCATGCATAGAAAGCTGGTAAGCAGACTGTATTTTTTTTAAATTAAATGTCATAAATGACATGTCTACTCTGTCCACTTCCTTCTAAATTCGTAGACAGAATTAAATTACATACTCTTTGGACAGAATGGTAGACAGAGTAGCCTTCTCTGTCTTCGGTAGTGAATAATTAACAGTGCTCAATCATGTATTGTGTAGTTCAAAATTGTGGAAGTGTTTGGACCCCAACAACAAACGTTATTTTTCATAGGTAAGTACGCAAATGCCATATTAAAAATTACGCCAATTTGTACATATTTTTACGCAGTTTTAGAAAGATCTGCCTATATTTTAATTTAAAACTGTGTGAAAAACGTTTCTCTCATTGTGAAATGTCACCATTTAGTTATTTATGTGGTTATATCGCATATAATTAAGGAAGCAGTCGCATTATTAGATTGGACGTCAAGATAAATAATGTTAGTAAACAAAGAAGAGTAGAGTGACCATAAATTATTGCTTGAGGCGGAATTTAACGTGATATGATTTTTCGTTGTTGTGTAATGAGCTACAAGATCCAACTGGAATTTCTTGGTCAAACCTGATCATTGATTGCTATACTATATTAAACATCAGTTGAGTTTCTTAGATTATTGAAAACATGATTGCATTTCAGTTTTCCAAGCAATCCAGAGAGAAGGCGTAGATGGTTATCCAACATACCTTTGAAAGGAAACTATTATAGAACAGCAAAAATTTGTAGCCTACATTTTAAAACGGAGCACTATGACATGATAAGGCCAAGTCGACTTTTGAAGAATGCATTACCTTTTTATTCTGTGCAGTCATGTTCATGCAGTGACGGTAAAAAGGTAACATACTTTTTAATTGGTTGTGTGTGCATGTGACATGTATATTTGTAAACTGTACCCTCGATACAGGAGAAATCCTAGTGAGGGGCAATGTTTATAAAAAAGAAAGAATTGTAATGTGGTGTTTTTTGAAACATTATTTTAAATTACAGGCCTGTATTATGGCACCTTATAAATACTTCACCTAATGTAAGGATGCCGTCAGAAAGTGGTACCTACTTCTCCCACATTGTCAGTACAACAATGCAGCTATCGTGAAAAGGATTTGAGTGAAAACATTATAACTTAATTATTATAATTAAGAATGGACAAATAAGTATAAACACCAGTGGCGAAGGGTGACAGTTTTAAAAGGGGAACCCGTCCCAAAAATGCCCTCTAAAAATTGCTGCAATTAATGCTGCAGGTCAAAACTCCATACCGTCTCTTGTAAGCTATATATAGTCATGTCTGGAAGAGCTCGACCTAACTGAATAACAAGCCATATTACGTTGGTCTATGCACTAACCAATTCCTAAAGGGAAGCCGATGGGAATCGGGTTGTATGGACTCTTCGCCACTGATAAACACAGTCCATAATTATTATTTTTTTATTTTACAGGCTTGTAGTGTCGAACTATGTAAGATAAATGAAAGAAGTGCTTCTTCTAATATATTAGAAGCTCTGTTAAATGCACCACTAGAATGTTCCAAGACTAGAACTTTGGATCTTCCACAGGTACATAATAATATTTATTTTCATGGCTCCATAATTTATAGTCATATTTGATGGCGTATGTGTTATAGGTAGGTAACTAATATTGTAGTGTCGCGTAACGTTTTTATTTTTATTTATTTATATGTAAGCCTTTATTTACTTACATACAACACATATTATATTTGATATTAATTACACCACACATTACATCGGATTCGGATTGTCAGCGTCAGCGTGTCCCTGTTGACACAAAGGCCTCCTCCAGCGTAAGGATATGTATCTTGTCAAATATTAAATTAATAATTGCTAATGTATTATTTGTTTAACAGGTAATGGACGAAAATGAGACGCCGGCTCAACGACGACACTTAAATGACTTTAACAATCAGTGCAACTTAATATCACTTCGTGACAAGTCTTTGGAAAAGAAGAAAAAAGTCTTAACGCAAAAAGTGACTCGAAAAGAACAAAAAATTAATGATTTGAAGTCTTTGGTGAACATAGTTCGTTATTATACATCACACTCAGAAATTGAAAATATTTTGCATGGAAACTTCGCAGAAATTTGTAAATCTTTTACAAAAAATCCTACAAAATCAAAATGCGTTACGTACAGTGAAGATGTTAAATATTTTTCAATTTTCAATTTCAATTTATTTAATTGTGAACATAGGTTACAATAGGTGTTAAAATACAATATCATGATCTCATATCCTACCATTTGATGGTGTATAAATTATGCGATAGTTACAATATAATTATGATTATTATATTAGAATTTTAAGTAAGAAAAAAGAATAGTAATGTCACACAGTTATAAAAAATAAAAACATAATGATAAATTAATGTAAAAAACAATAAACAATACCAAATCAATAAAACAGACATGTAAATCATCATAAAATGTCTTAATGAATAATAATAATCTTATTTATATTTAATTTATAATCTAATGTGTACAATAATAGGTACCAGGTAGGTTTTTCACTAACCTTTCATTTTTATTCGCCTAAGGCATATTCTTATATAAGAACCATTATATCGTTGCCTCATGTATCAAGCTTATGGTGCTCCATTGCTACATTTAATTGTTCAGTTTGATTTTTAAATGAAGTATTGGAATATTTAAAAGTGGAAGTTCCACAAAAACCACATTTAAAAAATGTTGCATTGATATTTGAAATTTTTGGCTATGTTGATTTAGGAAGTATTCCGGTTAGTGATCCGGAGCAACTGGCGTCCGAGGCATTAGTCTTCATGATAGTATCATATACTAATTACTTTAAATGCCCTATTGGATACTTTTTCACTCCTAACTGTCTATCTGGGGATTTACTCGGACAGCTAGTAAATACTGCGATAATTATTTTAAACGAAGTAGGTGTTACTGTGCGATCACTTACATGTGATGGTGCAAAGTCAAATATTAAGGCTTATGAGACCTTGGGTTGTTCATTTATAGAAAATGGTTTTAGGCCCTTCTTCCCTCATCCAAATGATCAACTAAAGTGCACTGCCTTTTAGATCCTGCACATATGTTAAAACTTGCAAGAAATGTCTTATTTGATTTTGGATTAAAATCACCCAGTGACACATCTTACAAATACATTGAAGAACTTCATAAAGTTCAAGAAAAAGAGGGGCTCAAGTTATCGAATAAAATTTTATTATCTAAAAGAGTTAAAAATTAACGACATATTTACGGCATCACAGACGCAAAACATTTTGTGTTGGGTTTCTTATGAATATTAATTCTCATGTATAAAATATTAATTTATGCCACTCCAAAGAGAAAAATAAAATAAACTGTGCTAAAAAGTATAAAATAATTTTCTTTAAAAACTTAACAGCTTCTGAAGTCGGGGCCTTTAATTCGTCAATGGACCTTAGCTAGGCACTTTATCGTCGTTTAACTTTTGTCGTTTTATGAAGTTAGTTTTTACTTAGGTTAAAGTTTAATTTATCCATAAATCAACCCGCAACTTTGGACCAAGTGACAAAACGTTAAATCTTGACCATGGTTTCACCAGAATTTAGTACCTACCTATTTGGTACTTATGGTTATTGTTTTGGTACCTAACTATTAGCAAAGAAATATGTGCTCAATTATGAATAATTTCTACTTGCTTAATTCCTAATAATATCCCAACGCAAATAAAAATCTTTGTCACCCTGATGAAAGAGGTGCATGACTTATGTGATTTATTTCAAGGCAATTTGATCCTCAGTTTTTTCTTCCAGATGAAATACACGACACGGTTGGCGCAGTGGTTGAGCGATTAGCCTTCTGCGCTACGTGCCGCGGGTTCGATCCCCGCACGGAACAAATATTTGTATGATCTACAGATAGTTGTTTCGGGTCTGGTTGTGTGTGCATGTGACATGTTTGTTTGTAAACTGTACCCTCGATACAAGTGTAAAACAAGTGAGGGGAAATGTTTAAAAAAAAAAATTGTCCTGTTCTACTATAATATTCTTGGTAATAGTAATCAAAATCTATAGAAAGATACTTAATAACTGGCAAATAAATGACTTTTAGTTTTACTACCTACGCAATAGAAGTCAAAATAGGGTGAACAGCGCTGCAAAAACAAACAATTACGCGACTATTCTGAAACGATTGAAATAGCAGACTTTGGGCCCTGAACTGGTTTTTTAATGTAGTTTTTTTTACTTTTTTTTTTTTTTTTTTACTGTTTTTAAACGTTTAATTCCCTTTCAGCGTTTGTACCTGTCTTCATCTGAGTCTGACAGCGAGAATAACGAAGTTTCAGAGAAACCACATGATAATAAAATTCGAGTTGAGTTAATCAAAACTGAAAGATATCCTGATTCGTGTCCTGTAAGTAGTATTGAACAATAAATATAATAATATTATAGTTTAAAAAAAAAAAACTAAAGAAAACGCTTTTGTCATCCAAACTAAACTTGTATGCAAAATTTCAGCTCAATCGGAAATCGGGAAGTGGGTCAAAAATTTCCAAGATTTTTTTACATAGTTAGTTAGTTACAAGTGAATCTAATAAAAGCGTTATAATAAATGAAGACGGAAAATGTAATTAACCGACTTCAAAAAAAGAAGGAGGTTCTCAATTCGTTTGTACCTATGTTTTTTTTTGTAATTTGTTACTTACGTGACTATTCCGCCAATTTTAGACCGATTAAAAAAAAAAAAATTGTTTGAAAGGGTATACACTATACTCTTGAGGTGGTTCCATTTAAATTTGGTGAAGATCCGATGAAGACCTTCGGAGATAGACAATGGAACTCTTGAATGAATAACAGCAATAGCACTAGCGATGGCTGCAATCACATGTTTCTGTATTGTTTATGCCACTCAAAATAGAAAAATAAAATAATCTTTAAAAAAAAGTAAAAACCGAATTCAGAAAACTAAAAAGTACTTATAAAATAATTTTCTTAAAAAACTTAACTGTTATCTGGGGGGCTAAAAAGGCCGCTTTAGGTGAATCATAATATGATTCATATTACGAATGTCAAAATATCTACTTATTTGACGACTCTTAATGTCATCCGCATAAGGTTCATATTCAGTAATCATCTGTTTGACAGTTACTAAGCAGATCATTAGATGAATTGCTCAATGTGGTCCTTTTATGCCCCCTGTACTTACTAGTTTTCTGAAGTCGGTTTTTACTTGATTAAAGCTTATTTAAATAATGATTTTTTTTATAGCAGAGCACTTCCGTTGGCCAAACATCACAAATTACTACTAGTACTAACATTGCAGAAGAAAACAAATTTGTTCAAGTAATTACTGAAAACAAAATCCATATAGAACCTGAGCCTGTAAGTATATATTTTCTTAACGGAACTAAAAAAATCTGTTTTAAGCCCGTCAAGGCACTGGCCTCTACTTCTGCTATAGCCATTGCTCTCAACAAATCCGCTTATAGTCCAGAGACTGAATGCAGATAAAAAGGAGAAAAAAAAAAAAAAAAAAAAAAAAAGCCCGTCACACACGTAGCTATAATATATATTAATATACTGAGCTATATATTACATTATAGTATCATACATCCATACAATCCCCCATACGTGGTAGCTATACTATAACATATTTTGATGACGTAATAGAAATATATATTATAGCTGCGTCTGAGGTCGCTCGAAGATTACTATGGAAAATATATCGTAATATGTCTTGCTATAATATATATTATAGCTACGTGTGTGACGGGCTTTAGTAAAAATATCGTAATTAATTTTAAGTAAGTAAAATTTTATTTGTGATACATAGGTACAATAGTTATTAAAGTAGGTATTTTTAAAGATTAAAGTATTCCATGATCTGTCAATTATACGCATATAAAAATTAAGCATGCAAATACATACATAATAAAGACTAAGCTATTTTACACACAGACTTAATACTTATACTTACTCAAAGATACTATAGTATTTATTTTCCATTACAATATTTAATTTTTGTATAATTTAAGATTCAGATTATAATAATTAATAAATTCAATACTTAAATTATAATCAGTATCATTAATTTAAAATAAAACGATTTTTTTAAATTATTATTTTATGCAAATTAACGTTTTTCATTCCAGAGCATTCAGTCATCAGATTTGGATTCCATTGTTGATACACCTTCTCAGTTAAGATTACGACGGAAACTGAGAAAAAAAACTGTACTCCAAACTAAACATGCCAGATTAATAAAAACACTAAAACAAAAAAATGACAGATTAAAAAAGCGAAATGCTTTACTCAAACAAATGTTACTAACCCTAAAAAAAAAGACAGCTAATGATAAATGATGCGTTAATATTATAAGACGTAGGTTAACTACTTCAATATTTTCAACGAAAAGTCAAAATAATAACTTATTATCAAATTCGTATTATTAATTGACGGCTTGGTTGGCGCAGTGGTTAGGTGATTGGCTTTCTGCGCGACGTGCCGCGGGTTTCATCCCCTCTCGGAGCAAATATTTACCAGTTCGCGGGTGCAGGTTTGCGCTCAGAATTCACGTAATTTTATGACGCGCCGATCATATTGCTGTGACGCTCTAACTTGACGCGAGCGTATCTCACTGAAGCTAAGAGAATACCAAATGTCTTTAGATCAAAATTTTACTGCAACAGCGCGGCAACTGCACTTTTCTAGTTATGTGAATTAGCCTACCAGTGTTCAAACGAAGAATTACGTGAGAGTTACTAACTCTAAGCGGGCCATACTTGGTTTTAAAAGTGTTTTATTTGCGAAATGTATCATCGCGAAGTAGTGACTGTACGAATAATTATTATGATGTTTGTCATTTCAGTTTTACTGGGATTCACTAGTGATAATTCCATAAACTTATTATTCTAGTACAGGGGTCAGCAACCTTTTGAGTCGGAAGAGTCAAAAATTACAATTTACAGATTTAAAGAGCCACAATTTTTATTAATTTTTAATTTTTACACTCGTCTATTTGGCAAATAATGCCAGGAACACAGTGATTTGTGTATGGAACTAAACAGCCGCAGCTTCACATCCAAAAGCCGCATGTGGCCCGCGAGCCACAGGTTGCCGACCCCTGGTCTAGTATAATAAGTTTATGGATAATTCACTAACATAATTTTATGAAACATTGCGTCACAAGTTTTAATTGTGTGGTGTATTCTGCAAGTTCTTCTAAACTATGGGCCGAGCACGAATGTTTTGACGTATAGTAACGTAAACGTAAGCAAATTTTGATTATAAAATACGATGAATCTATCGCATTTTTGTTCAATTTTATGCAACAATCGCACTTGTTTCCTGAAAATGTAAAAATATTGCATGTATTTCCAAAAAAATGTCATGGATTAAACGTGTATGTTTGGTTCTAAATTTGGTTACGTTTACGTTACGATACGTCAAAACATTCGTGCTCGGCCCACTGATGATATAAAGAGATTTTTTTATTTTTTTTGTATATTTGTTTGTAATGGATAAACACAAAAACTACTGGACCGATTTGAAAAATTCTTTCATCAGCAGAATGCTACATTATCAGTGAGTAACATAGGCTATAATTTATAAAGATATCACGCGCGCGAATCCGCTGGCGGAAGCTAGTTATTTTATAAAGATATTTTTTTTAATAAAGAAATTTGATTCAATATTGTGTTTTTGTTTACATATTCAGATATTGGGTACAATATACTTACCTATCTACCTACTGATTTCCTATATAGACGTTAGAGTCATAGTTAGGATATATCAAGAACCTTAGGATATATAGTGAGTGCCACAAACATATCTGACGGTCTTGGCGTCGCTTTTACCAATGTCATCTCGGTTCAAAAATGACATTTTTCTCCTCGATACTACGTCGCCAATTTCCGCGTCAGCAGTTTCGGCGCCAGCGCACCCGTCGATTGCTGAGCCTACAGAGCGCCTTGACCTCGGCCCCCGCGGCCCCCGCAGCCCCGTGCCCGTCACTGCGATTTCTGCAGCCTCGGCGAAACCTCTTCATAGAGATTTCGCTACCGTCACTGCCAGTGCCCCTACTGCTCCAAGTACGAAGCCTGTGCCAGGGAAAGCGCCGGATAGGGCTGATAGTGATGACGGCTTCGTGACGGTGCAAAGGAGGAAGCGCCGAACGCGTAAAAACAAGAACCGCTGCGGCAAAGCTCCTACGGAGCCCAATGTGAGTCTGCGTGCCGCAAAGCCGAACTCACCGGTGTACATCTCCCGCCTGCACTACACCACTGAGGCGGAGAACATCGTAGAGTATGTGCGCCAAAAGACGAAGTACACACCGAGGGTGCAGTTGCTGGAGTCGCGCCGCAATGTCAACTTCAAGGCATTCGTGGTGCGAGTACCGAACTGTTTTCTGCCCCTCGTCATGGAAGAAGATTTTTGGCCGCAGGGCGTGGTGTTCCGTCGCTTCCGCGGACAAGTGCCACAGGTCAGCACAAATACATATAGTGCAAAGTGAAGTGCTACTAACATAGTTCTAAGCCTTATTTGCTAACACCATTTTTGTATATAACTTATATGTATAATATGTATCGTCAATTACCCCCAAAGGTGCCCAAGATACAGGCCTAGCCTAGTTTGGGACCAATGGAAGGTATTTTATATTGTAAATATTTATTGAAATAAATTGAAATTGAAATTGAAATTGAAATTTTGATGTCATTTTTGTTCCGTTACGATGTTAGTTCTAATTTTGGTCACCGGGTCAGATAAGTTTGTGGCACTATACCTACTGATTTCCCATTTTGACGTATAGTTGGGTATCGTGATTACCCATCACGATACACACTCGCAATCGATTCAATTTTGACAGTCCAACAAACTACATTGCGCGGTATTCTTTTAAAACCACTACGCCCTACAATTTGAGCCACGCAATGGACACTGTTGTAGTGTCAAAATTGAGTCGATTCCGATTACGAGCGTGCATCGTGATTAGGTAGCCGGAAGGGCCCTCTTAAAACTATTCTTTGTGAATACGAATATGTGTTTTCAAAGTACTCTGATCAGTATAACGTTTCTGACATATATCGCATTTATAAGGTTTTTCACCAGTGTGTCTCCGAATATGAGCTTTCAAAGTATGCGATTGACTAAATCTTTTCTGACATATATCGCACTTATAAGGTTTTACACCGATGTGTATACGAATATGTTTTCTCAAATAACTAGAGTCAATAAAACTTCTCTCACATACATCGCATTTAAAAGGTTTTTCACCGGTGTGTGTCCGAATATGTCTTCTCAAAGTATAAGATTTATTAAAACTACGCTGGCATATATCGCACTTATGAGGTTTTTCACCGGTGTGTGTACGTATATGACACGTCAAAGTACTGGCCTTATTAAAACTACTATGACATATATCGCATTTATGAGGTTTTTCACCGGTGTGTGTACGTATATGACACGTCAAAGTACTGGCCTTATTAAAACTACTATGACTTATATCGCATTTATGAGGTTTTTCACCGGTGTGTGTACGTATATGACACGTCAAAGTACTGGCCTTATTAAAACTACTATGACTTATATCGCATTTATGAGGTTTAACATCGGTGTGTTGAGAAATATGATCTGACAGATACATTTTTCGATTTAAACTACTTTGACTTATATCACATTCATAAGGTTTATCACCAGTGTGCATGCATAAATGACTTCTCAAAGTATGAGATCTAATAAAACTACGCTGACAAATATCGCATTTATAAGGTTTTACACCGGTGTGCTTAAAAATATGTTCATTCAGAGAAATTTTTCGATTAAAACTTTTCTGACATATATGACATTTAAAAGGCATTACACCAGTGTGTTTAGAAATATGTGTTGTCAAACTACTCTTGTGTTTAAAACTACTGTGACATATATCACATTTATAAGGTTTTTCACCAGTGTGTATACGAATATGGGTTTTAAAACTGTGAGTGTGACTAAAAGTTCTCTGGCATACATCGCATTTATAAGGTTTTTCACCGGTGTGTGTACGAATATGAGCCCTCAAATAACTAGACTCAGTAAAAGCACTCTGACATATATCGCACTTATAAGGTTTTTCACCGGTGTGTGTTCGAATATGTCTTCTCAAAGAATAACCCTGCCTATAACTACTCTGACATATATTGCATTTATAAGGTTTTTCCCCAGTGTGTGTATGATTATTAATTTTTAAAGTACTTTTTGTGTGGTAACTATTTGGACATATGTCACATTTGTATTTTTCTTTAGTACTTATACTAGAATGACTTAAGCTATGCTTCTTTATATCCTTATTGTTAATACCTTTGTAATTAGTTAATTTACATTTGAACTCATCTTTTTTAACAATATTACAGGTATTATTTGTATTCTGACTATTTTTTGTTCCGATGACTTCTTTGTTATTTTTATTTACTTCGCATTTTGAAACAGCATCACTTATAAAAGGTATTTTGCTTTTACCAACTGCTTTCGTTTTAAAGTTATCATTTGTTTCCATGTTTAATTGTGCAATTTTTTTACTACCAACACTAACCAAGGTAGCTCCAGTTAGGGCTACTGCGGAAGTAACTGTCCAAAGAGCCAAATTCAACTGCTGACATAAATCATCAATATTAAACTTATAACTATTTATGAGTAAAATAAATACTAGAGCGTGACACAGAGATTTGTTTTTGTATTGCAGAGATCTTCTCCTCTTTCCATTTGTGTTACTTAGGAAATGCTTCATGACAATTTCATTTAACGTTACCGAGTATTGGCATGCTGTGAAATTCTTTTTACTGATATCTCTCAGTAGTGTTCCATATAATTGTAGCAAAGTATTTGCATACACCAAAAGAACAGTATGTTTTTGTGAAAGAGTCTTGGACGCTATTGATTTCAAAAATGGATTCAAGTTTGATGTGAATTCAGCGCCTTCTATTTCAGAATAAATCTGCTCATATTGCTCTGGAGTCAATATAGTGTCAATATCGTAAACTTCTTCTACTTTTGTTGCCTCTCTGTTGATGGCTGGTATATAGAACTTGTCTGAATCTATTTTGTTGTAAGATGGTAGGTCCAGCTGGTCCTCTGTTATGCTATTTGCTACATTTTGCATTTGTTCTGTTACCGTTTCACTACTAATCTCTATTTTCTCTTGCTGCTCCATTATTTGCTTAAGTTTCTTCGACCCGAACTTTCTACTATGCTCTAAGTATCTAGTATCCATTTCCTCTGTGGTATCTAAGTTAGATTTGATAACGGGCTTTAGTTCTATGTGTCCAACTTCAATTAAACGCACTTTTCCTGTTGTTTTGTTGCGAGCCAGTATCAAAGTCTTACCCAAATCTTCGTTTTCTTCTTCCCCAGTGTATAGCATGTCACATAATTCAGTTATAATATTCATTTTGCCCGTTTCCTCGTTTTCCAGTAGTAAACAGTCGTGAGTTTCGAGTTTCTCAGTAACGTAGACATTTTGAAAGCTAACTATAGGGTATACGGAACCCTTTGGACATACCTCGTCTATATGAAATTGAGGCATAGAGATTAAATTAAAAGTGTTCACTGCACTGTATAAAACAGAGTTGAAAAGTTAGGTTGGTCTGGTAGGTCTGGTCCACACAAATTGAGCGTAAGCAAAAGCCTCAGAACCTCAGAATAAGGACCATCTCTATAGAGTTTGTGATATAGACTTAAGATTTCACTCCGAACGACAATGAAACAACGAATCAAAGAGTATAATATAACCACTACGTTTACATCATCGAATAACAATAATATCATTGCGTTAGCATCTTTGTTTGTGCATCGAATACTTGATCAAAGAGTATGTAATCCACATGTAATCACTACGTTTAATCTTGATCTTGAGAAATATTAATTTTTTTTTTTTTTTTTTTATTGGCAAGTCGCTATTTGCGCAATGCCACTAACAAAAACGGGGAAACTTGGTAGAAATAGTAATATTGTAATTGAGGATGCGGAATTTGGAATAGGTTAAACATTGGAAAGGATCAGGAAAATAGAAATAAAATTAACACAACTACATTAAATAGACATCATACACGAATATTGTTGAGATTAATAAAAAGCGATAGATATTTATATATTATAGGGTTATTGGAAGCCAGTAAAACATTAATAGATGTAGGAAAGGGAATGGAATAGGAAATTAATGAGTTAATAAAAGGAGCATGATCATGAAGAGGACAAGAAAAGAAAATGTGGTTCAAATCCCCCACACTTTCACCACATTCACAAAGATCACTATTAATAATCTGGAGTCGGGCAAGATGGGCTGGAGAACAAACATGTCCCAACCTCATGCGAATAAGGCAGCTAGTAGCAACCTTGCCTAAATTTAATTTGAAAAACCAGGGCTTTATAGGGATATAAGATTGAATATATGAATACTGTTTTCCTTTGCACAAACTGCTATCTACCCATGAATCCCTCCAGGCCTCCTGAAGGAATTTCATGGGCAGACTCGCCAGATCATAACTATAATTTGTGTAAGGAAATTTATCTCCACAGTCTACAGCTTCATTAGCTAGCTGATCAGCTTTAACATTACCCATAATATTGTTATGACCCGGAATCCACGCGAAAGACACGGTAAGTCCACGCTGGAAACATTTGTATAGAAGATTCCTAATAAAAAGAATGATAGGAAAAATGGTTTTAGATTCAAATGGGATTTTATTAATAGCTTGCAATGCGCTCAAAGCATCCGAAAATATGACTGTTTGTTTTAATTTCATAATATGGATATACTCAATTGCTTTAAAAATACCAAAGCATTCTCCAGTGAATACAGAAGATTCAGGTGGAAGTTTAACTTTCTGTACTATATTGTATTGAGAATGGTATACTCCAACACCCACAATTCCTGAAATGGAGTGCTTAGAAGCATCAGTATAAATATGATGCCAATTTGCCCAATTGTTATCTTTAACAATATTAAATGACACATTTGCAAAATTACTTTGTTTATTTATACCTAAGTTAAAGTGAATATCTGGGATGTACAATAATGATTCATAACTACTGGAAAAAAGAGGCAATGAAACTGAATGATAAGTTGGAGCTTGTAAAGCAATATATTTTTTATAGCTATGAACAAGACAAGGCAAAGATTTATGGGACCAATAATTAGAAGAATTTATTTGATCAAGAAGAGAATGAAGTTTTAAACGTAGTGGATGATTAGAAAACTGCAAGGATCGGAATAAAAATTTATCAGAAAGATACTGGCGACGGAGGTAGAGAGGAGGGTCTACACATTCGACTTGTAGAGCATTAATTGGGCTTGACTTCATAGCTCCGGAGACAATTCTCAATGCTTTTGATTGTATATTATCTAATTTCCTAAATGCTTCTTTATTTGCAGGCTCTAGTAAAAATGTTCCATAATCTACAACGCTTCTTATTATTGCATTGTAGAGAAGTTTTAAACTATAGGGATGGGCACCCCACCAAACTCCCGCGAGGCATCTTAGCATGTTTAGTCTTTTTTCACATTTGGTCATAATATATTCACAATGCGGAATACCTGTAAGCTTGGAATCCAAAAGGACCCCTAAAAATTTAACAGAAGATTTTACGGGAATTAAATTACCATCAAAATAAACAGAAATAGGAGGAGGAAGACGCATACGAGAAAATAAAACTACTGAGCTTTTAGTTGGAGATAAATCAAGCCCATTGGAATCAAGCCAATTTTTTAATAAAGTTAGAGAGGAAGATAATATAGAGCATGCCATTTCAATAGATCGATGAGAATCCCATCCCACTTATTTTCCCCCTAAATTTGGGGGGAAAACCCCTAAGTTGGGAACCCTGATCTGTAGGCCATACTACATATCGTAAGTGGAAAGGTAAAATGACTAAAGCGCCAATTCGCTGGCAAACTAACTCAAACTTTAAAATGTGCCCTGTAAAGTTTAAGATTGTCTGCCAATGAATTGGCGCGTTAGTCATTTTACCTTTCCAATGACGATATACTTTAAATAATATCTATGTGATTAAAATAATATTAGTTTTAAAAAAGAAATCCTTTTGTTTTTGTTTTATTTTTTATTTTTGCATGTGGTGCCTTAATTTTGCATCCAAATAAATTATTTTTCTTTCTTATAGGTACTAATATTTCTGATTCTGAATGGTTGTCAAGAGCTCGGAGTTCACAGAATCACGTGAAAATTATACAGTGTTATGTAGTTAACTAGATACATTATACATAAAAAAATTCCGACGCTAGACGTCCTGACAATTTCACCTTTAAAGAACCTTACAAATGTGCAGTGTTTCCATTAACAACGACTTTGACTTAAAAATAGATTTTATGTAAACATGGTCTGTTGTGTTTATCTGCCCACTCTTTTAACGTTGAAGCGTGAAGATGGAAGTGGCACTGAATGGCTTGGTGTACAAACCCGTTTTCTTGTCCCAAAATTGAGAATGAAACCTACGGGTGCCGTCTGTCGGAACTGGGGGTCTACCGCGTAACTAAAATTGTCATGAACATCGACATCGGTATTAAACTTCAATACGATCGTGAGAACCTAAACTTTGAGCTAATTTGTAAAAAAATTACCTATCATATAGTTGGGACTATTATCTTCATGATCGGTAAAAAAAATACAAGTTAGCTCAAAGTTTAGGCTCTCACGATCGTATTGAAGTTTAATACCGATGTCGATGTTCATTACAATTTTAGTTCCGCGGTAGACCTGCTGGTCAGCTAGTAACTGCCATGGCAATCTTGTTCAGAGGCAAATCATTATTATCCTAGTCTTATTTGTATTCACATTGAATTAAATTATTCTCGCAGCTCTTACCACAACATTGTACGATAAAGATTGTAATCTATTGTTTGAAAAGAGTTACCATGGAGTTTTTTGCCGGTTCTTCTCCACAGGATCTTCTATTTGGAACCGTGCACCTGAGTCTCGACTTTTCATAAGTGCCTGTATTTGATTTACATGAAATAAAGATCTATTCTTCTTAGCTATTCTATGAAAACAATGAAGAGATGGTTTTGTATCCGATTTTTCTGTGAACAAATATGTTTTCTGCACCCTTTGTCTCCTTGACAGAAACAAAAAAAAAATTGGGAAGGAAAATGGTAAAAAGATGGTTTTGTGCCCGATTTTCTCTCCCCTTTTTTACCAAGTTAGCCTTGCACGGCTAGCATGGCGGGTGTACAAACTCGTTTTCTCCGCCCTTTGTCTCCTTGGTAGAAGACAAAATGAAAAATTGAGAAATAAAAGGGTAAAAGGTGGTTTTGTCTCCAATTTTCTCCTCCCTTTTTTGCTAGCCCTGCTGAGGATATCTCTGGTGTATGTTGGAGATGTGATCCGCCGCCTGATTATGTATGATAAATATATAAATATGACAGTTGCTGTCGCAAATAAACGTCCTATTCCGTATCCTCTTATGAAAACGTCTATAAGCGAGAAAGGGATGCATTGTTTGTTGGTCTGTGTGGCTGTCAGATTTTTCGTACGTAATCAAGGCGCCCCCCGGAGGCAATTTCAGGCACCGATAATTTTTCTTAGATTTATTGGATCATTCTCTAATTTAGGAAATGAAAATAAACAACAAGGAATTAAAACGCTTTTATTAGCTTCACCTGTAACTAACTATGTAAAAAATCTTGGAAGTTAATTTGACCCACTTCCCGGTTTCCGATTGAGCTGAAATTTTGCATACACGATTAGTTTGGATGACAAAAGCGTTTCCTTTAGTTTTTTTTTAAACTGTAATATTTTTATTTGTTGTTAAATCTTGCAACGTCAAAGTCAACGTAGTTTATTTCAACCTGGCCTTTGCTGGCACTTTTAATACGTGATTGTAGGTCCACGGTTCCAAGTGGGTTGGTCCTACGCAGAAGATATCGTCAAAAAACCGCGTAACATGTTCCATTTTATATTACTTGGTCTACAATAAAGTCAATTTTATTCTATACCATGTAGTGCTTTAATTTTTCTAAAAAATCCTTCGCTGTATAAATAATGTTAACATCATGCCTTTAGTCACAGAAAAATTTGAAATTCCTATATGGCTGTAAAACAAGATTTTTTTTATATAATATATACATTACATACCTACATATATGTAAGACTTCATGATTGTGTACGTCAATGCTTCATAGTAAGTATAGTTTTTTCTTTTAAAAATAGAATAGGATAGAATAAACATTTATTTGGACACAACAAAATGAGACACAACATACAGAATTAACACATTTAAATAAAAAGAACAAAAACATCATGGCCATGTGTCTCAAAGTTGGACCAAGTAGGTCTCCAGGTACAACGGGCTCTTAAGGCTGAAATTGAACTGCCCAGAAATTTCCAGAATAAGTTGACCTTACATTGTACGAAAAGCCTATACAGTGCGAGGTCAGCTCATACTGGAAATGTCCGGGCAGTTGAATTTCAGCCCTGCTATAAGAGTTGGTTTTAAGCCTCCTGATTAGTTTAAGCAACAGCTCAGCTGTTTTTGCAGTTGTCGTCTTGTTATTTATTTAATGGCACCGGTTATTAAAATCTATGCATGGATAATATTAAAATAAAAAACTTTAAACTTAATTACAACTGCCAAATTGCTACATAATGGCGTCGACCTCATGTACCGTGCAATTTTGTGATAGCCCTACTTAAAATCGCTCTTCTCAACAATCATTGATTCCGCCGATCATGAGCATGTTGCGAACCCTGGTCACTGGTGTTGAAAGTAAAAACCAAATATTATGTAATAATAATAGGGTTATATAATATACGTTAGGGTTATATTATTATGAATATGAAACTTTTCCTACATGCAGATACATACCTAATTAAACAAAAAAAAAAAAAATGGTTTTCAAGTAGCTGATACCTACTCATCGCAGACTTGCTGGACATTGTCCTACAGCCCAACGGATTAGTTAATAAGATAATTCTCACTAGAATAAGTGTCTAAAATACCTATGTCGATATGTAAAATGTATGACTTCAAGCGAAGAAAATAATCAGCGTCGAAAATCGCGCGTTTCCCGCCAAATTTTACGTCATCGCGTTCTTTTTTTTTCGTATTCGACCGCCAAGAGTTCAAGGTTATCGGGCAATGTTGAGCAGCGAATAAATATTTTGCTAGCTAGAGAACTGGTTTTCTTTTTAATATTCACTTGAATGTTTATAAGTGGCGTATTCTTGTTGTTATGTTGGTACTTATAACGTAAGCTATAGTTTTTGTTTTACAAATTAGTCGAATTTGGAAGTCAATATTTTTAGTCAGTGTTGTTTGAATTTTAAATTATTTTAAAGTGGAATATTGGTGAACCTATCACATTTTTTTCATCAACTTTGTTGGAATTTTATAAATAATTTCATGTTCAAAAAAGGGACGGTGATTTTTTTAAAATAATTGCAATTTAAAGTAAATTTGTTGAATTTAAGAAGTATTTTTTACATTCACAAAATAGCAATTATAATTGCGTATATCAAATGAGCAACTCTCGAGTAGCAATCAGACCGTGTAGATATTTTTAAAATGAAATTTATAAATACGGAAACGTGGCTGTTTGCGGTGCGACTGCGACATGCGTAGGAGCGTAGATATGAAAAAAAAAACGACAACAAGCGTGTACAAAGTTGAATCAGTGCTTCAGAAAAAAATATGTTCGTCGCTATGGTTTATGTTAAGATAAAATTGGAAATGACGCAAACACTAGAAGCAAAATGTATGTGTCACTTGAGGATTGATAAAACAATTGCTTTTTTAGTTTATTAAGACATCCAGTCAATCTGGTAATAATCGGTCAATGTAAGAACTGCGCCATCATTTGTACAAGATTTAGAATGTCATCATTATTTTGAACTAAATAAAACTTTTAAAACAGAACAAAAAATACTTATTTTTTCTGTGAAAAACGATTGTTACTGAATCATTTGATGAACCAAATTAAGTATTTAACTTCTGCAATGCTGATTATCATGTAGTACAATGATAAATTCATGAAAACAAAATAGAAATATGTATACCTAACTAATACAACATTAGGATTTTTTCGATTTTCTCAACTTCTATTTTGAATTAGCTACCATTTATAAAATTTCAAAATGGAAGATGAAAGGATTTACTCTGAGCTGATTGGCAAACGTTGCCAGCCAACGATGATTGGTATGTCAGATAAGAATTGACATAATGCTCAGACACTGTATGTCAGGGCGTGAATGCTCTGTAGTTGGTTTCTCCGTCCACGCTCTGTAGCCAGCAGTATAGTGCCACAAACTTATCTGACCCGGTCGTGGCGTCGCTGCCGTCGCTTTTACTAATGTCATCTCCGTACAAAAATGACATTTCGATGTCATTTTTGTTCCGTAGCGACGTTAGTTCCAATTTTGGTCACCGGGTCAAATAAGTTTGTGGCACTATAGACATCAATGACAGCAGTGGCTATGGTCCTCTACACGCTGTGCCACGAAATCATCTGATGTCGTAATGAAGTAACAAAGGCACTCCGATTATATTATTATAAACAATATAATTGCACAATAATTGTGTAATGCCGTCCATTGTGCTCCAGTTGTTAGCATGTTATTCGATTAAATTGCAAATGTAGTTAGAATTAGTCGAATGAGAATTCTTAAATAATTGTGTGGCACTTTGTCATCCTTATTCGATTTGCAAGTTTATCGTACGCTGCACCAATAGCGGTATGCTTTTGATTTTCTTTTTAAAAAATTAGTAATATATGTAATTAATAATTAACTTTTATTGGCATTAAAAATCGACTTATTCCACTATTCCCCCTGAGTGAATCCAGGGGGAAAAACCCTAATGTAAAAAATAATCCCGAAATCCCCCTTTTTATTATAGATTATTCCATTTTTCCCCCCTATTTCTAATTTTAATTTATTTTTCACCCCTAAAACAATCTCCTCAGGGGGGAAAATTGAGATGTATAGACATTTTTTTTTTTTTTCTTTTTCCCTCTTTGGGACAGGCAAGGGGAGCTGAGCCCATACAGCCATGTCTGATTTAATTTTCTTCTGTAATCATAAACAATAATAACGTTATTTATTATTCTATTCTGTTCTATATTGTTATGACAGCTAAAATGGCGCCACAATTTGACGCGTATAATCCGCTTTCCCAATTCTCTTTAGTCTATGGCACCTACGTTTATGCGTACCACTTTCTACTAGATAAATTGCGAACTTTCATATTTTAGCAAGGGCAAGGCGAAGGCGTTATTTTTGTATAGCAGTTTACAGCTTTTGGTCATAATATTTTGTTGCTCCAAACGGGGCCAATGTGCAAAAGTAGAACTAGTTTTTAAATAGTTAGGTGCTTATGACGTTAAGATATACGGTTTCATCCTTTTAAATTGGCTGAGCCCAAATTCTTCTATTCCACCAGAATAGAAGAATTTGGGCTCAGCCATGTTTTACCAGTAGGCGTGCAAAGAAACAGTGCAAGTGCAGTATATACACTGATCACTTGTTGTATCATAAAATAATTACATTAAATCTATAATATCATTCAGGGTTATAATAATTACATATTCATTGAAATTAATTATTGAAATATTTGTAAGTAACAGCTGTTTTTTTCTTTTGCGATTTCTGTAATTCTTCAATGCACCTTATTTTGGCAGTGGCACCGACTTCCAGTACAGAACTAGGTCATCAGCATATTGAAGTACACTAACTTTACTGTTTAAGGAGGATTCCAAATCATGTGTGTAGATGTTATATAATAAAGGACTTAGTACTGAACCTTGTGGAAGTCCTTTCCACACTACTCTGGCTTCATAACTTAAATCATCTAGTAAAACATTGATATGTCTCTCAGATAACATATTCATAATAAAATTAGAGAGAATTATGGGAACATTTAGGAGACGAAGTTTATTTTTTAAGATTGAAATAACCACATTATCATATGCAGAAGTAATATCAAGGAAAGTAGCTACAAGGTGGCTATTTACAGAAAAACCTAACCTAATATCAGTGACAAAAATACCTAGACTATCTATAGTGCTTTTACCCCGCCTAAAACCAAACTGACTGTCACTCAATAACCGATTACTTTCTATGTACCATTCTAAACGGTTCTTCACCAAATGCTCTGCAACTTTTAACAAAACTGAAGAAAGTGCAATAGGCCGATATGCATTACTGTCTGAGGGACTTTTATCAGGTTTTAAAATTGGTAGAATAATTTGCGATTTCCAAGAATTTGGAATATTGCCAGTTAACATAATAGAATTAATAAGATTTAAAAAATAAACAAGTGACATTTCACTCAAATTTGACAGAAAAGAATATGGTATGCCATCAGCTCCAGGTGCAGAATCTTTAACGTGGGACAAAATACCTTTGAACTCAGCGAGAGAAAATGGACTATTGAGTTCTGAAAGATTATTATAGTCGGAAACAGGAATGGAATAAGTGATTATTTCCTCAGGGACATATGAAGGTGCCAGCTTATCTAGAAACTGGTCTTTTATTGACGATGGAAGTAAAGGTGATGAATTTTCCTTGAATGCAGATCTAAACCTACGAATGTTACGCCACATAACCGATGGATGAATACCAGGGGATATATTTTGACAAAAACGTCGCCAACTTTCAAACTTCTTCTGTTTAAATAATTTACGAGTTTCAGTAATCGCATTACAAACAATATCGAAGTTTTCATCTGTGGAATTGTCATAGTATTGAATCTCTGCTTGTTTCCTCTTTTTAATTGCAACTGTACAATCACTATCCCACCATGGAGGAGATGGAATGTAACCAAGAGCTGAATTTTTTATGGGGAAAAGGCTATCTGCAGTTTTTATTATTAATTTTGCCAAAGCTTCAGCACATAAGTGTTCATCACCAAAGTTTATTTCAGGAAGTTCAGAAATTTTCAAGTCCAACTGTTCCTTAAATAAAGACCAGTTAGCATCAGCAAGTCTATACTTTAACCGTGGAGGAGGCTTAAAAGAATGTTTATTAGAAGAGGGAAAAGAAATTACTATTGGAAAGTGATCACTACCATGAGAAGAAGGTAAGATATCCCAACACAAAGAAGCTGCAAGGCTGTTAGAGCATAGTGACAAATCAGGAGCACTAGTTCCTTCATTGGGAGCCGTGCGTCGTGTTGGAGAACCATTATTAAGAATGCACAGGTTATGAGTGTCAATCAGATCTAGAATATTAATCCCAAAACTATTGGTTGAGGAGCTACCCCAACACTGGTGTTGACAATTAAAATCACCCAATACTATAAAGGGTTTAGGGAGAATAGAAAAAATATTTACAAGTTCATTAAAAATCAAAGTAGAAGGTCTAGGGATATATACAGAAACAAAACAAATGTTATTTACAACTGCTGCAATAATAGAAAAATCACTATTATGAGTAGGGATAGAAAAGTGAGAAAAAGATTGAGGATGTTTGATGAGTAAGGCAACTCCACCATACCCATCAGACCGATCCTCTCTGAGACATGCATAACCTGGGATCTTAAATAAAGAGTCCGGTTTAAGCCATGTCTCCTGTAGTGAAAAAATGCATGGTTTATGTTTATTAATAATATAATATATTTCAGACTTTTTAGGAATCACACTTCGGCAATTCCACTGGATTACCTTGTCCATTAATAGAAGAAATACAAGAAACTGCGTTGGGTGCAGAAGCAACGTGGGACGGTGATATCAAATTTGACTGAGATAACGAGTGGATTAATGCTATGATTAAATCTCTTGTTGATTCGGTTAAATTATTCTTGGGAATCAGAGCAGTACCATTACTTGGTGAAGAAAAGTGATTATAGTCCTTGATAAGATCATTGTGAGATTGACGATCATAACCTTTTGAGGTTTTTGGAGGAATATGAGGTTTAGAATACACAGATTTTTTATAAGAAAAAGTTTGATTTGATGGAGGTTTATCATGGGGAATTTGAGAAGAAAAATTATTTGAAAGAATTGGAGTAGAAGCTAAGGCATCAACATATGACATTCTAGAAACAAAAGGGTGCAGTTTAGAAGCTTCTGCATAAGAAATACAACTTTTGGACATAGACTCTTTAATCAGCTTCTGCCTCTCAAATTCAAGGCACTTTTTACTAATAGCCTCATGAGAACCCTTGCACAAACAACAAGAGACATCATATTCATGAGTTGAACAGGACTCACCTGTATGTCCTTCTCCACATTTATAACATCTAGGCTTGGACCTACAAATACTTTTTACATGTCCATATCTGCAGCAGTTATAACATTGAATAGTTGGGTATATGTATAAGTCAACTGTCAAAGCTGTATAACACATAAACACCCGTTTTGGTAAAACCTGACCATCAAATGTTAAAATGACTGTCTCTGTGTTTTTATATATATTATTACCATCAATATTGGTTTTTCTTTTCATTCTCCTAACTTTAAGAATTTTCCCACAACCTATGGGAACAGAAATTGTTTCCAATACCTCATCATCGGACCAATCTACAGGAACGCCTCTCACGACGCCCATGCGAGTAATAGAAAATGACGGTATAAACGCCTTGTAATTTTCCTTATTGAGTTTTACGTCACTTAAAAATAAATTGGCGTCTTCATATTTCGAAAAGCCTAATGTCAACCTATTCCTCCCAATCTTTTTTAGACTACCATTTATAATATTATTAAAATGATTGCGTTTTAAAAACCTCCCAAAGGAAATAGGATTCAGATACGCATTTTGTTCAGGAGTTAGTTGTTCACGTTGTATGTGAACAACGTATGGAGCAGCATCTAAAGAGTTAAAAGTCAATCTAGCAACTTGAGATGCAGACTGCAGAGACTCATTTTGGGTAACTATGTTTGTATCAACTGATTGAGAACACGATTCCTGTGTGGGATTAATGCTATGAGGTTGGGAAGTGTCCATTTCCTTCACTTGATCACAACTGCAATCATTCGCTTTTTTGCCGCCATTTTTACGCCTTTTTTATTACAATGCCTGCAAATCGTAGGCCGAGCTGATATTCTTTTCCTTTTAGTATTTACTGAGATTGAACCATCAGTATCAACAGTGGAATCATTATTTGAGATGACAACGAAATGAGCTACGTCTGATGGGACAGTCCCTCCAGGGTCCCCTGGAGGGTCCATACCGTAAGAAAAATCCAATAAAAACTTACCTAAATATACACCATACACTAAAACTAACTAAACTACTAAATAAATATACACAATATGACTAAATATTTACACTAATTGACCCAAACCAACTTATTTCTGAATAAAAATTCAACGAGAGAAAAAATACACGACCGCCGTATTTTACGTTTCCCGCGCTTTTTTTCAAATATTAAATAGGTATTGTTCTGTGATCAAATGAAATAAAACAAAACAGCGAAAGTTAAACGTCAAAATCAGGGTTGCCAATGCCAATTTATCGAATTCCCCAATAATCTAAGTCAAATTCCCCAATAAGGGGTGAAACATCTGCTTATTCCCCACAAATACCCTTCAAAATTATTAAAAGAAATGGAACAAATTTCAACGGTTATTTATTTATTACCTGACTGCGCGACGCAAGTGAGGGTAATGTGTTTATCAGCCTATGTATCTTTATAGTTATGTTTGTTCCTTTGTGGCACTATATAGACCAAACGCGATGGACCGATTTTGATGATTCTTACGTCAATCTGTGCGTTAATCGACTTGCTTTAATCCAAGAGTTACGTCATTACGTGGCATTCGCTGCTGCATGCTCATTGGCTAGGGCGCGTTTGACGTACGAGTAGTAATGGCGCCGGCTGACATTAGACCGCGTATTAAAACTAAATACAATAAATCAGTTTTTTTTTATGTACAATATTTATTTTCTTACACTCGAAATGAAACATTTTTTTCTTTCACAATTGCAGTATAATATTCGTGCATCGTCTATAGACAAAGGAAGGCATTTGTTTTCCGGAAAATGTCGCATACAATGGTTGGCGCGTGACTAAGTCGGTGCAGGGCATTTACCTCTCATTTACCTTGCCAATCTAAAGCGCGGGCAATGCGTCTATTTGTAAAATGTACTGAAACAAAATTGTTCATGTAAATCGGAATATCGATTTATCTAATATTTACAAAAAGTATACAAACATATTAACATACCTTGCAGCTTTCATTCCTTTGATCTTTGCGCTCGTATACCTAATCGAGATTTTATGCAAAATATGCTGACATCATAAATGCATCTATTTTCGGTAGAATAACCGATTGTGCTTTGACAAAACCAGTTTCTGTCATCGTCCTAGATTGACTACAAATTAATACATATATTCACAAGTAATCACACAGGAATAGTGTTAAACAATTTTTCTCACAAACACTATTATCACAGTATGAATATCGACGCCGATCTTAGATTATAGAAGTATAGAGGATATGCCACAAAATTATCTATATAAAACATGTTATAGAGATGTTATGAATTTCGACATAGGAGTAAATAAAAATCGATTTGTCTCTTTTTAGCAAATAGATTGTTGATAGATTGTTGCTATTATGGCAACATTTTGTTGCTGACGTCACTTGGGACCGCCTTGCGGCATGACCGCCATATTGTGCATGCTGCCCAGCAAGTACATTAGCTGCCAAATTCATGTAAACATATCTTCGTATTTTTTTATTTAGCTGATTAGAGTGATACTAGTGACTGTTGAACTTATTCAGTGTTAAGTGCACATTCAAACAAAATGCCTCTGTGTTGTGTTGAGGGGTGCAAATCCAATTCAAGGAAAAAGGAGCCTGGAATAACTTTTCATAGGTTAGTGACAATGTTTAATAGAAAACTAGGCTTAATATTCAAAAATTGGCACCGCTGTTTTTTTATTCGACAATGAATCAATGAATTACGTCTCCTCAATATGTTTTATGTTAGATTTGTCGTTATTTTGTTATATCAAACCGAGTGTTTGTTTACATATCAACAAATAGGGATGAGCTTTGGTACATAAAGATATCGACATTTTATGACTTGATGTTTATTTCTGTAAGAGTACTCAACAGTTCCTACTTTACTTTTAACACTATATTTCTGTGTTTTAGATTACCTAGAAACTTGGTAACTAGAACGAAATGGATTGAAAACATTGGCAGACATAACTGGAATCCTGGGCCAAATACCTCTATATTGCACTTTGAAAAAAGTACCATTAATCGTACATTGGATGTAGCACGTGTCAAAGATTTCCAACAATATTCCCGGTAAGTAAAAAACACAGAGAGAGTGTCGTCCAGAAAGTATTTGACGAAATTGATTTTGTTCAGAACTGAATAAAAATGTATTTTTTAAAATAACGTGTTTTATTTTACATACCACTACTATTTACATAAATGAAAATCAAAAATTGTGATGTCAGCGATTCAGAATGAAAGGTGGTTATTGAAGTTGGATACTGGGTAGCCGAAAGCAAAAGGAGTAAAGCGACTTTAAATAATAGATACTTACGCATCTATGGCCTCCACAATTATTCGATTGTTTATAATGCAACATAAAGAATTTGTAGTTCCTGTAGATACATAATATTAATTTCTATAATCTATAGAGAAACATTACAATAAAATAATATATAGGCTGTTTCCTAAATAGTGCAGTTGGTTGTCAGGCCCATGAAATTGAATAAAAATAATTGTTATAACTTATAACAGTTAAGAGCATTATTTCCTTAGTTTTCGATGTCGAACAACGACCTATCGATAAAACGTTTTCAGCGTTGATACATCACTAGAGCAAGGGGCGGAGTCGACGCCATATTGTGCCTCCAAAGTGCCGCACGTCACGTGACCTTGTTTCCTATCCTCTATCTCTTCTATAATCTAAGACGCCGATAAATCCAATGGCGTGACCATTGACGTCACATTTCGTTTTGACCAATGGTGACGCGTTCTGAAGTTTGTATTTCCCTCCCTTATTTTTCAGTTTCTATAATTGTATATACTTAATATTTTCTGGGTTTAAATAATTACTAAATAAATAAAAAAAATACCTTTTAAGTATAATGTAAAGACAATAAAGAATCTAGAACAAAATATTTGTGAAAAATTTAAATTTTATGATATTCCCTATCACAGACAAAATAAGAAGGCAGCACAGGGCAGCCGCCTTGCGCTGGATGAAACAACAAACTTTTCAATCATGCTCGTGTTGACGATAGATGGACCGGGAAGGGCCCTCCTAAAACTATTCTTTGTGAATACGAATATGAGTTTTCAAAGTACTCTGATGAGTATAACGTTTCTGACATATATCGAATTTATAAGGTTTTTCACCAGTGCAATGACGAAATAAATGCATGGACCCGAAATACATACAAAAAAACGGAGGATACCTAAACTTAATTTATGGACTAAACATGGCTACCATTACTAGGGATGCTTTAGCTAGCAATCGATTCATCGATATCGATATTTTGATATCGAGGTTCGTATTTTTTTTCACACATACAATTTGCACGTGTGACCTTGGAGTAAATTGAAATGACTGATCGGATAAAATAAAATTATCTTCTCATATTGATTTGTTGCGCATATTAGTTCTTTCCCTAACTGACCATTTGGCTTTGGAGTACAACTTACTGATGGGTTTTCTTTTCCTTTATTAATAAAATTAAATAGGGTACCAATTTGAATGCACCCCAATTGTAGGTATTAACCTACAATAGGGGTGCATTCAAATTGGTACCCTATTGATTCGTCCAGTATTCGCTATAATATGGAATTTACCATGACATCATATACCTTAAAACACTCTCTGGACCAAGACGAATCTAAGGATTATCTCATTTGTTGAAATCGGCTTAGTGGTTTAGGCTGTACGAGGTAACAAATTAACTCACATACATACATACATATATATAACCACTGAGATTCATAAATTATCCTCTCTACCGTAGTCAGGTAAAAATGAAAACAAGATTTACAGTAATATGTTTAATCAATAATCACAAATGAGTAGTTTCATAATTTCTAGTTAGGTAATATTAATTTACTACGGAAACTTTGATGAGACACTTTATCATTACACGATTACGTGACGCAAAGGAGGGTTATTTTGTTTTTTTTTTTCATTGTACCTAAACTTTAAATCCATATACGTAAAAGTGTAATAAAAGATTAAACTTTTATGATAATGATAACCGATACGTCCTCAGAGTACATAAGTCACTATCGTTTTCAGTGACGTCAATGAAACTTTTTCTTTCAGTCAAGTCATCGATTGTTAGTTGATACAAAGGGGTTTTTACAAGAACAAATCAAAATGTTCACTTGCTTTAATGGAACACAATTACCAACGCCGCCATAAAAAGCCCGTTTAACATAAAACAGACCTTTCTTGTTCATCAGTAAGGGACCATCCATAAAGTACGTCACACGTTAAGGGGGGGTTAGGGGGTCGACGAAGTGTGACATTATGTGACAAAGGGTGGGAGGGGTCCTAAGTTTCGTGACGTCACATTTCAAAATCATATTAAAAAATAATTTTGATGGAAATAAAACTAATTTCGGAATTGCTGTTTTAATTTAATCATTTCTAGATGTAAAATTGCAAAATATGTGACGTCCCACTAGGGAGGGGGGGGGGTCTCACGATTGTGATCAACTGTGAATGAAAATGATGGAGGGGTCAAAAAATCACGAAATTAGTGTGACCTACTTTCTGGATGATCTAATCTGAAAAAATATATTTTGTGTTACTGAAAATAAGTTTTTAATAATTATACAACATTAGTGCTATTGTTTAGACACAAAACTTTTGGTCTGTTTCTAAAAAAAATCCTAAGAAAAGTATAGAAGTTAGTTCATAGTGGTTAAACAAATTATAAATAACCATAAGTAAGTTTTCAACTAATACAAATTTTACTACTAATTTTTTTTAAAATATACCGACTACATATTTAGTTATGACTGGCGATAAATTAATAAGGTGGCTGCTTATTAGCTTTAGTCGAAATAAATAACGGTGTAGCCGTACTTTGGGGTTTAGCTATAACATAATATACTTACCAAACGCAAAGTCGAGAGCACTGCGTAATCATGTAAACACACTACGTCAAGAGTCCTGTTAAAACTGCTCTCCTCAAAATCTAGTGAGCATTTATAGTATATACCAATCCTTGTGTCGATGACTTAAATTTTCTATGCTAATAATCATTATTTTTTTATAGATATATCTCATTCTTAGGCATTCTGAAAACATAAAAAAAGTATATTTTTATTTCACTCTTGATTATTTTTATTCCATTAGTAAAATTAATTTTATCGATATACGCCCAATAGCAGTCACTTCACTATTAGCCTACATGTTATTTGTTTACAAAACAAATAGTTATAAAAAACGCATTTAAAGTAAAACTGGACGAAGGTTTCCTAATTTACACTGTAATATTATTATATGGGGTTGAACTTATCGAAGAACTTATTAAGATTTTACGAGATATTTGATGGAAACGAATACTAACCTATGAAATGTTATTAGAGGTCGATTTTTGTTCTTACGAGCTCTGCACTGCACAAAACAACACTGAGATATGTTGAACTATAAGCTCTTAACATCCAAATGTAATATATTTCACCAATAAATCACGTATATCTCGAAAATCGCAAAAAACTTTCCATAACACGGTCACTTGACAGGCAATGTACCACGCTAGTCAGGACCAAGTATGGCGAATCGGCACCCGGCCATATTATCGTGACGTCACAGGTTAAATGTTACCATTAGCAGAAAAAACAACCATTATATCGTCTCGCTTACCTTACACAATATTGTATGCGTTAGAAAGAGACAATATGTGATTTGTTATTGCTATATCGATTTCATCCATATATGTATAATCAAAAGTATATATAGAAGACGAAGACTATTTCGTCTCTACTTCTTCTCTATACTCTAAGATTTAAACTCTTAGTTTAAACTACTTTGACTTATCACATTAATTTTAGGGTTTATTACCAGTGTGCATGCATGAATGTCGTTTCAAATTACTAGACCTAATAAAACTACTCGGACAAATATCGCATTTATAAGGTTTTACATCGGTGTGTTTAAAAATATGTTCATTCAGAGAAATTTTTCGAACAAAACTTGTCTGACATATATGACATTTATAAGGCTTTACACCAGTGTGTTTTGAAATATGTATTGTCAAACTAATCTTGTGTTTAAAACTACTGTGACATATATCACATTTATAAGGTTTTTCACCAGTGTGTATGCGAATATGGGTTTTAAAAGTCTGAGGGTGTCTAAAACTTCTCTGGCATACATCGCATTTATAAGGTTTTTCACCGGTGTGTGTATGAATATGAAACCTCAAATAACTAGACTCAGTAAAAGTTCTCTGGCATATATCGCATTTATGAGGTTTTTCACCGGTGTGTATTTGAATATGTCTTCTTAAAGAAGAAGACTTAATATAACTACTCTGACATACATTGCATTTAAAAGGTTTATCACCTGTGTGTGTATAATTATGTATTTTTAAAGTACTTTTTGTATGAAAACTATTCTGACATATATCGCATTTAAAAGGTTTTTCTCCGATGTGTGTAAGAAAATGTCTTCTCAAAGAATTAGACTGTTTATAACTACTCTCACATATATTGCATTTATAAGGTTTTTCACCAGTGTGTGTATGATTATTTATGTTTAAAGTACTTTTTGTATGAGAACTATTTGGACATATGTCACATTTGCATGGTTTTTCTTCAGTACATAAACTAGAATGAATATTACAGATATTATTTTTATTCTGAATATTTCTTGTTCCGATGACTTCTTTGTTATTTTTATTTACTTCGCATTTTGAAAGAGCATCACTTATAAAAGGAACTTTGCTTTTACCAACTGTTTTTATACTATTTGTTTTAGTTTTAAAGTTATCGTTTGTTTCCATGTTTAATTGAGCAAATTTTTTACTACCAACACTAACCAAGGTAGCTCCAGTTATGGCTATTGCGGAAGTAACTGTCCACAGAGCCAAATTCAACTGCTGACATAAATCATCAATATTAAACTTATAACTATTTATGAGTAAAATAAATACTAGAGCGTGGCACAGAGATTTGTTTTTGTATTGCAGAGATCTTCTCCTCTTTCCATTTGTGTTACTTAGGAAATTTTCTATGACAATTTCATTTAATGTTACCGAGTATTGGCATGCTGTGAAATTCTTTTTACGGATATCTCTCATTAGTGTTCCATATAATTGTAGCAAAGTATTTGCATACACCAAAAGAACAGTATGTTTTTGTGAAAGAGTCTTAGACGCTATTGATTTCAAAAATGGATTCAGGTTTGATGTGAATTCAGTGCTGTCTATTTCAGAATAAATCTGCTCATATTGCTCTGGAGTCAATATAGTGTCAATATCATAAACTTCTTCAACTTTTGTTGCCTCTCTGTTGATGGCTGGTATATAGAACTTGTCTGAATCTATTTTGTTGTAAGATGGTAGGTCCAGCTGGTCCTCCGTTATGCTATCTGCTATATTTTGCATTTGTTCTGTTACCGTTTCAATACTAATCTCTATTTTCTCATGCTGCTCCATTATTTGCTTAAGTTTCTTCGACCCGAGCTTTCTACTATGCTCTAAGTATCTAGTATCCATTTCCTCTGTGGTATCTAAGTTAGATTTGATAAGGGGCTTTAGTTCTATGTGTCCAACTTCAATTAAACGCACTTTTCCTGTTGTTTTGTTGCGAGCCAGTATCAAAGTCTTACGCAAATCTTCGTTTTCTTCTTCCCCAGTGTATATTGTGTCACATAATTCAGTTAAAATATTCATTTTGCCAGTTTTCTCGTCTTCCAGTAGTAAACAGTCGTGAGTTTCGAATTTCTCAGTGACGCAGACATTTTGAAAGCTAACTATAGGGTATACGGAACCCTTTGGACATACCTCGTCTATAATAAATTGAGGCATATTTCGTGAATATAACTCCACTGCCACTCAGATTGAGCGTAAGCAAAATCCTCAGAACCTCAGAATCAATCCCTATTACTAGTATATTACTTTACTCTTTGATCCCTATATAGTTTGTGCTCAGGATAAAGACTAGGATTTCGCTCACAGACTACAATGTTTTCGCTCGGAACAACAATGAAGCAAAACTGAAAACAGCAGCAAAGAGTATGAACAGCAGTGGATCGATGAAAATCTGCAGACTTGCCCTTGCCATCCAAAAAAAAAAAAAGACTTGCTCTTAAAAAATAATAAACCGGTAGTTGCCACATAATTGCCCATAAAAAATCGGTAGATAAAAAAAAACTGGTGAAATCAAATACCCAATGATTAAAGAATTTCTTTAGCCATTGCAAATACCTTTTTTTTTTTTTTTTTTTTTAGCGTGGTAAAATCGTCAAATGAGTCCTCCCACCCCGGGCAGGGCGGGAGGGACTGTCAGACTTGTACTGACTAATATCCACGGTGTTCCTTCGATAGCCCTTTACGTTCCGGGGTCACGGTAATGAGATAAGTCCCGCGACCCCGGCAGGCTTCGGCCCTCTACAGGGGGGGCCCCGTCATCTTGCTGACGTTCTTTGAGGCGCGCGTGGAACACAACGCGCCGTCGACCCGGGCATGGTCCATGGTCGGACAGCGAGTTGCCCTTTACTCGCTGTCCGATGCCCGCGCCTACGGTGGCCGGAGATCGTCGGCCGGCGCCCGACGCCGTGGGCGACTACCACTGCGGCTGGGCTGGAGGGAGGACGCCATCCTCACCCTCACGCGGCCCGCCTCCTCCTTCGATAGCATGACTGCTTCGCAGAAGGAGGCGACCGCTTCCCACTCCGTCTCGCCCCGCAGCATGGCCTCGACCAATGCCGGGCGCGAGAGGTCTCCGCCTATCGCCGCCCTGAGGACACGTCGGTGCTCTGCCCAAGCGGGGCAGTCTTGCACCGTGTGCTCTACTGTGTCCTCAGGGCGATCCTCGCAGTGGTGACACCCAGGCGTTTCTGCCTTCCTCATCAGACACAGGTACCTCCCGAAACTCTCTCTTTCGTAATCTAGATTAAATTGTCTGTCTGATTATCTAATTGTCATGCAATTTGGGCCATCGTATAATTTACAAATAATTGCACAATCATAAACTTTCGTAAATTTTCACTTTATTTTCAATTAAAATAGTTCGGAATGCGAAAATAACTAAGCTTTATGTAATAAATATGTTTATTTACAATGTTTGTTTCATTATCTATGAGATTTAATCATTACAATATGTTACAATACCTTCACACTACGATAAACATAGTCTAAAAAATCGGAAGTCGAAACCAGTCGGAACGTGAATTTCGGCGCACGGACGGCCGTTAATTAATAATAATTGAAATATGAATATATTTCGCATTATTTGTGTGGTATATGTGAATATATGTGGACTTTAGACGTTTATTTGTAATAAAAACAGAATATTTGCATAATTAAAATCCCAACTTCCCATGGTGCCGCTTGCCGCCGGGCGGCAGAAGCGGATTTCCAATGGTGCCGAATGCCGCCGGGCGGCACAAACGGGATTTTATTTTAGTTTCTTTTGAATTGCGAGCTAAAGGTAGAATCTACAGACATGGGAGATTTTTTAAATGATAGCTAATGATATTGTGCACACAATATAGCAGTATTTCACTAATAAACTGAAAATAATTAGAACAAACATGCACAATGTACGTAACAGTCTTAGCGGTATTCTTGCGACTGAACGACATAAAACCACAAATAAAACGTAAAACTGTGTGAACAACCTCAAAAACTTATGATAAAATGGACTAATATTGATCATTCCATAGAATAGACATAAGGCCGATCGGCAACTTCAAAATTATTAGTCATTTCATATAAATATTCGTCATGGGTGGGTCTTAGAATAAGTAAACCTAAAGATCAAGCGACACGCACACATCGTTAGTGTGAGAGGGTGGCGAACCTATACATTAGTCTGTAGAAAGAGCGAGAAAGACTATAATGAACGTCGTGTAACAACTTTTTTGCCGTCTTCACCTTGTCATTTTGACAATTGGGAGACAAAATTGACGTAGCATTGTTAGTGTTCGACGAAAATTAATAAAATAATTAATTTTAGCAGCTTGTATTATTGTTTGTGGGTGTTATTCTGTTAATATAATCGTAGAAATAAATTATCATTGTGAATATGGCGGTCTGCAGTGTGAGGGGTTGCAAAAACCGTACAAAAAGAGCTGCCGGGAATGTTACGTTTCACAGGTACGTTTTACTGTAATTATATGTTAAAATTGCTTTGTTTGTGATTAGGTGAATGTCCGTTATACACATAAAATTACTAATACAATTCAATTATGTCGATATTACCAATTAATAAGAATTATGTAATAATTGATTCCCTAACCTCTAAATCATTTTTTTTTTATTGTAATTACATGGCCTGGGCTCTAGTCCTTTAGCCGAAAGCAGTAAAAATAAAAATTAAAACTAAGTTCCTTATAACTAAAAAAAGTCATTCAGTGTGCTCAGTTTATCGCCTTTGAAATACCCCTAAATACGGGAAATCTGTTTTTTTTCTTTCATTTTGGGTTTTGTCGCTTAGCGATTATGTCGCCCTATTAAGAACACAATGAATAAGTATAACTATTTAGGGAAATCTGAATTGACTTTCGAATTTTTTATTATATAAAAAACTATAAACTTTAATCAGAATTGTTAACAAAATACAGTAATTTTTTCATTTAATAGATTTCCCTTTTAAATCGATTTTTTCCCGGCCCTGAAAAATGTATCTTGTGTAAAAACTTAATAGGCTAGTTGACTAAATTTGAAAAATCGGTTAATACTTTACCTTATTAACTATTAGACCCCAAAAATATATTATTTTTAAAAAATTCTAACATTTCCATTCATTATTTTGCGTTTTCAAAAACCAATTGACATTTACCTCAAAAACGCTCGAGACTGTCATGGCGTCTTAAATCACGTCATGCCGTGCGAAACATTCAATATCTGTGTAGGGCAATTGAAGTTTTCATTGAATTAAAAATGAACTAAATATTTAAAAGTACTGTTTAAGTGCCCAAGTGTAAAAGCACAACTATAAAAACGCCAAACAAATTATATAGATATGATCTAAACGTATGAGCATGTAGCTAAAACTTGCAAAGAGGGTGATGCTCACAGTTTATCAACAAATTCACGAATGTATTTTTGTGCAAACCATTTAGATGTAAGTATTTTACACATTGTTTTTTTTTTTAAAGGAGTTTCATGTTATGTTATGTTTCGGTGCTACGATTATTTTAATGCATAAAATTGATAAATATTAAAAAATAAACTAATCAATACATCTCAGATATCAGTTTTATTTATGGGAAAATTGGGTTCAATCTGGTAACATTCACACACACATGCACAAATTAAACACCAATATAAAACTGGTTACACTGTCACTTCATCTAGGGGTTTACGGGGTTTCAATAAACACACAACATTATACAACAGCCACATACAACAACTGATAATTATTAAACATATTACAATAGTACCCATGGTAATATTGAAGGAACTGCTTCAGGTTTTAATTTTATTTTTGCTGCTGTTAAATAATTCATTATCTTTAAAATTTACGCCACAAACACATGCGAACTTTTACACACTAATGTCAAGGTTCGTAGAACTTTTACTACGGGACCAACCATGAAATCGCGAAAAAAATTTTCAAACTTTTCATACATTTTGATGGAGCAAGATTAATCTTTTGTATGAAAAGTTTGTTTTTTTTTCGCGATTTCATGGTTTGTCTTATAGTAAAAGTTATTCATATTGATGAGTAGTTTCACCCCTTAAAGCGTTGCCGGTGTTTTACAAATAACCCTGTATACTTATACTATACTTGGAATCACTCAAATTATACAAAACAATAAATGCTTCGAAAATATGCTACGCATTACAGATTATGGAAAGCAAATCCAAATTTATTAAAATAGTAAATTATTTAGAAGAGAGAGTGTCTCCAAGAGTTTAGAGCTCAGTTCAGGGCTCGCTTATGGGTACTATACCTACCTATATTGTTTTGACAAATATTTTATATTCGACCCTAAATTTCCTTTTATCCAAGTTCTATAATTATCTGTTTATTTACACATCCTATCAATTTATTTACACTTAGGAAAATATCTTAAGTACATAAATTATTATTATTTATTTATTTATTATATACTTTATTGTACACCTGAATATAACATTTTTTTTTTTTTAATTATTATTATGGTGTACCTAATACTAAAGACAAATTTACAGAGACAGTAGTAATGAATAATAATAAATCGGAGAGCGGGAACACAAAAGCACAAAAGTGGTCATGTCCTTCCTTCATAACCAACGTCCAGATAATACAAGAGACTGGGCTTACGAGCTTGTACAGCAGGGCAGATATTGAACTGCCCAGACATTTCCAGTTCCTGACCTTTCATTGTACGAAAAGCCTATACAGTTAGGGTTCCCAGATCAAAATATCAAAAATCCGGAGAAAATTCCTGATATTCCATGAAATTTCCGGACAATCTTGTTAATTTTTTATTAAAATCGTTACGCATCGTGCAAGTAAATAAACTAACCAAATCGATTGCCAAATCGTTCGAATTTTGACACGCGCGCGGTGAAATGGTAAGGGGTGAGGGGGAAGCGCCTCTCTGTCGCCTGCGTTCGCCCGCGCACATGATACACCCGCGCACCGCGTGCTTTTGCTTTGAGTTTGTTTGTTTTGATATTTCACTCTTCACTTATTTGTAGAAATTCCGGACGGTTTAAGATTCCCCCCGCATTCCGGACAAAGACCTATATTTCCGGACTTGTCCGGAAAATTCCGGACGTATGGCAACCCTATATACAGTGCGAGGTCAGCCCATACTGATAATACCTGGGCAGTTCAATGTCTACTATAAGATTTCGCCCAACGCGGACGAAATTATTGCGAAATTTTCATTTAATTTCGATTAGAAATTGACAAAAGTCTAATAAAATAAAGTAAACTAGGTATACATTAAATAAACTAAATACAATTTTCTATTGATAAAGTTTTTATGAAATGTTAAATTATTATTTTAAATATAAATCTATCAAAAGCACTACTTTCAGTGCGTATTTTTTCATGATCGAGCGAAGTAAAAGCTTTTTTTATTCCCATAAAATCACTATAAAAATCTAAGAATTTATCAAGACTACTTATTATTCCGGTTATTTAAAATTGCCGCTTGTTTAAAATTTGATTCAAAAAGGGAAGAAACGGGAAAACCTACCGTTAACCTACTGATATTTTGTCGGAGAAAACGGCCTTTAATATGAGCAGATATATATGATTTCAGTGACTCTTAAATCTGACGCCTTAAAATAATTTAGGTAAGTTAATAAATTTTTTATGTTATACCAGAACGTCCTAGACAAATATAAATCAATTCTATAGGTATGTAAATATTTAAGTAATGTAATAAAAGACTTTATGAAATAAATTCATCATCATCAGCATTTGTTTAGGTACTTACCTAAAACATATAAACGAAATTACTTTCAAAATGAATGAGTTATTTTTTGTATTATCAGCTTAATTATCAGACTATTTTATTAGGTACCTATCTATAACAATATATCTTACTAACTAATAAAAACCGACTTCAAAAACTAAAAAGTATAAAATAATTTTCTTAAAAAACTTATCGGCTTCTGAACTCGGTGCCACTACCAAGCTAGGTGCATTGAAGAATTAAAGGCCCCAACTTCAGAAGCTGATAAGATTTTTAACCGTTTATCCGCGTGTCGCATTTATGCGACACACATTTCCGTGCCCCTACCGCTCGTGTCGTCTTTCTGCGACAGAGAAAATGCATGACTTTTTCGTTCTATTTATTTATATTTCTTTTGTAGGTATTATTTTATCGATTTATTGCCGCGCGTTAGGGGCACGGCAATTGATATTTAGCCAAGCGCTTAAAAGGTTAAGAAAATTATTTTATACTTTATCGTCGCATTTGGGAACAGACACTGAATCACTCTGGAAATTATGCGCACTTCATTAAAAATTATCCTGTATTTTGTACCTAAGTACCTATAATTGTTTCTCCATAGCTATGTTTGAGAATATGAGATTCCAATATTTCTTTTCGATTGAAACTAATCTGACATGTATCACATTTATAAGGTTTTACACCGGTGTGTGTACGAGAATGTCTTAACAAATTACTGGAATGATTAAAACTACTGTGACAAATATCACATTTGTAAGGTTTTACACCGGTGTGTTTAGAAGAGTGTGCTATCAAAGAAATTTTGTGATTAAAACTACTATGACATATATCGCATTTATAAGGTTTTTCACCGGTGTGTATTCGCGTATGTTTTTTCAAATCAGTAGACTGATTATAACTCCTCTGACATATATTGCATTTATAAGGTTTTTCACCAGTGTGTGTTAGTAAATGAGTTTTTAAATAATCTCTTCGATTAAAACTTCTCTCACATATATCGCACTTATAAGGTTTTACACCGGTGTGTTTAGACATATGTGCTATTAAAGAATTTCTTTGATTAAATCTACTGGGACATAAATCGCATTTATAAGGTTTTACACCAGTGTGCAAACGAATATGTTTTTGCAAAGAATTTTTTCGGTTAAAAGTTCTCTCACATATATCACACTTATAAGGTTTTACACCGGTGTGTTTAGAAGTATGTGCTGTCAAACATTTTTTTCTATTAAAACTAATCAGGCATATATCGCATTTATAAGGTTTTACACCGGTGTGTTTAGACATATGTGCTGTCAAAGAATCTTTGTAATTATATCTTTTCTGACATATATCACATTTATAAGGTTTTTCACCGGAGTGTGTACGATTATGGGATAGTAAATTATCTTTTCTATCAAAACTTTTGTGACATATTTCACATTCGTAGGGTTTTTCACCAGTGTGTATACGGATATGAGATGTCAAAGAATATTTACGAATAAAACACCTCTTACATATGTCACATTTGTAAGGTTTTCCTTTAGTACATAAATTAGTATGACTTAAGCTATGCCTCTTTATGTCATGATTGTTAATACCTTTGTAATTACATAATTTACATTTAAACGCATCCTTGTTAATATTACTACAGATATTAAATGTAATTTCATTATTTATTGTTCTTGTGATATCTTCTTCGATAATATTTCTATTTACTTCATGTTTTGAAATAGGATTATGTATATTATGTTCTTTGCTAGTACTAATGGATTTTATACTATTAGTTTTAATTATATCCTTCGCTTCCAGTTTTAACTGAGCAATGTTCTTACCACCGACACTAACCAACGTAGCACCAGTTAAGGCCACTTTGGAAGTAACTGTCCAATAAGCCAAATTTAACCGTTGACATAAATCATCAACATTAAAATTATAACTATTTATAAGTAAAATAAATACTAGAGCGTGGCACAGAGATTTGTCTTTGTACTGTGGAGATCTTCCCCTTTTCCCATTTATGTTAGTTAGGAAATTCTTCATGACGATTTCGTTTAATGTTACCGAGTATTGGCATGCTGTGAAATTCTTTTTACTTATATCTCTCATTAGTGTTCTATATAATTGTAGCAAAGTATTTGCATACACCAAAAGAACAGTATGTTTTTGGGAAAGAATCTTAGTCGCTATTGATATAAAAAATGGATTCAAGTTTGATGTGAATTCAGTGCTGTCTATTTCAGAATAAATCTTTTCATATTGCTCTGGAGTCAATATAGTGTCAATATCATAAACTTCTTCAACTTTTGTAGCCTCTCTGTTGATGGCCGGTATGTAGAATTCATCAGAATCAATTTTGTTGTAAGATGACAAGTCCAGCTGGTCGTCTGTTACATTCTGCATTTGATCTGTTATTGTTTGAGCATTATTCTTATATTTTTCATGCTCCACCATTATATGCTTATTTTTCTTCAACCTGAACTTTCTACTTAGCTTTAGGTAACTTGTATCTATTTCTGAGTTGAATTTGATATCGGGCTTTAGTTCTATGTGTCCAACTTCAATTAAACGCACTTTTCCTGTTGTTTTGTTGCGAGCCAGTATCAAAGTCTTACCCAAATCCTCGTTATCTTCTCTCCCAGTGTATATCGTGTCACATAATTCAGTTATAATATTCTTTTTGCCAGTTTTCTCGTCTTCAAGTAGTAAACAGTCGTGAGTATTGAATTTCTCAGCGACGGAGACATTTTGAAAGCTAACTACTATAGGATATACAGAATCCTTTGGACATACCTCGTCTATATGGAATTGAGGCATTATTTCATAATATTTTCGTGATTAATAGAAACTAATTCATCTGTTTACATGTAGGTACATAATTCGTGGTTTACACCAAGTTGTCCGATATACTATTGTAGTCTTTGCACCAAGTTTACACATAACACTACAGCAAAGGTCAACCAATTCATCTGTCAAAGTCAAAGTGTCAATCACAGACTACTAACCCTGCGGTCCGAATTGCGATAAAAGAGATAATATCGCGAATCCGACCATATTTAATAGTCACAAAATATAAGGGCTATCGAGTATTAATAATACCTGTGAAATATTAATAACACTACTAAAATGCACTCCAAAACAAAATAAACATTTTGATTTTGTATGGCTAGCACTAAACGTAGTGATTACATACTCTTTGGCTAGCACTATTAAATTATGCGTGTCCCCCATACTAAGTCGAATTTTCGTTTTTTTTTGGTGTGTATTTTAGTACTGCGATTGCATTCGGGAACGGACACTGAATAGGTTTGCAAATATTGCACGTTACATAAAAAAATATCCAAAAGTCGACTTGGGACACATTTTTCGTGAATTTTGTTCTAGACCCGCCGTCCATTGTAGTAGTAGGTCAATGCCAATTATTACACATAACTAGCAGCATGCTTGCTACAGCAATGTCTGATTTAAGGGCAGTTTAAGTCACCCTGCAATCATCATCTGGGAATATTTAAGCATAGATTATAGGTATTAGAGTTGGCCCACACCCTGCGCACCAAGGACGTACGCCGCTTGAGCATGGTGGTGTTTATATTTCGATTCGGTAGGGTTAATAAAACACAGTTATCAATTTTCCGTTTCATTTGCTACTTGCAAAGTTAATTAGCGCTGGTATATATTGCTTGCGGGACGCGGAGAGATTTAGCTGGCAGAAGTAACAGCATTCACTTGCTCCAGTCAAGAGCTCCGGTGAGAGCCCTAATGATGGAGTCGAGTATGTTTCTAGGTGTTTACTTAACTGTGAACAATAGAAAAACAATATTAAATAACCCGTCTAAAACCCCCGATTCCTAACTAGAAAAAGAGCTGTAACTTTTGAACGGCTGAACCGTAGAGGGAGTAAAACTATGGAGTAAGGGACACGCAAACATCAATAATGCGAGATAGTGGCGAACCTACAACCGACCAATAACTGTAGTAATAGCATCCAACTATGCATCCAACAGATATTTCGAGGTCGTTCGATTGGTCACTCGCGTAACATTCTCGATGAGCGAACGACATTCGCACGAGTTACTTTCACACCGAAAAATGAATGAATTACTGAACATAAGTAGCCATTAGTCTGGAGAAAGAGCGAGACAGACTATTTATTTATCGCCGTGTAAGCGAAAATATCCTAAGTCTATGGTGGCAAGTAAAAAATCAATCCACAAAGGCGGGCTTAATGCCATAGGCATTTTCTGCCAGTCTACCTTAGGGTGATGCAGAGACAAACATGGTGGGTGCAACGTAAAATAAATGATAATTAGAAAGAAAAAAAATAAAATTCAAGATCAAGGAATAAATACATAGATACATACATATATTATTATTGCTCAATATCCCTGTTGTATAATATAAAAATATTAGGTCGGATTTGCGATATTACCACTTTTATCGCAATTCGGACCGCAAGGTTAGACTTTTTTGATGACATGTCCTCAACTTGTCATTTCGACATTTTGAGGACAAAATTGACGTAGGATTGTTGTGTTGATATCAAAAGTTATTATTTATCTAATTTACCTACGGAATTTTATCAGCCTGAATATTAGTATTGCTGTGAGTGGATTTTTGATTGTTTATTCAGTATTTTTGACACTATCGAAGTGAAAATGGTGGTCTGTAGTGTCCTTGGATGCAAAAACAGAGCTGGTAAAGGTGCTGCCGGTAATGTTACGTTTCACAGGTACGTTTTACTGCAATTAAATGCTAAAATTATTTTGTTTGTGATTAAGTGAATGTCCATTGTACACATAAAAATGCTAATACAATTCAAAATAATATATATTACCAAATAACAGGTCAACATTGATTCCTTAAGCCTTAGGACATCGATGCCTTTAGAATTGTTAACAAAATTAAGAAAATTTCAATTTTATAGATTATTTTCCTTTTAAATTGTTTTTTTCCCGAACTTGTAAAATGTATCTTGCACTAAAACTTATATTGCCTTAACTGTATAAATACATAGGTATGATTTATAACAATAATATCATAAACTACACACACACTACTACACTGCATTTAATTTTTTTAGTCCTATTATGTATTTATGTATGTTTAATTATATGTATTATAATATATGCTCTATTTATATAACGCTTTATTTTTATAGTTTATTTATTTTTTATCTTTTAATGTTATTATTTGTTCTGCATTTGTTGCGTATTTATATACATAATGCTATATTTGTTTATCGTATTGTATGAGTTACTTTATGTATTTAAATCCGTGCACCACAGACTACCCCATTCCATTTTATCCGTGACTTTTTGTCCATCCAAAGGTTGTCTAGAAAAGATCGCTTTAAGCGATAAGACTGCCCATTGTGCATTGTTTTCTATTGTATGTTTTGTTATGTTGGTGTGCAATAAAGCATATTTCTATTTCTATTCTAAGCTATTTTGTATGTAACCGTTAAGTTCTGTGTTTTAAAACTAAAAAGTTATTAACTTTAATTACAGATTTCCGAAATATGATCCTGAATTACGTAATTGGGTTTTGGCTTGTGGAAGAGATAACTGGACACCACCACCAACTGCGTATATTTGTTCTGCTCATTTCAAAGACCATGTTTTTATAAGAGCTGCTAACAAAATGTGGTTGAAACCAGGCTCATTCCCAACAATGTCTATTCATGTAATTATTCACTGTATTTAGTATTTTTAACCCCCAACAAAAAAAAGTCTTGTGTATCTGTCTGTGGTATCGTAGCTCCCAAACGGATGAACCGATTTTAGTTTAGTTTCTTTTGTGTCATAGATAATTTTATCCCAAGTGTTCTTAGCCATGTTTTATGAAAATCTGTTCAGCCGTTCAAAAGTTACAGCTCTTTTTCTAGTTGGAGTCGGGGTTTTTGACGGTTAGGTTATGTAGTGTGCTAAACAGAATATTTAATTTTCATCAAATAATTAATTATTCAATGACTTACAACAAATATTAAACATAATATAGAAATTATGATTTACTTACATGAAAAAAAAATGGCTTTCTTATAATTAATGTTTTTATATGTATAGATATTAGCAACTTCATGAATTGTTACTTTTTCAGAGCACACCTACTGAACCAAATGGACAAAGTGAAGAAAGAGCTGAAGTATTAAAAAAAAAAATAACATACGCGACGAACATAGTACCTCCTCCTTTTTGGAAGTCGGTAAAAAGGAAATGTTTAGGACAATCATTGGATGTGACACCGGTATATACAGGGTGGCTCAGATGTTGTCATATTAAATGAAACCACATATCATCGGCCTAATTCGTTAACCTGCTTTATCGGACTGCACCTGTAATAACCAATATGCACCTTATTCCTTTAAAATTAGGTAGATAATCTTTTATCTATACCAATGGATTTAGCAGTTTAAGAAATTAGGCCGACGATATTCAGTATCAGGTTCTTTTTTTTTTTTTTTTTTACATTGCCTCACTAGTATAGTGATTGCCCTCACTAGGATTTCTCCTGTATCGAGGGTACAGTTTACAAACATACATGTCACATGCACACACAACCAGACCCGAAACAACTATTTGTAGATCATACAAATATTTGTTCAGTGCGGGGATCGAACCCGCGGCACGTAGCGCAGAAAGCTAATTGCTTAGCCACTGCGCCAACCGTGTCGTCATGTTCTGTGACCGTGCACAAAAAATAATCGAATCCTATCAGTAGTTTGCAATTTTATACATTTCACGATCTCTAGGCAAAGTTTAAGAAGTGTCCAACCTATTCTAATCAAAATTATTTTTGTTTACACGTGTAGAACAGAAGCCCAATTCTCGTAATTAATTTATAATATGACTGAAAGTTGACCGAACTGAGATTATATTATGAATTGACAAAAAGTCATGTATTCTACTCCTCTTAAAGTTCAGTCCGATTCCAGTATGATTTGGATTCAATCTTCTTACAAACTCATTTCAATCTCATTTTTGACGTTTGTGTATAGACGAGAGTGTCAATTTTATTATCTGTGTCAGTTCAAAATGTTAGCAGAATACCGATTTGCCTTTTATTCAACTTTTGATCTCATTACAATATAATGTCACGTTTGACGTTGTTTGTTAGGGTAGGAGAATACCATTTGTGACATTTATGACATTGGTAGGAGATCAGAATGAGATCAGAACTATATTTTGAACATTTTTAATTACGAGAATTGGGCCTCAGAAGCCCAATTCTCGTAATTAATTTATAATATGACTGAAAGTTGAACGAACTGAGATTATATTATGAATTGACAAAAAGTCATGTATTCTACTCCTCTTAAAGTTCAGTCCAATTCCAGTATAATTTGGATTCAATCTTCTTACAAACTCATTTCTGACATTGGTAGTAGATCGGAATGAGATCCGAACTATATTTTGAACATTTTTAATTACGAGAATTGGGCCTCAGATAAAGGTGACATAAATTTCTACTTCGATGTACCTTCACCTAGAGTCCTAGACCAGGGATCGGCAACCTTTTGAATCGAAAGAGTTAAAAATTACAATTTATAAAATTTCAAAGTTTTTAAAGAGCCACATTTTTTCTTGCCAACAATAAATTGTATTAATTGTGTATAGGGCGTCATTCGAGAACTTTCGACGGACTGACGACAGTGACGACGCGTGTCACGGTGGAGGGGTGCGGTGAAAAGCGAGTACAAGTGGCTGAGAGATAGAAATGCTGCCTAATCCTCGTTGTCGATTCAGAACGATTTTTAAATGCTTTTTTTTATAAAATAAATAATATTTGCGTATGGAACTAGAGCCGCAGCTTCACATCCAAAGAGCTATGTGGCCCACGAGCCGCAGGTTACCGACCCCTGTCCTAGACGAATGACAGCAAAGTGAAAATTGCAAAAAAAAAAAAACGCCTAAACATCGCAGATTTTTTGAGTACGACTTCGGAACATTTTATTTTTATTTTATAGGCACACCAACAATTTAATTACAATTAGTTTACAGAATGGTTCGTATTTATAATGTGATCCTGTGCAAAGAAGTCACTTACAGGCATGCACGACATTCACAGAAGGACTAGTAGCTGATTACATAACTATTTAAATGTTCAATAATTGATTAGTATGAATATTCATATGATAGGTGTTAAAAAGATTTGAAACAAAAAAAAAAAAAAAATTTTGGGTCTGTTTCATATAAGATTAGATGTTAAATATACAATCAACAATAGAAATAAAATTGACATGCGCGCCTAATAGAGAATAGCAAAAAGGTACATAAATTATTCATAAGGGTCAAAGGTACATATAAATTATGATTGTTCCATACAATTGACAAGTAGAAATTTGAAAATTTGGATAAATAAAATAAAATTAACATGGACAATTAGAGCTAGTAATTAATATTATACATGATACCAAATACGTGGTATCATTTAGTATGATAACATTTACGGGTGTATGTACGATGTTAATAGTATAGTATTATATTTCTTTAATAATCAAGAAAGGAGACCCGTAATGCTATTCTTTCCTTCCAGGGCACATTTAATCCTCAGCCTGCTGAACAAAGTCATCAAGTACTGCATACCCCGAAGGCGAAACATTCAAGGACTATAATACATAGTAACTTCGTAGAAGAGCAGCAAATCCCTGTAATTATATCGACACTGGAAAAGTAAAATGGCGCCAATATGTAAACATTACAGGAGCAAATTTTATAGTTTTGTATTTATTATCTGTGAAACTTATATTCTAATACGTATCTAAATCATAATAATTATGATTGGTTTTTTACAGAAAATTATCTATATAAAATATATTTTTTTGTAAAAAAATACTTTAAAATGCAATGATATTTTACAAATAGACGCGATGCCCGCGCTCTATATTGGCAAAATAAATGCAAGGTAAATGCCCTGCACCGACTGAGAGAATGAGCATGCAGCAGCTAATGCCACGTAACTAAACGTCTATATTCATCTTTTTCTAACAACCGACATAGCGTATGGTGGCTTTGATTTTCTTTCCCTTTCTTCGCGCACTTTATAATTAAATGTACTGCTATGTAGCTATAGTAAAGCTACGCCATTTTGCAGTGCATTAATGTTGGTGTATGGCCCGTCTATTTGTAAAATGTCATTGTTAAAATGTGCTCCTGTAAAGTTTACTTACATATTGGCACTTTAGTCATTTTGCTTTTCCAGTGACGACATAAAATCTTTTTCATTATTTATAACAGATTTGCTGTAATAAAAAATTATGTATAGTGCCACAAACTTATCTGACCCGGTCATGGCGTCGCTACCGTCGCTTTTACCAATGTCATCTCCCTACAAAAATGACATTTTGAAGTCAGTTTTGTTCTGGTGCGACGTTAGTTCCAATTTTGGTGACCGGGTCAGATAAGTCTGTGGCACTATATACACTTCATTCTATTTACAGAGAATATCGACTTCTCAGTGTATCGCACCACAGTTTGAAAAAGTTTATTTAACTCCAGAGGTAACAACTTTGATTTGTATTTGTCACTTTGAAATATAGTGCCACAAACTTATCTGACCCGGTCGCGGCGTCGCTGCAGTCGCTTTTACCAATGTCATCTCCGTACAAAAATTACATTTTGATGTCATTTTGACATGACATTTTGATGTCATTTTTGTTCCGTAGCGACGTTAGTTCCAATTTTGGTCACCGGGTCAGATAAGTTTGTGGCACTATAAGTTCGGAAATACAGCTAGTAGTAGAATTTACTAAAAAAAAAAAAAAAAAAATGAAGTGTCATGCTTATTTTTTTTCAATTTCAGGATCCACTTTCCACTCAACCTGCCATAATAAAAAAAAATGTAGAAACACCGGAAATGAAACGGCTAAGGTTACAATTGAAAAAAAAAAGTGATTTAGCGGAAAAACGTTTATATAAATTACGTGCTGTTCGTCAAGCGCATAGGCGGTTATTGAAGAAGAATGCCGAGTTACGTAATATAATAACGGACTTAAAAGCTAAAGCTATTATTTCAGATCAAGAAGCTGATGCTTTAAATACCTACAAGGCGATCCAATTCGAGGTCCCTAACTTTAAATAAAAATTTAAAAAAAACAAAATGTGACAATATCTTGCTTGGCTTGGCTCTTGGACCTTGGCCATGCTGACACATGCGTCATGCTCGTGAACGGGTGCCGTCTGTCGGAACTGGTCAGCTTGTAACTGCCATGGCAATCTTATTCACAGGCAAATCATTATTATCCTAGTCTTATTTGTATTCACATTGAATTACATTATTCTCGCAGCTCTGACCACAACATTGTACTGATATAGATTGTGATCTATTATTTGAAAAGAGTTACCATGGAGTTTCTGGCCGGTTCTTCTCCATAGGACCTACTATTTGGAACCGCGCACCTAGAGTCTCGACATATCATAAGTGCCTGTATCTGGTTTACATGAAATAAAGATCTATTCTATTTTATTCTATCTTTGTTTATTTTTTCTCGAATATTTAGTGTTATAATTAATTATGGAAAATGATGTAAGGCCAATTGCTACGTTCAGTAATTCATTTTTCGGTGTGAAAGTCACTCGTGCGAATGTCGCTCGCTCATCGGGAATAATTGAACGGCTTCGGGCGATCCACAGCTGCGTTATGCGAGTGACCAATCGAAAAACCGCAAAATATCTGTTGGATCGTATGACTACAGTCATTGGTCGGTTGACAGCAGTGCGACTCACCCTACTATGTTACGGGGTGACCAGAGCGATCGCCCGACGTCGCTCGCTCAAATAACTGAACGGTTTAGTGTGATCACCCGGACGATAATGCGTCGTCGAGCGTCGTCCGTAATACTGAACACACCCAATGGCCGTCTCTGGCCCTTCTGCTTCTTTCGATGACTTTTTCGCGAATTTTGAGGGTTAACTCGGCAATAACTTGGCGGATGATAGTTTTTAGGTGCTTCAGCAATAAAAAAAATAGTTTTTTGTATTTTTGTCAATTTTTAACCGACTTCAAAAAAAAAGGAGGAGGTTCTCAATTCGACGCGTACGGTTTTTAAGAAAATTATTTCATACTTTTTAGTTTTTTGAAGTCGGTTTTTACTTTTTTTTTGGTAAGTAAGATTTCGTCTGATGTTACTGTTGGGAAATAGAGTCTATTGAACCCCACTTAAGTTTAAATAATCTAAAATAATGAATGAATGAAAAGATATGATTTTTTTATGTTTGTTTGTAATGGATAAACTCAAAAACTACTGGACCGATTTGAAAAATTCTTTCACCAGCATATTGCTATATTATCAGTGAGTAACATAAACTATTATTTATAAAGATATCACGCGGGCGAAGCCGCTGGCGGAAGCTAGTAATAAATATATGTCGCCGCGAGAGCGTCTGGCTAGCAAGATTATTACATAATCTTATTACTAGTAACTAATTATTATAATTCTCATTCATCATAAACTTGATAATCCTGCCATCTGTGGGATAATTTTATAATCGTTATGCATTGTGCTTGAGTATTGAATGATTGATTCCCTTACTTTGATATTAGCGCCATCTATTGGTGTATTTGTTAAATAGAACTCATCAACATTGCTGGAAGACTATTTATAAAACTAATTTTGATATCTTAGTTAAAAACTTAAAACTATAGCTACAATTAACAAGGAACATTTATTTTATAACTTTTGTGCTTTTATTCATATTAACATTTGCATATTTAACACAGTAAGTTGTTTATGATGCGGCGTCACCTAGTATTCTGTAAAATGGCACCGAGTATGATTTTTATGTTTAGATGATCAATACCTCAATGTTGTAACTTGTAAGTTAATATGAGAACTAAATAAGCTTTAATAATAATTTAATAATTATAAAGTAACAAGATTGTTTTACACTGCAACATTATTAATGTTTGATTAAATTTCTTGATCTACCGGAAATGTTGTTAGGTAGGAATATTAAAGTTGTAAAAAAGTAATGAGGCTACTAATTTAACTCTAATCTAAAAAACGCCCTTGCATTTATAAATATTGGCATTGTTTAATGTTAAAATCAATTACTGATAAGCATTTTAGTATTGATTGTAAGTTTTATTCAATTACCTAACTAATAAGATTCTGTATTTGAATATGTGGTTTTTCCGCCCACTTTCTTGTGGGTGAAGCGCGCGCGTACCTACTGTGTATCGGTGTATTGGAAAAACTTATATTGTGAATAGTGAATTTCTGTAAAACCAGTAAAACTGCTACTAAACAGTGCCTAATAAAGTTGTGTTGACTTATAAGTGTCGTGTAACTTATTATGGAAGAAACTCCTGAGTCCCCCGTCGTGTCATATATATTTTTAAAATATTAATATTATTTTGAAGTCACGGTTGGCGCAGTGGCTAACGATTAGCTTTCTGCGCAACGTGCTGCGGGTTCGATCCCCGCACGGAACAAGTATTTGTATGATCTACAGATAGTTGTTTCGGGTCTGGTTGTGTGTGCATGTGACATGTATGTTTGTAAACTGTACCCTCGATACAGGAGAAATCCTAGTGACGAGCAATGTTTAATAAAAAATATTCTCTCTCACCATCACAGCCTTTTCATGTTGTTTCGGCGAGTAAAGCGCGGCGTCTCTCTGTAAGCCTGGATCGAGATTCATTCCAAGTAACAAGGCGACAACACAACTGTGCCGGGTTAGAGCTTCGGACACCGCTTGCAGGGCTCCGGGACGACGGAGGAAATCCTGAGGAAGAAAAGATTATCTTTAATCTTTAAATGGTCGAAATTCGACCACATAATATACAGGGTTATTTGTAAAACACCGGCAATGCTTTAAGGGGTGAAACTACTCATCAATATGAACAACTTTCACTATGGGACAAACCATGAAGTCGCGATAATTCAAACTTTTCATACAAAAGATTAACCTTGCTCCATCAAAATGTATGAAAAGTTTGAATATTTTTTCGCGATTTCATGGTTGGTCCCGTAGTAAAAGTTGTTCATATTGATTAGTAGTTTCACCCCTTAAAGCATTGCTGGTGTTTTATAAATAACCCTGTATATAAATTTTAGCTTTCTGGGGGGCTAAAAAGGCTGTTTTAGATGAATCATAATATGATTCATATTACAAATGTCAAAATATCTACTTAATTGACAACTCTTAATGTCATTCGCATAAGGTTCATATTCAGTAATCATCTGTTTGACAGTTACTAAGCAGCACCCCTACCGCGTAACTAAAATTTTATGAACATCGACATCGGTATTAAACTTCAATACGATAGTGAGAGCCTAAACTTTGAGCTAACTTGTAAAAAAATTACCTATCATATAGTTGGGACACTTATCTTCATGATCGGTAAAAAAAATACAAGTTAGCTCAAAGTTTAGGCTCTCACGATCGTATTGAAGTTTAATACCGATGTCGATGTTCATACAATTTTAGTTACGCGGTAGACCCGCAGATCAGTAGATGAATTGCTCAATGTGGCCTTTTTAGGCCCTCTGGTCTCCTTCTCCATATAAACTTTAACTATGCCAAATCTCACACTCCTCCGTGCGCGCAATATGCTTAAAAAGGGGTACAAAGTTTTCTCTTCACGTATTAAGATAAGGATAGATACTAGATGTGCCCCGCGGTTTCACTCGTCGTTTTTTTGTCTTTTGCCCTGCTCCTATTGGTCGTATCGTGATGTTAAATAGCCTATGACCTTCCTCAAGAATTGGGTATCAAACGCAAAAAGAATCATTCAAATCCGAGTGCGCTAGCACAAACACACACACAAACACACACACCCCCACCCACCCCCACCCACTCAATCCAATCCCAATCTCTAGAGCTATTTAGAGATTAGCGCATTCAAACAAAAGACAAACAAACTCTTAAGTTTTATTATATTAGTATAGATAGACCGGTGGACAAATCTCTCTGCACAATGGGTGAAGATGGACGACGCCGCCGAGCCCGGCCCAGAAAAAGGTGGAGAGATGACCTGGACGCGCACCAGAGGGGCTGGTTCGAGGTGGCGCAGGAAAGAGACGTGGATGAACTTGGGGGAGGCCTTTCCGGCTCGAAGGACCAAATTCTGAGACGTATGGAGGAACCTGGTGGAGGCCTTTCCGGCTCGAAGGACCAAATACTGAGACGTATGGAGGAACTTGGGGGAGGCCTTTCCGGCTCGAGGGACCAACCCACTTGGAAGGAACCGTGCGCATAGAATCACGACATTTTGAAAGTGCCTGCAAAGGCCCAGTTGAAATAAAAATCTTTGACTTTGTCAGCTTCTGATTTTTTAAATAGCCGTCCTTTTTCTGAAACTGCATTCGTTGACCAGACTCAATTGATGTAATTTACCTTCACAAGTATAGGAAAACTAGGAATTAGTACATCGCCAACGATTTTCATGTCTTTTTTCAAGAGTTGCGCGGCTGTTAATTTGGATACATCACTTCTTGCGACCACTAAGCGATCCAGCTCGCGTTTTCTATAACAAAATACATTATTACTAAGTTTATTTATACTCATGCAATAGGTACCTAATTAACATAATTATTATTGTACTTAAAAACAAAAATGACGCCGATACTCAGCAGTGTTAACTAGCATGCGCTCTAGCGCGCCGCGCATGCGCCCTAGCCGCGCCACCATAGATAATGTACGGCTGTGATAAAAATTGAATTGAGACCTCCTTGGTGGAACCGAAGTGTACTATAATAGAAAAAAAGTTATTTTATAGCATTGTTTTGAGGAAACTGTATCATAAAAACACTTTTTATTTTTATTATAGTTGCATGTGCATAAAGTCTGTCATTATAGTACTATTTTTGAATTCATAATTAGAACTTTACGATATGAGAGTAGATAAAACTTATTACAGTACGATCAAGCGATTTTGACTTCTATTGCGTTGGTATCATGACAAATAACAGCTGCAGTAAACAGTTGTTATTATAAACGGGAAAAATGTGGTGTATTTAGGACGATAGTGCACAAATCATAAAGTTACAATTTCATTGACAAAATAATTGTATACAGGGTGGAATTTTCGAAGCGTACCTGGAGAAAAAGTACTCTAAATACTGAAGACAACAAATTTTACTCAAAGGAAACATTCCTTTAATTTAAATTTAAAAAAAGTAAAAATCGACTTCAAAAGCTAAAAAGTATAAAATAATTTTCTTAAAAAACTTATCAGCTTCTGAAGTCGGTGCCACTTCCAAGCTAGGTGCATTGAAGAATTAAAGGCCCCGACTTAAGAAGCTGATAAGTTTAAAAAAAGAAAACGCATCCAATTGAGAACCTCCTCCTTTTTTTTGAAGTCGGTTAAAAAGAAACAAAACTGCATTTAATGATTTTTGTAAATACGCTTGCCACACCAGTAGGCTAATTCACGTAACTAAAGAAGCGCAGTTGCCGCGCAGTTGTAATAAAATATTGATCAAAACAACACATTTGGTAATCTTCTTCTTCTTCTTTCGTTATGGCAATTGAGCCGATGTCGACTATTCTGCCATTTGGTATCCTCTGAGCTTCAGTGAGATACGCTCGCGTGAAGTTCGAGCGTCACTGCAATACGATCGGTGCGACTTAAAATTACCTGAATTAGCCCTCTGGGCATCGAACCGACAAAAATCCGAAAAAATAGCATTCTGTACTTTTATGGCACCAACCGATAGGGTCAACTAGTACCAATTTTTTTTTACCCGACTACGGACTATGGAGAGGGTTGTATGTTTGACCGGTGTTCATTTTAGTGTACATTATTATAATTAGGTGCTTTTAGATTGAAACTAACCTCACGGTCTTATAATCTGCTGGTTTTAGTAAACTTTCCAGGAATAATATGATCTCTTCGTCATGAGGCGTCGCCTTGTTGACTTCTTTAGAGAAATTTACTGTATCCAGAACAATAGTTGCTGAAAAAAATAGCCTTATATAAGGTCTTATCAAATCAATTTATTTGCACAAAATGCGGTAAGTATAAAAATGGTACATTATATCATATTTTAGTGCAAACACATTCCGCCATATAATAATGGCATGCAAATATAATAATACAATACATTAATAGTAGTTTATGAAACTGTTGCATAATAACAATGAGTTATTAAAACACAAGTGTGTGTTTAAAAATCGAACCGCAGCCGAGATTTTTAATAGTATCACACGAATGTTTTACACGGTAGACTTGGTTCGGCTTAGAATATGAACTTACCATGCAACATCTCACTGCAGGAAGGGTAAGCATTGAAGAAGTCCACATCTTTAGCCACCAATGCGCTAAGATCTTTAATCCTCTGCGCTATGAGCGTGCAGCAGGAACCCACTATCTCTATGGTAGAGCGGATGTCTTGTTTGTAACAGCTCCACGCTGTTTTGTCTATGGGCCTGGAGAACATAATATACAGGGTGAAAGAAAGAAAGAAAGGAACTACATTTATTCAGTTACATACAGTGGCAACACGAAAGAAAAAAGAAAATAAATGATAGCATAAAATTTTAAACAAGAAAACACTTATGAGAACAAAATTAAAAGAAAATAAATAAAAGTAAAATAATCACTATAAAATAAAATATTGCAATAAGAGGCCGGCGGAGCATGCGTAGTTCATACAACCGGAATACCAAAATAATTTGTAAATCAAACATATTCTTAAGGCACACTACCGAATATGTTTGATTTACAAATTATTTATTCCGATTGGATTACAAAATATCTAGGTTCCCAAATATATAATAAATAAGAACACTGCTATATGCATGGAATATGAGAAAAATAAGTTTTCTATAGAAGTTTGAAATTCCTCATATCTCGTCTTAAAATCAGTGTCCTTTTATATTAATTATTATTAAAAAAAAAAAATTGCCTCTCACTAGGATTTCTCCTGTATCGAGGGTACAGTTTACAAACATACATGTCACATGCACATACAACCAAACAACACAACGAATTTTTAAAATATATATTTGGGTACCTATATATTCTATAGCCCAATCGGAATAAATACACACTACCTTAAGAATATGTTTGATTTACAAATTATTTTGGTATTCCGGTTGTATGAACTACGCATGCTCCGCCGGCCTCTTAAGTTGTCAAGTATGCCAATGCTGAAAAGGTAGCCAGCTCAGCATTTGCTGGGCGCGGAGAGCCCAGCGCTGAGGCCCAATTCTCATAATTAAAAATGTTCAAAATATAGTTCCGATCTCGTTCCGATCTACTACCAATGTCTTTTATTATGTCACAAATGGTATTCTTCTACCCTAACAAACAACGTCAAACGTGATATCATAGTCACTCACCTATGGTCAATGATCTCGGTGACGAACGGTGCAAGGAACTGGTCCTTCTTAGACAGAACATGGTGGTCTACTAACACCACTTTCGTTGTAGATTTACTAATTAATTCCTTCAGGTCATGGTCATCTCTGAAACAATGATATTTATTTATTTATATATTAATATGTGAAGAGAAAACTTTGTACAATACAATACACTTTATTGCACACCAGTAATAGAAGAAAAGATACAATAATTAGAATTTGATGATTTGTACCCCTTTATAAGCATATCGCGCGCACGGAGGAGTGAAATTTGGCACATTTAAAGTTTATATCTGGCATTTGAAATAATTATAATTAAAAAAAAAAAAAAAAAAAAACAGAAATAAAACTAATTTCGGAACTGCTATTTTAATTTAATAATTTCTAGATGTAATATTACAAAATATGTGACGTCACACTAGGGAGGAGGGGGTCTCACAAATGTGATCAACTTGTGACACAGATGGGGGGTCAAAAAGTCACGAAATTTGTGTGACGTACTTTATGGATGAACCCTAATGTCTTAAGATAATATTACAAAAAAAAAATTTACCTAAATATCAGATTACTATCAACAATTCCTCGTTCCCTCAAATAGAAAACGACTTCCGTTTTCAATGGATAATCACGCCGATCTACATTTAATATTGGCATAAAGATATCATCTTTGAACACTATATCCCGATGCACTTTGGTACAGACTTTGCATTTTATCTGGTTGTATTGCCAGTTCAAAAAAGTTGCATAGACTATTGAACTCACTGCGGAGTCTAGATCACAACTCTCATTGCCTATGACCAGATTCAATTCAGCATAGTTGTTGGTGTTCTGAAAAAAAAAATAATTAAAAAATGTGTTAAAAAAATCATGTCATCTATTTTGATTATAGAAATTTTTGTTAAATATGTACTTTATCCGAACTACTCAAGTAATATTTAAAGTTATTATGCTATCTATATTATTAATATGTGAAGAGAAAACTTTGTATCCCTTTTTAAGTATAATGTGTGCACGGAAGAGTGTGAGATTTGGCATAGTAGTTTATATGGAGAAGGAGTGCAGAAAGTTAAGATTTATATATAATGTCGAATTTCGATCACTAGACGACTACTAGTTTTATAAACTAATTTAATGGCATTATCTTAGCCACCATTACCACCATTGTACATACATAATTTTAAATAAATAAATAATTATTATAAAGAGGTAAAATTTTGTTCGTTTCTATGTAGGGGCTAATCTCTGATGCTACTAAATATAGAAAAAGGTACCTACACTATCACTGAGTGTTAAAGACAATATTTTATTTTGATAATAGCCTAACCGTCACAAACCCCCAACTTCAACTAGAAAAAGAGCTGTAACTTTTGAACAACTGAACAGATTTTCATGAAGTATAGCTAAGATGATTCCCATTTAAACTAGCTTTCAATTAAAAAATACTGCATTGAAATCGGTCCATCTGATTTGGAGCTACGATGCCACAGACAGATACACACTACAAACTTTTTTGTAAACGAACAAACACCTCTATTTTGTCGAGGGTTAAAAATAAAACGCTCAGGTGAAACCACGGGCTGTTGCCCTAGTAGCTAATAACGAACTGGACTTTGACTAGACACAATAATCAATAATAATTATCTCAATACAAATTATTTTTAAGTACCTACAAACATCTGGCAAGAACTTTAATAAATTAGAAGAGGGACAGATCTGTACAATAATATTAATAAAATTACCAAATTTGTTAAAGTTGTCGTGAAATATTCATCCATATTACAATTGTGGGTTTTGGAGTTTTATATCCTATTAAAAAAATACTTTTGATGACCTAATCCATTTCGTTCTTACGGTTTTGACATTTTGTTTTGGTTTTGAATGTCAAAAAAGTGTTGTCAGTGTGTAAAGTGAAAATACAGCTAATTTATTTTATATATTAAACAACGAAATGGAATAAGAATAATGTGTTGAAAATAGTCACGAATAATGTAAAATAAATAGAATTAAAAAAATACTGAGTTGATATTCTTTATTATTCCTTGAATATTACCTAAATAGTATTAACTCCGATAAGCAGTGTGTATTCAGAATGGAGTGCAGAGTACTGTATAAAAAAATTGAAAAAAATATAAAAGTGGACTCCTTTGAGTGGAGTCACATCATAAAACATTAATTACTATGGCCTTTATAGTTTTATTTTACAATTGTTAATTTCACTCAAGACCGACTTTCGTGAGTTACAATAAATCATAAAACAACAATAAAAATACCACTAAAATTCAATGTTCTGTGAAATAATTTAAAATTTTCATTACATCTGTATTTATAATGAAAGCCTGCGTTTTCATTATTTTCATAGGTATGTATTTTTTTATTTTGTGATCATTTTTGATGGGTCGTGTTATCGTATCATCTCGTACACTTACGATCACAGAAAACTAATATCAACAACTTAAGTACTTACCAGGGTTACAAATTATTAAAATTATGTTCATTGATAATTTTAATATCCGATAATTATCCGATAGAATTATTCGAGCCTACTATATACCAATTTTTTTGTAATATACCAAACTTAGACTACAGTGGATCTTTATTTTTTGGCATTATGTTTTATGTTTTTGATGCCTATTTATCTTCGCAAGTGCACAGAGCACACACATATAACAATGACAACGTAACATAGATTAATACTTAGGTAGGTATTTGATATAATCTAATCTAAGCGACGAAGTTTATGTCTATCATTTTTTTTTAAATACTTTTCCCCTCTAGTATTTTCTCCTGTGTCGAGGGTACAGTTTACAAACATACGTGTCACATGCACAGACACCCAGACCCGGAACAACTATCTGTAAGCCATACAAATATTTGGTCCGTGCGGGGATCGAACCCGCAGCACGAAGCGCAGTAAGCCAATCGCTTAGCCATGGAGTCAACCATGCCGTGTTGCCGTTTGACTTGACAATTAGCAAAAAACCCCCTCGTCGTAGTTGCTCTCTTTCTGTTTCAATAGAAAAAGAAAGTGACGCATGCGTACTGCCCGCCACTATACCTCCTGTAACCCAGGATCTTGAATAGCTACCACCACGATAAACACTTTTAGTTCCTTGTTTTTGGTTTTTTTATAAATATATTTTTTCTTTTTTGTGCGTTGTTGTTTGTTTGTGTTAAATTATTTTCTTTCTTTCTTTCTTTTTTTATTAATCAATTCTGTCCCACTGCTAGGAAAAGGTCTCAGATACATCCTTCCACACTTGTTTGCATTATTTTCTTCCAGAGGTCGTTGACCTAGGTTTTTTTTTTCAGTAATCCAAGCTGTAATATCCGATAAAGCAGTATCGAAATTACGAAGAAAATTAATCGTTCCAAAAATAAATGACAAATGTAAAAAAATAAAATGCTCCTCCGTCGAGGAGCCGGAGTGCGTGCAACTGAGGCGAATGGATCTAAAGCACACGGTCTATATCATAGTTATTAATAAATGTGAATTGGACTACATCAAATGTCATGATGGTAAGAAGAGCATGTATCCTCACGATAAATAATCTAATCGTCAAAAACTCCCGATTTCAACTAGGTTAATAAAATATTATAGTTTAAAATTAATCAAAAAACCCGACTGCTTAAAAAGTCCAGTAAAGATATAAGTAAGAAGATTTGTGCTGGTCTTAATTTTCAATGGGTCCCGACTGTTAAAGTCGCAATACCTATTCCATTCAATGACACCCCACTTATCATAGTTTGTCGACTTTCATTTTTTTCTTTTTCACAATATGGCGTCTGGTTGTCGCCATATTGAATTTTGATTACTGTCATGTCTTTAGTGACACTCGCAAGATTAAGACAAATCGATTGACGTAAGAATCATCAAAATCGGCCCACGCGTTTGGTCTCTAGAGTGCCACAAAGGAACAAACATACATACATACATAGGCTGATGAACACATTACGCTCCTTTGCGTCGCGCAGTCGTGAAAAAAACTATAGAACACGCTTTAGTCATCCAAACTGAACGTGTATGCAAAATTTCAGCTCAATCGGAAACCGGGAAGTGGGTCAAATTTAACTTCCAAATTTTTTTTAGATAGTTACCTAGATAGTTACAGGTGAAGCTAATAAAAGCGTGTTAAAAACAGCTGTAACTTTTGAACGGCTAAACCTCAAAGGGCTAAACAGATTTTCTTGAAACATAGCTAAGATGATAGATCGGTTTCAAAGCAGTTTTTTTAATTGAAAGCTAGTATAATCGGGAATTTTGTACGGTTAGGTTATTATGATATGTAGTAGTGGTCGCCCAGTGGTCGAAATTCGAGCGTAACTATATAGATTTTAGCTTTCTGCACTCCTTTTCCATATAAACTTTAACTATACCGAATCTCGTGCTCTTCCGTGCGCGCAATATGCATAAAGAGGGGTACAAAGTTTTCTCTTCACGCATTATCATATAGGTAGATCTTTTTATTAAAACGCTTTTATTAGCTTCACCTGTAACTAACTATGTAAGGAAATCTTGGAAGTTAAATTTGACCCACTTCCCGGTTTCCGATTGAGCTGAAATTTTGCATACACGTTTAGTTTGGATGACAAAAGCGTTTTCTTTAGTTTTTTTAAACTATATTATTTATATGTATAGATTTGGTTATTTTCTTTCCAGATGTTGAAGCAAAAATAGTACCAAAAAAGTTTTGCGGCCATGGTAATGGAGCTCAGAGGGTGAACAAGAAAGATAAGATTGGTGAGTTTTGTAGGGCAGAGGGAATCTGCAGCGACACCTACCGCCACGTAGAATAACTACTTAGCAAGGTAGCAATCCTAAACTACAGTTGTGCTCATAGGTTGTGCTAGTCACAGTGGCGCGTAAATATGAATTCGACCAATCAGATTACGAGGCCTGCATCGCGCAAGGAAAGAGATTATTGTATCTAACACAAAGTGTTAGTTTGTGCCCAACTGTTGATGTCGGACAGTTGTATATGTCATATACAACTGTCCGACATCAACAGCTGGGCTTCGTGCTTCGGTCTTTGGCTCGCCAGGCAATATGACCTCGCCTCGTCGGAGTATGCTCCCTTTTCAATGAAGGAACACTATACCTCGTTCCTTCACAAATCGAATGTAAAAACAATAAAGCACATTATCATCCCACTGTTAGGCCTGCATTCCTCCTGCGCTGATGTCGGTCGCGCGTATGAATCAAAGAGTGTGTAATCACTACGTTTAGTACGAATATACATTGTGCTCTAATAGTACCACACGGCGACGCTGACGTCAGCGACGCGTAGGTTACTAGCATGGAGATAGTATAATATATTGGTTGCTAGATATAAACTACAAAAACATGGCACGCCAGGGCACGCCCCTCCAAAATTCAAAACACATTCGGCGAATAGAGGCAAATGGGGGCCATATGGAAGCGAACACGAACCTGTAGCCAGCGCATTTGCCTGCATTCGTTGACATTCGTCCATTATCCGTCGTGAGGGCACGCTAAAGCACCCTCCAGACGTTCGTGTTCGCCTCTATTCGCCGAACGTGTAGAAGGGCTTTAACTTTTTAATTATATTTTGTTTTTCTCTGTTGGTTCATTGTTTTGTCGAGTGTCTAGTCCATACATAGACTAATAAACTATGTCTATGAGTCCATATCTAGTCCAAAAAAATGTTTTTTCTTTCTTTCTTTCTTCTGAATAAGAAAGAAGACTGTGCTGATAACTATGTATTTGTATTTAACAGCAACAGACCATACCCGCGTGAAGAGACAAGCAAAGAAAAGTAAGTTGTTGTCACGTTGTTGCTACAGTTTGTGGAGGGTTTTTTTTCTTGTTCTTTGCTATGTATACAGGACAATTTTTATATAGTGCGCAAAATTTGCAGAGTGATTCAGTGTCCGTTCCCAAATGCAGTACCAAAATTAATTCCAAAACAAAATAAAAAATCGATTTTGTATGTCTTGCGCTAGTAAATCATGCGTGTCCCCCATACTAAGTCGAATTTTCATTTTGTTTTAAAGTTGTTGCATTTAGGAACAGAGACTGAATCCCTCGTACAAAATTATGCGCACTACATAAAAAAATATTCTGTATAGGTACCTGCTAGTAGTAATATACCTTTCATAAATTGCAGCATCTAGAAACGGTAAGTAAAGATTTACAGTAGTACCTAGCTGTTTTAGGCCCAGTCAAAATAAGCCTTCCCAACTCTTCCCAAGTTAAGTTATGTTTAAATCAAGTACGATGCGCCCGCGCGTACCTTTATTTAAATTAAACATGAGTCAGATATATCGAAACGAATCTAAAATCCGATTTCAGTAACAAATCGTAAGTTATCGAAAATCAGAACTAGACAAACCTATTTCACAAAACTGCGGCAAATCTACATCGACCTCACTTTGAAGAAAATTTGAAAAAAAAATTGAAATCGATTTCAAAATCTAAAATCGGATATTTATCCGATTGCGTAAAAATCCAAAAACGCCCATGTCTAATATAAATGAACCTAAGTCCATGACGCCTGCGCCAATAATAATAATTAAAAAAAAATGTAAAATAAAAGATAGTATAATAATAAGTCTTCCCAACTACGTTGTGGTCGGCTCCCAGTCTAACGAGTCTAACCAGATGCGGCCTGAATAACAGTATTGTACAGAGCGACTGCCATCTGACCTCCGACACACAATTACTGGGAGACACTGATACCTTAAGGTTAGACCGGTTGTCATAAGTTGCTGACTCCCGTAACGACTGTCAAAGGTATGACAATCGGAACTAACTGCTTAACGTGCTATCCGAGGCGTGGAGGGATCTCGATGTTCGAAGCAACGGTCACCCATCCAGGGACTGACCGCGGCAACTGCAGCTTAACCTCGCTGATCTGTGGGTTATGTTATTCATCATTACGAACAACTAAGGGGCAAACACTGAAATTGTGATAAAAATATAAGCTGTTCCACACATTTAGTGGAGTAATATTGAGTTTTTGTATGGAACATCATTTTTTGTCCCATAGTTGTTCACAATGATGAGTTAGCCCCCTATTATTTATATGAACCCTATTTTATATTATAGTATAATTACACGACGACACGGTTGGCGCAGTGGCTAAGCGATTAGCTTTCTGCGCTACGTGCCGCGGGTTCGATCCCCGCACGGAACAAATATTTGTATGATCTACAGATAGTTGTTTCGGGTCTGGTTGTGTGTGAATGTGACATGTATGTTTGTAAACTGTACCCTCGATACAGGAGAAATCGTAGTGAGGGGCAACGTTTTAAAAAATAATAATAATAATAATTAGGAGGAGGAGGTGAGGAGGTTCCTTTCTCTGCAGTCCTAGCCGCCGGTAGCTTGGACCCTGTTCCCGATGCCGGTGGCCTACTACCTACTCTTTTGTATTTTTAAATGTTTTTATTTTTTTATTTTTTTTTATTTAATTGTAAAATTATTTAAAAATATATAAAAGTATGTTCAAAATTAAATAAAGGAAATAATAATAATTGAAATAAATAATAATTATAATACCCTTTTAGTTACAGCTATTCCTGACAATTCAGTTGGTAAATATTAACAACAATCGATGGTTGAAAGGCTATTTGTGATAAAAGATTTTTTTTTATAAATATTTTTTTGCTTTTTTCTAAAAACTTTATGTATTTTTCCTGTTTCATTAAAAAAATTCGCTTAGCACAAATAACCTTGCAACCGTCGACTTATTATCTATTAAAAGTACGTATGCCTCGTACGGCGGCCTACCCCGCGATGTGGGTCCCTAGGTCCATAATATGTTTTTACTAGGGCCCTAACTTGGTCGCGGGACTTATCTCATTACCGTGACCCCGGAACGGAAAGGGCTATTGAAGGAACACCGTGGATTTTAGTCAGTACAAGTCTGACAGTCCCTCCCGCCCTGCCCGGGGTGGGAGGACTCATTTGAAGATTTTACCACGCTAAAAAAAAAAAAAAAAAATTAAAGAAAGAAAAAAAAAAAAAAAAAGGCCCTAACTTGTTTTTTTACTGGTAACTTTGTAATCACTAGGGCTCTTGTTAATTTTTTACTAAGGCCCTTGCGATGTGCGTACCTTAGTATTTTTTTTACTGGGGCCCTAAATTGTTTTTACTGGAAACTGTGAGTTTTAATAGGGCTCTTGGTAATTTTCTGCTAGGGCCCTTGCGATGTGCGTACCAGTGGCGAAGGGCCCATACAACCCGATTCTCATCGGCTTCCGTTCAGGAATTGGTTAGTGTGTATAGACCAACGTAATAATATATTATTTAAGCATTCAACTGACAAAAAGGCTTGTTATTCAGTTAGGTCGAGCTCTGCCAGACCTACATGACTGTATATAGATTTTAAGAGACGTGGATTTTTGTCTTGCAACAATTTTTAGAGGGCACTTTTGAGATGGCTTCCCCTTTTAAAACTGGGACCCTTCGCCACTGGTGCGTACCCTAGAATTTTTAATGAGAATGACGTCAACTTATAATATAAACAGCAGTAGCTAAATCTCCGAAACAGCTAGTAACTTTCGTTTGTTAAATAAAATATGGAACCAAACCTAACTAAGAACACAATATAAAAAATTCAACTTTACACCACAGCACTGCATCAACGAAGAATTACGAAGTAAACTTTAAAATTAAATATCTCAACTCAATGTGGGTTGGATCCTTTTAGAATAAAATAGAAAACATTTAATCCATATAGGATATACATTGTTAGCACATAAAAAATAAAAATTTAAACAAAAAGATCACAAAGAAACAAAAATAACAAACATTAACAAAAAATAAACACAAGATTTTACTGCACTGACGAGCACGCCCCAGATCGAAAGGGTCGAAGTGTAACTATATTTAAATTGTTATTCGACTTTTCAGTACCTCTACCATGAGTTTTCCGTGCCGTCTAACGTTCACGTTCACATGCAATATTTGTATAGTGACTTTAGTTCACTATTTATACCGCTAGAGGCGCTGAAAAAGTTCCCATACAAATATTGCATGTGAACGTGAACGTTAGACGCCACGGAAAACTCATGGTAGAGATACTGTTAAGAATTATCTAGATCTTTTGTAAGCGTTTTCGACACAAACTTCCGATATATTAGCTTGTTCTCGAAAACTAGTTAGCCCAAGTAAATTAACTCATTGACAATGTATTTCTTAGCCATCTACATTCTACATCAACCCTACTTTTTAAGTTGTGCGTGATGATTTGTTTCTTTGACTGATCCATCAAGTTCCATGTCAATGATTACTGTATAGTGCCACAAACTTATCTGACCCGGTGACCAAAATTGGAACTAACGTCGCTATGGAACAAAAATTCATAGAGATAATATATAGGTACTTGTAATATTTCTTTGCAAAAATTACATCAAAATGCATAGACTTAGTTGTAGGGGGGAGCCCTACTTATTATTTCTATGTCAAAATGTCATTTTTGTACGAAGATGACATGATGGTAAAAGCGACGGCAGCGACGCGACGCCACGACCGGGTCAGATAAGTTTGTGGCACTGTACTCAACTTAGAACACTCTGTCCAACTTAGCGATTCCTGGGAGTTGATTCTGGTAGTTGACGAGATCTGTTTATGTGGGAACTCGGTGCGGCAACTTACGCAGTAGATGTCAAGTTGCAGGAAGACGAAAGTGCAACGGATGCCGTAGTTGTAAAAGTCCCTAAATCCATTCTCTTCGTTTTTAGATAGGATCATTTAAAGAGAAAAAGAATAAAAAAGATTTGGCTGCCTAAATAAATTTGAAAAAAAAAAAACAATAGTTCGTACGCATAGAGATAATATACAGGGTTATTTGTAAAACACCGGCAATGCTTTAAGGGGTGAAACTACTCATCGATTTCTTTTTTCGCGATTTCATGGTTTGTCATATGTCAAAAGTTGTTCATATTGATAAGTAGTTTCACCCCTTAAAGCATTGCCGGTGTTTTACAAATAACCCTGTATAGTGCCACAAACTTATCTGACCCGGTGACCAAAATTAGAACTAACGTCGCTACAGAACAAAATTGACTTCAAAATGACATTTTTGTATGGAGATGACATTGGTAAAAGCGACGGCAGCGACGCCACGACCGGGTCAGATAAGTTTGTGGCACTATAGTGACTTTTAGAACTCAGGCATCCCTATAGATAATTTTGTTCCACAGTTCAAACAACAGTGAAGAGAAAATTCAATGTCCGTCATTACCCTGTAAAAAATCCATGGAAAACTGAACTAGATACATGGAATTACCTTCCAACACCACTACACCTTTATTTAATCGTTTGAGTTAAATTCATCGTCAATTTCCGAAATCCTTTTTATAACCAAACAATGAGATACAGTCTGTCAAGAAAGTCATGAAAAGGATTTTGAAGGAACTAAAATTCTTCTTCGCTCGCAACCCTAAATAAGTACCGTAGGTGATAAGATAAGATAAGATAAGTCTTTATTTGCCTTAAACATGGTATAAAGGTGTTACAGTAGGTTTTAATATAATGTCCACATGTTCAGCTATACAGAATATGTATGAATTGCATGCAAAATAATAAATAACAAGTCACAGGTAACAATGCTATAAAAATGTCACAGATTAATAACAGTAATTTAAAATTATAGGTACATCATTATTCTTACATAATATACAAATAGGGTCATATTCTAAAATTTAAATTCATTTAAAAAATATTTAATGTCATAAAAGTTATGTCCATTGAGCCATTTATACAGTTTGTTTTTAAATAAGTTTATATTATTTAATAATTTTAGTTCATTTGGAATTTTATTATATATGCGTACACACATCACAAGACAACTTTTAGCATACTTGTCCGATTTAGGAATATCCTTTAATACAAGTCTGTTTGCATTCCTTTTTAGTCGAGAGTTTACTTCATATGCTTTTTTGAACAATCCTTTATTGTTGTAAACGAAATTACAGATTTCATATATGTAAAGTGAAGGAAATGGTAGTAACCCTAAGTTTTTAAAAAATGGTTCGCAGGACTCGTCAGGACGGATTCCACAAATGGCTCTGATGCATTTCTTTTGTGCAACAAATGCTCTATCTCTATCCGTGCTGTTCCCCCATATAATAAGCCCGTAACGTAAAATGGGCTCTATATATGCGTGGTATGTGGTTATTGCCGTTTTTCTATTTGTAACGTTCTTTACTTGACCGAGAGCATAAACAAATTTATTAATTCTGTTGCACAAATTATCCAGATGTACTTTCCAACTTAAATCTTGATCTATGAGTACACCTAAGAATTTTATTTGTGTAACTTCTTTTATTTTATCAATATTAAGTTTAAAATTGTATTTAGCATGTTTTGGTGTCAGTTTGGGTACAACGATGTGTTTATTTTACTATTCTGTGTAGATTTTTTGTGATAAAAAAATGATTTCGGCATTAATATATTAAAAATAAACAAGAGAATATACAAGTGGCGCCCTCAATCCTTTTCATGACTTTCTTGACAGACTATAAGTAGGTACCTATAGGTCACCAAAGACTTCTTTTTCGGTTAGGGTCTTTCTACGTCATGTCGGTGTAAAAAGACCCATAACGAAGCAGAAATCTACGCATACAGTACATCAAATCAAGTACAGTCTGTCAAAAAAGAGATGACAACGATTGAGGGCGCCACTTGTATATTCTCTTGTTTATTTTTAATATATTAATGCCGCGAAAACATTTTTTAACACAAAAAATCTACACAAAATAGTAAAATAAACACATCGTTGTACCCAAACTGACACCTACGGTACTTATTTAGGGTTGCGAGCGAAGAAGAATTTTAGTTCCTTCAAAATCCTTTTCATGATTTTATTGACAGACTGTAACATAGCATCGAACGTGATTTATACAACATTGACCTTAATCCAGTTTAAATTAGATTAATTAAAATTAGTTATTTATAAAATAATTTATTTATGTATTAACTTTTAAAATTACTAATGATAAATATTGTTTAAAAACTCTGTCCCTTTTTAGTGTTATACTGTAAGCGCAAAATATTTTGCTGTGCCCTAGCAGGGTTCATGTCAGAAACTCTATACTACCCATGTAACATCCTGTATACAAAATGAATGCAATAAATAAATAAAAAAAAAAAAAAAAAAAACCTCCCGCGTGTGGCATAGGTTTATCCTAGTACAGGCACTTAGGCAGTGAAATAACCATATTTTTTACTAAGATTTATATTGTGCTGTGTTTTTACCATTGTAATTTTGAATAAATTTTATTATTATTATTTAATCAGCGGGTCTACCGCGTAACTAAAATGGTGATGAACATCGACTCTGGTAATAAACTTCAATACAATCGTGAGAGACTAAACTATGCATATGTTGTAAAAAAATTACTGATCATGAAGATTAGTTTTAAGATTGCCCCGTCTCTTTTTGTTACATGACATTAGTAAGAGACAGATATATTTAAAACCTGAGTTTTACTAGACTTGGTTCATACCAATGTTTTGTAATAAGACAACACGAGTCCTGCAAATCAACCCTTTAATCTAACATAAAAGTCCTGCAAACAGTCCCTTCCAAGTCCTGCAATCTTACCCTTTTCACAGTCCTGCTACGTCAAAAATCGTGCAATTTTTTTTACTCTAATTAATAAAAATATTGAATTAAAGCGGGTATTTTTCTTAAATATTGATTCTTCCATGGTATCCTATCAACCGACGAACTATCAGCAATAATTTTGAATCCTTTAGCAGGTAAGGTCAATGTTACAAATAAAATACGTATTTTTTTCTCTTACAGCCGCATCCAATGGCAAGTATTTTTTTTTTTACTTTTTCCTCTCTCCTCGTAATTATTATTAAGATCATTTATGCACATTGATGCAGTGGTTAAACGACTTTCTGCGCTACTTCAGTTCGATTTCCGCACGGATCAAATTATTTTTGATTTATTTTATTTCACAAACAGGTAACATTCATTGCCTTATACATACTATTAAACCCCTATGGTTTCACAAATAAATTATTCTATTCTATTCTATTTTGTCAGAGCATGCCATCAAATATTTGTGTGATACATAAATATTTATATAATTTATAATATATATAATATAATATTCCACAACTATCACACAACGCCATCTAGTCCCAAGCTAAGCAGAGCTTGTGTTATGGGTACTAGACAACTGATAAACATACTTATATATTTCTAGACTAGATACATACATATTATAGATAAATTACACCCAGACACAGAACAAATGATCATGCTCATCACACAAACATTTGTCCTGGGTGGGAATCGAACCCACGACCTCCGGCATAGCAGTCAGGGTCATTAACCACTAGACCAACAGGCCAGTCAAAAAAATTAAATTAAATATTAATTAATTAATTAAATTTAGATAGTTATTCCGGGTCTGTCCGGGTCCAGGATAAGTAGAACCGTAGCGTAACCACAGCGCAGCCCGTAGCAGAACTAACATAACCATAGCGTAGCCCGTAGCAGAATCGTAGCCCGACTACAGCGCAGCCCGTAGCAGAACTAACATAACCATAGCGTAACCCGTAGCAGAATCGTAGCCCGACTACAGCGCAGACTGTAGCAGAACTAACATAACCATAGCGTAGCCCTTAGCAGAATCGTAGCCCGACTACAGCGCAGACTGTAGCAGAACTAACATAACCATAGCGTAGCCCGTAGCAGAATCGTAGCCCGATTACAGCGCAGCCCGTAGCAGAACTAACATAACCATAGCGTAACCCGTAGCAGAATCGTAGCCCGACTACAGCGCAGACTGTAGCAGAACTAACATAACCATAGCGTAGCCCGTAGCAGAATCGTAGCCCGATTACAGCGCAGCCCGTAGCAGAACTAACATAACCATAGCGTAACCCGTAGCAGAATCGTAGCCCGACTACAGCGCAGACTGTAGCAGAACTAACATAACCATAGCGTAGCCCGTAGCAGAATCGTAGCCCGACTACAGCGCAGACTGTAGCAGAACTAACATAACCATAGCGTAGCCCGTAGCAGAATCGTAGCCCGATTACAGCGCAGCCCGTAGCAGAACTAACATAACCATTTTTTTTATTTTTTTTTTTTTTTTGCGCTGGGAAAAAATGCATTACGCATACCCTCCCATCGGGGGATGGGAGGGGTATGTGGGGCTCCCCGGTCTGACCCGGTATACCCACTAAAACGACCCAGCGGCACTCCCGCTTCGTCCGAGTGGCGGGGACTGGGAAACCGGCACAGCCTTTACGTCCAGTCCCCGCTGACGATTGCCCTTCATCGCGGACCCCTCACGCCCTTCCCATGGGGAGGGGGACGGGCCCGGGAGCGACCGACGAAGATGAAGATGGTGACGGGTGCAATGCGGGCGAAGGCACCCCCGTGCCTGTCGCCCGCCCATCACCACCATGAGGAAGGAGGGGACGGCGCCCTCTCCGACCCCTTCTTCGTCTGCGGAGCGGCGCAGCGAGAGGGTCGTCCTCCCGCGCGCGCTCCGCCGCCTCCCTTTGCGAGATGACATCCTCGCAAAAGGAGGCAACCGCTGCCCAGGCCTCCTCGCTCCCCAGCATAGCGTTGACCACGCCGGGAAGCGAGAGGTCCTGTCCAATGACCGCGGTTAGACCGTGGCGCAGCTCGGACCAAGCCGGGCACACCTCGAGGGTGTGCTGCGCCGTGTCCTCCGCCGCGCCGCAGTCGTGGCACGCCGGGGTCTCCTCCCTCCCGATCCGGTGCAGGTGCTTTCCGAAACAGCCATGGCCGGACAACACCTGCACCAGACGGAACGAGAGGAACCCGTGGGACCGCTCGAGCCAGTCTCGCAGGACCGGACCGAGCGCATCCAACGTCCGGCGGCCAAAGGCGGCGGTGGCGAGGTCCTCCGTCCAGTGGAGGACGATTGCGTCCCTCGCCTCCCGACGCACGGCCTCCCGCTCTTCGGCGACGGGGCGCTCCCCGAGCGCCTTCTTGCGTGCCGTCCACTCGTACACTCTGGCAAGCACCCATGCCTCCAACTCCCAAGGAGGGGTGCCGGCCAGAGCGCACGCCGCCGAGAATCCCACCGAGCGGTAGGCCCTCGCCACCCGCAGTGCAATGGCCCTTTGGGGCCTGCGGATGGCAGTCGCATTTTCCCTCCTATGGAGGGAGTCCGCCCAGATGGGAGCCCCATATAGGGCCATGCTCCTCAAAATGCCGGCATACAGGCGTCGGCATTTCGCCTTGGGCCCCCCCAGGTTCGGGAGGAGCCACGCGTCCGCGGCCTTCAACAGGCGCGTCGACAGCCCGCTGAAGTGCGGGCCGAAACGCCACCTGTCGTCCAGCACCAGGCCCAGATATTTCATCTGGGGCTGGACCCCTATCCTGACGCCCTCCACGACGATGTGGGCGTCGGGAGGGCAGCGCTGCCGAGGCCCGCGAAAGAACACGGCCTCGGTCTTTTGCAGCGCCACCCTCAATCCCAGGCGGCGGATCCTCTCTGCAACCAAGGATCCGCCAGCCGAGGCCAGACAGGCCGCGTCCCCGAAGTTCCTCCCCCGGGCAGTGAGGAGAGTGTCATCCGCGTAGCAGATGACACTCGTGCCCTGGAGGAGGGCTCCCCGCAGAAGCCAATCGAAGCCGATGTTCCACAGGGGGGGCCCCAGCACCGACCCCTGTGGAACACCGGACTCTGCGCCATACCGCCTCACCGTGGCCGTCTTGTCCACTAGCAGGACCTCTCGGTCTTCCAAGTAGCTGGCCAGGAGGTTTCTCAGGTATTAGGGCACTCCGTGATACCGGAGCGCCTCCAATATCGTCGAGTGGGGGACGGAGTTGAAGGCGTTAGCAATGTCGAATGACACCGCCAACACTCCGTCCCCCGCCTCCACCGCTTCCTTCACCTGGCCCTTAGAACTAACATAACCATAGCGTAACCCGTAGCAGAATCTATGCTACGGGCTGCGCAGTAGTCGCGCTACGATTCTGCTACGAGCTACGTCTGAGTCATGCTACGGGCTACGCTATGGTTATGCTACAGTTCTGCTACGGACTGCGCTGTAGTTAGGCTACGAATCTGCTACGGGCTATATCATAGCCGTGCTACAGTACTGCTACGAGCTACATCATAGCCGTGCTACAGTACTGCTACGAGCTACATCATAGCCGTGCTACAGTACTGCTACGAGCTACATCATAGCCGTGCTACAGTACTGCTACGAGCTACATCATAGCCGTGCTACAGTACTGCTACGGCCTAGGCAACGCTACGGTTATGCTACGTTTCTGCTACCGACTACACTACGGATTTGTTACATTTCTGCTACGGGGTACACTACGATCCGGCCATGATACTGTTACGCTACGGGCAACGTAGTTAGGTTACGATTGCTTGCCGACCGAATGGCCTGCTGACTACGTGCAGTCTACGCTATGGTCTACGGTCTAAAATAGAAACCGCTTATTTAGTGGAGGATTTGTTCAGTAAACCGACAGACTGATTTTCGAAGCACTTCGTTATTGGCCCCAATCATTAGTAATAATAAGTTTATGGCTCCAATATCTTTCCGAATCGCATTCTTAATTATTTTATTCGATTCAAAAACATTCTCAGAAATGTTTTACTTAGGCCAAAGTTCAACAACAATATAACGGATGATTAGAGCAATATCAGCCGTTTAAACATCTGTTATATTGCCGGTGAACATGGCCCAGTGTGATATCGTATAATTTTAGAGAGAGGTTCTTTTTGATTTTTTTGAAGTGCTATATAGAAGGGGGTATTAGGATTTTTCTGTCACGAAAAAGCGTTACGGCCGCGTGGAGGGGGTAGACGATAATTATATTGTCCGTTGAAGTTTCACTTCTACTATGTGTCCCAGTCAATGACGTAAGAAGCCTCTAGTACACATTTAGCTTTTTTTATTTTTCCTGTATCGTGGGTACAGCTTACAAAGTACAAACATACATGTCACATGCACACACAGTCAAACCCGAAACAACTATCTGTACAGTGCCACAAACTTATCTGACCCGGTCGTGGCGTCGCTGCCGTCGCTTTTACCAATCTCATCTCCCTACAAAAATGACATTTTGATGTCATTTTTGTTCCGTAGCGACGTTAGTTCCAATTTTGGTCACTGGGTCAGATAAGTTTGTGGCTCTATAGATCATACAAATAATTGTTCCGTGCGGGGATCAAACCCGGGAGACGTGGCGCAGAAATTGATCGCTAAACCACTTCACCAGCCGAGCCATGTCTTTATTTTATTTAATACTGAATTAATAGCCTCATTTTTAAGCCTTATTTTTGTAATTTACAGATACAAATCACACGCAACAACCACCCGGTAAGTAAGTTCTAGATAGTGCACATTATAGCGATGGGTTATAACAGTCAATTGTGTTAACTATTATCTCTGTTACTGTTACACAAAAGTAACAGAATTAAATATCTGTTACAAATTAACAGCCTGTTATTTTCATACCACCAGACTAAAACCCACCAACTAAGTATATTTGTTTATGTATTAAATACTAGGTGTCTGTCTTTCTAGCAGGCGTTAATCCAGTTAGTAAGAATGAGATCAAAACTGTAACTGTTATTTAGCAAAATAACAAGCAAGGTTCGCTGTGAATGAAATTTGTGCCTATTATTAATTGTTATAACAGATAATTGGCATGGCAGGAACAATTGTTATCTTAAAATATCTATTACTCTTAACAGTGACGATAAATACGCCTCACCGCTTTGCAGATATTTTAGTATTATTTCTACAGTATTAGTGCTGTGTCCCTCACTCATGAGTTACCTCATTTGAGGTCCTTGTGACGGTAAATTGAAAGATTTACTCGAATTTCAACATTGAACCACCTCACTTGTAGTCCTCAAATGACAAGCGAGTGAAAGACTCGATTTTGAGCGAAAGAAAGTGATGTGTGTGAAAGAGACGTTAATAATCCCGCGGTTAGCGCCTGGCTCGCTATGTGAGATGAACACGCCGTCGAGCGATTTCTCACCCCAAGTTCATTCAAATCAATACAACACTAAGGCAATTAACACACTGTCACGCACCACGCAGCGTAGCGCGTGAATGCGTGTTTTAACGTTACTTGTATCTCCGTTACGTGTACATGTGTACGTCCGTACGTATCTCCGTTTGTATAGAAAACGCACAGTCCAAAACACAGAAAATGCATCTGTGGAGGAACGAGGTTGGTGTTGCTTGAATGCTGCTCGAAGAGGTGCTGGGGGGTGCTTGAGGGGAGTGAAGGCGATGATGCCGAAGGTTGCGTAGATGTTCATTGTCAGGGGTCACCACTGCACTGTGGAGGAACGAGGTATGGTGTTCCTCCATTGAAAAGGGAGGATCCTCCGACCAGGCGAGGTGATATTGCCTGCCGGGCCGAAGCCCAAGGTTGATGTCGGACAGTTGTATATAATAATATGTTAGATACGATATTATTTCTCCTTGCGCGATACAGGCTTCGTAATATTGATCAATTCATATTTTCGCGCCACTACTGTTGTCAGTTTGCTAACTTGTAAGTAGTTATTTTATTTGGCGATAGATGTCGCTACACATCCACGCGCGTTCATTCAGATCGGTGACACGCAACATGCAGCGTGATGCGGTCCAGTCATCCAGTGTGATAATCGCCTAAGTTGTTTTTGCCTACCTTATAAGAAATGTCTGTGCACGCCACTGGTCAGCCTTTCTTATTATAAAGCTTCCACTTCGCTCTTTCTTTTTTTTATTCGTTATAAAGCAAGTTTACATACTTACAAACTAGTGATTGGAACCAAAGAGTACAATATATACTTAGTAAATTGGAACCTCCTTTTAAGCAAATAAAGCCTGTGTTAGGAGACTCCGCTCTTCCATATCCTATAGTGTTGGTAAAACTTGTCTTATTATTCAAGAATAAAAGTAGTTTAAAATTATAAAAAGAGAAAAAGTAATAGAAATTATGGTGTGTGTGTGTGAGTGAGTGTGGGATTGTGAGTATATATGACTGGGTGAATATATGATGTGTGTGAGTGAGTGAGTGTGAGTCGTGCGGGTGTTGTTGTAGTGTGATTAAGAATTTTATCGGCTTACATCTTATTCCAGCAGTTTTTCCGTGTCTTCTTAGGAGAGTGGTTTTATCATAGATTTTATCCAATTAACTACTATTGTTTGCATTCTTGTAGTTTCTTAATATATACGTAAATCTCTGTTTAACCTGTTGTACATATGCTCTGTTCTTGGCATCCGTGTCGGAAGCTGATGGAATGATTATTTTGTTAAAATTCAACAGGAGACAAGTCTACCAAGCCAAGATTACCAACATGGAAGAACGAAGCCTCCAACTTGATATCCAAAGACAAAGACCTCTCGGAATCCGACATCGAAGTGGTAACAAAAAGAAAGAAGAAAGGTTTGCAGCAGAGACAAGCGATGCAAGGGTCCGGTAGTTCTGGTGATGAATATGACATAGAAAAAAATGAAAGAAAAAAAATTGGAGAAGGTATATCTAAGTCTATAAAGGATAATTTTATAACAGCGTAACAGTATCATGGCTGTACCCCGTAGCAGAAACGTAGCAAATCCGTAGCAGATACGTAGCATAACCGTAGCGATGCCTAGGCCGTAGCACCGACATACCATCGGGCCTCTTGTCATCGTCGCGCGCCAGGCCATTGGGTTCTAAAACAGCGGGCACGCGGTTTTTAACACGCTTTTATTAGCTTCACCTGTAACTAACTATGTAAGAAAATCTTGGAAGTTAAATTTGATTATTTGACCCATTTCCCGGTTTCCGATTGAGCTGATATTTTGCATACACGTTCAGTTTGGATGACCGTGTTCTATAGTTTTTTTTTAAACTATAATATTTTAAGCAGTGATAGCCTAGCGGTTGAACGCTCGCCTTCCATGCAGGAGGGTCTGAGTTCAAACCCGGCCCGCACCTCTGACTTTTCGGATTCATGTGCGGATCAGAATTTGATTATCACTTGCGATAACGGTCAAGGAAACCATCGTGAGGAAACCTGCACACCTGAGAGGGCCTCATAAAGTTCTCGATGGTGTGTGTAGTCCGCCAACCCGCACTAGGCCAGCGTGGTGGATTAAGGCCTAACCCTTCTCATTCTGAGGAGAGGCCCGTGCCCAGCAGTGGGACAGTAATGAGCTGAATTTATTTTTTATTTATTTATAATATTTTATTTGTTTACAAGTTGGGGTCGTCCATTAACGCTTGGGGCGATGACGTAAATGGAGCTGGCGGCTGCACGGTAGTCCAGATTATGAGCTGGGTAATTGTGCTTGCGTCGAGCGGTTATTAGATTATGATTTTTTCAGGTATCTCTGGGCATCCCTTCGACATAGAAGACGAGGACCCTTCAGTACAACTTAAAGTACTTACTTATAAATCAGATAAAGAGGCAGATATTGGTAAAATGTTTTAAATAATTATTTATTAATTATGTACACACATTACGCATTCGATGACACGGTTGGCGCAGTGGCTAAGCGTTGAGCTTTCTGCGCTACGTGCTGTGGGTTCGATCCCCGCACGGAATAAATATTTGTATGATCTACAAATAGTTGTTTCGGGTCTGGGTGGTGTGTGCATGTGACATGTATGTTTGTAAACTGTACCGTCGATACAGGAGAAATCCTAATGAGGGGCAATGTTTTTAAAAAAAAATTGATGACCAAGAAAATAAGAAAAGATATCAAGTACAAAGGTACTGTATTTTTTTATATCACTTCCAATGACCTAACCCAGTCAAAAACCCCTGACTCTAACTAGAATTCAACTAGAATCTTCAATCAATTCAATTCAATCTCCAACTAGAATCTTCATCAACTACAAAAGGGGTGAATGATCTTCAAACGGCTGAGCAGATTTTCTTGAAACATAGCTAAGAACTCTCGATTAAGACATCTTTCAAACGAAAAAACTTAATCAAAATTGGTTCATCCGTTCAGGAGCTATGATGCCGCAGACAGACACACAAATACACATGAGAGGAAAAGGCGCCCGCGAATTTTAAATAAAAAACATATATTTCAAGATTTAGATTTTAAGATTATATAGCTTTTTATTTTTTAACACGCTTTTATTAGCTTCACCTGTAACTATGTAAGAAAATCTTGGAAGTTCAATTTGACCCACTTCTCGGTTTCCGATTGAGCTGAAATTTTGCATACACGTTCAGTTTGGATGACTAAAGCGTGTTCTATAGTTTTTTTAAAACTATTTTTTTTTTTTTTTTTTTTAGTTTTTTAGTTTTTCAAGTAATCCATTTCACAGGTAGTTGTTAATAAAATAATGGTTTTTTCACATCGATAGGTGGATTATCAGGAGAAGAACAAGTGGAAGCTTCGCAGAAAGGACAACTTTCACCGAAGAGTATCAACTACAACTTAGGAAAGAATCATTTTCGTGTCTTCTCATTTGAGTCCGTGAACAATAACAAAGGCATGCATTCATTATTATTATTAGGACAGAACTTAACACTAAATAATAATGAATGCATCATTATTTCGTGTTAACTTCTGTCCAACTGCTGGGCACACAGAATGAGAAAGGTTTAGCCGATATGGGGTCTAAAAAGGCCACTTTAAATGAATCATATAGTGCCACAAACTTATCTGACCGGCGGGTCTACCGCGTAACTAAAATTGTAATGAACATCGACACTGGTATTAAACTTCACTAACTTGTATTTTTTTACCGATCATGAAGATAGGAGTCCCAGCTATATGATAGGTAATTTTTTTACAAGTTAGCTCAAAGTTGAGGCTCTCACGATCGTATTGAAGTTTAATACCAGTGTCGATTTTCATTAAAATTTAATTACGCGGTAGGCCCGCCGGTCGTGGCGTCGCTGCCGTCGCTTTTACCAATGTCATCTCCGTACAAAAATGACATTTTGATGTCATTTTTGTTCCGTAGCGAAGTTAGTTCCAATTTTGGTCACCGGGTCAGATAAGTTTGTGGCACTATAATAAATATGATTCATATTATAAATGTCTAAATATTCACTTAATTGATGACTTTTAATCTCATACACGTAAGGTTCATATTCAGCAAACATCTGTAGATTAGTTTGATGTCTAGTCCGAATTAATTATTTTTCTTTCTTTCTTTCTTTCTATATGTTCTATTTTATGTTTTCTCTTTTCAGGGGCTTTATTAGAAGCAAGTGAGTAATACGTCTATATTAGTTTGTAAAATAACATGTATGAGGTTTAGGTATGAGTTTTAATGAAATTACGATGTGAGGTAAAAGTAAAAGTTTATTGTACAAGATTCACAACACAGTAATATAAAAGGGGAAGGTACGAATCCCTAGAAATCTAATAGAACTGTTCGGTGACAAATTTACAAGTGGCACGCGGCGGTCAGCGATTAGCGTACGCACAGTTGCGCGATACGTAGTATCTCTAAGTAGTCTGTGGTTGCGCGGGCGGTGGCGGACTGCCGCGGTGCCGTTCGGCTTAGCTCTCGTGAGCGAAAGAGACGGAGATCATCGGTACCGCGGCGGCATACGACCGCGGGACGCTCGTATTGGGCGAGTCGAATCCTGGGTTGCTATACATGACATATTAAATTACTAGCAACCGGCCCCGGCTTCGCACGGATGCAGTTTCTCTACTATCCTTACATTAAATATGAAAGTATTATACATATAAACTTTCCTCTTGAAACACTCTATCTATTAAAAAAAACCGCATCATAATCCGTTGCGTAGTTTTAAAGATCTAAGCATAAATAGGGGCAGACAGCGGGAAGCGACTTTGTTTTATACTATGTAGTGATAGTGATTAAAGATAATACAACGTCCGATCTTTCTAGTCCCGCGGGTCTACCGCGTAACTAAAATGGTAATGAACATCGACACTGGTAATAAACTTCAATACGATCGTGAGACTAAACTTTGAGCTACATTGTAAAAAACTACTGATCATGTCTCTTTTTGTTACATGACATTAGTAAAAGACAGTTAAATTTAAAACCTGAGTTTTACTAGACTTGGTTTTTACCAATGTTTTGTAATAAGACAACATGAGTCCTGCAAATCAACCCTTTAATCTAATGCTGGCGCCTCACATCGCTATTCGGTATTCGGGGTTTTATTCGCCGTTTATTCGGGTATATTAGTGTAGAAGTTCGAATAACTCGAACACACCGTCCACACATCGTCACGAACAGCGAATATGCTGAACATTCACGAATATTTTTGCTATATTCTTAAACGCAAAGATGGATCTGTTGACGGCAGCAGCGGCTTATTATTTTCTGTATATAGATGTGTATGTGATGTACTGTATGTATTAAAACTCCTAAGTACTAAACTTAATATATTATCTATGATAAACACGTCCGTCGCTGTCGCGCACCACGCTCTACTGAGCAAGCCATGTGTGGACGGTATACGAACATATTCGGTATATTCGCAATCCTTTGATATGTGACCAAAAACCGACAACCCGGCGGATATGATGTTCGTGTATTCGCGTATTCGTCTTATTCGTGCAAATATAGGCGAATATAGTGACTACACATCGTCGTATTTGGGCGAACAAGACGAATACGCGAACACGAATAGCGATGTGAGGCGCCAGCATAACATAAAAGTCCTGCAAACAGTCTGAACTTCATGATTGGTAATTTTTATACAAGTTAGCGCAAAGTTTTTTCTCTCACGATCGTATTGAAGTTTATTACCAGAGTCGATGTTCATTACTATTTTAGTTACGCGGTAGACCCGCTGATCATGCGCTGATCCCTTTAAAGTGTTATTGTATTTATCATTCTTGGTTTTAGTTTCTTCTTAAGTAAAAGATTACTAAAGGCAAATGCCCACTCTTGGCCAGTAGGTAGGCAGGTTCGTTACACCAATGTGAAAAATACAAAAAAATATCTTGTTTTGTAACTAAAATATTGTTATTATTTATTTGTGTGTAACACTCGGGAATTAAAAACTTATATTAAAAAGACATTCAATCACTTATGCATGTGATGCAATCTTCATTTCCGCAGGTTATGTCAATCTTATAAAAGTAGTGATGGCAAATGTCACAAAAAATCGAAATCAAATAAATCGAGAACTGAATGATCTCCTGAAAAACTTTTTTCTTTTGTTTCGCTTCCTATATTAAAACGTTTAATTTCCATAGACTAGGTAAAATAAATGTCTATTGATTGTCTTCCAAAATCTATGCAGTGCTGGTTCAAGTTTATTAAAAATATCGATTCATAGCTCTATTTATCATCGGTTTTTGATAAATCGATGCCGAATCGCCATCACTACGTCAATGATAATTGAAATTGACAGTCTGTGTTGACAGTTAACATTTTGTTTGTAGCGGGTCGTTTGTTGTGCTTTGTGAATTGTGATTTTTCCTCCACGGTTTTGCTATTTTATATCCGATGACTTTGATTAGTATTATGGCGATGACAACCTTGGCTTTACATTGGATTCCGTACCCGCTTACCACGACGACACTGGCTTGCCAGTCAACTCCATGTTTGTTTTATATCAACCTTGAATTTTTTTCATACAATTTTAAAATTCTGTCCAAGTTTTATGTAAAAAATTGTGGTTGATTTTGTTTCTATGATTTCAACCCTAATGCCTATGATTTGCTGTATTTGTGGACGCCACTTGGCCAAAACCTCCTTAACGAATGGGCATATCCCTTTAGTCAACAACAATACTTGTTCAACTACCTCATTGATGTGGTCGTCGCAAGCGAAGCTGCAAAGCGTCAGGATTCGATTTCCTGGATGGGCGTATATTAAAGGCTACGTTCAGTAATTCATTTTTCGGTGTGAAAGTCACTCTTGCGAATGTCGCTCGCTCATCGGGAATAATTGAACGCTTTCGGGCTATCCACAGCTGCGTTACCAGAGAGACCAATCGAACGACCTCAAAATATCTGCCGGATCCTATGACTAGTCATTGGTCGGTTGACAGCAGTGCGACTTTCACCCTACTATGTTACGGGGTGAACGGAGCGATCGCCTGACGACGCTCGCTCAAATAACTGAACGGTTTAGTGTGATCACCCGGACGATATTGCGTCGTCGAGCGTCGTCCGCCGTAATAACTGAACACATCCAAAATGTTGTTGTACATATGAAAAACTGTGCCCGCATTCTTTATTGACATGGGACATAAGTCATAACATGTTGAGCGCTATACTTTTTTTAATTGTTTTGCGATTTAATCGTTGGTCACCTATGTTGGTCACATAGTAAAAGTACATTATGACCTAAGTTACCCTTTAAAAAAATAGACCTTTGTAACTTTTTATATTAAACACTCTTTTATTAGCTTCACCTGTAACTAACTATGTAAGAATGACTTGGAAGTTAAATTTGACCCACTTCCCGGTTTCCGATTGAGCTGAAATTTTGCATCCACGTTTAGTTTGGATGACTAAAGCGTATTATATAGTTTTTTTTAAACTATAATATTTTTTTATCCACAGATAAGGAAGAATATAACGCGGAATGTCCGTCGGTGTGTCCATCCCGTGACGTCATGGTGTGTGCCAAATGTCAGCATGGCATCTACAAGACCTTTCTCAGCGTCTGTCACATGAGAATGTTCTCTTGTGTCCATGATGATGAAGGTGACTACAGTGCCACAAACTTATCTGACCCGGTCGTTGGGTCACTGCCGTCGCTTTAACCAATGTCATCTTCCTACAAAAATTATATTTTGAAGTCAATTTTGTTCTGTACCGACGTTAGTTCCAATTTTGGCCACCGGGTCAGATAAGTTTGTGGCATTATAAATATTTGATTACCAAACTCAAAAAAAAAAAACATACCTACTTGTTTTTATAAAATGTATGACTGTTAACTTTTAAAAAAATACAAAGAAAACCCGAAAAAAATTGAACACTGGCAGGACTCGAACTGACGACCTCTGGCCTACCCTGCCATCGCTTTTTAGCCTCCGACAAAAAAGAGGGGTGTTATAAGTTATGAGTTTGTAGCTGTCTAAAAGTTTAATAGATATCACGTATTTTATCTTTTCAGTATTGCAATTGATATCTCGGTACCCATGTGTGCTGTCAGCTCCTTATTTATCGGAAACGGAAATGAAGCCCAAAGGACGGGTAATGGAACCTGAAGATGATGACAAAGTTTTGAGATTTATTATCTGCAGGGACAGAGGGAATTTCGGGTTTATACAAGACGGTACGATTTCACCACAGACATATAATACCAGTAGCAGACCAAACATTCGCTGAAAATTACGTAGCCATTACGCACACATAGGGACTTACTTATGAAAGGTCAATCCCGGTGTTTTGTCGTAGCTAGCACTGTCACACCGGTACGCACAGCACTTCACCATTTTATTATATTATTCTACTATCTATTACATCCCAAACGAGTAATATTTTTCATTTAAACGCGATTTAATCTATAAAATGCAATTGAACTTATGTGTCTTATTATTATGACGGCGCGGGATAAACAAACTACGCGTTGTCACACTGACTCACTCATAGATGAGTGAGTCAGTGTGACAACAGGTAAAAGAAGGAGATACTATTATCCAGTTGTCACTTAGTACAAAAGGGATAAAGAATCCTACCCATCTAATGGATTCATGTTTGGTCTGCTACTGGTATTATTATGTCTGTGGATTTCACCAAGTAATGTTTTTCTTCTGAAGGCTAAGCTCAATGTTTGCGGTACCTTTACGGAAACAAAAGGTGATATAAAATAAACTTTAAAAAAAGTAAAAACGCTCCCTCCATACCTACTTAAATGTCAAAAATGAGATTGATATGACTCTGTAAGATTGAATTCAAATCATACTGAAATCTGACTGAACTTTAAGAGTAGTAAAATACCGATTATTTGTCAATTCATAATATAATATCAGTTTGGTCAACTTTCAGTCATAGTGTAAATTAATTACGAGAATTGGGCTTCAGGTACAATCCTGCCATTGTTCTTTGCTTACGACCGACGCGACGTTACTATACGTGAAAACATTCAAGCTCGATTATATTATCTCTATGAGCTTGGACCACTATCATGTCATGTTGGCATGCTCTGGCATAAGAATTGCTCAAGCGGCAACTCTATCGAGTTAATCAATCAGTTCTAGTTGCTCATTACAAAATTAAGAGCGGTTATAATTGTCAAAATTAACTAATTACCAACATTGTAATCGAATTTTTCACGACATAATTAATATTTGTATCATAGACTATTTATACAGATGAGACATTTTTTAAAATTTTCTTTTTTTTTATTCATTCCCCCTGTTAATTTAAGCAGTTTATACAATCTTTAAGATAAACTTAAAATAAATGCATGCAAGAAAGAAAAATAACTTTAAAAAATTTAATCCGGTAATTGATCAACACTTTTTTAAGCCGACCGTAGTCAAGTACAGTCACGAACACAAATATGCATCACCCTAAGGTAGACTGGCAGAAAATGCCTATGGAATTAAGTCCGCCTTTGTGCAGTGTTTTTTTACCTGTGCATAAAGCATTAAATAAATAAATATGTATACATGCAGTGACATTTAAAAGTGAATTTTAAGAGAACTATTTTTTTAAACTTTAAAACTTATTTCACATAAACCTGTAAATATAATAATATTAATATTTGGTTTAATATTCAAATACTTCACATACAATACTTTTCTTAAAATTTATTTTCAATGTCGCTACATGTATACATATTTGTGCTCCTGACTGTTATTTATTATTTATTTGTTTGAAGAGGTAGGGTACTAAGCCCCTTTGTCACTGCGACCTGCGAAGATCTATTGTGACGCCCCTTGTATTATTACAGCACTCCCTCTAGCCGTAAGTCAATAATAAAATTGACTATATTCTTGGGGTGGAGGGATTTAATCTCATCTGGTGAGATTAGGTGGCGTCCCAGGTGCTGGCTTCTAGTGTGGTGTACTACGTCACACTCGCATAGGATATGTATGGGCGTCTCATCCTTCTCGCGACAGAATCTGCAAATTGTGGAGTCACTAAGGCCCATTTTTTTGTAGATGCTTGTTTAGTTTGCAGTGCCCAGTGAGGGTTCTTGTCAAGATCCTAATCCGGCTCCTGTTCATGGAAAGCGCTTCTGACTGTACATAAAATTATAATATTTCCAGAGGATCCGAGGTGCAACTTCAAGGAGAAAATAAACGAACATCTTAAATATTTTGACTATAAAGGTGTCCTGTTACCGATGAAGCCACATTTAGCTAAGGAGGATGATCCTTCTTCTTATTAACCTTCTCGCCGCCATCGACGTGTGTAGACGTCGGTCACTGTCACTAATGCCTACAACGTCATTTGACGTTATTAAAAATGAAATACTGGGATCATAACACTTTTTTATTTTTATTTAAGTAGTTTCCTTTTACACAACTTCTTTTTTTTAAATTTTCTTGACATGGTTAGCTATTCTAGATTTAACATTATGTAAAAATAAATAAATAATTATAATGGAGGTACCCTAGGTGGTATGGTAAGTTGTAATGCTCATGTCAAGGTCATGCCTACATGACAGATAAAGAAAAATCGGCTGTCAATAATTTATGCTATAAATTATTTTTAAATTACTTTATTTTTAACATGCATTTATTTTCCCCCGCCCTTGACCGCTTCCTAAAGCCGGTTCCACAGATGTATCATTTATCGTATCGTATCAAGAATGAGTATCATGATAGCGTATCACTACTCGTCCACGTATGCGATCATGATACGCATCGGCGATACGGATACGGTGATCTGCCGCCTGATTACGTATGATAAATATGACAGTTACAAATAAACGTTCTATTCCGTATCCTCTTATGAAAACATCTATAAGCGAGAAAGGGATGCATTGTTTGTTGGTAGCTGTGGTTGTCAGATTTTTCTTACGTCATCAAGGATCGCATTGAACAAATGATACATGTGGACCCTGCAGTGCTTTTGCTTCGGGAGAAGAGCTATGATCTCCCCAACAACACGTCCCTGTCATGCATGATACACTAAAAATATAAGGTCCTACGGTTCTAATCCCGATCCCTTTAAGCGGTTATGATACTCATCATTATATACAACATTTACTATGGGACCAACCCCGAAATCCCGAAAAAAAACAGCTGTTCCATAAAACTCGAGTAATATTGAATTACTTGTATGGAAGTGAACAGCAGATTTTTTCTTGCGATTTCAGGTTTGGTCCGATAGTAAAAATTGTTCATAATTATGAGTATAATAACCTCTTAAAGGGACTACTTGACATGATCCATTTTATAGGTACTTTTTTTATTTATTTTTTCAGCCTGTTTACATCATCGACAAATGATTTATGAATATCATTACCGTATTGACAGTTCAAAAGAGAAGACTAAAGGCTTAGATACTGTACCAGATCCTGAAGTGGGAGATTGATACAGTACATATTAACCTGCTGCTTTCAACGTGATTTGACGTCTACGTGATTTGACGTCTACGTGATTTGACGTCTACGTGATTTGACGTCTACGTGATTTGACGTCTACGTGATTTGACGTCTACGTGATTTGACGTCTACGTGATTTGACGTCTACGTGATTTGACGTCTACGTTATTTGCCGACTGCCCGCGCACTGACGTGGCTCACGTTGTTCGTCAATTCGTCTCGAATAAAAGAATTTTTAAATAATATTAATTTTGTTGTAAGTACCTACAGCATTTAATAAATGCTCTGAGTCATTAATTGAGAGTGATTATTTGTAACATCTTTCTTATATTATTTATTGTTCTATAACTTGATCAGAAATATGAAGGAAATAAAACAAATTGTGTTGTGGTCGATTCGTCTCAAGACACATACTGCACCGAACGAATGATGGTTTAAAAATATATTGTTTTGTGGGCATCGAGTCGTCTTAAATTCTCAATTTGATTTTATGTACAGTACTACAATCACGAGTAAAAAAGGTTTGAAAATTTCCTATAAATTAAATTAAGACGAATTAGTACAAACATTCATGTTATGGGCCCGACGGTGTACAACAAGCTGCCGGAGAGCATACTGAGTGCCTCAACTCTTTCGAGTTTTAAGACTCAGTTAAGGCGCTGGCTAGTCGAGCAAGCGTTTTACACTTACGACGAATTCATGAAATTTAAATTGTGAATAACTCACTACTTGTGTAGTTCTATTTTTTTAGGTAGAATACTGTATTATTGATCTGTATTATTTTTATTATTATTATTTACATTTGATTTAATTTTATTACTTTATTGACATTATTTGTATTGACATTGAATTATTTAATTTTTAACGATTGGTTATTTACTTTGTTTTATATGACATATTTTTTGACATGTTTATTATTATTTTTCATTGACCGGTATATTATTAGATTTTATTTCGAACGCGATGTATGTACCTATTGACATGTAATCAACAATTACTAATAAATGACTATTGACTATTCATGCCTTAAACCGAAATCATAAAATAATAATTATTTCTAAATTCACTAAGACGAATTTATTGTGAGACCAATCGAAGATACAACTCGGTAGAACGTCGCAAAAAATAATAAGTAGGTACTCAGTTGTTTGTTAATAATATCACATCGGATACAATTGTTTCCTTTTAGAAATAAAAGTTTAAATTTTTACTTCTTTCATGGAATTTTATTCTGCATTGAAAAATTCGAGTTTTACGTTTTTTTTTTTTTTAATCTTTATTTAATATCTAAAGGAGATTTGTTCACTAATGATCATATTGTCACCTCCCAACAAACTTATACATTTCTGAACATAGATAAAGTCTATTCATCCTGTTATAATCAACCTTGACATTGGCAGATTAATCATTAAAACGATGGAGCCCATGGAGCCATAAATATAGAAAGAAAAAATTCTTGTATCTATAAAAAAGTACGTCTATGGCTGACGTAGATACTCAAAGTATTTTAGTATTAATTAGTTCTACATAATCTAAGCTTCTGAATTCGGGGCGGCGGCGCGGCATGCTGCTAGAGGCGGCGAGTCGGGATGTTTCGTCGTTGCTTGTGTCGTTATGCCCAGCGAGCAAGCGGGGCAGCGGCTGATGTTTATCCTTTTGTACTTATGGCCGTTTTCATTATTGAAAGATTTTCCCTTCTTTTTTATATCTTAAAATACGCCACTGTTTAGAAGTATAATAACCTAACCGTCGAAAACCCCCGACTCTAACTAGAAAAAGAGCTGTAACTCTTTAACAGCTGAACAGATTTTCAATAATCATAGCTAAGATGATACCTGACTAAACTAGCTTTCGATAAAAAAAACTGCATTGAAATCGGTCCATCCGTTTTGGAGCTACGAGAACACAGATACACACTACAAACTTAAAACACCCTTGTTTTTTATCGGAGGTTAAAAAAAACCATAAACCGAAAAATCTGATGCGTCGCATCTGATTTTCTTAATCTTTGGCATCTTGACTAATTTGCGATATACTTCATGATTAGTTTAGTTTACATTGTTATTTAGTTTATTAGTATTGACTCCACCATACGTGGTGACTGGCCAGACTTCTGATATTAAATATGAGGCTTGGTAAGTATTTACTTTCTCAATAATCTTCTCTCAAAATCACACCCGTATATTAGAGGTGTAATAAATATATTCATAATAGATACAGGTATTATAATACAAGGCGCGTATATTCATATTAGGATATGCGAATATAGAGTAATAGGTTACCAGGTATTAGTCAAATAATAGGATAGACGCGTAATAGCGAGGCGACCCGTTTCACTAGGTTATAGGTATTCGTGGACAACCATGCATATTTTTGAGATCTTATATTTTATATTCATATTCTTTATTGTGGAGAATAGGTAACCTTAAAATAAATATTAGATTTAATTAGGCTGATAGCGAATAACTATTGAATCGGTTCACTATTATTTGACTAATACCCAGTAATAGGTATGGTATATCATAATATGAGATAACGAATATATTAAATATTAGGAATATCTAAAAGTGACCGTAATATAATATCTCTGCTGTACATTGCTATGATTAAAGTAAGTAATACGCTTCGGCAATCTTCGTATTTCCGACTTAGTACATTTCTAAGAGAAAGTGAGACTTGGAGTATTTATCGGTGGCAGTTTGTAATTGAATGAGTTAATAAACTGAGACTGGTCCGAGCTTGGTCTAAAGTAGACTTATAGGAAAAAACTGATTGTGTAATAACATCGGATTTAAACCAAAAGTCTTAGTTTGACACCTAGTCTTGTTAGATCTGGCTACCGCGTAACTAAAATGGTAATGAACATCGACTCTGGTAATTATTCTTATTGTTTAATTTAGTTAAATATTTTATGTTCCAGTAATTTGTCTAATATTGATCCCAATTGGATATGTTGTGACAAAAACGATAGACTATCCAAACTTATGCAACGAAACACCAGAAAACGATCCTCGAATGAAAAGAAGCGATGAAAAAGATACAGATTCTGAAATAACAGACACTGGATTAGAAAAATTAGCGATTACAAAAACAGATTTTAATGTTACCGATCAGAAATATGAAACAGATAACGTAGAAACGAGTAAAAACGCTAAAAATGAATACAATGAAGAAAATATAAGTCGTAATAACAACTTCAAGGAAATGATATCGATATCCAGTGAAACATATAAATTACCTCTCGTACACAGAGATAAGAAAAGCTCAACAAATGTAGACAAAGAAGGTAAAATTAATAATTTAAACATTTTTAAGAACAATCCCACAGAACCGCAAGTTATTTTCAAGCATGTTGATCCAAAATATATTATTACTTCTAAACCGTATAAACCGAATAAAGTGCTAAAGCATGATAAAATTGAAGATCTAGTAAATAATGATGTGAAAGAAACAAAACCAATCGTAAACTATTCAGATTTCGAGTATTCTAATTCGTCAAGAGTAATAAATGTATCGAATGCACGTAGAAATGAAGATAATAACGAACAAAAGCAGGAAGCAGAAGTTATTAATGATACGGATATATCAAATATACGTGAACTTAGAGGAAATTTCCTCGATCATCTATTAGATTACTTCTTAAATATTATAAAAGATGAACAGCACACTGATAATAATACAAGGAAGAGGAACGGGCAAGATAAGATGAAAGTAGAAGAGAAGTTAAGAAATTATTACGATCCTCATCATTTAGATTTATTTTTAGTTGATGATGGTGATGATGATGATTTAAGTTACGATGAGAGTGATATAGATTTCCCTGATTTCCGGCGAAAAAATAATGATGAAAAAAAATTGCTAGAAAATAAACAAAATGCTGATGATAATTCAGAAAACAATACTAATACACCTCTAAATACACCGAAGATTAATTTTGACCAAAATTCCAATGATTCTTTAAAATCTCCTGAATCGTTACATGATTCGAACAAAGCATCGAATTTAGAAGAAAAACTAAATGTTAGTAATATTTTTCCTGATATAGAATCGCTTTACGTTGACTTAATGGAAAAACTTCCTATCACTTCGAAAGATCTCAATTCTCAAGCTGAAAAGAAAAACGTTACTCGAACTTACTCGATAAATACTACTGAAGAAAACATTAATGGTACAACTTACGTAAATGAAGTCGCACCTAGTGGCAACGAACCCTTGGTATATATAAATGAAGTATCGACTACTGATAAAACTTCCACAGGTTACATAAGCGAAGTTGGAACTACGGATAGAACTGCTACAACTTTAAAAACTGAAGGCACAACTGTAGGAGATCCTTTAAATTATTCAAATGAAGTCTTAACCACTGACCGAATAGATTATATTGCAGACAATGAAGGAGAAACAGAAGATTATCTATATGACGACCTATATTCTGACGAACAACAGAAAACTATAAAAATAATTGGTAAATCAAGTCGAGAAAAAGATAGAAACATTACTAATAAAGTTGAAATAAATGAAAACATTGAAAAGAGAAAAGTAAACAAAATTGATGATGAACCAAAAAGTATTATTGTAAACGATAGTCTAAAAAAGTATTTCAATATCAAAAACAATTCTCAGATCATAATGAATGCAACGAATGACTACAAATCTAACAACAGATCATCAATTTCAAACAAAGAAGATAATAATTTGAAGGAGGCAGCTAATTTAAATTCGTATAACAAAATCATTGTGAAACTTCCACACAGTGACGAAAGTATTTCAACGGAAGATAAAGACAGATATAATTTACAAAACAATCCAAAACATTCATTTAACATACAGAAACTAGAAGATAATGAAAAAGCTGCTGGAGAATCTGAGCCAAACAAAAAGTGTGGGGATACAATATGCAAAAATAAAAATAAAATAGTTAAAAATAAACTACGGCGAACTGATTGCAAGAAAAGCATTATTTTAAATCTAAATATAAACCTTATTTAAGAATTTTCACGTGTTTTATTGGCACAGTTTCATAGATGAAAACCATATACCAACTAGACGTGTGCGCCGATGCCGGCTTCGGCGTCATCGGCGTGGATGGTCGGACGGATACGGTTGTTTTAAATACAATGCAGCCATATACCTACTAGTAAACTAAACACTAGAAATGTCTAAATATAGGTATATTTATAAACATAGACTTTTATAAAGTACTCTGTGCCAGCGCCCTACTTTTCCTTTCCACATCCATCTCGTCGTCAAGGTCGACGGTCACGTAGTGCCCAAGATACTTGCAAAGATAAACAAGTTTTATACAGAGTGTCCCGAAAATCAACGTCAAGCCAGAAACGGGTGATATCCCGGTGGTTACAGTTATCAGAAAAATAATTTTAAATATCTTTGTGATAAAATCTTTTAAAAGTATTATAGATATATAAAGATGGTATGGATGGCCCCCATGGTTTTGTATGCCGACGACAGTACTGCGATCTTTGTATCTGAAGACCCTAACACATATGAGTATGAAATAAATAGTACTTTATCATCTATAGTTGAATGGCTCAACTTAAATGAACTCAAAATAAATCTAGCTAAAACATATATAATGACTTTCAAAAATAGAAATACAAAATTAAATACGTTAAATATAAACTAAGAACAAATAAACATAGATAAAATTAACACTACAAAGTTTTTAGGACTACACATCGATTCAAATATGACATGGAGGACACATATTGAACAAGTATGTACAAAACTAAGCCGGTATTCATATGCCCTATATATGCTCCGTAAAGTTGTCAATCAAAGTGCACTCCTATCGGCCTACCACGCTTATGTTGGTTCGATACTAAGATATGGTATAATGTTTTGGGGGAATGCCACTGAGAAAGAAACTGTTTTCAAAGCCCAAAAGAAATGTATCCGGGCGATCTGTGCATTAAAACCTACGGAAACATGCAAACCACATTTTATAAATTTAAAAATACTGACATTCCCATCACTGTATATCTATGAACTAGCATTGGATATTCGAAATAATATTAATAAATATGAAACGTTGAAAAGTACCAGACATGCAAATATGCTTCGTGCAATTAGCCATAGAACAGCTTTGTTTGACAAGAGTGCTTTTTGTATGGGCCCTAGAATGTATAACAAACTACCTAAAACTGTTAAAGAAGCAAATAATTATATTTCCTTTAAAAATAAATTAAAGACTTACTTAATTAATCAAGCCTATTACTCAATTAACGATTATTTAAATGATAAATGTAATTAAATTAATATATTAAGTCACAATAAAATTATATAATAACTAATTAATTTCATAATAATGGTTATTCTAATTCTAATATTTGTAATAGTAAAGTATAAGTATGCCTAATGTTTGTATTTATATAGTCTACTTGTATCGCAAGTGAATTATAATATCTAATATTTGCACACCTGTTAAGGTAGGTTATGGTCTAAGAACTTTTATTATATGTACCACCCCATGTATACCCATATTACGGCAAATAAATGATTTGATTTGATTTGAAAAGATATCGAGAAAATTGATAGATGGCTATGGTGATTTTACAGAAGGGTTATTCAGGGTTATAGTCAAAAAGAGATGAAGAAAAGTAAAGATTTGTAGTCACAGTACCTGAAAGACCACAGGGTAACAATTATCTATAATGTCTATAATTTTTATGTAGGTATATGACTATCGGGCACGCCGCAATAGCGGCGGTAAGAGGGGTCCCTCTTTGAGGAGTGGCTGGATCGGCGGCACGGCGTCCTGACCTACCGCATGACGCAGGTCCTCACCGGACACGGAAGTTTCGGGAGGTACCTGTGTCTGATGAGGAAGGCAGAAACGCCTGGGTGTCACCACTGCAGCACTGCGAGGATCGCCCTGAGGACACAGTAGGGCATACGGTGCAAGACTGCCCCGCTTGGGCAGAGCACCGACGTGTCATCAGGGCGGCGATAGGCGGAGACCTCTCGCGCCCGGCATTGGTCGAGGCCATGCTGCGGGGCGAGACGGAGTGGGAAGCGGTCGCCTCCTTCTGCGAAGCAGTCATGCTATCGAAGGAGGAGGCGGGCCGCGTGAGGGAGAGGATGGCGTCCTCCCTCCAGCCCAGCCGCAGTGGTAGTCGCCCACGGCGTCGGGCGCCGGCCGACGATCTCCGGCCACCGTAAGCGCGGGCATGCGGACAGCGAGTAAAGGGCAACTCGCTGTCCAACCATGGACCATGCCCGGGTCGACGGCGCGTTGTGTTCCACGCGCGCCTCAAAGAACGTCAGCAAGATGACGGGGCCCCCCCTGTAGAGGGCCGAAGCCTGCCGGGGTCGCGGGACTTATCTCATTACCGTGACCCCGGAACGTAAAGGGCTATTGAAGGAACACCGTGAATTTTAGTCAGTACAAGTCTGACAGTCCCTCCCGCCTTGCCCGGGGTGGGAGGACTCATTTGATGATTTTACCAAGCAAAAAAAAAAAAAAAAAAGTTATATGACTATGTTTTTTATTATTTTTCTGATAAATGTCACTACCTAACCTATCACCCGTTTCCGGCTTGACGTTGATTTTTGGGACAACCTGTATATAAAATCGTGGATTCGAACAAATTTTAAAGAACCTTAAAAATAAATATTAAAATTTTACGACTTAGATTTTATGATTTCACCGTGAAGCGTGACGGCTGCTTATTTACAATAAAATGTTCTTAAAAAAATGGAAAATCTTTCTTCAGTGCAATTGCTAAGTAAGTTGTTGTAACTTATAAATTGTAAAACATATTTTTCTTAGTCGTGTCGATTTTAAAAAGATGGGTGTTATAATTTTGTAGTGTCTATCTGTGTATAGTGCATCTGTCTGTGGCATCGTAACTCCAAAACGGATGGACCTATTTCAATGCAGTTTTTTTAATTGAAAGCTAGTTTATGCTAATATTTATTTCCATAAACATTTCACTTTTAAGACCAACTAATATAAGTACTTGCTAGTACTAATTGACAGTCCTGATTCCAAAAAAATCGGCTGCTAACTGATAATGGTTTTTAAGTTGCAGTGCTAATATTTACCGGTAAGATCCTCGATGCTTCGTCAAAAGAATCAAAAAACTTAGTCCAAGAACATACAATATTAGTAAAACATAAAATTGTAGAAGTCGACTCAAACGAAATACAAGGTCAAAATAAAAAAGGTCACAAATTCAAACATACTGTTGATATAGATGGAGACGCTAGAGGCACCAAAATATACAAACAACGGCCTAACAATAAAAGCGATGAAAAGCATCGAAATGATGAAATAGTCGACTCAAAAGACCAAAAACATACAATTAATTTCACTTCTGAAGACGGGACTGTATTGCGCCTAAACTTTCACGAAGTTTACACAAACAATGCACAATCAAAACAAAAATCAAACGAATATGTTGACTCGCAAAAAGTAAATTCAGTACAAGAACATAATATCGATAATGGCGAATCAAAACAGACAACTTTACGACAGAAAAACATAAAAAATATGGACTCAAAAGACATAGCATTACCACAAGAACATATCATTAATGTGGACTCCAAAAAGGAATTACGAGAAAATCATATAAAAAATGTCAGTTTGAAAGAGACAAAATTACAAGAACGTATCGTAAATGTTGTCTCAGAAGAAGGAATATTACCGCAAGAAGATATTAAAGAGAAACACTCAAAAGAAACGACGTTACAGCAAAAACCTATCGAAAATGTCACCTCGAAAGATTTACAACAAAAACGTATCAAAAATTTGGAAACAAAAGAGGCATTACGACAAAAACATATTAAAAAGAATGAGAAAAAAAAAGAGTTACGAGAAAAACAAACAAAAGAAATCGAATCAAAGGCAAAAGAGGCAAAACGAGAAAAACATATAAAAAATGTCGACTCAAAAGAGTCACGACAAAAACATATTACATATTTCGCCTCAGGTGAGGAAACAGGACAAAAACAGATCGAAAATTTTAAATCAAAAGAAGAGTTACAAGAAAACCATGGCAACAACGTCGGACCAAAAAAGGCACTACGACAAAGAAATAGGAAAACTTCCAACAAAAAAAAGATATCACGACAAAAGCATAGCAAAAAAGTCAATCTAAATAAGGAAACATCAATACAAACACATATAAAAGAAGATTACTCTGAAGAGACAACATTACAACCAAAATATATAAAAAATTATGACTCAAAAGAGACTTTACAAGAAAAAGATACAGTAGAATTGGAATCAATATCAAAAGCGGCATTACAACAAAAACATGTAAAAAATTACGACTCGAAAGAGGATTTACAACAAAAATATAACAAACATTTCGCCTCAGGTGACGAAATATTAAAACATAAACATTTTAAAAAAATTGATTCAATTAAAGCATTACGTCAAACACATAATTTTGCCCCAGATGAGGAAATTTTCGGACAAAAGCATACAAAAAAAATCGACTCAAAAGAGATTTTACAGCAAAAACATGGCGGAAATATCCACACAAAAGAAGTACTACGACAAAAACATTCCAAAAATTTCAACAAGAAAAAGATACTACGACAAAAATATAGCAAAAAAGTTGATGCAAAAGAGGGATCACGACAACAACGTATAAAACATTTAGCTTCAAATGCGGAAATATTACAAGAAAACGACTCAGACGAATCGAAATTAAAACCAAAATATATAAGAACATACAACTCGAAAGAGGTAAAATTATTACGAAAATTTATCAAAAACATGGACTCGAAGGAGGTAAACTTATTACGAAAATATGTGAAAAATGTCGCCTCAACTGAGGAAACACATGAGACTGAAGAGATAAAATTAGGACCAAAATATATAAAAAATTACGACTCGAAAAAGGCAAAATTACGACAAAAATATAAAATGAAAAATATGGACCCAACATTACAAGAAAAACATAAAAAAAAAGCTGACTCCGAAGAAACAAAAATACAACCAATTATAAAAAATGACAACTCGAAAAAGGAAAACATACGACAAGAACATATAAAAAATCAAGATTCGAAAGAAGCTATTAGAATGGCAATACGACAAAAATATAAAATGAAAAATATCGACGCAACATTACGAGAAAAACATATAAAAAAAGCTGACTCCGAAGAAACAAAATTACAACCAATTATAAAAAATTACGACTCGAAAAAGGAAAACATACGACAAAAATATATAAAAAATCAAGATTCGAAAGAAGCAATTAGAATGGCAATACGACAAAAATACTTCGCAGGAGTTGATGCGAAAGGCGCAAAATTACAACAGAAATACCAAATACTACCAAAATTACCATTTTACATGTCTTCTACAACAGTGTCAACAGATCCCACAGTCATAGAATATGTACCTACGGTTAATATTAATACTAGTAATATAAATCATGGAAGCAATCAACATTTTCCCACATCCCAACAATTTCATGTAGAAGGGATGAATTTAACAAACACAAGTTTGATAGGAGGAGAAACAGTATTCAGAGAGAATCGCGTTAAATCTAAAAAAATCGATTTAAACGCCACACTTGATCGTATGTCGTCGTCGAAAATAATCGATTTGCTAACAGAAAGACTTGCTAACCAAATGTTTAGAAATTTACAAAATCGTCTGAATACAGAGACGTTCAGAGCGCAAGAATTTAACGATGAAGAATCGGTTGAGAAAATAGAGATTTGGTTTCAAAACGATGAAAATTTGGAGCTGAGCGGCGAGTCTAAAAGAATTAATATAAACGGCAAGATATATAAATAACAATGAGTTTTATTTCCTCTCTACTAAACGCCAAGACTTTCCCAATATACACTTTAGTTTATGGCCAAGACTCGTGACGATGGCGTCGCTGCCGCCGCTTTTTCCCACTTTTTCCAATGTCATCTCCGTACAAAAATAACATTTTGATGCTTAGATTATATAAACTTACTTTATCTATGTTTTGATGTCATTTTTGTTCCGTAGCAAGAACATTGTACATTGTTCCGTAGCGACGTTAGTTCCATTTTTGGTCGCCGGGTCAGATAAGTTTGTGGCACTTAGGTACTATATATATTATCTCTATGGTGGCACTATACAAATTGTGAATGGAAAAGAATGAATGAATAAGTTACAAATAGAAATTAAATACGTGGGTTATTTAGCTAATTACGATAATTATTTACATAATTTTAAAGTAAGTTATACTCTCAGAGTAAGGACAAGAAAAGAAAAGAAAGTTCTTTAGTACTTACTCCGAGGTCTCTTACTCGTAAAATAGTTTATTTAACATAGGTACCTACATACAATGTTTATCTATACAAATTATTTGACGACACGGTTGGCGCAGTGGCTAAGCGATTAGCTTTCTGCGCTACGTGCCGCGGGTTCGATCCCCGCACGGAACAAATATTTGTATGATCTACAGATACTTGTTTCGGGTCTGGGTGTGTCAATGACTAAGGAAGTACTATTATAATTTAAAATTATAAAAGGAAAATTATAATTCAATGGGGTATGTGTGCATGTGACATGTATGCAATGTATGTTTGTAAACTGTACCCTCGGGAGAAATCCTAGTGAGGGGCAAAGTTTCCCTAACAAAAAAAAATCCTATTATTATTTATGTTAGGTAATTGTTTGTTTGTAAAATGTTCAGTTTATTTATTTGATCTGTAGGTACCCATATTATTATTATAGGTAGATACACAATAAAACTAATTGACAAATCAACCTAGTTTCTTTTATAATTCCACCAATGAATGATTACAATATTTACAATACATGTTGAAGGAATGTTTATGTTGACTCTACGAAAAAAATTGCCGTCTGTAAAATCAAGATTGATATAATAAGAGCTTTACACTAGGCCTCGGAGAAATCCTTGTAAATATTCACCGTCCTATTTAGACGTTATGTAAATAAAGTAGATTTTTTTGATATTTTCATATCGATCTTTGCGACTGAAAAAAAGAAAACAGTTTTATTCTGGACTCGCCAGGAACAAATAAAACTACAAAAAAAAAAACATAAAAATAACTGTTTATGGTGCGGTTTACTTTCCTTTGACACAATGGAACGGTGTTTAATAATATAAACTATTACTTTACTCTTTGTTATAAACAAACATCCTTTCTTTAAGTTGGTTTATTGCGACGACTAATTACCTATAAACATCATTTGCTTTTAAAGCATTGGACATTAGAAAAAGAAAAACAATAATTAAAGCAACCTACCCTGCGGTCCGAATTCCGATAAAAGTAACAATATCGCGAATCCGACCAAAATGTCACAAAATATAAGGGCTAGTGAGTAATAATAATACTTGTGACTTTGGTCGGATTCGCGATATTAGCACTTTTAGCGTAATTCGGACCGCAGGGTTTGATGCATAAAGTTATTATTTTACCACTAGTAATAATAACTTTATGGTTTGATGAGACCAAAAATAGCTCCCATCTCAGCATTATGCTGTGCATGCATAGACTATAATAAGTGTGCATGGCATATAAAAACAGAAAATGTCACAGCGCAACTGACAGGCTAGCAAAAAAATCGATTTTTATCGTCCGAATAGGACGGTAAATATTTATAAGGATTTCTCTGAGGCTCCAGTATAAATTTCTTACCATTTTGATTTTACAAAAGCGTTCGGCATTCCGTTTCGTGAATATTCACCATCCCTTTCAGTGTTACCAGCTCTCAAAAATATTTATCCCCAAAACTAAAGTTAAAAACCGCTAAAATCCTCCAAAAAAAAACTGTAAGAATATTGTATTAAAAAATATTTGAAACATTTTCAAAACGTTTACAGCCAGCTGCGTCACAATCATTATAAACTTTACAGTCATGAATAAAAATATCCCTAAAAAAATCCCATCACACTTATCTGCCCCCTAAATTTGGGGGGAAAACCCCTAAGTTAGGAACTCTGCCCTTTTTACTAAATAGTAATAGCGGCCGAAATTTTAGTAACCATAGACACAGTTCACTTTGATAGATATACGATGACTCGAGTACATGAAATTCTACAGAATAGCGTGTGAAGTCTATGAACGGGAAAGAACACAAAACACAACCCTAAATACGCAAGCAAGTAATGTCACGGTCACCTAGTGATGTATTGAAAATATATCGATTATACCTACAATTTTTTTTTTAACTTTTGATAGATTTGGATCTTGCCAAATCTATCAAAAGTTAAGAAAAAAGATGTTTGCTGCGACATAAATAAAAATAAAATTTCCAGTGTTATAGTATTTAAAATGCTTCATGTACAATGTACAAAGGCGGTCAGACAACTTTAGGGTGATGCAGAGACAATGAAGGTAAATGCACCAAAAAACAAACTTAATGAGAGGTTTAATTATACTTATAAACAACTGTCCCACTGTTATTGTGTAATCTATATTGATTTCTATTATCAAAAGTTGCGTGCGCGTATATTTTACACTTAAAATTAATACCAATTTTTTTAATTCTAGATCATTTCTAGATATCTAAATACTTCAGTACCTACCCTTTATTAGTTTTAAGAAGATGATTATAATAATAAAAAAATTGTTTAATTTATTTCAAAGTAGGTACCACATAATTTGGCAATAATTGACATTCTTATCGATAAATTAATGAGAAGTTAATAAACTTGCACTTTCTCAACACTAGATTATGCTTGCTAATTGTACGACGCACTGCAAACTTTTGTTATGAAGTTTTCTAGAAAGTTCGGATCATTTAAAGTTTAATCTAATTTTATTACGTCTAGCCACAGACTACTGAGAGATACTACGCGTCTAGCCGAAGTGAGCCGAACAAGTATTTCATAAATACGGTTGGTAAGTTCAATATTATCTTGATGAAAACTTATTTAGACTAGAATTTTGGGCACTAGGGTAGGTAGGTTAACTTTTCATAAAAAAATAATATAAATTCTACTAGGTATTCATTGTATTGGCATGAATCTTGCTTCATTTAAAAGCTGGTTATATAATGGAAGATTTGATATGATTTTTTTAAGAAAAATTCAATCTTTAAACGGCTTTCCTGTAAAGTTGCCTATATATCGCAATGCAATAATTATGTTGGTAATGTTTATGTAAGTCTATACATATAGTTGTTTTTAAGTATAATAGTTATACACACACACACCACACATTTATGTTATTTTTTGGTGCATCTACCTTCATTGTCTCTGCATCACCCTAAGGTTGTCTGGTAGAGATTGCCTACGGCCTTAAGACCGCCTCTGTTCATTGTACATGAAGCATTTTAAATAAATAAATAAATATCGCTTAGTAAATATTGCCTTTCCACTGTCAATATTATTGTTAAAATTAAATAATTATTAATATAACTACCTACCTACTATATGAATTACTACAAAAGTTTAAAAATTTAAATTGTCATATGAATTACCCATACAAAAATTCATGTTCAAATGGCAGATTTTACTCTATTCCATTGTTATGTTGTCGGTGAACTTGGCCTAAGATGACACTGACCCATATCATACCTCACAAGTCATAAGCCCTTTGATTTCTTTTCGGTCTATTCAGGCCCGTCCTGGGCAAACTGCACTCCAACTACTAAATTTAATTTCTTCTTAGCTCTGCTAACAACCTTGTTGTGAATCTTTCTCATGGCATGATTTCCATGTAAGAATCTACAATAGCAGTTTTTTTTATGTAGTAGCTCACACCGCTAACAAGTTTATTAAGAATTAATTTCACCATTAACCTGCTTAATAAAGTTGATATAAAAATTTAATACCTACTGAAAGCTGACCCCAGCGTCACAGTTCGTAATACTTAATAATAATTTGGCTCATTACTGTTTCACCGCCAGGCACCAGCTTCTCAGAGTGAGAAGGGCTGACTTTAACCCACCACGCTGGCCTGGTGCAGGCGAACTACACACACTCTCCACAACTGTAGGGCGCCCTCTCCGCTGTGTAGGTTTCCTCACAATGTTTTCTTTCATCATTAACGCATGTGATGATCAAATCCTAATCCATGAATTAGGAATGTTAGCTGGGTACGAACACTGATCTTTCTGCGAGAAAACGAGCGTTCTACTACTAGGCTGTGACTGCTAAGAATAAGTCTACTAGAGGTGTAATTAATATATTCATAATAAGTTTAGGTATTATATTTATTACAAGAGGCATAATTATATTTAAATAAGGATATGCAAATATATAATGAGTACCTAAATGATAAACAAATATAATAAATTTAATTAAACTTCATATCTATTTATTCATTCATATCTATTCATATTTCTTAACGAGTGTGTCCTCGGCCAGAAAGTGCCTGAGCCTTGACTTTTTTAATTAAGATTTTATATGTTCAGGTTTTTCTTCTTGTACTGAATATGAAATGTAAATTTAGGTTTTTTTAAATGTTAAACTGTTTTCTTTTTTCTTCTCTTTTTTGGCATGTGTGTTGTACTGTTCACACTCTTTCTTTCTAATCTGTTTTTAGAAGCGAAGACTTTTAATTGGCTGTCAGTCTCACATACTATTTTTTATTCTGTTTGTTTTAGCTGTAAGTCATCCATAGTTAATAAATAAATAAATAAATAAATATCCATAATAATTAATAAATACATAATTATGTAATAAAATTATTAAGTAATAAATTGAATAATGGACAACTATTCTACTAGATAGAGTGACATTATAATTACATTTAAATAATTAAATATGCCTAAAAATAAATACCTATACCTATAAAAATTTAAAATTCAAATTAGTAATATTGTATATTATACATAAGTATAAGTACCTACTTATCTTCCTCTCTCCTATATTTTGCTGTGCCCAACAGGGTACATGATACCAAATTTATGTTACCAAATTTTATTTTTACCACCTTATGTACATTGTGGAATGCAAATAAAGAATATGAATATAGAGTAATAAACTACCAGGTATTAGTCAAATAATATAAAAGACTTGTAATAGTGAGGCGACCCGTTTCACTAGGTTATAAGTATTCGTGGACAACCATGCATATTCGCGAGATCATTTTATTTCATTTTATTTATTTTCAAAAACATCTAGATACCATTACAGGTCGGTAAACCTAATGCGATAGTGCTCTAAAATCTAGACATAACTTATGAAATAATAATAATCAATTAAATTAAGTACTAAATAACATTTACACAAATTAACAACTCAAACAAAATAAATGACATAAGTACTATAAACTACAATAACATATAAAAGAATCCTTGCGAATTCACTCAAGTTACAACTAAAAATATCAATTTTGTTGTGAAGCTCGTTAATGGTACAGGTTGCGCGGGAGAGGGCCGCTTTTGGCAGTAGATTTGTCCGTATCATGTATTTCATATTACTATTCTTTATTGCGGAGAAACCTATTCTCCGCAATAAAGAATAGTAATATGAAATACAAGCATAATGTATATATTAGAATCAATTACGGTGATAACGAATATTGAATCAGTTCCATCATAATTGACTAATACCCAGTAATAGGTATGGTATCATAATCTATACTTATAATAAAATCGTAACGAGTATGAGATAAATATATTAAATATTAGGACTATCTAAAAATTGCCCTAATATAACATCTCCAAAGTCTAGGTTTTTTTTTTTTTTCATTCAATTTATTTTATGGTTTTGCTAGGGTCATCATCCGTCCGGATTTCTCCAGATTTGTCCTAGTTTGAAGGGTGTCCAAGGAATGTTTCGGCGGATTTCACCACACCGTCCATGAATCATACCAACTTGACCCTACTACTTTGCAAGGTAAAAATATTTTTCTGATAGTAATAGCTCCAAAATCCGAGATTTTGAGTCTCTTTGTCCTGGATTCGTGATTTTATTTATGAAAACCCTGGTTTCTGTTATATCTTTAACCGATAAAGTGACGAAACATAGAAATAATTGAAAATCTATTGTGTCCGGCTGCTCCGGCACCCTAATTAAGTAAAAATCACTTGACAGTGAACCGACAGCCACGCAACAGCAGACGGAAAGGGAACTGTAAAACAAGTTAGTATTACGAACGGGATTCGCCCGCCTGTGGCTACGTGTCGCGTTTGCAGCGCTAGCCAAGTATGCAATTTTTTGTTCGTTTATTGTCCGCCAGAGGGCGAACCCGTAAGCGGTGGCTGTCGCGTCGCTATCGGCAAATACGTATTATCCATAAAGTTATTATTACTAGTGGTAAAATAATAACAATAATAACTTTATGGTATTATCTAAGTGATGTTTGACAGCTGCAGCTATTGCGCGATTTCGCAAACTGTCAGTAGGTACCTACATCGGTAATGGAACCCGACACCTATGTCCTTCAGTGATGTGGCGAAGGAGATAAGTAATTTAGTTTAGTCACTCGATGACTATGTCCCGACGTATGGTGGTCGTAGAAGACTACAAACAAAACAACTACATTTTTTTTTTATGTAGTGCGCATAATTTGTAGGGATTCAATCTCTTTTCCTAAATGCAACCGCAGTATTGGGATACACTATAAAAAAAAACGAAAATTCGACTTAGTATGGGGGACACGCATTATTTACTAGCGTAAGCCATACAAAATCAAATTTTTATTTTGTTTTGAAGCGAATTTTACTACTGCGGTTGCATTTGGGTACGGACACTGAATCACTGCCAATTTTGCGCACTACATAAAAGATATCCTGTACTCAGATACAAATTGTACAATGGTTTCGAATAAGTCGAGCACTTTTACAGTACTAAACTAAATTAAACTAAGGGCGTTGTCTCTTATACTTATTATTACTAGAGTAATAATAAGTTTATGGTTTGTCTCTTTCCGTTTCAATAGAAAAAGAAAGTGACGGATGCGTTTAGTACTGTCAAAATACGCAGCAGAATTGTTACCAATAGGTCACAAGCAGAGAACAAGTATTTAGTATTAACAAGTAGGTATTAAATAAGTGTTTTTTTTTTGTGATTTCAGTTTTCGTCTCATACAAAGTGCGCACTATAAGCTAGAAGGGTAAATTTTTAAAATCTCCCCGCTTAACCACTTGAATTGAAATTCCCCGCAGTTTGGAGAATTCCAACAAATCGGCATCCGTGTTACACAGGTCAGTTCATTCCATAGAGTGGGTTTACACATTCAATATTATTGACAATGGTGTTGATTCTGCGGGTCTATCGCGTAACTAAAATGGTAATGAACATCGACTCTGGTAATAAACTTCAATACGATCGTGAGAGGTTAAGCTTCGAGCTAACTTGTAAAAATTTACTGATTACGAAGTTGGGAGTCCCGTCTTCATGATCGGTATAATATAAATAATTTTTATAAAGTAGCTTAAAGGTTAGGTTATGTCAAAAGAGCTAAATTTAAAAAAATTGCCTCTATTTCATCAATGTCGAGGTGAATAAAGTAAATATTGTCAATAAAATTGAATTTATAAACCCACTTAAATCAAGTAGGTACCTAATTGTTTCGATTGTGTTACGCACGTTTATAGGACTAAGGTACTTAAGGGTGTTTGTCTCTGTCTGTTTGAATATAAAAAGAAAGTGACAGATGAGTTTACAGTGCCACAAACATAACCGAGCCGGTGACCAAAATTGGAACTAACGTCGCTACGGAACAAAAATACAAAAAAAAAACGCGCAAAAAGAATCTCGTTTTTTTGAAGTCAGTTAAAAATGATTTCAAAATGTCACTTTTGTACGGAGATGACATTCATTTGGTAAAAGCGACGGAAGCGACGCCATTACCGGGTCAGTTACCTATGTTTGTGGCTCTTGGCACTGTAATTGTGTATAAAAATAGGTAGTGTTACAAGGCAAAATAATTTTGTCATTTTACAGGTAAATAATGTCTGCAGCACTTATGGATTCGTATTATAAACTACTAAAATATCGGGATAATACAAAAAAACAGGTTACATGCACCATTTGTGATGTTAATATTTTTAATGTGAAGAAAAACATTATAGACCACATGAGAGGTAATAAACATACAGAAAAAATAAAATATAAAAACAAGATTAATGCATATTGTAAACTATTGACTTTGACAAATGATCCCAATAAAGCTATATGCACCATTTGTGATGTGCCTGTTCCTTATTGTGAACAAAATATTATTGAGCATGTGGAGGGATCAAATCATGAAGATAACGTTAATTATCAAAATAAGTTAAATTCATATAAAACCCATATGTATTTCACAGATGATCCAAATGAGTATTTATGTAGAATTTGTGATGTATATTTGCCTAGTGCACCCCAAAATATTATACAACATGTCGAAGGTAATGGTCACAGAAGAGACACGAATATTTTATTAAATTTTAATAGAATAAAAAGACATCCACAAGGGTATTCTTGTAAGCTTTGTGGAGTTTTTACCTCAAATTTCATCGCTCACATAAACACTGTTTCGCATACAAATGAATTACAAAGTAATGTTGTAATAGAGAAGGATCTTCTCAGGCGCTTCATATATGAAGACGATGACGATGACGATGACGATGACGATGACGGTGACGATTACGATGACGGTGACGGTGACGATGATAGTGACGATTACGATGACGGTGACGGTGACGATGATAGTGACGATTACGATGACGATGACTATGGTGTGGTATACCGAACACTTTACACAAATTTGTTAAGAAGTAACCAAATTACCAAGATCAATCCTAAAACATTTTATTGCAAAATATGTAATTTATATCTTGGACGGATCTCTGAAATTGACCATGTACTTGGTAAGAGACACTGGCGGAATAAAGAATAGTAGGTATTTAAAAAATGTTTTAAGTTCTCTTTTGACGTGCACATGAAAATGAAACTGAGGCTGACATTCAGAGACGACAGAAACGAGTCTATACTGCCACAAACTTATCTGACCCGGTGACCAAAATTGGAACTAACGTCGCTACGGAGATGACATTGGTAAAAGCGACGGCAGCGACGCCACGACCGGGTCAGATAAGTTTGTGGCACTTTATGCGTCATCTTACGCTTCCATCTGTCAAAATTTGTTCGTAAGTTTGACAGATGGAAGCGTAAGTTCACACTTAGACTCGTTTCTGTCGTCTCTGAATGTCAGCCTAAGTGCCGTCGCCACGCCCGCCGTGCCATCGTGTTACAACCATGGAGTACAATAACCAATGAAGATAGAATCGACACGTTTTTTCGACAAAGTACTTTTAAACGGCGGGGGGAGAGGTAAGCTTCGCCCGCCGTGATTGGGTGACGAATTGACAGCCAAAGGACAACTAATTACTCAATCGTGTCAGACTGGTCTCATAATTGTTGGGTTTTGCAGTATCGTTCAACCTATTTTGACTTCTATTGCGTAGGTAATAGAAGTAAAAGTCGGTTATTTGCCAATTATTAAGTGTCGTTCTATAGATTTTTACTACTATTTCCTACGCAATAGAAGTCAAAATCGGTTGGATGGAAGGTGATTATTAAACATCTTATAAATTATGTAATTTCAGTACTATTTGCTGGCTTTTCTTTTCTTTACTTAAAGATAGATTATACACAGTGTCTACAGGTTATAAGGGAGTTTTCACCAACAATATTGTAGGTATGGGCTTTCCGTGCAATGCGAGCTTATATTAAAAATGTATGGCTTGTTATGTAACGATGCGTATGTTTAATCAAAAACTAAACAAAAAAACACGGGATACAAGATATATTTTTTTCTCATAAAAAATACAAAATTCCTACCTTTTCTGTCTAAAAATAAACATAATCTCGTTCATTTTTTTTGTAAGTGCACTCTGCGTGCGCAAGTAATCAGTTTTAAGTTAAGCTATCTAAGTTTTGCCTTGAGTAACCAATTGTGTATTTTTTTATATTATTGTTAATAAAACCTTTTTTATTTTTATTTTACTATTGATGTTGATTCTGTTGCGCACTGCGACAGAACTAAATTTTCTGTTTCAATATGGTTTCAACATAGAAATAGTACAAGTACTATATATTATCTCTATGGTTTCAATAGAATAGAAAAAGCATAGAGATAATACATTACTATTTCTATGAGAAAAAGTAAACTTAAGTGACAGATGCGTTAAGTCTGGTGAAGTACCTACTGATTAAAGGGATTTTCTCAAGATGGCGTATCAATAACCATCTTTACTTTATATCTTATTTAACTTATTAACTATTTTACTTGACACTGGCAGAATAGTCGACATCGGCTCAATTGCCATATAGAAAGAAGAAGAAGAAGAAGTACCTACTGTCAAAATACGCACCAGAATCATCACCAATTGTCTAAAATGTCCTAATGTACTGGATTATCTGTAAAAGTTTCCAGGTGTTTTGTTAGGTTAGGACTTTTTTATACACTAAATAATGATTAAGGCAATTGAAAGGTAGCAACCTCTTATCATGTTGTACTCTTTCTACATATTATTTTTTTAAATAAGCACCTATTTAAGCCAACGAAAGTTGAGACCTAATTTAGCCCGCGAAATTTAAATAAAGGGACAGATCTCTCTCGTTATAAACCAATACGTCAGAGTGTTGCTTTAAAACCATCTGTCGAAAAAGGTCTTTTTTTTTTCTTTTTCTTCTTGACATCTGGCTTCGCACTATTCGTGCATTTAGCTTTCAAGTCTGACTAACCTCTTATCTTAAATAAATAGGTTTATGTCTCAGATATTTGGTTTCGTTCACTCCAATTGCATTTTGTATATATTGCTATCCTGTTTTAATTTTTATATACGCCTGCTTGCTCATTTTCATAAAAAAGTAACTTACCGATAAACATTTTGCTATTAAAAATGGCCATAGAGAAGAGAGTCTTAGCTAAGCTTACACTGCGACTCTGAATACGAATTTTGAAGATGCGCTTAGCGACGACTTCGCTTAGAGCGGTCTTCGCCCGTCTTATGTTCATGTCTCTGAATGTCAGCCTAAGCGTGAACTTACGCTTCCATATGTCAATTTTACGAACAAATTTTGACAGATGGAAGCGTAAGTTCACGCTTAGACTCGTTTATGTCGTCTCTGAATGTAAGCCTGAATGTAACTACTGACGGCTTTATTTGTATTTGTTTGCATATAGCGTGTAAGCGGGTTTTATAACTTAGATTTGACCACACGAAATGTCTATAGTGCCACAAACTTATCTGACCCGGCGACCGAAATTGGAACTAACGTCGCTACGGAACAAAAATTACATCAAAGTGTCATTTTCGTACGGAGATGACATTGGTAAAAGCGACGGCAGCGACGCCACGACCGGGTCAGTAAGTTCGTGGCCAGATAAGTTTGTGGCAGTTTATGTGCAACTAATATACAACTGTTTATTAAGTAGGTAGTTGCTCTTAGCGAAATAAAATATACTAATTTAGCGAAGGCAGGTCTGTGACTAATTGGTTACTCTGTCTACGACTAAGCCCTACATAATCTTAATCTTCAATTACATTAAACCTACCTATTCAAATTTTTGCTATTAGGACTGGTCGGTGTTTCAAAACGTCAATTTTATTCTGAATCGAATCATGTATCGAAGATTCTATGAAACTGTCTTAGATGAAAAATCTAAGAAAATTGTTTATAATTTAATTTAATTCCGTTACATTTTAGACTGTAATTTACTAATAATTATGGTTAAAATTAATCTTCATAAACATTGCATTTTTAAGAACAACTAGTTTAAGTATAAATCTGGATAAATGCTAAGTACAGTACTACCAACTTATCTGTGAAGTGGCAGAAAATGGAACTACAACAAATTCATACGATTTGACAGTTGAAGTCTTGTCAAAAATGCTTTTTCTTAGCCAACAGCGCCATCGCTCTATTCACGGATAACGTGATGTCACTGTACCATGACTGTACATACTAACTGACAGTATCATCTCTATGCTGACCTTATGCTGACAGTCCTATTAGCAAAAAAATCGGCTTTTATCATTAGTTCTTCGGTCGTTCCGAACATAACTTATAAAATAATAAAATAACTGCATTCCGAAACTCTGAACGCAGCCCCGTAATGAACATAATATCTCGTACACCTTCATTTGTTAAATAATGTTAAATGGATATACAAACTACCTATTAATAAAAAAAACTGGAATGTATGCCAGTGGACCATTTTTAAATTTGGCGGGTAATTTCAGTCTCAACTTTGGTAAGCCAAACTATTACAATTTTATAAATTTTAATCTTATGTTTGTTACGCCTTATTCGAGCACGAATGTTTTGACGTATCGTAATCTTTAGGATCAAAAATACACGATAAAACCCATGTTTTTTTTCTTAAATAAGTAGGTACTTGAATTATTTTTACATTTTATTGTATCAAGTGTTTATGTTGCATTGAATAACAATGCGATAGATTCAGTATTCTTTGTACTCTATCAAAATTTGCTTACGATGTTACTATACGTCAATCCATCCGTTGGCCCTCTGGCCCATCATGTACCTATGATAGTAATTATCCGAGGACGCTCACAGGACCAAGAGTCGTGGGCAGGCCGAGAGAACTGTCTAGGCGAACCATAGAAATATAACAAGCCTAGAAGAGTAACAGCGTGACTTTTCTATCTAATATGCAGCGTAATGAGTTAAAATGAGACAGATATATATAATCTCGGTACTCGTCAAATAGAACAGAATCATTATGTAGCCGTCACCAGTCTGGTCACCAATTCGTAAGGAAAATCGCTAAGTCCTATAATTATGACATTTCAAAAACCGGTTTCATTTAGACTTAAATGACAAGTCAATTACAGCTAGCTGTCTCTTTCAATCTTATAAGTGCATGTATTTGATAAAATAGTAGAACTACATTTGAAAAGTTCAATTAATAGCTACTCTTCTAGGTTTATCATATTTCTATGAGGCGAACGCACAAGAGGCCTACTCTTTGGGAATCGCCTCCAGAGAGCATGCGTCCTAAAAGTAAAGGCAATGTTTTTATTTTTCATTCAATTATGAGATAATTATTATAGTTGATTATGAATGCCCAATAAATGAGTATATTTTAATATTTTCGTTTTTTATTATACTAAATGTTTTTTTGAACGAGGAACATACCTACAATCAGTCAAAAGACAGTAGATATTCATCTTGAGTTGAGGTTCACCGTTCGAATTATTTGTTCACTAGCAACATCAATCTGAAAAAATATGGCAAGAAATAATATTACAATAGATGAGATGGCATGTTCTTTCCCAGTAGTGGTGACTGGTGATGGAGCTAGGCGGGGGCGAACTGGCGAAGTGGCCCTTCGCAATCAAGGGGTGCTCGCGGGAGGCCCCCTTGTTGTGCAGCTGACGGCTGACCTGAGGCCGAACGTCATGAAATACGCTAAATACTTAGTATGATTAGTAACCTACTATAATCTTTATCACAACACATAATTTAATTGATTTTACATACAGCTTGGGAAAAATGAGGGCGCCACTATCACACTTGGGCGGTGGGTTAAACTAAAAGAACAATATAGGTAGCTTGTGGATGACTCAAAATCTACTTCATAGCGCTTGTCGACAAAGTAAGTATCTCGATTTATGTTAAACCTCTGATTTTTGTTCTTACGAGACTTATACTGCACAAAACAACTCTGAGGCTTACATTCAGAGACGACAGAAACAAGTCTAAGCGTGAACTTGCGCTTCCATCTGTCAAAATTTGTTCGTAAGTTTGACAGATGGAAGCGTAAGTTCACGCTTAGATTCGTTTCTGTCGTCTCTGAATGACAGCCATATACGTTCTTGACGGACATGTTTATCAGTAAAAGGCCTCGCTGATGCAACATAAATTGCCCCTAAGACAAAGTTAAATACTTCCTCTTAGGATGGCCCCATCTCTAGATTAGTCTACGCTACGCATAGACTTTATTATCTTAGTAGGAGCCCTACTTATTATTTCTATGACGCTACGCCACTGTTAATCCCTAAGAGCAAGTATTAAACTTTAATACTTGCTCTCTTTAATAGTTTAATGATTGAACTCTAATAGGTTGAACTGTATGCGCACTGGATAACAGGGTGGTGCCCTCATAATTAGATTCTACTCTCGTGACTACTAGTGTCTATAAATTCGCAGTACCTTACCAATCGTGTAAACGACCCTAATATCTCTATGGTCAGGTGGCTGTATGGGCTAAGCTCCCCTTGCCTATCTCAAAGAGGAACGAAAGAACAAAAAATAATCTCTATGGTCAGGGAAGAACGCAATCTTTCAAACTAGTGATGTGCTGGACTTTATCATAGTATCGAAAATAACGTCGATTATTAGTCATAGGTTTTATTTTGTAAAAATGTTTTGACTACGGCTACCTCTATATAGAGAGTTTTATGTTTTGTGAGGGCTACGGAATATATTTTTTGATCAACGTAGTGTTAATTAAAATGTTAGTTACTGAATAAAAGCAGTTATAGCCTAGCAGTTGAGCGTCTGCAGCGCTTGTCTTCCATGCAGGAGGGTCTGAGTTCTTACCCGCCTGCACCTCTGCCTTTTGTACCTGGGCATTATATACATCATACATTGATTAATATTTCTATAATACTACGTATATCAGAAATGCGTGGCCATATATAACTTTATCAGACCGGCAGGCGACAGGCTCAGACCATCAAACAGAACAACTTTCTCTCTTGTTTATTGTGTTGTATGTACCTAATATTTTATATATTTTAAATGCGTACACCACAGACTAACCCATTCCACCCTGACTTTTTGTCCATCCAAAGGTTGTCTCAAAAAGATCGCTTTATGCGATAAGACCGCCTATAATGCACCTAGAGTCTCGACATTTCATAAGTGCCTGTATCTGGTTTACATGAAATAAAGATCTATTCTATTCTATAATATTAATAATAATAAATCATTTATTTCAGACATTTGTCCATAAGTAGATACAATAAACAATCACACAATAATTGCCTATTTAGCATTGTTTTAAACTGTCTATAATGTATGTTTTTTAAGTTGGTGTGCAATAAAGCATATTTCTAATCTATTATATTCTACATTACGTTAACCCTAACGCATGGGAAAGGATAGCTAATTATTTTTTCACGATGTTAGTCCCTTATAAAAAGTTGTTCAGTTTGACGGTCTGATCTACACCCATAAATATTACCATGCTTATAGCCAAATTAAATAATCACGTCCCATAAACTCCATTTGAGTGCAAGGGTAATTATGTAAATTATCTACCTATTTATTGTTATTATAATGTATGTGTATCGATATATTTATTTGTCTTTAATTTCACTTCACTATACTATCTGATAAAGTTTCGAACGAATGCTTTTGTGATGTCATGCGCGTATTTATTAGTGTACGGCCTCTTGAGTTTATCTAGCTTCATATCTCTAAGTAGTCTGTGATCTAGCTTGTTGAGCTAGCTTGTATTTGTTTTATCTAAAATTCATGGCGACGGGTGGACGTATCCTTTGTTCTAAGTGCCAAGAGATAAGATTATAGCTCTATATTATGAAAAACGGGCACCTACTAACTTAGTTCCTTCGTATTTGAATTGGTAAGTCGAACTTTATAACTTTGATAAATCTTCATAGAACCTACTTTTAATTATAATAATAATGTTACCGCCTCTTTTAATCCTTGCAGCACCCTAACAGTGTCATGTACCAGGTTAGTTTATAACAACTTAGGTATGTGTACAATAAATAAATAAATGATTAATTTAATTGTTGCTCCTAAGTGCTCACCATGCACCTTTCCGTCTGTGAAGTTAGGTTCAAATAATGAAATATGACATCCCAACGCGTCGGGAGTGTGAACCACGACAAAATTCACGATCATCCATACCTACGTATTCCCTAAGAAAATCTTGCATTTCTACTCTTCACTCTTTGTCAGTTGATATTCATGGAATTGACTTATTGATATCTTTATAATGGAGCTGTGAACATGCTCTTGTCATGTTCATAGCTCCTGTCATGTCATGTTACATGTTAATTTTGTTGAGTAAGGACTATCTTGTAACAAAAGAGTATGTTCATCTAAATGCATGAAATAAAAGGCTTTTTTTATTTTTATTTTATTTATTTAAGGGCCATCTTCACCAACTACATAACAGATAAAATAAACTTTAAAAAAAATTAAAAACCGACTTCAAAAAACTGAAAAATATAAAATAATTTTCTTAAAAAACATAACAGCTTCTGAAGTCAGTGCCACTGCCAAGCTAGGTGCATTGAAGAATTAAAAGCCCCGACTTCAAAAGCTAAGAAAATTATTTTATGCTTTTTAGTTGGTTTTTACTTTTTTTTTAAAGTTTATTTTATTTTTCTATTTTGATTGGCATAAACATGCAATTACAGTAATCGCAAGTGATATGCTGTTGTTCATTCAAGAGTTCCTCTGTATATCTCCGAAATCCTTCATCAGATCTTCACCTTTAAATGGGAAGACACGGGAAGCACCAGCTTTCAAATAAAAAAATGAATTATCAAAATCGGTTCACCCAGTCTAAAGTTCTAAAGTTCTGAATAAACATAAAAAAACAAATACTGTCGAATTGAGAACCTCCTCATTTTTTAAAAGTCGGTTAAAAATAAAATTGGCCGATTACCCAGACAAAAATTCATGTTAAAATGGCAGATTTTACTTGAATCGTCTGTTATGTTATCCGTGACAATGGGCCTATGAGTGAGATTTAAATCAAGAGGTACAAGCAAACAAATTTACGAGACAGTCAACTTATTGTTTTTGTATTCGTATTATTGGAATTTCAATACAAACACAGGCTGAACATTTTTTTTATTGGGCTATGCGCTTTTGCGCCCCTTTTGCTATTTTTAACCGACTTCAAAAAAAAGGAGGAGGTTCTCAATTCGAAGCGTGTTTTTTTTTTAATGTTTGTTACCTCATAACTTTCGACTGGGTGAACCGATTTTGACGATTCTTTTTTTTGTAATATTTAGTATAGCTTCCGCCAGCGGCTTAGCCCGCGTGATGTCTTTATAAATTATAGACTATGTTACTCACTGATAATATAGCATTCTGCTGGTGAAAGAATTTTAATATCGGTGCAGTTATTTTTTGAGTTTATTCAGTACAAACAAACAAACATACAAAAAATCTTTTCTCTTTATAATATTAGTTTACATTTCATTATAAGATTAGAAATTGTAATAAACCTTTTTTACAGTTCGTTCAACCAATTTTGACTTCTATTCCGTTGGCATAAGGATGGCAATAAAAGCAAAAACGTGGTTACAATACCAACTATTTGCTGCAGCTGCCATTTGTCATGCCACTAACGCAATAGAAGTCAAAATCGGTTGAATGGACTGTAAAAAAGGTTTATTTAAATTTCTAATCTTATTTCAAATGGAGTATAGATAGATATTATTATGTTTCAGGTAATAATGGCTGAAATATTAATTGGTACTGCAGTGACATATAAGTTACCTCTAGAGAGCTTAGAATTGTCGTACCTGACTGAATATGTGCAGAATCCAAGGGACGAGAAACAAATATGGTCCAAGTCACGTCTGGACGGTGAATCTGAATATTATCAGATACAAATTGTGACTGAAGATATCTGTGATGAAAACAACAGTTACTTGGGTATGTAACACTCAATGACATTTTACAAATAGACAGGCCATACACCAACATTAATGCACTACAAAATGCCGTCAACTTTACTATAGCTACATAGCAGTACATATAATTATACAGTGCGCGAAGAAAGGGAAAGAAAATGAAAGCCACCATACGGGCTGTCGGTTGTTAGAAAAAGATGAATATAGACGTTTAGGTACGTGGCATTAGCTGCTGCATGCTCATTCTCTCTGTTGGTGCAGGGCATTTACCTTGCATTTATCTTGACAATATAGAGCGCCGGCAACGCGTCTATTTGTAAAATGTCATTGGTATCACTATGTACAGTCTGTCAAGAAAGTCATGAAAAGGATTTTGAAGGAACTAAAATTGTTCTTCGCTCGCAACCCTAAATAAGTACCGTAGGTGTCAGTTTGGGTACAACGATGTGTTTATTTTACTATTCTGTGTACATTTTTTGTTATAATAAAATGTTTTCGGCATTAATATATTAAAAATAAACAAGAGAATATACAAGTGGCGCCCTCAATCCTTTTCATGACTTTCTTGACAGACTATAGCTTCCGCCAGCGGCTTCGCCCGCGTGATATCTTCTCTAAATAGTACAAAATTAAGTCGCATTCAGCGTCTGTCTATCTGTCTGTCTGTATATCCGCTAACTCTTCCCAAATCACGCAACGGATTTTGATGCGATCCCTAGTGTGACGTCACATATTTTGCAATTTTACATCTAGAAATTATTAAATTAAAACAGCAGTTCCGAAATTAGTTTTATTTCCATTTAAATTATTTTTTAATATAATTTTGAAATGTGACGTCACGAAACTTAGGACCCCTCCCACCCCTTGTCACATACTGTCACACTTCCCCCCTTATCGTTTGACGTACTTTATGGATGGTCCCTTACAAACAAACATACAAAAAATCAAATCTTTTCTCTCTTTCTAATGCCATTCATAACCATAGAGGAATAAAGTTTTATGCAAACGGAAACATCAATTAATTATATTAATTAATTTTGAAAACTTATTAAAAAAATGATATTATTATTATTGCTAAAATGTGTTTTTGTAGTCTATAGATTTACCTTCGAAAATATTTTGCATAATAATTAAAATCAGACCAAGAAAGTTGTTGATGGTCTGATCCACACCCTTAAATACGACATAAGTTTAAGTGGTCTAAAGAAGTTATTTTTGTAATTTTTACACACTGTGTCTACGTGTCTATCATCCATATTTCCAATCGCGGGACTACTGGAAGAAATTTCTTTAGAAATAAGTAGTTCCATTGTGCTCACATTTTTATTAGCATGTTTCCTTGTGTGTACATAAATAAATAAAATAAATAAATGACCACGCATTGCACACACACGTTGTATACACAAGATTTGGCCGCGTCGTCGCTCCTCTGCAGTTCAGTTTCGTTCTGTGTAGTCCGGTCTTAATTGCTACTGTAGGTACATTATTGACGCATACGTCATGCTCGTGAACGAGTGTCGTCTGTCGGGCGGTCAGCTTGTAACTGCCATGGCATTCTTATACAAAAGCAAATCATTATTATTATCCTATTCTAGTTTATTTTTATTCACATTAAATTACATTATTCTGGCAGCTCTTACCACAACATTGTACTGATCAAGATTGTAATCTATTATTTTAAAAGAGTTTCCATGGAGTTTGGTTCCGGTTCTTCTCCATAGGACCTACTATTTGAACCGCGCACCGAGTCTCGACATTTGATAAGTGCCTGTAAGATCTATTCTAAACATTAAACTCTGTATTTTATTTCAGAACCGTCAGAAACTTACACGTGCCATATATGTGATATAGATGTACCGAAAATATTTTTCAACGAACACAATGAAAGTAAAAAACATAAATATTTTAAAAATATATGTAATAAGGTTCTTGAGAGGGTATCCAATCAAATGAATCTAAGTTTGATTAACAAGGAAAAAGATGTTACAGACTTATATTATTGTATACATTGTTCTAAAGCTATAAAATTAAAAAATAAATATAAACACGAATCATCAGATCATCATATGAAATCAGTAAATAAATTTGACATTTTAAATGATTTTTATAAAATATACATGATAAATGAACACGTTAATACGAAAATCGCGTCTCAAACTGAGAATTCAGACATTGCGAACAATAATTTGAAATGCAATAGTACTAAGAGAAAGCAAGGCAGTTCACTGGACAGTGATGATGATATTATGAAACCAGAATCTGATGATGAATCTGATTCAATATCAAAGAAAGTTAATGTCGATTCAAAAGGAACTCTCGATCTATACAATGGTGAATCGCAAGAAAAATCTTTTGAATCATATTTAAAAGAAATGATAACGAGATATAAGATAAAAATTAACATACCTCTAACTACTGACGGAGATTATATTTATGTAGTAACACCTAAAGGAGATAAGTGTAAAGTTTCACGAAAAAACTTCCATAGTTATTGCTATCTTTATAAAGAGAACAATAAAGATTGGCTTTTTTGTCAAATGTGCATGGCGACTATCCCACCGGATACCAAAGACCACGAAACATCGGAAATTCATGTCAGAAATATTTTGAAGCCCGTTGATGATTCATTCGCAAGAACGGTAAGATCCATACATTTTTTATAATTGTAGTTTTTATGTTAATTTGGATAATAAACGCAATGAATCCGGGTCAATAATAATCATTAATATGAGGTCATCCATAAAGTACGTCACACTAATTTCGTGATTTTTTGACCCCTCCCCCGTCCTTGTCACAGTTGATCACATTTGTGAGAGCCCCACCCTAGTGTGACGTCACATATTTTGCAATTTTACATCTAAAAATTATTACATTAAAACAGCAGTTCCGAAATTAGTTTTATTTCCAGTTTAATTATTTTTTAATATGATTTTGAAACGTGACGTCACGGAACTTAGGACCCCACCCCTTGTCACTTAATGTCACACTTCGTGGACCCCCCCTTAACGTGTGACGTACTTTATGGAAACTAAGAATGTTAGCTTGATCAATTTAAAAGTATTTTATAGACTATTTAATACTACTCAAATAAAATTAATAACACTTCTTAGTTATAATTTTTTTAACATAATAAAAACGCATAAATTAAACATGTATAACGCGGGTTTTATTATGGTCAGGCGCGTCTCTAGTTTTTGTTTACGTTGCGGCCGCGCGCTTGCGCTTCTCTAGCGCGCCGTTCTACACCGCACGCGACGCCGCGCAGGGACCGCTGGCCAGCATTTAGTGAGCGACGAACCGCGCTTGATGTACAACGTGTCGCGTGCTACGCGTTGCAAATGTGATCCTCCGCGACTCACGCCTTATGTTATTGTTTTATTGTAAATTTCGAACATTAAACCGATTATTACATTAAACTGGCGCCCATACTAGTGGCTCGAATCCCGCGGCTCGTAGTGTGTGTACGTGCGTCGTACCTACGTACCTAACCTATTTGTTTGCAAGCACGGACCTCCTACGTAATCACCCGTTCGCGTAAAGATGACGAGAACGAGGCAGGAAGCGCTCCGGCAACAACAACAACAACAAGGAGAGGGCGATGGCACACCGACCGAGACCGGCGACGAAGATAACACCGGCGAGCTCGGCCGTGCTGAGGATTCCGCGGAAGGCACGAGGCCGCCGCAGACACCAGCCTTCCAGCTCCCCGAGCAGTTTCTATCCACGTTGATGGATAGCATCACACGCGCGCAAGTTGAGGCGAACAGAAGTCTTATCAGCTCACTGATGACGTCCGCCGGCGATTTTAGGGCGTCTACCCCGGTGGCGTCTACGTCGTCAACAAGCACGACCAACGCAAGCGCCATCGGCGGCAACTTCACAAAATGTACGGCGCGGTTCAACGGGACATCCCACGACGGCGAAGTACTAGAAGCGTTCCTCGACGCCGTCGAAATATTCAAGGAGTGTGCAGCCGTCAGCGATGAGCATGCCCTCCGTGGATTGCCAATGCTACTCGAAGGTGACGCGGCAGTATGGTGGAGAGGCGTCAAGGCGTCGGTCACCACGTGGCCCGACGCGCTCGCCCGACTCCGCGCGATCTACGGCGTGGCGCAACCGGCACACAAGATTTTTCGACAGATCTTCGCGGCTGAACAACAAGATAACGAACGCGCCGAAGTGATGTTGTGTAGAGTGCGTGCTTTATTATCTAAGTTACCCTATAAATTGGAAGAAATCGTACAAGTTGATATGTGTTACGGACTAATTAACAACAAACTAAAAAAAAGAGTGTCCCGCGAGTCTGTTCGTAGTGTAGATGATTTATTGTGTAAAACGAGGATCGCGGAGGATACTATGAAGGAATATAAAGTAAGTTCAGTTAATACTAAAACTTGTAAGTCGCAAACTACGACATCGACAACCGGTCAGCACCCTGCGCGATCGTGTTCGCCTACCGCGAATGCCGCGGCCCCGCGTAACAAAAATAGGCCGCGCTGTAGTTATTGTAGGGCATTCGGTCATATTAGCGACGAGTGTCGTAATCGCGAGAAAGCCTCTCAATCGAATAATAAGGGTAGCGACACCAGTTATCCGCCTAAAGGTGATGTTACGGCTGTGGGAAACCGGGTGTCGTGAGGTCGAAATGCGATAATTGTAACTCGGGAACGTCGCCATCGGCGTCGGCGACGAAAGAGGAGAGAGGGGCAGGTTTTAATAGCGCAACTATTAATTATACCGACTCGAATAAGGTAGTTACTTTGAGTCGCGATTTAGGTTATTTTTATGATAAGGGCAGCGACACACACGTACACTTAGGTAGTACAGTCGTGCGCGAAAGTGCATCGCACCCAATGGTGAATATTAATATTATGGGTTGTCACGGTGTGGCGATAGTGGATACAGGCGCTACACATTGCATTGCTAGCCCAATGTTGTACCGAGTCTTATTGAACTCTGGAGCGAAATTTCAGGATACCCAACGACTCGTAGGACTGGCTGACGGATCGCAGTCATGGAGAACCATGCTGACCATTGAGACGCCAGTTATTATTGAGGGTCGTGAAGTAACCTGCGAGTTTTTAGTATTACCCGGTGCCGAAGCCAGGACATTATTAGGTGTTGAGTTTTTGTCCAAGGCCGGTATGGTACTTAATATCGCTCAAGGTAAGTGGATGTTTGCGGATGACCCCGAACATGTTTATGATTTTGTGCAGACATATACCCTAAATACAGGTGATACAGATCTGATGCGCGCCGATTCTACAGGGCTTGCGTTACGTCACGATGAAGGTACCAAGCTGTGCCCGGAGCAAAGGCATACGCTTGACAAGTTTATCAGCAGCCGAGCGCCGCAGTTTGCACATAGCGGACCTGCCACGGACTTCGCTACGCATCGGATTAAAGTAAGTCCGGACCAAGAGCCGATTGCTTCTCCACCGTATAGGATGTCCCAAAATAGGAAAGAGGCCTTACAGAAGGAGTTAGATAAGTTGTTGCGAGACGACGTCATTGAGGAATGCGAGTCACCCTGGGCCTCCAACGTCGTCCTCGTGACTAAGAAAGATGGGAGTTTGAGACTCTGTATAGATTATCGGAAGCTGAACGCGGTCACTGAACCCGATAGGTATCCGCTCCCGCGAATAGAAGATATCTTGCACGCAGCTAAAACTAGTGAGTATATGACCACCTTGGACCTTCGATCAGGTTATCACCAGGTATGTGTCTCCGCTGAAGACCAGGACAAGACGGCGTTCATTACCCCCCTAGGTACCTTCAGGTTCAAACGGATGCCGATGGGATTACGGAATTCAGGAGCAACCTTCCAGAGGCTGATGGACCGATTCCGATCCAACCTGAAGGGGGTGGAACTCCTGGCATACCTGGATGACCTGGTCTTGCTGTCACCAGGGCCCTTCGAGCGTCACATGTCCGACCTAGAAGCTGTTTTCGATCGTTTGGCAATGTTTAAACTGCGTGTCAACAGGGAAAAGAGCCATTTCGCGCGAGAATCCGTCAAATTCCTGGGCCACGTTATCGTACCAGGCGGGATCCAGGTGGACCCAGACAAGACAGCTGCTATCGACAACATGGCCATTCCCCGCAACGTGAAACACTTAAAGTGCTTCTTACAAACGTCGAGTTGGTTCCGACGTTTTATATCCAACTACGCCGAGGTGGCGAGGCCCCTCACGGACCTCTTGAAGAAGGTAAGTACTTGGCGATGGGGCGCCGAGCAACAAGAGGCGTTTGAGCGCATCAAGTCTCTCCTCGTGTCCGCTCCTATTTTACGTCAGGCGGATGAGTCGAAGCCGTTCGTTCTCCGCACCGACAGTAGCGGATACTGCCTTGGAGCTGTTCTCATGCAGGGGGAGGGCTCCGACGAGAGACCTATCGAATACGCAAGCCGCCTCCTGACCAGTGCTGAAAGGAACTACTCCACGACCGAGCGGGAAGCGCTCGCTGTCGTTTGGGCTCTAGGTAAGTTCCGCGGTTACGTAGAGTGCGCGAAAATAATAGTTAGGACGGACCACCAGCCCTTGCGTTGGCTGATGAGTCAAAGGTCGCCTAGTGGTAGATTAGCTAGGTGGGCCCTTACATTGCAGGAGTTTGACCTCAGTATTGAGTACACGCCCGGACGCTCGAACGTGATCGCAGACACGCTGTCACGACCCGTTTGCTCGCAAGATCCGGACTGTGATGTGTGTTTCACGACGGTTGATATGCCGAGGAGGAATACCGGCGACGTACGTGAAAATCAACTGATGGATCCTGAGGTTCGTAAGATTATCGAGGACCTGGAATCCGACGAACCTTCTAGGGGGAGACCATGGTCCGACCGCGGATATACCATTTCCGACGGCATTTTATATAGGTACAGTTTAGAGTCTGACGACGGGGAAGACTCTTGTTTGGTAGTACCCGAACACGAACGCAGGCAAGTAATGGCGGATCTCCACGACGCGCCTACAGCGGGCCATTTTGGAGTCGAGCGTACATTGAGCCGCGTTCGCTCTCGTTTTTATTGGCCTGGCATGCGCACATTCGTGACCAACTACATCAGAGAGTGCGTGCCTTGTCAAAGGTATAAAGCTGATAACCGTAAACCGGCGGGGCTTCTACAGACCCCTGCTGTGTCTAGAAGATTCGAGGTAGTCTCCGTGGACCTGTTCGGTCCTCTTGTTGAGACGCCCAGGAAGAACAGGTGGGTCCTCATCGTAGAAGATGTTTGTTCGCGCTGGGTAGAATTGTTCCCTTTAGAGAGTGCCACCAGCGTCGAATGTGCTCAGACCCTAGCCAATGAGGTTTTCCTCAGATATGGAGTACCCCGCCGCCTCATTAGCGACAACGGCGTGCAATTCGTGAGCGAGGTGATGCAACAGGTTTGCCACGTCTTGGGAATAAGCCAGTCGCTCACGCCGTACTACCACCCGGAGGCCAATCCTATTGAGCGCAAAAATAGGGACCTCAAACCTCAATTGGCCATATTGGTAGGTCAAGACCATACAGCATGGGACTTGCATCTTGCAGCAGTAAGGTTTGCGATGAACTCCGCAAACACTTCCAGTACTGGATTTTCACCAGCCTATCTCACCTTTGGGAGAGAGCTGAGGGCTCCTTCTGATTCAGCAACGGATATGAGGGCTATCTTGGATGAAGACAACTTCGTGCCCAGCATAACCCCGTACCTCAAGCGAATTGCTGAGACGTTGGACGAGGCCAGGGACACCCATGAGAAGGCACAGGACGTCCAGAAGGGAAACGCCGACAAGAAACGGAGGGCGCCGCCTGAGTATCAGGTAGGTGACCTTGTTCTCCTTAAGACTCAAGGACCAAACGATGCAGGACGCGGACAGTCAGCGAAGTTTATTCCTCGCCGTGATGGCCCATATAAGATAGGGAAAATCGTTAGTCCGACCACTTATGTTCTAGAGAACATACAGACCGGGGGGAGTGTAGGCAAATATCACGTTTCGCACCTCACGCCCTTTTCCGGCCAGGTAGAGCTTCCCATCAGGGAGAAGCGGAAGCGTGGGAGACCGCGCAGGTATTTAGATTGCTAGCCCAACTGCGAGGACGCATCGTTAGGCTAGAGGGGGAGGATATAACGCGGGTTTTATTATGGTCAGGCGCGTCTCTAGTTTTTGTTTACGTTGCGGCCGCGCGCTTGCGCTTCTCTAGCGCGCCGTTCTACACCGCACGCGACGCCGCGCAGGGACCGCTGGCCAGCATTTAGTGAGCGACGAACCGCGCTTGATGTACAACGTGTCGCGTGCTACGCGTTGCAAATGTGATCCTCCGCGACTCACGCCTTATGTTATTGTTTTATTGTAAATTTCGAACATTAAACCGATTATTACATTAAACATGCTTAAATTTTATTGCATTTTTTTTTTATACTTAAGTACAAGTTTTATACGTAATATAATTTTTTCACATTTTAGTACGTACCTCCGTGTATTATTAATACAGATGGCTACTATCACGCGCCAATCATATTGCGGTGACGCTCGAACTTTCTTTTTGTCCACCAATAGAATGTCAGGACGCGGACGGTACAATAATGTAAAAAAATGTCTCGTAAAGTATTATAAACAAGTGACTTTTACAAAAAAGTGCTGTTTTTAAAAACCCTAATTGGTGGACAAAATTATGGGCGGTTCTAGTTACAGATAAACTACGATAACATGGCAGGCCCCTCTAAAATTCAAAACGTTTGAAAGTATTTACAAAGCGGGTTTACATAATCTAAGACAAAGCGCCTCCAAGACTCACAAGGCATGTGTGCGTACCGAGACGGCCGGCAAACACAAATAAATCCAAGTATTTGTTGCTCGGTAAGGATGTGACTACACACATTGAAACAGTCATTTTTAGGGGCGCGCCATGTTATCGTAGTTTATTTATGCAACCGCTGCTTGCAAGCAAAATAGTTTTGAAACTGGAAAGGTTTTGCGGTTGTCGATACTATGTATAAAAATTTCAGGTCCATCAAGATTGGAACCACTGCCTTCTATGCAACGAATCATTTGTTCCTTCTCTCAACCATACCGTCAGCAAAAACCATGAAGAAGCATTAAAAAAAGCAAAAATACCTGATAAAAAGGAAACTATTATAAGTGGTAAGACCTTGTGTGAAATTTGCAACCTCTCTATTGATACACATAACTTTTTATCACATATAAATTCTAAAAAACACAAAAACAAAGAAACTGTTTTGTTAGAAAAAGAAAAGATTTCTTTGATCAGTAATGATAAATATTACTGTGTTATTTGTAACGTTATATTGACTGTTAGCCATTTAAATTCTCATATTAATAGTACTCAACATGTAGGTAAAAAATTAGAGTTGATAGCTGCAGAAAACCCAGAATTTTGTGATCTATGTAAGGTAAATGTACCTAAAGGTGGAATGCAGGCTCATAGTGAAGAGAATCCTCACACAATTATCCTTATTAAAAAGCTGTGTATTGATCTTAAAAATGAGATTTTAGCTTTGAAAGATCATTATACGAAGCAAGGGAGTAGTTCAACGCAAAATAAAACACTTATGAATAATACAGCTATTAAAAATGATACTACAGCAAGTACTAGTAGCACATCGAGTTACGTTTCTTGTCCACCTAATAACGATAGCTATGATGTCCAGGGTAAAATTGATGAGTATTATAAACAGCTTATATATTCGAATGCAGCAAAAACCATTGTTAAATGTACCGTTTGTAACGTTAACGTTGTTAACGTTAAACAAAATATAATTGAGCATATGGAAGGTAGAAATCACGAAGACAAAGTCAATAATAAGTTTAATGCTTGTTTTAAATTAATGAGATTTACTGATGATACTGAAAAGGAGATAGAATGCAGAATTTGTGATGTCATTGTGCCTAATTTTGAGCGAAATATTATTGAACATGTCGAGGGCAAGTTGCATACAAAAGACCAAAATGAATTATTAGGTTATCATAAAATACGAAAACTGGCTATTGGATATTTCTGTGACTGTTGCAACTATGCTGTCTTCAGCTTTTTCGACCATATTAACGGCGATGAACACACTATCAAATATCAAAATAAATATGTTATTGACAGACAGTTACTAAGAAAATTTGTTTATGAAGACGATATTAATAATTGTGAAGCCATAAAGTATAGAGAACTTTACGATAATTTGTTAAGAACCAACAAAATTACTAAGCTAAGTGATACACAGTTTTATTGTGAAGTATGTGAGTCCAATCCTGGACGTTTTAATGAAATTGACCACATGTTGGGCCAAAGACACCGGTCGCTTCATCCTAGCCTTTCTTAGAAATTCACAAGATACATAATATGCAGGAATAATAATAATAATATGTCGGGTCGAAAGGTTGTACTTAGATATTTTTTTCTTGTAACGAAACTACAGAAAAGTTATAATAATAATAATTTCATTTATTTCAGACTATTAAAATCCATACATTTAGGTTCATATTCACAGCCATCGATGTCTATAGATACGCTCTGTCATACAAAGGGAAGCTAAAAAAATGAGACGTATTTTTGAAGACGTCAAATTTTAAATTCAAAATTTTTCGAATTATATTTAAATAGAACAGCGATACATGCACTAATGGAATAGCTACTGTTATTATATATTTTTTATTCAATACACAAATTAATAATTATGTTGGTAAACGGCATTTGACTGGTGATCAACCACTCCACTTTTCTGAAAATGGAGTACCTGACACGTCTCACTTTTTGAGTTCACTAAGCATATCTATAGACATCGATGTTCACAGCAAATAATAAAAAGCCAAAAACATAGCTCCACAAATAAATCATTACGATAAATAGGTACATTAAAATTAATTAAGTTTTTTTTTTTTTTGGAGATCGAAAGTTTAATGTCGACGGTTGAAAGGCGATTGATCTAAGCGACATTTTTTTTTTCGAAAAACGAATCGAACCAACCTTTTGAAGTTTCGTTTATCGAAAAATATAAAAAATGAATTAAAATAAAAAAATGTCGCTTAGATCAATTCATAGCCTTTCAACGGTAGACAATAAAGTGTCGTTTCCCGAAAAAAAATGTCGCTTAGTACAAATAGCGTTTCAATCGATATACAGATGATTTTTTTTAAAGAATTGATTTTTTAAAGTTTTTAAATAAATACAGTTCAACTACCTATGTATAATATTAATAATTAATATAATACGCGATTAGTCGGAAAGTTGATAATTTTCGATAAGTCGATATTTTTTTGTCATTGTCATGTACGCCATGTTATCGTAGAATATCTCATACTATGATAACATGGCGCGCCCCTCCAAAATTCAAAAAGTTTGAAAGTATTTACAAAGCGCCACCAAGACTCACAACACATGTGTGCGTACAGACGGCCGGCAAACAAAAATAAATCCAAGGATTTGTTGCTCGATAAGGATGTGACTAGAAACATTGAAACAGTAATTTGGAGGGGCGCGCCATGTTATCGTAGTTTATCTCTAATCATTGTATCAAAAAATCATCACTCGGCCCATCTCATAGAAATAATAAGTAGGGAGTTAATAAGTCTATGGCCCATCTCTAGTGTCTATGATCAACTCGGATCAACTGTACATATTTGTTCGGTGGCAGTTTTAAATAAAAAATATAAGTCTATGGTGGCAGTATACCATTATAACCAATCGTTAATTTTAAGTAAGTCCATGTTTTTATTACCTTTGAAAGTTACTGTTATTAATTAAGAAAGCAAAAATATATTTTTATAAAGGATTCTAGTTTAATTATTTTATTTTTATGAAACGTTAATCTTATTGTTCTACCTACCCCCTTATTCCAAAGCCACTTATCATTTTTATATCCCACTGCAGGGCAAACGCCTCCCTTCCCTCCTTCCGCTTTTCCCGGTCTATAGCAATTTGGGGCCATTCCTTTATACAGACGTCCAGCTCATCACGCCATCTCCTTCTGGGCCTGCCGCGTTGTCGTTTCCTGCTATTAGGGACCCACTGTGTGGTTGTTTTTGCCCAAAGCTCCTTCGGCATGCGGCAGATGTGACCTGCCAAGTTCCGTTTTAATTTTGCAGCTATGGGGCCTACATCAGCAATTTGTGTTTTGTGGCACGTAGTAGGTAGCTATTGGTCGATGAAACATTTAATTAAGGGAACCCGTCCCCTAGCATTGAAACGAAAACTAATGGGCATGTGTCCCCACCCTGACATATGGCGCGCAGATATGGTCGCTAACTTTACGTTAGCTTTATGCAAGATGTTACGTCAAAAGTCCGCACTCGGGGTCTGCCAAAGAGCAATGGAACGTAGTATTCTAGGGGTCAAGCTTACAGACCGCATAAGGAAAAGCCCCTTATTAATCTATATATAATAAAAATGAATCCCTATTTCCTTTGGTCGTGCCATCACGCGTGGACGGCTAGACCAATTCGCTAATTCTTTTTTTGTTGTTTGTTATAATTGTAAGAAGGTAGGGTAGGTATAGTAGATAGGCTAGGGTAGGTAGGTAGGTGCACATTGGAGGGCAGTGGTCTCTTTCTGTGAAGCCGTTATGCTCCAGAAAGAGACCGCAGAGCGGGATCGAGAGAGGGCCGAGGAGCAACCGCCTCGGCGCGTACGCCTTAACCCCCCGCCGGACACCACCTGGCGGGGGGCCTCCGGGGTCGCGAGCGCACAGAGTGGGGACTCTGTGACGCGACCCCCGAGAAGACGGCGCGCACTGGTCGGTCCTGCGCGCCGCGAGGGTACCGGGGGGACATCTTTACAGTCTCCCCCGGGACGTGCCTGGGAGGGGGACCTCTTTACAGTCTCCCTCCCCGAGAAGTGCCCTAATAGGCGTGGCACCGAGGTGGGCTTCGGTGCGGTCTTAAGAGTACCCGAAGCCCACCTGTAGGTGGACCAGTGGACCACCGTGGTGAGTTTAGCCGGTAGGAGTCCGGCACACCCCTTCGCCCCCCCGAGGCGGAGGACAGCCCTATGATGGGTTCTCACCACGTAAAACAAAAAAAATGAATAAGGTAGGCGGACAGTTCTTTTATAGGCGGTACGAAATTCGCCGGGTCAGCTAGTAAACGATAATTATGACGAAACACACATTAATATTTTCCAGGGCTTCATGTGACTGTTAAGTGTTAACTATACCAACTGGTGTGCGAGGAAAGATCCTCTACGAGTGACCTAAACGGCCTAGGGCGGCTGAGGATAGTCCGCCTCTGCGTTCGAAATAACATTAGAAATTTAAATAACTCCATTTACACTTTATTCAACCGATTTTGACTTCTATTACGTTGGTGACATGACAAATTACAGCTGCAGTAAACATTTGTTATCGTAAATACGTTTTTGCTTTTAATGCCATCCTTATGCGTACGGAATAGAAGTCAAAATCGGTTGAATACACTGTAAAAGGGTTTGTTAAACGTGTCTAATCTTATTTCAAACGTAGGCAAAAACAATATAATGTTTGTGATGGGCCACCTGGTGGTCGCCCAGATGTCGAAATTCGACCGTAATTTTAGCTTTCTGCACTCCTTCTCCATATAAACTTGAACTATGCCAAATCTCACACTCCTCCGTGCGCGCAATATGCTTAAAAAGGTGACAAAATTTTCTCTTCAAGTATTAATAGATTATAGACATGTTATCGTTTGTATTACTTAATACTTAAATAGGCAGTGTCTATATATCGTCAGTGGAAAGCCAAAACTACTAAAGCGCCAATTCGTTGCCAAACTAACTTAAACTTTAAAATGTGCCCTTGTAAAGTTTAAGTTAGTTTGGCAACAAATTGGCGCTTCAGTAGTTTTGGCTTTCCACTGACGATATAGTTTCAGGTTTTTTTAAGGGCGAATAAAATTTCACATAACTTTTCCAGGTGTGTGGCAACCCTGTTAGAAATAAAAGCCAGAATATCTAGTTATAACGTTTATTACAATCACCAGCGCACTCGAGGTCGGTATTCATCGCTGAGCGCTACTCGCTTGATGCTCTCGTATCCCAAGATGATGCTGAATGAGAAGCACGCAGACTGCAGTAGTCTGGCCGATAGACCCTTGAAATAAAGACCCACCAGGCCCTCTTCCGCCCACAACACTTTGAAAACTTCCTTCATGGTGCCTACACCTTCAACCTGTAGAAAAAATAAAATTGAATTATAAAAAAAAGAAAAGATATTTGTTTGACGCAGCACAAAAACGATTTTATGGATATACAGGGTGTCCCAGGAAACCTGTACCAGTGAAGGTCTGTGGTCAGGGTAAACTAATACTCATCGATTGAATCCCCATGTATGTTCTACGATATTTTGTAGTTTTCGAGAAATTAATTATTTTGTAATATTTTCTCCGAAACAGATTTTTTTTATCTTGTGATCATATTCTGAGCTACTAGTAGTTAGACTTTGGTTGTTTTGTGTTTTTAACAGGTGAACACACATTCTAGCCATAATACTGACAAGAAAAATCTCAAAGAAACGCCACTCCGAAAAAGTTATAACTAAAACCGCCTACAATTTTGAAAAATCTGAAAATATTACAAAATAATTAATTTCTCGAAAACTACAAAATATCGTAGAACTACATGGGGGTTCAATCGATGAGTATTAGTATCCCCTGACCACAGACCTTCGCTGGTACAGGTTTCCTGGGACAACCTGTATAGCTTCCGCGAGTGGCTTCGCCCGCGTGGTCTCCTTATAAATTAAAGCCTATGTTACTCACTGATAATGTAGCATTATGCTGGTGAAAGAATTTTTAAAATCGGTCCAGTAGTTTTTTTAGTTTATCCATTACAAACAAACATACAAAAAATCTAATCTTTTCTCTTTATAATATTAGTTTAGATAATTGAATAATCAAAATAAAAAACATTTAAAACAAAAATAAATCTATAGCAATATTATAAAGAGATAAGATTTGATTGTTTGTTTGTAATGGATAAAATCATTAATGTTTTACCTACCCCCTTATCCAAAAGCCACATATTATTATTTTTAAAAGCCTGTAGTAGATAAAATCATCATCTACAGGACCGATATAAAAAATTCTTTCACCAACAGAACGCTATATTATCTCTGAGCAACATAGGCTATAATTTATAAAGATATCACGCGGGCCAAGCCGCTGGCGGAAGCTAGTAAGAATAAGTTCTTGTCTAGTTTTAAGTGCGTACCTGTAGTCGAGCCCGTACGATGTCCAGCGGGTTGGTGAGGAACGTGGTCGTGAACCCGCCGAGTGTGCCCGCCACGCACTGGATTAGTAAGGTCGAGACCCATGATGGCGCGATCTTTAGCAGCTCGTCTGTAAATGTATTTATTTATTACTAGTGTGGAGGAACGAGGTGCGGTGTTCCTCCATTGAAAAGGGAGAAGCCTCCGACCAGGCGAGGTGATATTGCCTGGCGGGCCGAAGCCCTACGGTTCAAGTCGGACAGTTGTATGTGTTAGATACGATATTATTTATCCTTGCGCGATGCAGGCCTCGTTATCTAATTGGTCAATTCATATTTTCGCGCCACTGCACTGTAGTTAGCTTTTGCTGCCTTACTAAGTAGTTCTTCTATGTGGCGATAGATGTCGCTACACTAGTGGTCGCCCTGTGGACGAAATTCGACCGTAATTTTAGTTTACTGCACTCCTTCTCCATATAAACTTTAACTATGCTAAATCTCACACTCTTCCGTGCGGGAATATGCTTAAAAAGGGGTACAAAGTTTTCTCTTCACTTATTAATATATAGATTAGAAAAACTTAAATCTATCTTTACAGTTGCATGCTAATACGATATTTAAGTTAACAATTATTAATCCCAACTACTTACAAAATATGACTCATACATGTTAAAGTTCTAAAGCAGGTGCCAACAGAAGTTGCTTCTAAAAATAAATTCGACATTCCAAAAGCAAGTTCGACATTCTAAAAATAAATTCGACATTCTAAAAATAAGTTGGACTTTCTAAAAATAAGTTCGACATTCTAAAATTAAGTTCGTCATTCCAAAACCATGGCATACCTTGGTAAGCGGTGTACAATGCCCACCAGAGCGCAGAGTTAGGCACGTAAGCGGCGAGAGAAGCTGCGTACCCGCGGTAGTAGCCCAGAGGCCCATGAAGTTTGTACACACGAACCGCGACCTCCTTCGCGAGAGCTGCCCTTGTCATTCGCTTGTCCAAGTCTAGACCTAGGGGATTCATATGCTGAAAAAATTGTTTTTTATTTAAAAGTTATATGTATGGATGAAAAAATAGTGATAGGCTAGCGATTGAACGCTTGCCTTTCATGTAAGCCTACCATCTCAACCTATGACTTTTCAATTTTATGTGTGTGTGTTGTCTACCGCGTAACTAAAATGGTAATTGGTAAGATTATAATCTATTTTTTGAAAAGAGTTACCATGGAGTTTCTTGCCGGTTCTTCTCCATGGGGTCTACTATTTGGAACCGTGCACCTAGAGTCTCGACATTTCATAAGTGCCTGTATCTGGTTTACATGAAATAAAGATCTATTCTATTCTAATGAACATCGATTCTGGTAATAAACTTCAATATGATTGAATATGGTTCCGTCCAGCTATTACTTGCTCATTACCCTTTAAATAATAATAAACTTTTTATTCGGACAGCAAGAGACACAATACACAAATTAAACAATAAAAAAATAAAATAAGAGTACAAGAAAAAACAGCAAAAAGCATTTAAATAAAAAAGACATTAATAATCATATTGTACAACACGGGGCATGTGTCTCACGGTTGCCCAAAAAGGTATCCAGATCAGCTTAATGCCAAACACATATTATGTGCTTGACGCTGATTTTCATCTGGAACCTTGTGCTTGACAGACGCCAACGAAACGCCTTTCGCAGTGGAAGCCCGACTTCAGGCGGGCAGTACGCTTGTTTACCACAAAAAAATCTACAAGCCAAATTATTCTGCTGTAGAGTAAAAAAAAATTTGTCTCCACTCACCGAATTCCTGGAGTTTCCCCTGCCTCTAACCAGGCCTAGCACCATCAGGTGCTGGCTCAGCACGTCAAATGGTACGATGATCGTTTGGCCCACTATCGACGCACACCCGCCACCTATAAACGACTGTAAGAAAGTACATTAGAATCCTTGGTCCTAATACAAGCACTGCCTGATGTGGTAGAAAGGGAGACGAAAAGAATAGAATAGATGTTTTTTTTTTAGACATTGCCCCCACTAGGGTTTCTCCTGTATCGAGGGTACAGTTGACAAACATACATGTCACATGCACACACAACCAGACCCGAAACAACTATCTGTAGATCATACAAATACTTGTTCCGAGCGGGGATCGAAACTGCGGCACGTAGCGCAGAAAGCTAATCGCTTAGCCACTGCGTCGATCGTGTCGATTTGTTAAAACCACAGAAATATAATACCAGTAGTAGACCAAACATGAATCCATTAGATGGGTAGGATTCTTTATCCCTTTCGTACTAAGCGACAGCTGGATAATAGTATCTCGTTCTTTTACCTGTTGTCACACTGACTCACTCATACACATAATTTGACGCGTAGCTTGTTAATCCCGCGCCGTCATAATAATAAGACACATAAGTTCAATCGCATTTTTATAGATTAAATCGCATTTAAATGAAAAATATTACTTGTTTGGGATGTAATAGATAGTAGAATATTATAATAAAATGGTGAAGTGCTGTGCGTACCGGTGTGACAGTGCTAGCTACGACAAAACACCGGGATTGACCTTTCATAAGTAAGTCCCTATGTGTGCGTAATGGCTAAACTAATTAATTAGTTTTCATTACCCTTTCGCAGTGGAAGCCCGGCTGTGGGATGACACAATAGTTTGAGTAATACTTAACATACCTTTAACTTTGGGCTGACGTCACGTTTGCCCAGCTCATGCCGCACGCCTTCGTATGTGGAGATGTAAAATATACCCGAGATTATTTGAAACTGAAAAAGAAATTTGTTGAGATATTTATTGTATATTGTTTGGATCACTTTGTGTAAAATTGCTTTATTTAGAAGTATTTTATTTTATTTTGTTCATATAATATTTTTTAATTAGTATTACCTATATTTATTTATTTATTTGTATCGTGGATGCCCGTGGTGGCATCACTACACCGGTCCCATCAGAATACCAGCGCTGTGACATTTTCTATTTCTAAATGCCACAGCATTATGCTGAGATGGGAGCCATTTTTGGTCTCGTTCAGGTGGCTTTGACTATTGTTTTTCTATTGTTATTTTTTATGTTTTATTTTTGTACCTTTTATACTTTTATTCGTTCCTGGCGAGTCCAGAATACAAATGTTTTCTTTCTTTCTTTCTTTAGATAAATATACTAAGGGCAGATTTTTCAATCGCCAGATTTTTTATCCAAAGAATAAATTTGCCAGTTGACAGATTTTGTATAGGAAAGCTGTCAAAAATTCAAATTTATTCCCCCGGATAAATTAATTTGGCGATTGAAAAATCAGCTTTAAGTGATTATGAAAATTTAAAACCAAATCCTAAGTTGAACTTTATAGATTTTCAGTTAAGTTGCAACATTAGAGCGGTTGGGGATTCGAGTGTTAACTCGATCAATCAAACATTGGGATCATAAAATTAAAGGTGAATTTTGTTTTGTGGATTTGGTGAATAATAATAACTTTCTCTGAACTGTTGGGAATTATTAATTTTTTACCTAATTTAAAACTTATTTTATTATGAAAAACTATCATAAATGTGCTCTAATAATAATAATAAAAAATAGCCCATTGTGTGGCGGGCCTGAACCGCGTAACTAAAATGGTAATGAACTTCGACTCTGGTAAATCATAAATCAATTTATTGGTAATCATTACACGTCAAAACCATTGATAATTCATACAATTCAAAATAGTGGCTAGTTAACTAATATAAGATAATATAGATACATTACAATCACGACATAATATTTAAGTTCACTTCAATTGTAAACGTTAATTAAATATTGTTACTATTATGTTCATTGCTCCTTTTTATCTGATGTACCTACAATAATGGGTATTTCTATTCTATTCCATTCAATTCAATTTCTTTTTAATAATAAACATATTTTTTTCTAGTGTCAATCTTCAATACGATCGTGAGAGACTAAGCTTCGAGCTACCTTTTAAATTTTTAACGATTATGCTGTTGGGACTACCATCTTCATATCGGTAATATTTTTATAATGTAGCTCAAAGTTTATTACCAGAGTCGATGTTCATTACCATTTTAGTTACGCGGTAGATCCGCTGGCCATGATGATGATAAATATACTCACACTAGACAGCCAGAAGCCCCTATAAAGCCCTGATATTCCTTCATGTCTATATATCTTAGATATAGCGTCTGTAACTCCACTATACGCTTCTTTTTTCCTTTGAACCTGGATCTGTGTCTTTACTAATGTTAAAGGATACAACGCGCATCTAACTGAAATAATAATAATTATAGTTAGTTTTAGTTTTTTTTTAAAGCAGTGATAGCCAAGCAGTTGAACGCTTGCCTTCCATGCAGTAGGGCCTGAGTTCGAACCCGCTACCTAATCACGATGCACGCTCTCAATCGGAATCGACTCAATTTCGACACTACAACAGTGTTCATTGCGTTGCTCAAATTGTAGGCGTAGTGGTTTTAAAAGCATACCGAGCAATGTAGTTTGTTGGACTGTCAAAATTGAATCGATTCCGATTGCGAGTGTGTATCGTGATTACCCTGCCGGCCCGCACTTTTAACATGGCTTTGAGAGGCAGACGCATCGCCAAACCGCGTGGTGCCGATTTGAAGAATGTATTCCTTCATTTACTTAAAGAAATATATAACGTCAGTGGAAAGCCAAAACGACTCAAGCGCCAATTCGTTGCCAAACGAACTTAAACTTTAAAATGTGCCTCTGTAAAGTTTAAGTTAGTTTGGCAACGAATTGGCGCTTTAATAGTTTTGGCTTTCCGCTGCCGACTTAATAATATCGTAAGGAACAAGAAAACGCAGTTAGGACTAAATTAAAATTCAAGGCACAGTTAACGATGTACAAGCATCGATGTCTATAGATATGCTTAGTGAACTCAAAAAGTGAGACGTGTCAGGTACTCCATTTTCAGAAAAATGGAGTGGTTGATCACCAGTCAAATGCCGTTTACAAACATAATTATTAATTTGTGTATTGAATAAAAAATATATAATAACAGTAGCTATTCCATTAGTGCATGTATCGCTGTTCTATTTAAATATAAGTCGAACATTGTTGAATTTAGAATTTGACGTCTTCAAAAAATACGTCTCATTTTTTTAGCTTCCCTTTGTATGACAGAGCGTATCTATAGACATCGATGTGTACAAGTATCGACATCAAAATTAAAACCATTAGTGCAAGAGCCAATTAAATATTATCGCAACTCAATTGGTATCTAATTGACATGAAATATAAATAGAAGTAATCAGTTAAATCATTAGAGAAAATTCCCTAGATATGTGGATTTTTACATAAATAGACATTTATTAGACATCACAGAAACTCACACAATAAAATAAAATAAAACATCAATAAAAATTATGATAGTTTAAAAAAAACTATAGAACACGCTTTAATCGTCCAAACTGAACGTGGATGCAAAATTTCAGCTCAATCGGAAACCGGGAAGTGGGTCAAATTTAACTTCCAAGATTTTCTTACATAGTTAGTTACAGGTGAGCTAATAAAAGCGTGTTAATAAAAATTACTACGCACACAGAAAGTATAAGAAATAAACAACCAAGAAGTACAACAACAATAGAATAGAATAGATGTTTATTTCATGTAAACCAGATACAGGCACTTGATGATATGTCGAGACTCTAGATGCGCGGTTCCAAATAGTAGATCCTATGGAGAAGAACCGGCAAGAAACTCCATAATAATCGACGGTATCAGGCTACCGATAGTTTGTACGATGCGTGGCAGGCTCGGTGTGGTAATGCGTGTCTCAGGCTGACATTCAGAGACGACAGAAACGAGTCTAAGTGTGAACTTACGCTTCCATCTGTCAAACTTACGAACAAATCAAGTTGATTTTGACAGATGGAAGCGTAAGTTCACGCTTAAACTAGTTTCTGAATTTCAGCCTAATATTCCTCAGCTCAGCATATTGCTGCATGTAACCAGGGACTTGAAACGTTACTCAAAATAACGGTACTTTTACGTTACGTAACGTTATTTTAAGTTACGTTTTAAGCCCCCTGCTTTAGCATACGGGATTTGAAATGTTACTCAAAATAACGTTATGTAACGTAAAAGTACCTAACGTTATTTTGAGTAACGTTTCGAGTCCCTGCATGTAACCGCAGCACTGATTATTATCAGCTGCACGTTGATTGTATTCAATACGTAAATTGGTATGTTAACCCCCGACAAAAAAGAGGCGTGTTAAAAGTTTGAAGTGTGTATCTATGGATCTGTCTGTGGCATCGTAGCTCCAAAACGGATGGAACGATTTCAATGCAGTTTTTTAATTGAAAGCTCGTTTAATCGGGTATCATCTTAGCTATGTTTCATAAAAATCTGTTCGGCCGTCCAAAAGTTACAGCTCTTTTTCCAGTTAGGGTCGGGGGATTTTGACAGTTAGTAACAGTTAATTACGTGGATTCAATATTTTTTAAGGTCAGACAATGGCTTTATCTCTAATAATATAGAATTCAAGATTAGATATAGACTAATCATAGATAAAAAATGAGTTTACGGACCGCTTTATAAAGAATTTTTTTTTATGTAGTACGGATAATTTGCAGTGATTCAGTGTCTGTTCCTAAATGCAACCGCAGTGTCGGAATGCACTTTAAAACAAAGCGAAAATTCGACTTAGCTTGTAGTACTCTTATAATTTACTTGTGCAAGTCATACAGAATCAAATTTTTAATTTGTTTTGGAGTGAATTTTAATACTGCGGTTGCATTTAGGAATACGCATTGAAAAACTAGAAAAAAAAAAAAATGTACACATTGAATTTTAGTAAATTAATCAATTTAGTAACTAAGATAAACTGTAGCGTGGTCAAAATTAAAGGCTTTTTTATTTTATTTTTATTTAACTACAAATCAACCGCACTACATAAAAAAAAACAATTTAGCGCAGATTGCTCAAATCACCAGTAGAGAGACGTTTTTTAATTTAAAATGTTGGTAAGCTTACGAAATCTTCAAAAATGACATAAAATTGAAAAACTGTGCGAAGAGCTTTGATAAAAATAAAATACATTTCAAAATGTTTAAATAATCTCACAGCTAAATATAATTTATTTTTTGTTCATAAACTTGGCAAACCTAGGTTTGGCAGGCCGGGATCGCACTCAGACGCTTCTGCATGGATGGCACAGCTACGGTATCACTAGATTGTTTATTGCTATTGTCCGCGGAGGAGAGAATGAAGCGGAGATGCCACAAGGCAATTAGGCTATGCGCCTTCAATTGGGCCCATGACGTCATTAATGGGCGGGGCCAAACTTTAGTTACAAGTGAATCGTTACCACGTTCGGTTCTGTGTGATTTTAATAGATTTTGACCCGCATTTAGGCGACGCTTCCTTCTATAGAGATTTTGCCTTGCAACATCTCCGCTTCTTTCTCTCCTCTGTGTAATTGTGTGATAAAAGAAAATCTTACCTGTGAAACTACTCAGTGTGTAAAGCGGAAAAAACTTGCTTTTGTCCATCATACCCCATTCTATGGTAGTAATAAGCTGCGGCGGCGGTGTCTCAACCATTGTAGCAGCCATTACTATCTGATCGACCCCAAAAAAACTCTTTTGGACTCTATCCAAAGAGCTCCGTGCATCAAAACCTCTACTTTAAAACTCTGTTAAACTTACACAATGATCTATTTCTTTGGTAACCATTTATAATAGTATTTTTAAAAATTATTCATGTATTTTTAATACAGATTAAAAATGGAATCAACTAAATTGTATAATATTAACGAAAATAAATATCTTTAATGATTAATTTCCTATTTACTCTAAAGAGACTAGATCTCTGAATTAGCTATTTTTTTTTTCTTTTTTTTTTTAGTTTTTCTTTGTTTTTTTTTATACTCTTGTAAGACTTAAGTTATTTTATGCGTGTCCAAATGAGTATGATTTAACCTGTGTATAGGTTCTTCCATGATTTTTTTATTTAGATGTAGTCTGCGCCAGCAATTTGATACTGAAAAAGAAAAAGAAAACATTTTAGGACCTTCTTCTGTGGAGTCAGCAGGAGCTATCACGTGGTGATCGCTTAGGGACCATCTATAAAGTACGTCACACGTTAAGGGGGGTGTCGACGAAGTGTGACATTATGTGACAAGGGGTGGGAGGGGTCCTAAGTCGTATTAAGTATACGGAGACTTTATTGATTAATAAAATGTAGGTATTTGTACTTATGTATGTAATTAGTTAGTTGTACCTAATAATAATTTATACATCTTAGTATTTATTTTGTAGTAAGTATACCTATTATAATATAATATTGGTAGTTTCGAGCGCATGGCATTCGTACTGCAGCTGAACACCAGCGTCAGGTGACCAGTATCACTGCCTCCTCACATTATGCTGAGCCGCGGCCCGCCGGCACAATAACTCTTTTATTTTATATGTTTTCTTTGTTGGTTTTATTTATTTTTTGTTGTGCTAATAAAGTATTTTTCTTTCTTTCTAAGTTTCGTGACGCCACATTTCCAAATCATACTAAGAAAATAATGAAAATAAAACTAATTTCGGAACTGCTGTTTTAATTTAATAATTTCTAGATGTAAAATTGCAAAGTATGTGACGCCACACTAGCGAGGGGCGTCTCACAAATGTGATCAACTGTGACAAGGACAGAGGAGGGGTAAAAAAATCACGAAATTAGTGTGTCGTACTTTATGGATGACCCCTTATGTCGTAGTAAGATTAGCCCGATAGCAATGGTGGTACATACTACACAACTTATATGTCTCACGGATGTACCTGAGCAGTTGACACAATTAAGCGGGAAATTGATCAAACAATCAGAAAGCATCGTCGTCATGTTTAAGGGTGTGTTTCTATTCCAGGAGGTGACAGAAATGGCGCTCAAATGGAATAAGTAACAACGAGGTAGATTGCGTCAGATTTTGTTGACGATTCAGAGACCCTAGTATAAGATTCTTTAACTCGATTTTATTCATCGTCCACGTTCTCCGTCGTCTTCGAGCTATATACAAATCGGAACGCCGAACGCAGTCATTGAGTGAAAAGGAGATTGGTAAAAAAAATACTTCCACTCGGGCCTCAGGACAATGACTTGAAGACATACAAGGTTTTATCACTTTTTTTTTTTAAATGCCTTCGTAAATATCGTGACAAAGTCGTAACTTGTACTTTTTTACGAATTGTCGTAGACATCACTTGAAAAATAAATAAAAAGATACGTTAATATCTTAGACATTAATTAGATAAATAAATAAACAGATACAATATTTATTTTTTATAAAATTTTCTAATTTATGTCTTCATTACAATCTTGACAAGGTCATATTTTTTTCTTTGATTTTCGCCGAATCCTTCTGTTTGAATATCGGTAATTTTCCTTACAAGTGTGACTTTGTGTGGACGCCAAGTGATATCCACCATTTGACAACGCTTAAAATTCGTTATTCGTTCATTCGTAGTCGTTATTTTAATGATATGCAACTTGTTTGATAATTTTGAGTGTGCATGCATTATGCAGCATACATCATTAAGCTTTCCTTGATTCTTATAATTATATGGCCTTGGCTAATAAACTCTATGCTGATGTCACAGGTGCAGTCAGCCAAAGAATTGGTTTACCACCCTGAAGATGCAATTTTTTTGAACACCATTAAATAAAAATAGGGTTACACATTATCAAGATAATTATGTCCATTGATAACCAATAATTATCAAACACAAAATAGTTGTTAACAGGATAATTAACAAAACTAGTGGTCGCCCTGTTGTTGATATTCAACTGTAAGTTTAGCTTTGTGCACTCCTTCTCCATATAAACTGTAACTATGCCAAATCTCACACTCCTCCATGCGTGCAATTTTTGTAAAAAGGCGTACGTTTTCTTTTCATGTATTATATAGATCAATCAATCAAATATATAGGATCAATTATATAGGTTATCAATGTGTATCCTTTTAACCCTGAACAAAACGGTCTATATTCTGTTGTCAAAAATAATTAAAAGCATCAACTTTAGGGAGATTTTCGTTAGTTCTAATAAAGACTATTGTTGATAGATAATTTTTTTGCGAACCATATATACAAACTATTTAGGTTTCTAATATTAGCGGTAGGTGATTATGTTCATTGACAAAATAGTCAAAAACAGCAAAAAAATATACTAAATCAAATTCTTCAATAAAGTAATGTACTGAAGGGCAAATATATAAAAATCGTGTGTTGCGTATTGAGAAATATATATATACGTAACATAATATGAGACTTTGTACAAGAATTATAAAATCAATATCCAATGGTATAGTCATTTTTATGTCATCAATTCAATAAATCATGATTAAAGATAACTTAAGGGCGTTTATTGTTCTCTTATCAATTCGAAGTACAAGGTAACAATACTAATTATGGAAATTAAATCATTTTTCCTAAAAGAATGATGTTTGATACTCACGTTAAATTATTCTCGATATCCATAACAGATGTGGAACAATTAATCACTTATATAAAAAGTTGATCACTGGAAACCTTGCTGGAAACTATATTAGAACAGGTTTTATGTAATAATTTACCCAATTTAGATAATTACACGATGGAAAAATATGCCTTCAGTTATGTCAGCTGATTGGTCGTCCATGTTGGAAAGCACAGATTATAAATATTTACAGATTTGGGACGAAGTCTTTTTATATTGTGTGATGGTGTAGTGATTCTTCAGGTAATTTGATCATTAAACATACATCTACAAAACGAATGGAAAATAAAAAGAAGCGCTTCTAGCACTGATTTAACAACCCAAATAATGAGTCAACGTCGTCAGAGTGTCGCCATGTCCTCGTAGTCAGGCCTCAGGCCCAAGGAATTCAAAGTTTTGTGGTCAGACTAGTATCAGACAGAGTCACGGAAACAAGAAATTCATTTACATACCCCTTGCCCTAGCTCAGCCCCCGGCGATACAAGCAACGTGGTGATTTTCAAAGCGTTTCTAGAGCTTTTTAAAGCTGTACATATTAATCGCGTCATGTGTTATTAGTATGGTACTTACCTTTAATGTTATAAATCTTAATATTACACGGTTGTAACGCGACGTCAACATTTCAGATTTGACAAGCTACTGTCACTCAGTCAGTGTCACTTGTTGTCACTGTCAGTCAAGTCAATGAAATCAGTATTTTATTTTGTATACTATTTTTATTAATAATTACTTCTCCAGTGATATTAAAATGGTATTTATAATCTCTTATTATGTACTTAAATAGTTAGTGCTGTGTACTAATCGCTATTTACTTTGTTACAGGCGCGTTATTTCAAAGAACAGGATATAGACGGTATGTTCCACTTTTCGATAAGATAATTTAAGATTTAGACGATAATATTTACGATTTAACCCGTAAACACAAAGGAATTAACATATTTCATACTTTAAACTTCACTAATTCGTAATTTATAGATGTTTTAGTATTGAATTACTACGTACGAACTACTACGAAACGTAAGACTGACCTAACGGTACTTGCAGTTTAGAAAGTTGATATAAAATAATATAATCAGGAGTAGAAGTACTGCGATATCTGTAGTCCCTTAACATGAAACTGACTCATTATTTAATCAGATACTAGCTTCCGCCAGTGGCTTCGCCCGCGTGATATCTTTATAAATTATAGCCTATGTTATAATATAGCGTTCTGCTGCTGAAAGAACTTTTAAAATCGTTAGTTTTTAATAATGAAACATATTTATCGAAGGCTCTATACATATTTTGCAGCATATGGGTCTTCTACACACAAGCTGCATAGAGAACCCTAAATGTCCAATAGAAGAACGCATTCAGCGGGTCTACCGCGTAACGAAAATGGTAATGAACATCAACTCTGGTAATAAACTTCAATATGATCATGAGAGACTAAATTTCGAACTACATTGTTAAAAAATATCAATCATGATGGGTAATTTTATACAAGGTAGCTCGAAGTTTAGGCTCTCACAATCGTATTTAAATTGATTACCAGAATCTGACGTTCATTACCATTTTGTTACGCGGTAGACCCGCAGGGCGATATTGGGGCTGCTACGCTTCTGCAGTGCCCCGGGCATGTTTGTAGAGGCACACATCAATTTCATGTGCAAGTGGTGCATGTTCTTTTAGTGCAGGGTGTGGGCTAGCTTTTATACTGCCCTGGCGATGATTGCCGGGGGACTAAACTTTACATGAGACATTGCTGTAGCAGATATGCTGCTAGTCATGCCTGATAATTATGTTTTCTTTTTTATCTGTATTTCTTCTACATGGGTATCACGGTTACCTAAAACATACCACTAAGTACGAAATCTATGTTCTTATTTCAGAGTTCCGTGAATGCTTCTACCTGTTTGCCCGGTCCGGTCAGATCACCTCGCTGGACGAGCTCACGGTAGTCATGAGATCGCTCGGCATGAGCCCCACTATACAGGAGCTAGCTGGTAATTTATTATTTAACCTTTTTATTGGATGTAGAGATGGTTACATTCATTTGAGGATACCTTGTATTAAGTACACCAAACATACATGACTAATATTAGCACAGCTATTAGACATTGTTGTAATAATTACTCCTTTGCATATACAACTTTAATCATAGTATATACGAAAGCCGAAACACCCGTCAAATATTTTCATATAATGAAGCTGTATAAATTTTTTCAATAATGTATAATGAAATCTGTCTTATTGGTCAATTGTAGCGGTTATTATGTACCTACTACATTTTTCGTAAATACAAATAATAAGTACCTACATACCTAGTACCAATAAACCACTTCGGCGTATTTAAAAATGATAATCAACATTTTTTTTCATTTTCACTCAAAATAGGTATCACGACACGATAGCGGGAACGCGGGCGCAAGTCACGTACACACCGATTTCTAGCTTCCGCACTAGGGCTTTTTTTTTTTTTTTTTTGCGTTGTAAAATCATCAGATGAGTCCTCCCACCCCGGGCAGGGCGGGAGGGACTGTCAGACTTGTACTGACTAAAATCCACGGTGTTCCTTCAATAGCCCTTTACGTTCCGGGGTCACGGTAATGAGATAAGTCCTGCGACCGCACGACTAGGGATAGTGGCGGCGCGGCGCGTGGGGGTAGCGCGGGGGTGGGTGCGCGGCCGCATCATATACCACGGTCAGCTGTGCCGCGCGAGTTGGGTCAACGTACCATGTCCAACTTGTAGGATTTTTGAAATATTATTAGGACAAAATACAACATGGTGTAAAAATTATTACAATCGATTATGTTACTGATTCTGAACAAACTACTATCAGGTTTTGTATAAAGTATGAATAACGTTGTAAACAGGATAATTCTTTATGTAGTGCGCAAAATTTGCAGAGTGATTCAGTGTCCTGCTCCATTTTTATCAGGTGTAAAATAAAGACCATTTAATTTTCTATTCTATTCTATTTACTGACTAAATTCGTTATTGCAGTTTTCAATCTAATCTAATAAGTATGAATATGCTAATATTTCAGGATATCTCAAAGGCAAAGGTGGCAAGATGTCTTTTGCCGATTTCTTGGAAGTAATGCACATACATTCGAGAGCTGAAAATCTGCCTAATGAGGTAAATATTGATAATGCAGCATTCTCCTGGTGAAAGAATTTTTAAAATCGGTCCCGTAGTTTTTGAGTTTATCCAATACAAACATACAAAAAATCAAATCTTTTCTCTTTATTATAACGCTTTTATTAGCTTCACTTGTAATAGTAACAATGTAAAAAAAAAAACTTGGAAGTTAAATTTGACCCACTTCCCGGTTTCCTATTGAGCTGAAATTTTGCATACACGTTTAGTTTGGATGACAAAAGCGTTTTCTTTAGTTTTTTTTTAAACTATAATAATTATTTATAATATTAGTTAAGATTAAGATATATTAAATTATTTGTCGAATGTTTCTAGGTGGTAAACGCATTCAAGGCAGGTGACGCGGAGAAGAACGGCGTGATCCCAGCGAGGCAGCTTCGCAATCTGCTACAGAACTGGGGCGAAGGCCTATCAGCTAGAGAGGTACGCTATCATTATCTTAGAGCTTTGTCTATTCTTAGAAAAATAGAAATGCTCATGCTACGGTTGTAGAAGCAAGTTACTTAAGCGACGGGTAATTTGTTTCTGGATTTTAGATAAATGATGGGTGATCTATGTTTATCTGTTGTCCACAGGTGGACAACATATTCAGGGAAGCAAATGTCACGAACACTGGCATCGTACGCTACGAAGACTTCGTGAAAATCGCGTGCGCACCTGTCCCAGACTATTATTAAAATGATCTCATCTAGTAACTAAGTCTACCGCGTCACTAAAATGGTAATGAATATCGACACTGGTAATGAACTTCAATACGATCGTGAGACTAAACTTCGAGCTACCTCGTAATTTTTTACCGATCATACTCTTGGGACTCCCATCTTCATGATCGGTAATTTTTACAAGGTAGCTCAAAGTTTTGTCTTACGATCGTATTGAAGTTCATTACCAGAGTCGATATTCATTACCAGAGTCGGATGTTCATTACCAGAGTCGATGTTCATTACCAGAGTCGATGTTCATTACCATTTTAGTTACGTGGTAGACCCGCTGGTCATCATCAGCTCCCCTAGACAAGTTACAATCTACGATCGCTGGAGATGAACATGACATTAGAAGTGAAAAAAATAAAATAAAAATTCCTTTCTTTTTATAAGTCCGATTTTGTAATGGTGGTCTGTCAATTACTATATAAGCATGCTGTGTTAAATACATTCCGATATTTTGTGACTCAACCCGTCCAATAAATTATTTATTTATTAACTGAATATATTTATCTTTTGTAACTTATTATATTAGTATAAAGTTATGCATGTATTTAAATAAAAATAATATATTTATACTATTGAACAGTTTTTTTTGTAGTGTTATCACCAAATATTCCCCTTCTGAAGGTCAGCCAGGAATTATGATGTTGGTAGTTAATAAACATAAAAACTATTTAACTAAAAATTAAATAGTATAATGAATCGAATGCTACATTATCAGACAGCCATTCAATAACCTAACCGTCAAAAACATCAGTGAGGACGGTAGGAACATGAATAGGCTGAAGAGGGTGTTCCAATAAAACAAATATGTTTTCCAAACCGTGTTTATTATTATTTGTCAAATGTAACAATTTCATATATTGATATGGCACTGTTACTGTGGTCCTTCTAAATTTTAATATTAAATATTATACTTTGGAAATATACAAATATGTACGCTTACAAGGCTGATGTATCGAGCCAAAAAAATATTAAGAAATACATGTATTTCCCGAGTTTTATGTTATAATTACGGCCAGCACACACGTAACGTTTGGAGCGCGCATAGAAATATGATAAACCTAGAAGAGTAGCTATTAATTGAACTTTTCAAATGTAGTGGTACTATTTTATCAAATACACGCGCTTATGAGATTGAAAGAGACAGCTAGCTGTAATCGACTTGTCATTCAAGTCCATATGAAGCCGGTTTTAGAAATTTCATAAGTAAAGCTTTAGACTTAGCGATTGTCCTTACGAATTGGTGACCAGACTGGTGACCATTGATATCGTAATACGGCTTCATAATGATTCTGTTATAATTGACGAGTGCCGAGATTATATATATCTGTCTCTTTTTAACTCATTACGCTGCATATTAGATAGAAAAGTCACGCTAGCGCGTTACAGTTCATTTATATGTCAAAATATTGTTACTCTTCTAGGCTTGTAATATTTCTATGGGATTGCGCGATCCACGTTGCGCCGCCGAGCGTGCTAAAGTGTATGGTCAACTAAAAAAATGGTCTATCAATTTTAACAGAACTTCCTATCAAAAGTTGAAATTTCAATATTTTGACAAAAGAATGAAGAAAGAATGTAGACCTTTTTGTTTTTATGGCGTACAAAAAAATTGCATCCTTAGTGGCCATTCAATTATTACGTAAGCACCAAAGGGTCTTTGCTTTGCTTATTTTTGCTAACATGGGGGACGGGGGGGTCTGGATGGTGATTACGTCAGTACGTCCTGGGGGGCTAAAAATGCCGCTTTAGATGAATCATAATATGATTCATATTACGAATGTCAACATATCTACTTAATTGACGACTCTTATTATCATCCGCATAAGGTTCATATTCAGTAATCATCTGTTTGACAGTTACTAAGCAGATCATTAGATGAATTGCTCAATGTGGCCTTTTTAGGCCCCCTGATTTACCAGACATTAAATGGTATTCAGAACATGTGCACCAATGTTAATAGTTAGCTTGAATAAATATTAAATGCGCATTAAATTCCTTTATAGTCTATAAATTCCTTATTTCTAAACTTGATAACTGCTGCTCATGAATAACAATCAAGAAATCTGAACAGATTAAAAAAAATATTTACGTAAGCATACGAGGGGTAGTAAGAGCTTTGCTTACTTTTGCTGCTGACAAGGTGGGGTTAAAAATATACATTCTGCTTACGTGTTGCTTGAATGACACTAAGGTGGAAGATCAATTTTTTGGCCGACGATACGTATGTAGCAAATAATACACGGAGCGTTGCGGTGTCGCCTGCCGCAGCAGTGGCATCAGGCATCAGAGGCATCGCGCGGAGACACGGCGCCGATACCATGTGCCAAGTCTCCACGGATTATCTGTAGAGTGAGATTCGACCGCACACTGCCGCACCGCTCTGTGTGTTGTTGGCCTAAACGCGCGATTATGAGGAGCGCTCTCAAGTATTGACCGGTTGCGTGCGACTTCCAATTTCAAATATAATATGTTTTTTTTTAGATCAAATAATATAATGTAGTAATCTATATTGTATATACATAAATATATATTTCCATAATACATTGTGTTTATAATTAAAATCTAATGTCTACAAAGCACATTTTCTTGAGCTTATTGCGTAAAAACTTAATTATTGAGGCAACGTAACACTATCCGTACCGCGCTCCAAAGAAAATAAAGAAAAAGAATTTATATCCGTAAAAATACAACTGCAGGTACATTAAAAATTGCAGTCATCCAAACCAAGCACCCACTCCCAACTATTTTGTGTAGCGGTGGATTGCGTCGCTCGCTTTTTTAAAACGCTTTTATTAGCTTCACCTGTAACTAACAATGTAAAAAAATCTTGGAAGTTAAATTTGACCCACTTCCCGGTTTCCGATTGAGCTGAAATTTTGCATACACGTTTTGTTTGGATGACAAAAGCGTTTTCTTTAGTTTTTATTTATTATTATTCTCTATCTCTGGGGTTGGTTCGAGAGCTTTAGATGATTAGGTACCACAAGTCGCGGTGCGGCGCCGCCTGCCGCTATTCAGTTGACAGCAGTGCGACTTTCACCCTACTGTTTGTGTGACCGGAGCGATCGTCCGACGACGCCCGCTCAAATAACTGAACGGTTTAGTGTGATCACCCGGACGATAATACGTCGTCGAGCGTCGTCCGCCGTAATAACTGAACACACCCTTTTACAATATTAGTTTAGATAAGCAAATAAGCATCCAGATGATGTTACATTGCCTTAATTACAATAAAAATACTTAAATATAATGACTAGAAGTAAAACACTCCGTAACATCAAACGCGGGTCACTTAGAACAAAATAATAATTCATAGTTGTTTACGGGTAGGTAGGTGTAACTTTAAACTCCAACAAAATGTAGGTATTTCTATGGGATTGGCTGTTCAGTAATTCATTTTTCGGTGTGAAAGTTTCTCCTACGAATGTCACTCGCTCATCGGGAATAATTGAACGGCTTCGGGCGATCCACAACTGTTTTACGCGAGTGACCAATCGAACGACCTCAAAATATCTGTCGGATCCTATGACTATAGTTATTGGTCGGTTGACAGCAGTGCGACTTTCACCCTACTATGTTACGGGGTGACCGGAGCGATCGTCCGACGACGCCCGCTCAAATAACTGAACGGTTTTGTGTGATCACCCGCGTCGTCGAGCGTCATCCGGCGTAATAACAGAACACACCCCTAGTTTTCCCAATATACACTTTAGTTTATGCCCCTAGTGTTGGATTGTATTCGTCCTTAAACATATTAAAAAGGGTAGGCCCTAAAATGCTTCCTTGTGGAACTCCAAATCTTATATGTTTGAAGTTTGTATTATAGTCCCGATTGTTTTTGCTATTAAGACTGTCAGTTTCAAAATGTCAATTTTATTCTTCAAAATGTGAAGTTTCTATGAAATTGTTTAGACTTAATGTAATTCAATTTCCCTTGCATTTAAGTCTGTAATTTATTTATCGTCTTTATTAAACTTTTTAACATACTTTTATATATTTTTAAATTACTTTACAAAAACTTTTCTTTTCATTATTAAAAACATTTAAAAATATATAAAAGAGTAGCAGGCCACCGGCATCGGGAACAGAGTCCAAGCTGCCGGTGGTCAGGGCTCTATAGAGAGAAACCTCCTAACAATGCGCGCAGTGTCAAGGAGTACTGCTTTCTGAATCAGGCCCTTGATCCATCCACCTAGCGAGAGCCTCTCGAGGTGTTGGTCGAGACTCTTGGCAATTAAGCCATTAGCCGTTACGACTATCGGCACAAGAATTGCGGACTCCACGTCCCACATATCGACAACCTCGCGAGCCAAGTCCAGATACTTGATTTGTTTTTTTCGGCTTTTACGAGGTTCTCATCATGTGGGACGGTAATGTCAACAATCATTGTACGGTGTGCTGATCTATCTATCACCACTATGTCAGGCTTATTTGGCGACAAGCATAAACTTAGAATATTTTCGCTTCCCTCAATAAATCTATGGCGACAACAGTCTTGACAGTCAACAGTAATTGTCGTTAATATTTATCTCCTTATATTGCATTTTTAAGAACAGCTAGTGTAAGTATTAATATGTATCTAAGTATTTATTTAGTAGTAAGTATACCTAGTAAAATACAATATTGATAGTTTCGAGCGCATGGCACTCGTACTGCAGCTGAACACCAGCGTCAGGTGGCCAGTATCACTGCCTCCTGACATTATGCTGAGCTGCGGCCCGCCGGCACAATAACTCATTTTATTTTATATGTTTTCTTTGTTATTGGTTTTATTTATTTTTTGTTGTGTTAATAAACTCTTTTTCTTTCTTTCTTTCTTATATTCTAAGAATCGTGACAGTCCTAATAGTAAAAAAATCAGCTTATAGGTACACTTGTCTATAGGTACATGTTTAGCTCTACGATATGCAATTAGCGCTAATTGACTATTGTTTGTGTATAAAATGTGTTATATATAAAATTATATGTTTTATCATTGGCACTGTTATAAAGAGGTATATGATCGCTATATATATATGTTAAGGAATGACAATGATTCTGTAAGGAACAACGAAATCTCTACATAGTATAAAATAAAGTCGCTTTCCGCATCCGTCTATAATTTTATATCAGTGGCGAAGAGTGAATATTTTTACTAGGGTACCCGTCCAAAAAATTCTTGGCCAGGCGTGCCATATATTGTGCTGTGCTGCTGTGCAGTATTCATTTAACTGTGGCTTGAACTCATGTAGCCACTTACCAGCCTTCACATATTTAGTAATACATAACACAATATGATATTGATAATTATCTACCGGTGATGACCACGTAAAGGGAAGCCGGTGGAAATCGTGTTATATAGACTCTTCGCCACTGTTCTATATGTATATCCGCGCTCCTCCTAAACCACGCGACGGATTTTGATGCGGTTTTTTACATATTTTATAATTTAAAACTAGCAACCCGTCCCCGGCTTCGCACGGATGCAATTTCTCTACTATATTATATCAAAGTATTATCTATATATTGCTACGTGAAGAGAAAACTTTGTACCCCTTTTTAAGCATATTGCGCGCACGGAGGAGTGTGAGATTTGGCTTAGTTAGGTTAGGTTAGGCTTTAGTAAGGTTTATATAGAGAACTTGGCTGTTAACGACTACTTAAAATTTAGATTCATAGGATATCTTGGCCGTTAACGTCTACTTAAAATTGAGATGTTTTAAGTACTTGGCTGTTAACGACTACTTAAAGTTGGGATGTGGTTGAGTATTCGACAGTACTTCGAAACCTTAGTTAATGATGTTGACAGCTCTAAAATTCTTTAGTCTCTTTCTAATGTTGCATATTAGCAAAAGACAACAATATTTTGATGTCGGTCCTTACTCCTTACAGAATCTTCGCCATTGGAATAAATTGAGCGTGAAATGTTGAATATTACTTATTCGATTTACAATCATGTTATTTATACAGGGTGACTGGTAAAACGAGGGAATCATTGAAGGACGGTATTGTACTTATTATTATGAACAACTTTTACTATGGGACCAAATCTGCAGTCGCGAAAAAAAAAACTTCTTTGTTTCGTACATTTAGTCGAATATTTTTAACAGCTGAGTTTTTTCGCGTTTTCATGTTAGTCCATAGTAAAAGTTGTTCATAATGATTAGTAAAATACCCTTCTTCAATGATACCCTCGTTCTACCAGTCACCCTGTATTAGGATAGAGTTTGTGGAAAAAGTCGGTAAAGAGAAGGGCAAAGAACTCAATATCATCTTTCCACTTTCCTAGTCTCAAATAAGTAATATCAACATTATTAGTGAAAGCGAAGTACAGGAATACAAGACAGTGGTAGAAAAATACTACTATTTCTTCTAATAGTCATTGGACTTAGCCATTCAAGTAATGCTAAGACAAATATCAAGTGCATTAGGAGGCTAAAAAGGCCGCTTTAGATGAATCAAAGTATGATTCATATTACAAATGTCAAAATATCTACTTAATTGACGACTCTTAATGTCATCCGCATAAGGTTCATATTCAGTAATCATCTGTTTGACAGTTACTATGCAGATCAGTAGATGAATTGCTCAATGTGGCCCTTTTAGGCCCCCTTAAGTCGCTAGCCCAGCGATAATCAATCTTTTTTTGGGTGTAAGAATCAACAAGTCTCTACCTTTCTAGTCCAGATCCCTATAAGGGGTAATTGGCTTCGTTCAGTAATTATTTGTCGGTGTGAAAGTCTCGTGGAATGTCGCTCGCCCATCGGGAATAATTGAACGGCTTCGGGCGATCCTGTTGGATCCTATGACTACAGTCATTGGTCGGTTGACAGGAGTGCGACTTTTACCCTACTGTTTGTGTGACCGGAGCGATCGCCCGACGACGCCCGCTCAAATAACTGAACGGTTTAGTGTGATCACCCGGACGATCGGAGCGTCGTCGAGCGTCGTACGACGTAATAACTGAACAGCCAATGTACTTATCACTAGAGCATAGTCACAGCTCCGTTATTCAGTTATCGTATAGAATAGAATAGAATAGATCTTTATTTCATGTAAACCAGATACAGGCACTTATGAAATGTCGAGACTCTAGGTGCACGGTTCCAAATAGTAGGTCGTATGGAGAAGAACCGGCAAGAAACTCCATGGAAACTCTTTTCAAATAAATAATAGATCTTGACAATCTTTATCAGTACAATGTTGTGGTAAGAGCTGCGAGAATAATGCAATTTAATGCGAATACAAATAAGTCAAGTATGTCAAGTATCACCCGATACTATGAGTGACATTCGAATCGAGATACGATAATTATGTTCATAACGAATCGCTATGCTGATATCAAATTTTAATAAAAGATTGATTATAACTAAATTAACTCATTGCCTACAAGCACCAGAGGAGAAATTGTAATAGGTAGTAATAATTTAAAAATAGAATTCAGAATTATACTTATGTTATATAATTATAAGGTCTTATTTTAATAATGAAATATAGTTTTGGAGGTTAATCTAGATTACAAAGACTCTATAGACTCTCTAGCAAAAAAATATTAAAATAATATATTTTTGTTTTATAAGTTTTCAAAATTAATTAAAATAATTGATGTTTCTATTTGCATAAAATCTTTATTCCTCTATGACTATGAATGGCACTAAGGTCATGAACTCGACCACATGACCTGGCGCGCTCGGTTACTCTGACACACACACGCCGCGCCGCCCGATCTTAATGCCTACATAATTTATGAATCTACTACAGCTTTAATTTGATATTTGAAATGAATTCTATACCATTCTTAGGCTTACATTCAGAGACGACAAAAACGAGTCTAAGCGTGAACTTACGCTTCCATATGTCAATTTTACGAACAAATTTTGACAGATGGAAGCGTAAGTTCACGCTTAGACTCGTTTCTGTCGTCTCTGAATGTAAGCCTTAAAGCCTAGCTTTAAAATATTTTGCATTATTAAAATAAGACCATAAATAGGACAATTTATATCTTAAGACCCGTTTACACGATGCTTTTTAGCATGCTAGTAGGCAGCACGCTGGACTGGACAGTACAAATAAAACCTTTGCAGTGTTCCATTTTCGAATCTATGTTTTTGATATGCCTACTAATATGCTAAAAAAAGGTCTTTTAACCGAAAATACAAGCCAGCATTAATTCGCATTGTGATAATTTTCTTCTCTGAAGAAATAAGTCTATCTATACGGTTCTTGAAATAAGTATACAGAGAGATCTCTATGGCAGCTGTGGTAACCATTAGAATTAGGAAGATTTCGGTTCTTTAAATTCATAAACAATAAAAATCATAGAAACTAACCTCAAATACATTTCCTAAGAACTATTTAAGGATTTTTGAAAATATTTATTTCTTTATAAGTTTTTTAACAAACAAAATGGTAATGAACATCAGACTCTGGTAATAAACTTTCATACGATCGTGAGCGAATAAATTTCGAACTACTTTGCATAAAAATTACCGATCATGAAGATAGGAGTCCCAACTATAAGATCGGTAATTTTTTTACAAGGTAGCTCGAAGTTTAGGCTCTCACGATCGTATTAAAGTTTATTACCAGTGTCCATGTTCATTACCATTTTAGTTATGCGGTAGACCCGCTGTTTCTATCAAACAAAAGTTGTATGGATAGATTTTTTTCTTTAACTAGTACAGCTGCCATAGCGATCGCCAAAAATCTCATTTATAATCCATCTTATTTATCAAGAGAAACCTAAACTGCCACGCCATTTTCTTTCAGCATATTGGCAGGTTTATAATAGGTTATTATTTTAATAGTTACATAAACGATACGAAACTTTAAAAATAAAAACGATATGCCTATTATGCGGATTCATGCTGACAATTATTCATAAGCAAGGGCACTCATCTACTCAGCCATTTTTTTTGCTGTGGCAACACTATCAAACATGTTTATTTTTCCGTCGTCTAAAATTGCCCATTGTACGTAATATTTGTGTATTTTCATCATCCAACTCTCTATCCATGCCGGAAGTTCCAGGAATCTGACCAAAGAGTTTTAACTTGTTTGGCAAGTAGATTAAACCTAGGAGTGTTAATACTGAAAAGAGAAATTGATACCTATTAGTTTTTTTTTTAAAACGCTTTTATTAGCTTCACCTGTAACTAACTATGTAAAAAAATCTTGGAAGTTAAATTTGACCCACTTCCCGGTTTCCGATTGAGCTGAAATTTTGCATACATGTTTAGTTTGGATGACAAAAGCGTTTTCTTTAGTTTTTTTTAAACTATAATATTTTTATGATAAATTAATTTAAAAATTACGAAAAGTTTATTTATGTATATCGCTGAATGTACATGGGGCTTAGGGCTCTTTAAAAAAAATACATATAAAAATCAAAATAACTTACTGTTTAAAACACATGGGAAAACGACATAAAAGTTGAGATCCGTTGAGTGATAGTAAAATGCTTCGCTGAAGTACAGTAGTATGGTTATTGTTAAAGACCAATACCCCATGGATACCACTCTGTAATTAAAAAATGATATTGAATTAGTGTTTACCCATTTTCTGGCTCCGCAACATCGAATGGGAGAAGATCGCGGTCTTAAACTAATAACGCATAGAGAAGCCTATTACGCGGACGGAGAGTGAGGCAAATCAAACTTAGCCTCAAATAGCTAAGTCGATCGTAAAAACGTAATTATGTGTGCGTGTCACCAGCAGTTTATCGCATGCCGCTTACGCACATATATTTAAATTATAGTCCGCGCGCGAGCTCCGAGGAATCGGGGGCTGAGGAAGCGAGCGCTGCGCCCGACCGTTACTCATACCTAAAGTGACCATTTATTTTTTGGTTCAAAACGGGACATCGGCCTTGTCCCAGCAATATGTAATTCATACCTCGGTATGATTTAAAGTGTGAACAAAAAAATATTCTTGGTACGTTTTTTGTATATTCACCTCGATTATCAATGTTGCCATAAGAACTGAGACCTGTAACTAAGTTTTTTCACCTGTCCAAAATGCATAAAAGAAAAGAGCCCATTCTACTAGTGCATTTGTGCCAGGCAGATATAAATAATAATTTATTCAATTAAATTACTATTGTAACGAATTTTATATTTGAATTATTATTATTTATGTGTCGCGATAAATCAAAAACGACGACGCTGGCTGGAAATCGGGACAAATTTGCGTCCCGAAGCTTTCTTAGGGGAAACGGGACGGAGTATCGGAAAAAGGGACGGTCCCGTTCAAAACGGGACGGATGGTCACTTTAGTCATACCCCACACTCTCCCAGTACCAATGTCTCGGGGTACCCCTTCGAGTTTCACGACACAAAATAGGCAACCTGTCTACTTTTGAGTGCAGTAGAAGAGCCTTAATCATTACATAGTATAAAACAAAGTCGCTTCCCGCTGTCTGTCCCTACGTATGCTTAGATCTTTAAAACTACAGAACGGATTTTGATGCGGTTTTTTTTAATAGATAGAGTGATTCAAGAGGAAGGTTTATATGTATAATACTTTCATATTTAATGTAAGGATAATAGAGAAATTGCACCCGGGCGTAGCCGGGGACGGGTCGCTAGTACATAAATAAAATAAAATAAATACTTACGGTCTGTAATGGATGTACAGAGTACAATGTATAAGGGCCAGCGCTTTAAGGAAGGAGTACATTCCCAACATACGGGATATTGTGAAGTCTCCTGTAATCATAACATTACAAATATTAATGTACTTTTCACACCAAGTAGTTGGCCAGACAACCTGTAGAATGCAGATGGGGAAAACAGACTGCAAAAGGGGAAAACTGGATGAAAGGGGGAAAACTGGATGTAAAAGGTGGAAATTGGATGTAATAGGGGGAAACCAGATGTAAAAATTACTGTACCGCCCATAACAGGCGGAACATGATTTACCTCTAATATTATTAACATCCCCTAACCATGTTTCTTGCAAATAAACATTTCTGCAGTGGGATGATGCAGGCTAGCAGTAACAGTATAAATAAAATAGTTATTAAAAAAAAAACGGTCACAATTTTCAAGCTACCAGTGGCTATGGCTCCATAGAGGAACCTCCTCACAATACATGCCATATTGAGGAGTACCACCTTATTATTATTATTATCATATTTTACCTTTTAAAATGTGTATTGCAGTGGTTGCATAGCTCAAATATCAAAAAAATTACCAGTAACTCAATTAGTCCAGTTATTTATGATCATAATACTGACCTTTTTTGTAACTTGACCAAAGACTATATAATTAATTTAAAATGCTTACCATCCAAATGCTCATCACCACTGTTGCTAAGAAACGACCTCCTTTCGATATAGGACCGGCCTGCAGTCCCCAAGTCCATAAAAGCCACAAAAGCAATCCAACCTCGAAAGGCATACAAAACTTTATTCTGTACCGCCATCACTTAGATTTAAAACTATATTCGTACACACTACTTCCGGTACCTATTCACACTTTCGACCTAGTTACAGCAACCCTAATTATAGATTTAAAAAAATATAATAAGAAGTAATGGTTTGATTATCGACTGATCATTTGTATTATTTAATTGACTAAGAGATGTGTTTATATTAAAATTATCGCGTGTTTGTTACAACGTGCATCGCAATGCGGCATTTTACCTGCATTATAGTTTTTCATATACAATTTATAAATATATTCGAAAATAACTTCGCCTGCCTGTTTCTCGCGCAGAATCGGCTTCTGTCAATGTCAACTTGTCGTTGTCAAGAATGTCAAGCTAGATCTGTCAAGTCTGTAGGTGTTGCCAAAAGTTAAAATGATAAGATAATTTTGACCAAGTTTTTATATTACTTCTACTATTCTAGTAGGACCGCGAAATACTTTTTTGTTTGTGGTGTAAAAATCCCATTACACTAGGAAATCGATCCTTTTATATTTTTCATCAAATACTTGCCTTTAAAATTAATAAGAAACGATTGAAGTGATTAAATATTACATCACAGTATGAACAAACAACTAGGAAATTATATCGCATTGGGCCTCAATCGATAAGTATGATTTACGTGGTACGATTGGTACGAAGTACGAACCTTCTGGACTGGCTTATTTTCCACTAGGGCCGGGGCATACGGCTCGGGCATGTGAATTATTGTAGCTTAGTGCTAGTGTTTATAATAGATGTGAAAGCTCATGCTGAAGACAATGGCATAGGTGAAATAGAAATAATAGGTACTGGGTACACAGTCTATCACCCTTAGAGCATTTAACTACCACCAGCTTTGAGTATCTAGTTAAACCAATGACGTAAGAAGCCTCTCTTAAGTTAGACCACAAGACCACTCACTTCTTACGTGAGGACTTATTTTTTATGACCGTACTTCCTTCCTTACGACGAAATTGGTTAGTTAATACCTATACCTATTAGATATTCTCTGGTATAAAAAGTGTAAGTAAATAAAATGTGAAACTGATACTCAAAGAATGAAAAGGAATCCAAAAAAATCAAGTCGATAGTATGCTTGTAAAGGACAACCTAACCTAACATAAAAATTGCCATATACAATATTGTCACGTTATCCGCTTGCAACTGGTCACAAAATTCCTAAAAATATCGTCGCCATATTGGTATTGTCAAAAACTTCGGAGTATATCGGTGCCGATGAAAAAATGGTTTCAAGTCTTTTAATTACCGAGTTATCTGTTTTTGAGTGATCTAAAAGGACCAGTGGTGACTTTAGATGTTACGTTTGTCGTATGAGTTGTGTTATTCGGTTCTTAAATGATGTTTTCCATGGAGAAATGTTTGGGCCGTAGTGGGAATGGCAGTGCAGAAGAAGCAGAGCTTTTTGCCGGCGATGGCGAGGGGTTGGGCAAAGAGGGTGTGCCTTCGGACGAGGTCGCTTCAGCGGTGGCGGCTGTCTCCGACGAGATCGGAGACATCCTGAAAGATGAGCTGGGTGATGCGGATCGGGCCGATCGCATCGGGGCTGAGCTTGCGGATTTGAGCGCGGAGCTTGGATTGTTGGCTGGTTTGGCCGATGGGGAGCCGCAGCAGGATTTTCCATCACTCTTTGAAATAGCCGTGAGTGCCAACATGGCTGACTTTTCCTATCTTTTATTTTATAGGTTTTGTCTGCCTTGTCTCTCTTGCTCCTTGGATGGGTGACAAGTGTCAATGAACTCCCAATTCGCTAATACATACATAAATCGAATAGTTTGTGTACATTCAATGACAATCAGTTAGGGTCTTATTCCATTATAAATTATTGATTACTAAGTAATAGCTCCTGCAAAACCTGTTTGCTTGGTACTTGAATATTTTTTTATTTAGAACTTGCAATATTTATATGGAAATATCTGGTAGGATGTTTGTTTCTTTTTTTTGTTAGTGACCCTTATTTAAGATTTTTAGATCGCTTTGATTTTGTTCACCTAATTCTCAGGTAGATTATCAAGTACTGATAAAAAAATTTAAGTTGTCATTCGATAAGAAAGAAAGAAGTAAAGTTTACTGGCACATAAATGCTAAAAACACAGAAAAACCTATATTTACTGACATCAGGAGTCTTCAAAATAAGTTTGTATATATTTTGCTTAATTGGGATGATTATGACTGTAATAATATGAATGCATTCTAGCTATTGATTACATTGATTCATAATTATTTTATTTCAAGACCGCATAAACAAAGCCGATCTCTTTAAAGTTAACATCTCAACCGCTGCTTCCAAACTTCACAGCTAGCTTGATGATGCTTCCCTTGTTTACTTAATTAGGTAGCTTGTGTGTTATGTGCTTGTATTGTATAACTTAGTTCTATGTTCTTTTTATCACATTGTGTAAATTCAGATTGAACGTTGGACAGATATTATTTTAAAAGAGTATCCATAGAGTGACTTGATTCTCTGTGCACAGTTCCAAGTGGGTACTCTGCGGGTCTACCGCGTAACTAAAATGTTAATGAACATCGACTCTGGTAGTGATCTTCAATATGATTGTGAGATAAAATGTTTAGCTACCTAGTAAAAAATTACCTATCATAAAGTTGGGACTCCTATCTTCATGATCGATAAAAACTTTACAAAGCCCCTCACAAACATATTGAAGTTTATTACCAGAGTCGATGTTCAATTCCATTTTAGTTATGTGGTAGACCTGCAGAACTGCATAGAATCATGTCATTTTTAAAGAGGGTGAAGAGGCCCTATTGATAAAAAATTGACTTCAAAGGTAAAGAATGAATCTTAAGATTTATTTTTACCCTAGAATTTTTGTACATACAATTCTTGAGTAAACTCTGAATATATAGAAAGCCATACAGTACAATAATAATTTATTGTTTAAGGTTTAAAAAAAATATTTTCATAAAGACACAAAGTCACTTACATGAAAATAGTAATAACATTTAGCAAACTTATTCTAATGGTCGCCGAACACCCATTCAGTTGTTTCAGAGCCTCAGTTGGGAGATGTAAAAAATTATTGTTATATATTATAATTTATTGTTGCGTACAACGTCTAATTATAAGTACTCGCTTCACCTTCTTCCATATTCATGCATCTTTTCATACATGCTAGTTACGCACCTGACCTTTTTAAAGGACATACTACTATAAATACGAAAGTGACTTTGTCTCCATTTGCTACCTTCTCACGAATAAACTGCTGATCCGATCTTGATGAAAATTATCAAGGAAATTGTGTGTCAATCATGTGGAAGAACAGGCTATTTCAAAATCCTTGTTTTTATACCATGCAGATGTAGTTGCGGGCTCAGTTATTCACTAAGAAAGTCAGTGGAATAAAAGTATTTCGGTATCATCAATAGTAAAAAGGCAACCCGTTAGATGGCTCAAAATTAATTTAAAGAGCAATCCAATTTTTTGTAAGAAGCTAAATAGTCAAAGTGTGGAATAACCTCTCAGAAGACATAGTCTTAGCCTAAAATATGAATATTGTCCAAAAATTGATTCAACTAATATCTTCTTATCCGCAAAATAAAACTTAGTGCGGAATAGCAAGATAGGCAGTACTCCTGGGCACAGCGCATATTGTTAGGAGGTTCTTCTCTCTGCGGCCCTGACCCGATACCGGTGGACAATTTTTTTTTACATTTCTAAAAGTTTTTTTTCTTATGTTTTTGTAGAAAATATTTAAAATTGTATTTTTTATGTGTTTTTAAATAAATAAAGGACAATAATAATTCTAATGTTCACTCACCTCAAAAGAACAAATGTGTTGTTAGTGAGAGTGCAAACTGTCATAAATCTAATTCGAACTATTTTCGAGATATTGGCTAAATTAATGGCTATTAACTTACTTAGCATGCACATTCCTTCAATAATCTTTTAATAAAAGAATGTTAGTACTTTATTATCAAGTCCCGAGTACTTACCAATCATTTTATACAAGCTTTGCCCGCCAATTCGTAAAGGTAAGCAATGGAATTTGCGATAAAAAAAAAATGTTAGGTTAAACTCATGTAACATAAAAAAAAATACAAGTTTTTAAAGATAAAATTGAATTAATTAAATTTGTCATAAAGAATTTCTTCTATTTCACTACAAACGGGCATGTGAAAGTTTAACAAGCAAATAAAGTCGATTAATTACATAATATTAATCAAAATTACTGAATTCAAATAATATAATACACACACAATATTAGATCATTTTATTAATTACTAGTCTGTGACTGCGATACATAGATACACAGAATACACAGATACACACTACAAACTTATAACAACCCCTTTTGTAGGGGGTTAAAAACATAAAAAATATATTATGATATAAACACACATAAAATAATATAACAAACAAGGATTAAGGATTAAAATAAATTAAATACATCACTACATAGTATAAAAGAAAGTCGCTTCCCGCTGTCTGTCCCTATATACATAGCTTAGATCTTTAAAACTACGCAACGGATTTTGATGCGGTTTTTTTTAATAGATAGAGTGATTCAAGAGGAAGTTTTATATGTATAATACTTTCATATTTAATGTAAGGATAATAGAGAAATTGCACCCGGGCGCAGCCGGGGACGGGTCGCTAGTTTATTATAAACTACCATGTAACCATGCCAGACTATGTCCTGTAGGCTAATTCACGCAACTAAAGAAGTGCAGTTGCCGCGCAGTTGCAATAAAATATTGATCAAAACAACACATTTCGTAATCTTCTTCTTTCGTTATGGCAATTGAGCCGATGTCGACTATTCTGCCATTTAGTATCCTCTGAGCTTCAGTGAGATACGCTCGCGTCAAGTTCGAGAATACGATCGGCGCGTCTTAAAATTACATGAATTTGCCCTCTGGATGAACACATAGCATTATATTTTATTCAGGTACATGAAGAAGTTTTCTTAAGATGCAAATGGAACCGTATGCAATTGCTAATACAAAACACATAAAATGCTTTAATATAAACATAAGTTGTTTTTGTAAACATCTAGTAGAACGAGCAGTTATAGCTACTTTGTTTAGTAATTATGGCTCATCCTACTAGTTCTAATAAGTTGACAGGGTGACTATTTCAACAAGAAACATATTGAAGTGGGTATTCAGTATTCAATTTATCATTCCAAATATATAAAAAACTAGTTATAAATGGGATTGAACATTTTTTTTTACCATACAAAATCTTTTCATTTTGGTTTGCAGTGAGTTTTAGTACTGCAGTTGCATTTGGGAATGGACTCTTGATTACTACTAAATATGTGCACTATATAAAAATTATCCAATATAATACTATAACAATGTGTTCTATTCAACGCAGAACACAATATCAGCAGTTGAGCGTGCCTCGCACTGCTTGCTTGCTGAGTCCAAGACCTTTTTGTCTTTTATCTTGTATGATGTATTGCTACATAAGTAATTTGAAAGCCAAATAAAAATCTTCTATTCTATTCTAGATGGGCCACCGCGGCTCTGGCAGTGGATCGTCATCGTCATCTTGGTCTGGGGGTCGTGGGGGACGTCCGCGGCGCCACTCGCGGCCCCAACGCGCCCCGAGACGACGCCCCATCGCTAAGGGGAAAGAGGTAAGACCTTATAGTATACCTTAGAGTGTCAACAGCTTTGTATAAAAGGAATAGTAGTTGCATGACTATCCAAGTCTTCAACAAAATACCGAAAGGTCTAAGAGAACTGCCACTTACAAGTTTCAAACCCGCCCTTAAGAAATGGCTAATGGAAAATTGTTTTTACATGATTACAGAATTTATGACATGTAAAAATATTAATGTATGATAGTTTTCATTTCTCATTCGCATAATATGTAACATTATTTAATTTTCAATTTGACATTTTATTAATAATTATATCTTCTCTGACATTGTAATAACGACATCATTATTTTGTTGGCTTTGTTTGGATTTTTTGTGACAACGAGCTTTCTTCAAAGTCATAAATATTTTGTAAGTTTTGCATGCCGATTGTTCGGTGAGAGATGCTGCACTAAACCAATGTAACATCCATAAAACCATGTTTCCAGCAAATAAATATTCTTATTCTTATAAAAGTAAAGAGACCCTGCAGGAGTATGTACCAGTGGTGAAGGGTGAACATTTTTAAAGGGGAATCGTCCCAAAGTTTTCCCACCAAAAAATAAACACACCAATAAATGCATAATTTGTCATAACACTGCCGAGAAAGCAGCAAGATTTCGGCTACCACTAACATCGAAAAATCCCAAAAACGGTTCCTCTACTCCACAGTGTCTGTTGGTCTATGCATTAACCAATTTGTAAAGGGAAGCCGATGGGAATCGGGTTGTATGAACTCTTCGCCACTGGTATGTACCGTGAGAACGGGTATGCTGCCGTGATTCTTTATAGGGCAGTCTTCTGACAACACTGACTTTTGAGAAAAGCGCGAAAACAGTCTTTTTTTTTATAAACCACTAAAATCTCAATAAGTTATTATGATACAGAAAAAGGGATACAAAAAAAACAAAGAATAGACATAATAATTACCTCTTGCATACAGATGTCCCGGCGCCGCAGCGCAGCCGCTCGCCGCGCTGTGTGCATGCGCGTCCGACGCGTGGAAGTCGTGTCCGACGCGTCGGACGTCGGTGCCGACTCGGATTCCGACGACCAGTGGACCGAGCTTGATGACGCTTGTGAGTATTATGGGCTTCATTCAGTAATTAATGTCTATTTATTTATCACGCTTATACAGGGTGTAAGTGACATCGTAACGAAAACTGATACCATGGATTCTTCAAGTACATGATTCTGGACACCTCGTTATGAGCATTCGGAAGTTGAACGCGAGTGGCTGCGCAGTACGCTTATTATAGATGTTAGAATATTATAGATATTAGGTGTTAGAAAGAGAGCGTCCAGAGGGCTAATTCACGTAATTTTAAGACGCGCCGATCGTATTGCAGTGACTCTCGAACTTGACGCGAGCGTATCTCACTGAAGCTCAGAGGATACCAAATGGCAGAATAGTCGACATCGGCTCAATTGCCATAACGAATGAAGAAGAAGAAGATTACCAAATGTGTTGTTTTGATCAATATTTTATTGCAACTGCGCGGCAACTGCACTTCTTTAGTTACGTGAATTAGCCTACAGGGCTCATAAAGATTGGCGTTTACTATACTTTTTCTGAGGGGGCCGGGGGGGTAATAAAAATCTAAATGCAAAAAAACCTGTTTACGTAATACTTGGATGATACTAAATAGTTTTACCAGTAGGTCAAATATTAATAATGTTGTGTTTCGTTCCCAGCCGGTTCATCTGACAGTTCTTCAATGAAGGAAGCCGCGGCTGTCGAAGTCGACTGCAATGGATACCAGCATAAGGCTCTGGTCAGTATTTCATTATTTATTAACCTGCGACAAAAAAGAGGGGTGTTTTATGGGTATCTGTGTATCTGTCTGTGGCATCGTAGCTCCAAAACGGATAGACCGATTACAATGAAGTTTTTCTTAATTGTAAGCTAGTTTAATCTGGAATGTTAGCTGTTTCATGAAAATCTGTTTACCCGTTCAAAAGTTACAGCTCTTTTTCTAGTTGGAGTCGGGGGTTTTTGACGGTTAGGTTATATTATCTGTGTCGGTTCAAAATGTTAGCAAAATACCGATTTGGCTTCAATCAACTTTTGAGCTCATTACAATATAATTTCACGTTTAACATTGTTAGTGTAGGAGAATACCATTTGTGACATTGATGATTGATACCAGATCGGAACTATATTTTGAATCATTTTTAATTACGAGAATTGAATTATACTTTAGATTGTAACTTCTAAATTGTCTTTCTCCAACAGGCGGAGGCTCCAGCAATGGGCCAGTTCTTACTGCCGCTATTAAGCGCCGACGCGCCCGCGCCCGATCCCGAGCACTTTCTTATACGACATGAGGACATATTGCAGGTATGTCACCTAAAGGAGAAAGAGAAATAATTTATTTGGGTGCAAAGTTAGAGGTCGGTACTAGATGTGTGTGCCGATGCCCGCGGCGGCGTCATCGGCGTGGATGGTGAAAATCTGATTAAAAACAAAATATTGCAGACTTATTCGCCAAATGACTGTGACGGACGAAGTTATCGGCAAAACGCGCTATTTAAATTATGGTCATATAAAAATGGTATTTTATTGAATTTGCGTAAACAAATACGTCGCAATAAACCAATAAGCATATATTTAGACATTTCTAGTGTTTAGTTGCTCAAAGATTAGTCTCACGATCGTATTGAAGTTTATTACGAGAGTCGATATTTATTTAGTATTAGGGAGACCAACAGCAAATAACAATAATTTTAATGACAAGATTTGTTGCAACCAGCCAATAACAGGTCTCCACGAATAACCAACTGAATACAGTAATGTACATGGATACAATGGTGGACAAAACGTTAAACAATACTTGCAACGCTTAACTAATACCTGGAGAAGTGTTCCAGACTAAGTACACGTCTCACCAATAATTAATATAATTATTAATATGGGTATTAGAATAGAATAGATCTTTATTTCATGTAAACCAGATATAGGCACTTATGAAATGTCGAGGCTCTAGGTTCCAAATAGTAGGTCCTATGGAGAAGAACCGGCAAGAAACTCCATGGAAACTCTTTTCAAATAAATAATAGATCTTGACAATCTTTATCAGTACAATGTTGTGGTAAGAGCTGCGAGAATAATGCAATTCAATGCGAATACAAATAAGACTAGGATAATAATGAATTGCCTCTGAATAAGATTGCAATGGCAGTTACGAGCTGACCAGTTCCGACGGACGGCACCCGTTCACGAGCATGACGCATGTGTCAGCCTCGCCAAGCTCGACCACAATGAAGGGAACTCAACTTACAACTTAATATAATATGGATCACATTTTGTATTATGTTTTGTCCTCAGCTTCTCGCGTCGGCTGAAGAGAGTGTGCGAGATGATATACCACTCGAAGACGACTCGCCGCTCGATACACAAACTGACATGTAAGTACATTGCTTTCCCTCTTTCTGTTTCCTCCAAACAACCGACGAAATCGTACTTACAGTTACATTAACTACGATAACATGGCGCGCCCCTCCAAAATTGAAAACGTTTGAAAGTATTTACAAAGCACCACCAAGACTCGGGATGGGGCGGGACTTATTAAAATTAAATTAAAATTCATTTATTTCAGATAACTCAAATCCATACAATCATTTATGTATAGTTATAATAAGTATAAGTTAAAGCACGTGTTGTTTCGCTTGCGAGTTTTGACCAATCCAGGGTTCGACCACAGTGATTGCGATTGCAATCAAACACAAACTTGTCTCATTATGCACTAGGTAGTACCTGGCAAACAGAATCCCTAGTAGGTAGTCTAGGTATTTAATTACTAATCTAGTATTAATTGTTACTAAAGTAGGTACTTAGTTTGACTCATTTTTTTTTATTAAGTGGCTAAATTACTACTTTGTCCCTATTTTTAACACGCTTTTATTAGCTTCACCTGTAACTAACTATGTAAGAAAATCTTGGTAGTTGAATTTGACCCACTTCCCGGTTTCCGATTGAGCTGATACACGTTTTGTTTGGATGACAAAAGCGTTTTCTTTAGTTTTTTTTAAAGTATAATATTTTATTTAAGATGAATAGTAAAATTAGTTGATCAGATGTCAATGATAAGATATCAGCATCCACTGATGTGAAAAAATATGCATCAGCTACAACCCTGGTATAGATATCATTATATAATTATTTTTTTGTTTTTTTTGACAGGCTGTCGGGCAGTGATATGTTGGACTTCGAGGACACAGCGGTGACAGCAGAAGAAGAGGCCGCGCTACTGCACTACGTGTGCGGCATGGGTCTGTTACCAGCTTTGTAATTATAGAATAGAGTTTTTCTTTATACGAGTAATCAAGACTCCACAAGATTATTAGTGAAGTATACTGGAATATCGGGAATACTCAGGATCAGGAGCAGAAATGAAACTAGCTTACGTATAGCATACAACAGACTGGCGGATGTATTGCAAAATCAAGACACTGCACTAATTAAAAATATAATGTGGGTAATCCTGCTTAGTAATAATTAACTATCCACGACATACATACATTACAATTAGTAGAACTTACGACATGTTAGTAAGCACAGCCACTGAACAAAAACAAGGAAAAATAAACCATCCAATGTCTGGAAGAAATCGCTTTATGCGATAAGGCTTCCCATTGTACTTTAATATTGTAATCTCCTTACTTGCAATTTTTTTATATTCAGGTGTACTATAAAGTATATAATAAATAAACACAGAAATCATGGTTGATCACTGTTGCGACATCCCATGAGGGACGGCACAACAGTGACCCACGTAGACACAGTCCAGTTGCCTCGTAACCATGCTTAAATTAAAACAATGTTGGAGCCGTCACTTACCCTGCGTACTAGACGTATGCGTCGATGCTGTCTACGGCGTCATCGGCGTGGATGGTCGGACGGATGCGGTTGTTTTAGATACAATGCAGACATACTAGTAAACTAAACACTAGAAATGTCTAAATATATGCTTATTGATTTATTTCGACGTATTTGTTTACGCAAATTCAATCAAATACCATTTTTATAAGACCATAATTTAAATAACGCATTTTGACGATAACTTCATCCGTCACAGTCATTTGGCGAATAAGTCTGCAATATTTTGTTTTTAATAAGATTTTCACCATCCACGCCGATGACGCCGCCGCAGCCATCGGCGCACACATCTACTGCGTACCAGGGAAGCGCACCTTTTACGCATTGTTGCGTAAAAGCAATCTACATGCGCATCTGCGAACATCCCCGACCCACTACAAAAACGGGGCAGCCCCACCAGTATTCGCGAACGCGAACGCGGAGAGCGCTGTATAATTTTTGCGTATATCTAGCCCACAGGCTAAGGCTCTAGACAGACGGACCGCATTTCAACTGCAATCCATGCAGTTTGAATGCAGTTAACACGACTGCAATAGAACTGCAATAGAAATCCAACCGCAAATTGCAGTTCGGATGCAGTTTGAATGCAAAACTGCATCCGAACTGCAATTTGCGGTTGGATTGCAGTTGAAATGCGGTCCGTCTGTCTAGAGCCTAACTTGTAACTGCCATAGCAATCTTATTCAGAGGCAAATCATTATTATCGTAATCTATTATTTTAAAAGAGTTTCCATGGAGTTTCTTGCCGGTTCTTCTCCATAGGACCTACTATTTGAACCGTGCACCTAGAGTCTCGACATTTCATAAGTGCCTGTATCTGGTTTACATGAAATAAACATCTATTCTATCCGATTGTCGTTACAAATATATTATATTTTGTCAACAGAAGCAGAGCGCTTGGCGTCCGAATCAGCCACTGTTTTCTCTCCAGTACAAGAGTGGCTGTTGGGAGTGTTCCACTCGTGGTGTGAGATCAGTGCACTCATGTTCACTCTCATCGGGACTAACATGTGAGTACATTACTGTCCCACTGCTGGGCTCGAGCAAGAGGTCCTCCACGCTGGCCGTGTGTTTGAGCCAGTCAGCTACTTTGTTCTCTCTGGTACAATAAAATTCAACAAACTGTTTCCTACATGTAGATTTGGTAAAAAGTTATTAATTAACAAAGACAGTTAAATTTAACATGATTTTAATATTATTGAATAACGTTTTACGTTAAATGACGTAAAAATTGTTTACTAGATAAGACAAATAATAGTAGTTTATGAAACTGTTGCATAATATTACAACACGAGTGTGTTTAAATATCGAGCCGCAGTCGACATTTTTAATAGTATCACACGAGTGTTTTAATACCTAGTTATGTGCAGTTTCATACACTACTTTATATGTTAAAAACAAAATTGAAGAATTTGCTTCTTGATGACGAGGAGACGTTGTCAGGATGAGGTGAAATAAACTCTGGTCAACGTCTGCTGTCATCGAGAAGTAAATTCTCAGTATATCTAGTAGTTTTGTTTAAGTAATTTGTGTAATCATGCTTTAATGTAGCATGTTTGGTTAATGTAAGTTAGGTTATGTATAGTTACTAAGTATTAAAAAAGAGCGCGTCTCGCCCTCAAACTTAAAAGTTTTTCGAGTATATATAGATATAAACAAATATATTGTAACATGGAATAAAAAAAACTAAAAAAAAAAACTATAATCATGCAATTGGTAGTTAACACATTAATAATGTAAATTGTAAATAAACAAAATGGCCCCGGAACTCAGCGCGCATGCGCTATAGCGTGCCACGCATGCGCCCTAGCCGCGCCCCATAGATAATGTACGGCTGCTATAAAAATTTAATTGAAAACTCCTTGGTGGAACCTAAGTTTACTAGTATATATATATTAAACAGTAGTATATTATGTCTATGGTGTACTATAATAGAAAAAAAGTTATTTTATAGCATTGTTCTGTTCCCAGGAGTGTGGAGATGGTCACAGAGGAGTGGGTGTACCGAGCGCGCTTCGGCTGCCACTGCCGCCTGTGCCTGTGCCTCGCCAACAACGCCGACGCTCTGTTCGCGTTCATACGAGACGTCGTGTGGGCGCTAGCGCACTGTGAGTATATTAACCTTTAGGCCCGCGCTAAAAACTAATTATAGAATAGAATAGAATTTTTCTTTATTGGAGTAACCAAGACTCAACAAGATTATTAGTAAAACTTATAACTAGGTATGTTAGTAAGCACAGACACTGAACAAAAACAAGGAAAAGTAAACACAGAAATCATGGTTGGTCACTGTTGTGACATCCCGTGATATTCGGCACAACAGTGACCCAGGTAAACACAAAGCCGAATCGGATGCTTTTAAAAAATGATAAATATATTATAATACATAAAAAATATTTAAAAAATGGAGTTTTTTTTTTAAATTAAAATGTAAATGAGTCATGTCAATGACGTCATGGGCCGCGCGGCCTATACGAGATTGAAGAAAGAAAGAAAGAAAAAACATTTATTTGCCACAAATACAACAGTAAACTTTAACACTAGACTTGCCCTGCGGTCCGAATTGCGGTTTCAGTACTCACGGTGCTGACGTCTATAATCGTTGGTCCGAAACAAAAGTGCGCTCACAGCGCTGTCAGCGCGATAATGCATCGGACCTCTTTTTAGGGTTCCGCGGGTCTACCGCGTAACTAAAATTGTAATGAACATCGACATCGGTATTAAACTTCAATACGATCGTGAGAGCCTAAACTTTGAGCTAACTTGTATTTTTTTACCGATCATGAAGATAATAGTCCCATCTATATGATAGGTAATTTTTTTACAAGTTAGCTCAAAGTTTAGGCTCTCACGATCGTATTGAAGTTTAATACCAGTGTCGATGTTCATTACAATTTTAGTTACGCGGTAGACCCACCGTACCCAAAGAGTAAAACGGGACCCTATTACTAAGACTCCGCTGTCCATCCATCTGTCACCAGGCTGTATCTCATGAACCGTGATAATTAGACAGTTGAAATTTTCACAGATGATGTATTTCTGTTGCCGCTATAACAACAAATAACTAAAAAACAGAATAAAATAAATATTGAAGGTGCTCCCATATAACAAACGTGATTTTTTTGCCCGTTTTTATAGATAATGGTACGGAACCCTTGGTGCGCGAGTCCGACTCGCACTTAGCCGGTTTTTGTTACAACACAACACACACACAGAAGCACACACACACCACAGAAGCCATTCACCCGAATTCGCTCGTTTAATCTCTTGTGGCGTCAAATAAAGCGCAAACTGTCTCCCTGTACCTTCATCCCTTACTGGGCTGCAATTTTATCGAATTTTCTCAGTTATATCACAATCCCACAAAATGTCACAGTGATTTCACGCAGGAGCAAAGGCTCTGGAAGTCCAATATGGCGCAGGTAGTGACGTCATTCATGACGTCACGCTTTCTGTCGTTAACGCGCTCACGCCGATTCGGACCGCATCTTTGAGCCATATTATCGCTTTTGACGTGATGCCGCAGGGTTGGGTAGCGAGTGATATGAAAGAGCTTTTAAATTGATGTCACTTTGATTTTTGACGGTGACAAATTTGAACACCGAAATTTTTATTAATAAACAATGTCTTCGCGACAAATTATTACCTTTCACCTGTTAGACTATTTTTTTATTAAACAGATTCAATGATAAATGTGAGCTTATCTTAAATATGTCAAATTTTCGTGACAATCTACAAATTTGTGCTTTTTCGACACTGACAACTTTTTCATGAAATACTTTTATTAAGTAGAAACTTTTCAATTTGATTGTATACTGTCACCTGTAATTGTCAGTTTTATTAAACAGGCCCTTGCTATGCCAACGTAAGCGTCGCGACATAATTTTTTCGTCGCATTATCTCGTTCGAAAACACGTTTTATTTGTCTTGTCATGACGACAAAATTTTGTCGCGGCGGTCGTTTGTCTAACTGGATAAGTTGGACACAAAATAGGAAAAAATGGCCTAAATGGGAGGAGGCGTAGTGCAGTGGGTTGATAGCTGCGAATGATACTTAAATTGAGTTTATTTTGGTACAGGTGGCAGCACTGTGGGCGCGGCGGCACGAGTGGTGCGCGCGCTACGACCGCACGGCGCCGCCGACGCCTCGCGCTGGGACCTGCCGCTGCTGCGCCGCGCGCTGGCGCCACAACATGGTCAGTACTACACACTACAGGTGGCAGCACTGTGGGCGCGGCGGCACGAGTGGTGCGCGCGCTACGACCGCACGGCGCCGCCGACGCCTCGCGCTGGGACCTGCCGCTGCTGCGCCGCGCGCTGGCGCCGCAACACGGTATGTACTACACACTCTTCAGGTGGCAGCACGGTGTGTAGCGCGAGTGTTGCGCGTGCTGCGGCCGCTCGGCACCGTTGAAGCCGCGTGGCGGCGCCGCCGAAGCCGCGCGGTGGCGCCGCATAACGGTCCATTCATACCGAGACTGTAGTAAGGCCTCAGTCAAATTTAACATGGAACTGTGTTGCCATTGAAAGATGAAAATATAGTAATTTTTGGTCTCGTCCAGGTTGCTTGAATTATTGTTTTTCTATGTTTTATTATTGTACCTTTGTACATTTATTTATTCCTGGCGAGTCCAGAATAAAACAGTTTTCTTTCTTTCTTTCTTTCTAATTAGTCAGTCCAATTGCAGGTGCATCAATAATCCACGAGCAGCTACTAAAGCTAGCGCAACAAAACGACACGACGCAACAGATGGTCAACAAGATTTGCATGTGCCGACAGTTTGACAAGCCAATGGAGAAAGAGTACGTAGTCACTTATACGATGAGTCTGATCACCGGTGTCCGACCTGTTCAGGAGAAGCAATATGATCAATTTTATCGACAAATCCACCATAATAAGGCATTTTGCCCCTACTGTTTTTTTTTGGGAAAACAATTACACACATTTTTGCATTTGACATTATGCTGAGCTGCGGCCTTTTGGCACAATAACTCATTTTATGTTTTCTTTGATTTGTTTTATTTATTTTTTATTGTGCTAATAAACTCTTTTTCTTTCTTTCTTTCTTTAATTAAAAAGTTAAAAAAACAACCAAATTTATTCAGTATTTTTTTAAGGTTTTTATGGGAGTTTTTGATAAACTTTTTGGTGTGAACTTATTGCCTACTTTTGTAGCTATCGAACGAAACCACTTTTATGCCTGTAGGACCTCTAATATCGGTAGATATGACAAAATAAAGAAACCCAACCAAATACCGTAAAAAAAATAAAAAAATGGCCGCCATTTCAAAACAGTAGGGGCAAAATGCCTTAATAAGGTAGATTTGTCGATCAAATTGCTTTGTATATTATAATTATAATTGTTTTGAAAATGTCTCACAGGTGGCTCATTGAGCCTATTCCTGATTAATTAATTAATACAAACGTTAATATGTCTGTAATATCAGTTAATTAAAGTCTTAGGGTGAGGTGGCCAATCTCAAACATAATTAACTTGACAATACAACACTCAACAGTTTTTTTTGCCTACCCTGTAAGAAATTTCTGCACGCCACTGACGCTAAGTAATTTGTCATAATATTATTATTATTATAAGCCTATGCTGTCCCAATACTGGGCAAAGGCCTCCCTCCCTTTCCTCCACTTCTCATAATATAATAAAAAAAATATCTTTCACAGGTACGCTATTGAGAGGTTTTGCAAAATACTGGAAAATTTCAAAGCAGCGTCTACTATCACGTTCAAGGTACGTATTAAAAAAAAATAGAAATAGAAAATTGCGTTTTGACAGATTCCGATATATGGAAGCACGGCGACGCATCGCATTATATAGCAATTTGGCAGTTGTAATTACGTTTATTTTAAGTTTTATAATTTGTTTACTTGAAAAAATCGTAGGAAATTTAAATTTCTCATGAACTAACCTTTTTTCTGGTATACATTTTACGTAATAATATTAATGTAGTAAGGAGAAATTTTCGGTTAATTCTGAGCGTTTTTAGTAGTTTTACGAGATTTTTTTTAAAGATATTCCGTACATATTTCAAAATTGTGAGGCCGTTATGAACTAAACGGCTATTTAAGAGATATTATCATATATGTTTCATTTCATTTGCTTATTACAGTAGTTCAATCCACGAGCTCGAAATAGTGCCGTCGCGCATTTAATGAAAATCTTGCTTCGGAATTTTGGCTTTATATAAATAGATAAGAAAAAATTGCGAAAAGCGAGGCCGCTATTTACTATATTAATAACTATTCTCCACCACTCAATAAGTCAAAGTTGTCGAAGTATTTCAGTTGATCAGAATAAGAACGATTATCAGAAGGAAAACATCGTGAGGAAACCTGCACACCTGAGAGGGCCTCATACAGTTGTCGATGGTGTGTGTAGTCCGCCCGCACCAGGCCAGCGTGCTGGACTAAGGACTAACCCTTCTCATTGGGAAGAGGCCCGTGCCCAGCAGTGGGACAGTAATGGGCTGGATTTATGTATTTTATGTCAAATATCAACCGAAATATCAATTCCCTCTTGCTCTTGTTTTTTATATACCGTGCATAGGACGATGTGTAAGGGTACGTCCAGATCTGGCGAATGCGCCGCTCGCGAGCCGTTCGCGCACGGTACTGCATGCTACGTACCGTGCGCGAATGCGCGCGAGCGGCGCATTCGCCAGATCTGGACGTACCCTAAGGTATTCGTCTCCGCAGGTGGAGATGATCCCGGTGGGCGGCGGCTGCGACGCGGGCGGCGCGCGCTGGGGCTGGGTGCCGGCTGCGCGTGCGCGCCTGGAGCGCTACCTGCGGCCGCACCAGCGCGCCTCCACCAGCGCGCGCCTCACCGACATGGCGGCCAGGACTACTCCACACGACCGTGAGTACATACGTGCCGGCGCCTGCAGCGCTACCTGCGGCCGCACCAGCGCGCCTCCACCAGCGCGCGCCTCACCGACATGGCGGCCAGGACTACTCCACACGACCGTGAGTACATACGTGCCGGCGCCTGCAGCGCTACCTGCGGCCGCACCAGCGCGCCTCCACCAGCGCGCGCCTCACCGACATGGCGGCCAGGACTACTCCACACGACCGTGAGTACATACGTGCCGGCGCCTGCAGCGCTACCTGCGGCCGCACCAGCGCGCCTCCACCAGCGCGCGCCTCACCGACATGGCGGCCAGGACTACTCCACACGACCGTGAGTACATACGTGCCGGCGCCTGCAGCGCTACCTGCGGCCGCACCAGCGCGCCTCCACCAGCGCGCGCCTCACCGACATGGCGGCCAGGACTACTCCACACGACCGTGAGTACATACGTGCCGGCGCCTGCAGCGCTACCTGCGGCCGCACCAGCGCGCCTCCACCAGCGCGCGCCTCACCGACATGGCGGCCAGGACTACTCCACACGACCGTGAGTACATACGTGCCGGCGCCTGCAGCGCTACCTGCGGCCGCACCAGCGCGCCTCCACCAGCGCGCGCCTCACCGACATGGCGGCCAGGACTACTCCACACGACCGTGAGTACATACGTGCCGGCGCCTGCAGCGCTACCTGCGGCCGCACCAGCGCGCCTCCACCAGCGCGCGCCTCACCGACATGGCGGCCAGGACTACTCCACACGACCGTGAGTACATACGTGCCGGCGCCTGCAGCGCTACCTGCGGCCGCACCAGCGCGCCTCCACCAGCGCGCGCCTCACCGACATGGCGGCCAGGACTACTCCACACGACCGTGAGTACATACGTGCCGGCGCCTGCAGCGCTACCTGCGGCCGCACCAGCGCGCCTCCACCAGCGAATTATTGCAACATCAATATGCTCCAAAGACTGCAAAATGTGATCTTAAAAGACATCACAACCTCGGTGATCGCAGTCTCCCAGTACCAGTGTCCACTGGTATCGATAGACTGCAAGATATGAGCGCCGGTCGGGCGCAGCGTACAGAGCCCACTTCCTCAGCCCCCGATTCCTCGGAGCTCACGCGCGGACTATAGCTACGAACTCCTCAGGAACAATGAGTGTATGAGTTACTAAAACTTACGTTTTTTTCTCAGTGAGTGCGTGGTCGGGCTACAAACACCGTTGTGACTGCCTCACGCCGCGAACACTATGTGCTCAGCAGAGGAAGCAGCTCCTTAGGTAAGGAAACTATTTAATATACTTGTGGGAAACCGAGGTATGGTGGTCCTCCATTGAAAAGAGAGGATGACAAAAAGTGATAAATGACAAGTTTTATTAGTCAGGGGTCATCCATAAAGTACGTCACACTAATTTCGGGATTTTTTGACCCCTCCCCCGTCCTTAAGAATAAGAATAATTTATTTGCATGAAATATGGTTACATCCGTGTTACATTTATGTTGTAATTTGTACAGCATATCTCGCCGTATATACGGCATGCAAAACTGATTTACCTGGTTACTAATTAGGTACTTGCTTATTATAATCTTTACAAAAATAGAAAATAGAAAATTATAAAACTTACAAAAAAGAAAATTAAAAAGTGTATATAAAATTACTTTGGCAAAAATTTAAATAAAGAAAATTAAAATTACATAGTTTAATTAAAAAATAATAAATAGAACATTAAAAAGTTTACCTACCTACGATTTTGACAATAAAATATGTACTTATTACGACATGGTAATTGTGAAATTACAGTTAAATACACCTTAAAATACTCCATTGTTATAATTAAGACATGAATTCTTTGATACTGTAGAAACATTTTTCTGTAAGCCATTTTTTGAGAATATATTTAAAGCGTGAAAGAGGTAGTTCTCTTGTCACAGTTGATAACATTTGTGAGACCCTCCCTAGTGTGACGTCACATATTTTGCAATTTTACATCTAGAAATTATTCAATTAAAACAGCAGTTCCGAAATTAGTTTCATTTCCATTTAAATATTTTTTTAATGTATAATAAATCAATTGCCATAAGTTTTTCGACATAAGTTCGGCATTTTAACACTTAGATGTATTAGATTTTAAAATGTGATGTCACGAAACTTAGGACCCCGCCCACCCCTTGTCACATAATGTCACACTTCGTCGACCCCCCCCCCCCCCCCCCCCCCTCTTAACGTGGGAAGTACTGTTTTTTTTTGGCAGTCTCTTACTTACTAAAACCTGAACCTCCTGCCATTCGATGCATCTTTTTAAAACGCTTTTATTAGCTTCACTCGTAACTATGTAAAAAATCTTGGAAGTTAATTTGACCCACTTCCCGGTTTCCGATTGAGCTGAAATTTTGCATACACGTTTAGTTTGGATGACAAAAGCGTTTTCTTTAGTTTTTTTTTTTAAACTAATATTTATTTATATTGTTCTCCGGAATGGAGACATCAAAACACTCTACGTATCTTAAAAGCTATGTGAGTCCATCTCGTGTGGCGTACTTTATGGATGGTCCCTAAGGGGTTAAATGTTTGTTGTAGCGGCCTGTGGGGGAAGCCTATGTTCAGCAGTGGACACCTAAGGGCTGCTATGTATGTATAACTCTTTCAATCTTATTGACGTATAAATACAGGATATTTTTGTATATAGGGCGCATAATTTGTCGATGGAAAGATAAAATGACTAACCCGCCAATTCGTTGATAAACTATTGTGGAGGAACGAGGTATGGTGTTCCTCCATTGAAAAGCGAGGATCCTCCGACCAGGCGAGGTGATATTGCCTGGCGGGCCGAAGCCCGACGGTTGATGTCGGACAGTTGTATAGTATAATTATGTTAGATACGAATATCTTTTTCCTTGCGCGATGCAGGCTTCGTAATCTGATTGAAGTAGTTCTTCTATGTGGCGATAGATGTCGCTACACTATTATTATGTTATAAAATATTGTTAATTGTATCTTTAACATCTAATCTTATACGAAAAAGAAACAATTTTTTTTTTTTTTTCAAATCTTTTTAACACCTATCAAATGAATATTATTATTGACGACACGGTTGGCGCAGTTGCTAAGAGATTAGCTTTCTGCGCTACGTGCCGCGGGTTCGATCCCAGCACGGAACAAATATTTGTATGATCTACAGACAGTTGTTTCGGGTCTGGTTGTGTGTGAATGTGACATGTATGTTTGTAAACTGTACCCTCGATACAGGAGAAATCCAAGTGAGGGGCAACGTTCAAAAAAAAAAAAAAAAACTTACCAATCAATTATTGAACATTTAAATAGTTATGTAATCAGCTACTAGTCCTTCTGTGAATGTCGGGCATGCCTGTAAGTGACTTATTTGCACAGGATCACATTATAAACATGAACCATTCTGTAAATTAATTGTAATTAAGTTGTTGGAGTGACTTATTAAAAAAAAAAACTAATTTAAACTTTACAGGGGCACATTTTAAAGTTTAAGTTAGTTTGGCAACGAATTGGCGCCTTAGTCATTTTACCTTTCCACTGTCGATTTAGAGTGATTCATGTCTCTGTTCCTAAATGCAACCGCAGTATTGGGATACACTTTAAAACAAAACGAAAATTCGACTTAGTTTGGACACGCATAATTTACTAGCGCAAGCCATACAAAATCAATTTTTTTATTTTATTTTGGAGCGAATTTTATTAATACGGTTGCATTTGGGAACAGACACTGAATCACTCTGCAAATTTTGCGCACTACATATAAAATGATCCTGTACTTAACAGTGGCGAAGGGTGACAGTTTTAAAAGGGGAATCCGTCCCAAAAATGCCCTCTAAAAATTGCTGCAAGACAAAAATCCATACCGTCTCTTGTAATCTATATAATTATAGTCATGTCTGGAAGAGCTCGACCTAACTGAATAACAGGCAATATACGTTGGTCTATGCACTAACCAATTCCTAAAGGGAAACCGATGGGAATCGGGTTGTATGGACTCTTCGCCACTGGTATTTAATGACATTTCTGTTCGATATCTTGACTGTTTAACAACGCAAGTATAATAGCTGCAAATTAAGATTAATTTTGTTAATTTCAGAATCTCTTTCTTCGGCATGATGCAAGCTGTGAATGAGTTCAACGGAGGAAAACCGGACGCCAGCACTGATGTTGATAAGGTAATATTTTTATAGAACTTGATGGCAAACAAGCTTACGACTCGCCTGAAAGCGGTTAGCGTAATCTACAGGGGCGAAGAGTCCATACAACCCGATTCCCATCGGCGGGTCTACCGCGTAACTAAAATTGTATGAACATCGACATCGGTATTAAACTTCAATACGATCGTGAGAGCCTAAACTTTGAGCTAACTTGTATTTTTTTTACCGATCATGAAGATAAGTGTCCCAACTATATGATAGGTAATTTTTTTACAAGTTAGCTCAAAGTTTAGGCTCTCACTATCGTATTGAAGTTTAATACCGATGTCGATGTTCATACAATTTTAGTTACGCGGTAGGGGTGCGGCTTCCCTTTAGGAATTGGTTAGTGCGTAGACCAACGTAATATTATGTTATTTACTCATCCAACTGACAAAAAAAAGGCATCAGAATAGAATAGATCTTTATTTCATGTAAACCAGATACAGGCACTTATGAAATGTCGAGACTGGTGCGCGGTTCAAATAGTAGGTCCTATGGAGAAGACAACAGACATGACAGAACATAACACATAATCATAACTATATAGATTTTGTACCATCTATATAGTCATGTAAATAAATAAATAAATTTTTGACGTCACAAATGTGATCAACTGTGACAAGGACGGGGGAGGGGTAAAAAAAAACGCGAAATTACTGTGACGTACTTTATGGATGAACCCTTATTATGGTAACCGCTCAACAAAAGGGGGCCGTATATATGTTTTTTTTTTTTAAATGAGAGTATAATAGGATTTTATTTCGCAGCCTCCAAACGAGATGGAACCAGAAACGGCGGGGAGAGAGTTGCAGCAAGGCGACGGGACGGGAGCCAAGTGAGTTACTTATTTATTAATAACTACACGACTATTAGAATACGGTTACTGAGCACAGCACACGGGGAAACTGATGTACTGGGGGGAGGGGGTATGTGGGAAGTAGGGTTGCCAAAATCCGGGAGAGAAAACTGCTGTAGTTGGGGGGGCGGGGGGGTAAGTGGGAAGCAGGGTTGCCAAAATCCGGGAGAGGACACTGCTGTAGTCGGGGGGGGGGGTAAGTGGGAAGCAGGATTGACAAAAATCTTGACTACTTGTTTTGAAAAATGGGCGAGCATACGAGTTAAATGTAATTCTTATGTTTCTGTTGCAGACCACCGGAGGCAGCGGAGAGGATGGACAGCGTGGAAAGCGCAGAAAGCGCTGAGAGCGGCGAGAGCGCTGAGAGTGCTGAGAGCGGAGAGAGCGCTGAAAGCGGTATGTGTTATAGTTGAAAGTTTTTTTATTATTCTTCTTTGTTTTCTTCTTCTTCTCTACTATCCTTACATTAAATATGAAAGTATTATACGTATAAACCTTCCAGAAGAAATGCTCAAAATGATGGTAAAAAAAAAAAGAAAAAAAAAAAAATGATGGTGAAAACCGCATCAAAATCCGAAGCGTGGTTTAGAAGGAGTTAGCGGACAGACAGACGCGGAAAGCGACTTTATTAGCACGCTTTTATTAGCTTCACCTGTAACTAACTATGTAAGAAAATCTTGGAAGTTAAATTTGACCCACTTCCCGATTGAGCTGAAATTTTGCATACACGTTCAGTTTGGATGACTAATGCGTGTTCTATAGTTTTTTTTTTAAACTATAATTTTGTATTTTATACTATGTAGAGATTTTATGTCAATTAATAATGCAGTCACCTAGCATATAGTACAGTCTGTCAAGAAAGTCATGAAAAGGATTTTGAAGGAACTAAAATTCTTCTTCGCTCGCAACCTTAAATAAGTACCGTAGGTGTCAGTTTGGGTACAACGATGTGTTTATTTTACTATTCTGTGTAGATTTTTTGTGATAAAAAAATGATTTCGGCATTAATATATTAAAAATAAACAAGAGAATATACAAGTGGCGCCCTCAATCCTTTTCATGACTTTCTTGACAGACTGTACATACTTATTGATATATAATTATGTTGGTAATGTTTATGTAAGTTTATATTACAAGTATAATAGTTATATCTCTCATTTTTCATCTCTCATTGTTTTTTGGTGCATCTACCTTCATTGTCTCTGCATCACCCTAAGGTTGTCTGTGGGCCGAGCACGAATGTTTTGACGTAGGTATAGTAACGTAAACGTAACCAAATTTAGAACCAAAAATTCTAAACGTGAATTTTTGGTTCAAAGTCAAAGTCAAAGATTTTTATTTCAACTGGGCCTTTGCAGGCACTTTCAAAACGTCGTGATTCTAGGCGCACGGTTCCAAGTGGGTTGGTCCTGGAGAAGATACCGGCAAGAAACTCCATGGATACTCTTTTCATAAATCAAGCTTAGGTACTACACAACAAATGTGGGGCCGCGGGAGCGGCCCCGGCTAAAATTCGACCTCAATTTACACAATATTACAATAAAAAAAATAAAAAAAAGAACAGCAAAGATCATAAGTACCACTATAATATGATAATTATACAATACTAGTAGGTGCGTACTTAACACTCAAGTCAGTCACCCAATTAAGAATAGGTACCTACCAAAAAGGTACAAGGGAAGCGTTAAAATTAGTGTGTGAAGACAGGAAGCAGTGGGTCACCAGGGAAGCCGCATGTGCAGAAGATAATCACTTCCATACATCTCTATCGTCAACATAGTCTTTGATCCTGTAATAGGCCTTCCTTATGAGGATAAGCTTAACACGAGTTTTAAACTTTTTATCAGTAAGCTCGGTAATACTTTTTGGGAGTTTATTATAAAAGCGTACACCGTTACCTAGAAATGATTTGTTTGTTTTGGTCAATCTAAATTTAGGGACCACTATTTTGTACTAAATTTGGTTCTAAATTTGGGTACGTTATCTATGATATTTTTTCGGAAATACATGCAATATTTTTGCATTTTAATGAAACAAGTGTGTTTGTTGCATAAAATTGAACAAAAATGCGATAGATTCATCGTATTTTATAATAAAATTTGCTTACGTTTACGTTACCATATGTCAAAACATTCCTGCTCGGCCCACAGGTAGAGAATGCCTCCGGCATTAAGACCGCTTTTGTAAATTGTACATGAAGCATTTTAAATTAATAAATAAAAAGCTTCGACTATTCTTTTATTTTTAATAATTTCCGTGTCACTGTCGGCAGGTGAGAGTGTGGAAGGCGCGGAGTGCGCGGAGGGGCAGCCTGCGCAGGCGGCGGATAACAACAGCGATTCTAACCACACCTGCGATCTAGACGACTGTGAGTATCGTACGCATTGTATTCAAATCAAATCAAAATCAAATAATTTATTCAATAAATTCATATAACAAAAATAAACCAAAAAATACAGTCTTACTTAGATATATATAACACGTTAATATTAAATGTGTAATGGAAATTAGCAATAAATAGATTTATCTATCCTCATATCGTAAAGTACTAATTATGAATTCAAAAATAATACTATAATGACAGACTTTATGCACATGCAACTATAATAAAATTAAAAAGTTTTATTATGATACAGTTTTCCTAACAAAACAGTGCTATAAAATAACTTTTTTTCTATTATAGTACACCATAGACATACTATACTATTGTTTAATAAATCTATGTAGTAGGTTAGGTTCGACCAAGGAGTTTTCAATTAAGTTTTTATAACAGCCGTACATTGTCTATGTTGGCGTGGCTAGGGCGCATGCGCGGCGAGTTCCGGCGCCATTTTGTTTATTTACAATTTTCATTATTAATTTGTTAACTACCTATTGCATGAGTATAGATAAAGTAGTGTATGAAACTGCACATAACTAGGTATTAAAACACTCGTGTGATACTATTAACAATCTCGCCGCAACACTCGTGTTTTAATACCCCCTATTATGCAACAGTTTCATAAACTACTATCATGATGTCCCCAGTGTCGGAGTCGGGCGGGTCGGGCGCGTCGCTGGGGCTGTCGTCGTCGTCGTTGGACTCGGCGTCGGAGCTGCTGCTGGCGGCGGCGGCGGCCGTGGAGGCGGGCGGGGGCGCGGGGGGAGCGGGGGGCGGGGGCGCGGGGGGGGAGCGCGCGGCGCCGGGCGAGCTGTGCCGCACGGTGCGCCACCTCATGCGCTCCATCGCGTCCATCGAGCGCCTCATGGACCGCGTGCTGCAGCACGCCGACGACTGGCCGCAGCAGGCGCGCAACGACCACGAGGCCAGGTCTGAACATTTCTAAATTAACCTCTTTGGTGCTGTTCAAGTATTACGTAATCTGATTTTTTGCAATTATTAAACACCCCCCAACACCCTCCTCCCCTACCCTCGTCAGCAAAAAATAAGCAAAGCTTCCCCCCCCCCCCCCTTCCCTCCCATGCTTACGTAAAACACGTGTACGTCTCTGTTCCTAAATGCAACCGCAGTATTGGGATACACTTCCAAACGAAAATTCCACTTAGTATGGGACACGCATAATTTACTAGCGCAAGCCATACAAAATCAAATTTTTATTTTGTTTTGGAGTGAATTTTAGTACTGCGGTTGCATTTAAGAACGGACACTGAATCACTGCAAATTTTGCTCACTACATAAAAAATTATCCTGTAATTATTTTATATAATTAGGTTATCTCTCCCCCTTATAAGTTTACTGTTACTGTTAGCCTACATCATCCCACTGCTGGGCAAAGGCCTCCCCCCATGATTTCCAGGCTTTTCGGTCTAGAGCCAGTGTGAGCCTTATAAGTTTGATACATTATTTTTGGAACACCTGTATAAGGGACCATCCATAAAGTACGTCACACCTTAAGGGGGAGGAGGGGGTCGACGAAGTGTGACATTATGTGACAAGGGGTGGGAGGTGTCCTGAGTTTCGTGATGTCACATTTCAAAATAATTTTAATGGAAATAAAACTAATTTCCGAACTGCTGTTTCAATTTAGTATTTTCTAGATGTAAAATTGCAAAATATGTGACGTCACACTAAGGAGTCTCACAAATGTGATCAACTGTGATAAGGACGGGGGAGGGGTAAAAAAATCTCGAAATTAGTGTGACGTACTTTGGATGCCCCTAAGACAACCATTGAACTTAATTTGTTCTGTTGAGTTCCCTTCATTGTGGTCGAGCTTGGCGAGGCTGACACATGCGTCATGCTCGTGAACGGGTGCCGTCTGTCGGAACTAGTCAGCTCGTAACTGCCATGGCAATCTTATTCAGAGGCAAATCATTATTATCCTAGTCTTATTTAATTCGCATTGAATTGCATTATTCTCGCAGCTCTTACCACAACATTGTACTGATAATCATTGTAATCTATTATTTATTTGAGTTTGAGTTTCTTGCCGGTTCTTCTCCATAGGACCTACTATTTGGAACCGCGCACCTAGAGTCTCGACGTTTCATAAGTGCCTGTATTTGGTTTACATGAAATAAAGATCTATTCTATTCGATTCTATTCTTTCCACAGGAAACGCGTAGACATGGGTTTGTCAGAGGTGGACCGGAAGCTAATGGCGATGTACCGACGACTGCCGGAAGTGCACCGCAGGCAGCTCCAGGTGTACCGGAAGCAGAAGAAATTGTCTACGGTAAATGTTTAAAATGTTTACACATAAATTCCAAAAGTCAGAAAGGCGAACAGTGGGAGCACGAATGTTTTGACGTATAGTAACGTAAACGTAAGCGAATTTTGATTATCAAATATGATGAATTTATCGCATTTTTGTTCAATTTTAATTTATTTATTTATTTTCCAAACTTACGACTATTTTTACAGAGATATCCTAATGCAATATCGTAGAATCTTTTAACTTAATATAACAATATACAGTCTAATCTAGGTAGCGTAGGTCAGCGTGCTGGACTAAGGACTAACCCTCCTCATTCTGAGAAGAGGCCCGTGCCCAGCAGTGGGACAGTATGGGCATGAATGTCAACGAATTTGGATAAATTTGGCACACAGTTAGACCATGATCTAGATTCATATATAGAATAGAATAGAAGATTTTTATTTGCCTTTAAAATTACATAGGTAGCAAAGAGATACATCATACAAGAAGGTAAAAAAACAAAAAGGTCTTGGACTCAGCATAATAGCTGGCAGCGCGAGGCATGCACAATTGCTGATATTCTGTCCAAGCCAGTCATGCGTTGAATAGAACACAATTTTTATAGTAATAAATAGGTATATCTATACATAAAAATGCCGTAATATAATGTAAACAATGAAATGGATGTACCGCAAACTCTATAATTGAGTCCCAGAAACCAATGATTGCTTCATTAATAACCATCTGTGGCAATGTGATTTAAACGTACCAAGTGATAAAGGTAATATAGGTGGTGGTAAATCGTTCCAGCACTTAGAAGCAGCAATATAGGATATTTATAACCCCCGACAAAAAAGTGGGGTGTTATAAATTTGTAGTGTGTATCTGTCTCTGGCATCGTACCTCCAAAACGAATGGACTGATTTCAATGCAGGTTTTTTAATTGAACGCTAGTTTAATCGGGTACCATCTTAGCTATGTGTCAGTTACAGCTCTTTTTCTAGTTAAAGTCGAGGTTTTTTGACGGTTATGTTATTATTCGAGTACATGAAGTAGTTATCTGAGGATGGGAGAGAAACCGCGGGCAACGACTAGTCACTACATGATATAAAACAACAGGTACAAGAACGAGATACTATTATCCAGTTGTCGCTTAGTGCAAAAGGGATAAAGGATCCTACCCATCTAATGGATTCATGTTTGGTCTGCTACTGGTATTATATGTCGGTGATTAATACTAGTGGTCGCCAAGTGGTCGAAATTCGACCGTGATTTTAGCTTCCTACACTCCTTCTCCATATAAACGTTAACTATGCCAAATCTCACACTCCTCCGTGCGCGCAATATGCTTAAAAAAGGGGTACAAAGTTTTCTCTTCACGTAGTAATATATCACTACATATTATAAAACAAAGTCGCTTCCCGCTGTCTGTCTCTATGTATGCTTAGATCTTTAAACCTACGCAACGGATTTTGATGCGGTTTTTTTTAATAGATAGAGTGATTCAAGAGGAAAGTTTATATGTATAATACTTTCATATTTAATGTAAGGATAGTAGAGAAACTGCATCCGTGCGAAGCTGGGGACGGATCGCTAGTTACATATAATACGAGATATCGATAACTTATTCCGCTTCCGCATCCGTCGTGCGTCTGTCCGCTACGTTGATAGTGTGCACTCACGCGCACAGCGTCGCGAACGTACTGCTGGCGCGGGCGGGCGGGTGGGGAAGCGGACGCTGTGGACGAATTGGTGTTGAGTACAACGTGGATCAGATATGCGTGGTCATATTCAGGGCAGATATAGAACTGCGGGTCTACCCCGTAACTAAAATTGTAATGAACATCGACATCGGTATTAAACTTCAATACGATCGTGAGAGCCTAAACTTTGAGCTAACTTGTATTTTTTTTACCGATCATGAAGATAGGAGTCCCAACTATATGATAGGTAATTTTTTTACAAGTTAGCTCAAAGTTCAGGCTCTCACGATCGTATTGAAGTTTAATACCAGTGTCGATGTTCATTACAATTTTAGTTACGCGGTAGACCCGCTGACCAGAAATTTCCAGAATAACCTGACCTTCCACTGTACGAAAAGCCTATACAGTGCGAGGTCAGCTAATACTGGAAATGTCGGGGCAGTTGAATTTCAGCCCTGCATTTTAAGGGTGTGGATCAGACCATCAAACTGAACAACTTTCTCTATGGAACCAACATGACGACACGGTTGGCGCAGTGGCTAAGCGATTATCTTTCTACGCTACGTGCCGTGGGTTCGATTCCCGCACGGAACAATTATTTGTATGATCTATAGCAGCGGTTCTCAAACTTTTTTGGTCACGGAACCCTTTTGACAAGCAAAATACTTGACGGAACCCTACAATAAAACAATAGTTCTAATAGTCTAATCTCGACTTAATGTTTTTGAAGATAGAGCCGAAAGTCGCTTGTTCACAACTATAGCGTCTAATTCAGAGGCGGCTTTTGTCAAAGGGACTGCGCGCTCACAAGTATACGCGCGGCGGGCGGAGTCAAAACGTTCGACCAGTGACCAGAGAGAGGTGTTTTGATCTTTTTTCTAAATTCTTGCGGAACCCCTACAGGGTATCGCGGAACCCTAGGGTTCCGCGGAACACACTTAGAGTACCGCTGATCTATAGAAAGTTGTTGAGTTTGACGGTCTAATCCACACCCTTAAAATGCAGGGCTGAAATTAAACTGCCCCGACATTTCCAGTATTAGCTGACCTCGCACTGTATAGGCTTTTCGTACAGTGAAAGGTCAGGTTATTCTGGAAATTTCTGGTCAGTTCTATATCTGCCCTGGATATGAGCAAGTTTTTCTGATATCCATAGTTGAGTAGTATCCTTGGTTGGATATGGTACGCGCAAATCTTTATGAGCCCTCAAACTCTCCCTCTCTCCCTCTAGCACCTATAATAGTATTATTATAGGTGCTAGAGGGAGACAGAGAGATAATTCAGGGCTCATAAAGATTTGCGAGTACTATAATAAACTGCAAAGCTTGTCGAGTGGAGAGTATACGGTCGCCCCCCTCAGGTGTGCATGCAGCTGGTGGGCGGGCGCGCGCCCGCTCCCCCCCCGCCCGGCTCGCCCCCGCCCGCCGCCCCGCACCAGCCCTGCCGCGCGCTCTGCCCCGAGTACCATTTACAGCGGTTCAAAGAGGTCAGTACCGTTGTAGTCAATGTTATCTCTTACAAAACCAAATTTACCACAAAAAGGAAGAACAAAAAAAAAAAAGTTTTTATTTTTACGCCCCGAATGACGCACGAAACTTAATTAAAACCTTACACCAAGACCACATAATATTAAATCTTAAATCCTAAGAGCAATAATACTATAGAGGGACTCTATCGAGTGTAAACAGAAAACCTATAGACATTTCTCTTTACATAAACGAAACGTCATAAGAGTAATAGAGATAGATATATTCTATCTGTTACTGCTCAGCGAAGTAATGCGGCCATTTGTACTATAGAAACATCTATCTATATACTGAAGGCTGCACACAGTATTGTCATTATTGTATGTGCACAAATAGTTAAAATCACCACACACTTGATATTTTCAAAGATAATCTCACAAAACACTTGACGCACCGATACCTCCAGCTGGATGAAAACAGCTCGACTGATGGCACGCAGCATTTCAAGATGACGTAGAAACTCTATCGCTATCTCACTTTGCTTATAGAGCTAATACATTAGTGAGAGTAGGGCCTTATATACGTCTCCTGCTCTTACTTGATATACTCCCTCTATAGTATTTGCTCTTAGCTTAAATCATTGTTCTGTTAAACAAAATATAATTCAATTAATTAAATGGCAGCACCGAGCTGATTATGGCAATATTATTCAGAGGCAAATCATTATTATCCTAGTCTTATTTGTATTCACATTGAATTACATTATTCTCGCAGTTTACCACGACATTGTACTAATCAAGATTGTAATCTATTATTTGAAAAGAGTTACCATGGAGTTTCTTGCCGGTTCTTCTCCATAGGACCTACTATGTGAACCGCGCACCTAGAGTCTCGACATTTGATAAGTGCCTGTATCTGGTTTACATGAAATAAACTAAATCCTTGTTGTAGGTTCGACGCAAAGTGATGCACATGCGAGATCAGCAGCTCTACTACCATAGACTTCGGATGTGGCTGGAGGACCAGCTGCGACAAGAACGAGAGAGGTAACGGAATTTGTCTATGACAAATAATAATAATTAGGTGGCTGGATCAAGGGCTTGATTCAGAAAGCAGTACTCCTTGACACTGCGCGCATTGTCAGGAGGTTTCTCTCTCTAGAGCCCTGACCACCGGTAGCTTGGACCCTGTTCCCGATGCCAGTGGCCTACTACTCTTTTATATTTTTAAATGTTTTTAATTGTAAAATTATTTAAAAATATCAAAAAGTATGTTAAAAATTGAATAAAGGTCATAATAATAAACTTTTTATTCGGACAGCAAGAGACAATACGCAAATTAAGCAATAAAAATAAATAAGAATACAAGAAAAAGCAATTAAATAAAAAAGAAAATAATCATATTGTACAACACAATAATTGTTATTATATGTTGTGTTGTATTGTACAACTTTGCTAAAATTATATTACTCTTGAATTAAGAGGCCTATTAAATTACGACCGTGGTTTTTTTTCGCTTATTTGTGGTTGATACAATACACAATACAATACAATACACTTTATTGCACACCAGTAATAGAAGAAAAGATACAGTAATTAGAAAAAGAAATGTACAAAGGGCGGTCTTATCGCACGTGGCGATTTCTACCAGACAACCTTAGGATGGACAGATTTGCAGGTTAAAAGACCCCGGTAGTTCACGGTGACGGTGGTTGATCCCATAGTAAAAGATATTCATACATAATGATGAATACAATAACCCCTATATTAATTTGGACTAAAAATGTAGGAACTTAATAATAATAATAATAGGTACAGTATTTAAAAATGTAAAAAAATATTTATGTAAAATAATAAATAAAGGAGATAATAATAAAGCTTTATTTAAATCCACAAAACCACATAATGATTAATAGCCTAGTATATCTAATAAAAAAAAAATAAAAAAAAAGGTATTTTTAACTAAATTCGATTGCATTATACACAGATTAAATTAATTCATTAACTAAATAATAAAAATAATAAATGCACTTCATTAGTATTTTTTTTTTAAATTGTAATGTGTTAACTTACGTGTGCAAAAATATTAAAAGCAATTCAATTGACACCAAAATTTTCCCACAGTTTACCAGAAAGCAACGTCACTCTAATCGAAGACCTACCCCGCCGCAAGCGCAGAACCGCCAGCCCAAAGGTGCCCCGTCTAACCACAGCACCCAAACGGAAACTGAAGCCTGTCTCCCCATCCATTAGCAAACCTCACAAGATACTCCAAATGCTGAAACACAAAGCCCCGGCTCAAACAACCCAACTCCTCACCGAAGATCTGAAAAACGACGAAGAACTCACGAAGTCGGAAGCGGAACCGCCCGAAGCATTCCCGTTAGAAAGAGAAGAGAATATCAGTGATACAGAAACGATAGTAGGAGAGAAAGAGCCGGTAGATATGTGCAAGGAAATGAAGGAATGTTTGGCTAAATTCTCCAATTTCGCGTTGAATAGTGATAGTAATTTAGCTGAGGATTATAATGTGCAAGTAGAAGCAAAGTATCCTGAATCTGTAAGTCCGCCATTGCAAGAAATGTCTCCGACGACGCCGGAACCAATGCCTGTATACAGTTCCAAACCTAACCAACGACTCTTAACTGTTAACAAATTCTTAAACAAAGATGACAAAGGAGATTTTAACCAACAAATTGCACCGGAAGTACTGAATATTCCTCTCAACGCGCGCAGAACGCCTCTTCTCGTTAAAGACGACAAAGAAACGTTAGCGGAAACCATAGATAACGATAAAGATCCGAACATTTATAAGTACGTGTCATTCGGTTTAGAAATAAAAAAGGCTATGGAAGAATGTCAGAATATTATTAATTCCTACAACAGTATTAAAGACGGGAAAAAAGAAGATGATGGACAACTGTCTTTGGAACAAATATGCGATGTTATGATGACTTTAGACAAGAATTCAGCAGAATTTCTAGACAAAATTGATACAGACGATTCTATAGACATAAGCTCCGCTAATACTAAACTAGCTGAATTAGTTGAAAATATGCCGCAAATCCTAGCCAACATGCCCGAAATAGCTTCAAAATTATCCGAATTCGCAAACGCGTCATTTGAGCTACCAGAATTCGCGTCCATCATGAATTCTTTACCGGATGTGAACAATGAAGCTCAATTGACACCGGAAACGTTGAAACAGATACGAGAATTGAAACTAACTAAAACTAGGGATAGTGTTAAAGTTACTAAAAACACAGCGAAACGTAAAACGCAGCGTAGGGTTAAGAACAACGTTGAAGTTAACGATATTATAGGTACTATGACTTTTGAACTAGACAATAAGGATATAGTAGAATTGCTAAAAGATGAAAAAGATCTACAAGCGCTCATGAAAAATAAAAACAAGGAAGATTTCAAAGATCTCCTGTTCTCAATCTCCGCTCAAGTTGTCATAAATAAAGTGTTTGAGTATCTCAAACAAAACAAAAGCCCTGTCCTAGCTAAGTGTCTCGAAGAAGATAAGGATTTGTTTTCCTTACCGAAAAATAGCATAAATTCTGAAATGTATTCTAAAGCGTCGACTCTTTTCGATAACTCGGTTAAAGACGCTTTAAGTATGGAAGAACTGAGAGACTTAGTTAAATCAAGATTTAATTCGTGGAAGCATTATGTCGCTACTAAATTTAAGGGTATACCAGTGGAAATTTTAGAAAATGAAATAGAAGCTATGCTGGATAAATTCTACAGCTACATACAGGACTTGGCGGGGAAAAACTATGTCCCAGATGGAGATAGAATGGCAGCTAAATTTGAGGAACTGAAGAAACATCATGAGAATCACAGAGATTCAGACTCTGATTCTCGAGAGACAGTCCGACAGATTTTATTGACGACTTCCGTCGGAAATACACTAGATATTTTAATAATGAAATTCCCGAAATTGACTCAAGAGAAGAAACAGATGGTGAGAGGATTAAAATTTAAATATATGAATGTTTTGCGACGCTGCTGTGAATCACAGCCGCTAGTCAACTGGATCTTGTCCGACCCGGAACTATCAGTGAATGTAATACAAGAGCTAATGGATTTCCAAGTGAAAAAACCTGAAAATATTCCAGAATTTTCTTCTATGAATAACGATAAAAAACGCGACTATTTTATAGAGAGATTGAGAGATGTGAACAAACAATACATGGAAACGTTACCGAAGAAAAATCTATCGGGCGACGAATGGTTAGTAATGCTATACAAATTGGAACAGTACGAGGAAAAATTAAAAGAAGCTTTTAATAAGGCGTCTCCACCCCCTACAAAAACTATTCAAAACGCTAGCGAAGCCGAAATACTCGCAGCTAAAGGACTCAGCAAAATCATAGGCAAAGCAAGTATCAGGGTTGTCAAAAAAGTAGACCCGCCGAAGAAAAAAGAAGAACCGCCTATAGAGAAACCTGACGACGACAAGAAATGTAAAAATGATGCGTTACTAGCCAAATGTGAAGCTATACTAACTTCTAAGGGAGAAAAATCGCTCCTCGACAGTTTCTACACCATCAAATCTTATATAACCCAAGGATTACCAGTTCCAGAAACTTACAAAAAGCACGTCATCTCAATCTGTTCGTCAATCGACGCTAAATTACTCGACGAAGACATTGACAGTCTGAAATCAGATAAAGATGAAAGTGGTGACCCTGACAGTAAAGAAAAAAGTCCTATAACAACACAAAATCACGAAGATCTAGCCAAATACTCGGCGCAAGCGCTGCGTAATGCTAAACAAACGTTAAATGCTGTCGCGTTTAAGAATATAAGTAGGAATGGACAGAGTAAATCGGAAAGTGATGTTTGTGACACACCTAAAACTGATTGCAAATGGACTAATGACTGTGTTTGTAATTCTTGTAAAGATAATGATAATTCTGTGTGTCTCGGCGATATTGTGAAGCAATGTTATGATATTGACAAGAAAGCGGAGAAGAAGAAGGAAGTTAAAAAGCCGGTGGTTAAACCAAAGGCGGTAACTAAGGCGTGTGAAAATAGTAACCACCAACAGCACGTTTGTAAAGGTTAGTTTCACTTGATACTTTTAAGGCCTATTCAGACCTAAGCGGTATTCGCTACCGTCTGCGGCAGAGAAAACCCAGTGGGTATGCGGTAATATTACTGTTCACACCAAAACGGATTTCGCTATCCTTGTGGGTAGAATAACGCGCGGTAGTCGAGTTTCGCTCAGAGAGGTAAGAAATTTTCGCCAGTTAGTCATTTCTGAGTCGCCAAAGAATATATGTACATACTAAATACCTGAGCGAAACCCGCGCGGTATGTACCTCTACCCACAGCGGCAGCGAATATCGCTCAGGTCGCCCTAGCCGCGGTACTTGATACTAAATACCTGAGCGAAACCCGCGCGGTATGTACCTCTACCCACAGCGGCAGCGAATATCGCTCAGGTTTGAATAGACCTTAATATATTTATTTCAATGACATTTTACAAATAGACGGGCCATACCATAGAAATATGATAAACCTAGAAGAGTAACTATTAATTGAACTTTTCAAATGTAGTGGTACTGTTTTATTAAATACACGCGCTTATGAGATTGAAAGAGACAGCTAGCTGTAATCGACTTGTCATTCAAGTCCAAATGAAGCCGGTTTTTGAAATGTCATAACTAAAGGACTTAGTGATTTTCCTTGGGAATTGGTGACCAGACTGGTGACCATTGATATCGTAATACGGCTACATAATGATTCTGTTCTATTTGACGAGTGCCGAGATTATATATATCTGTCTCTTTTTAACTCATTACGCTGCATATTTGATAGAAAAGTCACGATAGCGCGTTACAGTTCAATTATATGTCAAAAAATTGTTACTCTTCTTGGCTTGTAATATTTCTATGGGCCATACACCAACATTAATGCACTACAAAATGGCGTAAACTTTACTATAGCAGAACATATAATTAAACAGCGCGCGCAGAAAGCGAAAGAAAATGAAAGCCACCATACGCCATGTCGGTTGTTAGAAAAAGATGAATATATTCGTTTAGTTACGTGGCATTAGCTGCTGCATGCTCATTGGCCAGGGCGCGTGTGTCGTATTAAAACAAAATACATTAAATCAGTTTTATTTTTTTAAGTACAATAGTTATTTTCTTACACTCGAAATGAAACATTTTTCTCACAATTGCAGTATAACTCGTGCATCGTCTATAGTCACAGGAAGGCATTTGCTTTCCGGAAATGTCGCAAGAAATACACTAGAAAGCGAGGTACTGCCGCGACAATGGTTGGTGCGTGACTAAGTCGGTGCAGGGCATTTACCTTGCATTAATCTTCTTGCCAATATAGAGCGCGGGCAACGCGTCTATTTGTAAAATGTCATTGATTTATTTCAGTTATTTATTGTACACACAAGGAAACATGGTAATAAAATGTTACAGACAATTATGAGCGCAATGGAAGTACTTATTTCTAGTGAAATTTCTTCCAGTAGTCCCGCGACTACAATTGATTTTTACAATGAATAAAAAAAATACATGATATTTTTTTATGTAGTGCGTAAAATTTGCAGAGTGATTCAGTGTCCGTTCCCAAATGCAACCGCAGTACTAAAATTCACTCCAAAACAAAATAAACATTTGATTTTGTATGGCTTGCGCTAGTAAATTATGCGTGTCCCCCAAACTAAGTCAAATTTTCGTTTTGTATTAAAGTGTATCCCAATACTGCGGTTGCATTTAGGAATAGAGACTGAATCACTATAAATTATGCGCACTACATAAAAAAATCTCCTAATCATAGCTTTACTCACTGAAAATGTAGCATCTTGCTGTTGAAAGAATTTTTAAAATCGGTCTCGTAGTTTTTAGTTTTATCCATTACAAACAAACATACAAAAAATCAAATCTTTTCTCTTTATAATATTTAGTTTAGATAAAAAAGTAAACAATAATTATGATTGTTGTGTACAGTGGGTCACAGTGGCGTCGCTTGCGCAGGTGAAGGCACGGAGCAGCCCTGTACGTGCTGCTACTGCACCGTGTTTGGACATGCCGTGAGTATATTTATTTATTTAAAATGCTTCATGTACAATGTACAAAGGTGGGCTACCAGACAACCTTAGGGTGGTGCAGAGACAATGAAGGTAGATGCACCGAAAAACAAACTATTTAAGTTTGTTTTTCGGTGCATCCACCTTCATTGTCTCTATAATTGTGTATGTTTGTTCCTTTGTGGCACTCTAGAGACCAAACGCGTGGGTCGATTTTGATGATTCTTACGTCAATCGATTTGTCTTAATCTTGCGAGTGTCACTAAAGACATGACAATAATCAAAATTCAATATGGCGAAATCAAGACGCCATATTGTGAAAAAGAAAAAAAATAAAGTCGAGAAACTATGTTAAGTGGGGTATCATTGAATAGGTATTTGAAAATCATCTTGAGGTTTCTTTGATCATTTTTCATTACGAGTGACCATTTAGGACCTTTAACGATTTAAAGTTAGTTAGCAACCATATTTATGTTCCCTCCTAGAGCCTAAACGAATGAACTGATTTAAACAAATGAGATATTTATATATATTATACATACCTATTATTATTTATTAAAAAAAAATATTGTTTTTTTTTTTGTTTTGTTAAATAAGAATAAGATATCCTTAGATTCGTTTTAAAAGCGCAAATGACACTGGCTATATGGATTTTGAAAAAAAAAAGTAACCAACATGGCAGATTTTTGCCGGCAGTAAAGTCTGTAGCTGTAAAATATATTTTTTTTCGTAACAATCATTTTATTTGATTTTTTTAATTCCAGAAATGCGTATACTTTTCAATTATTGTTATTAATAAATTTCTATCTCACAGCCGCCCTTAACGACGCCGGTACCACGAAATTTCAACGAAACGAGAGAGCGACTGCGCTCCATATTGAATAAGAAGAAACAACAGTGTAAAAATGTAAGTCACTCATTTATTAATACCACAGACATAATATATAATACCAGTAGCAGACCAAACATTCGATAAAATTACGTAGCCATTACGCACACATAGGGACTTACTTATGAAAGGTCAATCCCGGTGTTTTGTCGTAGCTAGCACTGTCACACCGGTACGCACATCACTTCACCATTTTATTATAATATTCTACTATCTATTACATCCCAAACCAGTAATATTTTTCATTTAAACGCGATTTAATCTATGAAATGCGATTGAACTTATGTGTCTTATTAATATGACGGCGCGGGGTAAACAAGCTACGCGTCAAATCTTGTCTATGAGTGAGTCAGTGTGACAAGTAAAAGAACGAGATACTATTATCCAGTTGTCGCTTAGTGCAAAAGGGATAAAGAATCCTACCCATCTAATGGATTCATGTTTGGTCTGCTACTGGTATTATATGACGGTGATTAATACTAGTGGTCGCCAAGTGGTCGAAATTAGACCGTTATTTTAGCTTTCTGCACTCCTCCATATAAACTTTAACTATGCCAAATCTCACACTTCTCTGTGTGCGCAATATTTTTAAAAAAGGGAATAGAATAGAAAAGGTTTACAAAGTTTTCTCTTTACGTATTAACAATATTAACATATCACTATACTCCGTTCGAAATAACATTAGAAATATAAATAACTCCATTTACACTTTATTCAACCGATTTTGACTTCTATTACGTTGGTTACATGACAAATTACAGCTGCAGTAAACATTTGTTATCGTAAATACGTTTTTGCTTTTAATGCCATCCTTATGCGTACGGAATAGAAGTCAAAATCGGTTGAATACACTGTAAAAGGGTTTGTTAAACGTGTCTAACCTTATTTCAAACGGAGTATACATAGTATAAAACAAAGTCGCTTCCCGCTGTCTGTCTGTCCCTATGTATGCTTAGATCTTTAAAACTACCCAACGGATTTTGATGCGGTTTTTTTTAAAAGATAGAGTGATTCAAGAGGAAGTTTTATATGTATAATACTCGCTTCTGTAGTGCGTCAGGGATGTTCGCTGAGGCTCGCATCGATGACTTTTATGCAGTCGTGCGTAAAAGGATTGCATGCCTGATGCATCGGGTGCGGGGTAGTTCCAACAGTCTTCTGGCTATTGTGGCCCAGGATTTCGAGAGTGTTATCATGAGACGCTGGCTGACTGTGCAAAAGCCAGCAGCCATGCTCGTCTCAATTAAATAACTTTTCTTTATGTGTGTAAATGTAATTCTATGGACTGATGTTTGTTCGAAATAAATGATTTATTATTATTATTAATACTTCCATATTTAATAGAATAGAATAGAAGATTTTTATTTGTCTTTCAAATTACATAGGTAGCAAGGGGATACATCATATAAGAAGGTAAAAGACAAAAAGGTCTTGGACTCAGCATGATAGCTGGCAGCGCGAGGCATGCACAACTGCTGATATTCTGTCTAAGCCAGTCATGCGTTGAATAGAACACAATTCCGCAAACCGCAAACTCTATAATTGAATCCCAGAAACCAATGATTGCTTCATTAATAACCATCTGTGGCAATGTGATTTAAACGTACCAAGTGATAAAGGTAATACAGGTGGTGGTAAATCGTTCCAGCACTTAGAAGCAGCAATTTTGAAGCGACCATTGGTTTTGACTAAGGAGTGCCTGGGTAAGACTAGTAGGCGATTGCGTGATCTCGTTTCGTATGTGTGTACGTCAGAAGCCCAATTCTCGTAATTAATTTATAATATGACTGAATGTTGACCAAACTGAGATTATATTATGAATTGACAAAAAGTCATGTATTCTACTCCTCTGAAAGTTCAGTCCAATTCCAGTATGATTTGGATTCAATCTTCTTACAAACTCATTTCAATCTCATTTTTGACGTTTGTGTATAGACGAGAGTGTCAATTTTATTATCTGTGTCAGTTCAAAATGTTAGCAGAATACCGATTTGCCTTTTATTCAACTTTCGATCTCATTACAATATAATGTCACGTTTGACGTTGTTTGTTAGGGTAGGAGAATACCATTTGTGACATTTATGACATTGGATCGGAATGAGATCCGAACTATATTTTGAACATTTTTAATTACGAGAATTGGGCCTCAGATGACCATATAAGTTTATCGTACAGATATGACGGAAGCTGTAATATTAGTTAATAATAGCTGTGTATTAATGTAAGGATAGTAGAGAAACTGCATCTGTGCGAAGCCGGGGACGGGTCGCTAGTAGATATAAACAACGATGTTTGGTTTCAGGGCGATCAAGAGCCGCAGCTTGCCAGGCAGCTATCAGGCATACAGACGCCGCCGCTCGAGCAGCCGGCGCAGCAGAAGCCGGCCAAGCCGCCGCAAGTCGCACCCAAACCACCGGTAACTCTTATTTATTTTATTAAGGCTGGTGACACAGCTGTCCGGGTGATAAAGATAAAGATATTTTCATCCCACCATCTCGGAAAGAGTATTTTTAATCTTCAATATCTGAGTGGAAAAGCCGTTTTTATTCTCTAGAGGATAAAGTAAATTTTCATCCCACCATCTCGGAAAGAGTATTTTTAATCTTCAATATCTGAGTGGAAAAGCCGTTTTTATTCTCTAGAGGATAAAGTAAATTGAATTTAGAACATCGTGTGCACTAAGTTTGTGAATTAAACGTTTTTTTTTTGCATTTAGTCATTTCCTCGCTGAGGTGGAATGAAAAGATATTTATTTGCCTGAAATATGGTACTTTAACAGCTCTTGTAGTAATTGTACAGTTCTTCATATTTCGCCTACTTAATTCAGCATGCAAATTTAACAAAAATTCATTAATTAATTCAATAAAACAAAAAATACAAAAATTCAAATTACATTACATTAATAACAATATTATAAGAGATTATCCAATCCATATGTTTTACTAATGACCCGTCGCACATTGGGGATAAAGCCAATTTTTTGTTCAAAACCACCTAGAGATCGCAAAAATAAACCAAATGAGGCAATTTTTGGACAGAAATGTTTGTAATTTAATTCTAAAGAGACTGAAACAAAACAGTATTTCCGAAATTAGTTTTATTTCCATTTAAATTATTTTTTAATATGATTTTGAAATGTGCCGTCACGAAACTTAGGACCCACCCCTTGTCACATAATGTCACACTTCGTCGACCCCCTCCCAACCACATGCACACACAACCAGACCCGAAACAACTATCTGTAGATCATACAAATATCTGTTCCGTGCGGGGATCGAACCCGCGGCACGTAGCGCAGAAAGCTAATCGCTTAGCCCCTAAACCGTCAATCAATGTATGGGACTCGCCATGATTAGTCACTTCAAAGTTCAAACTACGAATTTGTTTTGTAACTTTTGTAAATATTGCCGTGTTCACAGGCCTTACCAAAGACGCAGCCGCCGAACCTAACGCCAGCACAAGTGCAGCAAAAACGACAATCCATAGACATTCAACAGAGACAATTAGCTGACAAGATGGCGCGGATGGCCGTGTCTGACAAACCTCCCGCCGTCGCTACAGACACTAAACCCAAGGTAATTTTTATATCGTACAATTATATTCATACAGGAAATTTTTAACCGGCTTCAAAAAAGGAGGATCTATGTTCGTCAGATTTTTTATTTTTGTGTATGTTCATCGATATTTTCGCCTATTGTGAACTGATTTAAAAAAATCTTTTTTAGTTCGAAAGAGGTGCTTTTTTATTTCCGAGGTGGTCCCACTTAAATTTGGTGAAGATCTGATGAAGACCTTCAGAGATATGCAATGGAACTCTTGAATGAATAACAGCATATCACTCGCGATTGCTGTAATGACATGTTAAATGTATCGTTTATGCCACTCAAAAATGAAAAATAAAATAAACTTTAAAAAAAAGTTAAAACTGACTTCAAAAAATTAAAAAGAATAAATAAATTAACTTTTTTGACGACACGGTTGACGCAGTGGCTAAGCGATTACCCTTCTGCGCTACGTGCCGCGGGTTCGATCCCCGCACGGAACAAATATTTGTATGATCTACAGATAGTTGTTTCGGGTCTGGTTGTGTGTGCATGTGACATGTATGTTTGTGAACTGTACCCTCGATACAGGAGAAATCCGAGTGAGGGGCAATGTTTAAAAAAAAAAAAAAAAACTTAAAAAAACTTAACAGCTTCTGAAGTCGGGGTCTATAATTCTTCAATGCACCTATACTCCGTTCGAAATAACATTAGAAATTTAAATAACTCCATTTACACTTTATTCAACCGATTTTGACTTCTATTACGTTGGTGACATGACAAATTACAGCTGCAGTAAACATTTGTTATCGTAAATACGTTTTTGCTTTTAATGCCATCCTTATGCGTACGGAATAGAAGTCAAAATCGGTTGAATACACTGTAAAAGGGTTTGTTAAACGTGTCTAATGAAGTCGGTTTTTACTTTTTTTTAATAGCTATTTGGGGTCCGTTCCGTCCAGCTATTACTTGCTCATCGACCCCAAATTCATTTTTATTTTACTTTATTTATGATATCAGGATGGCTAACAGTAAGCTGTCATTTAAATTTAAAGTGCGTAAATACTTTCGTGACAAGACGGCGGCCGATTCATCTCGACTCTGATTTTTCCGAATTGTATTTTATTATTTATATATGTGTAATTAGTTTATTCAGCATATTGCATATTTATTTATATAAAATTATGTTGGTAATGTTTATGTAAGTTTATATAGTTGTTTTTAAGTATAATAGTTATATCTCTCATTTAAGTTTTTTTTTTGGTGCATCTACCTTCATTGTCTCTGCATCACCCTAAGGTTGTCTGGTAGAGAATGCCTACGGCATTAAGACCGCCTTTGTACATTGTACATGAAGCATTTTAAATAAATAAATAAATATCTATACTTTCACCCAGACTTAATGACAACTTAAAATTGAGAATAGTTTGAGTATTTGGCGGTATATTTTTGTTCTCAGGCTCTGCAACGCACAGTGCCCATACAAGTCAACGTGCCTCCCGGACTGAAAGCCGAAGGAAAGGTCAACCCGAATGCAATGGAGCAAATACGACTGCAGGTAAGCATCATCACTGCAGGTAAGCATCAACCCTGGGTTGCAGCTGAAAACCAGCGTTGGGTAATCATTATTAACGTACTGACACCCAACATTATGCTGAGCTGCTGGCCCGTTTGGCACAACTACTGATTTTATTTTATTTTTATTTTCTGTGTTTTTAGCATTTATGTGCCAATAAACTTTATTTCTTTCTTTCTTTCTTTCATCATCTGTGAGGAAGAATTCGATTCTAGAAAGAAAAGAAAGAAAGAAATATCATTTATTAGCCACAAATACAAGACACACTAGAATGATAGACATAGGTAATAAGAAGAGGACAGGTGCATACACAGAGAAGACATTTTTCTTAGGATGGAAACAGTGTAAAATTAAGTAGAAAAAATAAATAAAAAATATGTGAGTATTTTTTATGTAGTGCGCAAAATTTCCAGTGATTCAGTGTCCGTTCCCAAATGCAACCGCAGTACTAAAATTCACTCCAAAACAAAATAAAAATTTGATTTTGTATGGCTTGCGCTAGTAAATTATGCGTGTCGCCCATACTAAGTCGAATTTTCGTTTTGTTTTAAAGTGTATCCCAATACTGCGGTTGCATTTAGGAACAGAGACTGAATCACTCTACAAATTATAAAAAAAAAAAAAAAAAAAAAACATCTTTATTCAGGCAAATTACACCCATACACAAGAAATAATATAAATGTCACACCAGAAAAATATAGTAATATTGAAGTAATAATTATTAATAAATACAAATGTCAGCTAATATAAAAATGAGATAAGTACATAATACACAAAGGGATGAAATGTCAGACTAATTTATGTAATTACACAATTATGCGCACTACATAAAATAATGATCCTGTATATTTTTACATTTTCATGAAACAAGTGTGTATTTTCTAATTAAAATCGAATCAGAATAAACTTAAGTGGGGCTCAATCGACTCTATTTCCCAACAGGAATGATTTCTGTAAACAACTGAAGAAATCCAGCTGTTCCATACAAATAATTAAATATTACTCGACTTAGGCCTAAGTTCACCGAACAAATGACAGCCGATTAGAGCAAAATCAGACGTTTATACATGAATTTTTGTATGAGTAATTAGCCGATTTCATTTTAAACATCAGGGGGCCTAAATAGGCCACATTGAGCAATTCATCTACTGATCTGCATAGTAACTGTCAAACAGATGATTACTGAATATGAACCTTATGCGGATGACATTAAGAGTTGTCAATTAAGTAGATATTTTGACATTTGTAATATGAATCATATTGTGATTCTTCTCAAGCGGCCTTTTTAGCCCCACTGTTAACTTGTCGGTGAACATGATCCTAAATGTGGAAACAGATGATTTTATTTTTCGCGTTTTCTATGTTGGTCCCATAGTAAAAGTTGTTCATAATGATGACTACAATTAACCCCTTAAAGGAATCGGGACTTGACAGGTTGGACTTTGTATATCAGTACAATTCCATAAATAATTAATAATTTGTTGTTCTAGCAACTAAAACAACAACAGCAAGCCCAATTCGCCCAACAACAGCAACAGCTTCAACAACAGCAGGCGCAACAACAGAAGAAGCCGGAGCCGATATACGACTTGCCGATACACAATAAACCGACGCTTACGCCACAACAACAACAACAGATTAGACAACAACAACAACAGGTTGGTTGAACTCTGAAGTTTATATTATATTCATCCAAAATGAGAATTTTATACTGTAATTTTTTTCATCAGCTTCTACAACAAAAACTTCAACAACAACAGCAGCAGCAACAGGCCCAACAAGCCCAGCAGCAAGCCCAACAACAAGCTCAACAACAAGCCCAACAACAGGCACAACAACAAGCCCAACAACAAGCACAGCAACAGGCACAACAACAGGCCCATCAACAGGCACAACAACAAGCTCTACAACAGGCCCAACAACAAGCTCAACAACAGCGACAGAGCAGGCCACAACAACAAAGAAGCACTGTGTCCCTCTCTAGTAGGGATACAAGCGTGTTCTCTACTTCCTCTGGATGTTCCGGGTAAGTCAACTGCTGGACATAGGACCCAAGAATCAGTAGTCACCTTGCTCGTAGTACCATTCAAGTATTACGTAAGCACTGCGGGGGGCGGGGGGGTCTTTGCTTTACTCATTTTTGATGACATGGGGGATGGGGGGGACTGGGTGGTGATTACGTCAGCAGTATTTATTTTTTAACATTTTCGGATGGGGCTGGCATAGTCACCTAGAGCGATTGAAGACCCGAAAAAAATTAGATTAAAAAAAAAAAACGGATTTTCTAAAAAAAATTGTCGTTTTTGGTTTTCTATTCCAAGCCTATTACTTATGTCTAGACTTATAGCGACCATCAAACGAAGGAAAGTTGCATATCTGGGTCACGTATTTAGACACGATAGATACAGCCTTCTGCAACTTATTATGATGGGCAAAGTAGCCGGCAAGAGACACGTTGGTCGCAGGAAGAAGTCGTGGCTGAGGAACCTTCGGGAGTGGACTGGAGTCTCGAGTGCTGCACAACTGTTTCGCCTCGCAAGAGACAGAAAGAAATATGCAGAGCTGACTGCCAACCTTCGCTAGTCGGAGAGGCACTCTAAGAAGAAGAAGAAGACTTATAGCAGCTGCTCATGAATCAATAAAGAAACCAGAACACATTGAAAAATGTATGTAGTAGTGTCGAAAGGTGACAGTTTTAAAAGGGGAAGCCGTCCCAAAAATGCCCTATAAAAATTGCTGCAATTAATGCTGCAAGACAAAAATCCATACCGTCTCTTGTAGTCTATATATAGCCATGTTTGGAAGAGCTCGACCTAACTGAATAACAAGCCTTTTTTTTGTCAGTTGGATGAGTAAATAATATAATATTACGTTGGTCTATGCACCAATCAATTCCTAAAGGGAAGCCGATGGGAATCAGGTTGTATGGACTCTTCGCCACTGGCATGTAGCAATGTTTACGTAATCATGGGTAAGATCTTTGCTTAGGCATTTAGTGGTATACACTAAGTCATTGTGTTCGGGTAAGCACGGTGAGTAATAATAACGTATACTCCATTTGAAATAACATTAGACACGTTTAACAAACCCTTTTACAGTGTATTCAACCGATTTTGACTTCTATTCCGTACGCACAAGGATGGCATTAAAAGCAAAAACGTATTTACGATAACAAATGTTTACTGCAGCTGTAATTTGTCATGTCACCAACGTAGTAGAAGTCAAAATCGGTTGAATAAAGTGTAAATGGAGTTATTTAAATTTATAATGTTATTTCGAACGGAGTATAGTGTATACCACTAAACTGGTGACCCCGACGTGATCGCCGCTTTGAGCTGCCGGTGGAATCGTTCCATCAGACCGTTACATGCTGGGTGGTAGGCGGTGGTGTTCCGGTGTTTGAATCCGACTATTTTGTCAAGATCTCCAAGAGGAAGGATCCTCCGGCCAGGCAATATCGCCTCGCCTGGTCGGAGGATCCCCCCTTTTCAATGAAGGAACACCCTACCTCGTTCCTCCACAAGTACATTTGGGGGGGGGGAGAGGGGGGGTAAGAAGAATCTGCTTACGTAACACTAAATACAGATTCTTGACAGATCACAAAGCCGTCATACTGAGTTTCGGTACTCTTTTCCGACTAGGCACTGCCACAACTGAACGTAAATTTGATAAAACTACTCCGGAAGAATGTAATTCGACAGAATTCTGCTTCGACAAAACACATGTCAGATAGAACGTATATTTGACCAAACACTATTTTGTCGCAGTGCGGCAAAATGTATCAGGGTCTTTAATAAATTACTGTACAGTCTGTCAAGAAAGTCATGAAAAGGATTTTGAAGGAACTAAAATTCTTCTTCGCTCGCAACCCTAAATAAGTACCGTAGGTGTCAGTTTGGGTACAACGATGTGTTTATTTTACTATTCTGTGTAGATTTTTTGTGATAAAAAAATGTTTTCGGCATTAATATATTAAAAATAAACAAGAGAATATACAAGTGGCGCCCTCAATCCTTTTCATGACTTTCTTGACAGACTATACCATCTATTATAATACCTACATTTTAAGCAAATAAATCTATTCTATTCTATTCTGGTATAACATAAATTCGACAGAACATTGCTTCGACAAAAAAGGTATTCGACAGAAATACTGCTTCTACATGTAGAGATAAACTACGACAACATGGCGCCCTCCACATGACTGTTCCACTGTGTGTGTCACATCTTACCGAGCAACAAATGCTTGGATGTATTTGTGTTGGCCGTCTGTACGCACACATGCGTTGTGAGTCTTGGTGGCGCGAAGTAGATAAGTGATAATATATATATATATATATATTTTTAAATAATATGCATGCCAAAAGAGAAACCATTTTCATATTATGAAAAATTATTAAAGCGCTCCTCCTCTCTCCTACTTATTTAAACTTTTGCTGTGCCCGACAGGGTCCAAAATTGTTTCTATATTTTATACTTACCACCTGTATGACTGTGTACATTATGGATTGCAATAAAAATTTGAGAATTGAGAATTAAGTACACGTCACGTCACGTCAGTCTTTTGTTTATCGGTTTCCGTCAGTGTCAATTTAGCGCGCTCACTCACATCATGGCGCCGCCACGTAAACACTCAACATTAAAAGACAAATTGCGGATTATAGAAATATTAGATAAAGGTGACAGCTACGCTATCATTGCTCGGAAGTTTGGTATAGGCAGGTCAACTGTAGGCGACATAAAGAAAAACGTTATACTTTAATAAAAAAATTGATTAAAGAAACTAAGGATAAACATGTGTTTTATTACCATTAAATATGACATACTACAATCCGGACGCCTCGATAATCCGCAAAGGGTCTTGTTTTTGCCTCTCTGGATTAACGAGGTCCTACAATACTTTCAAACGTTTTGAATTTTGGAGGGGCGCGCCATGTTATCGTAGTTTATCTGTGACTTACACTTTAGAAATATGACAAACATAGAAAAGTAAAATAAAATTGACATAATTGAACTGTAACGCGCTAGCGTGACTTTTCTATTTAATATATAGCGTAATGAGTTAAAAAGAGACAGATATATATAATCTCGGCACTCGTCAAATAGAACAGAATCATTATGAAGACGTATTACGATATCAGTGGTCACCAGTCTGGTCACCAATTCCTAAGGAAAATCACTAAGTCCTTTAGTTATGACATTTCAAAAACCGGCTTCATTTGGACTTGAATGACAAGTCGATTACAGCTAGCTGTCTCTTTCAACCTCATAAGCGCGTGTATTTGATAAAATAGTACCACTACACTTGAAAAGTTCAAATCATCATCTGCCTGGCCTTTGTCCCAACTACGTTGGGGTCGGCTCCCAGTCTAACCAGATGCGGCTGAATATCAGTATTTTATACAGAGCGTCTGCCATCTGACCTCCGCCACCCAATTACTGGGAGACACTGATACCCTAAGGATAGACCGGTTGTCAGAATTTTTGGGCTGCTGACTCCCGTAACGACTGTCAAAGGTATTCGTATGACAACCGGGACCAACTGCTTAACGTGCTATCCGAGGCACGGAGTCTCGATGTTCGAAGAAATGGTCACCCATTCAGGGACTGACCGCAGCAACCGCAGCTTAACCTCGCTGATCGACTGATCTGCGCGGTAGCTACGAGCCCCTCTAAATCTGACTGCAAAGTTCAAATAATAGCAATTTTTCTAGGCTTGTCTTATTTGTACGGTGACATATAATATCCCCAGCGGCTCGTGCTGGCGCGGCTCGCGGCCCGAGGACACGCGCGACCTGGACGCGCTGCTGCAGTACATCGAGGGGCCCGCCAGACACGTGGACCGCGGCAAGAAGCGCGCCAAGAAGCAGCGCCAGAAGGCCAAGAAGGTAACGCGCTGCGGACATACGCCTTCATAGTTACAATTGTGGTCGCCCAGAGGTCCAAATTCGACCATAATGTTATCTTTTTGCACTTCTTCTCTATATAAACTTTAACTATGCCAAATCTCACACTTCTCCGTTCGCGTAATGTGCTTAAAAAGGGGGTAAAAAGTTTTCTCTTTATTTTAAAAGCGTTTCCATGGAGTTTCTTTCCGGTTCTTCTCCATAGGACCTACTATTTAATCCGCGCACCTAGAGTCTCAACATTTCCTAAGTGCCTGTATCTGGTTTACATGAAATAGAGATGTATTGCTTTGTATTCAGATGGAGTCGCGGCTGATAGAGGAGCGCGCAGCTGTGGCCAGCGAGCTGAGCCGAGCGCGACGCGAGCTGGACGCGCTGCACGTGGCGCACGCCGCCGCCAAGCGCCGCCTCGACCACACGCGCGCGCTGCTGCAGGCGCAGCACAAGGCCAACAAGAAGAGAGGTGGGCCCACTCACCTACTGTATAGTGTATAGTGTATAGTGGCCAGCGAGCTGAGCCAGCTGGACGCGCTGCACGTGGCGCACGCTTATTATAGGTGCTAGAGGGAGAGAGAGCGAGTTCAGGGCTCAGTTCAGGGCTCATAAGGATTTGCGAGTACTATACAGGATTTTTGAAGTGAAACTTCTATATAAACGGGGGTATTAGGATTTTTCTGTCACGAAAAAGCGTTACGGCCGCGTGGAACTCGTCTACCGCCTGTAGACGATATACTGCAATTCGATTTCACTTCTACTGTGTCCCAGCACACATTTTTTTATGTAGTGCGCATAATTTGTAGAATGATTCAGTCTCTGTTCCTAAATGCAACCGCAGTATTGGGATACACTTTAAAACAAAACGAAAACTCGTAAACCATACGAAATCAATTTTTTATTTTGTTTTGGAGTGAATTTTAGTACTGCGGTTGCATTCGGGAATGGACACTGAATCACTGCAAATTTTGCACATTACATAAAAAATTATGCAGGTTATATTTAAAAAACTATAAATCATGTATTAAACGTGTATTTTTAAAAGTATATAATAAAATAAATAAGTAACTTTATAAAAAATTACTTATTGACGTATGTATGTTAAATATTTCATTTTGTTAACTTGATTTGATTGATTTTGAATCTCCTGTTGAACGGTTACATTACTGTTAGCCTACATCATCCCACTGCTGGGCAAAGGCCTCCCCCATGATTTCCAGGCTTTTCAGTCTAGAGCCAGTGTGAACCATTCGTTGTTCGTGTTATCAAGTTCGTCCCGCCATCTCTTTCGTGGTCTGCCGCGTCGCCTTCTCGTCATGTCAGGGCTCCACTTAGTGGTTACCTTGGCCCACAGCTCAGCAGGCATCCGGCAGACATGGCCAGCCCAATCCCACTTCAACTTTGCAGCCTTATGAGCTACGTCAGTAATTTGTGTTTTGGAGCGCAGTGTAGTGTTTCGAACACGGTCTGTTAATTTAACACCTAAAACACTACGCTCCATAGCACGTTGGCAGAAGAACGGTTACATGAATGATTTTATTTGTCATCTTGTGTTTACAGGTAAAAAGACGAAGTTGAATCCGGCGCAGCAAGCTAAAGTGCAGCTAGTGGCCGAACAGCTTGGGGAACTCACTACACTCATGAACACTACGTCTAAGGTGAGATGATGAACCTGTGACCAGCGGGTCTACCGCGTAACTAAGACTCTAGACAGACGGACCGCATTGCAACTGCAATCCAACCGCAACTGCATCCGAACTGCAATTTGCGGTTTATATATTTATTTATTTATACTTTATGCACTAAGTACAGAGGCGGACATAATGCCGTAGGCATTTTCTACCAGTCAACCTAAGGGTGATGCAGAGAAAAAAGTATGGTAGGTGCACGGACAAGATAATTATACTAAAACAAGTAAATTATGCATAGTTACTTATAACTATTTATACATAATTTTTATATAATATATACTACGTATTATATATACACTATTATACATAAATAAATATATATAATTATATATACATAAATATACTATAAGTAGTAAGAAAGCGGAGATGATGCTGCCAATTGCGGTTGGATTTCTATTGCAGTCGTGTCAACTGCATTCAAACTGCATGGATTGCAGTTGAAATGCGGTCCGTCTGTCTAGACAATAAAATGGTCATGAACATCGACTCTAGTAATAAACTTCAATACGAGCGTGAGACTAATCTTTGAGCAACTAAACACTAGAAATGTCTAAATATATGCTTATTGGTTTGTTTCGACGTATTTGTTTACGCAAATTCAATAAAATACCATTTTTATATGACCATAATTTAAATAGCGCGTTTTGCCGATAACTTCGTCCGTCACAGTCATTTGGCGAATAAGTCTGCAATATTTTGTTTTTAATAAAATTTTCACCATCCACGCCGATGACGCCGATGACGCCGCCGCGGGCATCGGCGCACACATCTATTGCTTACTAAGTGTAAAAAATTGGTGTTTTTTTTTTGGTACTTATAACTTAGTGGCTTATTTATACGCATTGCAATATTGAGGGTAGGGATTGCAATCCCGCATCTTTGAAATTATGTTATAAAATCAAATTGAAACTACAGATTTTTGTGTAAAAATCAATTTTTATTAAATATTTCTTACATTAAGCAATTAATTTGCTTAATGATTTTATAACATAATTTGAAAGATGCGGGATCCCGCGCGTTGCGGTATTGCAATCCCTAATTGAGGGCTGCCGCCCCAGGCTCTAGTTAACTCAGCCTGCTAGTAAATCATCTACTGAGTTGAGCTTGAGCATATACTTTCCCTACTCCAGGAGATGCAGGCAGCAGAGAACCAAGTCCTGGACTTCTCTCGTCGGCTCCAGAACTGTGAGAGGCAGCTAGCAGAGAGTCGGATGATGCAGGGCAAACAAGACAAGTCACATGTAAGTACAATAACAATAACTTAACCTTAGTATTAGAGTTCAAAACGGGTATTTACCATGTTTACACACAATCCCATACCGCCACACACACGCACACACACACACACACACACACACACACACACACATGGTATGTTTACCATGGTTACATGTGTGTGTGTTAATACTAATGTTAGTGACCATGACAGTTTAAAAACTTATAATAACTTAAACGTCAATAATATTATAGTTTTTAAAAAAAAAACCAAAGAAAACGCTTTTGTCATCCAAACTAAACGTGTATGTAAAATTTCAGGTCAATCGGAAACCGGGAAGTGGGTCAAATTTAACTTCCAAGATTTTTTTACATAGTTAGTTACAGGTGAAACTAATAAAAGCGTTTTAAAAACCCCCGACTCCAACTAGAAAAAGAGCTGTAACTTTTGAACGGCTGAACAGATTTTCATGAAACATAGCTAAGATGATACCCGATTAAACTAGCTTTCAATAAAAAAATTGCATTGAAATTGATCCATCCGTTTTACAGCTATGATGCTAATGACAGACTACAGCACTACATACTTATAACACCCTTCATTTTTGTTGGGGGTTAATAAATCATATTATTATCTATTAGTTTTTAAACCCCGACGGAAAAGAGGGGGGTGTCATAAGTTTGTAGTGTGTATCTGTGTGTCTGTCTGAGGCATCGTGGCTCCAAAACGGATGGACCGATTATAATGCAGTTTTTTTTTTTATTGAAAACTATCTTATTCGGGCATCAACTTAGCTATGTTTCATGAAAATCTGTTCATCCGTTCAAAAGTTAAGCTTTTTTTACCCGACTATGGAGAGGGTTATATGTTTGACCGGTATGTATGTTGATCTCGGCTGTGCAATACTAAACCCTAGCAACTGACATTTTTAAAAATATCGGTGTTTTTGCATTTTTCACTTATTAAGAATCTTAACAAGTGAAAAATGCAAAAACACCGATTTTTTAAAAAATGTCAGTTGCTAGGTTTTAAAATTGCACAGCCGATCTGTTCCCTTATAACTTCTAAAATACTTATCATAATTCGACAAATGAGGAATCGTTGCTGTTGGAAGAAAAAAAATATATACAACATGTAACGGAATAAACGCAAGACCTCAGACACGCCAATTAGAATATTAAATTATAAAACTAAAATAACATCTGTAATTTAATTTAGTTAAACCAAACCAAATCACATAATATAAAATAGTTGTCCTGACTAAACGTAAAACGTTTGAGCATACTATTCTCTACGCACACACTCATAGCAATGTTTATAGCGGCGAGCGCACACCAGCGCACACCAGTTCGCCCGCCATCAGCTGGCTAAGCACTGCAAGTGTAGTCACTAGGTACGTCAGTTCAATGACCGAAAATTATGATTCCATCTTTCCATCACACTTTCACAGGCTTTGGACTGGCGGTTTTGAATAATTTAATTTAATTTTACGATTGTATTAAATAATCTACATTAGCAACACGAATCTAAGATATTAGGCTTAGTAACGGGGATGTATTTTTAAACCAAGCGACATTTTGCCCGACTGTGATGTATCAGTAAAGTAGGGCGGAGCACCCGGGCGGCGGCGCCCGCGCCGCCAACCGCGCGCCCCCCGCCGGCCGCCGCGCCGACACGTGTAGGTAGGTACTATCATCGGACACCGGGGAACGCAGAACTTTTTTATCTCAGACGCGTAACTTTCGCGACATTACCCTCTAAACCCTGATAAGTCGTGTTTACCGTTTATTACGTGTAAAAAATATTCAAAGTCGGCGTGTTTAAAAGATTTGAATCATAATATTTACAGTAATTAAAATAAAATCGTATTAATAGGTACTTACAGAATTTACACTAATTTACACTACTTCTTCGTCCCATTTTCATTAAACTTTCAAAATGACCACCGCCTTGTTCGATGCACTTTGTAGCACGCTTTCTTAAATTTAATTTTAGTTTGCTAAGAACCTCAGTGTCATTTTTCACTATCACAAATGCGTGTTCGATTTTTTGTTTGAGGTCATCGACACTTGTTGCCTCGTTTACATACACAAGGGATTTTATTCGACCCCACAAATAAAAGTCTAACGGCGTTAGGTCAGCCGATCTGGGAGGCCACTGTACAGGTCCCCCACGACCAATCCAACGCGTGCCATATTCCGCATCAAGATGCCGTCGAACGGTCCACGTGAAATGCGCGGGAGCACCATCGTGTTGGTAAAAGACTTGTCGTAAAAGTACGAGAGGGACGTCGTCTAATAACACCGGCAATGTCTCCTGCAAGAACTGTAGGTAGGTATCTCCAGTCAACCTCGGTAGAAAAACGGGGCCGAGTACGTGTGTACCGATGACGCCCGCCCACACGTTTACAGAGAATCTGTGCTGGAATGAATCCACACGGCATGCATGTGGATTCTCGTGCCTCCACAAATGTTGATTATGTTGGTTGTACATCCCAACACGAGTGAATGTACTCTCGTCGGTCCAAATAATATTTTGTTGCCAGTTCTCCAACACCCATCTACAAAACTCTAGACGTGGCAAGTAGTCGCTCGGCGTTAGCTCCTGACAACGTCGTAGGTGGAACGGGTGTTCTCCATCAGCATGTAATGTTCGCCACACGTACATGTGACTGCAGTCGAACAATGGCGCTGCCTCTCTCGTGCTACTCTCTGGATGCTCGTCGAAATAATGGAGAATGTTTGCTTGCAAACGAGTACTGCGCACATTTGTCCCTCTATCCAAGGCCGTGTTAGGACGAAACGTCCCGGAGTCCCTCAGACGCTGAGTTGCACTTAGCATCGTCCTGGCGCTCACTCTGGTGCCATATCGTTCATTCATCACTCGACAAGCTAACTCGACATTATCGTCACAACGAGCCAGTGTCCTCACCATCTCCGTGTACTGGATATTGGTATAACGGAAAGCCATCGCGCGCGTAAACAATAAAATGTGACAACAACAACGAAACACAACCACTGAAACATGTCAAACATGTCAAACGTCAAAGGGGTAGCTGGTAAATCGACATCGGCTCAATTGCCATATCGAAAGAAGAAGAAGAAGAAGAATGCATCTCGCTCTTTCACATTATTCTTACTATTGCAAAAAACATTTTGTCATTTCTCAACAAAACTTTGTGAAATGCGAACTACAAATTCTGTCGTGCATTTAAATAAGCCTTATTGGTTGGTAATAAGGGTTAAATTTCCTTAAATTAACTATTTTATTTAATGCACACTACCTCAAATGTAAAATGCATTGATATTATTTACGTGTGTGTATGGATATCTATGAACGAACTACAAATTCGCTCGTGCATTCAAGAAGGCTTTATTACTTTGGAATAAGGCTTAAATTTTCTTAAAGCAAAGATTTTATTAACTTGTTACGACGCGGTGGTTCTAATTTAAGATAAATAAAAGATTTTTTAGGGAAAAATTAACATATATAAATTATGATGGAAATCGATTCAGAAGCCGATTCTGAACAAACAACTTTCAGGTCTTGCGTTTATTCTGTTACAGGTTGTATATAGACCCATACACGCCATAGAGTAAGGAAAAAAAAAGTTTATTTATACCGTGTTGGGTATCAAATGAAAGGGCTTAATTAGCACATTTCACAAAATATAATTATTATTTATTTATTATTTATTTGTTTGAAGAGGTAGGGTACTAAGCCCCTTTGTCACTGCGACCTGCGAAGATCTATTGTGACGCCTCTTGTATTATTACAGCACTCCCTCTAGCCGTAAGTCAATAATAAAATTGACTATATTCTTGGGGTGGAGGGATTTAATCTCATCTGGTGAGATTAGGTGGCCCCCCAGGTGCTGGCTTCTAGTGTGGTGTACTACGTCACACTCGCATAGGATATGTATGAGCGTCTCATCCTTCTCGCGACAGAATCTGCAAATTGTGGTGTCACTAAGGCCCATATAATTATAGAATGATAGTTGTTGCTTGCGGCTTTTTCTACTTGGAGTCGGGGGATTTTGACGGTTAGGTTATTATATTAAAACAGCATTTTTATCAGAAATTAATTAACTCTTCAATTCCCATGTCCAAGTTAGTAATTTTTTTTCCTATTTCTTACATAAAATAGCTTGGATACATTACATTATGATAAAAATATATGAATAAAAAAAAATAACTACTCCCCCTTTTTATTTACGGGGGGGTCACCTACAGGTGACACTGGGTATTGTGCAAAGTTCAGGCTCTAAAGAACACATACTATTTTTATTATTCTTTCGGTAGGAATAAAAGTCCGGTTTTTATAAAAATATTTATTTATGTGAAAAAAATATAACACTCATTTATTGTGAAAGCTGTACCGACACTTTAGGTGCAAACCGATATTGCACTTAGCACACATTTTTCTATTGCGTTGGTGATTCGACAATGTCCGCATCTTCGTTGAGAGCAGTTGATTGGAGAGTGATCGGCACTCTTATCTGCACAGGATCGCCACAAGCAGAATTACGACTCGGAGGCTTGCAATATTTTTGCAGGTATGTAATTGTAGTCCACGCGCGAGCTCCGAGGAATCGGGGGCTGAGGAAGCGGGCACTTTGCGCTGCACCCGACCGTCGTTCATACCCCAGTACTCAGTACCCAGTACCAGTATCGTACTTTCTCAGTACCACTGACTACTGGGAGAGTGCAGTGATAGCCTAGCGGTTGAACGCTTGCCTTCCATGCAGGAGGGTCTCAGTTCAAACTCGGCCCGCACCTCTGACTTTTCGAATTTATGTGCGGATCGCAATTTGATTATCACTTGCGATAACGGTGAAGGAAAACCATCGTGAGGAAACCTGCACACCTGGCCATCGAGGAATTCAGAAGGCCCTCTGCCTTATGAATTCCTCGTTGGTGTGTGTAGTCCGCCAACCCGCACTAGGCCAGCGTGGTGGACTAAGCCCTAATGCTTCTGATTCCAGAAAGAGGCCCATGCCCAGCAGTGGGACAGCAATGGCCTGGATATATTTATTGACCTGGGTCCTCCCCAGCCTGCAACTCCTTGTTAATCCCATCTAACGTCGACCTGTAATATGTAAATAATTGGTATTACTTAGAATGAATTCAGAACAATAGCGTTATTATATTGCCCAGTGTCACCTACAGGTGCCACGGCTTATTTCCAACGTTGTAGCAATGATGCTATAAGTTATTTTTATCGGAAAATATATTTGTATTATAGTTTATACATTCATTTATTACATGTAATAAGAAAAAAAAACAATACTTACAGTCTGAGTATTTTTATTCCAATTTTTGTTGTAAGAAATCACACAAACTCACACTGCTTCAATTACGCGCGAAACAATCGAATGAATTTGACAAATGAAGTATATTCAGTGCCACCAGAAAAATAATAATAAAAAGGTCACTAATTAGCTTTGTTACAATAGTGGTAGAAATAAAAAAAATTAATGCCTAGTGGTAGAAAAAAATAATTAAACTTCTGTCACCTACAGGTGACACTGGGAATTGAAGAGTTAACTGATACCGTCAACCTCATAATGATGAGTAATACAATAAACTCAAAAAAATCTTGGAAGTTAAATTTGACCCACTTCCCGGTTTCCGATTGAACTGAAATTTTGCATACACGTTCAGTTTGGATGACAAAAGCGTTTTCTTTTCTTTTTTAAACTATAATATTTATTTAAATATACATTAAAATAAACTATTGAACATATCAAGACTTATACAATTTTTTGTCTCACAGTTGGAACAAACGATTCAGTTGCAAAAGCAAAAGCAGCAGCTACAGCTACAGTTGCAGCAACGACAACTACAGAAGCAACAGATGGAGCAACTGCGCGAGCGGCAACTGGAACAACAGAGAGAGCGGCAACTGGAGCAACAGAGACAAATGCAGATGTTGGAGATGGAGAAACAGAAGATTGAGAAGCAGAACGCGACATTTATAAGTGAGTTATCATAGTAGTTTATGAAACTGTTGCATAATAGGGGTATTAAAACACGAGTGTGTGTTTAAAAATCGAGCCGCAGTCGAGATTGTTAATAGTATCACACGAGTGTTTTAATACCTAGTTATGTGCAGTTTCATACACTACTTTATCTATACTCATGCAATAGGTACCTAATTAACACATTAATAATGTACATATAAATAAAAAAAAATACGCGTCGAATTGAGAAACTCCTCCTTTTTTTTTGAAGTCGGTTAAAAATGATGTTGTGTTGTTGCAGCCTCGCCGGGCGGCGCGGGGGGCGCGGGCGGCGGGGGGGGCGGGCTGGTGTGCGTGCGCCGCTCGCCGGGCGACGGCGCCGTGACGCTGTCGCTGCCCGACACGCCGCTGGCTCAGCGAGTGCACAACAACAAGCACCTCACAGGTCACGAGCCATTATCTATATATTAATACGTGAACTGAAAACTTTGTACTCCTTTTTAAGCATATTGCGCGCACGGAGGAGTGTGAGATTTGGCATAGTTAAAGTTTATATTAGGAAGAAATGCAGAAATATAAAATTACGGTCGAATTTCGACCGCTAGGCGAACACTAGTTAATTTAAAATTACTATTAAAAACACCCCTATAAAAACTGTGTTTTCCAGCTATCAGATTTTTTGAAAGAAAGAAATCACCATTAGCTTCTGCATCGCCAAACTGCCTGATGACAGTACATCAAAGTCAAAGTCAAAGGTTTTTATTTCAACTGGGCCTTTGCAGGCACTTTCAAAACGTCGTGATTCTAGGTGCTCGGTTCCAAGTGGGTTGGTCCTGGAGAAGATACCGGCAAGAAACTCCATGGATACTCTTTTCATAAATCAAGCTTACAATAAATGTGGGGCCACAGGAGCGGCCCCGGCTAAAAGTCGACCAGAATTGACACAATATTACAAAAAATAAATAACAAGAACAGTATCAGTACCACTATAATTTAAATAATACTAGTAGGTACATATTTAACACTCAAGCCACCCAGTTTTGAAAACAAGGGAAGCGTTATTAAACTTAGCTTGTGAAGACAGGAAGCAGCGGGTCACCAGGGAAGCCGCATGTGCAGAAGATAATCACTTCGATACGTCTCCATCGTCAACATCAGACAGATGAATAAAGACAGATGTTTTAATAATATATTTTAATTTCCAGTACTGAATGTTGCGGAAGAGCCTGCTCCGACAGCCCCCAACACGAAGACAGTGGACGGACGCAAGCAGACGTGGGAGCAGGCGCTTGCGCACATCAACCAAATAGCTAAAGGATCTAACAAGGAAAAGGTAATTGAAAACCCACAGAATATCGACGTTAAATTTCAATAGCGGTATGCATACTGTTGTTTCGTTTGGTGAGTGTGGAGCGCCGGAGGCCCAATTCCTCCCTTAGTCCGCTTCCTTCTTCTTTCCCCCCCTTTTTCTAACATCCTATAAGGTTGGCAACGCATCAGTGACTCCTCTGGCGTTGCGGGTGTGAACTGTAAATTTACTATAAGATCTGTTAAAGTCCCATAGAATTCTATTCTATTCATGGGCGGCGATGATCACTTACCATCACGTGAACCGCAAGCATGTTTGCCCAATATCCTATAAAAAAACACTGCATTACTGTATAGAAATAAGTAAAAACAGACTTAAAAAAAACGAATTCAAATCAATAAAAAAAACGAATTCAAATCAATAAAAAAAAAATTGACGGAGATATCGCTAAACAAACATTTATTTTTTATTTTTTTAAAGATTTAAAATCAACTTCAAAATACTAAAACGTATTTTTTTTTTTTTTTTTTTCATAAAATACTTAACTGCTTCTGAAGTCGGTGTCATACTAAACAGTGTATTAGAGAATTTATGGCCGTATTTGGAGTTTCTAAAAAACTTGCTTAAGAATTTTCGGAAACTCCACCCCTAAGTTGATAAATAGGGCATGAAAGTCGATTTCCACGCGAGCAAAACCGCGGGCTACAACTATCTAAATTATCATCATCGGCAATTAAACAAGTTTCTCATTATTTTCCGACAGAAAAAGCACAAAGAGCCTAAGGAGAAGGAGCCGCAGCCCAAACAGGAACAGAAGCCGGTGCTCAAGGAGCCGCAGAGATCCAACTCGTTGCCTGAAGCGCAGCAGCTGTCCAAGAAGCAGAGGAAACTGTTTGCGAAGCAACAGGTAGGTGTCATAGAAACAAAGAGATTAAACCTACCTACTATAGAGGGGCTATGCGAAGAAATGTCATAGAAAACTGTGATCCCTTGTCTCAGTAACGCCATCTAGCATAATATAGCAAAATTAGAGCGGCTATTGGGAACACTAAATGTCAGTAACGCCATCTAGCTTTGAATAGCATACTAGAAACTTCTAGAACTATTTATTAAAATAATTATTACTAAGTAAATATAACAAATACTTACGAAAATAAACCGAAGTTAGATCCAGTCGTTCTACCATAACGAGATTTACAATACCGTAATGCGCAACTCGGCATATTTTCTTAGAAAAATTTTTTCTTTTGTTCGACAGTTTGTCAAGAATACGACTTATCATGCAGGCGTACCACACTAGACTGAACGACTTTTGTCCACTAGGACAAATGTATCGGATTACGATTTTTTTCGCTATGTCCAGTCTATTGTGTAGTATAATTTAATGTCTTTGAATAGAAAGAAACAAAATACATTTATTAGACATCACAATAACCAACACACAATAAAATAGAAAATCATTAAAAATTTAAGATAAACTACTCTTGCGAACTAGATGGCAAGCTATTTTTAAAAAAGGAAGTATCTTACATCTCAATATCAATTTAACAAATCAAGCAATCAACTGACGACACGGTTGGCGCAGTGGCTAAGCGATTAGCTTTCTGCGCTACGTGCCGCGGGTTCGATCCCCGCACGGGACAAATATTTGTATGATCTACAGATAGTTGTTGCGGGTCTGGCTGTGTACATGTGACATGTATGTTTGTAAACTGTACCCTCGATACAGGAGAAATCATAGTGACGGGCAATGTTATTGAAAAAAAAAAAAAAAATTGAAATGCACACAATATTGGGGAAAAATAAATATCGGTCGCTATGACGACGTGCTGACGGTCCGATGGCTCTCGAGCGAAAGGGGCGCGCCGTGAGACAACGCTCCTTTTTACAAGGTTTTGGTTTCTTGAATGCGTTCTCATTCACAACACTACGACAACATGGCGCCCTCCACATGACTGTTCCACTGTGTGTCACACCTTACCGAGCAACAAATGTTTGGATGTATTCAGTGGCGGATTTACACAATTGCCGCCAGTAGGCTATTCAAATTATGCCGCCCCTACCGACCCCTACAATTCGATACCCTTGTTCACAATCATATTAATTACAAAAAAAAAATTGTCAATGAAATTTTAACTTTTTGTTTTTTGCAGTATCCTCTTAATTCCCATTACAAATTGTAGAAAAAAAATTCTAAGTGGTCAAACATAAATATTACATGTTGAATTGTTTGTGTGGACCTAATGCCATTTGGGTATTTAAATACGAATATTTTAATTTCTGGAAGAAAAAAAAAATTGGCCTTTTTGCCGCCCCTGAAATCTGCCGCCCTAGGCTCCAGCCTACTCAGCCTGCTGGTAGATCCGCCACTGGATGTATTTGTGTTTGTCGTCTGTACGCACACATGCGTTGTGAGTCTTGGTGGCGCGAAGTCAATACTATACAGGGTGTAAGGGACATCGTAACGAAAACTGATACCATGGATTCAGTATATGAATCTGAACACCTCAGCGTACTCACTTCTCACGTGTCTGATACTTACTTCGATTTCACAACATTCGACAAAATGCACACACGCAAACTCTTCACTGCTTTGCTCGACATCCGTATGTCATAACCGAGATCCAGCAGAATATCAGCGTCAGGTGTCATAGCCTGGCACATGCTGAGCTGGACACCCATTTGCTACAGCTCGGGGACACACACTGATTAGGTGATGCGCAGTCGGTGCAGTATACCCACATATTTTTTATTCTTTTAAATTATTATTTTTTCTACTCAATTTTACACTGTTGCCATCCTAAAATAATGTTTTCTCTGTCTATGCACCTGTCCTCTTCTTATTACCTGTGTCTGTTATTGTAGTGTGTCTTGTTTTTGTGGCATTTTTTTTTTTTTTGTAAAGACCTAGGCTAAATTCTTACGCTGAGGTGTTCAGTATCATGTGCTGAATCCATGGTATCAGTTTTCGTTACAATGTCACTTACATCCTGTATAATATAATATCCCGCCGTCCATTATGAGTAGGTCAATGTCAATATTAGATAAAACGATAAATTACTTTCATCTTTTACAAGATTTTAACTTATAAATATAACCTGCCTAATTTTAGAGATATGTTCCTGTTAGAACAGAAAGCATACTCGTCCCGTGGGCATAGCCTCGCTCTCAACCGCTCATTCTCACACTCCTTGGTGGCCTATCACTCCCTGAATAATCGTATTGTGGATATGTGGAATAAACTCCCGGAAAGTGTAGTGTCTGCTAATTCAGTGAATAGTTTTAAATGTCGCCTAGACAAGTGGCGTAAAGCAAACCCGTGACTGAATATGACTTTTTAAATTATTAAAAACAAAATTTATGCACTATTTGCAATGTCCAATGCAATTATGCATTGGACTTCTACATGTGAAATAGACTTTACGCCAGTACTTTGATGTGGACACATCAGCAAGCCTGCTGCTCGTCCATAACTTAATAATAATAATAAAAAAAAAAAAAAAAAAAAAACAAAGCCAGGTTTTTCCTGAGAAAAAATAATTTTGATAACGATAATAATAATCTTGCAGGCTGATGAGGACGACAAAAAACTACAACAGCAAGAACCTAAGCCTAAAAAAGCCGAAGCCAAAAAAGCCGATCTTAAGCCGGAACTCTCTAAAAAGACTGAGAAGAAGCCAGAGCCTGTTAAGAAAGAAAAAGCTGAGAAGAAGAAAGAGGAGAAGAAGGAAAAGATCGTGGAGAAGAAAGCGGAGAAGAAAGGGAAGGAGAATAAACTGGAGAAGGGTAAGAGTTGCCTTATTTTGTGGACATTTTGTTTGTTCGCGTTGTTGATAGGAGTTTCTAGAATCTTTATTTCATGTAAACCAAATACAGGCACTTATGAAATGTCGAGACTCTAGGTGCACGGTTCAAATAGTAGATCCTATGGAGAAGAACCGGCAAGAAACTCCATGGTGACTCTTTTCAAATAAATAATATAGATTACAATATGTATCAGTACAATGTTGTGGTAAGAACTGCGAGAATAATGCAATTCAATGCGAATACAACCAAGACTAGGATAATAATGAATTTCCTCTGAATAAGATTGCCATGGCAGTTACGAGCTGACCAGTTCCGACAGACGGTTCTTGCGGGTATCTTCTCCAGGACCAACCCACTTGGAACCGTGCACCTAGAATCACGGCGTTTTGAAAGTGCCTGCAAAGGCCCAGTTGAAATAAAAATCTTTGACTTTGATTCCACAAGCTCTTTCGTCGTGGCAAAAAGTCTCGTCATCTGCTCAGCAAGTCAGCACCTTTGCGTCAGGGCACATTTTTTAACCCCCACAAAAAAGAGGGGTGTTATAAGTGTGTATCTGTGTATCTCTGGATATGTGTATAGTGTATCATCTGTGGCATCGTAGCTCCAAACCGGATGGACCGATTTTATTGCAGTTTTTTTTTATTGATAGCTAGTTTAATCGGGTATCATCTTAGCTGTGTTTCATGAAAATCTGTTCAGCCGTTCAAAAGTTACAGCTCATTTTCTAGTTGGTGTCGCGGATTTTTGACGTTTAGGTTATTATCACACATTTTTTAAAACGCTTTTATTAGCTTCACCTGTAACTAATTAACTATGTAAAAACATCTTGGAAGTTAAATTTGACCCACTTCCCGGTTTCCGATTGAGCTGAAATTTTGCATACACGTTCAGTTTGGATGACAAAAGCGTTTTCTTTCGTTTTTTTTTAAAACTATTATTAATATTAGAGTTCGAAACGGGGTATTTACCATGTTTATATCTTGTATTGAGCTCCCGATATTTCGGCACTGTTGCAAGCGCCATGGTCACGGATAAAGACCCCGGGGTAAATACCCCGTTTTGAACTCTAATACTAATGTTAGTGACCATGACAGTTTAAAAACTTAAACTATAATATTTATTAATGTTTTCAGTGCCCGCACCACAAACGAAACAAGCGAAGCAACTCGCGCAGCCCCAACAACAACAACAGAGCAACAAGAAAGAGAAGAAGCAACAACAGAAGCCACAAGTTATCAACATCACTCCCGACACCACAATACAAGTTGTTAGTAAAAAGGTAACATTTTTACTTTAGCACAGTACGACACAACTTATATGTCTCACCGATGTACCTGCGCAGTTGACACTATTAAATACGCGGCAAATTGATCAACCAATCAGAGGCTATCAGTATTAAGCTAACAGGATTATCAGTATTGATTTAAACATTTAATTATATTAAATACACCTACTAATTGCAATAAAAATATTTAAGCGAATAATAAATAAATAATAATAATGTATAATTTAATAACTATAACAAATTAGTAAATAAATAGATAGGCTTACACATATTATAATAAAATAAATAAATAATAGAGAATAAACAAATAATATAGATGATAAGTGATAATATATAGGTATATATTTTTTTTAATAATATGCATGCCAAAAGAGAAACCATTTTCATATTATGAAAAATTATTAAAGCGCTCCTCCTCTCTCCTACTTATTTAAACTTTTGCTGTGCCCGACAGGGTCCATAATTGTTTCTATATTTTATACTTACCACCTGTATGACTGTGTACATTATGGATTGCAATAAAAATTTGAATTGAATTGAGGCCCAATTCTCGTAATTAAAAATGTTCAAAATATAAATACTAATGTCATAATTTCATACATGCCACAAAAGGTATTCTGCCTACTAAGGGCAATACATAAGGTTAATTATAAATTTATTTAACTTCGGGTGTTGTCGGCAATCATGTGTTCGTGTCTGCGCGAACGAAGATTCACGATGCGCCTTCTTACACCCTTAAATATTACCACGTATCAGGGGGCCTAAAAAGGCCACATTGAGCAATTCATCTAATGATCTGCATAGTAACTGTCAAACAGATGATTACTGAATATGAACCTTATGCGGATGACATTAAGAGTCGTCAATTAAGTAGATATTTTGACATTTGTAATATGAATCATATTGTGATTCATCTAAAGCGGCCTTTTTAGCCCCCCTTATACATTGATGTAGGTAATTATAGTATATTGTAATGTAAGTATTTGTGTATTGAATTGCTTAGGCTCTACTTATGTATATTATTATCTTAACCTAATAATAATGACTAGTGAATCTACCATGATTTTGTCTCTGCATCACCCTAAGAAAGAAAGAAAGAAAACAGTTTTGTTCTGGACTCGCCAGGAACAAATAAAATTACAAAAGTACAAAAATAAAAATAAAACAAAAAATAATAACAAAAGAAAAACAATAATTAAAGCAACCTGGACGAGACCAAAAATGGCCCCCATCTCAGCATAATGCTGTGGCATTTAGAACTAGAAAATATCACAGCGCTGGTATTCTGATGGGACCGTTGCAGTTGCAGCTAAGGTTGTCTGGCAGAGAATGCCTTTGGCATTAAGACCGCCTTTGTACATATTTGTATGAAAAGCATTAAATAAATAAATACACGTTGTAAATATATTGCGTGTTGTTCCAGACTCCATGCGGCGTGGAGCCGGACAAGCCAGCGTCGTGCAGCATCATGGAGCAGCTCAGCTGTGGCGTGCAGGTATGGGGCACACATGTACCAACACGTGACTTATTTATTTATTTATCAAGGTTTCCCCACAGCTCAGTGTTACCAACTCTCAAAAATAATTATTCCCAAAGCTAAAGTTAAGAACTCCTAAAATCCCCCTGAATAATACTCTGTAAAAATAATAAATAAATTGTAATATAAAATAATTGAAAAAAAATTAAAACGTTTACAGCCAGCTGCGTTACAATGACTTTACAGTAAAAAAATCCCTAAAAATCCCATCCCACTTATTTGCCCCCTAAATTTAGGGGGAAAACCCCTAAGTTGGGACCCGTGCCACAGCTTGTGTGTACAACTTGCTTAATTCTACTTATGACTAATAATCTCAGCCTTACGCACTAGCCAATTACGGGCAAACCAACATTCATAAAAATGAGGCAATAAAAACGACACGACGACACTGTTGGCGCAGTGGCCGAGCGATTAGCTTTCTGTGCTACGTGCCGCGGGTTCGATTCGCACGGAACTAATATTTGTATGATCTATAGACAGTTGTTTCGGGTCTGGTTGTTTGTGCACGTGACATGTATGTTTGTCAACTGTACCCTCGATACAGGAGAAATCCTAGTGAGGGGCAAAGTAAAAAAAAAAATGTAAGAAAATCTTGGAAGTTAAATTTAACCCACTTCCCGGTTTCCGATTGAGCTGAAATTTTGCATACACGTTCAGTTTGGATGACTAAAGCGTGTTCTATAGTTTTTTTTAAACTATAATATTTTATTAAACTATAGTTTGTAATGACAGTGTGTATATAAAGTTTGATTCCATAAACTTCAATTGAACACCTTATTTTAAGGTGGCTGACCTTAAGCTTCCTCCCGGAATCACCTTGACCAGAGTGCAGCCTTCTGAGAAGAAGGAACCGCCCCCGATCAAGTCTGTGGTACGTATAAAATACATAAATCTAACCCATTACTGTCCCTCTGCTGGGCTCGGGCCTCTTCTCAGAATGAGAAGGGTTAGTCCGTAGTCCAGCACGCTGGCCTGGTGCGGGCGGACTACACACACCATTGACAACTTTATGAGGCCCTCTCAGGTGTGCAGGTTTCCTCACGATGTTTTCCTTCACCGTTAATGCAAGTGATAATTAAATTATGATCCGCATATTAATTGGAAATGTTAGAGGTACGAGGTTCGAACTCAGACCCTCCTGCATGGAAGGCAAGCGTTCAATCGCTACGCTATTACTGCTTAGGGGCGTCGCTCACTGGTAAATCGAGGCGAGGTCGCGGCGGCGTCGAGGCGTGGTCTCTATGTAGAGTCGAGGCGCGGGCGACTATGCTTCTTTTACACATTCCAATTCAAAAAACGCATCTCCACACAATGACAAAATGGCGGCGGAGTCGCCGTCGGCCACAGCGCCCCCGCCTCGCCCCCGCCGTGCCCCCGTCTCGCCCCGCGCCGCCCCCGCCTCGCCCCCGCCGTGCCCCGGTCTCGCCCCCGCGCCGCCCCCGCGCCGCCCCCGCCTCGCCCCCGCCGCGACTCTAGTATATGAGCGCCCTGCCATTTATTCCTAAAGAAAACATAGAAGCGGCGCGCCGCATGTGCGCCGGCGCCTCGACGCCGCCTCGACTCTAGCTCGTGTGAGCGACGCCCCTTACACTCACTTAAAATACTGAAATATTTTTTTGTAGATTTTTACTTGTTTAATATTAAATAGGTAAGTACCTTAATAGGTGTCACTACTCTGGTGCACTTTCAACTTGCGTAGACGCATGCGTCGAGTTGCGCCGTTGCAGTAACGCATATGCAGACGCTTGCGACGTTTAGATTTGATGCATGCGCTATTGCCAACTAAGGGGCCGGCCATTAATCACGTGATGTTTTTTAGAAATCCCCCCCCCCCCCTCCCCCTTAGTGATACGTGGTGACGTTTAAGACTAAACCCCGCCCCCACCCAAAATCACGTGTATTTTTTAGAATCTTAAATTTTTCAGAATAATATTATCTTTAAATATAGTGATATCTTACTACACCCCCCCTCCTTGTGATATTTCGTGATTTTTGTTGAACCCCCCCTCCCTTTCAAGCCTCGCGTGATTAATACATGGCATGCGCACAGGCATATGTCTGGATGACTAAAGTATGCTTCTATCGCAATTTGAAAGCGCACCCTGAAAACACGTGACGGCTTGAAATTAACAAGTCATTGTTATTTACAACCGAAATTAATTGGTTCGCATGGAGCCTGCGAAGTGGTTTAGTCCCGTGTGCGTGTGGGACAGCTACTGAGCTGTGCTGTGTTGTGTTGCAGCCGCTGTGGAAGGCGGGGCAGCTGCCGGCGGCGCCGACGCCGGTGGCGCGGCCGGCGCCCATCATCAACGCCGACCCCGCCAACGTCATGTTCAGCACGCCGCAGCCCGGTACGTACTCCGTACTCGCGGGACACCTCCGCGAAGCTGTCGCGAAACACCTACTTTAAAACTTCAGTCTTACAAAGCTACTGGTACGAAAGTACTGCTTATTTCTTTACAAATAAGCAGTACCTTTGTACTTGATATCTTTACTTATTTTCTTTGTCATGTGTATATGTGTACATAAATAATAAATAAGCTATTTTTAGCTGCTATTTTCCGCCAGCAAAAATTAGCTTTGTGTGGACGTGGATGAGCCAAAAATCGCGAACCGAAAAATAGCCGCTATAAAATTGAGCATGTTCAATTTTTTCGCTGGCGAAAATTAGCCGAGTTATAAATGGTACATAGAATAGAATAGATCTTTATTTTATGTAAACCAGATACAGGCACTTATGACATGTCGAGACTCGAGACTCTAGGTGCATAGTTACGTGAGATACGACAGTTGTTAAAATTAGCGAGAGTAGCCATTCTTTCATAGACTACTGTGGGCCTAGCACGAATGTTTTGACGTATAGTAACGTAAACGTAACCAAATTTAGAACCAAAAATACACGTTTAATCCATGATATTTTTTTTGGAAACACATGCAATATTTTTACATTTTCATGAAACAAGTGCGTTTGTTGCATAAAATTGAACAAAAATGCGATAGATCGTATTTTATATTCAAAATTTGCTTACGTTTACGTTACTATACGTCAAAACATTCCTGGTCGGCCCACAGTAGTTACGCGACCGATGATACGCGACGCATTTTCCGTCAGATATGTATAGTCTGTCAAGAAAGTCATGAAAAGGATTGAGGGCGCCACTTGTATATTCTCTTGTTTATTTTTAATATATTAATGCCGAAAACATTTTTTTATCACAAAAAATCTACACAGAATAGTAAAATAAACACATCGTTGTACCCAAACTGACACCTACGGTACTTATTTAGGGTTGCGAGCGAAGAAGAATTTTAGTTCCTTCAAAATCCTTTTCATGACTTTCTTGACAGACTGTACCGACCCTTACTTTATGTAATAATTGTTCAATAACCTCTTGTAGGAGGTGTCCTGAAGCCCAATTCTCGTAATTAAAAATGTTCAAAATATAGTCAAACGTGAAATTATATTGTAATGCGGTCGAAAGTTGATTGAAACCAAATCGGTATTCAGCTAATCATTTGAACTGACACAGATAATAAAATTTGTATTCTCATTCATACATAAACGTCAAAATTGAGATTGAAATGAGTCTGTAAGAAAATTGAATTCACTTCAGAATTGACTTCAGATTAAATTTACAGCTTGTATAATAATTACTGTATATTTATTACAACTATCTATTCATTCACAGAACCACCAAAACCAATTCTCATCCCGGAGCCACCTCCACCGGTGGGCAAGTCCAAAAAAGCCAAGAAGAAAGCCAAAAAGGCTGCAGCAGCCGCTGAATCAGAATCCAAGCCCGACGGAGCCAAGATCGTAACTCTTCGAAACCCAATGTTCCATCCGAACCTGCCACCAGTACAGATCACCAACCAGCAAGCTCAGAAGAAGCAGGAACAGATTCGCATCCCGGACCCCATACCTATGCCACCCAATGCTTGCCAAGCTACCATCACTCCTACTTCAAACGGGATGTATACAATAAGAAATCCGTTAATGACTATGATGCATCAACAAAGTCTGATGGGAGTCCGGACACAGAGTCCTCAACTCAACCCAGTATACGGACAGCAGTATAACTATGTTAATCCAAATACATACACTCCGGTCACACCATCGAATCAGTACGTTCTAGATCCGTCTCAAGCGTCTCCGAAGCAAGATGATTTTCAAACGAGAATCATGAATTTGGCATCGTTCACCCAAAAAAATGATGAAGGATACTCCTTATTTAAAACTCCAGATGAGAGCCAGCAGAGAAATTTTCTGACTCCGGAGTACTATGACAATCAAAGCCCCAAGTCCGTTGTCTCTCCGAATCCTATTGGAACTCGACCGGTTGACACGAGCAGATCTTTTGATTCCAACGATTCCTCTTTATTTGCTAACCCTATCCAACGACCAGAGCCTATTGGGACGCCATTGAAACGAGAAGAGAATCAGGATTATACGGGATTGTATACCCCGTTTGGGCAAGAAGATAGGAACGTATTCAGAAATGCTTTATTCAGTGATCGGAATGAGAATCCTTGTGTTCGATCAGATGAAATGGGCATGAACCATGTGGCTAACGGTGACTCGTTGCCATACTTTCAGCGGTTAAGGGTTGGATCGAAGTTGAACAGTGAAGTAACGATACATCATGTGACGGAGTCAAAATTTTATAAAGGGCAGGTAAGATGTCCCGATTTGTTGTTTTAATCTATACTAGCTGACTTGGCGAACTTCGTACCGCCAATAAAAGAACTGTGCACCTACCTACCTTCCTTACCTACCCTACCTACCTACCTTCCTTACCTACCCTACCTACCTACCTTCCTTACCTACCCTACCTACCTACCTTCCTTACCTACCCTACCTACCTACCTACCTTACCTACCTACCCTACCTACCTAACCTACCTACCTTCCCTACCTACCTACCCTACCTACCTAACCTACCTACCTTCCCTACCTACCTTCCCTACCTACCCTACCTACCTACCTACCCTACCTACCTACCTACCTACCTACGCTACCTACCTACCCTAGCCTATCTACCATACCTACCCTATCTACTGCCTAAACCAGGGGTCGGCAACCTGCGGCTCGCCACATGTGGCTCTTTGGATGTGAAGCTGCGGCTCTTTAGTTCCATACGCAAATCACTATGTGGTCCTGGCATTATTTTCCAAATAGACGAAAGGTTGTAGAAAAAGAAAATTGTGGCTCTTTAAAAACGTTGAATTTTGTAAATTGTAATTTTTGACTCTTCCGATTCAAAAGGTTTCCGACCCCTGGCCTATACTATACCTGCCTCACGATCAATAGGTCTAAGTAGCAAAACGTCCAAATATTCAAAATGCCTATATAGCAATATGTCTAATTAGCAAATTGTCTTTATAGCAAAACTTCCAACTATCGAAATGTCTATGTAGCAGAACATCCAATGAGCAAATGGTCTAATTTTTTTTGAGTATTCGTATTTATTTCGTCGTTGTCGTCGTATTCGTATTTTCATGAAACATAGCTAAGAACCACCCAATTAAACTAGCTTTCAATTTAAAAAAACTGCATTGAAATCGGTCCATCCATTTTGGAGCTACGATGCCACAAACAGACATACAGATACACACTACAAACTTATAACACTCTTCTTTTTCGTCGGGAGTTAAAAATAGACCTAATATTTAATACTAGTGGTAGTCCAGCTGTCGAAATTCGACCATAATTTTAGCTTTCTGCACTCCTTCTCCATATAAACTTTAACTATGCCAAATCTCACACTCCCCCGTGCGCGCAATGTGCTTAAAAAGGGGTACAAAGTTTTCTCTTCACATATTAATATATAGATATCTTCCAGGAGCCCGGAGCCCCCTCAGACATGCAAGGCGAGGAGTCCTTGTTCAGCAGACCGGCACAGGCCTGGCCTGACCAGCTCTATGGACCGCCATCTGGTGCCAACAAAACTGGTAAGTCAACGAACCATACTAATTCCAACCACTTATAGTCGGGCAAAGCCGGCCAAAACCGTTCGAGTTAGTGTTTAGTGGTAGAAAGAAAGAAATATTAAAAACACAAAAACATTGTATTTAAAAATAGAATAGAAAGCATTTATTCGATAAAGGACATACATTTTCAGTACAAAAAAAAAAAAAAAATTGAAACAGAGATCACAAAGAAACAAAAAAAAAAACACGGATAAAAAATATACAGGAGATTTTACAATTAAATAAATATATAATTAATAATAGTGTGGAGGAACGAGGTATGGTGTTCCTCCATTGAAAAGGGAGGATCCTCCGACCAGGCGAGGTGATATTGCCTGCGGGCCGAAGCCCGACGGTTGATGTCGGACAGTTGTATATGTGCTAGATACGAATATCTTTTTCCTTGCGCGATGCAGGCCTCGTAATCTGGTAGTAGTTATTCTATGTTGCGATAGATGTCGCTACAATAGAGTATAATATAGTAGTAGTATAATTAGTAATATAATTATTATTTTTATTTTTTATTTTATTTATATTTAGGTATTATTTATTATATTTAAAATATTTGTAGTAGGTATAAATACAAATATAAAACTGAGCACCTAGGCGACAAAGTACTCCTCATCGCTGTCAATTGGTAGCGTGCCCAGAAAACTGGCAGCATTGCCACGTTGAATGGCAATGCTTATTCTCTGACCAAAGAATAGGTCAGCCCTCGGGTCACGCGTAGCGTCGACCAACCGTTTTGCAATGTCTCTGAAGAGGAGACATGCATTCGGTCCCCATGGCCCGAGCGTTTCGATACCAAACGGCTCAAATATATAACTACTGATAAGGTTATTATATTTGCGCCGTTTGTATTTGTGTCGCGTCGCGTCTCGGTGTGAACTGCCCCTTAGTTGTCGTACTGTAACATGATGTTCACCGTGTCGCGTCGCGTCTCGGTGTGAACTACCCCTAAGCTGTCGTACTGTAACATGATGTTCACCGTGTCGCGTCGCGTCTCGGTGTGAACTACCCCTTAGCTGTCGTACTGTAACATGATGTTCACCGTGTCGCGTCGCGTCTCGGTGTGAACTACCCCTAAGCTGTCGTACTGTAACATGATGTTCACCGTGTCGCGTCGCGTCTCGGTGTGAACTACCCCTTAGCTGTCGTACTGTAACATGATGTTCACCGTGTCGCGTCGCGTCTCGGTGTGAACTACCCCTAAGTTGTCGTACTGTAACATGATGTTCACCGTGTCGCGTCGCGTCTCGGTGTAAACTACCCCTTAGTTGTCGTAGTGTAATATTATGTTCACTGTGTCGCGTCTCGGTGTGAACTGATCTTTACAGCCCTTTCCCACTTGTCGAGTGCCGGGCCAGACAGAAAATCGGTTGCTCTTGTGGCAGATCATTTTATATGAAGCTGTTCGCACTTATCCGACACCGTTTTTTGTCGACACCGACAAGAAATGTTGGAAGTATAGCCAGCCCTCTACGTCCGTAAAAAATCGCGTCGAAACTCGTTCGTCTATGAGTAAGTATGGCGCAGTTCTTAGTTGTCGTACTGTAACATGATGTTCACCGTGTCGTATCGCGTCTCGGTGTGAACTACCCCTTAGCTGTCGTACTGTAACATGATGTCCTGATCGGCAGGTGTGCAATCAGCGCGCAGCTCCCCGACCGGCTCGTCGGTGAAGTCGAGCGCGAGTGGCGGCGCCTCCCCCCCCTCCGACAAGCGCTTCGGACCTGTGGGAGCCCGGACGAGGCAGCACGCTGACCCCGGTATATACTTTCTCACTTAAGAGGCCGGCGGAGCATGCGTAGTTCATACAAACGGAGTACCAAAATAACTTGTAAATCAAATATATTCTTAAGGTAGTGTGTATTTATTCCGATTGGACTACAGAATATCTAGGTTCCCAAATATATCATAAAAAAGAACAGTGCTATAACCATGGAATATGAGAGAAATACGTTTTCTATAGAAATTTGAAATTCCTCATATCTCGTCTTTAAATCAGTGTCTTTTCAAAATATATATTATATTTGGGTCATTTTGATCGTGATTTTTGCGTTAAATGCCTAACTTTGGCGTTCTTATTCTGAGAAACTGAGAGACTTCGATAACTTTGACTTATTGAGTGGTGGAGAATAGTTATTATTATAGTTTATAGCGGCCTCGCTTATCGCAATATTTTCTTATCTATTTATATATAGCCAAAATTCTGAAGCTCGTTTTTCATAAAATGCGCGACGGCACGCAACGGTTTTCGAGCTCGTGGATTGAACTACAATACGACCACGGCTATCCTCTGAACATCACTATGAATATATGTATTAATATTTTTTTGTTTCATACTTTCTCAATAGTCGGGTGTTAGTTTCTGAACTTACTTTTTTGTTACTTACATACTTTCGGCATACTTATATTTTCAAATAACTATTTTACTTTTCTCTCGTGTGTTGTCCCTGTCCGTGCTGAATAAATGTATTTTCTTTCTAATTATTTTTTTGCATACTTATTTAACTTTAAAATTAATTAACTTGATTGCTAGTTACTTATTTAATGATAAACTGTTTTAAAAAATACATTTTTGTTCTAGAATCCAGCGTGTTCCTCCCCGACTCGAGCATAACGAACCTCTCATCACTCGAAGTGTCCGAGAGAGAGATCGAGTCGTTCAAGCGATTCGACTTCTACTTCGAGCCGCCGCAGCATAAGCCTAAAGTGCAGCTCGATGTTAGGGACATCGCAGCTGCACTCAGACAGAACCAAAAGTAACAAGTAAAAAGTAATATATAAAGACCTATAAGTAAAAATTGGAGAGACAAATAAATGTAAGAAATAATCACAGACATAATACCAGTAGAAGACCAAACATGAATCCATTAGATGGGTAGGATTCTTTATCCCTTTTGCACTAAGCGACAACTGGATAATAGTATCTCGTTCTTTTACCTGTCGTCACACTGACTCACTCATAGACAAAATTTGACGCGAAGCTTGTTTATCCCGCGCTGTCATAATAATAAGACACATAAGTTAAATCGCGTTTAAATGAAAAATATTACTTGTTTGGGATGTAATAGATAGTAGAATATTATAATAAAATGGTGAAGTGCTGTGCGTACCGGTGTGACAGTGCTAGCTACGACAAAACACCGGGATTGACCTTTCATAAGTAAGTCCCTATGTGTGCGTAATGGCTACGTAATTTTTAGCGAATGTTTGGTCTGCTACTGGTATTTTATGTCTGGAAATAAATGATATTAGGTTTTGGTACAGATCTACGGGTCCGCGTAACTAAAATGGCAATGAACACGGACTCGGGTAATAAATTTCAATGCGATCGGGAGAGCCTAAACTTTGAGCTTTGATGTTTGCGTCATCCGGTAACGATGGTCCCATAATCCAAAATAAGAAGCAAGTGAAAAGTCAAAGTCAAAGATTTTATTTCAACTGGGCCTTTGCAGGCACTTTCAGAACGTCGTGATTCTAGGTGCACGATTCCAAGTGGGTCGGTCCTGGAGAAAATAGACTTATCACTAGCTTTTTTTTTTAAATTATTATTAGGTCTACCCACCTCTCAATTAAGTTTATTTTTTGGTGTATCTGCCTTCATTGTCTCTGCATCACCCTAAGGTTGTCTGGTAGAGAATGCCTACGGCATTAACACCGCCTTTGTACTTGATGCATTATAAATAAATAAAGCTTATGGGTCATCCATAAAGTACGTCACACTAATTTCGTGATTTTTTGACCCCTCCCCCGTCCTTGTCACAGTTGATCACATTTGTGAGACCCCCCTAGTCTAACGTCACATATTTTTCCATTTTACGTCTAGAAATTATTAAATTAAAACAGCATTTCCGAAATTACTTTTATTTCCTTTTAAATTATTTTTTAATATTTATTAAATCAATTGCCATATAGATAGAATTGGAAATATTTTTAAGTTTTTCGTTTATAGTTCAAATTTGGCATTTTAACACTTAGATGTATTCGATTTTGAAATGTGACGTCACGAAACTTAGGACCAAGAACATTGTACATAAAACTGGACGTTGCGGCTAGAAGAAAACGGTGAAAACCAAATAAATGGCCTTGAAATAAATCAGTTATTTTTTGCTTCTCTTTCATCAGGGTGACAAAGATTTTTATTTGCGTTGGGATATTATTAGGAATTAAGCAAGTAGAAATTATTCATAATTGAGCACGTATTTGTTTGCTAATAGTTAGGTACCAAAACAATAACCATATGTACCAAATAGGTAGGTACTAAATTCTGGTGAACCCATGGTGAAGATTTAACGTGTCATCACTTGGTCCAAAGTTGCGGGTTGATTTATGGATAAATTAAACTTTAAAATAAGTAAAAACTAACTTCATAAAACTAATAAGTGCCTAGCTAAGGTGCATTGAAGGATTAAAGGTCCCTACTTCAGAAGCTGTTAAGTTTTTAAAGAAAATATTTTATACTTTTTAGCACAGTTTATTTTATTTTTCTATTTTGAGTGGCATAAATAATACATAAATATGCAACTACAGTAATCGCGACTAATTTGCTGATATCCATTGAGGAGTTCCATCGTCTTTCTCCGAAAGTCTTCATCAGATCTTCACCAAATTTTAGTCGGTTTAGCCTTATGTCATAGTGCTCCGCTTTATAGTGTAGGCAACAATTTTTTGCAGATTTATAGAAGTTTCCTTTCAAAGGTATGTTGGACCACCATACCACCATCTACGCCTTTTCTCTGGATCGCTTGGAAAACTGAAACAAATGCAATCATGTTTTCAATCATCTAAGAAAGTCCACTGATGTTAGCAATCAATGATCAGGGGGCCTAAAAAGGCCACATTGAGCAATTCATCTAATGATCTGCTTAGTAACTGTCAAACAGATGATTGCTGAATATGAACCTTATGCGGATGACAATAAGAGTCGTCAAATATGTAGATATTTTGACATTCGTAATATGAATCATATTATGATTCATCTAAAGCGGCCTTTTTAGCCAAAGCTTTTGGTTTGACCAAGAAAACTTCTGAAGATTTTGAATTCCAGTTGGACTTTGTAGCTCATTACACAACCACGAAAAATCATATCACGTTAAATTCCGCCTCAAGCAATCATTTATGGTCACTCTACTCTTCTTTGTTTACTAACATTTTATCTTGACGTCCAATCTAATAATGCGACTGTTTCCTTAGTTATATGCTATATAACCACATAAATAACTAAATGGTGACATTTCACAATGAGAGAAACGTTTTTCACACAGTTTTAAATAAAAATATAGGCAGATCTTTCTAAAACTGCGTAAAAATATGTACAAATTGGCGTAATTTTTAATATGGCATCAGCGCACTTACCTATGAAAAATAACGTTTGATGTTGGGTTCCAAACACTTCCACAATCTTTAAATATACGATACATGATTGAGCACTGTTAAATAATTAGTATATCCTCAGAAATCGCCTAGCAAACACTCGAAGTGGAAGAAAGTTGACAATGTTGACATGTCACTTATGTCATTGAAATTATTATTTTTACAGACCATCAGTCTTACCAGCCTAGGAATGCATTCATAAAATTGGGGTAAACTTAAATATCATAAAATAATTATTTCAATCAACACATCCTTTTTATAGGCAGAAAAAATTAAAAATGACTTTAAAAATACTAGAAGCTTTTAAAATAGTTTCTGGATACCAAATGGCCCTCAACATAAACATTCCTATCTATTTGTGCACAACTATCTTGAAAACTTTTACTTTACTCTGGTAACTTGCAAATTATATATTCATATTCATATTCTTTATTTGCATTCCACAATGTAGGTACATAAGGTGGTAAAAATAAAATTTGGTAGGTTACAATCATGGACCCTGTAGGGCACAGCAAAATATAGGAGAGGAATATGATACTTATGTTTACTACTGTTGTATAAATAGGAAGATGGTACTTATGTTTACTTATTGCTTTAATTTATTAATAAATATGGATAGCATATTATAATTTTTAATTTATTAATAATATTTCCTAATATGTATTTAGTTTATTATAAATTATTATTAACTAATAGTTATGGAATTTAATGTATTTTTATTTTATTTTTTATATCTATTCATTTATTTCGTTTTATTATTACTGTTGTATTATTTATAGTATTATTCATTTAATTTAATTGGAAATGTTTATCGTTTATAAATTCATTAATCGTGTAATAGGCTTTTTTAATAAGTATTTGTTTTATTTTGTTTGTAAATGTTGTTTCGCTGTTTTCTGTTTTTATTGATTCTGGTATTTTATTATAATTTTTTATACACATTACATAGGGGCTGTTGGAGTGTAGCGTTATGCGGGAAGATGGTAGCATTAGCATATTTTTATGCCTTAATGATCGGCCAGTATGTTTATCTTCGCGTCTTGTAAATAATGATTTATACCTATTTCCTAACAAATTTCAAAAATGTATATGCATGGAAGGGTGAGTATTTTATGTTTTATGAAGAAAGGTTTGCAGCTATCAGTCTGATTTATGTTTGTGAGTATACGGATTAATTTCTTTTATAAAATAAATAGTGTAGGAGCATCGGTACTGTTTCCCCACATGATTACGCCGTAGCTGAGCCACGCGTGAGTATAGGCATAATAAGTGGTTAATGCAGTTTGTTTAGCGGTCGTCTTTTTGATCTCATCTTGTTGTTATAGTATGAGTGAGATGGAAAACATACCTAAAGGTGAATGAACTCCCCTTCAGTTATTTTTTCTAGATGCAATATCCAGTTCTATCTTTATTAGCAAAGAAATACGTGCTCAATTATGAATAATTTCTATAAATTTGCTTAATTCCTAATAATATACCAACGCAAAAAAAAAAATGTGTGCTGGGACCTGGGACACATAGTAGAAGTGAAACTTCAACGGACAATATATCGTCTACCTCCTCCACGCGGCCGTAACGCTTTTTCGTGACAGAAATTCCTAATACTCCCCGTCTATGTATATGGAAGTTTCACTTCAAAACTTGGTCACCCTGATGAAAGAGATGCAAAATATAACTGATTTATTTCAAGGCCATTTATTTGGTTTTCACTGTTTTCTTCTAGCCGCAACGTCCAGTTCTATGTACAATGTTCTTGCTTAGGACCCACCACTTGTCACATAATGTCACAGTTCGTCGACCCCCTCCCCCACCCCTCTTAACGTGTGACGTACTTTATGGACCCTTATGTGAAGCTCGGTAGGAATTATGGTTATAGGTACTATCTTCGTTTGAAGTGTCTCGCCTTATAAGAATTTGGACAACCATAGACAATCCTACTCGCGGCAGAGCTAACACAATGGAGTTTATAAAATAATTAAAAACAATTTTTATTTCTCCACAAAAACATATTTTGAATATTTTCATTATAATAATGTGTGCCATTCGAATTTGTATATATTTTTATTAAAACACAAAATACCGTAAGTATTTTTAGTAGAAATGCGAAGAAAATTGCTTATTTAATTATATTATAATTGTATACAAACATACATGTCGCTTGCACACACACCCAGACCCGGAACAACTATCTGCAGATCATACAAATATTTGTTCCGTGCGGGGATCGAACCCGCGGCACGTAGCGCAGAAAGCAATCGCTTAGCCACTGCGTCACTGTGTCGTCTATTACAATTATTAAATGTCTCGTTATTTATAGGTCACAATGTATTATTATTATAATAAATGTAAAAGGATTTTATATTATTTTAATTATTTAAAGGTTAAAGATTTAATAATTATGTATTATTAATTTGATATTCTAAAGAACCTGTATAATATACACAGTTAGCCGGAAAGGGTTTTTGTACTCATAATTATGAACAACTTTTATTATGGGACCAAATCAGAAATCGCGAAAAAAAAATTGCTGTTCGATTTAGTCGAGTAATGTTAAATTATTTGTATACAACAGCAGATTTTATTTTATGTCCCATAGTAAAAGTTGTTCATAATGATGAGTACAATAACTGTGATTAACTGTGTATAGATAACCGAAGTTATGATAGAGAAATAACTATGTATATTAAAGAGAAAATCACGTTTTCAAGAATAACTAGAGATTCAAAAGCTATCAGTAATAATAAAATAAAAACTATATTAATATCTCAAAGAGCTTATGGCTATGAAAGAAACCAACTATATTGACAAAAAAAAACATGTTCTATTGTTATGGAACTTTGTTAAAACTATTAACAACAACCTTTATTCTTAACTAAACTCGATTTTCACTCACAAGTGATTTTTTGTAGAGATAAACTACGATAACATGGCGCGCCCCTCCAAAATTCAATCGTTTGAAAGTATTGACTTCGCGCCACCAAGATTCACAACGCATGTGTGCGTACAGACGGCCAACACAAATACATCCAAGCATTTGTTGCTCGGTAAGGTGTGACACACAGTGGAACAGTCATGTGGAGGGCGCCATGTTGTCGTAGTTTATCTATATTTCAAAGTGCCTGCGTAGGTTGTACTAGTAGAAAAAATACTAAGGGAAACATTGTCTAGTACTAAATTCACGAAAATGTTCCCGAGTTTACATAAATATAAACTTAGAAATAACCAACAAACGAATTTAAATCGTATGTCGTCAAAACAAAGTCTAATTTAGCTTGCAACTATTTTTCACCATACGAAGATGAAAAATCGACTGCACCGCACCGTCACATTGACGTGTAGTTGCTTGCTTGCTCAAATAAAGAGTGATGCGGAATTAGTCTACTTTTTCTCGTATTAGTGTACATTCGGTTTGGACATTTACAGCTACGTCAATGAGGGAAAATCGAGTGACGTCGAGAATTTCGTGACAAAGCGTCAAAATTACGGGGATAAGACTTTATCTTAGGATAAGAACCAGGATAAGAGAACTAACTACCATGTAACGACATCGACTCTAACAAGAGTCACACGAATTATGACTTTTACAAAAAAAGATTTTATAATGTAAATAATGGCGGTTGATAACGAATCGCACACCCGGATTGATATAGAATTAAATAATTGACAGCATTTGTTGCTTTAAGGACTATGTAAGCCTTGTACAGGCTTTACCACAGAGTAGTGAATTAATAGAAATGGGCATACCACAGAGAAATAAAAAATCAGAGGCGAAACTTTTGCCTTAGAATTTTCTCATCGATTTTCTAAGGTACTGACGTTCGATTTTTAGACAAAAGTCTATTGATTCGCTACTCTATGGCCACCGCTGTGTGACTAGTATAAGGGAAGTGGAATGGACATTATCCACAGTCTCGTGTATCACTTTATATAATATTTGTCGATTTCTTTGATTCAGTTCAGGTTGTATGATGTAAAATGTAAGTGAAATACATTATCATAGATGATTACTGAGTTTGTTTTACTAAACCTTATTGTACCCTGATTTAAAAATAATAAAATATTATAGTTTAAATAAAACTATAGAACACGCTTTAGTCATCCAAACTGAACGTGTATGCAAAATTTCAGCTCAATCGGAAACCGGGAAGTGGGTCAAATTTAACTTCCAAGATTTTCTTACATAGTTAGTTACAGGTGAAGCTAATAAAACAGTAATGGGCTGTAATTATTTGTGTATTTTTACACAAATAATTACAGCCCATTACTGTCCCACTGCTGGGCACGGGCCTCTTCTCAGAATGAGAAGGGTTAGTCCTTAGTCCAGCACGCTGGCCTGGTGCGGGCGGACTACACACACCATCGAGAACTTTATGAGGCCCTCTCAGTGTGCAGGTTTCCTCACGATGTTTTTCCTTCACCGTTAACGCAAGTGATTATCAAATTCTAATCCACACATGAATCCGAAAAGTCGTAGGTGCGGGCAAGCGTTAGTTTAATAAATTCTTTTTTTTTTATGATTGATATATCTCCAAATCCTGGGGAGGCGTTTGCCCAGCTGTGGGTAGATAATCGTTGACAGTATCAGTCTGATCAGCTTAGCTGTGAATGGTCGCCAGCTCCCGCAAACACTTTAACATCGCTTCTGTTTTTTTATACCAAACAAGCTTACGGCCGCCTTATGGTAAGCGGTTACCGTAAACTATGGACGCTTGCAGCACCAGGGGCATCACTCTCCCTACTACTACTTCCCCAAGCACTGGCGACCTTGCTCACCGTTAGGAACACAACACTGCACAGAGCAGTGCTATTTGGCTACGATATTCTGCAAGGTGGAGTCACCCCCGGTCGGTTAAGTTCAATTTTAAGAGGTAAGTCCCGCTAGGCCCTAACTCTTAAAATTGATGAATATGATAAATCTCCCCCAGTGCTGGGATACAGGCCTTTTTTCCACCACAAGAGCCCACTGCGCGGCTGCGGGTAGTATTGTAGTACTTATACTAAATTAGAATGAAAACTTCGAAAACAACAGATCGTGCGCTCCAGCTAAAAATTTCGTCATAGCAAGTTCGTAGGAGATTGCTCGTTTTAATACAACGCCATCTATTTTTATTTCACAGAACCTTCATATTTGTTTACTTATTCCCCGATAGATGTCACTTACTATTATTTTAGCTTCCTTCGTGATTTCTGAAGTACTATACTCCGTTCGAAATAACATTAGAAATTTAAATAACTCCATTTACACTTTATTCAACCGATTTTGACTTCTATTACGTTGATGACATGCCAAATTACAGCTGCAGTAAACATTTGTTATCGTAAATACGTTTTTGCTTTTAATGCCATCCTTATGCGTACGAAATAGAAGTCAAAATCGGTTGAATACACTGTAAAAGGGTTTGTTAAACGTGTCTAATCTTATTTCAAACGGAGTATAGGAGGGCAGAAATTCATAGGAGATAATATTGATCGATTCAATATAACGCCATCTATTTTTACTTCATGGAACCATATTTGTTTTTCAATTCCCCCATAGATGTCTCTATTCTTATTAATTAATTTATGTATTTCATTATCTCTACGAATAATTTGTTAATGTTGTTGTAGTAAATGATGAGATAATTAACGTAAACGGGGTTCTTTATTCGATTGTTTTACACTAAGATTTCTCCTTAGCGTAAGGGGGTTCTTTATATGAGGATTTCTGGACTGTAAGCGGGTTTTTCATCCGAGATTTCTCCTGTATCGTGTACAAACTACAAACTACGTGTACAAATAAATACACAGACCCAGAACTCTAATCAACTGTATTATCTGTAGATCATACAAAGTCCCGGCGCGCGGCGCCTCTGAAAGTACTAGGAGAGCAGACGTTCACAGAACCATAATATTCATTTTGGCTATTCCCTCACAGATGTCGCTATTCTAATTTTTTTTTTTTGCTAATTATTTTTTATTTCAAAACATACTGTAAGAAATTTAGATGATGATATTGTTCAAATATTGTTCGATTGAATATAACGATCATAAAGTTATTATTACTAGTGGTAAATAACTTTATGATAACGATACAACGCCATTTAACCTTATTTCACAGAACCGTCATACTTGTTTTGAATATTCGCCCATAGATGATGCTATTCTAAATATTATATATTTTTCAGTCTATTTACTGCATTTTTAACAAATCTGTTTATTATATTTGGAAAATAAAACAATATATCGCATTATTGTCATTTTATTAAATCACAAAAAATACATAATTATACGTAAGTACTTACAATTAAAACTTAGATAAAGCTAAGTCACAATCACGATGCGCGTGCGCCACACAAATCCTAAAATCAACTATTGAGAAGCTTCGTTGCCGCTCCATACAAAAACAATCAGTATTAATAACTCTTCTGAATTTATTTATAATATGTAATAATCAGCCCATTACTGTCCCACTGCTGGGCACGGGCCTCTTCTCAGAATGAGAAGGGTTAGTCCTTAGTCCAGCACGCTGGCCTGGTGCGGGCGGACTACACACACCATCGACAACTTTATGAGGCCCTCTCAGGTGTGCAGGTTTCCTCACGATGTTTTCCTTCACCGTTAACGCAAGTGTTAATCACATTCTGATTCGCAAATTAATTAAAAGAGTCACGAGGTATGGATATTTGGATATGGTTCTAGTTCAGGCCCTCCTGCATGGAAGGCAAGCGATCAGCTAGATTACTACTGCTCTTGATAACAACAATATTTTAAAGCTGTTATTTATTAGTATAAGGGGTCACCCATAAAGTACGTCACACTAATTTCGTGATTTTTTGACCCAACAACAAAAATTAAGTAGACACTTAATTAATAAAGTTAAGTAATAAAACACAGTAGGTACTTAATTTTTGTCAATTCTGGGAAACAAAAACCTGAATGGAATTCGTTTACTGTATTAATTGCATTAATTATTAATGTACTTAAGTGATGTCCCGAAACCTGGGACAATTTTTGTCCCACCAAAAATGTTGTCGTAAGGAAGTCTCTACTTTTTGTCTCTGTGCCTCGAAGTTTAGGTAAATTAGCACCGCCTAATCCTATCACTGGTAATCACTATCCATATCCCTGCTTTAATTGAATATCACACCCCTCCCGCACCGCGCTGCTACCTCAGAAAACGACTCAGTTAAGCGGAAGGCCTGTAATAGGCGAATTAATATTCGGAATTTATTATTTCTATGGATCGACAACGAAGCACATACAACTTTGTTGTTAATTATTATGTATTGTATTGTTCATAATAAGTTTATTATTTGTACTTAAGTTTTATACTCACAAAATTTTTAATTACCAGAAAAAAGTTAAATAATACACTCATATCGAATCGATAAAAAGCTGTTCCATACAACTGGATCAAAATTTACAGTTATTCACATCAAAAGAACTTTGAAATCAAGTTTGTCATGATATTTTAATACCAAAACTATTTTTTTTTACTATTTTTAGTTTCATAAAAACAACAAATGAAGAATTACATTTTTTAAAATATTTTTAAATATAAAACTTATTTCCAAAGAGATTTGTTATAATATTAGAAACAATATCAAAAATATCTTAGTTGAAATATCAATTTTTTATTTTAAGTTTGCATTGATTTATCGATATTTTTTTTACGTTTTCGTATTTCATCGCATAGTTAAAGTTGTCTATACTCCGTTCGAAATAACATTAGAAATTTAAATAACTCCATTTACACTTTTTTCAACCGATTTTGACTTCTATTACGTTGGTGACATGACAAATTACAGCTGCAGTAAACATTTGTTATCGTAAATACGTTTTTGCTTTTAATGCCATCCTTATGCGTACGGAATAGAAGTCAAAATCGGTTGAATACACTGTAAAAGGGTTTGTTAAACGTGTCTAATCTTATTTCAAACGGAGTATAGAATAGAATGATTAGTAAGTACGGCTTTAAATTTTTTCTAGTAATTAAAAATCAGTGGTATATTTTAGCTACATAACTAGCAACATTAAATGGGCGTATTAATAAAATACGAAGACAGTATTGGCGCAGTGGCTTAGCGCTTAGCTTTGTGCGTTAAAATCAGCGGGTTCGATCCCCGTACTGAGCAAAATGTGTTTGTAATACGCATTGACCTACTACTAACAATGGACAAAATAAAATTCACGAAAAATGTGTCCCGTGTCAACATATGGTCACGTGGTGGTATGGTGGTGTGGTATGGTGGTGGTATGATATGGATGGTATGGTGGTGTGGTGGTGGTGGTGGTATGGTATGGATGGTGTGGTGGTGTGGTAGTGGTGGTGGTCTATGGGTGGTGGTGGTGGTATGGTATGATGGTTTGGTATGGGTGGTATGGTGGTATGGTGGTGGTATGATATGGATGGTATGGTGGTGGTGGTGGTCTATGGGTGGTGGTGGTATGGTGGTATGGTATGGGTGGTATGGTGGTCTATGGGTGGTGGTGGTGGTATGGTATGGTATGGGTGGTATGGTGGTCTATCTATGTTTAGATGTTTATGTACCTAAGCTTACAATCAACTTATCTTATTTTTGCTCATGTGGTGTTTATCTTTATGAATGAATTAATATATATATATATATATATATATTTATTTAAGTGATTGTTACACTGTTGTTTTTTTATTCTGCATGTTTTTTAATTATGTTATAAGTGTAAACAATAATTGGTAGACCAAAGAAATAAATAAAATAAACAAGCGTGGGTACATTTAAAGAAATATAAAAATCTATAACATCCTAATTCAAACCGTATCGTCATTAGTAAACAGCTTAATTTTACTTGCGACAATTTATCAGCCTATTCAACTTTTTGACAATACAGTGCGGCATTTTTGACGTGTAATATGGCAGTTGACAAAACAAAGACTGGCGCGCGATTAAAACTCTTTTTAGGGTTCCGTACCCAAAAGGGTAAAACGAGACCCTATTATTAAGACTCCGTTGTCTGTCCGTCCGTCTGTCACCAGACTGTATCTCATGAACCCTGATAGTTAGACAGTTGAAACTTTCACAGATGATGTATTTCTGTTGCCGCTATAACAATAAATACTAAAAACCAGAATAAAATAAATATTTAAGGGGGCTCCCATACAACAAACGTGAATTTTTTTGCTCGTGTTCATAGATAATGGTACGGAACCCTTCGTGCGCGAGTCCGACTCGCACTTGTCCGGTTTTTTCGTTTTGGAATTCTTTTGGCTCGGACACTTTTGAGCGCGGACCCGGGGGCTAAAAAGGCCGCTTTAGATGAATCACAATATGATTCATATTACAAATGTCAAAATATCTACTTAATTGACGACTCTTAATATCATCCGCATAAGGTTCATATTCAGTAATCATCTGTTTGACAGTTACTATGCAGATCATTAGATGAATTGCTCAATGTGGCCTTTTTAGGCCCCCTGATATCCATTGTCAGTAGTAGGTCAATGATCCGTCGGCTACAACTAGAGTCCCGTGGCTGCCGTCAGTGGTGCCGCGTGTGCCGTCAGTGGGTCCGCTTGTGCGGCTGGGGGCGCGGCTCGTGCTCGCGCCGCCGCTTGCGCCGCGCCGGCGCCGCCACCAGCCCGGCGTGCGCCTGCGCCGCCAGCAGCATGCCCAACTGGCCTTCAGCCTGCAAATCATATTATTACGTTTTTATATTATATTAAATACTACTATTTACTATATATTTTTTATTTTTATATTATATACAATACTACTAATAATACAATATATAGGTATTTTTATATTATATTATTAGTTTTTATATTATATTTTATAGACGGATTTTTATGAACTAAATATTATAATAGTCAGCTAAATATTATTATTGCAGGTGTGCGCAGAAATTTCTTTAGAAATAAGCAGTACCTTTGTACTTGATATCTTTACTGATTTTCTTTGTCATGTGTATGTGTGTACATAAATAATAAATATAATAGGATATTTTTTATGTAGTGCACAAAATTTACAGAGTGATTCAGTGTCCGTTCCCAAATGCAACCGCAGTACTAAAATTCAATCCAAAACAAAATATTTGATTTGAATTTGCAAAACGATTAGCTTTCTACGCTACGTGCCGCGGGTTCGATCCCCGCACGGAGCAAATATTTACAAGGTTTGTTAGTCGCACTAGGGACCATCCTTAAGGGGGGGAGGGAGGTCGACGAAGTGTGACATTATGTGACAAGGGGTGGGAGGGGTCCTAAGTTTCGTAACGTCACATCAAAATCATATTAAAAAATAATTTAAATGAAAATAAAACTAATTTCAGAACTGCTGTCTTAATTTAATAATTTCTAGATGTAAAATTGCAAAATATGTGACGTCACACTAGGGAGGTCTCACAAATGTGATCAACTGTGACAAGGACGGGGGAGGGGTTACAAAATCACGAAATTAGTGTGACGTACTTTATGGATGACCCCCTAGATGTCAGTACAAGTACTCTAGACAGTCTTACCTCGCCGTGCATTTCCTTGGCCATGGTGTACACGCTGTGTTCACTGCTGTTGTACATGAGCGCGTTGGACAGCATCAGCAGGACATCCCGTTGGAACTGCGCTGTCGTCCTGGATACGAAAAATGAGTAAGTAATTATAATCGAAAAAAATCTAAAAAAAAAACTATTAGTTTCCCTCTATAAGTGATTTGCTTAACATATTTATCTACACTCATATCGTAAAGTTCTAATTATGAATTCAAAAACAGTACTATAATGACAGACTTTATGCACATGTAACTATAATAAAATTAAAAGTTTTATTATGATACAGTTTCCTTAACAAAACGATGCTATAAAATAACTTTTTTTCTATTATAGTACACTTCGGTTCCACCAAGGAGTTTTAAATTAAATTTTTATAACAGCCGCAAATTGTCTATAGTGGCGCGGCTAGGGCGCATGCGCGGTGCGCCAGAGCGCATGCGAGTTAACACTGCTAAGTTTCGCCGCCATTTTTGTTTATTTACATTATTATTACTTCTAATTTGTTTAATTCGACATTTAAATAATAATTTTTCAAGAAATCATCACTTTTCATTTGAAGCAGCAGCTTGAAAGAACATTTTATAGATGTACCTACTTTGATTTTAATTAATATTATAAAGAGAAAGGATTTTATTTTTTGTAAGTTTGTTTGTAATGGATAAACTCAAAAACTACTGGACCGATTTAAAAAATTCTTTCACTAGCAGAATGCTACATTATCAGTGAGTAACATAGGCTATAGTTTATAAAGATATCACGCGGGCGAAGCCGCTGGCGGAAGCTAGTTCCTATATATTTCAATCTATTGTATTCGTAATCTGATTGGTCGCATTCCCATCCATTCTACGTTCCACTGTAGTTAGCTTGCTAATTTGCTACGTAAAACAGCTCTATATTCAAAGAGTTTCCTGGGTATGGCACCAAAAATATTTAATAAGCTACCCAAAAACATCAAAGCACAAGATAATTTAAATAAATTTAAGAAACTGCTTTCGGATTTATTACTTAAAAAAGCATACTACTCTATATAGGAATATTTCGATGATAAAATTTCTGTATTGATGTAATGTTTTTATCTACGAATTGTCAAGTATTACTTACTAAATTAATTGTTGTTGTTGTTGTGTGTGTTGTTGTTGTGTTGTGTTGTAATTGTGTGTTGTGTATTAATTAATTATTTGTTCTGCATTTGTTGCCTATGTATATACATAATGCTATATTTGTTTATCGTATTGTATAAGTTACTTTATGTATTTAAATGCGTGCACCACAGACTACCCCATTCCATTTTATCCGTGACTTTTTGTCCATCCAAAGGTTGTCTAGAAAAGATCGCTTTAAGCGATAAGACCGCCCATTGTGCATTGTTTTCTATTGTTTTGTATTGTATGTTTTGTTATGTTGGTGTGCAATAAAGTATATTTCTATTCTATTCTATTCTAAATATTATTTTATAGAATTATATAGATTCTTAAATTACAACCAAATATTTGTATGCCTCGCATGGTGAAACATAGTGGTACATAAAAACTTTTAATTTTCCACCAAGTTTGTCACTTTTACATACAAATAAATTATTTTGATTTGATTTGATTTGCTACGGATGCAATATTACCTGGTAATGCCACATTCGATGTTTTTCCTGATGGTGGTGAGGTCCATGGGGCGCCTGACCACCATGCTGTACCCTGGCGCCTCCTCGTCGCTGATGGGGCGCAGGAACAGCGACGCGTACTTGTGAGCGCAAAGTCTGCAATCATTATAATAATTCATTTATTAATAATAATAAATCATTTATTTCAGAAATTAAAATTCCATAAATTATTAGTAGGTAATACGCTATGTTAGTAACATGTTGAGTTTAAATAAATACTAATTAATTTAATTCAATTAACATAATTCACGTGCTCAAAATTGAAATCTAAATTAAAAACAAAAATCTAAATTAAAATTAAAATATCAAAAATTAAAATTAAATTCAATTAAAAATTACATACAATCAATAAAAAAAAAAACAATTAAAAAAAAAAAAAAAAAAAAACAATTAAAATAGGTAACTTAATTTTTTTATCAATTAAAAATAAAACAATCGAAACAAACAAGGTTAAAAACAAAATTGCTCAACTGAATCCAATTAAAATTACTATTTAATATTAAAAAGGGCAACTCTGGAACCGTGGACAGTATTCCAGTGCCTCACAATAGGGCAACAAGAACCAATAGTGTTAGTAAATACATTGGCAATTAATATGGTGTACTAACCATTGTTCAACCATCTATGGTAAAAGGCCACAAAAAAAGAAAAGGGAAATAAAGAAATTGATACATTTTCAACCAAGAAAAAAGTGGAGTTTTATTTCAAGTAAAATGTTTAAAAGTTTTTATATAATGATATTCTTAACCTTCACAAGACACGAAGGTTAATCAACAATTTTTTTTTTTTTTTTTTTTTTTTTTTTTAACATAACACAACATAATTTTTTTTAACAACTCACTAGGATTTCTCCTGTATCGAGGGTACAGTTTACAAACATACATGTCACATGCACACACAACCAGACCCGAAACAACTATCTGTAGATCATACAAATATTTGTTCCGTGCGGGGATCGAACCCGCGGCACGTAGCGCAGAAAGCTAATCGCTTAGCCACTGCGCCAACCGTGTCGTCATTTCAATCAAACCAATCAAATGTGTGTGTGTGTGTGTGTGTTGTGTGTGTCAATTGCGAATCGTATATTAATCGAACCCGCGGCATGTAGCGTCAATCCTATTCGCTATCATATTCAGGATACAATTGATGCTGCCGCGAACCCTGCCGATGCCGTTCAGCACAAACATTAGTAAACTCGAAGGACCCTTGAGTAAAAGTGCTTCATCGTGTCCCATTGAATTTATAAATTTGGATTTCATGTTTTTTTTTTTTTTTTTTTTTCTTCTTTATTTTCTTTTAATGTTTGCTAGGGACATGATCCTTATGATTAACCCTATCGATTGGTGCCGTAAAAGTATAGTATGTAATTTTTTTCGATTTTTTCGATTTTTCGATTCCCGGGAGTGTCAAGCGTATTTTCAAAAATCAATAAATGTAGTTATTTTTCTTTCAAAAAATAAAGGAATGTTTCCTTTGAGTAAAATTTGATGGCTTCAGTATTAAGAGTACTTTTCCTCCAGGTACGCTTCGAAAATTCCACCCTGTATATATCTAAATATCCTGTATAATGTATATTACCACGGCATGTTGTCTCACCTGCTGTACACCAGCATGACGGACTTCTTCCACAGCCGGTGCTGTCTCTCCGCGTCGTTGGTGCTGGGCGACTCCGGCGCACTCGCCTCCGCCGCGCTCTCGGACCCCGAACACGCTGCGAAAGTACTTCTATTAGCCAATGCGACTCCAAATGGACACCAGCAATTAACACTGTGAAGGAACGAGGTATGGTGTTCCTCCATAGAACAGGGAGGATCCTCCGACCAGGCGACGTGATATTGCCTGGCGGGCCGAAGCCCGACGGTTGATGTCGGACAGTTGTATATGTGTTAGATACGATTATATTTTTCCTTGCGCGATGCAGGCCTCGTAATCTGATTCGAATTCATATTTTCGCGCCACTGTAGTTAGCTTTTGCGGCCTTACTAAGTAGTTCTTCTATGTGGCGATAGATGTCGCTACAACAGTACGCTAACTATGTTTGTTTGTTTGTAATGGATAAACTCAAAAACTAAAGGACCGATTTTAAAAATTCTTTCATCAGCAGAATGCTATATTATGACTGAGTAACATAGGCTATAATTTATAAAGATATCACGCGGGCGAACCCGCTGGCGGAAGCTAGTCTGGTCTAGTGATTTTCTTAATGTTATCTTGAAAATTTGATAGTGATTATTTTATTTTATTTCATATAATTTTGATGATGAAGCCATTTTATTTTTATTATTTATTATGACATATAATTACTCAATTGCTACTTATTATAATGATTTATACCTGTTATTTTATATTATTCTACTACTCAAATTAAATTATACTGTTAAAATTGTTGTGCCCGACACGAACTGTGATGTGCCCCATGTGAACTTATAATTATTATTAAGATCTTGTAAATACACATGTGATATGCAATAAAGAATATGCAGTTTCGACCATTCAGGAAACGCGCGGTTTTTTTTTTTTCTTTTTTTTTTTAAACGTAAAGTAATTAATGTGTGCAACTTACTTCTGGAATCAGATTTCTTCTTGCGCGAGTAGTCTCGCTTCTTCTTCCCATCTTTCTCTTCTTCACGACTCAACTGTAAAGAGCAATTAATATAATTAATATAAATTTTGCATGCCACAAAATTATGGCGAAGTATGTCGGACTTAACTCATTTAGAACTTATTTTATGTACCATGCTTCTAGCAAATAAAGATCATTTCATTTCATTTCAAGCAGAAATTAAGGTTTAAAGAAAGAAAGAAAGAAAATCAATTTATTCTTTTGCACACAGGACACCGAAATCACAATAGCATGCATACATAACAAACATTAAAAAAACCAAAAAATTACTTTATAATAAAAAAATGAAAAAAGAAAAGAAAAATATAAAAAACATTACTTGTCTGAATAATTTATTATATATAGTATATATATACATATTTATGTAGGTATTTCATTGTATTTATATTTAGGTATTATTTATTATATATAAAATATTAGTAGTAGATATTATATTTTAATTTGTAATAGGTATTTATAGGTGTGCACTTGACTGTACCCTCATTTACCATTGTGCTTTCTCTATCACTCAAAGGTTTACTGGTAGAAAACTCAAATTTGGGTTAAGCTCGCCTGTGTACATACCATCTCAATTGTATTTGTCTTTTATCTCATTTTCGTGTACAATAAAGAATTAAGAATTTATTCTTTTGCACACAGGACACAGAAATCACAATAGCATGCATACATAACAAACATAAAAACAACCAGAAAATTACTTTATAATAAAACAATGATGAAAGACAAGAAAAATATAAAAAATAATGCATGGAAGTGTGTGTCCCTCATGTGCAAATAAATGGGCATCGATCAGCTTGTTGTCATTGGCAACACCAATGACGCTGATTTTCATCGACGACCGACGCACAGTGTATATCAATATTCATTCGCCATTATTGTGGAGAAAAAAATGAGAAAGAAAAATGTGAAAAAATATGATAACTCTATATTTATTGAAAGTAAATCGATAAAAACTTGTGTAAAAATCAAGTATTCTATGTATAATTATTTACTGTAATCAACACTCAAATAAGTAGTTTAATTATTTTTAAATATATTTTTTTGTCATTTTTAGGAGTCGGATTTAGGTGAACTTTGTGATTTTTTATAAAAAAAACTGCTTGCCGTATCAATGCCGGAGTTTTACTCTCGTACTCAACATGATTACAACTATCGATTTTTACAATAAAATCGAGATGCAACAAAAATGGGGTTTTTAATACACTGTGAGACATCCGTGGGTGGTATGACGTCATCACGGCATGTCGTGTCCACCACCAAAGGTACTTTTCACCAATTTAATGGGACTACCACAGGAAATAAATAATATTGCTCAGTTATTTTCTGCTACTCAAAAAACTCTTATTGCAAAGCGTGAATGACATATTTATTTACGGTCGTTACCGTGGTTGAGTACAGACAGCAACAGTGTGCAAGCGAGAGGTGAATAGAGGCGACGCCAGTTATAATACCATTCTTCATGTCATCGGCGTGGATGGTCGGACGGATACGGTTGTTTTAGATACAATGCAGACATATACTAGTAAACTAAACACTAGACATGTCTAAATATATGCTTATTGGTTTATTTCGACGTATTTGTTTACGCAAATTCAATAAAATACCATTTTTATATGAACATAATTTAAATAGCGCGTTTTGCCGATAACTTCGTCCGTCACAGTCATTTGGCGAATAAGTCTGCCATATTTTGTTTTTAATAAGATTTTCACCATCCACGCCGATGACGCCGCGGGCATCGGCGCACACATCTAGTACATACAAACATTACAAATTAAATAAAAGCTTGTAATAATTGTTATTGTGATACATACAATCCTCACCTCCATCGGCGTGTCGTCGTCTGTCTCTGTGTGAGTATCTTCCACGTCAGTCTTCTCCCGTTCTTCTTTAACTTCTGCTTCTTGAGCGACCGGGAGAGACTCTTCTCGTAAAATCTCTTTAAGTGGAATAGAGTCCTGAGAGGATAAAATATTATAGTTAAAAAAAAACTATAGAACACGCTTTAGTCATCCAAACTGAACGTGTATGCAAAATTTCAGCTCAATCGGAAACCGGGAAGTGGGTTAAATTTAACTTCCAAGATTTTCTTACATAGTTAGTTAGTGACCCCCTCCCCCCCCCCCCATTAAAGTGTGACGTACTTTATAGATGGTCTCTTAAGGGACCAGGGGGGATTGGGGGATTGATCTAAATCAACTAATATCCTTTCAACCGTCGGTATAATTATTTCTATGTGATTATTCTAATTTATGTTTTTTTATTTATACATTTAAGTATATATTTATTTAGATAGGTATTTTTTTTTTCTTTTTTTTTAATAACGTTGCCCCTTTCTAGGATTTCTCCTGTATCGAGGGTACAGTTTACAAACATACATGTCACATGCACACACAACCAGACCCGAAACAACTATCTGTAGATCATACAAATATTTGTTCCGTGCGGGGATCGAACCCGCGGCACGTAGCGCAGAAAGCTAATCGCTTAGCCACTGCGCCAACCGTGTCGTCAAGGTATATTTATTGTATGTATTTATATTCTTCCGTGTTAGGTCTGCATTTATGTATTTTATGTAAATTATTTACACGTATCCTTTACACACTGTGTCTATATTTCTTCTTTTTAATCTCTCCTCTCGCAGGTCTGCTGGAAGAGATTTCTTTACAAATAAGCAGTACCTTTGTACTTTATGCTCCTAATTCATTCTCATGTATTTTATGTGTGCATTAATTGTTAAATATATAAATAAAAAATAAATTTCAATTTATTTAAAATGCTTCATGTACAAAGGCGGTGTTAATGCCGGAGGCATTCTCTACCAGACAACCTTAGGGTGATGCAGAGACAATGAAGGTAGATGCAAGAAAAATCACTACAACGGTCCCATCAGAATACCAGCGCTGTGACATTTTCTATTTCTAAATGCCACATTTTACTGAGATGGGGGCCATTTTTGGTCTCATCCAGGGGGCCTACCACTAGCTCAAAAGCAGTATTATTTTAATATTACTTCAGTGCGGGAAAGAGATGGAGCTATACGTCCTGTAGAGCTTCATCTCTTTCCCACACTGAGCCCTGGGCCCTGGTTGCTTTAATTATTGTTTTTCTTTTGTTATTTTTTTTTTCTTTTACTTTTGTACTTTTATTTGTGCCTGGTGAGTCCAGAATAAACCTGTAAACTTTCTTCTTAAAAAAAAATGTTTTTTAATTTTTTTTTTCCATGTTTTGCCTTAATTTTGCATCCAATTTTTTTTTTCTTTCTATCTAATCCGGTCCCTTAGTGGTACAGTAATTAATATTATAGAAAAAGTACCTCAGATTCGTCTTCCTTCTTGATATCTTCTACGCTCTTCTGTTCGGGCATGGGCCCCCCGTTCTCCATCATCTCCAACTTCTGCTCGATACTGTCGGTGCGGACCGGATCCGGGAATGACGTCACTTCCTCTTCCGCCGGCATTGGAGGCTCTGAGGAAATAAAAATATAGAAAAAATAATCGAAAGCATGCATAGAATATAATAGTTTCCGAAACAGGAAGGAATAAATTAAACTCCGTGATACAGTAACGACGGCCCTGCAGTTTAAATGGAGATGGGCTGGAATGACTGATAAATCGGTGGACAAAACTTGTAACAGAATGGTATCCGAGGCAAACAAAAAAAAAACAAAGAAGGCCAAGAAAGAGATGGAGAGACGACATCATGCTCACGGCAGGCACCAACTGGATGACGACAGCGAGAAATCGAGTTCAGTGGAACGGGAAGGAGGAGACCTATACCCAGAAATGGGGACCCTAAAAGACGTGCAAGAAATAATAATATATATTTATTCTGATTATTATGTATTTAAGGGTAATAAAGGTTTTTTTTTTATAATAGTTTCCATCCATCCATACTATCCATACCATAGTACCTGTGAACACTCCTTCCATCTCTGACGCTAACTGTACCTGCGACCACTCGTTCCCTCTCTCTGACGCTAACTGTACCTGCGACCACCCCTTCCGTCTCTCTGTCGCTAACTGTACCTGCGACCACCCCTTCCGTCTCTCTGTCGCTAACTGTACCTGCGACCACCCGATCATCTCTCTGACGCTAACTGTACCTGCGACCACCCGATCATCTCTCTGACGCTAACTGTACCTGCGACCACCCCTTCCGTCTCTCTGACGCTAACTGTACCTGCGACCACCCCTTCCGTCTCTCTGTCGCTAACTGTACCTGCGACCACCCCTTCCGTCTCTCTGTCGCTAACTGTACCTGCGACCACCCGATCATCTCTCTGACGCTAACTGTACCTGCGACCACCCCTTCCGTCTCTCTGACGCTAACTGTACCTGCGACCACCCGATCATCTCTCTGACGCTAACTGTACCTGCGACCACCCCTTCCGTCTCTCTGACGCTAACTGTACCTGCGACCACCCGATCATCTCTCTGACGCTAACTGTACCTGCGACCGCCCCTTCCGTCTCTCTGACGCTAACTGTACCTGCGACCACCCCTTCCGTCTCTCTGACGCTAACTGTACCTGCGACCACCCCTTCCGTCTCTCTGTCGCTAACTGTACCTGCGACCACCCGATCATCTCTCTGACGCTAACTGTACCTGCGACCACCCCTTCCGTCTCTCTGACGCTAACTGTACCTGCGACCACCCCTTCCGTCTCTCTGACGCTAACTGTACCTGCGACCACCCCTTCCGTCTCTCTGTCGCTAACTGTACCTGCGACCACCCGATCATCTCTCTGACGCTAACTGTACCTGCGACCACCCCTTCCGTCTCTCTGACGCTAACTGTACCTGCGACCACCCGATCATCTCTCTGACGCTAACTGTACCTGCGACCACCCCTTCCGTCTCTCTGACGCTAACTGTACCTGCGACCACCCGATCATCTCTCTGACGCTAACTGTACCTGCGACCACCCCTTCCGTCTCTCTGACGCTAACTGTACCTGCGACCACCCGATCATCTCTCTGACGCTAACTGTACCTGCGACCACTCGTTCCGTGTGCTCCGGTTCCTCTGCAGCCGGTTCTGGTGGTAGAGGTATGGACTCCGGAGCCACTTCCACTGGTTCACTGACTTCTGGTTCTTCTGGCTGTGGGGGTGGCTGTTCTTCTGGAGGTCCTTCTGAAGTGACGGGAGCAAGTTCCACTGGTGATTCTTCTGGTTGGACGTTTCTGGAGAATGTCATAAAAAAATATTATAGTTTAAACAAAAAACTATAGAACACGCTTTAGTCATCCAAACTGAACATGTATGCAAAATTTCAGCTCAATCGGAAACCGGGAAGTGGGTCAAATTTAACTTCCAAGATTTTCTTACATAGTTAGTTACAGGTGAAGCTAATAAAAGCGTGTTAAAAAGAAAAGTGCTATAACGCATTTTTAATTTATGTGTTTTTAACTCGTGAAATGTCGAAAGCACGCACGGTAGATCTTAAGGAAAAAATGCCCTGCGTGTCGTACGATCTACCGTTAGATCTTAAGAAAATGTTCCTATTGGTGGCCTGATATTGCGGTCCGTATCGCACCGAGCACTAAATTAGCTACATAGTTCGTTCACTGAGTTCATATTCTATGCTTATGCGGATAAATATTGGTGAATCGGACCGAAAAATTTAACGAAGAAAATAAAAAACAATAACCGGTCTGTGGACTTATGACCGCCATTTTTGCAACCAAAAAAAGCAGTGTTATTGTTCCGCAAAAAATGTCTTCCCGAAGGATTCGGTGAGTTTTGTTTTAAGATATTTACATAGAATTACTGAGAAATTAACGTAGAATAAGTGTGAAGTAATATTCTTTCAAAAGTATGCAAAAATCGTAGTAATAAACATAAAAAAGTTTCAATGTGTGTTTTCGCGTTTGTAATTGCCGCGTTATTGTGTCATGTTTTTATGCCAAATTTGCTTGATATCGTTCTAGATACACATAAGTAGCCAGAATATTTATCCATGAACATAATTTGATAAATAGTTTACATAATCTAATGCATAATAAAACAAAATCGTAATCATTTTGCAAAGATTATAAAGTGGCACTAATACGGTAGCCATCTTAGTTGTAGTAGGAGCTAGGTACTGTTAGGACAAAAAGTCTTATTAGAAGAGAGATGGAATTTTCGATTTTCTAATTAGATATTATGTACTTTTAGTGTTATGGTTGGTTAGATGTTTTTTCAGTGAATACTAAATGTCAAGATTCTTGAAAAGTATTGAAAAAAAATATTTACAGAAATTTCTTATTAGTTTTTTTTTTTCGTTTTTTTTCCTGGATCGTATTCATTCACTGTATTAAAACGATTTTACCTCTGAGAAGTTTTGTCCTCCGAGGCACCTACACCGAGATATACGACCTCTTTAGAAAAAATTATAATGTACTTTTTTTTTTCTTTGCCCCTTCGTGCTATGTTTATATAATTTAGTACATAGTGAATTACTTCAGTAAAAATAAAAATAACATTTTATACTAAATTTTCAGACTAGCGAAACTGCGGTCCGAGACCCCGACCCGAATAATGGGCGATCGCCAGCGCACGGCTGCACGCCAGGCTATAATAATGGGTCTGATTGATTAGAGCGGCCATAGACTCACAAATGCCAGCCACACCCCGCCACCCGTAAGTATTTTCTATATAGCTATTTAGCACACTCTATGTATACTCATACTCTTATTATGTATGTATGTATACTCATACTCGTATTACAATTTCTAGGCACCTACCGTAACTAAAATGGTAATGGACATCGACTCTGGTAATAAACTTCAATATGCTCTTCAGAGACTAAACTTCGAGCTACCTTGTAAAAAAATTACCCATCATGAAGTGAGGACTTCCATCCTCATGATCGTAAAAACATTACAAGATATCTCAAAGTTTAGTCTCACGATTGTATAGAAAGAAAGAAAGAAAGAAAAATAATTCATTCCTGCAAAAAAGTATTGAAGTTTATTACCAGATTCGATGTTCATGTTATTCGATATTCATTTTTAACTCAATCAAACTATAATTCGTAATGTGATAATTTTAATACTGTTATAATTTAATTTTGCTTATATTCCAATTGTATTGATATTTTAATTTAATTTATTGTAATTTTATTATGTTAAAAAGTGATTCATTTTATATGTAATATGGGTTTTACCTGAAATAAATGAATTTAATTTAATTTTTATTTTCGTTATGCGGTAGACCCGTCGGTCATGTTTGCCACATGCAATGCATATTATTTTTATAAAATAAAATTATTTATGAAATAAATAAGTACATTCTTTGAAAATAAATAACCGTATTTTATTTTTTTGTTCCAAATATGTCCCATTTTGAGGTTAAGCTCATAACAATATCAGCTTACATAAAGATAAAAAAAATAGTATGAAAATTCAGTCATCCAGGTTATTTACTTGGAAGTGTGACGACTGGCTGTAGGTATGACTTTTTGAAACGATTTGACGCTCCATGATAAAGAAACTAAGACGAGTTTTAGCCCTGAAAAGGGCTTTTTGGTGTGCCACAGTCTATATTCAGTTCAGCTGTTGGTAACGCGGTGATCATTGCAATTGCACAGTGGCGTGCATTCCATAGAGACAAAAAGACACTGCCTACCCTAATAAATTAAGTAATACATGGCTATTTTTCTTTTATGTATGTTTTTATAAAACTATATTATTTATTTTGTTGCTATAAATTCTTATAGCTGCGCGGCGCGGCGGTTTCTATTCAAATATACCCGCGCGGCGGCGGTGCGGCGGCGCTCACTCATAATAACAAGACAGCCTAAAAATTCTTCAAATGTACACATTCAAACATCTATATCCTATACCGACACAAAATTTATCGGTGCAATACACGCACACTAGCATTTTCGCCTAAGCGAGCCTAAGCGTGTTTTTGCGTGAAAGAGACAGATACGCTCGGTGTGCGAGCGACGCGACCACAAGATAAGTCGTATACGCGTTCTCTGTCTAGCGGGGCTCTGAGTGGCTCTGAGCGATATGCATCTGTATTAACCGTCAAATTGCAAAATATGCATGTTCGATGTCATTTCAATAGAGAATAAAGTACATTACAATTTGGTCGTTCAATTTCTGTTGACGTTATAGGCGTAAATCGGTCTAGCGGCGCTCCTATTGGTTGATAATCTGTATTAGCCAATGAGCATGAGCGACAGCTCATGCCACCTCGACAAATGATAATTTAGCAACCGCAGAAGCTGTCATACGCAATTACGCATTGTTTTTGTTTGTTTTTATTATCGTTTGTGGTGAATATCAAGTGAATTACGTTATTAATTATTGCCGAAAATGGAAGAGGTCACATGTGAGAGCTGTCCGGGAAATGTGTGTTTGCAAAAATTTAAGACAGGCGTCTTTACTTCACATAAGTTTGACGATAAAATTTGAGTAATTAAAAAAGGTCGGTGCGTACCGGATTTAGAATTGTTTCAAATAAAAGGTAAAGTTACAAGAAAATTCAATCCTATACAATATCAGACATATTATGGTTGGTTATCAGGTTGTAAACAAACATAGCAATCGTCTCTTGTTTTCCATGTAATTATTTTCAAATTAGCATAATGTGTGGACCGGTTCTGTTTACGAGGACGTACATAATTTCACTACAGCTGCAAAAAAACATGAACGATCTGAAAAACATTTAGAAGCTTCTATAAAATATATTTTATTTGGGAAAAATCGTAGGTATCGAAACGCGTTTAAATTCTCAGTTAAAAATAAATATCAACAAACATAATGCGAAAGTCGATCGTGACCGTAACTTATAAAAGTTTTTTTGTCTACCCTGTTGTAAATGTCTGTGCACGCCACTGCAATTGCAGCACTTCCGCAGCAACATTATATTTTACCAAGACCAAGAATGCATTGTCTCATTGTTCGAGTGTAGACGGGTATAGTATAAAAATTACGCTAAAATTCGATCACATGGGTATGAATGGTAGATAAGTCTACAATTCAGCGGGCAAAAGTTATTTCACTGAAGAAACCTACAATTATTTCTGCCACATACTTTTTACTGAATTCGATAATATTGAACAAAATGTAGGTAACAAATAATAATAATTTATTTTTAAATGTTTTTATATTATTCTTTTTGAAAAATATTTATAAATTTAAAAAAAGTATGTGTAAATAAATAAATAAAGGAAATAATAATAAAAAATATTTAGTACCTAATAAACTTAAAAAAATCAAATTACACACAAAACAATAATTTTATCCTCATAATTACTATATTGTCATTCATTTCCTACTTAGCTTTTGTAAAAACCAAAAAATGGTGTGATATTAGAATAAAAAGTAATATAATGTAACATAGAATTTAAAATAATAGTATAATCCTAACCATCATAATCCAACAAAATGTTTAACATCAAAATATAAAATAAAGTATTCCGTTCGTAAATACGCTTTTATTTCCATCTGTACTCCGCGCATGCGCGCTACTGTGCTAGTACATACCTACGCGGCCGGCCACCTGCCGTCGGCGAGCGGTTTGCCGCCATTCTTCGGAAGTTTGTTATGATTGCGATAATGTTAGTTTTATGGCGTAAATATTGTGTTTCAAAGTGAAATAACTTATGTAATCAGTGTGTAAATATGTCTGTCGTATTGTTATAGTGTTCGTTACAGTATATGTGTAAGATAAATGTGATATTTGTGACGAAATGTTTCGTGTGACGAGTGAAAATTTTACTATCATGGATATATTTTTCATCATTTGGCGGTCAGGTAAGTGTTATTTTTAAAAGGAATGCAATACAGGGATTGGAAAATTAACTGTCTACCCAATAATGTATAATTTATATAGTGCTCATTATAATTTAGTCACAATATTGTTGTTTTTATGAAGACGATGACCTTGATAATCTTGAACAAAAAAAAAAACTGCACAGTAGGTAATTACGCGAATCGGATAGAGTACATTCCACGGGTTAATAAGTAAAGCAAATAATAACTATGAAATTTTATTAATTTTATTTCAGTAAAATATGAAATTAAAATACTTTTTATTTGAATAAGCTAACATTCTTAGATTTCGAGATATCACGGTTTATTAGTGACTCGGAACCATTGCGTCCGAGTGTATTATTTTAAAAGAGTTTCCATAGAGTTAATTGTCCATTCTTCTCCATAGGACCTACTATTTGAACCGCGCACCTAGAGTCTCGACATTTCATAAGTGCCTGTATCTGGTTTACATGAAATAAAGATCTATTCTATTCATGAAAATCAAGGGCGGAGGCCTTTGCCCAGCAGTGGGATGACTAACAGTAACACTGATGACACGGTTGGCGCAGTGGCTAAGCGATTAGCTTTCTGCGCTACGTGCCGCGGGTTCGATCCCCGCACGGAACAAATGTTTGTATGATCTACAGATAGTTGTTTCGGGTCTGGGTGTGTGTGCATGTGACATGTATGTTTGTAAACTGTACCCTCGATACAGGAGAAATCAAGTGAGGGACAAAGTTATTAAAAAAAAAGTTATTTATGAAGCAGATAGCGTACTCACATGTCTTGTTCAACAACTGGCATCGATTCTCCTACTATCTCCTCTTCAAGCTGCTCCGGTTCTGATGGCGTGTCGGGCTCCTTAATTTCTTCTTTTATCTTTAAAAAAAATATAAAAGGGATCAAGTATTACGTAAGCAGAATTTTAGTAATTTTTTAAACCCTGGCCACTGCACTGCTTGTCGTGCGTCACTGCAGGGGTGCCAACTGAAAATCAGCGTTGGGCTCTCTGCGCCCAGCAAATGCTGAGCTGGCTACCCTTTCGGCATGGCATGCTTGACAGCATATACCTATTTAAAAATATTTTATTTCTTATGTCAATTTTTTTTTTTTTTTATATTGCAATCTTTTCACCTTTTAAGTTCGAAAACATAAGCTTATATCTATAAAAGTACATAGCCCATTACAAAGTTTGGCACATTACAATTCATATAAGGCGATTACATCGCATTGACATACAGTAATAAAAAAAGAAGTTAATAAAATAGTCACATGCATTCAATCGACAGTAATTGGTGTAAAGTATTACCTATAGGATAGTTTTTTTTTTTTTTTTTTTTTTAGCTTGGTATTATCATCAATTGAGTCCTCCCACCCCGGGCAGGGCGGGAGGGACTGTCAGACTTGTACTGACTAAAATCCACGGTGTTCCTTCAATAGCCCTTTACGTTCCGGGGTCACGGTAATGAGATAAGTCCCGCGACCACCTATATGATAGTAGTATATTTTTTTTTTATCTTCTCTCTCTTATGTCGTCAATACGTCTGTGCCTAATTAATGTTCTTTTCTTTCTTTCTTTCTTTCCTTGTCAGCAAAAGTAAGCAAAGCTCTCAGGCTGACATTCAGAGACGACAGAAACGAGTCTAAGCGTGAACTTACGCTTCCAACTGTCAAACTTACGAACAAATTTTGACAGATGGAAGCGCAAGTATGTAAGGACCTAATAATCATAGTATAATTATAAAAAGAGAAATCCTGACTGACTGACTGACTTATCATCAACGCACAGCCGAAACTACTGAAGCTGGAGTCACGAAATTTGGAGAGTAGGTCCCTTTTGTATTGTAGGCAAGTAATAAGAAGGGATTTTTGAAAATTCAACCCCTAAAGGGTGAAATAAGGGGCGAAAGTTCGTATGGGAGTTACTGTTACTGTTAGCCTGTGTCATCCCACTGCTGGGCAAAGGCCTCCCCTATTTCCACGCTGTTTTATCCTGTGCCAGTGATGACCAGTCCTTGTTGAATGTGTCTAGTTAGTCCCGCCATCTCTTTCGCGGTCTGCCGCGTCGCCGTTTTGCTGTGTCAGGGCTCCACTGCGTGTTATTTTGGCTTACAGTTCAGACTATTCTTAATTGGGTGACTGACTTGAGTGTTAAGTACGCACCTACTAGTACTGTATAATTATAATATTTTAGTGGTACTTATGATCTTTGCTGTTCTTTTATTTTATTTTTTTATTGTATTATTGTGTAAATTGAGGTCGAATTTTAGCCGGGGCCGCTCCTGCGGCCCCCACATTTGTTGTGTAGTACCTAAGCTTGATTTATGAAAAGAGTATCCATGGAGTTTCTTGCCGGTATCTTCTCCAGGACCAACCCACTTGGAATCGTGCGCCTAGAATCACGACGTTTTGAAAGTGCCTGCAAAGGCCCAGTTGAAATAAAAATCTTTGACTTTGACTTTGACTTTGACGGCATACGGCAGACGTGGCCAGCCCAATCCCACTTTAGTTTAACTGCTTTTTGAGCTACGTCAGTGATTTGCGATGGGAGTCCCTTATATAATATGATTATACATACCTTTTGTATTTCCGGTTGTATGACCTTAATTTCCGTGGTGGGGAATTTGACTTCCGGGAACGCGATCTTGACCTCGACTTCCGGCGTCAACTCCCTTGTTATCTTGGCTGGTTGTACATTGGTCGGTTCCGGGCCCTGGGACATAAAATTATGGTTAAAGTTCTATCCACACACGTCAGTACAGTTCATAGAAATATGATAAACCTAGAAGAGTAGCTATTAATTGAACTTTTCAAATGTAGTGGTACTATTTTATCAAATACACGCGCTTATGAGATTGAAAGAGACGGCTAGCTGTAATCGACTTGTCATTCAAGTCCAAATGAAGCCGGTTTTTGAAATGTCATAATTAAAGGACTTAGCGATTTTCCTTAGGAATTGGTGACCAGACTGGTGACCACTGATATCGTAATATGGCTACATAATGATTCTGTTCTATTTGACGAGTGCCGAGATTATATATATCTGTCTCTTTTTAACTCATTACGCTGCATATTAGATAGAAAAGTCGCGCTAGCGCGATACAGTTCAATTATATGTCAAACAATTGTTACTAATAAATAAATTGTTGTAATATTTCTATGGTACAGTTAGTACCAGCGCAAAATTATGTCAGTTTAAAAAATAAGTTAAAACGGCCTTCAAAAATCTAAAAAGCATAAAATTTTCTTAAAAAACCTATCAGCTTCGACAGCTTCTGAAGTCGGTGCCACTGCCAAGCTAGGTGCATTGAAAAATTAAAGGCCCCGACTTCAGAAGCTGTTAAGTTTTTTAAGAAATTTATTTTATACTTTTTAGTTTTTTGAAGTCGGTTTTACTTTTTTTTTTTTCACGAAAAATGTGTCCCGAGTCAACCTTTATAAGCGTGGGTACATTTAAAGAAATATAAAAATCTACAACATCCTAATTCAAACCGTATCGTCATTAGTAAACAGCTTAATTTTACTTGCGACAATTTATCATCCTATTCAACTTTTTCACAATACAGTGCGGCATTTTTGACGTGTATTATGTCGGTTGATAAAACAAAGACTGGCGCGCGATTGGAACTCTTTTGGCTCGGACCCAATGTCCTTTGAAGGTCTATGTTATAGGCCTTTAATGTCAAAAAGTTAAAATTATTTTTATTCAATAGTTTTGAATAATTAAAAAAATAGTAATTTACCATATCCATTTCTTCGGGTAAAACTTCTTCCTCGACAGGCTCAACAGCGATTTGCTCCGGCTCCACCTAAAAAGTAATTCATTGTCAGTCAAACTACATGCGCTTGCGACGGTGGGCGGGGCTTGGGTGGAGGGGGCATGAATATAACTGATCAACCATTAGGCTTACTGCTTATCTCAGATTTTAAACTTTTTTTGATGTGTGTACATACTAGATGTGTGTGCCGATACCGGTGGCGGCGTCATCGGCGTCATCGGCGTGGATGGTGAAAATCCTATTAAAAACAAAATATGACATACATATTCGCCAAATGACTGTGACGGACGAAGTTATCGGCAAAACGCGCTATTTAAATTATGGTCATATAAAAATGGTATTTTATTGAATTTGCGTAAACAAATACGTCGAAATAAACCAATAAGCATATATTTAGACATTTCTAGTGTTTAGTTTACTAGTATATGTCTGCATTGTATCTAAAACAACCGTCTCCGTCCGACCATCCACGCCGATGACGCCGATGACGCCGAAGCCGGCATCGGCGCACACATCCAGTACATACCTTTATGACGTGTTCCTCCACATTAACATGGTCCTCCTCGGGAACTGCAGCGGATGTGTCGTCGCCATCTTCTCTCCTAGTCGGAGGCTTTTCCAATGCCCTGAAAATTAACAGAAATTGGTATTTTTGTTATAAAACCTAAATAATAATAAAATATTAAAGTTTAAAAAAAACTATAGAACACGCTTTTGTCATCCAAACCGAACGTGTATGCAAAATTTCAGCTCAATCTAATTTCGTGATTTTGTGACCCCTCCCCCGTCCTTGTCACAGTTGATCACATTTGTGAGACCCCCCCCCTCCCTAGTGTGACGTAACATATTTTGCAATTTAACACCTAGAAAATTATTAAATTACAAAAGCAGTTCCGAAATTAGAGTTATTTCCATTTAAATATGATTTTGAAATGTGACGTCACGAAACTTAGGACTCCTGCCCCTTGTCACATAATGTCACACTTCGTTGACCCCTCCCCCCCCCCATTAACGTGTGACGTACTTTATGGATGGTCCCTTACCTGTTATTGGGCTTATGCATGGCCGTGACGGGCGGTATGTGTATGTCGATGTCTCTGAACGCGTACACGTCCTCCGCCTTGATCTCAATGTCATCGATATCCACGGGCGGCGCCTGCGCAGGTGCTGACGCCGACGTTGACAGTACCGGGGGAGTATTCGCTGAAATATGTATATTTAATATTTAGGAAAAAATTATTTATTTATTTAACAATTAATGCACACATAAAATACATGAGAAATATGAAGTAGGAGCGTAAAGTACAAAGGTACTGCTTATTACTAAAGAAATCTCTTCCAGCAGACCTGCGAGAGGAGAGATTAAAAAGAAGAAATATAGACACAGTGTGTAAAGGATACGTGTAAATAATTGACATAAAATACATAAATGCAGACCTAACACGGAAAAATACAAATACATACAATAAATATACCTATCTAGATAAATATATACCTATTTGTTAGAGGTGTGCGCCGATGCCCGCGGCGGCGTCATCGGCGTCATCGGCGTGGATGGTGAAAATCTTATTAAAATCAAAATTTTGCAGACTTATTCGCCAAATGACTGTGACGGACGAAGTTATCGGCAAAACGCGCTATTTAAATTATGGTCATATAAAAATGGTATTTTATTGAATTTGCGTAAACAAATACGTCGAAATAATCCAATAAGCATATATTTAGACATTTCTAGTGTTTAGTTTACTAGTATATGTCTGCATTGTATCTAAAACAACCGTCTCCGTCCGACCATCCACGCCGATGACGCCGATGACGCCGAAGCCGGCATCGGCGCACATGTCTACTATTTGTATAAATAAAATACAAACTATGTAGCAGAGGAAAGGTAGTGCTCTTTTAAACGTCGTTATACAGTGTATCCCAATACCGCGGTTGCATTTAGGAACAGAGACTGAATCACTCTTCAAATTAAATGCACTACATAAAAAATTATCCTGTATACAGGATGGAATTTTCAAAGCGTACCTGGAGGAAAAGTACTCTAAATACTGAAGACAGCAAATTTTACTCAAAGGAAACATTCCTTTATTTTTAAAAAGAAATATAACTGCATTTATGGTCTGAAAATACGCTAGCCACACCCGGGAATCGAACCGACTAAAATCCGAAAAAATTGCATCCTATTATGGCAGCAATCGATAGGGTAAAATCGATAGAAAAATTTGCTGTCTTCAGTATTTAGAGTACTTTTCCTCCAGGTACGCTTCGAAAATTCCATCCTGTATAGTTAGAAGTTGACGACACGATCGGCGCAGTGGCTAAGCGATTAGCTTTCTGCGCTACGTGCCGCGGGTTCGATCCCCGCACGGAACTAATATTTGTATGATCTACAGATAGTCGTTTCGGGTCTGGTTGTGTGTGTATGTGACATGTATGTTTGTAAACTGTACCCTCGATACAGGAGGAATCCTAGTGAGGGGCAATGATTAAAAAAAAAAAAAAAAAATCGATGAAGGCCTGACCTTTGAGCTGTTGTTCTATCTGTACCAATTGGCTCTTGATATGTTCTATGGCCGCATGCTTGCTCTCGTGTTGACTGGTTCCCGATGTGGCCGACTTCTCCAATAGCATAGACAGAGTTGGCGCTGTCACTGATGGAGATACCGTTTCTGTTGAAAGAAGAAGAAAAAAAAGAAGAATTTATTTTGTAGTCTGTACCAGTGGCGAAGAGTCCATACAACCCGATTCCCATCGGCTTCCCTTTAGGAATTGGTTGGAGCATAGACCAATATATTATTTACTCATCCAACTGACAAAAAAAGCCTTGTTATTCAGTTAGGTCGAGCTCTTCCAGACATGACTATATATAGATTACAAGAAACATGGATTTTTGTCTTGCAGCAATTTTCAGAGAGCATTTTTGGGACGGCTTCCTCTTTTAAAACTGTCACCCTTCGCCACTGGTAAGTATACCAATTTTTTTTTAATTACTATTATTGGTCCCCTAAACTGGACATAACACTTTTGTTACACAAACTTAAAGATATTAAAAAGACATAAACAAGTGCTCATCCTTCTAGAAGTGGACACAACATGCAAGAAACAGATACACTTGTAGCGACCGCGCAAGCCTGGTTCCACCCATCGGCCTCATCAGCAACCTTGGCACAGCACACTGCACTTCGGCCGGTCAACTAGCAGAGCCCTTCTCTCCTGGTCGACGCAGCAGTCAGCCACTACGCTTCACTGCGCTACCTCGACTCACTGAGGACTTCGCATTCAGTTCCGACTCACTGGAACCATCACTGGCCCCGGCAAGCAACCTCAAGACTCATCAATATCGACCTCCGGTCTGGGGGAGGAGTGATGTAGCGACATCTATCGCAACATAGAATAACTACTATCAGATTACGAAGCCTGCATCGCGCAAGGAAAAAGATATTCGTATCTAGCACATATACAACTGTCCGACATCAACCGTCGGGCTTCGGCCCGCCAGGCAATATCACGTCGCCTGGTCGGAGGATCCTCCCTGTTCAATGGAGGAACACCATACCTCGTTCCTCCACACACTCATGAGTTTTTTAAAAATGGAATTATAATAAATATAATATTAATAATAATGTTACAATCAAGTCGGACCTAAGTGGGGACAATTTTTCGTATAGAACTGGCTGATGTGAACTATTATAACATAATTTCGATAGTTTCGAGCTCATGGCACTCGTACTGCAGCTGAACACCAGCGTCAGGTGGGCAGTATCACTGCCTCCTGACATTATGCTGAGCTGCGGCCCGCCGGCACAATCACTCATTTTTCAACACACTTGCTCATAAAATGGCTCTAATTTCACCGCAATTAGGCACATAATGACACCTGTAATCTTTTTGACTTTTTCTTTACTATTATTCACAAGTGAGTTATAGGTTTTTTTTTTAATTGGTTGAGTTGCTTTGTTTTTAAAAAAAGTTTCGAAACAAAAAAGATCGTGTTCACAGTTAATTATAATTTTACCAACTGCACATTTACTAATTGTTTCTCTAAATAAACTTTTTACTCACTAAATAAAATGGCTTTTTAGTATTATTTTCTTCACAAGTGTGTTGAAAAACGTCGTATGATACACGTGTATATTGATGATTACCGTCCTCGGCTCTCTTAAGACCCTCACCTAACGGCTCGGGTCTCAATGGCGCCTCAGCGGTAATCACCAACATTACACACTTGTACCATAATGTACTATTATCTACTCTCATATCGTAAAGTTCTAATTATGAATTCAAAAATAGTAAGATAAGATAAGATAAGATAAGATAAGCTTTATTTGCATAAACATGTGTGTTAGTAGTACTATATACGATTTATTATGATACAGTTTCCTTAACAAAACGATGCTATAAAATAACTTTTTTTCCATTATAGTACACTTCGGTTCCACCAAGGAGTTTTAAATTCAATTTTTATAAATTATCTATGGTGGCGCGGCTAGAGCGCATGCGCGGCGCGCTAGAGCGCATGCGCGTTAACACTGCTGAGTATCGCCGCCATTTTTATTTATATGTAGGTACATTATTAATGTGTTAACTACCTATTGCATGAGTATAGATAAAGTAGTGTATCAAACTGCACATAACTAGGTATTAAAACACTCGTGTGATACTATTAACAATCTCGACTGCGGCTCGATTTTTAAACATACTTGTGCGTCATGCTCGTGAACGGGTGCCGTCTGTCGGAACTGGTCAGCTCGTAACTTCCATGGCAATCTTATTCAGAGGCAATTCATTATTATCCTAGTTTTATTTGTATTCGCATTGAATTGCATTATTCTCGGAGATCTTACCACAACATTGTACTGATAAAGATTGTCAAGATCTATTATTTATTTGAAAAGAGTTTCCATAGAGTTTCTTGCTGGTTCTTCTCCATAGGACCTACTATTTGAACCGCGCACCTAGAGTCTCGACATTTCATAAGTGCCTGTATCTGGTTTACATGAAATAAAGATCTATTCTATTCTGTGTTTTAATACCCCCTGTTATGCAACAGTTTCATAAACTATTATTATTTTATATGTTTTCTTTGTTATTGGTTTTATTTATTTTTTTAGAATAAACTCTATTTTCTTTCTTTCACTAACAAGTTTCTGACACGGTTCCAAAAATTCGTAGATCCAGGGCTGTGTTTCAAGACACTCTAGTACTGTTTCTGCTTACCTACAACATTAGCCGGGTGAGATATATGTTGAGGAGTTGTCACCACGGGAGATGACTTTAGTAGTGACGTCAGCAGCGGGGAAGCGGGGGGTGCGGGGGTGGCGACTGGAACAAACAAAACATGTTACATTACATACCTACAGAAATTCGATTTCATATTATATTCGGTGCCTACTACATAAATAAATTCCATATCAGAATGAATTTCTCGATTTTTTTTATTCATAGTTTTAACCGATAGAATTTTAAATCGATTTATTATAAAAATCGATATTCTTGGTTACCGATTTATACGCTTCACATCCCAAATTAACTCAAATGATAGCTGTTAAAAGGCTTCTTAGATCTCGAGGAGTCACAGCATTATGCTGAGATGGGGGCCATTCTTGGTCTCATCCAGGTTGCTTTAATTATTACTTTTCTTTTGTTATTATCTTTGTTTTTTTATTTTTGTACTTTTGTAATTTTATTTGTTCCTGGCGAGTCCAGAATAAAAATGTTTTCTTTCTTTCTTTCTTAAATAAAACCGTGTTCGAAACACTACACTGCGCTCCAAAACACAAATTACTGATGTAGCTCATAAGGCTGCAAAATTCATGTGGGATTGGGCTGGCCATGTCTGCCAGATGCCTGATGAACTGTGGGCCGAGGTGACCACTAAGTGGAGCCCTGATATGACGAGAAGGCGACGCGGCAGACCACGAAAGAGATGGCGGGACGAACTTGATAAAACTAACAACGAATGGTTCACACTGGCTCTAGACCGAAAAGCCTGGAAATCATAGGGGGAGACCTTTGCCCAGCAGTGGGATGATGCAGGCTAACAGTAACAGTATAAATAAAATATACCAGTAGGTTGTTGTGGCTGGTTCGGGTTGGTGAGGCTAGGTCGCCAGGCGCGGTCTGCGCGTGCGCGCCTCTCGTCGCGCTCCTTCAGCCAGGCCGCCCGTCTGGCTGCCTCGCGCTCCCGGGTCCTATTACGAGCTTCTATACTGGTCCACACATCCCGAAGACGATCTTCTGAAGTGGCTGGATTACGTACTTCTGTAATTTCATTCTGTGAAAAATCAAAATAAAATTCGGTGAGTTCAGAATCCCAATTTTTTCTTTATTTCTGTTTTAAAAACGTTGCCCCTCACTAGGATTTCTCCTGTATCGAGGGTACAGTTTACAAACATACATGTCACATGCACACACAACCAGACCCGAAACAACTATCTGTAGATCATACAAATATTAGTTCCGTGCGGGGATCGAACCCGCGGCACGTAGCGCAGAGAGCTAATCGCTTAGCCACTGCGTCAACCGTGTCGTCAATTCTTGGTAACGTTCAGTAATTCATTTTTTGGTGTGAAAGTCACTTGTGCGAATGTCGCTCGCTCATCGGGAATAATTGAATGGCTTCGGGCGATCCACAGCTGCGATACGCGAATAACCAATCAAACGACCTCAAAATATCTGTTGGATCGTATGACTACAGTCATTGGTCGGTTGACAGCAGTGCGACTTTCACCCTACTATGTTACGGGGTGACCGGAGCGATCGTCCGACGACGCCCGCTCAAATAACTGAACGGTTTAGTGTGATCACTCGGACGATAATGCGTCGTCGAGCGTCGTCCGCCGTAATAACTGAACACACTGGTAATTGAAAGTGTTCAAAATCTCGTTCCGATCTAGTGTCAATGTCCTAAATATCACAAATGGTATTCTGTACGGTATTCTACAACAAACAACGTCATGAGGTCGAAAGTTCAAACCAAATCAGTATTCTGAGGTATTCTGCTAACATTTTGAACCGACTTCTTTCGAGCTTTCAACTAAAAAAGAATCATCAAAATCGGTTCACCCAGTAGAAAGTTCTGAGGTAACAAACATAAAAAAAAACACAAGTCGGTTCTCAACCTCCTCCTTTTTTTGAAGACGGTTAAAAATAAAAAACCGCAGAAAGCCAATCGCTTAGCCACTGCGTCAACGCTATTTACCGACTTCCAAAAAGGAGGAGGTACTATGTTCGTCGCGTATGTACGTGTCGTGTCGTGTATGTGTGTGTGTGGTGTGTTTTTGTGTATTTTCATCGTTATTTTCGCCAATTGTGAACCGATTTAATTTCTTGATCGACTTGTGGGGGGGAAAGTATTGGGGCCAACGTGAGGAGCCATGATGGCAACAAGCCCAACACACCTTGAGTTTTTTTTTTCTTTTTTTTAATCTTTAATTTTATTCGAGGCTTTTATCCATAATGGCATGTCAGCCTCATCGTTACACACCTTGAGTTGTTCGTACTGCTGGTTCATCTCGGCGATAGTCTTCTGAATCTCCACAATCCGTTCCTGAGTCAACCGTTTCAAAATACTCTCCTGTGGCGTTTCGACCGCTCCTTCTGAACTCCGCTTCTTACGCTTGGGAGTTTCCACATGCTCAAGAAGAGCTCCGTACTGTGCGGCACAACTGGAAATTTATTTATTTATAAATCTTTTTTTTTAATCTAGTTTTTTGCCCGTCAAACTATGGGCACATAGCACAGAACTGGTGTCCTGAGACAGTAAGACGGGCAGACCACGAACGAGATGGCGGGACGAATTGAATTGAATTAAAGACTGGCCCGATACAGCGCGGGATCGCGAGAAGTGGAGGAAAGGGAGGGAGGTCTTTGCCCAGTATTGGGACAGCATAGGCTTATAATAATATTAATAAAGTTTTTTGTAAGAGGCCAATCACTCTGTGCCAGTCTAGGCACAAATTATAGAATAAAAAAATCACAAATTAACTGAGAAATATCTACAAATAAAATCGCCTTATTGTTTAATAAATATTATAGTTAAAAAAAACTAAAAAAACGCTTTTGTCATCTAAAGGGTCATTCCATGGAAGATGACACCTGACAAGTAAAAAGTAAACTTGCTATATTCAATTACTTGTTAGACTTAAAGTATAGTATAAGGATCATAGCTGATGGAACAATATGAATTATCATTAATAAAACTCTCAATATATATTTTTTTCTTAACTGAACATTGACACTCAACCCACAATTATGTGATGTTTATTTAAACGAAATTGGCAACTCTTTTTTGGCTATTTTGTTTAAAGCAATCATTCTAATGTATAATATTAGTATAGATACATTATTCATCTTATGTTCGAAGCAGAAAAAATCTATAAAAGTATAATATTTTTTAAATTATTGCTACTTGAAGTGATCAATGTCTTCTGTCCCACCCGTCACATGAAAACATGCATTAGTTTAATTAAACCAAAAACTATAAAAGCTGTCAATTTACTACTTTCCAGAAGTAACAATTAACCTTATACCTAACCATTAAAATTACTTTTGACACCTAATACAATCATTTAACCGAGTTATTAAGCTTTGAATTGCTGTCCCACCCGTCACTGGAAGGGTGTTAAAATTCTTAAAAGTTAAATAAAACCTTTTTTAGTATATAATATACTAGAATCTGGATTTGATCAGTTTGCAATATAAATAGCTTTTAATAAATTGAAACAACAATGTGTAAATGCTTTAATAATAACAAAAAAATATGTTTTAGTCAGATTATCCTATTATTTACGTTATTTTTCTAACTGTGCAGAGTCATTATTTTAATTTATGTTTTAAGTTGCATGTTATGGATGAGAGACGTAAGTCTTGTTAAAAAATGGTTTATAGCCCCATAAAAGAGGACAACTAATACGAAAAACCAAGGTCGAAAGAGAAATTAAAGTGAACAAGGATGAATTACAAAAGATATTTAACTAGAGATCTGTGGACAGACAGAAATGGGCTAAAATGAAGGTCTTGATTTGAAAAGAATAGCATTAACAGTTAAAATAGCTTAGAAAAACTTCTACTCATTAGTTTTAAAGATATGGTGTACCAAGTTATCAATAAGTTGGCTGCATACCATATGTTCCTAGAAAACCGCACAAATAACTTTGTCAAAAATCTTTGTACTGAAATAAATTATGATTTTTCCATTTCTTTGATAACTATTATATTCAAACAATATTATAATGACTGCACAAGACGAGAATTTGCTTTTTCCGATACACATTTGGCAGTTTATTCATTGAATTACTTACTCGTCCCACCGGTCACAAATCCATGTCCCACCCGTCACAATTTTAAAGGCTCATAAAAAAATATAGACTGGAATTTTTACATATTTCTTTCGAAATATTAATAGCAACATTATTCAACTATCGTACTAATCCAAAATAAAGGCTGAAATTGGCCTAGTTGATCTGAATTTCATTGACAACCACATGTATCTAATGATGGTAGGGATTTTCGTGTACCACCCGTCACAGTTAGAAATCAGTGATTTTAACTATCTTAAAGGCAAAAACTTAGATTTTTAACTGCACTATCATATGAAACAGTTATCTGGGAATACTATCACACACTACATAATGTAATATATACTTTGGTAACGCCTAGAAATATAAAAGTGTATCAAAAAATGGGTCAAAATGTCCCACCCGTCACTATGGAATGACCCTAAACTAAACGTGTATGCAAAAATTCAGCTCAATCGGAAACCGAGAAGTGGGTCAAATTTAACTTCCAAGATTTTTTTAGATAGTTAGTTACAGGTGAATCTAATAGCTAAAAGCGTTTTAAAAATCTATACGTTCGTGGCTTCCACAATTAGGTACGGTATAATGTTCTGGGGTAATTCAACTGAAAAAGACACAGCATTCATAGCCCAAAAGAAATGTATTCGAGCAATTTGTCATAAACTTAAAACGGATAGTTGCAAACCGTATTTTAGATCTTTACGAATATTAACATTGCCATCTTTATACATTTATGAGACAGTATTATTTGTCAAAAATAATATTCACTTATTTGAATTGAAAGAAAGACTGCGTCATCGAAACAAATTATGTTTAGTACCGTCGAAAACAACAATGCTCCATAAGAGTGTATTTTGTATGGCACCTAAGATTTATAATAAATTGCCACAAATTTTACGCGATGAATGTAATATTATGGTATTTAAGAAAAGACTTTATAATCTACTTATAGATAAAACTTATTATATTGTTACAGATTATTTAAATGACAAAAATATATAACAATCAGATTAGGTATTTAATTAAATTCATTGAATCTCATAATTATTGATTGAAATTTGTATAATTTATATTTTAATGCTATATTTTTTTAATATTTGAATAATAATAATATTGTAATTTAATAATCTAATGCCCCGCTAACAACATTTGTACACCCATGTGGGTATGTCACAGTGGTCTCTTTGATATTAACACCTTTCTTTGTAACTTATGTAAAACCTGTGAGAACAAATAAAACTGAATTGAATTGAATACTATTATAATAAAGCTGCAGATATTGTTTATTTTTTTGTTTGAATGCACCAATCTCTGGAAGTACCAGTCGAATTTGAAAAATTGTTTTTGCATTTGATAGCCCATTTCTTGAGGAGGCTTATAAGCTATTTAACATTACCGTACAAAATTTCAGAGCCGAGCAAAGGGAAATAACCTAAACAAACCGTCAAAAACCCCCGACTTGCAACTAGAAAAAGAGCTGTAGCTTTGAACGGCTGTAAAGATTTTCATAAACCAAACATAACAAAAATATTTAATTAATACCTACATAATTAACTAATAAACTCTTGAGTAAAATGATAGTCGATTAAACTAGCTTTCAATTAAAAAAGCTGCATGGAAATCGGTCCATCTGTTTTGGAGCTACAATGCCACACACAGATACACTACAAATTTATAACAACCGTCTTTTTTGTTGGTGGTTAACTTCACTATACTCGTTTACAATAGCATTAGACAGAAGTTAAAAAAGGTTCTTTTTAATGTACACTTTGTAACAAAAGTACATTAAATTTGTTACAGTTACGATTAACGCCAAATGTATTAATATCTATTTAAATACCAGCTGTCACACTTCGTTGTAATCATTTGAACTATTTATCTTATGAAATTAAGTGGCTTTTATTTAGATATATTATTTCATTTAAACTTAAAATTAAAGTGTCAATGCTAAAAACCTAAAAGAAGCAGGAGTGAACAATACCGAGAACGTTTTTCGCTTCACTATAATTCTACCAAATCTAAAATGTCACCTAGTCCCTTCATAAGCTGTGACAGCCGGGTTTTTCTAATTTTACCGGTTTATATCGTCTGTGAAATTGACGTAAATATTCTGTGATTTTGTTATTGTTTCATTCATTCCTTTTGTTGTAAGTTTGTAATGAGTGATGAAGATGTTATTATAAATAAAGCATTATTTAAAATAAAATGATTTTTATTTTGTTTATCTCAGTATTTAGTAGTCTCAGATTTATCCAACAAAGTTATAACTTAACTTTGAAATAAAAGGTTTTGCACTACTGCTTCTACGAGCCTCTTTTTTCTAATGCTATTGTAAACGGAGTATAGTATAATTTAATGGCATGTTGTGACATTATGATGATTCTGTCAATATCAAGGTTGAGTAAAACAGGAGAAGGTTGAAGATGGTCGGTTTATATAAAAGTATAGAAAAGGATAAAGGTAGGATTGTATAAGGGACAAATATTAAATTAATGATGGGTGTATAATACTAGGTTTAAATTAACGGATCGTGTTCGCAACACTATACTGCGCTCAAAAACGGAGATAGCTGACATTGCTCTAAAGGCCGCCCAGCTAAAATGGGACTGGGCAGGACACGTCTGCCGCATGCCAAACGAACTGTGGGCTAACATAGAACAAAACTGGTGCCCTGAGATAATAAAAAGAGGTCGCGGCAGACCACGAAAGAGATGGCGGGATGAAATGGATACATTTCTTCAAGAATGGAATGAAAAGGCGCGGGATCGAGAGAAATGGAGAAAATGGAGGGAGGCCTTTGCCCAGGAGTGGGACAGCATAGGCTGATAATAATAATAATAATGAAGGGTGAAACCGCGGGACTCAGCTATTAAGATAAAGTTGGGTTTGTTTGAACACTTATATAACTCAAGAACGGCTGGACCGATTTTCACGTCCCGAATAGCAGAGAAACTATTAAAAATATTGGAAAATAGACAAAAAAAAATTAAAATCCATTTCCCTATACAAAATGTTTATGGGTTTCGTATGTATGTAGGTAGGGTAGGTAGGAGGTAGGTCCCTACCTACCTCCCTCCTATCTACCTCCTACGTACGTAGTACAGGCAGGTGCGCCGTAGATACTAAGTGCTACCCGTAGGGGCGGGCCGCTAGTACCTAATAAAAAATATATACCTCTTTTGTGAATACCAATCTGGTGGTCGATTCGCCTCTCCAGTGGTTTTCAGAGCGCGGGAAACTGACATCCAGTTCTGGTCTCCGCTTCTAACGACGGCGGAAGCCAAGCATAGCTGCTCGCGAACGTTCCATGTATCAAGAGGCACTCTTTTTAACTGCAGGCGCTCTTGAATCGAACTCATTTAAAGGATATGTTTCACAAAGTCACTAAATATAACTTTATTATGATTTCAGTTGCTATTTTTGCTTGTTTTTAGATATTTTTATCGTAATATTCGAGAGAAAAACACAAATTGTTTTGTACACAATTTGACATTGACAAATTGTCAATGTCCAACGATTTTTTTTTTTTTTTTTTTTTTTTTTTTTTCTTCTGGCTTTGCACTATTCGTGCTTTTGCCACAGACATTATACAAATAAAAAAGGTAGGAAACGATAATTCGCGAAAAGGAAAGGTAGGTAACGGAATTTGGAAAAGGTAAAGGGGATAAGGAGATCAGTTGTTATTACAATGGAGAAACAAAAATAACAGGGAAAAGGGAAATAGATTCAAACAATGAAAGAGAAACTTAAATGATGACTACAATCTTATAAAAAAATATATACATTAAACTTTAATATCATTATTTAAAATGAAATGGGTGATTGCTTTATATATATCTACATTAGTATGAGCTAAAATACAGGAAATAGAGGTAGGGAAAGGAACTCGGAGGGATACAAGACTTTGAATAAGGGAGGAGTGATCATAGAGGGAGCAGGCAAAAACCAAATGGTTCAAATCTCCTACATCAACACCACAGGCACACTCAGGACTCTGCACAATGCCAAGCCTAGCAAGATGAGCCGGAGTGCAAACGTGGCCCAAACGCATACGTATTATTATTGAAGTCATTTTTTTGTTAAATTTGAACTTAGTAAACCAGGGCTTTGAGGGAATAGATGTTTGAATATGACGATAAAAACGACCTTTAACTGAATGCTCCGCCCAGAGTTTACCCCAGGAATCCTGCAAATAAACTCTTGGCAGAGCAGACAGATCATGGAAAAAGTTTTTATATGGAAATACGTCCCCACACCTCACCGCATCGTTAGCTAATTGGTCTGCTCTTTCATTTCCTGCAATGCCACAATGAGAAGGTATCCAGGCAAAATGCACTGAATACTCCCTCATGGAACACTTCAGAAGTAATTCACGAATTTCAAATAAAACAGCTAGATTTTGCGAATAAAAAGGGAACCTGGCTAAAGATTGTAGGGCACTCATTGCATCAGTCAAAATTAATGTGTTCTGAAGCCCCATGAGGAGTATGTATTCAACAGCCTTAAAAAGTCCAAAGCATTCTCCTGTAAATACAGAAGCTTCAGGAGGGAGCTTTATTTTTTGAACCACGTTGTATTGAGGGTGGAATACACTAACTCCCACACATGTGTTACGTCCGTGTTTCGATGCATCGGTAAAAAGATGGTGACAACCCTTCCAGTCTCTATCCATAATGAAATTGAAGTTATTATTTTGACAGATGTCATGTCTGTAAATGTTGAGGTTAAAATTGATGTTTGGAGTTAAAACTAATGCATTATATTTACAGTGAAATATTGGAAGAAACTGCGATTGATGGGATGGAGCTTCAATTGAATTATGTTTTGTCATACTTTTCACTAGACAAGGGGTAGCTTTGTGCCTCCAATAATTGGAAGCAACCACTTTATCAGAGAGACAAGTAATTTTGGACTTCAAAGGATGGTTTGTAAATTGTAGACACCGGAACATGAATCTATCGGCTAAAAATTGCCGTCGCAAGTGTAGCGGAGGATCCCCGCATTCCACTTGAAGACAGTTGATAGGACTGGATCTCATTGCACCTGAAATCACTCTCAATGCCTTGGCTTGTACACCATCCAGTTTCTTTAACCCAGCAGCACTACAAGGCTCTAATATAAAGGTCCCATAGTCCAGTACGCTACGAATCAGAGTGTTGTAAAGTAGTCTTAATGAAAAGGGATGGGCTCCCCACCAAACACCAGAGAGACACCTGATGATGTTTAAATTGCGTTCACATTTGGCTACTATGTATTCACAGTGTGGTAGCCCTGTAAAGTGTGAATCTAAAATAACACCTAAGAATTTGACTTCGTTTCTAACCGGCATGGAGATATTGTTATACTGAACATCTACTACAGGTGGTTTACGCATTCTTGTGAACAAAACAACACTGCTTTTATTAACTGAAAGGTCTAGACCATTACTGCTTAGCCAAGACTTAAGCAAACACAAAGAAGAGGTTAAAGAAGTGCACATGTCCTTAATAGAATGTCCTGAGAGATAAAAAAGTAAATCATCAGCATATTGAAGGACTTGTACTGATCCATTGAGGGAGGATTCTAAATCATAAGTGTATATATTATAAAGAATCGGGCTGAGCACAGAGCCCTGAGGAAGGCCTCTCCATACTAATCGGGTAAATTTAGTCTCATCATCAAGAAATAAGTTTATAGATCTTTCTGATAGCATATTTATGATGAAATTAGATAGCATTGAAGGAATGTTTAATGAATGGAGTTTTTGTTTCAGGACTGACACAAGAACATTATCATAAGCAGAGCTGATGTCAAGGAAAGCTGCTATTACAGAGTTATTATCAGAAAAAGCTACACGAATATCAGTGGTAAATACACTAAGACTGTCTATTGTGCCTTTACCCTTCCTAAATCCAAACTGAGTTGAAGCTAGTATGTTTCTACTTTCTATAAACCACTCCAAACGAATCTTAATCAGATGTTCAGTTATTTTGGCAAGAACTGATGAAAGTGCAATAGGACGGTAAGAACTAACATCACTAACGGGCTTGTTTGGTTTCAGAATGGGGATAATGATTTGAGATTTCCAGCTTGGGGGAATTTTACCAGATATTAAGACAGTATTGATGAGATTTAAATAAACAGAGAGAGTTGGATCAGACAGATTTGATATAAATGAATAGGGTATACCATCTTCACCAGGAGCTGAGTCCTTGACATGAGACAGAACACCCTTCAACTCTTTCAGTGTGAAAAGAGAGTCAAGCTCAGTCTGACAAATAGGTAGAGAAGGGGATAGAAGAAAAGAACTCTGTTCTGGAGCTGAAGGAGGAGCTAAGTGGTCCATAAATTGATTAGCTAAGTCTGGAGGCAGTTTTGATAATGAAGTTTGACTAAATGCAGACCTAAAGCGTCTTATATTGCGCCATACAACAGAAGGACTTACATCTGGACATATTGAAGCACAAAAACTTTGCCAACCTTCATATTTCTTCTTCTTAAGGAGTTTACGTGTAACACGGGCAGCTTCTAGGTATAACTCAAAATTTTCTGTTGACATGTTTTGAGAATAATATTTTTCTGCTTCTTTCCGTTTTTTAATAGCCTGGGAGCACTCACTGTCCCACCAGGGAGGGGAAGGGATCTTACCTAATGCTCCATTTTTAATAGGGAAAGTCTTGTCTGCCACCTCAATTAAAATTTTTGTAAATTTGTCTGACAATAATTGAGGTTCTTGGTCTTGGAGAGAATCAGATATTGCAAGAATTTTTTGTTCTACAGAATTCCTATATACATCCCAGTCTGCATTTGCTAATCTGTACTTTAAACGGGGTTTTTGAATAAAAGTTTCTGGATTTTTATATGGGAATGTAATAACCAATGGGAAATGATCACTTCCATAGGAGGAAGGTAAAGGGGACCAGGATAAAGATGACGCCATATCAGGTGTACAGATTGAAAGGTCTGGAGCACTTACCCCCTCATTAGGATCTGAGTGGCGAGTCGGAAGGCAAGTGTTCAGAATACACAAATTATGAGAATCCAGAATGTCCAATAATTGTTCCCCATAATAGTTAGAAGTTGAGCTTCCCCAAGATTGATGTTGTGAGTTAAAGTCACCCAAAACTAAGAATGGTTTAGGTAAAACTGATAAAAGATTGCTAACTTCAGATAAAATATTTACAGTAGGGCGAGAGAAATATATACAAACTATACATAATTTATTTACAATAGCAGCGACAGCCGATATTTCGTCGCAAAGAGAGGGAAGGGGAAGAGGTTTAAAAAGACAAGAATTCTTAATGAGTATGGCAACTCCGCCATACCCATCGTTTCTGTCAGATCTAAGACTGGTGTAACCGGGAATTCTAAATGAATATCCTGGTTTAAGCCATGTCTCACAGAGAGCAACTGCAAATGGTTCCAATTTATTTAAAATATGCGACAATTCATTTTTTTTATTACTAATGCTGCGACTGTTCCACTGAACAATCTTGGATAGATGTGGATCCATTGTTAGTAAATAAGTTTGACAAAGTTTCAATTATAGGGGCAACGTTGGACGGTGACATATTATTATTTTGTGTAAGAGTATTAATTAAAGTTATAATCAAAGTTAAGATTTGGTTTTCATTATTTGTTTTATTCTGTAATGCACACCCATTAGGCATAGATGAAACTTCATTTTTGATCAGCTCTTGATGTTTTGCCTGATCATATCCCTTTACAGTTCTGGGGGGATTACGGGGCTTTAAAAAAACAGTCTTCTTGTAAGACTTTGATGGGGACAAGGGAGAAGCCATTGTAGAGGAATATATAGCAGAGGCTGGTGGAGCAGAGGTTAATATATCGGAATAGGATTTAGAGACTGGAGGATGTAGCTTAGATGCTTCAGCATATGATACGCAATTTTGAGCCATATATAATTTAATTGATTTTTGACGCTCAGATTCTGGACATTTTTTATTTATCGCATAGTGTAAACCACCACAAAGGCAGCATGCAGCATCAGACTCATCCTCTATGCCACAAGTGTCAGCGGAATGACCCTGCCCACACTTGAAGCAACGAGGGGTTGATCTACATTGTGCCTTGGTGTGTCCAAAATGACAGCATTTAAAACATTGTATTGTTGGAAAGGAGTATAATTCAACAGGCAGAGCATTATAACATACAAATATTCTTTTAGGTAACACCTGTCCATCAAAAGTCAATACCACTGTTTGTGATGGTTTCCAAATGGGAGTTGGTCCCTGTACTTTATAATTTAACCTCCTTGCTTTAATGACCTTACCACAACCAATAGGTACTGAGATGTTCTCAATAACCTCTTCAGGAGACCATTCAGTAGGTACCCCTTTTACGACACCCATTCGAGACACGTTAAAAGATGGAATAAATGCCTTTAATTTTTCTTCAGCCAGACAAGTATTGCTAATGAATGAGTTGGCGTCAGAATATTGCGAAAATGAAATGGCAATTCTGTTCCTACCTATGCGTTTTAGACTGCCGTTAACTATATTTTGAAACAAACGTTTTTTAAGGAAATGACCTAATGTTACAGGGTGAAGTGTGGCAGAGTTTCCATCTTGATCTTTTATAATATGAACCACATAAGGTGCTAGATCTGAAACCTCATACAAAGTCCTGGTCACTCGCGGTTCCTTTTGTGAAGAATCTATAAAGTTACCTTCAGGCCTTGAACCACTCACAGATTGTGAGGGGACCTCCTGAGGTATTTCCTTTGTTACTGATAATTCTACTGATGAAACATTTTTAGAGTCACTGTCACAATTGCAATCCGTCTCCCTACTAATAGGTTTTGTTCCAGTCGTTACGTGCCTGTGATGCCTCCTTCTCTTATTGCAATGTTTGCATAATTTTCGAGGAGCCCTAGTCCTTTTCCTCTCTGAACGAGAAAAGGATCCATCTGTATCCATGCTTGTATCATTTTGTTGAGAACAATTAATCGTAACGTTTTCGCCAACCGGGGGAACTATGCCCCCCGGATCCGGCGGTTCCTTATCCATAGGACAGACAATAGAATTGAAAAAACTTACCTAAATATCCACAAATATTATACACAAATATTAAAAATGATCTAATCTAACTAATATGAGTACAAATCTACACAACAGATCTCTTTAAACACTATATAATTGAAAATTATTTTAAGGTATTAAAAAGCACTCCCGCCTAACTCGAAGATTCCCGCCTTTTTTTTTCATGTCCAACGATGTCCCAATCTCCCAATCTGACACAACGCAACGACAGACTATAAAAAGCATCCCTATATAGTTTGTGGTTTGTGCAGACTACTGAGAGCATAGAAATTAGAAATAGTAGGTACCTACTATATCGTAGACTGAGAAGGCTATAGACGGCATGATATGTTTTATTGCATTCACACAACAAAGGACGCATAATATCATATTAGCCCTTGTAAGAAAGAGATGTAGCTACAATATAGTTGTCCTTATCACCGTTTATCTTAGCAACTCGTTTGACATGAATTTTGATGTCAGACAATGCGACTGTCAATGATTGTTTCAGTGATTTTCATTGTTTTATGCTTTTACAACTCGTTAATTGTACGTTATAAGCTAGAAAACTATTTGATTTGTTAACTTATTATGGTGGCGTGCAGTGTTATGGGCTGTAAAAGCCGTAGTGAACGAAAAATTGAAGGTATTACATTTCACGCGTAAGTAAACATATTTCTTGATTGTATGTTGTAATTACTTTCTGAATCACGATTTAACTGTAAGTATTATTTAAGCTGAGGTTCACGACCATTTATTTCAATTCGTAATAATGTTATTTTAAATATTCGCGCAATTATAACCACAAAACTATGTTGCCAGCTAAAGTTTTAAAATTACCCGAGGTCCGACCTCTTCGCTTACAATTATGTCAATATTTACCATTATGTTCATATTATTATACCTGTGACTTACGATTATGAAATTTATATTTATGTATAAGATAAGTATGTAATGAATACTCATCTTGGAGTTTTTGTTATTTTCAGTTTTCCAATTGACACGGAAATTTAAAATAAATGGATTTCTGCTACCAGCAAGAACAATTGGGAGCCCACTAAATACTCTCGACTTTGCTCAAGGCACTTTGAAAGCAATCTAATAGTCCGTAAAATCAAATGTTGGCACATTTTAACAAAAATAGGATACTGCATGAGAAATAGTTCGGATTTACGAAGGGACGATCTACAGAGAGAGACGTTTGACAGCGTGGACCACCACACACTTATCCTGAAACTAAAACACAACGGAATTCGTGATAGATCAATAGACCTTGTAACATCATACTTGTCGAATCGGGAACAAAAGGTGACAGTTGGTAACGTTACTTTTACATAATATAATAATAAATAACCCAGAATAACCCGGACAGTCGATGTGTTTATTCTATCCTAATGATAACATGTATATTAAAAGGGTTAGTTTCAAAATCCCGTTTCGATATCCTCTTTAGGGATTTTGAAACTTTTCGTTTCATCTAACCCTTTTGGTCCTAGAAGTTTAAGCTGAAGGGGATTTTGACACAAAAAATGTCAAAATCCCCTTTGAACGATTAGTATCAAAATTCCCTTTAGATTTCCTCTGTCAGACTGTATGGACGCGTAAAATTACTGACTGACGCTTCACAATAAAAATCTCCCTATTTTGTGGGTAACATAGTCGAAGTGGTATAACTGTGATACGCGAATGAAAGGGAATATAGCGGTTACGCTACCCCGCCGTCTATAGCCTTCTCAGTCTACGTACTATATATTATCTCTATGACTGAGAAATAATACGTAGACGTCAGTGTCACTCTGACGTGTATTACCAACTTCAAAAATTTAAAGCTCCCAAAAACAGTGTACCTACCTATTCAAACGTACATTAAAATAAAGTTTTCGTTTTTTATGGTTAACTAGGTGCATAAAGCCCTATAGTAATATATTACTTAGCTTTTTACTGAAATTTTTATTAGCACTCAAACACCTACAGTAGGTAGAGAGAGGTACCATAACCGTAATCAATAAAATTAACTATTAAGTCATTTTTGTCTGTGGTGTTTCGTTGGTTTCTGTGATGAAGTCTGAACATAAACATGTAATAATATTGCTCTTAGTAAACATGATTTAAACTTATTATTTTACAGTAAAGATCTACTAATAATTTGGTAGAATCATAGAGATAATACATAGTACCTATGGTAGAATAGCTAAACTGCGGAGGTCCTTGTGTAAGTTTCTCAACTTGGATTTTACGCATCGACCGTTTTCTTCGTACCGAGTGACCCGCCGGCTCTTCACCTATGAATGCTAGAATTTGGCCAACGAAAGCTGTCCAAGAGAAAAGGAGGTTCAAATTGAAAAATCAAGAGCTGTTATCCCTGTCTATACACTGCAGAAACGGAGTTAATACTATCTATTATTCAAGAAATATTATGTGATAGGTACTTACTTCAGTATTTCCCATTTATACAACGTGTAACGGAAAGGGTATATAGAAGTTTCACTTCAACAAAATAAACTTTAAAAAAAAAGTAAAAACCGACTTCAAAAAAAAAAACTAAAAAGTATAAAATAATTTTCTTAAAAAATTTAACAGCTTCTGAAGTCGGGGCCTATAATTCTTCAATGCACCTAGCTTGGCAGTGGCCCCGACTTCAGAAGCGGTTAAATTTTTTAAGAAAATTATTTTATACTTTTTAGTTTTTTTTTTTGAAGTCGGTTTTTACTTTTTTTTATAGTTTATTTTATTTTATTCTTCAATTTTGAGTAGCATAAACATGAGATCACATAAATCGCGAGTGATGTGCTGTTATTCATTCAAGAGTTCCATTGTCTATCTCCGAAGATCTTCATCAGATCTTCACCAAATTTATATGGGACCACTACAAGACTATACCACCACGGCTATCCTCTGAACATCACTATGAATATGTGTTAATATTTTCTTGTTTCATACCTTTTCAGTAGTCGGGTTTTAGTTTTTGAACTTAATTTTTTTTTCAGATCCGCGAGCCTCTGCTATAAATATATATATTTTTGAAATGTGCGAATTAAGCCCTTTCATTTGATACCCAAAACGGCATCTACAAACAATTTTTTTTTAGTTCTTTACTTTATGTCTTTTATAGGGCGCCATATTAAATTTCATGTGACGTCACATAGCCTATAACCAGCGGACAATCAGGACGGTTCCAACGATGCTTCATTTGTTGAATTATGATAAGCAGTTCAGAAGTTATGAGGGAACAGATGAACATACATACATACCGGTCAAACATATAACCCTCTCCGTAGTCGGGTAATAAAGTAATACATAATGCTGCACAGTAGATGACGGCGTCATGTTTCGCTGACTGGTGTCGCGCAGCCGGCCGCGAAATCGACGATACACGACACCCTTCGGCCAAAACTCTTCTTTGAGGCAGGTCTCGAGATGAAGATTGAGGCTTACATTCAGAGACGACAGTAACGAGTCTAAGCGTGAACTTACGCTAACGCTTAACGCTTAACGCTTAACGCTTAACGCTTGTTCGTAAAATTGACATATGGAAGCGTAAGTTCACGCTTAGACTCGTTTCTGTCGTCTCTGAATGTAAGCCTTAGAACCCGCACCACGAACGACTTGAACTCTGTGTTGTGGCGCGACTCCAACTTCACGACTCTGAGGCTTACATTCAGAGACGACAGAAACGAGTCTAAGCGTGAACTTACGCTTCCATCTGTCAAAATTTGTTCGTAAAATTGACATATGGAAGCGTAAGTTCACGCTTAGACTCGTTTCTGTCGTCTCTGAATGTCAGCCTCAAAGTCAAGTTGGTCTTCACCCGAACATACTGCACGATCTCCTCAACATTCGTGGTGTGATGTAGTCTGGAGACGTACAGCTGCGTTGTAGGTATTGGTTATGCGATTCGACATAAAACAGATCTGTGAGCGATATTGTCATATCGTACGATTTGGTAAGTATAAACATTTGCGACCGTCCATACATTTTCTTATGTCGCACGTTTATGTGATATCAGACCGATGACGGCAATCCATGCGACACTGTCGCGGCGCGTCATGAGTAAAAAAAAGCACTTGAGACGGAAAATAAGTATTAAAATTTTATTTTACACGATTTTTTATTTATTTATTCTAACCTAATAATAATTTAATTGCTCATTTATTACAACTAAAAAATTTAAACCCTACTTACGCAAAAAGAAAACATTCCTTATTAAGTAAAAGCTGGCAAATATAATGTTGATTCAATGCGGTGTATGCGGTGCATGATACGCGTTCCAACAACACAGACGGCTGTGTGCGTGCTAACTGTATAGCTATAGCTGCTTAAGTAAATTTACTAAATTTATCGAAACGCGAGGCGCGCCGATTTGGACTAATGTTCTTAGCTCGGTATTTAATGTAATATTCTTGTTTTTAAGCATATTCCTTATCATAGATTTTATAGAATATGTCTCGTCACTACTGGCGGATGTAAACGACTTGGGCGTTATATCATGCATCTCTATATAGTTTGTGAACATAACATACACACACATAACATAACATTAGTAAATTTACCATAATTGAAAAACCATTTTTCTTTGTTTCTAGTTATTGGGAGTCTGCAGTTAAAACTATGTAAAAGGTTTGTTAAACAATCTATCCGAAAAATAACTAAGTATTTAAAAAAAAAACAACATAATAAGCTTAGAAATCGAATATGCAATTCAAAGGGTTTTTAGTCGTACGAATACGACTCAAGCGGAATGGGCCCGAAAAAATTTGACGGATAAATCCGTATTGGGCGGTTAAAAGGACAGTTAGCGAAAGTCGCGGAGTTGTCCCTGTTAACAACGAGAAGGTTATTGGATAATAAATAACATATATTTTTCACCATTGTGAGTACGAATATGTATTTTCAAATAACTAGACATAATATTACCTATATCTTTTCTAACATATTATGCATTTACAAGGTTTTTCCGCAGTGTAAACTGTGTGTACGAAAATGCCTTTTTAAATCAGTTTTTCGAGTAAAACTTCTCTGACATATATCACATTTATGTGGTTTTACGCCAGTGTGTATCAAAATATGTCTTTTCAAAGTACTAGACCGATTAAAACACTTCTGACATATATCGCATTTATAAGGTAATACACCAGTGTGTTTAGAAATATGTGTTGTCAAATAATATTTTCGTTTAAACCTACTATGACATATATCACATTCATAAGGTTTTACACCCGAGTGTGCAAGTATGTGATTTTTTAAACTATCTTTTGTAGGAAATCTACTCTGACATATGTCACATTTATAAGGTTTTTCACCAGTGTGTGTACGAATATGTGATTTTAAATTAGAAGACTGCTGAAAACAATTCTGACATATATCGCATCTATAAGGTTTTTCCCCAGTGTGTCTAGAAATATGTGCTGTCAAAGAAATTTTGTTCTGATAACTCTTCTGACATAATAATATATTGCATTTGAAAGGTTTTTCAACCATGTGTGTAAGAATATGTCTTTTTAGACCAGCTTTTAGACTAAATCTTTTCTGACATATATTGCATTTATAAGGTTTTACACCCGTGTGTGTACGAATATGAGTTTTTAACTTAGAAGCGCTATTAAACCTACTATGACATATATTGCATGTGTGTGGTTTTTCACCAGTGTGTTTCAAAATATGTATTTTCAAAGTACCAGACTGACTAAAACATCTCTGACATATGTCACATTTGTAAGGTTTTTCACCCGTATGTGTAAGAATATGTTTTCGTAAACCATATTTTCCTTTAAAATCTCTCTGACATATGTGACATTTGTAAGGTTTTTCAACAGTGTGTGTAATAATATGTTCTTTTAAACCATGTTTTCGATTAAAATCTCTCTGACATATGTGACATTTGTAAGGTTTTTCTTTAATACATAAACTAGAATGACTCAAGCTATGCCTGTTCATATCATTATTGTTAATACCTTTGTAATTACATACCTGTGCCTTACATACAGATTCTTTGCCATGACTAATTGATTTTATACAATTCGTTTTAGATTTAATGTTATCCTTCGTTTTCAGTTTTAATTCAGCAACTTGCTTACTACCAACTGTAACCAATGTAGCACCAGTTAAGGCCACTTTGGAAGTAAATGTCCGATGAGTCAACTTCAACTGTTGACATAAATCATCAAAATTAAACTTATAATTATTTATAAGTAAAATAAATACTAAAGCGTGGCACAGACATTTGTCTTTGTACTGTGGAGGTCTTCCCCTATTCCTATTTCTGGTAATTATGAAATTCTTCATGACAATTTCATTTAATGTTACTGAGTATTGGCATGCTGTGAAATTGTATTTCCTGATATCTTTCAGCAGTGTTCCATATAATTGCAGCAAAGTATTTGCATACACCAAAAGTACAGTATGTTTTTGGGAAAGAGTCTTATTCGCTATTGATTTTAGAAATGGATTTAGATTTGATGCATATTCAGTGCATTCTATTTCAAAATAAATCTTCTCAAATTGCTCTGGAGTCAATATTGGGTCAATAACATAAACTTCTTCAACTTTTGTAGCCTCCCTGTTGATGGCTGGTGTATAGAACTCGTCGGAATCAATTTGGTTGTTAGATGATAAGTCCAGCTGGTCCTCCGATATGCTATCCATTAGATTCTGCTTTTGTTCTGTTACTGTTTCAACATTAAATTTCAATTTATCATGCTGTTCCATTACTTGCTTAAGTTTCTTCGACCCGATTTGTCTATTAAGCTCTAAATATTTAGTATCCATTACCTCTGTGGTATTTAAGTTGGATTTCACAACAGGCTTTAGTTCAATGTCTCCAACTTCAATAAAACGGACTTTTCCTGTTGTTTTGTTGCGAGCCAGTATGAAAGTCTTACCCAAATCTTCGTTTTCTTCTCTCCCAGTGTATATTGTGTCACACAATTCAGATAAAACATTCTTTATGCCAGTTTTCTTGTCTTCAAGTAGTAAACAGTTTTGAGAATTGAATTTCTCAGTGACGTAGACATTTTGAAAGCTAACTACTATAGGATATACGGAACCTTTTTGACATACCTCGTCAATATGGAACTGAGCCATTATTAAATCATTTAATTTCGTGAAAATTCATGTGATTAGGTAGAATTAAGAATTTAATAAAAACAATTGCGTCTAGGTCTGTCAGTGTACTCAGTGTCCAGTGTTACCAACTCTCAGAAATATTTATCCCCAAAGCTAAAGTTAAAAACCCCTAAAATCCCCCAAAAAAAATAATACTCTGTAAAAATAATAAATAAATTGTAATATTATACAATAATTGAAACATTTTCAAAAAGTTTAGAGCCAACTGCGTCACAATAATTATAAACTTCACAATAAAAGTCAAGAATAAAAAAATCCCAGCCCACTTATTTACCCCCTAAATTTGGGGGTAAAACCCCTAAGTTGGGAACACTGTCAGTGTCACTCTGACGTGCAAACAGGGTTACCAACTTCTCAGTCTCACAGTTTGGATAGTGGGCAAAAATGTTAGGACGGGACACCCACGTCCGCCACAGCTTAGACTACTTTTGTTTGGAAGGTATCACAGCCATGTTTCTCTGTGCCAATGAACATCAAATTCTGTCCGAGGGTTCTCTAGATATTTTAAGTCGAATAGGTTTATCTTACTTAACATTATTGAAACAAACGAATCATACTTAAACAGTGTTTAATTATTATCATGATCTATTATTATTGAGGCCAAGCAGAGAGCCGGTCTGTGGATATTGTCTTCATATCTAGCCAGGCTCAAAAACCATATTATAACCATAACATGGGCGCAGCAACCCAAAGTACGGTTCCCTGTTTTGCATGAACAATAATAATGCTTCAGTGCATTCAATCCACTCTCATCGTCGTTTATTAACACATATTATGTGTAATAAAACTTCGACCTCGTGTACCTAGAATGTATCTTGGCTCTCAAAAGCCACAGATTCGTTCCTTCAATGCCAGTATTATTGAGCTCGGCAACTAGTTGTTCGGGTTCCCGGTAAACCGATATATTGAAGTGTCCGTCCCCCCTAATTATGTTCATTATAATAACTTTTTGCCAGTTTCAGTTGATATGTATCCAGGGCAAAAATAATCAGTTCCCTTTGGGTAAGCAAAGGAAATGTTTCTAAGTCAGGAAAATCGGCGCTCATTTCTTGGAAGGGTACTCGTTGTCTGTTCATTCGGCGTCTTGTGACGAATTCACCTAAAATGTTTTGCATGTCTTGTCTTTCATTTATTCTTTCTAATATCTCCGACGCATACTCATTATCGGTGACAAGCACATGAAACAATACGAAAGTCTTGGAACATGTGTGGCATTGCACTGTGGAAATATTCTTGGCGAAACAGCTTAAAGTCTCTGAACCCTCTATCCAAAATGAAAACATCATCTGGCCTGAACTGCCAATGAAGTGAATGGTCTTCGTTATTTATTATATCTTGCATTATTCATGCATCTGACTTTTTAGCACCATGTGGACCGGTAACCTCAATTATATAGCCATCCGAACATACAAACATAAACGGTTTTAATAGATTGTTGTATTTGTGGGGACTATAGGTTTCAACTTGGAACAAAAAATTCGAACTTTTATAAATATATATACTCGTCAAAACAAAATAAGGGCCACTTGCAAATTTCGACATTATGGGTGATTTAATGATCATTTACTATATCCATGTGGTAAATTGCACATCGTTGTATTATCTTAAGTGTTTGCGAACACTTTAACAGCATTCCGCTTGAAAAACTGTTAAAATGGGTAGATTTTATAAAAAAAATTGAAACCAATTAATTTTACCCTGTTTTTAACGTGAACTTTAAGCTCATTTAACATTTGTATTGTACTGAGAACAGTTTAGTGTGTCAAGTTAGTGCGTACATCGGCATTTTAAGAACGTAATTCCACAGGTTCGACTTCAAATAGACTTGACTACAACGACCAGGACCATAACACTCATCCAAGAAGGCTATTCGTAGCGATCTGTAGTTTTACAGCCGAGATTTTCGCAGCGAGCAATTCAGAGTGCCTGGAATTGATTTTATGAGATCCAAAATTTTGTCAGTAGTCAGGAACTAGGCAGAGCCAGAGGAATCACCGCTCAGGAAGACCGCTACATAGACTTACATGCACGCAGAGAGAGCACCGTCACTTCCCGCTCTTTGCAAACCCGCTTGTGCCTGGCCACAGGCACGTGACTTAGTGACTAAACCATTAGAAACCAGTTTTATGAAGACCAGCAATTGTCCAGGAATCAAGTGGTGCGAATTCCATAGACCAGTATTCATCATGCAAATCAATAAACATCCGCAAGGCAACAATTGGACTGTAGCGTAAGTTACTGAAGCACATTGCTTTTTACAGATGAGAGCAAAGTAAAAGTTTTTAGTGTTGACCGTTGCATAAGGGTGTGGAGATGAAAAGGGAGCAATTTGCAGATGCCTGCATCCACAACAGTGATCGATTTGGGGGGCCCAATGTTATGGTGTGGGGAGGCATAAGCCAAACTGGAAGAACTGAGCTTATAATTCAGAACCAGAGTACAGTAACAACTTAACGTGACATCCAGGAGGTCATAAGACTCTATGTGGTGCCATTTACATAGCAAGTGGGTGCAGGTTTCAAGTTGTTGCACGGCAATGCATGCGCTTATATTGTTAGAACCATCAGAGAGACACTAGAAAAGGCTTGTATACAAGTGTTGCCGAGGCCAGCGAACAGTTCGGGCTTGAACACAATTGAACACATGTGGGATCTATTGAAAAGAAGAGTATGAGACACAAATTGATCATTGGACAATGAAAGACAGCCTTTAAACGTCCTAAAATCGAGCTAGGAATAAATCTCTCAAGAAACAATGCGGCATCTGATAGAAAATTCCCTCTAGGCTTCAAGAATATGTTCAGAAAAGAGGAGGTTACACCAGATATTGATTCAAAAAGGAAGAAGAATAAACGCCGTGGAAATTCATTTTTAATTGCATTTTTAGTCCAAGTGTACTTTTTGCTGAAATTGCACTTTTTCTCGAAAATGTTGTAAAATTGTTTTTCTTTCCTGTGGATTGTGTAAAATTTAAGCCCATTTCATTAAAAACAAATCATTGCAATGAATTTTACAACTTAGAAACATAGGAACCTCATAATTTGCTCAGAAGATCAAAAATATAAGGTGGCCCTTATTTTGTTTTGACGAGTATATATATGTCCCGTCACAAATAACGATGGCTATTCTGTCTGCAATGACTGCCTCAGCATTTCCAAATAGTGCGTCCGGTACTTGCAGATTCCGCTGAGCTATTTGTTCTCTCGTTATGTTATCCCAACCCAATTGTGTCGGAACAAAGTCTCTTAACAGAGCATCACAAGCGGACTTCATTAGTCGTTCTAAGCTTCTCCGACTCATATGGAATAACAACGATAACCTCTCGTTAGGTTCTCCCGTTCTCAGTTTCGTTAACATTATTCCAAGAGCAGTATTCGGCTGATTGCAAGATAAAGATAATGACGTAAAAATTATAATCTTCAAAATACGAAGCTTCTATGAATAAATGGAGTAAAAATATTTTACTTAGTTTAGGACGTACAAAGTTTTCCCCGGGGATATTTTTTAATGTGTCATAGTTAAAAATGCTTATTTTTGTTAGGTGTTTAGATTCATATTTAATATGTGGCTGGCGGAGCTGGGTGTATTTTGCCCACAGTCCTTTCCCTAAATAACCCTATCCAAATAAAAGTCCTGCACCAACTATTGAAACGTACATTCAAAAATGTTTTAGTTTTTTATGGGTAAATAGGTGCATGAAGCCCTAAAGTAAAATGTTACTTAGCTTTTTAGATAAATTTTTATTAGCACTCAACAGTGGCGTAACTAGGTAACCAAAGGCCCTGGGGCAAAAAATAAACTAGGGCCCCAACTAAACTATTTAAAATCGTTTGTTCCGTATTCGTCGTTTTCCGAATTCGAAGTAACCGACTTTATAGTAAAAAAATAATAATGGAAAATCCGATTATGGAACATACAATTTTTTTTTAAAAAAGCACTTACTAAACGAGCCCTATCTCGGCACACCTAGCTCTTGTCGTTTTGGAGTTCCAGTAGCAGATACGTAGTATCTCTCAGTAGTCTGTGAGTAGCAGTCACCGAAGTAAACCTTACTAGTATATTACTTTACTCTTTGAGTAAACCTTCAGGTAACACCAGTAAGTCCTAGACGAATATGATTGTATATATAATCCCTAATTACGTCTAGCAAAAAAAATAATTAAGAAATATCTTTCCTTGTCAAGTTGCCCGTACAAAATGCGTAAAGTATCTAGTTTGGTGTTGTCAAATCTCTGTATTCGTAACCAAAGACATTTTTTTTTTGTTTATTTTGTCCCCTATGATAAGCCCCTATGGGACAGGTAACCAAAGACAGTGACCAAATAAAATAAACCATATTGCTAACCGTTAAGATTTACAGGTATTAACAAAATATGTGCAAACGGCAAAAGATGACACGCTTTTTATTTTTTTGTTGAGACTAATATTTTGATAAAAAAAATTAGCACCGTTTTGAGTTGAACATTTGCCCGTACCTAAGGTATTTTTTATTTTGTTTGTAATAGGAGGAAACTGATCCTAAACTCAACCCGATATTGTCAATTTCGTGTGAAGAGGTAACGGAAAATCGTTTTTACAATACAAAAAACCATAATTTTTAACAAAAAAATTAACATCATATCAAGATAAAGGAGTAATCAATCTATGGTAATTATTAGTTTCATTTGATTTAGTTTCATTTAGTCACAAAATCGACCGAAAAACTGCTTATTTTAGTTAGATTTGCAAACGCGTCCTCAGATTACTTTTGTAGACCGTTTATTATAATTATGTTTATTTCCACGGTTTTCCGTGTACACGTGAGTCATGACAACATAAATAATGACTTATTGAAAGTGAGCGTTTATTATCGTTTTTAAAATCAGTCTACTTTAAGTACCACCACTTCGTGGCCCGTGGCGTACAATATGAATAAACTAAAAAGTATAAAATAATTTTCTTAAAGAACTTAACAGCTTCTGAAGTCGGTGCCACTGCCAAGCTAAGGAGCATTGAAGAAGATATACGTTTTATTTTTTTTAAGTCAGTACCTATCTGTTTTTTACATTATTTTGAATTACATAAATAAACGTGCGATTGCAACAATTGCGAGTGATTTGCTAATATCCATTAAAGAGTTCCATTGTCTATCTCCAAAGATCGGATCCTCGGAAGAAAACTCTTTCAAACAAAAAAACTATTAAGTATTAGGTACTTACCTAAAGTAAAAATAAGTTATTAATTATTTCATTTTTAAGCCGGTTTTAGATATACTTAATATGCAATAATCTTCGGAATTTGTGAATGAAATCTACGCGGGACACATTTAATAAAGTTCAATATTATAAGAAATGTCTAAATAGTATATTTTTTGATATTGATGACTAGAAAAATATTACAGGTACTTGACTTAAAATATGTAACAAAACCTCTGAATTTATTTAAAAAAAAAAAAAAAAATATACCGTTTTGATCCGTGGTTTTGATAATAATAAAACGTTCTACACATTTTGATCGTCTTTGTTGGACATAATTTGTTTTGTTAAGACGTTCCAAAACATACGACACTTTTGAAATTTTCGCAAAAACGTTTCAAAGTTATGTGAATTATTACAGCGAAATGATTCATATTAATAAATATTTCAATAAAAACGTTTCAGAGAGATTGATGCGTTTTTTATTTATTTATTTAAGGTCTACCAACGTCTGTTACAGCAATACATGATAAATTTTACATATACAATAAGGTTTTGAGATTATTGCACAGTCAATTATAGGCAAACACAACATACAATGTGTCTTATTTTAAATTTTTAATAATACAACACAAGTTAAATTAACGGTAAGTGTTAAGACAAGTGAAAAGACATCGAACATGGGTACGCATAGATTATAACTTTGTATTGCGGATAAATGATACTAGACCCTAAGAGCAAATACTATAGAGGGAGTATATCAAGTAAGAGCAGGAGACGTATATATGGCCCTACTCTCACTAATGTATTAGCTCTATAAGCAAAGTGAGATAGCGATAGAGTTTCTACGTCAACTTGAAACGCTGCGTGCCACCAGTCTAGTTGTTTTCATCCAGCTGGAGGGCTCGGTGCGTCAAGTGTTTTGTGAGATTATCTTTGAAAAAATCAAGTGTGTGGTGATTTAAACTATTTGTGCACATACAATAATGAAAATACTGTGTGCAGCTACCGGCTACAACAGCCGGATGGGTGTTTTGCCTGAAAACGGTCAAAAAATATCTTTTCATTTTTGACTATATATACAACATGTAACGGAATAAACGCAAGACCTCAGACACGCCAATTAGAATATTAAATTATAAAACTGAAATAACATCTGCAATTTAATTTAGTTAAACCAAACCAAATCACATAATATAAAATAGTTGTCCTGACTAAACGTAAAACGTTTGAGCATACTATTCTCTACGCACACACTCATAGCAATGTTTATAGCGGCGAGCGCACACCAGCGCACACCAGTTCGCCCGCCATCAGCTAGCTAAGCACTGCAAGTGTAGTCACTAGGTACGTCAGTTCAATGACCGAAAATTATGATTCCATCTTTCCATCACACTTTCACAGGCTTTGGACTGGCGGTTTTGAATAATTTAATTTAATTTTACGATTGTATTAAATAATCTACATTAGCAATACGAATCTAAGATATTAGGCTTAGTAACGGGGATGTATTTTTAAACCAAGCGACATTTTGCCCGACTGTGATGTATCAGTAAAGTAGGGCGGAGCACCCGGGCGGCGGCGCCCGCGCCGCCAACCGCGCGCCCCCCGCCGGCCGCCGCGCCGACACGTGTAGGTAGGTACTATCATCGGACACCGGGGAACGCAGAACTTTTTTATCTCAGACGCGTAACTTTCGCGACATTACCCTCTAAACCCTGATAAGTCGTGTTTACCGTTTATTACGTGTAAAAAATATTCAAAGTGCTGTTTAAAAGATTTGAATCATAATATTTACAGTAATTAAAATAAAATCGTATTAATAGGTACTTACAGAATTTACACTAATTTACACTACTTCTTCGTCCCATTTTCATTAAACTTTCAAAATGACCACCGCCTTGTTCGATGCACTTTGTAGCACGCTTTCTTAAATTTAATTTTAGTTTGCTAAGAACCTCAGTGTCATTTTTAACTATCACAAATGCGTGTTCGATTTTTTGTTTGAGGTCATCGACACTTGTTGCCTCGTTTACATACACAAGGGATTTTATTCGACCCCACAAATAAAAGTCTAACGGCGTTAGGTCAGCCGATCTGGGAGGCCACTGTACAGGTCCCCCACGACCAATCCAACGCGTGCCATATTCCGCATCAAGATGCCGTCGAACGGTCCACGTGAAATGCGCGGGAGCACCATCGTGTTGGTAAAAGACTTGTCGTAAAAGTACGAGAGGGACGTCGTCTAATAACACCGGCAATGTCTCCTGCAAGAACTGTAGGTAGGTATCTCCATCTCCAGTCAACCTCGGTAGAAAAACGGGGCCGAGTACGTGTGTACCGATGACGCCCGCCCACACGTTTACAGAGAATCTGTGCTGGAATGAATCCACACGGCATGCATGTGGATTCTCGTGCCTCCACAAATGTTGATTATGTTGGTTGTACATCCCAACACGAGTGAATGTACTCTCGTCGGTCCAAATAATATTTTGTTGCCAGTTCTCCAACACCCATCTACAAAACTCTAGACGCGGCAAGTAGTCGCTCGGCGTTAGCTCCTGACAACGTCGTATTATAGGTGGAACGGGTGTTCTCCATCAGCATGTAATGTTCGCCACACGTACATGTGACTGCAGTAGAACAATGGCGCTGCCTCTCTCGTGCTACTCTCTGGATGCTCGTCGAAATAATCGAGAATGTTTGCTTGCAAACGAGTACTGCGCACATTTGTCCCTCTATCCAAGGTCGTGTTAGGACGAAACGTCCCGGAGTCCCTCAGACGCTGAGTTGCACTTAGCATCGTCCTGGCGCTCACTCTGGTGCCATATCGTTCATTCATCACTCGACAAGCTAACTCGACATTATCGTCACAACGAGCCAGTGTCCTCACCATCTCCGTGTACTGGATATTGGTATAACGGAAAGCCATCGCGCGCGTAAACAATAAAATGTGACAACAACAACGAAACACAACCACTGAAACATGTCAAACATGTCAAACGTCAAAGGGGTAGCTGGTAAATGCATAAAGTTATTATCTAGTAATAATAACTTTATGGGTAAATGAATGCATCTCGCTCTTTCACATTATTCTTAAGCAATGACGTAAGAAGCCTCTCTTACGATTCTTAAGTACTATTGCAAAAAACATTTTGGCATTTCTCAACAAAACTTTGTGAAATGCGAACTACAAATTCTGTCGTGCATTTAAATAAGCCTTATTGGTTGGTAATAAGGGTTAAATTTCCTTAAATTAACTATTTTATTTAATGCACACTACCTCAAATGTAAAATGCATTGATATTATTTACGTGTGTGTATGGATATCTATGAACGAAGTACAAATTCGTTCGTGCATTCAAGAAGGCTTTATTACTTTGGAATAAGGCTTAAATTTTCTTAAAGCAAAGATTTTATTAACTTGTTACGACGCGGTGGTTCTAATTTAAGATAAATAAAAGATTTTTTAGGGAAAAATTAACATATATAAATTATGATGGAAATCGATTCAGAAGCCGATTCTGAACAAACTACTTTCAGGTCTTGCGTTTATTCTGTTACAGGTTGTATAAAGCTCGATTACCACTGACTCACTCACTGACTCACTCATTGACATAATTGTTCTCCCAGATGGAGCCGTGGGGGGTTAAAGTCATGTATGGGAGTCGTAAACCTTGAGTTCCAGTGAGTCCGGGAAAAATCCGAAATGACCTGAAAGTGGAACCCTGACCGGAACTGCCCTACGGATCTCAAAAATGGCAAGTCGAACACCCTTACTGCCAGAACTAAAAATGTCAAGAACCCTGGGCCGTTTGACGAGCCGGTGAAAAAAAGATGGCGTCCATACAAAAAAAGATGGCGGCCATACAAAATTGAAACGCTCACCGTTCCGAAACCGTTGGAGATAGCGGGGGGGTGCTCGACCAAATATCATAGAGGACGACGGGGGCTTTCCGGTGGGGGTCATAAAAATCCAAGATGGCGGATTCAAAATGGCGGCCAAAAAAAAAAATGGTCCGAGCCGGCTGAATATTGGCATCCGGAGGTTTTCGGGGGCACCGATTCATAATCCGGGATCAAATTTTTCTTTCCGCCATTTTTCAAGATGGCCGCCATACAAGTGTTCATTTTGGATTTTCACCCAATTGTTCTCCCAGAAGCAGCCGCCGGGGGTAAAAGTGATGTATGGGAGTCGTATAGAGGGGGGTCCTGTGAGTTTAGGAAAAGTCCGAAATGACCTGAAAGTGGAACACTGACCAGAACTGCCCTACGGATCTCGAAAACGGCAAGTCGCAAACCTATACCACCTGAACTAAAAATGTCGAGGACCTTGGGCCGTTTGACGAGCCGGTGAAAAAAAGACGGTTTCCATACAAAAAAAAATGGCTGCCATACAAAATCAAATATCATATTTATTTTGAGTGATGTTACAAGCGCCACCTAAAAAGCCCTCGCGGGCCGCATGCGGCCCGCGCACCCGCGCGACCTCTAGTTTTCAGTATATAGATAGATGTTTCTATAGTACAATTGGCCGCATTACTTCGCTGAGCGGTAACAGATAGAATATATCTATCTCTATTACTCTTATGACGTTTTGTTTATATAAAGAGAAATGTCTATAGGTTTTCTGTTTACACTCGATAGAGTGTTATTGCCCTCTATAGTATTATTGCTCTTAGACTAGACCATCTCCGTGGATGTCGTTCAGGTCGCTGTATTATTAACGAGCTGTATTTTTAGCTACAAATGTGTTACGTGTTGTGAGTTGGAACTTTGGAAATCAAAGAATATTAACTTGAGGGCTGAAACGGTTTTACTTTATAATGAAGGGTGTTTTAAAAAGTAGCCTAGTGCCATTAACTCAATTTTGACAGACTTGTGGGTTGGGAAGTTTTTGCATAACTACGTCCGAATCTACTCTGACATATATCGCATTTATAAGGTTTTTCACCAGTATGTGTACGAATATTTGTGTTGTCAAAGAACTAGACACATTACAACTTTTCTGACATATATTTTGTTAAGTTTTCTGACATTTGTAAAGTTTTACACCAATATGTTTAGAAATATGTATTGCCTAAGAAAGTTTATGATTAAATTTATCCTGGTATATATCGCATTTATATGGTTTGTAACCAGTGTGTTTAGATATATGTGCTGTCAAAGAAACTTTATATTTAAACACACTCTGACATATATAGCATTTGTAAGGTTTTTCACTACCTAGTATGTACTATGTATACGAAAATGTTTTTTTAAATTAGTTTTTCGACTAAAACTACTGTGACATATATTGCATTTATATGGTTTGTCACCAGTGTGTTTAGAAATATGTGCTGTCAAAGAAACTTTATATTTAAATCTACTCTGACATAAATCGCATTTATAAGGTTTTTCCCCAGTGTGTGTACGAATGTGATATTTTAGACCAGCTTTTACACTAAATCTTTTCTGACATATATCACAATTATAAGGTTTTACACCAGTGTGTTTAGAATTATGTGCTGTCAAAGATCTTTTTGATATAAAACTACTCTGACATATATTGCATTTATAAGGTTTTACACCGGTGTGTCTAGAAATGTGTATTGTTAAAGTAGTTTTATTATTGAATCTACTTTGACATATATCACATTTATAAGGTTTTTCACCAGTGTGTATCAATATATGTCGTTTCAAACTACTAGACCGATTAAAACACCTCTGACATATATCGCATTTATAAGGTTTAACACCAGTGTGTTCTGAAATATGTGTTGTCAAAGAAACTTTATGACTAAATCTACTATGACATATATCGCATTTATAAGGTTTTTCACCAGTGTGTGTACGAATATGTTTTTGCAAAGAACAAGAAACATTAAAACTTTTCTGACATGTGGCACATTTATAAGGTTTTTCACCAGTGTGTGTACGAATATGGTAGTTTAAATGACATTTTTGACTAAAACTACTGTGACAAATATCACATTTATAAGGTTTTTCACCAGTATGTGTACGAATATGTGATTTTAAATTGGAAGACTTCTGAAAACATTTCTGACATATATCGCATTTATAAGGGTATTCCCCAGTGTGTCCAGAAATATGTGCTGTCAAAGAACTTTTACTAATAAAATGAATCTCACATATATCACATTTATAAGGTTTTTCACCGGTGTGTATTCGAATATGACTTTTCAAATGAGCAAAACTTCTCTGACATATATTGCATTTATAACTTTTTTCACCCCTGTGTATAGCAATATGTCTTGTCAAAGAAATTTTGTGTTTATAATTTTTCTGACATATTTTGCATTTGTAAGGTTTTTCACCCGTGTGTGTAAGACTATGTTTTTTTAAAACATCTTTTCGTTTAAAATCTCTCTGACATATGTCACATTTGTAAGGTTTTTCTTTAATACATAAACTAGAATGACTCAAGCTATGTCTGTTTATATCATTACTGTTAATACCTTTGTAATTACATACCTGTGTCTTACATACAGATTCTTTGCCATGACTAATTAATTTTATACAATTCGTTTTAGATTTAATGTTATCCTTCATTTTCAGTTTTAATTCAGCAACTTTCTTACCACCGACACTAACCAATGTAGCACCGGTTAAGGCCACTATAGAAGTAAATGTCCAATGAGTCAACTTCAACTGTTGACATAAATCATCAAAATTAAACTTATAATTATTTATAAGTAAAATAAATACTAGAGCGTGGCACAGGCATTTGTCTTTGTACTGTGGAGATCTTCCCCTTTTCCCATTTATGTAAGTGAAATTCTTCATGACAATTTTGTTTAATGTTACCGAGTATTGGCATGCTGTGAAATTGTTTTTCCTGATATCTTTCAGCAGTGTTCCATATAATTGCAGCAAAGTATTTGCATACACCAAAAGTACAGTATGTTTTTGGGAAAGAGTCTTATTCGCTATTGATTTTAGAAATGGATTTAGATTTCATGCATATTCAGTGCATTCTATTTCAGAATAAATCTTCTCAAATTGCTCTGGAGTCAATATTGTGTCAATATCATAAACTTCTTCAACTTTTGTAGCCTCTCTGTTGATGTCTGGTGTATAGAACTCCTTGGAATCCGATTTGTTGTAAGATGATAAGTCTATCTGGTCCTCCAATATGCTATCCGCTACATTCTGCATTTGTTCTGTTACTGTTTCAACATTAAACTTCAATTGTTCATGCTGTTCCATTACTTGCTTATGTGTCTTCGACCCAAATTTTCTATTAAGCTCTAAGTATTTAGTATCCATTAACTCTGTGGTATTTAAGTTAGATTTGATAACGGGCTTTAGTTCAATGTCTCCAACTTCAAGTAAACGGACTTTTCCTGTTGTTTTGTTGCGAGCCAGTATGAAAGTCTTACCCAAATCTTCGTTTTCTTCTTGCCCAGTGTATATTGTGTCACACAATTCAGATAAAACATTCTTTATGCCAGTTTTCTTCTCTTCAAGTAGTAAACAGTTTTGAGAATTGAATTTCTCAGTGACGTAGACATTTTGAAAGCTAACTACTATAGGGTATACGGAACCCTTTGGACATACCTCGTCAATATGGAACTGAGCCATTATTAAATCATATTATATTTGCGTGTTATTTCAAGCGGTGGATTTCAATTCAAATTTTAGGATTATGGCTCCATCGTTTTGACAAGCGGTGGATTTTATATTTTTAATACTTATCTGCGTCAGTCTGTCTCTGTCAGTGTCACTCTGACGTGCAAACAGGGTTACCAACTTCTCACCACGGCCGATAATCTACGTACAAAATAATTTCAACGTAGCGCCATTTTGTTTTTAATGTCGTATGACGTTTATCGCTTTAATCCTTGGCTGCGATTGGCTGGCGCAGACGCTGATGGCGGCTGGCTTATTTTGAAAGATGTTTGACATTGACAAGTAAATAAATATGAAAATTACGTGAAAATAACCAAAATTATAAAATGACAAAAATTATAAAATATACTGTGTTAAAGTCGTTACGGCTTATCCTCTCCGGTTTATCTGTAATAAAGCCCTCCGTGCCTCACCTGAGGTTATTTTGCTTTTTGCAAAAATATGTATTACAATTTTACAAGTTGTGTTTGGAAAAGTTTACGAGAGCACGCTATTTTACACCATTTTCCGTACCCTGAGAAATGACTCAAAGTGGTTACAGTGTCTAAACCGTGAATCTGAAGAAATTATCACCAGAACTTTCATAGCATTTTGTTTGTCAAAAACACTTTGAAAAGAAGTTCATTACTGGCAAATGACGTCTCATAGGCAAAGCATATCCTTCTCTGTTTATTGGAGACGAGGTTTCGAGTGGAACTCCATCTCTGGAGATTGCCGGTAAGTCTAGTATAACAACTAAGTACTTCTTCCTTTGTATAGTTCGTCCAGTATTACATTGAGGGATGTATGCCACAAAAGTCAACAGTGTTGCTGTTGCTTCTTATTTAAATATGTTACTCTTTTTCTCATAAGTTTGTAAAGGTCTATTTAATAACTATAACTATGTATGACATAGTTATAGTTATTAAATAGTGCATAATATGTTATTGTGCACTGATTATAAATATGTTTTAAATACTTATTGTTTAATACAAAGAATATAATTATTAAGTTGTAATTATTTAAATTGATTTCCAGGTTTCAACACGGGACAAGATGAAGAAGATGTGTTCAGTAATCTTTGATGAAATGTCATTAGAGACTGCCTTGACATATGTTAAAAACGGAGACATAATTAACAGTTTTGTCAAGCTTGATGAAAAGGGAAATGAGTTTGCCAACCATGCTCTTGTATATGCTGAGGGGAGTAGTTTATAAGTGGCAGCAACCAGTGATTTTTGCAAAGGGGCAACCTCAGGAATAGAGTTAAAAAGTATCCTGAAAAATGTGATTGCGAAGCGTGATCAGATACTTGCAAATCATGAACCAGGTTGGTATTATTTTTTCTAATTATGCTTTTAACATATTTCTGTGATAATTCTTGCCTTTATTTCATATTATGTCAATAATCACATATTATCATATTTTGTAAGTTTAATTTGAATTTACTGTTTTATATTCCAGATGGCACAGGGACATTATGTAACGCTAACATAATATACGACCCATCGCACCTCATCAAGGGTTTGAGAAATAACTTTTATAAAACTAAGGTTGTAGTAGGGCGTTTTTTTAAAAATAAACTACAATTAAATTGTGATGCATGCCAGAAAACATGTTACAAGTAAGAAAACTAACATCATGACTGGATAAGACACAGAGAATATATTGCTGCAAAAAATCGCCTGAACTATCCATCGGAAGGTGCAGTAAGGTGTTGTCAGTACAGTTGTTATGAAACAAATGAATACTTGGAAACCAATGCCCATCAAAATAGTGTTTAATAAAATATAAAAGCTATAATTATATCCAAGTATCCATTTGATTCCATCAACTGTACTGAACACAAGACAAGTTAATGTCCTCAATAATTTCATTGCCTTAACTATTAGGTTCACAATAAATAACCTGTACTCTTACTTCTTACATTCCCATCCCACAAAACTGACTTCTATTCCTATTCCCTTTCTGTGCATGGGGTTAGGTTGTGGAACTCACTCCCACCTGAGATAAGGAACTGTGAAACTATCTCAACCTTTAAAAAACGTGTCAAAGAGCATTATCTCTCCCTGTCATAGCATCTTCCGTTTGCAATTTATGTATATATATGTTTGTATTTATTTATGTTTTTATATTTATGTGTATTTGTTTTATGTTGGTATTTTACCTAAGTTTAGATTATTGTATTTAATTTGTAGTTTTAGTCTATTCTTGGACATCACTGTCTACATATAGTGTTTTATATTCTCCTCTTGCAGGTCTGCTGGAATAGATTTCTTTAATGAAATAAGCAGTACTTTGTACTTTGTTCTCCTATTTAATGTTTTCTGTGTTATTTTTCATGTGTGTACATAAATTATTCAATAAATAGAATTTTAAAGGGCACTGATGTATACCACTCATAAAATCGTGTATTGCCTGCGATGCAAAAACGGCTTTTGAAAAATAAATCGTTTAATAAGTAATGTGCTGTTTTAATCATTTTTCCTCAAAATAAATTCAGAAAATGAAAAAATATAAATCGGTCCCTACTGGCGTATTGGCCTGTATCAGTCAAATTCCTTTGCCACGAGGCCAGGGAAAGGTACGACAATAAAAAAAAAGAAACGTCATGCGACATTAAAACTTAGTGGTGAGCATAGAGATAATACATAGTACCTATAACTAGAGAGCTTACTGCTTTAATTAGTTGTACGAAATTTTGTGCCCACATGAAAGTCACCCGAGATTCAGCGGTGTCCCTCTCGCACACATGGCCATTACTCATCAACTTAGTAATCTACTAAATTGGTATTTTCAGAATCGTTTTTACATACATATTAGAACTAATGAAACTTCTACCCACGGCTATCAAAATAAACATAATAAAAATTATAATTGACGTGCTTTAAATATTATATTAAATATTATTATTTCCATACGTTATTCAATAAGATTGATTATTACAATATTTGGATACCAGTAGTTAAAGAAGTTTGCATGCGGGAAACACTACATCATTCAAAATGGCTTACATTGTCAACTTAGTTGTCAACCTATTGTCAACATTCGTGGTTTTCATAGTTCAGAAATAAACGTGATCAAACATTATTTTTGTGCCTAGAATAATTTTTTGGCGACAAGATGGTAAATACTTGAGTTATGATTGGGTGCAAGCGAGAATATTATCCTGGTTGTGGAATATCGTTCCATAGGTAAGTTTCATTGAGTAGTGTGACAATATATTTTTATTTTGTGGGATATAGTTGCTCCAAGTACTTATTTTAGATCGTTTCACATAACATACAGTCCACTAAGTTAAATAATTTACGTACTTTAATAAATTTGGATTTGTTTTCCATAATCTGTAATGCGTAGCATATTTTCGATGCATTTACACACAAACAACTTTTACTATGGGAACAACCATGAAATCGCGAAAAAAAAAACAAACTTTTCATACAAAAGATTAACCTTGCTCCATCAAAATGTATGAAAAGTTTGAATTTTTTTTCGCGATTTCATGGTTGGTCCCGTAGTAAAAGTTGTTCATATTGATGAGTAGTTTCACCCCTTAAAGCATTGCCGGTGTTTTACAAATAACCCTGTATATAGTTTAAGTTAATTTGTTGAAATCATTTGTTGTTTGTTGTGCCGAATAGATAATAATGTTGTGAATGATGATTATACTTGAGTTTGCCAAACAAGAATATTATAATAAGTGATATTCGATTCTGCAGCACTAAGCATGGGTTACCCTTTCTGCTATAATAGGAAAGATCTCATAAAGAAAGGTCGTAGGATGGTCGCAAAGCTAAAAGAGAAAAAGAAAAAAGAAAGAAAAAGTAGAAGAGGAATTAAATTTGTATCTTAAAATGTTAAAATCTAATGTTTCCTATGACTAGAGCTGCCAGATGTCCGGAATATTCACGCATGACATTTTATTATACACGTAATCTGTGTATAAGAAAATGTCCGGATTTTTCCGCAATGTCCGAAATTTTCTCTAAATTTTCTTTTTTATTATATAGTAACCTTGCATATGCCTATTTATATATTATGCCTTGCCTGTGACTCTAATTATAACCAAAAGGGTGTATGTATATTTGTAAGAACGTTTAGATACACTGTATGGACCGTATATTTCACTATTTACTAGGAAAAAAACAATTCTTACTATTCGATATCAGTAGTTAATTACCTGATAACTATTCTCATAACATAATTAAATATTTCTATCATGTCCTACTTTTAACTAAAATGTATGGTTACCCTATTAGACAAGGACACGGCTACCACAAAGTATTCTCCCTCAGACCGGCTTTACGGCACTATTAAGCGTTCCAGTACTTGTACTATTTCTATGGTGGTGAGAGTTTTTGTACTACAGTTGGCAGTCTGATACGTAGTATCTCTAAGTAGTCTGTGCTTCTCACCACAGACTACTTAGAGATACTACGTATCTTCTCACAGAAATATACGTACAATAATTTGAGGGTAGCCGTGGTCGTATGCCACTTTGCCCTAAACTGTATTGTTTTGTTAGGGTAGCTGTAGGTGGCATACGACCACGGCTATCCTCTGAACATCACTATGAATATGTATTAATATTTTCTTGTTTCATAACTTTTCAGTAGTCGGGTTTTAGTTTTTGAACTTAATTTTTTTTTCAGAGCCATGAGCATCTGCTATCAATATATATATTTTTGAAATGTGCTAATTAAGGCCTTTCATTTGATACCCAACACGCAAAAATCAAACAATTTTTTTTTTTTAGTTCGTTTTTTTTTGTCTTCTAGAGGGCGCCATATTAAATTTAATGTGACGTCACATAGCCTATAACCAGCGGACCATCAAGACGCTTCCAACGATACCTCATTTGTCGAATTATGATACGCAGTTTCGACGTTATGAGGGAACAGATGAACATACATACATACCGGTCAATCATGTAACTCTCTCCGTAGTCGGGTAAAAAGAACCCAGTAACACTCTTAGTTTATTACAAATGAAGTCCATATGCTCTCACCAGGACAAATGCTCATCGACTTTCATCCCTAAATATGTAACATACTTTACTCCTACGAGAAAGTAATATAATCTCGAAGGATATCGTCCGATATCCTCGTGCGATCCGGATGGCTACTTTGCGCTGCAGATCGTGAATTTTGGTTCTGCAGCGCCGAACGCCTGATAGTCGAGCTGATCATACAGGCGCCCCGTAAAGGGCCACGGACCACACGAACCCCCGTAGAGGCGGTGACCTTCCTGGCTTCCTCCCGAGGTCTCCCGAGATAGGGCAGCACAGTCTGTGCAAAGCACCCACCACCCTCTCGACCCGGGAGACCAGCAGGTCTACCGCGTAACTATGAACATCGACTCTGGTAATAAGCTTCAATACGATCGTGAGAGACTAACTTTGAGCTATGTTGTCATCTATCTCCTCACAGAACTTGACCACGATTTTCTATTGACCTTTTGAAGTGAAACTCCTGTATAGACTTAGGATGTTTCTGTCACGAAAAAGCGTTACAGCCGCGTGGAGGGGCACGCGGCTGTAACGCTTTTTGTTTTGTTTTGTAGACGATATATTGTCCGTTGAAGTGTCACTTCTACTGTGTCCCACTCCCAGCACACATTATATTTTTATCTATCTCTGCAGGATATGGTTGCCTTACCGCAGTGTAGGATATGGATATATCGAATCATAACATGTCTATGATCAGACATGGATGCATCCACAGATACGTGCCAGTTAATCGTGTGTTTATTTATGGTCCCTGTGCTAAAAGTCGTATCAAAACCCTCCTGTCGAATGCTGTTAACGAAAGTCGCGGAGTTGGCCCTGTTAATAACGAAATGAATATGGGATGATAAATAATAAGCATTTAATATAATATTAAGGTTTTTCGATTTGTGTACGAACATGTTTTTTCAAACAACTAGACACATTATTTTTTTTCTGACAAATATCACATTTATAAGGTTTTTCTTGGGTTTTTCACAGGTTTTTCACCAGTAGGTATGTTTAGACATAATTATGTATAGTCAAAGAAGGTTTATGGTTTATGATTAAATTTACTCTGACATAATATACCACATTTATAAGGTTTTTTACCAGTGTGTGTACGAAAATACTTTTTAAACCAGCCTAAATCTTCTCTGAAATATATCACAATTATAAGGTTTTACACCAGTGTGTTTAGAAATATGTGCTGTCAAAGACACTTTATGATTAAATCTACTCAGACATATATCGCATTTGTACCTAAGGTTTTTCACCAGTGCACGGTGGTCCCGCCATAGGTCATAAATGCAGAAAGTCAGTTGTCAAATACCCACTATTTAATTACACATAACCATCCACCGATAAACAAGCTACCAGAAAATATAAATATATTACCCATTTTACTTAATTATCATTTATTTTTTGACCTCCAAAGTGAACGCATCATTACATTTGCATTCGCTGTTATCAGTGAGCCATATATACTTGTTTGTGCAATTGTGATTTAATAGAATTATTTTGTTTGTGAGTAGTGTTTGTAACATGGATTTGCATGTACAAGGTATGTTTTCACAATTTAGTTGTATTTTTTACTTTTGTTTGATTTAATATTAGATTTTTTTTACGTGCTACGCCACACAAGATTTACAGTATACTTTTACATTATAGTTGACTTTACGTAGACCTACAAAAAAAGTCAAACATAATCACACATTCTCACCTACTTCAAACTAAACATTGAACTGTCTATTTTCAAAATATAAAGTTTCATCTGCGTCTGTTTGCGGCTCTGGCTGCTAGACACCCTCTACGACTGCGTAGGCTCGTGCGTAGGACGGTCTACGAATCATGCGTAAAATTTTTAAATTTTCTTTTCTGGTTTTTTGATTAAATGTACCTTTTCAAGGTTGCATTTCTTTGAGGTTTGGGCGTCCATAAGTGGAACCACAAACTATATAGGAATGCTAGTGAAACTATTGCACAAAAACATAAACACGTCTTAGAAACGATACTAACATCCTTGGATGAGGTCGGACTTTTAATTCAGAAATATTCTTCGTACAGTCTCCCAATTTTCGTCCACAAAGTCCTCATTCATGCTGAAGTGGCACAGTATGGTCTATTATCTATCGGGGAGCTATCCGAAGAGGCAACCGAATCGAACAACAAAAATTATACGTCCTTTAGACGAGATCATACTCGAAAATTTTCAAGAGAACTTACGAATATGGACTTTCTAAACAGACTTTTACTTAGTTCAGATTCATTTACGGTCTTCGGAAACTTCCCCGTAAGAAAATGAGCATAACAACACACGCACGCAGGTTGTAGATTTATTACGAGTTTAGCTTTATTTTTAATTTAGTTAGATAATAAGTAATTTGTTGTTATTATGTTTGTAAATAATTTGTGTTTTACTTTTTGTTTAAAATAAGTCATAAATATATAAATGTAATTATATAAATATTTTTATCCATATATACAATAAAACCCCATTGTGAAAAGCTTTGATTTCTTAGTGAAAAGCATTTCTGAACGGGGGACAATAACAATTAAATATTTATTAATTCAACAAAATGTATGTAATTTGTATTAAATTAAAGAAATATAGCTTTACTAAACTTTATTTAGGATTTAAAACCATTTTCATGAAAAAAAAAACCCCATTCACTAAGTTACGGATTTATGACCGCCCTTGTTCGGCGCTTGGACCTCCGTGCAGTATGTGTACGAATATGATTTTTTAGTCCAGCTTTTAGACTAAATCCTCTCTGACATATATCACAATTATAAGGTTTTATACCAGTGTGTTTAGAATTATGTGCTATCAAAGATCTTTTAGAATTAAAACTACTCTCACATATATTGCATTTATAAGGTTTTACACCGGTGTGGTTAGAAATATGTGTTGTCAAAGCTATTTTATCATAAAATCTACTGTGACATATATCACACTTATATGGTTTTTCACCAGTATGTTTAAAGATATGTTTAGTCAAAGAAGGTTTCTGATTAAATTTACTCGGACATATATCACATTTATAAGGTTTTTCATCAGTGTGTGTACGAAAATGACTTTTTAAACGAGCTTTTGTGCTAAATCTTCTCTGACATACATCACAATTATAAGGTTTTACACCAGTGTGTTTAGAAATAATATGTGCTGTCAAAGACACCTTAAAATTAAATCTACTCTGACATGTATCGCATTTGTGACGTTTTTCACCAGTGTGTGTACGAATATGAATTTTTAGTCCAGCTTTTAGATTAAATCTTCTCTGACATATATCACAATTATAAGGTTTTACACCAGTGTGTTTGGAATTATGTGCCATCAAAGATCTTTTAGATTTATAACTACTCTCACATATACTGCATTTATAAGGTTTTACACCGGTGTGTTTAGAAATATGTGCTGTCAACTTATCAGACCGATTAAAACACCTATGACATATGTCACATTTGTAAGATTTTTCACCCATGTGTGTAAGAATATGTTTTTTTAAAACATCTTTTCGTTTAAAATCTTTTTGACATATGTCACATTTGTAAGGTTTTTCTTTAAAACATAAACTAGAAGGACACAAGCTATGCCTCTTCATATCATTATTGTTAATACCTTTGTAATTACATAACTTACATACAAGCTCATTGCCATGACTAATAGATTTTATAGTATTTCTTTTAGATTTAATATTATCCTTCATTGGAAGACTTAATTGAGCAACTTTCTTACCACCGACACTAACCAACGTAGCACCAGTTAAGGCCACTTTGGAAGAAACTGTCCGATGAGTCAACTTCAACTGTTGACATAAATCATCATAATTAAGCTTATAATTATTTATAAGTAAAATAAATACTAGAGCGTGGCACAGACATTTGTCTTTGTACTGTGAAGGTCTACCTTTTTTCGCATATATGTTAGTGAAATTCTTCATGACAATTTCATTTAATGTTACCGAGTATTGGCATGCCTTGAAATTGTTTTTACTGATATCTTTCATCAGTTTTCCATATAATTGCAGCAAAGTATTTGCATACACCAAAAGAACAGTATGTTTTTGGGAAAGAGTCTTAGTCCCTATTGATTTTAAAAATGTATTTAAGTTGGATGTGAATTCAGCGCCTTCTATTTCAGAATAAATCTTCTCAAATTGCTCTGGAGTCAATATTGTGTCAATATCGTAAACTTCTTCAACTTTTGTAGCCTCTCTGTTGATGGCTGGTATATAGAACTCGTTGGGAACAACTTTGTTGCAAGATGACAAGTCCAGCTGGTGCTCCGATATGCTATCCGCTACATTCTGCATATGTTCTGTTACTGTTTGAACATTAAATTTAAATTTTTGATGCTGTTCCATTACTTGCTTATGTTTCTTTGACCCGAATTTTTTATTTAGCTCGAAGTATTTAGTATCCATTAACTCTGTGGTATCAAAGTTAAATTTGGTAACGGGCTTTAGTTCAATGTCTTCTATTTCAATTAAACGGACTTTTCCTGTTGTTTTGTTGCGAGCCAGTATCAAAGTCTTACCCAAATCTTCGTTTTCTTCTTCCCCAGTGTATATCGTGTCACATAATTCAGTTATAATATTCTTTACGCCAGTTTTCTCGTCTTCAAGTAGTAAACAGTTTTGAGAATTGAATTTCTCAGTGACGTAGACATTTTGAAAGCTAACTACTATAGGGTATACGGAACCCTTTGGACATACCTCGTCAATATGGAACTTTGTATGGAACTGAGCCATTATTAAATTATATTATATTTGCTTGTTAATTCATAAGCGGTGGATTTTATATTTTTAATACTACAATAGAATAAAATAACTGCGTCAGTCTGTCAGTGTCACTCTGACTACAGACTACCACAGACTACTTAGAGATACTACAACTTCTCACAGAAAATACCCATAAGTATAGAAAATACGAAATTCCCCTATTATTATTATAAGCCCGTAATGTCCCACTGCAGGGCAAAGGCATCCCTCCCCTCTTTCCATTTCTCCCGGTCCATAGGTCCCTATATAACCCAAAATTATATTAAGCTCCAAAAGACATGATGGACGGCCTCCAAAAGACATGATGGAACCCAGTAACACTCTTAGTTTATTACAAATGAAGTCTATATGCTCACACCAGGACAAATGTTCATCGACTTTCATCCCTAAATAATTATGTAACATACTTTACTCCTACGAGAAAGTAATATAATCTCGAAGGATATCATCCGATATCCTCGTGCGATCCGGATGGCTACTTTGCGCTGCAGATCGTGAATTTTGGTTCTGCAGCGCCGAACGCCTGATAGTCGAGCTGATCATACAGGCGCCCCGTAAAGGGCCACGGACCACACGAACCCCCGTAGAGGCGGTGACCTTCCTGGCTTCCTCCCGAGGTCTCCCGAGATAGGGCAGCACAGTCTGTGCAAAGCACCCACCACCCTCTCGACCCGGGAGACCAGCAGGTCTACCGCGTAACTATGAACATCGACTCTGGTAATAAGCTTCAATACGATCGTGAGAGACTAACTTTGAGCTATGTTGTCATTTTTACCGATTTTGATGTTGGGATTCCCATCTTCATCGATAAACTGTTTTTCTAATTATTTCCTGTCATTACATAGCATTACGTTAAAAGTCACGCCGCTTACGACGCCAACGCGCCGCCACCAACCGCAAAAAGGATGCGCGCCGCCGCCTTATTCCCATCGGCGCTCATATCTAGTTGGTATCTTAGGCTTACATTCAGAGACGACAGAAACGAGTCTAAGCGTGAACTTACGCTTCCATATGTCAATTTTACGAACAAATTTTGACAGATGGAAGCGTAAGTTCACGCTTAGACTCGTTTCTGTCGTCTCTGAATGTAAGCCTTAGACTCAGACCCATGCAAAGCTGGCTCTAAACATCTTGATCAGCGTTGGCAAGATATTAACTAGACCTTTTTGAAGAAGTGCTGGGAAGATGGTATCCTCCACACCGGACTTGACAGGTTTAAAGCTGTTAACAGCCCATCTGAGGGTTTTGCAATGACGTAAGAAGCCTCTCTTCGTCACTGGGGTTTTGCCTAGGGTCAATGGCTAAAAGAGGATTCTTTGGTCATTGCCTAGGGGGTATGTCCCTATTGTTTAATTCAATGACCAAAGAATCCTCGTTAGCGTGTAGGTACCATCAGGGTATTTTAGTAGCCCAAGATGGGATTGAGGAGATTTTGATATGATTTTGTGAATCCGCGCCGCGTGTTAGGTGTTATCTGTCTCCTCACAGAACTTGACCACGATTTTCTATTGACCTTTTGAAGTGAAACTTCTATATAGACGGGGGGTAGTTAAGATAACACGTTTTCGTGTATTGATAGGGTGACAATATATTTTACAAATTAGGGACTTCTACAAGTCGGCTTTGGGTGTGTACTAGAGATGGTTACAAAGGATTCTAAACATTGGGAAATTTTCGGTAGAAACCCAGATGGCTTCATTATGTCTTGACCACGAAACCGACCGCAATCCGACTGCAATCCTAAATTGGAAATTAATACTGTTTTATGATAACCGCTTTTTATCTAGTTGCGTTCAATGTTTTTACACGACTGCGCCAGAAAGAGAGTAACGTTTTTCGAGTGTATGTATATATCTTTGTGATGCTCTGTAGCCTAAACGGCTTGATCTTGATGGATTTTAGCTTGACGAGTGTCGTTAGATTGCTGATTTTTGGCGCCATGTTATAATTGACTTTATTTTTCCTCAATACCAATCGTGTTGGGAATCAAAATAAAGGGTTTTTTATCTAGCTTACAAAAATATATACAACTTAAATGTAAGCTAAGTGGTTAAATGTGTTGTGTAGTGGTGTAATGTAAGTGGTGTAGTTGTGAGTAATGTGTATGTGTAGTATGTGTTGTGTGTAAGTGTATGTGTGTCAAATGGAAGTTGTAGTTGTGTGTGTTAAATGTAAGTTCACGGTTCACGCTTAGACTCGTTTCTGAATGTCATTGTAAAATCGCAATTCGGACCGCATGGAATGATTTATTTCAAGGATGCATTGATAAATAACATTTTTATTTTAGACCAAGATTTTCATGGGCATATCGCGAAAAGGTTCTCTTCAATCGTTGGTTTCAGCGCTGACCAAGGTTTCTACGGCGTCGCCTCCGTCGGGCTGAAATTTAGAATGTTTTGGTGAAGTACTTAAATATTTTAATTGAATTGAATTGTATTTTTTTTATGAGAGGGCCTCAAGTAGGGTCGCCATCTTTTTTTCTGATAAATAAAGTATATTCATCTCTAAAGAGTAGAATAAATAAGTATTTTCCAAAATTGGTTTTGTTTGACATTTTTTTTATTGTTCGAATGGTTCAAGACTGTAAAATTTTAAGTTAAAAGCAGCCCCGCGTCTCTGTAATTGAGACCGGTAGTACTCACTTGTATATCAGCTACCGTCAACGGCGGATCATCTTCACGTATCACAGTTTCTCCGTCCAGCTTCTTCAGGTTAGGTAACCTTCTGGCAGCCTCAGACCTCCATTGTTCTAACTCACATGCATCGTATAGAGGATTACCGACAAACAGCAGATCTTCCAGATGTGGTAACTCCTGGAGAGAATAGTGATTGTTCATCTTCAGCCGCATTGTTGGTGCGGTGGCTAAACGATTAGGTTTGCACTGCATGTCGCAGTTTCGATTACTAATTACTCCTTTACTCTAATGCTTTGTCCTAGCTAGTCATCATGGTGCATCAATGCGACGCGTAAAATATAGTCTTCATGAATGCGTGTGTCCTGTGGGCACTATCCTGCCGAATGACAAAACGTAGATATTCGTACTGCTTGGCCACTTAGTGAACTTAAAAAAAAATTGTATGGATGCAACGCGTTACGTTGTTTGATTGGCTAGCTAGGACAAGGGGTTAGCACTTAAATAAATATTGTTCGCATACTTGTAACTTATTAAATTCACTCCATTCCTTGACTAGATTGTTACTCATGTAGAGTACTTTTAAACTCCTTAGCACATGGACGCCTTTTAGTTTCTCTAATAAGTTATAAGATATCCAAAGTTCTTCCAAGCTATCTCCTAGAGGTTCCTGCAATTATGATATTTATTATGAGTTCAAAATACAGTTAAACCCGTAAACTTATTATACTAGTATACTAAGTTTATGGGATTTATGGTTAAACCATTAACTTATTGTTAGGTTCAGTTAAACGTTTGCCATTTTGAATATCTGCTAACTTCACTTATGTTTATGTGAAGCATTGAGTTATTGTGACGATGTTGTGAAGGCATGAATTCACTTAAGTGATTTGTACAATAATCATCAAAATAAAGTGCAGTTTTGTCATCCAACTGTACATTACATTGCCTCAAACTTATCTGACCCGGTGACCAAAATTGGAACTACCGTCGCTATAACAAAAATGGGAACCCTACTTATTATTTCTATGCAAAAATTACTTCAAAATGTATTTTTTGTACTGAGATGACATTAGTAAAAGCGACGGCAGCGACGCCATCACCGGGCCCAACCGGGCCAGATAAGTTTGTGGCACTGTACTTACTTTTAATGCTGACTATAAAAGTGCTACACATTACTTTTTCCTTTACACCAGTGCCGAGCACGAATGTTTTAACGTATGGCAACGTTAACGTTAGCAAATTTTTTTAATTAAAAAATATCATCATTTTTGTTCAATTTTTGCAACATCCACATTTGTTTCATGAAAATGTAAATCACAGCATGTATTTAAAAAAAAAAAAACGGATTATACGTGTATTTTTTATTCTAAATTTACTTACGTTAACGTTACGATATATCAAAAAATTCGTGCTCAATGCTGAACTTACCATGCCAGAAAAGGATTTTATATAATTTCGGCCAAGAGACAAAACTCTAAGTTTCTTGAAAGTGTTTAATCCTGATACTTTTTCTATCATATTTGTTGATAAGCTCAATTTCCTGTAAAATATAAAACACAAACATAAACTTCTCGGAGCACGAGCATGGGCTTTGAGTTTTACTCAGTCCGTTTTTGTATCATGCTACATGACAACATATTTCTACAAAAAAATAAAACTCTGTGAACTTTTGTTCTGAGTTTTGAGCGTACGCACCACGCGTTCCGCTCTTCTTGATGCATATGTGAGACAGACAGAGAGAGAGAAAGTGAGTGTATGTCAATGACGTAAGAAGCCTCGTGTATGATAAGAGCAAAGACCTACTATTAAAAGAAGGGCTTTGGTTATGATAACTAATTAATGATGGATTTGACCAACTCTTAATTTTTTTTGCGCACGGATGAAACCATAGACTTATTATCTAGGGAGCCCTACTTATTATTTCTATGAATGAAACATACTACATTTATTCCAATTTTGACTATAGGAGTTTTGACTTTGACCAGCCAGAAATCTAATCACGATACACCGTAGTGGGCCGAGCACTGTCTACGGCCGAGCATGAATGTTTTGACGTATCGTAACATTAACGTAAGCAAATTTTGACGTTACGTTAACGTTACGATGCCTTTACCACTGAGGTGTAAAGAACCCGCTTACGATAACTACACACTCGTAATCAGAATTGATTCAATTTTAATTTTTCAAAATTTCACCGTAATTAATAAAATATATTTTGTAAATATTTGAACCATTTCATATTTTTAACGCAACTATAAATTCGGACCGATTGAAAAGAGCACGGAATTTTTCATTACTTATTCTGTGACAAATTCGGGGAATCCCCTTTTTTTGGATTATATTTTGTAGCGAATGGCAACACCGTCTATACTGACTTGCGGGGATTCCCCGTATTTCATTTTGTACTTGAATTGTGTATGACTTATATATAATCAGCGAGAATGACTTCTTAACTTCAATATTGTTTATTACGTAATGTATAGTATACATTTAATTGAAATACCTAATTAAGAGGGCGGCAAAATTGTCTTCTGCCCCGGGCACCCGATACCCACGCTACGCTACTGGACCACATATTACCAACTCATATTCTTAATCATTATTCTAAGCCCATCATCATCATCATCATTGTCCTGCCCTTATCCCATTTTATTTGGGGTCGGCGCAATATGTCTTTTTCTTCCATTCATCTCTATCAGACGTCATTTCCAGATTTACTTCCTTCTCATTCATGTCATGTTTCACACAGTCCATCCATCTTTTCTTTGGTCTGCCCCTACTCCGATAGCCATCCACATTCATACTTACAACTCTTTTTGTAACATGATTTTCATCTCTCCGCATTACATGTCCATACCACGACAATCGGTTACTTTGCAGCTTTTCTGTAACTGGTGCCTCTTGCCACAGAAGTTTACACACACATTATTCTAAGCTCATATGACTATAATATCACAGACAGGCGTCAAACAAAACATCTTAGTACTTACTCGCAATTTGTTAAGGTGGCGAGTGTGTTGTCCATTTTCTCAATCGGGGGCCACATAAACATTAGACTAACATCTGTAGCAGTGGCTGATTGATGCCCAGATTTGTCCTCCCATTTTTTTATTGCTTCTTTTATAGTCGTTGGTTTAGTAGCCATTATTATAAATGAGTTTTTATAATTTTATAAGATCAAGTTTGGCTTGGTTACTAAATATTGATAAAATAAGAGGACACCCAAGGACACCCTATTAGGCGACCTATTGTGCTTTATGGTAAAAGAAATATATTTATATATTCTAATGTAATTGTTACGATTTATAAGTTTGTAAAAAAATATTTAAAACATTTTCGATAATATTTTCAATATATTTTAGTATTTTGGTTCAGTGTTGCCAAACTAAAATATTGCATGATCCAACAAAACAACGCAAGCCAAGCTTCATGATGACAATGTAGAAGTGGAATGGCGTCGATTCTCAGTTTCTGAAGCCACGCCTTTGATATTAAGCATAATTTGAGCAAAGTTATTGATGTTCATGCAAATATCATCTATATTTTCTTGAAATCTCCTTTGGTAAGTGTCATTTTATTTGACATTTCTCAAAATGCGTAACTTTTTTATTTTTTTTCTTTTTTCGGCTTCTTTTTTTTAATTAAAAAAAACAAACGCCTATCTATTCTCGGACGACTGAAAATTGAGTTTTCAATGGTAAATATTTTGTTAGTTTCCATGAATTTCTGCTTAATTGTAGTGATTTCAAGGTAATGAATAGGTTTTTGTTTTATTACAATGGCTTTGCTACCAACTCGCCACAGAAATCAATAATATCGCGTAACTTTTTTACTGTGTTTCCGACGCCATAGTCAAGGTTTTCTTTTTATAAAAAGTTATTTTTGACAATTTTAGATTCCCGCTTTTTCATTTCATATTTGAATACATTTTGTTAATTTTACTATATTTATCATAATTTTAGTTTTTCTTACAAGTTTCGCATCTTCGAAATGTCTTTATAAGGTAAACATCCTAAGCCATATAGCATTGTTGCAATAATTTTAGTCTTGACAAAATATTCACAAAGTATCTGGTAATTTTACGTAAAAATGTGTATTGGCAGTAGAATACATAATGTTTTTAGATAGGTAGAATCAATATATAGACACAATACGCACGTTATTGAACCCTACCCGTAAAAAGTAAATATACCTAAATCTAATGAGAAAATTGATTTCTTTTCAGATCATATTATAACCTTCACAATGGCTGAACAACCAGAAAGATACGTTAATGTGATTCCAACCACGCGACTAAAAATAAAGGTAAACAAACAGATGGTAATAGGTTTGTCCTAATACTTAGTTTCCATGCTGTTTGATCATGTGCCATTGAAGACCAGTTCTTGTTGACCATGTCTAGTTCGTCCCATCTCTTTCGCGGTCTACCACTCGCCGGGGGGGGAGGCCTTTGCCCAGCAGTGAGACTAGGATGGTACGGCTATGATTAACAGTAATAAGTAAACTGTAAAGTTTGAAAAGTCTGTTTAATTAATGAAAATATTTTCGCTAAAATCGGCTAGCGAAACCGCAGACCAATAATTTTTTTTTTAAATCTGAGAGTGTCTAGATATTAGCAAATAACTTGCACGATTCATTTTTAGAATTTCTGTCTGTCTGTTACCTTGTGATGGGAAAAATGCAAAACAGATTTTAATGGAACTGTGCTGTGTTATAGGTATAAATGTCTAGATTATCAACTGAAATATGTTTCATCTTAATCAGGCAGAATGTTTTTGACTCATGTAACGTTAATTTAAGCAATTTCATTTATTTATTTATTATAGAACTTAGCTGAATTACCGATTAAACTAACTTTATTTATTTTTTATCTTATTTTTTACATGCTTCAGTCTCTCTAGGTGACTATGCCAGCCCCTAGGATTCGCATAATATACAACCTGTAACAGAATAAACGCAAGACCTGAAAGTTGTTTGTTCAGAATCGGCTTCTGAATCGATTTCCATCATAATTTATATATGTTAATTTTTCCCTAAAAAATCTTTTATTTATCTTAAATTAGAACCACCGCGTCGTAACAAGTTAATAAAATCTTTGCTTTAAGAAAATTTAAGCCTTATTCCAAAGTAATAAAGCCTTCTTGAATGCACGAGCGAATTTGTAGTTCGTTCATAGATATCCATACACATACACATATCAATGCATTTTACATTTGAGGTAGTGTGCATTAAATAAAATAGTTAATTTAAGGAAATTTAACCCTTATTACCAACCAATAAGGCTTATTTAAATGCACGACAGAATTTGTAGTTCGCATTTCACAAAGTTTTTCAAAATGTTTTTTGCAATAGTAAGAATAATGTGAAAGAGCGAGATGCATTCTTCTTCTTCTTCTTCTTTCGATATGGCAATTGAGCCGATGTCGATTTACCAGCTACCCCTTTGACGTTTGACATGTTTGACATGTTTCAGTGGTTGTGTTTCGTTGTTGTTGTCACATTTTATTGTTTACGCGCGCGATGGCTTTCCGTTATACCAATATCCAGTACACGGAGATGGTGAGGACACTGGCTCGTTGTGACGATAATGTCGAGTTAGCTTGTCGAGTGATGAATGAACGATATGGCACCAGAGTGAGCGCCAGGACGATGCTAAGTGCAACTCAGCGTCTGAGGGACTCCGGGACGTTTCGTCCTAACACGGCCTTGGATAGAGGGACAAATGTGCGCAGTACTCGTTTGCAAGCAAACATTCTCGATTATTTCGACGAGCATCCAGAGAGTAGCACGAGAGAGGCAGCGCCATTGTTCGACTGCAGTCACATGTACGTGTGGCGAACATTACATGCTGATGGAGAACACCCGTTCCACCTACGACGTTGTCAGGAGCTAACGCCGAGCGACTACTTGCCACGTCTAGAGTTTTGTAGATGGGTGTTGGAGAACTGGCAACAAAATATTATTTGGACCGACGAGAGTACATTCACTCGTGTTGGGATGTACAACCAACATAATCAACATTTGTGGAGGCACGAGAATCCACATGCATGCCGTGTGGATTCATTCCAGCAATCAGTTTAATGAAAATGGGACGAAGAAGTAGTGTAAATTAGTGTAAATTCTGTAAGTACCTATTAATACGATTTTATTTTAATTACCTACTGTAAATATTATGATTCAAATCTTTTAAACACGTAATAAACGGTAAACACGACTTATCAGGGTTTAGAGGGTAATGTCGCGAAAGTTACGCGTCTGAGATAAAAAAGTTCTGCGTTCCCCGGTGTCCGATGATAGTACCTACCTACACGTGTCGGCGCGGCGGCCGGCGGCGCGCGTCGGGGGGCGCGCGATTGGCGGCGCGGGCGCCGCCGCCCGGGTGCTCCGCCCTACTTTACTGATACATCACAGTCGGGCAAAATGTCGCTTGGTTTAAAAATACATCCCCGTTACTAAGCCTAATATCTTAGATTCGTATTGCTAATGTAGATTATTTAATACAATCGTAAAATTAAATTAAATTATTCAAAACCGCCAGTCCAAAGCCTGTGAAAGTGTTAGAGATGGGTAGCTATTCAAATAACTAGCCAAATAACGGCTATTCACAAAATAGCCACGGCTATGATATTCGTCAATACGATAGCTAGCTATTGGCTACTCTGGGTAGCGGGCAGCCGCGCGTAGCTGACGTAGCTGTCGTAGCCAGTCGTAGCCTGACTAACTAATAGCTAACGGCTATGTAGTAGCCAACGGGGCGGGGCGCGCGCGATCGCCGCCATCTTCATTCATTCCGTAGCTGAATAGTAGCTGTAGTAGCCAACGGGGTGGGGCGCGCGCGATCGCCGCGGTATTCATTCATATGTACGAATATGAAAGAAAGAAAAGAATGAAAAAAAATGAAAAACGTATTGATTGGACACGGCACAAAAACGATTTTAAAGGTTAGATAACAGAAAAACAAAAATAAAAACATGATAAACAGAAATAAAAAAATCTTAAATAAAATGGATTGTAGGTCTCAGCTGTGTCCAGAAGGCTTCCGCTCAGCATATGCTGCCGCGCTGCGAGCAACCCGATAGCGCTGGTTTTCACATTGAACTATAAATACTCCATTAGTCCTTGGATTTACAGCAGAAGCCGCATCGAGTGACGTTAAATTATAATTACCTATTATTTACACTAATTATTATTCACCTACACTTTATTTTCATTTTTTTTTTTTTCAATAATAACAATCTGCCGAATGACTGAAATTCGAATGCAAGTCATTTTCAAATCATCGTAAGTGAATAATATAGGATTTATAGGGAAGGTCTAGTAAATCGATCAAATACTTACTAGAGTAGCGACATCTATGGTATCTTTTAGTTTACTTGTATTGCTGTTCGTTCAATAAAAGTATTCAGAGCTGATGTTACAAATGCTTCTTAATTTATTCCCTCAGATATAATAGATGGCGCTATAAAATACATAAATTGATCATAGATTTTCGAATGTTTTTATTTATTATAATAAATTTCACGAGGGAAATTCATTTCTTTTCCTATGTGTGCCGGCTAACGCTTTTAGATAATAAAAGGTCTAGTAAATCGATCAAATACTTATTGGAGTAGCGCGACATCTATGGTTTATCTTTCAGTTTACTTGTTTATTTCTTCGTTCAATAAAAGTAAGAGCTGAATGATGTTACAAATGCTTCTTAATTTATCCCCTCAGATATAATAGATGGCGCTATAAAATACATAAATTGATCATAGTTTTCGAATGTTTTTATTTATTATAATAAATTAATACTTAGTCACGAGGGAAATTCATTTCTTTTCCTATGTGTGCCGGCTAACGCTTTTAGATAATAAAAGGTCTAGTAAATCGATCAAATACTTATTGGAGTAGCGCGACATCTATGGTTTATCTTTCAGTTTACTTGTTTATTTCTTCGTTCAATAAAAGTAAGAGCTGAATGATGTTACAAATGCTTCTTAATTTATCCCCTCAGATATAATAGATGGCGCTATAAAATACATAAATTGATCATAGTTTTCGAATGTTTTTATTTATTATAATAAATTAATACTTAGTCACGAGGGAAATTCATTTCTTTTCCTATGTGTGCCGGCTAACGCTTTTAGATAATAAAAGGTCTAGTAAATCGATCAAATACTTATTCGAGTAGCGCGACATCTATGGTTTATCTTTCAGTTTACTTGTTTATTTCTTCGTTCAATAAAAGTAAGAGCTGAATGATGTTACAAATGCTTCTTAATTTATCCCCTCAGATATAATAGATGGCGCTATAAAATACATAAATTGATCATAGTTTTCGAATGTTTTTATTTATTATAATAAATTAATACTTAGTCACGAGGGAAATTCATTTCTTTTCCTATGTGTGCCGGCTAACGCTTTTAGATAATAAAAGGTCTAGTAAATCGATCAAATACTTATTGGAGTAGCGCGACATCTATGGTTTATCTTTCAGTTTACTTGTTTTGTTCTTCGTTCAATAAAAGTAAGAGCTGATGTTACAAATGCTTCATAATTTATCTCCTCAGATATAGATGGCGCTATAAAATACATAAATTGATCATAGATTTTCGTAAGTTTTTATTTATTATAATAAATTAATACTTAGTAACGAGGGAAATTCTTTTCTTTTCCTATGCTAACGCTTTTATATGATAAAAGGTCTAGTAAATCGATCAAATACTTATTGGAGTAGCGCGACATCTATGGTATCTTTCAGTTTACTTGTATTGTTGTTCATTCAATAAAAGTATTCAGAGCTGAATGCTGATGTTACAAATGCTTCATAATTTATCCCCTTAGATATAGATGGCGCTATAAAATACATAAATTGATCATAGATTTTCGAAAGTTTTTATTTATTATAATAAATTAATACTTAGTCACGAGGGAAATTCATTTCTTTTCAAGGAAGTATAAAATAAAATAAACAAAAGTCAGAATTTTTAATTTTTTGTCTTCAGTTCTAAACTTGTTACCGCGGCGAGGATCGAACGTACTAATCGCGGGGCAGTTGAACGGCAACCACTTAGCTATCCTACGTATCCCGGCTAAAGCTATCTGAATAGCCAAAATAGCTGAGTAGCTGGCTATATAGCTGGCTATGGTACCACAAATAGCCGGCTAGCTAAGTTATTGAAATTTCGGCTAGTTACCCATCGCTAGAAAGTGTGATGGAAAGATGGAATCATAATTTTCGGTCATTGAACTGACGTACCTAGTGACTACACTTGCAGTGCTTAGCCAGCTGATGGCGGGCGAACTGGTGTGCGCTGGTGTGCGCTCGCCGCTATAAACATTGCTATGAGTGTGTGCGTAGAGAATAGTAGGCTCAAACGTTTTACGTTTAGTCAGGACAACTATTTTATATTATGTGATTTGGTTTGGTTTAACTAAATTAAATTACAGATGTTATTTTAGTTTTATAATTTAATATTCTAATTGGCGTGTCTGAGGTCTTGCGTTTATTCCGTTACATGTTGTATATTGAAAACTATGTATTATTAACTCTCGTGATTCAACGGTCTCCTTGCCCTCATAGATAGCCTTACGTAACAGAACAACTATCTGCAAGCTTGCACAATCACGGTTGCATGATCACGGTTTATGAGATACAGCCTGGTGACAGATGGATGGACAGCGGAGTCTTAGTAATAGGGTCCCGTTTTATCCTTTGGGTACGGAACAATAAAAAACCCTAAAAAGAAGTATCACAATAATTTCTTTTCCAGCGAGAAGTAATCCAAGATGACGAAGACTCGATCCACTGCCGCCTCTGCTGGAAGGGCTTCGCGAGTGAGGTGGCCCTCAGGAATCACGCCCGTATGGAGCATATTGATGCATTCGCTTCAGGGGACCCGGCCGTGTGGACGCAGATCACTGAAAAACCGGTAAGTTATACGGAAAGAAAGAAAAATAATTTATTTCTGCAAAACACGACACACATACATTACAAATAGCAGTATCCCTACCAAATATTTGCCACACCAGCAATAATGAACCATACCATACCATACTAGGCTCGCTTACCGGCTGACCGACAGTCTTCAAAACTGTTCTGATGTACCCTCATTTAAATTAACATGCATTTTGTTATTAATATTTTGCTGGTAGATATTTTAATATTAATATTTTTAGATACGTATGTACCTACATCTAATTACTTCAGTAAAATTATTTATTATTACGTGAGTTCATTAGTCATAAGCACAATAAAACTGTCGTAAGTAATAAATAGCTCAACTACTTCTGCATATTGTTTAAAAAGGCGATGTCAGCCTATGTAACAGTCATGTCTACATTATTGGTATACAATTAGAATAAGATCTTTTTTGTAACTATTGTGTTATCTTATGTAAATAAAGACATTTTAAAAATCAAATCAATACCATACTAGGATACTATACCATACCATACTAGGATACTATACCATACCATACTAGGATACTATACCATACCATACTAGGATAATTTTTGTATGTAGTGCACATAATTTGCAGCGTGATTCAGTGTCCGTTCCCAAATGCAACCGCAGTACTATAATTTGCTTCAAAACAAAATAAAAATTTGATTTTGTATTGGCTTGCGCTAGTAAATTATAAGTGTCCCCCATACTAAGTCGAATTTTCGTTTTGTTTTAAAGTGTGTGTACTGCGGTTGCATAGAACAGAGACTGAACCACTACAAATTATGCGCACTACATAAAAAAATATCATGTTATCAAATATCATCATCATTTTCGAGATCCAATCTTGGATATAGCCCTCTTCCCTTCTCTATTCCTGATGATCATGTGCTCGATGCATCCAGCAAGGAAGAAAGAAGTCCATTACATACATAACAATATATTTACACTACAATTTCTATGTTAATAAGTATAAAATTCCTTTATTTTGAAGTATAATAAAATAAAATAAATAAATAAATCCAGCCCATTACTGTCCCTCTGTTGGGCACGGGCCTCTTCTCAGAATGAGAAGGGTTAGTCCTTAGTCCAGCACGCTGGCCTGGTGCGGGCGGACTACACACACCATCGACAACTTTATGAGGCCCTCTCAGGTGTGCAGGTTTCCTCACGATGTTTTCCTTCACCGTTAACGCAAGTGATAATCAAATTGCGATCCGCCCATAAATTCTAATAATTAAATTAATTATAATTTATTTATATAGGTAACCTATATTTAATACGTGAAGAGAAAACTTTGTACCCCTTTTTAAGCATATTGCGCGCACGGAGGAGTGTGAGATTTGGTATAGTTAAAGTTTATATGGAGAAGGACTGCAGGAAGTTAAAATTTCGGTCGAATTTCGACCACTAAGCGACCAGTAGTAATTTGTATTATGTATTACATATATTTACTTATTTGTTTGTATGTTGGTTGCTCATGCCATCACTATAACCATAAACTTAGAATATTTTCGCTTCCCTCAAACTACAACGGTCCCATCAGAATACCAGCGCTGTGACATTTTCTATTTCTAAATGCCACAGCATTATGCTGAGATGGGAGCCATTTTTGGTCCCCTCCAGGTTGCTTAATTATTATTCTTCTTTCGTTTATTCTTTTTAGTACTTCTGCTTGTTCCTGGCGAGTCCAGAATAAAATGCTTTCTTATTTTTTTCTTTCAAATAACCCCAACAAATCACTGACGTAGCTCAAAAAGCCGTTAAACTAAAGTGGGATTGGGCTGGCCACGTCTGCCGTATGCCGTCTGAACTGTAAGCCAAAATAACCACGCAGTGGAGCCCTGACACAGCAAAACGGCGACGCGGCAGACCGCGAGAGAGATGGCGGGACGAACTAGACGCATTCAACAAGGACTCGTCATCATTGGCACATGATCGAACAGCATGGCAATGGGGGAGGCCTTTGCCCAGCAGTGGTATGATACAGAGCAGTGGCGAAGGGTGACAGTTTGGAAAGGGGAGGCTGTCCCAAAATTGCCCTCTAAAAATTGCTGCAATTAATGCTAGACAAAAATCCATACCGTCTCTTGTAATCTATATATATTATACTAGCGGCCCGTCCCGACTTCGTTCGGGTACAAATTAGCCGGTAGATACTTTTTAATTTTCATCAATTCCTGACCTCTTACAAATGCTTCGGCTTCAAAAAATACAGACTCTCATATAACTATTTCATCCGCTTAGAGGTTGAATTTCGAAAAACACGAAACCGATTTTGTTTTTAATTTTAACCAAAAGCCTAAATCTCAATTTTCACGTCTCTCACTTCAAAAACAATTTTCACCCCTATTTCGCCCCTTTAGGGGATGAATTTCCAAAACCGCGGTAACACGTGTTTCTTTATTTCTAATCAAAAGCCTAAATCTCAATTTTCATGTTTCGCACTTCAAAAATAATTTTCACCCCTATTTCGACCCTTTAGCGGATGAAATTCCAAAAACGCAGTAACACGTGTTTCTTTATTTCTAACCAAAAGCTTAAATTTCAATTTTCACGTTTCGCACTTCAAAAACAATTTTCACCCCTATTTCGCCCCTATAGGGGATGAATTTTCAAAATCGCGGTGATACGTGTTTCTTTATTTCATACCAAAAGCCTAAATGTCAATTTTCACGTTTCTCACTTCAAAAACAATTTAACCCCTATTTCGCCCCTTTAGGGGATGAATTTCCAAAAACGCGGTAACACGTGTTTTTTTATTTCTAACCAAAAGCCGAAACACCAATTTTCACGTCTCTCACATCAAAAACAATTTTTAACCCTATTTCGCCCCTTTAGGGGATGAATTTTCAAAAACGCGGTGTCATGTGTTTCTTTATTTCTAACCAAAAGCCTAAATCTCAATTTTCACGTTTCTAACTGCAAAAACAATTTTCACCCCTATTTCGCCCCTTTAGGGGATGAATTTCCAATAACGCGGTAACACGTGTTTCTTTATTTCTAACCAAAAGCCGAAACACCAATTCTCACGTTTCTCACTTCAAAAACAATCCCAATATTCACGTTTTACACTTCAAAAATAATTTTCACCCCTATTTCGCCCCTTTAGGGGATGAATTTCCAAAAACGAAGAATCACGTGTTTCTTTGTTTGTAACCAAAAGCCTAAATCCCAATTTTCATCTTTCTCACTTCAAAAATTAAGGGACTCCCATACAAACTTTCACCCCCTTTTTCCCCCCTTTAGGGGCTGAATTTTCCAAAATCCCTTCTTATTGCTTGCCTACAATACAAAAGGGACCTACTCTCCAAATTTCGTGACTCTAGCTTCAGTAGTTTCGGCTGTGCGTTGATGATAAGTCAGTCAGTCAGTCAGTCAGTCAGTCAGTCAGTCAATCAGGATTTCTCTCTTTATAATATTACTATGATTATATAGTCATATCTGGAAGAGCTCGACCTAACTGAAAAACAAGCCTTTTTATGTCAGTTGGATGAGTAAATAATATAATATTACGTTGGTCTATGCACTAACCAATTCCTAAAGGGAAGCCGATGGGAATCGGGTTGTATGGACTCTTCGCCACTGATACAGACTAACAGTAACCCAAAATTTTCACCGTTTCTTTCACAGCAATCAGATGATAACCTAATAAAACTTAAAACAGAACGAATGTTATCTGAGATGGAGCCGACCAGTGTGATGGCACTAGCTTCTAACGATGTGAGCTATATCATCATAAAAGCAGAAGACGGGAGTGATACAAAGCGGAAGAGAGTTGAGAGAGTGGTGAAGAAGGATAAAGAAGACAAGGCGGAGAAGCAGGTGGTGAAGAAAGACAAGGAAACTGAACCTATCACGTGAGTATATAAAATAAACTTTAAAATAAATATTATAGTTAAAAAAACAACTAAAGGAAACGCTTTAGTCATCCAAACTAAACGTATATGCAAAATTTCAGCTCAATCGGAAACCGGGAAGTGGGTCAAATTTAGCTTCCAAGATTTTTTTACATAGTTACAGGTGAAGCTTATAAAAGCGTTTTAAAATAGTAAAAACCGACTTCAAAAACTAAAAAGTATAAAATAATTTTCTTAAAAAACTTAACGGCTTCTGAAGTCGGTGCCACTATCAGGTAGGTGCATTGAAGAATTATAGGCCCCGACTTCAGAAGCTGTTAAGTATTTTTAAAACGCTTTTATTAGCTTCACCTGTAACTAACTATGTAAGAAAATCTTGGAAGTTAAATTTGACCCATTTCCCGGTTTCCAATTGAGCTGAAATTTTGCATACACGTTCAGTTTGGATGACAAAAGCGTGTTCTATAGTTTTTTTAAACTATAATATTTTTTATTTTGTTCTCATATGTGTCTGCTTTTTTCTTTTTTATTGTATAAAGGTTTATGTTAACTTTTAGTTTAATTTTCTCTCGTGTGTTGTCACTAGGGCTTCCAATACCGGGATCTCATTTTATTCAAGCCAGTCAATTGATTGTTGCAATGCATCTTTGAAATCACTCTCATAATTTCTATTTTTATCATATCTTATAATTAAGGTACTATCATCAGCAAAAAACCACGAGAGTTAAAAAAAAGCAGTGTTTAAAACTTACTTGTCTGGAAATATAATGTGCAATAGAACAACATTGTCACTGTGTAGATTCTATTGAAAATAAAATAAAATCACCAATACCGGGATCCCGGTATTGGGCATTTCAATACCGATATTGAAAAATGTCAAAAAATGTCCGGGATCCCGGTATTGGGCATTTCAATATCGGTATTGAGACATGACAAAAAATGTCCGGGATCCCGGTATTGGGCATTTCAATACCGGTATTGAAAAATGACAAAAAATGTCCGGGATCCCGGTTTTGGTCAATACCGGGATCCCGGTATTGGAAGCCCTAGTCAGTGCGTGTAATTATGCCCTTTTATTTCCAGCGGTCCCTTCGAATGCCTCCAGCCCTCGACCCTAGTGGCCGACGGAACCTGCCACCAGATCTTCTTCTCCTGCTGCGAATATTCCATCCACCATAGAGACGAACATACCAGACGTCGGAAGGGCTTACGATGCCAAGTGTGCGAGAAACCTCTCGCGTGCACCGGCGACGAACAACCGGCGCCTTATGCTTGCGAGGTAAGCTCTTAGGGCGGTTACCATAGACAACTTAGCACAATATTGATATTTGCATGTCACATCGATGTCTATAGATATGCTTAGTGAACTCAAAAAGTGAGACGTGTCAGGTACTCCATTTTCAAAAAATGGAGTGGTTGATCACCAGTCAAATGCCGTTTACAAAAATAATTATTAGAATAGAATAGAATAGAATAGATCTTTATTTCATGTAAACCAGATACAGGCACTTATGAAATGTCGAGACTCTAGGTGCACGGTTCCAAATAGTAGATCCTATGGAGAAGAACCGAATTTGTGTATTGAATAAAAAATATATAATAACAGTAGCTATTCCATTAGTGCATGTATCGCTGTTCTATTTAAATATAATTCGAACATTGTTGAATTTAGAATTTGACGTCTTCAAAAAATACGTCTCATTTTTTTAGCTTCCCTTTGTATGACAGAGCGTATCTATAGACATCGATGGCATGTCACCACTATGACTAAGTGTTATGGATCTAAGTATTATAATAAGACCGAACTGTACCAATACTTACAGCAAATAAATATAATTTAAACATAATTTAGCTATATTCTAATTTAAGTTTTTATTGTTAATTTATATTCTGTAAATATGCACTTCGAAGCCTGAAGCACAGGTTCAACCTAGTTCAGGCAAATATGCAATTTTGCTTTATTTTAATGTAAGATAACCTCTTGTTATATGTGTGGAGGAACGAGGTATGATGTTCCTCCATTGAAAAGGGAGGATCCTCCGACCAGGCGAGGTGATATTGCCTGGCGGGCCGAAGCCCGACGGTTGATGTCGGACAGTTGTATATGTGCTAGATACGAATATCTTTTTCCTTGCGCGATGCAGGCTTCGTAATCTGATAGTAGTTATTCTATGTGGCGATAGATGTCGCTACATATGCATTGATCTTTTTCTGAATAAATAATTTTTACTATTATTATTTATTGTGTTTCAGATCTGTGGTTTGGGTTACCAGACCAACAAGGAGTTGTCGGAACACACAGCCATTGCCCACGTCAAACTAAAACCTTTTGAATGCAGTGTCTGTCACAAGAGATTCACACAACATGTAAGATTTATTTTTAAAACGCTTTTATTAGCTTCAATTTTTTATTTTTTTTAGTACATTGCCCCTCACTTGTATTTCTCCTGTATCGAGGGTTTACAAACATACATGTCACATGCACACACAACCAGACCCGAAACAACTAACTGTAGAACATATAAATATTTGTTCCGTGCGGGGATCGAACCCGCGGCACGTAGCGCAGAAGGCTAATCGCTTAGCCACTGCGCCAACCGTGTCGTCACTGTGTTGTAACTAACTAACTATGTAAAAAAATCTTGGAAGTTAAATTTGACCCACTTCCCGGTTTCCGATTGAATACACGTTTAGTTTGGATGACTAAAGCGTGTTCTTTAGTTTTTTTTTAAAAACTATAATAACTATTTATTATTCATAGTTTTGTACATAGAAAGAAAGAGTTTATTAGCACAACAAAAAATAAATAAAACCACTAACAAAAAAACATATAAAATAAAATGAGTTATTGTGCCGGCGGGCCGCAGCTCAGCATAATGTCAGGAGGCAGTGATACTGGCCACCTGACGCTGGTGTTCAGCTGCAGTACGAGTGCCATGCGCTCGAAACTATCAATATTATATTATAATAGGTATACTTACTACTAAATAAATACGAGCTTACGGTTCACCTGATGATAAGTGATCACCGCCGCCCATGAACATCCGCAACACCAGAGACACCGATGCGTTGCCGACCTTTTAGGATGGTGTTAGGAAAAGGGAGGGAAAGGAGAAGGAAGGGGACTAAGGGAGGAATTGGGCCTCCAACGGTCCACACTCACCGAACGAAACGCAAAAGTATGCATACTGCTACTTAAGAGGCCGGCGGAGCATGCGTAGTACCTACAAACGGAATACCAAAATAATTTGTAAATCAAACATATTCTTAAGGTAGTGTGTATTTATTCCGATTGGATTACAGAATATCTAGGTTCCCAAATGTAATAAAAATAAATTAAAAAATAATAGTAATTTAATTGTATATTTTTTCCAGGGCGGAGTTCTCCAACACATGCGCATGCACACCGGCGATCGGCCCTTCCCGTGTACTTTCTGCCCGAAAGCCTTCACCCAGAAGTCAGGCCTGGACCAACATCTCCGGATTCACAACAAAGTGAAACCATACCGCTGTGTCGTTTGCAACAAAACATTCTGCCAATCCGTGCACCTAAAACAACATATGCGAACACACACAAACGTTGCACCGTTCCAATGTGGGATCTGTGATAAGCGGTTCAAGCAGAGCAGTCATTTGAATTACCATCTGAAGAATCACAACCCAGCAGTGTTGACCGAAGAACAACGGGCTAAATATGCAGAGCTCATCGGGATGATGAACGGACAAGTCCTGGAACAAGAGAACACGGTGCAGGTTGAAGCTGAAGTGGATAGCGCGTGGTGTGTAGCTATTAACGAGAGTTGAGGTTTATAACCAAGTGATACTTGGCTGGAAGGTACTTGAAATGGTACTTAAATTTTAATCGTTTACTCGGGTGAGGTACGGTTGCCATTAACAAAATCACGAATTCAAAAATCTCCGGATTTTGGAGCTGTAATCCCGGATAATGACTTTTGCGGATGGTGTAGATCCGGACGCACCCCGGACACTCTTCAAACTAAGTCAAATCCAGGGAAATCCGCCCCCTGATTTCGTATGATAAATATGAAAGTTGCTGTCGTAAATAAACGTCCTATTCCGTATCCTCTTATGAAAATATCTATAAGCGAGAAAGGGATGCATTGTTTATTGGTCGCTGGCAGATTTTTCTTACGTCATCAAGGCCCCGTATGGTTGGTAACTAGGGGTAGTTAGCGAGGTACAGTCATACGAAATTACTTGTCTTACTCAAGTACAGTGCTCGTCACGGATTTTAGTGTCTGTGAAGCTGCTGCGAGTCGCGTCGTATCCAACTAGAGTTGAAAACTGTGGAAATATTCCCGAAAACTTCCAAGTTTTCAGGATTGATATTTTACTTATAAAAACAGTAATTGGGGATACTTTGTACTTAGAATATGTTATATTTAGCTAGATTTTAAACATTCGAACACAGCGAGCACAGGACGGGATGCGGGGTAGGGTACATGTTAAAAATGAATATTTCCAAAACTTCCGTCATACCGCTCGGTGTTTACATTATGTTCGTTGCTTTCGTATGATTTAAGCTGATTGAATAAAAAACGTTATTTCATCAATTGCTTCATTATGTAATCTTAGGATGAGTCTGAAATAAATGATTAATTATTATTAAGTACCTACCATAGATATTTAAAATAATAAAAGAAAATAGAATTAAATTAAAGGATCATTTGACGTAACTGATTCTGAGTAATCCCAAAGCAACGAATTTGTTGAATTCATAAATAGAAAGACATAATTTGAAAAGTGCCAAAGTTTTGGAAGTTTTCAGGAAACTTTCCTAGAAGTTTTCAACTCTATATCCAACCCCGCGCCCCCTCGACCGCCAGCGGTTCTTGCTGACCCGCTCGGGGTGCACTTAGCGGTACGCATTTAAAGCGCGCGCGACAGCAAGTGACAGAGCCCAGCTAGGCTAACATGTGCGCTGCGACAGAAGTTTATTTATTTATTTATTTATTCTTAGTTTGTCGACGAGATAATGCCTCTGTTTCCACACGAGAAAATTATGTCCCGGTGCTCAAGTTAGCTCGGCTGGCATCGCGTGCCAAACAAACGCTCAATGATCTGGCTGACAGGTATCTATAATAATAATATCTTTTAATTTCATTAAATCGGCTACGCTTACATTTCGTTTTAGGTAAGTACTTTGAAACAATAAAGGCGTAGGAACCTAGATAAATACTGTCCGAATCTGAATAATATCATAGTATGGTGGAAATATGCTCCAATTATAAATGATTTTGGTATTGTGTTTGTATGGGCAATTCATACTCTGCCGGTCTCTTAAGCCCAGCAAATGCCGAGTTGGCAACCATTCGGTACTAGCATAACCACATCACTTGATTTTTTATTCATCTCCTTATGCCAATCTTTTTTTTTACATTGTGTTGTCTATTGTCTAGTCCGAATAAATGTATTTTATTTCTAAATAAATAAATATTTGTTTTTCCAAATTGTTAATATCTTAAAATATGAAGCAAAGGAAACTAATCAGAAAGTAAACATGGCGGACTCAAAATTCTAGGTATTTCCCCGTTTTATTTACACTTTATTTATATATTGCGTGTTAAAGATTTTTATAAAGAAGTAGTGTAACAATTGTAACATGTTAATAAAATAACTCGATACGTGATTTTATTAAGACGTATAGCACACTCGATACTTTTAGCATCGGTGACTATCGATTCAGCGGTTGCATCGATGCTAACATCAATGCTAACTAGAAAAAGAGCTGTAACTTTTGAACGGCTGAAAAGATTTTCATGAAACATAGCTAAGATGATACCCGATTGAACTAGCTTTTGATTAAAAACTGCATTGAAATCGATCCATCCGTTATGAAGGTACGATGCTACAGACAGATACACGTTACAAACTTATAATACCCCTATTTTTTGTTGGGGGTTAAAAAGTGACTAAATCTCTATTCGATGCTAAAACTATCGAGTGTGCTTATTGGCCCTAAAGTAGAAAGAAACTACGATAACATGGCGCGCCCCTCCAAAATTCAAAACGTTTGAAAGTATTGACTTCGCGCCACCAAGACTCACAACGCATGTGTGCGTACAGACGACAAACACAAATACATCCAAGCATTTGCTGCTCGGTAAGGTGTGAGTACACACAGTGGAACAGTCATGTGGAGGGCGCCATGTTGTCGTAGGTTATCTCCGGTATCGATTCTGTTACTCATTCTGTGGGCCGACCACGAATGTTTTGACGTATAGTAACGTAAACGTAACCAAATTTAGAACCAAAAATACACGTTTAATACATGATATTTTTTTTGGAAATACATGCAATATTATTACATTTTCATGAAACAAGTGCGTTTGTTGCATAAAATTGAACAAAAATGCGATAGATTCATCGTATTTTATAATCTAACTTTGCTTACGTTTACGTTACTATACGTCAAAACATTCGTGACATCTTAACTTTATTATAGTGCCACAAAGTTATCTGACCCGGTGACCAAAATTGGAACTAACGTCGCTACGGAACAAAAACATAGAAATATGATAAACCTAGAAGAGTAACTATTAATTAATTGAACTTTTCAAATGTAGTGGTACTATTTTATCAAATACACGCGCTTATGAGATAAAAAGAGACAGCTAGCTGTAATCGACTTGTCATTCAAGTCCAAACGAACCGTATTGAAGCTGGTTTTCGAAATTTCTTATCTAAAGGATTTAGGCTGACATTCAGAGACGACAAAAACGAGTCTAAGCGTGAACTTACGCTTCTATCTGTCAAAATTTGTTCGTAAGTTTGACAGATGGAAGCGTAAGTTCACGCTAAGACTCGTTTCTGTCGTCTCTGAATGTCAGCCTTAGTGATTTTCTCTGAATTATGGCTTTTACAGCCATGAGCTACGTATGCCATGTTATTGTCAGTTTATTATATTTTCGTAAACACACTATTTTAAAATGATCAGTCTGAGAATCACAATATTTTATGAAAAAATTCACACCGGTGTTGGTGACCAGACTGGTGACCATTAAATCGTAAAGGGCTTCAATAATGATGCGTTTGTTACTCTTCTAGGCTTGTCATATTTCTATGAACAAAAATGACATCGAAATGTCATTTTTGTATGGAGATGACATTAGTAAAAGCGACGGCAGCGACGCCACGACGAAGATAAGTTTATGGCACTATAAATGCTTGTCACTTTCTATTTCTATTGAAACAGAGAGACCATCTCCCTTAGAACTTTCAAAGCGCGTAAAAGAATCGACACCAATTATTGTTAGTAAATTATTACTTAGTGCTTCAGTTATATACAAGTTCCTACCTTTCGAAACCCGATGCCTAGGTATATGGGGTTATTTTATTTTTAAAAACAACTTATACTATGGGACTAACCAGAAATCGCGCAAAAAAAAACAGCTTTTTTATACAAATAATTAAATATTACTCGACTGAGAGTCATTTTCAACAACAAAATAACAGGTGTTTAAAATTATATCGGCTATTTACTCTTACAAAAGTTCATGTATATACGTCTGATTTTGCTCTATCGTATGTTAAGTTGTCGGTGAACTTGGGCCTAAGGGGCCGGCCATTAATCACGTGATGTTTTTTTAGCATATTTAACGTTGGTTTCATCAAGCCACGTTTGATGAAAAAATAAATACACGTGATATCTTACTACACCCCCCTCACCCCTTGTGATATTTCGTGATTTTTGTAATCCTCCCCCCCCCCCCCCCCCTTCAAGCCTCACGTGATTAATGGACGGATGATTAAAAGACCTAAATGTATGAAAAAGCTGTTTTGTTTTTTGCTATTTCATATTAAATTTTGGTCCCATACTGTTCATAATGATGAGTACATTGACCCCCGGATCAGGATTAGGAAGGTAGGATCTTATATTATTTGTGTAAGCTTCTCGTTGTTTATTATTTCAATAAATGAATTATTCAGAATGTTTTGTTTGGTTGTTTTATCCCCGCTTCCCGTGGCAACACTGCTCTAGTCTCTGTCAACCATAGAAATAGTACAATATATACCATAAAGTTATTATTACTACCACTAATAATAACTTTATGATGTATACCTATACTATCTCCATGAAGAAGGTAGATCCATAGAACGATAGAAATAGTACATAGTATCTCCCACACTACCACTATATGTTAATGACTACCACACGCTACGGCACAGGATCAAGGATTGCTCTCATTGAGCAGTGGCTGATTGCACGCACTTTAGCGATGTCTTTGGTTCGTGGGATAGGTACTGTACTATGCCTATGGTACTATATATTATCTCTATGGGTAGATCTTGACAAAGGGGAGCCTACTATGTATTATCTCTATGGGGGAGCCCTACATAATATTGCTATGCTTGACAGGTACCTAAAACACAAGAGGAAAGAGCAAGTGGGCGGAGCGAGTAAACATTAAGTATGTGCGCGATAAATGGTCGAATAACTCAATATCACGCCAACCGATTTCGATGATTCTTTTTTTGTTTGAAAGGGTATACTTTCGAAGTGTTCCCATTTCAATGTGGTGAGGATCTGATGAAGATCTTCGGAGATAGACAATGGAACTCTTGAATGAATAACAGCACATCACTCGCGATTGCTGTAATCTCATGTTTATGTAATGTTTATGCCACTCAAAATAGAAAAATAAAATAAACTTAAAAATAAGGAAAAACCGACATCAAAAAACTAAAAAGTATAAAATAATTTTCTTAAAAAATTTAACAGCTTCTGAAGTCGGGGCTTATAATTCTTCAATGCACCTAGCTTGGCAGAGGCCCCGACTTCAGAAGCTGTTATTTTTTTTAAGAAAATTATTTTATTTCATTCTCCTTTGTGATGTGTGAATGTGTGCCAATGACCAAAGAAGCCTGATGTGTGCCTAGTGCTTAGCCTAGTGCCTACAGTTCTTGTAGAAAGAAATATCAATGCCCCTTTCTCTTGTTTTTTTATATTCCGTGGTGACAATACGCCGAGAATGCTGAAGCCAAAGTATAGAATGATAATACTGATGGAATATTTACGATATGATTGCTCTCTTTGCAATGAAAAATAGCGTGAAGATAAAGATGTCCAATAGCCTCGCTTATAGCACATTTTGAACATAACTGTGTGTGGGAGAGATAAGCAATATGATCACAGCTCAAGCTAGAAAGAAATGGCAACATTACAAACTTTATGCGTTAAATTCAGAACTACTTGTTGTAAAATGGAACGCAAACGTCATTCGCATTTCGCAATCAATCACGTCGATTTGTTATCATTTCAGAAAAATACCAAAAAAAACGTAATTCCTTCGAATTTTCTAGAAAATATCATTGTTGTCGTCTTCTGTGTTGTTAAAATCTAAAATGTTGACATCAAAGGTAAGTTTTCAAGCGTACTTAGCGGATAAAAGTGAAAAATAATTCCGTTCATAAGAAAAATAATGTAAATCGCATATTACCGTGCAATAAATAGGTTTATGATCATGACTTTGCACTATAACTTTGCATATAACCTTGGTATAACTTATCTAAAGTCCTTGACAACAACATTAAATGCTTAAATTACTTAAGATCTGCAAACTTAGCCGCCGATTTAGATGGGATTTTTGGTTAGATATTGTTTTTTTAATTTATATTTATTCCAAATAGGCAAAGGTCATGGTTTCATTATGATTGTAAGGTCCATATACCGAGTAGTAATACGTAATTTACCACAATAGGGTATTACGTACTAAATTATATTTAAAATTAATGGATATTTATTGTGTGTAATATTACATATTATTATTGGCTTCTGATAGATATGACACATTATTTTTTATTAGCCTGCTGAGTACCCACCAGTGTTGTTGCTGATGCATATTTTTTTCACATCAGGGTGCTGATGCTAATGCTGATTTTAATTATCTTCTAAAAAATGCAGGGAAAACGTAGTGATCATCAGGAATTTAAATCTAAAACTTGCATAGTTTTTCTTGGGATTCAAATAAAATGTTAAAGATTATTTAAATAAATTTGGGAATTTTAAGTAAAAAATAGAATCAAAGTAGTTTAGTAATACTTAGTACTGTAATAGTAATTAAGTACCTAGACCACCAACTAGGTATTGTGGAAACCTGGCTTCATACTTGGAAAACCTCTCCTCCTTACACAGGTCTGCTGGAAGAGATTTCTTTTGTGAAATAAGCAATACCTTTGTACTTTGTTCTCCTATTTAATGTTTGCTGTGTCCTTTCATGTGTGTACATAAAATGCTGAAATTCAATAAATCTTTCTATTACAGCTAGAAGTGTTGGTAGATTTTGGGCCCAAGGTAGATCCATTGGTATTAACCAAGACTCTCAATGAGTTAAAATCTCAAGATGGCGTCAAGGAGGTTGTATTTAAAGATGGAGCCTTCATGGTAGAGACCACGTTACCAAGTACACATGTCCTGGAAATGGTGACTAAAACTTCAGGGAAGAGGGCTGTTCTACAAGGATTTGGGGGTGCGTAATAATAATAACAGATTATTTTTATAAGATAACCTTACCATCTCCTGACTCTAAATGGAAAAAGAGCTGTAGCTTTTGAGAAGCTGAACAGATTTTCATAAACATAGCTAAGATGATACCCGATGAAAGCCGAGGCCTCATTAGTGCGTTGAGTCGTCGCAACGGATCAACGCATTGTCTGCCACACCTGCGTTGCGACGACGCACGCCGTCGCAACGCAAAAGGGCGACGCAGGCCATCGCAGTGAAGCGTCTCGGTATGGATTTCAGTCTTCAATATATCAAATCTATATCGATATTGTCCACACTCATGCTAAGATAAAAAATGTCGTGTACGCACGTATAGTTTGCCCCCCTAGCAGTGGAACATTGTCCGTCATCGCACCGAAACTCCGACAGCGCAGCGCATCACTCTCCCCCCGCTTCGTCTCTCGTGCGTCGATCTGATGTAACGTTGCCTGCGACGACGCAACGCATAATGTGGCATGTCACTAAAAAATATAATGTAAAACGACGCAACGTTGATCCTGCGACGACGCAACGCACCTATGAAGGCTCGCTTTAAACTAGCTTTCGATTAAAAAAACTACATTGAAATCGGTTCATCCGTTTTGGGGCTACTATACACAGACACAAAAAACTTACAACACTCCTCTTTTTTGTCGGGGGTTAAGACATAAGAACTATTCTTCCCCAGAAACCCAATCAGCCGTAGCTATGATATCCAGTCAATCTTGCTGCAACAGTCAAGTCCTCGGAGTGATCCGGTTTCAGCAAAGCGCTGAAGGGCCCCTGGTGGCTGATGGTAGTATAGATGGACTGACGTCAGGGCAGCATGGACTGCATGTACACCGGACTGGAGATTTAAGTCAGGTGAGCATGGCATCTCCAGGGTGGCGCCGATGCTGGCTTCGGCGTCATCGGCGTGGATGGTCGGACGGATACGGTTGTTTTAGATACAATACAGATATATACTAGTAAACTAAACACTAGAAATGTCTAATTATATGCTTAATGGTTTATTTCGACGTATTTGTTTACGCAAATTCAATAAAATACCATTTTTATATGACCATAATTTAAATAGCGCGTTTTGCTAACTTCGTCCGTCACAGTCATTTGGCGAATAAGTCTGCCATTTTTTGTTTTTAATAAGATTTTCACCATCCACGCCGATGACGCCGATGACGCCGTCGCGGGCATCGGCGCACACATCTAGTGGGGACTCAATTCAATTCAATTTATTTATTTGTGAACATCTTGAAAAAAACATACAGTCGAATTGAGAACGTCCTCCTTTTTAGGGTTCCGTACCCAAAGGGTTAAACGGGACCCTATTACTAAGACTCCGCTGTCCGTCTGTCCGTCCGTCTGTCACCAGGCTGTATCTCATGAACCGTGATAGTTAGACAGTTGAAATTTTCACAGATGATGTATTTCTGTTGCCGCTATAACAACAAATACTAAAAAACAGAATAAAATAAATATTTAAGGGGGCTCCCATACAACAAACGTGATTTTTTTGCCGTTTTTATAGATCTAATGGTACGGAACCCTTCGTGCGCGAGTCCGAATCGCACTTGGCCGGTTTTTGGAAGTCGGATAAAAGCCGGAAGGTGGTTTTCTTCCCGGATTTCTCTCTCCAGTTTTTTGGGGTGCAAGAAGTCAGCTTCTAAATGAAAAACTGTTCTTACCAGGGCTGCAGCTCAATAGGTGACCACTACAACCCCTGCGGTACTCCACACGGGGGCCAAACAGACTCCAAAGACAGTCGACACGCTGGTGACCTCGGTAACATAGTGGCCGACGAAACGGGACGCGCTACGTTCAGGATAGTCGATAACGTGTTGAAGGTATTCATAGAATATGATTTATTATATTAAGTATGGGCGAGCCGAGCCATCTGTTTAAAGATATATTGTTTTGTTTCGGGATATATGATTTATTTGCGCATCACGTTTTCCAGGTATGGGATATAATTGGTCGATCAGTAGCGGTAACGGAAAGAAAAGATGATTTAGGTCGAGGCAATTCACCTACTTCTAAAATTGACGGCGATAGTGGAACACCGTAAGTACATCCTTTCAACATGGTCATCACAAACAATAATGAAACCAACCGCAATAATAGTATTATATAAAAAATTACCCTATATAAATAGATAGTCGGTAAAATTCGGTTGAATAATTAAGAATAGTATGGAGGAACGATGTATGGTGTTCCTCCATTGAAAAGGGAGGATCCTCCGACCGGGCGAGGTGATATTGCCTGGCGGCCGAAGCCCGACGGTTGATGTCGGACAGTTGTATATATTTTAGATACGATATTCTTTTTCCTTGCGCGATGCAGGCCTCGTAATCTGATTGGTCAATTCATATTTTCGCGCCACTACTGTTGTCAGTTTTGATGACTTGTAAGTAGTTATTCTATGTGGCGATAGATGTCGCTACAATAGTATAGACAATGTATTCCTCGAATACAATGTAAATCATTTAACTAGTAATGGAGATGGTACGATTACTTACCGATACTTCTATGCATTTGAATACGATTGTCTTCTTAATTTCTACCTCAACAGAAGCATTTCATTTGTGACATGAGTGAGCTCACCGTTTCTTTAGTTGTTATTATGCCTCTCGATCAGTAGGTACGTACGTCTAAATAGCAAAACGTTCAAATAATCAAAATGTCTATGTAGCAATACGTCTAATTAGCAAATTGTCTTTATAGCAAAACGTCCAACTATCGAAATGTCTATGTAGCAGAACATCCAATGAGCAAATGGTCTATTTCTCATAATGCCTGGGGGCTAAAAAGGCCGCTTTAGATGAGTCACAATATGATTCATATTACGAATGTCAAAATATCTACTTAATTGACAACTCTTAATGTCAACCGCATAAGGTTCATATTCAGTAATCATCTGTTTGACAGTTACTATGCAGATCAGTAGATGAATTGCTCAATGTGGCGTTTTTAGGCCCCCTGGACACTTAAGCATGAAAATATTAGGATTAGTTTTTGAGATCTGTTGTGGTGTTAACTTATAAGTAATTATTCCTGTGTTGTTCATGTTATTGTTAATTTCAGTGTAAACAATTGTTGGTAGACCTAAATAAATAAAATCAAATCAAAAATTACGGTAAACGCACCTCAGTTGCATAGATGTCTTAGACCTTTCGAAGGCTTTTGACACTATCTCAGTCGCAATATATTAATCTAAAGAAGAATACATTAGGAAGGACGGACAAATTATTGTAACATATCTAAAAACGATCTGAATAATCCAACACTATGTGTTAAAAAATAAACTCTCATCTTAAGAATATGAAAACGGCAGTATTGGTTACCTCAGGGATGCATTTTAGGGCCTTTGCTCTTCCAAATATAATACGAATTAATGAGGGTATTTCAAAATATACAACTAATTATTTTATATTTACAGAGTAGCATGTGGCATCATAGCAAGATCGGCAGGTATATTTCAGAATCCGAAACGAATATGCGCGTGCGATGGTGTTGTAGTTTGGGATGAGAGGGACCGCCCTCTAGCGGGAAAAGGGAGAAGAGTAGAGGAGAAACAAGAAAAGAGATGTTGCCAGAGGGAGACAGAATCAGAAAACGTGAAACCTTGCTGTAAAGTTTGAATTTGGAATGGACAAACCGACAAAATTATTTATTAGTACATCTCGGTCTGGTTTTCTATGGATGTCCAATCATGTTGTCATATAAAGTCTTTTTAACAAGATAATGACCCAAAGGGTGCAATCGCATCGGGCGCCATCTTAGAAATTTTCTTTTGATTTTAAATTTGTTTTCGATAATGTTACAATACGTCTAAAGGCTCGCGTATTTTGTTGGCGTTAGTATTCTTTGGCGTGTCGATCATAGATTATCATTTTAACCTAAGGCGGCAGAAATGCTAGTCATTTCCAGACAATTTGACAAAACAAATAGAAATATTTATTTACAAAAAAAAAAAATTGGCATTATTTTGGCGTGTATGGGTAACTATATTTGTTTTTTTATAACGTTTTATTTATTAAAACTTATTTTTTTAAACCAATTTATATTTGTTTCATTTACTATCGGATCAAGACATACACCGACCAATAACAGGCGCACTCACATAGACGCGTGTGTCGATCTTAACTCTAGTGAAACGAACATTCGTTGTAATTCGACGACACGTTTGGCGTAATGGCTAAGCGATTAGCTTTCTGCGCTACGTGCTGCGGGTTCGATCCCCGCACGGAACTAATATTTGTATGATCTACAGATAGTTGTTTCGGGTCTGGGTGTGTGCATGTGACATGTATGTTTGTAAACTGTACCCTCGATACAGGAGAAATAGTGAGGGACGTTTAAAAAAAAAAAGTAACAATTTAAGATTGCCGCACCTTCACAGGGTCCCCCGGCTAAGGTTTTTTTAACCCCCGACAAAAAAGAGGGGTGTTGTAAGTTTAACGTGTCTGTCTGTGGTATCGTAGCTCCCAAACGGATGAACCGATTTTCGTTTAGTTTTGTTTGTGTCATAGATAATTTTATCCCAAGTATTCTTGGCCATGTTTCATGAATTTCTGTTGAGCCGTTCAAAAGTTACAGCTCTTTTTCTAGTTGGGAGTCGGGGGTTATTGACGGTTAGGTTATTTATAGTATAGGCTTACGGTTCACCTATTGTTAACTGATCACCGCCGCCCATGAACATCCGCAACACCAGAGTCGCCGATGCGTTGCCGACCTTTTAGGATGGTGTTGGGAAAAAGGGAGGGAAAGGAGAAGGAAGGGGACTAAGGGAGGAATTGGGCCTCCAACGCTCCACACTCACCGAACGAAACGCAACAGTATACATACTGCTACTTAACGTGGATATTCTGTGGGAGGGTAGTACTTCCCCGGTCGTGCCGAACCATTGATGGCATGCCAGCGAGACACTACTACCACCAAACTACTAGGTATCGCTGGTATCCGACCATCTCCGGTAAATTAGATCGTGGAGACTCTCCTAAGTCTCCTTGCACAGGCGTGGATGCAGCCATCAAAAAAGGTTGTGGTCACGGCCACTCAAAAATTGCCCAAGTGTGAGTCGGACTACGGACTCGCTCACGATCGATACATTGGCTACGTTCAGTAATTAATTTTTCGGTGCGAAAGTCACTCGTGCGAATGTCGCTCGCTCATCGGGAATAATTGAACGGCTTCCGGCGATCCACAGCTGCGTTACGCGAGTGACCAATCGAACGACCTCAAATTATCTGCTGTATCCTATGACGATGTCGAGCAAAGCAATAAAAAATTGTTAGCGTGTGTGTATTTTGACGAATAGTGCTTGTGAAATCGAAGTAAGTATTATGTTCACTATTCTCACTTAAAAACGATGATTCAACGTTATCAGTAGAATTTTATTAACATCTAGACTCCAACAAACTACTGAACCGATTTTGATGAAACTTTTACAATTTAAAAGCCTATTAGATTTTGGATTTAATTACAAGTATACATTTTAATTCATTAAGGAATAATAGCTTATCGATTAACGATTAGGGATGATTACTTTACTCTTTGGATTAGGGTCATGGGCATGCCCACCATATTCGCGCCTGTTCTTGCACCCCAGTTGATGGTTCATTAATAAAACTACCCACATAATGATACATAAAGATAATTTATTAGACATACATTCTATGTTATACTTAATTGATTAATATAAGTTAAAAGTCTACCTACGTCGTTTACACTGAATTTTCCGGAACTATAAGAAATAGCTAGAAATAATCAGGGCTCATAACTGCACCATCAGTCGGGTCGCAAATTTGTGTTTAAAAAAAATGCTTGCCCTATTTGCTACTTAGAAACATTTAATAACATTTGTGGGGTATTTTACTACTTTATAAAATAGACACGTTTTAAATATTCCATAAAAGTAGTTACAATTAGGACGATGGTAGTAAATGCAGTGTTGCTCGCAGCGCGGCAGCATATGCTGAGCGGAAGCCTTTTTGACAGCTGCGACGGCACGGCTACATGAAGTTTACATGAAGATATAATATATACAGGGTGTCCCGAAAATCAACGTCAAGCCGGAAACGGGTGATAGGCCACGTGGTTACAGATAACAGAAAAATAATTAAAAAAATCTTAGTTATACACTTTTAAAAATATTGACATTACAAACATATAGAGAAAATTGATTTGTGGTGATTTCTCAAGCACTGTGACTACAAACCCAATAACACTTCTGTAAAATCACATTAAAAAATATCTAGAAAATTGATAGGTACCACCTACATAAAATTAAATGTTTATTATATTTTTTTAATGTCTATAATTTTAAAAGTATATGACTAAAAATTATTTTTATTATTTTTCTGATGACTGTAACCACCTGGCCTATCACCCGTTTCCGGCTTGACGTTGATTTCCGGGACACCCTGTATAAACTGACCTCTCATTGTACAGAGAGCCATTACAATGCGAGGTCAGCTTATACTGGAAATGTATCTGCTTGATATGTAGCCGTGGGTACAATATAATTTTATCATTATTTATGAATTTTATTTTTCTTGTTTGTTTCTTCGAGATGATCTCTAAGGAAACGAGAATTGGCCCCTAGATGTTTATTACAATTTTTTTACACGGTAGATCAGCCGATTACACTGAGAGGCGACCACAACGTAGTTGGGTAAAGGCTAGACAGATTTTCTATATAAGGTCTTATTTTAATAAAGCAAAATATTTTTATACGTTTTTAAAATTAATCAAAATAATTGATGTTTCCGCTTGCATAAAACCTGTATTCCTCTATGATTATGAATGGCACTAAGGTCATGAACTCCACCACATGACCTGGCGCGCTCGGCTACTCTGACACACACGCATCGCGTCGCCGCGCCGCCCGATCTTAATGCCTACATAATTTATGAACCTACTGCAGTGCTGAATCTATTTGATATTGGAAATGAATTCTATACCATTCACAGAGCCTAGCTTTAAAATATTTTGCATTATTGAAATAAGACCTTGTTATATCTCCATTTTGAATTTACAGACCGGAACTGTCGTCTTGATCCGACAGATTCTTAAAGAACTGTCACATACAATCATTGCTGGACTCGTCGAAACACGTCTGCGTTTCAGCCGAACTAAATCCTAACAACACATCGGTTTTAACTGAAAATCTATGATCTGCAGTCTGAGTTTCCGTTGAAGTCAGATTAATACTTCCTGGACTAGAAGAAAGACTATCGAACAGTCTGAAATTCGGTTTAGGAGAATCGTAGTGACAGAAACAAGTTTGTGTTTCTTTGATACTTAAATCTGGGGATTGTGTTTGGGAATTCTTGCATGATTGGGTTTCTTTATTTGATCTGCTCAAACCAAATTCTAAAGGAAACGTTTGAGTTTGGATATCGGATAGAGATACGGCTTCAGAAAAGAATATCTCATCTTCACTGTTTTGTGATTTTAAAGATAGAAGATCTTCAAATACAGTTTGAGTAGAGTTCTCATCGGTTTTAGTTTCGAAGTCAGTTTTTAACTGCCAAGAGGGTAATGTTACATCATTTTTAATGTCTTCAGGAATTTGTGTTGCTAAAGATTTTTTGGGACTGTCACAGTATTCGATTTCAGATTTACTAGGTTTATCTTCTTTTGTTTCTAATTCAAATATATATTCTTTAGGGGTTTCCATCTTTGGTTCCGAAGTTTGGGTTGCCGAAAGGGTTTCACCAGTTGGAGTTATTTCAGTTTTAATTTTTTTTGTTTCCTTATCATCATTTAATTTACGTTTTTCGGCCTTTCTTTCTCTCTTATAACGTTTGTGTATATCAGGGTGCTTTCTCATTAAGTGCACCATAAGTTTATTATTAGAATCGTATTTGACTTCGCAAATTTGGCATATGTAGATGAAGTTACAGGTTTTCGAGTGACGATAAAACTCGCTTTCGGTCGAAAAGCATTGGCTACAGTCGTTACAATAATAAGTCTTGGCTTTGTGTACTTTATTATGATGTTGGTTCAAAAATTTTCGACCAGAAAACCACTTGTTTTTGTCCGATGTTATATGGTAGGGACATTTACTATCTATGCAATAATATTGCAGTTCGATTTCAAAGTCATTTGTGATGCTATGGACCTTTTTTAAATGGGTGTAAAGATCGCTTTTCTTGAAGAACTTGTCGGAGCAATGGAATGGACATGGTAGATGTATTTTAGATTCTGGTTGCGGTGCTGTGATCATGATGAGTAGCTTTTTGTCGTGGAGTATGCTGGTTACTTGATTCTTTAACAGTTTCTTGGCCATATTTTTTTTCTGTAACAAAAAATATAAATTCTCTGAATAAATTAGGGGCTTGTAGCTCCATAGCTACCGCGCAAATCGGTCGAACGGCGAGGTTAAGCAGCGCTTGCCGCGGTCAGTCCCTGGATGGGTGACCGTTTCTTCGAACATCCGAGACGTTAGCACGTTAAGCAGTTGATCCCGGTTGTCATATGAATACTTTTGACAGTCGTTACTAACGGGAGTCAGCAGCCCAAAAAATCTGACAACCGGTCTAACCTTAGGGTATCAGTGTCTCCCAGTATTGGGTGGTGGAGGTCAGATGGCAGTCGCTCAGTATAAAATACTGATATTCAGCCGCATCTGGTTAGACTGGGAGCCGACCCCAACGTTGTTGGGATAAAGGCGAGGCAGATGATGAAATTAATAAATTATTTTAATTTATATCATTTATGTTTAATTATTTTTATCTATCAATGTTCTGTTTTCTAATCTTTTCCTCTTAGTTTTTAGTTTACACACTGTGTCTACGTTTTCTTCTGTACCGTCTCCAGCCGCAGGTCTGCTGGCAGAAATTTCTTTTGAAATAAGCAGTACCTTTGTACTTAAGTGTCCCTTATTCTATGTATTTTTATTTTTTGAAGTTGTTTACATAAATAATAAAATAAACTAATCTACTTCTGTATGGACACACATACGTTTATCTTGTCTAGGATTTTTCCTGAATCATGGACGTGTAGCCAGTGATCACATGCTTATACATTATATATTATTGTGGTCTAATGGAAGTCGCTCATATTGACATGCCTGGAGAAAGAGTCCATCCTTGTGGAGCTAAATGGGCGACTTTCTGCGATTTCCCACCAAAGAGTTGTGAGATTTTTCGGACACAAGTGATCTCCAAAACATAGCTTGGAGAGTAAGCTCATACTGGGTCACTTGGAGGGCAGGAGAGCGAGAGGTCGGGCGCCCGTCAGATGGAGTGATGCTGTCAAGAGAGCGGTTGGCGGCAACATACAACTAGCCGTGCACTCCACGTCCGACAAATATAAATGGAGACGAATTTGTGGTCGCGATCCTCAGTATTGAGCGACCGAGGAAGAAGAAGAATATTTTTAATACGTGGTAACAGATGGCGCAAAAAGCAATATTTAGATAAAAATGCTAGTTAGAAAGTCTTATCAGCATACGGTTGATATGAATGTCTTGCAATGTGGCCTGCGGCGATTTTAATTTTACTTGTCACTTTTAAGAGTGCATTTCCACTGAAGCGGAGCGGAGAGGCAAAAAAGTGACTGATAGAATACGACTATTAACACATCACATAGATGAGAGGAGGAAATACTGGAATTATATAAGTTATTTTGTTACCTTCTCGCTATGCTTCTGTGGAGCAGCCTAATTCAAGTCATAAACCTTGTCTGTAACAGATTTCGTCTGCGTAAAACATAGTATACCTTCAGGGAAGTTCTGAGCATCTTGTCGGACAGTTGGCACCGCTGTCTGAACTCCTTACTGGAGATCAGCGCAGCTTCGCAAGTAGCACATAGTAGTTCCGATAATTCTGCATTTCTTTTTATCTGGAATAAAAATCTGATATTTGTATTTGCCTCATTGGAGTAGTGGTTTAAAGCGCCACTGCTAAGTATAAGGCCTGGTTCCCATAAGCACAGATGGGCGGATGCAGTCGTGATGGTAACAGGGTTGTTTGAAGAGGTAGGGTACTAAGCCCCTTTGTCACTGCGACCTGCGAAGATCTATTGTGACGCATGGTAACAGGGTGCCACATTAAATGATACCACATATTTGGTATCATGTTCAGAGGCTGTACACAGAAATAATGAAAAGAAAAGAAAGCAAAAAGTATTTATTTGACACAGCACAAAACGTAACGTCCATCTAAGAGGCCACCACCTTAAGTTATGTACCAGCTTCTCAAATAATAACCCTCACAAACACTTTCTGAGCAATCGAATAGTCAGGGCGTGGAATAAGCTCCCAGAAGACGTAGTCTCAGCCCAAAATATAAATCAGTTCAAGAATCGACTTGACAAGTATTCTCAACTGCAAGAATAAAACCAAGTGGTGAACAGCAGGATACAGGCACTTACCAGTTGTCTCAACTGCCTGCCTGATAAATAAATAATAATAATAATTTTAAAGATAATATAACAAAAATAAAAGAATAAAACGTAAAAAAAAAAAAAAAAATATCTAAAATAAAAAATGGATTGTACGTCGCAGCTGTGTCAAAAAGGCTTCCGCTCAGCTTAAGCCCGACAGCGCTGGAGGAAATATGTGATTACTACGTGAGTTTTTTTTTCGTCATATTTCACTCTACTATCATTCGTCTAGGACTCTAGGTGAAGGGACATTGAAGTAGAAATTTATGTCACATTTATCTGTTCTACACATGTAAATAAATAAAAAATGGTTAGAATACGTTGGAGACTTCAAATTTTGCCTAAAGATCGTGATAAGTGTAAAATTATGAATTCTTTATGTAGTTCCTGTGGCTAGAATACTGATTGGATCTGCGGGTCTACCGCGTAACTAAAACTGTAATGAACATCGACATCGGTATTAAACTTCAATACGATCGTGAGAGCCTAAACTTTGAGCTAACTTGTAAAAAAATTACCTATCATATACCTAGTTGGGACTCCTATCTTCATGATCGGTAAAAAAAGTACAAGTTAGCTCAAAGTTTAAGCTCTTACGATCGTATTGAAGTTTAATACCGATGTCGATGTTCATTACAATTTTAGTTACGCGGTAGACCCGCTGATTGATTTTTTGTGTATGGTGACAGAACGTAGTATTAACTGCGGGATTTTATTTAATGTGACAACATCTGTGGCACTCTGTTTATGTTAATTTATATAGTAACTACAAACCTCAATAGACGTAACTCTGCAAAAATCATCAGTGAGTCCCCAGTCATGCATGTTTTTCATTTCGCCAGACTCTGCAAGACAACCGCGGCACACTACAGCTAAACGGTCGATTGGTGTCTCTAGTTTAGTAAACGGAGTACACATTGTGACAATATTTAAATTCTACAACGTTAATAGTAAACAATGTGGTAAACAATTTATAAGAAAACATGTAGGTAATTATTTTGATTGATTCGTTGTTTGTTGACAATTCAGATTTGCCATTATCACCATTTCATTTTGACATTGACATAGGTAGTTTTTTTTATTAATTTGAGATCCTTTTTACGTATTATCAAGACGTTTTTCTATTAATCATGATTACATTAACTATATGAAAACAAACACTGATTGTTTAATAATAATTGTGAGATAACGGTGTTTAAAAGTCTATTTTACAAGCCAAATTGTGAGATAAATACATTTAAATTAGGCCGAAACATCTGAAAAATAAATTCGGAAAAATAAATAAAGGCGTAATCTGCTTGAAAAGAAACGTGTATGTAGAGTTTCGTTAGGTTGCGTTCTGATTAAGAAGTTTATCGAATATTCAGGAATTAAAATCCGCATCACAAAATTCTAGCTATTCCTATCACAGGTGTTTATGAATTCTAATAAGTTTACATGTTGTTATTAGGACTTTAAAATAAACTCAGGCGAAGAATGATTGTACACTTTTATTAGAATGACAATGGGAGTTTTACAACTACGGTTACACGGAGAGAGCCGCCATGACAGAGAGTTAGATAAAAAAGGGGTTCGCAACAACAGGGTTGCCAACTTATTATAAACTATTTTATTGTTCCTAACACCTCCCCTCAATAAAATATTTAAACAAGTTTCACAATTGTTTTACTTCCAAAGGTAACCCAAAGAACTAACCCTTAACACAATGACTTCCCCTTAACAATATACCTCCCCATAATTAAGTATTAAATAATCTATCCCTTAATCTTTCAAAAATTACCCCACCCAATGCTTTGGTAAGTATGTCTGCAACTTGGTCACTGGTATTCACATATTTCAGAACTATAACTTTATTTTCCAACTTTTCTTTAATAAATGACTGTTTAATCTCCAAATGTTTGACTCTAGAGTTCCCAGTGGCCATTTGCGCCATCTTAATAGTAGACTGGTTGTCTTCATACACAATTATGTTTACTTCAAACCCAAATGTTAACATAATATCTTTTAACCAACAAGCCTCACTAGTAGCCAAACACAAGGCAATATATTCAGCTTCGGTTGAAGATAGTGTAACCGTTGGCTGTTTCTTTGAATACCAAATTACTGAACAACCAAACACTTTAAAAATACACCCTGATGTCGATTTTCGGTCATCAGAGCCACCCCAGTCACTATCAACATAGCATACAACATCCTCGTTACACTCTTTATAGTATACTAGACACAAATCAATAGTTCCATTTACATATCTCAAAACATTTAACAAAAGTTTATACAAAAGTTCAGACGCACAACTCTGATAGCGACTCAAGATATTAACCACTGCACAAATATCTGGCCTAGTACCCATCGCTGCATAACTCAAGCTTCCTACTAGCATTCTACATTTATTCTCTATTTCAGCACTCTCTGAACCATCTCTCTTTAAGATATGAAAATTAAAATTTTTATCAATAGGTAACTTCAATGTTTTACAATTCAACATATTGTACTGTAACAACAATTTTCTCAGGTAATCTTTTTGTGATATAACAGTAATTCCCTTATTTAAATCTTGTTTAACATCAATCCCCAGAAATTTACTAATTATTCCCATTTCTTTTATCTTAAACGTTTTACACAATACATCTCTAAGTTTACACATCTCTTCTTTGTTATTCCCGTAATACAATATGTCATCGACATACAATAACAGAAATGTTTTCTTTTCTCCTTCGCATTTAGAGTATAAACAATAATCCTTATCAGATTGTTTATAACCTAAAGACAACATAACATTATTAAAAGTATTATTCCAACACTTTGGAGACCCCTTCAAACCATAGATAGATTTGTTAAGTTTTACACATTTAGAATCGGTTCCCTCTGGTAAAATTAAATACAACTCCTCATTAAGTTTTGCATTTAAAAAGGCTCCACATACATTCATTTGACTTATCTCTAACCCTAACTTAGTAGCTATAGCTATAAATATTCTAAAAGTATTTAATTTAGCAACAGGAGAATAAAGATCACTATCATTACAGTTTTGTTGGAAGCCTCTAGCTACCAACCTAGCCTTATAAATAATTTCTCCATTCTGGCCTTCCTTTTTCTTCAACACCCATTTGCTACTTATTATTTCTGCTCCCTCGGGTATCTTTTCTATTAGTGTCCATGTATTATTTTCCTGTAGCTGGTTCAATTCGTTTTCCACAGCTTTTCTCCAGCTATTAGCATCCTCTCTTTCCATAGCTTCCTTGTAGCTAGCGGGTTCTCCCTCTGTTGCAATTAGTCCCAAATAGTCCAGAAACCTCGAAGGCTTCTTCACTTGTCTTCCACTCCGGGTATATCTTATGTTTTCAGTAGCATCGGAATAATCAGAGCTTTCATGTTGACTGACGTCACTCAGGTCCTCCTGCTCTGACTCACTTTTGCTTTCGCTCTCTTCCTGTCTTTGTTGCTGCTGAAGCTCTCCTTGGTCCTGCTCTTGTCCCTTTAACTGCTCCACTTGTTCCTGTACCTCCTCAACCTGTACATGTTCCTTTTGTAAATTGCTCTCCACAGGTACATCTAGTGAGATTACTTGTTCATTGTCTTGTTTCTTTCTATCTATAAACACTATATCTCTCTTCGTATATACTTCTCTTTTGCCCTCAAAGTATATTCGGAATCCCTTAGTGTCTTCATATCCAACAAACCTACCTCTCTCTCCTTTAGAATCCCATTTTAGTCTCTTTACTTTAGGAATATGGACATATACATATTCACCAAATACTCCACGCAAGCTGTGCATATCAAAACTACGTTTATAAAGTGTTTCATAAGGAGTCTGGTTTTCCACTCGGCTCTTTGACGTCCTATTCAAAACATACACACTGGTGTTGACTGCCTCTGCCCACAGGTCTTTTGATAGGTCTTTACCTTTAAGCATGGACCTTGCTGCCTCCACTAATGTGCGCATGTCCCTCTCCGCTTTCCCGTTTTGTTGGGGAGTATATGGGATTGTTGTTTGGTGGTGTATTCCCTTTTTATTAACAAATTCTTCTAATTCTTTGTTTATAAACTCTCCACCATTATCAGTACGAATGACTTTTACCATGTTTCCTGTTTGTCTCTCAGCCCAGTTGACAAAATGCTTCATCTTAGTAGCTGTTTCACTTTTATTCTTTAAAAAATAGACTACACGATAATTGCTATAGTCATCCTTGATAAGCAGGAAATACCTCGAGCCCCCAATACTTTCCACCTCCATGGGCCCACACACGTCGGCATGCACCAACTCCAGACACTGTTTGGTATGCTGTTCAACTCTTTTGAATGGAAGTTTATGTATTTTCCCCTCTAGACATGAAATACATTTGACAGTGTCCCCTGTATAATCAATATTATTTTTGTTAAGCACCTGCTTCACATAGTCCACACTTTGATGACAAAGTCGCTCATGCCATTCACTGAGAGTTACTGCACACTGAACATCATGTTTCTCAAAATATACAACATAAACATTGTTCTCTTTAGACCCTGAAACACACACTTGATTATTTTTCTTTATTACACATTTGTCCATTGTTATGTCCACACTATATCCTTTGACAGTAGCCCTTGTCACAGAAAATAGATTCAGTTTCAGTTCTGGCACAAATAACACCTCACTTAGTTTATTATTTACAAAGTCAATTTCACCAACGCCCAAAACTGGCAACCGTCGCCCATCGCCAACAACAACAAACCGGTTCCCCACTTGACACATAGATGTAAACAAGTTGCGTTCAGAAGTCATGTGCTCGCTAGCCCCGCTGTCAATAATCCACTTGCTGTCGGATGCACAAGATAACCTCTCACATTGTTTTGTTATTGTTGAAAAGGCGTTACTTTGCTCTTCAGTTTTCTTATCGTTACTTGTGTTTCTACACTGTTTCTTTAAATGTCCAACCTTGTGGCAATTGAAGCATTTTCTGACATCTTTCTTACTCTTACAGTCCTGGATAAAGTGTCCTACCTGGCCACACTTATAACACCTTTTTATCTTCTCAGAAGTTTTTGCAACTAAGGCCACATTTTCCCCTTCGCTTGACTTTGCCTTCACTCTGTCCTCCTCCACAAGAAGTCTTGCAACTAGATTGTCATAGCTCTGCTTAGCTGCGTCCACCGACTCCCATGCTGATATGAAGTGATTATATTTTTCTGGCAATGTCATCAGGACTTTAGTTATCAAAAATGTTTCTGATATGTCCTCGCCTGCCTGTTTTAGCTGAAGTTGCAGCTCCTCTAGTTTGGATAGAAACATTGAAACCTCCTTGTTCTCCTCAAATTTAAGATTAAAAAACTTTTGCTGTAACAAGTGAATCGCAGTGCTCGATTTCTGCTCGTAGACGTTGACTAGTTTCTCCCACATCTTTGCAGCAGTCTCGCAAGTTAAAATATGTATCATGACACTGTTACTCAACCTTGACACAATTATTCCTTGAGCCTTGCCATCTTTCTTGACCCACGCAGCATCTGCAGTCTTTACATCTGCTGCAGATTTCACATCTTGACCATTTACCACTGAAAGCACCTCTTGAGCTCTCAATAATACAATGGTTTGGAATTTCCACGTATTCCAATTTGTTGGACCCTCCAACTTAGCTCCGCCTCCCATCATCATCGCCCCGAACTGATCCATAACCTCGATCTGCTCAAAAACTGCTCCGCCGTCGAATAGGTTGCAATTGTCGTCTACTGCGTGTGCTCCCTTGCACCGCAAATACACCAGACGCCGTTGACCTTAGCCCAACTTCGACTTTGAGCAAAACAAAAGATGCACATGCGCTTCCCCACGCGCTCACCAGCCGGTGTCGTTTTTACAAACACCAATCTGAAGTTCTTCACCTAAAACAGAATTACGGAACGCCTGGGCCCATAACCTGTTATTAGGACTTTAAAATAAACTCAGGCGAAGAATGATTGTACACTTTTATTAGAATGACAATGGGAGTTTTACAACTACGGTTACACGGAGAGAGCCGCCATGACAGAGAGTTAGATAAAAAAGGGGTTCGCAACAACAGGGTTGCCAACTTATTATAAACTATTTTATTGTTCCTAACACATGTTTTATCGTAGACTTCAATCTTTTGAAAAAACATTGACCTTACTAATGCCATAAAATCTATTACCATAAAAATATACTAGAAAGCCATTAAATAATTTGAACGAAGAACTCACTCGTCATTTTGACAACTCTTTTGGCTCAGCTAAATTTACAAGAGTATGATTGTCTAGTAGAAAGGTAATAATAACTCCATTTACATTTATTTCAGACAAATAATTCATGAAAATTCATAAAAAACGCCGGTTGGTATTTTATAACGAAGTTAGGCGTAGATTGTATACATTGGAGCGCGCAGACTTCAGAGCGGTCGCCATTTCCGCCACGAATACTGGCTGATGTTCTTGTGTGTGGAATTGTGATATTGGAGGTTATAGTGCGTATTTTATAGTTATTTGTGCATCTGTTTTGTTCAAAACAAATTTTGAGGACGTTAAACGCGTATCCGTCGTTGTAGGCACTTTATGTGCGTCAAATGAGTAAGTATCTTACTAATGGATTACGTAGCGTATCATTCGCACACGTGCAGATTGTCTTAATATTTTCCGATTTAAATTGCATTTACACGGTGTCGACGTTAGATTTGCAATCGTAATTGATCACGAATGTGGCGGTAAGCGATAGTGATATAAAATCGATTAAAATGAAAGTCGGTCAATTAATTATTTTGGTTTCTAGGTTGATCTATTTTTGGCCTCTCGTATGCATGCACTATTGTCTCTAGATCCTTTTTTAATTACATCTGTCCGGAATCTTGTGTTGTAAACAGCGTACGTGGAATGTTCCGCGTAAAGTAGAAAGTTGAATATTTAAATAATCGGGACACCTTTCATTTGTTGACATTTCATTTCATAATATTATCGTGTCGTTGCGTCTACGAAATCTTATTAGCTGCAAAACATAGATACGACAATTGTTTTTATAACTTTTTAATTGTACTGTTCATTGGAAAGGTTGTTTTTGTATTCAGCCAGTTCATGACCCTTTTTCCTCAACATACATTATCACTCAAGCATGATTTTGAATGTTAATGAGAAGAAACAAAATGTTAATGTGCTTTTAAACTTAATTAGTATATAATTAAAATCACAACTTTTTAATTTACATTCATTTTAAACCTCTTAGCACACTTGCAGTTTATAGACACACAATTTTGAAGGTTCTTTGTATATTTAAATTTAGAATTTGGCATTATGGCGGGAATTTATACATTTATACTTGGATTGGAAATGTTTTACCTTGCTATTTTAATACAGAATATGAATGACCTAGGTTTTACAATTTTTTTTCCTCATATTCTACTATGACCTTAGTTTAGTGGAAAATTTGCATTGGTGCTGTTAAGGTTATATTAAATTTGACATTTCTAAATATATTGCTGCCCTTTACTTTTATTATAGGATTGAAAAGGATAGAAATAACTTATTTAGATCTGTCAAATTGAATTTCAAGTTTGTGTGCCACAGAATGCCTCATTTTATTTATCAGAACTTTTTCTATATAAAGTATAAACATTTGGTTTTAGTATTTTTACTGACATTTGTGTCAGGTTCATATAACTGCCTTGTCCTTTAGTGTTCTCAAATAAATGACAGTAGTATACTACATGTAGCACATGTCAGATTTGACAAGCGCACCAACGATATAGTACGTAGACTTGAAATATAGTACAATACTATATATTATAGTATGGTTGGCAACCCTACTTACACCATAAGTTGTTTTCACCATGGGAACAAAATTACATGCACAATGATTGTCACTCATAATCACCATGGAGTTTCTTTTTCCATAGAAACAATGCAGAACCAAATTAACAAGTTTTTTTTTTTTAATAAAAAGTGTTTAACTTTATGCCTTGTCATGCAAAATTAAACTACCTATTATTATTAAAAACAATTATTATGATTATACCTAAATACAGTGGGTCAATATTACATGAATTTATTTAGATAAACTTTTGGATGTTAACCTGCATTATTATTTTATTATTACTCTTATCAGTGTATTATTGTGAGATAATAGGTGTAAAAAATTAAGTGTCTAGATTTAATAATGATGTAATAACAACACTTAGTTACAATAGAACTTTGTCGGCTGAAGGACTAGAGTCCAGGCCATGTACTTTCAATAAAAAAAAAAAAATAGAACTTTGACATAATCATTAAAAATATGACTATATTCATGTAGTAATATATATATATTCTTATAAAGAAGAGAAAAGAAAGAAAAAGTTTATATTTTTACGCCCAGTATGACGCACGTAACTTAATTTTACCCTTACACCAAGACCACTTTATTACTAAATATTACCATTGTTCTGCTAAGCAAAACTTAATTAAATTAATTAAGTGGCAACACCGAGTGACCTAGCAAAAATAAAATGTGAAAATAAAAGTTAACCAATTAACATTAATTAATTATTATGGACTACAAGTATATTTCAATAATAAAATAAATCACACAGCTCAGACAGACCAAAATCAATTATTGCACATAAGTTATCCTTATCAGATAGGTAATCATTCACAGAGTAATATGTGTTTTGAAGCAGAATTTTTAAAATCATTAAAATACATTTTTTCTCTTATTGTGCTAGGAATATTGTTAAAGATTAATAAATAAACAAGTTACTGAAAAAAAAAAAAATACCAACTTAATGACATACCAACAAAACATCCCTCTAAGTTGTTATTGTACTTATAATTCTAGTTGGGGTTGAGGGTTTTGGACAGTTAGGTTATTTAAGTCTGTCTGTTAGTGTGTACGTAGCTTTAGCATGCCACAAAACATGTGAGTATGTGTACGGACCCATAATTATGGCAATAGTTTGTTTTAGTTAAGGACTTGACTGTATGTTTATGATTTGTGGACTAAATTTATTAAACATATATACACTTGTCAATTGTATTATAATATAATTATAATAGAGGGTTGCCTTGTATTTATGCTTTCCAGTCCTACCGTCCTACCTAGACCTTTCTAGTCCAATCACTTTAAGGTGTTATATTACTCATAATTATAAACAACGGTTACTATGGGAAAAACACAAAAATCGCGAATTTAAAATCTGCTGTTATACATTTAGTCAAGTAATATTGAGTTTTTTGTATGGAACTGCTGATTTTTTTCTGCGTTTTCTATGTTGTTCCCATAGTAAAAGTTGTTCATAATTATGAGTATTATAACACCTTAAAGTGATGGCACTAGAAAGGTCTAGGTAGGACGGTAGGACTGGAAAGCATAAGTACAAAAGGCAACCCTCTATTATAATTATATTATAATACAATTGACAAGTGTATATGTTTAATAGAGTACTCTGGTTACCGAAGTACTTGGCCCTGAAGACGGCTACCTCTGGGCAGTTCAACTTATAACACTCTCTTTTTCGTTGGGGTTAAAACAACATGGCAGGATACTGAATAGTTAGCGGATATCTTAGTTGTATCATATAGTTTACATATCATAGTCATGTTAGCGTTTTGTGGCCATAGACAATTATTTTTATTAAATCCTTTTTTTTAATTTCCAGTTGCCGAGAACACCAGAGATGAAGATAGTCACCACATCACATCCGCAACAGATTGAAAAAGTTATGATAACTGTGCCTAACTCGCTACAATTTTAACCCGACTAAGTTCAACTCACGTTAAGCATAGATAAAAGTTTAAGTTTTGTTTAGTTTATAAGTGGATAGAAGAAATTATTAGTGTTAAACATTAATTATGAAAATACCGGAGACTTCCGCTAGTGTTGGGGCTTACTATGGCAACGAGGAGAACGGCCAGTGGCAGGTTTGTACACATTATTTTATAACATGTTTTTTAAATTTTGTATTGTGACCAATAAACCTCATTTCATTCTTTTTTTTTCTCATATTAGATTCTGTCAAAGTTAGCAGAATATTGGTCAATGTCGCATGACAACGATAATTTTAGCAGGACATGGGTAATTTTAGCAGGACATGGTAATTTTAGTAGGACATGGGTAATTTTAGCAGGACAATGGTCAAAGTTAGCCGGATGGTGTTCAAAAGTGGACAGAGTTCGCCAATGTTGTTGTTGCTAGTCCCGAGTACGATAAGAGTGATTCAGTCTCTGTTCCTAAATGCGACCGCAGTATTGGGATTTGGATACACTTTAAAACAAAACGAAAATTTCACTCAGTATGGGGGACACGCATAATTTACTAGCGCAAGCCATACATAATCAAATTTTTATTTTGTTTTGGAGTGAATTTTAGTACTGCGGTTGCATTTGGGAACGGACACTGAATCACTCTGCAAATTTTGCGTAGTACATAAAAAATATCCTATATATTGTATCTTTTTAGTGTGTATTATATAGGGAGCGAACTTCCGAACTCCATCTGCTAATGACAATTCAAATTTATTTATCTTTTGCTTATCTTTTCAGCCAAACGGCGTGATTATAGACAGCGGTGTTGGAGGCGGCGTGGTCGGCAGCGGCGACGCGGGCATCCACCGCCCCCCCGTGTACCCCGTCCACATCCCCCGCGCGCATATGCCCGGTGAGTGTGTACCCCGACACATGACCGGTGAGTTATAGCATGTAAGCCATCATTGATGGGTCTAATCGACCGTACAATTCGTTGATTGGTTAAAGAATTGGATGGCGGATTAGATGCTTTTCAAGAGATGTTATAAAAGGCACATAATAATATTTAAGTTCGTCGACGTTTTAGAAAATAAGTGTATACATGAAAATTGTTTTGTAGTGCGCAAAACTTGCAGTGATTCAGTGTCCGTTCAAAATAAAACAAAATAAAAATTTGCTTTTGTATGGCTTGCGCTAGTAAATAATTATGCGTATCCCACATACTACGTCGAATTTTCGTTTTGTTTTAAAGTGTATCGCAATACTGCGGTTGCATTTAGGAACAGAGACTGAATCACTCTACAAATTATGTGCACTACATAAAAAAATATTCTGTATACTTAAGTTGACAAGGGGACAATAGTACTTATAATTATGAACAAGATAGGAGACTTACTATGGGACCAAACAAAAAAGGTCAGCTTTTCCATATAAGATTGAATTATTTGTATGAAACAGCTGATTTTATTTTCTCGATATTCCATACTAAAAGTTGTTCATAATGATGAATACAATAACATATTTTTGGCTTAATAGGTATGTATATTCTCCGACTGACAGTGTATAAATTGGAAACTAGTGCAGTTTTTTCTAATAAGTAATTATCAGCATACTTTTTTCCTTGTTATAAAGTCCAAAGTATTTATTAGTCCGCGCGGAACTAGTTGGCCGCGCCTTAGGTGGGGACGGGGGTGAGGGCGGCGGGTTGCCTAGTGTTGACGGCGCCGTACTGAGTAACGATAAAGCGCCCCGCCCCTCGGTCCCACCGCTCACATACCTAAGGCGCGGCCAACTAGTTCCGCGCGGAAATAGTGTGAGTTTTGGTGATACATTAGGTTTTACAATTATTTTATGGCAACTCAAAAATCTACCCATTACGACATACACTATATAAGAATAAGAAATTAAAAGAAATATTACATACAAATAAACAAAAAACATATTAACGTTTTTTTTTGGTGCATCTACCTTCATTGTCTCTGCATCACCCTAAGGTTGTCTGGTAGAGAATGCCTACGGCATTAAGAGCGCCTTTGTACATTGTACATGAAGCATTTTAAATAAATAAATAAATTAACAAAAAAGCAGACATTTCAATTCAAATACACTCATAACTAGCTGTGTCTGTTTCACCCACCAAATCAAATCAAAATATTTATTTGCTTCAAAACATAGTTTTTTTTTTTTTTTTTTTATAAAGTGGTTTGCCCCTCACTAGGATTTCTCCTGTATCGAGGGTACAGTTTACAAACATACATGTCACATGCACACACAACCAGACCCGAAACAACTATCTGTAGATCATACAAATATTTGTTCCGTGCGGGGATCGAACCCGAGGCACGTAGCGCAGAAAGCTAATTGCTTAGCCACTGCGCCAACCGTGTTGTCAGTTACATAAATAATACACAGATCTTAGGTATGAAATTAAGCTCTCATGTTTTTAGATTTTCCAGCATGCAAATAATCTAATATAAGTACTACAATATGAATAAATTACAAGTCAAATTAAAAATTAATAAATTACTAATAGGCACCGTTTAAATTATGTTTTTCTTGCAATGTTAAACACCTCCTATGATCTAACTTAAATTATTTCAGGCTACGTAATGGCCGGAGCATACTACCCCCCGGCAGCGTACCCACCTGTCCCGACGCAGCCACAACCTGACGACTTCGCAGACTATATGTGGATGGAGAACGAAGAAGAGTTTGATAAGCAGGTGAGAACGCGTCCCATGTAGGACAGACATCGATGGTAGTAGGACATGGGTTAATGTTAGCAGGACTGTGCTCAATGTTAGTAGGATAGGGCTCAATGTTAGCAGGACACTGCTCAATGTTAAGAGGACAGTGCTCAATGTTAGCAGGACAGTGCTCAATGTTGGCAGGAAAGTGCTCAATGTTAGGAGGGCAGTGCTCCATGTTAACAGGGCTGTGCTCAATGTTAGCAGGACAGTGATCAATGTTAGCAGGACAGTGATCAATGTTAGCAGGACAGTGATCAATGTTAGCAGGACAGTGATCAATGTTAGCAGGACAGTTATCAATGTTAAAAGGACAGTACCCGATATTGGCAGGATATTTCTCAATGTTACCAGGATATTGCTCAATTTTAGCACGACATTTCTCAAAGTAAGCAGCACAATAGTCCATACTTAACACCCAGTCTATTCTAGCCAAATTGATTGTATATCTTAGTTGCATCCCGCTGAGTCACGCGCGCATTTCATTGTTTAACCCCCGACAAAAAGAATAGAATAGATATATTCCTGTTTTGCATACCAACATAACCCCTTTTTAAGCATATTGCGCGCACGGAGGAGTGTGAGATTTGGCATAGTTAAAGTTTATATGGAGAAGGAGTGCAGAAAGTTAAAATTACGGTCGAATTTCGACCACTGTGACCACTAGTCGGTATAGATGGGTCGTTGAGTTCCCTTCATTGTGGTCGAGCTTGGCGATACTGAAACATGCGTCATTCTCGTGAACGGGTGCCGTCTGTCGGGACTGGTCAGCTTGTAACTGCCATGGCAATCTTATTCAGAGGCAAATCATTATTATCCCAGTCTTATTTGTATTCGCATTGAATTACATTATTCTCGCAGCTCTTACCACAACATTGTACTGATCAAGATTGTAATCTATTATTTGAAAAGAGTTTCCATGGAGTTTCTTGCCGGTTCTTCTCCATAGGACCTACTATTTGAACCGCGCACCTAGAGTCTCGATATTTCATAAGTGCCTGTATCTGGTTTATATGAAATAAAGATCTATTCTATTCTACTCATGAAAATCAAGGGCGGAGGCCTTTGCCCAGCAGTGGGATGACTAACAGTAACAGTTATTGACGACACGGTTGGCGCAGTGGCTAAGCGATTAGCCTTCTACGCTACGTGCCGCGGGTTCGATCCCCGCACGGAACAAATATTTGTATGATCTATAAATAGTTGTTTCGGGTCTGGTTGTGTGTGCATGTGACATGTATGTTTGTAAACTGTACCCTCGATACAGGAGAAATCGTAAAGAGTTAAAAAAAATATATATTGATGCGAAAGAAAAGCAATTTATTTCTACACAAATTACGACACAAAAGTAAAAGAATTAAACTAAAAAAGTAAAAAATGAAGACAAAAAGAAAAGTAAAAAATATAAAACGTTCCAAAAAAAAAAAAAAAACCCGTCACACGTAGCTATAATATATTGTATGAATGAATGAATGAATATATTTATTTGCTGTAAGTATTGGTACAGTTCGGTCTTATAAAATACTTAGATCCATAACACTTAGTCATAGTGGTGACATGCAAATATCAAAATGTACATTATTAATATTTGTTATTTTTACCTTAATATACTTTTTGTATTAATATACTGTGCTATATATTACATTATAGCGAGCCCCCATACGTGGTAGCTATACTATAACATATTTTGATGACGTAATAGAAATATATATTATAGCTGCGTCTGAGGTCGCTCGAAGATTACTATAGAAAATATATAGTAATATGTCTTGCTACAATATATATTATAGCTACGTGTGTGATGGGCTTAACAGTTACTAATATTAAAATATGTCTGTGGACTCAATGGATAGGGTAAAGACAGATTCCGATGTATATTTCCAGGTCATGCAACAGTTAGAAGAAGAAGCCCTGATGGAGCAGTGTATAGAAGCCATGTTGGAAGATGAGCAGCGGGAGAGACACAACAGGCCCACAGCCAACGGTCACAACAACCAGCACTACCCCACGTAAGATATATTCATTTTAACCGACTTCAAAAAAAGAGGTTCTCATTTCGTATGTTTTAAAAAAAATGTATTTTCTGCAATATCTCCGTCATATATAGACGGATTTGCAAAATTATTTTTTTGTTCGAAAGGGTATACTTCCCAGGTGGTCCCATATAAATTTGGTGAAGATCTGATGAAGATCTTCGGAGATATACAATGGAACTCTTGAATGAATAACAGCACATCACTCGCGATTGCTGTAATCGCATGTTTATGTATTGTTTATGCCACTCAAAATAGAAAAATTAAATAAACTTTAAAAAAAGTGAAAGCCGACGTCAAAAACCTAAAAAGTATAAAATAATTTTCTTAAAAAACTTAACAGCTTCTGAAGTCGGGGCCTTTAATTCTTCAATGCACCTAGCTTGGCAGTGGCACCGACTTCAGAAGCTGTTGTTTTTTAAGAAAATTATTTTGTCTGTTTTTTTCTTTTTTTAATGTTTTTTTTTTAATTTACAGGACAAGCAATGGAGCGCCTTCCATTTCTCTAGAAGAGGCGGTTTCCCGATCGACACTAAACCCTCTCGCGGCCGAGTTTGTACCCACCAGAGTGAGGCCGCCGCCCGCCACAGGTGAATAACATTTATAACCTAACCGTCAAAAACCCCCGACTCCAACTAGAAAAAGAGCTGTAACTTTTGAACGACTGAACAGATTTTCATGACACATAGCTTAAAAAGAAAGAAAGAAAGAAAAATACTTTATTAGCACCACAAAAAAACAAAAAAACAAAAAAAAAGAAAAAAAAAAAAAGGTTATTATTAATAAAACATATAAAGTAAAATGAGTTATTGTGCCGGCGGGCCGCAGCTCAGCATAATGTCAGGAGGCAGTGATACTGGCCACCTGACGCTGGTGTTCAGCTGCAGTATGAGTGCCATGCGCTCGAAACTATCAATATTATATTATAATAGGTATACTTACTACAAAATAAATACTAAGATATATAAATTATTATTGCAACTAACTAATTACATACGTAAGTACCTACATTATAATAATCATTAAAGCTTAGATGATACCCGATTAAATTTCGGCGGAGGGTTAGCACTGGCAGCCCAGAGGGCTAATTCACGTAATTTTAAGACGCGCCGATCGTATTGCAGTGATGCTCGAACTTGACGCGAGCGTATCTCACTGAAGCTCAGAGGATACCAAACGGCAGAATAGTCGACATCGGCTCAATTGCCATAACGAAAGAAGAAGAAGAAGATTACCAAATGGGTTGTTTTGATCAATATTTTATTGCAACTGCGCGGCAACTGCACTTCTTTAGTTACGTGAATTAGCCTGCTGGTGTAGCAAGCGTCGTGTTACGGTAACCACTTACCATCAGGCAAGCCGTAGGCTGGTTTGCCACCTTGGTGTTATAAATAAATCCAGCCCATTACTGTCCCACTGCTGGGCACGGGCCTCTTCCCAATGAGAAGGGTTAGTCCTTAGTCCAGCACGCTGGCCTGGTGCGGGCGGACTACACACACCATCGACAACTTTATGAGGCCCTCTCAGGTGTGCAGGTTTCCTCACGATGTTTTCCTTCACCGTTATCGCAAGTGATAATCAAATTATGATCCGCACATGAATTCTAAAAGACAGAGGTACGGGCTGGGTTCGAACTCAGACCCTCCTACATGGGAGGCCAGCGATCAACCGCTCGGCTATCATAAAAATTGCTCTCTTTGAGTTATAAATAAAATCACTTCCAAATGTCAATGATAATATTATTTTTCTGCATTCCTTCTAGAAGAAAGACAAGACACGCCCGAAGCCCCAGCGTCAGAAGAAGCACAGAAGACAGAAGAAACTCCCACAGAACACACAGCAACCATCGACAACAAACCAGAAGATGAACAGGATAAAACAGAAGGTGAATATTACCCACAACCTAATTATTACCCGCGCAAATAAAGAATGGGATTAAAAATGGCGTCGCATCTATTCACCTCTCGCTTGCACACTGTCGCTGTCTGTAGTCATACCCGTCTGTAACGACTTCAAAAAAAGTTTGAGTAGCAGAAAATAATTGTTCAATATAATTTTATTTTAAGTATTCGTAGCTCCAAATGATGGACCGATTTCAATGCAGTTTTTTTTATTGAAAGCTAGTTTAATCGAGTATCATCTTAGCTATGTTTCATAAAAATCTGTTCAGCCGTTCAAAAGTTACAGCTCTTTTTAACACGCTTTTATTAACTTCACCTGTAACTAACTATGTAAGAAAATCTTGGAAGTTAAATTTGACCCACTTCCCGGTTTCCGATTGAGCTGAAATTTTGCATACACGTTCAGTTTGGATGACTAAAGCGTGTTCTATAGTTTTTATTAAACTATAATATTTATTCTAGTTGTAGTATAGTTTTTGATGGTTAAGTTATTTGTTTTCTAGAACCAGTACCCCCTCAAAAAGACCCCCCAGAAGTAAGCGCAGCAGACACCATAGACAACGACAAGAGACCGAAAGACAAGAGTCAAAAACCGAAGGTTGATACCAAGAAGGCATTGAAACCGGAACCGGTGAAATCCAAAGTCAAGCCTCAAGCAGTCAAGTCAGAAACAAAAGTTACTCCGAAGAAGAAGGAATTGAAGAGTGTTAAGAGTGACACGAAGATTGAAGAGAAAGAGGAAGCCACTGAGCTGAAGGTAAGGTAATTTACTTTTTTACTTTTTAACTGTAAGGTAAATTACTTTTTACTTTTTAGTTGAAAGGTATTTTTTTTATGACCCAAATGAGCTTGCCGGTCACTTTTGGCCCGAGCACGAATGTTTTTGACTTAGGGATCATCCATAAAGTACGTCACATGTTAAGGGAGGGTTGATGAAGTGTGACATTATGTGACAAGGGAAGGGAGGGGTCCTAAGTTTTGTGACGTCACATTTCCAAATTTAATACATCTAAGTGTTAAAATGCCAAATTAGAACTATTAACGAAAAACGTTAAAAAATTCTAACTCTATCTATATGGCAATGCAAATAAAACTAATTTTAGAACTGCTGTTTTAATTTAATCATTTCTAGATGTAAAATTCCAAAACTTCCAAAGTTTCGGTATTTTTCAGAAGTTTTCAACTCTAATCGTGATTTTTCATTCCTAGGTATTTTATATTATTTATAAACAATTTCTTCCAGCCTCAACCAGCGCCATTAGAGGACACCCAAGCGCCATCTGGTTTCAAACCAATCAATTACGCAGCTGCCGCGAAAGCGAATAAACCCAAAAAACCATCAGCAACCATAGACAAACCACAGGCACAACCCAAAATAGAAAAACCCAAAATCTCTGAAAAAATAGACAGAAAAGATAAACTGAAAACAGAAAAAGTCAACATACAAAGGAAGAACTCCACCAAGTAGGTTTAGTAGGTGTTTTTGGCTGAATAAAAACCTCTTTGGTAATAAAAAATATATTGCCCGTGTACAAATTTACTGGCAACACTGACCAGGCAAACGTATTTCCATACAGCCTTGTACAGCGACTCGTGTATAGTTTGAAGTTTGAAAATAGTTTGTGATATTTCCATTTTTAAAAATAAATTTGCATTTTTTTGGAAATAAAAAAAATAATAAAAAAAATATAGTGTATAAATAATGTATGGTAACATAATATGTGAATAATTAGTTCTTAAAAATATTATTTAGTCTTATTTTTCTTTTTCAATTTGGGACTAAACTTTTGGTAGTCGGTCTAGATAAAAATCTTTGGATGGAAAAAATCTGCCAAATAAACAACATGCTGTATACATCCGGATAAGAAAAAAAAGTTCACAACCGGAAACGGATCTGACGATTCCGATTAGTTAAAGATCTGCTGTGAACGTACAACATTTCATCCGGTATCCGGACTTGGAAATCCGGATCCCGATATGACAGAATCCTTCCGGATGTTGGCTAAACACTACGGAGTCAGCTTATTAAAAGCTAGAATTCTAAAAAAACAATTCCTTCCAATATTGTCTATGGTCCGACTATCATTACATGGATTTATGAGGATGATTAAGTCCATTGAATAAAATAAAAATTGTCTCAAATGTCGAAAAAAATATTATAATAGCCTAGATTAAGGCTGTCCATACACGATCCTAGAATAAAATTTGTCTTGTATATTTAAAAAAAAAAACATGTATATGAAAAAAAAAATGCACTATTATGTTTTATGGGTATAATTAGATTAGTTTAGTTAAAAGAGTGGATAAGTATTTTTTTTTTTTTTGAAAAAAATCTGCAACCTCGCGCTTTTTTTGTTATACTCTGTTTCATAAAACCTAACAGAAATAGTAAACAAATACTAGGTTGATAACTAAAATTATTATTATATAAAAGACATTCTCAAATTAATCTGTACAATTATTCTATGAAAAATATTCAAGCATTGGTTTGTTTACGTTTTTGGCAAGGGTTTTTGGAACAGAGTATAATTGCGTTTTAAGAAAAAATTATCAAGTATTTAATAAAATTTACTAGTATTTTTAAACTAGTAATGTTATTTGGTTGTAATTAGGATGTTTGGAAGGAAATAATTGCAAATCTTTTAGGAAAGCGACCAGGGGCCTCCATTTCCAGTATGAGCTGACCTCGCACTGTATAGGCTTTTCGTACAATGAAAGGTCAGCTTATTCTGGAAATTTCTGGGCAGTTCTATTTTAGCCCTGCTATAAGATTTCGTAGTAAACCTAAGCTTTTTTTTCGTATAATTTATGCTTAAGGTTACTTACGAAATTATTGTCGCAAAATCGTAACTAGACCTTGAGCTAAGTTTAAGTCCGCTCTACAGATCTCAGACTAAGCCCTCGGCCCCCAAAGCTTCCAAACATCCTAAACAAAATTCGTAATAAAAATTTTGAATTTAGAAAACGCGCGTTTCGTGTTGCTAGAAAAAAAATATAGATTGTATATTCCTAAAATAGTGTCGAAAAAGTAAACAGTGTATTTCGAACTCGAGCAAATGAAAAAAACTAATTGTATATTTAATTTTGGGTATAAAACAACGTACTTCGTGTTCTCTCGGTATGAATTCTCGAGCTACGGGGCTAGTACGTAGTTGTCCAACTGTTTAGATTATCTATACTGTGCCGGGTGCGCTGGTCGTACAAACGCAGTTAGTTCCTTCACACAAAATTATGTCTTCTAATTTTTTGTATACTATAAAAGGTCAAAATTTTAAGGTTTTTCGGCTAATTTAGCCTTTTCCCAACAAAAAACATGTCAATTAATAAAATTAATCAACACTGCTGGGACATGACTATTTTTTAGAGAAGTTGTCCTATGTTGACAAAATAGTTGCTTTTTTTAAATATTTGGCTTCCAAAATTGGTTTTATTTAAAATAATATTTAGTCACATTGATACACAGATACACAGATACACATTACAAACTTATAATACTCCTCTTTTTTGTCGGGGGTTAAAAATAAATGTTTTGTCGACTATGAGCATCGGAACAAAAAATCGACACCAGCAATTGACGCTAACTTGAATTTTGGGCAATTTTCGTTTTAAATGCCAAATTGTTTACCTATAAATTAATACAAAATAAATCATATGGAAATTCCAAAATGAAGTTTTGAACTAAACACAACACTACTTCCGTTTGAAATAAGATTAGACACGTTTAACAAACCCTTTTACAGTGTATTCAACCGATTTTGACTTCTATTCCGTACGCATAAGGATGGCATTAAAAGCAAAAACGTATTTACGAGAACAAATGTTTACTGCAGCTGTAATTTGTCATGTCACCAACGTAATAGAAGTCAAAATCGGTTGAATAAAGTGTAAATGGAGTTATTTAAATTCCTAATGTTATTTCGAACGGAATATAGGTGCATTTAATTTTTGTAATTGCCTGATATGTATTATGCTTCAACTGACTTGGGTGTAAAATTGACTATTTCAAGCTAGCATAGTGCTGGTGTCGAAATGGAGGATTGTCCAAAATTAGATATACAATTAATTTTTTTCAGGTTTAGGTTCAAATAGCTCTTGTTATTAGGTATTGAAAGAGTCTTTTTCTTTAACTTTTATTTAAACAGGGATTCTATTATAACGTCATCGATACGAGACGTTTCGTGAAATTAATATTGTCTTATTTTTTATTATAGCAATTAAAATTCGATTTATTTTCGGTTTTTGAGATGACACCTTTCATTCATGCTTGGGGAATATTGTCAGACTCGCTATATGAGATGTCAGACTTTTAGATTTATGACAAAATGAAATTTCGTTTGTGTCACTCTGGGACTTCAGATAGTGTAGGCTTCTATTAGTGGAAGAATTTTTAGAATCGGTTTGGTAGTCCCAGAGATTATACAAACAAACAAACAATTACACATTACTTGCTCTATCTATCAATAAACTTCTTGAAAACAATTGTTTATAAAATATCAATTTCGCATAATTCAAACTGGGCCTCAAATCTGCTATTTCCAATGTGTTAGAATAGTTTCACAATGGCTACGTTTAGTAATTAATTTTTCGGTGTGAAAGTCTCTCGTGCGACTGTCGCTCGCTCATCGGGAATAATAAGAATATTTTTATTGAATAATCACTGTCATTGGTATTCACAAGCAAGAATTTAAGATTTCATCTCAAAAACTAAGTTACCTATATCATTAAATATATTTGTTCATAAATTTTTGATGTACGGCATTATGTCCCAAATAAAGTTAAAAGGTTTAAAACAAGATTAGACGCACATTACAGTCGAAAATAAATGCGTAATGTGCGATTTTTTTTTCTCTTAGATTTATAGGAATGTGCGCGGAAAATAATTTTGTTGAACTAACAAGTATTGTCATAAATAAAGGAGCGTTTACACTTAAGGCTCGTTTACACGTTTTATTCGTGCAAGAGATCAGTAAAAGTACATTCGAGTAAAAAGAAAGTTCTTGTAATATTTATGCCTCCTGTGTTCTACAAAGGACTGCTATAGGTCGAGCTGAATAAATTAAATTAGAATCTTGTACGAATTAAAATGTACAAATTTGACAAGTGTCTGTCAAACTGACAAGTGTCTGTCAAACTGACAAGTGTTTGTCATACTGACAAGTATTGGCAGAGCTTTCAGACATGACGTAACATAGAATTATTTTTTTCATTTACATTTATTAACTATTTTACTTGAATCTGGCAGAATAGTTGACATCGGCTTAATTGCCATATAGAAAGAAGAAGAAGTGTTGGCAGAATTGTCGACATCGGCACCACTTGCCATAATGAAAAACAGAATAGAAGTGTTTGTCATACTGACAAATGTTTGTCATACTGACAAATGTTTGTCATACTGACAAATGTTTGTCATACTGACAAATGTTTGTCAAATTGACAAGTAGTTTTGCAAATGTCATACGTTATGAAAATGTCTACCTAGATAGCAGTTTATCGAATATAGATGGAGCCATTAATATAAAATGAAATTGTAAAATATTATGTACGTTTGACAAAATTATTTTTCGCTAGCATTTAGATTTTGACATTATGATGAAACCAATTATAACTAAATGATTTTTTTAATTAGTCCAACATTATTGTTAATTATTTTATTATTTTTTAGTATTACGAAAGCGGTTAATAGTAGATTTTGAATGGATGTAAGTAATTTCAATATAATTTCAACATTATAAACAAAAAATCGTTTATTTGCCAAATACTGGTGATTGTGTAAGATATGGTACAAGTTTAATGTAACACTGTATTTCCCCTTTACGATGGTGTATAGTTTTCCCACTGGTAACTAGAATATAACCTTATTTTTGAGGCCTCAGTCCCAAAAGTGGACAGTAGTATACTGGGATCAACGTAGACTTGGGTAGCTCGGGAGTGAGCGAGTGATATCGCTCTCGCTCACTCACTCGCTACATAGTTCACTAGCTCAGCTCTCGGCGGCCGGCACGTCTCACCGAGACACCGAAGTCGCCGAACAGCTCCTTCGGCTCGCTTCGGAATACTTCGGATAATCGGATAGGTCGAGAGTCGAGCGGTCTCCTTCGACGCGCGTGAGTCAAATGAACTAACAACACCGCTCTGAACTACTGACGAATAGTATTGCTAAAGGGCTAAAAGAATGATAATAGTTGACACCCGCCGCCCCGCGTCCCGCGAAACATAGGGAGGGCTGCGCTTACAACAGTTGGCCTATATGACGTAACACCGCCGATCCTTGCGTCACACGTGCCATTTTCATCCACAAAATTACACGTTTATGGTTTTAGCAGACCATAGTAAATACTGTAGTTAGATTACCGCTTGAAGAAAGCAATGAAAGCGCACACTTCGAACTAGAAGTCTAATAGACTAGGCCTATTTTCACTTGCAACATAACAGATGATTAGTGCAAAATCCGCCGTTTTACAGGAACTTTTGTATATACGGCCGTTTTCATTTGAAAAAATCTGTTATATTGTCGATGAACATGCCCTTAATTGTCTTATGTCAATGCGAAACTGTCTCAAGTCTGCGGCATTTGGTATAAAAGACTTCTATTAGATAAGCTTGTTTTTTGTAAAACTAGTCGACTACAGCCTAGATTGTGGTAAGCGCGGTCTTAAAATCAACTTTGAGCCGTTATGGCCGTTTTAATTTGAAATTAAAATGAACTGAGCAGTTATGGCCGTTTTTATTTGAAACTTAAATTACTTTGGGCCGTTATGGCCGTTTTTATTAGAAACTAAAAATACTTTGGGCCGTTATGGCCGTTTTTATTTGAAACATGTTTTTTTTTCCGGCCAATATGGCCGTAATTTACATGCACGTGGCCGGATGTTTCGTTAGTATATTTCTGCAGAACTACTAGAGTAATCCTGACCTAATTAAAGCGTGATATAGATAATTATTGAATTCTCAGATAGTTTTTCTGTGAATTAAAGAATTGAAGTTATCAATTAGATATTCACGCGTTATCAGAAGGAAGAGATTAACTATTCGAAAAATATAACTACCACATTATGTCCGCACAAGCCAAACGTTTCCACTAATGGGCGCGAGGGGGTGGGTGGGGAAATGGGACGGTAAAGAACAGTATGGGCTACCGAAAGCCAAATCACCGCGCCGACTCAACATATCGTGTGTGCATCCTCATATACAGGATAATTTTTATGTAGTGCGCATAATTTGTAGAGTGATTCAGTCTCTGTTCTATGCAACCGCAGTATTGGGATACACTTTAAAACAAAACGAAAATTCGACTTATCGACTTAGTATGGGGGACATGCATAAATTATTAGCGCAAGCCATACAAAATCATTTTTTTATTTTGTTTTAGAGTTAATTTTAGTACTGCGGTTGCATTTGGGGACGGACACTGAATCACTCTGCAAATTTTGTGCACTACATAATATTTTTTTATCCCGTTCTGTCAATATAAAAAAAATATGGTCGACATGGCGTCATTTTCTATTGAAAATCGTGTCCTATCGTGTTGTGTATTCACGACAGCAAGCTACAATGTGAGGGAGATCGAAATCGATAAATGCGGTTGATGCGGACTCGTCTAGCGCTAAAGACTAAGATGGCGCGGGGGTGGGGGGCGTCCCCCATCCAAGACTCACCTCATACTTCGATTGCCATGTCGATCTTTCGTTGACAGTACATAATAACTTAGCCACTGTCAGTTTTTTTTTTACATAATCCTGGCTGATCTTGGGTTTCAATGTCGTCAACTCAGCGTATTGCAGTCCAGTGCTGGATACAGGCCTCTCGCATGGTCTGATTTTATCTGGTCTATTGAAAAGATATTCTTTCCACAGATTTGATATTCAAATTTATGGTTTATTGTAGGTACTCTTCTCCGCTCGATTAAGGTCCGATTAAATTGAAAACATTATAGATTTCTCAGAATTGGTGGTCAAAGGGTCGTTATAAAATTCAATTCTTTAAAGGATTTTGGTAATTTTTTTCAAGCTACTGTAAGGCTCCCGGATCCGCTAATAATAGATTTTCCATAGAGAACACCATCGCTTAACCATGTTTTAAAATTAATTTAGTACAAAAATATATTTTCAAAATCTACTATTGATACCAAAAAATAAATATTGGAGCAAAAAGGCCATAAAAGAAATTGTAAAAAAATAAAATAAATTGAAAACATAATTATAAAAAGGTGAATAAAATTGTTAATGGCTACAGTTTGAAAAATGCAATTTTTCATTGGTCATAACCGTAATTTGGCGTTTTGGTCGCAAATTATCGTTATGGCCGAAATTGGTTGAGTTGGCTGGGATTTGCCGTTTTGATCGGAACTTCCCCTCTGGTAATTATCTTAAGAAGAATTTTTGTCTAATATTAGCTTCAAATGGCTATAAATGACTCCTCAAATAAATTCTACATAATATTTCAAAGCTAATTTTGTTTTTTTTTAACCAGCAATTTTTAAACTGTAGCCCCCCAGACTTCCAGAGCAAGACCCCCTATTAGTAAGAGTGATAATTAATAAAACCCCCGACAGAAGCAATGAAAAATTATGTTATAAGTTAGTACGTAATCTGATCTAAATTGATACAGTCCTTGTCGAGGACAAGTTTCATAGACTATTTTAAAGCAATCTATTTTCCTTTCGGATGACCATAGACGGGCGATTTTGCGTTTGTACTAAAAATAGTACATTCAATTTATTTTTATCCTTACAGAGGTATTTGAATCTCTCCTCAGGGCCTAAATATATTTGTATAAAAATTTAAGAAATTGTCAACGATTTCGCCTTCAAAAAAGATTTTATTTATTTATTTTATTATCAAACAATATTTTTCTTGTCGTGTTTTGGGTCCACATGAGAATAGTTAGAGCTGTCGCTAGGGCGGTGCGGTGGGAGCGGTCTGCTACGGGTGTCACCCGCACCTGTACACTACACTTTGGCAATGAAAATAGTTACAGAAAACAAAAAAATGATGCCAACATAAACAGTTTTCTATTAAATTACTATAGCGTCTATAGCTAGTTGCCACGATTTGATCAGTCACATAAATTATTGTAATCAACTATAGATCAACAACAATCAACGATTTTGGTTGTATGCAACAAAAAAAATGCATCAATTTTTTTAAGCGGGTGACATTCTTTTTCCGCCCGGGTGTCACCCGTTCTAGCTACGCCATTGAGAATAGAGCTCATGTTGGCTCAAAAGATTAGAATATAATTTTGTTTTTATTTTAATAAACTCAATTATAGGCACTAATGTCACAAATGATCGCAAATCGCCCGTTTAACCTCAAAGTTAAAAGTTAACGTGTCGTTTATCACTGCCAACCTAAGGTAGTGACCTAGTTCCAGCTTATTACATTAATCCATAAGTGCCTAAATTTAATGAAGGTATATCCCCGGCTCCATAGTTATAGCAAGTAGCATAATTTATGTTAAGTTTATTAATATTATTAATTGTGTCGCGTGATAGTACATAGCCACGAGATTCTCGTAAATGACTTGGGTGTGTTTTAGCCCGTCAAAACAATTTTGGTTCATTTTTTAAGATATTGTAGTGAAGCATTTTGTTTTATTTTCAGTTTGTGAGAAGTAAGTCATTTGAGGGAAGATCTGGCAGATCTCGTAAATGACTTATGATTAAATAAAGTTATTACGAATAGTAACGCTATATCGATTTACAGACTAAGTCAGTTACGAGATGTACCCTCATTCGGCTTTCTCGCAATAATACACAATTAATAATAATAATAATTGATTTTGTAAATTAATTGTAAATTTTGACATTTAGTGTTAAAGCATGTTATAGTTTGAGCTAGATAATTTACGTTATCACAATAAAATAAAATACAAATAAAAATGTTTAGTGAATTTAAATATAATGGTAATGTGAAAATCTATATAATTGTTTTATTATGTACCCTTTTAACTAATTACCTACAGGTCGCCAAGTGGTCGAAATTAGACCGTAATTTTAGCATTTTGCACTCCACCATATAAACTTCAACTATGCCAAATCTCACACTCTTTCTCTTATTATAGATAATAGCATTTATGAATTACTAGCTGACCCGGCGAACTTCGTACCGCCAATAAAAGAACTGTCCACCTACCTACCTACCCTACCTACATACCTACCCTAGCCTATCTACCATACCTACCCTACTACCTACCCTACCTACATACCTACCCTAGCCTATCTACCATACCTACCCTACTACCTACCAGTGGCGAAGGGTCAAATTTTTTATAAGGGAACTCGAAGAAAATAGCTTGGTTGGGTGGTGCCACATGCTGTGCAGTATTATAATTTAACTGTGGCTTGAACTCGTGAAGCAACTTACCTACCTTCACATACTAGTATTGGCTACGTTTAGGCTTACATTCAGAGACGATAGAAACGAGTCTAAGCGTGAACTTAACGCTTCCATCTGTCAAAATTTGTTCGTAAGTTTGAGAGATGGAAGCGTAAGTTCACGCTTAGACTCGTTTCTGTCGTCTCTGAATGTAAGCCTTAGAAAGGGAAGCCGATGGGAATCGTGTTATATAGATCTTTCGCCACTGCTACCTACCCTACCTACCTACCCTAGCCTATCTACCATACCTACCCTACTACCTACCCTACCCTAGCCTATCTACCATATCTACCCTACTATCTACCCTATCTATTATACCTACTCTATCTACCATACCATACCTCCTTACAATTATAACAAACAACAAAAAAAGAAATAGCGAAATTGGTCCAGCCGTTCACGCGTGATGGCGTGACTCAAGGGAAATAGGGATTCATTTTTAACCGACTTCCAAAAAGGAGGAGGTTCTTTATATAATATAGATGTCAATTCATCAAATATCAACCCACTACAGGTGAGATTCGAATCGAGATGCTGTGTTGTTACAGAATAGCTCTCCTTGTCACATCGCGTCTCCCGCTTCCACCCTACCTCGCCCCTCTGTCACTCGCTACTTAAGTAGAAAGCAGGGGGCCTACCAAGAATATTTTTGACGTATCGTAACGTTAAAGGTCTATTCAAACCTGAGCGATATTCGCTGCCGCTGTGGGTAGAGGTACATACCGCGCGGGTTTCGCTCAGGTATTTAGTATCAAGTACCGCGGCTAGGGCGACCTGAGCGATATTCGCTGCCGCTGTGGGTAGAGGTACATACCGCGCGGGTTTCGCTCAGGTATTTAGTATCAAGTACCGCGGCTAAGGCGACCTGAGCGGTATTCGCTGCCGCTGTGGGTAGAGGTACATACCGCGCGGGTTTCGCTCATGTATTTGGTATCAAGTACCGCGGCTAGGGCGACCTGAGCGATATTCGCTGCCGCTGTGGGTAGAGGTACATACCGCGCGGGTTTCGCTCAGGTATTTAGTATCAAGTACCGTGGCTAGAGGGACCTGAGCGATATTCACTGCCGCTGTGGGTACAACGTGACTGACGTGTATATTCTTTGGCGACTCAGAAATGACTAACTGGCGAAAATTTCTTACCTCTCTGAGCGAAACTCGACTACCGCGCGTCGCGCGTTATTCTACCCACAAGGATAGCGAAATCCGTTTTGGTGTGAACAGTAATATTACCGCATAGGTACCCACTGGGTTTTCTCTGCCGCAGGCGGTAGCGAATACCGCTTAGGTCTGAACAGTAATATTACCGCATAGGTACCCACTGGGTTTTCTCTGCCGCAGGCGGTAGCGAATACCGCTTAGGTCTGAATAGGCCTTTACGTAAGCAAATTTAGAATGAAAAGTACATTATTTCTATCGCTCTTTTGTTAATTTTACGCAACATAGGTATCTACACGCTTGTTTCATGAAAATCTAAAAATACTGTATGTATTTACAAAAAAATATGGATTTCACGTGTATATTTAATTCAAAGTTTGCTTACTATAACGTAGGTAACGATAAGTCGAAAACATTCCTGGGCCCCCTGGGAGTGAACCGACCAATACCTGTATTTTTCAGTTACAACCACAAACTATACAGGATGTAAGGGACATCGTTACAAAACTGATACCATGGATGCAGTACATGATTCTGGACACCTCAGCGAAAGAATTATGCGTCGGTCTTTTCAAAAATTTTACGAAATTGTTCGCAGATTTTTTAGGTAGTTATAAAATCTGCGACACAAATGGACGCAAATGGAGATGGGCGGGACACATTGCTCGAATGGAAAAGGAACGATGGACGCGGAGACTGTTGGAATGGCGACCACGTCAGCATACCAGACCGCGAGGACGACCACCTAAACGATGGGTGGATGACATTAGGCGACACGCAGGTCCGGATTGGATGGCAAGGGCTCAAGACCGCCAGGAGTGGAGGAATTTGGAGGAGGCCTACACCCAAAAATGGGTACAACATGGGCCGCGATGATGATGATGATGATGATAAAATCTGCGAACAAAATCGTAATTTTTTGAAAAGACCGACGCCTTTTTCTTATGCTGAGGTGTTCAGATTCATGCACTGAATTAATAGTATCAGTTTTCGTTACGATGTCCCTTACACCTTGTATAGGGATGCTAACGAATGTTACAACTATTATTTTTACAGGTATTTTTAAGGTCTATCAAATTGATCGTTTAACTGTAAAACACCCACCGTACCCCTGGTGGTCTGCAGTGGGTATTAATAATACCGGTTACCGAAATAAAAATTACGTTTATCTTACACGTGCCGTCGTCATAAAGTCAAAGGGTGGGTTGCGCCTGTGTGTGTAAGTATGTGTATATCGCCGTTCATTTGTAGGTTACCGGTAATAGCTACCTCAATTTAGAGGTAACGTTTATTTATCTTGGTTACCCAATAGCGGTAACTGTATTCTTAGAAGCAACCATAATTCTTCGATAGGTACCTATATCCTAATTTATAGCGGTTATTGGTCCCTAGTAGAAAGACCTTTAACGAATCCCAGAGTCACGTATTGTTCCCATCACTAGGAAGAATGTTTTGTATTGTATCATACCAGGGAACCAGAATGATTATGGAGATAATGAAGGTCAGTCACATTTTTTTAAACATTTTTGCCGAATATGTACCGTTTTGATAAAATGTTATTAAGTGTATTATTTGAATTTTTAGTTAATACACTTAGTAGAGCTGGCTTAGATCCTGATCTAATGTAATAAAGTAGAAATAGACTGCGGGGTCATATTATTTAAAAAAACGGATTCTTAATGCAACATTAACAGCTGACAAGTTAATTTTAATGACGCTTCCCTTGTTTTCGTAATTGGGTCTTATATTGTTTAAATTATAATGGTACCTACATAATATGATCTTTGCTGTTCCTTTTTTTTGTATTAAAGATTTCTTAGCGTAGAACTATTTGGAACTAAAGTTTCATTAGTTCTAGTATTCTGGAACATCAAAACATAGCGTAGGTAGTACTAGTGAGAACAAAACCTCCCATTAGTTCTACCGTAGAACTGAGTAATAAAGCAGATAGAACAAGTGGGATTAGAGACTCCCACTAGTTCTACTATTTAGAATGGAATAGAAGATTTTTATTGTCTTTATTAGTCTTTTTTTATTTGTTTTTTTTATTTGTATTTCATAACAAGTTATATCGTAGGACTAATGAGAAAAAAAATCCCATTAGTTCTACCGTAGGACTGTTTCGTAGAACAAGTGGGAACAAACCGAATTTTAGCCTGGGCTTCAGTGGCCCCAGATATTAGGTACTGTAAGTTTGTTTTATGAAAAGAGTATTCATGGAGTTTCTTGCCGGTATCTTCTCCAGGACCACTTGGAAACGTGCTCCTAGAATTACGTTTTGAAAGAGCCTGCAAAGGCCCAGTTGAAATAAAAAACTTCGACACTGATCGCAGTTCTAGTCAAAAACTAAAAGTTGCGTCAGACATTCATAGGCATCGTCACCCGGGAAGCTCTTTCCATGCAAACAAAACGATAAAAAGTGATTACATAATTGTGATTTATCTTCTAAAAATATGAATGAAGTGAGCCTATGATTGATGAGGGTAGCCAAGAAAAAAAACATTTACTGTCAACGGCAACACTGGGGGAGGGAGTGCCAATCTGTCATTGGCTGGAAGCGCTGGGACGTTCATTCAAATATCGATTCTTCTACCGCGCAGACGCCAAAACGTAACTACATTAGTTGCTTACACGTCAAAGAAACTTCGCGTCATTTTATACAGAAAAAAATAGAAAAAAAATCCGTTCACGGTGCCAAAGGACTGCCATTATAATAGAAGCATCATTTTTTAAATCGGAACCAAAAATGTCGATCGTACCGTAATTTTTTTTTTTATAAAATCGGATAGGATATTTTCTAAATAAATATTTAGTGAGATATTGTTAAATTGAGAAGGTAGTTTAATAAATTAGTTAAAACGGCGTCTTTAAAGGGTTTAGATTATTTTAAACAAATGTATAATACGGCTTATGCCGTTCAAAATAGTGGCAGTAAGTTAGAGTGCACAGAATCCGAAGATCATTTTCACTGCATATCGTTACCTCCTGATATAACATGTCTTTACCGAGACAATTTAACTATAGTCAGGTAAGTGTATTTTTATTTCATATTTTAAAATCTATTTTTTCTCAAGAAAATGTAAAAATAAAAATATTATGCCAGCTGCTTTTCGGTGCATATTGCGATGTATACATTGACCTACTTTGGCGTGCATCGCTCCCTTCGTTCAAGAGGTATTTGTGAGTGGTTTGGAAAATTATCGATGGATATTGAAATAAGACCATTGCTTAGACAATCAACAGATTACTTACCTATTTTATATTAGATCGCGGGATTGTTAAGTGAAGTATGATCATTCCTCTTGGACCACCCTTTTCTCTGTCTAGCTATACGTAGATGCCTATGTATGATGCGATGTGCTGTACCACCGTATTGGTCAGTGATCCCGATCTTAAAATAGGTCAGGTCACTACATTCTTTGTCTTCGAAAGTCAATTACAAAATAACTTCAGATGAATAACAACAATCAAATAAAATCACAGAAATCAGGACGGCGACCAGTCGCTATTCCTTTAAGCAAAAAGTGCGTGAACATCTTCGCACCAAACTGGCAGAATCATCTCCGCTTTCTTACTACATATAGTATATTTATGTATATATAATTATATATATATTTATTTATGTACTAATAGTGTATATATAATATGTAGTGTATATTATATAAAAATTTATATATGAATAGTTTTAAGTAACTATGCATAATTTACTTGTTTTAGTATAATTATCTTGTCCGTGCACCTACCATACTTTTTTCTCTGCATCACCCTATCACCCTTAGGTTGACTGGTAGAAAATGCCTACGGCATTAAGTCCACCTCTGTACTTAGTGCATAAAGTATAAATAAATAAACAATTCAAGTAATATGAGCCGATTTTTATGCAATTAGAACTGTCAGTTGGTACTTAGCATATACTTACATTTGTTCTTAAAAATGCAATGATTATGGAGATTAATATTAATGATCACTACACAGTATAAAACAAAGTCGCTTCCCGCTGTCTGTCTGTCCCTATGTATGCTTAGATCTTTAAAACTCCGCAACGGATTTCGATGCGGTTTTTTTTAATGGATATAATGATTCATGAGGAAGGTTTATATGTATAATATAGTAGAGAAACACTGAAAATTTTTGAGGTTTCTAATGTAATGTCGTAAATAAACACATTTTTTTGCGCTTAAATTGCAAACGCTGGTTAACCCTATGAGATAGATCAAAATACAACATATTAAGGGTCGTGGTGCAGCATTTCTGTCTACTTCACGGGGAAAAAGTTGTGATTTTTATGTATGTGGATATGAAAAGTAGTAGCTATCTATTTTCTTTCGCAAAGAAAACAACGGAAATTCGCTTCTGTAGTTACATAATAAAGTAAGTAGATACTTAGGACATAAAATTCGCCAGATGTCAAGATATAAACGGAATTGCTTTAAGTAGGTATGTTTTTAAAATGAAGTCGATCACGATTCTCGATATTAGGTTTCACCGCTCACGCAAGCAGAAGCATGTCTGTCGATATTTAGGCACAGTTCCAATACCAGACTAGGTAGGTATAATCGGAAAGAAGAATCTAATTACTTTTTAACTGTCTTACAAGGCCGTAGCTAGGGTTTGGGGGACAAACCTAACTAGCCGGGTAGCTGGGGATATATTCTGTGAGAATATCTCGCATTTCAATTAGAATAGAATAGGTCTTTATTTATGTAAACCGGAAACAGGCATTCCTGAAATGTCGAGACTCTAGGTGCGCGGTTCCAAATAGTAGGTCCTATGGAGAAGAACGATGATAGAATAATGGTTCTTGACATAGGTTTTTTCCTAAAAAATCCGCATTACTAATCATGTCATTAAAAACGGCTTTTTAACCATTTTTTTTATGTATAAACTTTACATAACTTTTTGGACTTTATGGAGTTTGTTGCCGGTATCTTCTCCAGGACCAACAAACTTGGAACCTTGCGCCTAGAATCACGACGTTTTGAAAGTGCCTGCAAAGGCCGAGTTGAAATAAAAAACTTTGACTTTCACTTTATACTGCGTATAATATTAAAAAGGTGTATATTTTACGGATGTCATCCAGTGGTAGTTAATAAATTTGTGCAAGTGTCCTACACACACACACACACACATTAGTAAGTCTACATATAGGTACTTGTAAAATATTTAGCGCCGTGTACGGCCGCCGCAATAAATTATGCCAACAATGCCTTGAGAATGGCGTTAACTAGGTCAGTATTTATAATTTCGGCGAGCAAATTGCAGTGGAATGACCGCATTTTGAACCCAGGGTCATGAGTTCAATTACCGATGCATATATAACAGCCTTGGACATTATTTCCCATTGCGAGGTTTATGTGTGATTTCGGCACATCCCTGATCCCTTTGCGAACTCTGTTTTCAGCGCTAGGAAAGGTTAAGTTGAGATATTGCTTGATTATCTAGCGGTGAAAGTGGGAGACAAACTGCGATTAATTTTGACAAATAATCTATATTTTAACAGTTCAACAAAAAATAAAAGAACAAGACGTTCAAATGGCACCCACACAGGGACCTTTCTGGCGCCCACACAGCAAGTCTAATGTATAAAATACGACTCAACTATGGATGGATATTTTGTAAACTCACTTAATTTGGATGATTATACCGTAAAGAGCCTGCATGTTCCGCCAAAAAGGTCCCTGTTTGGGTGCCATTATAGTCTTAATGGCACCCAAACAGGGATTTCTGGCGCTCACAAAGGGACTATGTCGCCCTGACAGGGACTTAAATGTATAACTCAACTCTGCTGTTTAATATTTATTTGTTTACTTTGTGAATCATTGCTCACATTTGGTGTATAGTTATTAGTCATACACTTCAAAATATTGGGTAATAAAAAGCGTTGAAAAATTTAAACATTTTTTACCTCCGACAAAAACAGGTGTGTTACAAGATTGTAGTGTGTATCTATGTATCTGTATATCTATGTGTCTGTCTGTGACATCGTAGCTCCAAAACGGATGGACCGATTTCAATGCAGTTTTTTTAATTGAAAGCTAGTTTATTCGGAAATCATCGTAGATATGTTTAATGAAAAACTGTTTAGCCATTCAAAAGTTACAGCTCTTTTTCTAGTTGGAGTCGGGGGTTTTGACGGTTAGGTTATCCTTACAGTTTTTACCGTAGAATTGTTTTGTTGAAAGGACAATCACTTGCTTTATCCAGGACACTTCGGGGTTGCCAACACATCAGCGACTCCTCTTATGTTGCAGACCCGCAAAGTTATTCTTATTAAAATCAAAACTCAAGTGATAACCCTTCCTTTATTTTGGATAATACGATCAATATTTTACAGCTTAAAGCAGTCCTCCTATCCCATTCATCTAGTTATTGTTATTTTTATTTGTTGATTTCTTTATTGTAATGTGTTATAATTTTACTTTTATTGTGTCATAATTTTTGTAAAATAAATTGCTTATCTTTCTTTCTTTCTTTCTTCTTCTTCCAGTAAAATCTACTTTCCTGAATTTAATATCCATTAATAACTACATAAAATCAACCTATCACACCCACTGTTCCGACCTTCCTCACTCGAGGCTGCATCGCTATCGATTGGCTGAGGTCGACGGTCTCGTCTGTGTACCTCTATTATAATAGATATACTCTGTAATATTGTACAGAGGTTGCTCTGTCTCCGCTTAGTACGGAAATATAATCGATAGGTAACATTCGCCTTTCTGCATGCGATGGTGGATTATAAATGGCGAAGTTAAAAATTTATGTGAAATTGAATTTTAAAGGTTAAGGACGAACTTTATGGCGTAGAAGTTTATGTATACGGTTACAAATAATGCAGTATTGACATTATATTAACGTTAGCGTGCAAGATCGACAACCCTTTTAATGTGTACTGGGCAGGTGTACACCTGCACAAAAATAGGAAGTAGATTTTAGATTTTAGTTATTATTATGTAACCTGCAGTGGCGAAGGGTGACAGTTTTAAAAGGTGAAGCCGTCCCAAAAATGCCCTCTAAAAATTGCTGCAATTAATGCTGCAAGACAAAAATCCATACCGTCTCTTGTAATCTATATGTAGTCATGTCTGGAAGAGCTCGACCTGACTGAATAACGAGCCATATTACGTTGGTCTATGCACTAACCAATTCCTAAAGGGAAGCCGATGGGAATCGGGTTGTATGGACTCTTCGCCACTGGTAACCTGTATTAATTACTAACACCTTTTATTTTGTATTTTATGTGTACTACTAACAAACCTTACTAACTCTTTTTTTGTAAATTTATGGACTATATATCTGAAATAAAGTTATTAAATTAAATAAATTATAATATTTACTTTTTACATTTGGATACCTTGGTTCACAAGTTATCCTAGTTACAGTCAAAGTTCGCATCAGAATCATCATCACATTGGCGCGTACTTTTGTACAATACAATACATTTTATTGCACACCAGTAATAGAAGAAAAGATATAATAATTACAAAAACATACACGTCGAATTGAGAACCTCCTCCTTTTTTTTGAAGTCGGTTATAAAGAAATGTACAAAGGGCGTTCTTATCGCACGTGGCGATTTCTACCAGACAACCTTAGGATGGACAGATTTGCAGGTTAAAAGAGAGGGGTAGTTCACGGTGTAACAATAATAATAAGAAAATAGTTTGGTCCATAAATACTATTAAAAAACATAATACATAATAATATGTCTACTTTATATAAATACTTACAGGATACAACTAAAATAAATACACCACACAGCTACCTAGCCGGTGCGCGTTTTTGTATGCAGCCGATTTGTGATTTATTGTTGTCCACTGCGTCGCCTTAAGGCCTAACCTCATTACTCCCGCATCCCGATTCCCGAGTGCGTGGGAGAGCGATTGTGACGCGGAGCGTCTGCCACTTTGACCTTTCAAGGATAGGTACTAAGCAGTGGCGAATCGTGACAGTTTTAAAAGGGGAAGCCGTCCGAAAAATGCCCTGTAAATTGCTGCAATTAATGCTGCCAGACAAAAATCAACACCGTCTCTTGTAATCTACATATTGTTATAGTCATGTCTGGAAGAGCTCAACCTAACTGAATAACAAGCCTTTTTTTGTCAGTTGGATGAGTAAATAATATAATATTACGTTGGTCTATGCACTACCCAATTCCTAAAGGGAAGCCGATGGGCATCGGGTTGTATGGACTCTTCACCACTGGTACTAGGTTCCGTTAGCCATGACGTCATTCATAATTATTTCCTAGTTTTAATTGTCCATGCTTAATAAGAATAAAATAAAAAAAAATAAAAATCATTTATTTCAGACAAAGTCCATTTGGTTAGAATACAAAATCTTATTACTAATGTTAATACCTACTTATATCTACCAAAAAGCAATAATAATTATAACACTACGCCATAGTGGTATGTGGACGTATCCAGTATAATATAATAGTTGAGGGACATGCATAGAATTAATCAAACATTCTTGTTCCTAAACAATGACAGACCGAACCCACCCCGATAATTTCAAAATTAATCAGTTTTTTTAAAGGTCTTCTCTGCGTGACTTATTATTCAAATTCAGCAAATTAAAATTGACAATGTCTCACTCGACGCCCAACATGATGGTCACTATAATAGAGCAAGATAAAATGACTCTATGGTAACTAACTATCTCTGGTGGCTCGATGTTTTGGCAGAGTGTACAGTCCTGGCACTTAGTATATTACGTCTAAGGGGATATGCAATGTTTTTTTTTAGATACTTGGTGTTCGTATTTGATCTATACAATGCCTTGGTGTTATACTGTTATGTTGTGTATTATACGTGTGTAAATAAATATAACCTATCCGTCAAAAATCCCCGACTCCAACTACAAAAGAGCTGTAACTTTTGAACGACTGAACAGATGTTCATGAAACATAGCTAAGATGATAGCCGATTAAACTAGCTTTCAATTAAAAGATCTACATTGAAATCGGTCCATCCGTGTTGGAGCTACGATGCCACAGACAGATACACACTACGAATTTATAACACCCCACGTTTTTGTCAGGGGTTAAAAATAATTAAAATAGTATTAAAAAAGTAGCTTGTGCGTATACCGGTGAGGCGCGGACGGCTGGATATTGGTAAATAAAAATAAATCCAGCCCATTACCGTCCCACTGATGGGCACGGGCCTCTTCTCGAAATGAGAAGGATTAGTCCTTAGTCCAGCACGCTGGCCTGGTGCGGGCGGACTACACACACCATCGACAACTTTATGAGGCCCTCTCAGGTGTGCAGGTTTCCTCGCGATGTTTTCCTTCACCGTTATCGCAAGTGATAATCCAATTGCGATCAGCACATGAGTTCGTAAAGTCGTCGGTGCGGGCCGGGGGCACTCAGACCCTCCTGCATAGAAGGGAAGCCATCAACCCATTGGTAGTATAGTCGTATTAATTCGGAAATACGAAGATTACCGATGTCATACTTTAATCGTAAAAGTTTCATAATCTATATATTAATACGTGAAGAGAAAACTTTGTACCCCTTTTTAAGCATATTGCGCGCACGGAGGAGTGTGAGATTTGGTATAGTTAAAGTTTATATGGAGAAGGAGTGCAGTAAGCTAAAATTACTGTCGAATTTCGATTGCAGGGCGACCACTAGTCCTATAAAATTCGTCTCAATTTTGCTCAAATCTGATAACGTAACAGCTTAACAAGGGATTAGATCATAATTACCAAGTTTCTTAACAATGATCGTCAAAGTTTTTCTTGTGACAAAGAATCCATGTAAAACTTTTTCGATAGTGTTATAAAATAGCAGTTATGTAAGCCTTCACTGTAATTAATAACAAAAACAAATAACTTCTCAACTTTTGTTTTGAGGAAAAACAAACGTAGGTAGATATTGCAAAAAATATTACTTTAATTAAACTTAAAACTCTTGGACACTGGAAAAGATTTCTTTAAAAAATAAGCAGTGCTTTCGTATTTTTTATTCCTACAAGCTGTGCTCGCAGCTATAATCAGCTGTTCCATACAAAACTTCAATACCTACTCAACCCAAACCGGGACAGCTGATTATTTTCTCACGATTACGATGTTGGTCCCATAGAGAAAGTTGTTCAGTTTGATGGTCTGATCCACACCCTTAAATATGACTACGCATTCCTGATACACGTTGTATTGTATTATTTGTTTAAAATCCTTTATTAAACTTAGTTTATTGAAATATTTAATAAATCTGGAAAAATTTCTTCTTCTTTGACTGTATATAAATCTCTGGTATAAAATAAAGTCGCTTTCCGCGTCTGTCTGTCTGTATATCCGCTAACTCCTCCTAAACCACGCAACCACAGATATTTTTATTAAATCTATATCTGTGCACGCAACGCATTTTGATGCGGTTTTAACCATAATTTTGAGCATTTCATCCGGAAGATTTATATGTATAATACTTTATTTTATTACTAACAAAATCGCGAACGTACCTACATAAAACTGTTACTGTTAGCCTACATCAGCCCACTGCTGGGCAAAGGCCTCCCCCCATGATTTCCAGGCTTTTCGGTCTAGAGCCAGTGTGAACCATTCGTTGTTCGTGTTATCAAGTTCGTCCCGCCATCTCTTTCGTGGTCTGTCGCGTCGCCTTCTCGTTATGTCAAGGCTCCACTTAGTGGTTACCTTGGCCCACAGTTCATTTACCTACATAAAACAAAGAATAAAAATATATTAGGTTAAATTAAATTGTAAATAATATGATTGTGAATATCAAATCAAAATCAAATCAAATCATTTATTTCCAGATAAAAAATCCAATTTGTTAGTAATTACATATACTTCTTAAACACTAGTGTTAGTACATACATTTTGCCAATTATGTTAACATTACTTTACACTTATTAATGGTGTCAACCCAACCGACAACCGACAACCCGAATATAGTATCGAATTGTAGAGGTAGGTCGGTAGGGGCGGCAAAATTTGAATAGCGTACTGGCGGCAAATGTAGTAAATCCGTCACTGGCTATTTTAAATACCTAATGAGGTCTCCATGGACTTACTATTGAATAATAGATGGGCCATTATTACACAGAGAATACTTATATTATTCATAAGACAGTGCCTTCTATCGATTCGAGCAAGGTTTTGTTCGTGAACCATTGATTTTTCTATTATAGGCTATCTTATTAATATTTCAAGACCGATTTTTCTCTCTGAGCTTTGGTAGTAGGATACTAAAAGTAATCTATACATATATTAAAAAACATTATAGTTTAAAAAAAATCTATAAAATACGCTTTAGTCATCCAAACTGAACGTGTATGCAAAATTTCAGCTCAATCGGAAACCGGGAAGTGGGTCAAATTTAACTTCCAAGATTTTCTTACATAGTTAGTTAGTTACAGGTGAAGCTAATAAAAGCGTGTTAAAAAGATCTTATATAAGGTCCAACCTTTATTTATTCTTTCTCATACCGATCCCTTTATGAGGTAAGTACAATACATATTACTTTGAAAAACTTTTAGTATGGGATCAACCCTGAAAAGAAAGAAAAAATATTTATTTAACACAGCACAAAAGCAATTTTAAACATAACTTTAACAGAAAAATTAAAATAAAAACATGTAAAACAAAAATAAATTATAAATAAAATGGTTTGTACATCGCAGCTGTGGCTGTCAAAAGGGCTTCCGCTCAGCATATGCTGCCGCGCTGCGAGCAACCCGACAGCGATGGTTTTCAGCGTGAGCCGCTAAAAAATAAAGTTTGAAATTGCGAAATAAAAATCTGCTGTTCCGTACAAATAAGGGGATATCGAAATAGGATTTTGAAACTAACCCATGCAGTGAAACTGCCAGCGATACCTAAGGTTGGGTGCACCATTTACTTTAATTATAACAAACATCGAAACTTTAGTTAAAGTACCGGTTTAAGCAAAAAATGAGTTGCATCATTTGACAACGTCATAATTTTAACTGTAACCGTTAACCGCCCACGCTTCGCTGGTTATTGTTATTGTTCATATTAACTATTTCTAACTACTGTCAGACGCATCGAATATAACCTATAAGTATTAAACGTCTTGTCACTTGTCAAACTTTTAACTTTAACTTTTACATTTTACATTACAGTGCAACAATAGATAGTTAAATTCTATAGTCATTGTTAATGTTACTGTTAAAGTTAACTTTTATTATTATTAATAGCCCGTAGTATCCCACTGCAGGGCAAAGGCCTCCCTTCCCTCCTTCCACTTTTCCCGCTCTATAGCAATTTGGGGCCAATCCTTTAGACAGACGTCCAGCTCATCACGCCATCTCCTTCTGGGCCTGCCGCATTGCCGTTTCCTGCTATTTGGGACCCACTGTGTGGTTGTTTTTGCCCAAAGCTCCTCCGGCATGCGGCAGATGTGAACTGCCCAGTTCCATTTTAATTTGGCAGCTGTGTGGTCTGCATCAGCAATTTGTGTTTTGGTACGTAGTATCGAGTTCCTTATGCGGTCTGTAAGTTAAAAATTAAAGTTAATTAAGTTATAGTTAAATTAAAGTTAACTTTAACAATAACATAGGTAGCTCTTGGTGCAACCCATCCTAAGTCTATCTATAATATTAATTGCCCATCCCACACAATCGATTTTAATAGCAACTGTGTGACACATCGTTACTATTCTCGGCAGCGACCAATAATCTATACTTTTACAATAAAGCTGCAGAGTTTGTTTTTGAAGTGAAACTTCTATATAGTCGGGGGTATTAGGATTTTTCTGTCACGAAATAGCGTTACGGCCGCGTGGAGGGGCAAATATACGATATATTGTCCGTTGAAGTTTCACTTCTACTATGTGTCCCAGCACAGATTTCGTTTTTTTTTTGTTTGCACGCGCTATAAATCTCTGGAACCACCAGTCGGATTTGAAAAATTCTTTTTTCATTTGATAGCCCGATTCTTGAAGAAGGTTATAGGCTATTTAATATCACTGTACGAACATTAGGAGTCGAGCAAAGAGACAGAAATAAATTAAAGGGCGCGTGAAATCGCGTGGAAAAGCTAACTTTAATAGAATCGCTGGTGCAAGGGAATGCGCTACTAAATGAAGCTTTTTAACGAATGAAATTTTGCTCGGGCGCCATCTTGATTTCACACTAGGAAACATAATATATTTAATGATGACGACGTTACGACAATAAAATATGAAACCATGTATTTGGAGTCTCGTTCTGTGACTGTACACTGAGCCACTGTATGTTTCAGGAGCTGTCAAAACTGGATGTCCAGGTGCTCGGGTCTTCGGCACCACCGACTACGAATGCGTTGTCCTGCTCCATCGACCTGCCAACAGATGTCATTTCAGAGGTAAATAAACTCTTTTTGTGTCAAGAAGCGTACCTACATTTGTTTTTTTAATCTTTGCCCCTCACTAGGATATCTCCTCCGTTTAAAGTGCCATAAATAAACTTTTTAAGCCCGGTGACCAAAACTAGAACTAACGTCGCTGCGGAACAAAAATGACTTCCAAAAGTCATTTTTGTATGGAGATGACATTGGTAAAAGCGACGGTAGCGACGCCATGACCGGATCAGATAAGTTTGTGGCACTGTACAGTTTTACAAACATACATTTCACATGCACACACACCCAGACCCGGAACAACTATCAGTAGATCATACACATGTGTGTTGTTCAATAAAAATGCCGCTCTGCGCCTTGATTACGTAACAAAAATCAGTTGGTCGCTGTGACCACAGAACACAGAAAAGACCTCTTTCTGTGTTCTGTGGTCACAGCGACCAACAAACAATGCATAAGTACCATTCTCGCTTATAATTTAATAGACTTTTTCTTAAGAGGATATGGAATAGGACGTTTATTTCCGACACCAACTGTCATATTATTTTATAACACATTTGCTCGTAAAGGGTCTCTTATTTCACCAATTTCAATATCGTAATGTATCTCATTACGCACTTGTGCGGTAATGTAATGTAAAACGCACGGTTAATCAAGATGCTCCGTCTAAAACGAACGGTACTTTTTTAAATCTTAGCAAAGAGTTTTTATGTCAGAAAAGTGGTCAACATTTTATGAATAAAATTAACTTTGGGAGATAATAATAACTTGACAACATTAAAAATGCCAACTGTCAACGTAATAATCAATTTCACAAATTGTTCAAACTCTAACTGCTTTAACAAGTGATTAAAGATTTATTCGTTTAAGAAAGTCCGAGTTGTATTTATTTCCTCGCAAATATGTTATAAAACGTCGTATGACATACGTGCGCTTTGATAATTACAGCCTCTGCTTTCTTGTAGCCCTCGCCTACGGCTCGGGCTAGCAATATCGCCTCGGCTGTAATTTTGAACTTACCGCACTTATATCATAATGTACTATTATCATACATAATCAGGCAGCCGGAAAAGCTATCTGTAAGCCATACAAATATTTGTTCCGTGCGGGTACGAACCCGCGGCACGTAGCGCAGGAAGCCATTATTAATGTCCACTGTGTCGTTAAAAATGATGACACAACAATGAGTCGAACAACCAATAGCAGTCGTTCGCTCAGATAATTTTGCAACTTAATGCATCAACGTTAAGGTTCATTTTTTAATGCAGTAGGTAATTATAACCTTAAAACCTAAACCTGGTCAGCTTGTAACTGCCATGGCAATCTTATTCAGAGGCAAATCATTATTATCATCATTATTTATTATTCACATTAAATTACATTATTCTCGCAGCTCTTACCACAACATTGTACTGATCAAGATTGTAATCTATTATTTTAAAAGAGTTTCCATGGAGTTACTGGCCGGTTCTCCTTCATAGGACTCTACTATTAGAACCGCGCACCTAGAATCTCGACATTTCATAAGTGCCTGTATCTCGTTTACATGAAATAAAGATATACATAGTTATCGCAAAACTTTATGAGCTCTCGCGGAAGTTGAACGCGAGTGGCTGCGCAGTCCGCTTATTACAGGTGCTAGAGGGAGAGAGGGAGACAGTTCAGAGCTCAGTTCAGGGCTCAAAAAGATTTGCGCGTTCTATACCTTGTTGAGAAATAATCTCAGAGTTTTTACTTTCTCGTTCCAGGCGGTTTTGTCTCCCGATAAGGCCGGGTCCATGCTGTCAGTACAGTCAGCACCTACGGAGCAGAGGGAGCGGCCCGCAAGTCTGTCGCTGGAGCTACCACTAGCAACGGTAAGGTTATCTCTCACTAGCTTCTGCCAGCGGCTTTGCCCGCGTGATATCGTTATAATATTATAAAGAGAAAAGATTTGATTTTTTGTTTGTTTGTAATGGATAAACTCAAAAACTACTGGACCGATTTTAAAAATTCTTTCACCAGCTGAATGCTACATTATCAGTGAGTAACATAGACTATAATTATTTTACTTTATTATATTATTTTACTTTAAGATTTGACATTTAGACATTGACATTATTGTATTGGCGTGCGTATTTTTTTATGGTAATTTTATTATGATTTGACATTTCTAAATAATAATAATTGTAATAGCATGGTTTAACATTTTGTATGCCTATCGGCGAAACATGGTGGTCTTATCTTTTATCTTATAACAACTCTGTACCTGTGTTTTACAAAATAAATGATGATTGATTGCACAGACGAAAGATTGATTGATTGAATGATTGATAATTTATAAAGATATCACGCGGGCGAAGCCGCTGGCGGAAGCTAGTGATGGATACGTTTACTCGCTTAGAACCGAGTAGGGGAAGTACCGCGCGCTATTCACAGTATTCACTTGTCTAAATATCTTCCGCCAATCCAGAACACATTGAAATATGCATGTACCAATGTTTACGCAAGCATGGGGGGGGGAGGGGTAAGAGCTTTGCTTAATTTTGCTGACGAGGGGGAGGGGAGGTGTTAATAATTGCAAAAAATCTGCTTACGTAGTACTTGAACGGTTTGAATGTTAGTTCTAAAATATGGCTTTTTTTTCTCCTCACAGCAAGTAGGCGCTTACCTCTCGGCGATGTCGCCGACGGAGCAGGAGGAAGACTCGTTGTTGACGCTCTCGTCGGTGACAGCGCGCCCTCTGCTGGCTGCCTCCAGGAAACTCCGGCCCGCGCCTGATTCATCGGCGGAGTAAGTACTCTTCACATACAAACTAGAGAAGGACTGAGGCATGATTTTTCGATAACAATAGTATCTAACAATGACAAAAAATATCGATGACGGAAACAGTGACAAAGTCATCAACATAGAATAATTATGATCAGCTCACAACTGTCTGCAAAACCCTTCGTGGTGTTATAGATGCACATCTGCATAATGAACTAGCTGAAATCTTTGTCCCAGACAACTACCGCCGTAGCCGGAAACATGAACTGAGGCCCAATTCTCGTAATTAAAGATGTTCAAAATATAGTTCGGATCTCATTCCGATCTACTACCAATGTCACAAATATCACAAATGGTATTCTCCTACCCTAACAAACAACGTCAAACGTGACATTATATTGTAATGAAGTCGAAAGGTGATTAAAAGGCAAATCGGTATTCTGCTCGTATTTTGAACTGACACAGATATTAAAATTGATACTCTCGTCCAAGAACCTTATTTAGAACTCTCGTCCCTCGTCCATACATAAACGTCAAAAATGAGATTGAAATGAGTTTGTAAGAAGATTGAATTCAAATCATACTGAAATCGGACTGAACTTTAAGAGGAGTAGAATACACGACTTTTTGTCAACTCATAATATAATCTCAGTTCGGTCAAATTTCAGTCACATTATAAATTAATTACGAGAATTGGGTTTCTGTTTGCAGTGCCCACATGTCGCACTGTTGCGCGCGCTAATTCCCCGGTACCACAAACCCTCGCAGCACATAACGAACTCTTGGATTCTAATCCAAATTACGATCTGTTTGTGGATGTATGGACGAAGATTTTGTCAGTATGTCTGCAGTGTAGTGAGAGGGATTCATTAATGTATTTATTATTATTATTATTTATTGTCTTGTGTTGTCATTTTATATTTACTGCATAGAGATAATACATAGTATGATTTACTGTAATTGGTCTCAGACCGTTGTCATTAATTAAATTAATTTTAAGGGTAATTGTGAGTAAGCCTGATTGCCCGTTCCTGTGGCACTGGACCCGTATGCACTGCTGCAGGTCTGGTGCAGCGGGAAGCGGACATAGTTATAGGTTTTTGAACTAGTTTTATTTGTGTTATGGTTTTAATTTGTTTTGTTTTATTTATTATTTTATTTCATTTTATTGTATTATTTTAATTTTAATTATGAAATGTTACTAACATAGTCTATAAGAGTTTTACTAACAATATTATGAATCATTAGTGTTCGATGTAAATAAAGATTATTATTAAAGTTAAAATAAGTAAATAAATAATTAAATGATTTTTTCCTAACTGTCACCGCATTCACGCATTACATGTCATCATCATGTCATTGTTATGTCACAGTCGAACTGCGAAGTCGAAGTTCACGTTCAAAATTCAGTCATGGGGTGTGTTCAGTTATTACGCCGGACCACGCTCGACGACGCGGGCGATCACACTAAACCGTTCAGTTATTTGAGCGAGCGTCGTCGGACGATCGCTCTGGTCACTCCGTGAAATAGTAGGGTGAAAGTCGCATTCGGTCGCACTGCTAACAACCGACCAATGACTGTAGTCATAGGATACAGCAGCAGATAATTTGAGATCGTTCGATTGGTCCGGATTGGTCACTCGCGTAACGCAGTTGTGGATCGTTCAATTATTCCCGATGAGCGAGCGACATTCGCCCGAGTGACTTTCGCACCGAAAACTGAATTACTGAACGTAGCCACTGTATGACGAAAATATGGTTAATTTTTGATGTAGTTCGCAAATAATGCAGAGTTATTCAGTGTCCGTTCCCAAATGCAACCGCAGTACTAAAATTCACACAAAACAATATAAAAATAATATTTTGTATGGCTTGCGCTAGTAAATTATGCGTGTCCCCCATACTAAGTCGAATTTTCGTTTTGTTTTAAAGTGTATCCCAATACTGCGGTTGCATAGAACAGAGACTGAATCACTCTACAAATTATATGCACTACATATAAAATTATCCTGTATAGGCAAGATATGAGTTCTGTTAATTAATTCTTTCCTCCCAGGAGTATGGCGCCACCTGACGGCGGGTACGGTTGGGTGGTCGTCTTCGGAGCATTCATGGTGCAGTTCTGGGTTGCTGGCCTGTTCAAGTCGTATGGCGTCCTGTACGTGGAGATCATGGAGACTTTCCCTGACTCCTCAGAATCTGTGGCGTCGTGGATACCTGCTGCCTTGTCTACTCTATGTCTGGCTCTTGGTAAGACTTATAAATTTTTCTTATAACTAACTTGTAAGAGTTTTTTGCCGGTATCTTCTCCAGGACCAGCCCACTTGGAACCGTGCGCCTAGAATCACAACGTTTTGGAAGTGCCTGCAAAGGCTCAGTTTAAATAAAAATGTTTGGCTTTGACTTTGAAATAAATCCAGCCAATTACTGTCCTACTGGACTCAGGCCTCTTCTCAGAATGAGAAGGGTTAGTCCTTAGTCCAGCACGCTGGCCTGGTGCGGGCGGACTACACACACCATTGACAACTTTATGAGGCCCTCTCAGGTGTGCAGGTTTCCTCACGATGTTTTCCTTCACCGTTAACGCAAGTGATAATCAAGTTCTGATCCGCACATGAGTTCGTAAAGTCAGAGGTGTGGGCCGGCACGGCACGATCCACGGTCGTAATCGGAACCCATTCAATTATGACACTACAAGAATGTTCATTACGTTATTCCACTGTCGAGCGGAGTTATTTCAAAAGCATACCGCGCAATGTACATTGCCGTCAAAATTGAATAGAATAGATCTTTATTTCATGTAAACCAGATACAGGCACTTATGAAATGTCGCGCGGTTCTAAATAATTCCACGCATTTCTGATACACGTTGTATATCTTTATTGGAAGAAAAAAGAAAGTTTTGTTTTTTTATGCCTCTTCTACGATTCTTCTCCTTCTACATTACATTGTACTAAACATGTAATCTAATAATTTTAAAGTTTCCATGGAGTTTCTTGCCGGTTCTTCTCCATAGGACCTACTATTTGAACCGCGCACCTAGAGTCTCGATATTTCATAAGTGCCTGTATCTGGTTTACATGAAATAAACACAAGACTACAAAAATAAATACATAAATAAATAAATCATAAGACTAGTGGTCGCCCAGTGGCTGAAATTTCAAGATTTCTGCACTCCTTCTCCATATAAACTTTAACTATGCCAAATCTCACGCCTCCGTGCGGCGCAATATGATTAAAAAGGTGCTAAGTATTCTCTTCAAGTATTAATATTTAGATTCTATTCTATTCTATTCTAAATTTAAACTGACTTCTTCTCTTCCAGCACCGCTATCATCAGCTCTCTGTGAGAAGTATTCCTGTCGTCTCGTCGTGTTCATCGGAGGACTCTTCTGCGCTACTGGCCTCGCTCTGTCGTACTTCAGTAAAGGTCTTCTGCATCTGCTCCTAAGCTTTGGAGTTATGACGGGTAAGGAATAAGGATCATACAGATTCATACAATACACTTGTAGCGACATCTATCGCCGTATAAAATAACTTAGTACTTAGGCAGTAAGCTGGCTACAGTGGCGCGAAAGAATTCGACCAATCAGATTACGAGGCCTGCATCGCGCAAGGAAAAAGATTATCGTATCTAACACATATACAACTGTCCGACATCAACCGTCGGGCTTCGGCCCGCCAGGCAATATTACGTCGCCTGGTCGGAGGATCCTCCCTTTTCATTGAAGGAACACTATACCTCGTTCCTCAACCAAACATTGTAATCTATTATTTTAAAAGAATTTTCATGGAGTTTCTTGCCGGTTCTTCTCTAAAGGATCTACTATTTGAACCTAGAGTCTCATTTCATTAATGCCTGCATTTGGTTTACATGAAATAAAGATCTATTCTATTCAAGAAAATTATGTAAATTGAACTGCTTCCCTGACTCTAAATATAATTATAATGTTTATTTATTTATAGGAATTGGTGGAGGTCTGTCTACGACTCCTGGTATTGTCATCGTTTCCCAATACTTCGATAAACACAGGTAAATAACCTAACCATCAAAAACCCCCGACTCCAACTAGAAAAAGAGCTGTAACTTTTGAACGGCGAAACAGATTTTCATGAAACATAGCTAAAATGATTCCCGATTAAACTAGCTTTCAATTTAAAAAAACTGCATTGAAATCGGTCCATGCGTTTTCGAGCTATAATGCCAGACACCGATATACCTACACATTACAAACTTATAATACCCCTCTTTTTCGTGTTACATTGTATTCCAAACCATTCGCTAATAGTCGAAGTTCTGCCTCGACTTTAACCTTAATATTGCTATCTCTTTTCAGGGCATTAGCTAATGGAATATGTGTGAGTGGGACGGCAGCCGGCAGCTTCGTGTTTCCGATGCTGATTGAAAAACTGGTAGATATGTATGGATTGCATGGGACTGTGCTACTATTGGGTAAGCTATTATTTAACGACCTTACGACATTATTATGTACATTAAAGGAATACTATTTAACAATGTTATTTAGAAAGAAAGAAAGAAAAACGATTTATTCTTTACACAAATTACGACACACAAAAAGTAAAAAAATTAAAATTAAAACAAATAAAAAAAGAAGTAACAAATGAAGACAACAAATAAAAAGTAAAAAATTTAAAACACGATCCAAAAAATATATAATAAAAGTAACAATTTTTAATGATAAAAAATCTGTGGCTTGTTTTTAAAGCTGAAATCAAATTAATCATTTCATTCTATTTATTATTAATAATAATAATAAATTGATTCACAAAGCAGTACTCCTTGACACTGCGCGCATTGTTAGGAGGTTTCTCTCTCTAGAGCCCTGACCACCGGTAGCTTGGACCCTGTTCCCGATGCCGGTGGCCTACTACTCTTTTACCTATATTTTTAAATGTATTTTTATAATTCTTTAAAAATACACGATTTTTTTTATGTTGTGCATTTGCAGAGTGATTCAGTGTCCGTTCCTAAAGCAACCGCAGTTCTAAAACAAAATAAAAATTTGATTTTGTATGGCTTGCGCTAGTAAATTATGCGTGTCCCCCATACTAAGTCGAATTTTCTTTATGTGATAAAGTGTATCCCAATACTGCGGTTGCATTTAGGAACAGAGACTGAATCACTCGTACCGTATAAACGGCATGCAAAACAGATTTAGGTACTGACAAACTAGTCCCAAGATACAAACAAACAATCTAAAAATCATATTCTAAATCACCAGGGGGCGGTATGCTTCACGTCTGTGTGGCAGCGACTCTGTACCGGCCAGCACCCGTCAACTTCAACTCCTCGAACCTCGCAGATAGGACTCCAGCTACCACCACCACCACAGAACACACGACACTGCTGCATGATATACAAGAAGGTAAGGAATATTGTTAAGTTATAGGCGTGCCACAGGGAACGATACTGGGCCCATTTTAAATTCACGTAAACTCAGTTTTAGTTATGATATTGATAGAACTCCAGCTACCACCATTACCACAGAGCACACGACAATGCTACATAATATACAAGAAGGTAAGGAATATTGATAAGTTATAGGCGTGCCACAGGGAACGATATTAGGCCCGTTTTAAAGTGACATAAACTCAGTGTTGGTTATGACAGTGATAGGACTCCAGCCACCATCACACAACGTAAAGAATATTGATAACAGTGAAGCGTGCCACAGGGAACAATATTAGGTCCGTTTTAAAGTGACGTAAACTCAGTTTTAGCTATGATATTGATAGAACTCCAGCTACCACCATTACCACAAAGCACACCTAATTACTGCACGATATACAAGAAGGTAAGGAATATTGATAAGTTATAGGCGTGCCACAGGGAACGATATTAGGCCCATCTTAAAGTGACGTAAACTCAGTGTTGGTTAAGGTATAAATAGAACTCCAGCCACCCCCACTACCGCAGAGCACACAACACTGCTGCATGATATACAAGAAGGTTAAGCCTTCGATAAACTTAGATGCTGCTACAAAGATCCGTTCTTGGTACAAGTTCAGGTAGTTCGCAAAACTAGCATCGGGAAGTACCCTGAGTTGTACTTTGGGGAGAAATTATCAGATCTCAAGTGAAAAATCACAATTTTCTTCGTAAACAAATAAATAAACACTCGTATGCCGCAGGGGTGTATACTAGGTCCACAACGGAGATGTGGTCCTGGTCAGTCCTATACCTACACAACATGTTTCGAAACATCTTTAGGATTATCCCAATCATACACATATAAAAAATATAAGTGTTCTCTCTTTGTTTTTATTTATCTTTAATTTTTAATTTATTTGTAGATATAGATTATTATTACTCGAGACACAATCGAAGTATTATTGTGTATTCAACCGGTTATAACATTATAACGATGACTGTATGATGTAAAAAAAAAAAAAAAAAGAAAAAAAAAAATTAATATAATATTAATATTTTCGAGCGTATGACACTCCTGGGTTGCAGCTGAAAACTAGCGTCAGGTGGCCAGTATCACTGCGTCGTGACATTATGCTGAGCTGCAGCCTTTTGGCACAATATCTCATTTTATTTTATATGTTTTCTTCGGTTTTCCGTTTATTTTATGTTCTGCTAATAAACTCTTTTTCTTTCTTTCTTTAACAAAACTTCTCAACATACCTTCTTCATATCTTCAACTTCTTCTTTCGACAGACCAGGGCATCATGTTCAAGTCGGACTCCTCGAAAGACAACCGACTGCAGAGCCTGTTCCACACTGACAACGAGATGAACCAGAAGAACCTGATGCTGAATGATGATGCTAAGAGGACCAGCCTTATCACAGAGATCATGCACCCCAGCTTAATTGAGGTATGGCTTCCTGACAAGAATACAGGATATTTTTAACACGCTTTTATTAGCTTCACCTGTAACTAACTATGTAAGAAAATCTTGGAAGTTAAATTTGACCCACTTCCCGGTTTCCGATTGAGCTGAAATTTTGCATACACGTTCAGTTTGGATGACTTAAGCTTGTTCTATAGTTTGTTTAAAACAATAATATTTTATCTCCCCTTACAGTAATATGTAAGTCTTATTATAAGTAGTGCTTATTTTCAGAGTGATTCAGTGTCCGTTCCCAAATGCAACCGCAGCACTAAAATTCACTCCAAAACAAAATAAAAATTTGATTTTGTATGGCTTGCGCTAGTAAATTATGCGTGTCCGATACTAAGTCGTATTTTCGTTTTGTTTTAAAGTGTATCCCAATACTGCGGTTGTATAGAACAGAGACTGAATCACTCTACAAATTATGCGCACTACATAAGAAACTGTCCTGTATATACTCAAAGAAAATATTGCCCGTTACATACACGTATTCAAGTAAATAAAACACACGGCCGTGTCCACAACACAGCCGCACAGCCGTGTCAGGTGTCATACCCTGGCATATACTGAGCTGGACACCCATTTGCTACAGCTCGGGACTATTCGGTGTGTGTCCACACACTGAATAGTCAAAAGGCAAGGTGATTCTCAGTCGGTGCAGTATACCCATTTTTTTTTCTACTTAATTTTACACTGTTGCCATCCTAAGAAAAATGTCTTCTCTGTCTATGCATCTGTCCTCTTCTTATTACCTATGTTTATCATTCTAGTGCGTCTTGTATTTATGGTAAATAAAGGTCTTTTCTTTCTTTCCTTCTTTTGTTTTTTTTATCCATCCACCGTGCTCCCGGCCATACTGGACTTCCTGCATCCTGAAAAATTGTAGACCTAAAGATGTTATGAAGTATTAGCTCAATTTGCACTGTTTTGCAGGTCGCTCGTCAACAAATGCAGTGCCAGCATTCCGATTCAGAAGATTCTGAAGGTCTTGATGTCCTGGGCGTTGTAGGTAAGTGATCATTCTGCTTATAGCAAGTGGATGTGCTAGCTGCTATATATCTGAGTACTGATATGATAACCTAACCGTCAGAAGCCCCCGACTCCAACTAGAAAAAGAGCTGTAACTTTTGAACAGCTGAACAGATTTTCATGAAACATAGCTAAGATGATACCCGATTAAACTAGCTTTCAATTAAAAAAACTGCATTGAAATCGTTCCATCCTTTTTGAAGCTACGATGCCACAGACATATACTCAGATACACACTACAAACTTATAACATCTTTCTTTTTTGTCGGGGGTTAAAAATATCAAACACGGCATACGTTAATAGTCTTCAGTCATGTTGATGTCCGCGTATGTCTGGTGCACACTCAGTCTGCGTCTGCGCACCCTGTGACGAATCTTGCTTTTTAACCCCCGACAAAAAGAGCGGTGTTTTAATTTTAGAGTGAGTATCTGTGGATCTGTGTATCGGTGTATCTGTCTGTGACATCGTAGCTCCAAAACAGATGAACCTATTTCAATGCAATGTATTTAATTGAAAGCTAGTTTAATCGGGTATTATCTTAGCTATATTAAGTGAAAATCTGTTCAGCCGTTCAAAAGTTACAGCTCTTTGTCTATTTAGAGTTGGAAGTTTTCGACGGTTAGGTTATACATCTCAGAAAAAACTCTATGGCTTGATGGTATCTATGATACCTAAGAGCAAATACTATAGAGGGAGTATATCAAGTAAGAGCAGGAGACGTATATATGGCCCTACTCTCACTAATGTATTAGCTCTATAAGCAAAGTGAGATAGCGATAGAGTTTCTACGTCATCTTGAAATGCTGCGTGCCATCAGTGGAGTTGTTTTCATCAAGCTGGAAGGCTCGGTGCGTCGTTTTGTGAGATTGTCTTTAAAAATATCAAGTGTGTGGTGATTTTAACTATTTGTGCACATACAATAATGACAATACTGTGTGCAGCTACCGGCTGCAACAGCCGGATGGGTGTTTTGACTGAAAACGGTCAAAAAATATCTTTCCATCGATATATGTATAAATTGATAGATGTTTCTATAGTAAAAATGGCCGAATTACTTCGCTGAGCGGTAACAGATAGAATATATCTATCTCTATTACTCTTATGACGTTTTGTTTATGTAAAGAGAAATGTTTATAGGTTTTCTGTTTATACTCGATAGAAGGACTCTATAGTATTTGCTCTTAGTATGATACATATGTATTTTTTCAGGTTTACCCAAAGAGGTGGCTCGTCTGCGCCTGCGTCCGACCCGGTCTTCGTCCATCCTCCACTCCGTAGAAGACTTGTCTACTGACAGTACGTGTGTTTACAAAGCTAGAAGGAATCTTAGTAGGTAAGTATCTATACTCCGTTTGAAATAACATTAGACACGTTTAACAAACCCTTTTACAGTGTATTCAACCGATTTTGACTTCTATTCCGTACGCATAAGGATGGCATTAAAAGCAAAAACGTATTGACGATAACAAATGTTTACTGCAGCTGTAATTTGTCATGTCACCAACGTAATAGAAGTCAAAATCGGTTGAATAAAGTGTAAATGGAGTTATTTAAATTTCTAATGTTATTTCGAACGGAGTATAAGTAATCTTAGTAAGTAACACGATAAGTGTCTGAAGAAATTAGGCAAAGAGAAAGGAGACCTTTCAATAGACAACACTCTATAACATAGTAATGTTATACGTTATGAATATAACTAGGTCTCAGAACATCACTATGAATATGTATCTATTAATATTTTCTTGTTTCATACATATCAGTAGTCGGGTTTTAGTTTTTGAACAATTTTTTTTAAGTTACCGTTATTAAAATGGTTACCTACATTTAAAGGTAACATGTTTATTTATCTTGGTTACCCATTCTTCGATACCTGTACCCTAATTTAGGGGGCGAGTGTGTATGAAAGAGCCAGGCTTTAAAAGAGCCGATGCAATTTTCTCCCACTTGCCAAAATCAATTCAAATTTAATTTTACTCTTTATATGACAACACTGAATAGCTGACCCACAGACATTCAGTGTTGTCATATAAAGAGTAAAATTAAATTTTAATTGATTTTGGCAAGTGGGAGAAAATTGCATTGGCTCTTTCATACACACTCTCCCCTCTAGCTGTTTTTAGTACCTGATTATAAATAAATCCCATTACAGCAGGTCTCTTTACATCCGTCCGCCGCCCAGCCGGTTGATCCCGAGCAAGCTGGCTGAACCCATCATCATCAAGCAAGAAGAGGTCCAGAAAGAAGATGTTCAAGTTGAGAAGAAGCGAGCTGGATGCGTTGAGAAGATTTCTAGGTAAGGTTGATAAGGGTATTGATATTTTCACAATTTCGCCAACACCAGGACAATGTCCCCAACAGCAGGACACAAGGCTATAGTCAAGTGGATATATTTGATGCTGCGGACAGGTAAGCATATAGTGTGGTGAGCAGAAAATTACTATTAGCAGGACACAATGCCGCCAACAACAGGACAATGTCCTCAACAGCAGGACAATGTCCTCAACAGCAGGACAATGTCCCCAACAGCAGGACAATGCTTTCAACAGCAGAACACAAGGCTATAGTTAGTGGATATATTTGATGCTGGTGAGATTTTTAAAGCTATTATTATTTTGAGAAAATAGTGGTCACACTAGAATAACTTACTGCATTTAAAATTAAGTCTTATGGCCTTGAAATAAGGTCTAATTTTCTTTAACTCAATATACCTATACAACGTGTATCAGATATGCGTGGTCATATTTAAGGGTGTGGATCAGACCATCAAACTGAACAACTTTCTCTATGGGACCAACATCGTAATCGCGAAATTTAGAAATTGAAAATATCACAGCGCTGGTATTCTGATGGGACCGTTGTAGGGTCCATCCACACTCGATACTTCTAGCAGCAAATCGCGGGTTTTCGCGTTCGTTATTTATTTTTTAAAACGCTTTTATTAGCTTCACTTGTAACTAACTATGTAAAAAAATCTTAGAAGTTAAATTTGACCCACTTCCCGGTTTCCGATTGAGCTGAAATTTTGCATACACGTTTAGTTTGGATGACTAAAGCGTGTTCTATAGTTTCTTTTTAAACTATAATATTTATTGTAAGCAAAAAGCAGCCGACGAACGCGAAATCCCGCAATTCTGTGGCTAAAAGTATCGAGTGTGAACGAACGCCACAATGATGATGACACACATAACTGTCCAACCCCGCAGGTATTTAGACGTGTCGCTGCTGAAGTCGTGGCGGTTCGGGCTGCTGTGCGCGTCCGTGGCGCTCATGTCGTGCGGCTCGCCGTACGCGCTGTACTACCTGCCCGCGTACACCGTGTCGGTTGGACACACTAAATCTGCCGCTGGTACGTATTATAAACCACTATATTTTAATAACCAGAAGAAAATTAAGGAGTTTCTCTCCTCCTTGACTTTTAGTATGGGACCAAAGCGGAAATCGAAAAAAAATTATCCTTACACTAGCTACCGCCAGCGGCTTCGCTCGCGTGATATCTTTATAAAATTATAGCCTAGATAATATAGCATTCGGCTGGTGAAAGAATTTTTAAAATCGGTCCAGTAGTTTTTGAGGTTATCCATTACAAACAAACAAACAAACAAACATACAAAAAATCCAATCTTTTCTCTTTATAATATTAGTTTAGATTGACCCACTACAACAATGAACATTGGCATTGTTGTGCCCGACAGGGTCCATGTGAACATATTTATTTTATTTTATTTCCTTTATTTAATTTTTAACATACTTTTATATATTTTTAAATAATTTTACAATTAAATTAAAAAAATATATATATAAAAACATTTAAAAATACAATTAGTAGTAGTAGTTATTTTATTATTCCCTTTATTTAATTTTTAACATACTTTTATATATTTTTAAATAATTTTACAATTAAATAAAAAAAAGATTATAAAAACATTTAAAAATATAAAAGAGTAGTAGGCCACCGGCATCGGGAACAGGGTCCAAGCTACGGGTGGTCAGGGCTCTAGAGAGAGAAACCTCCTGACAATGCGCGCAGTGTCAAGGAGTACTGCTTTCTGAATCAAGCCCTTGATCCAGCCGCTAGCGAGAGCCTCTCGAGGTGTTCGTCGAGGCTCTTGGCAAATAAGCCATTAGCCGTTACGACTATCGGCACAATGATTGCCGACTCCACGTCCCACATATCGACAACCTCGCGAGCCAAGTCCAGATATTTGATTTGTTTATCTTTTTCGGCTTTTACGAGGTTCTCATCATAGTAGTAGTTATTTTATTTATTATTATGAAGATCTTGTAAAACACATGTAATATGCAATAAAGAATTGGATTGAATTGAATTGGATTTGCGCTCAAATGTGTCCGAGCCAAAAGAGTTCCAAAACGAAAAAAGAGTTCCAAACGTGCGCCATGTCTTTGTTTTCTCAACCGACAGAATACACGTTGTATTGTGAAAAAGTTGAATAGGCTGATAAATTGTCGCAAGAAAGAATAGAATAGAATAGATCTTTATTTCATGTAAACCAGATACAGGCACTTATGAAATGTCGAGACTCTAGGTGCGCGGTTCCAAATAGTAGATCCTATGGAGAAGAACCGGCAAGAAACTCCATGGTAACTCTTTTCAAAAAATAGATTATAATCTTTATCAGTACAATGTTGTGAAAAATGAAGCTATTGACTAATTACGATACAGTTTGAATTAGGAATATTAGGATGTTATAGTTTTTTATATTTCTTTAAATATAAAGTATTAAGGTATGAATTCAGAATCCTATTGATTTATGTCCAACATTTTTAAAATAATCTATTGGTTTTTATTTTCATTAGCTTTTTCTCTTTTGTATTTTACATTGAAAGTAAATCGATTTTTCTTCTCCTATTGCCTTCATTCATATTCCTTATTTTTTTGTATTGAGATACGAGTTACGTGATAACCAAACAATGGGAGCTACCTACTTCCTGACTAAAAAGTTTACGTATTTAATTTAACTGATCTCAAAATCTAATCCTAATATTTTCGTGCTTAAGTGTCCAGGCATTATGAGAAATAGACCATTTGCTCATTGGATGTTCTGCTACATAGACATTTCGATAGTTGCGACGTTTTGCTATAAAGACAATTTGCTAATTAGACATATTGCTATATGGACATTTTGATTATTTGGACGTTTTGGTACTTAAACGACGATCGTGAGGCGTTTAAATGCACCCACGGTTATATTATATAGTTTGCAGTGGCGAAGGGTGACAGGTTTAAAAAGGGAAGCCGTCCCAAAAATGCCCTCTAAAAATTGCTGCAATTAATGCTGCAAGACAAAAATCCATCCCGTCTCTTGTAATCTATATATAGTCATGCCTGGAAGCGCTCGACCTAACTGAATAACATGCCTCTTTTGTCAGTTGGATGAGTAAATAATTATTATTACGTTGGTCTACGCACTAACCAATTCCTAAAGGGAAGCCGATGGGAATCGGATTGTATGGACTCTTCGCCACTGATAGTTTGACTCGGGACATATTTTTCGTGAAATTTGTGTTAGACCTGTCGTCTATTGTAGTACTAGGTCAATGATGTTTGTGTTTTCGTAAATGGCACTATCTGTACTGCTCGTGTAATGGCGACGCTGACGCATGCGTCATACTCGTGAACGGGTGCCGTCTGTCGGAACTGGTCAGCTTGTAACTGCCATGGCAATCTTATTCACAGGCAAATCATTATTATCCTAGTCTTATTTTTATTCACATTAAATTACATTATTCTCGCAGCTCTTACCGCAACATTGTACTGATAAATATTATAATCTATTTTTTGAAAAGAGTTACCATGGAGTTTCTTGCCGGTTCTTCTCCATAGGGTCTACTATTTGGAACCGCGCACCTAGAGTCTCGACATTTCATAAGTGCCTGTATCTGGTTTACATGAAATAAAGATCTATTCTAATGTTATCTTACTGTTCCATTTCAGGTCATCTGGTAGCAATCAGTGCTGTGTTAGATCTGTGCGGACGACTCGGACTTGGTTATCTGTGTGATCTTCACATCTTCTGCAGGACCAAGGCTTATATCGTCAGGTAAGTTTAACAGCTGATCATCAAAATCATCATCATCATTTTTGTTATTATTATGTACATAAAGTGTTCATATATATCATTAAAACTGTAAGAATTTCGTGAAGTTGTTGTACTCATCAATGAACAACTTTTTCTATGAAACAAACATTGAAATCGGAAAAAAAAATCTGCTGTTCAGTACTAATGATTCAATATTACTCGAATAGAACAGTATAATTTTTTAAATTATTTTTAATTTTAATTTTTTTATTTGTTGTTAAAAATATACCTAGTGGTTTATAATCAAATAGAATATTAAAGAACATCTGATTTCTTAATTCATATATAAAAAAAAAAATCTTCAATAATAATATATGAATTAAGAATTCAATAAAATAAAATAAATAAAAACGGTTGGTCGACGTTACGCGTGACCCGAGGGCTGGCCTATTCTTTGGTCAAAGAATAAACATTGCCATTCAACGTGACAATGCTGCCAGTCTTCTGGGCACGCTGCCAATTGACAGCGATGAGGAGTACTTTGTCGCCTAGGTGCTCAGTTTTATATTTATTTTATTTTATGATTTATTTATTTAACAATAATTATTAGTGTACCTACATATTTAACAGGTTCCCTGTCCAATGAATCATATGTGATTCATGGGAGCACTTTTGTACCTGGTCTGTTACGCTCATGAATCATATTTGCACAATTTCATATGCTTGTTCCGGTAGTTTTTTGTATCTGAACGTGGTGAGCTAATTTTGCTTTTTGTATGGGACGTGACAGGACATGTATTTTTTTTTTACAAAAATATTTTTATACCAGTGTTTAACTACAACTTTTGTTTTGACAAAAAAAAGAATCTTAAAAAGAACAACTGAGCGCAGAACCTTTCAATGACACCTTTGCATGGGGACAGGGAACCTGTTAAGTTTATATTTTATGGTTGTATATAGTTAAAAAAGTAAAATATTTTTATTCACAGAATTCAATATAAATATTTAATTAGGCACCATATTTTGTAGTATATTGGTGGCTGGTGTCGCTGTCCTGTCTCTGCCCAGTCTTACGTCTTGGTGGGCCTTGGCTGTTGCTTCTGGTAAGGAACGGACTGAATACAGGATATTTTTTTATGTAGTGCTCAAAAATTTGCAGAGTGATTCAGTGTCCGTTCCCAAAGGCAACGGCAGCACAAAAATTCACTCCAAAACAAAATAAAAATTTGATTTTGTATGGCTTGCGCTAGTAAATTATGCGTGTCCCCCATACTAAGTCGAATTGTCGTTTTGTTTTAAAGTGTATCCCAATACTGCGGTTGCATTTAGGAACAGAGACTGAATTACTCTACAAATTATGCGCACTACTTAAAAATAAATCCTGTATAACTTCCTCGTTTTTTGAAGTCGGTTAAAAAGGAGCTTATTTTGAATTAACTCTTTTAAATTTAAATTTGTATTTCCAGGTGCTTATGGCTTATGCCTCGGGTGCTGGTTTCTCCTGGTTCCTGTCCTGCTCGCCGATGCCTTCGGGACTGCTCGTATCGCCTCGTCATATGGTCTAGTTAGAATGTTTCAGAGTCTTGCTGCCGTTTCGGTTCCGCCTACCGCTGGTAAATATACCTTTTTTACTATGGTAGAAATACGCATATACCTTCATTTTACTATGGTAGAAATAGACATTTATTAATTTTACAGTGGTAAAAAATAGGCATATCTATATTATATAAATTTTACATGGTAGAAATAGGCAATACATTTTACTATGGTAGAAAGAGACATGCGACTCCTTGCTACAAATAAACTGTAATCCTGTGTTCTAAAAGGTAAATGTAGGATTGTATCTAAAAATAAGAAATTTCTTTCCTATGGTAGAAATAGACATAGATACAATCCTTGCTTAGAATAAATTGAAATACCAAATGCAATTTTTATTTATGACTTCTTATTTAAATGTAATAAAACATCTAAATAATGTCTTTTAAGCTGAAGCAATCGCACCCGTTGTTATAAAAATTAAAATTCGTAGACTTATTAGATAAATAAATAATTTGTCTTTGAGTATCTAGAATATAACTGTGCATTAAAAAAACAGATTTATTACGGTTATTGAGAAATTTGCGCTTAAAATTAGATTTTTCTGTTTCAAGACTCCGAAATTAATAGGGACATTGAATCATAAGGCTCATCACTGTATGGGCCTAAATACTTATTTCTTGTCAAAGTCTATGGCATAGAGAAAATAAATGTTTTTTGGGGTCTTTAGGCCCATAGAGTATACATGGGCTTCTTGGGGTCTTTAGGCCCATAGAGTATACATGGGCGTCTTGGGGTCTTTAGGCCAATTAGAATAAATACATGAGAGAGATTTTCTCACTCTAATTATGTATTTTAATTTTAATTGTATAAAGATTCTTGTGTTGTGTTTTAAATAAAGTAATGCTTGAAAGTCTTGAATCTCTTCAAGACTTTTACGAGGGTTAACTCGATGAATGTTTGTACAATGGATTTTGGCAATCAGATAAATTTGCGCTGAAAATTAGATTTTTCTGTTTTTAGACCCCGAAATTAATAGGGACCCTTAAATCTTTTCATATTTTGTTTACTTTTTTACAGGTCTCCTCCGCGACGTAACAGGCGGTTACTCTTGGTGCTTCTATGGTATGGGTTCATGTATGGTCCTAGGCTCGATCCCGGTGTTAGCTTTTCATTTCAGCACGAAAAATGAAGACTCAGACTCTTCAGTTGATTGAAGAACACCAGAAATGATTTCATTTACGCAAACGTTGTCAGCGAAATATCGCTTTTTGATTATTAATATTGGGGTCTTTAGAACTAATATTAAAGTTCTTACGTTTAGTTGGGGTCTTAATAATTGTTCTTGAAGGGGTCATCAGACCAATGATGTAATCTGTTTTAAACTTTCAACGGTTTTGAATTACTTATTTTGTCACTTACGAGATATTTTCTGTGATTTTTCGTGGCACCTTGCGATCTTGGCGGCTCAATACAGGTATTATTTTATATGTAGTGCGCATAATTTGTAGAGTGAGTCAGTCTCTGTTCCTAAATGCAACCGCAGTATTAGGATACACTTTAAAACAAAAGAAAATTCGACTTGGTATGGGAGACACGCATAATTTACTAGCGCAAGCCATACAAAATCAAATTTTGATTTTGTTTTGGTGTGAATTTTGTACTGCGGTTGCATTTGGGAATGGACACTGAATCACACTGTAAATTTTGCGCACTACATAAAAAAAATCCTGTTTATGTACCAAAAAATCACGGAAAATATTCCGATGGCGAGTTAAGTCTATGATGTAATGTTGAGTGATAATTTTAGAGGTTCCAAATAAATATGATATAAATCAGTGTTTTTAGAAGTCTTGGGGTCAATTTCACCGACACTAAACAGAGGAAAAGAAAAAAATGAATATGTTAGAAATAAACTTTAATAACATGGCGCGCCCCTCCAATTCTCAAAACGTTTGAAAGTATTTACAAAGCGCCACCAAGACTCACAAGTACTCACAACGCATGTGTGCGTACTGACGGCCGGTAAACACAAATACATCCAAGGATTTGTTGCTCGGTAAGGACACAGTATATATAGGAACGTATATGTATATTTAAACTGTGGTAAGGATGTGACTACACACATTGAAACAGTAATGTGGAAGGGCGCGCCATGTTATCGTAGTTTATCTACTGCTGTTTTTAATTTGAATGTCACTTTGTCGGTAAATATGGCCCTAAGTCATAATTATTGTATGTTCATCTGTATGTCTGTATGTATTTTTTACGAAGAGTAACTTGCAGTGTATGCAGAAATGTAGAATTGGATTCTAATTTTACTGTTTAGTTGCTAGTGTAAACGTGGCTTAAATACAGGATATTTTTTTATGTAGTGCACATAATTTGTAGAGTGATTCAGTCTCTGTTCCTAAATTTAACTGCAGTATTGGGATACACGCGTAATTTACTAGCGCAAGCCATACAAAATCAAATTTTTATATTATTTTGGAGTGAATTTTAGTACTGCGGTTGCATTTGGGAACGGAAAATGAATCACTTTGCAAAGAAGGTCGGCCAGTTTCATACAAACTATGACCTGACCGTAAATTGACGCGGCCATTAATGAAGTATGGCTTAATTGATTGTTCATTAGGCACATGTTAAAATATTTATTGGTTTTACTTTTTTTAAACCGGTGAATACGTACATTTTTTATGTTTTGTTTTGAGGTTAGGATTTAATACGACTGTGACGCCATTATTTATAAAACAGTCACAGTTAGTCTATTATTTTCTACTGTGGCATGTACCTCTTCTCTAGACATGTCCCTAACATACCTAATTATTATAGTCAATCCTTGGCGAGCTGACTAACCTCCTGGTATGGTACTTACAACTAACATGGTAGGATACGATTTCAGTGTATACCTACTCTTTTCTATACGGTATAGTCCTGTGTAAGTACGGTATAATAAAACTGAAGTAGAGAAGAGACAGAAGAAAGGTGGATACAGGATACAATAAAATAATAAGTTTTATAATATTCATTTATTTTATTCTAAATCTTCCAAAACATCGTCCAAAAATGGTGCTGGAGGTGATATGTTTGGCTGAAATCTAGCACATCCAAGGTAGGTACCACACTAAAGTCATGACATGCGCACAACATCCTATTGTGCGACGTCCCATAAACAGTTACAACAACACTCTAAAATGCCTTCTCGCCCTTCTTCTTCTCTCTTTATCTATTGCACAAAGTACACGCTGCTGTACGTGCTGTACTGTGTGTACTGTGCTGGTACGTGAATGCGGTTTCTGCATGGTGATTCACTGAAAATCACAAAGCGTAGGAAGTTGGTTTCCAATAAGCGCAAGCCAAGAATCGTCAGCTATGGAAGGTATCACACGGAGTCCGAGAATCGTAAGCAGGGTCGTCAAAGGTGGAGGGATCAATTAGAGTCCGTAAAAACACAAAAACAAACAATATCAACACTAGTAATCGCACGGTACGCAACGACGTTACGGAGGCACGAACATTAAGTGACATATCTTTGACAGCTATCACTTAGCGTCAAAAACGATCCGTTTCGTTTTATCTGTTTTATATATTACAAAATGGGTCCCATCGTTATAGTTCGTTGGGAATATACAATAATTATGTTTATTTGCCAGAAAACACCCACATCGGCCGTAAAAAAATATCCACATAGAGCAATAAATGTAGTAAACATTGGAAAAGGAAAATAAATTAATTATTAACATCTTCGCTACAGCTTGTAACAAAACGGAATGTTTTGCGTAATAATAAGATGCGTTCAAAACCATTAACACGATTAAATATGGCATGTCCTAAATAATTAATTAATTATTTACTCCCGCTCTAATAAAAGTTTTAAATTGTTGTAATTAAATTCTCCTTTATCAATATACATTTCTGCGTAGCATCCATCAATGGCCCCTTCCATTTTTGGTCAGGTCTTATTTGGCCATCATTCTTTGCGCACTACATAAAAAAATATCCTGTATCTTATTAAACGTTATTTAGATTGCTATTTGATTCTGCCTTAAAATATTGATGTAGTACGCTGTTAGTATTAAAGAAGCGTCCCTTTTGTAGATAAACAAGTCGTAGCTTAATGTAAGAGTTGTTGTCAAATTAACCATGAGGGGTCATCCAAAAAGTACGTCACACTAATTTCGTGATATTTTGACCCCATCCTCGTCCTTGTCACAGTTGATCACATTTGTGAGACCCCTCCCTTGTGTGACACACAAACACACACACACATATTTGCGTCACGACGTAATCTTAATTACGTCACAAAACTTAGGACCCCTTCCACCCCTTGTCACATAATGTCACACTTCGTCGACCCCCTCCTCCCCTTAACGTGTGACGTACTTTATGGATGGTCCCTGACTAGATTTTGAAAGATAAAAATCGCAACTTCGCGTATTGTCTTAGAGATGTATTTAAGAGTGTGCTGGCTACTCCATTTTCTGGTTACTTATTATTTATGAATATGACCCCATTATTCCCCAGATTGCTGTGACCAAAAATATCTTAGGCTGGATTGCACCATCTTACTTTAACTTTAACAAACGTCGAAACTCCAGTTAAAGTACCGGTTAAGCAAAAAATGAGTTGCTAACGTCATAATTTTAAATGTAACCGCTAACCACCCACGCTTCGCTGGTTATTATTGTAAAAGTTAACTATTTGGAACAAATGTCAAACGGGTCGAATATAATCTAATATAAAACGTCTTGCCACGACGGTGCGACAGTAGTATAGTTAAATTCTATGGTCATTGTTAATGTTAGTGTTAAAGTTAACTTTAACAGTAACAATAAAGTAGCTCTTGGTGCAACCCAACCTTAGCTCCAAAACTTTACTTTAGTAATTGGTAACGTTACGTATCTAAAACAACGTATTGATATAAAATTAAATTAATATAATTTATTGTTAGAATTTAAGAACGTGCTTCCTTTATTTTGAATGAGTTACAATTCGAATATTTTTAAAATTAGATGTTGACATTGATAAGAAATTGAATCATAAGGCTCATCACTGTATGGGCCTAAATACTTATTACTTGTCAAAGTCTATGGTATAGAGAAAATAAATGTTTTTTGGGGTCTTTAGGCCCATAGAGTATACATGGGCGTCTTGGGGTCTTTAGGCCAATTAGAGTAAATACATATGAGAGATTTTCTCACTCTAATTATGTATTTTTATTTTTATTGTATAAAGATTCTTGTGTTGTGTTTTAAATAAAGTAATACTAAACGCTTGAATTTCTTCAAGAGTTTTACGAAGGTAACTCGATGAATGTTTGTATAATGGAATTTGGCAGTCAGATAAATGAAAAGGTAAAAATGGTGGATATCGCCTTCGCCGCTTCGTATTGTTTAGAAATAAAGGTATATTTTATTATACAGTTGGCTACCGCTATCCGTACTATACAACATTACTCAATACCTATCTGTGTAGACACTAGTCACGGACCGCAGTTTGACGACCACTGTTTTAAGGGTTTTTTGTACTTTTAAACAGCTTTTACTATGTAACCAAACCTGAAATCGCAAAAAAATATCAGTGGGCCGAGCACGAATGTTTTGACGTATAGTAACGTAAACGTAACCCAATTTAGAACCAAAAATACACGTTTAATCCATGACATTTTTTGGGAAATACATGCAATATTTTTACATGTTCATGATACAAGTGCGTTTGTTGCATAAAATTGAACAAAAATGCGATAGATTCATCGTATTTTATAATCAAAATTGGCTTACATTTACGTTACTATACGTCAAAACATTCGTGCTCGTCCCACAGGTGCTGCTCCATACATTTAGAGCAGATTTTTCAATCGCCAGTTAATGTTTTATCCATTGAATAAATTTGACACTTGACAGATTTTGTATAGGAACGCTGTCAAACATTCAAATTTATTCCCTGGAATAAAGTTATCTGGCAATTGAAAATTCTGCCTTTACAATATTGTATGGAATGCAATGACATTTTACAAAGTCATTGATGGAATGGCATTTTTTTAAATATTTCATGATTGGTCGCATAGTGGAAGTTGTTCTTAATTTAGTACAATAATCCCATAAAGGGATCGGGAGTTTATAGGTAGTACCTTATAGAAGTTATGTAGTGAATGGTAGAAAATTCGGATAAAAGTGCCCGCTGTTAATAAATGTATTAAAAAGTCTGTGATTTTGGGAAAAGGCGGCGTATTTAGTGAGATGTACATTAGTCACTAAGTGACAAAATTGGAGATAGTGTAAAAGAGGTCGAATATTATAAAAAAAAAGTAATTTGATGATTTGAAAGTGTCGGAATGAGAGATATAACGCGTTTATTTTGATTACCTACGTAATTTAATTACAAATATTTAGATTAAGTTTGACTTATCATTGTTATATAATATTTTATTTGTATTTAATCAAATTAGTTTGGAATTAAGCATCTCGTGACAAACAATTTTTAAGTTTAATTAACAAATTGGGTGACATGTAAAAATTAGATTTATTTATATATTTTTTTGCACTCTGTATACTAATATACCTACCTAAAAACCTCAACAAAGAAGTTGAGAAGTTTCTAGGTACCTATATCTATATACCCACAGCAATATTGTAACCTAAGCTACGTGTGTATTAAGAACTAAAAATGTTGCACAAAATTGTTTTAAAAAATCTATGCACCGCAAGGTCGTGAAAAGATATTTTTAAATTAATCATTAAGGAATATGCTTGCAATTTTTTAAGCGAAAAAAGTCTTATTAACCGGAAATTACGTGGGTAGATTAGTCACCACGTTGATCAATAGAAAAAAATAAAAAATACAACGAATGACTGTCATAGTTTGACGTTTAATTCGGAATAATTGCCATGTACAACTATAAAACACCATGTTGGTAATTTATAAAAAATATATTTTAAATCAATTTACATTCATAACACTCGCCGTTTGCAATTCCGATTTATAATAAGTTTTTACCTATATTGTAAAATAATTGAATTTTCTATTGCATATTTATTTAATGTGGTACATAACTTTGGGTTTGTGCATGGCAATAAATACGTAAAATCATGACAGCTGACAGTCATTTGAAAAAAATGAAATATGTCCCTGAATTTAGGACTAAACAGAATAATTATTAGTAATGGAAACGAGTATTCTTTTAATTAGTTTCGAATACGATCAGCTTGCATATTTCCTACGTTTACGAAAACACAAATTTTTAAAATCATTATTTATTTAAAATCATGCCTTATAATCGGCATTTACCTAGATTCGTGATCTGTAATTTAAAAAATCATTTTTGAGTCGTCGGTTACGTAGGGTATAAAATAATGCAATTGATTAATATTTTCGCGTTTTTTATACCTTCTACATAAGATTAATATTTAGATAGATGTCAACCATTTCTTTTGCGAATATGTCTTTGTATTAGAAGTATGAAAACGTAATAAAAAACTTATAATATTTCTTTCATAGCTGTGATTGCAAGCACCATTTAATATAGTGTTTGTATTGACTTACTAATAAATGGACGTTGGGTCCGCGCTCAAAAGCGTCCGAACCAAACGAGTTCCAAAATCAAAAAGGTCGCACAATCGCGCGCCAGTCTTTTTTTTGTCAACCGACATAATACACGTCAAAAATGCCGCACTGTATTGTGAAAAAGTTGAATAGACTGATAAATTGTCGCAAGTAAAATTAAGCTGTTTACTAATGATAATACGGTTTGAATTAGCATGTTATAGTATTTTTTTTAAATGTACCCACGTTTATATAGGTTGATTGAGACACATGTTTCGTGAATTTTGTTCTAAACCCGACGTCCATTGTTAGTAAAAGGTGTTTGTAAATAATATTTCTTGTGCAAGATGTAACGCTAAATTCTCCCTTGCATTCCTAGACGAAATGTGTCAAAGCACTTAAATAATAATATCCTGCAAATGTATCGTAATGTAAATAATTATTTTGAACATATATTCAGAGTTAAGCCTTACATTGCCTCCCATTTATTTCATTCTGTCTCTACAATGCACTTTTTCGGGGTCATTTGATTTTATTCTCATGACCCCAATATTTTTTGCAATGTCCAACGCTTTTTCTATTTTGGGGGTCATTAGAACTTTTTCATTTCTTATGACCCCCAACGTTTTTGTCAAATGTACGATTATTTTTGTTCATTTCTGAATGTATGTTTGAAATATTATAATGAATTGTAAAAATCGGTAGCTGTAACGTGGTATACAATAATAATATCATCAATGTAGCGGTAAGTGGTGTTGACAGTCGTGTTTTTTTTCCTATTTATAAAGATGCGTGTTGACTTTGAACAAGTTGTACCTACTGGATACTTGTAATTTCTCCGTGAGAGTTTTCTACACGATAATTTAAACAAAAAATTATGTATTTTCTTTTAATTATGCCCGTTCTAATCATTCTGTATCATGGATACAGTTACCAAACATACTTCTCACATGCATGCATCTATAGTTCGATTTTTAATTTAAGATAATGATTTGTCAGATAAAAATGTCAAATCACGCGACAATGAACTTTATTTCATAGAGCTATGATCAATTTGACGAAACAAGTGTCAGATTATTATCTTAAATTATGTCCAAGGATAGTCGGATTTTGTCATGTCATAAAAATTTCACTAGCGGGTTTTAGGTTTACTAATGCCATCTATTAACAAAACTTTACACGTTACACCTTGATTCCATATACCGCCAACAGATGGCGTTACAAAGTCAACACGCGTTCACGATCATTGATCAATGAACTTGAGTTTTTGATCTGTTTTAATAAAAAATTAATAAATGTAATATAATTGATGTGTTCAATCACTTACAGGTACTCCTCTTCATGTGTAATTGGGCAGAGAAGTAAAAAGTATCACTTTAAGACCATACAAAATATTGCCAGCATTTAAAATTCTATTTTTTCGGGCTTTTTCACTCAAAAAGTGAGTAAATAGGTACTTAAAAATCTTCTATGTAAACCCTGTTCATCTTCGATCATATTATATATATGTTAAATTTTGTATTCCCCTGTTTTCTCCTCTAAAAGTGGACAGATTTTTGTTTTTTTTGTCACCTACTGTATTGGAATGGAAGACATTGTTCTATGTCTAAACGTTTAGATTTTTTGGAATACACTGTCAAACTTTGCAAATTGAACGTCTGTTGATGGCCTTCAAACCTTAGAGTATAGAGACATTGTTTTGAGCTTCAAACTAGGCAATTTTATGGCATTTTAAGAGGTCACTCGAACACCTCCCACAAGAAGTACATCCTCAATAACCTTACCGTCAAAAACCAAGTAGAAAAAGAGCTGTAACTTTTGAACGGTTCAACAGATTTTCATGAAACATAGCTAAGGTGATACCCGTTTAAACTAGATTTCAATTACATAAACTGCTTTGAAATCGGTTCATCCGTTTTGGAGCTACGATGCCACAGATACACAACACTGCTCTTTTGTGTCGGGGGTTAAAAATAGCTAAATTTAGGACATGATAGTGTTCGATTTATATCATACTAATAAAAAAAAAACAATGCGCTTCGGTACAAAACGTTCGCGTTTCATAATCATAATCTTTTGTAGTTTTTACAGCACATAAAGAATGGATTTAATTCATAAGAAGTAAATCCATATCACTCACTCACTTCGTGTATCTCCCATATTATTGTTGTTCAAACAAGCATAATATTATTTAGTTTGAAATGAATATTTGAAATGCTACTTATTGCTAGAATTATTTCGGAAAGAAAGAAGAAACAAAAAGAAGGAATACTTTCCTTTTTTTCAAAGTCTTTTTACTTCTCTGCTCACGATCTAAGAAATAGAATGTAAATGGTTTACAAGGAGAATTGATTGATAAAGATGTGTGTTGATTTAACCTGTGAATAAATCGATATTGCCAGGCATTGAGTCCGACATTTTAACATTTTATAATGTCGCATAAAGATTAATAAATAAAAAATAAAATGTATATTTGTATGGAACCGTTTAGGTATTTAAAAAAAATGGAAAGGTTAGGGTTACCTCCAGAAATGTGTCATTCCTATCCGGAATTCCGTTTCCTATCAAGGGATCCTAAAATTCCCATTCGCGATTTTGTTTCCCATTTTGGAATTCTAAAATTCCCATAAGAGATTCTGCTTCCTATCAAGGGAGTTTAAAATTCTATCAGCGATTTTGTTTCCCATTTTGGGATTCTATCATTTCCATCCCCCATTTTGATTCCCATTTGGGATTCTATCATTCCCACCCGGGATTCTGTTTCCTATTTGGGATTCTGTCATTCCCATCCCTGATTTTGTTTCCCATTTTTTGGATTCTTTTCATCCGGGGCTGTTATTTCTATATATGTATCTAGAGTAGATAATGCTAAACGCTTGCTGTATCTGAAGTATCAAATTTTGTGCTAAGGTAGGTATTGTAATACAGGTATACAATATATGTAGGTATGACGTTTCTCACGAACATAATGTAGGTAGACAAAATATAGATTTCATTGTCATCTCAATGTTTGTGGCTGTCATTTATATGCGTGAGTTAAGGGCTGTAAAAAAATCCTGTGAGTAATAATGCTGTTTATTTGGAAAGTTTATGATAAAGTAAGAAAAATGCACAAGCGTGACATATCTATGTGGTAATCACGAAGCAAATATGAATATGAATAACAAATTTGAAAGATTTTCAATAGTCTAAAACAATATTTTTTTGCTAGATTCTAATATTTACAAAGAAAGTCAAAATACTTTGAAAAAATCGGTTTATTCACGGGTAAAAAAATAAATGTGGCGTGGCCGTGTACATTAATGCTTCAATAAAAACCGCTTTATGTAAAATTAATATAAAAACATAAAACTTTGTGACTATGGCAGTAATTTTTATATTGAATAATAAATAGATACCTACTAATAATTTTAAGGACATTGTCAATATTACTATGGTATTGATCAACTTCTGGACAACAAACCGCTCTAAAATATAAAATACGTCATTTAGAATCGTTAAAAAAAATATTGTCATATCGTATTTATTGTCCTTTATTCACCAAAGTAATTATAATCACAATTTTATCGAAAACGATGTGAAAATCATTATTCCTAGCACACTACTGCCATATTCACTTAGCAGCGTTTCACGGAACTAATATAACGACTGCAGTGTGTAGCTATAAGAAAACTGTATTATTATGTCTATGGTCACTTTGAAAAACATTTCCAAATAATAGTTCTATTTCTTATTTAACTAAAATTGTAATATTCGTTAGATAATTCGGGAATGTTAGGACACTTCAGAATCTCTTGACAGCTTAACTCTACTGATTTTCTTTGTCACACTCGTGAAATATCATTAGCACATTAATTTCCCATTGATGGGAATTAGTTCTACCATCATAAGAACTGAGTAGCGACATCTATTGACACGATAAAACAACTCTTGAACTATATTTCCAGAAAAAATAAATTATACATAGAAATATAAATACCGAAATACATTTTACTAGCTGATTACGTCATAATAATAAATTCTAATGTATTTAAAAAAGAAACAGCTTCATTACATAGTGTAATATAAAGTCGCCCGTGGCGTCTGTCTGTTGGTTCGCTAACAATTTCTTAATTAAACAACGGATTGTGATGTGGTTTTTACCATCATTTTGAGCGTTTCTATGTATAATTATATTTTCTGTAGGTAAAGATAGTAGAGAAATTGCACCCATGCGAAACCGGGAGCGAGTCGTTAGTAAAATATAAAACCCAGACGTAAGCATTAGAATATTCCTCCACATCCAGTAATGTACCCAGAAGACTGGCAGTAATACCTTGCTGAATGGTAGTGCTAATTATTTGGACAAAGAGGCCAACCCTCTGGTGACTCGTATAGTCGATCAAATGTTTTATAGTTTCTTTTTATAACCGATTCGACCCCAAACGGCTCGAAAATATTATAACAACTCATTAAGTTGCTATATTTTCGCCACTTGAGGGTCTCTATAGATGCAGGAACAGCACCAGCACAGCTCGTCGAGCTAGGAAGATGAATATATAAGAAATTGGATATGTTTTTGAAAGTGATTTAATTAACGTATCATTCGAATGGAAAACATGAAATAAACTGATAGTTATTAAGTGTAATCGGTGTCTCATTTACAAATTAGAAACTTTAAATATACTGGTTATTTTTTCAAGTACCCTAAGGTTAGACCGGTTGTCAAACTTTTTTTTGGGTTGCTGACTCCCGTAACGACTGTCAAAGGTATTCGTATGACAACCGGGACCAACTGCTTAACGTGCTATCCGAGGCACGGAGGGGTCTCGATGTTCGAAGAAATGGTCACCCATCCAGGGACTGACTGCGGCAACCGCGGCTTAACCTCGCTGATCGGCTGATCTGCGCGGTAGCTATGTAGCTACGAGCCCCTCGAGTGTCCGATCCCAAATGCAAGTACTAAAATTCACTCCAAAACAAAATAATACAGAATCGATACCATGGTCTGCGTTTCGTCACTAAATAAATAAATTAAATAAAAGATTCGTTTACTATGTACTTTATTTATTGACGTATCAAAACTCCATAATAAAATTTAATTACAATATTCAATTCCCGTTTAATAATCTTCCCACTATACCGGATATTTTTTTATGTAGTGCGCATAATTTGTAGTGATTCAGTCTCTGTTCCTAAATGCAACCGCAGTATTGGGATACACTTTAAAACAAAACGAAAATTCGACTTAGTATGGGGGACACGCATAATTTACTAGCGCAAGCCATACGAAATCGAATTTTTATTAAGTTTTGGAGTGCATTTTAGTACTGTGGTTGCACTTGAGAACGAACACTGAATCACTCTGCAAATTTTGCGCCCTTCATAAAAATTATCCTGTTATTATAATTCCAACTTTATAATTTTCCACCAATATTCAATTCCCGCAAACAAATTTTCCCATTGATGGGAATTTTGATTTAAAATATATTTATGTCAAATTTTTTGTTAAAATTGTAAATAATATTTCGTCCAAGACGATTGCCCCTTTTCAAAATGTATAAAAATAGGTACAGAAGAATTATGTTATGGGTAATAATAACCCTCTCCGTAGTCTGGTAATTATAAACGCAACTCTAATTTTATAACAATTCTGGTAAAAATATATAACGAAATACATGTTGTTTCGCAGCTTAATAGATTAAGGTCCAACCTTTCTAGTCTGGATAAGGGGTTATTGTTCACATCATTATGAACAACTTTTACCATGGGACCAACCCTGAAATAGTGAAAAAATTGTCAGCTGATCCGTACAAATAAGTCGGTAACACTCGATATGTGTATGGAACAGCAGATAATTTTTTCGCGATTTTAACATTGGTCCCTTAGTAAAAGTTGTTCACAATGATGAGAACAATAAACCGGGATCGGGATTAGAAAGATAGGACTTTGTAGATTGATATAAAAAAAGAAATCTTGGAGGTGTTTTATTTGTGTTACAGTTTAGCTTAGAAAGGCTAAAAAAAACAGTAGTTTCTTTTATTTACGAATACGGGAGAACAATAACTACTGTCTGCGTTTCGTCAATTAATTATCTTTAGTAATAGATAAAGTTTTCCAAGTTTGACGATGTATACTTTACTGTACTTCTGTCACTGTCATTTGTTTGAGAACGAAAAAGGATAGAGCACAGTTAAGTCACATAAGACAGTAGCAGTATAAATCCTCAAGCTTTACAGTATTTCTTACAGATATTAAAGATCTGTGGTATTTCTAGGTTACTCTTTTAGGGCATACTAGCAAGTTTTAGTAGCAGAATCGCGGGTTTTCGCGTTCGTTGGCTCCATTTTGCTTAGAAAAAGTGAAGTTCTTTTTTTTTTTGTTCTTTAAAAAAACATTGCCCCTCACTAGAATTTCTCCTGTATCGAGGGTACAGTTTACAAACATACATGTCACATGCACACACCACCCAGACCCGAAACAACTATCTGTAGTCTGTAGATCATACAAATACTTGTTCCGTGCGGGGATCGAACCCGCGGCACGTAGCGTAGAAGGCTAATCGCTTAGCCACTGCGCCAACCGTGTCGTCAAGAAGTCCTAAGGTTGTCTGACAGAAATCACTAAGTGCCTACAAAGGCCCAGTTTAAATAAAAATCTTTGACTTTTGAAGTGCGATCTTCTTCTTAGCGTGTCGATGGCAAATTAAATGTACTTGGCTCAGTATTCCGCCACGCGAATAGCTGAATTAGTTGCAGCCATAAGCTCCTCACGCGTGCAGGTGGTAGGGCATGCGGCGCAGGATGGAAGGTGGGCCATGGTTTGCGGAGAGACACCACACTCGCACTGCAGGTCTAATCCAACTGTGAAATTCCACCTGTGAGATTGTCTTTACTTCGGCTTGATGTGCGATAAGACCGCCCTTTTGTGCATCTCTTTTTCTAGTTATTGTATCTTTTCTTCTATTTCTGGTGTGCAATAAAGTGTATTGTATTGTATAATGAACGCGAAAACGCGATTCTGCTGCAGAAAGTATCTAGAGTGCTAAGGCTTACATTCAGAGACGACAGAAACAAGTCTAAGCGTGAACTTACGCTTCCATATGTCAATTTTACGAACAAATTTTGACAGATGGAAGCGTAAGTTCACGCTTAGACTCGTTTCTGTCGTCTCTGAATGTAAGCCTAAGAGCCTAAGGCTGACATTCAGAGACGACAAAAACGAGTCTAAGCGTGAACTTACGCTTCCATCTGTCAAAATTTGTTCGTAAGTTTGACAGATGGAAGCGTAAGTTCACGCTTAGACTCGTTTCTGTCGTGTCTGAATTTCAGCCTAAGAGCCTAATACAGTTACATATAATAAGCTGCAACACAACATATATTTTAAAGCACAAGGATTTCAACGTTTTAAAAAGCAAAATAAAAACATCGAATCACACAGCGTGAATTGAAGTCAATCTTTTATTACTATACAGTAAGTAACTCAATCAAAAACTTAATTCCCAATGGGAAAGCAATGAAGTATGAAAAGACAAGCTGTTCAGTATTTTTTAAAGAATTATCTTAAACCTATAAAAATTCCCATTGCTGGGAATCCAGGATTCTGCCCGAGAAATTTCAGAAAAAAAATCGGTTTTATTGTAATATTATATATATGTATATATATATATGTAATATATATATGTAATATTATATATTATATTTTATATAATACAATAAAGTATGATGTGCTGTAATAATTGATAAAAAAACGTAGACTTATGTTTTACTTATACAGGGTGACTGGCAGAACGAGGGAATCATTGAAGGAGGGATATTGTACTCATCATTATGAACAACTTTTACTATGGGAACAAAGCGGAAACCGCGAAAAAAATTCAACTGTTCTATATATTTAATCGATAAATATTGAATTATTTGTATGGAACAGCTGATACATACCCTATGCGAGTGTGACGTAGTACACCACACTAGAAGCCAGCACCTGGGGGGCCACCTAATCTCACCAGATGAGATTAAATCCCTCCACCCCAAGAATATAGTCAATTTTATTATTGACTTACGGCTAGAGGGAGTGCTGTAATAATACAAGAGGCGTCACAATAGATCTTCGCAGGTCGCAGTGACAAAGGAGCTTAGTACCCTACCTCTTCAAACAAATAATAATAATAAAATGGAACAGCTGATTTTATTTTCGGTCCCATAGTACCTAAAAGTTGTTCTTAATGGTGAATAGAATATCCTCCCGACGATTCCCTCGTTCTAACAGTCATGCTGTATATTTCCTTTTTTTATTAATCAATCCGACATCTTACACTTTTAGACAGCCGGTTATTTATAGTGTAACTTTTGGGCTTGTATACTTGTTTCGATCTTACGATTTTTTGATCGTTAGTCCGACAGTCGCATTAGTTTTAACTCTACTAATATACGTTAAATTTTGATGTAGTACGCAATAATTTCCAGTCATTCAGTCTCTGTTCCTAAATGCAACCGCAGTATTAGGATACACTTTAAAACAAAACGAAAATTCGTCTTAGTATGGGGGACACGCATAATTTACTAGCGCAAGCCATACAAAATCAAATTTTTATTTTGTTTTGGAGCGAATTTTAGTACTGTGGTTGCATTTGGGAACGGACACTGAATCACTCTGCAAATTATGCGCACTACATAAAAAATATACTGTATAGCTTGTCTTATTCATACTCTATACTACAGGATGTTTCCTAAATCGCATAGTTACTTTTAAGGGATTGCCATGCCCACGAAATGAAACAGGTGTAGCTAAAAAAAAACTAAACATAATAATTCGCGACACCTAAAAATTTCACAAATCAAGTTGATAATTTTGTAAATTCGTTTTATGATAAAATTGGCAATTTAAGAAAATAAAAATTCATTTTTAGGTAAATCTGTCCATTTCTGAGTCTGGCAACCTCAACGATTTAAAAAACATTCTCTATGCTTCTAAAATTCTCATTTAATTTTAAGATCGACAAATCCTAATCGGCGACAGCTTTGGTGACAATATTTTGAAGGTAGGTGAGGGACAGAAACTGGGCGACATGGGACAACTCTTCTTTGGCTTTATGTCTACGTGCATAATCTCAGAAAGGGACAATTGTCCTGTAAACTTATTGTCTATGGTCCGGAACACGAACATGGGCGATTCAGCTACCGCTGGAAAAAAGAAGAAGTATCAGTTTGTCGAATTCCCATCGACTGACGATTCGAATCGAGACGCGACTTGATGTACATAATATTTAGGTAACACGGATCACATCCGAACTGAATGCGTCTTCAAGACCACGAATATTTATTAGTACTGCAGTAAAACATGATCTTTACGCTGACGTAATAAGTTATACAATTATATAAGCGAGCGACTGCCATTGGGTGTTCGATCGGTACATTGATGTTACTTGTAATTAGTCACAGACATTTATTACCAGTAGTAGACCAAACATGAATCCATTAGATGGGTAGGATTCTTTATCCCATTTGTACTAAGCGACAACTGGATAATAGTATCTCGTTCTTTTACCTGTTGTCACACTGACTCACTCATAGACAAAATTTCACGCGAAGCTTGTTTATCCCGCGCCGTCATAATAATAAGACACATAAGTTCAATCGCATTTTGTAGATTAAATCGCATTTAAATGAAAAATAATACTTGTTTGTGATGTAATAGATGGTAGAATATTATAATAAAACGGTGAAGTGCTGTGCGTACCGGTGTGACAGTGCTAGCTACGACAAAATACCGGGATTAACCTTTCCAAAGTAAGTCCCTATGTGTGCGTAATGGCTACGTAATTTTCAGCGAATGTTTGGTCTGCTACTGGTATTATATGTCTGTGTAATTAGTTGTGTTGTACTATACGCACCCTAAACGCTTCGATCAAATTAATTCTTATCTAAACACAATACCTTTTCTCATTGATTTTTTCTTGGTATTCTTGTTATTTGAAAGATCTTCGGGAATTTGTCGCGGATTAGGGTTGTGGATCGGCTTCAGGGGGAGACTCCTGGGTAATGCTCTGTAAAACAATGAGGATATAACATAACATAAATCCTCTTTATCTACTCTCATATCGTAAAGTTCTAAATATGAATTAAAAAATGCACATGCAACTAATAATGAAATGAAAAAAGTTTTATTACGATACAGTTTCCTCAAAACAATGCTATAAAATAACTTTTTTCTATTAAAGTACACTTCGGTTTCACCAAGGAGTTTTCGAATCATTTTTTATAGCAGCCGCACATTGTCTATGGTGGTGCGGCTAGGGCGCAAGCGCGGCGTGCTAGAGCGCATGCGCGTTAACTGGTGTTTCAGCGCCATTTTTGTTTATTTACAATAATATTGTGTTAACTACCTATTGCATGAGTATAGATAAAGTAGTGTATGAAACTGCACATAACTAGGTAAGGTCACGGCAACCTTTTACCATCAGGTGGGCTGTATGCTTAACCTTAGTGGTAAAAGAAATGACGATATTATTACCTGGATGAAGGGGCTCGTTTGGTTGGAAACACTCCGTACTTCAGATGGGGTAGCGTTGGATCTGGTCCTTGCACTGTATCGTATGACTGACTCCAAGCACGAGGAGATTCCACTGGTTTTCCCATCGAGTCAGCTCGACGCCCACTATCAACAAGAACCTTCTTAGTGCGTTGCGTTGCGTCGTCGCAGTGTTAACGTTGCGTCGTTTTACATAATTATATTTTTTAGTGACATGCCACATTATGCGTTGCGTAGTCGCACGCGACGTTTCAACGGTTCGACGGACGAGAGACGAAACGGGGGGAGGGTGATGCGCTGCGCTGTCGGAATTCCAGTGCGACGACGGACAGTGTTCCACTGCTAGAGAGGCAACGTACACGTGACATTTTTTATCTCAGCATGAATGTGGAGTATATTGATATAGATTTGATATATTTGATTGTTGAAGACTGAAATCCACACTGAGACGCTGTGCTGCGACGGCGTGCGTCGCCCTCTTGCGTTGCGACGTCGTGCGTCGTCGCAACGCAGATGTGGCATACAATACGTTGATCCGTTGCGACGACGCAACGCATCGCACTAATGAGGCCTCAACCTTAGTCAAAGTATTTTTATTTCAACTGAGCCTTTGCAGGCACTTTCAAAACGTCGTGATTGCAATCGTGCAATCGTGCACGGTTACAAGTGGGTTGGTCCTGGAGAAGATACCGGCAAGAAACTCCATCACGATCAATATTGGTAGGCTTCCATGACTCGAGTTCGTGGTGCTGTTCTACAGAGCCTGGACTCCGTTTCCGAGAGAGAATAGGACCGCCAACTTTAGGTCAGAGTTTCAGTGCGTGACCAGTCGGTGTATATATCAGTCGAGCACATCATATAGGGTCATAACTTATTAATGCAAAATATTTTAAAGCTAGGCTCTATGAATGGTATAGAATGAATTTCAAATATTAAATTAAAGCTGCAGTAGATTCAAAAATTATGTAGGCATTAAGATCGGGCGGCGCGGCGACGCGATGCGTGTGTGTCAGAGTAGCCGAGCGCGCCAGGTCATGTGGTCGAGTTCATGACCTTAGTGCCATTCATAATCGTAGAGGAATAAAGGTTTTATGAAAACGGAAACATCAATTATTTTAATTTATTTTGAAAACGTTTAAAAAATGTTGATTTTTTTTTGCTAGTATAATGTTTATGGAGATGTTTATAGTGCTTGTAGCCGTTGTTTTTATGTTTTATTTTATTCATTTATAATTTAGTTACTAACATAGAAATAAGTTTGTTTTTACTAACATTTATATGGATCTATGTAATCTGATAATAAACGAATTTAATTTAATTTTAATAATCTTTATAACCTATAATTTACCTCCTAAAATATTATCCATTATTAAATTAAGACCTGAAATATATCTATGTATGAAACGATTACAGTGCTATACTGATGGTACACACGCAGTCACGCACACACTTACGCATTGCATACGAGGAAGACTTGGGAGTTTTTGAAGAAGAAGTAAGATTTCCTAAAATATTTTGCTACGTTTTTTTTTTTTTTTTTTTTATTAACTTCTTTTTTTATTATTGTATGTCAATGCGATGTAATCGCCTTATATGAATTTTAATGTGCCAAACTTTGTAATGGGCTATATAAGTTTATAATTATAAGATTGTGTTTACGAACTTAAATGCTGTAAAGTTTGCTATATAAATAAATAAATAAATAAATTGATCCGTATTCCTCATTTATTCTGTAGGTAGATTTCAAAAGAAAATTACCTAAACGAAGACGCTCTTCTGTTAGGAAAAACTCCATATTTCAAATGTGGTGCTGTGGGATCTGGACCTCTGACTGCGGCATAAGACTGACTCCACGCACGAGGATCTGGTCTTCTCGGGCAGCTGAAGAACCTGAAGGATTGAATCATTTAATGTTACCGTTAGCCTGCCAAGCTTGTGAAGACAGGAAGCAGCGGGTCACCAGGGAAGCCGCATGTGCAGAAGATAATCACTTCCATACGTCTCCATCGTCAACATAGTCTTTGATCTTATAATAGGCTTTCCTTATGAGGACAAGTTTAACACGAGTTTTAACTTTTATCCGTAAGATCGGTATAATACTTTTTGGTAGTTTGTTATAGAAGCGGTATAGTACGCGCAAATCTTTATGTGCCCTCTTAACTCTCTCCCTTTCTCCCTCTAGCACCTATAATAATTCGCTTATTATAGGTGCTTGAGGGAGAGAGAGAGTTAAGAGCTCAGTTCAGGGCTCATAAATATTTGCGAGAACTATACCAATTTATTTATTTATTTATAATTAGGAAAACCAACAGCTGTACAAAAGTAAATAGACAGAAAGCTTATTCTGCTTAGCTTGCCTTTAATTCTTCAATGCACCTAGCTTGGCAGTGGCACCGACTTCAGAAGCTGTTAAGTTTTTTAAGAAAATTATTTACTTTTGGGTTTTTTGAAGTCGGTTTTTTTATTTTTTATTAATAAAAGTGTACAATCGGCCAATCGACGGCGGTTTTTGAGTGGCTGTATATGAAATTTCCTGCACAGACCCAAGTAATTTTCGGAGCGATAAACGATACGCAAACGAAAACATAGAAATCGGATAAACCTCTTCTGTACATTTACCAAACTACATTTATAAAAGTTCTATTGGACTATCCTGACGATATGTCAATTCATTACATTTCATCAGCATTATTTTTCTCTAGCGACTGGATTGTACAATTTTTCTACGAAATAATAGAAAATAAGTCTTACTTGGTGGTCCTGAGGTTTCTTCCTAAGGCATTCTTCACGAGAACCGGTGATTGATCAGAATTCCATGTCTGAGAGTATGGGGCGGGGTATGTGATCTGTCTGGAATATATAAGATGGGTCGGTTGCTAAAGGTATTCGAAACAAGTAGCGACATCTATCGCCACATAGTAACTACTAGCAAGGCAGCAAGCTTACTACAGTGGCGCGTAAATATGAATTCGACCAATCAGATTACGAGGCCTGCATCGCGCAAGGAAAAAGAATATCGTATCTAACACATATACAACTGTCCAACATCAACTGTCGGGCTTCGGCCCGTCAGGCTATCACCTGCCTGGTCGGAGGATCCTCCCTTTTCAATGGAGGAACACCACACTTCGTTCCTCCATACATGCATTGAAACAGATCAGACTAAGTTTCTTTTAAAATTTTAGATTTTACGCATCGATCGCGTTCTGCTTGCTGGTTGGCCCGCTCCGAGCTTTCCACCAATCAGAGCGCCGATCGTGGTCGACACTAGCGGATCCAAAATCTCAAGCCTTTGCTTATGCTCTAAGGCTGACATTCAGAGACATGACCTTAAGACGGGCGAAGACCGCTCAAAGCAAAGTCGTCGCTAAGCGCATCTTCAAAATTCGTATTCAGAGACGCAGTGTAAGCTTAGCTAAGACTGTCTTCTCTATGGCCATTTTTAATAGCAAAATGTTTATCAGTAAGTTACGGTTTTTATGAAAATGTGTAAGCAGGCGTATATAAAAATTAAAACAGGATAGCAATATATACAAAATGCAATTGGAGTGAGCGAAACAAAATATCTGAGACATAAACCTATTTATTTAAATTAAGAGGATAATCGAAATTAATTCCACCTTAGCCCGCTTGGTGGCGCTAGTGTCGTCTTAAGTAGTCAATATTCACTACTTGGTTTATCTTAGTTTACGTTAAGTTTAAGCCGTGTTCCGAACGTCTCTGAATACAAATATGAGCGCAAGCGGTTGATTTTGACAGATGGAAGCGTAAGTTCACGCTTAGACTCGTTTCTGTCGTCTCTGAATGTAAGCCTAACATCCGCGCGGCCCCTGTGGACCATGAGCCTTTGTGGATTGGTAAAGGCGCGGGTAACGCAGTGGGTGGAGGGCAGAAGCAGTGAGGGCTCAATTATGGAATGGCGGAAAGTCCCGCGGAGCGCAAAGTGGTGCACAACGCGGGGAAAGGCGCTTATCTCCGTTCATGCAGAGCGAGCGAGACAGCGACACGCCGCTTTGCGCGCCGCGCGACTTTCTACCTCTCCATAATTGAGCCCTGAGGCAGCTGCCCGCGCCAACGTCGCGGCCACGGAGGAGAGAAAGAATATTATAATATATAATATTATACCAGCAATATTGTTTTAGTTATGAACCTGAACAATTTTTAAATCAAACAACGGCGCACTTCATTGTTAAAACAATTAGAATAGACAAAATCTATCAGAATCACACAGAACCGAACGCGGTAACAATTCACTTGAAACTAAAGTTGAGGCCCCGCCCATAGAGAAAGCGTATAGCCTAATTGCCTTGAGGCATCCCCGCTCCTTTCTCTGCTTCGTGGCTTTGATCGTTCGGAGGCTGATAAAATACTGGCTGGCGGCCACGCGTCCCTTTCGTGCCTCTCAAGCGATATTATTTATTTTAAGTACTTAATTAAGATAAGGTTTAAAATGCTGCGTAACTTTTGGCATGGAAACTGCTCGCTGCTTCGCTGCCAACCGCTACCTAACACGTCGGTGTGAATTGACCCTTTTTGATAAATTACTGTTCAATCGACAAGGCTGTCCGCTGTATGCTTTTTTAATACCTTTGCCTGCTTACCATGGATATAAAACAATGTTACCCATTTAAATGTGGGTATTTTAATAATTTAATTTAATGGCGTTGTTACTTACATGGTCTTAGTTTTCTTTAATATTGGTTTTTCCATTGTTTACTATTTTTATTTTGTGATTTCATACTAATAATTTTGTTCCGTCATGTCACTAAGTGACACTGATGAAGTTGAAGTGAAAAAGTCATCTAGATTTTTTAAATTATGTTTTGAATCTCAGAACAATGTTTTGAATTTACCGCGCATTGGTATTTCGGTACAAATTCATTATTTACAATTATTCTATTTAGAAGTGTTATAACTTAATTAAATTATTCAGTAATTGTTATCGTCATTATAAAACGGAGTTCAAATTAAAGGTCAGCTAAAATAAATTTTAATACAAACGTGTTCGCTTCGTTTTTATGTGATTCGGAACGTTGAGTGATTAAGTCAGCTAGACAATTTTCTTGGAAATGCCACTTTGGGTTGCCAACAATTGAATTTTACCAATCTTGTTGTAAAAACCACAGCTGATGTGTGTTTCGGAAATTGGAATTTAGACAACTATAGACTAGATTAATATTCTGTGAGAACTAAATAATATTGTTTAATATATTAACTCGATTGTTCTTCTGCATGGCGTTAATCGTCATCATCATCAGAGTAACGTATTCTATTCACACAATATTTAACATAAGAACTTTTGTACCATGCTCTTGCAAAAATAAATTCATTTCATTTCATTTTATTTTATTCACAGTTCACTGCACTGGTAGAAATAGGCCTGTAGCATTTTGCCCAGAATTTATTTTTCTCATTCACCTGTGCTTCATTGAACAAAGCTTTGGTCTCCATGTGTGATTTGATAATGGTTTAGTTAAACATTACCCTCCTTTGCGTCGCGCAGTCGGGTAATTTTTTTTACCTAATGTGACCAAAACAACTGTGGGAATAAGTTAAGTTGAGCACGGTATCACTGGAACTGTCAACCAACCCAGCGCATGTAGTGGGGCGGTATGTTTTTGCATGAGTTTCCTTGAAATTATTTTTTTGTCATAAATTTTTTGTCTCACTCGATCTGTTACCGGTTAGCAATTTTACACAAAGATAATGTTAACCAACCACTAATTCTTGATGTGACGACAAAATCATCGTGAAAGTGATTTATCACGAGATATTTTGATACTGAATACGTAAGTAAATAGTTGTATGTTGTAGGTACGTGTACTAAAATTAAAATGATTTATGTTAGTGTGTGTTGCCTGCGTTGTGTACAGTGTATTCGTGATGAGTGTGTGCGTTGAAATTTCTTGGAAATGGCTCGGAGCGTTCGATACAGGTAAATTGTCGGGGTCAATTCTCCCCTGGAATTGCATGAAATTAAAAAAGTTGTTGCGGCTACTGGCATTTGGGGAGGTTACCTTTGCCTATTTTTTGCTAGACTTTTAAAAGTGCAACTTGTTATTTACGCGTCGTACCTACGTAGTGTTAATTTTTTTTAAACTTACCCTGCATTTTGTGATAAAATGAGTGTTTAAAAGGTAAATTTCAAGTGACTGTGTTGTTTTTGTGGTGTAGTGTTCAGTTCTGATTTAGGATACCTGAAAATAGTGTTGGTGATGCAAAATTTTACTTTAGAATTACTTTTATGTCTAACCAAAATTCTTTGTTGATCAATTTAGTCAGGTTTTTGATCTCAGTCTAGCCCTAATGTCATAGTTAGGGCTTAAAACACAACTTAACTGTAATATACTGAGACAAACCTGATATCAGCCGTTCCTCATTGCTGGTTAATGTGATAAATTTGATCCATGTGGTTGATTTGTCCACCTCATCACTCTCTATAGTCTTGTCAGAGGCCGCTGAATGTTCAGGAATTCAGTGGGTATACCGCATAACAAAATTATAATGAACATCAGACTGGTAATAAACTGCAATATGACCGTGAGAGACTAAACTTTGAGCAACTTTGTAAGAAAGTTACCGATCATGAAGATAGGAGTCCCAACTTTATGATTGGTATTTTTTTTACAAGGTAGCTCCAAGTTTAGGCTGTCTCAATCGTATTGATGTTTATTACCAGAGTCTTACCACGGACATTCCCTTTTCGTTCTGAGAAGAGGCCTGTGCCCAGCAGTGGGACAGTAATGGGCTGGATTAATTTTTTATACAAAGTAGTTCTCATAGTTTGCAAGTTAAATCGTGGGCAATAGTTTCAGTATAAATTAGAATGCCATTATCAATAATCAACATCACCAAGCGACTTTCCACAGTTTGCTGGGAGCGTGCCCTCGGTTTTTTCGGACATATAAAGCGGTCTTCTAGGCATAGTCTGGAAAAACTTATGATAGTAGGCCGGCTGGACGGGAAACGCACTCAGGCAGAGCGCCGATAAGATGGTCGGATGTAATAAGGAGGGTTGGTGGAGGCAGCATGCACAAGGCGGTCCACGCAACGGAAGACCGCATAGCTTGGAGGCGCGTTGTATGTGGTCGCGATCCTCATCAGTGAGGGAACGATGAAGAAGATATCAATAATACATTGAATTATATGTTGTTGTTGTTGACATTCAATAGGCAATGGAACATCTTTTTATAAGGATAATCCATGCATAATATTTACATAAATGTGTAGTGATTCAACTATTGATTCATGACATTTATTAGAAGCAGTGATAGCTTAGCGTTTGAATGCTTGCCTTCCATGCAGGAGGTTCTGAGTTCAAACCCAGCCTGCACCGTCAAAGAAAAGAAAGAAAAATCATTTATTTGCCACAAAAACAAGACACACTAGAATGACAGACACAGGTAATAAGATGAGGACAGATGCATAGACAGAGAAGACATTATTTTAGCATGGCAACAGTGTAAAATTGAGTAGAAAAAATAATAATTTAAAAAAATATAAAATATGTGGGTATACTGCACCGACTGCGCATCACCTAATCAGACTTATCGGATTCGAATTTGATTATAACTTACGATAACAGTGAAGGAAAAACGTCGTGAAGAAGCCTGCACATTTGAGAGGGCCTCATACAGTTGTCGATGGTGTGTGTAGTCCGCCCGCACTAGGTCAGCGTGCTGGACTAAGGCCTAACCCTTCTCATTCCGGGAAGAGGCCTGTGCCCAGCAGTGGGACAGTAATTGGCTGGATGTATTATTTTTCTTAGATAAAGAGCTTAACTAAGCTACTTTTAATATAAATGCAAAGTTATTGTTACCTTTAAAACAATGTATGAGACTGCATTATAGAATTTTCCGTACAATTTAGATTCTATCGGTACTGGTTTGAATTGCTGAAATAAAATAAATTATAAATTTATCTATAATAACTCTCCCTCTAGCACCTATAATAGTACGCTTATTATATGTGCTAGAGGGAGAGAGAGAGAGAGTTCAGAGCTCAGTTCAGGGCTCATAAAGATTTACGAGTATTATACAAGTGATAACCTAACCATCAAAAACCCCAAACTCCAACTAGAATAAGAGCTGTTGCTTGTGTATTTGATCTGTCTGTGGCATCGTAGCTCCAAAACGGATGGACCGATTTCAATGCAGTGTTTTTTTATCGAAAGCTAGTTTAATCTGGTATCATCTTAGCTATGTTTCATGAAAATCTGTTCAGTTGTTCAAAAGTTACAGCTTTGTTTCTAGTTGGAGTCGAGGGTTCTTGACAGTTAGGTTATGAAATGTTTTTTTTTGTGTTGGTGTGCAATAGAGAATTTCCTATTTCTATTCTACATGATGTCACATAAAACCAACTTGTTTGTGCCTTAATTTTTAACCATTTTCCTTATTATGTTATTCTTTTTAAAACACTTTTATTAGCTTCACCTGTAACTATGTAAAAAAATCTTGGAAGTTAAATTTGACCCACTTCCCGGTTTCCGATTGAGCTGAAATTTTGCATACACGTTTAATTTGGATGACAAAAGCGTTTTATTTAGTTTTTTTTTAAACTATAATATTTTTTTATTTACAGATAAGGAAGTCAAGTCCAAGATTATAATCATCTACTTAGAAAAACATCTGGTGAGACCTACATGCAATTTATTTAGTATTTCCTCTTACACATCATTCCATTTGTGACCAGTCACGACAGACGGCACTTCACGAGCATGACGCATGTGTCGGCACCGCTTAGCACAACCTTATTAAACAAATGCATGGAGGCTGACGAAACAGCGGCCCACGTGCTGCTAAACTGCCCAGAAATCGCCACTTACAGGACCAAGTACTTCGGTAACCTGAGTACTCTTCGGGAGATCGCCGGCAACATCAAAGATCTGCTGGCCTTCCTCGAGGAGCTGGGTTGGCTAGAATAAAACAATCTAGTCCCACCCTTACGCAAAATACGCGCGTCGACGTGGAGTTGCGGAAACTCACCCGCGTTACAAATACCAATACATACCATTCAAACATATAACCCTCTCTGTAGTCGGGTAAAATCAACACAATAACTTTATTTTCAAATTCTTTTATGCACCATCGTAAGTGGAAGTTAGCATAAACTAAAACTTTACCTCTATGAGGTCTGCGAGTGCGCCCCCTTAAGGTCTGCGCCTAGGGATCTAAGGGGCAATTCCCCCTAGGGCAGGGGTCAGCAACCTTTTGAGTCGGAAGAGTCAAAAATTACAGTATAAAATTCAAAGTTTTTAAAGAGCCACATTTTTTTTTATTTTTCCACGAACTAAAGAGCCGCAGCTGCCCATCCAAAGAGCCGCATGTGGCTCGCGAGCCGCAGGTTGCCGACCCCTGCCCTAGGGGATAGTCGCCCTTAGGGGGCAGCCGCCCCTGCGGCCGGCCACGAAAATAACTGATGCTATGGAATGTTTTGTTTCAGATTCAAGATGTCTTTATGGGCTAGGGCTCAACAGCTGCCTCCAGAGAGTCTCCAGAAGGTACTTATACTTTTATTTTATTCATACATTTTACGAAGACTCAGTTCAATTCAATTTATTTCCATAAATATTTACAATATAAAATACCTTCCATTGGTCCCAAACTAGGCTAGGCCTGTGTCTTATTGTGTTAATTAACCAAAAACTAAAACTTAAAAGGTATTATAAAGCCATTAAGAGCCCTATTACATTTCAACCGTGATTTTAGCTTTCTGCACTCCTTTTCCATCTAAACTTTGACTATGCCAAGTCTCACACTCCTCCGTGCGCGCAATATGCTTTAAAAGGGGTACAAAGTTTTGTCTTCACGTATTAATATATAGATATATTCACAGGTACGAACGATCTATGGGGATCATTTCCCTATCGAAGTCCGGCATTGCCTCGCACCATGGATTGAAAGTAGGATATGGTAAGTACTTATAATCCGCCGCCTTTCTCTATGGGACCAACAGCGTGATCGCGAAAAATCTATCAGCTGACCCATACGTTTGGGTCGAGTAGGTATTGAAGTTTTGTATGGGACAGCTGATTATTTTTTCGGTATTACGATGTTTGTCCCATAGAGAAAGTTGTTCAGTTTGATGGTCTGATCCACACCCTTAAATATGATACAGGTTGTTGGTCTAAATATGGGACAAAACCTTTATGAACAACTTTTATTGTGGGACCAATTGTGAAATCACGAAAAAATAATCAGCTGTTCCATACAATAAGTCGAGTAAATATGAAATTATTTGGACACTGGAAAAGCAAAATGACTATTGTAAATGTTACAGGGGCATATTTTAAAATTTAATTTTTATTTTCTGTAATGTTTGTATTCTAGTACCTAAATCATAATTATAATTTGAATATACGATATGGCTATAACCTAAAATAAATGATTTAATATTTAATTTAATTTATTTGTTTTTTTTTTAATTCTTTTATGCAATGGCAGATATAGTAGTCCCCTTTTCCCCCCAGGACTGCAGAACCGGATGACCAGCAAAGGTTCTTCGTGGACGAGCTGGTCCAGGAGATCCAGGCTCACGCCGACCTGATGCTGTCTCCAGACATGTTCGTCACCAAGATGAAGCTGCTGGATGCTGCCAAGAACTTCCATATGCAGTACAGGTATGTTACTATAAGAAAGAAAAATTTAAAGATTAGCAGAAAAATCTGCATTTAAATAGTAAAGTAAATGTGTGGATGTTTGGATGATAGGATGTTGGGATGTTTGGATGTCGGGATGTCTGTATGTTTGTTATGCAATTACGCATAAACGGCTGTTCAGATTTGGATGAAATTTGGCACACAGGAATAAAAAATATTCCACTTATAACTCGAACTCGGCCCATGCGCAGCGTCTGAAACATCGTGAGGAAACCTGCACACCTGAGAGGACCTCATAAAGTTGTCGATGGTGTGTGTAGTCCGCCCGCACCAGGCCAGCGTGCTGGACTAAGGACTAACCCTTCTCATTGGGAAGAGGCCCGTGCCCAGCAGTGGGACAGTAATGGGCTGGATTTATTTTTATACTAATGTAATTGTTATTTCCACAGCCACGCTCCGCATGAACTGTATGCGTACATGCGTCGCTCCCTGGCTCTAGAGATGGATGTCATCCAAAACGCCATGGGGACACCCTATGTAGCGCAGCCACAGACTGAGAGGAAATACAGCGAGGTATAACATCCGTTTTATTCATACTCAGGCCTTAGTTACTGGCACAATAACAACTGTTTATTATTAATAATAAATCATTTATTGTCAAAACTTGGACCAGATTACATATACGGTACATTTAGCACAGGCATAGGTGGTTTGTTAATCCAGTTAGTGGGTGAAGTACTGTTCTCCTAGCTAGGCTACAGAGTAGCCTGTGTTTAGGAGATACAGGTTCGATCCCTCGAATAGGTTGAATTACAGCACGTGTATAATCCGAGTAAAAACAATTCATGCGGAAAACAAAAAGAATATTTAAAGAAACATAAAAACAAGTAAATTAGCAGATATTTAAAACAATTTTAACATTTCAGAAAATAATAATTAAATAGTGTATATTATGAGAGTGTGTGTGTAGTGAATGTCTATGTGTATATGTAATTGTATAGTGAATGTGTGGTGTTTATTATTAAAATATTAACTAGTGACCCGTCCCCGGCTTCCCACGGTTTCTCTACTATCCTTACATTAAATATGAAAGTATTATACATATAAACCTTCCTCTTGAAACACTCTGTAGCGACATCTATCGCCACATAGAAGAACTACTTAGTAAGGCAGCAAGCTAACTACAGTGGCGCGAAAATATGAATTGACCAATCAGATTACGAGGCCTGCATCGCGCAAGGAAAAAGAATATCGTATCTAACACATATACAACTGTCCGACATCAACCGTCGGGCGTCGGCCCGCCAGGCAATATCACCTCGCCTGGTCGGAGGATCCTCCCTTTTCAATGGAGGAACACCATACCTCGTTCCTCCGCAACTCTATCTATTAAAAACACCGCATCGCCATCAAAATCCGTTGCCTAGTTTTAAAGATCTAAGCATACATAGGGACAGACAGACAGCGGGAAGCGACTTTGTTTTATACTATGTAGTGATTATTTGACGACACGGTAGGCGCAGTGGCTAAGCGATTAGCTTTCTGTGCTACGTGCCGCGGGTTCGATCCCCGCACGGAACAAATATTTGTATGATCTACAGATAGTTGTTTCGGGTCTGGTTGTGTGTGCATGTGACATGTATGTTTGTAAACTGTACCCTTGATACAGGAGAAATCCTAGTGAGGGGCAATATTTTTAAAACAAAAATATTAAAAAAGGTAAGGTGACGGTACGAAGTTCGGGTCAGCTAGTTACTTATAACATCGATGTCTATAGATACGCTCTGTCATACAAAGGGAAGCTAAAAAAATGAGACGTATTTTTTGAAGACGTCAAATTCTAAATTCAACAATGTTCGAATTATATTTAAACAGAACAGCGATACATGCACTAATGGAATAGCTACTGTTATTATATATATTTTTATTCAATACACAAATTAATAATTATGTTTGTAAACGGCATTTGACTGGTGATCAACCACTCCATTTTTCTGAAAATGGAGTACCTGACACGTCTCACTCTTTGAGTTCACTATATTCCGTTTGAAATAAGATTAGACACGTTTAACAAACCCTTTTACAGTGTATTCAACCGATTTTGACTTCTATTCCGTACGCATAAGGATGGCATTAAAAGCAAAAACGTATTTACGATAACAAATGTTTACTGCAGCTGTAATTTGTCATGTCACCAACGTAATAAGTCAAAATCGGTTGAATAAAGTATAAATGGAGTTATTTAAATTTCTAATGTTATTTCGAACGGAGTATAAGCATATCTATAGACATCGATGACTTATAATGCTATTTCTTGCAGCTCATCACGGGCCTACAAACAGTCCGTCAGAAGGTGAACATCGTCGGGGAGGAGATCCGAAGCCTGCAAGCGAACATCGAGTCCTTCTCGCTGCAGTACCATGAGTGCTTGAAGAACAAAGGTGAGACACATTATCTATTTATTAAACTGTTGCATAATAGGGTTATGGGCAGTTTCATACTTTATTTATTATTTGTTTGAAGAGGTAGGGTACTAAGCTCCTTTGTCACTGCGACCTGCGAAGATCTATTGTGACGCCTCTTGTATTATTACAGCACTCCCTCTAGCCGTAAGTCAATAATAAAATTGACTATATTCTTGGGGTGGAGGGATTTAATCTCATCTGGTGAGATTAGGTGGCCCCCCAGGTGCTGGCTTCTAGTGTGGTGTACTACGTCACACTCGCATAGGATATGTATGGGCGTCTCATCCTTCTCGCGACAGAATCTGCAAATTGTGGTGTCACTAAGGCCCATTTTTTGTAGATGCTTGTTTAGTTTGCAGTGCCCAGTGAGGGTTCTTGTCAAGATCCTAATTCGGCTCCTGTTCATGGAAAGCGCTTGTTCCGTAAACTTTCTTAGTTTCATACACTACTTTATCTATACTCATGCAATAGGTAGTTAACACATTAGAAAGAAAGAGAAAGAAAGAAAAATCATTTATTTGGACTAGACATCAGACAACACAGTGCACAAATATAAAAAAGTAAAAATAAAAAAGCAAAAGGTAACAATAAAAACAACGTGCTGTCGGAATGCCAGTACCAAATGGGTTGCCAACTCAGCATTTGCTGGGCATACGAACACCCAGCGCTGATTTTCAGTTGGCACCCCTGCAGTGACACGGACGGAGGAAACAAATATTCATATACTTAAATATAAATATGGTAAATACGACACTATTTAAAATTATAATTAATAATTATGATAAATAAATAAAAGAGTTGCGGCCTACAAATAAAAAAACATAAATAATGTAAATAAATAAAAATGGCGCTGAAACTAGCAGTTAACGCGCATGCGCTGTAGCGCGCCGCGCATGCGCCCTAGCCGCGCCACCATAGACGATGTGCGGCTGCTATAAAAAATTATTTTGCCGCTATAACAACAAATACTAAAAAACAGAATAAAATAAATATCATCCATATTTCCAATCGCGGGACTACTGGAAGAAATTTCTTTAGAAATAAGTAGTTCCATTGTGCTCATATGTCTGTAACATTTTTATTACCATGTTTCCTTGTGTGTACATAAATAAATAAATATTTAAGGGGGCTCCCATAAAACAAACGTGATTTTTTATTTTCTTTCTATAGATAATTGTACGGAACCCTACGTACGCGAGTCCGACTCGCATTTGGCCGGTTTTTATTTTTTATTTTTCTTGTAAAGTTAGACATTTCGGGTTACCATTTTATTCGTCGACATATCAAATCAAAATATATAAAAAATAAAAATAAATATAAAATCAAACAAATCAGGATGGCTAACAGTAAGCTCTCTTTTAAATTTAAATTACGAAAATACTTTCGTGACAAGACATCGGCAGATTTATCTCGACTCTAATTCTTCTGAATTGTATATATTTATTATTTATATATGTTTATGTTTATTTAGCATATAATAATACATATTTATTTATATATGTTAATGTTTATGTAAGTTTATAATTATAGTTGTTTTTAAGTATAATAGAATATACCTACCCTCTCATTTAAGTTTGTTTTTTGGTGCATCTACCTTCATTGTCTCTGCATCACCCTAAGGTTGTCTGGTAGAGAATGTCTACGGCATTAAGACCGCCTTTGTACATTGTACATGAAGCATTTTAAATAAATAAATAAATATCGTATCGATAATAACCATGCTTGTTTCTTGAAACCAGGCCATATGAACTACCTTCAGCAATCTATGACGAATGAACGCCGAGACTTGGTCGCCTGTCTGCGAGTGCAAATTGAGGAAACTGAGAGGAAACTCAATGCTTTGGTGAGTGTATTAATAGAATAGAATAGAATAGATCTTTATTTCATGTAAACCAGATACAGGCACTTATGAAATGTCGAGGCTCTAGGTGCACGGTTCTAATAGTAGGTCCTATGGAGAAGAACCGGCAAGAAACTACATGGAAACTCTTTTCAAATAATAGATTACAATCTTGATCAGTAGTATTTTATGATTTTCGTTAATAGTTAATAGGCTTTTTAACACTTAGATGTATTAGTTTTTGAAATGTGACGTCACGAAACTTAGGAGGTCCCACCCCTTGTCACATAATGTCACACTTCACGACACTGTCACTTGACGACACGGTTGGCGCAGTGGCTAAGTGATTAGCTTTCTGCGCTACGTGCCGCGGGTTCGATCCCCGCACGGAACAAATATTTGTATGATCTACAGATAGTTGTTTCGGGTCTGGTTGTGTGTGCATGTGACATGTATGTTTGTAAACTGTACCCTCGATACAGGAGAAATCCTAGTGAGGGGCAATGTTTTTATAAAACAACCCCCTCCCCCCCCTTAATGTGTGACGTACTTTATGGATGGTCCGTGATTAATATCGTGTTTGTTGCAGGTGGCACAAATAAGTCAGTCGCAGATGGAGCTAGTGGACCATATGAAGGAGAACATCGCGAACCTGCGCCAGCTGCAGAGCCAGGTCTTGGATGAAGAGCTTATCAAGTGAGTGGACTTGTATTTAGACCATTTTAGATATTATACAGGATAATTTTTTATGTAGTGCGCATAATTTGTAGAGTGATTCCAGTCCCTGTTCTATGCAACCGCAGTATTGGGATACACTTTAAAACAAAACGAAAATTCGACTTAGTATGGGGGACACGCATAATTTACTAGCGCAAGCCATACAACATCAAATTTTTATTTTGTTTTGGAGTGAATTTTAGTACTGTGGTTTAATTTCGGAACGGACAATGAACAACTGCAAATTTTGCACATTACTTAAAAAAAATTCCTGTATAGTCGAACATACTCGTAGAACCTAATAATATACGTGACTCCAAAACTATTTCTATTTTTAACACGCTTTTATTAGCTTCACCTGTAACTAACTATGTAAGAAAATCTTGGCAGTTAAATTTGACCCACTTCCCGGTTTCCGATTGAGCTGAAATTTTGCATACACGTTCAGTTTGGATGACTAAAGCGTGTTCTATAGTTTTTTTTTAAACTATAATATATTTAGATAGGTATTTATTTTTACGGTATATGTAGTTTATTTCATAGATAATATGTAGTTATTGGTTAAGTTTAGTATACCATAAGTTTAAGTGGTCTAAATAAGTTATTTTTGTAATTTTTAGACACTGTGTCTACGTGTCTATCATCCATATTTCCAGTCGCGGGACTACTGGGAGAAATTTCATTAGGAATAAGTAGTTCCATTGTGCTCACATGTCTGTAATATTTTTAATACCATGTTTCCTTGTGTGTACATAAATAAATATAAATAATATTATAGTTTAAAAAAAACTAAAGAAAACGTTTAGTCATCCAAACTAAACGTTTATGCAAAATTTCAGCTCAATCGGAAACCGGGAAGTGGGTCAAATTTAACTTCCAAGATTTTCTTACATAGTTAGTTACAGGTGAAGCTAATAAAAACGTGTTAAAAACAGAAACTCCTTTTTTGAAGTCGGCTTAAAATGACTTTAAACAATTTTTCTGTCTCAGATGGAAACGCGAACAACAACTTAGCGGGAACGGTGTTCCCATGCAGTCCAACCTGAACACCATACAAGAGTGGTGTGAGCTGCTGGCTGACCTCATCTGGACCACTCGGCAGCAGGTCAACAACGTGGCGCGGATCAACACCAAGACCATCGTGGAACTGCGCCAGCCTCATCTGCAGGAGATGCTGGACGAGATGAGCAAGCAGGTGAGACCAGGAGGCCTAAAAAGGCCGCTTTAAATATCTACTTAATTGACAACTCTTAATGTCATCCGCATAAGGTTCATATTCAGTAATCATCTGTTTGACAGTTACTATGCAGATCAGTAGATGAATTGCTCAATGTGGCCTTTTTAGGCCCCCTGGAGGCCTAAATAGGCCTCATTGAGCAGTTCAATTCAGATGATTACTGAATATGAACCTTATGTGGATGACATTAATTAATTTCGAGAATTGAGCTTCTTGACGGTCCCTACGTACATAAAGACATGTCAAAAACTGAGGTTTACAGGAGAGCAATAATTATGTTCAAACCGCTCTAGAAATAATTATTATGTATAATTATAAATATTTTTTTTCTTTAATGTTTTATTAGTTTTAGGAACTTTTTAATGGTATTTATACTTTTTTTTTTTTTTTTCTTAGAAAATCTGATAGATATCCGCATCTACGACAATTATCCGTTGTAAATGTAATACTTGTTCTCATATACGATTTGTAAATGACGTTAAATACGTATATTATTATTATATCTTTTAAATACCAAAATAATAATGAATAAAGAAAGAAAAGAAAAGAAAAGAAAAAAGTATTTATTTGACACAGCACAAAAACAATTTTAAAGATAAAGTAACAAAAAATAAAAGAATAAAACATGTAAAAGAAAAAAATATTTATCTTAAATAACAAATGGGTTGTACGTCGCAGCTGTGTCAAAAAGGCTTCCGCTCAGCTTAAGCTGACGCGCTGCGAGCAGCCCGAATAATGTAATAATTATAAAGTAATAAATAGTGCAATAAATTAGTACCTAACAATTAATAAAATATGATATAACAAATAATATTAATTCTAAAATAATAGTTACACATTTAATAAAATAATCTAATAACAATTATCCTATAATAATTAGACATTAAAACTTAAGCGCTCTTCCTCTCTCCTACTTAACTGTGCTGTGCCCGACAGGGTCCATAATTGTTACCATAAACTTAAGCCTATCACCTGCTTGTACTATTACTTATGGATACACAAATATTATAAATAAAATAAATAAATAAAATAAATACGTAATATAAAAAATATAAAAAAATACAGGACTGTGCATATGGAAAATTTAAAGCCAATTTTGCAGTAAAAAAAAATTGCCATTTTTGACATGTCTTTATGTACGTAGGGACCGTCGTTCTGTTTGTATGTATAACTCAATTTTTTTTTCCTTAATATTAAATAATTATTTTATTTATTTAATTATTATTTTTACTAACACTTATGTATAATAAAATTGTTATTAACCCTATGAACCTTGTTCTCGAATTAAAGATTTTCTATTCTATTCTATTCTTAATAGGTTACCGGGTTACTGTCGACGTTGGTTACATCAACCTTCGTGATCGAGAAGCAACCACCTCAGGTTATGAAAACCAATACACGGTAAGTTATCCATTTTATTCTTGAAATTTAATTGTTAATTATTTGTTATTATTAACCTCCGACAAAATAGAGAAGAACTTATAACATTAAATTTTGAAAGAAAAAAGAAAGAAAAATCATTTATTTGCCACAAAAACAAGACACACTAGAATGACAGACATAGGTAATAAGAAGAGGACAGGTGCATAGACAGAGAAGACATTATTTTAGGATGGCAACAATGTCAAATTGAGTAGAAAAAATAATAATTTAAAAGAATAAAAAATATGTGGGTATATTGCACCGACTGTGTGAATTTGTAGTGCGTATCTGTGTGTCTGTTTGTGGCATCGTAGCTCCAAAATGGATGGACCGATTTCAATGCAGTTTTTTTTTATTGAAAGCTAGTTTAATCGGGTATCATCATAGTTATGTTTCTTGAAAATCTGTTCAGCCGTTCAAAAGTTACAGCTCTTTTTCTAGTTGGAGTCGGGGGTTTGACGGAGAGGTTATTATAATAATTAGGGGGAAAACGACATCTAATCGATAGTAATAACCTAACCGTCAAAAACCCCCGACTCCAACTAGAAAAAGAGCTGTAACTTTTGAACGGCTGAACAGATTTTCAAGAAACATAACTATGATGATACCCGATTAAACTAGCTTTCAATAAAAAAAAACTGCATTGAAATCGGTCCATGCATTTTGGAGCTACGATGCCACAAACAGACACACAGATACTCACTTCAAACTTATTACACCCCTATTTTTATCAGGGTATTAAAAAGAGACAAAATGTCGCTGGCGTTTAATTAACACGCTTTTATTAGCTTCACCTGTAACTAACTAACTATGTAAGAAAATCTTGGAAGTTAAATTTGCCCCACTTCCCGGTTTCCGATTGAGCTGAAATTTTGCATACACGTTCAGTTTGGATGGCTAAAGCGTGTTCTATAGTTTTTTTTAACTATAATATTTTATTAATAATGTGTTTTATTTCTCAGCTTCACGGCTACAGTCCGTTTACTGGTGGGGGGTCAGCTGAATGTGTACATGACTCCGCCTCGAGTCAGTGTGAGTATGACTGATTGCTGCTAATATTGCCTTTTGCCCTCTTCTGCCTACCCATGACGAGAGAAATTGTAAAATAAAACATGAAATTTTTCAGATAGTAACAATAACATAGAAACATCTAAAATATTAATTAATATACATAAACATAATTTATATATAAATGACTACACTTAAATATAATTATTATCTAATTTTTAAATTTTATATATTTTATTTTATATTTATTTTATTTTATGATTTATTTATTTAACAATAATTATTAGTGTACATATTTAAGTTTATATTTTATGATTGTTTATAATTATTAGTTAGTTTTATTATTATTAAATGTAATTTTATTCAATAAGTAGCTTAAATTAAAAAGTTAACAAAGTACTGATTAAATTAAATGAAGTTAATTTTAGACCATGTAAAATGTAAATACACCTTTACAATTTTTAAATATAATCTAATTCTAAATCTAATTTTCTTATTTATTTTTATTTATTTATCTATTATTTTTTAGTATTTATTTATCTAATTTATTATTTTATTTATTGTTTAAAGTTGTTCATAAACATGATTACAATAACCCACTTTCGGCTAATACCCTTTCCGTGTATTGATGTATCCCAATCTAAATTTGCAGGTCGTAATAATCTCTGAACAGCAAGCTCAGCTGCTTCTCAAAAGTGACACCCAGACCGGTAAGGGCAAGCAGCCGGTGGAATGTGGCGATATTTTGAACAACACCGGCACTATGGAGTACCAGCCGACGAGCCGACAGCTCAGCGTAAGCTTCAGGTGAGTTTGGTGAAGTGGTGATTTTGGTGAACTGGTGATTTTGCCGCAAACGTTAAAATAAGTTTGCTAGTGGTTTTCAGGTGTCCTTAATGTCTGTAGAAGTTACAGACATTAAGGAGTTACAGTGGCGAATTGGTGAAGTGGTGATTTTAAGTGTTTTTTTTTAAAGTTTTAAGGGGTTAGTTGGCATCAGTACCAGTTTTAGAGGGCCATAGAGGTATTTGTGGTGAGTTGGTGATAGTGGTTATTTTGCGACAGGTCATCATTTAAGTTACTATATGACTAGGAAGTATTAAATACGACGTCTTGTACGGTTCATTACACAAAACTTGGTGGTGATATTGAATTATAGTGACTAATTGATAACCATTTCATCAACAGAAACATGCAACTCCGTAAGATCAAGCGTGCGGAGAAGAAAGGTACTGAAAGCGTGATGGATGAGAAGCTTACACTGCTGTTCCAATCGCAATTCAACGTTGGAGGCGGCGAGCTGGTGTTTCAGGTGAGTTGGTGATTAGTCGTGTGGTGATTAGTGATTACCCGTGGCTCGAAGTTGGAAAGGAAACCATTTTTTGTTGTACAGAGTGATTCAGTGTCCGTTCCCAAATACAACCGCAGTACTAAAACTCCAAAACAAAATAAAAAATTGATTTTGTATGGCTTGCGCTAGTAAATTATGCGTGTCCCCCATACTAAGTCGAATTTTCGTTTTGTTTTAAAGTGTATCCCAATACTGCGGTTGCATTTGGGAACAGACTGAATCACTACAAATTATGTGCACTACATAAAAAAATATCCTGTATTATATGCTTTTAATTTAATCTGGCTATTTAAATAATCACCGTGTTCCCCAGGTGTGGACCCTATCGTTACCCGTGGTGGTGATCGTCCACGGCAACCAGGAGCCCCACGGCTGGGCTACAGTCACGTGGGACAACGCCTTCAGTCCCCCAGGAAGGGTGCCTTTTGCTGTACCCGACAAGGTAATGTTACGAACCAGGGCTCGGGATAAATTAATTGACACGATTTCCACACAACAACAGCGTACATTTTATTCAAGGCTTCAGAACAAACTCACACTGAAGACTGATTGCACTGAACACTCTTATTTTTCACTTTGAATCTCTTCGCTGTCTCGATTTCGATCAGACTGTCCGCTAGTCGTATTGCGGCCGCTTATACAGGCTGTGGTTTTAAACAGTGGCCATATTGTATGAAACATTACAGCAACAAGTTATAAGTTGTATAAAAATAAAAAATAAAATAATAACAAAGAGGTCAGTGACCTATTCGTCTCATAACATCTGACGCTTCTCGTAGAAATTTACGTGTACTACGCATGGCATAGGATCAACACAACACGGCACCACGCGCGCCGCGTATTTAGTGACCGGTAGGTACCTAGGTATCGTACAAGTCAACGATTTTTTTTTTCTCATTATTAGTATCCGAGTTCGATTTCCAGTCAAAAAAGATTTTACATTTTAAATAACATGTGACATTATTACTACAAGAAGTAATTGCCGTAGTCGTAGTGATTAGATCTGCAGTCTAATTGTAGGTAGGTATAACATTTTAAAAACGCGTTCATTTTAACAATCGGTATTCATTGCGTAGTCCGTGGTTGCCGATAAGACGGATTGTTGAAATACATTGGAATCAAAGCGATCGGGATTGCAGTGTAACACAATTTGGCTGCTGGGCTATGAAAAATTATTGACATCATGGCCTCATGGGTCTAGGTACGTTCCGTTCGAATAAAAAAATGTATGGCTGTACTTACGTAAGAATGTGATTTCTTTTATGTTACTCGTAACAATTGTTCGAAGTTGTTCAACAGGTGCCAAACAATCGTGTGATCTATGCCGAAATGGCGGCCAGCTTCACGTATGCTGGCGCGAGGCTCTTCCTCGAAGAACTGCAGGATCCGCTCCTGTAATTCGACGGGCAAGCCGTCGTTGCCTCGCCCACTAGCGTGCACTGGTATTTCAAACTGCCCGTAGTCGAGCAGGCGTTGTGTAGCAGCCAGCACCGTAGCCCGCGATGGCGTCGGCCGGTCTGGCCACCTTTCCGCGTACATTTGCACTGCACCCCTCAAGCTGTCACCAGCAAGAGCATACATGCGTACCATCTCGACGTATTTGGGGTTTGAATAACGCGGCATTAAATGTAGTCGTAATTTTTAACCGTGCGCGAATCGAGCGTCCGTTCGCGCTCGTATCATCCGGCAGACTGAATAATAATGGCGCGAATCCGACCGCGGACGCAGAAAGCGCGGGCGCCGCGCGTCGCATCACTTCAATGGCGGTACACTTTGTCGGTACGCTTTGTAGGCACGCGGCTCGGCCTTTGTCGGCGCGCGGCACCGCCGCATCGCGGCGTTTGATAGGACACCGACTTAGTATACGTAATATTTCAGAACAGATTCGATTTTATGAATTTTTCTAAGGTATACTTTTTTTTATTGATTTATAATCAGTTACAGCTACAGAGTCGCCTCCTTCAATTTGGCTACTGTCTAAAACCACAACCTGTATATGGTCTTATTTTAATAATCCAAAATATTTTAGGCGGTAAATCTATGGGTTACAAAGATTTCTTCTGGCAAAAAATAAAAATAAAAATAATATCATTTCTTTTTATACATTTTCAAAATTAGTTAAATTAATTGATGTTTCCGTTGGCATAAAACCTTTATTCCTCTATGATTATGAATGTCACTAAGGTCATGACCTCGCCCACATGACCTGGCGCGCTCGGCTACTCTGACACACACACGCCGCGCCGCCCGATCTTAATGCCTACATAATTTTTGATTTGATATTTGAAATGAATTCTATACCATTCATAGAGCCTAGCTTTAAACTATTTGGATTATTAAAATAAGACCTTATATAGAGCTAATCGATTATTCCGATCCTCCCTTTTCAATGGAGTAACACCATACCTTGTTCCTCCACAGACAGATACACACAAAAAAATTATAACATCCCACTTTTTTGTCGGGGGTTAATAAAATTATATTATAATATCTTTCTGCTTTCTTCCATCATGTATAATATTATTATCTTGTCTTCAGGTAACTTGGGGCCAGCTAGCAGAGACTCTTCGCATCAAATTCTGCTCGGCCACTGGAGGGGATCTCTCTGAAGATAACTTGAGATTCTTAGCGGAGAAGATTTTCAGGTAAGTCTCTATGTTCCTCGCTATGATAGCGGAGAAGAATTTGAAGATCCTCACGATCAGTGGTGGATTTATTAGCAGGCTGAGTAGCCTCGAGCCCCGACGAAATAGAGCGGTGTTATAAGTTTGTAGTGTGTCTGTAGCATCGCAGCTCCAAAACAGATGGACCGATTTCAATGCAGTTTTTTTTATTGAAAGCTAGTTTAATCGGGTATGATCTTGGATATTTTTCATGAAAATCTGTTCAGTCGTTCAAAAGTTACAGCTCTTTTTCTAGTTGGAGTCGGGGGTTAATGACGGTTAGGTTATTAATACATGATTGTACTTTTATTAGCTCAGAAATATATTCAAAAACGATTTCTTGTGCAATCACTTACAATACAAATATTTGTTCCGTGCGGGGATCTAACCCGCGGCACGTAGAGCAGAAAGCTAATCGCTTAGCCACTGCACCAAGATAAGAAAAGATAAGATTCTTTATTTGTGGAAACATGAGTTTACATGAATTTTGCATGCAAGATGTACAAAAATATAAAAAGAGCAGTCACGTTTGGCCTTAGTGGCGTACAAATATTACATAATATATGAATTTTTCAAATAATTTGTCTCTTTAAGCATTAATAACAAAAATCATAAAATAGTATTAATAAATCATTAAAGTATGTATACAGAAAAATGTCATATTTAGTTCTATTTCAAAATAACAACTGTGTCATTTGATTTTTATTTTTCAGTTTTATGTGTGTTTGTATTTATATATAAAAATATAAAAAAAAAAATATAAAGTAGTTACTTTGTAATTTTTACACACTGTGTCTACGTGTCTATCATCCTTATTTCCAATCGCGGGACTACTGGAAGAAATTTCTTTAGAAATAAGTAGTTCCATTGTGCTCATTTGTCTGTAACATTTTTATTACCATGTTTCCTTGTGTGTACATAAATAAATAAAATAAATAAATATATTGTGTATTGTGTCTAATGGGCCAGAAACGTATGCTATATGTAATATAAAGTATCTGTGCTGTTCCCAGGACCAGCTTGCCTATCAATACCATGGAGTTAAATGCCATGGCTGTGTCTTGGACCCAGTTCTGTAAGGATGCCTTACCAGAGAGAAACTTCACGTTTTGGGAGTGGTTCTACATGGTGGTAAAAGTCACCAGAGATTATTTGAGGACTCTATGGTGTGACCAGTAAGTATTTCTTACCACATTTTTATTTAAGCGGCACACAATTGCGTTTTTACAGATTAGATGTATGGAAGCACGGCGACGCATCGCATTAAGTAGCAATTTGGCAGTTGTCATTACGATTATTTTAAGTTTTATAATTTGTTTATATTTAATAAAAATGTATGTAATTTTAATTTCTTATAAACTAACGTTTGTTCTGGTATAAATTTTACGTAATAATATTAATGTAGTAACGAGAAATTTACAGTTAATTCTGAGCGTTTTTAGTAGTTTTACGGTTTTGAATGGGATTTTTTTATAAATGGCACTTAAATCATGAACTCGCCCACATGACCTGGCGCGCTCGGCTACTCTGACACACACGCCGCGCCGCCCGATCTTAATGCCTACATAATTTTTGAATCTACTGCAGCTTTAATTTGATATTTGAAATGAATTCTATACCATTCATAGAGCCTAGCTTTAAAATATTTTGTATTATTAAAATAACACCTTATATAAATGGATTCCTTTTTATAGCTTGATCATGGGTTTCATACAGAAGAAACAAGCCGAGGAGATGTTATCAAAATGTCCGCCCGGCACATTCCTCCTTCGCTTCTCTGACTCAGAGTTAGGAGGAATCACAATCGCGTGGGTTGGCGGTAAGTAGCAAACTCAATTCCCTTTATTACGACATAACTATTATGTACACAGCCTAATTATAAATAATTAATTATATAAAACATAAAATAAAAATACGAACATAAAACTGAGCACCTAGACAACAAAGTACTCCTCCTCATCGCTGTTAATTGGCAGCGTGCCCAGAAGACTGGCAGCATTGCCACGTTGAATGGCATTGCTTATTCATTGACCAAAGAATAGGCCAGCCCTCGGGTCACGCGTAGCGTCGATTAACCGTTTTGCAATGACTCTGAAAAGGAGACGTGCATTTGATATCCCATAACCCGAGCGTTTCTTTAAAAACTTAACAGCTTCTGAAGTCGGGGCCTATAAGTCTTCAATGCACCTAGCTTGGCAGTGGCACCGACTTCAGATACTGTTAATTTTTTTAAGAAAATGATTCTATACTTTTTCGTTATTTGAAGTCGGTTTTTACTTTTTTAAAGATTTTATTTATTTTACATTTTTTTTCTAGAGGGTAACGAGGTATTCAGCCTTCAGCCTTTCACCTCCCGCGATCTGATATTGCGGTCAGTAGCAGATCGGGTCCTTGACCTCACTCAGCTGCAGTTCTTGTACCCCAACATCGCCAAAGACGACGTGTTCTCCAAATATTATACAAAACCTGGTGAGACTTCAATTTTAACACTTTAAACATTTAATAGTAGTTTATCTACACTCATATCGTAAAGTTCTAATTATGAATTCAAAAATAGTACTATAATGACAGACTTTAATAAAACAACTATAATAAAATTAAAAAGTTTCATTATAATACAGTTTCCTTAACAAAACAAGGCTCTAAAATAACTTTTTTCCTAATAAAGTAGGTACACTTCGGTTCCACCAAAGAGTTTTCAATTCAATTTTTATAGCAGCCACACATTGTCTATGGTGGCGCGGCTAGAACGCATGCGCGGTGCAGTAGAGCGCATGTGCGTTAACGCTGCTGAGTATGCCGCGCCATTTTTTCATTTTAAGTACATTATTGATGTTTTAATTAGGTACCTATTGAATGAGTTGAGTGTAGATAAAGTAGTGTGCCACAGTTTCAACTGATGAATGATCCGGATCAGTGAGTCGGTTCTGTAAAGAATGACACACGCCTAGTTCCCATACCTTATATATTTATTTAATCCGAACAGAGAATGAAATGCTCAAGAATGGTTACGTAAAGCCGGTGCTGGTGACCACTCTCCCGCCGTACATGTCGTCATCGCCTGCGTACGCGCACTCGCCCGACTCGCACCGCAACACGCCCAGCGTGCAGAGCAGGTTAGTGTCGTTTTGTGATTTTGAAATATGGACCTAGGTAGAAGGCTCTAAATGTCAACGTAACATATCTATATTTAGAGGGTTTGAGTCGTTTGGTGATCATGGTTATTACCGCTGTTTTGATGTAGTTAGCTCGGAATAGAATCCTGGGGGGCACAGTAACACGCCCAGCGTGCAGATCAGGTTACTGACGTTCGGTGATTGTGGTGATGATTCATATCTAGACGTTGGGCGCGAGGAACAAGGTCCTGAATATCAACGCAAAACGCCCAAAATGCAGAGTAGGTTTAGGTCATTTGGTGATTATTAACTTCATAGGTAAAATAGGTCCAGAATGTGATTTTTCATCAGCTTTTGGTATAGTGTACTATGTATTTTCTTTTATCTTTATTTTATTTGAGTGTTTTTAATTTATTTTAAGTATTTTGATTTTATTCTGTTTTTATTCTGTTTTTTCTTTCCATAGGTACATGATTGATTTTTGAAAGTTATTTTATATATTTTTTTGGAAGCCGAACTGATGTGAAATTTAATTAATATTAATAATTTTAGTTTATTTAATTTTAATTTTAATAGTCACATCCTGATTTATAATATTACTTATTTTTATTATTTTTTAAGACTTTTAATTTTTAAGCTTTTTACTGAAATTATTTTTTATGAAAATAATAAGGTGAACTAGATTTTTTATTTTTATTTGTAGCAATAATTTTTTTGATGTAGTCTAAAAATATTGTAGTTTCTAATTTTCCTTATTTTTAAATTCAGTCCAAATTTTTATGTACTGTATTGTGGCGTGTATGGGGCCATTCAAGAATTACTTAAGCAGAATTTTAGTAATTTTTACCCAAAACGGATGGACCGATTTCAATGCAGTTTTTTTAATCGAAAGCTGGTTTAATCGGGTATCATCTTAGCTATGTTTCATGAAAATCTGTTCAGCCGTTCAAAAGTTACAGCTCTTTTTCTAGTTGGAGTCGGGTTTTTGACGGTTAGGTTATATAATACCCATTTCTTTTTTAGCTGCGGCACTACAATCCTGCAACTGTAAAATGGATTCTCCATTTTAGTACTATGTAGTTAAATAAATAAATAAAATTACGATCGAAATTAATAATTGTTAGGTTAGGTGAAATATCGAAAATTTATTAAAATTACGAAAAAAAAATCGTCGTTATTCGTTTGGATATCAATTTTAGTAAAAAAAAATTTAATAAATAGCTGAGTTGAATAAAAAAATATCTACACAATTAATATATTCGTTCGTGTAATTTATTTCTTTGGCAATTTTTCATGTATTTGAAAGAATGATAATCCAATCAGTAGAATAGAATAGATCTTTATTTCATGTAAACCAGATACAGGCACTTATGAAATGTCGTGAATCTAGGTGCGCGGTTCAAATAGTAGATCCTATGGAGAAAAACCGGCAAGGAACTGCATGGAAACTCTTTTAAAATAATAGATTACAATCTTGATCAGTACAATGTTGTGGTAAGAGCTGCGAGAATAATGTAATTTAATGTTTTAAGTCTCGACATTTCATAAGTGCCTGTATCTGGTTTACATGAAATTAAGATCTATTCAAACATATATCATATAAAATCCACGCGACGCACGCGACTGAATAGCAAAAACTATAGAAGGTTGTCTGGAAGAAATCGCAGATTGCGATAAGACCGCCCATTGTTACTGTTAGTTAGCGTGCATCATCCCACTGCTGGGCAAAGGCCTCCCCCATTTCCATGCTGTCCTATCATGTGCCAGTGATGACCAGTCCTTGCTGAATGTGTCTAGTTCGTCCCGCCATCTCTTTCGCGGTCTGCCGCGACGCCGTTTTGCTGTGTCAGGGCTCCACTGCGTGTTATATTGGCCCACAGTTCAGACGGCATACGGCAGACGTGGCCTGCCGAATCCCACTTTAGTTTAGCGGCTTTTTGAGCTACGTCAGTGATTTGCGTTTTGGAGCGCAGTGTGGTGTTTCGAACCTTATCCGTTAATTTAACACCCAGGATACTGCGCTCCATTGCACGCTGGCATTGTTAATCTTATTGCTCCTTTTTATCAATGTACAACAAATAGAATTTCTATTCTATTCTATACCGCCCTTATTTCTGTGCTATGAATTTAAAGTTTTTACTAAAATTGAGATCCAGACGAATGAATTACTCCCCGACAACTATAACTGGTCACTTCGCTTTCTACTTCCCTGCATCGACTTATAGTACCGTACGTGTTGCTATATGTGTGAACATTGTATCAATTTGTGTATACAGGATAATTTTTTATGTAGTGCGCATAATCTGTAGAGTGATTCAGTCTCTGTTCTATGCAACCGCAGTATTGGGATACACTTTAAAACAAAACGAAAATTCGACTTAGTATGTACACGCATAATTTACTAGCGCAAGCCATACAAAATCAAATTTTTATTTTGTTTTGGAGTGAATTTTAGTACCGCGGTTGCATTTGGGAACGGACACTGAATCACTCAGCAAATTTTGCGCACTACATAACAAAATATCCCGGATTAAACTCCTTGGGTGACAGGGTCGAAGTATGGAAGCAGAGACGCAGAGTGACATATTAAAGTTAGTCGAGAATGTGCAAATTGGCACAAAAAAAAACAGTATTATACATTGAAAGTAATTTCTATGTTATCGGCATTTATTTTTTAATTGTTAATTTTAAGAATTTTTCATCTGTATCAGTATTTTTTTTATTTATAAGTTAACTGGCGAAATCTAATTATTAAATTAATTATTTTTTTATACGAAAAATATTCTATACAAACCCTATCATGACGTCACAATATGTCGCCTTTCTTTATTTAGAAATGTCAAATTTGACGTCTTACTTAAATAAAAAAATATACAGCGTGTAATCAAAATTAACAGCCATATTTTAGGTAATCCGTTGGTCTACCGCGTAACTAAAATGGTAATGAACATCGACACTGGTAATAAACTTCAATACGATCGTGAGAGACTAAACTTCGAGCTAACTTACCTGATCGATTTCGTCAGTAGATTTCTTTTTTATAAGATAAAAGACTGCCAAAATAAAAATGGTAAGATTGAGGGAATTTTATTAGCTGAATCCTGCAATACCACAGACAAATTAGCCCAATAGAAATATCATTAAGAAAATTTTGTTTGCATATACAATCCCCAAACGTCAGGCGGGGGGCGAGGCGCAGAGACTTGTGATTGGCAATTTCAAGGTCACGGAAACTTACCGATGAGCGAGATAGTGATATACTGGATATTTTTTATGTAGTGCGAATAATTTGTAGTGATTCAGTCTCTGTTCCTAAATGCAACCGCAGTATTGGGATACACTTTAAAACAAAACGAAAATTCGACTTCGTATGGGGACACGCATAATTTACTAGCGCAAGCCATACAAAATCAATTTTTTATTTTATTTTGGAGTGAATTTTATTGCTGCGTTTGTATTTGGGAACGGACACTGAATCATTCTGCAAAATTTGCGCACTACATAAAAAATTATCCTGTATAAATTAAACCGTGAAAGAAGGAGATTTTTCAAAAGATATTAACGAGCTTCACAGCAACTTCGCATTTGAATTGTATTTTAATAATTACGTTAATAAAATTTCATAATTGGTGTTATTTGTTCTCATCATTATGAAAAACTTTGCATATAGGACCAACCCTGAAATAGCTAAAAAAACAGCTGTCCCAAATATTTAGTTCAGTAATATTGAATTATTTGTTGGAAAAAGATTTTATTTTTAAATTTCTTGATTGAAAGAAAGAAAAAAAGAAAAATATTTTATTTCTGCAGCAAAAACGACACACATACAATACAAATAGCAGCAACCATACCTACCAAACATTTGCCATACCAGCAACAAAACAATGAATAGGTAAGTATACCGACCGACCGCAACACAAACAAAAACGTAAAAAGAAAAATAATTTATAATCTATGCCGTGCCCAACCAGCAACATTCCTGCCAGTCAAGCAAGATGAATTGGTCCCATAGTAAAAGTTGTTCATAATGAACATTACTACAATCCCTTAAAAAGTACTCCGCTATTAAAGTTGGACCTTATATTTCAACTCCATCTTACCATTTACTATACAAAATTGGCTTTCGGTATATTTAAATAAATAAAAAAAACATATCACATGTTTTTGACCAAATTCTTATAATAAAACTCAGGGTTTTACGAATTTACAACAGAAATTATCCAAGTGGATTACTCTCGTAAATGATTTCAATGTCGATCCAATTACAATACTTGCAAAAATTGCATCTAAAAATAAGAAACTATGATAAAAAATCAATAACTTTATTTAAAAAATTATAGCTTGTATAAAAAGTATCTTTATCATAAATAACGTGAAACGGAACGTTATTACAAACACCATCATCGAGTTTATGACGTCACTCCTTCGTGTTTCCTTAGTAACCATATTCACATGCTATGAACGAACGATGGTATGACGTCACGTCACGTGACTGTGTTTTGGCGCTAACATTTGAGAGTGATATTTTTATTTGTGACATTTTAATTATTATTGCATTTTTCTTCTGTTTTTATATCATCGATAAAATAAAAATACATGCAAGTTTCCTATTCTAAAGTCTTTTAGTTCAGTAAATATCCGCTCATCCCCTCAAAATTAAACAAATATGGCGCCGAGCGCCGTAAGCGTGGCCCTCCCGATGGCTTTCCATTTTAATAAAGACAACAATATAATGTATATTATAGTATTTTATTTATCACTAGATATCTATCACTATATATATATATATATATATATATATATATATATATATATATATATATATATATATATATATATATATATATATATATATATATATATAATGAGCGTAGAAACTGACAAATCTGATCGATTGGAATCATTTTCAAGAATCCCTTGGACTCTGCTGTGCATTTTAAACGTCATTTAACTGCATTTTTATAAATCAATGTAATTATCAATATTAAAATATTGATTTTTGAAATATTTATTATAATAATATTAATATGGACTTTTAATGTTGAATATTTATGGAATTCCCTTTATTAAATAATGGTTATACAAAATTTTATTAAAACTATTGATATTGGCTATTGTTATATTTGAATATAATATTATATACAGGGTGTAATAATACCCTTAACTATACAGAAGTCTACGCATACAGTCCATCAAATAAAAAATAAAAAAATAAAAACGGCTGCGAAACAAAATTTATTTGGCATTATTAAAATAAGACCATTTTATATGTAGTGCGTATAATTTGTAGAGTGATTCAGTCTCTGTTCCTAAATGTAACCGCAGTATTGGGATACACTTTAAAACAAAACGAAAATTCGACTCAGTATGGGGGACACGCATAGTTTACTACTAGCAAGCCGTACAAAATCAATTTTTTATTTTGTTTTGGAGTGAATTTTCGTTCTGCTGTTGCATTTGGGAACGGACATTGAATCACTCTGCGAATTTTATGCACTACATAAAAATATATCCTGTATATTACTTAAGTAATATTATTTGTTTAATAAAATCCTTATATTTACAAATTCGACCATGTCAATGCTAAACCGTCCTGTACTATGAATTATTTAAAAAATACTATTTCTATTTTCTATTGAAAAACTGTCATAATGACTGATATTCCCAAAAAAAAAATCGAACATTCTTCTATATTTGATCGCGAATGATCAACATATTTCAAATCAGTTACAGTTTGTTAGAGTCGACAAGAATTATGAAGGAATTAAAATTCTTCATCGTGCGTCCCTAAAAAAACGAATCAGAAAGAAAGAAAGAAAGAAAAATAATTTATTAGCACAACAAAAAAAAACCAATAGCAAAGAAAACATATAAAATAAAATGAGTTATTGTGCCAAAAGGCCGCAGCTCAGCATAATATCAACAATGATAGCAATATGTGTGTAGAATTGCCTACTGCTTGTGCTCAAAATTTTCGCCATTTATATACTAAATACATTGACGTAGAAAGAAACATGATTCTAGGGTCAGCGCTCAAAAATATAAAGAAAAAACATTTACTCAGCACAGACATATTGACAACATAACAGAGAGAAGATTAAAGAAGATAAAAAAAAATAAAAAAAATAACACACTTCAAAAGTTGACAAATAAGAAATAAAATATTTTTAAAATAGGTATATAGGTATGCTGTTAAGCATGCCATGCCGAAAGGGTAGCCAGCAGTGGCGAAGGGTGACAGTTTTAAAAGGGGAAGCCGTCCCAAAAATGCCTTCTAAAAATTGCTGCAAGACAAAAATCCATACCGTCTCTTGTAATCTATATATAGTCATGTCTGGAAAAGCTCGACCTAACTGAATAACAAGCCTTATTTTGTCAGTTGGATGAGTAAGTAATAATATTACGTTGGTCTATGCACTAAACAATTCCTAAAGGGAAGCCGATGGGAATCGGGTTGTGTGGAGTCTTCGCCACTGGTAGCCAGCACAGCATTTGCTGGGCGCGGAGAGCCTAACGCTGATTTTCAGTTGGCACCCCTGCAGTGACTCACGGACGAAGGCAAAGAAATAGAAACAAAAAGGGGAAATAGAAAAAGAAAATATATATACATCATACAATTAAATATGTGTTCAAATATAAACATACTCGTAAAATCGGTCGAGTTTATCCATTGCAAACAAACATACAAAAAATCAAATCTTTTCTTATACTAGTTTCATAAACTCGGGACATATTTATCATGAATTTTCGTTTTAGATTCTTAGTCCATGTGTTTCTACGTCAATGAATAAATATAAATAAGGGCTGATGTTTAAATAACAGCCCTAAGATAATTTAAAAATGGCGCCCTTAATTATTGTTGTCGACTCTTTTTATCAGATTGTAACACCGAATATTGAAATCCATTGGTTATTAGTGATTTATTACTTATTATAAAAATTATAAATATCTACTATACATGGGGTCCATAAAATTGCATTTTTATATTCCTCTTTTTTAAATATTGATAATAAATAATTTCTTTTTAAATAAATTAAGATTATATTGTTTAATTTTTAAGATAAGTGGTAAAAATAATGTAATATTTTGATGTATTTTTATCGCATTCGCCCAAATATATGAATTATTTATAATAGTCTCGAAAATTTTACTTGAATCATACTTATTTTGTTAGTTCAAAATATTGTTCATGATATAGTAAAAATGAAAAAAGAAAAAGAAAAATAACATTTGTGATTAATTTTTTAGTATTTCTTTGTATAAATTCGGTGCTAATTTTATTAAATTAAATCTTTTATTTTTAAGTACAGTTTTATTAAACATGACATTTTTTTAAGTTTAAGTTACGTAATTCTTTAAACGTGCATTAAGTTGAGGTACCCGTGTCCACAAATCAAAAATGTCAACTTCAGTCATTAATAAAAAAATGCCCAAAGTTACTTTATATAAGTACCTATTAATTTTATTTAAAATTATTTCAAAAGTAGGTACATATTTTGATTGCGATTTTTGTAAATTTTACTAAAATAAAAAAGGAATTTAAGATTTTGTTTTTAAAAATGAAGTTTTTGATAATAATAATAATAATAATAAATCCTTTATTTGCATAATTTTTTTTTGATTGACTTGCATTGCTTCCTACTGTTACATCGGTTTAGTGATAATTCACGAAAAACGCACAAGATTTTTGAAAACGGGTCCCAACTCCCTTTACTGGGCAATGTAAGATGTATGCTTGAATTTTCTGACAAAAAATCTATTATTAGAATCCTTAAAGTACTTGTAAGGACCAAGAAAGAAAATAGGATGCTCGACCCATCCAATATGCAAATCGTCGGCCATGTTTTTATTTTATTAAAGCAGTTTATAGTGCCACAAACTTATCTGACCCGGTGACCAAAATTGGAACTAACGTCGCTACAGAACAAAATTGACTTTGAAATGTCATTTTTGCAGGGAAATGACATTGGCAAAAGCGACCGGGTCAGATAAGTTTGTGGCACTATATGTTATGTAATGTCAGCAACTGCCATTCAAGATGTCAGCAACTGTCATTCAAGATGTCAGCAACTGTCATTCAAGACACGTCACCGATCAAAATAACGAATACGAATAGTTTAGATATATTGAATGTTATAATTATAAGTATTAAATCGGTCAATTATTGATAAAAATTGAAACTATACGCCATTGCATCTGAAGGAATTTTTGATATATAAAAAAAATCTTAATTTTTATTTAAGTTTCGACCAATTGTAAAAAAAAATTGGCAATGTGATTTTTTCTTAAATTTTCATCGAAAATTCCTTTGATAACAAGTGGCATGTTAATTTTCGAATTGGTATGTTATATAGTTAATAAAATTAACGAATTTATGTCGATAAATAACTTGCATTGGATGTGACTATTATTAATAGTTAAGAGTAATTTTATAGTTAAAAATCAAGGAAAGAAATTGTCGGTTTCACACATAAAAATGCGATTGACTTCAGAGGGCGCATAAAGTCAGCAAAATTTCGAATTTCACAGTGAAACAGAATGATGCTCGAAGTATACGTGACATGCGATGGAAGACGACAACGTCTTTCGCGAAGTAAGCGTCAAAAGTATCTCAATAACTCTATAAATGCTGGTAATAAAAATATATCACTAATGTCAGACCTCAGTAATATATAAGTGATATTATTTATCCAATTTTCGGTCTAACAATCCACACCATATTGAGTAAAAAGCGGAAAAACATAAAAATTTGAGATAACTTTACGATTATTTTTATCGAGAGAATTTTATTGTATTATGTTTTCGGCCAATGTGAGACCTTGTGAATATAATGAAGCATCCATATTTAAATTTTTGTCAATTTTGGATTTGATTTACTTATTTTAAAATCGAATCCAGCATTGGCATTTTGCTTTATGCGCCCCCTTAATATCGGCTGAAATCCGCACTTGAACAACCATTAGCTTCATTATCCCACAATTTGATCAAACAATTATGCTCATGTCAATAGATGACATATCCAGACTTCCTAACAGACAGTTCACTCCCTTAAGCGAAATACGCCATTTTGAGCTCAATTACCGGGCCAGTAAAGTTCATATTGCTTTGCTCGCTACCGGCGACTCGACGCCAAGCGGTAGGCATTTATCGCGCGACCTTTCTTAACAGTAAAATAGCTAAGATTTATTGATTTTTCAACGGCCTACATTATTAATCAGCTGATATCGTGTTACCAAAGAACACTTATCATAAAATATGGTGTTCTATGATGAAATTATTACCGGTATTTTACCGGTCGATAAATCAAGTGGTAATTATGTGTGGGACTTGACAATGCAGTTATGGTTCGTCAAAACTTCAGACATTAATAAAAAAAAATTAAAAAGCCCAAAGTTGCTTTATATAAGTATTAATTTTATTTAAATTTATTTCAAAAGTAGGTACATATTTGGATTGCGGTTTTTGTACATTTTACTAAAATAAAAAAGGAATTTAAGATTATGTTTTTCAAAAATGAAGTTTTGATAAATCAAAATAATTATTATCTTTACATGACAATCTTACGATATGGGCGCATGTATGTATGTTTGATGTATTTTTATTATTATATGTGATAAAAATTATTGAGACTTTAATTATTTATTAAGAAAAAATGTCCTTTGAAATCTGTCAAGAATTTTATTAAATGTTTTCGATTTTTTTTTTCTTTTTATAAAATTTAAATATAATAATTACTATTGTTTATTACAAAAAAAAACCTCAAAGACATGTTTTCTTGATACCAACCCTACGCGAAAATGCAACACAGACGGTCGTTTTGTTTTTTGTTAATTTTACCTTTTTTTTTATTAAACATTTTTATTTTACCGTACCATAGACTACAACTGCGTCTATCTTGTCTGTGCTGCCTTTTTGGCGACGGTTGTAGGATTTTTTCTTTTTTTTTCTATTCTTTTTGAACGACCGTCTTTGTTTTAAATTAACGTGTTGCATTTTCTCTTTCTTTCCCGATCACGATGGACTTGGATGGACTACGTACACATGAAAAACACATCCCTATATTAACACCAACTAAACAAAATTACAACACAATTTCCAAAATTAAATCCTAAAAAACATAAACTTGAACAAAATCACCATCTGACCTACGATCACCGGTGGACCTAATCACCACAGCTACTTCAGTGCGGCCACGCCAGCCCAGACCGACAGCTTCATGGATAGCGAGCTGTTCGAACAGATCCGGGCCTTCGAACCTGATGGGCTCGACGATTTCGATATCTACAGCAATATGAGCATGAAGTAAGGTAAGTTACGTTAATCACCAGTTGACCTATTGGTGATTGTATAATTTGTTTTGGTTATTAAATATACAAGGTTCTATCTTTCTAGTCCTGGGGGGCTAAAAAGGCCGCTTTAGATGAATCACAATATGATTCATATCACGAATGTCAAAATATCTACTTAATTGACAACTCTTATTGTCATCCGCATAAGGTTCATATTCAGTAATCATCTGTTTGACAGTTACTATGCAGATCATTAGATGAATTGCTCAATGTGGCCTTTTTAGGCCCCCTGATCCCTTTAATTAAGGAGTATTTGTACTCATAATTAGGAACAACTTTTACTACTGAAATCGTGATAAAAAAACAGCTGTACACATACAAATAGAATAGATCTTTATTTCATGTAAACTAAATACAGGCACTTATGATATGTCAAGAAGGTGTGCGGTTCCAAATAGTAGGTCCTATGAAGAAGAACCGGCAAGAAACTCCATGGAAACTCTTTTAAAATAAAATATAAATAATTCAGTATTACTGAACTAAATGTATGGAATAGAATTCTTTTTTTCGCTGTTTCCGTGTGTTTCCATAGTAAAAGTTGTTTATAATGATAAGTAAAAGAACCCATTAAAGGGACAAATCGATATCATGCTAAGTTTTGGGCGTTTTAATGAAGTTATCTTCTTTCTAAAGAGAAACTTTGAAACTACGATAACATGGCGTGCCCCTCCATAATTCAAAACGTTTGAAAGTATTTACAAAGCGCCACCAAGACTCACAACGCATGTGTCATGCACGTGAACGGGTGCCGTCTGGCGGAACTGGTCAGCTCGTAACTGCCATGGCAATCTTATTCAGAGGCAAATCATTATTATCCTAGTCTTATTTGTATTCGCATTGAATTGCATTATTCTCGCAGCTCTTACCAAAACATTGTACTGATAAAGATTGTCAAGATCTATTATTTATTTGAAAAGAGTTACCATGGAGTTTCTTGCCGGTTCTTCTCCATAGGACCTACTATTTGGAACCGTGCACCTAGAGTCTCGACATTTCATAAGTGCCTGTATCTAGTTTACATGAAATAAAGATCTATTCTATTCTATGTGTGCATACTGAGACAGCCGTCAAACACAAATAAATCCAAGGATTTGTTGCTCGGTAAGGAGATGTGACTAGAAACATTGAAACAGTAATTTGGAGGGGTGCGCCATGTTATCGTAGATTATGTCTAGATTTGTATGGAAAAATAACCACATGCGCAGCCTTAAAGTGACAGAAAGAATTAGGCGTAATAGCTACTTAAAACACACGGTTGGCGCAGTGGCTAAGTGATTAGCTTTCTGCGCTACGTGCCGCGGGTTCGATCCCCGCACGGAACAAATATTTGTATGATCTACAGATAGTTGTTTCGGGTCTGGTTGTGTGTGCATGTGACATGTATGTTTGTAAACTGTACCCTCGATGCAGGAGAAATCCTAGTGAGGGGCAAAGTTTAAAAAAAAATTGAATGTTTTTGACTTCTCGGCGGTAATACATTTATTCATATTTTTTTATTGTTTTACAGATGACAAACTAAGAACAAAATATTACCTTATAGTTTTTAAGATAGTTTTTAGGTGAGTCAATTGATTAAATAAATCTATTAATTTGGTACTTCTAAAGTTTTTAGTTCATAACTGTGCCATAGGGAAAATATGGGATATACAGGGTGGCGCAAAATTTTGGGGCATTAAGGGTGACTACCCTTTCTGTTATTTGAGTGTTTTGATCTGAGGAAACTTCTGGTAAATTTTGAAGATATTTTAAAGCAATATTACCTATAATTTTTTTTGAAAAAAGGTCGTTTAGAAAACTAACATTTCTAAAAAAAACTTAAGTGATGCTCAGACTACTCTATTTCACAACAGAAATGTTTCCTCTAAACAACGGACAAAATCGTAGTTGCCGAAATCGTGAAAAATACAAAAATCTATTTCTTATTTATTTATTATTTATTTTATTTATTTATTTACACACAAGGAAACATGGTAATAAAAATGTTACAGACAAATGAGCACAATGGAACTACTTATTTCTAAAGAAATTTCTTCCAGTAGTCCCGCGATTGGAAATAAGTATGATAGACACGTAGACACAGTGTGTAAAAATTACAAAAATAACTACTTTAGACCACTTAAACTTATAGCTTTAACTTATAACTTTCTTATACATTTTCTATGAAATTATACTTTCATATGCACGTAAATTAAAATTCAATGCACCTTACACTGATCGATTAGTGATCTTGAGTGTAAGGTGCAGTAAGTGCATTTCATAGAAAATGCATAATATCTTCAAAATTCACCTAAAGTTTTTTAACACCAGAACTCTTTAACTATAACAGAAAGGGTACCCTTAATGCCCCAAAAATTTGCGCCACCTTGCATACAGGATAACTTTTTATGTACTGAGCAAAATTTGCAGAGTGTGTGTTCCCAAATGTAACCGCTGTACAAAAATACACTCCAAAATAATCTAAAAAAAATTGATTTTGTATGGCTTGCGCTAGTAAATTATGCGTGTCCCCCATACTAAGTCGAATTTTCGTTTTGTTTTAAAGTGTATCCCAATACTGCGGTTACATTTAGGAACAGAGACTGAATTATTGCAAATTCTGTGCACTACATAAAAAATATTCTGTATTACGTATTTTATTATAATTTGTAATTTTTATTCTTAATTTTATAGTATAAAAGCTTGTAGCAATTTAAATAAATACCAATAGGTTTAGTTTTATATTTAGTTATTGTTTTAATTATTTTTTTATATAAAAACAGATATTTTAATTAAGTATATCAAAATCAAGTGTCTTAAATTTTTTTATTCACATTTTTTTGTGGTAAATCTGCCCATCTTTGCCTAGACTTTAACTTTGCCTTTAACGTTTTAAAGTTTATTTATTATTCACTGGAGTAATCTGACGTTTACGGTGTTACCAGTTTCTGATGAAAAGAAAATAGTGTTGTGTCAAGAAGATTGACATCAATCACTCACTCATTCATTCTCATTACGGCCTGAATCAAATCACTTTATTTTATTTATTTTAATAAGAAATCTGGAAGCCTTGTTTTGTTTAATTAATATAAAAATATTTGTAAATACCTTAATAGGCCGATTGATGATGACTTTAAAAAAAGCGAATTATATAAAATAAAATCAAAATGCATTATTTTTATTCTTCGCCGTCAGACATAATATCAGCACTTTCGCTGTCGCTCTTAGTGACACTTATTATAAAGTATAATTTATGTATAGTATTATAATTAATTACTTTTTATAATAAATGTTATTATTGACTTTGTGTGAGTGAGCTGAATCACAACGAACGGAACGCAACATTATTTTATAAAGTGACATTAGCGTCTGCCAGTTTACTTCAGTAAATTAATAATTACACATTGATGATGACTTTAAAAAAAGCGTGTTATATAAAATGAAATCAAAATGCATTATTTTTATTCCTCGCCGTCAAACATAATATCAGCATTTTCGCTGTCGCTCTTAGTGACACTTATTATATATAAAATTATAATTAATTACTTTTTATAATAAATGTTATTATTGACTTTGTGTGAGTGAGCTGAATCACAACGAACGGAACGCAACATTATTTTACAAAGTGACATTAGCGTCTGCCAGTTTACCCCAGTAAATTAATAATTACACTTTAGCCGTGTTATTAATGGCAACACTTAGTCTAGGAATGTTAGAGGTAAGTGCAAGGCAAAGTTACTCCTACCTCAGGCACGCAGATTTACCGATACTGCACTACACTCCGTTCGAAATAACATTAGAAATTTAAATAACTCCATTTACACTTTATTCAACCGATTTTGACTTCTATTACGTTGGTGACATGACAAATTACAGCTGCAGTAAACATTTGTTACCGTAAATACGTTTTTGCTTTTAATGCCACCCTTATGGGTACGGAATAGAAGTCAAAATCGGTTGAATACACTGTAAAAGGGTTTGTTATACGTGTCTAATCTTATTTCAAACGGAGTATAGGCAAAATTAGGAGTCGTGGCAAAGTTGGCAAGATTTACCGGAATAACTTCATAAGTAGGTTTACATGTTTTATTTCTGTTATTTAGACGCGTTTTTGTATTAGAAATTATAATTTAGCATATTATAAAAAAACATAAATAAGAAGTTCTAATCCAAATTGTGGTTATTGCTCTTAATTAAACTTTTGACTTTAGAAAAATGTTGGCCCCTGTTAAGTGCCACGAATTTATTTGACCTGGGGGACTAAAAAGGCCGCTTTAGGTGCATCATATTACGATTCATATTACGAATGTCAAAATATCTACATAATTGACGGCTCTTAATGTCATCCGCATAAACTTCATATTCAGTAATCATCTGTTTGACAGTTGCTATGCAGATCAGTAGATGAATTGCTCAATGTGGCCTTTTTAGGCCCCCTGGGGGCTTTTTAGGCCCACTGATCTGCATAGCAACTGTCAAACAGTAGATTACTGAATATGAACCTTATGCGGATGACATTAAGTGTCGTCAATTAAGTAGATATTTTGACATTTGTAATACGAATCATATTGTGATTCATCTAAAACGGCCTTTTTAGCCCCCCTGGTCATGGCGTCGCTGCCGTCGCTTTTATCAATGTCATCTCCCTACAAAAATGACATTTTGAAGTCACTTTTGTTTTCTAGCGACATTAGTTCCAATTTTGGTCACCGGGTCAGATAAGCTAGTGACACTAAATAAAAAAAAAAAACTACAATTTGGGCTAGACTTCTTTTACGCTGGTTTTTATTTTATTTTGTGCCATTAAATAGCAGTGCCATTTTGAGTTCAAAATCGTTAAAATCGAAATCGAAGGATAACTAGGTATTTTAATATACGTATGTGTAAAAAATATAGGATTCTATCTTCCTAATCACGATCCCTTTAAACGGCTATTGTACTCGTCATAATGAACAACTTTTACTATGTGACCAAAAAAGAAATCACGAAAAAAATATCTGCTTTTTCACATTTATTTGAGTAATATTGAATTATTGCGTGTGTTCAGTTATTACGCCGGATGACGCTCGACGACGCGGGCGATCACACTAAACCGTTCAGTTATTTGAGCGAGCGTCGTCGGACGATCGCTCTGGTCACTCCGTGAAATAGTAGGGTGAAAGTCGCACTCGGTCGCACTGCTATCAACCGACCAATGACTGTAGTCATAGGATACAGCAGCAGATAATTTGAGATCGTTCGATTGGTCCGGATTGGTCACTCGCGTAACGCAGTTGTGGATCGTTCAATTATTCCCGATGAGCGAGCGACATTCGCACGAGTGACTTTCGCACCGAAAACTGAATTACTGAACGTAGCCATTGGTATGGAGCTGTTTTTTGGCGATTTCAGTATTGGTCCCATAGTAAAAGTTGTTCATAATGATGACTACAATAACCCTCGGGTTTATTACTTTTTCCGAATAACTTAATAGACAAAGTTTTTAAACTGTCATGGTCACTAACATCAGTATTAGAGTTCGAAACGGGGTATTTACCATGTTTATATCTTGTATTGAGCTCCCGATATTTCGGCACTGTTGCAAGCGCCATGGTCACGGATAAACTACAACACACAAAACAACACAAAACACACAAAACGTAACAGAAGGAGGGTAGACCGTTTTGTCTGCCAATAAACATCCACCCGCAAATACTTTTAGTTTATCCGTGACCATGGCGCTTGCAACAGTGCCGAAATATCGGGAGCTCAATACAAGATATAAACATGGTAAATACCCCGTTTCGAACTCTTATATTAATAGACAAAATTCGTTTCAGTATCAACGCGTAAATGTTGATTGTTGTCAATTTGTGATACGCGAGGCCTTACAGATTAAAATTTAGAATAATTCCATTGTTACAGCCATAAAATTACTACTAGCTACCAGTGGCGAAGAGTCCATACAACCCGATTCCCATCGGCTTCCCTTTAGGAATTGGTTAATGCAAAGACCAACGTAATATTATATTATTTACTCATTCAACTGACAAAAAAAGGCTTGTTATTCAGTTAGGTCGAGCTCTTCCAGACATGACTACATATAGATTACAAGAGACGGTATGGATTTTTGTCTTGCAGCATTAATTGCAGCAATTTTTAGAGGACATTTTTGGGACGGCTTCCCCTTTTAAAACTATCACCCTTCGCCACTGCTAGCTACTACGTTTATGGTCACAGCACATCCATTAGACGATTTTTTTAGAATAGAAATATACTTTTTGCACACCAACAAGAAAGATTAAAGTTAATCAATGGACCATGTCACCCAAATCCCCCTATCCAACAGTTTGGTGACAAGACCAAACTGTTGGATACAACCAATGACGTCAGAAGATTAAAAAGAACTGACATTCTATTCAAATAATGAAGAAAGGCACTGGCTTCTACTTCTGCTATAGCTATTGCTCTCAACAAATCCGCTTATAGTCCAGAGACAGATTGCAGACAAAAAGGAGAAAAAAAAAAATGGACAATGGGCGGTCTTATCTCTTAAATAGTGCCACAAACTTATCTGACCCGGTCATGGCGTCGCTGCCGTCGCTTTTACCAATGTCATCTCCATAAAAAAATGACATTTTGAAGTCATTTTTGTTCTGTTAGTTCTAATTTTGGTCACCGGGTCAGATAAGTTTGTGGCACTAGAGCGATCATTTCTAGACAACCTTTGGATAGACAAAATGTTATGAATAAAATTGAATGGGTAATAATAATCTGTTTAAATGTCAGTTCAATTTTCTTTGGATAAAAATGTCCCACTGCTGGGCACGGGCCTCTTCTCAGAATGAGAAGGGTTAGTCCTTAGTCCAGCACGCTGGCCTGGTGCGGGCAGACTACACACACCATCGACAACTTTATGAGGCCCTCTCAGGTGTGCAGATTTCCTCACGGAGTTTTCCTTCACCGTTAATGCAAGTGATAATCAAATTCTGATCCGCACATGAATTCGAAAAGTCGTCGGTGCGGGCCGGGGGCACTCAGACCCTCCTGCATGGAAGGCAACCGTTTAACTGTTAACTGGTATGTTAAAATTGAGTTTAAAATAACATTTATCGTCTAATGAATGCGTTGCTTTACTAAATGTTAAATTGTATGTTTGACATATTTAAAAAATCTTTGTACTATATTATTAGAGTAAATAACTGTGTCAATTTGTTTTGAATAATGTAAGTTCCGGCAAAGTAGAATAATTTTAGTTTTTTGCCATATGGCCAAGTCTGTATTCACATGGCCAAGTCTATATTCATATGGCCAAGTCTATATTTAAATGGCCAATTCTCTATATTCACATGGCCAATGCCAAATCTGTACTCATATGGCTAATGGTGTTGATTCTGATGCGCATTTTGACAGGACTAAACTAAGGGCGTTTGTCTCCTTCTGGTTTAATAAAAAAATAAAGTGACATGCGTTTAGTTTGGTGCCGTCAAAACGCGTAACAGAATCGATATCATTGGCTAGTTTCTTCATCGAAAGTAACAGATAAAATACTCAATATTTAATGCGTTCCACAGTGTAATTTACTTAGGTGGTAAAATAACAATTATTTCGATCATTGTGGACCACGTCGGGCACAGTAATATAGGAGATAGGAAGCACTATGTGTCTATCATTATATCACATTATACATGTATTATACAGGGTGTAAGTGACATCGTAACGAAAACTCATACCATGGGTTCAGTACATGATACTGAAAGATTAAGCGAAAGAATATTGAGTCGGTCTTTTCAAAAAATTTACGATTTTGTTCACAGTTTTTATACCTAACAGAAAAATCTGCGAACAAAATCATTAAATTTTTAATAAGACCGAAGCAAAATTCTAACGCTGAATGATCCAGTATCATGTACTGAACCCATGGTATGAGTTTTCGTTACGATGTCACTTACACCCTGTATAATAAACAGAAATAAATTAATAAAAAGAAGTAAAATTTAACTACTAATTGAACATCATGGTAGAAACATCACAAGCTCTTCGGGATCTGATTTGACAGACTTTAATTTTGACAACCAGTTCTTAAGTTCAACTTTGTAGTAAAGATAAACCTCTTATTAAGAGACTTCAAGAAAAAAAATCTCATGTTTAACTTAAGCTATTACTTTCGTTCAAGAAACTGGCCGTTAGTCTATATTCATATGGCCAAGACTATATATAAATGGCCAAGTCTTTATATTCATACAGACAAGTTTTTATTCAAATGATTAACTCTCTATGTACACAAGGCCAATCCTATATTTAAATGGCCAAGTCTCTGTACTCAAATGGACAAGTCTATATTCACACGTCGTCTTTATAATTTTAATTATTACAGTTGGAAACTATCAAATACCTACTCATATATTTTAAATAAGCCGACTTGACATAGATTCAACATGGCCTTTTAAATAACAACGGCCAAGTATTTATAAAAACACAATATTGTCCTTGGCTTGTTATAAGCATTTATGAATAGTTTATATGTGGTGCTTTTTAATTAATTAAAATATATTATCTTTATTAGTTAGTAAAGTTTAAGTAAAAATTAGCTTTTACCCGCCACTCGGTTCAAATTAGTGTTTGAGTGTTAAATAGCGAAGCATAGTGGAATCGATTCTGGTGCTCATTCTAATAGTACTAAATTAGATTTAACTGTCACATTTTTTGAAGTGAAACTTCTATATAGACGGGGGGTATTAGGATTTTTCTGTCACGAAAAAGCGTTACGGCCGCGTGGAGGGGGTAGACGATATATTGTCCGTTGAAGTTTCACTTCTACTGTGTGTCCCAGCACACATTTAGTTTTTTTTTTCTATTGAAACAGAAAGCATACTACGTAGAGAGTCTCTACAAGATTAAGAATCATCATCATCATCATCATCATTGCGGCCCATGTTGTACCCATTTTTGGGTGTAGGCCTCCTCCAAATTCCTCCTGGCGGTCTTGAGCCCTTGCCATCCAATCCGGACCTGCGTGTCGCCGAATGTCATCCACCCATCGTTTAGGTGGTCGTCCTCGCGGTCTGGTATGCTATGCTATGCTATGTAAGATTATGAATGCCTGTGCATAAAGGTGCATTATGTTTATGTCATAAAAATTGCCTAATTAATGTGGGATTCTTACGCGGTGTCCTGCTTGAGCGACGAATACGACGCGACACGATGCTACACGCGACAAATGTCCTACGCATTATTAGTAATAATAAGTTTATGGTCCTACGTGATTTTGGTCATTAGCTATTTCTCAAATCATGGAGAAATACAGTACAATTTTCCTTGAATGTTCATATTTAAAGTACTGACTTTTAAAAAAATATCGTAAAAACAGAAAGAAAACAAAAGATATAATATCTTAGGGCTATGTCCCTAAGATCTCCGGTACTTTCCTTTTTTTATTTTAGGTGTCTCAACCACTACTAAGGAGATATTACTCGGCAACTATTTCACCGGCGAATTTCCACAACGTAGCATTTGTTTTATTCAACCTTATTATGGACAGAATTATCGATAAAACGATGGACCCATAAATCTAAAATTTGAATTGATTGCTTATGCATTTGTGTACAGGTACTGATGGCCCTCTAAATAATTTGCTTTCCTCTATCTATAATTAAAAAAATCTGAGGTGTCCTTCTTTCTAAATGTGAGATATATTTGCCTACATATTTTGCCATATCTGTCAGCTTCATCATCATCTGCCTGGCCTGTATCCCAACTACGTTGGGGTCGGCTCCCAGTCTAACCAGTTGCGGCTGAGTAACAGTATTTTATACAGAGCGACTGTCATCTGACCTCCGCCACACAATTACTGGGAGACACTGATACCCTAAGGTTAGACCGGTTGTCAGACTTTTTTCTCATCTGCCAGCTTCATATCTTTGCAAATTATTATTTAGGCACATATTAAACTATGAAGCCGATACCCTCTGATAATTCTTTATCCTTCTAATCACAACCACCCCTGATTACGTATGATAAATATGACAGTTGCTGTCGTAAATAAACATCCTATTCCGTATCCTCTTATGAAAACGTCTATAAGCGAGAAAGGGATGCATTGTTTGTTGGTAGCTGTGGCTGTTAGATTTTTCATACGGTCGCGGGAGCCATATTTGTTAACAAAAACGTGCTGAACTGTAGCTTGTCTTTGCAAATTATATTTTTTAAGCACATTCGATACTATAATGCCGATACGTTTTGATTAAATACTTGCACAAAGAAAGAAAAATGTTATTTTTGTCATATTCCTAGCTGCGCTCGGCATGCCTTACAATGCCTTTTATTTTATCAGAACTTCGCGAGCGAGCACAATAACTCACCAAGTGAGCATCGGTTTCGTAGATTAAGTATAGATAATGTATCTATTATGAGCGATATCGGCACTGTAGTATAATTTGACACTTAATTTTAAGCTTTATCGTGGTTAAACTTCACTGTAGAATCTATGTTTAGAAACAAATATAATGATTGTTGATATATTTTGTTTTATTTATTTTTAACATGTTAATAAACCTTTCCACTTTTCCCGGTCTATAGCAATTTGGGGCCAATCCTTTAGACAGACGTCCATCTCATCACGCCATCTCCTTCTGGGCCTGCCGTGTTGCCGTTTCTTGCTATTAGGGACCCAATGTGTGGTTGTTTTTGCCCAAAGCTCCTCCGGCATGCGGCAGATGTGACCTGCCCATTTCCATTTTAATTTGGCCGCTGTGTGGCCTGCATCAGCAATTTGTGTTTTGGAACGTAGTATCGAGTTCCTTATGCGGTCTGTAAGCTTGACCCCTAGGATACTACGTTCCATTGCTCTTTGGCAGACCCTGAGTGCGGACTTTTGACGTAAAGTTAACGACCACGTCTGTGGAAGGAGGGAAGGGAGGCCTTTGCCCTGCAGTGGGATACTACGGGCTATTAATAATAAATAATAATAATAAACCTTACACGTTCGATCGAGGCCCTATCTCCGAGAGAGCGGCAGCGAAACATGCTTATAATCGGAATTGCTTCTTTTTCGAATCTTCAAACTGTGTCCATTAGACAGGATTTTTATTTATTTATTTAATATATACTTTATTGTACACCTGAATACAACAATTTTGTAAGTAAAGGAGATTACAATATTAACGTACAATGGGCGGCCTTATCGCATAAAGCGATTTCTTCCAGGCAACCATTGGATGGAATAAAGTGATAAAAATTATAGGGCAAACTATGTATTTTATATTTTATTTTAGTTCTCAATTCTTTATTGCAATCCATAATGTACACAGTCATACAGGTGGTAAGTATAAAATAAAGAAACAATTATGGACCCTGTCGGGCACAGCAAAAGTTTAAATAAGTAGGAGAGAGGAGGAGCGCTTTAATAATTTTTCATAATATGAAAAATTGAAAATGGTTTCTCTTGTGAAAATATAATATAATATAATTATATATTATCACTTATCATCTATATTATTTGTTTATTCTCTATTTTCTTTATTATTTATTTATTTATTATAATATGTGTAAGCCTATCTATTTATTTACTAATTTGTTATATTAAATTATATATTATTATTATTTATTTATTATTCGCTTAAATATTTTTTATTACAATTAGTAGTTGTATGTAATATAATTAAATGTTTATTGTGTTAGTTATTGAAACTACGCAATAAATATTCTTGAAATGAGAAAATTGATTTGATTCCTATTACAAGCGTGTGTCATGATTACCCTGGAGCCTAACCGACCGTAATAAAACACACTGAATTTATTTTAAAAAATGCTTTTATTTCAATTACCTAACATACTTACTCACACAAAATTAAAAAATAAATATTAGCCCGGCATTGTATGCAACGTGTGTGCGTTTTATTTTCCCTCTTGTTGTCACTGTGTTCGTGCTGAATAAATACCTATATCTTATTTCTTTCTTTCCTTTTTTCCCTATCTCCCCCGTTACGAATTTTGTTGACTGGCAATTCTTATACAAGTACAGTTGCCGAGAGAAAGCGTTCCTGACCCCTGTCAAAATGGACTGGTTTAAAAAAAACAATTTATTTTCTGTGGTCTATCTTGGAAACAAGCTTCCGTTTCACCTGATAGTAAGTGATCACCGCCACCCATGAACATCCGCAACACCAGAGAAGTCACCGATGCGTTGCCGACCTTTTAGGATGGTGTAAATTACGAGACCGTTCTTTAACACGATTGAAATAGCGGAATTGGGGCCCTGATCGCACTCTTTCAGCGGCTGCTCTGTAAAATAAGCAATTTCATGCCAAGAAAACAAAATACTCAATTACAAAATTAAACCACTCCTTTATTTACAACAACAACTTTTATTTAAAATTCATCAAGCATCCATTTACAGTACAAAAATTAAAAACGATTTGATACATAGTTAATAAATTTACTAACTTAACTTGAAATATGATAACAATAGAACATTTGTTGACGCGGTTGGTGCAGTGGCAAAGTGATTAGCTTTCTGCGCTACGTGCCGCGGGTTCGATCTTCACACGGAACAAATATTTGTATGACCTACAGATACCTAGTTGTTTCGGGTCTGGGTGTGTGTGCATGTGAGTTGTATGTTTGTAAACTGTACCCTCAATACAGGAAAAATCGTAGTGAGGGGCAAAGAATTCCAAAAAAACATGAATTTCGAATTGCAGATTCAATATGTTTTTCTTCTTAAATGTAAAAGTTTCTAAAGATGTTTGTTAATGAATTACGCATAAACGGCTGACCGGATTTGGATGAAATTTAGCACCCAGATAGACCTGGACAAACGCGTAGAATACCTACTTTTTAACACCCGACAAAATGAGAGGTGTGTGTTTCATCGTAGCTCCAAAACGAATGGACCGATATCTATACAGTATTTTTTAATTGAAAGCTAGTTTAATCGGGTATCATCCTAGCTATGTTCCATGAAAATCTGTTCAGTCGTTCAAAAGTTACAGCTCTTTTTCTAGTTGGAGTCGGGGGTTTTTGACGGTTAGGTTGCTATCCGGGTACATGAAGTTCTGCGAATGAAATCGCGGACAAAAAGCTAGTCAAAAACATAGCACTGAATAAACTTAACGACTATAAATAAACAAGTTCTCGGTTCGGATGGAGCCTGTATAGTTGAAATATCCACACTCTTTCGAGTGTTATTTCTAACATAACGACTAGAAATAAATAAGTTATTGCTATTTAAAAACCACCGAGTAACTTGGTTCGGATAGAGCCTGCAAACTTCGTTTTTTCCGTGTGTTATTCAGCCATATCTGGTTAGATTGGAAGCCGACCTCAAAATAGCAAGGATTATGGATCACCACCAAACCAATAAATTGATTTATGATATAATGAGTGCTAAGCGTAATAGACAGAGTTTGTAATAGTGTTGTAACGAGGTTAATTTTTATTTTCATATTTTATTTTTGCTCGGTCACTCGGTGTTGCCAGTTAATTAATTTGATTAAGTATTGCTTAGCAAAAAAATGGTAATAATTATTTAGTAATAAGTGGTCTTGTAAAATTAAGTTTCGTGCGTGATACTGGGCGTAAAAATAAAAACTTTTTCTTTCTAAGACAGCTTGGGGCTAAAAAAATGTAAAATGAAATCGCCCGATTATTAAAAAATTAATGTTAAAACGGCTGATTTTACTCTAATCATCATGTCGTCGGTGAATTTGGGCCATAGTCTTGTGAAGATTAAGGGTGGAATTGCTGGGGTATTTGCGAGTGCTTCGTCGCCGCGGAGGGCGTCATGGAGCGACATCTCTGAAAGGAAAAGATAACTAAAGTAAGTAATAGGTACATCCCTCGCACACAGTGACCTCCGGTGCCATAAACCGAGCCATGGAGTTTCTTGCCGGTTCTTCTCCATAGGACCTACTATTTGAAACGCGCACCTAGAGTCTCGACATTTCATAAGTGCCTAAGTACCTATCTGGTTTACATGAAATAAAGATTTATTCTATTCTGTTCTACAAATCCAAACACTGTGACTGCGAATTTTCTGACAGAAAATCCAATAATGTTTTGCCCAATTCGGGAATAAAATGCAGAGGGCAAAAAAAAAAACCTAATTTTAAGACACGCCGCGGCGCCGATCATATTGCAGTGACGCTTGAACTTGATGCAAGCGTATCTCACTGAAGTTAAGAGAATACTAAATGTATTGTTTTGATCAAAATTTTACTGCAACTGCACTTCTTTAGTTACGTTAATTAGCCTACAGGTACCTACAAGTCTACTAATTTCTGCTATCTCAATCGTATCAGAATGGCGAGACCATTCTGATAGGTAATTGTTGGTTTTTGGAAACCTATTTTGACTTCTATTGCGTAGTTAACAGAAGTAAAAGTCGGTTATTTGCCAGTTATTGTGACGTTCTATAGATTTTGACCTACGCAATAGAAGTCAAAATCGGTTGAACGACACTGCAAAAGCCAACAATTACGAGAACACCATTCTGAGACGATTGAAATAACAGGTAGACAGACAATTTTGTTTTTTATTTTTCCCTCACCTCTCTGTAATCAGCTTCACACATCACTGGGGTAGCCATCTCGATCCTCCTGAGCGGCGTCTGGTCCATATCGTGGACCAGCTTGTAAACCTCGGAGTGCTTTAGGTGATCCAGCGAAACGGGAGGCTTTTCGTATTTCATAAAGTTGATCCTAGAACATTAAATAGGTATTATAATATTTTTAACACGCTTTGCACATGTAACAACACTGGCGGATCCAATATTAATTTAGATGGGATATTGTGCACTGAAAAAATGTAACGGCTATAAATAAACAAGTTATTGTTATTTACAACTGAGTAACTTGGTTCGGATAACGGAGGAGAGAAAAAAGTTATTTCTCTGTTCTTTCTCTCCTCCGTGGTTGGGATGGAGTCTACAAAGTCAAATGAAATTTATTACGATGCAAATAAATAGATATTGTGGTCGGCATTACATATTATTTTCATAATGTAAGTAGGTAGGTACTGTAGATATACTAAGGCTGACATTCAGAGACGACAGAAACGAGTCTAAGCGTGAACTTACGCTTCCATCTGTCAAAATTTGTTCGTAAGTTTGACAGATGGAAGCGTAAGTTCACGCTTAGACTCATTTCTGTCGTCTCTGAATGTCAGCCTAAGTGTTTTGTTTAAAATTATAGGTCCAAGACTGATACACAAACGTTTGCTGTACCTAAGCCAATAAGTAACATAATTAAAGTTGTATTTCACGGCGATTTCTTACTTTTGAGGGGGTAAGTATCACCCACTAGGGGAGCTCCGTTCACGCATTTCGTTTGTATTGTGCAATTGACATATCAGACTGTGTGACACACGTGTCACAGAATAGAAATTTTAATTAGCAACATGCAGTATGACACCAGCAAATACTTGAAAAATATAAATCCATAATCGTATACCAAGTGTCAATCTGACACACTACAACATCTGGAACGTTGACATCTATAGAAACGTCTGTAATAAAAACTGAAGTGTAAAGCGCCCGGTAAACGAACAAACTTGTTTGACAAATTTTACGTTCAAACTTCATGTTTTCATAAAACACGAGCGCAAACGTTCAAACTTGCTTGAGAAACACGCGACCAACTCTCGGTCAGTCAAAATTTTCTCAAACACACCAAACACGTAGATTGTTTGACAAACGCGTCAAAAAATTTGGACAAACACGTAAAATATGACTTTGTCCGTTTCAAAAATGTTTTGTAATGATGTGAATTGACGTGAAGGTAAAAATAAAACATTTACAAAACTAACATGCAGTTGCATCAATGAGTGTTAAAAAATTCAAATATATAAAAAAAACAGTCACATGTCGAGATAAACATAGGATTTACAATGAAATTGATCTCCAGTGTCGTAGCTCCAAAACGGATGGACTGATTTCAATGCAGTTTTTTTTTTATTAAAAGCTAGTGTAATTGGGTATCATCTTAGCTATGTTTCATGAAAATCTGTTCAGCCGTTCAAAAGTTACAGCTCTTTTTCTAGTTTCAGTTGGGGGTTTATGACGGATAAAATCGTTTTTTAAACGTTCCCCGTAAAAATATGAGACACTATGCCGTAGGTAAGTTGAGTTTATGAAATTGAACAAAGATATTAAATATTGCGAGACCCATGCTTGAAACTTAAAACTGATGGTAAAAAAGGGATGAGATACCACACTCACTACAACTTACACTCACTCACACTCACTCACTTCAATTAACTTGTCATAAGTATTAACCATAGTCTCTCGGAGTTTATGGAAATCTACTAGGTGGCAGTTTGACTCTCTGGAATTTGTTGAATTATTAAAAAAAGTAATTTTAGTTCGTGTTAATTCAATTACCTAGCTAACTAGGTGCCGAAATAATGTAGCTACAATATTTTTTAACTTTGGGGATTTGGTAAAATTCCTATTTGAATACCAAAATAATAGTTGAGGTAACTTTGTATACTTGTACACTTATCCAGTTTTGTTCACTTGTACAGTTTAGTACACTTGTACAGTTTAGTACACTTGTACAGTTTAGTACACTTGTACAGTTTGGTACACTTGTACAGTTTACTAAATTTAGTACACATGTACAGTTTATTACGCTTGTATAATTTACTACGCTTGTACAATTTACTACACTTGTACAGATAACCACAGTTTTATAGTTTACATAAGCTTAGTTGAGAAATCTAGTTTTCAATATTTATCGTTTAATTTTCCACAACCAAGTCAGCTAAAAATAGGTAGTTCTTATTTGCTAATTTTACCAAACCCCTAATATCTGGCATGTAATACATTATCTACATACCTAGACTTCCTACAGTAGGACTTGGAGTCACCCCAGGGCCAGATTTGGTTCCAATTGTCAATCTGCCACGCGCACATGCAAACAAACAGAAAGACAAACACGTAAGCAAGCAAACTAACTAGGAGAAAACGTGGATATTGTACAGAGAAAACAAGAATATAGAAGAAAAAAAAACATATTGCGCGTAGAAACATATAATACCAGTAGCAGACCAAACATTCGCTGAAAATTACGTAGCCATTACGCACACATAGGGACTTACTTATGAAAGGTCAATCCCGGTGTTTTGTCGTAGTCACTGTCACACCGGTACGCACAGCACTTCACCATTTTATTATAATATTCTACTAGTTATCTATTACATCCCAAACAAGTAATATTTTTCATTGAAACGCGATTTAATCTATGAAATGCGATTGAACTTATGTGTCTTATTATTATGACGGCGCGGGATAAACAAGCTACGCGTCAAATTTTGTCTATGAGTGAGTCAGTGTGACAACAGGTAAAAGAACGAGATAGGTACTATTATCCAGTTGTCACTTAGTACAAAAGGGATAAAGAATTCTACCCATCTAATGGATTCATGTTTGGTCTGCTACCATTGACTTATCTGCTACTGGTATTATATGTCAGTGCGCGAAGGTAATTTTTTCTCTCCTACTCCGATATCTTCTAACTATTGTCTGCGGTAACACACGCGGGATTTTTTTTCATAATAATTTTTTTATCAAAATAACCTACCTATATTTTTCTATTCGTAAAATTTTTTTTAGATCATCCCTACATAAAAACATCAAATTTTACTTCTTTTTATTAAAAATTTGCAGGATTATGTGAAAACGAATATTTTGAATGACATTCGTATCAAGACAAAGTGCAAAAAAGAAAGAACTGATTGCTATGCTAATAGTTTATTTTTTATAACCCCCCAAAATAATGCAAAAATCTATACTTATTTCTAACTTAATTACATACGCCTGATTTTGAAAGTGTTAAATACTGAAAATTATATTTTTATTCTATAATAAATCATATTGTTCATATTTCCAAAACCGATAAACAGAAATAAACAAACAAGGACAGTACAAATATATTAAAAAGACAATACAAATACATCAAGTACAACACGACAAATATCTACAATAATTACATAATTATTTCGCTTATTTATTTCGAAACCGGTACCTATTAAAAATAAAACTAAATAAAACGTCAAATTCGTTCTCGCTTGCATTAATTTAAATCTATCTAATATTTACATAAATATACATAATACGTATCATACATTGAACCTTTTTAAAACGCTATTATTAGCTTCACTTGTAACTAACTATGTAAAAAAATCTTGGAAGTTAAATTTGACCCACTTCCCGGTTTCCGATTGAGCTGAAATTTTGCATACACGTTTAGTTTGGATGACAAAAGCGTTTTCTTTAAACTATAATATTATTTAATAAATACATTTCAAACGGACAAAGACAATAACAAAATACACATGACATACACAATACACAATATTTATAACATTTAGCTATTTATACTTATATGTATAACATAATAACCTATTGCCGAATAACCCTCTACAACGAATAGGGAACGTCTCTTCGAAGGTGTAATATGGAAAGAGATCCTACTGAAAGAAAGGATCATATATTATATTGAAAAGTAGGATCATGTTGAAAGATAGAATCATGTTGAAGGAAGAGGTGATCTTGTTGAAAGCAGGGATCGTGTTGAAAGATAGGATCGTATTGAAAGATAGCATCATATTGAAAGAAGTGATCTTATCGAAAGAGGGAATCTAAATGTTGAATGATATGGCGTGGTCTATTAGATGGTATAGTCCTTATATGACGAAACAATAAAATGTACATAATCTTTTGAAAATATTTGACAATAAACGTAATACGTATTTACAGACTAGAAAAATATTTGTTAATTTAAAACTAGGTACTAACCTATTTATAATTATGTATTGCCGACCACTAAGCTGCCGTGATCAATATTCTTTAAAAGGCAGTCATCTGACAATTTATTGATTTTGAGTTCATTGGGCGTGATCAGGAAAAAACGCGCGTCGGCCTATCTAAAATATTTTTCTGTATCTTTAGTTTTTGAGATACTGGTGGATTATTTAAAAAAAAATGAAGACTGTTTTCGCGATTTTCTCAAAAGTCAGTGTTATCAGAAAGCTGCCTTATAAAGAATCACGGCAAAAAGTAAGGAAATATTGTAGGTATTTCATAAAAGTAGGTTCTTTCAAACTATACACGGTATAATTGAATAAATGCAAAACTTGAATATAGGTAGTTATCATTTGTAGAGTGATTTAGTCTCTGTTCTTCTGTAAAACGAAAATTCGACTTTGTATGGGAGACACGCATAATTTACTAGCGCAAGCCATACAAAATCAATTTTTTATTTTGTTTTGTTGTGAATTTTAGTACTGCGGTTGCATTTGGGAACGGAGACCGAATCACTCAGCAAATTTTGCGCACTTCATAAAAGATTATCCTGTGTATCATGCATTGTAAATCTAAGCATTTACTAAGCGACAATATATTCGAGACATTTGCTGCCTGTAACGTAACAATGTAACAACTGATACTGCCAGACAATGCAATCACGACGACATGCGACACGACCACGCCGAGACGCCGCCAATTATTGCGAAACAAAGAACTTCTTGCCAAGCTTTTTTTGTAGGTACAAAGTAGCAAAGGAAATATTTATTCTTTTGTAATTTAATAACTAGCAACATCATTAGACTCCATTTATAAATAAGACAATTAATACGGTCTAGCCTAGCGGTTGATCGCTCGCCTTCCATGCAGGAGGGTCTGAGTGCCCCCGGCCCGCACCGACGACTTTACGAACTCATGTGCGGATCACAATTCTATTAACTATCACTTGCTACGGTAAAGGAAAACATCGTCGTGTTCTATGTGGCGATAGATGTCGCTACACGTCCATTATTTCTTACATTTGTCGCTTAGCAAACACAAAGCTTATATAAAATTAATTTTAGATATATTTAATGTAATGGCATGACAAACCTGTTGTCATATGGCAGTAAGTCGCTTTCGAACCTATAAATGACACAAAATGATTAAAAATGACAAAATAAAAAAATAGTGTCGATTCTTTTGCGCACTTTGTCATAAATGAGAGTAGAGTCCGATATCATGTCAAATGTATAAAATCATCGATATTTTAAAATCATTTCGTCATGTAATGACAATGACAAAATCATCAATGTTAAAACCATCACTCGAAAATGACCATGACTGAATGAACGTGAACTTCGGCTTCCGCTGTGACATGACATGACAAGATGACAACATGCAATGTGTGAATACGGTGACAGTTAAAAAAAAAATTGATGATTTTGTCATTGTTCCCGTCATAGATATTCTTTTGTCATTGTCATGTAGTCATTGATATCGAAAAATCATGACTACGCGGTTCTATACTAAGGGTCCTTGTCTCTTTCTGTTTCAATATAAAAAGAAATTGACATGTTTAGTTTATATAATACTGTCAGAATGCGCAACAGAATCTATAGTGCCCCAAACTTATCTGACCCGGTGACCAAAATTGGAACTAACGTCGCTACGGAACAAAAATGACATCAAAAATCTTCGTACAAAAATGACATTTTGATTTAAAATGTCATTTTTGTACGGAGATGACATTGGTAAAAGCGACGGCAGCGACGCCACGACCGGGTCAGATAAGTTTGTGGCACTAGGTATATGCCAATGTGAAATAAGTCTTAATAAGTTATGAAAAATACACGACTGATTATTCTAAAGATTCTAAAATTTCTAAATCCATTTTATGATTAATCATAACTACAGACCATGTTTTTGATATTTCACACGTCATGATAAACATGATCCGTAACAAATAATTTTGACTGTGAATTTGATATTCAGATTCAGAGGCCCAATTCTCGTAATTAAAGATGTTCAAAATAAATAAATAAACGATTAATTTTAAATTGTAAATACCTAACGTTTCCCTAACTTTTAATATCAACAAAACATGTTTCTTGGCAAAATGGATACAGTTGCCATTTATAAAAATAAATAAAAAATATACCTGTGTCATATAAATGTCACGAATGGTATTCTCCTACACTAACAAACATCATCAAGAAATTATATTGTAATGACGTCGAAAGTTGATTGAAGGCAAATCGATATGTTCTCCTAACACTATGCCTAACACCTAACATTTTGAACTGACACAGATAATAAAATTTGTATTCTCGTCCATAGATAAACGTCAAAAATAAGTCTGTAAAAAGTTTGAATTCAAATCATATCAAATCATGTACTGATGAAGATTATAATCTATTTTTTGAAAAGAGTTACCATGGAGTTTCTTGCCGGTTCTTCTCCATAGGGTCTACTATTTGGAACCGTGCACTTGAGTCTCGACCAAGAATATTAGATAGACCTGGATTTTGCGTCTAGAAGAAAACAGTGAAAACCAAATAAATGGCCTTGAAATAAATCAGTTATTTTTTGCATCTCTTTCATCAGGGTGACCAAGTTTTGAAGTGAAACTTCCATATACATGCTATGCTCACGCGTGGCTCAGCTACGGCGTAATCATGTGGGGAAACAGTACCGATGCTCCTACACTATTTATTTTATAAAAGAAATTAATCCGTATACTCACAAACATAAATCAGACTGATAGCTGAAAACCTTTCTTCATAAAACATAAAATACTCACCCTTCCATGCATATACATTTTTGAAATTTGTTAGGAAATAGGTATAAATCATTCTTTACAAGACGCGAAGATAAACATACTGGCCGATCATTAAGGCATAAAAATATGCTAATGCTACCATCTTCCCGCATAACGCTACACTCCAACAGTAATATGTAATGTGTATAAAAAATTATTTTTTTATTAATAAATTAAAGCAATAAGTAAACATAAGTACCATCTTCCTATATATACAACAGTAGTAAACATAAGTATCATATTCCTCTCCTATATTTTGCTGTGCCCTACAGGGTCCATGATTGTAACCTACCAAATTTTATTTTTACCACCTTACGTACATTGTGGAATGCAAATAAAGAATATGAATATTTAATTTGAAAGTTACCAGAGTAAAGTAAAAGTTTTCAAGATAGTTGTGCACAAATAGATAGGAATGTTTATGTTGAGGGCCATTTGGTATCCAGAAACTATTTTAAAAGCTTTTAGTATTTTTAAAGTCATCTTTAATTTTTTCTGCCTATAAAAAGGATGTGTTGATTGAAATAATTATTTTATGATATTTAAGTTTACCCCAATTTTATGAATGCATTCCTAGGCTGGTAAGACTGATGGTCTGTAAAAATAATAATTTCATTGACATATATGACATGTCAACATTGTCAACTTTCTTCCGCTTCGAGTGTTTGCTAAGCGATTTCTGAGGATATACTAATTATTTAACAGTGCTTAATCATGTATCGTATATTTAAAGATTGTGGAAGTGTTTGGAACCCAACATCAAACGTTATTTTTCATAGGTAAGTACGCTGATGCCATATTAAAAATTACGCCAATTTGTACATATTTTTACGCAGTTTTAGAAAGATCTGCCTATATTTTTATTTAAAACTGTGTGAAAAACGTTTCTCTCATTGTGAAATGTCACCATTTAGTTATTTATGTGGTTATATCGCATATAACTAAGGAAACAGTCGCATTATTAGATTGGTCGTCAAGATAAAATGTTAGTAAACAAAGAAGAGTAGAGTGACCATAAATGATTGCTTGAGGCGGAATTTAACGTGATATGATTTTTCGTGGTTGTGTAATGAGCTACAAAGTCCAACTGGAATTCAAAATCTTCAGAAGTTTTCTTGGTCAAACCTGATCATTGATTGCTAACATCAGTGGACTTTCTTAGATGATTGAAAACACGATTGCATTTGTTTCAGTTTTCCAAGCGATCCAGAGAAAAGGCGTAGATGGTGGTATGGTGGTCCAACATACCTTTGAAAGGAAACTTCTATAAATCTGCAAAAAATTGTTGCCTACACTATAAAGCGGAGCACTATGACATAAGGCTAAACCGACTAAAATTTGGTGAAGATCTGATGAAGACTTTCGGAGAAAGACGATGGAACTCCTCAATGGATATCAGCAAATTAGTCGCGATTACTGTAGTTGCATATTTATGTATTATTTATGCCACTCAAAATAGAAAAATAAAATAAACTGTGCTAAAAAGTATAAAATATTTTCTTTAAAAACTTAACAGCTTCTGAAGTAGGGACCTTTAATCCTTCAATGCACCTTAGCTAGGCACTTATTAGTTTTATGAAGTTAGTTTTTACTTATTTTAAAGTTTAATTTATCCATAAATCAACCCGCAACTTTGGACCAAGTGATGACACGTTAAATCTTCACCATGGGTTCACCAGAATTTAGTACCTACCTATTTGGTACTTATGGTTATTGTTTTGGTACCTAACTATTAGCAAACAAATACGTGCTCAATTATGAATAATTTCTACTTGCTTAATTCCTAATAATATCCCAACGCAAATAAAAATCTTTGTCACCCTGATGAAAGAGATGCAAAAAATAACTGATTTATTTCAAGGCCATTTATTTGGTTTTCACTGTTTTCTTCTAGACGCACCGTCCAGTTCTATGTATAAGGTTCTTGGTCTCGACATTTCATATGTGCCTGTATCTGGTTTACATGAAATAAAGATCTATTTTATTCTATTCTATAGACCACTAAAAAATCCGACTGAACTTTAAATGCCGAATTTTTTTAAATTCATAATATAATCTCAGTTCGTTCAACTTACAGTCATAGTGTAAATTAATTACGAGAATTGAGCTTCTGTTCATCTAATTGTACGATTATAAATAAAACTAAATTGAAAATACCCCATTGTCTTCCCGTTCAATAACTCTGAGTGCGCTTGAAGAGTTTCGGCAATTTTCTGTTCATCATACACGTCCTTTGTGTTCCTCCATCTTCTGCCACCAGGGAGAATGACAGCCATCAAAGCTTCAGGGTCAGGAGGACCGAACATCCTCTTCGGGGTACCAGCGCGTGGCGTCGGATGATGTTGTACTTGACGGGATATTTGGTCCATTCTTTCTTGTTCCTAGATTTTTTTGGGTAGAATTTTGCATATAACGTAGGCAACGTTAAATATTAACTATCATTTTTGATGTTATTTTAAATATGATTTGATTATTTTATAAGGTCTTATTTTAATAATGAAAAATATTTTAAAGGTAGCTCTATGAATGGTATAGAATTGCAGTAGATTTATAAATTATGTACATTAAGATCGGGCGGCGCGGCGACGCTATGCGTGTGTGTGTCAGAGTAGCCGAGCCCGCCAGGTCATGTGGGCGAGTTCATGACCTTAGTGCCATTCATAATCTTAAAGTAATAAAAGTTTTATACAAATCACCAATTATTAAAATTAATTTTAAAAACGTAGGTATAAAAATATGATGATTTTTGCTAAAATAAATCTTTGTAACCGATTTACCTTCTAAAATATTTTGCGTTATTAATATAAGACCTTAGGTATATAATTAAATTATTAAATAAATAATTATTTTAAATATTTTTTAATAAACGGACTACCAACGTCGGTATTGGAATAATTAATTATTATTTTTACTGTTCATACGACAATATTTCCACAGTGGAATTATTGCTTATGCTTATTATAAACATGAATTAATTTGTAACATTGCTTATTGTAAATTTTTTGAAGTGTTTTTGACTCGACGTTTTTATCCTTGGCCAAACCATACCAAACAACTTTTATTATATATACTTTAGGCGCGGCGCAGACGACGGACTTTTTGTCCGGCAAACTACCGCGGACAAGAAATTGTACGACAAAAAATTGCCGCAGACAAGAATGAAATAAATCAAATCAAATCAAGAATCAAAGATGGACTCACGTAGAAGACAATTATTTTGTTTGTAGTTGTCGTTAAAACTCTAGTGTCCTCACTGGCAACAACTACCAACCACAATCATTCTAGTCCGCGGTAGTTTGCCGGACTTAAAGTCCGTCGTCAGCGGCGCGACTTAGTATTAAATAAAAACTAAACAAACCTTTCTCTGTTTCTCCGACCTAATGTCCTCTTCCGTCATTACCGGCGAGTTCGTTCTCAAATGCTCTTGCTCCTGCACGTGCTGTCCCATCTCCACTTTATCTTCTACTTCTTCGATCGTCATCTTGTCTGCTTCATTCTGCGCTTCGTTCTGGTTTTCGGAACTATTCTCATTAGCTTCTTCAATGGTATTCATTTGATTTTCATTCTCTGTAAAATAGTGATGTTATATTTTGATGTGAAACTTCTATATAGACGCGGGGTATTAGGGTTTTTCTGTCACGAAAAAGCGTTACGGCCGCGTGGAGGGGGTACACGATATATTGTCCGATGAAGTTTCACTTCTACTATGTGTCCCAGCCAGCACACATTTAGTTTTTTTATCCTCGTTACGTTACACTAATATTTTATTATAAACCGTCGCTTTTTTGAAACCAGGTTTTCTCACTACCTGTAAAACGGGTTATTTGGGAAATATAGGGCTATTTAGGACGCGCGGAACTAGTTGGCCTCGCCTTAGGTATGTGAGCGGTAGGACGGAGGGGCGGGGGCGCTTGCTGTCATTACTCAGTACGGGCGCCGCGGCGCCGTCAACATTAGGCAACCCGCCGCCCTCACCTCTGTCCCCACCTAAGGCGCGGCCACACTTGCTCTTAGGAATTTGGTCATATTTTATAAACTAAATAGAAAATACTTATACAATTCAAAGTGCACAAATCATTTTCGTACAATCTCGACATTTCGCAAACAAAACGATTTTAGCCTTAAAGATGGTCAACTGGAAATATTGTCGATTGTACTATGATGCGTAGGCGCAGTATAATGAGAAACTAAAGGACACATACCTTCATCTTGTTGGTAGTTTTGATTTTCGGCCTTAGGTTCCTAAAAATAACATAAAAGTTCAAGGATTTTCTTGACAATCTTTTCTCTATAGGATTAACAAAAAAAATTAAATTACTTTCAACATTTCGAAAAGGCATTTAAATATTTTATTTAAAAAATGTAAAAAAAGCTTATACTTCATAACGAATTCTTCATAAAAAGATTGAAAGAGATTTTTAAACTTTGCCCCTCACTCGGATTTCTCCTGTATCGAGGGTACAGTTTACAAACATACATGTCACATGCACACACACCCAGACCCGAAACAACTATCTGTAGATCATACAAATATTAGTTCCGTGCGGGGATCGAATCTGTGGCACGTAGCGCAGAAAGCTAATCGCTTAGCCACTGCGCCAACCGTGTCGTCTAGTTGAAGATATATACCTGATGGTTCATCGAGCTGATCTTCTTGGTGACCAGCTCCAGGGACTGTTGAATGACCTCCGGCAGCTGCGCAAGAGCAGCGAGTTGGGCACGCATCTGGCATAACTGCTGCTCCACACTAGCGTTAGGGTCTGGAAGATGGTGAAAAAATAATAACTATCGTTATCGTTATGTCGGTATCTATTGCATGTTGGTGGGTATAACGCTGCATTACTAAGGAAAAATGTTTTTTGCATGGTTATTAGAATATACCACGGATATGGAATATACCTATCATTAAATACCGGACATCATAAAAAACGACACAATTCAAATGTTTAAAAAGAAACTGTCAACACTTTTACTTGAATAATGTTATTATTCAATTAACGACTTTTTAAATGATAAACTCCAGATTTTGACATTTTTTTGTATTCCAATTTTTTTTTTTTTTTTTTTTTTCGTATTTGACATTTACTGACTTCCTTTAAATTTTATTAATTCTTGTTATGATTAATTTGATTCTGATTTCATTTAATTTATCCAAATGTTTGCATGCCTAAATTAAGGTAGAATGTACCAGGATCAGAAAAGTTTGTTAACACCTTTATTTATGTACCTACATTCTATGCAAATAAACAATTATTCTATTCTATTCTATAAAAGGTTATCTTGCAGATGTTTTTAGATCGCATAAATTCCTAGCAGCAATGAGAAGAGGATACTAATAAACTAACACAGACACACGACTACGGGACTAATAATAATACCGTCAAAAACCTTAAATAACATAATATTAGATAATTATAGTTTAAAAAAACTAAAGAAAACGCTTTAGTCATCCAAACTAAACGTGTATGCAAAATTTCAGCTCAATCGGAAACCGGGAAGTGGGTCAAATTTAACTTCCAAGATTTTTGCTAGGTGAAGCTAATAAAAGCGTTTTAAAAAGAGCTGTAACTTTTGAACGACTGAACAGATTTTCATGAAACATAGCTAAGATGATTCCTGATTAAACGATAATACGCGATTAAACTAGCTTTGAATTAAAAAAACTGCATTGAAATCAGGGCAAGGCTCTTAAATATGAAGCAGAAATTCATCAAAAATGTCTCGTTAAATTCTGTTATTCATGATATAACTCGACACAACCTTCATTAAGTGTAGTAATATTTAGATTTTTACCCGACTACGGAGAGGGTTATATGTTTGACCGGTATGTATGTATGTTCATCTGTTCCCTCAACTTCTAATATAAAGTAGAGGTTCAAGAATTTAGCGCATCATCATCAACATTCTCCTGCCCTTATCCCATTTTATTTGTCGGCGCAATATGTCTTTTTCTTCCATTCATTTCTATCAGACGTCATTTCCAGATTCACTTCCTTCACATTCATGTCATGTTTCACACAGTACATCTATCTTTTCTTTGGTCTGCCCCTACTCTGATAGCCATCCACATTCATACTTACAACTCTTCTTGTAACATGATTTTCATCTCTCCGCATTACATGTCCATACCACGACAATCGGTTACTTAAGATATCGGTCAAGAATTTATCACATGCAAATTAAAATCTTTCTACTCACCGACCATTCCTTGGACACTTCTAACCAGTTGCTCAGCCAGTCTGCTTTCCATATCTTCTCCTGTCTCTTGTTTCTCTTCTTGTTCTACTTCTTCTTCAACCTCCTGTACTTCTGGTTCTGGTTCGGCCTGTTCTTCTACTGTTGGAGGAGGAGTGGGCTCTTTTGGCGGTGGTAGAGGTATTCCTGAGAAAGAATGAGTAATGTCAAAGTGCACTGTTTGCTTGCTATGTTAATTTACACGTTCGGACCAGAAACGTTTTCTATCGCCAAATTAATTTAAAAATTCAAAGAAAAAGAAGAAAGAAAGATAATATATCAATTAATCGGACTGGAGGAACGAGGTATGGTGTTCCTCCATTGAAAGGACAGGATCCTCCAACCAGGCGAGGTGATATTGCCTGGCGGACCGAAGCCCGACGGTTGATGTCGGACAGTTGTATATGTGTTAGATCAGATACAATATTCTTTTTCCTTGCGTGATGCAGGCCCCGTAATCTGATTGGTTGTTTTTTTTTTTTTTTTCGTCACTGTAGTTAGCTTGCCTTGCTAAGTAGTTATTCAATGTGGCGATAGATGTCGGTACAGGACTATATATCAGACAACACAAACATACACATACACAAACATAAAAAAGTAAAAAAACAAAAATTAGCAATTAACGAAATCATGCCAGTACCGAATGGGACCAACACAATGTCTATCCACGTCCTTCAAATCAAATCAAATAATTTTATTTCCTTATCAACACAACGTCTGATGACGTCTACGGTTGATGTGTTTTTATTTGCGCTACGTGTTATAACGCGAGGAACCCATTGTAAATTCTATTAGCAGAATTCCTGCGCCTTGAAAGTGTCAAATTTGTCAGTCACGGCCTTCTTTCTTATGACGGCAGAAAAAGTGTCAATTTTTAGATGCTGTGTGATTCTTACCAGAATCTTCAAGATCAGGAACCTCACTCTCTGTCAAAGGGTCAACAGCTTCAAAGAACTCGGGTATTTCAGGTATTAGAATCGGTTCTTCGGGTTCCACTGGAGGAAGTGACGCGTCTATCACAGCTCTTTCCTCCCAAGGCAGAGGACCAGTATCGAACTCCTGGGAAGAAATGATGGAGAATGAAGATGGTGGTGAAGTAATATACAGTTGTGGAAAGACGAAATTGTTGTGTTTGATAAATAATACAAAAAATAATACAGGTTGTGGTATTTATGGATTGTCAGATAAACTATTAGGAGATCTTGGTGAAGATGTTAATTTAGTCAAATATATTGAATTGGAAGCCAAAGCAGCTGTATTAAACCAAGATGGATAGGAAATTGCCAAAGAAGACATACACAAATTCTCAAACATGTGTGATGGTAATTATAATTATGCACATGTATTTTTTTTAATGATTCATATTCGTTTACTATGGATTAATATTTATATATTTGATGATAGTGATTCAATTTTAAAAACCTCAACTTTAGATTCTGAATGAAAAAAGAAAAGAAAAATAGAACCTTGAATACGTAAATAATACCCATTTATTTATTCAAACAATCCAAAAACTCTTTTTACATTATAATTAAAAGCAAAAAACTAATTAACAATTCAGTAGATGTTAGTTTCGGAATAAATAAATTATGTACTAGATTGAATTAAAAAGTTTGAATACTATAGAATATAAAATAGACAAAAAGAAACAAATTTTAGATGTATCTAGTCACACAATATTAAATATTTGGCTTTTAAATGAAAATGATTAAATAATCTGATGTTTAAATAAAAATAATGATAGGCTAAATAAAAAAAAGTAATAAAAAGCTTTAAGATAATAAAATAAGTACAACTTTAGACCACAAATATCTTAACATTCTATTATACCTCTGGTTTATAATCTGGGGCAACTTTAGGTTTCGGTTGTTTCACTATATTCACTTTATAAGGTTCCTGAAAAGAAAAACCATTATTAATAATGTATTCTTCACGATAGCTAACCTCTTTCAAAATCTATAGTATTTTTATTTAAGATTTTGCGTAAAGCTTCTGTCAACTGCCCATTGCCCAATATGATGTTATACATGGATGATGTAAGTATAATTTGAATTCTGAAATTATCTAACGAACACACGAGAGTATTATATTCTACACAAATCGATATTAAAAACTGTTATACCCATGTAAAGAATATGATAACGAAGACTAAAACAATTAATAAGATGATCCACATTATATTTGAAAATCTATTAAACTTTTCGAAAATCTAAATAAAAAAACTCACTATATAAAATACTACGTTTCGATCGACCACCCACTACAAACTTCAAATAAAAACTAAAAAACAAATTTCAATTTGCCAAAAGTTGTTCATTGAATCTAAGCCAAAAATTCTGAATATTTTATCATCAGGAATACAATAATATATATAATAATTTACGATAGGTATCGATTGTCGATGCGGAAGCTGATATAAATAGATTGCATTATTTGGCCATGGTGGATTGAAACGCCTAGTCGTTTTGTACAAAATAGATTTGTGTCTTGGCGTTTCATGATCTTTTGATTGATGAGATCGTTCTTTATAGCGTCTTATTTGTCTTCGATCTATTGGTAGAGTTGATTTTAATTTAAGTAAATGATGGGCAGCTTTAATAGATTGAGATTTGTTATTTTTACTCAAAATAATCAACTAAATAATATCCGTAACCGTCAACGAAATAAAATCAGATATTAGCAAAAATTTTCTTACTGAAGTTAACACAAATGTGGTTACCGAATCACTAGATTGATAGATTTGAATTGAATTTATTTTATTACATCTTAGGTATTTAGACATATTGATTATTATAAATAAATTGACATTGATGCTACTGAATTATATGAAACGGATTATGATTTGATATTCTAAATGTTTTTCTTTGAATTAAATGGGTCATTCTCCGAGCAGGATTCTCGGCGTCATATTCATGGCAATTTTCATTTTTAATATTTTTATGTAACTAACTTTAAAATATTAAACTTTACAATAATACAAGTTCATTGATATGTATAACAACAAAATTAGATAAAAAATAAAGATAGAATTCAATTTAGAAAATTTTGCTTCCACGAAAATGACTGAGCAAACCACGAAAATGATACAATAACATATGATGGTAATATCGATACTAAAAGTCGCTAAACAATCCCTGCTTTTAGACGAAGCAAGACTTACATTTTTATAATATTGTCTACCGACTTATTAATTATCTAATTACGCATTATATAGTAGCTCAAACTATGTATCTCACATTTGTCACAACCCCCCTGGTAGTTGTTTTCACTTGTGCTATTATTAATAACACTAGCTCTATTAAATAACTTGGTATTATAATCGACGAAACTCTTTCTTTTAAACAGCATATTGCCACTTCAGCGAATAGAATACGTAAGTTAACATTCGTCTTCAAAAACCTGCGCTATATTTCGGATAACAAATTAATTAAGCAGGTCTACCAGGCTTTGGGTCAATCAATTATCCAATACTACATTACTTCTTGGGGAGGTGCCCCAAAAACCTTAATGCTAACTATTGAATGAGCCCAAAGAGCAATCCTGAAGTCCATTCCTTTTTCCTACACGCCTATTGCATGAAAGTTGTAATGTATTACCAGTCCTATACCAGTACTATATATAACACCACAGATCCCTTACGTATATGCCAACCTTTCTAACTCAAAGTAACCGCGAGTCGCATATCGGTGACGAATAGAACCAAACGTGGGTATGATCTTTTGTCAAGGATTCTAGCCAACGCTCGAGGAAATGCTCAACAGAATACCTGTAATGTAACATTAGTTAGAATGCTAATTACAAGTGCACTCTCAAGTTTATCATCACTTTAAGCAAATTATGAAGGTTTTTTTAATTTTATTTAATAGACACCGTCAATAGAACCTTCATCTTTGTAAAAAAAACCTTAAATACTTAGTATTGATTTAAGAACTTCTTAGTAGAATATTTTATAAAATCATGTTTACTTCAATTTTATACATTTTCTAATAGTAGGTACCTATTAGTGTTAAAATACAACTGGATAAAAGGTATTTTAACAATTTAAAATACCCAAAAAACCACCTAGATCGACCCAAAAACACTGTTAGCTACGTAATAACTAACCAAATATCACAAAGACGTCACCGTTCTAAACAAATAACACACTATGAGTTATTTATGCTCGATAATCGTTTTCCACATGCAGGAAATCCCAAACCAACTTATTTAGCAGTAAAATAAGGTTCATGAAAGCTAAGAAAATAAAAAAACCAATTAGTTTTCAACGTTATTAACGAAATAAATAATGAAAAGCGTGTTAAAAAGTAGATATCTATTTTATGGGTTGATAAGTGATTTTCGTGGACACCACCAATGCCACGTAACTGATGAATTTTAACAATAATCTGAAATAACTACGTAAATAATGACATAATTGCAACTCCAGGTACCTTATTAAAATCTCGATTATTTATGCTAACTTATAGCCAACCTTAATTGTTTAAAAAATCTATTAATAGGTAAAACTTAGTGTCCACGAAACTTACCTACGAATCGTGTGACCGATACATTTTGTCTCATAACTTTTAAACTACTTATGGAATATGAAATATATTTATTTTACGAATTCTACAACTATTAACAAGTATTCTGATATACAATACATAGGTGTTCATTATAACATTGAGAATATATACACGATTGTTTGAAGCAAGCGGGCAGTGTGACACGCGAAGAATTGCGAAATGAGCCCCGTTTTTAGTATTCTGATTTAGTTTATGGCAATTTATTTTTAAATGATCTGGATTAAAGTATATTTTTTAGTTACAGTAATAAGTGAAGAAATATATAAAAAAAAATCAATACTGTATCTTTAATAACTACAGATATATTGCTGTGTGACCACCAAAATCGACCTCTCGGAGAATGACCCAAATTATGTAAAAACTTTTTTTAAAAAACGATAATTGGCAAGAGTTTAAACTCAACCATTATTCAATATTTGTACGCCACATGGCAAAACATAGTGTATCTACTGACCCATTGTAACATCTCACATATTATTGTAACCCACCTATGTTTACAAATAAAGCATTCTCATTCTCATTCTCATTCTCTAGATAGAACCCTTTAATCTCCTCTCACAATATCCTCAGAAAAATAAGAAGGATGGTAGATATTCTCACCCAAAGATAGACAGAATAAAGAATCATGGCGTAATGCTTTTCCAACTTACCACTACAACTTGATCATCTTGTGTCCATCCTGGATATCCGAACTTCGCCTTCGGCACCGGGCGTTTCGGTTTCTGTAGAAAAGTGGTCCACTTCTTCTCCTCTTTCTTCCTCTCTTCTTCTTTCTGCCTCGCCATTTCCTCATTTAAAGCTTTCAGGACTTCAGAGTCTTTGAGAGAGTCTATCATTGGCTTGATTTTTTGGAAGTCCACACTAGAATCGTCAGCGCGGTGCATGTGTGATGTTAATACTCTTGAAAGGCTGTTTTTCAACCATTTTGGGAAAATTGTCTGTATTAGTGTTGGTTTTGTCAGTTTTAAGTTGTGATTCCGTATTATGTGATGTAATTAATGTGAATTTTATACAGAATGTGATAGTGAAAGAATTGGCATGAACAAGACTGCTAAGATTCGGCATGATATACAATCAATATTCTAAATGACAATAAGTTGATAATTTGATGTTCTTTTAAATAATAAAAAGAGATGTAATGATTATAGTCATAGATGATAGAAATATGTGTGAAGATCCATGTATAGCTATTTACAAAATGGTTGAAAACGCAACACATAAGAACACAACAAACATAAATATGACAGAAAATGAAACTAAAAATGTTGTAAACTAAACAGATGATAATAATGTAACTGATAATGGAATGCTTGGACAAAACAAATCTTACCCCATTACGTGCGCCTCTCTTAACATCTCCGCTTCTCCTGATATTAACTCAGCAATCTTTTCTTCAGATATTCCAGGTTTTCCAAGGGCCTCTGGGAGAAAACATAAAATGAAATAGCTCCCGGGATTCATAATAATGTCAACAATTTGATAATTAAGGATGTACGAAACCAGATGAAGAAGAAAGCTTAGTTGGAAAGTGGTTCCAATAAACAGTCTGGGACATCCCCGGATGACACGAAGGATATTGACGAATTGATTCGATAACTTAATAACGGAGCTGCGAACATGTTTCAGTCATGTTCACAGCTCGTGTTGATAAGTTACACGTTTACTATTGTAAGTCACTTCGTCAAATACCAACCGACATTCGAATCTAGATGCGAGAAAAGACAATAACCAAATTTTCTTTCTTCTTTCTAGATGTTCTTACAAAATGACTATGATACCTTACGACACGGTGGACACTATAAGACATAATAAATCAAAAAAAAAGACAGCTTAAAAAGTGAACTTTAAATATAAACTGAAAAGAAAAAAACAAATCCAGTAAAATTCTAATGCGGAACATAGCGATTTTAATAGTCGGGAGCCATTAATGGGAAGATTTGAGCCGGTCTCGATTTTTAATGGGTCCCGACTCCATGTCCATGTCGCCATATTGAATATTGAGTACTGTGATGTCTTTAGTGATACTCGCAAGATTAAGACAAATCGATTGACGTAAGAATCATCAAAATCGGCCTACGCGTTTGGTCTCTAGAGTGCCACAAAGGAACAAACATACATACATACATAAGCTGATGAACAGATTACCCTCCTTTGCGTCGCCCAGTCGTGTAAAAAGCTCATGAGTCATCCAGCCATGAAAGTATACTTACTGGCGACTTCTTCATCCATGACTACCTCTTCAAGTCCATCAACGATGCCTTTTATAGTTCCGATTGGTTCACCAGTCTCTGTCATGTAAGGAGATTGTCTTGGCTCTTGAGTTCCAGCAGGTTCCTGTTTAACAACGATAGTCTTTAAGCTGTCGTCCGCGGGTTCATTCACAGCCTCGGGGAACTACTTAATGTATCCGCATAGAAAGTATCCTAAATGTTATTTTAGGACATGGTCTATCTGTATGCCAAATTTCATCCACATCCGTTAAGCCATTTATGCGTAATTGAGTAACAAACATCCAAACATCCCGACATCCAACCATCTAATCATCAAAACATCCAAAATTATAATTTCACGATTATAATATTAGTAAGATGTGTTTAAATCCAAAGTGCATCCAAATCTGTTCACAAACTTTTATATTTTTATGAAGTAATAAGATTAATAGTACAGTTATAAGCATCGACTGATAACCATCGATTTATACAAAATATTTGAAATGACTAAATAGATTTTTAATATTTGAAATCTAATTAATATAATCTAATTTAATATTTTTAATATTATAACGAATTATGAAACAACCATAGAAATGTAAAATAAAAGCTATTATATTAAAAAGAAGCTGTCTGTATTGATTAATTTATGCTAATTTGAAGATATTTTTAGAAGCGATTAAAGCATATTAAATAGTAATTTAAACAATACTCACTTGGGCCATAATATATTGGCTCGCTTGGTATTGGGGTTGCGGAATAGTCTCCGGTTCAAAAACGACAGGTCTGAATCCAAGCAATGCATCAGATTTGTCTCTACCTTCATCTATTGATTTCATTCTCTCTACTCTTAACTCTGGAGTTCGTGAATGACGGTCGGCTGCCTTTTTAATTGACATATCTACTGTCTGTTTTACTTCGATAGAGGCTGTATCTGCTACTCTTTGTATAGGTTGAATAGCAGTTTTTTGGCTTTCTACATTTACAGCTTCAAGAAGTCTTTCTTCATTTTTGATGTCGTTTTCAAATTTAACTGTTTTCTCTACACTTTTTCTTCTGACCTCTCGAGTTTGTATAGGTATAGGCTCAATTTCAAAACTTTCGTTCATAATTTCTACTTCAACCACTTTAGATCCATCCTTTTTGGTGTCTATTTCTTTTACGCTAGTATTATTTTCTTTAACATTGTCAATGGCATCTAAAGCATTACATTGTTCAATAATTTCTTCAATCTGAGATTCAATTTCTTTCAAACCATTTTGCTTGGATTCCATAGTTACTCCTTTGCTGTATGATTCTTGATAACTCTTAGTGACTTCTTTTATCTTATGTACTTTAACTTCTTTTTTCGTGTCTATTCCGACTTCTTCTTTATACTCTTCTATGCTTTTTATAGTTTCATCTATTGCTGATGCTAAGAGTGACGATTTTCTCTCGATTTCTCTTATTTCCTCCTGTGACACATTAGATTGATTAGACATTTTTATTACACAATTATTTTTATATTCTACTATGTTTATTTAAACTAGGTTTCTCTGTCTACGATTTTTTATTTTATTAAAGAGCATGCTAACAATGTTTGTCTAGGAAAGAACTCGGAAAGACTAAAAAGATAATGGTATATTTAGTCGTCTTTTAAGAGACTGTATTTATTATTTATTTATTCATACTGATCTTGGCGCATGACCAGATAATTAGGCCAAAGTAATTCATGAAATAAAATTCCAATAAGTAAGTATAGGTTATAGAAATTGTGTGCACTCCAATGTCATGACAATATGAGCAACCAGTTCCACCAATTGCATCCCAGAAAATGTCCAAAAACGTCGCGGGGAACTTCGGCAAGTTGTTGAGATTTTTTCAAATTTTGCGATCTTGTGCAAGCCACTCTTGCGTAAGACCACAAAAAATTGAGAAAGGAAAGGCCTTTGTCTCGTAGTGAAATAGACTCGACTAAAATTATATAAATAAATAAAGAAAATTGTTTTATTTTGGACTCGCACAGGAAATAACAAGAACAATACAAAAAAATGAGTAATTATGCAACCGGCGAGCTAATTCACGTAATTATATAACGCGCCGATCATATTGCAGTAACGCTCAAACTTGACGCGAGAGTATCTCACTGAAGCTAAGAGAATACCAAATGTATTGTTTTGATTAAAATTTTACTGCAACTGCGCGGCAACTGCACTTCTTTAGTTACGTGAAATAACCTACTGTACGAGACCAAAAACGGCCCCATCTAAGAATAATACTGCGAGATTTGGAAATGATAATGAAGATAGTGTACAATGGTCCGTAGTAATTCATTTTATATCCTACATACCTTAGAATGTTCTGGTTTATCAGCACCACCAAGCAATCCTGGCTTTCTATAAGCTGGGTATATATTTTTAACTCCTCCACCGTACAACCCAGGTTTTACGTATACAGGCCTAACCTTAACTGCACCACCATTTAGTCCTGGTCTTGTATAAACCGGGGATTGAACTTTATCTGCTGGAGGGGTAAGGAGAGGAGGATCATAAACTACCCTTTCGATTTTCGTCTCTATATGAGGTATTAACTTCTTTTTTACTATATGTGGATCCTCGTCTTCTGGAGTTAGCGTGGAATCTCTTGGTATTGGAGTAGCACTCCTGCTTTTAGGTAGTGGTAGTTTTAGTTTGAATACATATTCATCAGTCAATGGTGTGGGAGGGACAGTAGACGGTGTAGGAGTATTAATAGTACTAGGTGGACTCTGAATTGACGTCTGGCTTTCTAAATCTGTGCGCAACGATAATTTTCTACCACCAGATTTGCCTGTAACCGAAGATTCTTGAACGATTTCTGCAGATGTTTTACTTTCTGCTTCAAATTTCTTTGATGCTTCCAATTCTTGTTTCACTGAAGATGCACCTATTTTTGAAGATACTTGACTGATTTGGGATATATCAACTATTGATGCACGTTTAGCTTCGGCTTTAGCCATAGAAATTTCTGAACTGACACTTTGTTCTACCACTTGTTTTGATTCCTCTATTCCTAGTTTATTCGCACCAATTTGGTTTACAACTGATTTTGAGATAAAAGCAAGTTCAGATATATCTTGAATTTCAATAATTTCAGGTGAAAGTTGAACGTCAACTGGGACTGTTTTCACAATTTTTAGTGCAGCATATTCATCATGAACAGTTTCATCCTTTTTGCTTGGTTTTACTTTAACTGTCTCTGTTATTTCGACTACTTCAACTGGTTTCGGTTCGATAACTTCAGCCTTAGATTCAACTATTTTCTCTACAGTTCCTTCTTCTTCAACTATAGCAACAGTTTCTTTTTTAACATCGATGTTATTGAATTCACTTTTTGATTCCTGAATATCAATCTCTGTAGATTCAGCGACCGACAGAGATTCATTGATATCTACTGCGACTTTCTCTACTATTTCCACTTTCTTTTCTTTTATTTCTACTAAAGGTTCTAAAATCTCATTCGTTTCTTGAACTAAAACTTCTTGGACATCACTAGACTGAATTGCAGTTTCTTTTTTAACATCGATGTTATTGAATTCACTTTTAGATTCCTGAATGTCAATTTCAGTAGACTCAGCAACCGACAGAGATTCATTAATATCTACTGCGACTTTCTCTACTTTTTCCACTTTCTTTTCTTTTATTTCTACTACAGGTTCTACAATTTCCTTCGTTTCTTGAACCAAAACTTCTTGGGCAATACTAGACTGAATTGCAGTTTCTTTCTTATATTCTTCTTGGATCAATTCATTACTGTCATGCATTTCTTCTTCAATCTTTTGTACTGTAGCAGCACTTTCAGCGGTAACCATGGCTAGTTCTTGTGACGCTTTAACGATCTTAGCTGTTTCTACTTCTTTAATAGCGCTTTCAAGAGCTACGTTTTCCGTACTTATCGCTTCCACGGCTTCAATTGCGGTGTTAATTTTTTCAGCGCTTTGTACTAAAGATGTGTCTGAGAATTTAACTAGGTCTTCAAATATGGCATCTTTGTTTGTATAAACATGAGATTCTACTATAGCTATGTATGTCTGTTTAGGAGACTTTTTATGTGGTGTTTCAACTCTATTCTCTTCAACTTTACTTCTCTTTTCTGTAGTTTCTAAAGAAGAGAACGCCTTTTTAGATATTTCTGTTCGTTCTTGCGAAGTTCTCCTACCGTCTACTTTTGCTAACCACTCGAGAGGATCATTCTCTTTCATCACTTCTTCTTCAATCTGACTTCTACTCCTAGACCTTTTGTCTCGCTGCAACACCTCCTGCTTTACATCTTCTACAGCGATAGTCTGAAATTCAGAAATGACTGCGTCCATTTTTTGAGTCAAATCCTTTGAAAGTTTCTTTTCTGAACGTTGAGCCATTTCAGCGCCTGTCACTACTTTTTTTTCTTTATATTCTGCAGATTTTTCTACCTTCTCCTCTCGTTTAGCTTCCTGATTCAGAGCTTTTACCGCTACAGGCTTAATCGATTCAACCTTCATATGCTTTTCAATCTTTTGAGAGACTGCCTGCATTTCTTGTTTCGTTTCTTTCACTGATACCGGTTTCACACTTTCCTTTCTTTCCTGTTTAGTAGCCTCAAATATTTCTTGAGAGCTCTTTCGAACTTCCGATTTTCTCACTCCACATTCATACTGAGTTTTGGTAGCGGTTTCTTGCGTACTTGCTAATTGATTAAAGATAGGTTGACTTAATACAAATCTGGATAAAGCTACCATTACATCTGTAAGGTGGAGGAAAAAGGTTCTTAGTAGCAAGTCATAGTGATACGAAGAATGGACAACGCCTCTAATATTAGGTATAGTTTGTAGTCCTATAGAGTAAGCCCTTTGCTCAGCTCCTTTGTTATCACTTGTAGCGTCACTAGTGATACTCTTAGTCACTTCTTTGAATTCAGTCTTGTTTTCGAATTGTCTTTCAAAAGTTGAAGATTCTTTTCTTTTAGGCTGATTAATAATTTCTTCTCTTTCATACTGTTCTGTAGTTACAGATTCCAAATTAGATTCTTTAGTTACTTGAGTCTTTCCAGTCTCATCAATAATTTCGACAGTCTGTGACCTTTCAGATTTGACAGATTTCGAGATATCTTTCTGTTCAGATTCGGAAACAGCTTTTTCAGATGAACTTAGTTCTTCATCCATCTCCTTCTTTATTTCCTCAGCCACAGACACGGCTCTCTCTATGCTTTCTTCTACCACAGAAAGCGCAATTGTTTCTATGTTCTCTAAATCAAGATCCTGTTTCATTTTCTCTATATACTGCAATTCTTCTTTGATAGATTCCTCTTCTATATCTTCTCTGAACATTTCTTTCCTTTCCTCATGTTTCATTTGCTTTGAAGATCTTCGCTCTTCGCTAAAACTCACATCTTTTTTCATACTTTCCTTAACATCTTTAGTTACAATCTCAGTAACTTTACTTTCCTTAGTAATATCAATAACTTCCAAATCCTTGTTCAAACTTTTAACTTGTTTTTCATACTTGAGCAATTTCTCAACAACTTCAATATTTTGAACAACTCTCTTGCCATCTGGATCATATTGCTCTGATACAGGCAGTTTGTATCTTCTTTCACCTCCCAAACCATTTTGATAATGCGAACTTAAAAGATAATCAGGATCAGAATCTAAAGAACTCTTCCCAAATTCGTCTCGATAATTAGGATTGAGGATAATAGGTTCTTCTAACGGTGGGATTTCAACTACAGGTTCAGTAGAAAAAGGGCGATAAGGCTTCGTAGGAGTAGCAAAAGGAGAAGCAGTGAGAGATCTGAATTCTGGGTCCTGGATTCCTAAGTCCAGCAAGTGACTCCCAAGATCCGAAGGGTCTACGAATTTCTGGATTTTAAAAGGTACCTCAGTTGGGTCCGATTGTGGGCCTAAATCTTCCAGTCCGTAATCGTAAATCGGCTCTTGGTCGTCCAAAACCGGGTCGTAGAGACCGCTGCAACAAGAAAAAATTCTTATATATTGATGATATAATCATTTGTTATGATACTCGCACATGAGAATATGGTATTTGACTGTAATTTATTTATCTGCAAAAATGAAGCTTTTCCGAAAAATTTAAGCAATAGTGTAAAAATAAATTAAATATATTTTGTAAATATGCCTAGTTATAAGCTTTTTAATTTCTTAATAGACAGGGCGCTACAGAATTGTCATGACGTCATAAATTAGGAATGTCATAGTAAATTGTGACAGTTTCATCCATATTCCATATTGCGGGAAAAGGATGGATAGTGTCTCATAATAGAAATGTCTAAAGCTCATTACTCCGGCATTTGTTCACCGATTTTAATTATTTTGTCAACTATTTTGTTCTTTATCTGCCTACTATAAGGGAATATACATTATTTGTCAATTTTCAATAGCAGTAGATGTTAGAAACTCAATAAAGAAAGAATGATAATTCCTAAGAAAAGTCTTAGCCAAGTCTTAGGCTGACATTCAGAGACGACAGAAACGAGTCTAAGCGTGAACTTACGCTTTCATCTGTTATTTGTTCGTAAGTTTGACAGATGGAAGCGTAAGTTCACGCTTAGACTCGTTTCTGTCGTCTCTGAATGTCAGCCTCAGTACGCTCTATATATAATAGATCTCAACATCAGTCCCAACTGAGAGAAAAATAATCGACTGATAATTAAATAAATAAATAAACATACTAACATCATAATCATTTCTAAAATATCTTGAGATAACTACCGCCATTAGGCTTACGTCACTCACACACTGACCACTCATTGTTTTAACTGATTACCAGTAACTACTGAAGACTGACTGGCAATAGTCAGTTAAAAAAAAAACTTCGTTCCGATAGTATGATGAAAAAAAAAATTGAGTTAGCAAAGACAATTGAAAATCCGAAAAAAACTCACTGATTTTTATAGACCAAGTAGAACTTCATGGTTTCATAGAAATAAATAAATATATAACAAAAAATATAAATTCGATCGTTTTCGCACCGTTATCGACAACCAAATGAAATGAAAAGCCAAATAAAGATTGAGGGCCAGTTTATAAGGGCGAGACAGTGATATAAAAACTATAGATGCGCAATCAGCGACTTACAAACGTCCGAGCTAATACGCGCACAAATCAGTATTGTGCGCATTTCATTTAGATGTCACATGTAGGTATAAATCATCGATATTTTAAAATCATTTTGTCATGCAGTGACAACGACAAAATCATCAATGCCTAAAATCATTACTCGATAATGACCGTGACTGAATGAACGTGAACTTCGGCTTCAGCTGTGACATGACAATGACAAGATGACAACATGCAATGTGTGAATGCGGTGACAGTTAGTACAATTTATTATCTCTACTGTGGTCGAAAATTGACCGTAATTTTAGCTTTCTGCACTCCTTTTCCATAAAAACTTTAACTATGCCAAATCTCATTCCCCTCCGTGCGCGCAATATGCTTAGAAAGGGGTTACAAAGTTTTCTCTTCACGTATCTATTAATTTAATGTAATGTAGTTTTAATCCAATTTGCATGCCGCATGATTGAATATAAATAGGACTGTACCAATATTGTAACACCATTGTATTTACCTATATTCAGCGAATAAATACTATTGTATTGTATCTCGATTTTGTATATCAATGCTCCGATACAAAAATGAAAAAGGACAAATGTTTATTTTTATAACATCTTTAACAGCTAATTTGGTAGCGTGTCAATAGAAGTTTAATTAGCTTTGGCAATGTGTATTAACTGTACAAATAAGTAGATAGGTACCTACAGGACTGTTTAGGTATTACTGTAATAATCTTCGGCTAAATTATATAGTTCTCATGGATATTTCGAAAATATTGTTCTTTGAAGTGAATTCTATCACGTTCTGTGACCGTTCACAAAAAACAAACCAATCAAATCCAATCTGTAGTTTGGCCACAGAAACGAATTAAAAATTTCAAAATTTTACACTTAAGGCCTATTCAGAAAACCCAGTGGGTATGCGGTAATATTACTGTTCAGACCTAAGCGGTATTCGCTACCGCCTGCGGCAGAGAAAACCCAGTGGGTACCTATGCGGTAATATTACTGTTCACACCAAAACGGATTTCGCTATCCTTGTGGGTAGAATAACGCGCGATAGTCGAGTTTCGCTCAGAGAGGTAAGAAATTTTCGCCAGATATTCATTTCTGAGTCGCCAAAGAATATATGTACATACTAAATACCTGAGCGAAACCCGCGCGGTATGTACCTCTACCCACAGCGGCAGCGAATATCGCTCAGGTCGCCCTAGCCGCGGTACTTGATACTAAATACCAGAGCGAAACCCGCGCGGTATGTACCTCTACCCACAGCGGCAGCGAATATCGCTCAGGTCGCCCTAGCCGCGGTACTTGATACTAAATACCAGAGCGAAACCCGCGCGGTATGTACCTCTACCCACAGCGGCAGCGAATATCGCTCAGGTCGCCCTAGCCGCGGTACTTGATACTAAATACCTGAGCGAAACCCGCGCGGTACGTACCTCTACCCACAGCGGCAGCGAATATCGCTCAGGTTTGAATAGGCCTTAATAACGATCTCTAGGCAAAGTTTGAAAAGTCTCCAACGTATGCTAACCAAAATTATTTTTATTTACACGTGTAGAACAGATAAAGGTAACATAAATTTCTACGTCGATGTTCCTTCACCTAACGAATGATAGCATGGTGAAATTGATAGCAAAAAAAATGCGTAAACATCGCAGATTTTTGGAGTATACTCCAAAAATCTGCGAAAAATAAATAATATAATAGTAAATTTGGTATAATAATATATAATATAATAGTAAATTTGGTATAATGTTCTGAAGCTGTATACAGCTTCAGAACATTATACCAAATACATGAGAGAAAGAAAGAAAAAGAAAGAAAAAAGTATTTATTTGACACAGCACAAAAACAATTTTAAAGATAAAGTAACAAAAAATAAAAGAATAAAACATGTAAAAGAAAAAAAAAAAAAATATTTATCTAAAATAACAAATGGGTTGTACGTCGTGTTTAAGGTGATAACATTGCGGCATCCTGTATTTGTGGCCGTGTTATTTTCAAACCAGTGATATTAAAATTTCACTAGTGAAATTATAATTGCACGAAAGTTTGTCAACTGCCTCCATTTCTCGAGTGTGTTGATTAAATTGTGTGACGGTCAATGATTGGTCATATATGTATAACCTAACCTAACCTAATTCATTGTCAGTTAGCATTAAAAACGGACCAATCATTGACCGTCTCACAATTTAACGGCCTTGCACTTACAGTGACATTGTCAAAATATTACTGCAATATCACTGCGTGGGTCCAGTGGAATTATAATGTCACTGAAATGAGCCCGTGAAATTGTGAGAAATGGAGGCAGTTGACAAAGTTTCGTGCAATTATAATTTCACTAGTGAAATTATATCTAATATCACTGGTCTGACAATAACACGACGACTATTAAATGACCAATCATTGACTATCAACATGGGACACATTAACGGAACTGGGGAAATGTGTCTACAGTGCCACAAACTTATCTGACCCGGTGACCAAAATTGGAACTAACGTCGCTACAGAACAAAAATGACAATAAAATGTAATTTTTGGATGGAGATGACATTGGCAAAAGCGACGGCAGCGACGCCATGACCGGGTCAGATAAGTTTGTGGCACTGTAGACACCTTGCCTCATCTTTCGAGCGCACGTCACAAGCTAACATCAAGAACTCACCGCAGCACTCCAACGGTAAGGCTGTGTCCACGCTTGTCGACTCTGCGACACGCCGTTTCCAGCGACATATCAATCGCTTCTTCTCCATTGATCGTCAGGACCGTATCGCCGTTCAGCAGGCCTGCGCGTTTGGCTGGAGAATCTGGTTCGATCTGTAATCACCGTCATAAAAGCTATTTGTATCGAAGATTGTTTTTCACCCACGACAAAAAAAGAGGTATGTTATAAGTCTGTAGTGTGTATCTGTGTCTGTCTGTGGCATCGTAGCTCCAAAACGGATAGACCGATTTCAATGCAGTTTTTTTTTTAATTAAAAGCTAGCAGTGGCAAAGGGTGAAAATATTCGAAGAGGAAGCCGTCACAAAATACCACACCAAAAAAAAATCCTTTTGTTTTAAAGTGTATCCCAATACTGCGGTTGCATTTAGGAACAGAGACTGAATCACTCTACAAATTATGCGCACTACATAAAAAAATATCCTGTATTTTATTTATTTATTTCTAGTCGTCACATTGTTGCAGTAGACTTCATCCGAACCAAACAACTTATTTATTTAGATATATCCGAAACAAAATCATCTATCAGACATAACTTGTTTTAGTATAATTATCTTGTCCGTGCACCTACCATACTTTGTTCTCTGCATCACCCTTAGGTTGACTGGTAGAAAATGTCTACGGCATTAAGTCCGCCTCTGTACTTAGTGCATAAAGTATAAATAAATAAATAACTAGAAAAACTTGAAAACTTTTTATTGGCTTTCTGTCGACTAAATTGTTGCCATATAAGTTAAATTAACTGTAAGTTTTCCATGCTCTAAATAAATAAATAACTAAATAACCAGCAGCTTGGCTGCTAACGCAATATCTGGTGTAAGGGCAGGTAAATCTATCTATCTTATATACATATAAAATGCTTAGTCCTGAACTACTGACGGATCAACACAGCCTAAACCGCTGATCGTAGATGGCTGATTCTCCAAAAAACCTTTATAATTCATCGTCATAAATAATGCGATCCTTCGCTCCTTTGGTTGTAATTAAAGATAAAGATAAATTTATTCAAAAAAATTACTTATGGTAAAAAACACAATATAAATCATAATAATAACATAGGTATGATACTGATAGGTGCCTGCACTAGGATAAACCTGTGCCACAGGCGGCAGAAGTGCTTACAATAATGTACTTAAGAGGAACAAAGTTTTTAACAATATTTAACATTAGCAATCTTAAAATGTAATACAAAAATAAATTAATTTCTTATAATAGACCTAATTAACCTAATTTACTTATTTCACAATGGTTATCAGATCTTCCGTTTGATCATAGGTCAAAGCTTGTAAATACTTATACAGAGTTAACTTAGAACTTGAATAATTACGGTCATATATGGAATTATCACATTTATGTTTGAATTGTGATTATTCTTATGTCATGGCAGTACCGTAGTTCGGTTTGTCATAAAAACATTAAACTTCTGCATTGTTAACTTTGAAGTGACGGTAATGACTTACTTAATTGATTTTTTGGAGAATAACCCAGATACCTGAAACTTGGAGGGTGTGTTCCTTGTATAACGTAGGCATCAGATAAGAAAGGATTTTTCAAAATTCTACCCTTAAGGGGTGAAAAAGGGGGGCAAAGTTTGTATGGGACAACGTGATTCCTTGGTCCAATCTACTTCAAAATTTGCATAAAACTTTTTTAACAGAATTGATGGAAGATGTGTTTTGTGTTTTATTGAAATTCATCCTTTATCGGGATTAAAAAGGGGTAGAAAGTCATCATCATATAATCATCGGGCAGTATTATCTACAGGTAAACATGATCTAGAAACAGGGATAATTTTAGAACCCAGAGTGACATTGAACGGATTTAAATCGATATGTCGATACCTGGCAGTCTGCCTGGCCTTGCACCGATCTTTCGTAACTAATTATGTAACGAAATAATCATCTGATTGACAATGATTATTATCTATGTACTTACTTAGTTATCTCTGGTCAGAAGCCCAAGAAAAAGAAAATGGCGGAAATCAGACATGGCTGTATGGGCTAAGCTCTTCTTGCCTGTCCCAAAGAGGGACACAAATACAACTAACTTGAGGGGCCATATAAAGTACGTCACACATTAACGGGGGGGAGGGGGTCGACGAAGTGTGACCATAGAGATAATACATAGTACCTATGAGTGTGACATTACGTGACAAGGGTGGGAGGGGTCCTAAGTTTCGTGACGTCACATTTCAAAATCATTAAAAAATAATTTAAATGTAAATAAAACTCATTTCGGAACTGCTGTTTTAATTTAATAATTTCTAGATGTAAAATTGCAAAATATGTGACGTCACACTAGGGAGCTCTCACAAATGTGATCAACTGTGACAAGGACGGGGGAGGGGTCAAAAAATCACGAAATTTTTGTGACGTACTTTATGGATGAATGTTCAAAACATAGTTACAGTGCCACAAGCTTATATGACCAGCAGGTATACGGCGTAACTAAAATGGTAATGAACATCGACACTGGTAATAAACTTCAATACGACCGTGACAAACTAATCTTTGAGATACCCTGTATTTTTTTACGGATAACATAGCTAAGATGATACCCGATTAAACTAGCTTTCAATTGAAAAAACTGCATTGAAATCGGTCCATCCGTTTTGGAGCTACGATGCTACAGACAGATACACAGATACTTACATAGATCCTCAAACGCACAAATACACTCCTCTTTTTTGTCGCGGGTTAAAAATACTTTTTACTTTTGGAATTTATACACATAAGTACCTAGTCCTACTGTCTTAATTATTTCGTCACCTGAAAGGAAAATGTTAGCATCACCATAACATAACTACCTTCTCAATAGTCAGAGGCCTTTCTTCATCAGCTCCGCCGAAGAGTTCAAATCCCCAAGGTTCATCCACATCACGAGATAAACGGACGTCCAGCGCCATCTAGTGAAAAGAAGAAAAACATTTTAGTGCCGCACTGAGGAGCGTTTTCCTTGTGTCTCTAGAGACTAGTTTTTGATCAGATGCCTAGATGGCGCTGTTCTATGTTTTTTTAATGTTGGCGTACAAAATATTTGTTAATTTATAATATGACTTTTATAATGTTATTATGCAAATAAATTCAATTCAATTTTTTAATTTTTTTGTCATAATCAATCAAAATACAAATCGAATTTGATATTGATTGCTAGTTGAAGTTACTAATAAGTTTTTTAGAGCAAAAAAGCAAGCATGACAAACATGTCACTGTACTTATAGCAAGCAGATTTTTGTTTATAATAGGTACACGAAGGAGAAGGCGAAATGAATTGAATTTGGCTTCCTTAAAACTGACCAGATACAGCGTGGGATCGCGAGAAATGGAGGAAAGGGAGGGAGGCCTTTGCCCAAGAGTGGACCAGCATAGGCTTTTAATAATAGTAATGAAGGCGGTACTCCTCGACACGGCACGCATTGTGAGGAGGTTCCTCTCTCTGGAGCCCTAGCCACCGGTAGCTTGGACCCTGTTCCCGAAACCAGTGGGATAGTGCTACTACTCTTTTTAAATTTCTCTCCTCCGTGGTTAGCCCGTAGTCCACCACGCTGGCTAGTGTGGGTTGACGGACTACACACACCATTAAGAACTTTATGATGTGCAGATGTGCAGGTTTCCTCACGATGTTTTCCTTCACCGTTATCGCAAGTGATAATCAAATTCTGACCCGCACATGAGTTCGTAAAGTTCGTAAAGGCCGGGTGCGAACTCGGACCCTCCTGCATGGAAGGCAAGCGATCAACCGGTAGGCTATCACTATGATCAATAATTAAAATGAAGTTAAAAAAAAGAAAATCTATATTACCTTCACATGAGCTCCAATACAAGTGCTTCCAAAGCCACGGTTAAATTTTAACTGGTCGATTCTTTGGCAAGGGTTACTGCTGACACCATTTCTTAGTTATCTAGGCCTGGACCTAGTTAACTGACTCAACGTAAGTCTAATTACAACTTATTTTTACATAAGATTACGCTTATAATTAGTCGTGGAGTAAGCACAGTGACAGGTTTAAAGTCTGATTTATTTAGATATCTCTAGCTTTTTCTCTTTTTTAAAAAACATTGCCCCTCACTAGGATTTCTCCTGTATCGATGGTACAGTTTACAAACATACATGTCACATGCACACACAACCAGACCCGAAACAACTATCTGTAGATCATACAAATATTTGTTCCGTGCGGGGATCGAACCCGCGGCACGTAGGGCAGAAAGCTAATCGCTTAGCCACTGCGCCAACCGTGTCGTCAAACTAACTAGATCTTAGATCTAAATGTTTATCAACATTTCTTTTTTTTCCAACTCTCTCGCAGGTCTGTTGGAAGAGATTTCTTTAGAAATAAGCAGAATCTTTGTGTCATCTTTAAAAATATGTTTATGTAATATGTATATGGGGCATGCGGTGCTAACCTATAAAAAAAATGTTGCACTAACCTAAGATTATGGCAGATATTACTTAAACTATGTAGTGTAAACAATTCACTGAATACCGTGATACAGTGATAACTAGTACGGAGGACAGTGTGATTCAAATCCAGTCAAACTGTTTACACTTGTATTTATCTCATTAACATTGTAAGTAGTCTCCTATTTGCACTTCCAGCATTGAGCTGAACAATAATTAAGTAATTGCTTAGCGTTGTATCTTTTGTTGAGATTGTACTGTGTGAAAATTCTAAATAAATAAAGTTTATAAAGTTTGTTTTTTTTTTTCGCAAAACTTTGTCTACTAGTTACATAAATTAAATGACAATCAAACTATATGCGAACACATAACAAAAGGTGGTTTGAGAGCCAGTTTGCTATTTCAAATAAACTTTGTTAATGACTAAACAAAATTCGGCTATTTCCTGAAATAACCGAAACAGTTCGGTTATTTCTTTTTTTCAGTGTTGTTGGTTGGCCAATAAAGGAAAATAAAAACATCTTTCCTATTTAATTGTAATTATTCTTCTTTCTGTGTGTACATAAATTGTTAAATAAATAAACTAGTGACCCGTCCCCGGCTTCGCACGAGTGCATATTCTCTACTATCCTTACATTAAATATGAAAGTATTATACATATAAACATTCCAGAAGAAATGAATGATCTATCCGCTCGATTAAGGTCCGATTAAATTGCGAACATAATAGATTTCTCAGAATTGAAAGCTCAGGTTAAAATGATGGTGAAAACCGCATCAAAATCCGTTGCGTAATAGGAGGAGTTAGCGGATATACAGACAGACGCGGAAAGCGACTTTATTTTATACTATGTAGTAGCATTAGCAAGTGTAACGTTAATATATTTAGTGACTAAAATAAAGTAAGCCTTATAAATAAAGCAAAACATAAAATAAAAGTAACAAAACAATATGGCTGACCGTTTGCTACAGCTACTATTGTATATTATCTGTGGGTGTTACTAGTCATTATCATAGACTTATTATCTCCCCTACTTATTATTTCTATGGTCATTATTCAATTTCATTTCCAAATCAAGTTGGCCACATCTTAATCAAATCGAGTAGGTTCGGAAACTTTTTCAAAAAAATTACGATACTAAAACATACAGAAAAATATTGAGATACAAACATACAATGCGTTTATTAATTATTATTATGTTTTTCTCGTTAATTTACATAGTTTCCAGTAAAAACAATGTGAAGACTTTGACGGAGTCTATGGGACAGGAAGTCATTGAAATCGGCACTCCCATAAAAGGTACAAAATCTTTATTTCATGTAAACCAAATACAGGCACTTATGAAATGTCGAGACTCTAGGTGCGCGGTTCAAATAGTAGGTCCTATGGAGAAGAACCGGCAAGAAACTCCATGGTAACTCTTTTAATATAGATTACAATCTTGATCAGTACAATGTTGTGGTAAGAGCTACGAGAATAATGTAATTTAATGTGAATAATAATAAAGAATAGGATAATAATAATGATTTGCCTTTAAATAAGAATGCCATGACAGTTACAAGCTGACCTGGCCCGACAGACGGCACCCGATTTAATTAATTAATTCTTAGTAAATATAAGTACCTATTTACCTAATAATTTCTGCGCTACGTGCCGCGGGTTCGATCCCCGCACGGAGCAAATATTTGTATGCTCTACAGATAGTTGTTCCAGGTCTGGGTGTGTGTGCATGTGACATGTATGTTTGTAAACTGTACTCTGGATACAGGAGAAATCCTAGTGAGGGGCAATGTTTAAAAAAATAATAATAATAAAAAAGTAATGGATATTTACTAAATACCTGCCTATTGTCTGTTACTATGAGTCTGTCATGCTCACTAAAATGTCTCGCTGATGGTGGCGTTGAGTGTCGGGTCGTTGAGTTCCCTTCATTATGGTTGAGCCTAGCGATGAATGCTGATGCATGCGTCATGCTCGTGAACGCCATCTGTCGGGACTGGTGGTGGATTTTTAAATGTTTTTTAAAACGCTTTTATTAGCTTCACTTGTAACTAACTATGTAAAAAAAATTTTAGAAGTTAAATTTGACCCTCTTCCCGGTTTCCGATTGAGCTGAAATTTTGCATACACGTTCAGTTTGGATGACAAAAGCGTTTTCTTTAGTTTTTTTTTATTTATTTTTTTATTGTGAAACTATATAAAATATTGAATAAAGGGATTAATATAGTGATGAAGTTCCTTTCCTCTCGTGCAGATCTTCCAATGGGGCTGGAAGAGGAACCGTCAGCAGACAATGAAGATGAAGACACACAGAAGATGACCAGCATCACGGTGCAGCCAGCCACCAAGAAGGACTTCAAGAAGACCACGCCTGTACGTTATCAACTTATCTACAAGTATCAATTAAACAAATAGTTGTTTCGGGTCTGGTTGTGTGTGCATGTAACATGTATGTTTGTAAACTGTACCCTCGATACAGGAGAAATCATAGTGAGGGGCAATATTAAAAAAATATATATATATATAAAATATTTCTGATTATATCATCCAGTATCATCCAGGCGAAGACCAATTATTAAATTTCCACTAACCGAAAAATCGCGGGCGGCTGGCCTGTATTTGGTTTACATGAAATAAAGATCTATACTAATCGATGTATCGAATAGACAAACAGACAGACAAGAAAGCGAGTTAATAAAAACGATAAAATATTCCAGATGGCAGATGAAAAAAAGGAGATTAAAGATTCTGACAAGATAGATGGACTGAGCCAAGATGACGAGGAGGCAAGAATAGAAAAGGAGTTAGCAGAAATATATAAAGACACAGCTGGTTTGTGCGAACAATACTTTATTCACCATTTCAAGGTATCAGTGTCTCTCAGTAATTTTATTCTGTGTCGGAACTCGGTGGTCAGATGGCAGTCGCTCTTTACAATACTGATATTCAGCCGCATCTGGTTAGACTGGAAGCCGACCACATCGTAGTTGGGTAAAGGTGAAACAGATGATTAGGTACTGGTATAGTACGCGCAAATCCGTATGAGCCCTCAAACTCTCTCCCTCTAGCACCTATAATAGTACGCTTATTATAGGTGCTAGAGGGAGAGAGAGTTCAGAGCTCAGTTCAGGGCTCATAAAGATTTGCGAGTACTATAGTATATTATGTCTATGATAGCATCTTAGAGTAATGACAACTAATTGATTGTTGCAATGCATCTTTGAAATCACAGTCATAATTTAAAATTTTATCATGTCTTATAATTAAGGTACTATCATCGGCAAAAAACCACGAGATTTAAAAAAGCAGGGTTTACAACATACGCAACATAAAAAAATTGTTTGAAAATATAATGTGCAATAGAATAAGACTGACACTGTAGATTCTACTGAAAATAAATTAAAATCACTAATCGCGGGATCCCGGTATTGGGCATTTCAATACCGGTATTGAAAAATGACAAAAATGTCCGGGATCCCGGTATCGGAAGCCCTAATGACAGCTCTAAGATCATCGCGCGTTCATATTTCCGAAGATAGACGAACATTGCCGAGGCATATCACTTGAATCCTGGTAGGTACTGTACGTTCATGGCTACATATGAGCCCTATCCTAGCAATCATGCATGTTTCAGAATACAAAGCTGACAGCGCGGAAGAAAAGGACGTCGCTAAGGAACCTTCGAAAGATCAAACTGCAAGTGAAGATGGAACGTCATCGGAAGAATTGGACAAGCCTATTGGAAGGCAGAGAAGCAGGTAAACGAGTAGTATAGTGCCACAAACTTATCTGACCCGGTCATGGCGTCGCTTCCGTCGCTTTTACCAATGTCATCTCCCTACAAATATGACATTTTGAATTCATTTTTGTTCTGTAGCGACGTTAGTTCCAATTTTGGTCACCGGGTCAGATAAGTTTGTGGCACTATAAATCCAAGGATTTGTTGCTCGGTATAAGGATGTGACTACAACACACATTGAATTGGAGAATACCATTTGTGACATTTATGAAATTGATTCTAGATCGGAACTATATTTTGGACATTTTTAAATTACGAGAATTGGGATTACGGCGGCGTAGGGCCGAATTTTTTAAGCTTGCGTCTGTTTTCAGCTTTAAATTCCAACCAGAAACGACTGGCAAAGCTGCTGTGGAGCTGTTTAGGACATCCATCGATGAGATCAGCTGCAATAACCGACAGAAGCTCAGCGGGACTGTGAGTTTAACACTCCATGCTATCCCCATCACAAAAAACCCTGTAACGTCCGCAGTACCGGGGAGGGCTACTAAAGTAACTTAATTTTAATTTCATTACCTTTTTTTCAAATTTACAATAAAATACTTTCCACTGGACCCAAACTAGGCTAGGCCTGTATCTTGGGCACCTTTCAATACTCAATATTTTATTGAGTTCTATAATGTATTGGCACTTTGGAAGTGGTTGTCGAAACATATACCTAAAGGATATTTTTATGTAGTTCGCATAATTTACTGGTTGATTGGGTATCCGTTCCCAAATGCAACTACAAAACAAAAATTCACTCCAACAACTTGCGCTAATTATGCGTATCTTCCATACTAAGTCGAATTTTCGTTTTGTTTTAAAGTGAATACTGCAGTTGCATTTAAGAACGGACCCTGCATCACTCTGTAAATTATGCATACTATGTACATAAAAAAGTATCCTGTATAGGTATAATAGGTATCATTACTTGGGGAGGCTCTTTCTGCACACCATGCCCCATTCGGGCAAGATAATTATGCTCATCCTCTAGATACGATAATGAGAATGAACTAATGTTAATAATAACTTTTTTACAGCCCGCTCCACCCAACAAAGGATCCAATAAAGCATTCAACAATGTTAGTAACGGAATAGCTCTTGTAACCGCCGCGTTATGTTACGTTTTTATATGTACCTAATCGATATCATATGTATTAAAGACATGAGGAACTCAATTTACTTACTAATTTGCAAAAACAAATGACCTTTATAACCGTGGTGCAGAGGTGTTCCCCTAGGGTGTATGTTTGGACCATTACAATTTTGATCAAGTTGAATACTCTAAATACAATGAAAATTGTCTTGCGTATTTTTATAGATATTTTAGTAATAATTCATCTTAGTGAGTTAGCCGATTTCTAATAACTCATGTCTTAAAGCTACAAAAGAAAAATATTCTATAAATTATGTTAAATGTATGTATATTGAATGTCAAATTTATTGTTGTTTAATAAAATCTTATTGATTAAATTGGTTGATTTATTATCTCCAAAAAAATCATTATCATAGACATTGTATTTATGCCACTGGATATCAGTATTGCACACGGAGCGACTGCCATCCGACCTCCGACACACAATTACTGGGAGACACTAAGTCCTAAGGTTAGACTGGTTTTCAGACTTATTGGACTGGCTGACTCCCGTAACGACCGTCATAGGTCATCATCTGTCTGGCCTGTATCCTAACTACGTTGGGATCGGCTCCCAGTCTAATCAGATGCGGCTGAGTAACAGTATTTTATACAGAAGGACGGCCATCTGACATCCGCCACCCAATTACTGGGAGACACTGATACCCTAAGGTTAGACCGGTTGTCAGCCTTTTTTTTTTTGGGTTGCTGACTCCCGTAACGACTGTCAAAGGTATTCGTATGACAACCGGGACCAACTGCTTAACGTGCTATGCGAGGCACGGAGGGGTCTCGATGTTCGAAGAAATGGTCACCCATCCAGGGACTGACCGCGGAAACCGCAGCTTAACCTCGCTGATCGACTGATCTGCGCGGTAGCTATGTAGCTACGAGCCGTCATAAGTATAATGTAGTTAATACTAATAACATATCAAATTATGATAATTTCCCAAAAATGTACTATTCGTTTTATCGATTTATCGCCGGTAAAAATAAACGAAACAACAGATCAGATCATTGTGATAAGTTTTATCAAAATGATAACAGTAATTCTTATACATCGTGATTTTGTTAGGGATTTACAAATTTTTCTGAATGTAGGTTTTGAGATTAGTTTTTTAAATCCCTATTTTAAGTCTGGCTTTTTTAAATAACTTAATATCTATTAATTGAAAAGAAAAAAACGCATGAAAGAAAATCATTTTATATAGAATCTACATAAAAAAAGACGCACAACACTACACAAAGAAGAATAAAAATAATACATAAAATTACACAAAATAGGTTAAAAATCAAAGATTTTGAAAAGAAAATATTTGCTAATTATTATTCGTTAATGTATAAAAATCCTATAAAATATGAGCATGCTGCATGATGTAAGTAGGTAATGTTATAGATATTTATGTGATAAATACCTGCCTATTGTCTGGTATAGTATGAGCTAAAATGTCGCGCTGATGGTGGCGTTGTGTCGGGTCGTTGAGTTTCCTTCTTCACATTAAATTACATTATTCTCGCAGCTCTTACCACAACTCTCTACTGATCAAGATTGTAATGTATCATTTTAAAAAAGTTTCCATGGAGTTTCATGCCGGTTCTTCTCCATAGGACCTACTATTTGGAACAACGCACCTAGACACATGTCATAAATACCTGTATCTGGCTTACATGAAACGAAGATTTATCTATTCTATTCTATTCTAAAGAAACCGTGGCATCGCATCCGTGCAAAAATGGCTCATCTTGTTCTCGAATAATTTTAATATTCATAGCGTGATCTCTTTGCTTGCCTACAAGTTGACTATGGCAATGACTTCCCTTGTTACGACTCTCCTATATCCAGCAATTGACTAGGTGACTCATTTTATATAATCTTTATCAACATCGTCACCATCAAACAACCTGTACTATCAAAATTATTATCTATATCGCATGACTCACAAGATTGTCTATCTATTTTCGCATAATTTCATACAAACACAAAACTCAATTCACTGTTGTATTGATTGGGCTCATACACTGTCGTATTTTGCCTTGTTTTTGTAACTAAATATAAATTTATCTTTATTGATTTACTAAGTGTGATTTCTCGTTTAGTTTTGGTTTCAATTCGTTAAGCTGCGTATGGTCATCAACCACAAACAATAGAATATTATCTACTTTTCGTTTGGTTAAGGTTTTGTTGTAAAGACAAATTATTGTAGTTGTTGAAATGGATCACCCAGCGTTTGCTGATGCAGGAGGAAGTCCGGGTATCGAGATCTGGACTATAGAGGTCAGTTAAAAATATTTAAATAATCACATTTACGTATTGACATTTGAATGTAATAATTTATTCTTTTGCATGAAGCAACTGGCAATTTTGTGATACCAACATTTGAATTATGAACTTTTGCTAGCGAAATAAAATTTATTCATTCATTCATAGTAAACATTATACTATGTACATACTTTACTGCAAAACTGGGTGGCTTGAGTGTTAAGTATGTACCTACCTACTTGTACTGTTTAGATTATAGTGGTACTTATTAATTATGATCTTTGCTGTTCTTTTTTTTGTTGTTCTAATATTGTGTTTTAGGTCGAAAGTAAGAACCACATAGTATAGTTAACTTGATTTATGAAAAGAGTGTCCATGGAGTTTCTTGCAGGTATCTTCTCCAGGATCAACCCACTTGGAACCGTGCGCCTAGAATCACGACGTTTTGAAAGTGCCTGCAAAAGCCCAGTTGAAATAAAAACCTTTGACTGTTATAAAAAAAGTAAAAACCGATTTCAAAATCCTAAAGAGTATCTATAAAATAATAGTTACTATACCTACGAAGTAATAATCATATCATAGTCATATCATAGTAATATTATAAAGAGAGAAATCCTGATTGACTGACTGACTGACTGACTGACTTATCATCAACGCACAGCCGAAACTACTGAAGCTAGAGTCACGAAATTTGGAGAGTAGGTCCCTTTTGTATTGTAGGCAAGCAATAAAAAGGGATTTTGGAAAATTCTGTCCCTAAAGGGGGGGAAAAGGGGGTGAAAGTTTGTATGGGAGTCCCTTAATTTTTGAAGTGAGAAAGATGAAAATTGGGATTTAGGCTTTTGGTTACAAACAAAGAAACACGTGATTCTTTGTTTTTGGAAATTCATCCCCTAAAGGGGCGAAATAGGGGTGAAAATTGTTTTTGAAGTTTAAAACGTGAATATTGGGATTGTTTTTGAAGTGAGAAACGTGAGAATTGGTGTTTCGGCTTTTGGTTAGAAATAAAGAAACACGTGTTACCGCGTTATTGGAAATTCATCCCCTAAAGGGGCGAAATAGGGGTGAAAATTGTTTTTGAAGTGAGAAACGTGAAAATTGAGATTTAGGCTTTTGGTTACAAATAAAGAAACACGTGTTACCGCGTTTTTGGAAATTCATCCCCTAAAGGGGCGAAATAGGGGTGAAAATTGTTTTTGCAGTTAGAAACGTGAAAATTGAGATTTAGGCTTTTGGTTAGAAATAAAGAAACACGTGATACCGCGTTTTTGGAAATTCATCCCCTAAAGGGCCAAAATAGGGGTGAAAATTGTTTTTGAAGTGAGAAACGTGAAAATTGAGATTTAGGCTTTTGGTTACAAAAAAAGAAACACGTGTTACCGCGTTTTTGGAAATTCATCCCCTAAAAGGGCGAAATAGGGGTGAAAATTGTTTTTCAAGTGAGAAACGTGAAAATTGAGATATAGGCTTTTGGTTAGAAATAAAGAAAAACGTGACACCGCGTTTTTGAAAATTCATCCCCTAAAGGGGTGAAATAGGGTTAAAAATTGTTTTTGAAGTGAGAGACGTGAGAATTGGTGTTTCGGCTTTTGGTTAGAAATAAAAAAACACGTTACCGCGTTTTTGGAAATTCATCCCCTAAAGGGGCGAAATAGGGGTTAAATTGTTTTTGAAGTGAGAAACGTGAAAATTGACATTTAGGCTTTTGGTATGAAATAAAGAAACACGTGTCACCGCGATTTTGAAAATTCATCCCCTATAGGGGCGAAATAGGGGTGAAAATTGTTTTTGAAGTGAGAGACGTGAAAATTTGTATTTAAGCTTTTGTTTAAAATTAAAAACAAAATCGGTATCGTGTTTTTCGAAATTCAACCTCTAAGCGGATGAAATAGTTATATGAGAGTCCGTATTTTTTGAAGCCGAACGATTTGTAAGAGGTCAGGAATTGATGAAAATTAAAAAGTATCTACCGGCTAATTTGTACCCGAACGAAGTCGGGACGGGCCGCTAGTCTTAAATATAGGTATACACAGCCTAATTACATAAGTATTACAAACATAAAATAAAAATACTAATATAAAACTGAGCACCTAGGCTTCAAAGTACTCCTCCTCACCGCTGTCAATTGTTAGCGTGCCCAGAAGACTGGCAACATTGCCACGTTGAATGGCAATGCTCTTATAATCTTTGACAAAAAAAAATCTTCTGAAATCGGTGCCACTGCCAAGCTAAGCTGCCTCGACTTCAGAAGCTGTCAAGTTTTTTATGAAAATTATTTTAACCTTTTAGTTTTTCGGCTGTTACTTTTTTTTAAAAGTTTATTATTTATTTTTCTATTTTGTTTGGCATAAACAATACATTTAAACCGATCCACCGCGTCGCATCGCCCGCCCGCGCTGACTTCGTTTTCACTTAACGTTCTTTCTGACTTTTTATCTTTTTGCTCGGCTCCTAAAAGGTGTAGCGTGATGTTACATAGCCTATAACCATCGTCAAGAATTGGGCTAACAAATGCAAATATATTTTTTCAAATCCGACTTGTAGGTCCAGAGATAAACGCGTTCAAACAAACAAACTCCTCAGCTCTATTATTATATACTCGTCAAAACAAAATAAGGGCCACTTGCAAATTTCGACATTATGGGTGATTTAATGACCATTAACTATATCCATGTGGTAAATTGTACAGCGTTGTATTATCTTAAGTGTTTGCGAACACTTTAACAGCATTCCGCTTGAAAAACCGTTAAAATGGGTAGATTTTATCAATTTTTTTGAAACGAATTAATTTTACCCTGTTTTTAACGTGAACTTTAGGCTCATTTAACATTTGTATTGTACTGAGAACAGTTAAGTGTGTCGAGTTAATGCCTACATCGGCATTTTAAGAATGTAATTCCACAGGTTCGACTTCAAATAGACTTGACTACAACGACCAGGACCATAACACTCATCCAAGAAGGCTATTCGTAGCTATCTGTAGTTTTACAGCCGAGATTTTCGCAGCGAGCGATTCAGAATGCCTGGAATTGCTTTTATGAGATCCAAAATTTTGTCAGAAGTCAGGAATTAGGCAGAGCCAGAGGAACCACTGCTCAGGAAGACCGCTACATAGACTTACATGCACGCAGAGAGAGCACCGTCACTTCCCGCTCTTTGCAAACCCGCTTGTGCCTGACCACAAGCACGTGACTTAGTGACCAAACAATTAGAAACCAGTTTTATGAAGACCGGCAATTATCCAGGAGTCAAGTGGTGTGAATTCCATAGACCAGTATTCATCATGCAAATCAATAAACATCCGCAAGGCAACAATTGGACTGTAGCGTAAGTGACTGAAGCACATTGCTTTTTACAGATGAGAGCAAAGTAAAAGTTTTTAGTGTTGACCGTTGCATAAGGGTGTGGAAATGAAAAGGGAGCAATTTGCAGAAGCCTGCATTCACAACAGTGATCGATTTGGGGGGCCCAAAATTATGGTGTGGGGCAGCATAAGCCAAACTGGAAGAACTGAGCCTATAATTCAGAACCGGGGTACAGTAACAACTTAACGATTCATCCAGGAGGTCATAAGACTCTATGTGGTGCCATTTGCATAGCAAGTGGGTGCAGGTTTCAAGCTGTTGCACGGCAATGCACGCGCTTATACAGTTAGAGCCACCAGAGAGATACTAGAAGAGGCTTGTATACAAGTGTTGCCAAGGCCAGCGAACAGTTTGGGCTTGAACACAATTGAACACATGTGGGATCTGTTGAAAAGAAGAGTATGAGACACAAATTGATCACTGGACAATGAAAGACAGCCCTTCAACGTCCTAAAATCGAGCTAGGAACAAATCTCTCAAGAAACAATGCGCCATCTGATAGAAAATGCCCTCTAGGCTCCATGAATATGTTCAGAAAAGAGGAAGGTACACCAGATATTGATTCAAAAAGGAAGAAGAATAAACGCCCTGGAATTTCATTTTTAATTGCATTTTTAGTCCAAGTGTACTTTTTGCTGAAATTGCACTTTTTCTCGAAAATGTTGTAAAATTGATTTTCTTTCCTGTGGATTGTGTAAAATTTAAGCCCATTTCATTAAAAACAAATCATTGCAATGAATTTTACAACTTAGAAACCTAGGAACCTCATAATTTGCCCAGAAGATCAAAAATATAAGGTGGCCCTTATTTTGTTTTGACGAGTATATTAGTATAGAATAAAACTTATTTTATTTCAGCAATTCGAACCAGTACCGATAGAATCTAAATTATACGGAAAATTCTATAATGGAGACTCATACATTGTTTTAAAGGTAAGAATAACTTTTATTTACGAGTATATTAAAAATAGCTTATAATAAGCTCTTTATCTAAGAAAAAAAAAACCAGCCTATTACTGTCCCACTGCTGGGCACGGGCCTCTTCTCAGAATGAGAAGGGTTAGTCCTTAGTCCAGCACGCTGGCCTGGTGCGGGCGGACTACACACACCATCGACAACTTTATGAGGCCCTCTCAGATGTGGAATATCCTCACGATGTTTTCCTTCACCGTTATCGCAAGTGATAATCAAGTTTTGATCCGCACATGAGTTCGTAAAGTGGTCGGTGCGGGCCGGGGGCACTCAGACCCTCCTGCATGGAAGGCCAGCGATCAACCGCTAGGCTATCACTGCTTGTGATAGAAGAATTTTGATTGAGAAAAATATATAAAATTTAAGTAGATGTATATTATTGATTGTGTGAGATGAGAAAAATAACTAACTATAATAATAACAAGACAAAATTGTCACGAAAACGTTATAAAATTAAAACTAAAACTGTGACTGTCAGTGGTTGCCAGGGAAGCCACATGTGTAGAAAGAATTACCGCCACTTCTGTCTTCTTTCCTTTATTCGGATTTCTTTATTTCTAACTTCTTTCTTTCTTTCCGTAATATTTCTTTCCTTTTGACTTATTTCTTTCCGTAATCTTTCTTTTTTACTTCTTTCTTTCCGTAATCTTTCTTTCTTTCCGTAATCTTTCTTAACTACTTCTTTCTGCCTTTTTAATTTCTGTCTTCTTTCTTTCTTTATGTCTTAATTCTTTCTTTTCGACTTATTTCTTTCTTTCCGTAATCTTTCTTTCTTTTTCCTTCTTTATTTCCAGACCACAGGCGAAAGCAATTCAACTCTCTACCATAACGCCCACTTCTGGATCGGCAGCAAGACCACCCAAGACAAGAAGGGTTCCGCAGCGATCTGGACTGTGACCCTGGATGATATGCTGGGCGGCAGAGCTGTGCATCACAGAGAAGTTCAGGGACACGAGTCCAGCCAGTTCCTTGGCTATTTCAAGCCAGGTTAGTTTCTGTTCTGTCTATAGGCCTACCTTTAGTTAGGCGCTCCACCCACTGCACCGCGCCCCGTCGTGTAGCGCGGGATGGCAGATCTTACCATTGGATGCAAGTATCTCAATTTATATAGAAATCACGCCTAGCACAACACACTGCCGACGCGGAAATGCGCGGGAAGCCCGCCATACAATGGTAAAAATCTGCCATCCCGCGCTACGCGACGAGGCGCAGTGCAGTGGGTGGAGCGCCTTACTCAGACGGTTGATGTCTAAAGTTGAGGTAGTTGCGCGGTGTGGGGGGAGGTGTGACACGCGCCTACTATTGGCTAAGCTAAGCTTTATGGTGCGTATCATGGGCCTGTGACTGCCTTTGATTCCCGCACCGCGCAACCTGTCATTACCAAGGGTAACGGGGAGACCTCTTTATAGTCTCCCCCCCCCCCCCATAGCAGATATAGTCCGACCGTATTACTGGCGTATCACCTGCGGGGCAATAACTATGGGTATTATATAAAAAACGCCAAGGGGTGCGCCACTGGTCGCGGGACTTATCTCCCCCCACACCTTATCCCCCCCATCCATCCATCCATCCATCCTTATCTTATCTCTTATTACCGTGACCCCGGAACGTAAAGGGCTATTGAAGCAACACCGTGGATTTTAGTCAGTACAAGTCTGACAGTCCGTCCCGCCCTGCCCGGGGTGGGAGGACTCATTCGATGATTTTACCACGCAAAAAAAAAAAAAAAAAAAGTCGTGCGCCACTGAAAATCAGCGCTGGGCTCTCTGCGCCCAGCAAATGCTGAGCTGGCTACCCTTTCGGCATGGGCATGCTTGACAACTTAATGCAATATTTTATGATGACTAATTTACCTTTTATTTTTGTTTTAGATATGTACTTTAAATCTTATTCTCTAAATCTTTAAAAAAAACAAAAAACAGTCACGTAATGACGGTTTTTTTTTTTTTTAAGTTTGTGTTATGCTACCCTATGCTACGTATGTATACGTTATCCTATGCTGATATTGATTACTCCTGGATCTAGCCATCAGATACATGGAAGGTGGTAACGAATCTGGTTTCACTGAAGTGGAGACTAACGCTGGTGCTGAGAAGAGACTGCTGAAGCTGTCTGGTTGTGACAACATGAGGATAGAAGAGGTAATGTATTGTGGAGGAACGAGGCAGGTGGTGGGGGGGGGGGGGGGGTTATGTCATTTTAATTATCATCGAGAAAATCTAAGTTACTAACTTTATATTATTTGAACTTTTTTTTTTTTTTTTTTTTTTTATTAAGGAAACCGAATAACCTTTCATTACTTGTTTTTTTGTATGGAGAAAAAACAAGCGCCCCTAGCGAAAACAAGGCGAACCTCAAATTCTCCATACAATAAAATATTACAAGTTTAAAAAAAATCTAAAAAAAAAACACGCTTTTGTCATCCAAACTAAACGTGTATGCAAAATTTCAGCTGAATCGAAAACAGGGAAGTGGGTCAAATTTAACTTCCAAGATTTTCTTACATAGTTACAGGTGAAGCTAATAAAAGCGTTTTAAAAACAATAACGTATATCGAACATGTACAATGTGTATCAGAAATGCGTGCTCATATTTAAGGGTGTGGATCCGACCATCAAACTGAACAACTTTCTCTATGGGACCAACATCGTAATCGTGAAAAATAATCAGCTGTCTCCACAAAACTTCAATAAAAAAAAAAACTCGATTATGATGTTGCATTTATGAGGTCGTAAGCGTAAAAAGTTCTTATTATTATCTGCTTTTGCATATATTATGTGATTAGTTATCATTTATTAGTAATATCGTATTGAATTATCAAATAATCAATCCGCGTAAATCATTTCTAAGAATTAAATTGATATGAATTCCGTTTTACGTATCACTAAATTTTAAACTTCGTTATTACAATCATATACAATCTTACAGAGTTAAAGAACTACAAGCGGATTCTTCATCTGTGCATACAAAAAATCTAAATCCGGGCTTCCACTGCGAAAGGGTAATGAGCAAGCAATAGCTGGACGGAACAGACCCCAAATTGCTAAAATAACCTTCCATTAATACATCCTTCCCGGGGGAGACGGTAAAGAGGTCCCCTCGGTACCCTCGCTGTGTGGGAACGGCGCACAGGACTGACCAGTGCGCGCAGTCTTCTCGGTGAGAGCGCAACAGAGTCCCCATTCTGTGCGCTCGCGACCCCGGAGGCCCCTCGCCAGGTGATGTCCGGCGGGGGGTTAAGACGTACGCACCGAGCCGGTTGCTCCTCGGCGCCTTCTTCTCCGAGCGGGATCGGCCCTCTCTCGACCCCGCTCTGCGGTCTCTTTCTGGAGCATAACGGCTTCACAGAAAGAGACCACTGCCCTCCAATTTTCCTGGTCTGCCAGCATAGCCGATACTATGGCTGGCAGACGGATATCTTGCCCGATCTGGTCGACCAGGATCTGCCGCTCCGCGTCCCACGAAGGGCACGCCTCGAGCGTGTGCTGTGCAGCATGCCACTAACCTAACCTATCTCTTCTACTCCAGGTGGCTGCTGATTCCTCGTCTCTCACGACAGACCACTGCTTCATTCTAGAAGTAGACCATGATATCTTCGTGCTGATGCCAGAAGGGGCCAAGGCCACGCAGAGGAGGAAGATCATCAGTGTTGCCAACACGTTGAGAGATGATTACCATAACGGGAGAGCTACCATAGAGATTATTGGTATGTATAGGGTCTGTGGAGCAAGCACATGTGTTTTGAAATATCTTAACGTTAACGTAAGCACAATTAATAAAATAAACTTAAAAAAGAAAAGTAAAAACCGACTTCAAAAAACAAAAAAGTTTATAATAATTTTCTTAAAAAACTTTAAAAAAAAATTACAGCTTCTGAAGTTGGTGCCGATGCCAAGCTAGGTGCATTGAAGAAAAAAAGGCCCCGACTTCAGAAACTGTTAGGTTTTTTATTTTAGTTTTCTGAAGTCGGTTTTTACTTTTTATAAAGTTTATTTTATTTTTCTATTTTGAGTGGCATAGAGAATACATAAACATGCGATTACAGCAATCGCGAGTGATATGCTGCTATTCATTCAAGAGTTCCATTGTCTATCTCCGAAGACCTTCATCAGATCTTTACCAAATTTTAATGGGACCACCTCGGAACAAACTCTTTCAAACAAAAACATCATACAGTCAAATGAACCACCTCCTTTGCACATTTTATTAATGATAACCATTTTTAACTACCGATAAAAAAGATGGGTGTTATAAGTTTGTATTGTGTAGGTATCTGTGTATCTGTCTGTGGCATTGTAGCTCCAAAACGGTTAGACAAATTTCAATGCAGTTTTTTTTAATTGAAAGCTAGTTTAATCGGGAATCATCTTAGCTATGTTTTATGTAAATCTGTTTAGCCGTTCAAAAGTTACAGCTCTTTTTCTAGTTAGAGTCGGGGGTTTTTGACGGTTAAGTTCGTCGCTCCACTAAACGGACCCGAGGTGGTGGCGAGTAGTGTTCCTCGGGCGCCCCCCCAGGGAGGTTGAGAGGGGGACTGACTTCCACACCCGCCCCCCTCCAAAAGAAGTGAGGGGGTCCATGTGTGCGATTGGGGACACCGTGTGGTTTTAGTCGGTAGGAGTCCGACAACACCCTTCAGCTTCCCCAGGGCGGAGGGTTTGCATGAAGCATTTCCACATGATAAAATAAAGGGGTTTTGACGGTTAGGTTATAAGTATTCTCTTAATTTATTACAGATGAGTTCTCAACCAGTGAGGATTATAACTTGTTCTTCGAAGCTCTTGGATCCGGATCCAGAGATGAAATCACCAGTGATGATGCAGGATCTGTAAGTATTTTTAATATAAACTAGACTATTGCCAGCGAGTTTATCCGCGTAATTCCTATATATAATCGGTTATTTTAAATAAAACTTTACCCCTGTAGCGACATCTATCGCCACATAGAATAACTACTAACAAGACAGCAAGCTAACTACAGTGGCGCGTAAATATGAATTCGACCAATCAGATTACGAGGCCTGCATCGCGCAAGGAAAAAGATTATCGTATCTAACACATATACAACTGTCCGACATCAACCGTCAGGCTTCGGCCCGCCAGGCAATATCACCTCGCCTGGTCGGAGAATCCTCCCTTTTCAATAGAAGAACACCATACCTCGTTCCTCCACATCCTTCATCAATAATATCATATATGGTGGAAAGTGATCGAATTATAAATGATTTTGGTATTGCGTTTGTATATGCAACTCATACTCCGCCGGCCTCTTGAAGACAACTTATTTACAGAAAGAAAATATATTTGTAGACAACAAAAAAACCAACACACATTAGAAAAATTAATAAAAATTACGCAAACAGAACGGATAAGACATAAACAACAAAGAAATATAACATCAATAATCGACGGTATCAGGCTACCGATAGTTTGTGCGATGCGTGGCAGGCTCGGTGTGGTAATGCGTGTCTAATAGGCCTCAGCTCAGTATATTGCTGCATGTAACTGCAGCGCTGATTTTCGGCTGAAGCCTAAGGTTACAGACGAACGGTATCACTTCACTATCACTACATAATATAAAACAAAGTCGCTTCCCGCTGTCTGTCCCTATCTATGCATAGATCTTTAAAACTACGGAACGGATTTTGATGCAGTTTTTTTTAATAGATAGAGTGATTCAAGAGGAAGTTTTATATGTATAATGATGCAGATGGGTCTCATGCGATCTTCCCAAAAATATATCATCATTGGTTAGTAGAATGAGGGTCAGTGACAATAGCATCCTGAAAACAGTAGCGGAGAATTTTGTGGGGTGGATGGTCACGTAGGAAACGCATTTCTTGCTTGGCCATCTTCTGCGCGGAGTGCTTCAAACTTTTATTTTATTTTATATTTGTGCATTGCGTGTATTACTAACACTAATTTTATTATAAGTTACTTTTCTTACTAACACAATGGATCTTTTGTTGTCCGAAATTTTGATTTGATTTGATAATACTTTCATATTCAATGTGAGGATAATAGAGAAATTGCACCCGGGCGTAGCTGGGGACGGATCCCTAGTAACTTATAATCTTATTTTGTTTCAGAGTTACTATCGCGATGACATCTCCGCCGTCTACTTATACAGGGTGTTGGTGGGAGATGAATTGGAGCTGGTATCACTGAACAAACCTTACAAGCAAAGTCAGCTGTGCTCTGAAGTAAGTACAACTATTTCCAGTAGAGCTACTGGAAAATAAACTTAAAAAAAAGTAAAAACCGACTTCAAAAAACTAAATAGTACAAAATAATTTTGTTAAAAAACTTAACAGCTTTTGAAGTCGGTGCCATTGCCAAGCTAGGTGTATTGAAGAATTAAAGGCCCCGACTTCGGAAGCTGTTAAGTTTTTTTATGAATATTATTTTATGCTTTTTAGTTTTTTGAAGTCGGTTTTTAATTATAAGGAAAAAGATTATCGTATCTAACACATATCAACTGTCTGACATCAACCGTCGGGCTTCGGCCCGCCAGGCAATATCACCTCGCCTGGTCGGAGGATCCTCCCTGTTCAATGGAGGAACAACCTCTTTCCTCCACAGGCCTAATAATTATAAATAAATAAATAAATCCAGCCCATTACTTTCCCACTGCTGGGCACGGGGCTCTTCTCAGAATGAGAAGGGTTATGCCTTAGTCCAGCACGCTGGCCTGGTGCGGGCGGACTACCCACACCATCGACAACTTTATGAGGCCCTCTCAGGTGTGCAGGTTTCCTCACGATGTTTTCCTTCATCAACCGTCGGGCTTCTGCCCGCCAGGCTATTGCCTGGCGGATTGTATTGTCACGTTGCCTGGTCTGAGGATCCTCTCTATTCAATGGAGGAACACCATACCTCGTTCCTCCACAGGCTTAATCTATATTAATACGTGAAGAGAAAACTTTGTACCCCTTTTTAAGCATATTGCGCGCACGGAGGAGTGTGAGATTTCGCATAATTAAAGTTTATATGGAGAAGATAAAATTATGGTCGGATTACGACCATTGGGCGACCACCATAATTATGAATAGTTAATATAATTTTTCTCTGATTTTTTTAGGAGGTCTACGTACTGGACACTCCCTGTTCAGGAGTTTATGTCTGGATGGGGTCTGACGTCAGCGCTGACGTCAAGAAGACTTACCACGATATTGCTAATCAGTATGTAGAAGCCAAGGGATACCCTTCATGGGTAAGTTGGACTTTGGACTAGACACTGAGCAACACTATGCACAAATACAGGATGCCACAGATGTTATAACATTAAAAGGAACCACGTATTTACACAAAAAAAAAACAATCAAATCCAATCAGTATTTTAGCCACAGGAACTAATTTAATACTATAGATACTAATAGAATTTTACACATAGAATTGTAGCGACATCTATCGCCACATAAAATAACTACTTATAAGTCAGCAAACTGACAACAGTAGTGGCGCGAAAATATGAATTGATCAATCAGATTACGAGGCTTGCATCGCGCAAGTAAAAAGAATATCGTATCTAACACATATACAACTGTCCGACATCAACCGTCGGGCTTCGGCCCGCCAGGCAATATCACCTCGCCTGGTCGGAGGATCCTCCCTTTTCAATGGAGGAACACCATACCTCGTTCCTCCAGAGAATTAAATTTTTATTTTGTTTTGGAGTGAATTTTAGTACTGCGGTTGCATTTGGGTACGGACACTGAATCACTGCAAATTTTGCGCACTACATAAAAAAATATCTTGTATTATCAATGACATTTTACAAATAGACGCGTTGCCCGCGTTCTTTAGTGGCAAGATAAATGCAAGGTAAATGCCCTGCACCGACTGAGAGAATGAGCATGCAGCAGCTAATGCCACGTAACTAAACGTCTATATTCATCTTTTTCTAACAACCGACATGGCGTATGGTGGTTTTCATTTTCTTTCCCTTTCTTCGCGCACTGTATAATTATATGTACTGCTGTAGCTGTAGTAAAGTTTACGCCATTTTGTAATGCATTAATGTTGGTGTATGGCCCGTCTATTTGTAAAATGTGATTGGTATATATAGATAACGCTACTCCAGGAGAGGTTTTCTCGTGTAACTACAATAAGCAACTTGTATTTTTATCTTATTTCGCAGGTTAATGTGACCAAGGTTACTGAAGGCGCCGAGAGTTCCACCTTCAAACAGTACTTCCATAATTGGGAGTCTGTTACTGGAAACACGACCAAAGGAATGGTTTCAGAATCTGGTAAGTAAAATACCCTACCGAGTGTCAGATGGCAGCAGTTGGCTTATAGTGCCACAAACTTATCTGACCCGGTCAGGGCGTCACTGCCGTCGCTTTTGCCAATGTCATCTCCCTACAAAAATGACATTTCGATGTCATTTTCATTTTTGTTTCGTAGCGACGTTAGTTCCAATTTTGGTCACCGGGTCAGATAAGTTTGTGGCACTATAATAAAATTCCCCCATAAGTGTCAGCCGCCGACTGTCGCCGTGATCTATTATAGGCGCATTCCATTCGCTTTAGTTCAAAAACGACTGTTGAGGGCCAAGCACGAATGTTTTGACGTATGGTAACGTAAACGTAAGAAAATTTTGAGTATAAAATACGATGAATCTATCGCATTTTTGTTCAATTTTATGCAACAAACACACTTGTTTTATAATAATGTAAAAATATTGCATGTATTTCCAAAAAAATATCATGGATTAGGTAAACGTGTATTTTTGGTTCTAAATTCTACGTTAACGTTACGAGACGTCAAAACATTCGTGCTGATCCCTCTCGTTTGTATGGCATATTGTTCAGTAAAGATGAGGATATCAAAAGAAATGGTTATGTTGAAATAAAATATTATAGTTTAAAAAAAACTATAGAACACGCTTTAGTCATCCAAACTGAACGTGTATGCAAAATTTCAGCTCAATCGGAAACCGGGAAGTGGGTCAAAATTAACTTCCAAGATTTTCTTACATAGTTAGTTAGTTAGTTACAGGTGAAGCTAATAAAAGCGTGATAAAAAAACAAAGATCAATCCGATAATTTAGAAATGACGTCACACCGAGTCACGGCCCTAGAGGGCTCGACACTAAATCAAGAAAGTATGCTTTTTGTTGATGTCCGACGCGATACCCTACCTTGTAGTTGCCATCTGAAAAGACGCGCCCCCTTTTATTTTTAATCTCCCGACAAAAACGTGGGGTTATAAGTTTATCTGTGTATCTGTCATCGTAGCTCGAAAATGGATGGACCGATTTCAATGCAGTTTTTATAATTGAAAGCTAATTTAATCGGGAATCATCTTAGCTATGTTTCACGAAAATCTGTTCAGCCGTTCAAAAGTTACAGCTCTTTTTCTAGTTGGAGTCGGGGGTTTTTGACGGTTAGGTTATATAGCTCTTCCAGCGATCCTAATCTTGCTATGCATTCCCAGACGCTGGCTACTTCTCTGAAGACGCTGAACATTCCGCGTCAGTTGCCAAGCAGATTGGCAAGAGTGCAGCTGCCAGGGGGTACATGCCAGACCAGGGAGATGGAAGCCTTACGGTCACGAGGTGAGTACTTGAGTAGAAGATTTATGGATGAACGAGGTATGATGTTCCTTCATTGAAAAGGGAGGATCCTCCGACCAGGCGACGTGATATTGCCTGGCGGGCCGAAGCCCGACGGTTGATGTCTGACAGTTGTAGAATATTTTTTTATGTAGTGCGCAAAATTTGCATAGTGATTCAGTATCAACGAAGTATGTTGTTTCTCTACGAATTGAAATTCTTGCGTTTACGCGTGTCTTGTGTCACACAAGACACTCATAAATATATAGTATAAACACTACGCAGTTAAGGCTCAATTATGGTCAGGCGGAAAGTAGCGCGGAGTGCAAAGCGGCGCGCAACGCGGAGAAAGGCGCGTATCTCGGTTCATGGAGAGCGAGCGAGAAAGCGACACGCCGCTTTGCGCGCTGCGCGACTTTCCGCATCTCCTTAATTGAGCCCTCATACTGCTGATAATATGGATATTATACAGGGTGTAAGTGACATTGTAACAAAAACTTATACCATGGATTCAGTACATGAATCTGGACACCTAAGCGTAAGAATTTAGCGACGGTCTTTTAAAAAAATTTACGATTTTGTTCGTAGATTTTTTAGGTAGTTATAAAAACTTCGAACAAAATTGTAAAATTTTTGAAAAGACCGACGCCTTTTTCTTATGCTGAGGTGTTCAGATTCATGTCCTGAATTCATGGTATCAGTTTTCGTTACGATGTCCCTTACACCCTGTATACCTATGTTGTGTTCTCAGGCTCGCAGGAGACCAGGAGGACGTAACAGAGCAGTTCACGGCGGACGTCTCTGTGTTCTACCAGAGTGAGGTGTACGTGGTCCAGTACCAGTACACCGATGAAGACGGAGCCGACGCATATGTGCTGTACTACTGGGTGGTAAGCAGAGATCGGCTGAAAGAATTTTTTTTGATATCATGGACAATGACAAAAAAAATCGATGACTTGGACAATGACAAAATAGTCAATGATTTTCTTCTTCTTCTTTCTATATGGCAATTGAGCCAATGTCGACTATTCTGCCAGTTTCAAGTAAAATAGGTAGTAATAAGTAAATAAGATAAAAAGTAAAGATGGTTATTGATACTGATGGATGATGGATTTTGTTATTCCATCATCATGATCATCAATGATTTTTTTCACACATTGCATGTTGTCATCTGTCATTGTCATGTTGTCATGTCACAGCTGAAGCCAAAGTTCACGTTCATTCACCCTGCGGTCCAAATTGCGATAAAAGTGATAATATCGCGAATATGACCAAATTGAATAGTCACAAAATATAAGGGCTATTGAATAATAATAATACTTGTGACTTTGGTCGGATTCGCGATATTATCATCACTTTTATCGCAATTCGGACCGCAGGGAGTCATGGGCTACGTTCAGTAATTCATTTTTCGTTGTGAAAGTCACTCGTGCGAATGTCGCTCGCTCATTGGGAATAATTGAACGGCTTCGGGCGATCCACAGCTGCGTTACGCGAGTGACCAATCGAACGACCTCAAAATATCTGTTGGATCCTATGACTACAGTCATTGGTCGGTTGACAACAGTGTGATTTTATGTCGGGGGTTAAAAACACTTTTGACACATTATTCCAATCATCGCAGTTAGAAAGAAAAAAAAGAAAGAAAAGCAATTTATTTTTACACAAATTACGACACAAATAAACAAAGTAAAAAATTAAAACAAAAAAAAGAAAAAATTAAAAAAAAAAGGTATAAAATTAAAAACACGTTCCAAAAAAATTGTAAATTATAGCGCCTACACACATATCCAACGGACACAACCGCTCCGCAGCCCCCTCATACGGATCGTCGCTCCGCCCGTATCCGCGCCCGCGCGGGTGCCGCCAAGACTAGCGCGGTAGTAAGACAGTGAGTCACGAGACAACGCGGAGTTCACATGCGCGCGCTGGGCCGCGCGCCGATCCGACGCCACGTGCAATTGTATTACCCCTATAGTTAGCATTAATATCAATGTGTCAATTAAAAGTGTTTTTACCCCTATAAAATAAATAATAGTTAATGTTAGTGTTGTTTATACCTAATGCCAAGTTTATCCTCAAAACCCAGGGTACAGACGCCAGCGAAGATGATAAGCAGGCAGCTTATGAGCTGGTTCAACAGCTGGAAGATGACCTGGGAGGTGGCGTCACTGTCGTGAAGGTACCACAGGGGAAGGAGCCGAAGCATTTCCGAAGCATCTTCAAAGGTTTGTGAGATGTCAAAGACCAGACAGGGACCGAAAACCAATATAAATTATGGCACAGGTATCGAAGAATTATATGTAGTTACTTCTAAGAACACGGTTACCGCTATCTGGGTAGCAAAGATAAATAAACATGTAACTACTTCTTTTATGTAACTCATTTTAATTCCGGTGTAGCAACACCTATCGACACATAAAATAACTACTTAGCAAGGCAGCAAGCTGACTACAGTGGCGCGTAAATATTAATTCGACCAATCAGATTACGAGGCCTGCACCGCGCAACGAAAACTGTCCGACATCAACCGTCAGGCTTCGGTCCGCCAGGCAATATCACCTCGCCTGGTCGGAGGATACTTCCTTTTCAATGGAGGAACACCATACCTCGTTCCTCCACAATGGTAACCTTAAAAAGACAGGTGATATAGACATACCTACACACACAGGCGCTGTCCGCCCTTTGACTTTATGCCGACGGCCCGTATAAGAGATGGGAAAATTTTATATTGGTTACCGGTATCGTTTGTATTCAATCTGCTTTGAATTTCCGTGACATTTGGGAAATGTCACAGCCTTATATTAATAATTGGTTTCCGCTGCCGCTTAGCGGAAACCAATCAATAAATCTAAGGTCACAGCGCTGGTATTCTGATGGGACCGTTGCCGTTGTAGTGATGCCACGGGCAACTACATCACAAATAAATAAATATAAGTATAAATAAATAAGTAAATAATATATTATATTTCACAGGACACCTAGCAGTAGTATTTGGAGGTAAAGACACAGAATACAAAGCTGTCAATTCCAAAGGTTCTTACGAGGACGACAGCATCCGTTTATTCAGAGTAAGTGTAATAAACAGGATACAGGATAATTTTTTATGTAGTGCGCATAATTTGCTGTGATTCAGTGTCCGTTCCCAAATGCAACCGCAGTACTAAAATTCACTCCAAAACAAAATAAAAAATTGATTTTGTATGGCTTGCGCTAGTAAATTATGCGTGTCCCCCATACTAAGTCGAATTTTCGTTTTGTTTTAAAGTGTATCCCAATACTGCGGTTGCATAGAACAGAGACTGAATCATTCTACAAATTATGTGCACTACATAGAAAATTATCCTGTATTTTATAAACCTTTTGACTCTAAATAGATCTCTCGCTTCCACATGCATGGCATACGCTGAACTGAACCTTTTTGGTGCAGCCTTGGGCCCACACGATTGTGGTATAATGATTTACCTACTGTCAACGACAGCTTAGCTTTCTGCGCTACGTGCCGCGGGTTCGATCCCCGCACGGAACTAATATTTGTATGATCTACAGATAGTTGTTTCGGGTCTGGTTGTGTGTGCATGTGACATGTACCTATGTTTGTAAACTGTACCCTCGACACAGGAGAAATCCTAGTGAGGGGCAATGTTTTTAAAAAAAGAAAGAGAAAGAACGACAAGTCGACATGGCAATTTTCTAGCCATTTTCAAAACACATCTACAAGCGACAACGTGGACAAGATTGAAATCGATAAACGCGTTCGTGTAGCGCTAAGACTAAGATGGCGCGGGCGCTGTTCGGCCTCCTAATTACCAGGGGCGTATTTACCATAGGGCCAAGGGGGCCATGGCCCGGGGCGGCAGGCAGCGAGGGGCGGCGAATCCGTAAATATTTACCTTGTTCAAAAGGTTCATTAATAGGCTTTTTTTTCATTTATTATTTCACACCACATAGGCACACACCTATTGCACATAGGTACGAGGGTCATTCAATAAATACTTAGCCTACAAAAAGTAAACGAAAATTTTGGAAAAGTGGGAATTTATTTTTCAACATAGTCTCCTTTTAGTTCGATACACTTAGCCCAGCGATGCTCCAACTTTTTTAACCCGTCCGAAAAATAGTTTTTGTCAAACTCTGCAAAATAGGCCTCCGTGGCGGCGATGACCTCCTCATTCGATCCATATCTATTCCCGGCGAGTGATTTTTTCAGATTAGGAAACAGAAAGAAGTCACAAGGGGCCAAATCTGGAGAATACGGTGGATGGGGCAGCAATTCGTAGCGTAATTCGACCAATTTGGCCATGGCAACGGCAGACGTGTGAACCGGTGCGTTGTCGTGGTGAAACAGCACTTTTTTCTTCGCCAGATGGGGTCGTTTTTTCTTTAATATGGCGTCGAATCGGCCCAATAAATCGGCATAGTAAAGCCCTGTAATTGTTTTACCCTTCTCGAGGTAATCGATGTAGATCACACCTTGTGAATCCCAGAAAACGGTGGCCATAACTTTTCCGGCCGATTTTACAGTTTTCGCCTTCTTTGGAGCACGTTCCCCGGTCTGGATCCATTGTTTTGATTGCTCCTTGGTCTCTGGTGTGTACCAGTGGATCCAGGTTTCATCGACGGTCACAAAACGACGCAAAAACTCCGCTGGATTCCGCTTAAACAGCGCCAAACACGTCTCCGATGTGGTCTCACGGTTGCGCTTGTTTTCTGGTGTGAGTAAACGCGGCACCCATCGCGCCGACAGCTTTCTCATGCCGAGTTCCTCGTGAAGCACTGTTCCTTCTGAAATGCCTACAGTCTCAGCTAGCTCCCGAACCTTCAATCGGCGATCTGCCAATACGAGATCATGGATTTTTTTAATGTTTTCCTCCGTAGCAGCTGTTTTCGGTGCACCTGGACGTGGTTCATCAAAAACCGACGTACGGCCACGTGCAAACTCGTTGAACCAATTCTTGACGGTGGCCATCGATGGAGAAGAGTCACCGTACACAGCATCCAAGCGCTCTTTGATTTCGATGCGCGTTTTCCCTTCCAAAAATAGGAATCGAATCACCGAACGATATTGCTCTTTTTCCATTTTTGTAAAACCGATCGACACGTTGGCTTCCATAAGTTGTCAAATTAAAACAAATGAAGGGATTGGAATGAAAATTTGAAAAAAGAATTTAAAAAGAATGTGCTACACTGTGGTAAAACTCTTTTGAAACTACAGCGCCCTCTGGCGATGAGGCTAGGTACTTATTGAATGCACCTCGTACCTACCTGTTGCATACCTATAGCATTTGTTTTCTTAAATGAAATATTTTATCTTCATTTAATGGGGCGGCAAAGCTAACTGGCTCGGGGCGCCAAATCTTTAAATACGCCTCTGCTAATTACAGATGTAGCACACAGTTTGCGACACGCGTAAATCGCGCGGTAGCTGCTGTCAAACATCACTTTGGTATTACGTATTTGCCGATAGCGACGCGACAGCCACCGCTTACGGGATCGCCCTCTGGCGGACGATAAACGAACTAAAGAGTTCATACTTGGCGCTATAAACGCGACAAGTAGCCACAGGCGGATGAATGCCGTACATTAGTGGCGAAGGGTGACAGTTTTAAAAGGGGGCTTCCCCTTTTAAAACTGTCGTTCGTCCTAAAAATGCCCCTAAAAATTGCTGCAATTAATGCTGCAAGACAAAAATCCATACCGTCTCTTGTAATCTATGTCTGGAAGAGCTCGACCTAACTGAATAACAAGCCATATTACGTTGGTCTATGCACTAACAAATTCCTAAAGGGAAGCCGATGGGAATCGCATTGTATGGACTCTTCGCCACTGCCGTACATAATACGAATCTGTTTGACAGTTAGCGAGTCGCGACCGATCGCCCTCCGTATGCTGTCGCGTGGCTGTCGGGTCGTTGTCAGGTGATATTTACGTAATTAGGATTCGGGTGTGTAGCCCCCCCCCCCCCCATGCACGACTCACCTCATAGGTACCTCGATTGCCATGTCGACCTGTCGTTGACATTAAGTCATCATCATCATTCTCCTGCCCTTATCCCATTTTATTTGGGGTCGGCGCAATATGTCTTTTTCTTCCATTCATCTCTATCAGACGTCATTTCCAGATTTACTTCCTTCTCATTCATGTCATGTTTCACACAGTCCATCCATCTTTTCTTTGGTCTGCCCCTACTCTGATAGCCATCCACATTCATACTTACAACTCTTCTTATAACATGATTTTCATCTCTCCGCATTACATGTCCATACCACGACAATCGGTTACTTTGCAGCTTTTCTGTAACTGGTGCCACTTTCATACTTCCTCTAATATACTCATTCCGGATTCTGTCCAATCTCGTTACCCCACACATCCCTCTCAGCATTCGCATCTCCGCTGCATGCAATTGCCTTTCATCCGTCCCTTTTGTGGCCCAACATCCTGATCCATACAAGGCAGCAGGTCTTATCATCGTCTTGTAAATTTTTCCCTTTAGTTTAAGGGGGATACGGGGGTCACATATTGTTCCCGTGACCTGCCGCCATTTCATCCATGCTGCGTTAATTCTATGCTTTACAGCCCGGTCTATTTCGCCATTGCTTTGCATGAGTGAACCGAGGTACCGGAAATCGGAGCAGATTGGTAAGGGTACACCATCCAGAGATATGGCGTTAAAACTGGAGAGGTATAGGAATAAAAAATTGGTGGATATATTCCAGGTGGAAGGCACTGAACTTGGAGTGGACATGAGAGCTCTCCAGGTCGAGGAGACAACTGACAGTCTGGAAGATGATGACGTTTATGTGTTGGAGACACCAGAAGTGGTGTATGTGTGGATTGGAAAGGTAAGTCAACGGGTGTGTTCAGTTATTACGGCGGACCGATCGTCCGGGCGATCACATAAAACTAAGCGTGTGTAACTCTTTACGGAACCGACTCACTGATCCGGATCTTTGAAGTGACACAAAAGATTGGTTCAGTAACAACATTTCAAACGCATCAGTTCGATCTGAATCTTTCCGCGCGACGCGTCTCTTGCGAGGCGACTGAGCAGTGAGTGAGAGAGGGATTGAGATACACTGAGTTACTTTACTACTGACTCGCGAGTCGCGAGACATAATTACAATCCATACAAGGCAGAAAGAGATACCAAATGAGATGTGTATCACTCACACTCTCACAGATTTCGTTGTCGTTCTCCATGCAAGTAAAAATGACCACTAAGGCGCTTACATATCAAACACAAGGTCAAAGTCAAAGTCAAAGTCAAAGATTTTTATTTCAACTGGGCCTTTGCAGGCACTTTCAAAACGTCGTGATTCTAGGCGCACGGTTCCAAGTGGGTTGGTCCAGGAGAAGATACCGGCAAGAAACTCCATGGATACTCTTTTCAGAAATCAAGCTTACTACACAACAAATGTGGGGCCGCGGGAGCGGCCCCAGCTAAAATTCCACCTCAATTTATACAATATTACAATAAAAAAAGAACAGCAAAGATCATAAGTACCACTATAATAATAAAATTATACAATACTAGTAGGTGCGTACTTAACACTCAAGTCAGTCACCCAATTAAGAATAGGTACCAAAAAGGTACAAGGGAAGCGTTAAAATTAGTGTGTGAAGACAGGAAGCAGTGGGTCACCAGGGAAGCCGCATGTGCAGAAGATAATCACTTCCATACATCTCTATCGTCAACATAGTCTTTGATCCTGTAATAGGCCTTCCTTATGAGGACAAGCTTAACACGAGTTTTAAACTTTTTATCAGTAAGCTCGGTAATACTTTTTGGGAGTTTATTATAAAAGCGTACACCGTTACCTAGAAATGATTTGTTTGTTTTAGTCAATCTAAATTTAGGGACCACTATTTTGTACTTATTTCTAGTATTAATTTTATGAATATCGCTATACACAATAAGGTAATTTAAATACAGTAAGGTAATTTCTTGCATACTTCAATTATGTGTATCAGTGAATCGGTTCTGTAAAGAGCACACGGAATTTTATACCCTTTGAGCCAAATTTTATACTTTTGAGATTTTTGAAGTCGGTTTTTTTTTTATTAAAAAAAAAGAAGTAGAAAAGCTTACTTCTAAAATTTAAAAGTATAACATAAATTTCTTAAAAACCTAACAGTTTCTGAAGTCGGTGCCGCTGCCAAGTTAAGGTGCAGTTAAGAAATAATCGATACATATTCGATTACAGCAATCGCGAGTGATTTGCTGTTATCATTAAAGAGTTCCATCGTCTATCTCCGAAGGTCTTCATTTTATATGGAACCACCTCGAAAGTAACCCTTTCGAATAAAAAAAATCAAAATGGATCCGTAATTGACGAAGAAATCGGTGAAAATACATTTAAAAAATACATAACAGTCAAACATACAACCTCCTCCTTTTTTGAAGTAGATTAAAAAAACAATTATCTCAAGACTTCTTTACCTTGTCTTCACAGGAGTCAAATGACACAGAAAAAGAGGCTGTGATTGACTTTGTGCAGATGATAGTGCCTGACAAAGAGGTCAGCACGATCCAACAAGGAGAAGAGCCCGAAGAGTTCTGGGAACCTTTGGGTAAGTGGCAATAATACCAGGGCTCATGGGAATAGCTAGGGGGGAACTGCCCTTACTACAATAGATATAGTGACATCTATCGCCATATAGAAAAATTACTTGGCAAGGCAGCAAGCTAACTACAGTGGCGCGTAAATATGAATTCGACCAATCAGATTACGAGGCCTGCATCGCGCAAAAAAATTATATCGAACACATATACAACCGTCAGGCTTCGGCCCGCCAGGCAATATCACCTCGCCTGGTCGGAGGATCCTCCCTTTTCAATGGAGGAACACCATACCTCGTTCCTCCACAAACTCATAGCCGCCAACCACCCTCGATCTTGCCGCTATGGGCATTTTCCCGGCTTGCCGCATGCGCTGCACGGAACTTTATTACCAACTATCGAATGTACTCAGGTGGACCTCCCGAAGAGAAGGAAGACCCATCAGGCTGGCGTCTAGCAGTGAACAGAAGGGTCACCACCCCGCGCACCCTGACTGCGGTCACTGTGAGTGTCTCCAAGAAGATCACCTACGAAGATCTGGATACGGAGTATTCACAGCAGGTAAGAACTTGGCAATACGGGGTGAGTGGTTGAACGAAGGAAACATTGAAGGAAGGTGTATCTATGTCTATCTGTGGCACCGTAGCTCCAAAACGGATGGACCGATTTCAATGCAGTTTTTTGAAATTGAAAGCTAGTTTAATCGGGTATCATCTTAGCTATGTTTCATGAAAATCTGTTAAGCCGTTCAAAAGTTACAGCTCTCAGAAGTGATACCAAATACGTGGTTTCATTTATTGTCGTAATGTCTTCACCATCCTGTATACACAGATACATACTACAAACTCTTTCTTATCTTTTTTTCAGGACCTGTCTGATGATGGAGTGTACATCCTGGATACTGGAGAAGAATTGTACTTGTGGCAGGGAAAGAACATTCCTGAACGCGTCAAGATGGCTAGAAGCGATATTGTCAAGGTAAATATATTTCGAATTCGAGGAATTTCAGCCTGCCTGTAGTGTCCTTTAAGGCTCAATTCATTTGTTCTTTAGAATAGAATAGAATAGATCTTTATTTCATGTAAACCAAATACAGGCACTTATGAAATGTCGAGACTCTAATATATTTAAACTGTGGTCTAGGTGCGCGGTTCAAATAGTTAGTAGGTCCTATGGAGAAGAACCGTCACCGGTTATATTTAGTTTTTATTTATTTTTTCAAATTAACGTTTATTTTATGTTGCACCCACCATGTTTGTCTCTGCATCAGCCTAAGGTAGACTGGCAGAAAATGCCTGACATTTTTTTTACCTGTGCATAAAGCATTATTGTATTTCCTTTTTTTTTGTAGGTACTTTTTTACTTTTAATTGTTTTCTTTCTTTCTTTCTTTGGATAAATAAATAAATAAATCTTCCAGGAATACATAGAAGATGATGGATTAGAACGTACAGTGGACTCGGCGCTGGTCGTGTTCGTGAAGCAGGGAGAAGAGCCGAGCGTGTTCAAGAAGCTATTTCAGGATTGGGATAGCGACATGTGGGACGTAAGTAACCTTATTATTGCTTTGCGTCGTCGCAACGGATCAACGCACTGTATGCCACACCTGCGTTGCGACGACGCACGACGTCAATTTTCCACAAAGATTCCACATTATAATTCTACTGGACTTGTTGTTTTCTTTTCAGTTTCTTTTTAATGTTCACTTATTACGTAGTCGGGTTTTTTGATTTTTAGGGTTCCGTACCCATAAGGTAAAACGAGACCCTATTACTGAGACTTAGAGTTGAAAACTGCGGAAAGTTTCCGAAACTTTGGAAGTTTTCCGGAAGTTTACCGGTAATATTCCCGAAAACTTCCAAAACTGCGGCAGTTTTGGAAGTTTTCAGAAATTATTTTTTACTTATAAAAACAGTAATTGGGGATACTTTATACTTAAAATATGTTACATTTAGCTAGATTTTAAATATTCGAACACAGCGAGCACGGGACGGGATGCGGGTAGGGATTGCAATTCCATATTCGAATATTCGAATTATTCGAATATCAATTTGAAATTCATATTCGAATAGTAAATTATAAAATATTCGAACATTCGAATATTACCACAACAATTAAGGTTACAGCATTATTTGTTGATTATTAACGCGACGTCTAACGCGTGGTCGTCAAATCTTCGAATAGATCGGCACTGCTCAGATTGACGGCCATTCGACCAATCAACGGTCACTTGCGAACATCATGATCTAGAAACATCAATAAAAATGCGGATGGCTCTATATGACACAAATCCTCCTCTTCTTCATCGTTCTCTCACTGATGAGAATCGCGACCACATACAACGCGCCTCCAAACCATGCGGTCTTTCGTTACGTGGACCGCTTTCTGCATGCTGCCTCTACCAGCCCTTCTTATTGCATCCGACCATCTTACCGGCGCTCTGTCTTGAGTGGGTTTCCCTTCCAGCTGGCCCACTATTATAAGGTTTTTCTAGACAATGCTTAGAAGACCGCATGATATGTCCGAAAAAATCGAGGGCATGCTCTGCTCCCGGATACTGTGGAAAGTCGCTTGGCGATGGTGAGCTCCTACAGAATGGATTCATTAGTTCTCATAGCAGTCCAGGGTATATGAAGCAATCTGCGCCAACACCACATCCCAAAAGCATCGATCTTACTACTATCACGACTTTCTATGCACCACGTTTCCGCGCCATATAAATATATTGAGAAGACCAGAGGACGCATCAATCGCACTTTGGTCATACGGTGAATACCACGTTTCTTCCAAATTTTGTCGAGTTTTGCCATTGCACTCTTAGCCATACCGGATCTACGGCAGCTGCCCTCACTAGTTATCGGTGACCCAAGATACACGAACTCGCTCACTTTCTCGTACCCGTCAAGTAGATTAGAACGTGGAAGGGTTCTCGTATATGCTTTAGCAGGTTCACCGCGTTAGAACACTTGGATCTCATAACTTTCAATTTAAGTGATTGCGTGCACTTGCAGTTTAAATATCTCCTTAGATGCTAGTTATCAGTGCATTCTTGTTGGAATTTTGATCGCGTTTCTAGTTATCCATAAGAAATTGATATAAAGTTTAATAACATATTGTTTGACTTTGCTAGTGAGATTCAATTTTTTTTTCCTACCAAGTAGGTTTCCTATCATTTTTTAAGAATTTAGAATTTTTTATATCATGAACATTATGATTAATTAGTTGTATTATTTGGTTTCAACAACTTTCAATGGAAGGTAATTGAATGATACTGGTGGCATTGTTTTGATTACGTCCATTATGAGATAAGGAGGACAATTTGAAAAAAGAAAAGTTTATTTGATTTTATTTGTGAAATTTTGATTTTCTGGTTATGGTCGAAGTTCATATTACTTCTAACTATTTATATATTAATACGTGAAGAGAAAACTTCACTGGACGACATTTGTATTAAGAATTTGTTAAAATTATTTCATTTGATTACAAGATTGATGTTTAAATATTGGTAATGATTGGGGATGTTAGGCGAACTTACATAAAAATATGATACCAGTTTGTAAGGCTATAAAAATGTGACAAATTATATAAATATTAATTTTTTCTGAAATATTCGAATATTATTCGAATAGTTCGAATAGGGCTGAAAAATTATTCGAATATTCGAATACCGAAAAACATCGAATATTTGCAATCCCTAGATGCGGGGTAGGGTATAGGTTAAAAATAAATATTTCCAAAACTTCCGTCACACCGCTCGGTGTTTACATTATGCCCGTTGCCTTCGTATGATTTATGCCGATTGAATACAAAACGTTATTTCATCAATTTGCTTCAATAGGTACCATAAATAATTAAAATAATAAAAAAAACAGAACTAAATTAAAGGATCATTTTCATTTGCCGTTACTGATTCTGAGTAATCCCAAAGCAACGAATTTGTTGATTTCATAAATAGAAAAACATAATTTGAAAACTTCCAAAGTTTCGGAAGTTTTGGAAGTTTTCAGGAAACTTTCCTCAGAAAAGGAAACTTTCCTGGAAGTTTTCAACGAGACTCCGCTGTCCGTCTGTCACCAGGCTGTATCTCATGAACCGTGATAGTTAGACAGTTGAAATTTTCACAGATGATGTATTTCTGTTGCCGCTATAACAACAAATACTAAAAAACAGAATAAAATAAATATTTAAGGGGGCAACAACAAACATGATTTTTTTGCCGTTTTTATAGATAATGGTACGGATCCCTTCGTGCGCGAGTCCGACTCGCACTTGGCCGGTTTTTAATTTTAATGTTTATTTATTGTCTTTCACAGAATCAAACATCTTATGAGGACATCAAGAATGAGACAAAGGCAGCTAATTCCAAATAAAAAATATTTAATTATTCTACACTTTATTCAATTATTATAAATTACATATTTATACAAAACTAAGGAAAAATAAAATATTTAATCATTGTATGTGTATTGTTTCTTTTAAAAACTAGTAGCCCAGTGGTCGAAATTCGACCGTAATTTTAGCTTTCTGCACTCCTTCTCCATATAAACTATAACTATACCAAATCTCACACTCCTCCGTGCGCGCAATATGCTTAAAAAGGGGTACAAAGTTTTCTCTTCACGTATCAATATATAAATGAAGGTGAATGATTACATTGATATTATCTACCTAATGTCCACAATTTTTAGGTAGTGAAAAAAAATATACACAAAACTTTAATTGTAACCCATTTTACCAAAATGAGCTGGCGAACAGAACCGGATTACCTAGTCCGCAAAAATAAATTTTACACACTTGCTAAAAAACTAAAATGAAGTTTTTTAAATCTTTATGTTGGATATCGCTGATCCAGTTTCGTTTTCGTCAGCCAACTAAGAGCCGGTTTTGATTGAAAATATTAACAGGGATCAACGCAAAGAGTCTTGGACATCATGATTCGAAAAAACAATGCTTTTCAATTTATAGTGGACTACTCCGGTTCTGTTCGCCAGCTCCTCCATTAATTTACCTAAAACTTAATGTAACTAAAATGGTAATGAACATCGACACTGGTAATAAACTTCAATACAATCACGAGAGATTAAATTTTCAGCTACCCTGTAAAAAAATGACTGAACATGACGATAGGAGTATTTATTTCATGATTGGTATTTTTTTTACATATCTTGTTTGCTTTGAGTTTATTCTTTCACGATTCACGATCATATTGAAGTTTATGACCAGCGGGTCTACCGCATAACAAAATAGTAATGAACATCAGACTCTGGTAATAAAGTACATTACAATTGTGAGAGATTCAATTTCGAGCCACCTTGTAAAAAAAATACCGATCATAATTCACGATTGTAATAAATAAGTAACGATTGAAGTTTATTTACCAGAGTCGATATTCATTACCATTTTGTTAGGCGGTAGGCCCCCAGCTCATGGTTTTTTTCCTTGATCCAATTTTAATTTGCGATCAGTATTTATACCAATGAGCAAATTTTTTTTGTTTTGTATACAATCCTGCACTTGCACTCTTGTGCTTCCTCGATGATGCTTAAATCTATAAGTTTGTACAACTTGCAGCCATTTTTCACACAGTAGCTATGCACTGATTAATAATCTGAACCAAATTCTTATTTTCTAAGGCAGCAGCAATTCGTTCCTTATCAGCTAGTTGTTTGTTGACCGCATGCTCGGACACATGGGAGCCTTCAGAAACTTCTACCGTCACTTTGAACCGGCTTGGAAGTGCACGGAGCAGTTGGACCCGTATGGACAGACCTGAAATAAGTAATACAGGATAATTTTTTATGTAGTGCGCAAAATTTGCAGTGATTCTGTGTCCGTTCCCAAAGCAACCGCAGTACTAGATTTTTTATGCCTCGCGCTAGTAAATTATGCGTGTCCCCCATACTAAGTCGTATTTTCGTTTTGTTTTAAAGTGTATCCCAATACTGCGGTTGCATTTAGGAACAGTGACTGAGAGACTAAGCTACAATGCCAAAGACAGATACAAACTTATAACACCCCTCTTTTTTGTTCGTACTAGAACTCCCTTTACTACAAGAATATTAGCTTTAAACATTTTAGAATCTTCTAGAACACATTAATATCCTTACCTATCAATGTGGCCATACTGCAATGAGGAATAGTTGGGGTAAAGTTAACAAACACCGTATTCTCCTTATTATCCACTTGGATATTGCTCTCCTCCACCACACGCAGCTCTTCCAGCGTCAACGGGTGCTCAGGGTCGTTAATATTGCGAATTAAATCGAAAATTTCACGTTCATCGAACATATCTTCAATGTCTTCGTTGAAGTCTGTAGCAGTTTTTGCTCGCTCAGAGCCTTTGTCGTAGACGTTGGGGTTGATATTATCCGCTATTTTCGTCATTTTTGTTTAGTTTACGCGTATCTAAAGCTGAAATTATTAGGAAAATAAATACAAAACTTGTCAACACAAATGTGAGATGGTGTGTTATAGTGATGTCACTAATATAATCATAATAGGTACTGCTAACATAATATAAACTTTAAATATGATATTAGGTTATTCAAATCTGCAGTAATAGTGTTGCTCAGTATTAGTCAAATAATATTATAATGCTAATAAGCGTGCGCTGTTGCCGTTTTATAGCTCAAGCTTGGTGATGACGAGGTGGCAACGAATGTCTCTATGCGCGCACATCGCAAGACAGCGAAGCGAAGCGGCAACGACGCGTTCTGTTTAAATCTGTTCTCTCTTTCGTTCGTTTGTAATAATAGTATTAAATACCGAAATAATTGCAAATTATTGCATAATAAGTATGAAGGAAATTCTAATAACTTTTTTGCGTAACATGTTAGTCGATATCGATAATAGTGTAATTATACGAACAGCGAGTACGTTAAAAACCATAAAATGTTTATTATTGTGTAACGAATACTGAATCGATACATTATTATTTGACTATTACCGAGTAACAGTTATAATAACATAATATCAGCAAAGCGATATATTTAATAATAGGATTACCAAATAAGGAACCTATTACCCCATCTCTAGTGTGTTCTGACACTGCATGACTTGACAGATACGTATGCGTTCAAAAACTGCGATAATATCGTTTTAGCTGATAGCTGTGAATTTTAAATTTTATTATTTTTAAATATAGGATTTTGTTCTGAGGCATGAGGGTACTATCTAATCACAAACTTAAATCATTCTTAGTTCTTATATTATGTAACTTGTTATAAATATACAAATACTCTGAAAATATAATATTGTGTCAAAATTATAAAACATTTCTGAACGTTACTTTTCTGACATGATCACCGTTCCAAGTTTTATCTGTTATTATTACCGGTTTCAGCATTATAACTATCTCTTTCTCTTTTAATCTCAAAAAATATTCTATAGACTATCTCTTTTATACTTAAAACATTATTTGTACCTGTAACGCGCTCCTTGACAGCTCAATCAGGATAGGATCAATATATCAACCGGACGATTTTAAATCGTGTTTTTTGAAACTAAATAAACTGTGAGGGGCGTTTCATACTCCAATCACTACAGAAGAACACACAACACGTAAGTAAATACATTTCATTTATTTATAACACTTTCATATCCTGTTAACCAATACCTTTTATGTATTAGAAAGTGAGTTCTATCTACAATGTATTTTATATTAGTTTTAGGATTATAATTCGTCATTGAGAGACCAATTTATTTGGTTTAGGATCTCTAACTTTTTATAAAGAACTATAGAAAGAAAGAGTAAATTTATTTGAATGATTTTTTTAAAGTTTATACCTATAGTTCTCAATCTTGTTGGGGAATGGTTCTCAGGTAGTGTATGACATAACTAGTGGCGTAGCTATCGGAGGACTAGGCAGTGCCGAGCTACGGGGCCCTCAAGGTCCAGTGTCCCCACCTTATACTAGGGTAACTTATACTAGGGTATACTTAGGGTATATTCCCCTAAAGAATAATGCTCAAAATGTATGGATGAAATACCCAAAATTAATTAGCATCGATCACTACAATACTATGGCCAATCAATGGGTTATAATCAGTAATTAAGTCAGTGTAAGTGGCACTGGCTAAATCCATGGGGTATAGGAGACATACAGGATGTAGTGCTCAAAATGTATTGACGATATACCCTAAATCAATTAGCATCGATCACTACAATACTATGGCCAATTAATGAGTTATAATCAGTAATTAAATCACTGTTAGTGGCACTGGCTAAATCCATGGGTTATAGGTGATAAACGGTTGCCCAAAATGTATGGACTAAATACCCGAAATCGATTAGCATCGATCACAATAATACTATGGCCAATCAATGGGTTATAATCAGTAATTAAATCAGTGTAAGTGGCACTGGCTAAATCCATGGGGTATAGGATTTAATTACTGATTATAATTCATTAATTGGCATAACTTTAAAATTGATCGAATAACATTGAATTTCTGGGTATTTTTTGAGCATTGTCCTTTTTTAGGGGATTTTAGCAGCTTTAGGGGATTTTTTAGGGTACAAAATTATTTAGGGGAATAATAGTTAAGGGGGTTTTTTAAGGATTTTCGACTCAATACTTTGGTTTCAAAATGAAGTAATTTTACAAATTTTAATATTTTTATTTAATTTTATACTCACATTACATGGCATTGAAATAAAAGTACAGTACTAGAAAGAAAAACATTGGAAAGGTGCCTAATTTAGGCGAAGTACTTGGTAATTTTGTAGGTATCTAATTGAATCAGACTGAAAAAATATGACATAATAAATGAAATTAATGATGCTTGTCTAAAAAGAGGTCATCAAATGTTTAGGGGAAAACATTATGAAAAGTGCCTAATTTATGGGAGTTCCACAAGGAGTCCGGGGAAAATCAGGATCAGAGGGTGGCAACACTATCACCCTCAGACCCTGACCAGCAAACCTCAAACTGAACTTTCGAAAATTTCTCCCACCTTCAGAATATATTCATATAATAAACCCTTTTATATTTTCTACTTCGTCTTATTCCCTAACTACAATAAATTGGCGCGCCCCTCCAAATTACTGTTTCAATGTGTGTAGTCACATCCTTGTGCCCTCGGTTATTTCGGACATATCATGCGGTCTTCTAGGCACAGTCTCAAAAAACTTATGATAGTGGGCTGGCTGGACGGGAAACGCACTCAAGGCTGAGCGCCGATAAGATGGTCGGATGTAATAAGGAGGGCTGGCGGAGGCAGCATGCACAAAGCGGTCCACGCAACGGAAGACCGCATGGCTTGGAGATGCGTTGTATGTGGTCGCGATCCTCATCAGTGAGGGAACGATGAAGAAGAGAAGTCACATCCTTACCGAGCAACAAATCCTTGGAATTCGTTTTATTTGTTTTCGTTTGTACACACATTTGTTGTGAGTCTTTGTGGCACTTTGTGAATACTTTCAAACGTTTTGAATTTTGGATGGGCCATGTTGTAAATTAAAAATAGCATCTGTGGATCTGTATTCCTGTCTTTGGCATTGTAGCCCCAAAACGGATGGACCAATTTCAATGCAGTTTTTTTCATTGAAAGCTAGTTTAATCGGGTATCACCTTAGCTATGTTTCATGAAAATCTGTTCAGCTGTTCAAAAGTTACAGCTCTTTTTCTAGTTGGAGTCGGGGGTTTTTGACGGTTAGGTTGTTAATCATTAATTAAGCCTATCCTCCTCTAGAGGTGAGCTGAGTGATGATATTTCAATATCAATGACTACATGACAATGACAAAAAATATTGATGAAGGGAACAATAACAAAATCATCAATGATTATTCTCTAACTGTCACCAATTCATGCATTGCATGTTGTCATCTTGTCATTGTCATGTCACAGCTGAAGCCGAAGGTCGCGTTCATTCATTCATGGTCATTATCGAGTGATTATTTTAGGCAATGATGATTTTGTTGTTGTCACTAAATGACGAAATGATTTTAAAATATTAATTATTTAGCAGTGGCGAAGGGTGACAGTTTTAAAAGGAGAAGCCATCCCAAAACTGCGCTCTAAAAATTGCTGCAATTAATGCTGCATGATAAAAATCCATACCGTCTCCTGTAATCTATGTAGTCATGGCTGGAAGAGCTCGACCTAACTGAATAACAAGCTGTATTACGTTGGTCTATGCACTAACCAATTGCTAAAGGGAAGCCGATGGGAATCGGGTTGTATGGACTCTTCGCCACTGTTATCTATACATGTGGCATGATATCGGATTCAACTCTATCCTCCTCCCACAGAACAATGGCGGCGGACCCGTGGATGATACAGGCACACGAGCATGCGAAGTTCGCAGAACACTTCCGCAACCTCGGACCTGTGAACGGACACCTCACCGGAGAACAGGCCAAGAGGTTCATGTTACAGGTATGTACTCCACGTCAGAGACACAATCAGGGGCCATTCAAGTATTATGTAAGCACCAAAGGCGGGTGGGGGGGGGGGGTCTATGCTTTGGTTATTTTTGATAACATAAAAAATATACATTTAAAAATATAAAAGAGTAGTAGGCCACCGGCATCGGGAACAGAGTCCAATTTATCGGTGGTCAAGGTTCTAGAGAGAGAAACCTCCTAACAATGCGCGCAGTGTCAAGGAGTACTTCTTTCTGAATCAGGCCCTTGATCCAGCCACCTAGCGAGAGCCTCTCGAGGTGTTGGTCGAGACTCTTGGCAATTAAGCCATTAGCCGTTACGACTATCGGCACAATGATTGCTGGCTCCACGTCCCACATGTCGACAACCTCGCGAGCCAAGTCCAGATATTTGATTTGTTTATCTTTTTCGGCTTTTACGAGGTTCTCATCATGTGGGACGGTGATGTATATTAATAATAATTATTACTATGATTTGTTCCAGTCTCAACTCCCTCCACCGGTTCTTGGACAAATCTGGTCGCTGGCTGACACCAATGCAGATGGCAAGCTGGACCTCAAAGAGTTCTCCATAGCATGCAAGGTAATTGTTTAAAACAGTTACAGTTCTTTAAAACCAGCGCGACTGCACGTGACATTTTTATTTCCAGGTGGGACAAAGTTCGAGTTTTCTGTTGAAAATTTCTCAGTGGCAGCTTGAAATGCGGAAACGCATCTTCGGGAAATAAAGACGTAATACTCCCTATGTTGTGTGATTGTGTCCTTATGTTTTCGAACTTAAGCAGGTTAATAAGGTTTATTGGTCAACACAATACATGCTTAAATCACACCATATACAATACAGAAACGAAAAAGTCGGGAGTGACAGCAATAATTGCACATTGCAGCAGGCTCACTTGCGCACACAAATGTAAGCTATGACATTAAATTAGGCTCGGTGTGGTATTGCGTGACCAAAAGGCCTCAGCTCAGCATGTGCTGCAGTAACACTACAGCGCTGATTTTCAGCTGAAACCTAAGGTGGCTGACAGAACAAGTTTCCATGGAATTGTGTAGTAGAATAAAATAATATATATAATAAAAAGGGATATTTAAATAATCAATCTGTGAGTAGTCATAGTAATACATAAAAATATAAATCCTATCCAATCCGAATTTCTCTATTTCAGATCATCAACTTGAAACTCCATGGTATAGAAGTACCAAAAGTCTTGCCACCCTCTCTGCTTACCTCCCTCAGTCCCATGGGTAAGTTTTAAGGCACTAGTTAGCAGCAAAATTCAACAACTCACCGGAATGACTTTTCTAATTTATACTGTACTAGCGACCCGTCCCCGGCTATGCCCGGGTGCAATTTCTCTATTATCCTCACATTAAATATGATAGTATTATACATGTAAACCTTCCTCTTGAATCACTCTATCTATTAAAAAAAATCGCATCAAAATCCGTTGCGTAGTTTTAAAGATCTAAGCATACATAAGGACAGACAGCGGAAAGCGACTTTGTTTTATACTATGTAGTGATTATCACCAATATTTTGAAGCCCAGCTAAAATAAATTATCGCTCCAAGAAAAAAAAGTTAAACTGTCCAAGTGTCAGCTTGTCTTTGATTGACGTTTGTCTATGATAGCTTTTTTTCTTTTCATAAGTTTATATTATACAAGCTGAAAAAAATCCAATCAAATAATATATTTTGTTATGTTATATTTTTTCACAGGTGCCAAACCACAATTCGCGTCAGCCCCAGCGAAACCTCCCATTCCCCCCATGCCGTCACTCCCCCCTCAACCGCTAATATCCGGGCTATCTCCCACTCAACCAAACAACCAATCCCTCCTAGGCGACCTCACCCAACCTCTGGTTAACACAACCCAACCAGTAACCCCTATAATGCCTATGGTTCCTCCAGCAAAACCTATGGCACAAAATGCAGTGCCGGATTTAATTTCTGGAGTAAAACCTGGTCAACCTATGGCTGGTCAGCCATTAATTGGGGGATCCCAGCCATTAATTGGGGGATCCCAACCATTAATTGGGGGATCCCAACCATTAATTGGCGGATCTCAGCCATTAATCGGTGGATCCCAACCATTGGTTGCTTCACAACCGCTAATAGGCGCCCCTTTAGCTCAACAACCATTAATCCCAAACAACCAAACAACTCAAAATCCCCCCCTAATTCCTTCCCTACCATCAATGGATTCTTTCTCCATGCTAAGCCAGCCTATGATGCCATCTCAGCCAATGTTACCTGCTCAAAATAGGCCATTTATCTCCCCTCCCGAACCTACCCAGCCGACCCAGCCAGTGGCCTCGCAGCCCATTCTCGGCGGGACGACATTAGGCTCCCTGATCAATAGTCCACCGTCTACAGTGACAAGTGTACCCATTATGAGCCAGCCAATCACGTCGACTCCTTTGGCTGCCGTGAAGAGCGAGAGCTTGTCGAAACCAGGTGAGATTTTGTTATTATTAAAACGCTTTTATTAGCTTCACCTGTAACTATGTAAAAAAATCTTGGAAATTAAATTTGACCCACTTCCCGGTTTCCGATTGAGCTGAAATTGTGCATACACGTTTAGTTTGGATGATAAAAGCGTTTTCAATAGTTTTTTTTAAACTATAATATTTATTTAGTTTTTTAACTTTTAGTTTTTGGATATGCGACTCTTTTTATTTCTATTAGCTCAGAAATATATCCAAAGACAATTTCTTGTGCAATCCTAACTAAATCGTTGAGTTGTAAAATAATCTAGGGACTGTCACATCGATCCCGATCGAATTGTAGAGGTCGGTAGGGGCGGCAAAATTTGAATAGCCAACTGTCGGCAAATGTGTAAATCCACCACTGCTTACCTTACTTTTATTTAGGGTTTGAAGTGATAATAAATATTTGCCACTGGTTAATTTGTCGCTTCAACGACTGCGTGTAACGGAACGCGCCACTTAACGTCAATAGCGGGGGATTCCCCGCGTCGTCGTGTTTCGCAGTGTAGCCGTTTTAGCGAATTTGTCGCTAGATCTAGCGGATATTTGAGGTCTTTAGCGGTTTCTTTTTAAGTCATAGACCATAAAAAATGTTTTAGCGACATTTTTTTCGTATTTTGGTTTTGGTCACGAAATTTTGAACAAAAAATTAATAAAAGATTACCTTGTTTGTAAAATGTGTATAATTTATTTACTAAACTACTTGCTTCTGCCGTAAATGTTGATTGCAAGAATATTATATATTGATTGTAATACCAGTTAAAAAAGTATTGCTAGGCTTATATCTTGTTTGATAATTATCGGATATTTATCAAGGAGCATATTTATCTTGATAACTTCAAACCCTGCTTTTATTGCAGGCTCGTTAGTGACCAGTCCCACTGAAGTACCCATGGGTGTAATGAGCCCCCCAGCAACAGTGGAGTGGGCCCTCCCACAACCACAGAAGTTGAAGTAAGTACCATCATCAGTACTGCAGGGGGTGCCAACTGAAAATCAGCGCTGGGTGTCTCACATCCAGCATATGCTGAGTTGGTAACCTTTTCGGTACCTACATACTCGACGGCATATTTTTATTTTTTTATTAGAAGTGTTCCTATTTCTTTTTTATTGTGTTTCGTCTGTTGTGAATGTGGCGCCGTCATTATCATCAGAAAGCGAAACGCCTCGCTGTTAGGTCGCCTACGAGGCAGCTCCAACGGCATCCTGAAGGTGGTGTCTGAGCGGTGGGACCTGCCGCTGGTAAAAAGGTGGATGCAGCTTCATGTTGGCGCCTCCACTCATTTTATCTGATATTTTTATTTATGTATGTAAGATATTATGTATGCCTACCCTGCGGGAACGCAGGCGTGATGTCTATGCTATATTTTATTTGATTCCAATTTATATCGTATTTTAATTTATCTTAATGTTATTTAATTTGATTTTGTTTTAATTTAATTTAATCTAATGTATAATTTTATTTCATAATTACTATAATTTATTACATAATTGTATTTGTGTGCTATGGGTCTGACTTAACCTGAAATAAAAGAATTTATTATTATTATTATATTATTATCCTGTACGAAATAAAATTACGTTTCTTTCTTTCTAATTTATTATGCACTCTCATGTTATGGGTGTTAGTTGTAATAAGGGTCACTATTGCTTGACTGGGTTTTTTATAATAAAATACGTGGTAACTGAATGCATGTGTATTTCCGACTAATTAATTTCTATCATATTCAATGCTTTTAAACGACGACACGAAATATAAGTATATATAGTATTGGTTCCTGAGCTATAAGATAATTTCGTTCCAACAATGGGTATCAAATGATAGGGTTTGCTGAAGAATACAAAAACTAAAATGACGTCACACTTAATTCAATATCGCGGACGCCCCAAGATGGCGGATACAATTTTATTTTCTACCATCATGATCTAGGTATCAAACGCCAAGGCCGAAGCCTAAGCCGAAATTGAGGCCGAAGCCGAAGCCGAGGCCAAGGCCGAAGCCGAGGCTGAAGTCAAAGTTTTTTATTTCAACTGGGCCTTTGCAGGCATTTTCAAAAGCATGTTTTCAGTCTTTTTTTACTATAATTTAAAAACTTATTTTTGAACTTTACCTAATGTATACAACTTAACAACATACTGCAATATTTTTATTGACTATTTTTCTTTTTTATTGTTCCGTACCCAAAGGGTAAAACGGGACCCTATTACTAAGACTCCGCTGTCCGTCTGTCACCAGGCTGTATCGCATGAACCGTGATAGTTAGACAGTTGAAATTTTCACAGATGATGTATTCCTGTTGCCGCTATAACAGCAAATACTAAAAAACATAATAAAATAAATATTTAAAGGGGCTCCCATACAACGGATATGATTTTATTTGCTTTTTTATAGATAATGGTACGGAACCCTTCGTGCGCGAGTCCGACTCGCACTTGTTATTTTTTTGTTCCCTCATATGTCTGTTTTTTTTTTTTGTTCAAAGGTTTTTTTTTTATTTTATTTTTTGTTCAAAGGTTTTTTTTTTTTTTTGCACAAATACGTCGCATAATGAATTTAAAGTATCCTATTCATTGAGTCCACAGACATTTAATATAAGTAATTGTTATTTTATATTATTATAATTTTTTTGGAACGTGTTTTTAATTTTTTACTTTTTTTTGTGTAAAAAAAATTGCTTTTCTTTCTTTATTTCTTTCTTTTCTTTCTTTCTTTCTATTTCATCTTTTATTTTATTTTTCCTCTCGTGTGTTGTCTCAGGATAAATGTATTTTTTTCTTTTGTATTAAAGGTACACTCAACTATTCAACGCGACGGACCGCGCTAAGACGGGCGCGGTGTCGGGTGCGCAGGCGCGCTCCATCATGTTACAGTCGCGACTGCCGCAGCAGGCGCTGGCGCAGATCTGGGCGCTAGCCGACTTGGACTCGGACGGGAAACTGGGTAACTATAGCTTAGGTTATTTATAAGGTCTTATTTAAATAATGCAAAATATTTTACGAGGTAAAACTAAAAGTTTTTTTTTCTTTTTTCTTTTTTTCTTTTCTTAATATCAAATAACTTATATGTTTAAACGTAATTTCGAATGAGAAATGCTAACTAAAAAGTGTAAAATCAAAAAAACCCGACAGCTTAAAACGTGAACTTTAAATAAAAACTTTTATTTCTTTTCTGTTCAGTTCATTAGCTCCGTACCAAATTATTACCTGTTAATTAGCACCAAATTCATTTAAAAAGAGATTGAATTCAATATTTTTCTCATTGAAGATATTATTTATATTGTTGCATGTAAAATTGAATTAAATTAAATTAATAAATATATTAATAATAAAAATATTAATATATTATTAAATTAATTATTGATTGGAAATGTATGACATTATGTATTTTATTTGTTGACATTTTTAACATTACACTATATGATCTATTGATTACCTATATTTTAAGTTACTATTATCTCTGTAATTGTCAAGTATTCGAAAATCTGTAACATGACTAAATAAATGGTCATTATTTAATTAAATTATTAATAGCGCAATGGGCATAGTGTGTGTAGTATGTACCATAGGATACTTAAATTAAAAAAATCCGAAAAAATTACTGTTGCATGCCCATAACAGGCGGAACATGATGTACCTCAAATATTGTTAACATCCCATAACCATGTTTCTTGCAAATAAACATTTCTATTTCTATTTAATTAAATAATTATATAATGTATATTAATTTGATGTCTATGATTATATACTGCCTATGATTGTACGTATGTTTTTTTTTTTTTTTTGTTTGAAGAGGTAGAGTACTAAGCCCCTTTGTCACTGCGACCTGCGAAGATCTATTGTGACGCCTCTTGTATTATTACAGCACTCCCTCTAGCCGTAAGTCAATAATAAAATTGACTATATTCTTGGGGTGGAGGGATTTAATCTCATCTGGTGAGATTAGGTGGCCCCCCAGGTGCTGACTTCTAGTGTGTGTGTGTATGTATGATACCCTGACCTATAATTTAAATTAATTATCAATAAAAATGTTTATCTGTTTATTTTGTTGGCAGGCTGTGAAGAGTTCGTCCTGGCGATGTATCTCTGTGAGAAAGCCACTCAAGGAGAGGCTGTACCTACTAAACTACCCATAGAAATGATCCCACCAACCTTCAGGTTAGAATAGAATAGATCTTTATTTCATGTAAACCAGATACAGGCACTTAAGAAATGTCGAGACTCTAGGTGCACGGTTCCAAATAGTAGGTCCTATGGAGAAGAACCGGCAAGAAACTACATGGTAACTCTTTTTCAAATAATAGATTACAATCTTGTGGTAAGAGCTGCGAGAATAATGTAATTTAATGTGAATATAACTGTCAAGAACCCCCGACTTCGAACTAGAAAAAAAGTTGTAACTTTTGAACGGTGGAACAGATTTTCATGAAACATAGCTAAGAACACTCGGGATAAAATTATCTATGACACAAAAAAAAATTAAACGAAAATCGGTTCATCCGTTTGGGAGCTACGATACCACAGACAGACACGTTAAACTTATAACACCCCTCTTTTTTGTCGGGGGTTAAAAAATAAGACTAGGATAATACTAATAATGGAACCGTGCACCTAGAATCACGACGTTTTGAAAGTGCTTGAAGGTCTAGTTGACATAAAAAACTTTGACTTTAACTTTGACTTTGAATGATTTGTCTCTGAATAAATGATTCAGTGATTCAGTGTCCGTTCCCAAATGCAACCGCAGTACAAAAATTCACTCCAAAACAAAATAAAAATTTGATTTGTATGGCTTGCGCTAGTAAATTATGCGTGTCCCTACTAAGTCGAATTTTCGTTTTGTTTTAAAGTGTATCCCAATACTGCGGTTGTATAGAACAGAGACTGAATCACTCTACAAATTATGCGCACTACATAAAAAATTGACGACACGGTTGGCGCAGTGGCTAAGAAATTAGCCACTGCGCTACGTGCCGCGGGTTCGATCCCCGCAGGGAACAAATATTTGTATGATCTACAGATAGTTGTTTCGGGTCTGGTTGTGTGTGCATGTGACATGTATGTTTGTAAACTGTACCCTCGATACAGGAAAAATCCTAGTGAGGGGCAAAGTTTTTTTTTTTTTTTTTAAAGAAAGAAAAAAAAACCTGTATTAAAAAATCAATCTTCGTTTCAGGCGTGACTCTATCACATCTAACACCAGTACCAAGTCTTACGAAGAGAGACGACGTGAGAACATGGCTCGCGGGCAAGCAGAGCTGGAGAGACGAAGATCTCAACTTGCTGATGCCCAGCTGAAGGAAAAGGTATGGCGTCTCATTAATTCTAAAGAGAAAAAAAAATTTGTAGCGACATCTATCGCCACATAGAAGAACTACTTAGCAAGGCAGCAAGCTAACACACAGTGTAAGTTCCCGTATTAGTAGGCACCCTTACACTTGCAGTTTGTGTTGTATGTTGGAGTGAGGTGAGTTGACGTAAACACACAGATTTGTAACACTAAAAGTTTATTAGAGATACCGATCACAACTAAATAATTACAGTAAAGTTTGTTGGATGCTGATCCGCAGTGTCCGCGTAAGTAAGATATTTGTCAACTAACTGTAAATTACATCAAACATTATTTAAATACTATCGAGGAAAGTTGCTGCGTTTGCAGCCTGACCGTATGTACGTAAACCGTACACACAGTGTATTATAAGCCCCATTTTTGTTGCATCTCGATTTTATTGTATAAATCGATAGTTCTAATCATTTTGAGCACGAGAGTAGAACTCCGGCATTGATACGGCAAGCAGTTTTTTTTATATAAAATCACAAAGATCACCTGTATCCAACTCCTAAAAATGACAAAAAATATATTAAAATAATTAAGTTCAAAAACTAAAACCCGACTACTGAAAAATATGAAACAAGAAAATATTAATACTTTCTTGTTTTTTTAGTTCATCACTCTATGTCCTCTAGAGACATATTAAATTAAATGTGACGTCACATAGTCTATAACCAGCGGACACTTCCAACGACACCTCATTTGTCGAATTATGATAAGTAGTTTAGAAGTTATGAGGGAACAGATGAACATACATACATACCGGTCAAACATATAACCCTCTCCGTAGTCGGGTAAAAAAAGAATTAAACTACTCAATTGAGTGCTAATAATTTACATAATTAAAAAATTTAATATTTAATAAAAATTAAATAATTAATAAATAAATTAAATAATTATACATTTATTACTAGATTTTTACACAAATGGTATTCTCCTACACTAACAAACAACGTCAAACGTGAAATTATATTGTAATGAGGTCGAAAGTTGATTGAAACCAAATCGGTATTCTGCTAACATTTTGAACCGACTAAGATAATAAAATTGGTATTCTCGTTCATTATACATAAACGTCAAAAATGAGATTGAAATGGGTCTGCATGAAGATTGAATTCAAATCATACTGAAATCGGACTGAACAAGAGACTACCGACTTTTTGTCAATTCATAATATAATCTCAGTTTGGTCAACTTTCAGTCATAGTGTAAATTAATTACGAGAATTGAGCTACTGATAAGTCCGCTAAAATGCCTATGCAAATATATAAAAATAAATGTTTTTTTTCCCAACGCTACCTAGGAAGCAGAGGTAATCTATTTGCTAGTAACCTATTTGGTATAATTATTAGATTTATAATTAACTAGCGACCCGTCCCCGGCTACGCACGGTTGCAATTTCTCTATTATCCTCACATTAAATATGAAAGTATTATACATATAAACCTTCCTCTTGAATCACTCTATCTATTAAAAAAAACCGCATCAAAATCCGTTGCGTAGTTTTAAAGATATAAGCATACATAGGGACAGACAGCGGGAAGCGACTTTGTTTTATACTATGTAGTGATTATTATATTTCTCTAGGCGGAGAGGGAACGCAAGGAGCGGGAGGAATCTGAGAAGAGAGAGAAGATACGTCTTGAAGTGCAGAAGAAAGAGCAAGAAGAGTTGATGAGGAAGCAGAAAGAAGAACAAGTAAGAGTTCTTCTGTATGAACTACTAGTGGCGAAGAATCCATACAACCCGATTCCCATCGGCTTCCCTTTGGGAATTGGTTATCTATTTATTTATTAGAGGCCCGCCCCGATTTCGTACAGGTAGCACTAAGTATCTACAGTGCCCCTACCTACCTACCTATATCTACCCTACCTGCCTACTACTCTACCTACCCTACCCTACCAACATGCGCTATTTACCTCCCTATCTACCATACTTCCCTACCTACCTAACCTATCTACATATCTACCTACTACCTACCTTACATACCTACCTACCTACCCTATTTACCTACTGATATTAGCTTAATGCCCCGAAACCTGGGACAATTTTTGTCCCAGAAAAAATGTTGTCGTTAGGAAGTCTCCACTTTTTGTCTCTGTGCCTCGAAGTTTAGGTAAATTAGCACCTATTCTGATCACTGCTAATTACAATCTTGATTAGTTCAACAGTTGCCGCTATATTCTGATAGGTGGCGCTGGCATAGTCTATTGCCATGTTATTAGTAGTTATTTAATGTAGCACTAGGTGTCGCTACATACCTATTAATATAGTTTTTTTTTTCTGTTAGGAAAAGCGAGAAGCAGCCCGCAAAGAAATGGAGAGACAGTGTCAACTTGAGTGGGAGAAAAAGAGGTATGTGTATCTGTGCATCTGTCTGGCATCGTAGCTCCAAAACGGATGGACCGATTTCAATGCAGTTTTTTTAATTAAAAGCTAGATTAATCGGGTATCATCTTAGCGATGTTTCATGAAAATCGGTTCAGCCGTTCAAAAGTTACCGCTCTTTTTCTAGTTGGAGTCGGGGTTTTTGACGGTTATGTTATAATTTATATTTAATATATTTTTATTTTTACCCTACTGCTTAAGATTTTTTGGAAAAGCTTAAAGGAGATGTTCCAAAACGGGCCAGGTCAGTGTACAGTACCTCAAAATATCGAGAAAAATCCACGGAATTCGGAAAAAATACAGATTAATAGTTTAAAACAATACTGCAGTGGTACTTGAATTTTAATTATAAATTATTTTTATTGACTTCCAACATGGCGTCTTACGAATTTAGCTATTCTGTGCTTAAAAACAATGACTATCCATAGATTGAATTGAACTGTCAGCTGTTATTCAGTCGCTTTTGTTGTCGGTCGTGATTTGGTTCGTTTTGTTTGAGTTTCTTGCGTTCTTTAAAACAACATCGCTTTCGTTGTTTGGAGTTGTACCGTTTCTTTCCTATCTGTGAATGTAATTAAAATAACCTCCACAGAAATACTTAAATAAGCATATCGAACGTCATTCATTGACCAAAATGACAGCTTACCGCCATGACGGTTTTTTGTTGTGTTTTGCAATTCTTTAGTGTAAATTCTTGTTTTGTACCACCAAACAGCCATATCTCAGTAAAATGGACAGTTGAAATATGTTTTATGTGTGTTTCCCTATTCGTGAGAATTGTGTACATAGACCTGGCCGAGTTCCCATACATTTTTGAAACATCTCCTTTGCTAATAAAAATATTGTCACATACCAATTAGCAAATTCTTCTGTCTCCCTCTAGAACTCGCGAGTTAGAAGCGCTGCGTACAGAGGAACAGACGAAGGTGTTCAGTCTGAAGGCCAGGAGTCAGACCCTGTCGGCAGAGCTCAGCTCCGTGGGCGCGAGGTCTGGCAACCTGGCCAAGGATATTAGGGAAACCAGGACTGCTGTAGCAGCTGCCAAATGTACTATTGACGGCATGAGGTGAGATAGCTGTAGATAATAATCTAGGCATTTATTCATTAAGTTTTGACTTCAGAATTTTGTCATATTATACTTATCTTGCTGTTTTACTAACAATATCAATCAATCATTTGACGACACGGTTGGCGCAGTGGCTAAGCGATTAGCTTTCTGCGCTACGTGCTGCGGGGTCGATCCCCGCACGGAACAAATATTTGTATGATCTACAGATAGTTGTTTCTGGTCTGGGTGTGTGTGCATGTGACATGTATGTTTGTAAACTGTACCCTCCATACAGGAGAAAGCCCAGCGAGGCAATGTTTAAAAAAAAAAAACATTTTTTCTCACCACAATATACATAATAGTAGTTTTTAATAGGGGGTTTTAAAACACGAATATTTTAATACCTAGTTACATGCAGTTTCATACACCACTTTATCTATACTCATGATAACAAATTACAAAGTAAACAAACAATAATGGCGCCGAAACCTAATTTTCATAAACTACTATTACGGCATTGTTTTTATTAAAGAAACTGTATTATAATAAAACTTTTTAATTTCATTATGTGCATGTGCATAAAGTCTGTCATTATAGTACTATTTTTTAATGCATAATTAGAACTTTACGAGGGGCTCGTAGCTACATAGCTACCGCGCAGATCAGTCGATCAGCGAGGTTAAGCTGCGGTTGCCGCGGTCAGTCCCTGGATGGGTGACCATTTCTTCGAACATCGAGACCCCTCCGTGCCTCGGATAGCACGTTAAGCAGTTGGTCCCGGTTGTCATACGAATACCTTTGACAGTCGTTACGGGAGTCAGCAACCCAAAAAGTCTGACAACCGGTCTAACCTTAGGGTATCAGTGTCTCCCAGGAATTGGGTGGCGGAGGTCAGATGGCAGTCGCTCTGTATAACATCCTGTTACTCAGCCGTATCTGGTTAGACTGGGAGCCGACCCCAACGTAGTTGGGATACAGGCCAGGCAGATGATGAATTAGAACTTTACGATATGAGTAGATAGAGTAGATAGTTTTCATGTTTTAGATTTCATACCATTTTTTTGTCTGACCTTGTCTTCTCCAGGTCTGACCGTGACTCCTGCATGTCAGAGATGCAGCAGCTGAAAGCGAGAGTGAAGGAGTTAAATGCGAAGCAGATCTCCTTGAATAAGGAGAAGGCTGAGATAGACGCAAAGGTAAGAAATGAGATTGGTTGGCCGCAAGGTTGGCGCAGTAGCTATTAGCTAAGCGATTTTTTATTTTATTTTATTTTGGCGCTTTATTTCAATAATATGGCTGCGCGGATTCAATTATTATTAGTATGGTAATAAATACATAATATTTGGTTGGTACAATTGTATCCCTGTATCCTCATCCCGTTCCTGCACGTACTTTGCTCGCATGTGTGAGTAAGAACGCAACATCGCGTCCGCGCCAAAACAAGTGGCGCCTTCTACCGCAAGTTAAAGGTAAATACTCGAAAATTCGACATGGCGGTAACCGCGCGCATCTCCGCGATCGTGTGATAAAACCCATAAAACTTTCGTGTTTTTCGCTGTGATAAACTGTGCTGCAGTTCCGAAGACGTCGCGACGTCGCACCTCAACAGAGAAGCAATCAAAGGTATTGTGCACCTTCCCTCATAAGAACTGCCTCTTTGTGCTACCTGTTCCTTTGCGGTTCTTTTATCCAACACATATTTTCGTGCCAACCAAAATTATCGTTGCATTCGCTCATTTTCGCTAATGCCGCGTAAATAAATATGTATGTTTTCTTTTATGGTTTATAGTAATATATGTATGTATCAGTGGCGAAGTGTGACTGTTTTAAAAGGGGAAGCCATCCCTAAAATTCCCTCTAAAATTTTGCTGCAATTAATGCTGCAAGATAAAAATCCATACCGTCTCTTGTAATCTATATATATTCATATATGGAAGAGTTCGACCTAACTGATTAACAAGCCTTTTTTTGTCAGTTGGATGAGTAAATAATATAATAGGTATTACGTTGGTCTATGCACTAACCAATTCCTAAAGGGAAGCCGATGGGAATCGGGTTGTATGGACTCTTCGCCACTGGTATGTATCTATGTATTTATTCCTTGATCTTGAATTTTAATTGACGACACGGTTGGCGCAGTGGCTAAGCGATTAGCTTTCTGCGCTACGTGCCGCGGGTTCGATCCTCGCACGGAACTAATATTTGTATGATCTACAGATAGTTGTTTCGGGTCTGGTTGTGTGTGCATGTGACATGTATGTTTGTAAACTGTACCCTCGATACAGGAGAAATCCTAGTGAGGGGCAACGTTTAAAAAAAATATGTTTTTTATTCTTCAAATTAACGTTTATTTTACGTTGCACCCACTATGTTTGTTTCTGCATCACCCTAAGGTAGACTGGCAGAAAATGCCTATGGCATTAAGTCCGCCTTTGTGCAGTGTTTTTTTTACCTGTGCATAAAGCATTAAATAAATAAATTTCGACGCCACATGCCGCGGGTTCGGTCCCCGCATAGAACAAATCGAATTAAATCAAATATATTTATTTATTATCAAATACCCACAACATAATGGGAAAATTAAATAATTATGTAAGTAATTTAATTGAATGAATAATGAATTTAGTAATGTAATTTCAACACAATTTTAAATTGTTAAGAAATAAATTGAATTGAATTGAACAATTAATGCCCCGAAATTTTTATAATTATAATTTTAATAAAAATTTGATTTTGTATGGCTTGCGCTAGTAAATTATGCGTGTCCCCCATACTAAGTCGAATTGTCGTTTTGTTTTAAAGTGTATCCCAATACTGCGGTTGCATTTAGGAACAGAGACTGAATCACACTACCTACAAATTATGCGCACTACATAAAAAAAACTTGTATAGTGTTTTAATCGCAACCTTTATTAAAATTTACCGGTAATGCGGACCCTGACAATGCCCGCGGCGGCGTCATCAGCGTGGATGGTGAAAATCTTATCAAAAACAAAATATGGCCGACTAATTCGCCAAATGACTGTGACGGACGAAGTTATCGGCAAAACGCGCTATTTAAATTATGGTCATATAAAAATGGAATTTTATTGAATTTTCATAAACAAATACGTCGAAACAAACCAATAAGCATATATTTAGACATTTCTAGTGTTTAGTTTACTAGTATATGTCTGCATTGTATCTAAAACAACCGTATCCGTCCGACCATCCACGCCGATGACGCCGAAGCCGGCATTGGCGCACACGTCTAGTGCCTAGCACTGAAATTATGGATGGATATTCTTTATTAACCGACTTCAAAAAAAGTAGGAGGTTCTCAATCTCTCTGTCTCAGTGGCCCCGACTTCAGAACCTGTTAAGTTTTTTAAGAAAATTATTTTATACTTTTTAGTTTTTTGAAGTCGGTTTTTACTTTTTTTTTTAAGTTTATTTTATTTTCTTTTTGTCTTGTGCAGGCGAAGGCCTCTGAAGGTGCAGGTGAAGACGGAAAACTGAACATGATGGAAATAACCCTGAAACAGCTGCGAGACAAGGTAAAGTAAATCCATCCCATTACTGTCCCACTGCTGGGCACGGGCCTCTTCGCAGAATGAGAAGGGTTAGTCCTTAGTCCAGCACGCTGGCCTGGTGCGGGCGGACTACACACACCATCGACAACTTTATGAGGCCCTCTCAGGTGTGCAGGTTTCCTCACGATGTTTTCCTTCACCGTTATCGCAAGTGATAATCAAATTCTGTAACGCTTTCATGCTTAGACCTTTATTTTTGCAGGTCGAAGCCGCGAGAGCACTCGTAGAAAGCAAGAAACACGACCTGGAAACGAATCAGTCACAGCTTACAGAACTAACCAACACTGTCACTGAGTTAGGAGAGAAATGTACTCGGGTGTGGCAGATGTACTCGGAGAGGAGGCAGGAGTACCTGGCGAGGAGTTCCGCTCCTGCCGAGAGCGCCTGGCCTGCTGCAGGTAACATATACAGGGAGGGTGGGGCACGCTGGTGTGGCGGGTGTACTCCGAGTGGAAGCAGGAGTACCTGGCGAGGAGTTCCGCTCCTGCCGAGAGCGCCTGGCCTGCTGCAGGTAACATATACAGGGAGGGTGGGGCACGCGGGTGTGGCGGGTGTACTCCGAGTGGAAGCAGGAGTACCTGGCGAGGAGTTCCGCTCCTGCCGAGAGCGCCTGGCCTGCTGCAGGTAACATATACAGGGAGGGTGGGGCACGCGGGTGTGGCGGGTGTACTCCGAGTGGAAGCAGGAGTACCTGGCGAGGAGTTCCGCTCCTGCCGAGAGCGCCTGGCCTGCTGCAGGTAACATATACAGGGAGGGTGGGGCACGCGGGTGTGGCGGGTGTACTCCGAGTGGAAGCAGGAGTACCTGGCGAGGAGTTCCGCTCCTGCCGAGAGCGCCTGGCCTGCTGCAGGTAACATATACAGGGAGGGTGGGGCACGCGGGTGTGGCGGGTGTACTCCGAGTGGAAGCAGGAGTACCTGGCGAGGAGTTCCGCTCCTGCCGAGAGCGCCTGGCCTGCTGCAGGTAACATATACAGGGAGGGTGGGGCACGCGGGTGTGGCGGGTGTACCCCGACTGGAGGCAGGAGTATCTGGCGAGAAGTCCCGCTCCTGCCGGTTTCAGGATTGCTCCCATAGTACAAGTTGTTCATAATGACGAGTAGGTACTCCTTCAATATTTCCATTGTTCACCATCCATCCTGTATGTGTATTGTCACCAGAGGCGGACTGGGGGCCGCCTACGACGGAGGACGCGTGGGGCGAGCCTGCCGCGGAGGAGGCCGCCTGGGGAGACGCGCCGCCCACCACAGGTAAATCTATACTTATTAAACATTGACTTACTAACAATGGATATTTCGTCCGCGCTAGGCGTGGGCAAAGTGTATCATTTTCGCGTCTGACATTTGCATCTGACTCACTGAAATGATCCGAAACACTGATGTTTCATTTGTATCATTTGGCTCATCGGCTCAAAAGATACGGATAATGGTAAAATGTATCCAAAAACGAGCTTATTGTATTTGATATATGAGCGCCTTAGTGGTCAATTTTAAGTGCATGGATAATGACTACGAAAAACTGTGCGAGTGTGAGTGATACATTTCTCATTTGGTATCTCTTTCTGACTTGTTTAGATTGTAATTATGTCACCCACTCACTCGCGACTCAGTGTCTCACTCCCTCTCTCGCTCACTGCTCAGTCGCCTCGCAAGCGACGCGGAAAGACCACAGAGCAAAGTAATGTTTCAGATCCAAATGATTCGTTTGAAACGTTGTTACTGAACCAATCCTTTGAATCACTTCAATGATCCGGATCAGTGAGTCGGTTCCGTAAAGAGTTACACACACCTACTTTTTAAATATGAAAGTAATGTTATATGGAGTAACATAAGCTACATACTTTTACTTTTAATAAAAAAAATTGACTTCAACGATCTTTAGTATCTTCGCATTTGATTTGTATTCAAATAATTACGTTAAATTTTATAATTATTTTTTGCTTTTTAGGGTTCCGTACCCAAAGGGTAAAACGGGACCCTATTACTAAGATTCCGCTGTCCGTCCGTCCATCTGTCTGTCTTTCTGTCTGTCCGTCTGTCACCAGGCTGTATCTCATGAACCGTGATAGTGTGGAAACGTTGTGGATTGTACGTTAAGCTAACTTTATCTATCCTCATATCGTAAAGTTCTAATTATGAATTCAAAAATAATACTATAATGACAGACTTTATGCAGATGCAACTATAATAAAATTAAAAAGTTTTACTATGATACAGTTTTCCTTACAAAACAATGCTATAAAATAACTTTTTTTCTATTATAGTACACCATAGACATAATATACTACTGTTCATTAAATCTTTGTAGTAAACTTCGGTTCCACCAAGGAGTTTTCAATTAAATTTTTATAGCTGCCGTAATTGCTATGGTGGCGCGGCTAGGGCGCATGCGCGCTGAGTTCCGGCGCCATTTTGTTTATTTACAATTTACATTATTAATGTGTTAACTACCTATTGCATGAGTATAGATAAAGTAGTGTATGAAACTGCACATAACTAGGTATTAAAACACTCGTGTGACGTCTGTCGTGTCTTTTTTGGGACGGCTTCCCCTATGAAAATTTTCACCCTTCGCCACTGTATTTACCTATATTCAGCGAATAAAAACTATTCTATTCTATTCTATTTGAGATTCGTTTTGATATATCTGACGCATGTCTACTAGAACTTATATTCGCATTGAATTGCATTATTCTCGCAGATCTTACCACAACATTGTACTGATAAAGACTGTCAAGATCTATTATTTATTTTAAAAGAGTTTCCATGGAGTTTCTTGCCGGTTCTTCTCCATAGGACCTACTATTTGGAACCGTGCACCTAGAGTGTCGACATTTCATAAGTGCCTGTATCTGGTTTACATGAAATAAACATCTATTCTATTCAAAAAAACTATTTTCTTTCTTTATTTCTTTTATCGCAATCGGTTAGTGGGCGGTCAGTTTAAGAAACTCGAGAACTTTCTGTTTTATTTTTAAGCTATTGTTTCCAGCTATCCTTATCAGTTCATTATTCCGCTAGAAACACATTACCATTGTAATTTGCACCTTATTAATTTGTTAACAAAGCTGAAAATTACTTATTTTTAATATTCCTATTTCTTAACAAGTTTTGTCAGTGACTTTGTCCGCTATAATTTGGATAATTGGTAAATAATAATGTTATAGATATTTATTATATTACCTACCTACTTGTGACAAGCCTTTTTAACCGACTTTAAAAAAAAGGAGGAGGTTCTCAATTCGACGAGTATGTTTTTTTTTTATGTAATAGGTTATTTTCGACGCGTCTGACAGTAGTTCCAAATAGTTAACATTAACAATTAAAATAACCAGCGAAGCGTGGGCAGTTAACGGTAACAGTTAAAATTATGACGTTAGCTAACAATTATTGTTAAATCGTGCAACAATTTTTTTGCTTAAACCGGTACTTTAACTGAAGATTCGGTGTTTGCTATAGTTACAGTAAGGGGTCATCCATAAAGTACGTCACACTAATTTCGTGATTTTTGACCCCTCCCCCGTCCTTGTCACAGTTGATCACATTTGTGAGACCACCCTAGTGTGACGTCACATATTTTGCAATTTTACATCTAGAAATTATTAAATTAAAACAACAGATCCGAAATCTGTTTTATTTCCATTTAAATTATTTTTTAATACATAATAAATCAATTGCCATACAGATAGAGTTAGAAATATTTTTACGTTTTTCGTTAATAGTTCAAAGGCATTTTAACACTTAGCATATTAATTAGATTTTGAAATATGACGTCACGAAACTTAGGACCCCTCCCACCCTTTGTCACATAATGTCACACTTCGTCGAATCAAATTTTAAATTAGGTAGATAATTGTGAATGCTATTATTGATGATGATTAGACCGACTGAAATGATTGAACATTGAAAATGGATGAAATTGTATATTGCATGTTTGATTTAAGGTTTAATTAAATGTTAATTGACTCAACACTTAACAGTATATTATATTATATTTTGCAATGCCCTACCAGGGTTCATGTATATTGAAAAATGTGTGAAGTGCATGGGAGCAAATAAATGTGTGATGTACTTTATGGATGGTCCCTAAGATGGTGCAACCCAGGCTTAATTTTCGCGAGACGTGGTAACAAACATACGTACAGTAATTCTTGATATAATCGAGTCCGTTTTATTACTTATTTCATTTGGCCCTGACCGATTTACGCAAAGTATTCGATACTTATCGACGTCAGATACGCTGGAACAGCTAAGGTGTCCAAATAGATCGATACATCTGTTATTTCATTATCTTCGATACGGCAAAAGTATTTAAATATAGTGGATCAAGTGGCAAAGTTATATAATACATCACAAAGTGCTAATTTATCATTACAGATAAAAAAAAAGTTTTTCCTGGATACCAACTTGGTCTTATTTTATTTAACTATTAATACACATAAAATACATGAGAAATATGACGTAGGAGCATAAAGTATAAAGGTACTGCTTATTTCTAAAGAAATCTCATCCAGCAGACCTGCGAGACACAGTGTGTAAAGGATACGTATAAATAATTGACATAAAATACATACCTAACACTTACTGTGTATCGACTAATCTCTCCTTTTCGGTACGGGCATGCTCGACGGCATGTTTTCATTTTTATATATTAGAATTGTCCCTATTTCTTTTATATTGTGTTTCATCTATTGTGAATGAGGCGCCGTCATTACTCCGTACGGAATAAAATTATTTTTCTGTCTTTCTTTCTAATCTAAAACACTAGCACAATGTTACCCACTTAGTTCAAGTAGCAAGTAAGAGATTAGGAAAAAAAGTAGGGCGCGTCTTTTTTTTTACTATTTAATTGGTCTATAATTCATGTAAACCAGATACAGGCACTTATGTGAACTTATATTATACTTACGTGAACGGGTGCCGTCTGTCGGAACTGGTCAGCTCGTAACTGCCATGGCAATCTTATTCAGAGGCAATTCATTATTATCCTAGTTTTATTTATATTCGCATTGAATTGCATTATTCTCGCAGATCTTACCACAACATTGTACTGATAAAGATTGTCAAGATCTATTATTTATTTGAAAAGAGTTTCCATGGAGTTTCTTGCCGGTTCTTCTCCATAGGATCTACTATTTGGAACCGTGCACCTAGAGTCTCGACATTTCATAAGTGCCTGTATCTGGTTTACATGAAATAAAGATCTATTCTATTCTATTCTATGAAATGTCGAGACTCTAGGTGCGCGGTTCCAAATAGTAGGTCCTATGGAGAAGAACCGGCAAGAAACTCCATGGAAACTCTTTTCAAGTAATATATTACAATCTTGATCAGTACAATGTTGTGGTAAGCTGCGAGATTATTGTAAATTAATGTGAAAAAAAATAAGAATAGGATCATAATGATTTGCCTTTAAATAAGATTGCCATGGCAGTTACAACGAAATAGTTACACTTATAAAGGTAGGAGCTTATATTTCAATACTTTTGCTAAGCCAAGGATAATAATTAACTTAGATATTATGCTGTATTTGGACACCTTAGCTAAGCTGATATAAAATTTTTGATCATTCAAGTTTTATTAATAAAAACAATTATACAGGATATTATTTATGTAGTGCGCATAATTTGTAGAGTGATTCAGTCTCTGTTCCATGCAACCGCAGTATTGGGATACACTTTAAAACAAAACGAAAATTCGACTTAGTATGGGGGACACGCATAATTTACTAGCGCAAGCCATACAAAGTTTTTAAGTAAGTAAGTAAATGTTTATTTTCTCACCATCACATTATAGATACAGTCACAGTAATTAACATTTAAATAGAGACTGGTGTCTGTGATAGGTAAAACCTGTGTTACAGATCACCAGGCTACCCTCTGAAGAGACTAATTTATTGCACCTACTGAGATTCTCGATGTTTCAATTATCCAGTATAGAATATAAAAAGAAAAATAAAAATAAGAGCAAACGTCAAATTTTTGTTTTGTTTTGGAGTGAATTTTAGTACTGCGGTTGCATTTGGGAACGGACACTGAATCACACTGCAAATTTTGCTCACTATATAAAAAAAATTCGTGTATATTAAAGTGATTACTCGGGGTTAATATTCTCTATCCTTGTTTGTTCTCAAACAAAAGACAGTGACAGATGTTACACTTAAGATCATCCTTGGGTCTTAGGATGGACTTGGTTTAATAATACAATAAAAAGTGTTGATAAAAGAAATACAGTGTTGCTATTGTGATTTTAAACCTTATCTATTGGGGAATATGGATGCTCTTCGCGTGGCCCTCGTGATTTTAACATGTAAGATTTTGTATATATAAATAAAATAAATCCAGCCCATTACTGTCCCACTGCTGGGCACGGGCCTCTTCTCAGAATGAGAAGGGTTAGTCCTTAGTCCAGCACGCTGGCCTGGTGCGGGCGGACTACACACACCATCGACAACTTTATGAGGCCCTCTCAGGTGTGCAGGTTCCCTCACGATGTTTTCCTTCACCGTTATCGCAAGTGATAATCAAGTTCTGATCCGCACATGAGTTCGTAAAGTCGTCGGTGCGGGCCGGGGGCACTCAGACCCTCCTGCATGGAAGGCCAGCGATCAACCGGTAGGCTATCACTGCTTTTTGTAAGATTGTAAATTATTGTAATTGTAAGATTAGTATTTAATTAAGTAATTTAAAAAGTGGTGTTTAATACAGTACAAGTTGGCCTGCGACTTCATCCGCGTGGAATTTAAAATTAAAAGTAAAGGTAGCGTAAGTTACTCCTTATAAATACCATTAGCTATCTGCCAGTGTAAGTCCCGTCAAAATCGGTACATCCGTTTTGAAGCTACGATACCACAGACAGAAACATACTAGAAAGAAAAACAATTTATTTTTACACAAATTACGACACAAAAAAAGTAAATAATTAAAACAAAATAAAAAATAAAAAGTTAGAAAAAAAAAATAGAAAAATATTAAATGTCGGCCCTGAGTTATATAGTTACTACAAACTTATAACACCTCTTTTTGATGGAGGTTAAAAATATTGTTTTTCTTCCTCCAGCTACTGAAGTAGTGCCTACAGCGAGCGCTCCTAGATGGCGCTGTGTGTACGAGTTCACTGCGCGTACGACGGACGAACTGAGTCTGCAACCCGGGGATTTGGTATGATACTTATTTATTTATTTTTTAATCTTCATACCAAAGTGATACAGGCCACACAGCTGCCAAATTAAAATGGAACTGGGCAGGTCACATCTGCCGCCTGCCGGAGGAGCTTTGGGCAAAAACAACCACACAGTGGGTCCCAAATAGCAGGAAACGCCAACGCGGCAGGCCCAGAAGGAGATGGCGTGATGAGCTGGACTTCTATCTAAAGGATTGGCCCCAAATTGCTATAGACCGGGAAAAGTGGAAGGAGGGAAGGGAGGCCTTTGCCCTGCAGTGGGATACTACGGGCTATTAATAATAATACCAAAGTGATGTTTGACAGCAGCTACCGCGCGATTTACGCCTGTCGCAAACTGACTGCTTCATCCGTAATTAGGGATCATCCATAAAGTACGTCACACTAATTTCGTGATTTTTGACCCCTCCCCCGTCCTTGTCACAGTTGATCACATTTGTGAGACCACCCTAGTGTGACGTCACATATTTTGCAATTTTACATCTAGAAATTATTAAATTAAAACAGCAGTTCCGTTTCACAACAGCAATTTAGTTTTATTTCCATTTAAATTATTACTTAGATAAGAGTTGGAAATATTTTTAAGCTTTTCATTAATAGTTCAAATTTGGCATTTTAACACTTAGATGTATTAGATTTTGAAATATGACGTCACGAAACTTTTTTTTTTTTTTTTTTAGCGTGGTAAGATCTTCAAATGTGTCCTCCCACCCCGGGCAGGGCGGGAGGGACTCTCAAACTTGTACTGACTAAAATCCACGGTGTTCCTTCAATAGCCCTTTACGTTCCGGGGTCACGGTAATGAGATAAGTCCCGCGACCACGTCACGAAACTTAGGACAATTTTTTTTTTCTTCTGGATAGCAAACAATTGCGTAATACTGCTTAATACTAATACAAACGCTTATAAAACACTTTTAGGTAATTACACAACCAGAGGCCCAATTCTCGAAATTAAAAATGTTCAAAATATAGTTCGGATCTCATTCCGATCTACTACCAATGTCATAAATGTCACAAATGGTATTCTCCTACCCTAACAAACAACGTCAAACGTGACATTATATTGTAATGAGATCGAAAGTTGAATAAAAGGCAAATCGGTATTCTGCTAACATTTTGAACTGACACAGATAATAAAATTGACACTCTCGTCTATACACAAACGTCAAAAATGAGATTGAAATGAGTTTGTAAGAAGATTGAATCCAAATCATACTGGAATCGGACTGAACTTTAAGAGGAGTAGAATACATGACTTTTTGTCAATTCATAATATAATCTCAGTTCGGTCAACTTTCAGTCATATTATAAATTAATTACGAGAATTGGGCTTCTGCACCGTTATCCACAAATTAATATTAATGAAAAATTTATTGCAATGAGGCAAACTTTAGCAGTGTTATTTACTTTAGAGTATTAAGTAGTTTTATATATTGAAACATTAGATTATAGGTAATTATAGGTGTGGCACACATAATTGAAAATATATAAACTAGAATAAGGTTGACAATATCATTAATGCTCCCCCCCCCCCCCCCTCTTAACGTGTTACGTACTTTATGGATGGTCCCTTAGGGGGCCGAATTTATATCCCTTTCCGATTAACTTTTTATATTGAATTGTAGAGATAATCTACGATAACATGGCGCGCCCCTCCAAATAACTGTTTCAATGTTTCTAGTCACATCTCCTTACCGAGCAACAAATCCTTGGATTTATTTTTGTTTGCCGGCCGTCTTAGTACGTACTAGACGTGCTCGCCGATGCCGGCTTCGGCGTCATCGGCGTGGCTGGTCGGACGGATACGGTTGTTTTAGATACAATGCAGACATATACTAGTAAACTAAACACTAGAAATGTCTAAATATTTATGCTTATTGGTTTATTTCGACGTATTCGTTTACACAAATTCAATAAAATACCATTTTTATAAGACCATAATTTAAATAGCGCGTTTTGGTGATAACTTCGTCCGTCACAGTCATTTGGCGAATAAGTCTGCCATATTTTGTTTTTAATAAGATTTTCACCATCCACGCCGATGACGCCGCCGCGGGCATCAGCGCACACATCTAGTACGCACACATGCGTTGTGAGTCTTGGTGGCGCTTTGTAAATACTTTCAAACGTTTTGAATTTTGGAGGGGCGCGCCATGTTAGCGTAGTTTATTTCTACTTGTATCATATTTTGTTGTATGTTTTGCAGGTGAGTGATGCTCCACCTCCTCGTGGTGATGCAGAACCTGGCTGGAGATGGGGTCTTGCTAGAGGTAATAACCTAACCGAAAAACCTCCGACTCCCAACTAGAAAGAAAAACAATTTATTTTTTACACAATTACGACACACATAAAAAGTAAAAAAAAAATTAAAACAAATAAAATAAAGAAGTAAAAAATGAAGACAAAAAATAAAAAGTTAAAAACAGAAACTAGAAAAAAAGCTGTAACTTTTGAACGGCTGAAGAGATTTTCATGAAACATAGCTAAGATGATACCCGATTAAATTAGCTTTGCAACAGTTTCATAAACTACTATAAATGGCTTGGTATCTTATTAAGAATATATACAGGGTGTCCCAGGAAACCGGTACCAGCGAAGGTCTGTGGTCAGGGGACACTAATACTCATCGATTGAACCCCCATGTATGTTCTACGATATTTTGTAGTTTTCGAGAAATTAATTATGTTGTAATATTTTCAGATTTTTCAAAATTGTAGGCGGTTTTATTTATAACTTTTTCTGAGTGGCGTTTCTTTGAGATTTTTCTTGTCAGTATTATGGCTAGAATGTGTGTTCACCTGTTAAAAACACAAAACAACCAAATTCTAGCTACTAGTAGCTCAGAATATGATCACAAGATAAAAAATTCTGTTTCGGAGAAAATATTACAAAATAATTAATTTCTCGAAAACTACAAAACATCGTAGAACATACATGGGGGTTCAATCGATGAGTATTAGTGTCCCCTGACTACAGGCCTTCGCTGGTACAGGTTGCCTGGGACATCCTGTAAACAGGGTGTCCCAGAACTCAACGTCAAGCTGAAACGGGGCGACAGGATTGATTATAAACATCATGAGAAAAATCAGAAAAAAAATCTATCCCATGCAGTTTGAAAATTATGGCCATTTAAGAAAAACCTAAAAAGGAGGATGGGCAAATTCCTATGGACGCTGGTCCAAATTAAAAAAGCTTGCCCCTACGGTTGACACCGGTGCTAATCGATGAAGGACATCAGTGTAACTCTATATTCTCATTTTTTTTAAATTTCATCCTGCCGTTCCAGAGTTATAATCAATTAGTATTACGAATTTTCCCAGCAACTTAATTACATTATAATTTAATATTTTGGATTCTTTTTGGTGCACGATTGGCAAACTGGTTAAACGTAAGTCTATCTACGGTACTGCTCGTACATAGGGGTCGCGGGTTCAATTCTCGGACATTACATATTTTTTCAAACTCCAAAATATTTTGTATGGTGCACATAGCGCATCAGTTTCTTAATAAAACATGTTAGGAATAGTATAATCTAGCAGAATATATAACTTTTATTTGCTAACTTTCATAAAGTTCATATGTTTAGGTTCAAACTTAAAAATGTCTTTATGTCTCAAAATATCTTTTCCTGCAGGACCGATTTTTTTACTCCCATAATAAAAAATAATCAGCTAAGCGTGCTCTTTCGAATGTACTATGTGTGAACCCTGTGGGCACTTTGGGCCAATTTGCCCATTGTCCTTTCTTCAAACTGTAACCATTTTTCGGTTATTGTGGTTATTATTTAGGTTTACGGTTCCAAAGTTTAAATGAACAAAAATAATAAAAATTAACTACAATAACCGAAAAATGGTTACAGTTTGACCAAATTTTTAGGTTTTTCTTAAATGCCCATAATTTTCAAACTGCATGAGATAGATTTTTTTTCTGATTTTTCTCATGATGTTTACAATCAATCCTGTCGCCCCGTTTCGGCTTGACGTTGAGTTCTGGGACACCCTGTATATTGATTACATGTCATTATCTCTCAAAATGTCGTCAGGCCAATCGGGTTGGTTCCCCGAGTCGTACGTAGAGGACATCAATGCCGTCCCGGAGTACGCCGATGTCGCGGAGCCCTTGGAGTCCAAGACCCAGCTGGAGGGCATCGCGGAACTGCCGGAGGCCGAGATATCCAACGACCTGGGTGGAGCCATGCCCGTAGTGGGTACGTGCTAGTATATACTTCTTTTTATGGTGACGGGTGCGCGTGCGCATGTGCGTGCTAGTCAGGTGATATATTACCGATCTTACAGATAAAAAGTTTAAAACTCGTGTTAAACTTGTCCTCATAAGGAAAGCCTATTATTCAATTCATTTATTTCAGACTCATAGTGTCAATACAAACAAAATTATAAAAAATGCAAAAAAAAATTAGTAACCCTTATACACTATGTTAGTATTCATAAAAAAGATTAAAAAAGACTGAGATGACTGTGATAGGCAACAGTGGCGAAGAGTCCATACAACCCTATTCCCATCGGCTTCTCTTTAAGAATTGGTTAGTGCAATATATCCAACGTAATATTATATTATTTACTCATCCAACTGACAAAAAAAGGCTTGTTATTCAGTTAGGTCGAACTCTTCCAGACATGACTATATATAGATTACAAGAGAAGGTATGGATTTTTGTCTTGCAGCAATTTTCAGAGGGCATTTTTGGGACGGCTTCCCCTTTTAAAACTGTCACCCTTCGGTGACGGGTGCGCGTGCGCCTTTGCGTGCTAGTCAGGTCATATATTACCGATCTTACTGATAAAAAGTTTAAGAATCGTGTTGGACGTAGCAAGTATTAATTAAACGTAGATTCAATACTTGCTCTTCCTAATAACTCAGCCGACACTCAAGTGTCAAGTGACAGTTGATTGATGGTTATCTGTGGTCATCGTAGTCATTGTAATCTGTGCTAATTAATTTCCCATAGCGTAGACGACCCATAGTGGAATCTTATGTCTAGGAACTTGTCATGTCGCACAGATTACAAATAATTATTAAACATGACTTGTTTAATAATTATTTGTAATCTGTGTCTTGCTTGATTGGGCACGGCAAAGATTATAAATTCATTTATTTTATTTTTTAACACGCTTTTATTTTCTTCACCTGTAACTAACTATGTAAGAAAAAATTCAGCAGGATTTTCAGAAGGGTCAGCTGTTCTGTACTGAAAACAGTAGATATTAGCTAGATGTGTGCGCGCCGACAGACGGACGGACAGCGGAGTCTTAGTAATAGGGTCTCGTTTTACCTTTTGGGTACGGAACCCTCAAAAATACAAATAGTACAGTTCCGCTCAGTAAAGAACTTTTACTGTCGCAAAATTTAGCGCCACCCTGTATATTTCTAAAACGCTTTTATTAGCTTCACCTGTAGTAACTAATTATGTAAAAAAATCTTGGAAGTTAAATTTGACCCGGTTTCCGATTGAGCTAAAATTTTGCATACACGTTCAGTTTGGATGACTAAAGCGTGTTCTATAGTTTTTTTTAACTATAATATTTTATTTATTTGGTTTACTTGATATAAAAACTGTTTGTATTTAAACAGAAGGTGGAGATTTCTACATAGCAGCGTATCCCTACTGTTCTACCGAGCCAGGAGACCTGACCTTCGAGGCGGGCGAGAGGATAGAGGTGGTCCGCAGGGATGGAGACTGGTGGACAGGCAGGATCGGGATCAGGTGAGCTACCTTGACTCCTCCGACATCTTCTTGTTAGTTCTTCTCCATAGGACCTACCAACGTTAATACCGTAAACCTTTAAACCGTAATATTTTATAAATATTAGCTTTCTGCACTTCAAAGCTTTCTAACTTTCTAACTTTCTAGCTTTCAAAGTCAAAGTTTTTTATTTCAACTGGGCCTTTGCAGGCACATTCAAAACGTCGTGATTCTAGGTGCACGGTTCCAAGTGGGTTGGTCCTGGAGAAGATACTGGCAACAAACTCCATGGATACTCTTTTCATAAATCAAGCTTACTACACAACAAATGTGGGACAATTTACACAATATTACAATAAAAAAAAGAAGAGCAAAGATCATAAGTACCACTATAATATTATAATTATACAATACTAGTAGGTGCGTACTTAACACTCAAGTCAGTCACCCAATTAAGAATAGGTACCAAAAATAACCATACCAGATATAAACTTTAACTATGCCAAATCTCACGCAATAAACTTAAAAAGGGGTACAAAGTTTTCTCTTCACGTATAAATATATAGATTATCTGATTCTCCTCAGAACCGGTATCTTCCCCTCGAACTACGTGACCAAAGACACGACGACCACAGCCGACGTGATAGCTCCGATACCCGAGGCCGTGGAGCCGGCGCCGGACAGCGAGCCCGAGCTCACGCCGCCGCCCGTCGCGCCGCACGGGGCCGCGCCCCTGCCGCCCGAGCCGCCCGCGCAGGTGAGAGGGATGGGTGACTGCTGAGGTCAAAAAGTGGATGGGTGACCGCTTGAGGTCAAAAAGTGGATGGGTGACCGCTGAGGTTAAAAAGTGGATGGGTGACCGCTTGAGGTCAAAAAGTGGATGGGTGACCGCTGAGGTTAAAAAGTGGATGGGTGACCGCTGAGGTTAAAAAGTGGATGGGTGACCGCTTGAGGTCAAAAAGTGGATGGGTGACCGCTGAGGTTAAAAAGTGGATGGGTGACCGCTTGAGGTCAAAAAGTGGATGGGTGACCGCTGAGGTTAAAAAGTGGATGGGTGACCGCTGAGGTTAAAAAGTGGATGGGTGACCGCTTGAGGTCAAAAAGTGGATGGGTGACCGCTGAGGTTAAAAAGTGGATGGGTGACCGCTTGAGGTCAAAAAGTGGATGGGTGACCGCTGAGGTTAAAAAGTGGATGGGTGACCGCTGAAGTTAAAAAGTGGATGGGTGACCGCTGAGGTTTAAAAGTGGATGGGTGACCGCTGAGGTTAAAAAGTGGATGGGTGACTGCTGAGGTCAAAAGTGGATGGGTGACTGCTGAGGTCAAAAGTGGATGGGTGACCGCTTGAGGTCAAAAAGTGGATGGGTGACCGCTGAGGTTAAAAAGTGGATGGGTGACCGCTGAGGTTAAAAAGTGGATGGGTGACCGCTGAGGTCAAAATTTGGATGGGTGACTGCTGAGGTCAAAAAGTGGATGGGGGACCGCTGAGGTCAAAAAGTGGATGGGTGACCGCTGAGGTTAAAAAGTGGATGGGTGACCGCTGAGGTTAAAAAGAGGATACCCATCCACTTTTTGACCTCAGCGGTCACCCGACCGCTGAGGTCAAAAAGTGGATGGGTGACTGCTGAGGTCAAAAAGTGGATGGGTGACCGCTGAGGTTAAAAAGTGGATGGGTGACCGCTGAGGTCAAAAAGTGGATGGGTGACCGCTGAGGTCAAAATTTGGATGGGTGACTGCTGAGGTCAAAAAGTGGATGGGGGACCGCTGAGGTTAAAAAGTGGATGGGTGACCGCTGAGGTCAAAAAGCGGATGGGTGACCGCTTAGTTAAACCAATTATTTGTTTATAAATAATAGAAACAGCATCAATATATCAACAATGACTGTATTGTCTCCAGGAGCAGAAATCTTCCACCCCGATCTCATCCGAGGTGGCGTCGATCACGGAGGGCGCGGGTGGGGCGGGCGGGGGCGGGGCCGCGGGGGGCGCGCCCCGCCCGCCCTCGGCCGCGCGGCGCGACTCGGGGCGGGACTCGGTCACGGGGCGCAAGAAGGCCGAGGTGGCGCAGGCCATCGCCAACTATACTGCCACCAGGTATAGCACACATACTAGTATATATATATATAGATATATTTATATATATATTTAGGGACAGTAAGGGGCGTCGCTCACACGAGCTAGAGTGGCGCACCGCTTCTACGTTTTCTTTAGGAATAAATGGCAGTGCGCTCATATACTAGAGTCGCGGCGGGGGCGAGGCGGGGGCGGCGCGGGGCCGGCTTGGGGGCCAGGCGGGGGCGGGGGGGAGGCGGGGGCGGCGCGGGGCCGGCGTGGGGGCCAGGCGGGGGTGAGGCGGGGGCGCTGTGGCCGACGGCGACGCGACTCCACCGCCATTTTGTCATTGTGTTTCGTGCGGAGATGCGTTTAGATTGTTAAAATAATGTTACTAACTTGTAGGAGTGCAAGTACGTCTTCATCTTCTGACGACGACATGTTGAATGAATTGGAATGTGTGAGGGAAGCACAGTGTTACCAACTCTCAGAAATATTTATCCCCAAAGCGAAAGTTAAAAACCCCTAAAATCCCCCAAAAAAATAAAACTCTGTAAAAATAATAAATTAATTGTAATATTATACAATAATTGAAACATTTTCAAAAAGATTACAGCCAACTGCGTCACAATCATAAACTTCACAGTAAAAGTCAAGAATAAAAAAAATCCTAAAAATACCCCTAAAAAAATCCCAACCCACTTATTTTTGTGAACACTGGGGAAGCATAGTCACCCGCGCCTCGACTCTACATAGAGACCACGCCTCGACGCCGCCGCGACCTCGCCTCGACTTACCAGTGAGCGACGCCCCTAAAAGTTCTTTACTGAGCGGAACTGTATTACCTGCGGATGCGGAACATGCGGAACCTTTTGGGTACGGAACCCTCAAAAATACAAATAATTATTTGTATACCCAAAAGTACGTAAAACGAGACCCTATTACTAAGACTCCGCTGTCCGTCCGTCTGTCGGCCCGCACACATTTAGCTAGAATCTACTGTTTTCTGTTTCCAGTACAGAACAGCTGACTCTGATGAAGGGCCAACTCCTCGTGGTCCGCAAGAAGGCAGACAGCGGCTGGTGGGAAGGAGAACTGCAGGCTAAGGGCAGGAACCGCCAGGTCGGGTGGTTCCCAGCCAGTTATGTCAAGGTGAGAACTGTCTTTCTCCCGCCAACTTGGTGACTGCGACCAAGATCTTGCCTGCGACCAAGATCTTCACTGCGACCAGGATCTTGACTGCGACCAGGATCTTGACAGCGATCAGGATCTTGTCTGTGACCAGGATCTTGACTGCTGCCAAGATCTTGACTGCGACCAGGATCTTGACAGCAACCAGGGTCTTGACTGCGACCAAGATCTTGTTAACATTTTGTACCAGGATCTTCTTAAGATATTGACTGATACCAGGATCATGTTGAGATTTGGACTGATACCAGGATCTTGTTAAGATTATTGACCGATACCAAAAAAGCTAGGATATTGACTGCGACCAAGATCTTGCTAAGATGTTGACTGATACCAGAATATTCCTAGTATTTTGACTGCGACAGGGATCTTGAATGCGACCAGGATCTAGACTGCGATCAAGATTTTGATTGCCACCAAGAACTTGCTAAGATGTTGACTGATATCAGAATATTCCTAGGATCTTGACTGGGACCTAGAATTTTGACTGCGACCAGGATTTTGACTGCGACCAGGATCTTGAATACGACCATGAACTTGACTGCGACCGAGATCTTGACTGCGACCAAGATCTTGACTGCGACCAGGATCCTGACTGCGACCAAGATCTTGTTAATATATTATATACCAGGATCTTGTTAAGATATTGACTGATACCAGGATCTTGTTGAGATCTCGACTGATACCGGGATCTTGTTAAGATATTGACTGATACCAAAAAAGTTAGGATATTGACTGCGACCAAGATCTTGCTAAGATGTTGACTGATACCAGAATATTCCTAGGATCTTGACTGCGACCAGGATCTTGACTGCGACCAACATTTTGATTGCCACCAAGATGTTGTTAAGATGTTGACTGACACCAGAATATTCCTAGGATCTTGACTGCGACCAAGAATTTTGATTGCGACCAGGATCTTGACTGCGACCAAGATTTTGATGGCGACCAGGGTCTTGACTGCGACCAACATTTTGACCGCGACCAGGATCTTGACTGCGACCAGGATCTACTGCTCGCTTATTTCAACTATTTTTTCTTGTGCTAGCTCCTCCAATCTTCGGGTCGCACCTCGGGCAGGACCACGCCTGTCCTGTCTAAGATGGACACATTACCAGCAGAAACAGTCATCGATAAGGTAAAATCACTTATTATCAATATCCTGTGGGCCGAGCACGAATGTTTTGACGTATGGTAACGTAAACGTAAGCAAATTTTGATTATAAATAATATTATAGTTTAAAAAACTAAAGAAAACGCTTTTGTCATCCAAACTGAACGTGTATGCAAAATTTCAGCTCAATCGGAAACCGGGAAGTGGGTCAAATTTAACTTCCAAGATTTTCTTACATAGTTATAAGTTAAGCTAATAAAAGCGTTTTAAAAACGATGAATTAATCGCATTTTTGTTCAATTTTATGCAACAAACGCATTTGTTTCATGAAAATGTAAAAATATTGCATGTATTTCCAAAAAAATATCATGGATTTAACGTGTATTTTTTATTCTAAATTAGGTTACGTTTACGTTACTATACGTCAAAACATTCGTGCTTGGCTCACAGGATATTTTTTATGTAGTGCGCATAATTTGTAGAGTGATTCAGTCTCTGTTCCTAAATGCAACCGCAGTATTGGGATACACTTTAAAACAAAACGAAAATTCGACTTAGTATGGACACGCATAATTTACTAGCGCAAGCCATACAAAAGCAAATTTTTATTTTGTTTTGGAGTGAATTTTAGTACTGCGGTTGTATTTGGGAACGGACACTGAATCACTCTGCAAATTTTGCGCACTATATAAAAAAATATCCCGTTGTACTCATAATTATACAGAAATCTTACTATGGGACCAACATTGAAAACGCAAAAATAAAGCTTTGCTGTTCCATACAAATATATTCAAATTCTTTATTGTACACAAAATATGGAATGTACAATGGTTTAAGATACTTTTCATCCCACCATCTCGGAAAGAGTATTTTTAATCTTCAATATCTGAGTGGAAAAGGCGTTTTTATTCTCTAGAGGATAAAGTAAATTTTCATCCCACCATCTCGGAAAGAGTATTTTTAATCTTCAATATCTGAGTGGAAAAGCCGTTTTTATTCTCTAGAGGATAAAGTAAATTGAATTTAGAACATCGTGTGCACTAAGTTTGTGAATTAAACGTTTTTTTTTTGCATTTAGTCATTTCCTCGCTGAGGTGGAATGAAAAGTTACGTGTTGCACTCGAGTGCAAAGATTTTTCACCTCGTGCTCTTTTTTGAAAAATTGAACACGCGGTTAAAAAGCAACTTTGCACTCTTGTATAACAAATAACTATTATTTCTCATAAGAATACAATTCGCTTACATGAGAAACTAATTAAATATGTAGGGTAGACATATAATCGAGCGTTCGCACTAGTAACTGTTAGAACATAATTATTATTAAGATATTATATAAAATAATACAGTGGGTAGTTGGTGCAAACATTTCAAAGAAATTACATTTTACAGAGAATAAGTGATTACTGGATGTGACAACGAAAAATTGCATAGGTTATGTAGATATTTTCAAACAATTACGAAGCGCTTTTTTAAATATCATTAGTGATTTCGCTTCTTTGATGCTTGAAGGCAATTTATTATATATCTGTGCTCCTTCAAACATGAGCTCCTTTTTGCCGTAGTTGGTTCTAGGATGATGTAAATATATGTGACAGGCTAGTCTTAATATTCGTTTATGATAAAAAAAAATACAATTTACAAATATATGCACAAAGGCGAGCTTAACTCACAATCTTTTTTCTTCCAGCAAACCACAGCAATAATTAAATATTACTCCACTAAATATAAAAAACAGCAGATTCTTTTTCACAATTTCAGTTTTATGTTTGTTTCCATTTGTAATGGTTGTTCATAATGATGAGTACACTCTCTGTTCTAAGCGACATTTTTGTTAATGTTTTTTTTTTCCAAAAACGTAAATTTAAATTTCTGTAGCTTTAAAAAAATGTCGCTTCGTACAAATAGTCTTCCAACACTCGATATTTACAGGCATTCATTATAATAATTTGTAACAAAATAATACTCATTTGTTAATAATCATTAGAATGTTACTAAATTCAAAAATAAAAGGGTAGATGACTTTTTTTAAATTTGCAAGTATATAATATATGTAGTATTCATTTTAAAAAGGAAATAGTTGTTCATAAATGTAATATAATTATAAAGGATTTGGCATAAACGTTTTTTTTTTGTGATTTTGATCTTCAATACTCCATACTCTGTTCCTAGGTAACGTTCGATACAATAACGACTCTTAGGGACGATGGGAAGAATACATCACTCTCGATTTTGGAAGGAGTGTTTTTAAACCCATTTTGTATTTAATTTTTCTTTTTTAGTTTTTCGTTTTTTAGTATTCTTTTTTTACTATTTTTCCTAAAAGTCAACTACCCTATATATAACGCTTTGCTTAAAAATTAGAACTGCTTTGGCTTGTTGCTAGGTATAAAATACACTATTATTAAGGGACCATCCATAAAGTACGTCACACGTTAAGGGGGGGAGGGGGTCAACGAAGTGTGACATTATGTGACAAGGGGTGGGAGGGGTCCTAAGTTCCGTGACGTCACATTTTAAAATCATATTAAAAAATAATTTAAATGGAAATAAAACTAATTTCGGAACTGCTGTTTTAATTTAATAATTTCTAGATGTAAAATTGCAAAATATGTGACGTCACCACTAGGGAGTCTCACAAATGTGATCAACTGTGACAAGGACGAGGGAGGGGTCAAAAAATCACGAAATTAGTGTGACGTACTTAATTATCACTTTGGTAATATCGAAATGATTAAATTAATTAAAATTGTTAGATGAATTATTTATTAATTTAACAATATCATATTTGACCACAAATTTGCCGCCCTAGGCTCCAGCCTTACAGCCCGCTGGTAAATCCACCACTGAGTGAATCATATCTATATATTAATAAGTGAAGGGAAAACTTTGTACCCCTTTTTAAGCATATTGCGCGCACGGAGGAGTGTGAGATTTGGCGTAGTTAAAATTTCCTTTTCAATAATAATAATCTAAGGTAGGTAGGTAATCAATAAAATAAAATAACCAAACCGTCAAAAACCCCCTACTCCCAACTAGAAAAAGAGCTGTAACTTTTGAACGACTGAACAAATTTTCATGAAACATAGGTCAGATGATACCCGATTAAACTAGTTTTCAATTAAAAGAACTGCATTGTAATCGGTTCATCCGTTTTGGAGCTACAATGCCACAGACAGATACACACTACAATTTTATAACACCCCTCTTTTTTGTAGGGGGTTTATTTATACTAGTGGTCGTCCAGTGAAATTCGACCGTAATTTTAGCTTTCTGCACTCTTACTCCATATAAACTTTAACTATGCCAAATCTCAGACTCCTCCGTGCGCGCAATATGGTTAAAAAGGGGTACAAAGTTTTATCTTCACGTATTAATATATAGATAAAATAAATACTTACACTACAAGGAATTATCGTTAATTCTCAGGTGATAGCGCTATACCCATACGCTGCTCAGAACGCAGATGAGCTAAGCTTTGAAAAAGACGATATTATTGCTGTCACAGATAGGAGCCAAGATCCTGCTTGGTGGCAAGGTAATACTAACATTACTAAATACACTGCTTAACAATTATTGTGCTCACTATATAATAACTGTCTTTATACAGGATAATATTTTTATGTAGTGCACATAATTTGTAGAGTGATTCAGTCTCTGTTCTATGCAACCGCAGTATTGGGATACACTTTAAAACAAAACGAAAATTCGACTTAGTATGGACACGCATAATTTACTAGCGCAAGCCATACAAATCAAATTTTTATTTTGTTTTGGAGGGAATTTTAGTACTGCGGTTGCATTTGGTAACGGACACTGAATCACTCTGCAAATTTTGCGCACTACTTAAAAAAATATCCTGGATTTATTTTATTTATTGCACGGAATTCTGTCGCTTTTTTTTATTCTGTTATTATTAAATAAGTAACATTTGTTATTTTTACAGGTGAACTTCGAGGCATGACTGGCCTCTTCCCCAGCAACTATGTCACGAAATTAGTCAACTAAATCTCGTTTAGTCAGACTAAAACTAAATTATACAACTATCAAAACTATGCTATTTTAGTAATAGCAGCTGTTTTTGAAAATGTTACTGGTAATGAACAATATTGCAATTAGAATTAGATATAATTATCAACATTTATGATATATTAATTCAATAATACATTTTATTCTGATAATAATCTTCTGTCGGTATGAGCTAGCGATAATCAACAGTTTTACAGTACGACACAAGAAATAAGGCGCGTCGTGAATATTCGTTCGCGTAAACACGAACACACGATCGTCGACAACACCCGAAGCTAAATCAATTTAAAATCAACCTTATGTAAATGCCCTTAAGGTGTAGAATTGACTGCCGTGCCGTCTATTTGTATTTCGCTCACTGACTGAAGGTGACATCGATGTAGCGACAATGCTTTCTGATTGGTTGATCAATTTCACGCGTATTTCATTGTGTCAACTGCACAGATACATCGGTGAGACATATAAGTTGTGTCGTACTCACACATATAATACCAGTAGCAGACCAAACATTCGCTGAAAATTACGTAGCCATTACGCACACATAGGGACTTACTTATGAAAGGTCAATCCCGGTGTTTTGTCGTAGCTAGCACTGTCACACCGGTACGCACAGCACTTCACCATTTTATTACAATATTCTACTATCTATTACATCACAAACAAGTAATATTTTTCATTGAAACGCGATTTAATCTACAAAATACGATTAAACTTATGTGTCTTATTATTATGACGGTGCGGGGTAAACAAGCTAAGCGTCAAATTTTGTCTATGAGTGAGTCAGTGTGACAACAGTTAAAAGAACGAGATACTATTATCCAGTTGTCGCTTAGTACAAAAATAATAAAGAATCCTACCCATCTAATGGATTCTTTTTTAATAAAAACTGACCTCTCATTGTACGGAAAGCTTATACAATGCGAGGTCAGCTTATACTGGAAATCTATAGCTTGATATGTAGCCATGTGAATAAGCTCTTCTTCGCTCGCTGATTTCTCGAGTTTAGTCGTTTAAAACGAATTAATCGACTTGTTGAATTCGTAAACGTCGTTGACGAATTCAGTTAGTTGGTTGATAAACGGTAAACAGTTGACACGTTGACAGAAAAACGGTTAATTTAACTGGTTCCTTGATTCAACGAACATCGCTAGTATGGATCACTCGGATCAGAATCGCTGTGGAATGATTCAGACAGAGCACGTACGTGGGTATCATCAGGATTCTAGCAGGTATACAGGAATTTTTTTTACGTAGTGCGCAAAATTTGCAGTGATTCAGTGTCCGTTCCCAAATGCAACCGCAGTACTAAAATTCACTCCAAAACAAAATAGAAATTTGATTTTGTATGGCTTGCGCTATTAAATTATGCGTGTCCCCCATACTAAGTCGAATTTTCGTTTTTTTTTGTGTATCCCAATACTGCGGTTGCATAGAACAGAGACTACATAAAAAAAAATCCTGTATAACAGATTTTAATACTACCTATTCTTTTTAGTATTATAAAATAATTCGCTAAACGAAATATTATGCACAAATAGTGAAAAAAATACACTTTTTAGATTTTAAATTCTAGAGTAAAATAACATTTTGATTTTTAGTTTAACGTACATTTTAAAATCAAGTTATTTACTCTTAACAAATATTGAGAAAAATACGTCAAGATTGTCGTAAATAATTATTGAGTTACAATATAAAAATTAACATCGTATCTCACACTCAAAAATGTCCGCAGTAAAAGAATTTTAACTCCTAAAATACGTTCCAGTCACGCCGTAATCTTCTTTAGCCTAGAAAGAATTAAATTAAAACAGCAGTTCCGAAATTAGTTTTATTTCCATTTAAATTATTTTTTTATATATAATAAATTGCCATACAGATAGAGTTGGAAATGTTTTTAAGTTTTTTGTTAATAGTTCCATTTTAACACTAAGATTTATTCGATTTTGAAATATGATGTCACGAAACTTAGGACCCCTCCCGCCCATTGTCACATAATGTCACACTTCGTCGATGTGTGACGTACTTTATAGATGGTCCCCAATGACAAAATCATCAATGATTTTTTAAAGGGGATTTTGAAACTAAAAACCCTTATTGGAATATTAATATTCTTTATTATTTGTTGGCGCTATCGTATATTTAGTTACGATTGTGTATGTCAGGTATGAGTATTTTATACTAGACTCCGGGAACCTTTTAATATTGTAAGTCAATAAAAAAAAACCTAAGCCGATGGAACACGATGCACGCTTGAAATCAGAATCGATTCAATTTTGACAGCTCAACAAAGTACATTGCGCAGTATGTTTTAATGAAACCGGTCAAGTGCGAGTCGGACTCGCGCACGAAGGGTTCCGTACCATATCTATAAAAACGGCAAAAAAAATCGCGTTTGTTGTATAGGAGCCCCGTTAAATATTTATTTTATTGTTTTTTAGTATTTTTTATTATAGCGGCAACAGAAATACATCATCTGTGAAAATTTCAACTGTCTAACTATCACGGTTCATGAGATACAGACTGGTGACAGACGGACAGACGGACGGACAGCGGAGTCTTAGTAATAGGGTCACACGGCAATCACACAACACAAGGACAATTCGAACAATGCAATGGACATTCTTTAGCTGTCAAAAGTGAATCGTTCCTGATCCTATCGTGATTACGTGGCGGACTGGTTTCTTACATAATCTTGACAGAATTTACCTTGATATTAATAAATATTGTTAAATTAGAAATATTATCATGTTATAGTTACTATCAAATCTTAGAGCATTTAAATTTGAAGACGTCGTAAACTGCGGTGGACGAGATAACGCATTCCTGACAAACACCCTACCTTTTTAATCCTGGGGGGCTAAAAAGGCCACATTAGATGAATCACAATATGATTCATATTACAAATGTCAAAATATCTACTTAATTGACAACTCTTAATATCATCCACATAAGGTTCATATTCAGTAATCATCTGTTTGACAGTTACTATGCAGATCAGTAGATGAATTGCTCAATGTGGCCTTTTTAGGCCCCCTGATCCCTCTATGGCAGGGGTCGGCAACCTGCGGCTCGCGAGCCACATGCGGCTCTTTGGATGTGAAGCTGCGGCTCTTTAGTTCCATACGCAAATATGTATATTGATATATAGGTACATAGGTATATTTCATATATTTATTTAATACCATACTTATTTTTTTTAATATAAATATAATTTTCCCGCCAGGCGAATAACGGCCTAGTTTTCCCGACGGGCGTCTAGTGGACCAAATTCAGTTTTTTTTTTTATCAAAAAACTTTAAGCAAGTGCAATTTTTTGTTGGCAAGAAAAAAAATTGTGGCTCTTTTTAATCTTTGAATTTTTTTTAAATTGTAATTTTTTACTCTTCCGACTCAAAAGTTTGCCGACCCCTGCTCTAAGGGGTTATTGTCCTCATTTATACAACGTCGTATGAACAACTTGTACAACGACACCAAAAAAGAAATCGCGAAAAAAAAATCTGCGTTTCCATACGAAACTGCCTTGAATGTATAATTTACAAATAAGTTTATATAATAATACTGTATGGCTATGTACCGAATAAACTTTACTAACTTGAAAAAAGGGAAAAAATGTTACTTGACTTATTGAATTTTTTGTATGGATAAGCATTTTTTTATTTCACTATTTCTTTTTGAGACGTTTTTAAAAAAGATCAGACGCGCCCTGTACTTTGAAAGTCATCTTTAGCGAGGTCAAATATAAATTAAAAGAAATATTTTAATGCTCTAAGATAATTTTTGCCAGCGAATATTGTTGCCATTTCGAACGAATGTTTATAAATAATTAAAATAATATATATTATAATCATAATTATGTAATCATGTAGTTGTTTTTAGTAGGAATAAATGTTACAAGCTTTTTTGTTTGTTTTATTAATATTTTATCGTACACAAACGTACTGTAAACCTGTTTTTAGTTCCAATAAATATATTTTGTTTTGAAAAAAAAAAAAAATCCCCTAACCGTTATAATTACCAACCATTCTATTCTTTTCATACAAATATGTTTGTATTTCGCGTTCTTCAGCTGCTTTTGTTTACAAATAGTGAATAAGGAACGTAAAAGGAGCCAATAAAGTGTGCTATGACTCTTACCCTGCGGTCCAAATTGCGATAAAAGTGATAATATCGCGAATCCGACCAAATTTAATAGTCACAAAATTTAAGGGCTATTGAGTACCTAATATTAACTTGTGACTTTGGTCGGATTCGCGATATTATCCGCAATAAAAAGCAAAAATAAATATGTTTTAATGATCGCAGGGTTATTAAAACATATTTATTTTACATATTCCGCCATAGATGTCGCTATGCTAAACATTATTATTAAGAGGGGTTTTAGGTTTGTAGTCGTAGACAGAGAGGCATAGACGGCATCTGTCTACGTTTGTAGTGTATCTGTCTGTGGCATCGTAGCTCCAAAATGGATGAACCGATTTCAATGCAGTTTTTATTAATTGAAAGCTAATTTAATCGGGTATCATCGTAGCTATGTTTCACGAATATCTGTTCAAGTTACAGCTCTTTTTCTAGTTGGAGTCGGGGGTTTTTGACGGTTAGGTTATTTTGGTTTCGTGAATAGGTGAAATAAAACAAATTGGTAAATTTTTTCAATTTTTTTTAAATAATTTTCACTATCACTTAATCCAACAGTATTTAAATAGTATTACTATATACTTGTTAACTCCAAATTTCGAAGCCCGATGGAAATACAACCGTATTGCTACGAAATAAGGATCAATTTTGAATAAATATTGTAGCTTAGTTGCCGTAAAGATGAAAATAGATAGAAAATATTATTGTCAAAATTGAAAATTATCTTTTGCAATACAGTTTACAGATAAAAAATGGAGTTTCACAAAAAAAAAACTAAAATAAAAAAAAAACAATTTTTGGATTCCGGAGAAAAAACAATAAAATACATAATTTTGGAATTCTTGGATATTTTCACCGTTTTGTTTTTTGTAGTGGATATTTTGCATTGATACAAATAATATATACTTTTTTCTTGTCTTTTAGTATACATTATTTGTATAAATGTAATTAATTGAATGTGTAAGAACAACTGATTTTTATTAGTACATAAATAATTGAGTATCACGTCTCTTTCTAACAAAAAACGTGAGAAAAGGATGGAAGATATTTAGTCCTGTCAATTTTGTCTAAACTAATATTATAAAGAGAAAAGATTTGATTTTTTGTATGTTTGTTTGTAATGGATAAACTCAAAAACTACGGGACCGATTTAAAAAATTCTTTCACCAGCAGAATGCTACATTATCAGTGAGTAACATAGGCTATAATTTATAAAGATATCACGCGGGCGAAGCCGCTGGCGGACGCTAGTTATCAATGGCTACGTTCAGTAATTAATATTTCTGTGTGAAAGTCACTCGTGTGAATGTCGCTCGCTCATCGGGAATAATTGAACGGCTTCGGGCGATCCACAGCTGCGTTACGCGAGTGACCAATCGAACGACCAGTAATACAAACGTTAATACGTCTGTAATATCAGTTAATTTAAGTCTTAGGGTGTGGTGGCCGGTCGCGGAACTTATCTCATTACCGTGACCCCGGAACGTAAAGGGCTATCGAAGGAACACCGTGGATTTTAGTCAGTTCAAGTCTGACAGTCCCTCCCGCCCTGCCCGGGGTGGGAGGACTCATTTGATGATTTTACCACGCTAAAAAAAAAAAAAAAAAACGGTGTGGTGGCCATTCACAAACATCATTTAACTTGAAAATTTACAACAGCTAAGTTTTTTTTTAGCTGCCTTTTAAGAAATGTCTGTGCATGCTACTGACGGATATTGAATAAGTAAGATAATTTTTTTAATAATCCAGAAAAAATATCTATTGGCCTACCTTAACTCAGTTGGTTGATGTCTGAAGTTGAGGTAGTTGCGCGGTGCGGGGGGAGGTGTGACACACGCCTACTATTGGCTGAGCTAAGCTTTATGGTGCGTATCATGGGTCTGTGACTGACATCTCGCGTCACACCCCTCCCGCACCGCGCAACTTCTTCATAAGCTCAGGCAGCGGTTGACCTATCTATGGACTCCATTTGACTCTCAACGGTAAACTTCATAGAAGTGCTTCTACCAACAAAGAGTCTAGCGGAGAGGACTGGACGAGTAAAAATAGTTAATAACTAACTCGTTCTTCATTTCTCTTTTGCAGTGGAAGGCTATTGTCAAAACTCTTTCTTAATGGAAGGTAAAACCTATTTTAGCTAGTTAGGGTCCGTTCCGTCCAGCTATTACTTGCTCATTACCATTTCGCAGTGGAAGCCCGGATTTAGGTTATTATTTTTCTTAATATGCTTGGGTTTTAAATATAATATTATATAAATCAGTTGTTCAAACAGGAGATTTTCAGTTATTTTGGTGGTTTTCAGTTATGACTGAAAATTTACTTGAGAAGACGCCATGTTGGTTTTGCAATGATGATACATAGACTCCAAGTCTGAGGATTTAGGAGTATAAAGGATATATTTTTATGTAGTGCGCATAATTTGTAGAGTGATTCAGTCACTGTTCTATGAAACTGCAGTATTGGGATACACTTCAAAACAAAACGAAAATTCGACTAAGTATTGGGACACGCATAATTTACTAGCGCAAGCCATACAAAATCAAATTTTTATTTTGTTTTGGAGTGAATTTTAGTACTGCGGTTGCATTTGGGAATGGACACTGAATCACTCTGCAAATTATGCGCACTACATAAAAAATATCCTGTATACAGGCTGTTTATTTAAATAGAACACCTGCTTTATGGTGTTGTTGTGTTACTCATAATTAATTATGAACAATTTTTATTATAGTAACACCCCTGAAATTGCGAAAATAAGTTATTCCATACATTTAGTCAAGTAATATTCAATTATTTGTATGGAACAGAGGGATCTTTTTATTTTTTTAATAATAATTGTAATTGCTTTTGGATTGAAATATAATATATGGTGCACATCAAACCAAGTAAAATTATGTAAAACATATTTTTTCATTCTTCCGACAAAAAAGTGGGGTATTATAAGTTTGTATCTGTTTGTGGCATCGTAGCTCCAAAACGGATTGACCAATTTCAATGCAGTTTTTTTAATTTAAAGCTGGTTTAATCGGGTATCATCTTAGCTATGTTTCATGCAAATCTGTTCAGCCGTTCAAAAGTTACAGCTCTTTTTCTAGTTGGAGTCGAGGGTTTTTGACGGTTAGGTTATACACCCCGATATATTAAATATTGTTCAAATGACGTTAAAATTCAAGATGGCGTCTTCTCAGTTATAATAATTATAATACAATTCTACTGGTGCTGGCTGGAATTGGGACCCGCATGCTCGCGATGATCACGCCAGTGCCGTTCGACGAACTTTTTTATGTAATTGTATGGTTTTGAGTCTTTTTCGCCTATGACATTGTCCACCTAAAAGAAAAGAAAGTTTATTTTGTTAGATAAAAAAAAAAAAAAAAAAAAACATGTTATACTAAGTGGTAACTGTAAAATTGAAAAACTGGAAATAAAGATTATTCTTATTCTTATAACATCATGACTTTTCCACTAGGATTAAGGTATGAGATAACTTCCGAGGGAAATTCAATATTTTTTCAGATTTTAAATTTTTTACCCTTTTTTATTTTACATTAGTTAAGAAATATAATTGTGATGTTTGGGACAATAACACATTTACACAGGATATTTTTTTATATAGTGCACATAATTTGTAGAGTGATTCAGTCTCTGTTCCTAAATGCAACCGCAGTATTGGGATACACTTTAAAACAAAACGAAAATTCGACTTAGTATCGACACGCATAATTTACTAGCGCAAGCCATACAAAATCAATTTTTATTTTGTTTTGGAATTAATTTTTGTACTGCGGTTGCATTTGGGAACGGACACTGAATCACTGTGTAAATTTTGCGCACTACATAAAAAATCATCCTGTAAACACAACGTGTATCAGAAATGCGTGGTCATATTTAAGGGTGTGGATCAGACCATCAAACTGAACAACTTTCTCTATGGGACCAACATCGTAATCACAAAAAATAATCAGCTGTCCCATACGTTTGGGTCGAGTAGGTATTGAAGTTTTGTATGGGACAGGTGATAATTTATTCGCGATTACGATGTAGGTCCGATCGAGGCTAATTCTAGAAAGGTTGATATCCGACGCGGTTAGGGTATTCTTACCTTATAAGGGGGGGTAATAATAACTTCATTGTAGACTCTGATGTTCTGGCCCGCCCAGGACACATCGTCAATGACCCGCGCAATCGCCATGAACAGCCTCTGACCCTCGGGGTCAAGGCATGCTGATAGTGCTGATACCTGGAAGGAAGGTAGTATGAATAATAGTAACGGAAGGCTGACAGTAAGCACTTGTTTATAATTAAAGTACTTGTACCATAGTAAAAGTTGTTCATAATGTCAGTCCTTCTACTCAAGTGGCCTGTGGGTGAGATATACTCAGCGAGCCTACAGAGCCCTGCGCACTCAGTATAATAATGCATTCAGAATGTTGTTGGGTCTACCATGGAGGTGTAGCGCGTCTGGGATGTGTGCCGAGGCACGCACTGATGGTTTCCAGGCCATCATGCGCAAAAAAGGAGCTTCTCTACTGGCTCGTATGCGGGGTAGCAATAACAGCATTCTGAACGCAATAGCTGTACGTTTTGACTGTCCCTTTCAGATTCAGTGGGTCAGGTCTTGTGTAGGTGTGGCGAGTCATGGCAAATTATAAATATTGTACTAGGTTAAGGTTTCTATGGGTCTATGCCACCCGAAATAAAGTTTTATATTATTATTATTATTATAATGATGAGTACAATAACCTTTTTGGGGTCTTTATTTATTAATTTTACCCTTTCTGACTAAACATGTTGTTATTTACACAAATACTATGATCATCCAGTGGCTTGCACAGTAATTTCTTACAGGGTAGGCAAAAGCGACTTAGTGTAATATTCTCAAGTTAATGATGTTAGTGATTGGCCACCTCACCCTAAGACATAAATTAACTGATATTACAGACATAACGCGCCAATTCGAAAACTTAACAGGGGCACATTTTAAAGTTTTATTTTTATTTCTGTAAAATGTATATTCTATGATTCTAGTACCTACTTAAATTATGTATATTTTACAGAAAATTATCCAATAGATAAATTTATATGAATTTTGTCAAAAAAAATACTTTAAAATGTGATCGTGTAAAGTTTATGAATTGGCATGTTAGTAATTATACTTTTCCACAATCAATATCTTTCAGTAAATGATAGGACATTGTTACTAGAACACTGTCAATCCATGATGAGTCCGTGGAGTTTCTTGCCAGTTCTTCTCCATAGGACAAACTTTTTTGGAACTGCATAGTCATAATGTATCAAAAGTGCTCAATATTTGGTTTATTATAAATAAAATCGTTTCTATTCTATTCTATTCTAAATCCTACTCATCTCTATTACATAAACCAATTTCATCACCCAAAAACCACGTTTTGCAAAAAAAAACCGCGAAACAACAATGAGGTCGTGTTATTTAGGTTGCATACTCACTAATCTTCTTTTATTCTCTATCGAATTTCGAACTCGTGTGTTTAATCTGTGGAGATTGAGCGATTGGGGTGGTTCGGGAACCGTGGTCACTTCTTTCTTGATTTGCACGTCACTAACCAACGATAGGTTCACGATATTCACGTCATGGCGTTTAGGATTGCCACTAGAAGAGGGACATTTCAGAATTAACATCTTCGTTTGAGGATCGAAAGCCAACACTTCGCCTTCAATACTTTCATTGTAACAAGTTCGCGTTGCAACTATGCTACCAATAGTGAAGCAGTCCGACACGACAGTGGACATTATACACCGCTTTTGATGTTTATACGGTGGAAATTAATTTCATGTAGCGTCAAAGTTGTATTTGATCAGTTAAAATGTGAAAATTATGTTTTGTTACGATCCGACGAGGCCATCCGCCATTGAAACCAAATTGAAACTTTGACAATTTCTTGACAGGCAGGCACAGATCACAGCAGACGACAGGTTATAATTTGTAGTTTATGGCTTTGCGTTTCGTTTCGTAAGTTAAATGCGTTTTGTTTGTTAACAGCGTTATAGGTTAATATTTTTCAAATCAGAGGATTCTTTAATCATTGTTCAAATCGGAGAACTTGAATTTTTTCGCTCTTTGACAGGACCCATAAACTTATCATAACTTATTATCGCTTATTATACTAATAACTTTACTAATAAGTTTATGGATTAAAACGGGATTAAACGAGTAAACTAAATGAAGAGTGTTTGTCTGTCACCCATAGATTTTTAACAATATTATATTTAATCGTAGACAGAGTAACAAAGGTAAAATACTCTATCTACGTATATAATTTATAATATAAGATTATATCGTATATCCCTATAGTAGGATAGCACTTTATACGGCGCATACGTATGGACATAAGAAGCCTTTTTGCTTGTATATTCGTGCAAACCCGACGCCCCGCAAACCATCGGTAGGTCGCAATGACGTAAGAAGCCTCTCTAGGTCCGCACTTATTTGGTCGGAAGGGTCGCGCTTGTTTGTATTCCAAAGTCTCTCTATGATGTATTCAATCTCAGATGAAGACATGCAATGTCCTACGTTGACGATTGTTTGCGATTCATATAACGAACATACCTAGTATATTGATCTATCATGGATCTATCTAAGGAATAGAACGACAACACCAATAAAAAAAAAATCTTTTTTTTTATTCATTCCTATGAATGGGTAACTTCAGGAAAGTAGAAATAAAACAAGATTCTTAATAAAAATGCATATCCTTATATTATAAGCGCCTAAAATTAATGATTAAAATGACACAACATAAATATTTACAATTTGCGATAGTAAATTAAAAAGTTCGGGATATAGGCTATCTAACCCGAAGGCAGCCGGAGATACACGAACTATCCCGAACAATGGCGTCGATACACGAAAATGGCCGAAAGCAATTCTATTCTAACAAAAGCGCGCGATGAATATTTTTTAAACATATACTTTTTAGCAAATATTGATGTTTTTAATTTACTATCACAGTAATTTTAGTTAAATACGGATACAGTTAAATAAACGAAGCATTATGATGTTTAAAATAACGTAGTTATTTTCCATTATTAGGACAAAAAATTCAAAAATCAAATATATTAATCTTAGAGGATAGAGTGGCGCCCAACAAAACGTGTTTGTGTTTTTGAAGTCAATCCAGGCGCGTAACGACATGCGCGCGCATGGTGTCTTACAGGGTGACCAACGAAAGAGAATTACCCTACGATGTGGGGAAAATATTTTAACAGAGTACAGCTTTTTTTTGTAAATAGGAATACGTAAGGATGGGTTGCACCATGAGCTACGTTATTGTTACTGTCAAAGTATGAATTTAACAATCTACTGTTGCATCGTCATGTAAAATGTAAGTTAATTGACAAGTGACAAGACGTTTCATATTAGGTTATATTCGAAGCGTCTGACAGTAGTTACAGAAAGTTAACAATAACCAGTGAAGTGTCGTTTAACAGCTACCGTTAAAATTGTGACGCTAGCTAAAAATTGTCAAATGGCGCAACTCATTTTTTGCTCCGGTACTTTAACTGAAGTTTTGATGTATATTATAGAGTGAGATGGTGCAACCCACCTTCAGAAATTATGTACGCTTAAGTTATACCATTCACCTGTATTGGCAAATAAATTATAATTTTAATTTGAAAAATAATTAATTCATAATGCGATGCTTCGTATCCGTTCTAAGTAAAGATAAAAACACAATCTAGCCGATTCTCCTAACAACATAAAAACATTACCTTTTTTAAACTAAAACTTTTGACATACAATAATAAAATGACTGTACCTCATAGTTGCGACGAACTAATGACCGACTAACGTTGTTGCGACAGCACGTAGTTGCGACGCCCGTTGTCGCGACAGATCGTTGTTGCGACACACGTCACTCCGACAGCACGTGGTTGCGACTCATGGAGTCGCGACAGATCGTTGTTGCGACACACGTTACTCCGACAGCACGTAGTTGCGACTCACGGAGTCGCGACAGATCGCTGTAGCGACACACGTTGCATCGACACCACGTAGTTGCGACGCACGGGGTCGCGACAGAATTTCATTACGTTAAGACCCTCGCCAAGGTTCAACATCCATACCCTGCAGTTTTTTCAAGTAGTTGTATCAGGGTCGGCTTTCAGTCCAACCACACTCGGTTGAATATCAGTATTTTACTCCGCAATGCAATTACTGGCGGTTACTCTGGTGGACAGACTTTCGGAATATTTGTATAAAATCCCTCAGCAGGTAATTAATGTGCGATCTTACACATTGGGGGTTACGGTCTAATCTCCAGTAATAAAAATCATTTTTTTCTTAGGGTATTTTTAATTATTATTTATCTACAGAATCATACTGGAAATATATATATAATATAATAATAATGCGCAGACAAGCCCATTTCACTTTAAATAGGTACATAAATATAACCCCCAATGTCTCAGGTCGCACATTATTTACTGGTGAGGGTTTTCATACAAATACCCCGAAAGTCTGTCCACCAGAGTAACCGCCGGTAATTGCGTTGCGGAGTAAAATACTGATATTCAACCGAGTATGGTTGGAGTTTGGACTGAAAGCCGACACTGATACACCTACTTGAAAAAACTGCAGGGTATGGATGTTGAACCTTGGCGAGGGTCTTAACGTAATGAAATTCTGTCGCGACCCCGTGCGTCGCAACTACGTGGTGTCGATGCTACGTGTGTCGCTACAGCGATCTGTCGCGACTCCATGAGTCGCAACCACGTGCTGTCGGAGTAACGTGTGTCGCAACAACGATCTGTCGCGACTCCATGAGTCGCAACCACGTGCTGTCGGAGTGACGTGTGTCGCAACAACGATCTGTCGCGACTACGTGCGTCGCAACTACGAGCTGTCGCAACAACGTTAGTCGGTCATTTGTTCGTCGCAACTATGAGGTACAGTCTAATAAAATGACAAGTGTTGTCGTGTAGGAAACTAAACTTTTAACACGTGGCAACACTGCCGTAGACAATAAATAAGTTTTCTTCCAATCACAGTGCATGAAATGTGATTTTTTAATGGCGAAGGTAATGAAGTATTATGCTTATTTCATAATACTAAAAAAAAGAAAATTAATTAGGACTATACTCACCGACAAAATAAGAATTTAAAAAAATGACGTTTATTATCATTTTTTACTTAATTTTAAACGTTAGTTTTTGTTAAATATTATTTTGTCGGTAAAAATGGCGCCTATTTATATTAGTAGACATTTTTGACTGACAATAACAAAATAAAAGTAATAAATCGACGAAATTAAAATAATTTGCGACTAATATTCGCATTTTTTTCTTAATTTGCTCACAATTTTTATTAAACACGAGTACTTATCAACAACTGTTATTATTTGTCACTTAATTTCAGACTTACATAAAAACAATACGTTTACATGGATTCAACATAGTAAAATTCTTTTATAAACAAAGCCGAAAAGGGCTCAAAAGAAAGAAAAATAAAGAAAGGGGGGAAGGGGGGGGATGTACTCAGAGTTATGAAATAATTTTACTATAGGAACAACACTTAAATCGTGAAAAAAATCAGCTGTTCCATACAATTAATTGAATATTTTTTGCCTAAATGTATGGATCAACAATTATTGTTGAGATTTCAGTGTTGTTCCCCTAGTAAAAGTTGTTCATAATTATGAGTACAGTAACCCGCTTTCGGCTAACCGTGTAGAGTATTGCTAAGCCTGAGTATAGCTGTTGTTAAGTAGTACATGACACGATTTCTCGTCCGGAATCGGTCAAAAATATCTACAAATATAAAAAAACTAGCAAAATGTAGTGCTTTCTTACCTACTAAGATAATATAAAAAATATTAATAGTTATATTTACTTTAAGCATTTGGTTTGTTGAATAACGCTTTTAGAGTTAAAAGGCTTCCCTGTCCGTCTATCGTAAACGCGAGCATGATCGAAAAGCTTGTTGTTTCATCCAACGCAATGTCCCGTTGGCTAAAAGCAAGTGAGAAGGCGATAACATTGAACAAAAAATGGCGCGCAAAGATTTCACAAAACGGGTTCCAAGAATTATGTGTTTTTGAAAAAGTTTTACAAGTTTTTAAGGGGGGTTTAATAATAAATATATATAATATTTATTATTAAACCCCCCCGCCATTATTTGCATTTTTTTAAATCATCCGATTCGGCTATTATTCGTTTTTAGCGCGCGCCTACTGGCCCATCGGTTAACCGGTAACCATTTTGACAGGAGCCTTAAACACTGCTGACCCTAAAGTATATCAAGCATTAAAATCAACAAACCAACGGCTAAGATATCGAAAAATGTAAGAAAAATACAAAAAATTGTACCTAACACTACATATTATATAGTTTTTTTTTCTTTTTCCGCGTAAAAATACAGTCTGCAGTTATTAATATCAGATAATTTACGCATTTATCGCAATATACCGTTATAGACGTCCATATATTATATTATACACGATATTTTTATAAATAGTGCGCAGAATTCGCAGAGAGATTCAGTGTCCGTTCCCAAATGCAACAGCAGCACTAAAATTTCGACGACACGGTTGGCGCAGTGGCTAAGCGATTAGCTTTCTGCGCTACGTGCCGCGGGTTCGATCCCCGCGCGGAACAAATATTTGTATGATCTACAGATAGTTGTTTCGGGTCTGGTTGTGTGTGCATGTGCCATGTATGTTTGTAAACTGTACCCTCGATACAGGAGAAATCCTAGAGGGGCAACGTAAAAAAAAAAATCACTCCAAAACAAAATAAAAATTTGATTTGTATGGCTTGCGCTAGTATATTATGCGTGTCCCTACTAAGTCGAATTTTCGTTTTGTTTTAAAGTGTATCCCAATACTGCGGTTGCATAGAACAGAGACTGAATCACTCTACAAATTATGCGCACTACATAAAAAATTATCTTGTATAGATATAATTACTTCAGATCACAGGACACCGATGTTTTTGTCCAAGCCGCGGCAACTTACCTCAGTGCTAAATTATCTGATAATAACATTACGTTTCTATATCTAGAACGTTCTCTTCGTACAGTGATGCGATTGTTAGATGACCAATTTGGACCACTACCGCGATTTTTTAAAACTATTTGTTATAAAAGATAAAAAAATACATTCTTTTGTGAAATATTTTGGTATGATCAATGAGATATACAGGGTTACTAGTAGAACGAGGGAATCATTGAAGGAGGGTATTGTATTCACATGATGAGATCAACAACAGGAAAGTGGACCAAAAAAGTAACAGAATGGTACCCGCGGGACGGAAAAAGACGTAGAGGAAGGCAGAAAAAAAGATGGGAAGACGATCTGCCCAAAGGTTGGAGAAGGACAGCAATGGACAGGCAAAAGTGGAGGGAAATTGAGGAGGCCTATGTCGCAAGACAGCCTGACCTGGTAACTGATGATAAATGTTAAATTATATAGGTACATAAGGAAAAATAGAAATAAGTAAAGTTAGTATAATATAGTTAAGTATAATTAGTATAGTTTATGTTTTATTAAGTAGGTATATGTTTTACAAATTGTGCAAAGGTCAGAGTAAATAAAGGCTATTTTATTTTTATTTTATTGTACTCATCATTATGAACAACTTTTAGTATGGGAACAAACATGAAATCGCGAAAATAATCAGTTATTTCGTATATTTAGTCGAAAAATATTGAATTATTTATATGGAACAGCAGATTTTCGTGATTTCATGTTTGGTCCCATAGTAAAAGTTGTTCATAATGATGAGTACAATAGCCTCCTTCAATGGTTCCCTCGTTTTACTAGTTACCCTGTATAAAGTGTAATTTAACTAACGTAAAACCTAGAGTATGTACATAAAAGCATAATTCATTAACCTAAGATTTTTAACTATTATTTTTGAGAAAATAGTTTTGGCCTAATATTGCTTATTGCATTTAAAATTGAGTCTTATTGTCTTGACATAAGATTTAATTTTATTTGGCTCAATCGAGTTGCTTGGGCGAATCTCAATTTTTTGGAAAAGTACCTATAATAAAAGTTACTAAAATCGATTCATTACGAATAAACTATATTCTGGTTTTACGTTTATTCAATTACAGTGTGTATAGTTTTTATTATACATATCGTTTTTGAGTTCATTGATGCTTCCCTACCCAATCGCATTTTGGCTTCTACCCAAACACATTTGGCCTATCTACCCAAACGCATTTTGACCTCTAACCAAACGCATTTGGCCTCTACCCAAACGCATTTAGGCCTCTACCCAATCGAATTTTGGCCTCTAACCAAACGCATTTGGCCTCTAACCAAACGCATTTGGCATGTCTACCCAATCGCATTGTGGCCTCTACCCAATCGCATCACACTACGCGTCGCTAACAGCTCAGTCTTGTCACTCAGTTCAGCACTATCAGTCTAGGGGGCAGGATGCCTCGCTTGCTCAACCACATTCTGAAACAAATGGAGAGTAATTAGCATTTCGATAAAAATTAAAAAACCGGCCCAGTGCGAGTCGGACGCGACGAAGCGTTCATATTCATATTCATTTTCTTTATTTGCATTCCACAATGTACATAAGGTGGTAAAAATAAAATTTGATAACAATCATGGACCCTGTAGGGCACAGCAAAATATAGGAGAGGAAGATGAGTGTAAGTGACATCGTAACGAAAACTCATACCATGGGTTCAGTACATGATACTGGATCATTCAGCGTTAGAATTTTGCGTCGGTCTTATCAAAAATTTAACGATTTTGTTCACAGATTTTTTAGTTAGGTATAAAAACTGCGAACAAAATCGTAAATTTTTTGAAAAGACCGACGCAAAATTCTTCCGCTTAGTCTTTCAGTATCTTGTACTGAACCCATGGTATGAGTTTTCGTTACGATGTCACTTACACCCTGTATAAGATATTACTAAATTTAATTTTTAATTTTTATAGGTATATTTATTTTTAGGCATATTTAATTATTTATATGTAATTATAATGTCACTCTATCTAGTCGATTAGTTGGCCATTATTCAATTTATTATTAAATAATTTTCATTCCGTACCATCCGTTCATCTATAGAAACGGCAAAAATATCATAAACCAATGTTTTTTTTTTTCGTAGGTTAGAGCTTGTGTGGTTAATAAAATTTCTTACGGAATACTAGATCAGCCCCTTTCCAGTACGACCTGACCTCGCACTGGCTTTTTGTAGAATGAATGTTGTGTATTATTGTTAGTGCATACTAACCCAATGCCAGCGCCGAGCAGTAAGGAGACAACGTTGGTGAGCAGCACTGCTGCTATTGCGCCTCGACTGAACAGGCAGGTGCGGCGGACGGACAGGCAGTGACTCTGGAATAATAAAAATAGAATAGAATAGATCTTTATTTCATGTAAACCAGATACAGGCATTAGATGTGTGCGCCGATGCCCGCGGCGGCGTCATCGGCGTGGATGTTCGGACGGATACGGTCTACGGAACTATAAAAAACATTCGAAAATTGACGAAAAACATAAAATAAAAGAAAAAACATTTTCCCATACAAAATATTCATTAGGTAGGGTAGGTAGGTAAGGTAGGTAGAGTAGGTAGTTAGGTAGGGTAGGTAGGTAGGGTAGTTAGGTAGGTTAGGTAGGTAGATAGGTGCGCCGTTGATACTTAGTGCTACCCGTACGAAGTCGGGGCGGGCCGCTAGTAGTATTATACTTTTCTAAACTAATATTATAAAGAGAAAAGATTAGGTTTTTTTGTTTGTTTGTGTGATAAACTCAAAAACTACTGGACCGATTTTAAAACATTCTTTCACCAGCAAAATGCTATATTATCCCTGAGTAACATAGGCTATAATTTATAAAGATATCACGCGGGCGAAGCCGCTGACGGAAGCTAGTAACTCAATATTCTAATTGGTATGTTTGAGAGTGCGTCATTCCTGTTAGAAAGAAGAAAGAAAGAAAGAAATATCATTTATTCGGACTAGATATCTGAGGCCCAATTCTAGTAATTAAAAATGTTCAAAATATAGTTCGGATCTCATTCCGATCTACTACCAATGTCATAAATGTCACAAATGGTATTCTCTTACCCTAACAAACAACGTCAAACGTGACATTATATTGTAATGAGATCGAAAGTTGAATAAAAGGCAAATCGGTATTCTGCTAACATTTTGAACTGACACAGATAATAAAATTGACACTCTCGTCTATACACAAACGTCAAAAATTAGATTGAAATGAGTTTGTAAGAAGATTTAATCCAAATCATACTGGAATCGGACTGAACTTTAAGAGGAGTAGAATACATGACTTTTTGTCAATTCATAATATAATCTCAATTCGGTCAACTTTCAGTCATATTATAAATTAATTACGAGAATTGGGCTTCAGACAACACAGTGCACAAACATAAAAAAGTAAAAAAAAAAGCAAAAAAAGTAACAATAAAAACAACGTGCTGTCGGAATGCCAGTACCAAATGGGTTGCCAACTCAGCATTTGCTGGGCATACGAACACCCAGCGCTGATTTTCAGTTGGCACCCCTGCAGTGACACACGGACGGAGGAAACAAATATTAATATGGAAAATACGATACTATTTAATGTTACATGTTGTATAAAACTGTTACCTGCTGCATGACAGGAGCGGCGAGCTGCTGCTCCAGGACTTCGATGGAGGAGGTGGCCGAGGGGGGCCCGCGCGCGCTCTGCGGGTGCTTAAACCGCCAGTCCCTGGAAACGGTAACAACATCGTAAAAATATTACAAAAGACATGTTTTTTTATTCATGTTGACCCAATGACATTTTATAAATAGACGGGCCATACACCAACATTAATGCACTACAAAATGGCGTAAACCTTACTATAGCTACATAGCAGTACATATAATTAAGTGCGCGAAGAAAGGGAAAGAAAATGAAAGCCACCATACGCCATGTCGGTTGTTAGAAAAAGATGAATATAGACGTTTAGTTACGTGGCATTAGCTGCTGCATGCTCATTCTCTCAGTCGGTGCAGGGCATTTACCTTGCATTTATCTTGCCAATATAGAGCGCGGGCAACGCGTCTATTTGTAAAATGTCATTGTGTTGACCATAATTAAACAGTATATGTATAAGGCACCATCCATAAAGTAAGTCACACGTTAAGGGGGGTGGAGGGGGTCGACGAAGTGTGACATTATGTGACAAGGGGTGGGAGGGGTCCTAAGTTTCGTGACGTCACATCTCAAAATCATATAAAAAAATAATTCAAATGGAAATAAAACTAATTTCGGAACTACTGTTTTAATTTAATAAATTCTAGATGTAAAATAGCAAAATATGTGACGTCACACTAGGGAGTTCTCACAAATGTGATCAAATTCATTTCGTGTACTTTTATACGAATAAATAATTTAAAAAAAACTGTGACAAGGACGGGGGAGGGGTATAAAAATCACGAAATTAGTGTGACGTACTTTATGGATGATCCCTTATACTATTAGTAGGAAGTAAGTTTATAATTCATTTTACTCACTTGGGGGGAAGCTGGTCTGGTCTACTGCTCCACTCCCACACCCAGTCGTTGGAGTCATCCTGAAAATATAAAAAAAAATCATTTACAAAGAAAACTTGAGAAATTATTGTCATGAGCGAAATTCGACTAATCATCATGAACTTTACTTCGGGACAAACGCAGTTACAGTGATAGCCTATCGGTTGATCGCTGGCCTTCCATGCAGGAGGGTCTGATTGCCCCCCGCCCGCACCGACCACTTTACGAACTCATGTGCGGATCAGAACTTGATTATCACTTGCGATAACGGTGAAGGAAAACATCGTGAGGAAACCTGCACACCTGAGAGGGCCTCATAAAGTTGTCGATGGTGTGTGTAGTCCGCCCGCACCAGGCCAGCGTGCTGGACTAAGGACTAACCCTTCTTATTCAGAAGAGGCCCGTGCCTAGTAGTGGGACAGTAATGAGCCGAATTTTGGGTTGGAGTAACGGAGAAAATACTAAATTAGTTATTAAGTCACCTTCCCGCATCATTGGAAACGCAACCTTAGGTTGCAAGCAGTCGTGGATTTACCATCAGGCTGGGTAGGCTATGAACTGATTTAAATAAATGTTTTTTAATTCGAAAGAATATAGTTCCGAGGCGGTCCCACTTAAATTTGGTGAAGATCTGATGAAGACCTTCAGAGATAGACAATGGAACTCTTGAATGAATAACAGCATATCACTCACGACTGCTGTAACTAATGTTTACGTATTGTTTATGCCAAAATAGAAAAATAAAATAAAGTTTAAAAAAAGTAAAAACGGACTACAAAAAATTAAAAAATATAAAAAAAATAATTTAGAAAACTTAACAGCTTCTGAAGTTGGGGCTTTTAATTCTTCAATGCACCTAGCTTGGCAGTGGCACCGACTTCACGAGCTGATAAGTTTTTTAAGAAAATTATTTTATACCTTTTAGATTTTTGAAGTCGGCTTTTACTTTTTTTTTAAGTTTATTTTTTAATTTTGTATTTTTACAGGTGGTGGGTGCCTTAATTTAGCAACCAAATAAATTATTTTTCTTTCTTTCTTTCTATGCTGAATGCTGATTGCTGATGTTAGGCACGTGTACTCACTCTCCAGCAGTTAATGTAGACTCCCTTCAGCTCATCTTCAGTGGACGGTTCCAGGTTCGGACTGTTGGGTGGAGACTTCGGACTGAAAGACAAAACATTCAGTTAAAATTGGTTCTGACAGCTGATAATTTTTTCGCGATTACGATGTTGGTCCCATAGAGGAAGTTGTTCAGTTTGATGGTCTGATCCACACCCTTAAATATGAACACGCATTTCTGATACACGTTGTGTAAGGCCAGTGAAATCTTGTACAAACAAAATAACAGCTTTTTATAATAGAAAAATGAAAGAAAAAAAAATATATATACAATGTTATCACATAAGTGGTACTAAATAAACATATTTAATATTTGATAGCATAATAAAATTCTTACTAAAGAGATAGGTAAATAAAAAGTATAAAAAAAACATAAAATACGTCATAAAACATAAAGTACGTCACACTAATTTCGTGATTTTTTGACCCCTCCCCCGTCCTTGTCACAGTTGATCACATTTGTGAGACCCCTCCCTAGTGTGACGTCACATATTTTGCAATTTTACATCTAGAAATTATTAAATTAAAACATCAGTTCCGAAATTCGTTTTATTTCCATTTAAAATATTTTTTAATATGATTTTGAAATGTGATGTCACGAAACTTAGGACCCCTCCCACCCCTTGTCACATAATGTCACACTTCGTTGACCCCTCCTTAACGTGTGACGTACTTTATGGATGGTCCCTAGGTAGTGTTGTTTCAGCAATATTAATAAAAATAACGTGGCTAATTTATCTTTTATAAAATGTTATTGTTATTTCAAGATGCGTTCAAGTGTTTGGAGTCGTTATCTTAATAAGTTATATTGTTTTTATTTCATTTTAATCAAAGTTCCCAGGAGTTTTATCAACAAGAGTGGCGTGTGAAAACGCTTAAAGAATATTTCTCTTAAATGTATGTTTCCTTCGTCGTTTGACTTTCCTGATTCCTGACACACGGGTTTGCGGCCGCGTGTGTATAGAATAGAATAGAAAACATTTATTCCATACAGGACAATATAGTTCCTCATCACTACATAGTATAAAATAAAGTCGCTTCCCGCTGTGTGTATAGAATAGAATAGAAAACATTTATTCCATACAGGACAATATAGTTCCTCATCACTACATAGTATAAAATAAAGTCGCTTCCCGCTGTCTGTCCCTATGTATACTTAACAGTGGCGAAGAGTCCATACAACCCGATTCTCTTCCAGACATGACATTATATAGATTACAAGAAACATGGATTTTTGTCTTGCAGCAATTTTTAGAGGGCATTTTTGGGACGGCTTCCCCTTTTAAAACTGTCACCCTTCGCCACTGATACTTAGATCTTTTAAACGCAACGGATTTTGACCGCGGTTTTTTTTAATAGATACCTAGAGTGATTCAAGAGGAAGGTTTATATGTATAATACTTTCATATTTAACCGTGCAAAGTCGGGGTCTGGTCGCTTTAAATAATAATCTAACCGTCAAAAACCCCCGACTCCAACTAGAAAAAGAGCTGTAACTTTTGAACGACTGAACAGATTTTCATGAAACATAGCTAAGATGATACCCAATTAAATTAGCTTTCAATAAAAAATACTGATACACACTACAAACTTCCTCTTTTTTGTCGGGGGTTAAAAATAAATGATCACCGTCTACGATAAGATTGCCCTTAGTATGTATATCTTTTATTTGTGTATATATTGAATTAAAATTGTTTTTAATGGAAAATAAACTTTATCTCCTGTATCGAGGGTACAGTTTACAAAAAATCTCACATGCACACACTCATAGACCCGGAACAACTACAATAAAGAGTATTCTATTCTATTCTATGTATATACATGCATATATTAAAGCCGTTGAAATGCGTCTGGCGCCAGTTAACTGACCGCATGTTATATGATACATGCACTGATACTACCGACTAGGTACCAGCAGACAAGCAAGAAACTTTATACAGATTGTCATTTTTTACCGTCAGCAAAATAACCTAACCGTCAAAAACTCCCGACTCCAACTAGAAAAAGAGCTGTAACTTTTGAACGGCTAAACAGATTTTCATGAAGCACAGCTAAGAACCACCCCGAATAAACTACGTAGCTTTCAATAAAAAAAAAACTGCATTGAAATTGGTCCATCGACTAGTTTTTAGTGTGTATCTGTATGTGTGTCTATAGCATCGTAGCTCCAAAACGGATGGACAGATTTCAATGCAGTTTTTTTAATTGAAAGCTAGTTTAATCGGGTATAATCTTAGCTATGTTTCATAAAAATCTGTTCAGCCGTTCAAAAGTTACGGCTCTTTTTAAAACGCTTTTATTAGCTTCACCTGTAACTAAAACGAACTATGTAAGAAAATCTTGGAAGTTAAATTTGACCCACTTCCCGGTTTCCGATTGAGCTGAAATTTTGCATACACGTAAAGCATGTTCTATAGTTTTTTTTTTAACTATAATATTTTATTATTCTAGTTGGATTCTGGGGTTTTTGACGGTTAGGTTATATCGCCTTTATTCTATTTCATCCGTTAATTCAGTCGCATTCCCAAAATCGATTTGTTAATTGGGACATATCCTGATCTCTCATCACTGCTCAGTTGTCTAGAACTATGTTAATTGTCAATTTCCTTCAATTGTCGTCATCATTTCAGCCTATCAAATTCCACCGCTAAATATTAGGCCTATGAATGACCAAAGAATAAAATAGATCGCTATTTCATGTAAACCAGATACAGGCACTTATGAAATGTCGAGACTCTAGGTGCGCGGTTCTAATAGTAGGTCCTATGGAGAAGAACCGGCAAGAAACTCCATGGTAACTCTTTTAAAATAATACATTGGTATTAAACTACAATACGATCGTGAGAGCCTAAACTTTGAGCTAACTTGTATTTTTTTTACCGATCATGAAGATAGGAGTCCCAACTATATGATAGGTATTTTTTTTACAAGTTAGCTCAAAGTTTAGGCTCTCACGATCGTATTGAAGTTTATTACCGATGTCGATGTTCATTACAATTTTAGTTACGCGGTAGACCCGCGGATCTGTAGATAGAGCAATTAAATTGTCAAAAAAGTAACATACACCCAAAAAAAAAATCGTGGCTTGCAGCGGATCACGTAGAACTACCGAAACCCAAGCAAAAATAATTTTAACTTGGGTTTAAAAATAGTTAATGACAAATCTATTTTCCAGCTGATAAGTATTGATTGAAACTGGTGCAGCGAGAAGCCATAATGAGGCCGCCCGCTGCATTTGCGAAACATGTGGCTTTCCCACCTCTACTGAGACCAACATGACTACGCTGACTTTTCCGACTATTAAGTCTTTCACGACTACTGAACTGCCTTTGACGCTAGACGCTCTAGAATGTCTCACGGAAGAGTCCCTGCTTTCCCGCCTCTACTGCGACTAACATGACTACGCTGACTTTACCGACTATTAAGACTTTCACGACTACTGACCTGCCTTTGACGCTAGACGCTCTAGAATGTCTCACGGAGGAGTCCCTGCTTTCCCGCTGCGCTTCCCGCAGCAGTCTAATGTACTCGTTCTCCACGGCGGCCAAACCGCCGCCGGAGTTGAGTTCCACCCATGATTCTGTAACAGAGGAAAGGAGGCGTTACTTATTTGTTGTTAGACATTATAAACATGATTATAGGCCAAAAGCTCGCTGGTGACACTCCCATGGTGTGCGGACGCGGGGGACGAAATACTGCAGGGGGGGTAGCAAGAAGCGTGCGGGCGGCAGGGTTTGCCGCGCGTCTTGTGTTGTTTCCCGTACCCCGTCGCCCGCGGACCATGGGAGAGTCTTGAACAAAATTCCCGGATCATAGTAGAAATGGGCTGAGTTATTTTTTGATATCAATGACTACATGACAATGACAATAAAATATTAATGACGGGAACAATGACGAAATTATCAATGATTTTTCCCATCCCTCTTTTTTGTCGGGGGTTGAAAAATATGTCTATTAAAACCGTCCATCCCACATCGACACGTCCACCCATCCTGACGCGGTGATATCAAACTTAACTTACTATCATAAGGTCACAAAGTCAGCCCGAGCTTCTGAGAGAAAGTCTTATCTGGTTATTGTTTTACTATCTAAAGTGTTGACATCATGATTTTGACCTCTATGCGCGTGCGTTGGGGTCGCCGTCGGGTTCTAGTATTACCAGATAGCAAAAATCACGAAACTGACTCGCAAGGAATATAGACGTGGGTAGCTCTTGAGCGAGTGATAATTAACCTAGCCTAACCGTCAAAAACCCCCGACTCCAATAGAATAAAATATTATAGTTTAAAAAAACTATAGAACACGCTTTAGTCTTCCAAACTGAACGTGTATGCAAAATTTCAGCTCAATCGGAAACCGGGAAGTGGGTCAAATTTAACTTCCAAGATTTTATTTAGTTTTTTTTAAACTCTAATATTTTATTTCCGTTTTCGTTGGCCCCAACAACCACAGAACACAGAAATTTTATTTTATTTTTTCATTTTATTTTATTATTTCTATGTTCTGTGGCCCCAACCGTTCGGCTGTATCAATGTGTGGGAATCCGAATAATAATCACAACAAAATGAAAGCTAATCTATAGAAGGTGATAGAAGCTTCTAACACCTGTTTTTTATTACATAACTTGGAAATCGAGTCGGATGTGACAGAACCGGTTTAAGTCCATACTTTAAAATACGTATTTAGAAGAATGTGAAATAAACCCAAACTATCCATTATTAAGGTTTTACCTGATACCTTTTTTTTGTGCCAATTAACTCATTTTTAACCCGCGACAAAAAAGAGCGGTGTTATAAGTTTGTAGTTGTATCTGTTTGCCATCGTAGCTCCAAAACGGATGGACCGATTTCAATGCAGTATTTTTTTATTGAAAGCTAGTTTGATCGGGAATCATCTTAGCTATGTTTCATGAAAATCTGTTCAGCCGTTCAAAAGTTACAGCTCTTTTTGTAGTTGGAGTCGGGGGATTTTGACGGTTATTTTGTTATTTAGTGATTTTTTAAACTATAATATTTTTTATTTAAAATGCGTAATGTACAATTGGCAAAGTCCCTTAAAGCCCTTAAGGTCAAAATCGCATGGCAAAAACCGTTCGCTCTCAGCGTAATTGTATCCAGACTTCGTGAGACGTTCAAAGCAAATTGTTGGAAAGGTCGGCCACGAGCTTGTATGACTGCACATGGTCTTAAAATTATTACCCGATAAATACAATTAGTTCAAAGGCAATTAGTGGTTAATGACACCCACAATAATTCATATAACTTCCTGTTGAACACGGAAAAGCTGACATAAATTCATAATAACAAACCCGAGGAACAAATTATACAGGATGCCGCAATGTTATCACATAAATGTAACCACGTATTCGGTATCATGTTCTGAAACCGTACACAAATAAAAAAAAAAAAAAAAAAAAAAACCGACTTCAAAAAACTAAAAAGTATAAAATAATTTTCTTAAAAAATCTTAACAGTTTCTGAAGTCGGTGCCACTGCCAAGCTAGGTACATTGAAGAATTAAAGGCCCCGACTTCAGAAAAAGTATAAAATAATTTTCTTAAAAAACTTAACAGCTTCTGAAGTCGGGGCCTATACTTCTTCCTACTGTCAGAACTGGACCAAATTAAAATGGGACCACACGGGAAGCACCAGCTTTAAAATAAAAAAGAATCATCAAGATCGGTTCACGCAGTCGAAAGTTAAGAGGTAAAAAAAAAAAACAAAAAAAAAACTACGCGTCTAATTGAGAACCTTCTCCTTTTTTTTGAAGTCGGCTAAAAATCTACGATGTTAAGGACGGGTTTGCAAAATGGATAGGTATCGAATCGCACTAATCGCACCACTACATTGACACGGCTCAAATACTCACACACGCGCCCGGATAGCTGCGGGAATAACTAATTTCGATACTTTGAAAGTAAATTTTTTGTTTTGTCATATTTTATATTTTTGTAATATGTAGGTATTATATTTTTATTGTCGGACTGGATGGAGTGACCTGATGGTGTACTTCCTTGACTGCTACTGGAACTCCTAGATGAGTAGACCTAGATGTGCCGAGTTTGGGCTCGTTTTGTTAGTTATGATGAGGACTTACCTCTGGACATGATGGAGTGACCTGAAAGTCTACTTCGGTGACTGCTACTGGAACTCCTAGATGACTAGAGCTAGGTGTGCCGAGTTTGGGCTCGTTTTGTTAGTTATGATAAAAACTTTCCTCCGGACTTGATGGAGTTACCTGAAAGTCTACTTTGGTGACTGCTACTGGAACTCCTAGATGAGTAGAGCTAGGTGTGCTGAGTTTGGGCTTGTTTTGTTAGTTATGATGAGAACTTACCTCCGGACTAAATAGTGACCTGAAATTCTACTTCGGTGACTGCTGACGTACTGGAACTCCTAGATGAGTAGAGCTAGGTGTGCCGAGTTTGGGCTCGTTTTGTTAGTTATGGTGAGAAATTAGTGAACGAACGAACGTGAGTGAGTGAGCGAGTGAGTGAGTGAGTGATCGATCGATCGATCGATCGTCACGTCATCATAATGATGATGATCATGATGATGACGACCATTATGATGATGATGATGACCATGATGATGATGATCATGATAACAATGATGATCATGATGATGACTATGATGATGATGATCACGGTCATGATGACCATGATGATGATGATGATCATGATAACCATGATGATGATCATGATAAACATGATGATGATCATGATAACCATGATGATGATCATGATAATGACTATGATGATGATGATCATGGTCATGATGACCATGATGATGACTATGACGATGATCATGGTCATGATGACCATGATGATGACTATGACGATGATCATGGTCATCATGACCATGATCATCATCATCACCATGGTCATCATGACCATCATCATCATCATCATCATCATGGTTATCATGACCATCATCATCATCATCATGATCATCATCATGGTTATCATGATCATCATCATGTTTATCATGATCATCATCATGTTTATCATCATGTCCATCATGACCATGATCATCATCATGATCATCATGATCATCATGACCATTACCATCATCGCCATGGTCATCATGACCATGATCATCATCATAGTCCTCATGACCTCATGACCATGACCATCATCATCATCCATCCTGCCGCTCTACCGCGTACCTAATATGGTAATAACATCGACACTTGTAATAAACTTCAATACGATCGTGAGAGTCAAAGCTTGCTTCCTTGTAAAAAAATACCGATCATGAAGATAGGAGTCCCAACTTACTGATCGGTATTTTTTTTTACAGAGTAGCTCGAAGTTTAGGCTCTCACGATAGTATTGAAGTTTATTACCAGAGTCTGATGTTCATTACCATTTTGTTACGCGGTAGACCCATGGATGATCATCATCATGGTCATCATGATCATGATCATCATCATCATGGTCATCATGACCGTGATCATCATCATGATCATCATGACCATGACCATCATCGCCATGGTCATCATGACCATGATCATCATCATAGTCCTCATGAACATCATCATGACAATGACAATCATCATCATGGTCATCATGACCATGATCATCATCATCATAGTCATCATCATGATCATCATTGTTATCATGATCATGGTCATCATCATCATGGTCATCATTCATGATTATGACCATGATGATGATGACCATGATCATCATCATTATGATGACGTGACGATCGATCGATCACTCACTCACTCACTTACACTCACTCACTTACTCACTCACGTTCGTTCGTTCACTAAGTTCTCATCATAACTAACAAAACGAGCCCAAACTCGGTACACCTAGGTCTACTCATCTAGGAGTTCCAGTAGCAGTCATCGAAGTAGACTTTCAGGTCACTCCATCTAGTCCGGAGGTAAGTTCTCATCATAACTAACAAAACGAGCCCAAACTCGGCACACCTAGCTCTACTCGTCTAGGAGTTCCAGTAGCAGCTATCGAAGTAGACTTTCAGGTCACTCTATCTAGTCTGGAGGTAAGTTCTCATCATAACTAACAAAACGAGCCCAAACTCGGTGCACCTAGGTCTACTCATCTAGGAGTTCCAGTAGCTGTCATCGAAGTAGACTTTCAGGTCACTCCATCTAGTCCGGAGGTAAGTTCTCATCATAACTAACAAAACGAGCCCAAACTCGGCACACCTAGCTCTACTCGTCTAGGAGTTCCAGTAGCAGTCACCAAAGTAAACCTTCAGGTCACACCAGTAAGTCCTAGACGAATGTGAATTTATAATCCTATAATTACGTCTAGCAAAAAAAAAAACAAAAAAATCCAAGTTGCGTAAAGTATCTAGTTTGGTGTTGTCAAATCTCTTGTATTCGTACAGCGATCTTTTTTACACGAGCTGCTGCTTACAAGCGACACAGAGTCCACTCACGACGGCGGCCGAGCCCGGACTGAGATTGCATTAGAAATTGTTGTGAAGTAAATCAAGACAGTGACCAAATAAAATAACCCTTATTGCCAACCATTAAGATTCACATATAATGGCAAATTATGTGAAAAAGATAGACGCGATTTTAATTTTTTTCTGAGACTATTTGTAATATTTTGATTAATTTTTTCACCACTATTTTGAGTTGAACATATACCCGTACCTATGGTAATTTTTTTTTTTTTAAATTACGTTCTTAATAGAAGGCATATTGAGCTAAACTCAACCCGATATCGTCAATTTCATGTGAAGAGGTAACGGAAAATCGTTTTTTCAATATAATAAACCGTCATTTTTAAGAAAAACATCAGCAATTTTTATAGATGAAAGACTAATCTATCTGTGGTTATTATTAGTTTACTTTAATTTAGTTTCATTTTGTCGTAACATTGACCGAAAATCTGCTTATTTTTGTTAGATTTGTGAATACGTCCTTAACGCAAGTTTTTCTTGCATCATATTTCACTCTGCTATCATTCGACCAGGTGAAGGAACATCGAAGTAGAAATTTATGTCACATTTATCTGTTCTACACGTGTAAATAAAAATAATTTTGATTAGAATAGGTTGGAGACTTCACAAACTTTGCCTAAAGATCGTGATAAGTTTAAAATTATGAAATTTTTATGTAGTTCCTGTGGCTAAACTACAGATTGGAATTGATTGATTTTTAAAACGCTTTTATTAGCTTCACTTGTAACTATGTAAAAAAAATCTTGGAAGTTAAATTTAACCCACTTCCCGGTTTCCGATTGAGCTGAAATTTTGCATACACGTTTAGTTTGGATGACAAAAGCGTTTTCTTTAGTTTTTTTTTAAATCTATAATATTTATTTTAGTGTACGGTCACAAAACGTGATACGAAATACGCTTTTTCTTTTAATGTGATAACAGCTGCGGTATAGATTTACTCTCGCTTAGAAATATTGCTCAAAATTGTTTCTACCCGACTGGGGAAGTACCTCCACCTTGCAGAATATCGTAGCCAAATAACACTGCTCTGTGCTGTGTTGTGATCCTAACGGTGAGCAAGGTCGCCAGTGATCCTTGGAGAACAAGTAGGGTACAACAGTTACAGCTTCCCATCAGGCAGATCGTATATTTGTTGGCCACATTAATGGGTACTAGAGGTCGTCCAATGATCGAAATTCGACCGTAATTTTAGCTTTCTGCACTCCTTCTCCATATAAACTTTAACTATACCAAATCTCACACTCCTCCGTGCGCGCAATATGCTTAAAAAGGTGTACAAAGTTTTCTCTTCACGTATTATTATGTACCTAGGTATGTCCCCATTTGACTTTTAAGAACATTCGCCGGGAGATAATTCTTTTATCAAGTCAACATCTTTCACAATTTCTTTTGTAATATTTGTAAACCATATCAACATTCTTATCTAGAAGAAATTATTGCAGACATGACATGTATAAATAACAGTGATAAGGAAGGGCTTTAAACTTTCAAAGTCAGGGTCGAGAGACTTGTATCGTAGTTAACGTTGGCAGGCCCTACTATACAAAAGCCGGACTCAGCGCTATACAGGACATTTTTTATGTAGTGCGCAAAATTTGCAGAGTGATTCAGTGTCCGTTCCCAAATGCAACCTAAAATCCGTGACTTTACAAAATAGATAAGAAAAAATTGCGAAAAGCGAGGTCGCTATAAACTATATTAATAACTATTCTCCACCACTCAATAAGTCAAAGTTGTCGAAGTATTTCAGTTGCTCAGAATAAGAACGCCAAAGTTTCCTATTTAACGCTAAAATCACGGTCCAAATGTAATAAAGCTTAGAAAGAAAGAAAGAAATAAAGAAAGAAAATTCATTTATTTGCCACAAAAACAAGACACACTGGAATGACAGATACAGGTAATAAGAAGAGGACAGGTGCATAGACAGAGAAGACATTATTTTAGGATGGCAACAATGTAAAATTGAGTAGAAAAAATAATAATAACTCATCTAGCGAAATCTTCAAAGGCGTAAATTGAAGATTTTGACATTCAGAAGCTAAAAAACTACAAAGAGCATTGAACTAATATACAAAGGAACTTATTTTAGTCGGAAATACACGGAAAGTGAGTCAGAATGACATTGACCTGGGAACAGATCGTAAGATTTCTGGAAATCTTCAAACGGCTAAAAATGTGTTTAAAATAAATACCACAGAATGGGCCGAGCACGAATGTTTTGACGTATCTTAACGTAAACGTAAGCAAATTTTGAATCAAAAATACACGTTTAATCTATATTTTTTTGGAAATAAATGCAATATTTTTACATTTTCATGAAACAAGTGTGTTTGTAACATTAAATTGAACAAAAATGCGATAGATTCATTGTATTTTATAATCAAAGTTTTGTTAAGTTTACGTTAATATACGTCAAAACATTCGTGCTGGTCCCTCAGATAATTATAATGTTGGAAAATACTTGCTCGGAGGCCCAATTCTCGTAATTAAAAATGTTCAAAATATAGTTCCGATCCAATGTCATAAATGTCTCAAATGGTATTCGCTTACCCTAACAAACAACGTCAAACGTGACATTATATTGTAATGAGACCGAAAGTTGATTAAGGCAAATCGGTATTCTGCTAACATTTTGAACTGACACAGATAATAAAATTGATACTCTCGTCCATACATAAACGTCAAAAATGAGATTGAAATGAGTCTGAAAGAAGACTGAATTCAAATCATACTGATATCGGACTGAACTTTTAAGAGTAGTGGAATTGTTTGTCAATTCATAATATAATCTCAGTTTGGTCAACTTTCAGTCATAGTGTAAATTAATTACGATAATTGGGCTTCTGAACGTTTTCTTATTGCTTACTCCTGGAGAATTATGATAATTAATCATAATTATATTAGCTGTTGCTGGGTGCCGTCTGTCGAAACTGGTCAGCTTGTAACTGCCATGGCAATCTTATTCAGAGGCAAATCATTATTATCCTATTCTTATTCACATTAAATTACATTATTCTCGCAGCTCTTACCACAACATCGTACTGATCAAGATTGTAATCTATTATTTTAAAAGAGTTTCCATGGAGTTTCTTGCCGGTTCTTCTCCATAGGACCTACTACTTGAACCGCGCACCTAGAGTCTGTTAGGTTATATGCAAATAAGTATTATTCTATTCTATTCTGAGACTATTATGCCAGTTCCTGGTATAATTCCCCAGTCATCTGTTTCAGCACTCATAGGAAGCCAAGAGCTTCATGTCGATTCTCAGCTGATTACAAAGTATTTGTGCTTAATTAATATTCAGCGGGAGTCTATGCACTCAATCGACGGAAATGGTTAACGATTGCATGTGGTATGAGCTAACAATTTACTCAAGTCTAACCGTGCAAAAATGTTAGGTGAGGTTAGGGTTGCCAATATTTTTTCGAGGAAATTATAGTATTTTTCATAATTTTTACATGGTATAAAATAAAGTCGTTCTCCGTGTCCGTCTGTATGTCTGATATTCTCCATAACTCCTAAACCACGCAACGGATTTTGATGCTATTTTCACCATCAGTTAGATAATTTTTCACTGAAGGTTTATATGTATAATACTGTCATATTTGATGTAAGGATAGAAGAGAAATTGCACCCGTGCGAAGCCGGGAACGGGTCACTAGTAAGCTATAATAGTTATTTGTTATACAAGAGTGCAAAGTTGCTTTTTAACCGCGTGTTCAATTTTGATGACCGAGCAAGCGAAGGATTCTAAAATTGAATCACGAGCGCAGCGAGTGTTTCAAAATTAGAATCCTGAGCGTTAGCGAGGGAATCAAAAGAGCACGAGGTGAAAAATCTTTGCACTCGAGTGCAACACGTAACTTTTCATTCCACCTCAGCGAGGAAATGACTAAATGCAAAAAAAAAACGTTTACAATCACAAGATAGGTACACTTTATATACTCGGCACCATAGAGGTAGCAGTAAATAGGTTTAATGTTTTTTTTAATTCACAAACTTAGTGCACACGATGTTCTAAATTCAATTTACTTTATCCTCTAGAGAATAAAAACGGCTTTTCCACTCAGATATTGAAGATTAAAAATACTCTTTCCGAGATGGTGGGATGAAAAAAAATATATTTTATGGAAAAACCAAAAAAAAAAAGATATTATTTGTTACATTGTAAAATTTAGAAAATAGTTTGTTGTCCTAAACAATTTAGTAACAACGTAGCTCAAAGTTTAGGCTCTCACGATCGTATTGAAGTTTAATACCAGTGTCGATATTCATTACAGTTTTAGTTACGCGGTAGACCCGCAGATCCAAAACACCGAATATTGAAAGTCAAAATTAAATGTTCAACACAAATGAACAAAAAGCGTAAAACGAAAAATTTCGTAAACATTCGGAACACCTCTTTTGTTGCTTTAACTATTAATAATGTAAACAATAGAGTCAACGAACGCGATAACCATATCTGCGTCCTTTTCGGTCGCTATACAGAGAAATAGTCAAAAGATTAAACAGAACAAAATTGTTCGTAATATTTATTTTATTTAATCATTTATGTAATCACATGGCACATAGAAAACATTAAATAGGAGAACAAAGTACAAAGGTACTGCTTATTTCGCAAAAGAAATCTGTTCCAAGTCCAGGGACGGATACCGATATTTTAGAAATATCGATATTCGGCTGTAAAATACCGATATTTTACAAATATATCGGTATATTCAAGTATCGGTAAAATATCGATACTAAATATCGCTTTTTTAAGTACCGGTATTAAGGTATCGATATTTATATCGATACTCAATACCGATTTTAATATCGGTATTGATACAAATATAGACAAATTAAAGTATCGATATTTATGTACAGAAATTAAATATCGGTACCGATATCGATAAAAAAATACCAGTATATCGGTATTATATCGATATTTTTATATCGGTATAAATAAATATCGGTAATCCGGTCCCTGGTTCCAACAGACCTGCGAGAGGAGAATTTAAAATATGGAATGTAGACATAGACAGCAATGTACAAGAAAAAATGATTTGCCTCTGAATAACATTGCCATGGCAGTTACAAGCTGACCAGTTCCGACAGACGGCACCCGTTCACGAGCATCATGCATATAGTAAACCAATCATCATAGTCAGAGGTATACTACCTTATAATAAAGTGCCTGAGCCTTGACTTTTTTAATTAAGATTTTATATGTTCAGGTTTTTCTTCTTGTACTGAATATGAAATGTAAATTTAGGTTTTTTTAAATGTTATACTGTTTTTTTTTCTTCTCTTTTTTGGCATGTGTGTTGTACTGTTCACACTCTTTCTTTCTAATCTGTTTTTAGAAGCGAAGACTTTTAATTGGCTGTCAGTCTCACATACTATTTTTTATTCTGTTTGTTTTAGCTGTAAGTCATCCATAGTTAATAAATAAATAAATAAATAAAAATATACACGAAGTTTGCTAAAGACGGTAATAGAACCCAGTTATATTGACAAGCATGTCGCTGTTAATTGGGCATACTACCAATTCCGTACTCCATATCGTCCAAAACTTTAATTTAAATTAATTCTAATTACACTTGACCTAATTTTTCTCTGGGAATTACAACCGTACTACTAGAACAAGAAATATTTTTAGAGCTACCAACAGTAACCTTTCCGATTATAATTGTTACGGGTCCCATAACAGTTCCCTGGGGAATGCTACGTATTACTTGGAATATTTTCGTTGGATACTATAGATCTTGGCTTACAGGAGTCATTATGATGGAAATATGTTTGTTTTTAATTAGACTAGACTTATTGACTATATATATAAAGCTCGATTACCACTGACTGACTCACTCACTCATTGACAGAATTGTTCTCCCAGAAGGAGCCGTGGGGGGTTAAAGTCATGTATGGGAGACATAAACCTTGAGGTCCAGTGAGTCCGGGAAAAATCCGAAATGACCTGAAAGTGGAACGTTGACCGGAACTGCCCTACGGATCTCGAAAATGAAAAGTCGAACGCCCACACTGCCGGAACTAAAAATGTCAAGAAACCTGGGCCGTTTGACGAGTCGGTGAAAAAAAGATGGCTTCCATACAAAAAAAGATGGCGGCCATACAAAATTGAAACGCTCACCGTTCCGAAACCGTTGGAGATAGCGGGGGGGTGCTCGACCAAATGTCATAGAGGACGACGGGGGCTTTCCGGTAGGGGTCATAAAAATTCAAGATGGCGGATTCAAAATGGCGGCCAAAAAAAAACATGGTCTGAGCCGGCTGAAAATTGGCGTCCGGGGGTTTTCGGGGGCACCGATTCATAATCCGGGATCAAATTTTTCTTTCCGCCATTTTTCAAGATGGCCGCCATACAAGTGTTCATTTTGGATTTTCACCCAATTGTTCTCCCAGAAGGAGCCATGGGGGGTAAAAGTGATGTATCGGACTCGTATAGAGGGGGGTCCTGTGAGTTTAGGAAAAGTCCGAAATGACCTGAAAGTGGAACGCTGACCAGAACTGCCCTACGGATCTCGAAAACGGCAAGTCGCAAACCTATACCGCCTGAACTAAAAATGTCAAGGACCCTGGGCCGTTTGACAAGCCGGTGCAAAAAAGATGGTTTCCATACAAAAAAACATGGCTGCCATACAAAATCAAAAATCATATTTTTTTAAGTTATGTTACAAGCACCACCTAAAAAGCCCTCGCGGGCCGCACGCGGCCCGCGCACCCGCGCGACCTCTAGTTTAATTATACAAGTCCCTACCTTTCAAATTCCGATCCCTTTAAGGGGTTTTTGTACTTGTCTATGAACAACTATGACTAAGGGACAATCTAAGAAATGCGAAAAAAATAAATCAAACTGTTAAATACAAATGATACAATATAAAGTTGTTCATAAAGTTGAGTACATTAAAGCACCATTAGTTAATTACCAATACCTGTATTGGTAATGGAACAGTTATCGTCAACATTCCCTAGACTCAATACAGTCTTTGAAGGAATCAATGCGAATAACAGTGAATAAATTAACCTTGGAGGTGTTAAATGCGCAGAACAGCTGACCGCGACGAAAGTGAATAGAATGGATTTACTTTAAGTATAACAATAATATAAATATTGCGTATTTAGCATTAAACTGAACCCAGTCATGGAAACGCTTTTAAAATAATAGATTACAATCTTGATTAGTAGAATGTTGTGGTGTGAGATAATAATGTAATTTAATGTGAATACAAAATAAGAATAGGATAATAATGATTTGCCTCTGAATAAGATTGCCATGGCAGTTACAAGCTGACCAGTCCCGACAGACGGCACCCGCGGGTCTACCGCGTAACTAAAATTGTAATGAACATCGACATCGGTATTAAACTTCAATACGATCGTGAGAGCCTAAACTTTGAGCTAACTTGTAAAAAAATTACCTATCATATAGTTGGGACTCCTATCTTCATGATCGGTAAAAAACATACAAGTTAGCTCAAAGTTTAGGCTCTCACGATCGTATTGAAGTTTAATACCGATGTCGATGTTTATTACAATTTTAGTTACGCGGTAGACCCGCCGTTCACGAGCATGACGCTGCGACAAATAAATATGTAATACAATATTAAAGAAAGAAAGAAAGAAAAATCATTTATTTGCCACAAATACACACACTAGAATGATAGACATAGGTAATAAGAAGAGGACAGGTGCATAGACAGAGAAGACATTTTTCTTAGGATGGCAACAGAGTAAAATAAAGTAGAAAAAATAATAATTTAAAAAATTCAAAATCATTTGGGTCTGTATACTGCACCGACGGAGCATCACCTTGCCTTTTGACTATTCGGTGTGTGACCCGAGCTGTAGCAAATGAGTATGTGACGGAACCGAGAAGGACCTAAACTAAAGCGAGTCATAAAAGAACGTGACCGTGCTTTTTTAAATTTTGGTCTGAATTATATCCCTCTTGCCTAAAAGTTACTGGGTATATTACGCGCAAATCTTTATGAGCCCTCCGAACTCTCTCCCTCTAGCACGCTTATACGGTGCTAGAGGAAGAGAGAGAGAGAGTTCAGAGCTTATAAAGATGTGCGAGTACTATACTAGAAGACAGCTAGATTTAAACTATCGAGGACAAACTAATCGGTCGTGAAACCTATTTATTTAATAATATTACTCTCGTTTCAAACAGTTACAACTCGCGGCGCGATAAGCAAATTGATAAAGCTATTTCTGTCGCTACACAATGTGCCTGATTTAAATAATTACCTACATTGTTTTAATTGGACGGTAATTGACTGGATCTTTGTTTATATCAAAAGCTGTTATAACTATAATAATAAATAATCTGGTATTTTTGTAACATAACAAATCCTCTTTATTACACACATTAATAAAAAAAAAAGTTCTTTTTAACCCCCGACAAAAAACGGGGATGTTAAAGTTTGTAGTGTGTATCTGAGTGTAGAAAAATAAAATAAACTTAACACTAAAACGTATTCCATTATTTTCATAGAAATCTTAACAGCTTCTGAAGTCGGAGTCTTTAATTCTTCAATGTAGGTACATAACTTTTTTTTTTTTTTTTAGCGTGGTAAAATCATCAAATGAGTCCTCCCATCCCAGGCAGGGCGGGAGGGACTGTCAGACTTGTACTGACTAAAATCCACGGTGTTCCTTCAATAGCCCTTTACGTTCCGGGGTCACGGTAATGAGATAAGTCCCGCGACCACCTTACCTTAGCATAGCAGTAGCACTGACTTCAGAAGCTGTTAAGTTTTTTTATGAAAAATATTTTATACGTTTTAATAACCACTGTAGTAAGATAACCTATAAAAATAAACATTTCTAAATTGATATTATCAAACGACGGAATAAAAACAAGTTTTACAAGTTGTCGACCAACACTATTATTAGATTCACTGTCTCTTTTCTAGCCACGTGTTGCTAAAATTATTATTTAAAATCGATACCTGTGCTATTATAAATCTATCATTACTTGCGTACAATTGGATTTTTGCCAATAAAAAAAAAATACACACCCGAATGACCGAACACCTTAACCACAATCACTTTCAATTTCGTTAGCCGAAGTAAACACAGAAATTATAAACAAAGAAATATTACCAAGTTCATCCACAGGTATTGAACTCAGTGGCTCCATCGCCATTGTGACCACAATAAACCACAACACAATAAACAGAACCAAAATAAAATCCAAAATCCAAAACACTTGAAATTGTCAACTGCGTAAAAAGGCACTTAAAGTTTCCGTGCGAAACGACCGTCCTCCTTGACGGTCTACGCGGTACTGATAGAAAATTTCAAATTTAGAACGCGTGGACTGGTGAGTAAACAAAGCGATGTTGCGTCGGCGCACGTCGGTTTATCATACAATAGATAGGTGCAGTGAATCAACTCCAATGCTTTATCACGCGTACGCGAACTAAGACAAAACTTCGCTTTCGTGGTTTTTGTCTAAGATTTTGTGTACGTGACTATCTATTTGATCGTTTTATGGAGGTAAATGTTCTTCTCTTTCGGTATTCGTTGTTTTAGTGCGAATAGGTGATTGTTCTTTATCTTAGCTACTCGATAACTTACACTTGCTTTTTTTTTTTTTTGCTTGCTTTTTACTTGTTTTTGTGCTGTGTCAAATAAATACTTTTTTCTTTCTTTCTTTCTTTATAATGTAGCATCGACATTCTAATATCTGTTTCTAATTTTAGACGATGCAATGTCTGCAATTGTTTATGTCATATTGGTGGTTTTAGATACAAAATGGATGCGCGGAAGCAATAAAGAGTATGTAATTTTTTTACGATGTTATTCATGGATGATTCATGGAAATAATAAGGAATAGTATAAATCTGTGTAAGAATCTATCTGTATGGTGTTGGCGTCGAATGGAGATGACCAACGAAGAGATACTAAGAAGAGTAAAAGAGAAAAGACAAATATTGATACAAACCAGGTGAGGAAGCATGATTGGTCACTTGATTAGGCATGCTAACTTCGTTACCAACATTACAGAAGGGAGAATAGAGGCAAAAAAAAGGGGAAGACCAAGAAGGAACTACATTGATCAGCTGAAAGAAAAAGCGGATATAGAAACATTAAAGATTTAAAAGATTTGGCCTTGGATAGGACTGAATGGAAATTGCTACACCATCAAATATTAAGCGACAGTAAGAAAAGAAAGAAAGAAAACAGTTTTATTTTGGACGCGCAGGGAACAAATAAAAGTAATAAAAAAAAACAGTAATTAAAGCAACCTGGACGAGACCAAAAATGGTAATGGAAAAATGGAAATGATGATGAATGATGTTGATGATGGAATGGATGGATGGAAAGAAAGAAAGAAAGAAGAAAGAAAAAGTATTTATTTGACACAGCACAAAAACGATTTTAAAGATAATATAACAAAAATAAAATAATAAAACATGTAAAACAAAAAAAACAAAAATATTTATCTTAAATAAAAAATGGAACGAAATGGATGAAAAATGGATGGATGGATGGATGGATGGATGGATGGATGGATGGATGGATGGATGGATGGATGGATGGATGGATGGAATGTTAAGGGTGGTAAGAGAGAGATTCGAATCGAGATACGATATCTTGTTATAGAATAGCTATGCATGACTCAGTTAAAGTTATTTTAACACACAGAGAATGGAGACACAACAAAGCAATCAGAATTTATGAAAACACTTACTGAAGAATATTTTTGGAGGAAATTGTGGCGAGCCAAATATAATAATAATAAAGCCAAAAATAAATATGTCCACAATTCTTGCTGAATTAATGACGTCATTATTTTTCGTGTGGTCTTTGGCTGCAAATAAACGGTCAACAAAAAATCAAAGCAAACAGGACATATTAAAAAAAATGTTTTTATTTCCGGCAACAACGCAAGTGCGAATGTTCATTCACCTCCAACTCTTTGACCGACCATAAAAGGAAACTCAAACCACCAGAATATGAAAAAAAAACATTCGATGTTCGTGAGAGATTACATTTTTTACCGATCATGAAGATGTGAGTCCTAATTTCATGATGGGTAAACTTTTTACAAGGTAGCTCGAAGTTTAGTGTCTCGGGATCGTATTGAAGTTTATTACCAGAGTCGATATTCATTACCATTTTAGTAACGCCCCAGGGACACTTCCGATAATAGTTCCGATCAATCTGTTTTGGATTTACGTCCATTTTCACTTTCGCTAGGACCACATTTGTTTGATTGTATGGAAATTAACCGGATATTTATTGAATTAAAGGTCTATTCAAACCTGAGCGATATTCGCTGCCGCTGTGGGTAGAGGTACATACCGCGCGGGTTTCGCTCAGGTATTTAGTATCAAGTACCGCGGCTAGAGCGACCTGAGCGATATTCGCTGCCGCTGTGGGTAGAGGTACATACCGCGCGGGTTTCGTTCAGGTATTTAGTATCAAGTACCGCGGCTAGAGCGACCTGAGCGATATTCGCTGCCGCTGTGGGTAGAGGTACATACCGCGCGGGTTTCGCTCTGGTATTTAGTATCAAGTACCGCGGCTAGAGCGACCTGAGCGATATTCGCTGCCGCTGTGGGTAGAGGTACATACCGCGCGGGTTTCGCTCAGGTATTTAGTATCAAGTACCGCGGCTAGAGCGACCTGAGCGATATTCGCTGCCGCTGTGGGTACCTACAATGTGACTGACGTGTATATTCTTTGGCGACTCAGAAATGACTAACTGGCGAAAATTTATTTTTGGCGAAAAATCCGTTTTGGTGTGAACAATAATATTACCGCATACCCACTGGGTTTTCTCTGCCGCAGAAGGTAGCGAATACCGCTTAGGTCTGAACAGTAATATTACCGCATACCCACTGGGTTTTCTCTGCCGCAGACGGTAGCGAATACCGCTTAGGTCTGAATAGGCTTTAAAAGAAATTGTAACAGAAATGACATTGAATTTACTAAATGGGTGCCGTCTGTCGGCACTGGTCAGCTTGTAACTGCTATCAATCTTATTCAGAGGCTCGTTATTCTAGTCTTATTTTTTATTCACATTAAATTACATTATTCTCGCAGTTCTTACCACAACATTGTATTAATCAAGATTGTAATCTATTATTTTAAAAGAGTCTATAGTTTCTTGCTGGTTCTTCTCCTTAGGACCTACTATTTGAACCTCGAACTTAGTCTCAAAATTTCATAAGTGCCTGTATCTGGTTTACATGAAATAAAGATCCAATAGTGGTCGCCCAGTGGTCGAAATTCGACCGTAATTTTAGCTTTCTGCACTCCTCCATATAAACTTTAACTATGCCAAATCTCACACTCCTCCGTGCGCGCAATATCCTTAAAAAGGGGTACAAAAGTTTTCTCTTCACGTATTAATATATAGATGTATTCTATTCTATTTTTAGATAAAAGCCGGATGCTGTACCTCATCGAAACTCTTCAGCATAAATAAGGAAGTTCTTATTACTTGCTGTCAGGTTCACCAAACGGTAACATGCATTCAATCAGTGCAAATGACCTAACGAGGCCAATTTGGTGAATTGTTTGTCCAAGATTACGACAAGTCGGGTGTCAGACGAGACTGTGGTCACGTAGTGGTCCTTTGTGTAACTGTACATTTGATAACCGACTTCTAAAAAGAGAGGAGGTTCTCAATGCAAGTAAGTAAGTAAGTAAATGTTTATTTTCTCATCATCACATTATAGATACAGTCACAGTAATTAACATTTAAATAGAGACTGGTGTCTGTGATAGGTAAAACCTGTGTTACAGATCACCAGGCTACCCTCTGAAGAGACTAATTTATTGCACCTACTGAGATTCTCGATGTTTCATGCATAAATTAGCTAGTAATTTTAGCTTTCTGCACTATTTCTCCATATAAACTTTAACTATGAAAGAAAGAAAGACAGAAAAAATGTTTATTGCCACATTAACAAAAACAAAGAAAACTTAAAACTCTAATACACGTCTTAAAATTAAAATTATGTAGTATGGCAATAGGATTGGGCTCAGCGGATGTTGATCCGTGTGCAGCATGGCTACAGCACGGATCAACGCTGGTTTTCAGCCCGCCCCTTAGTCTCTACTTAACTTATTATCTATGGGTGCGGGTGTTCAACAACATCTGGATGAAATAAAGTAGACTTATGGATAAAACAAAAAAAAAAAACATTAAAAACCCAAAACAACAATAAAATAAAAATCCACACTTGAGAGTGCTTGAGCAAGGTAAATAAATAAATAAGTATATTTAGGTCAAATGCCAAATGTCACACTCCTCCGTGCGCGCAATATGTTTAAAAACGGGTACAAAGTAATTTTCCCTTCCCGTATTAATATGTAGATACAACGTGTAAAAGAATATTGCGTTTATTGGCACAATTAAAATTAAAACACATAACATTTAATACATAAAATTAAGTATATTTATGCCAAAAGGGCCTCAGCTCAGCATAATATCAGATGGCAACACCAGGTGCTACCACCTGACGCTGATTTTCAGCTGCAACCCACGGGTGACATACGCTCGAATGTGCTTAAAACAACTATGTAAGCTAAACTAACCGTACGACAGATGCCACCAAGTGCGGTATAGTTACACAATACCTGTAAACGTGGTTTAGTTTATAAAATGAACGGATGTTAGCTGCATGAGAACTAAGAGAAGTCAGTGAATACACTCTTTGTTTGTCTTTCAATCTCATTGGCATATAGAAATATTTCTCTCTGTGATATTTATTCGTTTCTGTAATGTTTTTGTGCTATATCGACTCATATGTATTTATTTTATTTTTAATTTTGAAGTATAATTGGGTATTTATTTCAACATGCACCTCAGTCTGCCCCAAAACTGGTTTGTCACTTTATTCCATCCAATGGTTGCATGGAAGAAATCGCTTTATGGGATAAGGCCGCCCATTGTACGTTAATATTGTAATCTCCTTACTTACAAAATTGTTATATTCAGGTGTACAATAAAGTATATAATAAATAAACAAATAAATAGAAAACATGATACTCTTAGCATCGGCGATAAGCGATTTTGCGGTTGCATGGATGCAGCATCGCGTTTTGGCGCCTCTTTAAACTTAAAAAAAAAGTAAAAACCGACTTCAAGAAACTACAAAGTATAAAATAATCTTGCTTCTGAAGTCGGTTCCACTGCCACGCTAGGTGCATTGAAGAATTAAAGGCCCCGACTTCAAATCAAATCTTTATTGCATTCCATAATGTAAAGTTAAAACAGATGGTAGGCTTAATCTCAGGATCAATTATGGACCCTGTCGGGCACAGCATGGTTTGGTAGGAGAGAGGAAAAGCTGCTGTATTAATACTTTATTTATTTTAATATAGTTGTTATTTATTATTTCACTGTTGCCTGATATATTTTATGAATTCAGAAGCTGTTAAGTTTTTTGGAAAATTTTATTATTTTATACTTTTTAGTTTTTAGAAGTCGGTTTTTACTTTTTTTTAAAAGTTTATTTTATATAATTTCTATGGTTTTGATAGTGTGTGTTTACACGGTCGCCCCATGCTTTCTACACACTTACAAATACGCAGTTTACCGACTTACTTCGTGGCTTCCGTTCAGAGGCCCAATTCTCGTAATTAAGAATGTTCAAAATGTAGTTCGGATCTCATTCCGATCTACTACCAATGTCATAAATGTCACAAATGGTATTCTCCTACCCTAACAAACAACGTCAAACGTGACATTATATTGTAATGAGATCGAAAGTTGAATAAAAGGCAAATCGGTATTCTGCTAACATTTTGAACTGACACAGATAATAAAATTGACACTCTCGTCTATGCTCTCGTCTATACACAAACGTCAAAAATGAGATTGAAATGAGTTTGTAAGAAGATTGAATCCAAATCATACTGGAATCGGACTGAACTTTAAGAGGAGTAGAATACATGACTTTTTGTCAATTCATAATATAATCTCAGTTCGGTCAACTTTCAGTCATATTATAATTTAATTACGAGAATTGAGCTTCTGAACAGTCGGTGACGGTGACCCTACAGCAACCTACAGCGTCTTAATCATCAAGTCACGAAATGCAGATAATAATTATTGTTATTTTTGGCTGTGTCACCTGTGATGTGAATGCCCGCCCGTTGGCTAATGAGGCCGCCGAAACATTTAAAGAATATTTTTTAAAACTGAGGAATGCTCCGAGGAATTATTCAATTTAACTCCAGCCGCTGAATTTCACTGCTGTGAATACATCTTTATTTCATGTAAACCAGATACAGGCACTTATAAAATGTCCAGACTCTAGGTGCGCGGTTCCAAATAGTACGTCCTATGGAGAAGAACCGGCAAGAAACTCCATGGTAACTCTTTTAAAAAAAATAGATTACAGTATTTATTAACAGCTTCTGAAGTCGATGCCACTGCCAAGCTAGCATTAAAGAATTAAAGGCCCCGACTTCAGATCTTCAACAAATTTAAATGGGACCACCTCGAGAGTAACCCTTTGAAGCAAAAATAATTTAAAAATTCGGTCGGCGTAATAGGCTAATAGCGTAACAAACAAACAAAAAAAAACACAGTCGAATTGAGAATCTCCTCCTTTTTTGAACTCCGTTAAAAATGAGTTATTGTGCCAAAAGGTCGCAGCTCAGCATAATGTCAGGAGGCAGTGATACTGGCCACCTGACACTGGTTTTCAGCTGCTACCCTCGAAACTATCAAATCTATATATTAATACGTGTAGAGAAAACTTTGTACCCCCTTTTTAAGCATATTGCGCGCACGGAGGAGTGTGAGATTTGGTATAGTTAGAGTTTAATGGAGAAGGAGTGCAGAAAGCTAAAATTGCGGTCGAATTTCGACCACAGGGCGACCACTAGTTTCTATTATAATCTGTATGGTACCACTACATGCGTGGAAACTGATGGGTGATCATGTAAACACATTCACAATCTAACCAGACCGGATGTATTAGTGTGCGTGTACTACAATAACACGACTCGACCGTTACCACAATATTTTGAAGGACGCCAACCGGTTTTGTGTACGTGACTCACGAAACATACGCGGCTGCATAGCATTGTCGCTCCCACTTTTTAATAATCGTAGGCTTATGTCCACGGTAAAATTGGTCTTTTTATCTTCTCAAACTGATCTATTTTTACCGAAAAATCGCTTAAAATTTTGGACAACACTGAGACTAATAAATTGTTCTAGATTTCTAAAAGAAATCCGTTGGTTTTTTGGTGGAATTTTTAGCTGCGTGTGACGATTAATATCTTTGCCAAAATATATATTATGGTTTTCATTCGTGGTCCTTTATGACTCAAAGGACCAAAACCGTTCGAGTTAGTGTCAGTTTACAGATAGTGCCATCCACGGAGACTCCCCCCACCCTTTCACCTAATCACTTACAAGTTACAGTGCAAGTGTGCAATGTTCTGCTAATGTGTTAGTTTTATTAATACACACTAATTATCTATGGTCAACATATGCACAATAAGATGAATTGTCCAATCACGAGAAAGCGTCAGTCAACTGGAAAAGATACTCTCGAAAAATAGTCGGGCGCGCCTTCGTGGATGGCACTTTCTGTAGTGATAGTGAATAAGTGTAATGTAGTGCTTGCTACCTACGAAGAACGCATGAACAGTGTCTTCACCGTAGACAATAAGAAAAATGCTATGCTGTGCTAGTGGATATGAATTTGTGTTATAAATTTTATATCTTTGCCAAAATAATATACACAAAATCTGGTTTTCATTCGTGGTCTTTTATGACTCAAAAGACCAAAACCGTTCGAGTTAGTTTTAACTGATAGTGAAACAGTGTAATGTAGTGATACCTATGAAGAACGCATGAACAGTATCAAATCAAATCCTTTATTTGCTGAAAGTAGGTTAGGTATGAACAGTGTCTTCACCTTAGACAATAAGAAAAATGCAATGCCGTGCTAGTGGATATGAATATACATATGTTTGTGTCACTGCAAGGGTGCCCATTGAAAACCAGCGCTGGGTGTTATTATACCAAGCAAATGCTGTGTTGGCAACCCATTCGGTACTGACATGCCGACAATATATTTTTTCTTTTCTTTGTTGACGTTTTTTTTTCTCTATGCTTTTTGTTTTCTAGTGAATAGTCCAAAAAAATGTATTTTTTTCTGTTAGACACATTGTTAGTAAAAATACAGTTTAATAGTAACAGTTAAAGTTACAATTTATGTACACACAGGGAGAAGAATAATTATAATTGAATAGAAGGAAAGACGACACCATACTCTTTGATACTATACTAATCTTCAGTCAAAACAGTGACACGCCATTGTTACAAAAAAAACTAAACTATTATTACGACAGTAAACAATTATTCCGAAGGACGCGAACCGGTTCCGATGTTTACATGATTCACAACACACGTGTTACGCTATCGTGCGTATGCGCATATTTCTTTATTATTGACTCGGAGAAGGGGGGGAGGTGTTTTTGCAGACAAGTATCGACTTGTTTATTGCAGAAAAATTGACGCAGTTAGCATAGAAGCTCATTTTACTGTGTCTATCCGCATTAAAATTTACACTAATAGTAAAAAGAAAAAAAGATTTGTATTTTTCTTGTAATGAATAAACACAAAAACTACTGGACCGATTTTAAAAATTCTTTCACCAGCAGAATGCTACATTATCAATGAGTAACATAGGCTATAATTTATAAAGATATCACGCGGGCGAAGCCGCTGGTGGAAGCTAGTATAAAATAAACTAAAATATTATAGTTTAAAAAATAACTAAAGAAAACGCTTTAGTCATCCAAACTAAACGTGTATGCAAAATTTCAGCTCAATCGAAAACCGGGAAGTGGGTCAAATTTAACTTCCAAGATTTTTTTACATAGTTACAGGTGAAGCTAATAAAAGCGTTTTAAAAATAAAGTCGCCCGCCGCGTCTGTCTGTTTGTTCGCGAACTGCTTTTTGACTATACAACCGATTTTGATGCGGTGTTCCACCATCGTTTTGAGCATTACTTCTGGAAGGTTTATAATTATGTAAACACAGTCATATTTAATGTAAGGATAGTAGAGATATTGCAACTGTGTGTAGCCGGGAGCGGATAACTGGTATGATATAAAATAAAAAGCATTTATTGGATACAGGACATACATTGTACATACATTGTACTGATAAAGATTATAATCTATTTTTTTGAAAAGAGTTACCATGGAGTTTCTTGCCGGTTCTTCTCCATAGGGTCTACTATTTGGAACCGTGCACCTAGAGTCTCGACATTTCATAAGTGCCTGTATCTGGTTTACATGAAATAAAGATCTATTCTATTCTATTCTATTCACATTGCCAGCACAAAAAAAATAAAAATTGAAACACAGAGATTACAAAGACACAAAAAAAATAAAACAAACACGTATAAAAAATAAACACCATGCAATTTAATACAATTTAAAATACTCTTTTAAAATACATGATAGATTACAAACAAGGCAAGGTATTCCCTTGCCTTGTTTGTAATCTATTATGTATTTTAAAAGAGTTTCCATGGAGTTTCTTGCTGGTTTTTCTCCATAGGATCTACTATTTGGAACCGCGGACCTAAAGTCTCGACATTTTATAAGTGCCTGTATAGTGTACATGAAATAAAGATATATTCTATTTTGTGTTACTAATTAGTAATTCAGGCATTCGAAACGTTCAGTTTTTGTCTGTCCGTCTATCAGCGACAATTCTAATCATATCGTAGAGCCATGTCCCGGAAATGTAACTAGATAAGCACGAACCAAATGATATCTATTTCGTTGTGGTCACATTACTGGACATTTTTGAAAGGGATCTAGAATTTCATGGGACCTTCGCAATTTAACTAGGAAACAATTCTTCTTTTTTTATTGCATCCACAACTGTTTTTGCCAACATTTTTTCAGAGAAATATGTTATTTTTCAAATTAAGCTATAAAAAAAATTTGTATTTTATGGAAAAAGCAAAAAATAAACAAATATATTAGTTTCTTATTTATTTTGACAAAAACTATATTTCAAGGCACTTCACTTTTTCCACATTTTAATTTTTTTTTTGTTTAAAATAAAAGCGTCATAATCATGATGTTTTATCACATTCAAATCTTAAATTAATGTAAATCAAACCCTCATATTTAAAATGAAGTATTTGTTTGTTAGAATTCGGTATTCAAAATATAGTATTTTTGCATACTATATATTTCAACAGTATAATATAGTACGCAGACTGGAAATATAGTACAATACTATATATTATAGTACCTAACCTACGGTTGGCAACTTTATCTACAATCCCCTTGTCATCAAGCGTCCCTCACACTGGCAAAAATGCCGTTAAAATTTTTACGCAAAAATATTGAGTTTAATTTTGTACAAAATATTGAATGGTCGCGGACCCGTCACACTACACAAAGATATGACACAACATTTCAATGTCGATAATTTTTTAACGGATGAAACCTTAACTTTTTAACCCCCAACAAAAAAGAGGGGTGTTACAAGTTTTGTGTATCTGTCTGGCATCGTAGCTCCAAAACTGATCGACCGATTTCAATGCAGATTTTTTTAATTGAAAGCTAATTTAATCTGGAATCATCTTAGCTTGTGTTTCATGAAAATCTGTTCAGTCGTTCAAAAGTTACACCTCTTTTTCTAGTTGGAGTCGGGGTTTTTTGACGCTTAGGTTATTTTACTTTAGAAAATTAAATATACTTTATTTGCTCAAAAAAAAGTTGGCAATCCTACTCTCAATAGTTTCAATGTTCTGTGGACATGCCACAATAATAATACAAAGCACTACACAGAACACGTCCTTGTCTGATTAATTCATATGAAACAGGTCAGAATGTCACGAAACAATAGCACTACAAAAATAATTACCTAAGCAGAAGACAATGGATTAAAATCCCAAGGTCAAAGACGATACAGTGGCTAAAAGATCTGAAGAAACAAACGAAAAAGAAAGAAAGAAACGTTTATTAGAATAATCTATTTATTAATACGTGAAGAGAAAACTTTGTACCCCTTTTTAAGCATATTGCGTTCAAGGAGTGCAGAAAGCTAAAATGGTCGAATTTCGACAATTTTTTTTAATACCTTTTAGATTTTTGAAGTTTTTTTTAAAGTTCTAACACCACAATTAACATTGAATTGTTTTTAACACGCTTTTATTAGCTTCACCTGTAACTAACTATGTAAGAAAATCTTGGAAGTTAAATTTGACCCACTTCCCGGTTTCCGATTAAGCTGAAATTTTGTATCCACGTTCAGTCTGGATGACAAAAGCGTGTGCTATAGTTTTTTAAACTATAATATTTTATTATTAGTATTCACCGAATCGGTAGGCAAAAGAATTCAAGAAACTATTCCTATACAGCCTAGATTCAATCACACAACCGATATGTATGAGGAACGGGTTTTGTTTGGTTGGTTAGGTATTGAAATTTTGTATGGGATAGCAGCAATAGGTACCATACACCAATATTAATTCACTACAAAATGGCGTAAACCTTACTATAGCTACATAGCAGTACATATAATTAAGTGCGCGAAGAAAGGGAAAGAAAATGAAAGCCACCATACGCCATGTCGGTTGTTAGAAAAAGATGAATATAGACGTTTAGTTACGTGGCATTAGCTGCTGCATGCTCATTCTCTCAGTCGGTGCAGGGCATTTACCTTTCATTTATCTTGCCAATATAGAGCGCGGGCAACGCGTCTATTCGAAAATGTCATTGGATAGCTGATAATTTTTTCGCGATCACGATGTTGGTCGCATAGAGAAAGTTGTTCAGTTTGATGGTCTGATCCACACCCTTAAATGTGACCACGCATTTCTGATACGTTGTATATGTTTGTTTATTGCAAATGACGTTGTCGCGGATATGTCAAGGTTGATTAACTAACACGGTAACCTTATAGTCGCATTTCCGTTATTAGTTTAATGGTACTTGTATTGGAGTCATCAGAAGGTAAATTCACGTGACTAAAGTGTAGTAAAATTTTGATCAAAACAACACATGTGGTATTCTCTTATTCTCTCAGCTTCAGTGAGATACGCTCGCGTCAAATTCGAGCGTTACTGCCCTCTGAGTAGGGTTGCCATCCGTCTGGGTTTCCCCGGATTTGAACTAGTTAAGAGGGCATCCGGGGAGCGTCCGGGCGGGGCTTCATTTGTAGTCCGGGTTTAAAAATTTAAAGTCTTAGGCTGCCCGCGACACACGCACTGTGCCCGCACGCCGCGATCAACCGACGAACCAACTCGCTAAATACAACGTCCCCCCGCCTGACTATGTTTAAAAAAACCTGTTGAGATGTTCTGGGCTCTAAAATCCGGGGTTTTCACGCGTCTTGTCCTGGTTGCCAAATTTTAGAGCTGGCACCCTACCTCTGGAGCTAATCACGTAATTTTAAGACGCGCCGATCATATTGCAGTGACGCTCGAACTTGACGCGAGCGTATCTCATTGAAGCTAAGAGAACACCAAATGTGTTGTTTTGATCAAAATTTTACTGCAACTGCGCGGCAACTGCACTTCTTTAGTTACGTGCGTGAATTATAGTCCGCGCGGAAGTAGTTGGCCGCGCCTTAGGTGGGAACAGGGGTGAGGGCGGCGGGGTTGCCTAATGCCTAGTGTTGACGGGCTGACGGCGCCGTACTGAGTAATGACAGCGCCCCGCCCCTCCGTCCCACCGCTCACATACCTAAGGCGCGGCCAACTAGTTCCGTGCGGACTACAGTACTACCAAAACACGCAACAAATTCGACATCATTGTCAATTGTCATATCGCCTGAGGAGGCTGTGCTCTTAACCAAGTCATTCGGTGTCAGTTACTTTGTGATGTCTACGTTTTTCTTTCTTTCTTTCTATTCATTGCATATCTCGTTGTCTAATTTCTTAACGCTCTCGACAATACTTTCACAATATCTTTATTTGAATAGCAATCATCCATAACTAATACTCCATACGTATTCAAAGTATTCCAACATACTTTGAATCTTCACGCTCACCAGTGTTGCAAGCAACATTCCGATATTGTCTATTGTAGTCAATTCTTATTCCTATTCTTTATTGTACACGTAGGTAGGGTTGCCATCTCTAAAATTTGGCAACCAGGACAAGACGCGTGAAAACCCCGGACATGTCAACAGGTTTTTTTAAACATAGTCAGGCGGGGGGGACGGTGAATTTAGCGAGTCGGTTCGTCGGTTGAGCGCGGCGTGCAGGCACAGTGCGTGTCGCGGGCAGCCCAAGACTTTAAATTTTTAAACCCGGACTACAAATGAAGCCGCGCCCGGACGCTCCCCAGATGCCCTCTTAACTAGGACAAATCCGGGGAAACCCGGACGGATGGCAACCCTAACGAAACGAGATGGAAAACAAATACAATTGAGATGATATGTACAAAGGCGACCAGTAAACCTTTGAGTGATAAATTATGATGGTAAATGAGGGTACAGTCGAGTGAAAATTAAAATATAATACCTAGGTACTTGTATATCTGTCACGAGAAGGATGAGACGCCCATACATATCCTATGCGAGTGTGACGTGGTACACCACACTAGAAGCCAGCACCTGGGGGGCCACCTAATCTCACCAGATGAGATTAAATCCCTCCACCCCAAGACTATAGTCAATTTTATTATTGACTTACGGCTAGAGGAAGTGCTGTAATGACACAAGACGTCACAATAGATCTTCGCAGGTCGCAGTGACAAAGGGGCTTAGTGCCCTACCTCTTAAAAATTAATAATAATACTAAAAATATTTTATATAATAAATAATACCTAAATATAAATATAATGAATTCTACACTACTCATATACCACATATTTATTTATATATAATTATGTTGGTAATGTTTATGTAAGATAATATATATAGATGTTTTTAAGTAAGTATAAAAGTTATACCTCTCATTTAAGTTTCTTTTTTTGGTGCATCTACCTTCATTGTCTCTGCATCACCCTAAGGTTGTCTGGTAGAGAATGCCTACGGCATTAAGACCGCCTTTGTACATTGTACATGAAGCATTTTAAATAAATAAATACACTAAAATCTAGCTAGATAAAGTTTTGTTTCAGACACATTAAAAATATGTTTTTCTCAACGGGTAACTTTAATATTTTTATTTCTTAAGATCAATTAGTTACTTCTATGTCGTGAGGAAAGTTCTTCTGAGTGCATAACTATTTCTCTAGTTAAGCAAAGCTAGAGATAAATCTGAAGAACAATTAAACCGACAGATGTTGGATTGTATTTTGCCTCCCGCCTACGTGCATCCTTGTCGCCTTGGTCTGGTATAAACATTAATTTATTTCTGCATCTGGGATATAAAAGGCAAAATTTATATCTCCAGCCTACGTAGTTAAATACAATTCGAATGTTTTTGTTGTTGTTAAGACGTGTATTTAAAATAATAAATCCAGCCCATTACTGTCCCACTGCTGGCCTGGCCTCTTCCCAATGAGAAGGGTTAGTCCTTAGTCCAGCACGCTGGCCTGGTGCGGGCGGACTACACACACCATCGACAACTTTATGAGGCCCTCTCAGGTGTGCAGGTTTCCTCACGATTTTTTACTTTACCGTTAATGCAAGTGATAATCAAATTCTGATCCGCACATAAAATCGAAAAGTCTGAAGTGAGTCACTCAGACTTTCCTGCATGGAAGGCAAGCGTTCAACTACTAAGCTATCATTGCTTCCAACCATGTATTTATTAGGAGACAAATTTCCCGCTACACCAACTGAAAACCAGCGCTGGGTGTTCCACACCCAGCAAATGCTGAGCTGGCAACCCTTTCGATATGGGCGTGCTCGTCGGTGCAGTAAAATCAACTTTATTATATTATTTATCCGTGTTTGTTTGTTATTATTTCTTATTATTATTTTTGTTTCTATCTGATCTCTGTGTTTAAATTTTATTTTATTTTATTTCTGTACTGACGATGTGTCCTTTATCGAATAAATATTTTCTATTCTATTCTATTTTTCTATTCTACGTGTCACCATTGGTAAAAGCATAAATAAATATTTAGAAAGATGATTAGATGAGTGTCATCACACTGCGCTCCAAAACGCAAATCACTGACGTAGCTCGAAAAGCCGTTAAACTAAAGTGGGATTGGGCTGGCCACGTCTGCCGTATACCGTCTGAACTGTAAGCCAAAATAACACGCAGTGGAGCCCTGACACAGCAAAACGGCGACGCGGCAGACCGCGAAAGAGATGGCGGGACGAACTAGACACATTCAACAAGGACTGGTCATCACTGGCACATGATCGAACAGCATGGAAATGGGGGAGGCCTTTGCCCAGCAGTGGGATGATACAGACTAACAGTAACAGAAAATAATTGAAACGCAGATAATTGATGTAGTTCAGAAGGCCGCTCAGCTTAAGTGGGACTGGGCAGGACATGTCTGCCGTATGCCGGTCGAACTGTGGGCCCACATAGCACAGAACTGGTGTCCTGAGACAGTAAGACGGGGTCGCGGCAGACCACGAAGGAGATGGCGGGACGAATTGAACGCCTTCCTTATAGACTGGCCCGATACAGCGCGGGATCGCGAGAAGTGGAGGAAAGGGAGGGAGGCCTTTGCCCAGTATTGGGACAGCATAGGCTTGTAATAATAAGATGTAGATAGTTTACGTAAGATTGACAATTCGTATTGACAATTGTTTGGTAATCGTGACTTTAACAAACCCGTGCTAGTGATGTGATAAAGAGTTATTGTTTAACGTGAGTGTAACAATTAAATTACGCGCTAATTTAACATTGACGAATGGTGGATGAAAGGTAACATCCACGTGTATGTCATTGTACTGAGAATGTATTTATTTATTTAATAATTTATGTACACACATGAAATACACAGAAAACATTAAGTAGGAGACCAAAGTACAAAGGTACTGCTTATTTCACAAAAGAAATCAAGAGAAGAATGTTTTTATTTTTTATTAAAAATATACTTATTTCTCTTTTTGTGTTTCGTCTATTGTGAATATAAAAACCGACTTCAAAACTATAAGCTAACCGTCAAAAATCACCAACTCCCAACTAGAAAGAGCTGTAACTTTTGAACGGCTGAACAGATTTCCATGAAACATAGCTAAGATGATACGCAATTAAATTTGCTTTCAATTAAAAAAAACTTTATTTAAAGTATATTATTTATTTTTCTATTTTGAGTGACAAACATGCGATTACAGCAATCGCGAGGGATATGCTGTTATTCATTCAAGAGTTCCATTGTCTATCTACGAAGGTCTTCATCAGATCTTCACCAAATTTAAATGGGACCACCTCGAAAAAATACTCTTTCAAACAAAATATAATAATTAAAATCGGTTCATAATTGGCGAAGACAACGTTGAAAATGAAGAGAAAACTTTGTACCCCTTTTTAAGTATATTGCGCGCACGGAGGAGTGTGAGATTTGGCATAGTTAAAATTTATATGGAGAAAGAGTGCAGAAAGCTAAAATTACGGTCGATTTTCGACCATTAGGCGACCACTAGTATAAAGATGTAACCTACATACGAATTGAAACTACTAACCAGTTTATTTATCAAAGAGAAATCTATTAAAATCAGGTTTTACTTCATCAACTGAAAGTCAAGTTAGTGGGCCAGAAACGATTATGATAATGTCTTCCGAGCATGTCTCACACGAGTAAACACTGGACAGGTAATATTTGCGTAAACATTCTAAAATGAGCGAACTAAATCGCAAATAAATAATGATTATTGATAACCTAACCGTCAATAAATATTATAGTTTAAAAAATAACTAAAGAAAACGCTTTTGTCATCCAAACTGAACGTGTATGCAAAATTTCAGCTCAATCGGAAACCGGGAAGTGGGTCAAATTTAACTTCCAAGATATTTTTAAATAGTTAGTTAGTTACAGGTGAAGCTAATAAAAGCGTTTTAAAAACCCCCGACTCCAACTAGAAAAAGAGCTGTAACTTTTGAATGGCTGAACAGATTTTCATGAAACCCAGCTAAGATGATACGTTTGAAATAACATTAGACACGTTTAACAAACCCTTTTACAGTGTATTCAACCGATTTTGACTTCTATTCCGTACGCATAAGGATGGCATTAAAAGCAAAAACGTATTTACGATAACAAATGTTTGCTGCAGCTGTAATTTGTCATGTCACCAACGTAATAGAAGTCAAAATCGGTTGAATAAAGTGTAAATGGAGTTATATAAATTTCTAATGTTATTTCGAACGGTTATAGCTATCGATTAAAAAAACTGCATTGAAATCGGTGATGACGTGATGAAAATTAAACAGAAAATTCAGTTGGAGGTATCATACTCATATTATTATTTTATGAATGCATGTTGAAGGGTTTAAATTCAAAAATTAATCCGAAAATTCTATGTATAGACTTTTTGATCTCCAAAACAGTTGGGCTATGGCCAGTTGGGCGTGCAGCCTGTGGGTTGACTATACTGAAACAGTGCCCTCCGTGTCCAGTACAACAACGCGTTCCGGGCGGTGTTGGGGCTGCCCCGTTTCTGTAGCGCATCAGGGATGTTCGCGATGGCACGCACTGATTGTTTCCACGCTTCTATGCGCAAGCGGTGTGCGTCCCTGGTGCGCCGGGTGCGGGCCAGCCCCAATGCTATCCTGGCAATGATTGCCAGTAGGCTGGACTGCCCTTATATTCGGCATTGTTGTGGCAGGCATGTTGCTGTTCCAGTGCCGGTTAGAAAATTTTAATTATTGTGTTTGTTTTAATTCCTATGACCAATAATGTAAATGTGAATGAAATTGATTAATTTTCTCAGTACATAATTATAATTTCATAAATGGGTTATAATGGGTAAATAATGGGTTTAATTTTTGGTTAATTTTGATTTTAATTTAAATTAATGTATTTTATTTTGATGTTTAAATAATGTATTTTATTTTATTGTTATGTGATGGATCTCTGTTGTCTCTGAATAAATGATTAATAATAATATGACGCGTCGTATACTTGTATAATAAATTCAATATAATATTATCCATCTTTCCACCCAGACAATCAAATACCTACAAAATGGTACGAAAACAACAATATTTTCGAACGAAGCGAAACAAACAGCAAGCATTTCACTTCAAACATTTATCTCAACTCTAATCTACGTAGACGACAGCACGCGATGGAGGTCGTAAACAAAATGAAGTTTTGAATTCAAATATCGAAGGGCGTTGACCTTTGCGGAAACTAAACGTTTCTTTTTACAAAATAAAGAAAGATAAAAAATAATAAAAACCGACTTTAAGAAACTAAAAAAAAAGTATGAATTAATTTTCTTAAAAAACTTAAGAGCTTCTGAAGTCGGTGCCACTGTCAAGTTGAATAATTAAAGGCCCCGACTTCAGAAGCTGTTAATTTTTTTTTAACAATATTTTTTTGCAAATCCGTCTATATATGACGAAGTTATGCACAAACAAACATAAACAAACCGGCCAAGTGCGAGTCGGACTCGCGCACGAAAGGTTCCGTACGTATTATTACGTACGTATCTATCAAAACGGCAAAAAAATCACGTTTGTTGTATGTTAAATCTTTATTTTATTCTGTTTTTTAGTATTTGTTGTTATAGCGGCAACAGAAATACATCATCTGTGATAATTTCAACTGTCTCAAAGTCTCAACTATCACGGTTCATGAGATACAGCCTGGTGAGTGGTGACAGATAGACGGACAGACGAGTCTTAGTAATGGGTCCCGTTTTACCCTTTGGGTACGGAACAATAAAAAAATATAAACATCCGAATTGAGAACCTGCTCCTTTTTTGAAGTCGGTTAAAAAGAGCTGTAACTTTTGAAAGGGTAAACAGATTTTCATGAAACGCAAACTAAAAAAGCTAAGATGATACCCAATTAAACTAGCTTTCGATAAATAAAAACTGCATTGAAATCGGTCCATCCGTTTTGGATCTACGATGCGACTCATAGATCTGGGGGCACGGCAGTGCCCCAGCCAAGTCTCGAGCAAAACGGGCACGGCCGTACCATCTTTTCTCGATGCGATTCGCGGCTGTTTCGTCCCCCCTATATCTTCGACGTGGACAAAGCTACGAGTTTAGGTTTTCGGTGAATAATAGTAGGCATTAGAACAAGCTTAAGTTCGAAATTACATGCCAATTGAATTAATAGTTTAGGAGTTACGGTCGATCAAAGTTACACCATTTTGTCACTCACTGACTCATTGACTCACTGACTCACTGACTCACTGACTCACTGACCGATCATCAAAAATCTAAGGTACTTCTAGCAGACTTAGAAACTTCAAATTTTGCACAGAGATAGGTCATTAGCCACATATAAAGGAAAAATTAAAAAAACATTAAAAATAATTATAAAAACATTAAAAAATAATATACGATTGAAAACAATTTTATATTTGCGGTTTGGCAAGAACATTGTGTATGGATTTTGACTGCATTGTTAACTTTGTTCGTTGTTTAAGTATTCAATTGGATGAATAAATACATAGAATAGAAAAGATAATATAAACTGTGGTCAAGCATACGTGGCCCTTTCAAGAGTGACTAGTTTGGGTGGATTACATTTAATCAATGTGATTTTTAGTAGTATCAAAGCTCAGGAGATAGCAATAGCTGAATATAATCGACTCCGAAGTATATATCGTCCAGACTTGTCTACCTTAGAAGTAACGAAGCCTCAGAAAAGAAACAAAAGAGATAGAGATAGAGAATGGGTTCTAAGCAAAGCAGTAGCTGAAGTCCAAGAAATTATGAGGTCACCTAAAAAAAGAAAGACATACACTTACAAAAAATAAATGAGATCCCACCAAAAACATTAAATGTAAAAAAATGCCAAGCCTCTCGATGCAGTCTTTCCATCGTAAAAAGTTTTGAGATCTCATAGAAGCCAAGTCCTATTCAAATTATTTTGTAGTTATAAATCAACATTTAGTAATTGTATCAATAGTTTTCTTTATATTATAATTATAGTGACTTGGCAATGAGCACAAATTAAAAGCTGCTTGCTGCCTGGAATTATATGCCACTGACGAGACCTGTGATCAGATTATCCTGCGCAGTTTACTAGTCTTGGCTGAGACTGACTGCCGTTGCCGAAATTCGGTTGGGACGACACGGATAAACCAAAAGAAAATTAATTTTGTGATATTAATGTTTACGCATGCGGTGTGTGACTTTCAACTCATTCATTTGTTTTAAATTGTTTTTAAATTTTTAAATGTTTCTTTTTTAATTTAGTTGTATTAATATTTATATTATATTTAGGCTAGTCGAATATTGTTGGATGCTGTGGCCTCCTATAATTGAAGGAGTACACAGATGTAAAACTAATTGTGATGTTTTGTGATTTTAAGTGTATGTCCCTTGTTGGAGGTCCTTATTATTAAATAAATAAAATAAATAAATAAACTCCTCCAAATATGCCGTTTTATTTGTTTCTTCTTGTGCTCATTGCCAAGTCACTATAATTATAATATAAAGAAAACTATTGATACAATTACTAAATGTTGATTTATAACTACAAAATAATTTGAATAGGACTTGGCTTCTATGAGATCTCAAAACTTTTTACGATGGAAAGACTGCATCGAGAGGCTTGGCATTTTTTTACATTTAATGTTTTTGGTGGGATACACTCTACAAACTTATAACACCCCTCATTTTTATGGGGGATTAAAAACAATCCTACTGCGCACATCAAATGCGCAGGTCGGGATAATTTGCGGTGATGTGGCGAGATGAATCAAGTGGGTATTGCCATTGAAGTTAATTCCAATGAATGTCTTTACGTTTTATTCACGGGGCGGGGGAGGGGGGTCGTTCGGAAAAATCATCTGACGTAAATGATGTACTTTCGTCACCTTGGTACTAGTTCTGTGCGCCGATGCCCGCGGCGGCGTCATCGGCGTGGATGGTGAAAATCTTATTAAAAACAAAATATTGCAGACTTATTCGCCAAATGACAGTGACGGACGAAGTTATCGGCAAAACGCGCTATTTAAATTATGGTCATATAAAAATGGTATTTTATTGAATTTGCGTAAACAAATACGTCGAAATAAATCAATAAGCAATAAGCATATATTTAGACATTTCTAGTGTTTAGTTTACTAGTATATTATTCTGTCTGTATTGTATTATCTAAAACAACCGTATCCGTCCGACCATCCACGCCGACGACGCCGAAGCCGGCATCGGCGCACAAGTCTACTTGGTAATACAATTACACAAGAAACTGCATTGAAATCGGTCCATCCGTTTTGGAGCTACGATGCCAGAGGCAGATACACGGATCCACAGATACACAGATCCACACTACAAAGTTATAACACCTCTTTTTTGTCGGGGGTTAAAAATACATGTTATTTCCCTATTTTTGAATCTTTCACGGATTTTATATTATTAGTGGTCGCCCAGTGGTCGAAATTCGACCGCAATTTTAGCTTTCTTCACTCCTTCTCCATATAAACTTTAACTATGCCAAATCTCACACTCCTCCGTGCGCGCAATATGCTTAAAAAGGGGTACAAAGTTTTCTCTTCACGTATTAATATATAGATTACTAGCGACCCGTCCCCGGCTTCGCAAGGATGCAGTTTCTCTACTATCCTTACATTAAATATGAAAGTATTATACATATAAACCTTCCTCTTGAATCACTCTATCTATTAAAAAAAACCGCATCAAAATCAGTTGCGTAGTTCTAGATCTAAGCATACATAGCAGTGGCGAAGGATCTACAGTATAACACGATTCCCATCGGCTTCCCTTTCTAAACGTGGCGATTACCATTACGTATCAATATTATGTATTAATAAATATGTGAAGGTAGGTAAGGAACTTCTTGAGTTCAAGCCTCAGTTAAATTAATACTGGACAGCATGTGGCACGCCTGAACAAGCCATTTTTGGACGGGTTCCCTTATAAAAATATTCACTCTTCGCCACTGATACATAGAGGGACAGACAGCGGGAAGCGACTTTGTCTTATTCTATGTAGTGATGATAGTGAGATTTAGTCACCTTTGATTAGATAGAAAGGCAAATGCCCACTCTTGGCCAGTAGGTAGGTATGTTCGTTACACCAATGTGAAAAATACAAAAAAATATCTTATTTAGTAACTAAAATATTGTTATTATTTATTTGTTTGTAACACTCAACTTGCCAGTCAACTCCATGTTTGTTTTATATCAACCTTGAATTTTTTTCATACAATTTTAAAATTCTGTCCAAGTTCTATGTAAAAAATTATGGTTGATTTTGTATCTATGATGTCAACCCTAATGCCTATGATTTGCTGTATTTGTGGACGCCACTTGGCCAAAACCTCCTTAACGAATGGGCATATCCCTTTCCCAACATCCTTGGGAAAATCTACGATGCAGATAAATAAACAACATACTGCGCAGATCTGTTTATTGCGCAGGTCGTGACACTAAATTTCGCGGTAATATAGGTATTAGATATGACATGTGTTGTGAAACGTTTTGATTGAGTCTTAGATTATGTAAACCCTAGATGAAGTGACAGTGTAACCAGTTTTATATCGGTGTTTAATTTGTGCATGTGTGTGTGAATGTTACCAGATTGAACCCTATTTTCCCATAAATAAAACTGAGATGTATCGAATAGTTTATTTTTTAATATTCATCAATTTTATGCATTATAAACTTTTAAAAAAAGTAAAAACTGACTTCAGAAACTAAAAAGTATAAAATAATTTTCTTAAAACTTATCAGCTTCTGAAGTCGGGGCCTTTAAAATTCTTCAATGCAGCTAGCTTGATAGTGGCACTGACTTCAGAAGCTGATAAGTTTTTTAAGAAAATTATTTTATACCTTTTAGTTTCTGAAGTCAGTTTTTACTTTTTACTCTTTCAGGCTCTTCAACCTATATGTTATTGACCTCATAGTCGATCTTAGCAGCATGAGTGTTCGATGTCGGGTTGGTGGTGTTTGTATTAACAGCTTTAACTACGCAGACGACATGGCGCTGCTGGGCCCAACTGCAGGATCCATTGGAGAGCTGTTGAAAGTATAGACAATTAAGTTTTTGCATAAGATATTGTTAAGAGACATACCAACCTTGCCTCTTTTGTAAAAGATAATATTAGTCTATGATTGTCTTTTAGACCTAGTTACTATGAGTTACTGTTCTTGTAATTTTATGTCTGTCAAGTTTGAAATATGTACTGAATAAAATTTCATTTTATTCTTGAAGATAATCTAATTGTTTATCTTATTACTGAATACACAGTTAATCGCATGTGGAGCGTTTACTTGCTTCACAGATATATTTTTCATGACCGGGATAAAATCGATTTAAAAGGAAAATAATCTATAAAATTGAAAAACAACTGAATTTTGTTAACAATTCTGACTAAGGTTCATAGGTTTTTATTTAATAGAAAATTCGAAAGTCAATTCAGATTTCCCGTATTTTTGGGTATTTCAAAGGCCATAAACTGAGCACACTGAATGACTTTTGATTTAGAGGTTATGGAATCAATTATTACCTATTATTTCTTATTAATTGGTAATATCGACATAATTGAATTGTATTAGTAATTTTATGTGTATAACGGACATTCACCTAATCACAAACAAAGCAATTTTAGCATATAATTACAGTAAAACGTACCTGTAAAACGTAACATTACCGGCAGCACTTTTTGTTCGGTTTTTGCATCCAAGGACACTGCAGACCACCATGTTCACATTGATAATATCAAATTATGATTACACTATCAGAAGAACACCCACAACAAGTAATTCAGGCTGTTAAAATTAATTAATTAATAACTTTTGATAGAATAACAACAACCCGACGTCAATTTTGGTTGCAAAATGTCTAAATGACAAATGTGCTCATATCAAAAAAGTTGTTACCGACGTTCATTATAGTCTTTCTCGCTCTTTCTACAGACTAATGTATAGGTTCGCCACCCTCTCACACTAACGATGTGTGCGTGTCGCTTGATCTTTAGGTTTAAATAATCTAAGGATTGAGTCTTAGATTATGGAGTACAACCTTGAGTTTGTAACCAAAAAGGCAAAAACACGTGGACAGTGCAAAAACATTGGCAATTATTTCATTACATTTGCAAACTGGTTTCATAAACAACACCGCGGTGAATTTTGCTAGAAATTAATTAGAATAAAATTTGTTTTATGACATTATTATTTATTTATTTTATGTGGGACTGGGCAGGACATGTCTGCCGTATGCCGGTCGAACTGTGGGCCCACATAGCACAGAACTGGTGTCCTGAGACAGTAAGACGCGGTCGCGGCAGACCACGAATGAGATAGCGGGACGAATTGAACGCCTTCCTTATAGACTGGCCCGATACAGCGCGGGATCGCGAGAAGTGGAGGAAAGGGAGGGAGGCCTTTGCCCAGTATTGGGACAGCATAGGCTTGTAATAATAATAATTACTTTCTGAAAGCGTAATTAATAAAAACAAAAACTGTTTTGTCTTGTTTTGGCGTGACATTTTACATCAGCGAGATGATTTTTAATCCCCGACAAAAAATAGAGGTGTTATAAGCTTGTAGTATGTATCTGTCTGTGGTATCGTACCTCCAAAACGGATGGACCGATTTCAATGCAGTTTTTTTAATTGAAAGCTAGTTTAATCGGCTATCATCTAAAATAACTGCATTGAAATCGGTCAATCCGTTTTGGAGCTACGATTTCACAGACAGACACAGATACACACTACAAACTGGTCGATGGACCAATTTCAAAGCAGTTTTTTTAAATTGAAAGCTAGTTTAATCGGGTATCACCTTAGCTATGTTTCATGTAAATCTGTTCAGCCGTTCAAAAGTTACAGCTCTTTTTCTAGTTGGAGTCGGGGGTTATTGACGGTTAGGTTATACATGAATCAATCAGCATATTAATATTATTATTTCATTACAAATTTTTTGAATGAATGAATTTTATTATCACTTGCGTTAACGGTGAAGGAAAACATCGTGAGGAAACCTGCACACCTGAGAGGGCCTCATAAAGTTGTCGATGGTGTGTGTAGTCCGCCCGCACCAGGCCAGCGTGCTGGACTAAGGACTAACCCTTCTCATTCTGAGAAGAGGCCCGTGCCCAGCAGTGGGAATGGGCTGGATTTATTTATTACACATTTTCGTTCGAGTTTATTGTTGTACGACGTCCTAATAACGGCATTGTCTTTCATAAGACATTATTGGTAATTAGGAGCCAGTATCAACACAAACCATACTAATTACTTATGTATATATTAATTACACAAGGGTTGCCAGCCGAACTATAATAGTTTATATTACTACTACTATAGCAGTTTTTTTTTTTTTTTTTTTTTTTTTAAACCTTGCCCCTCACTAGGATTTCTCCTGTATCGAGGGCACTGTTTACAAACATACAAGTCACATGCACACACAACCAGACCCGAAACAATTATCTGTAGATCATACAAATATTTGTTCCGTGCGGGGATCGAACCCGCGGCACGCAGCGCAGAAAACTAATTGCTTAGCCACTGCGCCAACCGTGTCGTCAATTATTTGACGTGATTTATTTGGTGACGGATGGCAAACCACTATTGTATTGTGATTAACCTGTAAAGATAGTGTGTAAGTTTCAATAATAAATAAATAAATATTTAGTATTGTACTTTATTTCGAGTCTGTGTAGGTACTATACTGTTGAAGAAATATAATATAGTACTACTGACCCGTCCCCGGCTTCGCGCGGATGCAATATCTCTGCTATCCTTACATTAAATATGAAAGTATTATACATATAAACCTGAAAGAGGAAAGAAGAAGAAGCGGAAAGAGACTTTAATTTATACTATGTAAAGAAGATGCAATAATACTATATTATCAACACCGAAAACCAACAAACAGATCATTAATTTTATTTATTTTTATTTTACCCAAAAAAATGTTATTATCAAAAAGTGCCAAGAATTATCGTTTTTATAAAAATAAATAAGTAACCAATATGTTTGTTTATTGTTTGCTTTTTCCATAAAAACGACATTTTTATAGCTTATTTTGAAAATTACAATATTTCCCCGAAAAATGTTGGCATCCCTAGACTAATCGTATCTCCAATGCCCACACAAAATCGAAGCCAAGACAAAGGAGAGGACACCTCACACCCTCCATTTTCTGGGCATTGACCTCACAGGACTAAGTACATATAAATCGAAGGTCACGTCCAAGGTTGGTTTCCAGACGTCTGGAGTAGGGTCACTCAACTGCGTGACCTTACCCCTCAGAGCTAGCGTGGAACAAAGATGGACGAGGGTGCCTCGTAGCTGTGATTATCGTCAGATATTTAAACTAATAGATAATAATTAGAAAAGACTTTAAAAACAAAATAATACCGCATTTCAACATCGCTAAACATAGTCCTCAATATCTAGCAATTCAAATATTTAACAGGTTGCCTCTAGAATTAAAAAGCATTGTCTATATAAGCTCGTTTAAAGCAAGGCTCAGGGCATTCCTATTGGGAAAATGTCTACTCCATAGATGAATTATAATCATCATCCTATGTATGAGGGTAATATTAGGTAAATTGTTAAGTAATTTTTCCATGTCGTATGTATTTTTTATTATTTTTTGTATTTTTTCTTTTTTTTTCAAACACAATGTATGTTGTTCGTGAATAAAATTAAATTGAATTGAATTGTTCTTGCCAATGCCAATTTTCACAGCGAACCTCTAAACAAGAATGCCATGATTACAAGCTTGTAACTGCCATGGCATTCTTATTCAGAGACAAATAATTATTATCCTAGTCTTATTTTTTATTCACACTGAATTACATTATTCTCGCAGCTCTTACTACAACATTGTTTTAATCAAGATTGTAATTTATTATTTAAAAAGAGTTTCCATGGAGTTTCTTGCCGGTTCTTCTCCATAGGACTTACTATTTGAACCGCGCACCTAGTCTCGACATTTCATAAGTGCCTCAGGTTTATATGAAACTAGCTGTGCTCGTGACTTCGTCCGCGTGGAATTTAACATTTATTTTTAAGCGGAATCCTATTTTTTTTTCTAAAATAAAAGTAGCCCTAGTTACTTCTTGTAACATCAGCTATCTGCCAGTGAAAGTCCCGTCAAAATCGGTACAACCGTTACGAAGATTAGCCAGATCAAAACGGACAGACAGACAATTTTATTTGTAATTGTTTTTTTTTTATAAGTACCGTATTTATTTTTATTTATTTATTGAAAAATTCCCACAAAACCGTGTATTCGGTTTGACTGTGGGATCTGTGAGTGTTACTTTCAATAATATGTATTTAATAAAAAGCTGTTATTTTGCCATTACAAACAGACACTTCAATATTATTTATTTGTATAGATAAAGAGACATTCCTGAGGCGTATTTGTGTTGTCAAAATAATCAACAATAAAGATGACAAATGACCACGAAGATTGGGAATGTTGACAGATGTTCAGAAATATTGGCAGAGCTATTACCTGGCGCCATCGTTATAGGTCAATAGGAATTTCGAAGTAAGAATTAAAAACATATTTACCTATGTTAAAAAATCATTATTTATAGCCATCGATGTCTATAGATACGCTCTGTCATACAAAGGGAAGCTAAAAAAATGAGACGTATTTTTTGAAGACGTCAAATTCTAAATTCAACAATGTTCGAATTATATTTAAATAGAACAGCGATACATGCACTAATGGAATAGCTACTGTTGTTATATATTTTTTATTCAATACACAAATTAATAATTATGTTTGTAAACGGCATTTGACTGGTGATCAACCACTCCATTTTTCTGAAAATGGAGTACCTGACACGTCTCACTTTTTGAGTTCACTAAGCATATCTATAGACATCGATGTTTATAGCACACGCTCAACAACGTGTATCAGAAATGTATGGTCATATTTAAGGGTGTGGATCAGACCATCAAACTGAACAACTTTCTCTATGGGACCAACATCGTAATCGCGAAAAAATTATCAGCTGTCCCATACGTTTGAGTCGAGTATGTATTGAAGTTTTGTATGGGACAGCTGATTTCTTTTTCGCGATTTCATGCTTGTCCCATAGTGAAAGGTGTTCATAATGATGACCTTATAATCTCTTATTTTTTAATTTAACAACATTTTATTCCTATTAAACGTGTGCGCCGATGCCGGCTTCGGCGTCATCGGCGTGGATAGTCGGACGGATAGTCGGACAGTCGGGGCCTTTAATTCGTCAATGGCACCGACTTGGCAGTGGCACAGAATTCAGAAGCTGTTAAGTTTTTTAAGAAAATTATTTTATACTTTTTAGTTTTTTGAAGTCGGTTTTTTTTACGTTCTTGTTGTATTTGTTTTCATTTTTAACCGACTTCAAAAAAAAGGAGGAGGTTCTCAATTAGACGCGTATGGTTTTTTTTAATTAATTTTTTAAATTAAATTATATTTCTTTATTTCTTTCGTTTTCGTTCGATGCGGATAGATGGACGAGATCATCAGCAAATTCGATTCCGGTGCGATGCTTCCGATGCGGCGTTTTCACCCTATTTCTCTTCTATTTTTCTTCTTTTCTTTTCTCTTTTTCTATATTTCTTTTTTTCTTTTTCTATTTTTTTTTTTTTTTCGTGTCTTGTTTTTGTGGCAAATAAATGAATTTTCTTTCTTTCTTTCTTTCATTTCAGCCATCAAATGCTACGGAAGTCTGCAGTCTTCTCTCGACAGTTCATCGGCTCTGATTGTTTATATTTATTTGTATATCATTACGACTTGGCAGAGTTGGCAGGGTTCCAGTATGTCTACGGTATAAGGAGTCATCCATAAAGTACGTCACACAAATTTTGTGATTTTGTGACCCCTCCCGCGTCCTTGTCACAGTTGATCACATTTGTGAGACCTCCCTAGTGTGACGTCACATATTTTGCAATTTACATCTAGAAATTATTAAATTAATTCCGGAATTAGTTTTCCATTAAAATTATTTTTTAATATATAATAAATCAGATAGAGTTGGAAACATTTTTAAGTTTTTCGTTATTGTTAAAATTTGGCACTTAAATGCACAGACGAAAGAAGAAGGCAGACATAGTCCACGGAACACGAGAGTGGGTCTAACAAACCCGAATACAAATTAATAAGCGAATACAATCTCCTTTCAGTACGAAACGAAGCGTCATGGCGTTAAAACGTCACGTATGCTGTCATTTTATTTATTAATTAAGCCGTCCTGTGTATTCAGACATTGCAAAAATTGTTCCGAAAACCTAAAAAAGAATGACGGAGTATCGTTTCATAGGTAAGTATGGATATTTAAACTATTTTGATATTATTTTTTACGTATTGTTTGTTACTGAAGAATAGGAACTCAAAACCTCAATGAAAATCGGTCAGTGTTGTCAGGTTACATAGAAATATTTTCCTTGGAAATCGGTAAAGGTAAATTGGAACATAAATCATAGGGAGAAGTACATAAGGGAAATTTATTAGCAATTAATAATAAAACATCAAGATGGCGGATGCAAAATTGCGGCCTATGTTACGTAAGTATAACCGCTCTACCAAAACAAAAATTATATCTCGGTGATATTGGAGGTCCTGACTTTTAATTCTATATTTGGATGCCGCCATTAAAAACTTAAAACATTTCAATGCTTTTTATTGCAGATTTTCGGCAGATCCCGTTTTATACGATGAATAGGTCTTTATTAAACGTGAAAGCCGAGATATTATAATAATTGGCTTCCATCTGAATTTTTTGTTGTCTGCTCATCACATTTTAAAGAGGAAGATACTTATTTAACAGCAAAAGGGCATCGATTGATTAGAAAAATCGAATCCAACACTGAGATTATATAAGTCGCCACCATCACCACTTTCATCGGAAACATCAAGTGTTACTGCCGAGGGTTTGAGATGTCTAGTTGAAATAAAAATCTTTGACTTTGACTTTTATAAATCTGGTAATAAATGATTTTAATTTATCAAAACCTGTTTACTACAACCCAATATAAAAAATAGTGGGACTTTTTTTCATCACCCTAGCAACCTTACACGCAGACTGGCGCACGTGTTTCTACAGCGTTGTCACTTGTTGTCACGCACACGGGGCGAAATGCCGACCGCATAGAGCTTGTTCTGTGCACTATGTCTGTGCTTAAATGTATTAGATTTTGAAATGTAACGTCACGTAACTTAGGACGCCTCCCACCCCTTGTCACGTGTCACACTTCGTCGACCCCCTCCCCCCGTACGTGTGACGTACTTTATGGATGGTCCCTGGTCTTGCCGGTTCTTCTCCATAGGACCTACTATTTGAATCGCGCACCTAGAGTCTCGACATTTCATAAGTGCCTGTGTTTGGTTTACATGAAATAAAGATCTATTCTATTCTATTATAGTGCTCTTGCAATATAATTATTATAAGATGCACGTCATACTTAATATTTTCACTTGCACACGTCACTGAAATGCATTGCCAAAAACGCAGATAAGTAATGATACACAGACACTAAATTAGTGCGTCGTGTGTTAATTACATACTCTAATTAAAGTTAGTAATAAAATATGATTAAAAAAAAGTAAAAACCGACTTCAAAAAACTGTAAATATATAAAATAACTTTCATAAAAAAGTTAAACAGCTTCTGCAGTCGGTACCACTGCCAAGCTTGGTGCCTTGAAGAGTTGAAGGGTTGACTTCAAATTATTTTATACTTTTTAGTTTTTTGAAGTCGGTTTTTACTTTTTAATTAATCTTCATATTATTTAATGTAAGGTTAAATTGCACTCATGCGAAGCCGGGGACAAATCGCTAGTTATGAAAGAAAGAAAGAAAGAAAAAGTTTTTATTTTCACGCCCAGTATGACGCACAAAACCTAAATAAACAAAAATGTTACGTATTCGTTACAATATTTATGATAAATAAACCACGCGTTCGATAACGCGTCAATATTGACTAAATCGCAATACTTAAAACTTATATTTAATATTATCACGAGAAATGACGTAGTTGTTATCACTAGGCCGAATTCAAAACAGAATCAGCTGATTCTAAACCGCGTAATTAATAATTATATGGTTCAAATAACATCACGATGGGGGAAAAACAAGTCGTAGTTTCAATGTGTTTTATAACAGACTTCAAAAAAAAACGAAATGTGTGCTGGGAGTCTGGGACACATAGTAGAAGTAAAACTTCAACGGACAATATATCGTCTACTCCCTCCACGCGACCGTAACGCTTTTTCGTGACAGAAAAATCCTAATGGGCTTCAGCTGAAAATCAGCGCTGCAGCTAGGTGCAGCTTTTTGCTGAGCTGAGGCCTATTTTTATTTCAACTGGGCCTTTGCAGGCAGTTTCAAAACGTCGTGATTCTAGGTGCACGGTTCCAAGATAACATATTCACATAATCACATAGATATTATATAAAGTATGTATGTAGGATATACCACAATCATGTGGGTCTCACGTCTGCACCAAAAAGGTTCAGTTCAGCGTATGCCAGACATAGCCCGGCGCTGATTTTCAACTAAACCCGTTTGTGTCTCACGATTTATTGGTATTTTGGTATTGGTAAGGGGCGAGTTTCCGCAACTCCACGTCGACGCGCGTATTTTGCGTAAGGGTAGGACTAGATTGTTTTATTCTAGCCAACCCAGCTCCTCGAGGAAGGCCAGCAGACACTTGATGTTGCCGGCGATCTCCCGGAGAGTACTCAGGTTACCGAAGTACTTGGTCCTGGTGGCGGTTTCTGGGTAGTTTAGCAGCACGTGGGCCGCTGTTTCGTCAACCGCCATGCATGCACGGCATAGGCTGTCAGTAACTCCTATAACAGAGTGTGTCTCACGATTCACGAATATCAAAATTCGTTCGGTCGCTGTAGTCGGGTAAAACGGAAAATCTAAACCACAACCCATTTGCGTTTGAACTGCTGTTATCAGCGAAATTAAACGACCTTGTAACTCTTTATCGTATTTTTACGTAACCCACACGCATATTGCTAACTTTGTTTACTGAAGTAAAATGTATGATATTTACGGAAGTATATTATGAATAACTGTTACTATTGAACAAAAAACCCGAAATCGCGGAAAAATGTCTGCTGCATATTGAATTATTTCAATGGAACAGCTGATTTTTATTTCGTGATTTTAGTGTTGGTCCCAGTGTTCTCAACTTAGGGCTTTTCCTCCCAATTTAAGGGGTAAATAAGTGGGATTTTTTTTGGGATTTTTTTACTCTTGACTTTTATTGTGAAGTTTAAAATGATTGTGAAGAAGCTGGCTGTAAAAGTTTTTAAATTCAATTATTTTATATTATTATAAATATTATAATTTATTTATTATTTTTACAGAGTATTAATATTTTAGGGTTTTTAACTTTAGCTTTTGGGATAAATACAATGGACAGGGTCCATAATTGTTTCTATATTTTATACTTACCACCTGTATGACTGTGTACATTATGGATTGCAATAAAAATTTGAGAATTGAGAATTGAATTGAAATATTTTTGAGGGTTGGTAACACTGGTTGGTCCCATAGTAAAAGTTGTTCATAATTATGAGTACTATACCTTAAAGGGATCGGGATTAGAAAGGTAAGAAATTGTATAAACATTATTATATTTAAAAAAAACTATAGGCTTTATTCTTTGAACTCATTACAATATTTGACGACACGGTTGGCGCAGTGGCTAGGCAATTAGCTTTCTGCGCTACGTGCCGCGGGTTCGATCTCCGCACGGAACAAATATTTGTATGTTCTACAGTTAGTTGTTTCGGGTCTGGTTATGTGACATGTATGTTTGTTAACTGTACCCTCGATACAGGAGAAATCCAAGTGAAGGGCAAAGTTAAAAAAAAAAAAAAAAAAAAAATATTTCACATTTGACATTGTTTGTTAGTTTAGGAGAATACCATTTGTGACATTTATGACATTGATCTAGTATCGGAACGAGACCGAAAATGTATTTTGGACATTTTTAATAACGAGAATTGGGCTTCTAACCTTAATGACTTCTCGACACGACCTCGGACCACATAGCAACGAAACGACGCTCATTGTCCCTACTCCTACTTAGTCTTATCCGCAGCTTGATATTAAAATAGCTAGCAATTTTTCAATCTGGCTATCCTATATTTAGAACAGGGTATTTGTTCGGCGATTGGTTAAATTGGACGAATCGCTACGATGATGTCATGAGGTGCTGGGTCGATAAAAGTCGCGAATATGTAGGGTCACTTTGGTCGCATAGCATTTCAATTGGGCTGATCCGTCGCGAGTAGGGAATGCAATCTCGACATCTCGCGCGATAACCCTGAGGGCGAGATTAGCTATTCGAGATCTCGCCAAACAGACTGGCGAGCAGTGGCGAAGGGTGACAGTTTTAAAAGGGGAAGCCTTCCCAAAAATGCTCTCTAAAAATTGCTGCAATTAATGCTGCAAGACAAAAATCCTTACCGTCTCTTGTAATCTGATAGTTATGTTTGGAAGAGCTCGACCTAACTGAATAACAAGCCATATTACGTTGGTCTAAGCACAAACCTATTCCCAAAGGGAAGCCGATGGGAATCGAGTTGTATGGACTCTTCGCCACTGCTGGCGAGATCTTGATTAATCTCGAAAATATCGAGATTATATTTTTTCCATATTTAAAAATGTTAATAATAATGTGATAATTTAAATTACAAGATCATTGTCATAAATGTTAAAAGTGAACTTATGAGGTCGAAAGTTGATTGAAGCCAAATACCAATTTTTCGGTTCAAAATGTTTGCAGGATACAGATTTGGCATCAACTTTTACTTTTGACGTTGTTTGTTAGTATTAAAGAAAGAAAAGAAAAAGAAAAAAGTATTTATTTGACACAGCACAAAAACAATTTTAAAGATAAAGTAACAAAAAATAAAAGAATAAAACATGTAAAAGAAAAAAAGAAAAAATATTTATCTAAAATAACAAATGGGTTGTACGTCGCAGCTGTGTCAAAAAGGCTTCCGCTCAGCTTAAGCTGACGCGCTGCGAGCAGCCCGACAGCGCTGGTTTTCAGCGGGAGCCACATCGAGTGACGTTATGTGTGCCTACGTGTACAGAAAATATAGAGATTAGAGAGAATATCATTTGTGACATTTATGACAACGATACTAAATCGAAACTACCTATATTTTGAACATTATTTACGAGAATTGGCCTTCTGAAGTATGACTGGACATATTATTTTACAGTACTTAGTAATAAATTAAATCTTCTAGGTTTAAATAGATGGCATCCGACTTGTATTACAATAGGCAATTCTCCAATCTTTTCAATGGGTTACAACAACGAATGCCAATCAGCCGATGATATTTTATTATTTATTATTTTATGAATAAATTCTGATAGTATAATGGGCAGACTTGGAATGCCAGACAGCGGGTGCCGTCTGTCGGAACTGGTCAGCTTGTAACTGCCATGGCAATCTTATTCAGAGGCAAATCATTATTATCCTAGTCTTATTTGTATTCACATTGAATTACATTATTCTCGCAGCTCTTACCACAACATTGTAGTGATACATATTGTAATCTATTATTTGAAAAGATTTACCATGGAGTTTCTTGCCGGTTCTTCTCCATAAGACCTCCTATTTGAACCGCGTACTTAGTCTCGCAATTTCATTAGTGCCTGTATCTGGTTTACATGAAATAAAGATCTATTGGTAGATTCCAGTAGCGAAGAGTGACAGTTTTAAAAGGGGAAGCCGTTCCAAAAATTCCCTCTAAAAGTTGCTGCAATTAATGCTGCAAGACAAAAATGCATACCGTCTCTTGTAATCTATATATTTTAATATCTGGAAGAGCTCGATCTAACTGAATAACAAGTCATATTACGTTGGTCTATGTACTAATCAATTCCTAAAGGGAAGCTGATGGAAATCGGGTTGTATGGACTCTTCGCCACTGGTAGATTCTTTCCATCGTTTAGCTACCTAGCATTATCTCTAATAGAAACGTAATCTAAATAGGTTAAAATTTCATACAAACAAAGAATATTTTTAACTCCCGACAAAAAAGAGGTGTTTTATAATTTGTAGTGTGTTTCTATATATCTGTCTGCGGCATCGTAACTCCAAAACTGATACTGATTTCAAAGTAGTTTGTTTTAAATTGAAAGCTGGTTTAATCGGGTATAATCTTAGCTGTGTTTCATAAAAGTCTGTTCAGTCGTTCAAAAGTTACAGCTCTTGTTAACACGCTTTTATTAGCTTCACCTGTAACTAACTATGTAAGAAAAACTTGGAAGTTAAATTTGACCCACTTCCCGGTTTCCGATTGAGCTGAAATTTTGCATACACGTTTAGTTTGGATGAATAAAGCGTGTTCTATAGTTTTTTTAAACTATAATATTTATTCTAATTGGAGTCGGGGGTTTTTGACGGTAAGGGTCTTTATCTTGCAATTTGAAAGCCTCTCGTAAAATAACTAGTGCGTAAATACAATCTAATCTTATCTAAAACGAGTAATATAGTACGCCGTTATGAATTTTATATTGGTATTTACTTTATCGCGGATTTTTGAAGATAACAAATGCCTTCCGCGTTTTGTAAAAAAAGAAAAGAAAAAGAATTTATTCCAGATAGGGCAACAAGCAGGCCGCGAAAGAGATGGTGGGACGAACTAGACACATTCAGCAAGGACTGCGGGTCTACCGCGTAACTAAAATTGTAATGAACATCGACATCGGTATTAAACTTCAATACGATCGTGAGAGCCGAAACTTTGAGCTAACTTGTATTTTTTTTACCAATCATGAAGATAGGAGTCCCAACTATATGATAGGATTTTTTTTTACAAGTTAGCTCAAAGTTTAGGCTCTCACGATCGTATTGAAGTTTAATACCCATGTCGATGTTCATTACAATTTTAGTTACGCGGTAGACCCGCTGGTCATCACTGGCACAGGATAGAACAGCATGGAAATGGGGGAGGCCTTTGCCCAGCAGTGGGATGATACAGGGTAACAGTAACAGGGTAACAAAACAGTCACAAGAAAATAACACAAAAAAAAAATTACTTTGGTAAATGTGCTGTCGAGCATGCCCATGTCGAAAAGGCTGATCACTAGTGAGACCCTCTAGTGTGACGTCACATATTTTGCAATTTTACACCTAGAAATTATTAAATTAAAACAGCAGTTCCGAAATTAGTTTTATTTCCATTTATATGATTTTTTATTATGATTTTAAAATGTGACGTCACAAAACTTAGGACCCCTCCCATCCGGGCTTTTTGACGGTCAGGTTATAATTCTCATATTTATTTTTGTTTCTTTGTTTCAAATATGTATTTATTTTTTATGTGCTGATTATGTATGTCCTGTATCAAATAAATGTTTTCTATTATATTTATTTTATTTTTCTTTCGGGTTTATATTATTTTTCCGATTAACCGATAAATAGGTATTATTTCATAATAATTTCACACGAAATCTGCAAGTTTTTTATACCAAAAACATGTTTCTAAAACAAAACATAATAAAGTCGTACGATACTAAAAGATAATAAATTTATAAGCAAATGCGTAGAAAATACGTATCGTATTTACAAAGAATTTGTGACTCATTCTTGTTTGTCATTTTTGTTTTTGCATAAAAGGTATTGTTTACAAAAAGATAACGGTTTGCACTTAGGCGTAACGTAAACAAACGACGAATGCACGTCATAGTTAATTAATTCAGCCCATTACTGTCCCACTGTTGGGCAAGCGCCAATTCCCAGTACGAGAAGGGTTAAGTTTTTAAGCCGTGTTCACATATCGTTAGTATAGATGAATAAGGAACTCAAAAACACGGAATTAAAAATACAATTTTCATTAAAAAAAATTGAGAACGTTCTAAATGTTCTGAGATTTTTTTTTCATTTATTGCATATTTGAGGATGTTATGAAGTGAAAAATACTCAAAATAGTTTAAAAAAACACTGGTAATAAACTTCAATACGATCCTGAGAAATACCCATCATGAAGTCTAGACTCTCATCTTCATGATCGGTAAAAAATTACAAGGTAGCTCGAAGTTTAGTCTCTCACGATCGTATTGAAGTTTATAACCAGAGTCGATGTTCATTATCGTTTTAGTTACGCGGGTAGACCCGCTGGTTAACTTCAATACGATCAATAGATACTAAACTTTGAGCTACCTTGCAAAAATGTTATACGATCATGAAGATCAACTTCATGACTGGTCATTAGTAGTCAACTGACATAACTAATTGACGACATTCGACAGAACGCTGGTCGACTACGCAAGTGTTAGACTGAGTCTTGAGGTCAGGAACTGTCCGCCAGATACCTAATGCCAAGAGTCACACTCGCAGTTCGCTTATTATCAGTCCAAAACCTTGAAACTGTGAGTGTGTGATCTATTAATTGACAAGCCAATATCCGTTGGAAAACTGTTAATTTGTGGGGGGCCCTTACAAGGGGGCAGTCGGCAGGCATATCAAGACATCTCCCATTCCATAAAACACAGCCGTGAAGGTCATTTACGTGAAATAAAAAATGTTTCTCGTCCATTACCCCTACCCACGTGTCCACAACACAAAGTTAACAAAGATAAACATAAACAAAGAAGGGAAAAAGTAAACAAATCAATGCGCAGTCAATTGGTAAAAGCAGTCAGGTACCAGGCGCTCATAACACGGAGATGGTTGATGTGAACCTACAGGTATAACACGACCATATACGGACGGCGAGACTTAGAACCACTTCCGTTCAAGATGGCGTGGCTATATATAAAGACGGTTAATAAGTTTGTATCACGTACGCATTAATTTATGACGCAAATTAAATTATTAGCCTCGAGAGTTCAACTCTAGACACCAACCGCCATATTGAAACATATTTTTGTAACGTAAACAACATGGTATTTTGTAATATCTACTACGTCTTAATTTATAACTACTTTTTGATAGTATTTTTAAGCGAATAAGATTGATCTTGATGGCAGTAAAGGAAATAGAGCGATTAGAAACAAGCTAATCGTGTTTCGTCATGCACAAAACAAGTTTTGTTGACACAAGCTGCTTTATTTATTTATGCGCGGAATGTACTCACCGCTCAAATCTTCGATGGTATTCAGCTTTCGAGTCGTCATTTTCACGATAAATTGATACACAACACGATAAAATAGTTACCACGACGATATAATGCACTTTTAATGGAAAATAATCGAGATATTTTCAAGTTTTCACAAAGACGACAACCTTTCTCGACTGCCTTTGTTTTCTTTTTGTGTTGTGTTTTGATTTTGTTCCGCTATGACAGAAGGCGTGCAAATCGCAATCTCTTCCGATTGGTTATGCTGTGATTACTATCAGCCAATTAACAAAGGGTACGTCATGATCAAAAATTCTGATTGGTTAGGATTTAGTAAACAATAAATAGTGCTGCCAGATTAGAAAACTGAAATAAACTTTCAAGGACATCACTTTCATTTTCTATGTTGTGACCATAAAGTTATTATTACTAGTGGTTGTGACAGAAGTTCTATGAATTTTGCAATGACGGGAATTTTGTATATTCTTATAATTTTTATTAGGAGTTAGGTATATAATCTAAGTTCTTTAGGTATAGAAAAGCTTTTTGGTTTTTATGGGATTTTTAATACTCAGCAACTAAATAATTTCTCAACTTTTATATTTTGGTAATCATTTGTCTATGCTTACCGAATTATTCTTAGTTCTATGATTTTTTTATGTTTTTACTAAATTATACATAATTAAATGTACTCAACATGGCATTAGATATAATAAGTACTATATTATTGCTCTGCTCTAAGAAATTGATAGATTGATACACTGATAGCGACAGAGAGGAAGGAGGTTATTATCTTCATTTTGTTCAATTTTTATGGCAACATTATTATTATTGTCTATTCCATCTATTTATTTTTTAACTGCAGTCAACTGCCAACTAGAGATGGGCTGAGTGATGATTTTTCAATATCAATGGGTGTGTTCAGATATTACGGCGGACGACGCTCGACGACGCACTGATCGTCCGGGCGATCACACAAAACCGTTCAGTTATTTTAGTGGACGTCGTCGGGTGATCGCAACGGTCACCCCGTAAAATAGTAGGGTGAAAGTCGCACTGCTTCAACAGATATTTAAAGGTCGTTCGATTGGTCACTCGCTTAACGCAGATGTGGATCGCTCCGCTCGAAGCCGTTCAATTATATCCAATGAGCGAGCGACATTCGCACGAGTGACTTACACACCGATAAATGGATTACTGGACGTAGCCAATACCTACATGACATTGAAAAAGAACATCGATGACGGGAACAATGATAAAATCATGTATGATTTTTCTCTAACTGTCACGGCTTTCACGCATTACATGTTGTCATCTTGTCACAGCCGAAGCCTAAGTTCACGCTAGAAATGGGCTGGGTAATGGTTTTTCGATATCAATGATTACATGAAAATGACAAAAAAAATATCAATGACGGGAAAAATGACAAAATCATCAATGATTTTTTTCTAACTGTTGCCACATTCACGCATTGCATGAAAAGTTCTTGTCTTTTCTTTCTTTCTTTCATGTTGTCATCTTGTCAGTGGCATGTCACAGCCGAAACCGAAGTTCACGTTCATTCAGTCATGCATGGCTGATATTGAGAGACAAAATTATTATAAAATATACTTGTGACATGGTATCGGACTCAACTCTAGTTCACGTTCATTCGGTCATGGACCGTAACGAGATACGTAGTATCTCTAAGTAGTCTGTGGTAACGAGTGGCAGAGAGTTTAGGCATTGATGGTTTTGTCGATGTCACTGCATGACAGTAGCATGACGAAATCATTTTTCGATGATTTATAACCCAACTAGTAGGACAACTCTATTGTCAACTTCACTTCATTTCATTGATTTCATTCACATTTCATTAGACATAGGTAGATCATTCATTTTATTCATTCACCAAGTTGTTCCAGGGTTCCCAACTTAGGGGTTTTCTCCCAAAATTTAGGGGTAAATAAGTCTGATGGGACTTTTTTAGGGGCACTTATAGGGATTTTTTTACTCTTGACTTTTAATGTCGAGTTTATAATGATTGTGACGCAGCTGGCTGTAAACGTTTTGAAAATGTATCAATTATTTTTTATTAATACAATAATATATTTATCATTTTTACACAGTATTATTTTTTTAGGGGATTTTAGGGGTTTTAAATTTTAGCTTTGGGGATAAATATTTTTGAGAGTTGGTAACACTGAGTTTTTCAATGTTCATCGATGTTCACTAATTCTGAATTGTGAATATCCGTTTATCCGCTTTTAGCAGTTGAATTATAAATAAAAACTACAATTATGAGTGTAAATAAAACCGAAGATGAGTGCCCTTCATCTATAATCATCGACGATGCTGAAAGTCCTCGGTAATTATCGAATTTTAACATAAAATCTGTGCAATTCCAATGTTAGTATTCTGACAGCTGATTCTGCCGCGGGAAAGTCAAAAGGCGCGAAAGATTTTAGGTGTAAAAGGTGGTATTTTTAAGAAAATACGGTATTGTTTGTTACAAATAGTGCATATTTCGCAGGAAAAAGATGCGCGTGGACAACTCGAACCGGAAAAGTTGGAGTTTAATGGACAGGAAGACCGATCATGAGGTGAGTCGTCAGTAGTTCCCGCTTCTTTCGTGGATTTTTGGTTATGATTGGCTTATCAAAGCGGGAATTTTACGTGTCAACTTATTGTATCTAAAAGGTTAATAATTAATACATAACTCAGTAATGTTAGTAATTTATCTATTGCTGCAGATATTCGATGAGAAACACCGGTAATCTAACCTTATTATTGCATTTTTACGTACCTACGGATAAGAATCTCCCTAAAAGGGTAACAGTTAATTGAATGTGCCTGCAATCTACCGCTTACTGCTTTATCTAATTTCCTTGTAAATAATACCGAAATATGGCGTAAATCTGCGTGAAAACCAAGTCAATTTCGTCATGGTGTCTACTTTCGGTTCATTGACCTTATTTTTGGATCGTGGTGTATTTCTGCAAGTTCATCGGTATTTATTTATATTTTACGCACTAAGTACAGTCGTACAGAGGCGGACGTATGTTATGTATCTACCCTGTGATTGTTTTCGTTCATTAATCCATTCCTAGTATCCTGGGTGTTAAATTAACGGATAAGGTTCGAAACACCACACTGCGCTCCAAAACCCAAATCACTGACGTAGCTCAAAAAGCCGCTAAACTAAAGTGGGGTTGGGCTGTCCACGTCTGCCGTATGCCGTCTGAACTGTGGGCCAATATAACACGCAGTGGAGCCCTGACACAGCAAAGCGGCGACGCGGCAGACCGCGAGAGAGATGGCGGGACGAACTAGACACATTTAGCAAGGACTGGTCATCACTGGCACAGGATAGAACAGCATGGAAATCAGGGAGGCCTTTGCCCAGCAGTGGGATGATACAGGCTAACAGTAACAGTAATCAGTTCCATTACCAACATGCCAGGGTATCATAGCTTATGTGCCAGTTCAGTCAGTGTCATCTTAGGGGTGGAGTTATCTTAAAGATCTTAATATTATGTTATGCAAGGCTGGAGTAATCATTGGTATTGGTATTGGTAACGCGGGCGAGTTTCCGCAACTCCACGTCTATGCGCGTATTTTGCGTATGGGTGGGACTAGATTGTTTTATTCTAGCCAACCCAGCTCCTCGAGGAAGGCCAGCAGACATTTGATGTTGCCGGTGATCTCCCAAAGAGTACTCAGGTTACCGAAGTACGTGGTCCTGTAAGTGGCGATTTCTGGGCAGTTTAGCAGCACGTGGGCCGCTGTTTCGTCAGCCTCCATGCACGCTCGGCAGAAGGGGCTGTCTGTAATTCCTATAACAGAGAGGTGCTTGTTAAAACTACCGTGGCCGGTGAGGGCTGCTGTTACCGTACGTAGCTGTTGTTTCGTCAGTCTGAGTAGTTGCCTGGTGATCCGGACGTCTACCGCCGGCAGGGCCTCTTTGGCTTGCCTGCACTCACCGTGATTCTGCCATGAGCTGTTGTGTTTTACCCTGGTTCGTTGTCTTACCAGGGTGGAGTAATCATACGGTAAAGTAGGCAACTGCCAATGGGCCCATAACTGTGTAGGGACACAGCCAGAGAAACATACAATTTTTGTTTTAAAGTAATAATTTTATGAATAGCAAGAAAGTATTTTTATATTTTAAAAAAACTAGTGGTAGCCCAGTGCTCGAAATTCGATTTTTGCTTTCAATTTTAGCTTTCTGCACTCTTTCTCCATATAAACTTTAACTATACCAAATCTCACACTCCCCGTGCACGCAATATGCTTAAAAAGGGGTACAAAGTTTTCTCTTCACATATTAATATATAGATAATGATTTTATCTAAAATGATGGAAAAGATACCACTATTTCAAATTTAAAAATTCACAGCTTTGTGTCTTACTTTGCCTAGGAACCTTTACATGGCTTAATGAAGCCCTGATGACAAGGGTTAAAACAGACAGTCTTAGGACCAAGTTCACCGACAAGATAACAGAAGTTTTAGTGTGAAAACAGCCAATTACCCATACAAAAATTCATGTTTATACAGCTGTTATGTTGTTGGTGAACATGGACCTTAATGTCCAACTATGAAATTCTTCCACATCCTCTCTTTCCGTCTACCTTGCCTTCCATGGTGATTTTTATAGTATCATGATGTATTCGGTGGCCTATTCCTTGTGTAAGCCTATGATATTTACAGGTGCTACAGGAGATGGGTGTCAGTCTTCTAGAACCAGATGACTCTGAGATCTCATGTGACCCTGGTGCTTCGGGAGTGGTGAGCTAATGCCTTCAATTTTAACATTGCCTGCAGCCTAACTATAACCATTATAACCTAACCATGAAAAAACCCCCTGACTCGAACCAGAAAAATTCAATTTTTATTTCATAATTATTTACAATATAAAATACCTTCTATTGGTCCCAAACTAGGCTAGGCCTGTATCTTGGGCACCTTTGGAGGTAGTTGACAAAACATAAATAATCTAAGATAACAATCTAAGATTAATTCATAAAGTTAAATACAAAAATTGTGTTAGAATAGTAGAATAGAATAGAATAGAATAATTGGCCATGTCTTGAAAAAAAAAATATTTTTTTTAATATTTTTTTTCTGTAATCTAGACCATTTTGAGAAACTAATTTGCGTATTTTATTTTTCTCGGGCTCGTAGGTCGTTTTATGATTTTTTAAAGTTTCGATTATTTTATTGCTCTTTTTATTCGCTTGAGACATAATAGCTGTCGTACCTTTGCCATACTGATTGGCCGGATTAAAAAAAAAACAAATGTCAATGTCAACTTATGTCAATCAAACTAAAACAAACAAATAGGTTACCTATAGTTACCTATAGTAACGTAGTGATTACATACTCTTTGCCTATAGGTTGTTTTCGTTTTTTTTGTATTTGTGTTTGATATTCGTGTATTAATTTTAATTATGTAGTTATTCATCAAGATGAAGTGCTTTTTGCGGTTGTGCCGTCATCTGCAAATACCAAAAGTAAAAGCCCGGACAAGTTATTTGTAGGTACCAATAACGCAATGCACACACAGGTACAGAAGGAATCGTGTCGGCTCAATATTACAAATCCACCCTTATGCATTGTTGTGAAGATCATCTTTATGTAAGTACTTAACAAATTTATTTTAGCAGCAGATTATATTATTAGGACAACAAAAAATATTGTTATTTGCATACCTACTCAATAGGTACCCAACTACAAATTTAAACAAGCTTAACTTTTTCAGGTAGAAGACACCAATGAAGGATATATTGCCAAAGTTTACACTGAAATCCAATATTAAGAAATGTCATGGTAGTGGATAAGGAGCCAGTCCTTTGTGATTTGTTGCTAGATCCCACTGTACAGCAACCTAAAAGGAGGAAATTCAAAGATTCTTGCCTAGTACTTCAGCATCAATAACGCCTGTCAAAGTAAGCAATATGGTATATCTTTTACCAGAATAACACTTTGGAAACAGCAGATTTTTATTAAAGTTACTTAATCTTTTCTCAGGTGAATGTATCAACAGTGTATCATAAAAATGGTTGATAAAGCAAAAAATACAAAGTTCAAAAAACTGTAATGGCAACTTGCAGTTTGACAATATCAATTGATGAGCCATCTACCTAGCTAAATGAGAGCCTAACAAGTCTTTCATTGTTCGGGTGGACTTCTGAAACTGAGGCTACAACTGTGGAAGCAAAGATAGAACTTGGTATATGGGAAGAAATGCTGAACATTATACACAAGAAACCCAAAACTTACATGGGAATACCACAACAATATTCATGGTTGATGAATTATGTAGTGGAAAAAAGTAATAAAAAAATCAGTACTTCAAGTATAATCATAATTTTATATAAAATAAAAAGTAACAATACATTTGATAAAATGTGTAATATATTTGTCCTATCGAGGGAAGCACCAACTATACTATCAATTAAAATAAAGCCACATTTTTCAATATTAATATGTAGTTTTTTTTCCAGTTCTCTTATTATTTGTTTTTCAAACTTTTTGCCTCTCTAATTTATCATTTATACTACACACCAAAGAACAGGAAGAGCCCCCTTGTTCACATTCAAAATAAAAATCTTGTAAGACTGCCGGGTTTCTAGGAGCAAATTTTATTTTATTGGTGTTTTTGTAGATATCTTCGAACAAAACATGCTCCGAGCGAACTGATGTCACTGTTAGTTTCACCCAAAAGCATTGTGTTGATATTGTAGAAGGTTCGCTGCTTTGTTTCTCCAACCAAAAAAGTAATATTAAAGTGGGTTTGCAGCCACCTGTAACAAATATTGGTACTTTGTATTTTTTTGTTAGGTATACAATGCTTTACTTGTTAGACTGGTCTTTAGTAGCCCTAGATAAGAGAGAAATGGAAAGAGTAGAGGTTTTTGCTTTACAGTGGGAAAATACAGGTTTTTAATAAAATATTAATAACGCTTAGCTTACTCATAAACAAAATTATACTACACTGAATGTGTAGTATAATTTTGTTTATGAAGCACATCAACTACAAAACACACTGCACACAAAGGCGTATTCCACGTGAAATAATTATGTATTATACATATAAAACAATATAGTTAATACCTATGATGTTTTAATAATAATATATGACAAAAAGCCTGGGTACATACCTGCTGAAGCTGCACAATCTGCACAAAATGTGTCTAAAATTATATTAGGTATCCGTTTCTTTAATGTTTGAGGTGACAACATACGACTTGCTTGTTACTCTGTGTACAAGTACTAGGTCCTTTTGCTCTGAGTTTGCAAATATCAGCACTTCTATTTATTTCTACATAACCCACTGCACAGTCTAAATAAGCGTCCCTGGACGACCTAAAATTAAAATAAATACATTATATTAAACCACAAGCACTCGGGGATCCGATAACTATTACTTTTCCATTGTGTTTGATATTACAACAGTTCACGTTTGTCATCAGCAGCAACCTTATTTTTGTCGTTCTGTTACCTTATGTACATACTCAGTCGTTAAAACTGATAAGTATTCTATACAACCAGAGATGTATCGGTAAGTCCAAGTTAACCTAAGACGACAACAACAAATAACGAACAAGACAACACTACAATACTTACATTAGAGCTTTTGCACAGCGTATTTCGGCTATTTTATGATAAGCAGACACCATCTCCATAATAAGAGCATTACTGATACTTGGTCTATTGAGAAAATCCGCCTTGACGAAACTTCCAGGAGCTATTTCAATAAATAATCTTTTTCTCAAAACAAACAAACTTCCTCATAGTCACAACCGGCACACGTCATTGTGACATTTACAACCTGTCATTCGGCCACTTTTTTTTTCTAATAAATCATAGGCAAAGGTGTTTTTCTATACATGCTTAAACTAGGCTTTTAAAGGTCAAATGAAGGTTATTCATAAAATCACCTATAACTTTATGAATATTAGGTTTTTTCGAAATCTGGATACTGACGTGAATTCTTCTAAAGAAACCCTCGAAATGGTTTTGAGAAATTAGATATTAAAAAAAATTGGACATGGCCAATTGATTATTTGCATAGAATGTAGGTACATAAATGAAGGTGTTAACAAACTTTTCTGATCCTAGTACATTCTACCTTAATTTAGGCACGCAAACATTAGGATAAATGAAATGAAATCAGAATCAAATTAATCATTACAATAATTAATAAAATTTAAAGGATGTCGGAGAATGTCATATTCAAAAAATAAAAAAATAAATCATATTTAGGAATACAAAAGACTTAGAAAATAAGGCTTAGGACTATGTTAGTAGCAATTCACTTTGCACTATATAAAAGAGCTGTAACTTTTGAACGGCTGAACAGATTTTCATGAAACATAGCTAAGGACGCTAAGGTGATACCCGATTAAACTAGCTTTACAGAGGGATGGGTGGAATTGTTTAGAACTAATTTTCTGGAAGATAGGTAAAATCACACAAATGTTACGACACCAACCGTTGGGTTTCGGCCCCCTAGGCTATTGCCTAGCGGGCCGAAGCCGGAGCCCGACGGTTGACCGACCAGCAGGGTAATCACGATACACACTCGCAATCGGAATCGATTCAATTTTGACAGTTTAACAAACTACATTGCGCGGTATGCTTTTAAAACCACTACGCCCTACAATTTGAGCAACGCAATGAACACTGTTGTAGTGTCAAAATTGGGTCGATTCCGATTACGAGCGTGCATCGTGATTAGGTAGCAGGCGAGGTGATATTTCGGTCGGATAATCCTCCCTTTTCAATGGAGGAACACCTCGTTCCTCCACAATATAATTATAATCTCAGTTACGAGAATTGGAGGTGCGCAGTATTTTAGGTGTAAAATTAACAGACCATGTCCGAAACACCACACTGCGCTCCAAAACACGAATCATTGACTTAGCTCAGAAAGCCGCGAAACTCAAGTGGGATTGGGCTGGCCACATCTGCCGTATGCCTGATGAGCTGTGGGCCAAAATTGTCACTATGTGGAGCCCTGATGGAGCTAGACGGCGTCGCGGCAGACCACGAAGGAGATGGAGAGACAAGCTGGATAGAATTAATAAAGAATGGTCCACACTGGCTCTGGACTGGAAGACCTGGAAGTCATAGGGTGAGGCCTTTGCTCAGCAGTGGGATGGTATAGGCTAACATCATCATCACGAGAATTGGGCTTCTGTTCTCCGCCTCCTGCAGCCATTCCTCCCCAGCGTCCTACTTAAATTTTTCGATCCATCGGGATGTTTTTATAACCTTAATTTTATTTACAGGCACACAAAACAATGAAACGAAGACGGGACATCGAGAACGTGAACCCCAACATAAACTTGGTGACTTCACCTCGGTCCAAGTTCAGTCCGAAGAGTCCCAGAGTGAGGCCTCCGATGAGCCCCAACGCTGGACCTTCTAGACTCAAGAGCCCGAGGAGCGCTGAGAAATGTTAGTAAAGACAATTTGACGACACGGTTGGCGCAGTGGCTAAGCGATTAGCTTTCTGCGCTACGTGCCGCTGGTTCGATCCCCGCACGGAACAAGTATTTGTATGATCTACAGATAGTTGTTTCGGGTCTGGGTGTGTGTGCATGTGACATGTATGTTTGTAAACTGTACCCTTGATACAGGAGAAATCCTAGACCCCTCTCTAGGATTTCTCCTGTGTCAAGGGTACAGCTTATTATGTATAAAAAAAAAAAAAATTGACCGGTTAAGTTTTATGCTATCACTGCTTTTTTTGAACCAATTATTATATTTTTTTGGTTGAATGCTTGCTTTCCATGCATGCGGGTCTGAATTCAAACCCGGCCCGCACCTCTGACTTTTCGAATTCATGTGCGGATTAGAATTTGATTATCACTTGCGATAACGGTGAAGGAAAACATCGTGAGGAAACCTGCACACCTGAGAGGGCCTCATAAAGTTGTCGATGGTGTGTGTAGTCCGCCCGCACCAGGCCAGCGTGCTGGACTAAGGACTAACCCTTCTCATTCTGAGAAGAGGCCTGTGCCCAGACAGTAATTGACTTTATTTTATTTTATTTATATAATTATAGCATATATAAATCATGTTTTTACCAAAACATAGATCTCAATTAATTACCTAAAACAAATCCTAGATTAAGATTCAGTAGCGGCATATCTGTCTATTAAGACATTTTAAAAGCTTATAACTTAGGCATATTTACAAATATTTAATTTATTTTTACACTATTACTTAAGTATTTCGGAAAAGCTTCATTTTTGCAAATAAAAAATTACAAAATTAATTCATTTTAGAGACAAATTAAATCTTTTTCTTTTTCACAGACAAACCGCTCCAGCCTACAGACCAGCACATCTTAGAAACTACCTTAATTCATGAATACCTGATCGATGAAGAAACGCCTCTTGCGCAGTCGGTGAGTGCGGGCTACCTGCCCGACCCCGCGCAGTACAGCGAGCACAGCGCCAGCACCTGCAGCGGTGGCCGCACACATGGGACGCGTGAGATAATTATTTATTTATTTATTTATAATTAGGAAAATCAACAGCTGTACATAAGTAAATAGACAGAAATCATAAGAATAGAATAGAATAGTCTTTATTCGCTGAATATAGGTAAATACAATGATGTTACAGTATAATATTGATACAGTCCTCTATATTCTACCATGCAGCATGCAAATATTTTGATTAAAATTACATTGAATTGAAATGATTATACAGTTAATAAATTACGTATAGAGATTAGCCAATGTCAATTATTTAAATTTGAATGTCAACAAAAAATAATATTAGAACACACAAAGATATCAAACAATTTAAAGGGAAAAGCTTTTTTCATTTAGAAAATCGGTAATATTATAATAACATTTGCGTATCAGTAGATCCTTTAGCCGCCTTTTAAACAAAGTAATATTTAATTCTTTGATTTCGTTGGGTATTTTGTTATATATAACGGGACCCATGCAGAATATGCTTTTGTGCATTAATGTTGTATTCGATTTACGTATGCTTAGTTTATCTTTGTCGCGTCTATTGCGACTAACACTGTCCGATAGTTTTTCAAAGAGCTTCGGATTGGTCTTTACAAATATCGCTGTTTCAAAAATATACAGACAGGGTAAAGTCATTATTTTAGACTTTATGAAATACGGTCGACAGCTATCTCTAGTTTTTAGTTTATGCATAGCTCTTATACACCGTTTTTGTGCTTTGAACACTATGTCTTTTTGCGTTGAGTTGCCCCAAAAAATGATATGATATGATGAATGATAAGTAACATTAAGCCAATTACAGGTTTCCACGGATAGTGGTTGTTAAGGAACGGAGGTCTTCGGGTGTCTTCAATAAACGTTTTATTTAATTTGATTGATATACGGTTGATTAACATTTACAGAAACTATAATTATATTAAATTAAGTAGAAAATATGAGAGCAGCCGAGTGCTGGCACAGAAAATCGTTGTCTGCTTGGCTTCTTTCACTTGCAATATTCAAATCGTAGCGTAGATTGAAATGCACGCCATCTATATCGTTGGTCGTGCTTGGTCGGTAAGGCGCCTGCGCATCCAGATGGCGCTAGCAGTGGCGCCGACAGTGGTAGAAAAATTAACAGAGATTTTAACCATCACAACCATGCACAATAATATTAATATAGCTGACAAAAATACTATATTGTATTAATGAAATAAGTCAAGCTTCAGCCGATTGCGTACCGTAAAGCCTTTAGTAGTAAATGGGTCAAATTACCTTTATCACTTGGTACGTTTAAATCACATTGCCACAGATGGTTATTAATGAAGCAATCATTGGTTTCTGGGACTCAATTATAGAGTTTGCGGTACATCCATTTCATTGTTTACATTATATTACGGCATTTTTATGTATAGATATACCTATTTATTACTATAAAAATTGTGTTCTATTCAACGCATGACTGGCTTGGACAGAATATCAGCAGTTGTGCATGCCTCGCGCTGCCAGCTATTATGCTGAGTCCAAGACCTTTTTGTCTTTTACCTTCTTATATGATGTATCTCCTTGCTACCTATGTAATTCGAAAGACAAATGAAAATCTTCTATTCTATTCTATTCTATTCTATTCAAATGAAAACTCTTTACATAATTTATAATTACTAATGGTCGCCCAGCAGTGGCGAAGAGTCCATACAACCCGATTCCCATCAGCTTCCCTTTAGGAATTGGTTAGTGCATAGACCAACGTAATATTATATTATTTACTCATCCAACTGACAAAAAAAGGCTTGTTATTCAGTTAGGTCGAGCTCTTCCAGACATGACTATGTATAGATTACAAGAGACGGTATGGATTTTTGTCTTGCAGCATTAATTGCAGCTATTTTTAGAGGGCATTTTTGGGACGGCTTCCCCTTTTAAAACTGTCACCCTTCACCACAGTCTGTGTAATTAAAAAAAATAACCTAACCGTCAAAAACCCTCGACTCCAACTAGAAAAAGAGGTGTAACAATTAGGCTGGTTGCATTTAGGAACAGAGACTGAATCACTCAACAAATTATGCGCACTACATAAAAAATATCCTGTTTTTATTTATTCATAACCCTTTATTTACTGACATACAACACATTATATTTGATATCAATTACACCACACATTACATCGGATTCGTATTGTCAGCGTGTCCCTGTTGACACAAAGGCCTCCTCCAGCGTCTTCCATTTACTCCTGTCTCGAGACAGTCTTACCCACAGAGGACCAGCCACTTTTCTGAGGGAGTCAGACCACCTCTTACGTTGCCTACCCCTTGCTCTCTTTGTATTTAGGCGAGGCGTCCAGAGGGTTAATTCACGTAATTTTAAGACGCGCCGATCGTATTGCAGTGACGCTCGAACTTGACGCGAGCGTATCTCACTGAAGTTCAGAGGATACCAAACGGCAGAATAGTCGACATCGGCTCAATTGCCATGACGAAAGAAGAAGAAGAAGATTACTAAATGTGTTGTTTTGATCAATATTTTATTGCAACTGCGCGGCAACTGCACTTCTTTAGTTACGTGAATTAGTTTGTTAACCTCTCGGGCCATTTGTCCCTGCCCTCTCTCATCATGTGGCCTGCCCATGTCCATTTTAAAAATATCCTGTATTTATCTTTATATATCCATGTTTCAGCTCTAGGTCTTGAAGAGGAACTAATAATCAGTCGCCGGCACAAGTCGGAGCCAGTGGGCGCTGACTCCTTCAACATCCTGTCGGACGAGATGATCCTCAGCGTGTTCCGGTGGCTCCCCAAGAGGACCCTGGCGCACTGCATGATGGTCTGCAAGAGGTAACGGAAACGGAACCCTGGCTTCTAGGAAAAGCTAGGGGAAAATTATCTAGCAATTAATCTTTTATATCATCTGCCTGGCCTGTATCCCAACTACGTTGGGGTCGGCTCCCAGTCTAACCAGTTGCGGCTGAGTAACAGTATGTTATACAGAGCGACTGCCATCTGACCTCCGCCACACAATTACTGGGAGACACTGATACCCTAAGGTTACACCGGTTGTCAGACATTTTTTGGGTTGCTGACTCCCGTAACGACATCAATTAATCATTTATAGTACGCGCAAATCTTTATGAGCCTTCTGAACTCTCTCCCTCTAGCACCTATTATAGGTGCTAGAGGGAGAGAGAGAGAGAGTTCAGTTCAGGGCTCATAAAGATTTGCGAGTGCTATATTTGAAGTAGCGGTTAGGCGTATTTATCGTCACAGACAACAATTGTTACTGCCAATGCCAATTATCTGTTATAAAAAATAAACTTAAAAAAAAAAGTAAAAACCGACTTCAAAAAACTAAAAAGTATGAAATCACTTTCTTAAAAAACTTAACAGCTTCTGAAGTCGGTGCCACTGCCAAGCTATGTGTATTGAAGAATTAAAGGCCACGACTTCAGAAGCTGATAAATTTTATCAAATTTAGAAATGTTTTTTGGAAATTTTTAATTACGAAAATTGGGCTTTTGGAGTTGACCAAAAAGGTCCCCCATCTCAACATAATAGGCATCTGCTAGCACTGCTGGATTTAGGCATTTTCCCAAAGCCAAATAACTAAGAAATCTTTAACATATCTTTAATATTTTTACTTGTTCCAGGTGGTACAGATTGGCATGCGATGAGACGCTCTGGCAGAGGCTGGAATTAGGCAACAAAACGTTAGCAAAAGACGCCATAGGAAGAATATTAGCTAGGAAACCTATTATCGTCAGATTGGCTAGCTCTGAGGTATGTGTATTAAACATTACAGGAAAAAAATTTATGTAGTGCGCAAAATTTGCAGAGTGATTCAGTGTCCGTTCCCAAATGCAACCGCAGTACTAAAATTCACTCCAAAACAAAATAAAAATTTGATTTTGTATGGCTTGCGCTAGTAAATTATGCGTGTCCCTACTAAGTCGAATTTTCGTTTTGTTTTAAAGTGTATCCCAATACTGCGGTTGCATAGAACAGAGACTGAATCACTCTACAAATTATGCGCACTACATAAAAAAATATCCTGTATTCCTTTTTTGATAGTTGGGCGGAAATGGTGAAGCCGAAAAGGAGATATTGTACTCATCAATATGAACACCATTTACTATTTATTGAACTACCCAAACATTTCCAGTATGAGCTGATCTCGCACTGTATAGGCTTTCCGTACAATGAAAGGTGGTCAGCTTATACTGGAAATTTCTGGGCAGTTCAAGGTCTGTTGAAGTCATTCAGTCAGTCAATTGAATTGCATTATTCTCGCAGTTCTTACCACAACATTGTACTGATACATGTTGTAATCTATATTATTTATTTGAAAAGAGTTACCATGGAGTTTCTTGCCGGTTCTTCTCCATAGGATCTACTATTTGGAACCGTGCACCTAGAGTCTCGACATTTCATAAGTGTCTATATCTGGTTTACATGAAATAAAGATCTATTCTATTCTGCCCTGCTATAAGAGCTCGTGGTAACCCCCTGTAACTAACTATGTAAGAAAATCTTGTAAATTAAATTTGACCCACTTCCCGGTTTCCGATTGAGCTGAAAATTTGCATACACATTCAGTTTGGATGACTAAAGCGTGTCCTACAGTCTTTTTTAAACTGTAATATTTTATAATTTCTTTCCAGATAGCTGAATGGCACCCCACATGCGTCCCAATTCCGTCCCGCATCCAGTACTTAGACCTCAGCATGTCGACCATAGATGTACTAACACTAAACCACCTGCTGCAACGGTGTCCTTGTCTCAAAAAACTTAGTCTAGAGAGTGTCCAGTTAGGGGACAGTAGCTGTGAATTAATTGGTAAGTTATGTTATAGGTAATTATTTTTATCTCCGCTCATATCGTAAAGTTCTAATAATTATGAATTTAAAAATAGTACTATAATGACAGACTTTATGCACATGCAACTGTAATAAAATTAAAAAGTTTTATTATGATACAGTTTTCCTACCAAAACAATGCTATAAAATAACTTATTTTCTATTATAGTACACTTGTGTTCCACCAAGGAGATTTTTCAGTTTTCATTCAATTTTTATAGCAGCCGCACATTGTCTATGGTAGCGCGGCTAGGGCGCATGCGCCCCGTGTTTCGGCACCATTTTATTATTTTAATCGCTGTATCTTATTGAAGTGCCTTTCCGGTACGGGCATGCTCGACGCCATTTATTTATTTATTTATTTAAAATGCTTCATGTACAATGTACAAAGGCGGTCTTAATGCCGTAGGCATTCTCTACCAGACAACCTTAGGGTGATGCAGAGACAATGAAGGTAGATGCACCAAAAAACAAACTTAAATGAGAGGGTAGGTATATTCTATTATACTTAAAAACAACTATAATTATAAACTTACATAAACATTAACATATATAAATAAATATGTATTATTATGCCATGTTTTTTTTTTATTCTCAATTCTTTATTGCAATCCATAATGTACACAGTCATACAGGTGGTAAGTATAAAATATAGAAACAATTATGGACCCTGTCGGGCACAGCAAAAGTTGAAATAAGTAGGAGAGAGGAGGAGCGCTTTAATAATTTTTCATAATATGAAAAATTGAAAATGGTTTCTCTTGTGAAAATATAATATAATATATTTATATATTATCACTTATCATCTATATTATTTGTTTATTCTCTATTTTCTCTATTATTTATTTATTTATTATAATATGTGTAAGCCTATCTATTTATTTACTAATTTGTTATATTAAATTATATATTATTATTATTTATTTATTATTCGCTTAAATATTTTTTATTGCAATTAGTAGTTGTATGTAATATAATTAAATGTTTAAATCAATACTGATATATTATATTAGAAGTCTACCTATTTCTATTTTTTTGTGTTAGTAAATTATTTTTCGTTCTATCTTTAAGTGTTTTTAATTTGTTTCAGGTCAATGTAGTAATTTAGAAACTTTAAATTTAACGATGGCACAGGGTGTGACGGCCGCAGGACTAACTTCAATACTAAAAGGATGTAGTAGGTAAGATATTGTTTTTTTAAAACCATCTATTCAAACAAAGACCCCGTATAGAATATAATAGAATAGATCTTTATTTCATGTAAACCAGATACAGGCACTTATGAAATGTCGAGACTCTAGGTGCGCGGTTCAAATAGTAGGTCCTATGGAGAAGAACCGGCAAGAAACTCCATGGTAACTCTTTTCAAATAATAGATTAGAATCTTTATCAGTACAATGTTGTGGTAAGAGCTGCGAGAATAATGCAATTCAATGTGAATAAAAATAAGACTAGGATAATAATGAATTGCCTCTCAATAAGATTGCCATGGCAGTTACGAGCTGACCAGTTCCGACAGACGGCACCCGTTCACGAGCATGACGCTTGCGTATGTGTGAGAGGAGACACATACAATCCACAAAACATTTACATTAAACATTTTATCTATGGCCGCTCCCGCGGCTCCATATGTTATTGTTAGATAATTATCTTGATTTATGAAAAGAGTATCCATGGAGTTTCTTGCCGGTATCTTCTCCAGGATCAACCCACAACCATGCACCTAGAATCACGACGTTTTGAAAGTGCCTGCAAAGGCCCAGTTGAAATAAAAACTTTTGACTTTGACATATATGCATGTAAAATTATGTTAATTTACTACGTACAGTGCCACAAACTTATCTGACCCGGTCGTGGCGTCGCTGCCGTCGCTTTTACCAATGTCATCTATATACAAAAAATACAATTTTGAAGACAATTTTGTTCTGTAGCGACGTTAGTTCCAATTTTGATCACCGGTTCAAATTAATAATTAATTAATTAATTATTATTAATTAATTATTATTTTTTCTACTCAATTTTACATTGTTGCCATCCTAAAATAATGTCTTCTCTGTCTATGCACCTGGGGGCCTAAAACGGCCACATTGAGCAATTCATCTAATGATCTGCTTAGTAACTGTCAAACAGATGATTACTGAATATGAACCTTATGCGGATGACATTAAGAGTCGTCAATTAAGTAGATATTTTGACATTCGTAATATGAATCATATTATGATTCGCCTAAAGCGGCCTTTTTAGCCCCCCTGTCCTCTTCTTATTACCTATGTCTATCATTCTAGTGTGTCTTGTTTTTGTGGCAAATAAATGATTTTTCTTTCTTTCTTTCAAATAAGTTTGTATTATTTATTTTATTTATTTATTTAAAATGCTTCATGTACAATGTACAAAGGCGGTCTTAATGCCGTAGGCATTCTCTACCAGACAACCTTAGGGTGATGCAGAGACAATGAAGGTAGATGCACCAAAAAACAAACTTAAATGAGAGGGTAGGTATATTATAATATGTATTTATTATAATATGTCTCTTCTCATAATGTCTTGAGGGCCTACCATGTATTCAGGGTTAGAGCCTAGTGATCTGTCGCACAGGATTTTGATAATTATGGTTTTATAACACCTGTAACGACATCTATCGCCACATAGAATAACTACTTACAAGTCATCAAACTGACAACAGTAGTGGCGCGAAAATATGAATTGACCAATCCGATTACGAGGCCTGCATCGCGCAAGGAAAAATAATATCGTATCTAACACATATACAACTGTCCGACATCAACCGTCGGGCTTCGGCCCGCCAGGCAATATCACCTCGCCTGGTCGGAGGATCCTCCCTTTTCAATGGAGGAACTCCATACCTCGTTCTCCACACAGCCTTCTTTTTTGTCGGCGGTTAAAAATTAATACATTTTTGTCGTTTCAGCTTACTCTCCTTGAACATATCGTGGTGCAACTTGGACGAGGCAGCTTTAGAAGTATTAGTAACGTTGTCCCCACAACGACTGCAGAGGCTCAACTTAGGCGGCGCCAGGATCATGACAGATGACAGTAAGTGCACTTGACCCTGCGGTCCCAATCACGGCAAAAGATTTTATTTTTTTAACCGTTGCCCCTCACTAGGATTTCTCCAGTGTCGAGGGTACAGTTTACAAACATACATGTCACATGCACACACACCCAGACCCGAAACAACTATCTGTAGATCATACAAATGTTTGTTCCATGCGGGGATCGAACCCGCGGCACGTAGCGCAGAAAGCTAATCGCTTAGCCACTGCGCCAACCGTGTCGTCAAAGAAATTAAATATAGAAGAAATATCGCTCAACGATGCGGTCCGAATCGGAATCGGCGTGAGCGCGCTAATGACAGAAGGCGTGACGTCATGAATGACGTCATTACCTGCGCCATATAGGACTTACAGAGCCTTTGCTCCTGCGTGAAATCACTGTGAGCCAAACTTCAAATTGACATTTGCACCATTTGACATTTTGTGGAATTGTGATATAAATGGAGAAAATTAGAAAAGAAAAGAACATTTATTCGGCACAGACACATTGACAACATAAGAGAGAGAAGATAAAAAAATAAATAAAAATAAAAGAATGGTCCACACTGGCTCTGGACCGGAAGACCTGAGGGCTAATTCACGTAATTTTAAGACGCGCCGATCGTATTGCAGTGAGGCTCGAACTTGAAGCGAGAGTATCTCACTGAAGCCCAGAGGATACCAAATGGCAGAATAGTCGACATCGGCTCAATTGCCATAACGAAAGAAGAAGAAGAAGATTACCAAATGTGTTGTTTTGGTCAATATTTTATTGGAACTGCGCGGGAACTGCACTTCTTTAGTTACGTGAATTAGCCTACTGGAAGTCATGGGGGGAGGCCTTTGCTCAGCAGTGGGATGATATAGGCTAACATCATCATCATCATCATCATCAATAATAATTATAAAAACAACACACATCACACATTGAAAATTATGAAAAAAAAAATAAAAAAAACTAGGTATATGTTGTCAAGCATGCCATGCCGAAACGGTAGCCAGCTCAGCATTTGCTGGGCGCGGGGAGCCCAACGCTGAAATTCGAGAAAATTGCAGTCCCAGTAAGAGATGAAGGACACAGATGATGGATGGGATCATTTTCATCTGACGCTACTGAGTCTGAGTAATCCCAAAGCGACGAATTTGTTGATTACATAAATAGAAAACCATAATTTGAGTTTTCAGGAAACTTTCCTGGAAGTTCGCTACCCAAGTTTGTCGTCAGTGTTAATGTTGGTTGTCTGCCCCCAGTAGTGGGGCGGCTGGCCACGCGCTGCCCGCGCCTGCTGGAGCTGGACATATCGGACTGCGGGCGCGTCACGGAGCGCTGCGGGCCGGCGCTGCTCACGCTGCAGCGCCTCGAGCACCTCGCCGTCAGCCGCTGCTACCTGCTGCCGGCGGCTTGTTTGTCGTGAGTATGCAGGGACATTGTCTGCCCAGTAGTGGGGCGGCTGCCCACGCTGCCCGCGCCTGCTGGAGCTGGACATATCGGACTGCGGGCGCGTCACGGAGCGCTGCGGGCCGGCGCTGCTCACGCTGCAGCGCCTCGAGCACCTCGCCGTCAGCCGCTGCTACCTGCTGCCGGCGGCTTGTTTGTCGTGAGTATGCAGGGACATTGTCTGCCCAGTAGTGGGGCGGCTGCCCACGCTGCCCGCGCCTGCTGGAGCTGGACATATCGGACTGCGGGCGCGTCACGGAGCGCTGCGGGCCGGCGCTGCTCACGCTGCAGCGCCTCGAGCACCTCGCCGTCAGCCGCTGCTACCTGCTGCCGGCGGCTTGTTTGTCGTGAGTATGCAGGGACATTGTCTGCCCAGTAGTGGGGCGGCTGCCCACGCTGCCCGCGCCTGCTGGAGCTGGACATATCGGACTGCGGGCGCGTCACGGAGCGCTGCGGGCCGGCGCTGCTCACGCTGCAGCGCCTCGAGCACCTCGCCGTCAGCCGCTGCTACCTGCTGCCGGCGGCTTGTTTGTCGTGAGTATGCAGGGACATTGTCTGCCCAGTAGTGGGGCGGCTGCCCACGCTGCCCGCGCCTGCTGGAGCTGGACATATCGGACTGCGGGCGCGTCACGGAGCGCTGCGGGCCGGCGCTGCTCACGCTGCAGCGCCTCGAGCACCTCGCCGTCAGCCGCTGCTACCTGCTGCCGGCGGCTTGTTTGTCGTGAGTATGCAGGGACATTGTCTGCCCAGTAGTGGGGCGGCTGCCCACGCTGCCCGCGCCTGCTGGAGCTGGACATATCGGACTGCGGGCGCGTCACGGAGCGCTGCGGGCCGGCGCTGCTCACGCTGCAGCGCCTCGAGCACCTCGCCGTCAGCCGCTGCTACCTGCTGCCGGCGGCTTGTTTGTCGTGAGTATGCAGGGACATTGTCTGCCCAGTAGTGGGGCGGCTGCCCACGCTGCCCGCGCCTGCTGGAGCTGGACATATCGGACTGCGGGCGCGTCACGGAGCGCTGCGGGCCGGCGCTGCTCACGCTGCAGCGCCTCGAGCACCTCGCCGTCAGCCGCTGCTACCTGCTGCCGGCGGCTTGTTTGTCGTGAGTATGCAGGGACATTGTCTGCCCAGTAGTGGGGCGGCTGCCCACGCTGCCCGCGCCTGCTGGAGCTGGACATATCAAAAATACTTCAAACTACTACTAACATTGTCTCGTGACCAGTGTTTGGAATAGGAAGTGCTAATTCACCTAAACTTCGAGGCACAGAGACAAAAAGTGGAGACTGTCCTACGACAACATTTTTTCTGGGACAACAATTGTCCCAGGTTTTTTCGGGACATAACGTAAGTACATTAATAATTTAGTGTTTGTACTTCGAGGAGCTTGATGTCAATGAAACTCTGTTGACTGTATGATAAATTTATTAGCTTGACGCTTCCTTTTATATACAAGCACAATACTTAAAAATAAAGGGTACACAGAAAAACATAATTAATCCTAAGCGGCATCTGTCTCAAGCTCCGTGTGCGCGAGCGTGATGTTTGGTACAGCGGGGATCGGCACGGCGCGACGCCGCAGCGGTGGCATCGCGCTATGCGGTACGTACGCGGCAGTCAGTGCGCGCCAGCGAGTTGGCGACGATGCACGCGTGTATGACGTTCGTCGACAGCGCCGTATATGTTTCACGATGTAGTGCTGCTACAATAATTTATGTTAGGTATTTTATTAATACAATTAGCGAATTGAGTTGAATTCAGGTTTTTATTTCCCAAAATTGTCAAAAATTCATGGATACTCTTTTCATAAAACTTACAATAATTGATACTCATTCGGTAGGGCTGTCATGACCAAATGTCATGGCAGGCCTAATTGCAAGGCGCCGGCGCAGCTAGTAACCCTAGTTAACTATAGCGTGTTTGTTGTTGCAGCAAGCTGGGCAGCATGGCGTGCCTGCAGTACGTGGACGTGTGGGGCATGCTGCACGCGCACGCGCTCGCCGCGCTGCGGGCCGCGCTGCCGCACGTGCAGCTCAACACGTTCATGTTCAGGTATGTTGTATACAGGCTGGGCAGCATGGCGGCCCTGCAGTATGTATACCACAGTGGCGAAGAGTCCATACAACCCGATTCCCACCGGCATCGGTGGACACAGGGACTGACCGCGGCATCCGCAGCTTAACCTCGCTGATAGGCGTGTGTAACTCTTTACGGAACCGACTCACTGATACGAATCTTTGAAGTGACACGAAAGATTGGTTCAGTAACAACGTTTCAATCGCATCACTCGGATCTGAATCTTTCCACGCGACGCGTCGCTTGCGAGGCGACTGAGTCACTGAGCCACACTGAGCAGTGAGCGAGATTGGGATTGGGATACACTGAGATACTTTACTACTGACTCCCGCGTCGCGAGTGAGCGGTGACATAATTACACTCTATATAAGTCAGAAAGAGATACTAAATAAAATGTGTCACTCACACTCAGTTTTTCGTTGTCGTTATCCATGCACGTAAAAATGACTACTAAGGCGCTTACATATCAAACACAATAAGGTCGTTATTGCATACTTCAATTATCCGTATCAGTGATACGGTTCCGAAAGAGTACACGCCATTTTATATCCTTTGAGCCGATGAGCCAAATGATACAAATGAAGCGTATCAGTGATTCGGATCTTTTCAGTGAGTCAGATGCAAATGATCCATTCCCAAAAATGATACACTTTGCCCACGCCTACCCGCTGATCGACTGATCTGCGCTGTAGCTACGAGCCCCCCCTGCCAGCAGATAAATAAATAAATAAATAATAATAGTCCGATACGCTGTTTCCCTAAATGTAACATTTCTATTTTTGTTTCAGCGCCATCGCTCGCCCCACCGTCGGTACTCGAAGAACTTCGATATGGGGACTACGGACCAGAGACTGAAATATATTGTACAATATTATTATACTATATTACATTAATTAAAAGGTTAAATTAATGTAACTGAAGCCTAGTTCTCGTAATTAAAAATGTCCAAAATATAGTTCCGACCTCGTATCAATGTCACAAATGGTATTCTCCTACCCTAACAAACAACGTCAAACGTGAAATTATATTGTAATGAAGTCGAAAGTTGATTGAAGCCAAATCGGTATCCTGTTAACATTATCCCACCAAAAACATTAAATATAAAAAAATGCCAAGCCTCTCGATGCAGTCTTTCCATCGTAAAAAGTTTTGAGATCTCATAGAAGCCAAGTCCTATTCAAATTATTTTGTAGTTATAAATCAACATTTAGTAATTGTATCAATAGTTTTCTTTATATTATAATTATAGTGACTTGGCAATGAGCACAAGAAGAAAAAAATAAAACGGCATATTTGGAGGAGTTGAAAGTCACACACCGCATGCGTAAACATTAATATCACAAAATTAATTTTCTTTTGGTTTATCCGTGTCGTCCCAACCGAATTTCGGCAACGGCAGTCAGTCTCATCCAAGACTAGTAAACTGCGCAGGATAATCTGATCACAGGTCTCGTCAGTAACATTTGCACATAATTCCAGGCAGCAAGCAGCTTTTAATTTGTGCTCATTGCCAAGTCACTATAATTATAATATAAAGAAAACTATTGATACAATTACTAAATGTTGATTTATAACTACAAAATAATTTGAATAGGACTTGGCTTCTATGAGATCTTAAAACTTTTTACGATGGAAAGACTGCATCGAGAGGCTTGGCATTTTTTTACATTTAATGTTTTTGGTGGGATCTCATTTATTTTTTGTAAGTGTATTTCTTTCTTTTTTTTTAGGTGACCTCATAATTTCTTGGACTTCAGCTACTGCTTTGCTTAGAACCCATTCTCTATCTCTATCTCTTTTGTTTCTTTTCTGAGGCTTCGTTACTTCTAAGGTAGACAAGTCTGGGCGATATATACTTCGGAGTCGATTATATTCAGCTATTGCTATCTCCTGAGCTTAGATACTACTAAAATTCACATTTATTAAATGTAATCCACCCAAACTAGTCACTCTTGAAAGGGCCACGTATGCTTGACCACAGTTTATATTATTCTTTTCTATTCTATGTATTTATTCATCCAATTGAATACTTAAACAACGAACAAAGTTAACAATGCAGTCAAAATCCATACACAATGTTCTTGCCAAACCGCAAATATAAAATTGTTTTCTATGGTATATTATTTTTTAATGGTTTTATAATTATTTTTAAAGTTTTTTTAATTTTTCCTTTATATGTGGCTAATGACCTATCTTGGTGCAAAATTTGAAGTTTCTAAGTCTACTAGAAGTACCTTAGATTTTTGATGATCGCTCAGTGAGTCAGTGAGTCAGTGAGTGACAAAATGGTGTAACTTTGATCGACCGTAACTCCTAAACTATTAATTCAATTGGCATGTAATTTCGAACTTAAGCTTGTTCTAATGTCTACTATTATTCACCGAAAACCTAAACTTGTAGCTTTGTCCACGTCGAAGATATAGGGGGGGCGAAACAGCCGCGAATCGCATCGAGAAAAGATGGTACGGCCGTGCCCGTTTTGCTCGAGACTTGGCTGGGGCACTGCCGTGCCCCCAGATGAACCGACACAGATAATAAAATTGATATTCTCGTCCATATATAAACGTCAAAAATGAGATTGAAATGAGTCTGTAAGAATATTGAATTTAAATCATACTGTAATCGGCCTGAACTTGAGGAGTAGAATACATATTTTCTTGTCAATTCATAATATAATCTCGGTTCGGTCAACTTTCAGTCATAGTGTAAATTAAATTACGAGAATTGGGCTTCAGATCAATTTTTCTAAATGATGGCCGAATCTAATGATGCTGCTTTAGGATTTATCAAAATCGCCCTGAATCTAGTATTTTTCGCTATTTCTAATAGCTTACTGATTTGGCCATTCACGCACAGTGCGCAAAATTTGCAGAGTGATTCAGTGTCCGTTCACAAATGCAACCGCAGTATTAAAATTCACTCCAAAACAAAATAAAAATTGACTTTGTATGGCTTGCGCTAGTAAATTATGCGTGTCCCCTATACTAAGTCGAATTTTCGTTTTGTTTTAAAGTGTATCCCAATACTGCGGTTGCATTTAGGAACAGAGACTGAATCACTACAAATTTTGCGCACTACATATAAAAAATATTCGGTGTAAAGTCACGAATTTATATTATTACAGTTATAGTACGACGCAACTAAGAAGTGGCATCGTTAAACTTCGTAAAACCGACCAGTTCCGAACTGCGCGCGTCTTCAAGAGCACGAATGTTTATTAGTACTGCAGTAAAACATGATCTTTACGCTGACGAAATAAGCGCGACTGCCATTGGTTGTTCGATCAGGTACATCAATGTTACTTCTTAGGGGTCATCCATAAAGTACGTCACACAAATTTCGTGATTTTTTGACCCCTCCCCCGTCCTTGTCACAGTTGATCATATTTGTGAGAACCCTAGTGTGTCATCACATATTTTGCAATTTAACATCGAGAAATTATTAAATTAAAACAGCAGTTCCGAAATTAGTTTTATTTCCATTTAAATTATTTTTTAATATGATTTTGAAATGTGACGTCACAAAACTTAGGACCCGGCCCACCCCTTGTCACATAATGTCATACTTCGTCGACTCCCCCTGACGTGTGACGTACTGTACGAATTAATTTATTAGTCATTTGACAAACTGTGCTATTTAATTTGTATTTTTTTTACGTAGTTAGCAAAAAAGTATGCATTTATAAATTATATTGCCATAATGTGGCTTTGATTGGAATAATTGTTAATAAAAAAATTAATAACTTAAAAGGAACTATTTGGTAACAGAAAAATTATATTTATATCAGATAAAATTCTCATTAAACCAAATAGCATGGCAATACAGTGCATTGACCTTTCGAGGGGTTATAAGGAATTTTGTAAGTGTGACAATAACTTGTTGTAATGCTTCCAATACAGTGTGTTGTAGTTTTTAGTTTCATTTAATGTGATAACGGCATCCTGTATATTTATTTGAAGTAGAACAATTCTATTCTATTCTATTTTTCATTATGGCAAGTGGTGCCGATGTCGACAAACTTATAAAAACAGATCATTTGTCATGGGCTACGTTCAGTAATTCAGTTTTCGGTGCGAAAGTCGCTCGGGCGAATGTCGCTCGCTCATCGGGAATAATTGAACGATCCACAACTGCGTTACGCGAGTGACCAATCCGGACCAATCGAACGGTCTCAAATTATCTGCTGCTGTATCCTATGACTACAGTCATTGGTCGGTTGATAGCAGTGCGACCGAGTGCGACTTTCACCCTACTATTTCACGGAGTGACCAGAGCGATCGTCCGACGACGCTCGCTCAAATAACTGAACGGTTTAGTGTGATCGCCCGCGTCGTCGAGCGTCGTCCGGCGTAATAACTGAACACACCCATGTGAAACGTCATGAAATTACCTGTGACAGATGTCATAATTATTAGAAATGTCAGTTTTATTTTTCAAAATGCGAAGTTTCTCTGAAATTGTTTATAATTTAATTCCCCTTACATTTGAGACTGTAATTTATTATTTATCCCCAAAAACAATTCATTTTTAAGAACTAGCGTTAGTACAAAGTTACAAACTGACAGTTCTATTAGCAATAAAATCGGCTTATGTCATAAAATGTAATAGGCACAAGGTCTAAATTTAAAAAAAAAAACGATTTTTTTTCACACGTTTTCAAAATTTATTAATATAATTTGCATAAAACCTTTATTCCTCTATGATTATGAATGGCACTAAGGTCATGAACTCGCCCACATGACCTGGCGCGCTCGGCTACTCTGACACACACACGCCGCGCCGCCCGATCTTAATGCCTACATAATTTTTGAATCTACTGCAGCTTCAATTTGATATTTGAAATTAATGCTATACCATTCATACTATAGAGCCTAGCCTCAAAATATTTTGCATTGTGTATCTATCTGTGGCATCGTAGCTCCAAAACGGATGGACCGATTTCAATGCAGTTTGTTTTAACTGAAAGCAAGTTTAATCGGGTATCATCTTAGCTATGCTTCATGAAAATCTGTTCAGCCGTTTAAAAGTTACAGCTCATTTTCTATTGGAGTCGGGTGTTATAAACATCGATGTCTATAGATATGCTTAGTGAACTCAAAAAGTGAGACGTGTCAGGTACTCCATTTTCAGAAAAATGGAGTAGTTGATCATCAGTCAACTGTCAACTATCACTGCGTGCGGTTATAATTGTGTATATTTTAAATAATCGAAAATCGAGCAAAAATGCCCGCTTCTGTATTTAAAAAATGCAAAAATAGACCACAAAAATTTAAAAAACAAGATGGAATAACTTACTATACGTAAGCACTCTTAGTACATACAAATTTAACAATTTTATGTTATCCAAATTTTGCTCAATATTTATAGGCGCCATTTTAACTTTGAACATAAAAAGTCATCGGAGTAGCCTTATGTTTTTATTTTTTGGTAGGTACTGTAGAATTAATGTTTTTCCGTTTTAAAATAAATTAATATGTTTTATGCAATTAAATAGTTGAACATAATACCAATTAAATATATTTAGGTACGCCATATTTATTATAACCCAATATAAGTTTTGCTGATGGGATAAGGACTATAAATATACCTAATACTATTTATAATATTTCAAGGTTTCCCGTCGATGAATTTAGGAAGCATAGTTGGATAAAAACTGTCCGCGAAGAAAGAAATGATGAATTCTGGGTGTCCACTCGCTCAAGTATAGTGTGTAGTTTACACTTTAATGAACAAGATTTCTACTATACTAAGAACGGCCTCCGAAAAATTAAAATAAACGCTAACCCTCGTTTCCTAGTATGTACCTACCTAATTTCCTTTACTTGAATGTCTACTGGGGGGTTACTACGAACTCTTACAGCAGGGCCGCCCGCGCCGCCGCCGCTGTCGCTTCACTCTCCGCTGTGACTGAGAACTCCGCCTTACAGTTACAGTTAAATTACAGTTACTAACCTAAAAAGTAATTAAATTAATAAAATCCCGACATAAAATTTGCCTAGAATAACTGATATTTACCCATGATGCTGTTTACAAAAATAATTATTATGAATTAATGTATTAAAAAAATATATAATAACAATAGCTATTCCATTAGTGCATGTATCGCTGTTCTATTTAAATCTAATTAGAACACATTTGAATTTAGAATTTGACATCTTCAAAAAATATGTCTCATTTTTTTAGCTTCCCTTTGTATGACAGAGCGTATCTATAGACATCGATGGTTATAAATAAATCGTTTTTGTTAATTGATTTTTATAACCGCTATAAGTAACATGGACTAAGTTGATATATTATTGTCTTACTCCCAAATCAATGATGTTTGATATGTAATTATTATTTAAATATTAGTATTAAAAAATATGTGTGTAGGTAGAGATAATTGTAAAGATTAGTACTATTTAGATTTTTTAATAAATAGGTATTTTTAAATTATTTTGTTTATTATTTTAACCTGTATCGGATTAAGTTCTGAATGCCTTTTTTAAAACGCTTTTATTAGCTTCAAAAAATTAAATTATGTAAAAAAACTTGGAAGTTAAATTCGACCCACTTCCCGGTTTCCGATTGAGCTGAAATTTTGCATACACGTTTAGTTTGGATGACAAAAGCGTTTTCTTTAGTTTTTTTTTTTAAACTATAATATTTTATTTACTCTCAAAGTTTCTTCTGAAGCATCAGAAACAGGAAAACTTAAGTAACAACTTAAGTACTTTTGACCATAAACTTAGAATATTTTCGCTAAATCTATGGGTTTGACACAAAAGAATACCCTTAGAAAATAATAAAAGAATATATAAAGTCTTATTATATTTTAAAGCTAAGCTCTATGAATTGTATAGAATTCATTTCATAGATTATTAAAAGACCTAGAATAAAGAATAAAAAACACATATTAAATTTTGACCACTTCTTAGCCTGTTGATGACAAATTAAATATACTTGACCCACAATTTCGCCACGCGAATTGCATAATCATAATGCTGCAGTACTCTGGTTGCCTATGTACAGACCTGCTATTAGGGACCCACTGTGTGGTTATTTTTGCCCAAAGCTCCTCCGGCATGCGGCAGATGTGACCTGCCCAGTTCCATTTTAATTTGGCAGCTGTGTGGCGTGCATCAGCAATTTGTATTTTGGAAAGTATTATCGAGTTCCTTATGCGGTCTGTAAGCTCTATTACAAGCTCTGGCTAATTTTACCATCAAAGCATGGCCTCTATGTGAGAGTTGATGCTGACAGAAGATATAAGGTTCTACCTTTCTGGTCCCAATCCCTTTAAGCGGTTTTTGTACTCATCACTATGAACAACTTTTGCTATGGGACCAACAGTGAAATCGAAAAAAAAAAAACAGCTGTTCCATACAAATAATTTATAGATATAATATTAATATGTGAAGAGAAAACTTTGTACCCTTTTTTAAGCATAATTATGGTGTGCACGGAGGAGTGTGAGATTTGGCATAGCTAAAATTTATATGGAGAAGGAGTGCAGAAAGCTAAAATCAACTAAATGTATGGAAGAGCAGATTTTTCTCGATTTCAGGTTTGAAATTAAAAACATCTAATTTATAAGCAAATAATTATGTATTATATAATTTAAACATGATTACTTCAATTCTATTTAGTGAAAGTTCTCTTTGCCTTTTGCTCGGCTGCATCACTGGCTTGTACGAAGGTCCTCTTTAGTTTATGTTTCCTGCTCTCCCTGTACTTGGCCGAAACCTTTTCAGATAATTTCGCGATTCTTTTCATTGTTGCGGGAGGATACCTGAAAAGCAACAGCTAAATAAATAAAACTTTATTTGTACACATAAAAAACTAAATTATAAAATATACAGTCTCACAAATTAAGTTGTACAACAATGATAAATTACAATCCCCCCCCCCCCCCCCCTTACCTCTGACTCCTAAACTAGGCAAGAAGCCTGTATCTTAAGAGCCAATGTTCCCCAAGATTATAGTGACATACAACTAATCAACTAATCAGAGCTTTTTAACAATCACAATTTCATTTTTCTTAAGCCGAGTATGCACTAGTGAGTCTACCGCATAACTAAAATGGTAATGAACATTGACTTGGTAATAAACTACAATATGATTGTCAGAGACCAAACTTTGAGCTACCTTGTAAAAATACCGAACAATAATGAATGCACCTTGGTTTACTCGTAATAATGAGATTCATGAATACTTGGAAATGCCGACAGTAAAGGAAGAAGTGACGAAGTACTGCACAAAGTATAAGGAAAAACTACGACACCACTCAAACAGCCTCGCACGAAACCTACTGAACACTGACAAACAAGTTAAGCGCCTTAAAAGATGGCACATCCTACACCTAGACAAAAGAAAATGATAAAGTGAGGCAATGATTCTCAATGGAGTATCAGCCGACAAAAACCAAATCACTACCAAACTCTGATTATGGCCAAGCGGCCGATTACAGATAGAGAAAAATAAGGAGAAAAAAAAAAAAAAAACCAATTATGAAGTTGGGACTTCTATCTTCGGCCAAGTTTTTACAAGGTGGCTCGTACTACGATCGTATTGAAGTTAAATAATACCAGTGTCGATGTGCATTACCATTTTACCTACACGGTAGACCCCAGCTCAATAGAGAGTACTTAGCTTATGAAAAATGAAATTGTAGGAGGTTTAGTTACCGAAGGAACGCAATAAAATTTTGAGTTTGAGTTAGATTAGATTTAATCAAAATTGAACATAAATATGGTCAAGGGCTGTGTGATACCAGAGACGCGAATCATAGTGATTGGCTCGTTAAAAAGGCCCCTATACTATACTGCGAATAAAGTATATTTTCTATTCACCGTACTTCAAGACAGCCCTAAACAAATCCTAATTATAATTATACATAAATCTTCAGTAGGTTATTACGTACCGACATCCCAAGAACTCGATGTTAGTAAACAATTGCGCCAAAGTTATCAGTTCGCCTTCTTCAAAATCATCTTTATGTTCTTCCATAAAATTGCGTCTCACTTCCCATTGTTCATCAGATTCGTGTTCCGTGCGTAAAGAGTCAATATCTAAGATAGGTTTCATTGTTTATAAACGCATTTACAGTGAATTTTTAATAAAAAATTCGAAGCGTGTGAGCGTTTATTTTTTCCCAGTTTGACAAATGACAGCTTTGAATGACACTCAACACTGACAAATGACAACTCATAAGAAGTGTTGCCAAATCCGATTTTCATTAGCTACGTTTAGTAATTAATTTTTCGGTGTGAAAGTCACTCGTTCTAATACTAGCCCGCGACTAGTAGCGTAGTGGTGAAAAATAGGAAAATAGGTCTAAGTCATAGAGATAGTATGTACTTTGTACTATTTCTATGGTCTAAGTATTATTTTTCCTGAAAATATTAACAGTAGTAACAGTAGCCTATCAAGCTAGCAACATTATTATTGACGTACTACTATTACCCTAATAAATTAAAAAGATGCTAAGAAAAAGTGGTTTCTATTCACAGCTTGATAGTTTGAACGACCACTAGCGCCATTGCGGCATCTTAGTGATTTATAAAATCAGTCGGGTTATACCACAGCAGTTTTGTGTTTTACAATCTCAGTTTGACAGACAATAGATTTTTGTTTTGCTCAAAACGCTTTTTTTATCGTAATTCGAGGGTAATCGTAATAATAAATAGACAATTTTCTCTTCGAAAATGACATGAAGCTTTTAAAAGTTCTAAACCCGTCGGATAGACACCGAAGAAGGTATTACAGACAAAATAATAATTAACATTAATTCCTTTGTTTCAATAATAATTTAATTTAACAGTACCTACTTATTTTATTGTCTTACAGGTTGTACAATAACTGTAAACTGAAGAAAACGTTATAATTGTCGTCACATAGGAGGATACGTTACGAATATGGCGTTTTCCCTACGAAAAATGTTTTCAAATATATCTTACTTTTCGAAATCTGGGGAACAAGTTAGTCCTGGCGATTACCATCGGACTGACACTTCAGAGCGACGATGTATCAACGATCCATCGAAAAATATAGATTTCCAGGCTATAGAACCAGATTCAACATCAAAACATTTTGCAGCTAGCTTGAAACTACCAGATTCTGTGAAAAAGTTTGCAGCCAAAAAAGGTTCACTATCTGATACTGATCTCCTTAGTATCAATGAGGTTGGCAGGCAAAAGCGAAAAACAAAAAACAGAAGCTTAAAATTGGATATTAAAAAAGCCAGCCAGTCTATGTCCGAATGTCTATCTTATATGGACAACTCAAACATAGAAAATACTCCAACACACATTTCACTGGACTGCAAAAGTGCTGATTTATTCAGTGAGAAATTCAAGGAATTAAATTTTAGCCAATCATTTGAGTTTGATGCTTCATCAGTGTCTTCTGAAGAGAATTTAGACATTGAATCGTTGTCCGAATGCTCCGACACCGATATATCTGTGAAAGAAGACGAAAAGACTGAGATAAAAATGTGCCGGAAAGTGGATTCAGCTTGTGAGAATCAGTTGGTGCCTTCAGAGACTCCGGAATCCTTCGGCGATGTGGAGATAGACAGGAACGAGGAGGAACGGTTGTCATTACTTTTGAACTATCAAATGAAGTTCGAAAAAATTGAATCTGTTTTGAAGAAGTTGCTTACGGAATTTCAATTTCACATTGAAGTATCCAAAATATTTAATGGACGATCTTTAGTTACTGCTCTACCTGGTACGGACGTTTCAAATATACCGAGGATTCTTGGCCAAGTAACTTACATGGATAACGTGAAACGTGACAGCCCTACCGAATCATGGAACATTATAATGGAAAAAGAGGATGTGGCCTCAAAACTCAAGCTCCGAAAGCAACTTATGTCTCTACGGCACTGCTTAGACAACTTCAATGCAAATTACTTAACTCAAGAACCGAAGCAACCAAAACCGAGACACCCTATAAAACGCAGCATCACCTTTGATCTCCACAAAGGGAAGCGTATGCACAGGAACATGAAGATATCCAACAAGAAGCGTATAAAACATTTTGATTTCCCTGATTTCCGAGAAGCTTTTCTCAATCTATTTCGGATGGACACTGAGGATGAGACTGAAACTCAGTTGAACCATTCTGATGACGGAACCAACTATAAATGTGGCTGCCAATGTCACAATCAGTCTCTGAATCAGTCGGACTCCGGTCTCACAACGAAGACAGACAATTTCTCCAACCAATCAATCACATCTTCTATCGGCAATTTCAGCCTGGATTCCACCACATTATCTGCTTACTCCGAGTCTCTAGATCAGGTCATAAGCTACAACAGCTTCGATGACTCAAGTCTTTTCAATACTTTGCTCCAAAAACCAGCGATCGAACGAATTACCTTCTACATTCAAGTACACAGCATTCAGCTGAAATGTGAATCAAACGATGACGAAGAATCGAAGAACTCAATCTCATTCTACTGTCCTTCATGTGAGACCACGGAAAATGAAGAAGATGGCTTGCTCAAACACATTTTAAGTCAGATGCATTGTGAAAAAATCCACTTTCTATACAAGACTGCGTATATCAAGAAGTGTGTGGCGGGTGGTAAGGAAATTCAACCGAGTACAGTGTTAAATCCAATGAAAATGTACAGAGATGACAACAAGATTGTATGCTTCGGAGATGCGACATATGCATGCTCACTTTGCTTCGAGAATTTTATCATTGGAGAATCCATTTTAATGGCTCACTGTGCAGATGAAACTCATGGGGACCGCAGAGAGAAAATGTATGAGATTTTTGAGTAAAAGGTATGTATGATAATATTGATAATACAGGATATTTTTTTATGTGGCATGCATGATTTGTAGAGTGATTCAGTCTGTTGCTAAATGTAACCACAGTATTGGGATACACTTTAAAACAAAACGAAAATTCGACTTAGTATGGGGGACACGCATAATTTGCTAGCGTAAGCCATACAAAATCAAATTTTTATTTTGTTTTGGAATGAATTTTAGTTCTGCGGTTGCATTTGGGAATGGACACTGAATCACTGCAAATTTTGCGCACTACATAAAAAATTATCCTGTATAATAAAACAAAGCAGAGCTTGTGCAAGAGATTCTCAACTTATCTCTTTTCAAATATATGCTTCCAGACATAGTTGACTTTGTATACATAGGTCAGTAAGTACTTCTTCTCCTTTCTTCTCTCGTCTCAATTTCCAATTTAACGACGTCTAAGCATGTGTGCATGTTATGTTTCCAAATGTTATGCGAAAGAGCTGGTTAGTAAATTAGAATAAATAAATAATAAATTGCAAAAATCCTTTGAAAATCCATTTTTAATGATAAATCCGAATGTGGATTTGTTAATAAATATCTATTTATTTTTTGTATAACATTTCAAGCAATTATAAAATAGTAGTTAGCTCCACAAAGTGTACAATTTATTACCAACTTCATAAAAAGGAGTAGTTTTTTTATTCAACTATATTGTTTTTGTTTAAGTATCTGATTCTTTTTTTTTTTTGATGAATTATACTTGCAAGGTGGTTCAAAATGTTTAGCATTCCATTAGACTGCTTTCTGCTCATAAAAGTGAACATTAAAAATTAATAACTAAGTAATTGGCTCTTTTGCAAACATTTAAGTACTTGTTATGACATTTTAATCCATTTTCTTTTCTTTTTTATACAAAAAAAATCTACATATTTTATAGGTATACATATTCCTTGTTCTTTGTGTTTACAAAAATCAACGACTTTTTTGTATTTAATAAATAATTAGTAAAAATAATAAAAAGGTGCTCATAGACACATTTTAGTGCAGATTGTGTTCAAATATACTCCGTCTGTCCATTTTTACAGTTTTAGCGAAATAAAGGCCGTTTGTTTCGCGTAGTTTTCGCTTTTTCGTGAAAATGTTCAAATTCGAATAATAATAAAATTAAAAGGTTTGTTATTTAAGTATTTATTTACCATTTTTGAACGGGTGCTTCCATTCATAGTTCCGTTACAACAATTATAATTAGGTGCTGATTTTTGTCCAAATATCATTCACAATAAATGAAGATTTTTTTTTAAGAAAATCCTTAAAAATTGTCTTTTTTTATAATTGATTTACAATCTTTGAACTGGTGCTTTCATTAATCATTAAATTAACTGCTAGGTGCTTTTTTTTACTGATATTTGTCTACATTTATGAATCTATAGTAGAATTTAGATAAGGGATCGTCCATTAATCACGTGAGGCTTGAAAGGGTTAGCAAAAATCACGAAATATCACAAGAGAGGAAGGGGGGTAGTAAAACGTGGCTTGATGAAACCTGTATTTAAACATAATATTATAAAAAAAATAAGATTCCTTGTAGGTACTAAAAAATACACGTGATTTTGGGTGGGGGCGGGGGAGCGTTAAAAAATGCTAAAAAAAACATCACTTGATTTATGGACGGCCCCTAATAAGGAAAATAAATTGAAATTACGTTAAAAAATATTACCATTAAACATTAAAATTTTAGACATTTTGTTTACTACGTACGAATAAAAAAAACACTACGCTTTATTATATACCTAATAGTTTTTAATATTTTTTACGAAAAAGCGAGTAACTATGGCAACATTTCTCAAAAAAACAGGGTGTTATTAGAAGACTTTATACATCTTTTTTTAACCTAGCATAATAATCTTAGCTCTTTTATATTATTAAAATAAGCACATTTATTACTATCGCCTCTTTTTAAATAATAATTTAGTAAAAATAGTAAAACTTGAAAAAAATTAGACTGATTTTATTTTATTTACTTTTACACATAATTAATTGCTATTTTAAATTATAGAAAACAAGATTTTTGTTTGTTACAAGATTTATTTTTATATTAAAAAATCCGATGCTCTATAAAAAAAAATGTTATTTATTTTACAAATGGAATAAAGTAGGTTGTTTTAAATTCAAAATATCATGCAATATGTTAAACTTAAAGTAATTTATCACTAAAACATTAGCGTTAAGTTAAAGTAAGTTCGTTTAGATTTCCATACTTATTTAGAATTGAAAAAATGACTGATTTGTAAGCTGTTTATGATCCTACAGTCTTAACTAATAAGATTCGATGCGACTTATTATTTTAAATTAAAAAAATTCTAATTGAATATTTTGTTCGATATCATGTTGTAAGTTCTGTCGTGTTTATAACATGACAGTGTTTAAAAAATACATTTCCAAATTACAATTCAATTAATGGAATATTATTCTAAAAAAAATTGTCTCTAGACAGAATATGGGAGAAACCTATTCGACTGAGCATCGGATCAAAGAAGTACAGTCCCGATCGATCGCGTAGTGTAATAATTAAGTTGTATTCACGAAAGATACACTCGCATAGTATCATAAACAGCGGGTCGACCGCGTAACTAAAATGGTAATGAACATCGACACTGGTAATAAACTTCAATAGGATCACGAGAGACTAAAACCGCGGGTCTACCGCGTAACTAAAATTATAATGAACATCGACATTGGTATTAAACTTCAATACGATCGTGAGAGCCTGACTTGTAAAAAAATTACCTATCATATAGTTGGGACTCCTATCTTCACGATCGGTAAAAAAAATACAAGTTAGCTCAAAATTTAGGCTCTCATGATCGTATTGAAATTTAATACCGATGTCGATGTTCATTACAATTTTAGTTACGCGGTAGACCCGCCGATCATGAAGGTAGGAATCACAACTTCATGATAGATATTTTTTTTTCAAGGTAGCTCGAAGTTTAGTCTCTCACGATCGTATTGAAGTTTATTACCAGAGTAGATGTTCATTACCATTTTAGTTACGCGGAAGACCACCAGCACATTCATACCATTTTTAAACCACTGCAGCTTTCTTTCATAAGTATGGGAACACATAGTATAATTAGTCAATATCAATCATTACTGATCTCAAATTGCCTCAATTTAGAAAGAAAACCTCAAAAGACTGATTTTCGATGCCATTATTAATCCAAATGAAATGTTGTGATTCTGAAAAAATATAAAAACTTGGTAAAAATAAGAAAAACTAACGCTCACCAAAGAGATGGCATGAGTAAGTATTTTTTCTGACAATTTAAATTGAACTTTATGGAATTGACTTAGAACTTAAATTCTATAGCGTGCTGTGACCGTTGCGCCACGGCCAAGATTTATGCTCTAATTTCATAAGGTTTATTGTGAATTATTATAAGCCGATGCTGTCCCCATCTTGGGCAAAGAAAAGCCTCCCTCCCTTTCCTCCACTTCTCGCGATCCCGCGCTGTATCGGGCCAGTCTAACGAAGGCGTCCAATTCGTCCCGCCATTTCCGTCGTGGTCTGCCGCGACCCCGTCTTACTGTCTCAGGACACCAGTTCTGTGCTATGTGGGCCCACAATTCGACCGACATATGGCAGATATGTCCTGCCCAGTCCCACAGCTGAGCGGCTTTTTGAGCTACATCAATTATCTGCGTGTTGCGTGCGTGTTTCGAACTCGATCGATATTTTGAATTGCCTGAAAAAATAATACTGTTCCGTGTCTTCTTGGTGAGCACCGTTCATCCCTGCTGTGATAAAATTTAAATATATTTTCTGCTGTAATTTGTTTGTTGTTACAAAGTTGAAAAAAAAATGCCGAAACTGTGATACGAAATTTTTTTATTTAAAAAAAATACAAAAAAAAAACTGAGTAGTTACTTTTCTTATTTTTACTGAATCATTTCGTGTTCATCGCCATTTCTCAATCGCCTATGTTAGGCTAGTTGTAAGTAATACTTTAAATATTATAATCATCTACTAATAATTGTAAGCTTCATACAAAATCACAGAAATATTTTACACAAATTGTTTGAAAAAGACACTGTTACACATATTGATAAAAGACACTTTTTCACATGTTAACTCGGACATAGAGAATAAAATCTAAAAACACAGTTAAAAAAGAAACGTTAATATTATTCTTATTGAAATAACTTTTAACTTTAAAAACGATTAGCTCATGTATGCTAATATAGCTGTAGATTAAGAATTAAATGAAAAAACAATAAAAAAAATATAATCTTAAGGCATAACTTTTCTAGATGGCTAGTTCAGTAAGCCATTTATGTAACGCATGTAAAATTAATCTAAAACCTTATATTAATGGATCAAAAGTATAAGTTTTTTGTATTGTACACAAATCTAAAATTATTGATCAAATAAGATGTAACACTAAATCCTAAACCTGCATACTTAGATTTACTTACATACATTAGCATCCACTGCTGCTCCAACTAAATACCACCGGTATACTAGTCCGCGCAGAACTAGTTGGCCGCGCCTTAGGCGACAGGGGTGAGGGCGGCGGGCTGCCTAGTGTTGACGGCGCCGTACTGAGTAATGACAACAAGCGCCCCGCCCCTCCGCCCCACCGCTCACATACCTAAGGCGCGGCCAACTAGTTCCGCGCGGACTATAGTAAAATGCGACAAAAAATACTATGCCAAAGTCTGCGTGCTCAAGTCAGTCAGTCAGAGGACGTTAACGTGTCGCTTGGTCTTTGAACACCAATTCTTGGAAATCTATTACGAGTATGTTATCAATTTAATCGGACCTTAATCGAGCGGAGAGATTGAACTTCACTAGACTGAAGTAAAATGCCGGTTTGCGTAGTTAAACTGTTTTTTTTTTATTAAAGTTTAAAAATAACTATAAAACACGCTTTAGTCATCCAAACTGAACGTGTATGCAAAATTTCAGCTCAATCGGAAACCGGGAAGCGGGTCAAATTTAACTTCCAAGATTTTCTTACATAGTTACAGGTGAAGCTAATAAAAGCGTGTTAAAAACAATACTACAAAAAATAAAAAAAATATGCAGATAGTCAATACACACTACGATATTGAGTTTCCGCATTCAAGGAGCCATTTTTCTTAGGTGGAGCGGTATCTAGCTGAAGCGGCAGCTGAGAACAATCAATAATCTAAATTAATACTTTCCTTAATAATACGTATGACGTATCACTTGTCAATTACCTATCATATATGAATCAAAAGCCTTTTTACTTTTGTCAAACTATGCTTACGAAATTAATATTTAAACAATGTATGAAAAAAAAAATTTGCACAAGCCATGAACAATAATTAAGATTCAAATACTTAAAAAAACATACCTATACAGACAATGACATTTTACAAATAGACGGGCCATACCTACACCAACATTAATGCACTATAAAATGGCGTAAACTTTACTATAGCTACATAGCATATAATTATACAGTGCGCGAAGAAAGGGAAAGAAAATGAAAGCCACCATACGCCATGTCGGTTGTTAGAAAAAGATGAATATAGACGTTTAGTTACGTGGCATTAGCTGCTGAATGCTCATTCTCTCAGTCGGTGCAGGGCATTTACCTTGCATTTATCTTGCCAATATAGAGCAACGCGTCTATTTGTAAAATGTCATTGTATACAGAGGCCCAAATGTGTTCTAAAAGAGTGAGCTGATAACTAAATAATTCGAAATAGCACTTCTGTGATCAAAACTGTTGTTAGAAAAAAAACCTTGTTAAATTGTTGTAATTAATTGTGTGATGACTTTTAAAAAACAAAGCTTAAGTTTTTAAAAATGTAATATGCCTATTCGCCGTTTTTGATTTTTTAAGAGCTATACCTACATATAACTGGGGAGAGGGGCATTTCACGTGAAAGAAAAAAAATGGTTTTACGCCCAGTATGACGCACGAAACTTAATTAAAACCACGCACGTGACGCAGAAAACTTTCAAGCTTGATTTTATTTAAAAAAATTACAGGAAATTTCCTATAAAAACACTAAGTTTAATATCTGAATGAATTATCGCGTTTCGTTTTTCACACCTACTAGATTTAGACACATATAGAACGAATTTCAAACCTCGTTTTTTTTTCGCTGTCCCCTTCACGAGAAATGCCCTGAGTGTTTTTTAATTAGTTTGTTTCTACTTGTTCTACTAAACAGTTCTACGGTAGAACTAATGGGATGTTTTTTCTCATTAGTCCTACGATTTTTCACCGAAGTAATAAGTATGACTGTGAAAAGAAGAATAAACATTATTTACCATTCCCTGTGAAAAAACAGATATCGGTCAACCACCCCAACTTTGCTTAGACTCTTAACTTTGCCTGCGATAGAAAGTCTAAGGCTGACATTCAGAGACGACAGAAACGAGTCTAAGCGTGAACTTACGCTTCCATCTGTCAAACTTACGAACAAATTTTGACAGATGGAAGCGTAAGTTCACGCTTAGACTCGTTTCTGTCGTCTCTGAATGTCAGCCTAATTGCTTAGGTACTTGTCATAAAAATGTCAGCGCTTAGTCCAGAAATGTTGTAGCTGCTACAAGGCAAAGTGACTCTTAACTCACGCGCGCAGATTTAACGATGTTATACTAGGCAATATTAGGAGTCTAGGCAAAGTTGGGGGGGTTGAAGGTACTTGATTTTATAACAACTAAGTTTTTCTTCCTATGATAATCTTCTCTGTGTCTATTTTATCCATTTTCAATATAGAGAGAGGGGTTAAGATGGTAAAAAAATACTCCTGCACTCCTAACAGAAGTAATTTTTATTACACACTTTTTCTTATAATAGCTTAAACTTGGTAAAATGTTTTTTTAAAGTCATTACACCGTATGGCCTTTTGAGTGTAATCTGTGATCCCAAAAACGTGTTCATATCATTATAAAGCAGTTGTAGACTATTGGAAGTGTAGATAACATCGCTTATTATATTACTTACTATAATTTTAACAAAAAAATATATAAAAAAAAAATTTTTTTTTTCGCCAATTTTTTTTTAATTTATTTTATTCCTTTAAGTGTGCACTTTGTTGACCTTTTTATTTTGTTTACAATAATAATCTGATGTTTATTTTCAAATAATTTGGTCTCTAACTAATCTATAAATATATCCAATTGGCTCTCATTTCAATCAGATAAGCAGTTTTTATATGAATTTTTAACAAAAATAGTATACATGAGAACTTTTAATTTTAAACTAAAATGCTAAATATTCTTGTCCTAATCTTACTTTTTATCTAAGCAATATTTAAAAATATAATATTATTTTTGTGTAAAGTACAAAAGAATTTATTTTTTTCTATCTTAGGCAAAATTAAAAATAGAAAAAATAGGTACATAAAATAATTTTTTTAAATATCTTTACCAAGTGATCCAATTTTATTATTTTTGCCTACATTGTTTATTTTTTATTATCTCTACTTTTTATGATTCTATAATTCCTATACTCTACAACTGCTGTGACTCTGTTGTATTCTTGACTGTTATCATTATCAATTCGAGTACTTTTTAAAATAAACCATTTTCGACTGATTAAATATACCGTTTTGGAAACAGCTTGTTTTATTTTTATACTTTAATAATACTCATATGGATTTAGTGGTTGCAAGCGCACCTGTAGGCTAATTCACGTAACTAAAGAACTGCAGTTGCCGCGCAGTTGCAGTAAAATTTTGAATAAACAACACATTTTTTTTATTTGGTATTCTCTTAGCTTCAGTGAGATACGCTCGCATCAAGTTCGAGCGTCACTACAATATGATCGGTGCGTCATTAAATTACCTGAATTAGCCCTGTGTACAGACAGCAACATTAATAAAACATTTCGTAATTTTTTTAGTTTTTTAAATTATTTTTCAAAAAAGATTTAGGTACGGGTTGACGTGGTCGTGAAGTAGCTCAAGTCGACATTGAACTAGGTAGACTATTTCTTATACCCACGTTGACTTAAAAATTAATAAATTTCGAAAATACTTACGTTTTTACTTGATTCTTCTTCATACAAAACGGTCAAAATAAAAAAAATATCCGGTCCTCTCAAATATATACTCTGTTCCAGTTGATTTAGAGTTCAAAGTCGAATTAAAGCCGTCTTCTGAAATCTGAAGACTGCTTAATAAGTCTCAAAGATCTTTTTTCAAAGTCAAAGGTTTTTATTTCAACTGGGCCTTTTAAAACGTCGTGATTCTAGGCGCACGGTTCCAAGTGGGTTGGTTCTGGAGAAGATACCGGCAAGAAACTCGACTTTCATTTTGGGTTATTTTATTTTAACATAGATGCTGAACATTTATTTATATTAAACATTTTATACGTAGGTAATTTATTTACACCTTAGGTTTATATTATTTATTGAAAATTTCGTAGGGAGACCAATTAAAAAAAAATAAAAAAATAGCCCTATGTTTCTCAGTGTTAATAAAGCATTCTACTGGTGAACGAATATTTAAAATTGTCAAGTCGTTTTTGAGTTTATTCATCTCTTCCATACGTATCTAAATAAAGAGAAAAAAAAAGTTTTTTTGTATGTTTGTTTGTTTGTAATGGATAAACTCAAAAAATACTGGACCGATTTTAAAAATTCTTTCACCAGCAGAATGCTATATTATCACTGAGTAACATAGGCTATAATTTATAAAGATATCACGTGGGCGAAGCCGCTGACGGAGGCTAGTATGTGTATAAAATAAGTCGCTTTCCGCGTCTGTCTGTATATCTGCTAACTCCTAAACCACGCAACGGATTTTAATGCGGTATTCACCATCATTTTAAGCATTTCTTCCCTAAGGTTTATATGTATAATACTTTCATATTTAATGTAAGGATAGTAGAGAAATTGCATCCGTGCGGGTCGCTAGTTACAAATAAAAATATTTGCACTTTATTGATGTAGATTTTCTTTAAATTATTGCACTCGCATTTGCCTGTCGAAAGCGGTCTTTAGCAGGCAAATGTAATGCAATAATATCAAGCGGCAAAACGCAATTGATATTGGTAACCTAACCATCAAAAACCCCGACGCCAACTACCATAATATTATCTATAACTAGTTTAAAAAAGAACTATAGAACACGCTTTAGTCATCCAAACTGAACGTGTATGCAAAATTTCAGCTCAATCGGAAACCGGGAAGTGGGTCAAATTTAACTTCCAAGAATTTCTTACATACTATTAAAAGCGTGTTAAAAAGAGCTGTAACTTTTGAAAAGCTGGACAGATTTTCATGAAATATTGCTAAGATGACTACCTTTCAATTTTAAACAATGTTTTGGAGCTATAAACTACTCTACAAACTTATAACAACACTCTCTTTTGTCAGGGGTTAAAAATAAAACATCAAAATCATTTTCCTTCTTTTATTTCTTTCAAAACAGACAGACACGGTCTTTTAAATGGCGTTTTATGTTTTTCAATAAGTTCTTCCATTACAGAACTGAGTATATCGCGTTTCAAACTGTTTTCATGTTGTAGAACGCCTAACATTAATTTTCCATAATTTTTATTGTTACAACAAAAGTTACTATATTTTTTAAGACATGAAAACATATAATTTTGTATTAAATCTGACTTGGTACAAGTTTTGTAAGCTGTGTATATATTGAAAAGATTATGTGAGAACTCTTCTGGTGTAAATTCATTTTCAGTAATCATATTTAGAAATTCAGACTGATCATTAGCATTTAGATTTGAAATGAAGTCATTTACAATGTTGTTTTGTACTTCCAAGTCTTTTAATATTACTTTTAATGCAAGTCTCAGGTACTGCGGGTATTTATTGTAGATTTTTAATAAAACATTGGTACAGAATCGTGAATTGTCTCGTTTCATATAGTTATGAGAAAAATTTACATGAAAATATTCTAGAAACTGGTTATTCAAGTCATTGCTATCAAAAATATGTTGGAATAACCTTTCCACAGTGTTTGTAGGTAGGGTTTGAGCAAGGTTTGTTAATAATTTCGGGGTTTTTATGCATTTATTGACAAAATAATCAAATCTTGTTATCAAGTCGAAATCTGGGTCTAAAAACTCTTCTACTATGCTTGATATGTCCTCATCTTGTTTTTCTTGAGCTGCTGGGCTGTCTGCAATATCTGGAGAATCATTCACTACTATAGTATCTTCAATTTCATATTCCCTTTTATAATCTAGGTTTCTTGGTCCGAATTTTTGCAACCATTTATTGGATTCGTCTGGAGGTGCGGCGGCGCTTATGCACCGCTGTAAAAGTGATTTGGATTCTGGCGAAAATGTCCACATATGTGCCATCGTTATTTGAGAGTAAAACTCAATAATATTATTTTACTTAGTTCTGCCGCAGTGTTTATTTATAAAATTATACAATCAACAATGAAGAATTATGAATGAATGATTGTCAAATTGCCAATGTCAAACCAAACAGTCAAATTGACATTTACGATGTTGCCATGTTACAAACTCTTTAAATCGATCGATTATGATTCTAAATATTTTAAAACTGACTCGGCTTTTTCTTATCCTCGATCCTGGGTTGTAATACAAACGTTGATCTTTGTATTACAGTTACAATACAGTCATTGGAATGATGGATACCAAACAATTAGTAATAATAATATTTCCATATGACTTCATACGTACGTACAGTGTTTGTCGTAGATGTATCGTACACGTACACGAAAGATAGTGCCCCATCAACGTACCTACACAATACATCATTAATTGTTTAAGTTACATGATATTCACAACTGTAATCTTATAACAAAAGAGTTCAAACAATATGATTGTAGTGCCAAGAATTTAATTTTATGGAACTGCATTTTCAATGCCATAGTATTTATTAAAGGATTAAGTGGAACACTTTTGTTGTTTTGGATTTTACGATAATTATGAAAAAACGAACACCGGATTTTGTTATTCTTATTGTTTATTGATATTGGTGTAGTAAAATGAGACATCATTGTTTTAAAGACGTTTATTTTACATAGTATGTAAGTAGCTACATAAAAAAAATGTTTTAACAATACAGTCTTTGTATGCAGATCTTTTCTGGATATATAATTATCTTAAATAACAATAACCTATTACAGAAATACTATAAGTACATTACAATAAACAGTTCTTTACTTCTGAAAACATACATTTTGGTAATATGCTTGGCTTCTAAGTATTAATCCTAGCAAAGTTATTCCACGAATTCAACCATTTACATTGCGTTAACTCCTATTTCTACAAATTCTTATTTGTAATTACAGTTTATGATTATATTGGCTCTGATTTTTCCAGTCATTTATAGCTGGAAATCCTCTGATGGTCTCGGAATGACAATTCTTGGGCCTTCATGAAAATTCATCTGTAAAGCAACTATTTCCGTGATGAATTTCTCAAGAGCCGTTACACAAGGAGTTTTGAAAGGTGTAAAATGATTTTCAATGATTTTCGCAATCATTCTTATTCTAACATTGAATCCTGTAATGTTTTGGATAAAATACAGTAGAAGTCTCCCATAATTTTTATTATAGGCACAAAATTGATTGTACAATTCTAAGTTTGAGAGAATATATTGGTATAAATTTTCGTTTTTCTCACATTTTTTATAAATTAAGTATATTGCTGGCAGATTATGGTTAAATTCTACTGCCGTTAATTGAATTTCTGAAACGAAATTCATTAAATCAGTACAGTTCTTCGTGTCTAAAGTTTCAACGTAATCCTGCAGAATATTATTTGGGATGCTTGTATCCTTTAACAATTTTTTTAATGTTGTTCTAAAGTGAACTGGGTAAGCTTTGCTAGCTTTTATCAACATATGTAACGAGGACCACGAATAAACTCTTTTTAAGTAGATATCAAAAAAATATTGATAATAAAGTTCAACAAATTCTTCATTGATGCCTCGTTTTGAGAATATTTTGTCACATATTATTTCAATAGTCCTTGCAGATAAGTAAAGAGCCATTCTAGGAACCAAGATCCTAGTTTTCACTGATTCTCTTTCTATATAATTGTAACTGTTTATAGGGTTTTCTTCTATAATGTCATATAGGCTCCTCTCGAGTGCTTGTGGGGGAGAAAATACCAGTTTCCCAGTACACGTATGACTGTTTTCCAATATGCTTCTGTTCCACACATCTTCACTTCTGAGATAATTTAAGTTGATGAATCTGTGACCAATTCTAACAAGCCAGTCATCTTGGGGCGCAATAGTTTCAATGCAAGAATGTTTTGTGTTACAATTTAAACGGTTCATCGTCAAACTTCGTTACTTCGCTATTGATAAACTTGTAAATAATAATTGCAGTTATTGTAGGTCTAGCGTAAAAGTTTTATCACTTGTTTAGCGTAGTTTCTATCAAAATACTAGTTTTTTTAACCACCTTATTATACTTTGCTTCGATAATTTAAATTCACTTTAAAACACTTCTCATCACAATATATTGTCACATTTAGAGACACCACTACAGTTTCTATTTTTTATTTTAGCTTCACTAAACTAAGTAAGAAACCACTTAGAAATTTAAAATATAGAAAAGTTACTCCTGTCTATTTAAAACAACATACCACGGTGACGGTAAGCTATATACTAAATAAATACTGCGAAGTGCCAACTGTAGTAATACTTTTATATTTCTCAGGTACTTTAACTTACCTATTATTAAAAAATCCTTTTGTTTACTCGTGGTAATTTCCAAATGACACAAGTTACTTAGCTAATTTAGGGTTAAGATTAGAACTTTCGTAATTATTATTGTTCAGATATTTTTTTAGTTGTAAGGTATTTTGCGCTATTAGATTTAAAGTTTTTTTTTTTTTTTTTTTTTTTTTTTTTTAAATTTTATTTCAACTGGGCCCTTGCAGGCACTTTCAAAACGTCGTGATTCTAGGCGCACGGTTCCAAGTGGGTTGGTCCTGGAGAAGATACCGGCAAGAAACTCCATGGATACTCTTTTCATAAATCAAGCTTAGGTACTACACAACAAATGTGGGGCCGCAGGAGCGGCCCCGGCTAAAATTCGATCTCAATTTACACAATATTACAATAAAAAGATAAAAAAAGAACAGCAAAGATCATAAGTACCACTATAATATTATAATTATACAATACTAGTAGGTGCGTACTTAACACTCAAGTCAGTCACCCAATTAAGAATAGGTACCTACCAAAAAGGTACAAGGAAAGCGTTAAAATTTGTGTGTGAAGACAGGAAGCAGTGGGTCACCAGGGAAGCCGCATGTGCAGAAGATAATCACTTCCATACATCTCTATCGTCAACATAGTCTTTGATCCTGTAATAGGCCTTCCTTATGAGGATAAGCTTAACACGAGTTTTAAACTTTTTATCAGTAAGCTCGGTAATACTTTTTGGGAGTTTATTATAAAAGCGTACACCGTTACCTAGAAATGATTTGTTTGTTTTGGTCAATCTATTAACTTAATCACTCGGTCTCAGAACGGATTAATTCATAAATTTTTAATGGGTTCCTGTTTTTCCCTCCATTAATACAAGTGTGCGTTAGAACGTCTAGAATACGTTGTTGTTATTGTTCACATATAAAATATAATATAGAATAAATATAGTTATGCTATATTTATCCATTATAAGCTGACCTCGCATTATATAGGCTTTCCATACAATGAGAGGTCAGCTTATACTGAAAATGTATGAAACGACAATGTACGTTGCTGATAATATTGATATACATAATATAATATTTAGTTTGAATGGTACGAGTAAACTTTACTAATGTAACTTCGTGGTTTCACTATTCCATTCCATTTGATTCTTTGAGTAACATTAGATTCCATTAAAAGTTTAACAAACATGATTACATGAGCCAGTAAAATACTCGATTATAAATTAACACAATCGATCGACTAAGCTACAATCTTCAAAAAATAACAGAATGGAGCTTCTGTCAACGAGAATGAAATTATGAATGGATCTCCAATGTTGAATGGACCGATTGATTGACAAAATGACAGTTTGATTTTGAGAGTGGAGGAGTAGGGACGTGTTTGAATTTTTCAGAAAAACAAAAATAATTTGTTTACGATCGCGCAATTTAGGTACATTACACGTAGAGGAAAATTGGAGGTAGCGGTAAGTGTTTATTTTGATATTAATTATAATTAAAATAACGATAAACAGTAGATAACTATACGTAATGATATCAAAAAGCGGTGTTCCGTGTAGTACCTACTTATTAAATCTATCTTACAAATACAATGTACAAGAATTGTTATAAATTATTACTGGTTTATTTACACTTTTTCCTTGTCCCAGTAATATGATCAATCGACTGTGTGCTAAATTGTACATGTTTTTACCGCTCAAACAATAACATTGAAATAATATTTATGTATGTAGCTGCATGTCGTCTGTCTGTCGGACTTTTCGGTCATTATGTCATGAACGGGTGCCGTCTGTCGGAACTGGTCAGCTTGTAACTGCCATGGCAATCTTATTCAGAGGCAAATCATTATTATCCTAGTCTTATTTTTATTCACATTAAATTACATTATTCTCGCAGCTCTTACCGCAACATTGTACTGATCAAGATTGTAATCTATTATTTTAAAAGAGTTACCATGGAGTTTCTTGTCGGTTCTTCTCCATAGGACCTACTATTTGAACCGCGCACCTAGAGTCTCGACATTTCTTAAGTGCCTGTATCTGGTTTACATGAATTACTAATAATTAATTATTACTCAACTATATGTATGGAACAGCAGATTTTTATTTCGGATTATTATGTCACATTATCACATAGTAAAAGTTGTTCATAATGATAAGTACTATTATTTCCCCTTGAAGGGATCGGGAGTAGAAAGGTATCACCTTTTATTTGAATCGTCCGGGAATCGAATCGCCGACATGGAGCGCAGAAAGCCAATCACTTAAATTCAAATTCTTTATTAGCTATAAATAGGGTACATAGAATGGGTGTTACATGGTGGAACAGTTCAAACCCATTTAGCTATCATAAACAGCATGCATATTTTATTACCGAGTTGCGAAGTAGTGACCCGTCCCCAGCTTCGCACGAATGCAGTTTCTCTACTATCCTTACATTAAATATGAAAGTATTATACATATAAACCTTCCTCTTGAATCACTCTATCTATTAAAAAAAACCGCATCAAAATCCGTTGCGTAGTTTTAAAGATCTAAGCTTACATAGGGACAGACAGCGGGAAGCGACTTTGTTTTATACTATGTAGTGATAATCCAGATGGGAGTCCCATCTTCATGATCGGTAAAGTTTTTACAAAGTAGCTCGAAGTTTAGTCTCTCACGATCGTATTGAAGTTCATTACCAGAATCGATGTTCATTAATCATTACCATTTTAGTTACACGGCAGACCCACAGGTACCAGGGGGGCTAAAAAGGCCGCTTTAGGCGAATCATAAAATGATTCATATTACGAATGTCAAAATATCTACTTAATTGACGACTCTTAATGTCATCCGCATAAGGTTCATATTCAGTAATCATCTGTTTGACAGTTACTATGCATCAATGTGGCCTTTTTAGGCCCCCAGGTTTATTCATATATGTTATTCATTTATGCATATATGCATGTAGGTACAATATTGTGGGGCGATGTATGGTAATAGATATTAAAATTTGTAGTATGAGGAAAAATTACATTAGCTAAGTACCTAAAGTTTTTGAATTCATCATATTTATTTATTTTACCTTTTTTGCCTTGCCTTCGTCCGTGTGTCACTGGCCCGCAGGGGTGCCAACTGAAAATCAGCGCTGAACTCTCCGCGACCAGCAAATGCTGAGCTGGCTACCCTTTCGGCATGGGCATGCTTGGCAACACTAATCAATAGGATGACTATTTTACTTATTTTTTATTTTTATTTTTACTTTGTTCTGTGTCTGTCTTATTTTTTATTTTTTACTGTTTTAAAGGTTTAAGTTAATTTTTATTTTATTTCTCTCTCGTGTGTTGTCAATGTCCGTGCTGAATAAATGTATTTTCTTTCTTCTTTCAAAGTTTGTAATTATATGAAAGAGGATCGGCGTTTTTGTATAATTTTGTATATTTATTTGTGGGGGCTTGTAATTAGCAACTTGATTATTTATTATGTAATTAATAAACGTTATTAGTCTTTAAGCCTTCCTTAAAACAATAAAAAAAAAAAAACCCGCGCGCTAAAAATCGTATGAATAAATTGTAATGACAATGGATCATTATTTACAAATTACTTTTCGAGATAATTACTAACTGTACCGTGTAATTTTTATTCATCGGAAGATCGTGGAAATAATGGCAGAGAAATAAATAATCCATATACAGTGAAGAGAAAACTTTGTACCCCTTTTTAAGCATATTGCGCGCACGGAGGAGTGTGAGATTCGACATAGTTAAAGTTTATATGGAGAAGGAGTGCAGAAAGCTAAAATTACGGTCGACTATCGACAGATAGTTGTTTCGGGTCTGGTTGTGTGTGCATGTGACATGTATGTTTGTAAACTGTACCCTCGACACAGGAGAAATCCTAGTGAGGGGCAATGTTTTTAAAAAAAAAAAAAAAAAAAGAAAAAAAAAAAAAAAAAAAACTATCGACCACTGGAGGACCACTAGTAATTATGAATCTAGGTATTTAGGCGACGTTATTGTATGTATTTTAAAAATAACGTTTATGTTATGTATTTCTAATCCCTAAGAAAAATGAGGGTGTTATAAGGTTTGTAGTGTGTTATCTGTGTGTTTGTCTGTGGCATCATAGCTCCAAAACGGATAGGCCGATTTCAATGCAGTTTTTTAATCAAAAGCTAGTTTAGTTGGGTATCATCTTAGCTAAGTTTCAAGAAAATCTGTTTAACGGTTCAAAAGTTACACCTCTTTTTAAAACGCTTTTATTAGCTTCACTTGTAACTAACTTCTATGTAAGAAAATCTTGGAAGTTAAATTTGACCCACTTCCCGGTTTCCGATTGAGCTGAAATTTTGCATACACGTTCAGTTTGGATGACTAAAGCGTGTTGTATAGTTTTTTTAAAACTATAATAATTATTCTAGTTGGAGTCTGGAGTTTATGTGACGGTTAGGTTATAAACGACAAATGGTGTTTTAATGTAATACGGACTGTTGTTAGCTCGCGCGTGTTTTTGTATGCAGCCGAATAGAGATTAATTGTTTATCATTATGTCATTTTAACTATGCGCAATGTGTATTGTTACTGCTATGAAATAAATATCTATTCACTAAGGCTGACATTCAGAGACGACAGAAACGAGTCTAAGCGTGAACTGACGCTTCCATCCATCTGTCAAAATTTGTTCGTAAGTTTGCCAGATGGAAGCGTAAGTTCACGCCTAGACTCGTTCTGTCGTCTCTGAATGTCAGCCTAAGAGGCATATCGACCACATGCGACCTCTTAACTGACAAGATTTTGAAGGAAAATAAATATACTTGATAATTATTTTTTTAATTTAACTTGTATTCAAATACTGAAAGTCGGAGTTTAATATTTTTTGACATGTTATCGGCTAATAAAATTATTGAAACATTTAGTTATTCTAAGAGAATTTTACAGAACATGATATTAAAATCAATTTTTGAGAAAAATTGGTATTGGTCGCATCGCATACAGTCCGATTACAAAATTGCGTTTTGACGGATTCAATGTATGGAAGGACGGCGACGCATCGCATTATGTAGTAATTTGTTTATTTAAAAAAAAAGTATGGAATTTTAATTGCTTATGAACTAACATAAATTTTACGTAATAATATTAATGTAGTAAGGAGAAATTTACAGTTAATTCTGAGCGTTTTTTGTAGTATTATGGTTTTGAATGGGATTTTTTTAAAGATATTGCATACATATTTCAAAATTCTGAGGCCGCTATGAACTAAACGACTATTTAAGAAATATCATTATATATTTTTCATTTCATTTGCATAATACAGTAGTTCAATCCACGAGCTCGAAAAGCTCGCGCTTTATGAAAAAGTTGCTTCGGAATTTTGACTTTATTTAAATAGATAACAAAAAAATTGCGAAATGAAAGGCCGCTATTAACTATATTAATAACTATTCTCCACCACTCAATAAGTCAAAGTTGTCAAAATCTCTGTTTCTTAGAAGATTTGCCAAAGATGTTAAGGGAGCTTCCATTTAAATATTTTAGAATTAGGCCGCGTAAATGGTTGGTAAATAATTGTTTTTATAATTTAGAAGAATTCATGCGACATAAAGATGACATGTGTAAATATTAAGCAACAATTGTAATGTAATAATAATTTAAATAAATAATTTGTTTTTTGCATGCCTGAAACAGGCAGAATGTAGTATTGTACTTAAACCACCAATGTTATATCTGGTAACACCTGTATTCTATGCAAATAAATATTTCTTATTTCTAAGAACGCCAAAGTTTGCCATTTAACGCAAAAATCACAATCGAAATGTAACAGAGGGCTAATTCATGTAATTTTAAGACGCGCCGATCGTATTGCAGTGATTCTCGAACTTGACGCGAGCGTATCTCACTGAAGTTCAGAGGATACTAAATGGCAGAATAGTCGACATCGGCTCAATTGCCATAACGAAAGGAGAAGAAGAAGATTACCAAATGTGTTGTTTTGATCAATATTTTATTGCAACTGCGCGGCAACTGCACTTCTTTAGTTACGTGAATTAGCCTACAGGGCTCTTAAAATACTTGGAAAACTTTTTAAATGTTCCGCTGCTTTTGTTACTAACTGTACTACGTATCTATATATTGTACCAGGATATCATAGATCTAAACATGGTCTGAACTCGATCCTCACAGCTATTCGACATACATTTTTTTTCTACAATTCCTGCTCAGTGCAATGGGAATGGCGGCACAGATCGTGTCTGTGTGACACTTTTAAGTTCCTTGATACAACTAGCAATGGGTTATAATTATAACAGTCAATGTACCTGCTATTACCCGACTGCGCCAGAAAGAGGGTTATGTTTTAAAACGCTTTTATTAGCTTCACCTGTAACTATGTAAGAAAATCTTGGAAGTTAAATTTGACCCACTTCTCGGTTTCCGATTGAGCTGAAATTTTGCATACACGTTCAGTTTGGATGACTAAAGCGTGTTCTATAGTTTTTTTTTAAACTATAATGTTTTATTAGAATAGATCTTTATTTCATGTAAACCAGATACAGGCACTTATGAAATGTCGAGACTCTAGGTGCGCGGTTCCAAATAGTAGATCCTATGGAGAAGAACCAGCAAGAAACTCCATGGTAACTCTTTTCAAATATAGATTACAATCTTTATCAGTAAAATTTTGTGGTAAGAGCTGCGAGAATAATGCAATTCAATGCGAATACAAATTTTAATAAGACTAGGATAATAATGATTTGCCTCTGAATAATATTGCCATGGCAGTTACAAGCTGACCAGTCCCGACAGACGGCACCCGTTCACGAGCATGACGCACGTGTCAGCATCACCAAGCTCGACCACAATGAAGGGAACTCAACGACCCGACACACAACGCCACCATCAGCGAGACATTTTAGTATCGTTAATTATACAGGTGTCCCAGGAAACCTGTACCAGCGAAGGTCTGTGGTCAGGGGACACTAATACTCATCGATTGAACCCCCATGTATGTTCTACGATATTTTGTAGTTTTCGAGTAATTAATTATTTTGTAATATTTTCTCCGAAACAGAATTTTTTATCTTGTGATCATATTCTGAGCTACTAGTAGTTAGAATTTGGTTGTTTTGTGTTTTAACAGGTGAACACACATTCTAGCCATAATACTGACAAGAAAAATCTCAAAGAAACGCCACTCAGAAAAAGTTATAACTAAAACCGCCTACAATTTTGAAAAATCTGAAAATATTCAAAATAATTAATTTCTCGAAAACTACAAAATATCGTAGAACATACATGGGGGTTCAATCGATGAGTATTAGTGTCCCCTGACCATAGACCTTCGCTGGTACAGGTTTCCTGGGACAGCCTGTATATTATTCATATTTTATTATTGTATTTTTATTAATTCAGTGTTGCAATAAAGATGTAGGTCAGTAAACACTTGAGGTAATCTGGATAACTGTTATCTTAAAACATTGCGTTTGAAATAAACAGTTGCTTAATGTTATATGATTAGCTACTATCCGGCGGATAGAGGGCGTAAAATTCGATACGAATACAGGATATTATTTATGTAGTGCGCATAATTTGTAGAGTGATTCAGTCTCTGTTCCTAACAATGACATTTTACAAATAGACGGGCCATACACCAACAATAATGCACTACAAAATGGCGACAACTTTACTATAGCTACATAGAATTACATAATTAATAACAGTGCGCGAAGAAAGGGAAAGAAAATGAAAGCCACCATACGCCATGTCGGTTGTTAGAAAAAGATGAATATAGACGTTTAGTTACGTGGCATTAGCTGCTGCATGCTCATTCTCTTAGTCGGTGCAGGGCATTTATTTACCTTGCATTTATCTTGCCAATATACAGCGCGGGCAGCGCGTCTATTTGTAAAATGTCATTGGTTCCTAAATGCAACCGCAGTATTGGGATACACTTTAAAACAAAACGAAAATTCGACTTAGTATGGACACGCATAATTTACTAGCGCAAGCCATACAAAATCAAATTTTTATTTTGTTTTGGAGTGAATTTTAGTACTGCGGTTGCATTTGGGAACGGACACAGAATCATTCTGCAAATTTTGCGCACTACATAAAAAAATATACTGCGCTTTTATTAGCTTCACCCAAAGAGATTAAACAGTATAATTTAATGTCTTTGGCTTCACCTGTAACTTACTATGCAAGAAAATCTTGGAAGTTAAATTTGACCCACTTCCCGGTTTCCGATTGAGCTGAAATTTTGCATACACGTTCAGGTTGGATGAAAGCGTGTTCTTTAGTTTTGTTTAAACTATAATATTATTAATATCTACCATTCTTCTCCTAATCGCTTTAGGGTTATTGTAATCATCAATATAAACAACTCTTATTATGGAAAAATCCCTGAAATCGCGAGACAAAAACTGTGGTGGATATTTAGTCGAATAATATTTAATTATTTGTAGTGAACAGCAGTTTTTTTTTTTTTGTGATTTCAATCTTGGTATCATAGTAAAAGTTGTTCATAATGGTGAGTACAATAGCTTCAATATGTCTCTCGTTCGATCAGTCGCCCTGTATATACCGCGTCATTAGCCAAGTGGGCCCCATAGGGGTCATCCATAAAGTACGTCACACAAATTTCGTGATTTTTTGACCCCTCCCCCGTCCTTGTCACAGTTGATCACATTTGTGAGACCTCCCCTAGTGTGACGTCACATATTTTGCAATTTTTCATCTAGAAATTATTAAATTAAAACAGCAGTTCCGAAATTACTTTTACTTCCATTTAAATTATTTTTTTATCTAAACTAATATTATAAAGAGACAAGATTTGATTTTTTGTATGTTTGTTTGTTTGTAATGAATAAACACAAAAACTACTGGACCGATTTTAAAAATTCTTTCACCATCTGAATGGTATATTATCAGTGAGTAACATAGGGTATAACTTATAAAGATATCACGCGGGCGAAGCCGCTGGCGGAAGCTAGTATATATTAATTCAACTGCTATACAGATAGAGTTGGAAATATTTTTAAGCATTTCGTTAATAGTTCAAATTTCGCATTTTAACACTTAGATGTATTAGATTTTGAAATATGACGTCACGAAACTTAGGACCCCTCCCACCCTTTGTCACATAATGTCACACTTCGTCGACCCCCTTCCCTTTAACGTGTGACGTAGTTTATGGATGGTCCCTAATGATAAAAGAAAAGAAAGAAAACGTTTTTATTTTTACGCCCATTTAAATAAACTCAAAACCTTACACCAAGATGACATGACATGATGATGTATGATGAGTACAATAGCTTCAATATGTCAACGAGTCACCCTGTATATACCGCGTCATTAGCCAAGTCGGCCCCTTATCTCTTGACACCTTTTAATGCGTTGTCATAGACAATCTGTGCGTGAAGTGTGATCCACCTATCGAAACTGACGTGAAGGTAAAACATTATATTATATTTCCATTAAAAAATAAAATATTTATTCGGACTAGACATCAGACAACACAGTGCACAAACACAAAAATTTAATAAGTAACTATTAAAAATTAAAAGTGCTGTCGGTATGCCAGTACCAAATGGGATGCCAACTCAGCATTTACTGGGCATACGAACACCCAGCGCTGATTTTCAGTTGGCACCCCTGCAGTGACACACGGACGGAGGAAACAAATATTCATATACCTATTCTTGATTTCGGAGCGTGGAAATCAATTTTTAAAAACTAATTAAGGAATAAAAATTAAACTATAAGTATGTCCATGCCGATTTAGAGGCGATTTAATACTGTCTTAAAATGATCACGCGGGCAGGCTCATCTGGTGGGATACAAACGGCTGAGCCTGCATTAAAAACAATTCTTATAATACTAAGCTGACAATTCTTATAATGCTATACTCCGTTTACAATAGCATTAGACAGAAGTTAAAAAAGGTTCTTTTTAATGTACACTTTGTAACAAAAGTACATTAAACTTGTTACAGTTACGATTAACGCCAAATGTATTAATGTCTATTTATATACCAGCTGTCACACTTCATTGTAATCATTTGAACTATTTATATTATGAAATTAAGTGGCTTTTATTTAGATATATTAAATTAAAGTGTCAATGCTAAAAACCTAAAAGAAGCAGGAGTGAACAATATCGAGAACGTTTATCGTTTCACTATAATTCTACCAAATCTAAAATGTCACCTAATCCCTTCATGAGCTGTGACAGCCGGGTTTTTCTAATTTTACCGGTTTATGTCGTCTGTGAAATTGACGTAAATGTTGTGATTTTTAAATTGTTGAATTTTCATGATTTAGTTGTTATTTGTTACTGTTTTTTTTTGGTTATCGTTATTTGGTTGTTTTATACAAAACGTTACGTTTTGTTGCGTTGTGGGTGATCCCGTTAGTAGTCTCAGATTTATCCAACAAAGATAAAACTTAACTTTGAAATAAAATGTTTTGCACTACTGCTTCTACGAGCCTCTTTTTTCTAATGCTATAGTAAATGGAGAATAGGCATGCAGAAAGGATAACTTACGCTTAGTCTAAGTCAGAGGGGTGAGGGGTATACATAACTACCTACATAATATTTATTTTTTTAAAGATTTTTTCAGTGTAAAATTACATGCACAATAGTAAAATTACATGCACAATAGTAAAAGTCCGTTGTGTACAATATCAATCAGCAAACACAGCATTCATTTAAAAATACAATCGGATAACAATAAAAAAAGTAGGTTTCCTTAAGTTAGTAAGTAAATAAGTATCGTGCAAAACAATTACTTAATTACTTATATTATTTTTTTAAGAATATTATTTTATGACATGAATATTATGATAAATACGACAAAAAAAACTGGGTCTTCTCATATTTTTTTTTTTTTTTTTTTTTGTATTTTTGACGGTTAGGTTATTTGTTTCTTCTTTTGTTTTTTAAAACGCTTTTATTAGCTTCACCTGTAACTAACTATGTAAAAAAATCTTGGAAATTAAATTTGACCCACTTCCCGGTTTCCGATTGAGCTGAAATTTTGCATACACGTTTAGTTTGGATGACAAAAGCGTTTTCTGTAGTTTTTTTTAAACTATAATATTTATTTTATTTTTATTTTTTGTGTCGTAATTTGGGAGGTTTTTTTTTGTTTTTTTTATATTCCGAGTTTACTGAACCCTATTAGTTTTCGATTACATTATCACTTAAATACTTAACACATTTACCTATTTAACGGCTATTCTAGTTATTTACTTAACATATGACATACCTAAGTACTTAATACTTATCACTGCCGCGGCCGTTAACATAGTTTCGGAAGTAATAATAATTACTAACTCATTAAGAATTAGTTAAATACTCTGGATATTATAGATAATGTTATTGTTATCTGTTTTTGTAGTCATTACTTAGTTTAAGAACATAAAAAAATTAAGGCCCATGTTTAACGACTACTTATCAGACGATTAGAGCATAATCTGCCGTTTAAACAAGAACGTTTTGTATGGTTAATCTGCGGAATTAAAAAAAAAAAATAATAATTTTTCAGTAACTTAAATTTAGCTTACAGTATTAAAATATGAAACGTCCTTTTAAGCAAAGAATGCTTGTGTTAGGACGCTGCGCTCTTCCACCGGTTGGTTACAATCTAAGCTTTTAAAGAAAAGTAATTACATATTTGAATGTGAATGAAGAAAAACAATGACAATATATTAGTTTAAAATAAAAAGAGGTATCATGTATGAGCGTGCGCGCGCCGTGATTTCCTTCTAAACATCTATTATTCATATTCATATTCTTTATTTGCATTCCACAATGTACATAAGGTGGTAAAAATAAAATTTGGTAACAATCATGGACCCTGTAGGGCACAGCAAAATATAGGAGAGAGGAAGATGGTACTTATGTTTACTTAGTGCTTTAATTTATTAATAAATATGAAAAAATATAGATTTTAAAAATATATAGATTAAAAAAAATATAGATATTTTTTTAAATCGGCTTACCAATAGAGTAGGTAGGTTCTAAATTCGGCTGTATTTTTTTAAAATATTTTTTCAACTTTAATGATTTTGTCTAAAGAATATTTTCCCAAGGTGGTCGCATTTAAATAAATAAAAAATTAAAAAAATTGGGAGTAATTAAATAAAAATAAAAAATTGGTGAAGATCTGATGAAGACCTTCGGAGATAGACAATGGAACTCTTGAAAGAATAACAGCATATCACTCGCGATTGCTGTAATCGCATGTTTATGTATTGTTTATGCCACTCAAAATAGAAAAATTAATGATAAACTATAAAAAAAAGTAGAAACCGACTTAAAGAAAGAAAGAAAAAGAATTTATTAGCACAATGAAAAATAAATAAAACCAATAACAAAGAAAACATAAAATGAGTTATTGTGCCGGCGGGCCGCAGCTCGGCATAATGTCAGGAGGCAGTGATACTGGCCACCTGACGCTGGTTTTCAGCTGCAAGTGCTGCAACCCACGAGTCTACCGCCGACACGAGTGCCGACTTCAAAGAATAAAATAATTTTCACAAAAACTAAACAGCTTCTGAAGCCTGCTGAAGTTCTGAATAATCAGCTGTCCCATACATTTGGGTCGAGTAGGTATTGAAGTTTTGTATGGAACAGCTGATAATTTTTTCGCGATTACGATGTTGGTTCCATAGAGAAAGTTGTTCAGTTTGATGGTCTGATCCACACCCTTAAATATGAGCACGCATTCCTGATACTTGTATATCTTACATATATTAATACGTGAAGAGAAAACTTTGTACCCCTTTTTAAGCATATTGCGCGCACGGAGGAGTCTGAGATTTGGCATAGTTAAAGTTTATATGGAGAAGGAGTGTACAAAGCTAAATTAACGGTCGAATTTCGATCACAGGCGACCACTAGTTCTCATAAATGTGAGTACATAATAATTCGTTTCAGGTCATTACATTTCGAGTGGAAACCAACTTTCTTTTAATAATACTCGTACCTTGCGTATTGACCGTACAGTGTTACTGATACATGTCTATGGTTCTAGAATTACCGGAACATACGGCATAACAAAGTTAGCGTTAGGTCGGCAATGTATCAATTATCACTATATATAAATTTTATTGTTTAAGGATGGGGTTATAACACCGAAAAATAACCTAACCGTCAAAAACCCCCGACTCCAGCTAGAAAAAGAGCTGTAACTTTTGAACGGCTGAACAGATTTTCATGAAACATAGCTTAGATGATACCCGATTAAACTAGATTTCAGTTTTTTTTTTTAATTGTGTGCTGCGACCCATATTAGAAGTGAAACTTCAATGGATATATCGTCTAACCCCTCCACGCGGCCGTAACGCTTTTTCGTGACAGGAAAATCCTAATACCGACCGTCTATATAGAAGTTTCACTTCAAATAAATTATTATAGTTTAAAAAAACTATAGAACACGCTTTAGTCATCCAAACTGAACGTGTATGCAAAATTTCAGCTCAATCGGAAACCGGGATGTGGGTCAAATTTAACTTCCAAGATTTTCTTACATAGTTAGTTACAAGTGAAGCTAATAAAAGCGTTTTAAAAACTCCATAACAAGCTTATCGATCATGCTCGCGTTCACGATACACGGACCGGGAAGGGCCCTCTTAAGGATAGGTAGCCCACTAATGCCACCAATAGCTGATGATATCACTTAGGTATATCACAGTGTTCTTATCAAAGCGATATCTCAATTTAAGTTTCGGGGTACTGATATATTATATATAAAATAAACTCCAGTACTTCCGAATCAGACTCTGATGAGCTACTCGTATTCATCTTTAAAATAATATTATAAATTAGTTTTCACTTAGAATTCACTGAAAATATACAAATATCTCGTAATAACCTAAAAGTTGATGTAGTTTGTCGCAAATGAAACGTCAAATAAAGATAAGGAACTGATAAACGGCACTCTTTGGTCAGTTAAGTTAAAGTAAGTTTAAACCGAGTTTATGTTACATTGCGTAGTTCGGAAACGCATTTTCTAAAGTTATCGAACCGATAGCGCTAACGAATCGATAAACTTCCGATAGAAGTACCTCAGAAACCGGGCATAAATTATGCCGACAGTGTAGACTCAGAGGCCGGAAAACATGGCGTCACAGGACTCAGGAGTCCTATTTTTAGATATTGCTGGATGCGAGACCGCGGTCATTGCTGACTTAATTGGCAAATAGTTGGATTGGCTATGGACAGGTTATATTCGTCGTGGATAGAGTCATGGACGCGATCGGGTTTTACGTGCGTACCTACTAGATGTGTGCGCCGATGCCCGCGGCGGCGTCATCGGCGTCATCGGCGTGGATGGCAAAAATCTTATTAAAAACAAAATATTGCAGACTTATTCGCCAAATGACTGTGATGGACGAAGTTATCGGCAAAACGCGCTATTTAAATTATGGTCATATACAAATGGTATTTTGTTGAATTTGCGTAAACAAATACGTCGAAATAAACCAATAAGCATATATTTAGATATTTCTAGTGTTTAGTTGACTAGTATATTATGTCTGCATTGTATCTAAAACAACCGTATCCGTCCGACCATCCACGACTATCTTATAATATATATAATATAATAAATACTCAAATCAAGTCAAATCAGTTTATTTGCTTAAAATGCGGTATAAAAGATGGTACATAATATCTTATCTTAGTGCAAACACATTCCGCCATATAATAATGGTATGCAAATATAATAAAAGAATACATTAAAGTTATAAATTATTAGACAACGACAATTAATCCTATTTTTTATGAGATATAGGTAATATCTTTATCACAATTTCACAGACATATTAGAATCAATTGGATTTCAATTAAATATTAAATGTAATTATATTAATTAATATACATATTAGGTAGTAAAATACTCTAGTAAACAAATATCATCTTATAGAGCTTACAATGCAATCCTATAATGGTAGGAATGACATGAATATTTTTTTAAATATTCCTCAATTGAGTAGAAGCTCTCAGATATTAACCATTTCCGCAATATGATACAGAACTTTTTATAGGGTAGATCAACAATCCATTAAATTTACTATACACGACTATCTTTAAATATCTGTTATTTTTAACCGTGACGATAAATACGCCTCGCCGCTAATTTAAACGCTTTCCTGGAACGCATTCTCTCAGCGGACCCACCGTAAATGGAGGGTTATATGGTTCTAATGTTGAATTACATTTGTTTCAGGTAACCATGCAGTTATTACTGCTTCTCTGCGCAGTCGGCAGTGTGCATTTAGTGCCTCTGTCTCTCAATGAGAAGATAAAAACACGAGAAGAAACTTGTGGGTATGAGGTAAGACAAGAGTTAAGGCAAAGAATAATCGACATCAAAAAACTAAACATCTCAACAATTTTTTTTTTTTTTTAAATCGTTTCACAATTGACGAAAATATCGTTGAACTTAAACAAAAAAAAATACCTACGTGACGAACATAGAACCTCCTCCTTTTTGGAAGTCGGTTAAAACCCGGAGTCTCTCGGTCAAACCCGTTAGGTTCGCACTGTTAGCAGCCCTATCTGTGCCTTGTATAAGCTTTGTTACTTTGAATTGGTGAGTATGTATGTATGTCTCCTATTTACTGACGTTTGTCGTAAATATTCTCAGTGATAATATTGTGACCTTTACCCTTTAGATAATGCGGTTACTTTAGTATATTTTACTTTTACTTAGGTATATTTTGAGGTACCTACTAGATGTATGCGCCGACGCCGGCTTCGGCGTCATCGGCGTGGATGGTCGGACGGATACGGTTGTTTTAGATACAATGCAGACATATACTAGTAAACTAAACACTAGAAATGTCTAAATATATGTTTATTGGTTTGTATCGACGTATTTGTTTACGCAAATTCAATAAAATACCATGTTTATATGACCATAATTTAAATAGCGCGTTTTGCCGATAACTTCGTCCGTCACAGTCATTTGGCGAATAAGTCTGCAATATTTTGTTTTTAATAAGATTTTCACCATCCACGCCGATGACGCCGCCCGCCGGTATCATAAGGTTTATTATTGACCCAGATTCAATGCTTCCGAGTGTACTTACTTTTTTTTTTTTCTTCCAGAGTTGTCCAAAGACTGATGCTGGCAAGTTGAATGTCCACATTGTCCCTCATACACATGATGATGTTGGCTGGTTGAAGACTGTCGACCAATATTATTATGGGAGTGAGTATAATTAACTATTAAAATTACCAAGAATAGAATAGAATTTATTTGCGTAAAAAACATGGTACAATTTTGACGACACGGTTGGCGCAGTGGCTAAGCAATTAGCTTTCTGCGCTACGTGCCGCGGGTTCGATACCCGCACGGAACAAATATTTGTATAAGATAAGATAAGATAAGATAAAATTTATTCAAAATTACTTATAGTAAAAAACACAATAATATAAATCATAATAATAACATAGGTATGATACTGATAGGTGCCTGTACTAGGATAAACCTGTGCCACAGGCGGCAGAAGTGCTTACAATAATGTACTTAAGAGGAACAAAGTTTTTAACAATATTTAACATTAGCAAACTTAAAATGTAATACAAAAATAAATAAATTTCTAATAATAGACCTAATTAGCCTAATTTACTTATTTGACAATGGTTATCAGATGTATGATCTACTTATAGTTGTTTCGGGTCTGGTTGTGTGTGCATGTGACATGTATGTTTGTAAACTGTACCCTCGATACAGGAGAAATCCAAGTGAGGGGCAATGTTTATAAAAAAAAAAAAGAAAAAAAAAGGTCTTACAGTTAGCATGATCGTGGACTACATGTTTCGCCATGGTCTGGCATACAAATATTTATACACAGCACATTCGTGGACATTATTATTATATTAGCACTAAACTCAAACAATCATACTATATTATCCTAATTAGGAAATAACCTATTTTCTAAAAAAATCCTTAATACCTTCTCCATGAGCCATTTATGTAAAACCATTTTAATCTTTTTTAGAGGGAGTTCTCTAATTGGCTTTTTTTTTTTTTTTTATCGTGGTAAAATCATCAAATTAGTCCTCCCACCCCGGGCAGGGCGGGAGGGACTGTCAGACTTGTACTGACTAAAATCCACGGTGTTCCTTCAATAGCCCTTTACGTTCCGGGGTCACGGTAATGAGATAAGTCCCGCGACCCCGGCAGGCTTCGGCCCTCTACAGGGGGGGCCCCGTCATCTTGCTGACGTTCTTTGAGGCGCGCGTGGAACACAACGCGCCGTCGACCCGGGCATGGTCCATGGTCGGACAGCGAGTTGCCCTTTACTCGCTGTCCGCATGCCCGCGCCTACGGTGGCCGGAGATCGTCGGCCGGCGCCCGACGCCGTGGGCGACTACCACTGCGTCTCTAATTGGCTTAGGAATATTATTGAAGATTTTAATAATTCAACATCTATACAGGATATTTTTATATGTAGTGCGCATAATTTGCAGAGTGATTCAGTCTCTGTTCTATGCAACCGCAGTATTGGGATACAGTCGGCCAAAGTCGTAGTCGGAATATGTCTAATAATATCACGATTTATGACTGGGTATTTTTTAAATTCACTTGGATTTAAGCATAGATTTAGGATGTACAAGATAAACAATTACATGTGAAATGCGTTACGAAAAAATATTACCACCACACACACATGCAAACTTCACATTCTCCCATGTCATATTGTGATTTTCTTTGTTTTATTTTATTTTATATCATAGTTTAAATATAACATAAAACAATTAAAATTAAAATACATGATACTTAAAATAAAAATAAAACAAAATACATATTATACTTGGAATTCAATAGAATTGAAATACCACTAGTTATTTAAATTTATCGTTTGATCCTACTTATACATAATTATTATAGCTAAGTACATAGTTATAAGTTGCTGTACCCTTACGGGGTTTCATGTTGAAACCTATAAAAATATAACACCTGTAACTAGATACACATGAAAGCAATAAAGAGTTTGAGATTTATGCAATTTATTGTAAAAAATATACCACTGTAACACACACACACACACACACACACACACACACTACACACACATACACACACACACACTACACACACACGCGCACACACACACACATACACACACCTGTACACTATACACCATAATATACCTGTGTAGGTACACTATAATATACCTTTGTGGAAGGAAAAATAAAAAACTTATTATTATTATTTATTGTTATTATTCGGCGGTTCTGAATCTAGTACTATGATCAAAGACTGATGCCTCATATTTTATTTTCAGGTCGCAACAACATTCAGAAGGCAGGCGTTCAATACATTTTGGACTCGGTTATCAAAGAGTTATGGGAAGATCCTCAAAGAAGGTAAATGGGCATTAGCTGTCCGAGGTAATGCCAGCATTTTTTCGGTTGATTATAGTATTATTTAGAATAAGCTATAAAAAACTTGAAAAATAAGTAAAAATTTACTTCAAAAAACAATACCTAACCGTCAAAAACCCCCGACTCCTACTAGAAAAAGAGCTGTAACTTTTGAACGGCTAAACAGATTTTCATGAAACATGGCTAAGAACACTCGGGATAAAATTATCTATGTCACAAAAAAAACTAAATGAAAATCGGTTCATCCGTTTGGGAGCTACGATACCACAGACAGACACGTTAAACTTATAACACCCTCTTTTTTGTCGGGGGTTAAAAAAAGAGCTCTAACTTTTGAACGGCTGAACAGATTTTCATGAAACATAGCTAAAATTATATCCGATTAAACTAGCTTTCAATTAGAAAACTGCATTGAAATTGGTTCATCCGTTTTGGAGCTACGATGCCACAAACATACACCGACACACAGATACACACTACAAACTTAAAACCCCTCTTATTTGTCGGGGGTTAAAAAAAAGAAAGAAAGAAAGAAAAGATTCTTTATTTTTCCAGATTCATCTACGTAGAAACAGCATTCTTCTGGAAATGGTGGGTCCGCCAGCCGGATGCTGTACAGATGAAGGTACACACCCTGGTACGTCAGGGCAGGCTGCAGATGGTGGGGGGCGCATGGAGCATGAACGATGAAGCGGCGTCGCACTACCAGAGCACTATTGACCAGTTCACGTACGGACTTGGGTGAGGGATGATGAGTAGTTCTTCAGGATATGGAGGCAGGTGGAGGAGGGAACAGGAGGCAGTGGATAAGCTGTTCTAATATCTTGCAGGTGTCCAAGGGGTGTTCAGGTGTCTTGTAGGTGTTCAGGTGTCTTACCAGGTGTACAAGTGTCCAGGTGTCTTGCAGGTGTACAAGTGTCCAGGTGTCTTTTAGGTGTTCAGGTGTCTTGCAGGTGTACAAGTGTCTTAGTGTCTTAAAGGTGTTCAGGTATCCGGTAGTTGTTTAGGTGTCTTGTAGGTGTTCAGGTGACTTGTGGGTGTTCAGGTGACTTGTGGGTGTTCAGGTGACTTGTGGGTGTTCAGGTGTCTTGCAGGTGTACAAGTGTCTTAGTGTCTTAAAGGTGTTTAGGCATCCGGTAGATGTTTAGGTGTCTTGTAGGTGTTCAAGTGACTTGTGGGTGTTCAGGTGACTTGTGGGTGTTCAGGTGTCTTGCAGGTGTACAAGTGTCTTAGTGTCTTAAAGGTGTTCAGGCGTCTGGTAGATGTTCAGGTGTCTTGTAGGTGTTCAGGTGTCTTGCAGGTGTACAGGTGTCTTGTAGGTGTTCAGGTGTCTTAGCGTCTTAAAAGTGTTCAGGTGTCTTTTACGTGACCAAGTGTATCATAGGTGTCTCATAGGCGTCCATTTGTCTTGTTGGTGTCCAGGGGTCTTGTAGGTTAACTCAGTGAGAGTGAGTAGGCCTTCAGGATATGAAGTTGGAGGAGAGAATCGCTTTAAATGAATCATACTATGATTCATATTACAAATGTCAAAATATCCACATAATTGATGACTCTTATTATCATATACGTAAGGTTCATATTCAGCAATCATCTGTTTGACAGTTACCATGGAGATCATAGGTGAATTGCTCAATGTGGCCTTTTTAGGCTTCCAAGAGGCAGATAGGTATAGTACTCGCAAATCTTCATGAGCCCTGAACTGAGCTTTGAAATCTCTCTCTCTCTCCCTCTAGCACCTATAATAAGCGGACTATTATAGGTGCTAGAGGGAGAGAGGGAGAGAGTTCAGAGGGCTCATAAAGATATACTAGTTTACAATTGGCGAAGGGTGACAGTTTTATAAGGGGAAGCCGTCCCAAAAATGCCCTCTAAAACTGCTGCAATTAATGCTGCAAGACAAAAATCCATACCGTCTCTTGTAATCTATAAATAAGTAGTCATGTCTGGAAGAGTTCGACCTAACTGAATAACAAGCCTTTTTTTGTCAGTTGGATGAGTAAATAATATAATATTACGTTGGTCTATGCACTAACCAATTCCTAAAGGGAAGCCGATGGGAATCGGGTTGTATGGACTCTTCGCCGCTGCTAGTTACTATGCTGAGTCCAAGACCTTTTTGTCTTCTACCTTCTTGTATGATGTATCCCCTTGCTACCTATGTACTTTGAAAGACAAATAAAAATCTATTCTATTCTATCCTACAGTGCCACAAACTTATCTGACCCGGTCGTGGCGTCGCTGCCGTCGCTTTTACCAATGACATCTCCGCACAAAAAGTTCTGTAGCGACGTTAGTTCCAATTTCGGTCACCAGCGGGTCTACCGCGTAACTAAAATTGTAATGAACATCGACACTGGTATTAAACTTCAATACGATCGTGAGAGACTAAACTTTGAGCTAACTTATATATTTTTTACCGATCATGAAGATAGGAGTCCCAACTATATGATAGGTAATTTTTTTACAAGTTAGCTCAAAGTTTAGGCTCTCACGATCGTATTGAAGTTTAATACCAGTGTCGATGTTCATTATAATTTTAGTTACGCGGTAGACCCGCGGGTCAGATAAGTTTGTGGCACTATTTATACTTTAAAACAAAATGAAAATTCGACTTAGTATGGGGGACACGCATAATTTACTAGCGCAATTGTGCTGGTAGGTCAATGTTCTTTGTAAACAAGTTAGATTATCGTCATTCGAGTTTAGATTAATTGAAATAGTAGCACACTCGTATTAGTCACACATAATTTCCATAACTAGTGAATAATGTGTGTCTAATTTACAACAGAACTTCTATTGAATACCGTTACATACTCAGTTAGTCTTAGTATTTGATTTTCGTTAAATTTTAAACAAATTATGTCCTACTAGCGACCCGTCCCCGGCTTCACGCGGATGCAATTTGTCTACTATCCTTACATTAAATATCAAAGTTTTATACATATAAACCTCCCGTATTATTTTATGCATTTTTTCTTTCTAGCAAGCTAAACCAAACATTCGGTGCCTGCGGCCGCCCACGCGTGGGCTGGCAGATAGACCCGTTTGGTCACTCCCGGGAGTTCGCGTCACTCCTCGCCATGATGGGCTATGATGGGCTGTTCCTCGGCCGCATCGACAACCAGGACAAGGGATTTAGGAAGCAGCAGAAGAATATGGAGATGGTTTGGCGCGGAGACGATAATCTTGGTTAGTAATAGTAGTAATCGGGGTGGATGGTCGGACGGATACGGTTGTTTTAGATACAATGCAGACATATACTAGTAAACTAAACACTAGAAATGTCTAAATATATGCTTATTGGTTTATTTCGACGTATTTGTTTACGTAAATTCAATAAAATACCATTTTTATTTGACCATAATTTAAATAGCGCGTTTTGCCGATCACTTCGTCCGTCACAGTCATTTGGCGAATAAGTCTGCTATATTTTGTTATAGTGCATAAAGTATTTAATAAATAAATAATTGTCTACAATATTATTTTGTTTATTATTTCCAGGTAAAGCATCCGACATATTTACTGGCGTACTCCACAACACATACTCCCCGCCACCCGGCTTTTGCTTCGACGTCCTATGTTCCGACGAGCCAATTATCGATGACCCTGATTCGCCTATGTATAACGTGGAAAATAAGGTATAGTTACATTGGTTTATGAAGCAAATACTTTGTATGAGTTTTTCTTTCATTTGTGAGTTTTTGAGTGGTATCAATGCTAGTTAAACGAGAATTATGACGTAATAGCCAATGACCAAAGAAGCCTCTCAGAACGATGATTTTTTTTTTTTAGTATTAATTAAGCTTAGATATTTTTATGTTTTGTGCGTCATACTGGGCGTAGAAATAAAAACTTTTTCTTTCTTTTCTTCTTTAATAAAAATAATTATAATAGATATTAGTTCTCGATATTCGATATTTCCCGGGATTTTACTAAATCCCTAGTTTCGTAATTTCCCTGTGATATAATAAGGGTGGTGACAATGTTACGACATTAAATGAACCTTCTGTGACCGTCACAAAAATTCTACGATTTTCACGCATGTTATATACGCATAATATTTCACTCTACTCTCATTCGTCTAGGTGAAGGGACATCAAAGTAGAAACTTATGTCATCTTTATCTATTATATACGTGTAAATAAAGATTATTTTGATAAGAACAGGAGAGACCTCAAATTTTGCCTAAAGATCGTGGTATCATATTTGTAAAATTAAGTTCCTGTGGCTAAACTATTGTTTGCATTTGATTGATTTTTAATCCCCGACAAAAAACCTGGGTGTTATAAGTTTGTCTGTCTGTCTGTAGCATTGTATGGATCGATTTCAATGCAATTTAGTAAAAAAAACTGCAATGAAATCGGTCCATCCATTTTGGAGCTACGATGCCACAGATACAAACTAGAAACTTATAACACCCCGATTTTTTGTCGGGAGTTAATGAATACTTCTTACTTTGAAATAAATTATTTTCTATAGATAACTAATTTCCTCGCGGTATCACGAAGTATAGCCGAGAATTATCGATCGAATAACATTTTGGTCACTATGGGCGATGACTTCCACTACCAAGATGCTAACATGTGGTTCAAAAACCTTGATAAACTGATCGAGTAAGTGTGTGAGTTTGTGTGCGAAATGTGAGTGTTCTGTGTGCGTAATACGGGTGTGTGTGTGTAAAAAGGGTGTGTATGCGTAATACGGGTGTGTGTGCGTAATACGGGTGTGTGCGCACAATACGGGTGTGTATGCGTAATGTGTGTGCATATAATGAGTGTGTGTTTTAGTTTCTGTGGTGGTTTATCTAATCTATGTTGTTTCGTGTTTTTGTATTTTTTTGTTTGTAGTTGGATGCGTGTTACATTATGTAGTTGTGTGCATATAATATAATATGTGTGTGTAATATCAATATTTATTTATACTATAAAACGTTTTTGTTTTGTTTTAAAAAAAACGTTGCCCCTCTAGGATTTCTCCTGTATCGAGGGTACAGTTTACAAACATACATGTTACATGCACACACAACCACACCCGCAACCACTATCTGTAGATCATACAAATAATTGCTCCGTGCGGGGATCGAACCCTCGGCACATAGCGTAGAAAGCTAATCGTTTAGCCACTGCGCCAACATGTCAACAATTTAAATAAATAAATAAAAAAGTCTTTAGTTTTCTTCCTTATTAAGAAAATTGTTCTTGTTCAAGGTGAAAACATTTTTGGAAATCTGTGCGAACATGTCCAAAGTTTATAAATCAAATAATATATTAATCACCATGGGCGAAGACTTTAACTATCAAGACGCGGCGATGTGGTTCAAGAACCTAGACAAATTGATTGAGTGAGTTTGCATGAACATTTTATGTTCACGGCTTTAGGTCAAGTGGTGATTCACTAATCACCACCCATTAGTTTGTGATTTGCAGTGCAAATATTGATCTTGCTTGTGACTGTTAGAGTGCATGATTTTGGGTCATTAGATCGAGTGGTGATTAATAAAATTGTGATTAGCAGAGAAGTAAGTAAGTACTAGGCAGCATGTTTTTAATTAGCATATTGAAACTTTTCCGTAAATGATGATCTTACAAGTCTGGTACTTGCAAGTGACTGCTAGAATGCATGATTTTGTGTCAGAAGGTCGAGTGGTGATTAATTATATGGTGATTTTTGTAAAGAATAATTTTAACTATGCATATGCTAGCATGTGATATTGTGTTTTAATAAGTGTAATGTTAGTTGGCGATGAATTTTTATAATCACCATTTATCTGCATAAATAATTGAGAATAATCTTTGCTTTGGTTATAATATTTTTATATGCGTGCATGGTTTTAAATAACATTCTTAGGATCTTTGCACCTCTATAGTTTTTATTAATGTTTTATATTTTAGGAAACCATATTTAATCCCCAACAAAAAAGACGGGCGTTATAAGTTTGTAGTATGTATCTGTGTGTGGCATCGTAGCTCCAAAACGAATGGACGGATTTCAATGCAGTTTCTTTTTATCGAAAGCTAGTTTAATCTGGTATCATCTTAGCTATGTTTCATGAAAATCTGTTCAGCCGTTCAAAAGTTACAGCTCTTTTTGTAGTTGGAGTCGGGGGTTTTTGACGGTTAGGTTATTTATTAAAACAGAAAGAGAACATATGCCCTTGAATAAGAATATTTATTCGCATAAATTATTAATTAGTGACATGCTAATAAATCTTGACAAAAATATAAAATAGGAAATTATAAAGTATACTAACAAAAATTACTTACAAAATATAACAAAATAAAATATTATAGTTTAAAAAAACTATAGAACACGCTTTAGTCATCCAAACTGAACGTGTATGCAAAATTTCAGCTCAATCGGAAACCGGGAAGTGGGTCAAAATTAACTTCCAAGATTTTTTTACATAGTTACAGGTGAAGCTAATAAAAGCGTGTTAAAAAAGTCTATATTTTTTTTTGTTTAGAAAGACTTTTCTGAATGTTAGATAAAATCACACAAAAATTGCTTGAACGAAATCCTGTATCTGCGCCTGCGCTTATGCGCGTATGCGCCGACATTATAACTCCCTAGCATTGATACCACTCACAAAATTTCGGCACATCCAGGTTCGAACTTAGGACTTTTCATTTCAGATTGCAGTATTCATAGATATAGTACAAACGCAGGCTCGGTACTATCGCACCAATAATGTTATTTTGACCATGGGCGGTGACTTTACGTACCAAGATGCGCACATGTGGTATATTAATCTAGATAAATTGATTAAGTAAGTATCTTTGTTATTAAGGGGATTATCTGGCTCGACGGCTTTAAAGGAAAGAAGGAAAAATAATTTTATTTTATAATATAAAAAAGGAGATAATAAAAAAATAATAGATATTACATTATTAATAGACGAATACATTAATAATAAGAGAAGAATGAACATTACATTAATAATAACAGAATAATAATACATACATTACATTAATAATTGACGACACGGTTGGCGCAGTGGCTAAGCGATTAGCTTTCTGCGCTACGTGCCGCGGGTTCGATCCCCGCACGGAACTAATATTTGTATGATCTACAGATAGTTGTTCCGGGTCTGGGTGTGTGTGCATGTGACATGTATGTTTGTAAACTGTACATACAGGAGAAACCCTAGTGAAATCCTAGTTTAACTTAAAAAAAAAAAACAAAATAAAAAATAGTCGCGACCGTAAAATCTCCCAAAAATAGATTTTTTATTAATTATTTTCAAATGTATTTGAAAAATAAAGCAATAAAATCAATATTTATTGTTTAATAATACATTACAGATTTTTTTGGTGTAGAATTAATAATAAAACGAATGACCTGCATAGAGTTTTTATAAGATTAATATTTATTTTTATAATACTTTAAATTTTAAATTAAAACCTAAATTTCTAAATTATAAGTCCGTTATCCGTATTTAAAGCGACTTTACCCAATTCAGCGTAAAATTAATAATATTTAATACATACTATAGGATTACTATGATTCTATATTAAATGCATTTGTTATGTTTTGTGCTTGTTAACTAAAAATGCATGTATTTTGATGATGTAAATAATCAATTTTACTTTCTGGGTATTTTTTTAAATGTTTTAACCCCCTTTTCACTTATTTTTAACCCCAAAAAAGGGTTGTTATAAATTTGTAGTGTGTATCTGTGTACCTGTCTGTGGCATCGTAGCGGGTGAACCGATTTCAATGCAGTTTTTTTTAATTGAAAGCTAGTTTAATCAGGTATCATCTTAGCTATGTTTCATGAGAATCTGTTCAGCCGTTCAAAAGTTACAGCTCTTTTTCTAGTTGGAGACGGGGGATTTTGACGGTCAGGTTATTTTATTTCTACTAATGATGATTTAAATTTTACAGATATACCAATTTGAAAGCCGCTAAAGAAGGACTTAATGTTACGATGTTTTATTCCACGCCAGATTGTTATCTAAAAGCTATTAAAGATGCTAAGTAAGTATATAAAACAGAATAAATCATTATTATCCTAGTCTTATTCTTATTCACATTAAATTACATTATTCTCGCAGCTCTTACCACAACATTGTACTGATGAAGATTGTAATCTATTTAACTACCGAGAATCGTTTACGAGTCTCTCTCACGACTCTCGCTTATGAGTCTTTCTCACGACTCTCGTTCACGAGTCTCTCTCACGACTCTCGTTTACGAGTCTCGTTCACGACTCTCGCTTACGACTCTCCATTACGACTCTCGATTACGAGCCTCTCTCACGACTCTCGTTCACGAGCCTCTCTCACGACTCTCGTTCACGAGTCTCTCTCACGACTCTCGTTTACGAGTCTCTCTCGCGTCTCTCGTTTACGAGTCTCTCTCACGATTCTCGTTTACGAGTCTCTCTCACGACTCTCGCTTACGAGTCTCGTTCACGACTCTCATTTACGAGTCTCTCTCACGACTCTCGTTCTCCAAGTTCTTGTAAGTTTGACAGCTATACTTCAGAACCTTACTCGACAGTGGCACCACCTGGTGAGCATGAACACGGTAGCCCTCATCACGCATATTGTTTCCAGCCCAACGCTCCCCACGAAAGCGGACGACTTCTTCCCGTACGCCAGTGACCCGACTGCCTACTGGACTGGGTACTTCACGTCTAGGCCGACGACCAAGTTCTTCGAGAGAGAAGGGAACAACTATCTACAGGTATTTATTTATTGTTACAAACTTTGAACACCAATTCTGAGAATTCTTTTATGTTTTCAATTTAATCAGATTTAATCTGACCTTAATCGAGCGCAGAGGTTGATAATATTAGTTATTAAAGTTCATCCATAAACTACGTCACACTAATTTTCGTGATTTTTTGACCCCTCCCCCGTCCTTGTCACAGTTGATCACATTTGTGAGACTTGTGTCCTCTCCAAAAATCGGCAGCAAAAAGTGAGCTCCGCGCTCAAGTCACGCCTATAAAATCGTTCGCCCCACCAGAGACGAACGTCAATACACTTTATCACAAGATAAACAGATGGCGTTACTGTCTCTACTTTTTAATAAGTTTTAGCCAGTTTTAGCATTACCAATTTCAAAACAATGTTCTAAAATTAAGAATGATTCACTTAAAAGTAATCAAAACTAATTTGAATTAGCAATATTAAATTAATGTCAAAATCACGAATAATTAAATCGGAGGTTATAATAAATAACCTCGGATTTAATTCTTACAGTACATAAAACTTCTCTTAATGTTGGAACTAATTTAACATGTTTGTAATGAGAGTTAAGATAATAATTTGACAGTAAATTAACATATCAAAATCAACTTAATAAACGGCGGAATAATCTTCGCGGCGACATATATAATATTTTTAAGTTTATCGTTAATACCTCAAATTTGGCATTTTAACACTTACCTACATGTATTAGATTTTGAAATGTGACGAAACTTAGGACCCCTGGGAGGGGTCCTAAGTTTTGTGACGTCACTTAGGACCCCTGGGAGGGGTCTTAAGTTTTGTGACGTCACATTTACGCCGTTTGAGTGTATAATTATATATTATACTGTGTTTTTATTCAGTGAGATATTGTTTTATTTGCAGATGGTAAAACAGTTGCAAGTTTTAGCTGATCTGGAGAAACATAACCAATTTGTTCTCAATGAACTGAGGAGCGCTATGGGTAAGAATGTCATTGATTCTTTTAATGTCCCACTACTGGGCATAGGCCCAACAGTGGGATGATACGGGTCGGGGGCCTTCTTTACAGTCTCCGAAAATTAATCTTACGAATGTGAAAGTTTGTGTGGATGTTTGGATGTTGGGATGTTTATTGGATGTTGGGATGTTTATTTTTCAATGTTTCATGTTAATAAACGGGTGCCGTCTATCGGAACTGGTCAGCTTGTAACTGCCATGGCAATCTTATTCAGAGGCAAATCATTATAATCCTATTCTGGTTTTTTATTCACATGAGATGAATTCATTCATTAATGACATGTTTTTATTCTCATGTAATGTAGGTAGGTATAGTACTCGCAAATCTTTATGAGCCCTGAACTGAGCTCTGAACTCTCTCTCTCTCCCTATAGCATCTATAATAAGCGTACTATTATAGGTGCTAGAGGGAGAGAGAGAGTTCAGAGGGCTCATAAAGATTTGTGCGTACAGGTGCACAGTTGTTTTATTGGCGGTACGAAGTTCCGGTCAGCTAGTAATTTATAAAGATATCACGCGAACGCAGTCGCTGGTGGAAGCTAGTATTAATTAACATTGTCCACAGGAGTGATGCAGCACCATGACGCTATAACAGGCACAGAAAAACAGCACGTGACGTATGATTACGAGCGACTGTTGAACCAAGCCATAGATGACGCTCTCATCATTTCCAAGCAAGCCTTCAAGTGAGTAACACAAAAGATACAGTGATTTTAGTTTACTTTCGTTACGAAGGCATGATTTAATAGAAAATTTATAGAAAATAGATTTTTTTCATTTTTCTCGGTAAGTAATTCCCCTTAGAAGCCCTTTATCAAGAGCTCTTCATTTAACGTTAGAAGCCCTTTATCAAGAGCTCTTCATTTAATCTTAGAAGCCCTTTATCAAGAGCTCTTCATTTAACGTTAAAAGCTTTTTACCAAGAGCTCTTTATTTAACGTTAGAAGCCCTTTATCAAGAGCTCTTTATTTAACGTTAAAAGCCTTTTACCAAGAGCTCTTCTTTTAACGTTAGAACCCCTTTATCAAGAGTTCTTCATTTAACGTTAGAAGCTCTATATCAAGAGCTCTTCACTTAATGTTAGAAGCCTTTTATCAATATCTGTTCATTTAACGTTAGAAACCTTTTATCAAGAGATGAATAAGGTTAAAGAATTTATTTCTCAAAAAGAAATTACAAAATTTCACTTACTTGAGAACATTTCAATACATTAAACATATTTAACAGCACTTCGACATTGAGACTATACATAATTACAGACTGATACGCAGTATGTTAGATCTGAATTTAACGTTAAAAGCCCTATAACAAGAGCTCTTAATTTAACGTCAGAAGCCCTTTATCAAGTACTCTTCACTTAACATTAGAAGACCTTAATCATGATTCTTTTACTATCTTAACATGTGAAGCTCTTCACTTTATATTTAAACCTCTTCACCACTTTGTATAATTTATTATTTCAGTAAAGTAACTCAGGGGTCGGCCATAAAACCACCAATTTTAGATTTCCAAAGATGTCATTTGAATGAATCGAGTTGTCATGTTTCGGAGACCAGCGAGAAATTTGTGGTAAGTAACATTGATAATAGTAGTTTATCTACTCTCATATCGTAAAGTTCTAATTATGAATTAAAAAATAATACTATAATGACAGACTTTATGCACATGCAACTTTAATAAAATTAAAAAGATTTATTTTATTATGATACAAATTTTTTTTGTCTGCTTTTTTCTGAGAGAGTTATATGACTGTGTTAATCTTTTTATATAAAATATGTGTAATTAATTACCTATGTACCTACCATTAATTATTTTAATTGGGTTCGTACCGTTTAATAAAAGTAACTAAATAGGCTTTTTTGATATTTTTATTTATTTTCACGACTATAATGAATACTTATTTATATTTTTCAGGTAACCATTTACAATCCGCTAGGTTGGTCTGTGAAGGAACCAATCAGGATACCTGTGGTCGATGGCGCATACGAAGTATTTGGCCCTGATGGTACGTCAACAATATTTTGACATTAAAATATTATAATTAGTAAATTTTCATTCATAAATCAGTTATGGAAACTTGTAGGTACCATCAACTTTTGACACCAAGTCAAGATCTCATATAAAAGTTTGTTTTGAAATATCTTTTTCATAAAATATATTATTATTTTCAGGTAAACAAATCAAAACTCAAATGGTAGAACTACCATCTAAAGTGATAAACATACACACACGCACATCAAAAGCGACACAAGAAATAGTATTCATAATAGACTTAAAACCTCTGTCTTATAAATCTCTTTACATAAAAAAGACAAATCGTTGCAAACGAAATACTAAGAAAAATTACGATTTTTACGCTAACATTAATGATTATTGGAAAAGTGTAAAAGAACCTATTATAAATAGATTAGATGATAATATTCAAAATGAAAATATAAAAAAAATACCTCTAGCACCAATATTTTCACCAGAAATCACAAATCAAGATTATAAAGATGGTAATCTGGATATTCTCAAAGACGGTGATAATGACCAGGAATTGGTTGATTTAGAAAGGTTCTTAAGAGAGGGTAGAAAGAAAGTTGACAAGGAATGGGAAAGAAAGATCGCGTATCCTAATTTGAATGATGAAGAAATGAGGATGCTGTCTGATGAACCGAGGACAGTGGAGAAGTTTGATGATGAAGCTTTTCTTGAGAATCAGGTAAGTTTTCAAAGTCAAAGGTTTTTATTTCAACTGGGCCTTTGCAGGCACTTTCAAAACGTCGTGATTCTAAGTGCACGGTTCCAAGTGGGTTGGTCCTGGAGAAGATACCGGCAAGAAACTACATGGATACTCTTTTCATATTAATGAGAATGCTGAGAATTTTAATACAACATCTATACACGACGCCGCAGATGTTTCCACATTAAATAAAACCACGTATTTGGTATCATGTTTTGAAGCCGAACACAAAAAATCTGCGATATTTTTTGCAATAAATTTCACTCTGCTATCATTCGTCTAGGTGAAGGGAGATCGAAGTAGAAATTTAAGTCACATTTATCTGTTCTACACGTGTAAATAAAAATAATTTTGGTTAGAATAGGTTGGAGACTTTTTCAACTTTGCCGAGAGATATGTATAAAATTATGGAATTTTAAATTAGTTCCTGTGGCTAAACTACTGATAGCATTTGAATTTTTTTGGTAAAGTTCAATTTTTTTCTTTTCAGTTCTACAAACTCGACGTTAACACAGCTTCCGGTTTGATAACACAGTTAACTTTACCTGACCGTTCTGTTTTAAACTTAACTACCAATATGTACTATTATACCGGAAGTTGTGGGGACAACAAGCGCCCCGCCCACCGCTCCTCCGGCGCTTATATCTTCCGGCCCACCGCTATCAACCCCAAAAAATTAGAAACACAAAAAACTAAAATCATTAACGGAGATATTGTTAAAGAATTTAGAGTATATTTAGATCCCAATGGATATATTAATACTAAATTATATGATAGTTTAAACTTTATAGAGACAGAATGGATAGTAGGTCCAATACCTATTCAAGATGATACAGGCAAAGAATACGTAATTAAATACGAAACTAACATTTTAAATAACGGAGAATTTTACACAGATTCTAATGGTAGACAAATGCTTAAAAGGAAATTGAATTATCGTCCGCAATGGAATGTTTCGCTAGCTGAACCCGTAGCTGGCAATTATTATCCAGTTACAAACGAAATTTATATCGAAAATAATGATGTAAGAATGACAGTTTTGACTGATAGGTCTGAAGGAGGTACCTCTTTGATTGAAGGAGAAATAGAACTAATGCTACATAGAAGATTACTTTGCGATGACGCTTTTGGTGTCGACGAAGCTCTCAACGAAACCGCAAATGGTATAGGTTTGGTGGTCCGAGGGAAACACAGACTGGTTTTTGAAAAAGATAACGATTTCATCAAGAAAAATGTGTTAGGAATCCATTTAAGTCCACATGTTTTATTCTCTGATGCAGAAAATATAAAATACGATGAATGGTTGAAATTGAAGAATGAATTTGGTTGGATGGATAAAGAATTGCCTAAAGGACTACATTTGCTAACGTTGGAGCCTTGGGATGCAAAATTGTTGATCAGAATTGAGAATTATTTAGATAAAGGTCGAGATTCTGATGTAGAAGTTAATTTAGGTGATATCTTTAAAAATATTAACGTAAATAATATTAAAGAAACTATGTTATCAGCTAATATGTGGGCAGATGAGTACACTAAATGGGAATGGAGAAAAGAAAGTGACTATGAAAATGTCATCGATGTAAAACATGAAAATGATGGACTTAAAATTGTAGTAAAAGCAAAGCAGATTAGGACTTTCATAGTCGATTATGAAGTTAAAAACAATGAAGCATTGTGATTGATCGGCATTTGGAGTTCATAGTACAAATATGATGTTTATATTTCATGGGATCTACCTGTAATTCTCAAAGGATTTTAACTAGAGATGTGCCGACTTGGCCGACTAGCCGATTAGTCGGTTGTAAAGAGACCGATGAGTCGGCCGAGCCGATCACAGTTTCGGGGGTATTCGGAAATTTCCGTGACGCTTCGTTTACAGCAGATTCGAGCGCAAGTCGCAACCGCCGCCTGCGAGCATGTCGGAACATGTTTTGTTTACTTCGCATTGTTTCTTGATTTTTGCTTTTGCACTGGTCAGAGCGGTGTTTTTGTGTGAAAAAATAAAGACAATACTAGGTGCCTAAAAAGGCCACATTGAGCAATTCATCTACTGATCTGCATAGTAACTGTCAAACAGATGATTACTGAATATGAACCTTATGCGGATGACATTAAGAGTCGTCAATTAATTAGATATTTTGACATTCGTAATATGAATCATATTATGATTCACCTAAAGCGGCCTTTTTAGCCCCCCTGTTATTGTAACTACATTAAAGTGAAAGTTCAATTAAAATTTAGGTAATCATGTCAAAAAAAGTCTCGTGTATGGTTTTTTATTGAGAAATACATACAAAGTATCGTAGCCGGATAGTCGGCGCTCTTTGCCGAATAGTCGCCGACTACGAAAGTGGCCGGATAGTCGGCTTTACCGACTTGTCGGAACATCTCTAATTATAACTTTAAGCCATTCTTGAACGCTGTTCTGGGGGCGTACCAGTGTCTCTAATCACAGATAAACAGGATATTTTTTTATGTAGTGCGCATAATTTGTAGTGATTCAGTCTCTGTTCTATGCAACCGCAGTATTGGGATACACTTTAAAACAAAACGAAAATTCGACTTAGTATGCACACGCATAATTTACTAGCGCAAGCCATACAAAATCAAATTTTCGTTTTGTTTTAAAGTGTATCCCAATACTGCGGTTGCATTTAGGAACAGAGACTGAATCACTACAAATTTTGTTATAAATGGTTGAAGGTGTTTTCAGAAACATTTGTGCATGTTAAAGCCAAAAGGGTATTGTATTTCATCATTTTGAACAACTTTTACTATGGGATTAATGCAGAAATCGCGAAATAATTCAATATTTATTTATTTAGAAGAGGTAGGGTCCTAAGCCCCTTTGTCACTGCGACCTGCGAAGATCTACTGTGACGTAAATTAATATTACAAATATATCGAACGGCTGTTTTGTTTTTCGCGATTTCCGGTTTGGTCCCATAGTAAAAGTTGTTCATAATAATTAGTACAGTAACCCATTAAAGCAGTAGAACGCGTATTATAGTTTAAGGATTTACGCCATTTTTGTTACAACCTGTATACTAATAAATAGACAGACAATACAGGATAATTTATGTAGTGCGCAAAATTTACAGTGATTCAGAGTCTGTCCCAAATGCCTCCGCAGTACTAAAATTCGCTCCAAAACAAAATAAAAATTTGATTTTGTATGGCTTGCGCTAGTAAATTTTGCGTGTCCCCCATACTAAGTCGAATTTTCGTTTTGTTTTAAAGTGTATCCCAATACTGCGGTTGCATTTAGGAACAGAGACTGAATCACTACAAATTATGCGCACTACGTACAAAATTATCCTGTATAGAAATGGCGGCCACAATCGTTTTCTTGTCTGTATAATAAATATTATGTGCTGATCAATCGCGTGATGTTTTTGATATAATTATGTTTTGTATACTTAGTAATAAATGTTCATATATTTTGTGATGTAAAAACAATGAACCAAATAAATACATTTTTATAATTATTATCGAATTTGGTTGTTTTATTTTAAGATATCTACAATTCGGATTACAAAGGGCGTATAAGATAATTTTTACTATACTCAGTTTTATTTATTTATTGCTTTTATACAAATATGTACAAAGGCGGTCTTAGGCCCGTATTAATAAATCAATTTCAGTTTTGAGTAGGCTCTTAAGTAACCACATAAGATGCTGAACTATATAGTTTCAGCATCTTATGTGGTTACTTAAGAGCCTACTCAAAACTGAGATTGGTTTATTAATACGGCCCTTAATGCCTAAGGCATTCTCTGCCAGACAACCTTAAGGTGATGCAGAGACAAAAACATGGTAGATGCACTAGTCATTTTAATACAGTACCACAAACTTATCTGACCCGGTGACCAAAATTGGAACTAACGTCGCTACAGAACAAAATTGAGTTCAAAATGTACCTATTTTTAAAACGCTTTTATTAGCTTCACTTGTAACTATGTAAAAAAATCTTGTAAGTTAAATTTGACCCACTTCCCGGTTTCCGATTGAGCTGAAATTTTGCATACACGTTTAGTTTGGATGACAAAAGCGTTTTCTTTAGTTTTTTTTAAACTATAATATTTATATTTTGTATGGAGATGACATTGGTAAAAGCGACGACAGCGACGCTATGACGGGTCAGATAAGTTTGTGGCACAGTTTGTACGCTCTTTCGATCTGTCTCATCTACATTGCGATATTTGCTAAAAAATGTCATGTACGACCTACGGTTTTTTGTTCCGAAATAAATAGGACTTAAAGGACGTACTGCTAATAAAAAATAAAAAAAAACGGGTTATAAGAGAAACATTTGAAATGAAAAGGCTGTAAGGTACTGATGATAAAACCTATATACAATGGCATTCTATGGGAATTGGTGCCGCTAAAAATCACAAATTCACAATTCACAGCTCACAAAGAACTAATGACCTTTGAAAAAAAATAGAGTGGACAAATTAAAACAAAATTATAATAGAATGAAAAACAAAACTAAAAAAAAACAAAACTATAAACTAAATCGATCCACCTACAGTCTGTCAATAAAGTCATGAAAAGGATTTTGAAGGAACTAAAATTCTTCTTCGCTCGCAACCCGAAATAAGTACCGTAGGTGTCAGTTTGGGTACAACGATGTGTTTATTATACTATTCTGTGTAGATTTTTTGTGATAAAAAATGTTTTCGGCATTAATATATTGTAAAAATATATATATTAAAATAAACAAGAGAATATACAAGTGGCGCCCTCAATCGTTGTCATCTCTTTTTTGACAGACTGTACTTGCCCTTTCCTCTTGTTTTATATTCCTTGAAAAAATCCATCACAAATAAAACTCATTTAAACAATAAATTAATACATTTTAATGTTATTTAAAGCTTAAACCCAAACATAGCTTATGACAAAAGTTCTAATTTGTTGCGGTTTTAATTCTATTCCTTTATTAATATCAACTTTCTCGACCGGCTTAACAAAATCTTTTTCGTCCGTAAATTCTAATTTAGTAGTATTGCCATATACTTCATTAAAATTCTTAACAAATTTATCTTTTCGCCACTTGAAAGGCTTAAAATCTTGTAACCACATGTGAGCTGACAACGTAGTTTCTCTAGCGTCAATAATTCTAAAATCTTTAAACAAATCTTTTATGAATACTGTCTTCAATCCGCTTCTGACAATATCAAACTTTTCCAGATAATTTTCTAGTCTTAACAAAAAATGACCATTCCATTTTTCTATGGTCAGAATATGTACACCTACAGGAACTTTCATTCTTAACGCAGAATATTCATTTGTCTTTAATTTCCAAGAATCATAACTAATATTGACATATGAAGGGTGAATAGAGGTGAACACTTTCGGTGCTAGCTCTAGTTCTTTAGCGAATTTCTTCTCGAAAACTTTATTCGGACGGAAATCTGCTTTGGAGATGTAAAGGTGGTGTTTTCCGCGAACGATGAGACCTCTGCCGAATTCTGTTTCGTTTAAAAACGCTTGTATTCCACTGTCGTCGGTTAAGATTCGTCTGTGAAGCATTAGATCGATATCTCCATCTATGAGGCAGGCGCCGCCTTGGGATCTGTCAGTAAAAACTGACAAGCGGACATTTTTTTCCAAGTCATCGATGTAGATTTTTGATGTCACCGGGTAGAAATTTCCTGTAAAATAAAGTTTCAATTATACAACGTGTTATTTATCTCGGACATCCCATTTAGAATATTTTTTGCCAGTCATCTAGTTATAAGCATAAAATGCAACAACCAAAACTTAAGATGATACGGTTGGCGCAGTGGCTAAGCGATTAGCTTTCTGCGCTACGTGCCGCGGGTTCGATCCCCGCACGGAACAAATATTTTTATGATCCACAGATAGTTGTTTCGGGTCTGGGTGTGTGTGCATATGACATGTATGTTTGGAAACTGTACCCTCGATACAGGAGAAATCGGGACGGAATGAGGGGGCCACGTTTATAAAAAAGAGAAGATTTTTTAAGTTAGAAACTTTTTATTTTTCTTTTTTTTTACAGGGCTTCAGTCGCTCTAGGTGAGTAAACCAGCCCCATGGGGAATCGCATAGGTATTATATATTGAAAACTAAGTATTATAAACTGTCGTCATTCAACGGTCTCGTTACAACATAACCTTACGAAACAGAACTATTATTTTAAAAATTCGTTTTGAGCCTAGCATAACTTACTGCATTTAAACTTGAGTCTTATTGTCTTGAAATAAGATTGAATTTTCTTTAGTTCAATTGAGCATCAGTTACGCGACTTTCATATTATTTGAAAAACCTAATTAATACCTATAATAATAATAAATCATTTATTTCGGAATTAATTCCATAAATTATTAGTAATAACTAACATAGCATTAAGTGCTATGTTAGTAAAATGTTGAGTTTAAATAAATACTAATTAATTTAATTCAATTTACATAATTCCATGCTGAAAATTGAAATCAAAATTAAAAAAACAAAACTCAAAATTAAAATTTCGCTATCGAACGGTTCTAAAAGATGTTTTTATTAATATTTTCCCTCAGTCGGGTTTTAAGCACATTAATATTGTTTGACTATCCTTAATATAATTCGGTAAATTGTTATACAATTGTGCTCTAATTAATTTCGTTATCAAACTATGCGATAGATGGCGCTGATTTAGTTTTTGTTACTATACGTTAGTTTTGAATAGAATAGAATCTAAGAATAGAATAGATCTTTATTTAATGTAAACCAAATACAGGCTTATGAAATGTCGAGACTCTAAGGCTTACATTCAGAGACGACAGAAACGAGTCAAAGCGTGAACTTACGCTTCCATCTGTCAAAATTTGTTCGTAAGTTTGACAGATGGAAGCGTAAGTTCACGCTCAGACTCGTATCTGAATGTCAGCCCAAGTGCGCGGTTCCAAATAGCAGGTTTGTTTTATAACTTACCAGCCACTCCTACACTAGCGGGCGTATAAGTAGCCCTCACATCTCGTATCCTCTTGATGGTCTGTCGTCCATTGCTGTCAGTGTAAAAAACTCCTTTATTGTTGACATTTGTCAAGTATCGAATGAACACATCTTTTCCGAAACCATCGTCCATAGGTATCGGTCCCACGATCCAATCGACTTCTATGGTTGGCAGACCTTTAAAAATAAATATAAAATGTTTATTGTATTTAAAATTATAACTGTACGGGACAACTTTAAATGATAATGCTTGATAGAGTTTTATTTTTTAAAAGCCTTACCCCTCACTTGTATTTCTCCTGTATCGAGGGTACGTTAGGAGGGTGGGGTGGGGGAGGTTAGGTGGTAACCTAGTTCGGATGCAGATGCTCCCATTTTATATTATGAAGTACTGTTAGCCTTATAATATTTGTACCATTTTGCTGTAAACTTTGTACTTTATGATAATTTATATATTTTTCGGTGAATCTTCTTTGTTTTTTCTTTTCTTCTTTGTTTTTTAAAAACGTTGCCCCTCACTAGGATTTCTCCTGTATCGAGGGTACAGTTTACAAACATACATGTCACATGCACACACAACCAGACCCGAAACAACTATCTGTAGATCATACAAATATTTGTTCCGTGCGTGAATAAATATTAATTTAATTTAATTATGCACGCGGTACCTACAGAAATGCTTATTCTATGTAAAATGAAGTGAGTTGTACGGTTGGACCGTACAATAACAGAAAAATGAAAATAAATCCAGCCCATTACTGTCCCACTGCTGGGCACGGGCCTCTTCTCAGAATGAGAAGGGTTAGGCCTTAGTCCAGACTCAGACCCTCCTAAAAATTAATAGTTAACTTTAAAAATCTGAAGTTATAGTTATTGCATTGTTTTTATATTATTATATATATTTTTTGGAACATGTTTTAAAAAAAAAATTGTCAATTTTTTTTTTTTTTTTTTTTATTTGTGTCGTAATTTGTGTAAAAATAAATTGCTTTTCTTTCTTTCTTTTTAACTATATATTTTAAATGGGGTGTGTGAGGTTTTGCGCTAATTAAATTACGTACACGTTGTATATTAAACTTTTAAAACTAACCTTTATATAGCTTCAAGGCTATACCAGCATAATTGGAATATTTAATATGCAGCTCCTGTACTATATGTGTTTTATATACTTTAGCGTCTATATACTCTGCTATCAGCACTGGTTGTGGGTCCATAGGCCTGAAGATATACGGTCCAGGCTTCTTCCTGGTGGCGCCTTCTTTTGCGGGGTCATCCGACACGTAGTAACACATTTGTATATCAAAAGTAATGTTAACGCCGTTGGAGAGGAAAATGCTTGATAATTTTCTTTGACTATCGAAGTTAATTTGAATGTACTGAAAATATATAATGTTTTTTTTTAGTATTAGAGTAATTAAGAACGGGGTATTTACTAGATGTGTGCGCCGATGCCCGCGGCAAATTAAGATATTGCAGACTTATTCGCCAAATGACTGTGACGGACGAAATTATCGGCGAAACGCGATATTTAAATTATGGTCATATAAAAATGGTGTTTTATTGTATTTGCGTAAACAAATACGTCGAAATAAATCAATAAGCATATATTTAGACATTTCTAGTGTTTAGTTTACTAGTATATGTCTGCATTGTATCTAAAACAACCGTATCCGTCCGACCATCCACGCCGATGACGCCACCGGCATCGGCGCACAAGTCTAGTATTTACCATGTTTATAGATTGTTTTGAGCTTCCGATATTAGCCATATTTATTTTCGTGTGTGTCAAATATTCACAAGTTACGAGTAGGTATACTATGTAATGTAATTATCTAAAAATATGATTTCTATCAAAAAGTATTTTTATTAAAAAAAAAGTATTTAGAAAATACGTATTTTATATCTATAGGTATCTAGTATTTCAAATACCATTTCCAAAAGTATAATATATGTGATATCTCAAATACTTTACTTAAAAGTATTTGTATCTAATATCTCAAATACTTTACTTAAAAGTATCTTGTAGCTTGTATTCCAGGGAGTATCTTGTAGCTATACTTCAGTGTGGGAAAGAGATGAAGCTCTACAGGACGTCTCTTTCATCATCATCTCTTTCCCGCACTGAAGTAATATTATAATAATACTGCTTTTGAGCTAGTGGTTTGGGCTAGTGATACTTATTAAAAGGTATCTTGTCTAACTCTGCGTTTAGTGAATACTTACTTCATTCTTAATAAAATTTTCCGTAGATTGGGTACTATGGTACCCAGATTTCTCCATTCGTCTATAATATCTCTCCAACTCGTACACCGACGTAGTACTCTCGGATCTCTCCGTGTTCTCATCGTAGTAGTATTCTGGATAGAGGGCGGCAGTGGTAGTTGTCGTTGTAATTGGCTTGGTTCTCTCTGGCGGTGGTCTGTGTGTGGTTGTACTGGCAAATATTAAAAATTTATGTAGTTAAGTAATTTTTCGTGTTAAAATTCAGATTAAATCCATTTAACATAAAAATTTAACACGTTTTTCGTCGAAAATTATTTTATACTTTTCAGTTTTTTGAAGTCGGTTTTTACTGTTTTTAAAAGTTTATTAAATTTTTCCATTTTGAGTGGCATAAACAATACATAAACATGCGTTTACATCAATCGCCAGTGATATGCTGTTATTCATTCAAGAGTTCCATTGTCTGTCTCCGAAGATCTTCATCAGATCTTCACCAAATTTAAATGGGACCGTTTCGGAATAAACCCCTTTCGAACAAAAAAAGAATTTTGCATATCCGTCTATATATGACGGAGTTATGACCAACAAAAAAAAACAGATTTTTGTTTTTTAAATTGAGAACCTCATCCTTTTTGGAGTTGGTTAAAAAAATACTTACGTGGTAAGCACGACCCAATTCTCTTGAACAGCTTCCGTCTCCGCCCTCACCACAGATCGAGGCGTCGTACCATAGTCATCATACGCCACAAACTCTCGTATTTTTGTAAGATTACCAAACGCTAGCTTCGTTTTTTCCGTCGTATCGTCAAAATACTCGTAGTCCGGAATATCGTCTAACAATGATTTGTCATCAATTTTCAAATTGTTTGTCTGACGTGTCAAATATTTCTTTTTCTTTGAATTTTTATTCATTTTCTTGATAATAGATCGCTTAATTCGCGTTCTTATTTGTATTTGGTGGATGAAGTATGATCTGAAACCCATTGGAGGTACTCTTTCTGCTATGAATACTAATTCGTCTTCAGTTATAAATTCACCGCGGTCTGGGATTGTAGTTACCAAATGTGGTATTGTAATTATTGAGTGGTTTAGTTTATCGCCTGAAATGTAACAGAAATAAATATTAATATTATAGTTTAAAAAAAAAAACTATAGAACGCGCTTTAGTCATCCAAACAGAACGTGTATGCAGAATTTCAGCTCAATCGAAGCCGGCTTCCAAGATTTTCTTACATAGTTAGTTAGTTAGGTAAAAGCGTGTTAAAAAAATCGTTGATTGAATCAGAAGCCCAATTCTCGTAAATAATTTTTTTATAAGATTTCTTTATTAGCCTGAAATATGGTATTTTAACAGATCTTATAATAATTTTACAATTCTTCATATTTCGCCTACACAAAAACATTGTTAGTGAAAATTACATTAATAATAAAATTATAAGTAATTATTCAATTAATTGATATAGATTACTAATAGGATGTTAAATATTAAGTATAAAATGTCAATAAATACGAAATTACAAAAATACAATGTCGAAATTACAATGTTCAAAATATAGTTCCGATCTCGTTCTGATCAATGTCATAAATGTCACAAATGGTATTCTCCTACCCTAACAAACAACGTTAACAAAACCATTATAAATTACCTTACCTTTTGGGTCAGACACTGTGTATATTCCCCTGATAACGGGCAGTCGGACCGGTATGGTCACAGGCCAAGCCAACGGGTTATATACCACGACCTGCAACACAAAAATATGATAGTTTTAAAAAAAACTAAAGAAAACGCTTTTGTTATCCAAACTAAACGTGTATGCAAAATTTCAGCTCAATCGGAAACCGGGAAGTGGGTCAAATTTAACTTCCAAGATTTTTTTACATAGTTAGTTACAGGTGAAGCTAATAAAAGCGTTTTAGAAAGAGTTTATTAGCACAACAAAAAATAAATAAAACCAATAACAAAGAAAACATATAAAATAAAATGAGTTATTGTGCCGGCGGGCCGCAGCTCAGCATAATGTCAGGAGGCAGTGATACTGGTCACCTGACGCTGGTGTTCAGCTGCAGTACGAGTGCCATGCGCTCGAAACTTTGGCTACGTTCAGTAATTCATTTTTCGGTGTGAAAGTCACTCGTGCGAATGTCGCTCGCTCATCGACAAATGATCGGGAATAATTGAACGATCCACAGCTGCGTTACGCGAGTGACCAATCGAACGACCTCAAATTATCTGCTGTATCCTATGACTACAGTCGTTGGTCGGTTGATAGCAGTGCGACCGAGTGTGACTTTCACCCTACTATTTCACGGAGTGACCAGCGGGTCTACCGCGTAACTAAAATTGTAATGAACATCGACATCGGTATTAATCTTCAATACGATCGTGAGAGCCTAAACTTTGAGCTAGCTAACTTTGTTACCTCAAAGTATAGGCTCTCACGAATTTTAGTTACGCGGTAGGCCCGCAGAGCGATCGTCCGACGACGCTCGCTCAAATAACTGAACGGTTTAGTGTGATCACCCGGACGATAATGCGTCGTCGAGCGTCGTCCGCCGTAATAACTGAACACACCCATTATAATAGGTATAGGTACTTACTACAAAATAAATACTTAGATGACGTTATTAATACAACTAATTAGATACCTACTACAAAAAGTAAGTATAACGTACGTATTGTTTAATTGTTTAAGCATGTCTTATAAAATGGCGGTACTCACAAAAGATCGGTCACTATTCAGCGTCCAACAAGATGATACGTTGAAGTGACACGCGTAGTACACCATTTTTTTTTCAGAATTACGAAGAATGCTGGAAGAAAAAAAGAAAATAAATTCAAAAGAGTATATTAGAGGAGGAGGAGAGGTATAGAAAGACGCGGAAATAGACTTTATTTTATACTAGGTAGAGAATATTATGTAGTAATAAACTTACTTGAAAGCAGGTCTGACCATCTGCATGCAGATCTCCTTCGCCATATACACTTTCCTTGAGTAATAGTCGCTCACATAAGGCCGCATACCGCCCGTGATGATAGCATGGTCTTGTATGACGCCTGTAAAACATTGTTAACAACAGAAGTAGCGATGAGTTATAACAGCCAATTGTGTTACCTGTTATCTCTGTTACTGTTACACAAAAATAACAGGTAGAAATATCTGTTACTAAATAACAGCCTGTGTTTTTCATACTACCAGAGGTCCAATTCTCGTAATTAAAAATGTCCAAAATATAGTTCCGATCTCGTTCCGGTGTACTAAAAATGTCATAAATGTCACAAATGGAATACCATTTGTTAGTTGTTGTTGTTAGGGTAGGAGTATACTCCTACCCTAACAAACAACGTCAAACGTGAGATTATATTGTTTATCCCGCGCCGTCATAATAATAAGACACATATGTTCAATCGCATTTTATAGATCAAATCGTGTTTAAATGAAAAATATTATTTGTTTGGGATGTAATAGATAGTAGAATATTATTATAAAATGGTGAAGTGCTGTGCGTACCGGTGTGACAGTGCTAGCTACAACAAAGCACCGGGATTGACCTTTCATAAGTAAGTCCCTATGTGTGCGTAATGGCTACGTAATTTTCAGCGAATGTTTGGTCTGCTACTGGTATTATATGTTTGTGAACCACCTACATTTTGTTTACCGCAATAAACTCCTTTCCTCAAGTTCGAGTTTTATTCTACAAGTGAACCCAGATCCATTACCTTCCTTAATCATAGTATTGATTGGGTGTCTCACCTTGTATCCACATAATTTCTTCAAATCTCTTGTCGTTGTTCCCCAATTTTGCGAAGATTTGTAACTGTTTTACTATCTAAAAACAGAAGATTTTTTTAAATGTAAGTAGGTAGTTATTTAGTTTTTTAAAATCCAATAAATAAAGGTTATTATTATTAAATAACATAGCATCACGCTGTTATCCCCTAAGGGAGCGGTAGAAAGATAAGTTGATAAAGAACAGATTTTAACACAATAATTATTTTCGTCATATTTCAAAATCTAATTACATCTAAGTGTTAAAATGCCAAATTTGAACTATTAACGACAAACTTAAATAACGACAAACAAAATTAATATATATACTATACCTATTAAAAAATAATTTAAATGGAAATAAAACTAATTTCGGAACTGCTGATTTAATTTAATAATTTCAAGATGAAAAATTGCAAAAAATGTGACGTCACACTAGGGAGGGCCCACAAATGTGATCAACTGTGACAAGGACAGGGGAGGGGTCAAAAAAGCACGAAAGTGTGACATACTTTATGGATGACCCCTTTATCGTGTTACAGCTCAGTCTGTTTGGACCTTTACCTGGACATAATGATGTATTTCTCTGGCGAGATACTTGATGACCGGCCGCGAAGTGAACATGCCAGATGTATGTGAGTCCTTATCGTAGCTAAAAGGTAAGAAGTCGTCCTGTTTCGTAGATAAATTCGGTCTGGAAATTATAGAAGAAAATTGTTTTAAAATATGGAAGAACGAGGTATGTTCCTCCTCTATTGAATAGGGAGGATTAACCAACTTGTAATAGATTAACGATAAACTATGATAACATGGCGCGCCCCTCCAAGATTCAAAACGTTTGAAAGTGGAACTCGTCAGCTTGTAACTGCCATGGCAATCTTATTCAGAGGCAATTCATTATTATCCCAGTCTTAATTGTATTCGCATTGAATTGCATTATTCTCGCAGTTCTTACCACAACATTGTACTGATACATATTGTAATCTATATTATTTATTTGAAAAGAGTTACCATGTAGTTTCTTGCCGTTTCTTCTCCATAGGATCTACTATTTGGAACCGTGCACCTAGAGTCTCGACATTTCATAAGTGCCTGTATCTGGTTTACATGAAATAAAGATCTATTCTATTCTATTCTAAAAAAAAAGTATTTACAAAAAAGCGTCACCAAGACTCACAACGCATGCGTGCGTACTGAGACGGCCGGCAAACAAAAATACATCCAAGTATTTGTTGCTCGGTAAGGATGTGACTACACACATTGAAACAGTAATTTGGAGCGGCGCGCCATGTTATCGTAGCTGTAACATAATATTACCGAGGGACTCAGTGATGATTTTTTGATACCGATGACTAAATGACAATGACAAAACAATATCGATGACTGGAAAAATGACAAAATCATCAATGATTTTTACTTCAGTGAAAATGCCACGCCATGTCATTTATGTAAAATAAAACAATGACTTATGAAATACCAAATGCTAGATGAAAAGCATTTGCAGTAATCATCTGTCCCTGTCGAAGCTAGCTAGATTATTGTATTTCACATCGATGTCTATAGATACGCTCTGTCATACAAAGGGAAGCTAAAAAAATGAGACGTATTTTTTGAAGACGTCAAATTCTAAATTCGACAATTTTCGAATTATATTTAAATAGAACAGCGATACATGCACTAATGGAATATCTACTGTTATTTTAATTTTTTTATTCAATACACAAATTAATAATTATGTTTGTAAACGGCATTTGACTGGTGATCAACTACTCCATTTTTCTGAAAATGGAGTACCTGACACGTCTCACTTTTTGAGTTCACTAAGCATATCTATATCATCGATGGTATTTCGTTACATTCTGTTACGCACAAAACGTCGACATGAGTGAGGCACGTGCACCGCGACACACGCCGTGCGCCATTCATTTCATCATTTCATCGAATATACTCTCTCTGTCACCGGATTCACGCATAATATAGTGCCACTAGCTTATCTGACCCGGTGACCAAAATTGGCACTAACGTCGCTACAGAACAAAACAGACTTCAAAATGTCATTTTTGTATATAGATGACATTGGTAAAAGCGACGGCAGCGACGCCATGACCGGGTCAGATAAGTTTGTGGCACTGTAACATGTTTTCATCTTGTCATTGTCATGTCATGTCATTGTCACAGCTCGGTCACAGCATGGCCGAAGTTCGCGTTCATTCATTCAGTCATGGATCATGTCATTATCGAGTGATGACTTAGGCATTGATGATTTTATCGTTGTCATTGCATGACTGAATGATTTTAAAATATCGGTAACTAGCTGACCCGGCGAACTTTGTACCGCCATTAAGAGAACTGTGCTACTACCTAGTACCTAGTACCTACTTACCTACCCACCCACCTACTTACTTACCTATCTACCATACCTACCTTCTCCATACAATTATAACAAACACAACAAAAAAGAATTAGCGAAATTGGTCCACCCGATCACGCGTAATGGCGCGACCAAGGTTCGATTCCCGGATGTGGCAAACGTTTTTTCAAAAATCATTAAATGCAGTTTTGTTTCTTTTTAAAAATAAATGAATGGTTCCTTTGAGTAAAATTTGCTGTCTTCAGTATTTAGAAAACTTTTCCTCCAGGTAAGCTTCGAAAATTCCATCCTGTATTTAGATTTATTCATGTGACATGATATCGGACTTAACTCTACTTAATATACATTATCTAGAAGGCTAGTTTACTTACGACGCCTCGTGAACCGCTTTGAGGTAGCACGCCGGAGTAGAATAAAACAAATTAACTCTGTTTTTGGCAATTCTCTGTTTTGAGTTGACGGCTCTGAAAATAATAATGATTTAAGAATATAACCTGTAGCGACATCTATCGCCACATAGGATAACTACTTAGCAAGGCAAACTGCAGTGGCGGGTAAATATGAATGCGACCAATCAGATTGCGAGGCCTGCATGGCACAAGGAAAAAGAATATCGTATCTAACACATGTACAACTGTCCGACATCAACCGTCGGGCTTCGGCCCGCCAGGCAATATCACCTCGCCTGGTCGGAGGATCCTCTCTTTTCAATGGAGGAACACCATACCTCGTTCCTCTACAAATCTAACCGTCAAAAACCCCCGACTCCATCTAGAAAATGAGCTGTAACTTTTGAATGGCTTGATTATCAGTTGCGATAACGGTGAAGGAAAACATCGTGAGGAAACCTGCACACCTGAGAGGGCCTCATAAAGTTGTCGATGGTGTGTGTAGTCCGCCCGCACCAGCTACCTAATCACGATGCACGCTCGTAATCGGAATCGACTCAATTTTGACACTACAACAGTGTTCATTGCGTTGCTCAAATTGTAGGGCGTAGTGATTTTAAAAGCATACCGCGCAATGTAGTTTGTTGGACTGTCAAAATTGAATCGATTCCGATTGCGAGTGTGTATCGTGATTACCCTGCAGGCCAGCGTGCTGGACTAAGGACTAACCCTTCTCATTCTGATAACCGGGATCCAGCAGAATATCAGCGTTATGAAAAAGTTGAATAAGCTGATAAATTGTCGCAAGTAAAATTAAGCTGTTTATTAATGACGATACGGTTTGAATTAGGATGTTATAGTTTTTAATATTTCTTTAAATGACCTACGCATACGCATAAACAGGATATTTTTTGATGTAGTGCGCATTTGCAGAGTTATTCAGTGTCCGTTCCCAAATGCAACCGCAGTATTATTTAATTCACTCCAAAACAAAATAAAAATTTGATTTTGTATGGCTTGCGTTAGCAAATTCATGTCCCCCATACTAAGTCGAATTTTCGTTTTATTTTAAAGTGTATCCCAATACTGCGGTTGCATTTAGGAACAGAGACTGAATCACTCTACAAATTATGTGCACCACATAAAAAAATATTCTGTATAAGTTCACTCGGGACACATTTTTCGTGAATTATGTTCTAAACCCGCCGTCTATTGTACTACTAGGTCATGACATGACTTACGTCATAAGTTTGTCGATGTTGGAGTACCAGAGTGTCGCGTCGTGGTACCCCAGTCGCTGACCCATGATCACCATGACGTTCTGAGTGGTATAGTACGGACTCTGGCGTTTGCTCATGTGCTGGATAAACAGCTCCACCTGGGAACGAGTAGAGTAGATATTTCTTTCTTTTTTAACCGACTTCAAAAAAGGAGAAGGTTCTCAATTCGGATGTTTATTTAATAATAATAAAAAATATGTATTTTCGGGCATAACTCCGTCATATACAGGGTGTAAGTGACATCGTAACGAAAACTCATACCATGGGTTCAGTACATGATACTGAAAGACTAAGCGAAAGAATTTTGCGTCGGTCTTTTCAAAAATTTTACGATTTTGGTCGCAATTTTTATACCTAACTAAAAAATCTGCGAACAAAATCGTTAAATTTTTGATAAGACCGACGCAAAATTCTAACGCTGAATGAACCAGTATCATGTACTGAACCCATGGTATGAGTTTTCGTTACGATGTCACTTACACCCTGTATAGACGGATTTGCAAAATTCTTTTTTTGTTCGAAAGCGGTTTATCCCAAAATAGTTCCATTTAAATTTAATGAAGATCTGATGCAGATCTTCGGAGATATACAATGGAACTCTTGAATTAATAACAGCATATCACTTGCGATTACTGTAATCGCATGTTTATGTATTGTTTATGCCACTTAAAATAGAAAAATAAAATAATCTTAAAAAAAGTAAAAACCGAATTCAAAAATCTATAAAGTATAAAATAATTGTCTTAAAAAGCAACAGCTTCTGAAGTCGGGGCCTATAACTCTTCAATGCACTAGCTTGGCACTGGGACCGACTTCAGAAGCTGTTGTTTTATAAGATAAGATACGATAAGATAGATAAGCCCTTACTATGATTTCTCATGTATCAAGGGTACAGTTTACAAACATAGGTACATATCACATGCACACACACCAAGACCAGCGCCTGATTACGAATGATAAATATGACAGTTGCTGTTGCAAAGTTGTAGGTTTTACCGAGATAAACAAGATGGCGAGGTCAAAAAAAAAAAAAAACATGTAGAAATGGCGTCACGCCCTCTAGAGAGGCGCATACGCTCAAACAGAAAAGCATGCCTTCTGATTTCCGACCCTCGACAGAACCCCAATTCTCGTAATTAAAAATGTTCAAAATATAGTTCCGACCTCGTACCAATGTCATAAATGGTATTCTCCTCCACTAACAAAGAACGTCAAACGTGAAATTATATTGTAATGAGGTCGAAAGTTGATTGAAGCCAAATCGTTATTCTGCTAATATTTTGAACCGACACAGATAATAAAATTGATATTCTCGTCTGAGTGTGAGTCTGCAAGAAGATTGAATTCAAATCATACTGAAATCGGACTGAACTTTAAGAGGAGTTGAATATCGATTTTTTATCAATTCATAATATTTATAATCTTAGTTCTGTCAACTTTCAGTCATAGTGTAAATTAATTACGGGAATTGGGCGTCTGGTCTACATGAAATAAAGATCTATTCTATTCTATTTTTTTTAACAAATGAAATCAAATAAAATGTCTAATGGGGTTCATCCCAATTCGGGTTTACACTGTTTCAAACTAACTGTGTTTAAACGCTTTTACTATTGTATTCTGGTACTTACTCTTTGTTCCACATTAGTCATGGTGCTGTCTGACGTGATGATGAGAGGATCATTGCAGAACCCTCCAAAGCAGAAGCCGGGAGGAGGCCAGTAGCCGTCGAACAACTTGTGCGTATAGATGTCCGTGGTGGCGCCTGCAATAGGGTTTGTAATAATTTTTTATCTGCAAGAATGAAGCTTTTCCGAAAAACTTAAGCAATAATCGAAAGCGGCGTCGAGCCCAAAAACCGGTTTCCGATTGAGCTGAAATTTTGCATACACGTTTAGTTTGGATGACAAAAGCGTTTTCTTTCGTTTTTTTAAAACTATAATATTCTTTATTATAGAATAATCTTATTTAGTGTAGGAGAATACCATTTGTGACATTTATGACATTGGTTTTACATCGGAACTATATTTTGAATATTTTTAATTACGAGAATTGGGCTTCAGTACACAGAAATTAAAAAAAAATTACCTAAATCATCGCTCCCCCTCCAGATGAACTCCAGAGTCTTGTCCTTCATCCTGGCCAGCTCGTCTTCGAAGCTGATGGGGTTGATGAAGTGGCCGTCGAAGCCCATCTGCGCCATCAGGGACGCAAACTCTCGCGAGTGTCCGTACACATCCGCCTGCCACGTCACTAGAGGTCGACCACATTCTAGGAACGTAGCGTTTAGTTTCCTGAAAGAATTCTTAATGAGACTAAGGAAAGAAAGAAAGAAAAATAATTTATTTGGTTGCAAAATTAAGGCACAACATGAAAAAAAAAAACAAGAAAAATTTAAAATTAAGATAATCACATAAATATTATGTAAAGTAGATATGTATGTAGGATATACCACAATCATCGATGCCTATAGATATGCTTAGTGAACTCAAAAAGTGAGACGTGTCAGGTACTCCATTTTCAGAAAAATAAAGTGGTTGATCACCAGTCAAATGCCGTTTACAAAAATAATTATTAATTTGTGTATTGAATAAAAAATATATAATAACAGTAGCTGTTCCATTAGTGTATGTATCGCTGTTCTATTTAAATATAATTCGAACATTGTTGAATTTAGAATTTGACGTCTTCAAAAAATACGTCTCATTTTTTTAGCTTCCCTTTGTATGACAGAGCGTATCCACCACATGTTGTTTCTTTAAAAAAATAAAGGAATGTTTCCTTTGAGTAAAATTTGCTGTCTTCAGTATTTAGAGTACTTTTCCTCCAGGTACGCTTCGAAAATTCCACCATAGAGACGGTTAGTGCCGTAGTTTATGAAGAAGTTGAGGGATGCGGGAGGGGTATGACGCGAGATGTCAGTCACAGACCATGATACGCACCATAAAGCTTAGCTTAGCCAACAGTAAGCGTGTGTCACACCCCCCGCACCGCGCAACTACTTCAAATTCAGGCACGAACTGTCTGAGTCGTACTATAGAAGAAAAGATACCTCAAGCTGTAGGTGAATTGGTCGATAATTGCGTGGTAGCTGGTCGTGGCTTCGTCACTCATGCTCCATCCACCGCCGACGATGAACAGCCTCCCTTGACGTAGGAGCTGGTAGACCATGCGACGGACTAGAAGGAAAGACATAAAATGACCCCGCTAAAACTGAACTTTAATCTACGGACCACGGTAGGTACATTTATTTTGTAGCGACATCTATCGCCACATAGAATAACTAATTAGCAAGCCCGCAAAGATAACAGTGGCGCGTAAATATGAATTCGACCAATCAGATTACGAGGCCTGCATCGCGCAAGGAAAAGAATATCGTATCTAACACATATACAACTGACCGATATCAAAAGTCGGGCTTCGGCCCGCCAGGCAATATCACCTCGCCTGGTCGGAGGATCCTCCCTTTTCAATGGAGGAACATATACCTCATACCTCCACAATTTATTTATTTCAATTGCTTGCCGCACTTACAGTGTTCACCAATGCCAGCAATCCAAGCAATTACAAACTAAAGAAACGAATACAAACATTGAGAACTAAATTATAATAAAATTAATCAAGAATATATTACTACTTGACTTGTGTACTTGAAGTACATGCAGTTTGGGATACACTTTAAAACAAAACGAAAATTCAACTTAATATAGAGGACACGCATAGTTTAGTGGCGCAAGCCAAACAGAATCAAATTTTTATTTTGTTTTGGAGTGAATTTCAGTACTGCGGTTGCATTTGGGAACGAACACTGAATCACTCTGCAAAGGACATTGCTAAAGCTCCATACATGATTAGCCCTGGAGTCTACAAAACAAAGATTATGCTTACTATGTACAACTTGATGAAAACAATATGTTTCAAGCAATTTTAAAACACGGACAGTGCTGAATATATTTTTATTCATAAAAATTGAAATTATTTTGAGGTTATGTTTTGCTTTCTTTCAAAAGTTGTGTATGTCAACTACACTACAACGAAGATTTCAGTCGATGCTTTTCAAATGTATAGAGTATTTTTGGAGTGTATGGAGTATTTTTTTCAAACGTTGCTTCCTTCTAGTCGTCCTGTATCTTGGGTACAGTTTACTAAGATAGGTATATATCTCACATGCACACCCAGCCAGACCCGGAACAAACATCTATAGTCCATACAATAGTACAATAAAATACAATTGAGCTAAGTTAGTCACTATAGGTACTCGAGGCTGGATTGCAGCCCGAACCGAAAGCAAGGGATGGAGCGTAATGGCGCCAAGAATGTAATGACCAATGCTCACGCATTTCATACGACGTTTTTCAACACACTTGCGAGGAAAAAATAAATAGAGTTAAAATCCTATTTTGCGTATTTCTTCGTTTGTGATTGGATGAGTTAGCTATGCGCGCGCAGGATAAAGTATGCGCGCGCAGGTGAAAGAATGCGCGCGCAGATCGAATGAGACGCACTGAGGAAGCCGTAAAACCTACTATTAAAAATATAATAAACGGAATATTTGTGTATTTATGTTAATGTTCTGTTAATTACATAAATTAATGTTAATTTGTTGACAAAAACAAATAATTTAATGAAATTAAATTATCGAAAGAAAATACAAAACAAGTCTTGGCAGTATAGATTAGTGCCTTTGTCTGTCCATGAAAAGGACGTATGTTTATCTCGGTATACCTACTTATAAAATGTTTGGGTTATGTTCATGTTGTTTTTATGTTGTATAAACGATCAAAATAATTTTGAAATTAAAAAAAACAATAGCTTATTTTTATTTATTCGAATTTTGTTTCATTGACTTAATTGTAGCTTAATTGTACTACGCTATTGCTATTGGCAAACAAAAACAATATGGACGATACTATCATTTCCGATAACGTCATTATTGAGTTGATTACTTTTTAAAATGAAAAATGATTCAAGTACTGTCCGCATAAAATGAAATTAATAATAAGTACTAATAAAATACACTTGTAATTGTAGTATATTGTTCATCTTTGTAGACGACGGGGCCAACCGTAGCAATGTCCTTTTGCGCAGTACATAAATAATTATCATGTATATTTAAATTACCAGTTCCGTCCCTGTTCTTCCACCAATGGAACAAGTACGTGATGTCGGAGAGTGTGAATCTGCAAACAAAAACATTTTCAGCTCCACAGAGAACACAGAAAGAGGTCTTTTATTTGTTATGTGCCCAGCTCTGACGGTTCAGAGCACAGATTAATATATTTGTACTTTCAGAGGGTCGAGCATGAATGTTTTGGCGTATGGTAATGTCAACGTTAGCAAATTTTGATTATAAAATACGATGAATCTATCGCATTTTTGTTCAATTTTATGCAACAAACACACTTGTTTCACGAAAATGTAAAAAAAAAAAAAAAAAAATTTTGTATTTACAAAAAAAAAATCATAGATTAAACATGTATTTTTGGTTCTTAACGTTACGATACGTCAAAACATACATGCTCGGCCCACAGTAATGGTCACAAAACATTAACCATTTGCGAGCGTGATTCCAGCGAGGCGATTTATTCCACACTATTCTAAAAACGCCCACCTCTCATAATTTTATCCATGACTAAAGAGTATGAATAAATTATATTTCTTTCTTTCTTTCGTTAAGACCATCCATTGTGCATTGTTTTACACTGTTTTCAACCCACGTAAAAAAAAGGGTTGTTATAAGTTTGGAGTGTGTATCTGTGTAGGTATCTATCTGTGGCATCGTAGCTTCAAAACAGAAGACTGATTGCAATGCAAGCTAGTTTAATCGGGTATCATCTTAGCCATGTTTCATAAAAATCTGTTCAGCCATTCAAAAGTTACAGCTCTTTTTCTAGCTGGAGTCGGGGGTTTTTGATGGTTAGGTTATTAATATTTATATGTTTTTTTTTATGTTAGTGTGCAATAAAGCATATTTCTATTTTATTGTATTCTCTACTAGCAGTGATAGCCTAGCGGTTGAACGGTTGCCTGCCGTGCAGGAGGGTCTAAGTTCGAACCCGGCCCGCACCTCTGACTTTTCGGATTCATGTGCGGATTAGAATTTATTTATCACTTGCGATAACGGTGAAGGAAAACATCGTGAGGAAACCTGCACATCTGAGAGGGCCTCATAAAGTTCTCGATGTTGTGTGTAGTCCGCCAACCCGCACTAGGCCAGCGTGGTGGATTAAGGCCTAACCCTTCTCATTCTGAGAAGAGGCCCGTGCCCAGCAGTGGGACAGAAATGGGCTGGATTTATTTATTTATTATTGTATTCTCTACAAAAACTTACTTTTTGCTTTCGTCTGACCACAGTGTCGTGATGACTGCGTCTAAGATATTTTTCATGTTGACCTTACTATGGTCGTAAACATCATCATCTGAAATAGAGATAAGGCTTAGTTCGGTAGTGATTATAAGTACTGGCCAAGTTCGATAGCCGTACAAGAGAAATCAAAAGTTCCCAAGTTCTATAAGGGGTCCAATGACATTTTACAAATAGACGCGTTGCCCGCGCTCTATATTGGCAAGGTAAATGCCCTGCACCGACTGAGAGAATGAGCATGCAGCAGCTAATTATTTATTTATTTATTTTAATTCAATTACTCTCTACACTTACAGTTTTCAACCAACACGTGTAGAGAGTCAATAATATTTAAAAAACATTAAAAATATTCTACAATTGAGTACAAAAATATTCCTTATAATATTTAATACACAGTCCAACCTTAGTGTGGAATAAGTCCACATCCGGCTGTTGAGCAGTCAGAGCATTGAGCAATGAGATAGCCTGATTAGTTGACGCATATTGTGCGGTACATGTTCGAACTTTTGGAGTCGCCAGGAGGCGGCGCGCGCGCAATCGCGTGTACTGATTCGGTACGGACAGGGCACAACGTGACAAAGCCGTAGGGTTATCTATTTTACCATTAAGTAGCAAAATTTAATGCACCACTAGTGCGCACTTACGTCTCAGCTCGAGTGTATCAACACCCACCATCCCCGAGACAAACAGAGAAGGATACAAGTAGGGATAGAACCCGTATAATTTTTTGTACAGGTAACGACAGAATTTACGCTGTACCCAGAACGGGTAATATTTATATTTTGTATTTTGAATAATAGTTTATATTTTGTTTCGTGTGGATCCCAAACTATCGAGTTGAACTCAAGCTGACTGCGGACAAATGCAAAATATAAAGCCACAATAGCATTTCTGTCACTAAACCGAGCCGACTGCCTCATAACAACGCCTAATGCCACGTAACTAAACGTCTATATTCATCTTTTTCTAACAACCGACATGGCGTATGGTGGCTTTCATTTTCTTTCCCTTTCTTCGCGCACTGTATAATTATATGTACTGCTATGTAGCTATAGTAAAGTTTACGCCATTTTGTAGTGCATTAATGTTGGTGTATGGCCCGTCTATTTGTAAAATGTCATTGATGGGGTCAAATATACGGGTGGTTTGGGGTTAGATATACGCAAAGAGATTAAACCTATAGTATAATTTAATGTCTTTGGATATACGTTACGTTTAAGTTTTTTTGTCTACTCATTAGCGCTGTGTCATTTAATAAACACTTTTTTCAAGTCATCCATATTCTCCTGTTTTATGTTATCTACATCCTGGTCAGTCAGTGGATTTTATAGCTTATTGATATTTTTACTTACATCCCGTATAATGTTGGTAGAAGGTCCTCGTGTATCCCAGTTCTCCGTGAGTGCTGGGTACCATGTGCACGTTCAGCGCGCCCTCCGCCAATAGAGGACAGCTCTGAAACATAAAAGAGTTAATATACGAACAAATTTTCTACATACGCACAGAGCTGGGACACATCCCACACACACACATACACAACACACACACACATGCATACATACACATGCATGCATGTGTGGATACATGCTTTGATTTAATTAAAATACAAATTACAAAATACTATCTCGCATGAATTTAAAATACGAAATACAAAATATTTTTAAGTCGTGTATTTGAAATATAATATACAAAATACAGTATTTTAACTATTTTTTATTTAAAATACAAATTACAAAATACAGTCAGGTGTTAGGTTATGTAAATAGAATAGAAGTATAGAACCAGTAATAGAACTAATCAAATAAAATTGCCAACTTTAAAGATTGACATATTTATCGGTCGCTATTTTGCTGAAAGCTATCGAGCGCTACAGAACTCGCCCATTAATAAGATCACTAAATAAAGTTAAATATAAGTTCAAATGTATTTTCAAAATACATTTGAATACTAGGTACTTTGAATACTATTTTGACGCCATGTATTTGAAATACTAACTACAAAATACCTCAGCGTCAAGTATTTCAAATCCCAATTACCTACAAATTACATTTTTATGAAGTAATTGAATTACAAATACCAAATATGTATTTGTAGGTATTTCAAATACTAGTCTCTGTTCCTAAATGCAACCGCAGTATTGGGATACACTTTAAAACAAAACGAAAATTCGACTTAGTATGGGGGACACGCATAATTTACTAGCGCAAGCCATACAAAATTATTTTTTTTTTTTGTATTGGAGTGAATTTAGGTATTGCGGTTGCATTTGGGAACGGACACTGAACCACTCCGCAAATTTTGCGCACTACATAAAAAAAATTCTTGTATGTAGGTACTAGGTATCTATGCATAGATTCTTTGATAACACGAGAATTTTTTCCCAGCTAAAAATGAATTTGTATTGTATTTATTTATTATAAATGTATTACAAATGTATTATAAATGTATTATTTATTATAAATGTATTTATTATAAATGTATTATATGTATTATAAATGTAGTGTATTTATTTATGTATCTTTTAATATTAATGTGTATTTGTTTTGATCTATTCTTGTACATCGCTGTCTACATTTAGTGTTTTAAATTCTCCTCTCGCAGGTCTGCTGGAAGAGATTTCTTTTGTGAAATAAGCAGTACCTTTGTACTTTGTTCTCCTATTTTAATGTTTTCTGTGTCTTTTCATGTGTGTACATAAATTATTAAATAAATAGACATATTAAGTAGGTACTTACCTTATATCCACATGCTTCCCCGAACTCGGTTAGCGGCGTCAGCAGGTCTTTAGTAATCGCATCTAACGACAGCACTGAACTTATTGATAACAGTTGCAATAATACTGTTGTAATCATTGTGTCACAGAACACATCAACGCGGTATTTCAAGCTAGAAAAACTGTGCAGAACTGTGCGTTTTTAATCCCTGACGAAAAAGAGAGTTGTTATAAGTTTGTAGTGTGTATCTGTGTCTGTCTGTGGCATCATAGCTCCCGATTTTGATTAAGTTTTTTCGTTTGAAAGTTGTCTTATTCGAAGTGAAAAATGATCTAACTGATGGTGAAAGCCGCATCAGAATCCGTTGCGTGATGCGGGAAGCGACTTTATTTTATACTATCTTCTATTAATCTTCTTCTATTATTTTCTGCCTCTTGATATACACCTAGTTTAAGAGGCAGGGCTCCATAAGTTGTAATACAATAGTGGCAGAATATAGAGGCACTCACAATATTTTACCTCACTGTACCTATAACTCACCTATATTCATAAAAAAATAAACATTTTTGACTTTAAGGTTTTGAGTTTTGATTTTTTGTGTACGGTCACAGAACGTGATATCTACTAAATTCGTGGTTTCATTTAATGTGATAAAATTTGCGGCACCCTGTATATATTAAGTCTATTATCATATTACTATTTATATATGTAGGTAGTACATTATAGAATATATTTTGTTTATTTGTGTTTAATATAAATTTTAAATTCAATTAGCATATGCTACACCGCGAGCTATCCTCGTTATTTTTTCCATCCAAAGGTTGTCTGTCAGAAATCGCCGATTACGATAAGACCGCCCATTGTACAATCTTAAAATAATTAATTTTAATTATTATATTTATTTCTCCTCTTCAATCAGTTATCCAATAAAGAGTATCTTCTATTCTATTCTACAACTACACTGTGTCGCGTAACGAACTATGCACACTTTGAAACACACACTTTTGAAAGCGATTGTCTTTAGTTTATGGTTCACCACAGAGCTTCTACCGTACGCTAGACGTCCAGAGAGCTACCGAATTCTTCATACACTACAAGAACACGTCATATTAAGAACTGTTTTGCAGACAATAATATATAAATTCCTTACCCAGGCGCTGTATAGTAAACAATGAATCACACACTACTTAAAACAATGATGACTGTTTATAGATGTTAAAATATATATTCTTTAGCCAGGACACAGTATAAGAAGTATTTATGTTATGTTATTTATAAAGGATTTTTTTTTATGTAGTGCGCATAATTTGTAGAGTGATTCAGTCTCTGTTTCTAAATGCAACCGCAGTATTGGGATACACTTTAAAACTAAACGAAAATTCGACGTAGTATGCGACACGCATTATTTACTAGCGCAAGCCATACAAATCAATTTTTTATTTTGTTTTGGAGTGAATTTTAGTTCTGCGGTTGCATTTGGGAACGGACACTGAATCACTCTGCAAATTTTGCGCACTACATAAAAAAATATCCTGTGTATCTCTTTATAGCGATGATCACTGGTACTCAACTACCACCATTACAGTGTTTTTTACACTTTTTTTAAGAACGATATGTTAATTTAAATGTAAGTATAGGTAGAGTTTATATTTGGTTTTTCTCCACGGACTATTTTTTATGGAATAAAAATAAAAAAGGTTTTGTCAAGTTTCACACTTCTATAGGTATCTCTAGTAAGTAACTAAACGCACAGAATTTTCGAGAAATTTCAAATTAAGAATAATAAATATTTAATGTTAGTTTTTAAGTTTTCGTGTGTGTGTTTCTTTATGATACCACTGAAATACACAGATTGAAATAAAAATTATTAATCAATTGATTTACTATGGCAGTTATCGATCCAAAAATCTTAATTAAACTGAATCAATGAAGGTTGAACGGTATTTAAAATACGCTGATATTTGTTTTTGTATAATGTAAGCATCAACATTTTAGGTACTGTTTTCGTAACCCAAGCCTTGTTTGTATAAATTCTTGTCTCGTCATTTTAAATAGAGCGAAGATGTTTATTTCTCAAGATTTTATTACAATAACAATATATGACTATTAAATGTTTTTAAAATTTTGCGGCTGATACACATTACTTAATAGAATAGATCTTTATTTCATGTAAACCCATAGACTTAATATCTAGTTGTAGGGGGGAGCCCTACTTATTATTTCTATGTGTAAACCAGATACAGGCACATAAAAAATGTCGAGACTCTAGGGCTGACATTCAGAGACGACAGAAACGAGTCTTAGCGTAAACTTAGGCTGGGTTCACACGGCATTGTCCTGCACGTTTTTTTGCAGTATACGTCTTAACGAATAAATAGTGGCACATACATTGTACATAGAACCATTCGCATGTCGTTTGTACTGCAAAAAATCGTACACCGTTTATGCGTTTAAACGAATACTCAACGGACTTGTCAAGCAAATCGAATGAACTTTAACGTATTCGGCTTGCAGTGGCACATAGTATAGCTCTGTCTCGTTCACACGACACGATGTTCATACGTTTTTCATCGAATAGCAACCGAACAAGCATTTAGTCTCTTGGCGTATTTTGGAGAAGTCGCGCGTATTTGTGTTTGTTGTTTCAAAATGGTTGACGAATCTTCTATAGATAACGAATTATTAATTTTTTTAGTGGAACAAAAGCCCATTTTTGGGATAAAAGTACAACCAAGCGTGGATCCATCACAGACGTCTACTCAACTGTGACAACTGTGTGAAGACTGCTGCTATTCGTTTTTTACACGAATGAAAATTTACCGTATGAACACCCGAGTGATTGTACGTTAAAAAAACGAATACAAAGAAAACGTGCAGGACAATGCCGTGTGAACCCAGCCTTACGCTTCCATCTGTCAAACTTACGAACAAATTTTGACAGATGGAAGCATGGAAGCGTAAGTTCACGCTTAGACTCGTTTTTGTCGTCTCTGAATGTCAGTTTAAACTGACATTCTAGGTCCTATGGAGAAGAACCGGTAAGAAACTCCATGGAAACTCTTGTAAAATAATAGATTACAATCGTGATTACTACAAAGTTGTGGTAAGAGCTGCCAGAATGATGTAATTTAATGTCAATAACAAAATAAGAATAGGATAATCTGTTTATTGATACGTGAAGAGAAAACTTTGTACCCCTTTTTATGCATATTGCACGCACAGAGGAGTGTGAGATTTGGCATAGTTAAAGTTTATATGGAGGGGTGCAGAAAGCTAGCATGTATACAGGGTTATTTGTAAAACACCGGCAATGCTTTAAGGGGTGAAACTACTCATCAATATGAACAACTTTTACTATGGGACCAACCATGAAATCGCGAAAAAAATTCAAACTTTTCATACATTTTGATGGAGCAAGGTTAATCTTTTGTATGAAAAGTTTGATTTTTTTTTCGCGATTTCATGGTTTGTACTCCGGTATTATGTCTCTTTCTCTCTTTTCTCTTTTTTTATTTCTCTTTTTTTTAAAAAAACATTGCCCCTCACTAGGATTTCTCCTGTATCGAGGGTACAGTTTACAAACATACATGTCACATGCACACACAACCAGACCCGAAACAACTATCTGTAGATCATACAAATATTAGTTCCGTGCGGGGATCGAACCCGCGGCACGTAGCGTAGAAGGCTAATCGCTTAGCCACTGCGCCAACCGTGTCGTCCGTGTCGTGTGTTGTCGTGTGTGTGTGTGTGTGTCGTGTCGTGTATATGTCTATTGTTCAACACCCTTCATAATCCAGCTTATCCTACCTACTTGCGTGAACGGTTTTCTTACGTTCATCCTACTGATGCTCCTTGTAGATCCCACCTCAAAACCCTTCCTAAATTTCAATCCCATAAAACCAATTTCCATTCCTTCTCCTTCTCTGTCCATGCAGTCAGACTGTGGAACGCACTTCCGCCTAACATCCGCGGATCTAAAACTATCTCCTCTTTCAAAAAACGCGTTAAAGAACATTACCTATCCTTATAATACCTATTTAAACAAATATATATGTTTATTAGTATATTCATGTTATGTATTCGTTTATTTTGGTATCTATCTTTATTATACGTAAGTATATATTTTATTTTTATGTATTTTATTATATTCCTCCTCGTTAGCTTCTTATCATCTACCTACTTTGTTTCCTTTAGTTATACACACTGTGTCTTCTTTTCTTTTCACTCTTTCCTGTCGCAGGTCTGCTGGCAGAAATTTCTTTAGAAATAAGCAGTACCTTTGTACTTGATATCTTTACTTATTTTCTTTGTCATGTGTATGTTGTACATAAATAATAAATAACTAACTATGTAAAAAAATCTTGGAAGTTTTTGACCCACTTCCCGGTTTCTGATTGAGCTGAAATTTTGCATACACGTTTAGTTTGGATGACAAAAACGTTTTCTTTAGTTTTTTTTTTAAACTATAATATTTATTCTATTTCTTCCGAGTCAGACCGCCCATTGTACATGTTTATATTTATAAGTATTCTATCTTTTTGTATTTCTGGTGTACAATAAAGTTTATTGTATTGTGTTGTATTGAGATGGAGAGACGAGCTGGATAGAACTAATAAAGAATGGTCCACACTGGCTCTGGACCGGAAGACCTGGAAGTCATGGGGGGAGGCCTTTGCTCAGCAGTGGGATGATATAGGCTAACAACAACAATTGTATTGTATTGTATTATATTATATTGTTTTTGGGTTGTTGTGGCTGTCAGATTTTTCTTACGTCATTTAGGCGCGGGACTAGGAAGGTATAGTGCCACAAACTCATCTGACCCGGTGACCAAAATTGGAACTAACGTCGCTACAGAACAAAAATGACTTCAAAATGTCATTTTTGTACGGAGATGACAATGGTAAAAGCGACGGCAGCGACGCCACGACCGGTAGGGTAATCACGATACACACTCTCAATCGGAATCGATTCGACTTTGACAGTCCACCAAACTACACTACGCCCGACAATTGGAGCAGCGCAATGAACACTATTGTAGTGTCAAAATTGAGTCGATTCCGATTACGAGCGTGCATCGTGATTAGGTAGCCGGTGACCAAAATTGGAACTAACGTCGCTACAGAACAAAAATTACTTCAAAATGTCATTTTTGTAGGGAGATGCGACATGACATTGGTAATAGCGAAGGCAGCGACGCCACGACCGGCACGGTAATCACGATACACACTCGCAATCCGAATCGATTAAATTTTGACAGTCCAACAAACTACATTGCGCGGTATGCTTTTAAAACCACTACGCCCTACAATTTGAGCAACGCAATGAACACTGTTGTAGTGTCAAAATTGAGTTGATTCCGATTACGAGCGTGCATCGTGATTAGGTAGCCGGTCAGATAAGTTTGTGGCACTGTATGGAATTTAATATTATAAATGTCAGCTGATGAGTTCTAATCGCTTCTAATGGACATAACTAGACATCGATGGACATAACATAATATTCTTGGTCACGTCGTAAGCGTGTCGTAAGTAACCGCGATCTGTTGCGGGGTTTTGTAAACAATTCTCATACTGTTTACAATTCCCGCAACATTGTCATGCGCATAGTTTTGGCTACAATGAAAACAATAATTGTTATTGTTATTTACTATACAAATATTGTAAACAAAATCTTATACCTACTCTTGTAACAGATTACCTGCATATAACCTGTGCAGCAACGAGGTATGGTGTTAGCGTTAGCATCCCTAATAGTTTGTGGGTGTTAGTGTTACCAACTCTCAGAAATATTTATCCCCAAAGCTAAAGATAAAAACCCCTAAAATCCCCCAAAAAAAAATAATACTCTGTAAAAATAATAAATAAATTGTATTATTATACAATAATTGAACCATTATTAAAAAGTTTACAGCTAACTGCGTCACAATCATTATAAACTTCATAGTAAAAGTCAAGAATAAAAAATCCCAGCCCACTTAAACAAACGCCCACTCTTGGCCAGTAGGTAGGCAGGTTCGTTACACCAATGTGAAAAATACAAAAAAATGTCTTATTTAGTAACTAAAATATTGTTATTATTTATTTGTTTGTAACACTCGGGAATTAAAAACTTATATTAAAAAGATATTCAATCAAATAAGCATGTGTGATGTGATGCAATCTTCATTTCCGCACGGTATGTCAATCTTATAAAAGTAGTGATGGCAAATGTCACAAAAAATCGAAATCAAATAAATCGAGAACTGAATGATCTTCTGAAAAACTTTTTTCTTTTGTTTCGCTTCCTATAATAAAACGTTTAATTTCTATAGAATAGGTAAAATAAATGTCTATTGATTGTCTTCCGAAATCTATGCATTGCTGGTTCAAGTTTACTAAAAATATCGATTCATAGCTCTTCATCGGTTTTTGATAAATCGATGCCGAATCGCCATCACTACGTCAATGATAATTGAAATTGACAGTCTGTGTTGACAGTTAACATTTTGTTTGTTGCGGGTTGTTTGTTGTGCTTTGTGAATTGTGATTTTTCCTACACGGTTTTGCTATTTTCTATCCGATGACTTTGATTAGTATTATGGCGATGACAACCTTGGCTTTACATTGGATTCCGTACCCACTTACCACGACGACACTGGCTAGCCAGTCAACTCCATGTTTGTTTTATATGAACCTTGAATTTTTTTCATACAATTTTAAAATTCTGTCCAAGTTCTATGTAAAAAATTGTGGTTGATTTTGTATCTATGATGTCAACCCTAATGTCTATGATTTGCTGTATTTATGGACGCCACTTGGCCAAAACCTCCTTAACGAATGGGCATATCCCTTTAAGTGCATTTAATTAAGCAAAAAAATTAAAAATATATTATGTATTTTTAATCATCAGAAAATTCTTTAGACTCTTCCATCTTCTTTCGAATAAAATATTTTTAATTTTTCTATCACCATAATTATTTATGGATATTATACATTTTCATAAATAAATATTTTTAATTGATTTTAGTGAATTCTTTTTATTTATTTAAATTGTGTCTAAATAACTTTACTTCTCTTTCTACGGAACAAGCCGTAGCGAGGGGGGGAAGGGGGAGCTAGACAAGTCCCGTCATTTAAATTTAAACGTTTAAAAAAAAAAACAAGCTGTCGCACTTGTTTATGGTTCATGCTGAATTCATGGCTACAGCCTTGTCTGTCTATAAGTAAATAAAACACAGTAAATAACAAATTATAACAAATATATTAATTTGTAAATTGTCGTCTTATATCTAAACATGATTACACATTGATTACTCACATTTGATCACATTATGTACACTCAGCCTCAGATACTAAGAAACAACTTTGCTCAACGCTCTGAAGCAACTTTACTCAACGCTCTGAAGCAACTTTACTCAACGCTCTGAAGCAACTTTGCTCAATGCTCTGAAGCAACTTTGCTCAACGCTCTGAACCAACTTTGCTCAACGCTCTAAAGCACCTTTGCTCAACGCTCTATTACAACTTTGCTCGACGCTCTGTAGCAACTTTACTCAACGCTCTGAAGCAACTTTGCTCAACGCTCTGAAGCAACTTTGCTCAACGCTCTGAAGCACCTTTGCTCAACGCTCTATTACAACTTTGCTCGACGCTCTGTAGCAACTTTACTCAACGCTCTGAAGCAACTTTGCTCAACGCTCTGAACCAACTTTGCTCAACGCTCTGAAGCACCTTTGCTCAACGCTCTGAAGCACCTTTGCTCAATGCTCTAAAACGACTTTGCTCAACACTCTATAACAACTTTACTCAACGCTCTGAAGCAACTTTGCTCAACGCTCTGACTTGACTTCACTTTGGCTGTTTTAGTGTATCTGACGCCGACTGCACAATTCTTATTGATCTGAAAACTAATTACCATAAAGGATACACTACAAAACATTTTCACTAAGCAAAGAATTATGAACGTATGGAACAGGGACGAACAGGGACAACATGGGGGCAAAGGCGGCCCTAGCTAATATTTTAGGTGCTGAGAGATCTCATTGTAGCCCTATTTTTAACCCCCGACAAAAAAAGGGGTGTTATAAGTTTAACGTCTGTCTGTGGTATCGTAGCTCCCACACGGATGAACCGATTTTCGTTTAGTTTTTTTTGTGTCATAGATAATTTTATCCCGAGTGTTCTAGGCATGTTTCATGAAAATCTGTTCAGTCTTTCAAAAGTTACAGCTCTTTTTCTAGTTGGAGTCGGGGGTTTTTGACGGTTAGGTTATATTGCTTATCCCTGTTTTCCTTTGCACCACAGATAAAAACTATTAAAATAAAAGTTTTACATATTTTCATAATATATGGTAATATGAAAAAAATATTTTATTTTCAATCGATCATGAAAATGTAATTACAAAGACAATACAACTTAACAATAATCCCGTTACTATTATAATAAAATAAATAAAAAAATTACCCTTACACCAGAAAATTATATTTATCTGTTGCTACTTAAAGTAAAAAAAAAAACAAACTGTCCCTTGTCACGGACGTACTGTGGGGGCAGGGGGGCTGCCCCCAGCCACCCTGAGCCCTCCCTGCCCCCCATGAAATTTTCTGGTTGATTGTACGCCTATGCTTAAGTGTTAATAAAAAAATATTTCTGACTTGCCCCCCCATGTCAAAAGCTAGCTACGTCCATCTTAATAACGCGTACATAATTTATGAATCTACTGCAGCTTTAATTTGATGATTAAAATGAATTCTATACCATTCATAGAGCCTAACTTTAAAATATTTTGCATTTTAAAAATAACACCTTATTCTGTATTATTATAAGTATAGATTAGACATGTGCGCCGATGCCGGCTTCGGCGTCATCGACGTGTATGGTCGGTCGGATACGGTGGTTTTAGATACAATGCAGACATATACTAGTAAACTAAACACTGGAAATGTCTAAATATATGCTTATTGGTTTATTTCGACGTATTTGTTTACGCAAATTCAATAAAATACCATTTTTATATGACACTAATTTAAATAGCGCGTTTTGCCGATAACTTCGTCCGTCACAGACATTTGGCGAATAAGTCTGCAATATTTTGTTTTTAATAAGATTTTTACCATCCACGCCGATGACGCCGCCGCCGCATCGGCGCACAGTATCTATTCTGTGTTAACAATAATCCGTATATATTATTTTAACAGCAACATCAAAATATATTGTTCTTAAAATACATTTCTCTTTTAATTATTTAAATTATAATTTATAACATTTTCCTGATCATGTAGTTAAGTATACCACCATTCTTGAAATAAGTTAAATCAACTTCAGTATCAAAACGAACTTTCACTTGGAATGACTTGCCGTTGTCCACCTGTGGGCAAAAATAAGATATCATCATATAAATTGGGCCTTTTGTAATGTGCATAAATAAAAGAAATCGAAAACCATGAAAACCGGTCGAGGGGGATATTCATGGTTTTCGATTTATTGTATTTGTCTTGGCCTCGAATAGCAGAATAAATATAAAAACAATGTATAATTAACTATAAAAAAATCATTTTCTCATACCCTAACTAAACGAAACTCAAACCGTACACGATGCAGCTAATATCATCTCTATCTATGTAGATAGGTAGGTATAGTCGTATTTTTAATTAGACGAAGCCAACTGACAGTAGCTAATGTCACTTTGTAAAATAATGTTGCCATATTTAAAGTAATAGTGATGCGTTCAGTTCTCGTTCAATCAGATGAATGAACAATGAGTGTGAATAGTTAATCATTTCAAACTATAAAAGAATATTATTTCTATTTTACAATAAAATTGTATAAAAGTGCTCTGATATAAGTTACTAGTAGTATGTAACTACAATGTTTAAAACACTCGGTATTCAGTATAGGTAGATACTATAGGAACATAGTCGTCGAAAACTCGTTGGTATGTACAAAGCACGACTAAAATTCGAACCCCGTATCGGCAGTTCGGCACACTAACTATTCACTAGACAATCGAGGCAATTTCATTCATTCAGGAGTTTTTTCAATCATTCACTTTGTCACAACACTATTTTTATTTCATCAAAAACTGACAACACAGTAAACGTCAGTTGACTTCGTCTAATTAAAAATACGACTATAGGTATGTAGGTAGGTAGATAGGTTAGGTAGGTAGGGAAGTAAATAGGGTATGTAGGTAGGGTAGGTAGAGTAGTAGGTAGGTAGGGTAGGTAGATAGGTTAGGTAGGTAGGGAAGTAAATAGGGTATGTAGGTAGGGTAGGTAGAGTAGTAGGTAGGTAGGGTAGGTAGATAGGTTAGGTAGGTAGGGAAGTAAATAGGGTATGTAGGTAGGGTAGGTAGAGTAGTAGGTAGGTAGGGTAGGTAGATAGGTTAGGTAGGTAGGGAAGTAAATAGGGTATGTAGGTAGGGTAGGTAGAGTAGTAAGTAGGTAGGTAGGAGGTAGTTAGGTAGGTAAGTAGGGTAGGGTAGTTTGGCAGGTAGGTGCGCCGTAGATACTTAGTGCTACCCGTACGAAGCCGGGGCGGGCCGCTAGTGAATAATTTAAAAACAAAATGTAATAACTATTTAATGTATAACTTAATTAATGTAATGGTTAAAAGAGCTTTGCTTACGAGGGGGAGGAGGGGGTTAATAATTGCAAAAAAAACTGCTTAGCTAACTGCTTAGCAGCGGAGCGGGTTAATTTCCGTGCGTCATACTGGGCGTTAAAATAAAAACATTTTCTTTATTTTCTGATAGTTATAAACTGACCTGTACAGTGATTTCATCTCCCGGACTCAGGTTCCCTGGTAGCTCAATGCTGAACTGTTCGCTGCCGTTCAGCGCGAAGGTGTCTGCGGTCTGTCCCGCTAAGAACTGCAGCGGGATGATGCCCATGCCCACCAGGTTGGAGCGGTGGATGCGCTCGAACGACTCCGCGATGACTGCGCGAATGCCCTGGGGGTAAAGAAATCGTATTAAGTTGTATCACTCTGCAAATTTTGCGCACTAAAGTAGAGTCATTTTAATAGGCAACATTTGACGTCTGTCAGTTTTTATCTTCATAGTGAGGTGACCTGCTTAAAAACATCGATTAAAGTGAATGAATCGATACGGAATTGTAACATATGTGAATTTAAAAAATCATCAGGCGAATCCCTGTCCCATTATTATTTTATTCTTTCGTAAATTTAAGGAGCAAAATAAGACAAGTATATAATTTAACAAAAAAATTGCGTTATTTTTTGTATTTTTATAGTTAGTTAAAAGAATAATAAATATAATTATGTTTTATTATAATCACAACGTGGTTATTAATTTATGGTGATATTTCTTCACAAGTAATCATTGCATTCGATTCTACTTATCAGCTTTCGATTTTTAGAGTAACATCCCTAGTGTTAAAAAAGAAAAAGGGTTAACTGACGCAACATTGTAACGACGTTCAGTTCTTTAGATCAGAAATTGTTTATTATGTTTAGAATGGTTTATTAGTGAAAGCAAATCGTAAAATTACTCGTATCGGTCATTATTACAATAAATATGTAATCGTAATTGAAAGAAGTTAAGCAATTGTGCAGTTCTAACAAAACGAAAAAATATATTATTTTATGCCCGCCGTTACAAGGTTTTGTTGTTGAACTGTCAAATGTTACCTATTAAAATGACTCTACTGTACATGAAAATGTATCCTGTATAAGCGTAAGTACATTTAAAGAAATATAAAAATCTATAAAATCCTAATTCAAACCCTATCCTTTAGCAAACAACTTAATTTTACTTGCGACAATTTATCAGCCTATTCAACTTTTTCATAATACAGTGCGGCATTTTTGACGTGTATTCTGTTGCTTGACAAAACAGAGACTGGCGCGCGATTGGAACTCTTTTTCGTTTTGGAACTCTTTTGGCCCCAATGTCCATTGTCAATGTCACCTATACTTTGTGGTACTTACAAGTAGATAGGGTCCTTTAGCAGCCCAGTCGCGACTGGATCCGGATCCATAGTCCTTGCCCACCACGGCGATCAGAGGCACATTCTCTGCGGCATATCTGTAGACAATTGATAATATTTATATTGACTTAAATCATAATAGCAAAGCTACAACTCCAGATTCAGCAAAAATGTTTTTATAATTTAAATAATTTCCTAGTCACATATTTTTTTTGTATTCAATATTATAATTATTTCAAAGCTTTTATTTTTTATATTTCAATGATATGTTTCTTTTAATTATTAGTCCTGTTGTTGGCGACATTGTGTCCTGTTATTAATAATTTTCTACTCACTACACTATATGCTTACCTGTCCGCAGTATCAAATATATTCATTTGACTATAGCCTTGTGTCCTGCTGTTGGGGTCATTGTCCTGCTGTTAGCGAAATTGTCCTGCTAATACCAATTTTCTGCTCACCACACTATAAACTTACCTGTCCGCAGCATCAAATACATCCACTTGACTATAGCCTTGTGTCCTGCTGTTGGGGACATTGTCCCGCTGTTGAGGCCATTGTCCTGCTGTTGGGGACATTGTCCTGCTAATAGTATTTTTCTGCTCACTACACTATATGCTTACCTGTCCGCAGCATAAAATAAATCCACTTGACTTTAGCCTTGTGTCCTGCTGTTGGGGACATTGTCCCGCTGTTGAGGCCATTGTCCTGCTGTTGGGGACATTGTCCTGCTAAAAGTAGTTTTCTGCTCACTACACTATATGCTTACCTGTCCGCAGCATCAAATACATCCACTTGACTATAGCCTTGTGTCCTGCTGTTGGGGTCATTGTCCCGCTGTTGAGGCCATTGTCCTGCAGTTGGGGAAATTGTCCTGCTAATAGTATTTTTCTGCTCACTACACTATATGCTTACCTGTCCGTAGCATAAAATAAATCCACTTGACTTTAGCCTTGTGTCCTGCTGTTGGGGACATTGTCCTGCTAATAGTAATTTTCTGCTCACCACACTAAGCTTACCTGTCCGCAGCATCAAAGATATCCATAACGTCTCCACTGGGGTGGTGCGTGGTCCTGGGTCCCGCGGTGGGCGCCATCCTGTTGACGAGGCGGATGTTGGCGAAGGTGCCGCGCGACATGACGGCGTCGTTGCCGCGCCGCGCTCCGTACGAGTTGAACTCGCGGGGAGTTAGGCTGAGGAAGGTAACTTAACCGTCAAAAACCCGTTTCCAACTAGAATAATTTAATTGATTTTTATAATATGATATAGATTTTTTTAAAAAAAAATTTTTTTTATTCATTTTTATTACCATGTTTCCTTGTGTGTACATAAATAAATAATATGAGATATTAATGTGATTGTCATAGGATTATTCGTATTTGTTCAATGGAATCGTATTCTTATTATTTTGATGAAATGACACTTTAAATTATTATTAGAGAATTTATTATTAATAGAAATTGGTGATTGTTATTATATTATAGTTTTAATTTAATTATTACTCTAGGCTTTGCAACCTATTATTGCATGCCGTTCTTCGGCGAGACATGATGTAGTTATACAACATTTGTAACAACCAGAGGCCCAATTCTCGTAATTAAAAATGTTCAAAATATAGTTCGGATCTCATTCCGATCAACTACCAATGTCATAAATGTCACAAATGGTATTCTCCTACCCTAACAAACAACGTCAAACGTGACATTATATTGTAATGAGATCGAAAGTTGAATAAAAGGCAAATCGGTATTCTGCTAACATTTTGAACTGACACAGATAATAAAATTGACACTCTCGTCTATACACAAACGTCAAAAATGAGATTGAAATGAGTTTGTAAGAAGATTGAATCCAAATCATACTGGAATCGGACTGAACTTTAAGAGGAGTAGAATACATGACTTTTTGTCAATTCATAATATAATCTCAGTTCGGTCAACTTTCAGTCATATTATAAATTAATTACGAGAATTGGGCTTCTGTAGCCATGTTTCCTGTAAATAAAAATATTTCTATTTCTTAATTTAATCATTTATTTCAGACATTTGTCCATAAGTAGTAGTTTATCCGAAAACCATTGCTGTGACATTTATTTTATCTGTCGCAGCAGATGCTGAGATAGGGGCCATTTTTGGCCTCGTGCAGGAATTTTTAATTAGTTTTTTGTTATTATTTTAATGTTTCTTTTTGTATGTAATTTTCTGTGCGAGTCCGAAATAAATCATTTTTCTTTCTTTCTTTCTAAGTGGATACCAGTGGCGAAGAGTCCATACAACCCGATTCCCATCGGCTTCCCTTTAGGAATTGGTTAATGCATAGACCAACGTAATATTATATTATTCACTCATTCAACTGATAAAAAAGGCATGTTATTCAGTTAGGTCGAGCTCTTCCTGACATGACTAATGACTATATAGATTACAAGAGACGGTATGGATTTTTGTCTTGCAGCATTAATTGGTGAGTGTGCTTTTTTAGTGGGCTTTTTTGGGACGGCTTCCCCTATGAAAATTTTCACCCTTCGCCACTGGTGGATACAATAAACAATCACACAATAAAGAAAGAAGAAAGAATATTGCGTTTATTGGCACAATTAAAATTAATACACATAACATTTAATACATAAAATAAAGTACATTTATGCCAAAAGAGCCTCAGCTCAGCATAATGTCAGATGGCAACACGAGGTGCTACCACCTGACGCTGATTTTCAGCTGCAACCCACAAACAAACATAAAACACAAAATAAATTAAATAACCACAAAAGTAAACACATGACACACAAACAACAGGTTGGATCTTATATAATTATTATAAAAGTGAAAGTTTGAGGATGTTTGGATGATTGTTACTCAATCACACAGAAACGGATGTACGGATTTTGATGAAATTTGTCACAAAAATAGACCATATCCTAAATCAACACATAGGATACTTTTTTCAAAACATCCAAACATCCACCAACATCCAGACATCCAACTTGTTTTTTTATCTAGGTACATTGATTTAATTCTCCTAGGATGTTAGTGAGACCGCGGACAACAGCTAGTGAAGCTAATTGTCTACCTACCCTCTGTCAGCAAGATATCTAGCAGCGGGCGAGTTCCTGGCGATGGAGCCCGCCGGCGAGATGTGGTCCGTGGTCACCGAGTCGCCCAGCAGCAGCAGGCAGCGCGCGCCCTTGATGGCTAGCACCGGAGACAACTCCTGACGACAAAAGGAAAATATTGGTGCTGATCTGAACCACAACCAGGGATGTTGCTAATACATATTTTTTTCACACCAGCGGATGCTAATGCTGATTTTAATTATTTTCTTACAAAAGTAGGGAAAAAGTAGTGGCTATTATGAATTTATATCGAAAATTTGCAGTTTTGAAATTAAAATAAATAAATTTAGTGACTTTTAATAAAAAATTGAATCTTACTATAAATAGTTTAGTAATAATTAGTCGTAGTTGGTCAAAACTCGCAAGCGAAAACAACACCTGCTATAAGCCGGCGGGGCTTATAGCAGGTGTTGTTTTTGCTTGCAAGTTTTGAAAAAAATATGCATCAGCAACAACCCTTTTGTTAGTTTGTATTTTCGACGACACGGTTGGCGCAGTGGCTAAGCGATTAGCTTTCTGCGCTACGTGCCGCGGGTTCGATCCCCGCACGGAACTAATATTTGTATGATATACAGATAGTTGTTTCGGGTCTGGGTGTGTGTGCATGTGACATGTATGTTTGTAAACTGTACCCTCGATATAGGAGAAATTCTAGTGAGGGGCAAAGTATTAAAAAAACCCCTTGTACGTATTAGATGTGTGCGCCGATGCCCGCGGCGGCGTCATAGGCGTGGATGGTGAAAATCTTATTAAAAACAAAATATTGCAGACTTATTCGCCAAATGACTGTGACGGACGAAGTTATCGGCAAAACGCGCTATTTAAATTATGGTCATATAAAAATGGTATTTTATTGAATTTGCGTAAACAAATACGTCGAAATAAACCAATAAGCATATATTTAGACATTTCTAGTGTTTAGTTTACTAGTATATTTATTTATTTATTTATACTTTATGCACTAAGTACAGAGGCGGACTTAATGCCTTAGACATTTTCTACCAGTCAACCTAAGGGTGATGCAGAGAAAAAAGTATGGTAGGTGCACGGACAAGATAATTATACTAAACAAGTAAATTATGCATAGTTACTTATAACTATTTATACATAAATAAATATATATATATAATTATATATACACAAACACACTATAAGTAGTAAGAAAGCGGAGATGATTCAGCCAATTTGCTGCGAAGATGTTCACGCACTTTTTGCTTAAAGGAATAACGACTAGTCGCCGTCCTGATTTATATGTCAATGCAATGTATATGCAATGCAATGTATATGTCTGCATTGTATCTAAAACAACCGTATCCGTCCGACCATCCACGCCGATGACGCCGAAGCCGGCATCGGCGACAACTCTGGTACGAATGTGAATCAAAGGCCTTACCCTGGTCATGCCGTCGAAGAATGGCGGCCTCTTAATGTAGGTGGAGTCCAGGTCCCAGCCGTACAGCTGGCCCTGCGGCACCGACAGCGCCTGCCATGATGGGGAGCCTTGCTCGATCCTCTCGTACACCTGTTGTACACGACCATCATTTATATGACTATAATTTATAATAATATATATTTTATATCAACAATCGACTTTTCTAAAATTTTTTTTAAATCTATATGTATAAAAATGAATCCCTATTTCCCTTGGTTACGCCATCACGCGTGGTCAGATGGGTAGGTAGGGTAGGTAGTTAGGTGGGTAGGTAGGGTAGGTAGTTAGGTGGGTAGGTAGGGTAGGTAGTTAGGTGGGTAGGTAGGGTAGGTAGTTAGGTGGGTAGGTAGGGTAGGTAGTTAGGTGGGTAGGTAGGGTAGGTAGTTAGGTGGGTAGGTAGGGTAGGTAGTTAGGTGGGTAGGTAGGGTAGGTAGTTAGGTGGGTAGGTAGGGTAGGTAGTTAGGTGGGTAGGTAGGGTAGGTAGTTAGGTAGGTAGGTAGGCGCACAGTTCTTTTATTGGCGGTACGAAGGTTGCCGGGTTAGCTAGTATATAATAAAATAGAATAGATCTTCATTTCATGTAAACCAGATACAGGCACTTATGCAATGTCGAGACTCTAGGTGCACGGTTCCAAATAGTAGGTCCTATGGAGAAGAACCGACAAGAAATTCCATGGAAACTATTTTAAAATAATAAATTACAATCTTGATCAGTACAATGTTGTGGTAAGAGCTGCGAGAATAATGTAATTTAATTGGAATACAAAATAAGACTAGGATAATAATGATTTGTCTCTGAATAAGATTGCCATGGCAGTTACAAGCTGACCAGTCCCGACAGACGGCATGTTCCTGAGCATGACGCATGAGTCAGCATGGTATGTGACATACCTCCTTGAACATGCCGGGGATGACGTGCTTGTTCTCCACCTCCTGGATCTCGGCCCTCGTGGGCCAGATCTCCCGCAGGAACACGGGAGTACCGTCCGCGCGGGTACCTACAACATATATTGTTACAATGAAAACCAATTTTTAAAGACATTAAAAAAATATAAAAAAATCCGTTCGGAAACTGAAAAGTGGCTAAAATATTTGTTTTATAACAATACAACCTGTTTAAAAATAATTACGACTGCTTAAAAGTGAACATTTTTTTTTTAAACAAGTGCGATTCGGACTCGCACACGAAGGGTTCCGTACCAATATCTATAAAAACGGCAAAAAAAATCATGTTTGTTGTATGGGATATTTTATTCTGTTTTTTTGTATTTGCTGTTATAGCGGCAACAGAAATACATCATCTGTGAAAATTTCAACTGTCTAACTATCACGGTTCATGAGATACAGCCTATTGACGGACGGACGGACAGCGGAGTCTTAGTAATATTTTTAGGGTCCCGTTTTACCCTTTGGGTACGGAACCCTAAAAATCACGAAATTAGTGTGACGTACTTAATGGATGACACCGAATTAGTTATTCTATGTGGCGATAGGTGTCGCTACACATGATAATGTTTGGGTGACTTACCCAAGGGTTGGGTCTCGAAGTCGATGTCCACAGTGCCAGCCAGAGCGTACGCTATCACCAGCAGAGGTGACGCCAGGTAGTTGGCTCTGGTGTTGGGGTGGATCCGACCCTCGAAGTTCCTGTTGCCTGACAGAACGCCGCAGCAGACCAGTTCGTTCTGTAGAATAGATAGAATAGATCTTTATTTCATGTAAACCAGATACAGGCACTTATGAAATGTCGAGACTCTAGGTGCGCGGTTCAAATAGTAGGTCCTATGGAGAAGAACCGGCAAGAAACTCCATGGTAACTCTTTTTAAAAAATAGATTATAATCTTTATCAGTACAATGTTGTGGTAAGTAACAGTGTGTAGCAGTAATAATAATGTTATTATTTATATAGACGTAGTCCAGTGGTCGAAATTCGACCACAATTTTAGCTTCCTGCACTCCTTCTCCATATAAACTTTAACTATGCCGAATCTCACACTCCTCCGTGCGCGCAATATGCTTAAAATGGAGTACAAAGTTTTCTCTTCACGTATTAATATTAATAGATTATGTAATGCAATAGTAGTTTATGAAACTGTTACATAATACGGTATTAAAACACGAGTGTGTTTAAAAATCGAGCCGCTGGCGAGATTGTTAATAGTATCACACGAGTGTTTTAATACCTAGTTATGTGCAGTTTCATTCACTACTTTATCTATACTCATGTTAACAAATTATAAAGTAAACAAAAACAATAATGGCGCCGAAACCTAACAGTCACCACGCATGCGCCCTGGCGTGCGCTATCATAGACAATATGCAGCCGCTATAAAAATTGAATTGAAATCTCCTTGGTGGATCCGAAGTGTATTATAATAGAAAAAAAAGTTATTTTATAGCATTATTTTGTTAAGAAAACTGTATCTTAATAAAACTTTTTAATTTTATTATAGTGGCATGTGCATAAAGTCTGTGATTATGGTACTATTATTGAATTCATAATCAGAATTTTATGATATAAGTGTAGATAAAATATTTTAGGAGTTTATATATATATATAAACACAATATATATAATACTATACAAAGAATCTTTTTAGCAAAATCAAATCAAATCTTTATTGCATTCCATAATGTAAAGTTAAAACAGATGGTAGGCTTAATCTAAGGATCAATTATGGACCCTGTCGGGCACAGCACGGTTTGGTAGGAGAGAGGAAAAGCTGCTTTATTAATACTTAATTTATTTTATTATAGGTGTTATTTATTATTCCACTGTTGCCTATTATACAGGGTGTAAGTGACACCGTAACGAAAACTGATACCATGGATTCAGAACATGATTCTGACCCAATCAGTGATAAAATTTACTGTCGGTCTTATCAAAAAAAATCTATATTGTTCCCAGTTATTTTAGTTAGCTATAAAAACTGCGAACAAAATCGTAATTTTTTTGAAAAGACCGTTTTTTTTTCTAACGCTGATATGACCAGGATTTCGTACCGAATCCATGTTATCAGTTTTCGTTACGATGTCACTTACACCCTGTATTTTAACAAATTAAAATAATATCAACATTTAAAAAATAATACGTTTCCAACGTAGACAAAGACTCACCTTCTCAATAGTATTCGCGATGTTGTCATCAATGGGTCCAGAGTTCCCGATGCACGTCATGCACCCGTACCCAACGATATCGAACCCTAGCTTATTTAAATACGGCACTACACCGGATTCCTGGAAGAAAACGTATGAAAAAATATTACATACAACACATACACTCGAAAGCAACGAATCCGGGTCTCCAACATAAACCTTAATATCTCGGAAACGAAGAATGATAGCTTATTGAAATAAAAAGTATTTTATAGACCTGTTTAATAATACTCCTATATAATAAATCCTATAAAATCCTATATAATAATGGCAAGGCTATATGATGCAAGGTCCATTGAGACCGATTACTCATCGATATTTTCTCTATGAGTTTCTTATCATTCAGACGCTCCCTAATTCAACGAAGCGAGCAGTGCGCATCGAGTACAACTTAGTTTGTTTAATTTAAATTTAAGTAACTATGTATTGTTTTCTTTTTTATGTCTCTATTAATGTTCTCATGGTCAATGTCATGCACATCTGTTATTTGTATGACTGCTAGAATGTCTTTTTGGTTGTTATTTTTTATTTGAATTATTGTAGTAGTTATATTGTTGGTGTGCTTATTATTATAAATAAATAAGTAAATAAGTATTTGTTTTTATATATTTAGATAGGTATTTATTCGTACGGTATATGTAGTTCATTGTATTTGTTATCTATGTAGTTTATTTCATAGGTATTTAGTTATTGGTTTAGTTTAGTATACCATAAGTTTAAGTAGTCTAAAGTAGTTACTTTTGTAATTTTTACACACTGTCTACGTGTCTATCATCCTTATTTCCAATCGCGGGACTACTGGAAGAAATTTCTTTAGAAATAAGTAGTTCCATTGTGCTCATTTGTCTGTAACATTTTTATTACCATGTTTCCTTGTGTGTACATAAATAAATAAAATAAATAAATAAATACTCAAATAATATGTATCGAGAGCTGAAAATTGCATTGATAGAGGAATGCGTAATAACTAAAAAAATTTATATACAGGGTGGAATTTTCGAAGCGTACCTGGAGGAAAAGTACTCTAAATACTGAAGACAGCAAATTTTACTCAAAGGAAACATTCCTTTATTTTTTTAAAGTACGTGGCGTTTTACGTATGTAGGTTTTTAGTAAAGGTACGTTAAGTGTTTTTAGTAAGTATTTATTGGTATTTTTATGGTACCAATCGATTGGGTCAATCATAAGGATCAAATCTCTCTAGCAAACATGGTAAATTAAATTAAACAAAAACCATGAAATCTATACTTTTTTATTCGAACGAAAAAATCGAATACCTAAATTAACTAATTAGTTGCTTTAAATGAGCTCCATTTTCTTGGATGCACAAATTTATTCTTATAAGGTATTAATTTTGAGTAATTTTTAGTAGCGTGTTGTGAATATTGAAAATTGTATTGTGAAGATCAGTTTTTAGCTCTTTACAGTTGTATAGGATTTTTGGTAAATTTGATTTTTAACATATCCCCATAAAAAATTCTAAAGGGTTGAGATCTGGAGACCTTGCAGGCCATCTGATTGTGCCGTTTATACCAATCCAGGTACTAAAATGGTTATTAACATTATTTTCGGATTTTAGTCGGTTCGATTCCCGGGTGTGGCAAGCGTATTTTCATAAATCTGAAAACGCAGTTTTGTTTCTTTTTAAAAATAAAGGAATCTTTCCTCTGAGTAAAATTGGCTGTCTTCAGTATTTAGAGTACGTTTCCTCCAGGTACGCTTCGAAAATTCCACCTGTATAGTCTATAAATTAATTTTTATTTGAATACGCTAACATTCTTATTTCGAGATATTAAGGTTTAATATTGACCAGGATTCATTGTCTCCGATTGTACATAAGGCATTACATAGACTACCTCTGTCCGTAAGTTCGTCCGCGTGGAATTACAAAATAATTTTTTGTTTAAATTAAAAGCCTAAGTTACTCCTTATAACATCAATTATCTGCTAATAAAAGTCCCGTTAAAATCGGCCCAGCCGTTTCGGAGATTAGCCGGAACAAAAAGAATAAAAAAAAGATTTTTTCAAGTTTTTTTTTATGAGAATTTTTTTTTTCTTTATTTTCTTTTTTTTCGTGGACGGTGTCGCTGCCACAGCAAAGTATTAATAAAAACATACCCTGAGGTAGTAAGTGACGACTCCAGATCCTGGCGACAGTGAAGTCTTGATGTACGGGAGAACGCTCAGCCCGTTCTCCACCGCTTTCTTCGCCAGAAGACCTGGAGAAGAATAGACGACAGATTGGAGAAGATTTTTTTTAAACTTTGCCCCTCACTAGCGTTTGTCCTGAGGATCTTCTCCGAAATGACACATTAAAATAAAATTTAAAAAAACCTACTTCAAAAAACTAAAAAGTATAAAATAATTTTCTTAAAAAACTTAACAGCTTCTGAAGTCAAGCCTTTAATTCTTCAATTCATGATCAAGCAGTGGCACCGAATTCTGAAGCTGTTAAGTTTTTTAAGAAAATTATTTTATACTTTTTAGTTTTTTGAAGTCGGTTTTTACTTTTTTTTAAAACGCTTTTATTAGCTTCACTTGTAACTAACTATGTAAATAAATCTTGGAAGTTAAATTTTGACCCACTTCCCGGTTTCCGATTGAGCTGAAATTTAGCATACACGTTCAGTTTGGATGAAAAAAGCGTTTTTCTTTAGTTTTTTTTAAACTATTATTTATGTAACTTACCAGCTCCCAGCATGACGCTCGGGTTGGATGTATTGGTACAGGATGTGATGGCCGCGATGATGACGGAGCCGTGGGTGATGGAGTAAGTGTTCCCGTCGGTGAAGCTGAAGCTGCCTGAGGCGGCGAGGTTGGCTGGCGTGAGGCCGTAGCCCTTGAAGCCGACCTGCGGGCCAATTGGGAATTAGTATTGATTTATTTATATTTTATAGGAGTGCAGAACTATAGCCAAAATGCGTACATATGGCGTGCTTGCAACAACTGTAACAAATTAATTAAAGATACTGATTTTGACATTTTCAATACTAGTGAACCTCGTGCGAGAAATACTCTTTGTGTGAACTTTTTCTCTTGAATTTAATGACTAATATAAATATTTTTATAAAAAGCAAAACTTTTTACCTGTGTCGTAGTTTAGTATATCTGCTCTTTTTTTTTTTTTTTTTTTTGTTGCGTGGTTAAGTCATCAAATGAGTCCTCCCACCCCGGGCAGGGCGGGAGGGACTGTCAGACTTGTACTGACTAAAATCCACGGTGTTCCTTCGATAGCCCTTTACGTTCCGGGGTCACGGTAATGAGATAAGTCCCGCGACCCCGGCAGGCTCCGGCCCTCTACAGGGGGGGCCCCGTCATCTTGCTGACGCTCTTTGAGGCGCGCGTGGAACACAACGCGCCGTCGACCCGGGCATGGTCCATGGTCGGACAGCGAGTTGCCCTTTACTCGCTGTCCGCATGCCCTAGTATATCTGCTCTAGCATAATTGTTACTATGTTGGTAATTGTGAGGACATGTAATTGGCCTACTATTGTTGGAATGTTTTTTTTAAGTGAATTTGTGCTGTTTGTCTTCCTAAAAAATAAATACATTTTACGCACTATATTTAGGGGCTTGAGATTACTTGGTATCTTATTATATATACGTACACACATGGTTATACAATATATATAGCTAGTCTCGGAAAGATATCCAGTACGAGCCTGTAGGGGTCTCGTCGGTAAATAAATCAACTGCAGTACTAAACAATTCCTTATGCTTCCTCACATACATACATGTTTCATATAAGTAAATAGACGCGAGTGCGGATCACAATTTGATTATCTCTTGCGTTAACGGTGAAGGAAAACATCGTGAGGAAACCTGCACACCTGAGATGGCCTCATAAAGTTGTCGATGGTGTGTGTAGTCCGCCCGCACCAGGCCAGCGTGCTGGACTAAGGACTAACCCTTCTCATTGGGAAGAGGCCCGTGCCCAGCAATGAGACAGTAAAGGGCTGGATGTTTTTATCTATATATTAATACGTGAAGAGAAAACTTTGTACCTTTTAAGCATATTGCGCGCACGGAGGAGTGTGAGATTTGGCATAGTTAAAGTTTATATGGAGAAGGAGTGCAGAAAGCTAACATTATGGTCGAATTTCGACCACTAAGCGACCACTAATAATAAAAAAAATCCTCCAATAAATTAACCTTATTGCTTGAAAAATTAAATATTAGGAAGTCCCGCCCCAAAAACGTATTTTTACTATTGTTTATACATGTACACGTGCAAGTATAGCGTATATAATACAAACATTAATAAGAACGACTGCACTTCCGCTTAGCAAGCGATTTACAATTTCTTCGTAACGACCTTGACCACTCAGCATATTATAATTATTTATAACACAACGATTTTCTTATGGATTTGCTTGCTTTTTATTTTAAACGTTTTATACAAGATAATTTTTTATGTAGTGCGCAAAATTTGCAGAGTGATTCAGTGTCCGTTCCCAAATGCAACCGCAGTACTAAAATTCACTCCAAAATAAAATAAAAATTTAATTTTGTATAGCTTGCGCTAGTAAATTATGCGTGTCCCCCATACTAAGTCGAATTTTCGTTTTGTTTTAAAGTGTATCCCAATACTGCATTTAGCAACAAAGACTGAATCACTCTACAAATTATGTGCACTACATAATAATTATCCTGTATACATCAACACTTAATATTTAAATACAAAAGTAACTCTGTATCTGTTTGTTTGTCACGTTTTTGACCCCCGACAAAAAAGAGGGGGTGTTATAAGTGTGTATCTGTCTGTGGCATCGTAGCTCCAAAACGGATGGACCGATTTCAATGCAGTTTTTTTAATTGAAAGCTAGTTTAATCGGGTATCATCTTAGCTATATTTCATGAAAATCTGTTCAGCCGTTCAAAAGTTACAGCTCTTTTTCTAGTTGGAGTCGGTTTTTAAAACGCTTTTATTAGCTTCACCTGTAACTAACTATGTAAGAAAATCTTGGAAGTTAAATTTGACCCACTTCCCGGTTTCCGATTGAGCTGAAATTTTGCATACACGTTTAGTTTGGATGACTAAAGCGTTTTCTTTAGTATTTTTAAACTATAATATTTATTGATGGTTAAGTTATACATTTAGATATAAACAAAACAAACATAAACACACAACATACATTTCATTATACATAGTGCGGAAGTGTTAAAATCTTGCAGACTGGATGGTTTTTAGGTAATAAAATAAAATATTGTACTTCTGTTACAGCATTCAGTTATTGTACGTTTTATTAAACTAACTTATGTGTTTACGGAAATAAATATATATTTTTAATGTGAATAATTTTAGTTTGTTTGAGGAATTTTATACTTAGGATTTTTCGCGTGTGTGTGTTAGAACGTGAACATCGATATTTGTGCCGACTGATCTGAACATCTGGTAAGTTCTGAATTATTCACATTAAAGGTCATTCATAAAGTACGTCACACTAATTTCGTGATTTTTTGACCCCTCCCCCGTCCTTGTCACAGTTGATCACATTTTGTGAGACCCAGTATGACGTCACATATTTTGCAATTTTACATCTAGAAATTATTAAATTAAAACAGCAGTTCCAAAATTAGTTTTATTTCCATTTAAATATGATTTTGTAATGTGACGTCACGAATCTTAGGACCCCTCCCACCCCTTGTCACATAATGTCACACTTCGTCGACCCCCTCCCCCCTTAACGTGTGACTTACTTTATGGATGATCCCTTAGCTTCTTAAAGATATGGACACTATTTATTAAAAAAGAATTTTCAAAAATAAAACACTTTTTACCCTATATTTCTATCCAATCACTATCAGCACTTAAAAAAATTAATATTAAAGATACAGACATTTTTTATTAAAAAAAGTCTTTTCAAAAATGCAATCTTTTAACACTACATTTCTATCCAATCACTATATCATGATATGGTGATTGATAATGATGATGGGGTCAAAATAGAGAGATTTGGAAGGAAAAAGAGGCAACCAAAAAAAAAACTATTTCTTTCTTTCAGCAGTGAGACACAAAATTAATATTAAAAATCTAAAATTCACTCCAAAACAAAATAAAAATTTGATTTTGTATGGCTTGCGCTAGTAAATTATGCGTGTCCCCATACTAAGTCGAATTTTCGTTTAGTTTTAAAGTGTATCCCAATACTGCGGTTGCATAGAACAGAGACTGAATCACTCTACAAATTATGCGCACTACATAAAAAAAAATCCTGTATATTCTCAGTAACAGTTATGAGTTACTGAAGTACGTTAATACCATCAACTATTCTAGTTAATCCTGTGCATTATTATTCACATAATTATTGTTGCATTAACCTTAATTTTAGGTAATTATTGTCTAATTAGGTTATTAATGATTAATGATGTCTTTGCGTAAAGAGGTACTAGGATTTAGTAATTAAAACTAACACTTACTTATTATATATTAAAGTTAAATAGTATATTGCGATATATTTCTAATTAATAATCATTAAAAAATATTTTTAAATGAATGTGGGAAAAAGTAAATACTAATGAGTTTCTAAATAAGTTAATCTACTAATATTATAACCTAACCGTCAAAAACCCCCGACTCCAACTAGAAAAAGAGCTGTAACTTTTGAACGGCTAAACAGATTTTCATGAAACATAGCTAAGATGATATCCGATTAAACTAGCTTTCAATTAAAAAATACTGCATTGAAATCTGTCTATCCGTTTTGGAGCTACGATGCTACAAACAGATACGTATGGTTTGCGCTAGTAAATTATGCGTGTCCCCCATACTAAGTCGAATTTTCGTTTTGTTTTAAAGTGTATCCCAATACTGCGGTTGCATTTAGGAACAGAGACTGAATCACTACAAATTATACGCACTACATATAAAGTTATCTTGTATAACAAATTGTGTCTACATTATTTTCTTCTTTTTAATCTCTCCTCTCGCAGGTCTGCTGGAAGAGATTTCTTTACAAATAAGCAGTACCTTTGTACTTTATGCTCCTACTTCATATTTCTCATGTATTTTATGTGTGCATTAATTGTTAAATAAATAAATAACAAAAACTTATTACTTTTATTACTTGGACTGCTACTTATGCTAAGAGTGTAAAACAGCGTAATGATAATAACCACAAAATAGATAGAATATCAATTGGACAAAAATAAAACTAGGTCATCATTAAAACTGCGTTAACAACCTATCGATACCTAAATTAGGTATAGAAGGTACCTACTTATTATACAGGCTGATTATTCTTTAACCGATTTCAAAAAAGGAGAATGTTATATGTTCGATTGTATGTACGTGCGCTGGGTGTTTCTATGCCCAGCAAATGCTGAGTTAGCATCCCATTTGGTACAGCGCGACGATAGCACATTGTTATTCATTCATTTTATTTTTTTTACTTTTTATGTTTGTGTATTGTGTTGTCTGATGTCTAATCCGCATAAATGATTTTTCTTTCTTTCTTCTATGTCTTTTTTTATGTATTTTCATCGATTTCTCTGTAAAAACAGACTTCAAAAAACTAAATAGTTAAAAAGAAAACTGCTTCTGAAGATGAGGCCTTTAATTCTTGGCAGTGGCACCGACTTCAAGAGCTGTTAATTTTTTTAAGAAAATTATTTTATACTTTTTAGTTTTTAAAACGTATAAAAAAAACATCCTTTATATTTAAAACAATTAACAAAACCACAAAATAGATAATGAATATCAAACGCTATATATTATGTTATAACCACAAATATTGTTATTATCACAAACACTACAGACGTGGTAAGTATTATTATAATTAAACCGACTTCAAAAAAAAGGAGGAGGTTCTCAATTCGGTTGTATTTTTTTAAATGTTTGTTAGCTCAGAACTCCATCATTTATTAAGTGTAAAAAAATGTATTGAAAGGATATACTTTCAAATTGGTCCCATTTTAATTTGGAGAAGATATGATGAACAATGATGATCGATGATGATCTGTTGGTCTGTTTATCCGTGTTTGTATGTTATCAAATCAAATCAAATAATTTATTTGCATTAAACATGTGTGATCATACAGTCCTAAGTATAGGATAATATATTATATGTTAAAATAAAATTTATAGTCCAAACATGTTCTACCTAAAGAGGTGTACAAATGAGTAATCTCCATCATCGTGAGCTAGTTTAAATGTCATTTAAATAAAGAATAATTAGGTACAATAAATCAATAAATGGTAAGTATTAATTAGGTCAAAATTAATAATGTAAAAATAAAAAATGTCAATACCCGAGGTTTAAATAATTAAAATGAGTCATTCAAAAATCTTTTATATTATAATAACATTATTATTATTTGTTATTATTATTTTTGTTTCTTTCTGATCTCTGTTTCAATTTTATTTTATTTTTGTACTAACGATGTATGTCATTTATCGAATAAATATTTTCTATTCTATTCTATGAAGATCTTCGGAGACTATGGAACTCTTCAATGAATAACAGCATATCACTCCCGATTGCTGTAATCGCATGTTTATGTATTGCTTATGCCACTCAAATTAGAAAAATAAAATAATTAAAGTCGGTTTTTACTTTTTTTTTAAAGTTTATAATTATTTAACTTGTTGTGAGCAACATAGCCATTCTACGGAAAAAAAGGACTGCAGTCTCCATCCGAACCAAGTTACTTGGTTGTAAATAGCATTAACTTGTTTGTTACTAGCCGTATTTCAGTATAGATATCAGTGAAAAAAGAAAGAAAGAAAAATCATTTATTTGCCATAAAAACAAGACACACTAGAATGATAGACATAGATAATAAGAAGAGGACAGGTGCATAGACAGAGAATACATTGGTGGTGGTACAGTGGTTGGTGAAGAGTGAATCTTTTTATTAGGGAACCTAATAAAGGTCGCGGGACTTATCTCATTACCGTGACCCCGGAACGTAAAGGGCTATCGAAGGAACACCGTGGATTTTAGTCAGTACAAGTCTGACAGTCCCTCCCGCCCTGCCCGGGGTGGGAGGACTCATTTGATGATTTTACCACGCCAAAAAAAAAAAAAAAAAAAAAGGGAACCTAATAAAAAATGTTTCCCAATACTGCGGTTGCATAGAACAGAGACTGAATCACTTTACAAATTATGCGCCCTACATGAATAAATATCATGTATATTTGTTTTAAGTTAATAAAACCTAATAAAAATAATAAAACCTAAGCCATTTAATAATTAATTTAAAAATACAATATAATTATAAATTCTTATCTTTAATCATTTATTACCAGTTCAAATACATTGACATGTTTAATTAAATAATTATTATATTAATTAAATACTTAATAAAATATGTACCTACTTACCGAATGTTAATGTTTAAAATTAATTTTATTATAAAAAAAATATATTAACTTAATATATTTTGCTGTGCCCTACAGGGTCCATGATTGTGCCTAGCTTTAAGCCAAATGTTTAACATCTTTTATACATACATTGTGGAACGCAAATAAATAATATGAATATGAATAAGTTTTCAGCTCTTTGTCAAGGTAACAACGAACCCAGGCGTGCAATTTGGTGACTTAGCTTATGAAGTGATGAATATTATCATAAAGCTAAATCACTAAATAGTATTTCTGGGCACTCACTTCTAATAGACGAACACTAAGGATCAAGATGCTAAGCAATATCTACAATCACATATTTTAGCTTGTGAAGACTAGAAGCAGCGGGTCACCAGGGAAGCCGCATGTGCAGAAGATAATTAACTCCATACGTCTCTATCGTCAACATAGTCTTTGATCTTATAAGGGGTCTCCATAAAGTACGTCACACTAATTTCATGATTTTTTGACCCCTCTCTCCTTGTCACAGTTGATCACATTTGTGAAACCTCCCTAGTGTGACGTCACATATTTTGCAATTTTACATCTAGAAATTGTTAAATTAAAACAGCAGTTCCGAAATTAGTTTTATTTCCATTTAAATTATTTTTTAATATGATTTTGAAATGTGACGTCACGAAACTTAGGACCCCTCCCACCCTGTCACATAATGTCACACTTCGTCGACCCCCAGGACTCTTAACGTGTGAGGTACTTTATGGACGGTCCTTAATAGGCTTTCCTTAAGAAACCAAATTTAACACGAGTTTTAATTTTCTTATCAGTAAGATCGGTAATACTTTTTGGCAATTTCTTATAGAAGCGTACACCGTTCCCTATAAATGATTAACCTATTTGTTTTGGTCAATCTAAATTTAGGAACCACAACATTGTACTGATCAAGATTGTAATTTATCATTTTAAAAGAGTTTCCATAGTTTCTTGCCGGTTCTTCTCCATAGGATCTACTATTTGAACCGCGCACCTAGAGTCTCGACATTTCATAAGTGCCTGTATCTGGTTTACATTAAATAAAGATCCATTCTATTCTATTCTTAGTCACTGCGCCAACCATGCCAGCAAAAGCTTTTTATGTTACTTCAAATTTATAAAAAGGCTTTTTATTATTATTTATTATTACATAAAGTCGATATTTCATAAGTGCCTTTATATGGTTTACATGAAATAAAGATCTAATGTATTTTATTCTACAGGTGGTTAAAGATGAAAATAAAAATGTTTAATTCAAATGACAGGGAGCAGCTGAAAATCAGTGCTGCGCACTATGCATAGCGAACACTGAACTGGATCACTTGCTACTATTTTTTTTGTTTTTGCATTTTGATATCTTATACAAGATAATTTTTTATGTAGTGCGCATAATTTAAGAGTGATTCAGTCTCTGTTCTATGCAACCGCAGTATTGGGATACACTTTAAAACAAAACGAAAATTCCACTTAGTATGGGGGACACGCATAATTTACTAGCGCAAGCCATACAAAATCAAATTTTTATTTTGTTTTGGAGTGAATTTTAGTACTGCGGTTGCATTTGGGAACGGATACTGAATCACGCGGCAAATTTTGCGCACTACATAAAAAAAAAATTGTAATACAAGAGTATGTTACTATGTCATAAGGTTAAGAAATTATATCCCTTGCTATATGAATAATATACTGTTTTATTTTTGAAACTTTCTTATCTTATTTCTTATTTTTTTAAAGACGTCACTAGGATTTCTCCTGTATCGAGGGTACAGTTTACAAACATACATGTCACATGCACACACAACCAGACCCGAAACAACTATCTGTAGATCATACAAATACTTGTTCCGTGCGGGGATCGAACCCGAGGCACGTAGCGCAGAAGGCTAATCGCTTAGCCACTGCGCCAACCGTGTAACTACGTGTACTTTCATGGAATAGTAGGTATCTCATAAATTGTATGGTCTACAAATATTTGTAGCAAGTTTTAATAGTTATATTTGACACCTATAACACATAATCTTAAGATAAGAATTATCGTTGTGTTAATTCATTTACAATAACCCAACCGTCAAAAACCCTCGACTCCAACTAGAAAAAGAGCTGTATCTTTTGAACGGCTGAACAGATTTTCATGAAACACAGCTAAGATGATACCCGATTAAACTAGCTTTCAATTTTAAAAAACTGCATTGAAATCGGTCCATCCGTTTTAGAGCTATGATGTCACAGACAGATAGGTACACAGATACACACTACATATTTATAAAGAAAGAAAGAAAGAAAGAAAAAGTTTTTATTTCTACGCCCAGTATGACGCACAAAACATAAAAATATCTAAGCTTAATTAATACTAAAAAAAATAAAAAATATCATCGTTCTGAGAGGCTTCTTTGGTCAAATATTCTTGGTATCTTTATTCAAAGTTGTACCACACCTCTTTTTTGTGGGGGGTTTTTGTGTATAACACCTCTTTTTTGTGGGGGGTTAACATGCTTCCTATACAATCCTATATATTTTATAATTAAGTAAATGGATTATCTTTTGGAAATAGCATTGTTTTATTAACACGCTTTTATTAGCTTCACCTGTAACTAACTATGTAAGAAAATCTTGGAAGTTAAATTTAACCCACTTCCCGGTTTCCGATTGAGCTGAAATTTTGCATACACGTTCAGTTTGGATGACTAAAGCGTGTTCTATTTTTTTTTAAACTATTTTTTTTTTGTTTTTGTGGTAAACATTCCTCAATTTGAACAACAAAATATCGTTTTCCCAAAAAAATTATCATTAGGATTATTTTTTTGGGAAAACGATATTTTGTACTTGACGAAACAATAAACAATGGAATTGTTTTTAACAAAACAAAAATCTAACAAACAATCTAAGAATATTATAAAGAGGTAAAATTTCTTTGTTTATTTAGTTGTATTTAGGTAAATATTGTTTGTTTTTTGTTTCGAGAGTATGGCACCCTGGGTTGCCGGTTCTTCTCCATAGGACCTACTATTTGAACCGCGCACCTAGAGTCTCGACATTTCATAAGTGCCTGTATCTGGTTTACATGAAATAAAGATCTATTCTATTCTATTCTGTAAGAATGAAAAGAATTGAATAACACTCAATCGTTAATTCACAAATTAGTCATAATTCTATTGTTACTACCACCAGCGCTGTCGGGCTGCTCGCAGCGCGACAACTTAAGCTGAGCGGAAGCCTTTTTGACACAGCTGCGACATACAATCCATTTTTTATTTTAGTTTTTTTTTTTTTTTTTTGTTATACATGTTTGTTTTTTTTTTGTTATATTATCTTTAAAATTGTTTTTGTGCTTTGTCAAATAAATACACTTTTCTTTCTTTCTTCTTTGCTCAATTATTATTTATCTCTCTTAAGTCAAAAATATTTTGCATTTAACCCCCGACAAAAAAGAGCTGTGTTATAAGTTTGTATCTGGGTACCTGTCTGTGGCATCGTAGCTTAAAGATAAAGATCAGTTTATTGCATAACTGTTTACATATGTTCTTATTAGAAGAAAACCTTACAGTTTTAAGCTCAACAGTCTACCCATATCGGATATGCAATATAATATAATAGAAAATATTAAAATTACAAATTAACCACTCAAATTATTTTTTACCAAAAAACTCATCTTAATTGTAAAACACGTTACCAATTAATATTTTTTTAAATTTTGTTTTAAAACGGATGTACCGATTTGAAAGCAGTTTTTTTTATTTGAAAGCTAGTTTAATCGGGTATCATCTCAGCTATGTTTCATGAAAATCTGTTCACTCGTTCAAAAGTTACAACTCTTTTTCTAGTTGGATTCGGGGGTTTTTGACGGTTGGTTTAATATTGATAATTGTTTTCTAACACTTTAGGCTCAAGTCAATTATATTTTGAACACAACAAGTTGTCGATCAAACCTATTAAAAACACTAATGACTTTATCAGTTATTAGTAAATTACTAATCGTCACTACTAAAACTAATTAGTTACAGGTACGACCGCATCAGTTTAGTAATATAAATACTTCTGTTTATCGAAATTCAAATCAGTATTCACTTGCAACTTGCAGAAGCAAGTACGTAAGCTTTTAATAGTTTATGATATTTAAAAATAAATTTTGTAAGTGTTATAGTGAGTGAAATTCCAAATTCAAAATGTAGTGCGTTGAGTTTATTTATGTAAACTTTATATGCATATTCAATCCTAAGTAAAAATCTGAGAGAACGCTACAGTGTCAAGTAAGTATTTATAATTACTAGTGATCGCCCATTGGTCGAAATTCGACCGTAATTTTAGCTTTCTGCACTTCTTCTCCATATAAACTTTAACTATGCCAAATCTCACACTCCTCCGTGCGCGCAATATGCTTAAAAAGGGGTACAAAGTTTTCTCTTCACGTATTAATATATAGATAATTGACGAAATAGATTGTTGACGAAATGTAATGTGTTATATCTCTCTGTAGGAGTAATCAGTCACTCAGTAGACATGTTTCAAGTCTGTCACTGGGTGCATGATAACTGCTACGAAGTGATACGGATCTTCATAATTATTAATATTGTTGACGAAATAGTGTTATATCTCTCCGTAGTAGGTAATCAGTCACTCAGTAGACATGTTTCAATTCTGTCACTGGGTGCATGATAACTAATACTGATGGATGCTCTCAACATGGTTTAAAAACGTGTTATTGAAAGAAAATCTTTTATCTATTAGTAACAGTTGTCACTCACTCAGTAGACATGTTTATTTTTCTGTCACTGGGTGCATGAATAACTGCCACTGAATGATACTAACATCATAATGCAGGATCACTGCAGAGATCCAGCAGAATTTCAGCGTCAGGTATAATACGTGATAATATTACCTGGCACATGCTGAGCTTAAGATCCATTTGTAACAACCGTGAAACACACACCGCACGTTGTTGTCTGTCAATTCATTTCCTTTATTTTTTAATGTTTTTTTCTGTAAGTAAGCACTATGTTTTTAGATACTAAATTTAAATATTTTTGTGTCTTTTATTGCACTAAACTTTCAACAGATTTTGTTATCATTCTGGGATAGTTGTTATTCACTCAGTAGACATGTTTAAATTCTGTCACTGGGTGCATGATAATTGCCACTGAGTGATGCGGACCGTCACCATAGCATAGCATAGCAGGCATACATATAATCATACGCTTATCATGTTTAGATTTTAATATTATCATTTAGAGACAGTTGTCAGTCACTCAGTAGACATGTTATCATTTTGTCACTGGGAGTGCGATGACTGCCGCTGAATGATTCTATCATCATTATTCAAAATACCAATTTCAACATTACTTCTGTAATTATTTGTATCATTTAGTTGTCATTCTGTGACAGTTGTCAGTCACTCAGTAGACATGTTTAAATTCTGTCACTGGGTGCATGATAATTGACACAGAGTGATACAGCTCAGCATGATTTTTAGATTGTATGGAATTGAATATAATATTTTTCATGTCTCTCAGTAGTAGTTATCACTCACTCAATAGAAAAGTTGATCATTCTTTCACTGGGAGCGTGATGATTTCAGCTGAGTGATATTATTATTTTGTATATTTATGATAATGTTTTTTTTTGTATTTCTGGTGTACAATAAAGTTTATTGTATTATCAGCGATAGCAACGGATCAGTGATTTTATTAAGAATGCTAATTCTTTTTATGTATTAATTGCATTTTCAAATTGGTGTATTTATAATATTAGCAGCGCAACTCGGATCATCGCGCTTTAATATTTTTTAATTTCAGTACTACACGTTTTTATCATCATTAAGCAACAATTGTTCTTTACTCAGAATATATTTTAGTTAATTTGTCATTAAGTCAATGATGCACCGCCCTAATTATTTATTTCTAATTGTAACCTAAATAGTACAGGTACATCTCATTAGTTGTTTTAATATAAATAGTTGTGCATTTCGCAATTCAAATCAGTATTCACTTGCAACTTGCAGGCATAACAAGTACTAATAAGATTTTATTAAATGACGGCATTTAATAAGAAAATCCGGTAAAATGTCAGTGAGTGTATATTAAAATATATTTTTGTTTGTATTTTCAAGTAAGCTCAAGATGTGCTTATAATCCTGAGCAAAATGCCGGAAAAAGCAGGTATTATTTTATTATTTCTATATTATTGTCTATTATATTCTTCATACCACGATATATGACGACTTATTAAGAATATTTCTCTTAGTTGGAGTTGTCACTCATCTAGTAGATATGCTATAATTCTATCACTGGGAGCGTAATAACTGCCGTTGAGAGATGCAATCTTCATGATTATAAAAATCCCGAACGAATGCATTCAGTTAATCCATCAGAAACAGTTGTCACTCATTCTGTAGACATGTTTATAATTCTGTCACTGGGTGTAGTGATGATTACTGCTGATGGAATCTCAATCTACTCATCATCACAGTTAGTTTTCACTTTTACTACCATATTGTATACATCGGCAATTTTTCCGGTCTAAAATCCGTCCAAACGCAGAGTTAGTAACTCTAAGCGGGCCGCAGTCGTTCAAAGCATTTTGTTAGTGAAATGTACCATCGTAACGTACCGCGACCGAACGTAGTGGAATGCACTATTTAAAAAAAAAAAAAAATAGTGTTTGTATCATTTTGAGACAGTTATCAGTCACTCAGTAGACATGTTTATAATTCTGTCACTGGGTGCATGATTACTGTCACGGAGTGAGACTGCCATCACCTGTGACTTCTTATTATAAATTGTTTTTTTTATGTTCATAACCAACAGTAGTAATCACTCACGCAATAGACATGTCTATTATTATGTCACTAGGGGAAAGTGATACCGTTGAGAAATAATGTTCTTAACGCTTGTATTAACGTTTTTTTATCTACTTATAAATAAGATGTCGGCCCAGCGTTATACTTGTTACCTGGCAGAAGTTGTCACTCACTCAGTTAACATGTATTAAACTCTGTCACTGGGTGTTTGATGATTTCTGCTGCGTAATATTGAACTACATGATGTAAACTATGATAACGTGACTTTAATCTTTCATATGTACTATTTGTACTAAGTTCTATCGTTTTGAAGTAGTACTCACTAACTCAGTAGACATGTTTGATAATTCTGTCACTGGGCGTAGTGATAACTGCTACTAAGCGGTACTATAAACATGCAGCAATCAATTTGGAAGTCAATCAGCCGAGATAAATCAAGAGAAGAAATTCCTGCTCATCAAAAATCCAAAAAGCAATAGTTTTCATAAACTCAGTAGACATGTTGTACCTAATTCTGTCACTGGTATTGATTACTTCTGCTGAGTGATACTGATCTTCAGAAAAATCCAAATATTTTATTATTTCGAGACAATTGTCACTCACTCAGTAGACATGTTACAATTCTGTCACTGGGTGCATGATGATTGTTCCGGAACGATAGTATCATCATTATTTGACATTTCAAGAAACATCATTTTTTCATGTCAAGTTTGTGTCAGCAGTAGTAATCACTCACTCAGTAGACATGTCTTATATCCTGTCACTGGGTGTAATGATGACTTCTGCAGATACATGCTAATCATCATCATCAAACATTATGATAAAAAAACATTGCTATATTTTCTTTTTGCGACAGTTGTTAGTCACTCAGTAGACATGCTTATAAATCTGTCACTGGGAGAATGATAACTACCGCGGAATGATACAAATCATCTTCAAATAATGCGCATTTTATGTTGTTTCATAGCTTTTTCATTCTGAGCCAGTTATCAGTAACTCAGTAGACATGTTATGATTCTGTCACTGGGATTCTGATGATTGTCGCAGAGTGATACCGATCATCATCATTTTATTATGCTTTGAATAATAGAACATAGCGTCATAATATAGCATCACGACTGTTTTGTCTGAAGGGTTAGGCAGTGAGCACTAACATAATGGAACTAGAATAGGTCTTGTTTGTCAGAATATGATTTCAAAACAGCATGGCGTCTATTGTGGAATGTCATGACGTAAATGGATTAATTAAGGAATTATCAGTATCTCATTAGGGACAGGTATACCTCGTAAATTTCAATATAAATACCTAGTTAAGGTATCACGAATTTTTAATCAGTCATATAAAACTTTCACTTCAGTGAAATATTAGTGAGACCATTTCAAAACTGTGTTTCTTTGATTTGTGTGGAGATTCGAATCGAAATGCGAAATATTCTTACAGAACAGCTCCCCAGGTACGTAAAAGCTCGACCTTTTGATCGCCTTTTAACATTTCCGTCAGCATGTTAAGGTTACTGCGAAATAGTTAATTTTGAAGTAAATAATATTTTTAACAAAATAATGCATTATTTAAATTATTTAAATACTTATGCTTTAATCACGTCATTACCACCCTATGAGTTAATTACTAATTGTTACCTGATTAGTAATAAGTGACGAAAAGCAGATACTTATTAGTATTGTTCTCGACCGAAAACGACCGGTTGTGATTAGAAAGCTTAATATATTAGGTGATTAACAACCTTAAGTTATAAGAATGATTAATTGAATTTCTTGCCGGTTCTTCTCCATAGGACCTATTATTTGAACCGCGCACCTAGAGTCTCGACATTTCATAAGTGCTTGTATCTGGTTTACATGAAATAAAGATCTATTCTTTTTCTAATGAATATAACAAATTTACCACAAAAATTTCAGATCTAGACATATTCAGCGACAAACTCTGAAGTTTTAAAAATAAAATCACATCCGCAGCTGGATGCTGTTTTAATTGCATTTTATTGATGATGTTATGCATGGTGAATTCAATTTTTTTTCATTTTTATTTTATAATTTTTTACCATTTGTATTTGTTTTGTACTCGTGATGCTATGGTGAATGTTATGTATGTCTGAATTGTCGTTTATATATGTAGCAGTTATATATCATCCAGCAGAATGTGTTTTAATTTGTTTTTGGGTGTGACGGTGTTTTGCATAAAGGTAGGCAGTACCATGTATACTCGGGTAATAAATTATTTACAATGAGATGTCATTTGAAAAATCATTAATGACTTAAGCACCACATTAACCACCCTATGAGTTAATTACGAATGGTTTTACCTAATTAGCGACCGGTATACCTCATTAATATTTTAAATATAAGTAGTTGTGGTATTTCGAAATTCAAATCAGTATTAACTTAGAACTTGTACCAGTAGGTTCACTTAATTCTCAGTTTGCGGGTGAAATTCTATAGAAAATATAAGTTGTTTATTTTTATCGGCATATCGCAATTTGAAACGGTGGTGTGTAAATAATAGGCCTGCAGGCGGGGTAAGATGCATTTGCAATTCTTGCCTAAAGATCGGAACAAATTCAAGAAGAATTAGAACTATCAAGTGAGTATTTGCCTTATCACAATAAAATTACAAACCACACATTTTTAACCACTCTCTCGGTAGACGTGGTTATAATTCTATCACTAGCGTGATAACTGCTGCTCGCTTATTATGTGTAATATTTTTTTTTAAGCTTTTCAGTTTTTTCTGTCTAATATCTTAGCATCAGTTGTCATTAACGCAGTAGACATGTCTATAGTTGTCACTGGGTGATATGATTACTTCTGCTGAGTGTCAAGGTCATCACACTACATCATTTTTCTATCATTCCGAGGCAGTAATCACTCACGCAGTAGACATGTTTTAAAATCTGTCACTGGGTGTAGTCATAACCGCCGCTGAATGAATAATCATCACAACATGACATTAGTTTTGTCAAACATCTCGGATCATTGACTACGTTCAGTAATTAATTTTTCGGTGTGAAAGTCGCTCGCTCATCGGGAATATTAAACGGCTTCGGGTGATCCACAGCTGTGTTCCGCGAGCGACCAATCGAACGACCTCAAAATATCTGTTGGATCCTATGACTACAGTCATTGGTCGGTTGACAGCAGTGCGACTTTCACCCTACTATGTTACGGGGTGACCGGAGCGATCGTCCGACGACGCCCGCTCAAATAACTGAACGGTTTAGTGTGATCACCCGGATCGAACGTCGTCCGCCATAATAACTGAACACACCCATTGTAACGCAACTATTTACACATTTTGTCACTTTGAGACAGTTGTCACTCACTCAGTAGACATGTTACAATTTTGTCACTGGGAGCGTGAAGACTGCCGCTAAGCGATACCATCGTCAGTTTCGTAATTTTAAGAATTATTTTACTTTATAATAAATTATATTATGTCATGCTTTCCATCAGTAGTGGTACTCAGTCACTCAGTAGACATATTCATAATTCTGTCACTGGGTGCATGATGATTATTACTGAGGGACACTGATCATCATCATAATTCATAAAATATGCAAATTTTATAATTTATTCTAGTTTCTTTGGAGTAGTTGTCACTCACTCAGTAGACATGTCCATAATTCTGTCACTGGGTGTAATGATAGCTTCTGCTGAGTAATACCGATCACATTATTCTTTTTGTGTATTATTTCCACTATGAGACACTTGTCACTAAGTATACATTTGTGTCAGTATGTCTGAAGCATTGTGATAGGGATTTATAAATGAATTTTTATTATTAGAATTCTTGTGTTGTCTCTTTAATTACTGTAATAGGTCTCAGACCGTTGTCAAAATGTAAAAAAAAAAGAACTCATCGAGGGTTGAATTTGATCACTATAACTGAGTGATACATTAATAAATTTTTCTAAATTACTTGTATCACACAGCTTATCAATGTATTCCTATTTCGCAGTACCTGTATTTTTTTATGTTTCTCTTTTAGCTTTGTTCTTCCTTAAATATGCGTTTATTCTAATCTCTTTGAAGTAGTTGTCACTCACTCAGTAGACATGTTCATAATTCTGTCACTGGGTGCATGATGATTATTACTGAGGGACACTGATCATCATCATAATTCATAAAATGTGTTAATTTAATTATTTTTCTAGTTTCTTTGGAGTAGTTGTCATTCACACAGTAGACATGTTCATTATTCTGTCACTGGGTGCATGATGATTATTACTGAGGGACACTGATCATCATCATAATTCATAAAATGTTTTAATTTGATTATTTTTCTAGTTTCTTTGGAATAGTTGTCATTCACTCAGTAGACATGTTCATTATTCTGTCACTGGGTGTATGATGATTATTTCTGTGAGACACTGATCATCATCATAATCATATTTAATTAAATGTGTTAATATGTGTCATATTTATTCTAGTTTCTTTGGAGTAGTTGTCATTCACTCAGTAGACATGTTCATTATTCTGTCACTGGGTGCATGATCATTATTACTGAGGGAAACTGATCATCTTACTTCATAAAATGTGTTAATTTAATTATTTTCTAGTTTCTTTGGAATAGTTGTCACTCACTCAGTAGACATGATCATAATTCTGTCACTGGGTGCATGATGATTATTACTGAGGGACACTGATCATCATAATCGTTATCAACTTATCACACTTCATAAAATGTGTTATATTTATTCTAGATCCTTTGTAATTGTCATTCGCCATTCTTCATCATATTTTCTAAAATATTAAAGTAACAACTTCTACGAGTTAAAAATTCAGTACAATTTAAGGACTTGCTTCTTTTTATCAAAATTCAAAACAACAATGAAATTCTTTAATGTGATTGTATGTCCAAAGAAGTAACTATCACACACTCAGTAGACATGTTCACTATTCTGTCACTGGGTTTAGTGATGACTGCTGCTGAAGACTATCATCGTCACGACAAATTAAAGATAGTGTTACACACTTTGTTATTTCAGGTGTCGTGGGCCCGTATTCAAGAACACACAGTAAGCTTCGATGCACACTGGACGAAATTTCAATCGACCGACCAATCCAATCGCCACATTCTTCACTTTCCGTTCACTCACGTGTATTCAAGAACAAATCTAAGGGATGTTCTTGAATACAAATATCATTTTGTAGCAGTAGTCACTCACTCAGTAGTCAGATTAACTATTCTGTCACTGGGTGTGTGATGACTGCTACTCATTGATAGTACTATCAACAACAGCAGCAATCGATTTGGAAGTCATTGGTCAATTATTAGCCGTGATGAATCAAGAGAACATCCTTGATTGTCTCTGCACCACCCTAAGGAAGTCTGGTAGAGAATGTCTACGGCATTAAGACACAATATCATTAGGTAGCAGTAGTCACTCACTCAGTAGACATGTTCACTATTTTGTCACTGGGTGTGTGATGACTGCTACCCATTGTTAATACCATCAACAACAGCAGCACGAAATTTGGAAGTCAACTAGTTGTGATAAATCAAGAGAAGACAATTATTTCGCGTCGAAAATCCAAAAAGCAATAGTTGTCAGTAACTCAGTAGACATGTTCACTATTCTGTCACTGGGAGAATGATGATTGATGCTGAGTGATTGTTTAAACATCGTTATCAAATAACTTTTAAGTTTGTTATCGTGTATATTCAAGTGTCAACTACATGATTTACTGGTAGTTGTCACTCACTCAGTAGACATGTACACTATTCTGTCACTGGGTGTAGTGATTACGACTATTAAGTGATACTGTCATCATAAAATCATTTACAGGCTTTATCGAGCTATACACACTGAATAGGTGATGCGCAGTCGGTGCAGTATACCCACATAATATTTTATTCTTTTAAATTATTATTTTTTTCTACTCAATTTTACACTGTTGCCATCCTAAGAAAAATGTATTCTCAGTCTATGCACCTGTCCTCTTCTTATTACCTATGTCTATCATTCTAATCTGTGTCTTGTTTTTTGTGGCAAATAAATTATTTTTCTTTCTTTCTTTCCTTATACAGAAGAAGAATCACTATATGTATTCGAAACCGTTAAGTTATGAAGATACGCGGACGGCGTTTTCTCCATACAGAATAGAATAGATCTTTATTTCATGTAGGTAAACCAGATACAGGCACTTATGAAATGTCGAGACTCTAGGTGCGCGGTTCAAATAGTAGGTCCTATGGAGAAGAACCGGCAAGAAACTCCATGGAAATTCTTTTAAAATAATAGATTACAATCTTGTGGTAAGAGCTGCGAGAATAATGTAATTTAATGTGAATTAAAAATAAAACTAGGATAATAATGATTTGCCTCTGAATAAGATTGCCATGGCAGTTACAAGCTGACCAGTCACAGACGGCACCCGTTCACGAGCATGACGCAATTTTATTGTGCCAAGTTTTTATGCAAATAAATATAATTCTATTCTATTCTATTCTTTCACTAACCTTGTTAGTCAAGCATTCCTTGAAGTCCTTCTTCATCACAGATACTGAAACTCTGTCCTGTGGCCGCTTCGGGCCGCTAACAGAGGTCACCACTGTGGACAAGTCCAGTTCTACCACCTGGAATATACAGGGGAATATTTTATAGCAAATAAACAATAAATAAATAAATAAATCCAGCCCGTTACTGTCCCACTGCTGGGCACGGGCCTCTTCTCAGAATGAGAAGGGTTAGTCCTTAGTCCAGCACGCTGGCCTGGTGCGGGCGGACTACACACACCATCGACAACTTTATGAGGCCCTCTCAGGTGTGCAGGTTTCCTCACGATGTTTTTCCTTCACCATTATCGCTTCAAAAGTAAAAACCGACTTCAAAAAACTAAAAAGTATAAAATAATTTTCTTAAAAATCTTAGCAGCTTCTGAAGTCGGGGCCTTTAATTCTTCAATGCACCTAGCTTGGCAGTGGCACCGACTTCAGAAGCTGCAAAGTTTTTAAGAAAATTATTTTATACCCACTTTTAATTTTTTTGAAGACGGTTTCTACTTTTTTTTGGAATATTTTTTTCGTTTTCTGCTTCTCGTGAAACGTCGTGTTTTGTCCTCTACGCCCTTTGTAATCTGTAGTGTGGACCAGTGGCGAAGAGTCCGTACAACCCGATTCCCATCGGCTTCCCTTTAGGAATTGGTTAGTGCATAGACCAACGTAATATGGCTTGTTGTTCAGTTAGGTCGAGCTCTTCCAGACATGACTATAATATAGATTACAAGAGACGGTATGGATTTTTGTCTTGCAGCATTAAATGCAATTTTTAGAGGGCATTTTTGGGACGGCTTCCCCTTTTAAAACTGTCACTCTTCGCCACTGCTGTGGATATGCTTGTATTGTGGACTAACCTCAGAAAATATCGGATCCTGGTCCGCATTATTGTAGTCTCTAAACTGCTTGGTGGCGCGAAGGTAGGCTTCGATAATATCGATCTTCTCCTTAGAACGATCTGTAGGAAGAAAAGAGCTTATCAATTGATTTTTAACACGCTTTTATTAGCTTCACCTGTAACTATGTAAGAAAATCTTGGAAGTAAAATTTGACCCACTTCCCGGTTTCCGATTGAGCTGAAATTTTGCATACACGTTTAGTGTGGATGACTAAAGCGTGTTCTATAGTTTTTTTAAACTATAATATTTTATTTATAAACATTTTATAGATTTATTTTTATCAAAATAACCTAACCGTCAAAAACCCCCGACTCCAACTAGAAAAGGAGCTGTAACTTTTGAACGGATGAACAGATTTTCATGAAACATAGCTAAGATGATACCCGATTAAACAAGCTTTCAATAAAAAAAAAAACTGCATTGAAATCGGTCCATCCGTTTTGGACTTACGATGCCACAGACATTACACACATACATACTACAAACTTATAACTCTTTTTTGTCGGGGGTTAAAAATAAAATATAGCACAGATATAATATAACTTTCTATTAGTAAAATATTTTTTTGAATTGGTTCAGTAGGTCCAAAGATTAAAGCAAACATACTAAAAATATAATAATAATCGTTTCCATTATTATTTTAGACTACTTTCGTTGGGCATACCTTGTAGAATTACCATTTAGACTATTCTGACTTTCATGACTGCACTGACTTTTACGACTCCACCGACTTTCATGACTACACCGACTATTACGACTGCACCGACTATTACGACTGCACCGTCATTGGTGTTGCCAATGACAACAAGCTGATCGATGCCCATTTTCTTGCACATGAGGGACACACTTCTATGCTTTATTTTTCATTGTTTTTATTTTATGTAATTTTCTGGTTTTTATTTTATTTTTTATGTTTGTTATGTGTGCATGCTCGGTGTCCTGTGTGCAAAAAATAAATTGATTTTCTTTCTTTTCTTTCTTTCACCGACTTTTACGACTGCACCGACTCTTATGACTACAACGACTTACTGGTCTGGCTTAAGTATTCCAGCGAGCGGTAGTCCACAGGGAAGTGTGCTACCGTGGCACCGAACTCGGGACACATGTTGGCGACCGTCGCTCTGTCGGCTATGCTGAGCGCTGATACTCCTGGGCCGTAGAACTCCACGAATTTACCCACCACGCCGAGGGAGCGGAGGTGCTGGAGACAAATTGGAAATGTTATTATTAATAATACTGTTGGATATAATATAATAATATAGTATACAGGATATTTTTTTTATGTAGTGCGCATAATTTGTAGTTATTCAGTATCTGTTCCTAAATGCAACCGCAGTACTAAAATTCACTCCAAAACAAAATAAAAATTTGATTTTGTATGGCTTGCGCTAGTAAATTATGCGTGTCCCCCATACTAAGTCGAATTTTCGTTTTGTTTTAAAATGTATCCTAATACTGCGGTTGCATAGAACATAGACTGAATCACTCTACAAATTTTGCGCACTACATAAAAAATTTCATGTATAATCTCAGTTTGGTCAACTTTCAGTCATAGTGTAAATTAATTACGAGAATTGGGCTTCAGTTAATGTTAACTAACCTTAGTAATAGTGAGTACAAGGTCAGTCGATGTGACCAGAGGACTCAGCTCCCCGACTAGTTTGTACCCGACTACTTTAGGAAGCAGCATGCTGATCGCTTGCCCTAACATCACGGCCTCGGCTTCGATACCTGGATTGAGAAAATAAACCGTATAAAAATAGTAGTTTATGAAACTGATGCATAATAAAGAAAGAAGAGTAAAAAGTATTTATTTGACTCAGCACAAAACATTTTTAAAGATAATATATAACAAAAATAAAAGAATAAAACATGTAAAAACAAAAAAAAATGAAAAATATTTATCTAAAATATAAAATGGATTGTACGTCGCAGCTGTGTCAAAAAGGCTTCCGCTCAGCTTAATCTGTATTGGGTATTAAAACACGAATACACGACTGTGTTTAAAAATCGAGCCGCAGACGAGATTGTTAATAGTATCACACGAGTGTTTTAATACCTAGTTATGTGCAGTTTCATACACTACTTTTATCTACTCTCATATCGTAAAGTTCTAATTATGAATTAAAAAATAATACTTTATTGACAGACTATATGCACATGCAACTAAAATTAAATTAAAAAGTTTTATTATGATACAGTTTTCCTAACAAAACAATGCTATAAAATAACTTTTTTTCTATTATAGTACACCATAGACAAGTTTTCAATTAATTTTTTATAGCAGCCGTACATTGTCTATAGTGATGCGGCTAGGGCGCATGCGCGGCGCGCTATAGCGCATGCGCGCTGAGTTCCGGCCATTTTGTTGATTTACAATTTAAAATATTAATGTGTTAACTACCTATTGCATGAGTATAGATAAAGTAGTGTATGAAACTGCACATAACACAGGGGGTATGCAACTGTTTCATAATAGTACTTTATGAAACTGTTTATAAGGGGTTATAAGGGGAATTATATAGGGAAACAGGTTATAAGGGGGGAGGGGGGTATTTTTTTAAATTTATGAATTCATACGTTATGTATGAAGCAGTTTATAATAATAATGTTACCGCCCACGCCCCAGCCCACGACGCCCAGCCCATTGATCATGGTGGTGTGGCTGTCCGTGCCCACCACCGAGTCGGGGTACATCACGTCACCGCTGAACACCACGCGAGCTAAGTACTCCAGATTCACCTGGAACAACAAAAAAGTTCATTAGAATAGAATAGAATAGATCTTTATTTCATGTAAACCAAATACAGGCACTTATGAAATGTCGAGACTCTAGGTGCACGGTTCCAAATAGTAGGTCCTATGGAGAAGAAGACCAAGATACAACCATCATTAACCAAGATACAGTTGTTCATGCACCTAGAGTCTCGACATTTCATAAGTGCCTGTATCTGGTTTAGGGGTCATCCATAAAGTACGTCATTCTAATTTCGTGATTTTTTGACCCCTATTACGAATGTACTAATAAAAATTCGTGGTCTTGAAAACGCGCGCAGTTCGGAAAAGATCGGTTTCACGAAATGTGACCATGTGACTTCTTAGGGATTGTCCATAAAGTACGTCACACTAATTTCGTAATTTTTTTACCCCTCCCCCGTCCTTGTCACAGTTGATTACATTTGTGAGACAAAGTGTGACGTCACATATTTTGCAATTTTACACCTAGAAATTATTAAATTAAAATAGCAGTTCCGAAATTAGTTTCATTTCCATTTAAATTATTTTTTAATATGATTTTGAAATGTGACGTCACCAAACTTAGGACCCCTCCCACCCCTTGTCATATAATGTCACACTTCGTCAACCCCTTAATTTGTGGCGTACTTTATGGATGGTCCCTTACATAAAATAAAGATCTATTCTATTCTATTCTATGCATGTGCGAGAAACTTAATGGATTAGAGTGAGTGTTATAATCGAAAAACATATTAAAAAAAAAAAAACAGGTAAGCTTATTATCTTGATAACAGATTTTTAGGGAGTGTTTTGCAACATCATAAACATCATTTATTATTAAAAAAGTAAAAATAAACGATATTAATTCAATGCTTTTTTTTGCTAAGATTCGGTCTAGTTTTGTTTGTGCACATTATTCAGGGACAACTTATACAGGATAATTTTTTATGTAGTGCGCATAATTTGTAGAGTGATTCAGTCTCTGTTCTATGCAACCGCAGTATTGGGATACACTTTAAAACACAACGAAAATTCGACTTAGTATGGGGGACACGCATAATTTACTAGCGCAAGCCATACAAAATCAAATTTTTATTTTGTTTTGGAGTGAATTTTAGTGCTGCGGTTGCATTTGGGAACGGACACTGAATCACTCTGCTTTTGCGCACTACATAAAATATACAGGGTGACTGGTAGAACGAGGGAATCGTTGAAAGAGGGTGTTGTACTCATCAATAAGAACAACTTTTACTATGGGACCGAACCTGAAATCCCGAAAAAAAAATCAGCTGTTCCATACAAATAATTCAATATTAATCGACAAAATGTATGGAACAGCTGATTTTTTTTTCGCGATTTCCGCTTTGGTCCCATAGTAAAAGTTGTTCATAATGATGAGTACAATACCCTCCTTCAATGCTTCCCTCGTTCCACCAGTCACCCTGTATATACATTTTTTTTTTTTTTTTTTTTATCGTGGTAAAATCATCAAATGATTCCTCCCACCCCGGGCATGGCGGGAGGGACTGTCAGACTTGTACTGACTAAAATCCACGGTGTTCCTTCAATAGCCCTTTACGTTCCGGGGTCACGGTAATGAGATAAGTCCCGCGACCACCCTGTATACACTTACAGTATATTTTGTATAATGTGTAGTGTTATATAATGCACATAACTGACTGCCCCATAACCTAATCATTTCACTCTTGTCCATCCAAAGGTTGCCTGGAAGAAATCGCCGTGTGTGATAAGGCCGCCCATTGTACAATTTACCTCTGTTCGTGCAAGTTTTATGTGTATTATATTTGTTTTTACTGGTGTACAATAGAGAATTAATTAATAAATTAAAAAATATCCTGCGAGTCTACCGCGTAACTTAAATGGTAATGAACATCGACACTGGTAATAAACTTCAATACGATCGTGAAAGACTAAATGAGCTACCTTGTAAAAAAATTACAGATCATGAAGATCAGAGTCCCAATTTCATGATTGATATTTTTTTACAAGTTAGCTCGAAGTTTAGTCTCTCATGATCGTATTGAAGTTTATTACCAGTGTCGATGTTCATTACCATTTTAGTTGTGCGGTAGACCCGCTGTATAAGCGGATTCTTATATTTACCTGGTGCACGATACCGGAGCCAGGTGGTACAATCAGCATGTTATCAAAGGCCTGAGCACCCCACTTCAAGAACTGGAACCGCTCCTTATTCCTCTCAAATTCAAGTTCTTGGTTCTTATTCAGAGCGTCTGGGCTGCAAATTAAAAAAAACTTTTTTTTTAGCATTGATATCATACCGGTTCAACGCTCGCCTCCCATGCAGGAGGGTCTGAGTTCAAACCAGGCCCGCACCGACGACTTTTCGGGTTCATGTGCGCCCAATTCCACTTCACTTTAAATTAAAGCCGACTGGTTGCCATCGTGATGGTCAGCGGGAGCGCATTCCAAAGGAGGAGGGGACTGGACAAAAAAGGACGAGTTTATGAAATCAGTGCGTGAGGGGGACATTGTAGAAGACGATTAGGGATCATCCATAAAGTACGTCACCCCTTAAGGGGTGGGGGGGTCGACAAAGTGTGACATTATGTGACAAGGGGTGGGAGGGGTCCTAAGTTTCGTGACGTCACATTTCAAAATCATATTAACGAAAAGAAAGGTCTGTTGGAAGAGATTTCTTTAGAAATAAGCAGTACCTTTGTACTTTATGCTCCTACTTCATATTTCTCATGTATTTTTATTCAAAGGATGATGGGACAAAACTGCCCTGAGACCAATAACGATGTGACATATGTCATTGGAAAGGTCTTTTCAAATGCTACAATTGTTACTATGGCCGTCCGGGTCAATTCGCTGTGGGTAAAAAGTTATGGCGTCTCAAAAGTATTGCGGCGTAGAACTAGTCGTCTGCATACACTATAACTGTCAGGAGACCAATAACGATGTGCCATACGTCATCGGAAAGGTCTTTTAAAGCACAACAATTATTACTATTGCCGTCCGTAGCATTTGCTGTGGGTAGAAAGTTATGGCGTCTCAAAAGTATTGTGGCGTAAAACTAGTCGTCTACGTACGATAAATATAACTTCCCGGAGACCAATAACGATGTGACATGTATCATTGGAAAGGTCTTTTCAAATGCTACAATTGTTACTATGGCCGTCTGGGTCAATTCGCTGTGGGTAAAAAGTTATGGCGTCTCAAAAGTATGGCGGCGTAGAACTAGTCGTCTGCATACACTATAACTGCCAGGAGACCAATAACGATGTGCCATACGTCATCGGAAAGGTCTTTTAAAGCATTACAATTGTTACTATTGCCGTCCGTAGCATTTGTTGTGGGTAGAAAGTTATGGCGTCTCAAAAGTATTGCGGCGTAGAACTAGTCGTCTGCATACACTATAACTGCCAGGAGACCAATAACGATGTGCCATACGTCATCGGAAAGGTTTTTTAAAGCAATACAATTGTTACTATTGCCGTCCGTAGCATTTGCTGTGGGTAGAAAGTTATGGCGTCTCAAAAGTATTGTGTCGTAAAACTAGTCGTCTACGTACGATAAATATAACTTCCCGGAGACCAATAACGATGTGACATGTGTCATTGGAAAGGTCTTTTCAAATGCTACAATTGTTACTTTGGCCGTCTGGGTCAATTCGCTGTGGGTAAAAAGTTATGGCGTCTCAAAAGTATTGCGGCGTAGAACTAGTCGTCTGCATACACTATAACTGCTCAGAGACCAATAACGGTGGGCTATACGTCATTGGAAAGGTCATTTAAAACACTACAATTGTTATTATGGCCATCGATAGCATTTCGTTGTGGGTAAAAAGTTATGGCGTTTCAAAAGTAGTATGGCGTAGAACTAGTCGTCTGCATCAATGACATTTTACAAATAGACGCGTTGCCCGCGCTCCATAATGGCAAGATAAATGCAAGGTAAACCGTAAATGCCCTGCACTCACTTAGTCACGCACCAACCAGTGTCGCGGCTGTACCTCACTTTTTAGCGTAATTCATCCAATATTTTGCGGAAAAAATGCCTTCCTGTATCTATAAACGATGCACGAATTATACTGCAACTGTGAGAGAAAAAAATCTTTCATTTCGTGTGTAAGTAGATACCGATCCCTACTTAAAATAATAACGGGGGTTAAAAACTGATTTAATGTATTTTGTTTTAATCCGCGGTCTAATGTCGGTCGGCCATTACTACTCGTATGTCATTGCTACGTCACACGCGCCCTGGCCAATAAGCATGCAGCAGTTAATGCCACGTAACTAAACGTCTATATTCATCTTTTTCTAACAACAGACATTGCGTATGGTAGCTTTCATTTTCTTTCCCTTTCTTCGCGCTCTGTAAAATTATATGTACTGCTACGTAGCTATAGTAAAAATTACGCCGTTTTGTAGTGCCTAATTGTTAGTGTATGGCCCGTCTACTTATAAAATGTCATTGGTCTGCATACGATTTATAACTGCCCAGAGACCAATAATGGTCAGCCATATATTATTGGAAAGGTCTTTTAAAACACTACATTTGTTACTGTGGCCATCGATATCATTTCGTTGTGGGTAAAAAGTTATGGCTTCTCAAAAGTATTGTGACCTAGAACTACCTAGTCATCATTCTGCACACGATAAATATAACTACCCGGAAACCAATAACGGTGGGTTATAACTTATACATCATTGGAAAGGTCTTTTGAAACACTACAATTGTAACTATTGCCGTCTCTAGCAATTAGTTGTGGGTAAAAAGTTATGGCGTCTTAAAAGTAGTGCGGCACCAAACTGGTGTAAGCCTAAGTACCTAAGCTTGATTTATGAAAAGATTATCCATGGAGTTTCTTGCCGGTATCTTCTCCAGGACCAACCCACTTGGAACCGTGCACCTAGAATTACGACGTTTTGAAAGTACCTACCTGCAAAGGCCCAGTTGAAATAAAAATCTTTGACTTTGACTTTGAATTAGTACGAGATACTTTCATGTAATGTGCATGTTTCATGGTCTGTTTTATTCAATAACTTTCCCAAGAAATACGGTATTTTTTATAATGTAATAAATAATGTTAATTTTATGATATTTAAGATTGAGTTAAGATGTGTATTAATAACGATATTTTTCTTTCCTAAAGAATTTTTGGTACTTTACGGGGCCAGCACTACATTTGAGACGCCATAACTTTTTACCCACAGCGAATTGACCCAGACGGCCATAGTAACAATTGTAGCATTTGAAAAGACCTTTCCGATGACGTATGGCACATCGTTATTGGTCTCCTGGAAGTTATAGTGTATGCAGACGACTAGTTCTACGCCGCAATACTTTTGTGACGCCATAACTTTTTATCCACAGCGAATTGACCCGGACGGCCAAAGTAACAATTGTAGCATTTGAAAAGACCTTTCCGATGACGTATGGCACATCGTTATTGGTCTCCTGGCAGTTATAGTGTATGTAGACGACTAGTTCTACGCCGCAATACTTTTGTGACGCCATAACTTTTTACCCATAGCGAATCGACCCGGACGGCCATAGTAACAATTGTAGCATTTGAAAAGACCTTTCCGATGACGTATGGCACATCGTTATTGGTCTCCTGGCAGTTATAGTGTATGTAGACGACTAGTTCTACGCCGCAATACTTTTGTGACGCCATAACTTTTTACCCACAGCGAATCGACCCAGACGGCCATAGTAACAATTGTAGCATTTGAAAAGACCTTTCCAATGACATATGTCACATCGTTATTGGCCTCAGGGCAGGGTCCCCTATATTTTCGCCCATCATCCTTTTCAATAATTTCTAGATGTAAAATTGCAAAATATGTGACGTCACACTCACACTCAAAATCACGAAATTATTGTGACGTACTTTATGGATGACCCCTTATACCCATAAGGGGTCATCCATAAAGTACGTCATATTACAAAATAATGAATTTCTCGAAAACTACAAAATATCGTAGAACATACATGGGGGTTCAATCGATGAGTATTAGTGTCCCCTGACCACAGACCTTCGCTGGTACAGGTTTCCTGGGACACCCTGTATATATGCTATGTTGTATTACGAACCTTCTAGAGAAGTCCACCTGCACTGAATGGTCGATGACCAGGTCAGCGGGACAGATGGGGTTGATCTTTTGCGGATCACCGCCGAGATTTTTGACTGCATCTCGCATCGCCGCGAAGTCTACTACAGCCGGAACTCCTGTGAGGTCCTAGAAGTCGAGATAGTCGGGATAGTCAAGATAGTCGTAAAAGTCGGAGTAGTCGGAGTTTTCTTGGTGTTAATTGAATATTATTATTATTGATATATTGATTATATAAATTATCTGTACTTAAAACTATTATAACTTTATTTTTAACATGTATTTTTTTTGTGCGCCTTTGTAGACAAGACATTGTACTTGCATAGAATATTTTAACATCTTGCATGCTACTTACTACCTATATTGTGTGTAAACTAGACGTGTGCGCCGATGCCGGCTTCGGCGTCATCGGCGTGGATGGTCGGACGGATACGGTGGTTTTAGATACAATACAGACATATACTAGTAAACTAAACACTAGAAATGTCTAAATATAATTATGCTTATTGGTTTATTTCGACGTATTTGTTTACGAAATTCAATAAAATACAATTTTTATATGACCATAATTTAAATATCGCGTTTTGCCGATAACTTCGTCCGTCACAGTCATTTGGCGAATATGTCTGCAATAATTATTTTTTAATAAGATTTTCACCATCCACGCCGATGACGCCGCCGCGGACATCGGCGCACACATCTAGTGTAAATACATGTTTGAAAAATAAATAATCTTTTATCAGATTCTAGACGCCTCAGCCATAGAAATTCGGGTCAATTTTTTTTTTTTTGTTAAATATGAATTTAAAATCAACACATACCTGAAGTATAACTCTGGCTGGCTTGAACGCGATCTCCACGCCTCCTTCCACGGACTGGTTGGTCTCCCACTGCAGGACATTCTGAACATCCTTCTCCAACACCTGGAAGTTGTCGCAGTTCCTCACACACGACTCCAGGAGCACCCGCACGGAGTAGGGGAGACGATCTATGGATAGAATAGAATATATCTCTATTTCATGTAAACCAGATACAAGCACGTACTTTTAGATATTTTTAAATAATTTAAAAATTAAATTAATAAAAACGTTTAAAAATATAAAAATGTAGGCCACCGGCATCGGGAACAGGGTCCAAGCTACCGGTGGTCAGGGCTCTAGAGAGAGAAACCTCCTAACAATGCGCGCAGTGTCAAGGAGTACTGCTTTCTGAATCAGGCCCTTGATCCAGCCGCTAGCGAGAGCCTCTCGAGGTGTTGGTCGAGACTCTAGGCAATTACGCCATTGTGAGAGCAACGACAAAAAAAAATTGCATGTAAATATTTCAAAGAACGTAGTGTTGCTACTGATAATTTCGACGAACGTTACATGAGACCGCGCTAAGGCGCCACATCCTGCCATACAATGTGTCGGCGCGAACAATGCAGGGCTTTGGCGCGGTGGCTAAGCGTTTCGTTTGTGAGCTATTGGTCGCGGAGTCGACCCGCGTGCTCAAACACTTGTATGGCGTATTTGTCCCTAATAATTACAGTCGCAGCAGAAAACATAAATTATTAGCAGTCCCTTCATGTCGAACTGTTGCGCACTCTCAATCACCCATACCCCGGACGATAACTGCGCTCAATGCTCTCCTGGACTCAAACCCAGACTTTGATTTGTTTGCGGATGCATGGAAGACGATTCTGTCGGAATGTATGAAGTATTGTGAGAAGAATGCATGAATGTGTTTCTTGTGATATTTAATGTTTTTAATAGTTGTCTTTATATAGTTTAATTGGTATTGGCCGTTCTATGTAAAGTAAAATAAATAAATGGCTTGTAGGCTAAGAGCAAATACTATAAAGGGAGTATATCAAGTAAGAGCAGGAGACGTATATATGGCCCTACTCTCACTAATGTATTAGCTCTATAAGCAAAGTGAGATAGCGATAGAGTTTCTACGTCATCTTGAAACGCTACGTGCCATCAGTCGAGCTGTTTTCATCCAGCTGGAGGGCTCTGTGCGTCAAGTGTTTTGTGAGATTATCTTTGAAAATATCAAGTGTGTGGTGATTTTAACTATTTGTGCACGTACAATAATGACAATACTGTGTGCAGCTACCGGCTGCAACAGCCGGATGGGTGTTTTGACAGAAAACGGTCAAAAAATATCTTTCCATCGGTATGTATATTGATAGATGTTTCTATAGTACAAATGGCCGCATTACTTCGCTGAGCGGTAACAGATAGAATAATATATATCTATCTCTATTACTCTTATGACGTTTTGTTTATGTAAAGAGAAATGTCTATAGGTTTTCTGTTTATACTCGATAGAAGGACTCTATAGTATTATTGCTCTTAGCTTGTAGGTCTTTGTTCACACACACGAAAGCACACTTCCCCCCCTCCATGAGTCGTTTTCCTCAATGATGAGGATCGCGACCTCTACGTATCGACGGTGCGCTTGCCAAATCTGACATGTGCATTTGAAGAACTTTTCAGGACAACAAAATATGGCCAAAAAATATCTAATTTAGTCTAAGATAATTAAAAAATTATTACATTTGTATATGAGAGCAAAAATTTTTTTTAAAGGAATCGTCCAGCAAAAATGATCCAAATTAAAAAATTCAACTCCCCTCCCCCCCTTAGCGTGTGACGTACTTTATGGATGGTCCTTTAGGGTGACCATAAAGTGGTTAAGTTTTTGTCATAATTGTGGTTAATTTATCGTATTGGGTGTATACCTGTGAAGATGAAATTTGTTGTTGCATAAAATAAATAAATAAATAAAATTTCAAGGCAGTGACATGTGTAATCCGGTGATTTTAAAATTGATTGTACTTCATCTGTTACATAACAGAAAACATTACCCAATGCTATTTAAAAGCAGCGAACTAATGGGTTAACGATGACAATGGAGAATATTTATTTAACTGACATTTGACCTCCAAAAGTTGATGTTCACGTGGAAATACATACAAAAGTTATCGACGCAATAAAATTGTTAATTAAACAATTACTTGATAAGGTAAGCTTGACCTTCCCTCCTCCAATTTTTTTTTAATTCATATTTTTCTCAATCTTGTCTGTTTTTTTTCTGTATAGAATTTTACATTTTTTCTCTTGTGTGTATCACCAGTTATCGGAATAGGTGGTGCTAATTCACCTAAACTTCGAGGCACAGAGACAAAAAGTGGAGACTTCCTTACGACAACATTTTTTCTGGGACAAAATTTGTCCTAGATTTTGGGACATCACTTAAGTACATTAGTAATTACATATATTTAAGGAAGCCCGTTCCTTTAGTTTAATTTTTAGAATATGATCCTATTTGCCTATATTATGTAAGAATAATGATGTACCTATAATTATAAATTACTATTATTAATCTGTGACATTTTTATAGCATTGACCTCTGACTTGTTATTTATTATTTTGCATGCAATTGATACATATTTGAGCAGTAGTCCTATTTAAATATACACCCTAATCCGATATTGTGTATCAAGATATATAGTAGATATATAGTACACGCAAATCTTTATGAGCCTTCTCTCTCTCTCTCTCCCTCTAGCACTTTAAAATCAGAAGCCCAATTCTCATAATTAATTTACACTATGACTGAAAGTTGACTGAACTGAGATTATATTATGAATTGACAAAAAGTCGTGTATTCTACTCTTAAAGTTCAGTCCGATTCCAGTATGATTTGAATTCAATCTTCTTAAAAACTCATATCAATCTCATTTTTGACGTTTAGTATGGACAAGAGTATCAATTTTATTATCTGTGTCAGTTCAAAATGTTAGTAGAATACCGATTTGCCTTTTAATCAACTTTCGACCTCATTACAATATAATGTCACGTTTGACGTTGCTTGTTTGGGTAGGAGAATAGCATTTGTGACATTTATGACATTGGTAGTAGATCGGAATGAGATTGGAACTATATTTTAAACATTTTTAATAACAAGAATTGGGCCTCAGACTGTAACATTGCATTGCATTTTGTCTATGTTTTTATTTTTTTTATATCGCCAGAAGGTGGACACGACATTACGTGATTACGTCATACCACCCACGGACATCGGTCATCGATGAAAACCAGCGTCATTGGTGTTGCCAATGACAACAAGCTGATTGATGCCCATTTTCTTGCACATGAGGGACACACACTTCCATGCTTTGTTTTTCATTGTTTTATTATAAGTAATTTTCTGGTTTTTTTTTTATGTTTGTTATGTGTGCATGCTCGGTGTCGTACCTATGTGCAAAAAATAAATTGATATTGATATTGATAATTTTTTTAGGTAGAATACTGTATTATTGATCTGTATTATTTTTATTATTATTATTTACATTTGATTTAATTTTATTATTTTATTGACATTATTTGTATTGACATTGAATTATTTAATTTTTAACGATTGGTTATTTACTTTGTTTTATATGACATATTTTTTGACATGTTTATTATTATTTTTCATTGACCGGTATATTATTAGATTTTATTTCGAACGCGATGTATGTACCTATTGACATGTAATCAACAATTACTAATAAATGACTATTGACTATTGATATTTTTTCTTCTTTCTTTATTTATTTATTTATTATATACTTTATTGTACACCTGAATATAACAATTTCTTCTTTCTTTCTTTCTTCTTCGAACACCTTTATACCATGTTTAAGGCAAATAAAGACTTATCTTATCTCTTGCACCCCCATCATATGACTTTGTGCTTACCATATTTGTCTCCGAGTGCAGTCACATCGTAGTACTTGAACTGTGTTCCATTGACTTCAATTGATTTCAAAAGATTACTGTACGGGTTGTTGTTAGCTGTAACAAAAACATAACAATAATACAAAACAATGGAACGCAACATAAGACCGCATGGCTTGGAGGCGCGTTGTATGTGGTCGCGATCCTCATCAGTGAGGGAACGATGAAGAAGAGAGAGTGACCTGTCCCCAGCTTTGTAATGCAATTTCTCTGCTATCCTTACAATAAACATGAAAGTATTATACGTATATACCTTTCGGAAGAAATGCTGTAAATTATGGTGAAAACCACATCAAAATCCGTGGCATGGTTTAGGAGGAGTTCGCTGATACACAGACAGACAGACGAGGAAAGTGATTTTCTAAACTAATATTTACAGAAAAGATTTGATTTTTTGTATGTTTGCTTGTTTATTTGTAATGGATGATGCTCGACGACGCAAAATCGTCCGGGTGATCACAATAAACCGTTCAGTTATTTGAGCCAGTGTCATCGAGCAATCGCTCTGGTCACTCCGTAAAATAGTAGGGTAAAAGTCACACTCGGTCGCACTGCTATCAACCAACCAATGACTGTAGTCATAGGATCCAACAGATATTTTGAGGTCCTTCGATTGGTCACTCGCGTAACTCAGCTGTGGATTGTTCAATTATTCCTGATCAGCAAGCGACCTTCGCACAAGTGACTTTTACATCGAAAAATTAATTACAGATTTTAGCCAATGGCGGAAAGGCAAAATTTATTGTATTAACATGAATCTTACTTAATTTAAAAGCTATTTAGACAATGAATAGTAATTTTTGCCTTTCCACCATCAATATAATTTATATTTATGAAATGTCAAGACTATCAAGGTGCATAAACCAAAGAGGTTATCAATTTGTAGTGACCACAATGACACTGCTGTTGATATTCAATACAGTCTACTTTGAGAAAGATCTTCGTCTTTTTTTACATAGCGTGAAGCTGGGTACCGGTTTATAATGATCCGAGGAATATTACGGTATTTTATTATAAATGACTTTGATTTTCTTCCGATTTAGATTAACACTGCGTTTATAACGTTTTATGTAAACAGTGTAATAGTAAGATGCTTATCAAGGACACATTTCAACTCTATTGTAATCAGACATTATCTTAACGTTTGAGTTAGGATTTTAGAAACGAAACGCAAAACTCAAAAAAATATTACTTACCCGCCATCGTTGATGTCAATTTTTTACGCGCACTTGTAGAAGGCACACTGAGGCACAGGCACAACTCCGAATCCCAATTTTTAAAAGGGAAAATAGGAAATTATACAAAATCTATGTCACGTTTTTATAATTGCCGACGACCGCTACGCACCGCACTGCTAGTGCTGAGCTATCGCTTTGACAATGACATTGACGTAATCATAATGTTGACCACTGTGACCAAACCAAAAATACCAATTTTACAACAATTAATCATTCATCGTCATCACAATAAATGCTAGAATATTTGAACATATTTTCTCCCCGCTCTATCTATATATAAAAAAAAATGAGGCGTCTGTCTATCTTTCGATCTGTATAATCATATAGAAGTTGAATGCATAACAGAAATCATCTCTATATAATTCATTGTAATTTAAAAATAATTGTTAATTGGTCATTAATATAATTATCGATTGTTAATCGGTAGGTGTGTAGTTTTGGTGAAATTCATACCACTGAAAACTTCAACATTGAATAACAATCAAAAATATCTTCCATACATACACCTACTTAAACTTTCTGTTTTTATTTTTACGTTTTACAGTGTTATTAAGTAGATACCTTTATGAACTACCCATAGAAATAATAAGTAGGGCTCTTAGATAATAAGTCTATGGAACTACCTGTATGAGTTACATTAGATAGGAAGGATAGGAAGTTAATAGTATACACTTATTAGTCTGTGGTTAATAGCTGTTTTCATTATCCTTTCTGGAACTATGCTATGAAGTATCTATGAATAGAATTACTAATATATTTTATGTACAGAGAGTTCCTTAGGGACAGATGATCGCGAGGACGACGGGTTACAAGGTTTTTATTTAAAAAAAATCGTAAATGTACCAGTTGCAATAAACCAAGGATTCTTTAGTCATTGCAATAAACCTATAAAAACACAGATAGTCAAACATATCGTCAAAATATACCAAAAAGATATTAAAATACTAAATCTGGTCACACTGCGGATAACTGAGGAAAACCGAAAAATAAAGTGGGTGATAGACGTACGTGACTTTCAATGATTCAAGCGAAACAAACTTGTAACACGCCACGCCTCGTGACGCGACGCGGCGCAGATAACGCGTGCTCATTGCTCCTGTATTCCATCGTGATGGGCTGACTTTTGCCTAGTGACCAATGACCACGCGTGGGGACTGGGGTGCGTCCATTACTGACGACTGACTATTTTTACTACCCAGATAAAACACGAATACTCTGGCAGAATAGTCCGGCTATACAATTTTAAAATTGCACAGCCGAGTCGACATCGGCTCAATTGCCACACAGAAAGAAAAAGCAAGGCATTAAGTCCGCCTCTGTACTTAGTGCATAAAGTATTTTATTTTATTTTATTTATATCTTTTAGGAAGACTATCAGCTAATTAAAAAAGTATAAATAAATAAAAAAGAAGAAACACTAATACTAAGGCTGACATTCAGGCTGACATTTAGAGACGACAGAAACGAGTTTAAGCGTGAACTTACGCTTCCATCTGTCAATCTTACGAACAAATTTTAACAGATGGAAGCGTAAGTTCACGCTTAGACTCGTTTCTGTCGTCTCTGAATGGCTACGCCCCCGCTGAGCGCTTACGATTTACTGCCATTGTCTCTTCTTTTTCTCGAAATCTAATCCTTTGACTCGAGGGCAAAATAGCGAACCAAACTAAGCAAGCGATAACGAGAGGATAGCACTATTGTCTCGTCTCTAAGTACACGTTAAGAATGTGTACACCCGGCATTATTTCTTCAAAAAATAACCAAACATGAGCAAAACACTATTCGCGTTGCAGTCTTATGGAAATTATAGTTTTCCTTCATTATTTATCTATTTGTCTCTTTCAGCGTAACATATTAAAAAGGGACAAAATATAATGCTTCTAAAAAAAGCTGTCAAACGGTATCCATGACAAAGAAATTGAAAAAAGTTCGTTGACTGGACGACCGGACTGTGATTACTTTCGTGTTTTATTGAATTTTTGTAAAATTTTCTCGTGAAGTGACTATCAAAATGTCGAATTTCGATTTGAACTCGATAAATATAGCGCTATCTGACTCGGGCAGGCCGACCAGTGGCGTCGATTTTTCTGGAAAATCGTTAAAATTGGACTCTGCAAAAGATGGTATTTTGGTTTTTTGATCTTTTTTGATATCATCCGATCTATCTATTTACTCATAATTATTTTGAGAACTTATCCATTAACAATGTTTCATTTACAAAGTTTTATAGCAATATTTATTCGAATTTGTTAAACATAACCTATCTTCTATGTTTTTATATTCAGTTCTTAGCTATATTATTCTGTGAATCAGTCAAGCATTCTCCTTTATATGTAATCAGGTGGTGACTGGTCAGTAGGCATCGGTGATATAACACGTATTAAGATACAATATAAATAATAGTTCAACAACTAGTGTCGCCCAGTGGTCGAAATGAAATTTTATCTATCTGCTCTCCTTCTACATATAAACATACATATTCGGTGAGACATGATGTATCTACTGCTAAAAACCACTAACACCAGTAAAAATACCAAATCCTTGCAAATAAAAATATCTTTATTCTTCTATAAAACTTTAACTACGAACGTGAGGCTGTGTATGAGGGCAAGGAGACCGTCTTAGTTTCAATATTAATATGCGATTCCCCATGGGGCTGGCATAGTCAACTAGAGCGACTGAAGCTCCGATAAAAATTTGATCAAAAAAATAAAATAAAAAAAAACTTTATCTATGTCAAATCTCACACTCCGTGCGCACAATATGCTTAAAAAGGGGTACAAAGTTTTCTCTTCACATATTAAAATATAGATAATACTGTATTGTATCTAATATCTATAGACTTACTTGATTCAAACTGATTCGTACTCCGGTTGCAAATTTTGCGCATTACATATAAAATTATCTGGTATATGTGGTCGAATTTCAACCACTGGGTGACTAGATAATAATTAATTAATGTTTCCAGCACAACCGATTGTTGATGCCATCAATGTCTGCCCTGACCTCCAATACCTTACCCTCACGGGTAACACACTCGGGGTGTCAGCAGCTGAAGCCATCTCCAAGGCTCTGGAGCACCACCCTGAGCTGAAGGTAGCCCGGTTCTCTGACATGTTCACCGGGAGGATGAAGACTGAGATCCCGCCAGCTTTGGTAAGTGATATTTCTGTCACATAAAACACTGCCACATAGATAAGCGACCTCCATAATGAACACTTTTTTTTTTTTTTTTTTTTTTTTTTTTTTTTTTTTTTTTTTAGCCTGGTAACATCTTCAAATGAATCCTCCCACCCCGGGCAAGGCGGGAGGGACTGTCAGACTTGTACTGACTAAAATCCACGGTGTTCCTTCGATAGCCCTTTTCGTTCCGGGGTCACGGTAATGAGATAAGTCCCGCGATCCCATAATGAACACTACAAGAAATTTCTATGATTGCATCATTCAAACTTGAACTGTGTGTGAGAAAACCAGGGTTTGAACACCAGGCCAGTATCACTGTCTCCTGACTTTATGACGACGACACGGTTGGCGCAGTGCTAAGCGATTAGCTTTATGCGCTACGTGCCGCGGGTTCGATCCCCGCACGGAACAAATATTTGTATGATCTACAGATAGTTGTTTCGGGTCTGGTTGTGTGTGCATGTGCCATGTATGTTTGTAAACTGTACCCTCGATACAGGAGAAATCATAGTGAGGGGCAATGTTTTAAAAAAAAAAAAAAGGTGAGTTGCGGCCCACCGGCACAATAACTCATTTTATGTTTTCTTTGTTATTGGTTTTATTTATTTTTTATTGTGCTAATAAACTCTTTTTCTTTCTTTCTTTCCATTTGTACGCTTATACAAGTTTCTCAGGAATTTCATAGAGGTGGCAGTAGCAATATAGGCTGACCTAATTCCCTTTTCTCTTCCAGGCTGCGCTGGGAGATGGCATGATAACAGCCGGTGCCCGTCTCAGTGTGCTCGACCTGAGTGACAATGCGTTTGGACCTATAGGAGTGGAAGGTCTGGCTAAGCTGTTGCAAAGTGACGTTTGCAGTGAGTTAGAGGTAAGGAATACCACATAGTATGGTTAACTTGATTTATGAAAAGAGTATCCATGGAGTTTGTTGCCGGTATCTTCTCCAGGACCAACCCACTTGGAACCGTGCACCTAGAATCACGACGTTTTGAAAGTGCCTGCAAAGGCCCAGTTGAAATACTTTACGTCCGTGTGTCACTGCAGGGGTGCCAACTGAAAATCAGCGCTGGATGTTTGTATGCCCAGCAAATGCTGAGTTGGCAACCCATTTGGTACTGGCTACTGACAGCACGTTGTTTTTATTATTACTTTTTGCTTTTTATTTTTAGTTTTTTATGTTTGTGCACTGTGTTGTCTGATGTCTAGTCCAAATAAATGATTTTTCTTTCTTTCTTAAATAAAAACCTTTGACTTTGACTTTAAATCTAGCACTTACTTGAATGATACTAAAGGTACAACTACGTTAGCTCCACGCACAGGTCTGAGACGTGTCACACGTGTAGCTAGAACTATATTAGGCCCTCGCACATGTATGCCTGAGTCGTCTCACACGTATATGCATACCAAATTAGATGCACGTTTTACCCCCTCCACCATCCGACGAAAATCTGGGATGGCTGGCGTTGCGTCCGCTGTATGTACGCTATCGGCGCTAAAGTTCATATTACGTCGCTCGCTACCGGCGAGTCGGCTAGATCTAACGTACCTGCGCGGCCACCAACCGCACTCTTACTAACGCCGCTAAGCCCGGGCGTAATATAAAAAAAAAAGATAATTACTTGGTCCACTGTTGCCCACTAGTGGTCCACTGTTGCCCACTAACGGTCCACCGTTGCCCACGAATGGTCCACTGTTGCCCACTAATGGTCCACTGTTGCCTACTAATAGTCCACTGTTGCCCACTAATAGTTAACTGTTGTCCACATAGTGCATGGTTGCAACATATTCATGTTACAGAATTCTTTCTCATTTTGAGTCATGTTTGAGCACATAAAATGATTTGATTTGATTTTAAATCTCTTTTTTCTGTTTCAGGAACTTCGCCTAAACAACAACGGTCTAGGCATAACAGGTGGTCGCTTGCTAGCCAATGCATTATCAGCTCGACCACGGAAGCTGAAGATCTTTATAGCTGGTCGAAACAGATTGGAGAATGATGGTGCTACAGCATTGGCTAAGGTGTTCAGAGTAAGTTCATGTCACCTACCTTTCTTTCTTTAGCTAAATCGCCGTTAACTCGGCTCTCCCGATGGCTTTCCATTTTAATAAAGACAACAATATTATGTATATTATAGTATAGTAATTTATCACTAGATATTTATCACAGTGCTCATAAAGACAAAAAGACACTGCCTACCCTAATAAATTAAATATTAAGTAATACAAACGATAGTATCTGTAATATCAGTTAATTTAAGTCTAAGGGTGAGGTAGCTAATCACAAACAAAATTTAACTTGACAATATAACACTACGTAATCTTTGCCTACTCTGTAAGAATCGTCTGTGCACGCCACTGTTATTCAACTATATTTCGTTTGTATTTATTCTAGAACATGGGAACTCTAGAAGAAGTAGCGATGCCTCAAAATGGTATATACCACATCGGTATATCCGCGTTGTCGGAGGCCTTCAAACACAACACTCAGCTGGCCAGACTCAACCTGAACGACAACACTGTGGGCGCTAAAGGTGCCACCGCTATAGCTGGAGCGTTACCCAAGTACGTAGCTTAAATAAATTCTAGAAGACTGTCTACCGTTTTCCACATCTGGTCCACTGTTGCTCACATCTGGTCCACTGTTACCCACATACAGTCCCCTGTTTCCCACACAGTATACTGTTGTCCACACGTAGTCCACTGTTTCCCACACAGGACACTGTTGTCCACACGTAGTCCACTGTTTCCGACACCTGGTTTACTGTTTCCCATACTTTGTTCAATGTTGCCCACACCTATTAAATGAGCCACTGTTGAACATGGACAACTACACGCCATGAGCTACTGTATCCCCCACTGTGACCATAGTTGAGTTTGAACGGTATATTATACCACATCTATTGGAGGCCTTCAAACAACACTCAGCACGCCAGACTCAGCTTGAATGGGTTGGCTGGAATTAAAGAGGACACGGAGGGGTCTCGATGTTCACCCGGTCACCCATTCAGGGACTGATCGTGGCAAGCGTAGCTTAACCTCTCTGATCGACTGATCTACGAGAACCTCTCATGTCCCTACAATTACTAATCAATTATTTCGTTTGTCACAGCCTGAAAAATTTGAAGAGTATAAACTTTGGAGACTGCCTATTGAAGAGTAAGGGCGCTAAGGCGTTAGCGAAGGCGTTCAGAGACAACTCACTACTGTTAGAGGTAAGAAACGTATAGCGACATCTATCGCCACATAGAATAACTACTTAGCAAGGCAGCAAGCTAACTACAGTGGCGCGTAAATATGAATGCGACCAATCAGATTACGAGGCCTGCATCGCGCAAGGAAAAAGAATATCGTATCTAACACATATACAACTGTCCGACATCAACCGTCGGGCTTCGGCCCGCCAGGCAATATCACCTCGCCTGGTCGGAGGATCCTCCCTTTTCTATAGAGGAACACCATACCTCGTTCCTCCACAAACGACATTGTTTTGGCGTCTTTTTAATCGACTTCAAAAAAGAAGGACGTTTTACAAAGTGTAACAGAAATGCGTGGTCATATATAAGGGTGTGGATCAGACCATCAAACTGAACAACTTTCTCTATAGGGTCTACTATTTGGAACCGTGCACCTAGAGTCTCGACATTTCATAAGTGCCTGTATCTGGTTTACATGAAATAAAGATCTATTCTATAGGACCAACATCGTAATCGCGAAAAAATAATCATCTGTCCCATACGTTTTAAGATTAAAGTTTTAATATTGATGACACGGTTGGCGCAGTGGCTAAGCGATTAGCCTTCTGCGCTACGTGCCGCGGGTTCGATCCCCGCACGGAACTAATATTTGTATGATCTACAGATAGTTGTTTCGGGTCTGGTTGTGTGTGCATGTGACATGTATGTTTGTAAACTGTACCCTCGATACAGGAGAAATCCTAGTGGGGGGCAAAGTTATAATCAATTAAAAAAAAAAAAAAATGGGACAGCTGATAATTTTTTCGCGATTACGATGTTGACACGCATAATTTACTAGCGCAAGCCATACAAAATCAAATTTGTAAAAACTACTATGTAAAAAAATCTTGGAAGTTAAATTTGACCCACTTCCCGGTTTCCGATTGAGCTGAAATTTTGCATACACGTTTAGTTTGGATGACAAAAGCGTTTTCTTTAGTTTTTTTAAACTTTAACATTTTATTTTAGTACTGCGGTTGCATTTAGGAACAGAGACTGAATCACTACATAAAAAATATCCATTACACAAAAAAATTGCTGTTGAAATTTTTAATTTATTTGCAGACTCTTGATATGAGCCACAACGAGATCGGTCGCGACGCGTGCATGGAAGTGGTGGAGGCTATCACAGCGCTACCTGATAGCTACGACAGGCTGAGCAGAGTTGTTCTAGCGGGTGAGTTACTTACCATCACCATCATAATCATCTATCATCTAATCATCCTACCATCATTATCATACCATATCATATCATTAGTAATAATCTTGTTGATTTTTGGTTACTCGAATAAAGAAAAAATCTATTCTATTCTATGATCATCTAAATGCCACAGCATTATGCTCTAAATGGCACGAAGGAGTCTTAATGTTAGAACGATTACCCATCCAAGATCTGACAGCGGCAAGTGATGCTTAACCTAAAAAAAAAAATGGTTAATTGATTCATAAAAACATGACAGAAAAACTGTCATGGTCACTAAAATTAGTATTAGAGTTCAAAACGGGGTATCTACCATCCTTCACTATGGCGCTTGCAACAGTGCCGCAATATCGGGAACTCAAAACAAGAAATTAAACATGGTAAATACCCCGTTTTGAACTCTAATACTAATGACAGAAAAAGTATTTATGGTAAAATTTGTGAAATAAATATAATGGTATATCAAATCGTAATTTTTAATTAAATTACTAAAAAACTAAGACAGCGTTAAGCAATTCATGTGCACAGCACACTTTACTATGTCACAAACAGAAATCATACATAATTTTTATTTCAATAAACTAACATCGTTTTTATTATCATATTATTATGTACAATGGGCGAATGAAGGTTAAAAATATGAATGAAAAGTGGGCAAACGTAGGCCTACAGCAGACCACAGAGTTTTATGCGATCTTGTCCGTGACGGACATCGGTCGATGGCGAGAGATTTTTTGTATTATCTTGTCCGCTTGAGCCGGCTGATCGTCAAATAGTCTCACATAGTTCGTCAAACCGATACAAACTAGACGTGTGCGCTGGTGCCGGCTTCGGCGTCATCGGCGTGGATGTTCGGACGGATACGGTTGTTTTAGATACATTGCAGACATAAACTAGTAAACTAAACACTAGAAATGTCTAAATATATGTGTATTTCGACGTATTTGTTTACGCAAATTCAATAAAATACCATTTTTATATGACCATAACTTAAATAGCGCGTTTTGCCGATAACTTCGTCCGTCACAGTCATTTGGTGAATAAGTCTGCCATATTTTGTTTTTAATAAGATTTCCACTATCCACGCCGATGACGCTGCCGCGGGCATTGGCGTGCGCATCTAATACACACTACAAACTTATAACACTCCTCTTTTTTGTCGGGGGTTAAAAACCTAAAAGTATGCATCTTTTCTTTTTTAGGTAACAGTCTTGGAGGAAGTACTAATAAAAAGACGATGAGGGATAAATTAGGTGCATCAGCAGAACTGAGCGACGGGGAAGGCAGCGAGGACGAATGTAAGTACAGTATGCCGAATCCGTGAGCCCATTACTGTCCCACTGCTGGGCACGGGCCTCTTCTCAGTATGAGAAGGTTAGTCCTTAGTCCAGCACGCTGGCCTGGTGCGGGCGGACTACACACACCATCGACAACTGTATGAGGCCCTCTCAGGTGTGCAGGTTTCCTCACGATGTTTTCCTTCACCGTCAATCTTAAATATTATAAAGAGTGTTTGTATGTAAGGGATAATATCTCGATCTAATGAATCGATTCTAAAAATTTTTTCACTATTAGAAAGCTACACTAAGGGTTGATATAAAGAACAAGTATAATTTGTTTTAAAAAGTTGGTTTTACAAAAATTATTTAAGTTTTTCAATTTAAATTATCAATTTAAACGCTTTTAATTTGCTCCATTCATCAAACGAGAACACAGAATCAGAATCAGAATATTCTTTATTTGCTTGAAATATAAGTTTGTTACACATATTTGACCATTTAAATGGTATGCGAAATAGACTTAAAAATAACATATAATTCATCTTAAGACCTAAATTAAAATATTATATATTATATATAATAAAAAAACAACAAGAAGTAATCCAGAATTAAAGACTTACATGAATATTAAAGGTATTGTAAATCAAATATAAAATATACTGTGGAAGTAACATTTTAAATGTATTATGTATTAAATTAATGAGATCATAATATTATTATATCAACCGCTTGATTAGTCATTTTATAGCCCATGAATTACGTGCATTTAGAAACTTTTGCGGAGTAGAAACATTTTGCGACTAGCTGCACATTTTAATGGGCGCCATTTGTTTTACTCACAGACGTAACAGACTCTGAAGAAGATAACTCAGCGTCAGAAGACGACGGACAGAGCTCGGAGGACAGCGCCACAGAAGACGCGCAGCATCTTGACACAGTGGTGGACAACATCCAGGACATATCATTGGACACATCAGGTAAGTCGTCAAAAGAAATACTTTTACATACACTGTGACAACTAAAGTGTAGTGTGAAGAATAGGGGGAGTATAATTAAGAGAGAGATGAATTATACTCCCAAGACTTGTCAACATATAATTTAATAGGTACATAAATGCTCGCCACTAATTTTCACTTCCTAAGGCAAGTGTGTGTACTCTCCTGGCTCAGCCCCGAAGTGGTGAAGGCCGCAAAGGAGGTGACCCGCAGAGGTGGTGACCCGCAGAGGTGGTGACCCGCAGAGGTGGTGACCCGCAGAGGTGGCATGGAGAATGTGGCACGCTAGATGGTGATGGTGCCGATGTAACACCCAATATGGGGTTGAAACACGAAATTTATTATACTAAATCGACCGCAATAAATGGCGGAGGCTGAGTAACAGGAGCTAGTGTAGGTGCGCCTCCCAAGGCGACCGATGACAGAAAGGACAGATGAAGCGCAACGCTCGCGCACTGAGCCATAATCAAGGTTAATGAAAGAGTTCTTTCATATTTTAAACCGACAATTCTTATTGTAAGAATCGACTAAAACGTTCACTACGTTACAACATTCGGAAGCAATGAATCCAGGTCACCAACATAATAAACCTTAAGGCTGAGGCCTCATTAGTGCGTTGCGTTCCGTCGTCGCAACGGATCAACGCATTGCATGCCACACCTGCGGGTGAAGCACGACGTCGCAGTGCAGCGTATCAGTGTGGATTTCAGTCGTCATTTGACAATGGACCGGAACAAACGTTATAAAATGGATCGTATTAAAAAATGTCGTGTGTCCACATTTAGTTTGCCCCTCTAGCAGTGGAACACTGCGTCGTCGCGCCGGAGCTCCGATAGTGCAGCGCATCACCCTCCCCCGCTTCGTCTCTCGTCCGTCGATCCGTTGAAAAGTCGCGTGCGAAGACGCAACGTATAATGTGGCATGTCACTAAAAATATATGTAAAATGACGCAGCGTGTTGCCACAGCATTATGCTGAGATGGGAGCCATTTTTGGTCTCGTTCAGGTGGCTTTGACTATTGTTTTACCATTGTTATTTTTTATGTTTTATTTGTTGTTTTATTTTTTGTACCTTTTACTTTTATTCGTTCCTGGCGAGTCCAGAATAAAAATATTTTCTTTCTTTCTTTCAACGCAACGGACTAATTAGGCCGCGGCCTAATATCTCTGAAACTGATTTTATAAATTCATCCACACACCAGAGGGGTAATTCACGTAATTTTAAGACGCGCCGATCGTATTGCAGTGAAGCTCGAACTTGACGCGAGCGTATCTCACTGAAGCTCGGAGGATACCAAATGGCAGAAGAGTCGACATCGCCTCAATTGCCATAACAAAAGAAGAAGAAGAAGATTACCAAATGTGTTGTTTTGATCAATATTTTATTGCAACTGCGCGGCAACTGCACTTCTTTAGTTACGTGAATTAGCCTACTGTTTCACATAAGTCAGTTCTACGATTGTATCATATGTTGCTAGGTTTTAATGTACCTATTGTAGTGTTTTTGTAGAAATAAATAATATTTCTTTCTTTCTTTAGGAGTAGAGGAAGTAGAAACAGATGTGGGTCGGTTCTTGGCACAACCAACAGTGGAGAACTTGAACCGTCTGGGAGCGAACGCAACAGAGGTTATTGACGCGCATCTGCAGGTAAGCACTTGTAGGGGATGCTCCATCTCTGACCAGGGCTTTGTACAATATTTGAAAAAATAGGATAAAATCATAAAATCCCAAACAATTTATAGTTTGTAGTGTGTATCTGTCTGTGACATCTTAGCTCTAAAATGGATGGACCGATTTCAATGCAGTTTTTTTAATTGAAAGCTAGTTCAATCGGGAATCAGCTTAGCTATGTTTAATGAAAATCTGTTCAGCCGTTCAAAAGTTACAGCTGTTTTTCTAGTTGAAGTCGGGAGGTTTTTGACAGTTAGGTTATTTTCAGTAGAACAGTAGGATAGAATAGATCTTTATTTCATGTATACCAGATACAGGCACTTATGAAATGTCGAGACTCTAGGTGCGCGGTTCAAATAGTTAACCCTATGGAGAAGAATCAATTTCATTATTTATTTATTTCTTATACGTTGTCCCTCACTAGGATTGCTCCTGTATCGAGGGTACAGTTTACAAACATACATGTCACATGCACGCAACCAGACCCGAAACAACTATCCGTAGATCATACAAATATTAGTTCCGTGCGGGGATCGAAACCGCGGCACGTAGCGTAGAAAGCTAATCGCTTAGCCACTGCGCCAACCGTGTCGTCAGACATTTCACAATATCTAGAAACTTGTCTCAATTCCAGGCAATAAAGGACCCAGCAGATTTAATCCAGGCTTATGTCGACGCCACCTTCTGCGTGGCAGGACTATCGGAACAGAGTCCGAAGGCCGCCCAGCTGGCGGAGCAGATGTACCGGCTCCTCATCCAGCGCGCAGGCCAGCAGCACGCCGCCGCCTGGATCCTCGCCAACACCATGCTCACCGCGCTCGGACTTATCAAGGTGAGGCTATACACACACACGAATAGGAGGTCTTCCGCGTAACTAGTAAATAATCTCTCTCGTTTGTTAACCACAGCGCGTTGTTGCCGGTGAAATCTGCCTTCCACGAATGAATTTGTCCATCATAATAATATAATTATATCGTGGTGATGCCGCTAATGCAGTAATGAACATCGAATTGTTACGTATTGCTCTGTTTGGGACCATCCATAAAGTATGTCACACGTTAAGGGGGTCGACTAAGTGTGACATGATGTGACAAGGGGCGGGAGGGGTCCTAAGTTACGAGACGTCACATTTATTTAGATGGAAATAAAACTAATTTAGGAACTAATGTTTTAATTTAATAATTTCTAAATATGTAACGCCACACTAGGGGGGGGGGGGGGAGGGGTTGTGGAAACTGCTGTAACGTTTCGTTTCGTGCGTTGTCGCTTAGTGAAAACTATTGGAAAACGATCTGTGCTACATAACGGCCACCGCTACCCTATACTACGTTCGTCTGCTGGACGTGTAGGCTCCCTTCCCCCCTGTAGCAGCTCCCTCCCGCAGGCCCCGCCCGCGCCCGGCTGGTCGCAGACGCGCGCCATGTTCGCGGACACTGCGGACGCGCCGCCGATGCCCCCGGACACACTACAGCCAGCCGGCTCTGAGGACTTAGTGGTGATAACAATTCTATTCCGATAGGATCAGCGAGGTTAAGCTGCGGTTGCCGCGGTCAGTACCTAGATGGGTGATCGTTTCTTCGAACATCGGGACCCCTCTGTACCTCGGATGGCACGTTAAGCAGTTGGACCCGGTTGTCATACGAACACCTATGATAGTCGTTACGGGAGTCAGCAACCCAAAAAGTATGACAACCGGTGTAACCTTAGGGTATCAGTGTCTCCCAGTAATTGTGTGTCGGAGGTCAGATGGCAGTCGCTCTGTACAATACTGTTACTCAGCCGCATCTGGCTAGACTGGGAGCCGACCCCAACGTAGTTGGGATACAGGCCAGGCAGATGATAATCGGCATCAAAATCGAATAATTCGGCCGAATACGAGTATCTTAAATATACCGAATACTAAACGAATATTCGGCGCTCTTCTTTTTAGTACTTCTAGAGATGCGATGAAACATAATCAATTCACAATTTTCAAATTTTTATTGCAATCCATAAAATATAGAAACAATTATGGACCCTGTCGGGCACAGCAAAAGTTTAAATAGAGAGAGGAGGAGCGCTTTAATAATTTTCCATAATATGAAAATTGTTTCTCTTATAATACTCGCTGAGCGATGCTCGCTTGGAGTTCAGAACAGTCGCCGAGAAATTCCCAGCGGTCATAATCTACCCGCCCGAGCGCTTAGTGAAAGAAAGAAAGAAAGAAAATACGTTTATCCAGCACGGACAGTTTTTTTTTTAAACATTTCCCCTCACTAGGATTTCTCCTGTGTCGAGGGTACAGTTTACAAACATACATGTCACATGCACACACAACCAGACCCGAAACAACTATCTGTAGATCATACAAATATTTGTTCCGTGTGGGGATCGAACCCGCGGCACGTAGCGCAGAAGGCTAATCGCTTAGCCACTGCGCCAACCGTGTCGTCAAACAGTGACAACACACGAGAGAAAAATAAGCAAAAGTAAGCAAAGCTCTTACCCCCCCCCCCCCCCCCCTGTCAGCAAAAGTAAGCAAAGCTCTTAACCCCCCCTTCCCCCCCCCCCTTCCTACGCTTACGCAAACATTGGTACATGTATGTTTCAATGTGTTCTGGATTGGCGGAAGAAATTTAGACTTGTGAATAGCGCGCGGTAATTCCCCTACTCGGTTCTAAGCGAGTAAACATATCCATTATTTTCGGGAATCCCTGAAAATGCGTTTCGTTTTCAAGCATAGACAAGTACGATTGCCATATGTGTTCAAACCAAAATCGACCAAATTTTGTAGAAAATCCGAAAATTTTAAAAAATTAATACTGCTGACGTAATCACCATCCAGACCAATCCATCCCCATGTCACCAAAAATAAGCAAAGCAAAGACCCCCCTGTAGTGCTTACGTAATACTTTAATGGCCTCATACTCGCTTCTCGCCGTGTCTAGTTTCATAGTTCATCGTTGACGGTAGAAAAAGTGCCTATGGTAAAACATGTTTCTCCTTGTTCCAGTCGGAGGACAAGACCCGTCGCATCCGCTGGGCGCTGGGCCCGTGCTACAGCTGTCTCTCGCGCTGCATCGACGAACCTTACTTCCCGAGCTCTCTCAGAGACACGCTACGATTCTTTGCCAGCAGTAAGAAGAACATAATACCTCACGCAGCGAATCTATGTCGATAATAACAAATATGTAATTTATTTATCATTTATTATACCAATAGAAAATAGTGGCCACATGAATCTTTTGATCATTTCCTTAAAGTAACATAGCTCGCAGTGGCGAAGAGTGACGGTTTTAAAAGGGGAAGCCGTCCCAAAAATGCCCTCTAAAAATTGCTGCAATTAATGCTGCAAGACAAACATCCATACCGTCTCTTGTAATCTATATATAGTCATGTCTGGAAGAGCTCGACCTAACTGAATAACAAGCCTGTTTTTTGTCAGTTCGATGAGTAAATATTATAATATTACGTTGGTCTATGCACTAACCAATTCTTAAAGGGAAGCTGATCGGAATCGGGTTGTATGGACTCTTCGCCACTGATAGCTCGTTTTCTTTTCAACCCCCGACAAAAAAGAGGTGTTTTATAAGTGTGTATCTATGTGTCTGTCTGCGGCATTGTAGCGCTAAAACGGATGGGCCGATTTGAATGCAGTTTTTTTTATTGCAAGCTAGTTTAATCTGGGATCAACTTATTTATTTATTTAATCATTTATGTACACACAAGAAAAGATACAGCAAACATTAAAAATAGGAGAACAAAGTACAAAGGTACTGCTTATTTCACAAAAGAAATCTCTTCCAGCAGACCTGCGAGAGGAGAATTTAAAACATGAAATGTAGACAGCGATGCACAAGAATAGATCAAGACTACAAATTAAATTTATTAAAAAAAAAAACATAAGTAAAATACATACTTCAAACAAATACACATAAATATAAAAAATATACATAAATAAATACAAATACATACATACATAATAATACATACTTAGTTATGTTTTATGATAATCTGTTCAGCCGTTCAAAAGTTACAGCTCTTTTTCTAGTTGGGAGTCGGGGGTTTCTGACGGTTAGGTTATTATATGACTATGGTGACAAATAAGCCTACGGCCTGATGGTAGGTAAGAGGTTACCGTAACCTATAGACACTTGCAACACCACGCATCACTCACATACTGCTACCCCAAAGAGCACTGGTGTATGGAGGTGTATGGAGAAGGAGTGCAGAAAGCTAAAATTACGGTCGAATTTTGACCACTGGGCGACCACTATAGGCCTACCGCTTAACTGAGACGGACATTGCCTGAGGTTATGAAGAAGTTGCGCGGTGCGGGAGGGGTGTGACGCGAGATGTCGGTCACGGGCTCATGATACGCACCATAAAGCTTAGCTCAGCCAATGGTAGGCGTGTTTCACATCTCCCCCCGCACCGCGCAACTACCTCAATTTCAGACATCAACCGGAGTTAAGCGGTTGGCCTATACAGGATATTTTGTTATGTAGTGCGCATAATTTGTAGAGTTCAGTCTCTGTTCCTAAATGCAACCGCAGTATTGGAATACACTTTAAAACAAAACGAAAATTCGACTTAGTATGGGGGACACGCATAATTTACTAGCGCAAGCCATACAAAATCAATTTTTTATTTTGTTTTGGAGTGAATTTTAGTACTGCGGTTGCATTTGGGAACGGACACTGAATCACTGCAAATTTTGCGCACTACATAAAAATCATCCTGTATATAAATATTACTCGACTAAATTTATGGAACAAGAGATAATTTTTTCGTGATTTCAGGGTTGTTCTCATAGTAAAAGTTAGAATTATTTTTAAATACTACCGGAAACTGACACTGTTGCACAATTATTTTTTAATCTTTACCTCTCACTATTATTTCCCCTGTATCGTGGGTACAGTTTACAAACATAATATATTATATCACAAGCACTCACACTCAAATTCGGAACAACTATCCGTAGGCCATACAAATATTTGTTCCGTGCGGGGATCGAACCCGCGGCACGTAGCGCAGAAAGCAAATCGCTTAGCACTGCGACAACTGTGCGGTCAAATTATTTGACGATCAGGGGGGCTAAAAAGGCCGCTTTAGATGAATCACAATATGATTCATATTACAATTGTCAAAATATCTACTTAATTGACGACTCTTAATGTCATCCGCATAAGGTTCATATTCAGTAATCATCTGTTTGACAGTTACTATGCAGATCATTAGATGAATTGCTCAATGTGGCCTTTTTAGGCCCCCAGCCGGCTCTACTTACATCAAACGATGTGCGTCGCGAGATTGCACAAGTCTGTCGCCTTCGACCGATGTGCGTCGCGGAATCGATCGCATAAGGCTGTCATCTTCGACCGATGTGCGTCGCGGACTAGATCGCCCAAGTCTTTGTCTACACTTTTGATTCATATTTTTAACCTTCATTCGCCCATTGTACATAATAATATGATAATAATAACCATATTAGTTTATTGAAATAAAAAATTATGTATGATTTCTGTTTGTGACATAGTAAAGTGTGCTGTGCACACGAATTGATTGGCGTTGTCTTAGTTTTTTACTAATTTAATTAAAAAATTACGAGTTGATATACCATTGTTTTATTTATTTCACCTTAAATACCTACTTTTTTAAATTATTTTTATATTTGGGTTAAGCAACGCTTGCCGCGGTCAGACCTTGGATAGGTGACCGTTCTATCATTAAGACTCCTCCGTGCCTAGGAAAGCACGCGAAGCAGTTGGTCCCGGTTGTCATACGAATACCTATGACAGTTGTTACGGGAGTCAGCAACCCAAAAAGTCTGACAACCGGTCTAACCTTAGGGTATCAGTGTCTCCCAGTAATTGGGTGGCGGAGGTCAGATGGCAGTCGCTCTGTACAATACTGATATTCAGCCGCATCTGGTTAGACTGGGAGCCGACCACAACGTAGTTGGGTAAAGGCGAAACAGCTGATGTTAAATACAATTCACACCTAGATTCAGAGATCATTGATTGGTTTCCGTTGCATCAATAATCTAAGTTTACATCGAAATAGTTAAAAATAGGCAGATGAAGAGATGAAGAGATGAAGAACTCTCTTTAGTTCGGAAGAACTTCTTTATATAAGAAAATAGGCATATTATTTAAAAAAAGACTTAAATGCCGTAATTTTTCTGAAATAGAAATACACAGACTAATAAACAGAATATTTTTATGGCTGAGAAGAAATTAATAATAATATTACTTTTCAGAAGCTTTTCAGCTCAGAATAGAACCCGCTTATGCTTTTCAGGCGCATGCAGATAACTTTTGGCCTTCTTTTGAACTTAGAGCGGGTTCTTTAGAGCTTTTGTTGAGTAAAGCCACAGTCTACATAGAGATACTACACTAAAGCTTGTTGCCTGGAAGAAATCGCCGTGTGCCGCCCATTGTATAATTTACTCATGTTAGTGCAGACGTGCAAGTTTTATAAGTGTAGGTAGGTGTAGGTATATTTGTTTTACTATGGTTTTACTGGTGTACAACAATGGCTAAAGAAACCAAAGAGGATTCTTTAGTCATTGGTGTACAATAAAGAATCTAAATAAATAAATAAAGCCAACTGGCAACACTGCTAATGACAGTTGACTGACACTGACAGCAAAATATAACCTGAAAATCTGTAAATTATTTGAAGTGTTATTGTTGTGATTTGTGATTGAATGATTGAATTTGTCGTACTATGTAAATGAAGTCAGATTTTCATTATTATAATATTGTATCTTAGAAAAGAACCATCTAACTGCACGAAGTTAATCATAAGGTACTACTAACTAATAATTTATCGTTCTACTGACAAACTTCGCGTGTACAATCAATAACTTTCTATGGCGCATTTTCTAGTATACTTTCACAAGTGTTATGTCTTGTTTATTCAAATATAAACAATTTATAGATGTGAGGTGCGTCTCTTTTTTTATAGTATAGGAGCAAACGAGCTTACGGTTCATCTGATGGTAAGTGATCACCGCCGCCCATGAACATCCGCAACACCAGAGGAGTCACCGATGCGTTGCCGACCTTTTAGGATGGTGTTAGGAAACAGGGAGGGAAAGGAGAAAAAGGGGACTAAGAGAGGAATTGGGCCTCCGGCGCTCCACACTCGCCGAACGAAACGCAACAGTATGCATACTGCTACTTAACGTGGATATTCTGTTTAAGGGTAGTACTTCCCCGGTCATGCCGACACATTCATGCTGGCATGCCAGCGAGACACTACTACCACCAGATAATAATAAATAAAAAGCTTTGACTTTAAGTGTCTAGACAGACGGACCGCTTTTCAACTGCAATCCATGCAGTTTGAATGCAGTTGACACGACTGCAATAGAAATCCAACCACAAATTGCAGTTTGGATGCAGTTGCGGTTGGATTGCAGTGGAAATGGGGTCCGTCTGTCTAGAGCAGTGGTTCCCAATCTTTTTTTGACCAGGGACCGCTAGGACTTTTTTGTTCGGTGCAGGGACTACAAGGTTTAAAATATAAATTGTGATAAAATTAAAATAAACTGCATGCGTAACTTTATCTTAAAAAATAAACTGAGAATGACATTTGTATATTTTTTAATTGAAATTCAATTTGATTATTGAGACTCTGGCGTAAATATTTATTTATTCTGGGTTTATAACTTTGTTTTGCGGACCTCAATTTAGTTCTCACGGACCACTGATGGTCCGTGGACCACCGGTTGGGAACCGCTGGTCTAGAGCCTAAGTCAAATAGTAAAATCTTGTTTTTTTTTTTTTTTTTGTTCGTGTTTGTTATTTTTGTTCCTTTATGATCTCGATATGTTTCAATTTTTTTTTTTTATGAGCTGATAATTATGTTCTGTATCGAATAAATGTTTTCTATTCTATAAGTTCAGTTTAAAAAAACAGTCCCATATTAGGATTTCTCCTGTATTATCATTTACAAGTTAATGCTGATAAGCATTTTTAAAACGCTTTTATTAGCTTCACTTGTAACTAACTAACTAATTAACTATGTAAAAAAATCTTGGAAGTTAAATTTGACCCACTTCCCGGTTTCCGATTGAAATTTTGCATACACGTTTAGTTTGGATAACAAAAGCGTTTTCTTTAGTTTTTTTTTAAACTATAATATTTTTATAATTATTTCCAGTAAAAAATGACCGAGATCCTGAACCTTGTCCTGCATTTCGGAGGAGGAGCTGAGCTGCTCTTTGATAAGATGAAAACCCGGGAGATAGAGTTGCCATCACTAAAATATTTCCTGCCAGATTGCAAGAAAGAGAAATGGACAATGAGAGAGCTTCTAATGTGGATCAAAGCACATCTGCTTAAGGATAGACTGGAGTTATTTATGCAGGTAAAATTACAGTACTCGACATCAGAGGCAAGTATATCGTCACTACCAACGTAAAAGTGCCAATTCGCTGACAAACCAATTTAAACTTTAAAATGTGCCCAGTAAAGTTTAAGTTAGCTTGCCAACAAATTGTCGGTTTAGTCATTTTACCCTGGCAGCGACGACATACATCCGACCTAATGCCTCTGATGTCGAGTTGGACTGTTTTTAACTGACTTCAAAAAGGAGGAGGTTCTCAATTCAACTGTATGTTTGCTACACGATTACTGTGCCAATTGCAGACTGATTTTGAAAATTCTTGTTTCAAAGGCTAGTCTCGAGGTGGTTCCATTTAAATTTGGTGAAGATTGATGAAGAGCTTCGAGATAGACAATGGAACTCTTGAATGAATAACAGCATATCACTCGCGATTGCTGTAATCGCATGTTCCTGTATTGTTTATGCCACTGAAAGAAGAAAAATAAAATAAACCAAAAAAAATAACCAACTTCGAAAAATAATTTTCATAAAAAACTAATCAGCTTCTGAAGTCGGGCCTTTAATTCTTCAATGCACCTAGCTAGGCAGTGGCATCTACTTTTTTTAAGAAAATAATTTTATACTTTTTAGTTTTTTGAAGTCGGTCTTTCCTTTTTTTAAAAGTTTATTTTATTTTTTATCAGCAAAATTGAAGCTTTTTCCAAAAAATAAACTTAAGCAAATGTTTTTTTTTTTGTTTTTTTTTTTCAAATTTTTATTGAGGCTTCAGTTCACCGTGGTGACTATGCCAGCCTCGTAAGGTCACTCTTAAACAATAAATGACAAAACTTAACATATACTTAAATTAATCATGACTACTACAAATTAAATAAGTATTTAAGAACATGCCTATGCTATAAGCATTAGCCATTTACGTCTTTGTCGACCACGACGGCGATTTCCTCCGTCAGGCGTTCAGAGAGTGAATTTTTTTATAATTTTTTATTTTGCTATGTGTTTCAGGGAGACTCAGTCCGGCCTGGCATCCTCGTCCTGATCAACGACACAGATTGGGAGCTGTACGGAGAATTGGACTATGTGCTCGAACATAGAGATACTATCATGTTCATATCTACGCTGCATGGTGGCTGAATATAATAAAAAGTTTATTTATTTGGTTTGTTTTATTTTCAACTAGCGACCCGTCCCAAAGCCCGTCCCCGGCTATGGCCGGGTGTAATTTCTCTATTATCCTTACATTAACCTTTTGAACGTCATTGTCACATATATGTGACAAACGAAATCTTACCCTGAACGCCAACATCACAAATATATGACAAAATCATTTGACAGAAAATGTGGCCTGGCGTCAGGGGTACGGCGATACGTTTATTACTCTGGCGTTCAAAGGGTTAAATACGAAAGTATTTTGTATATAAACCTTCCTCTTGAATCACTCTATCTATTAAAAAAAACCGCATCAAAATCCGTTGCGTAGATTTAAAGATCTAAGCATATATATAGGGACAGACAGACAGCGGGAAGCGACTTTGTTTAGTGATAGTGATATTGTGTTGTACACATATTGGCTATGGTACCGTTCTAGTCCCGATCCCTTTATTATCTATTCTTATCTATCTATTGTACTTATCATTATGAACAACTTTTAATATGGGACCAAATTTGAAATCGCAAAAAAAAGTCTGCTCATATCGGCAAAAAAAGCAGCAACTTATAGATACTACGTAATCCCGTATATTATTTTATATATTTTATATATTAGCGATACATAATATATTTATATACGCATAGTTGCGCGCAATGTTCAGTTATTACGTCATCTGCCGGCAACGGCGAACACTATCACAATAATATTGGACAAAATGCTGCTTCAATAAAAACGCCAATAGATGGCGCTGAACCACTCAACTGTTTTACCTACAGTCTGTCAAGAAAGTCATGAAAAGGATTTTGAAGGAACTAAAATTCTTCTTCGCTCGCAACCCTAAATACGAGTAAGTACCGTAGGTAACCGTTTGGGTACAACGATGTGTTTATTTTACTATTCTGTGTAGATTTTTTGTGATAAAAAAATGTTTTCGTCATTAATATATTTAAAATAAACAAGAGAATATACAAGTGGCGCCCTCAATCCTTTTCATGACTTTCTTGACAGACTATACCTATAAGGTGCATTGAAAAATTAACTGCCCCCGACTTCAGACGCAGCTAAGTTTTGTATGAAAGTTATTTTATAACTAGTAATTTCAAAATACTTTTTTTGGAACCGTACCGAGTCTATAAGCATCACGTTCGTAACTGCCTACTATTTGTTTTATTTGAAATATATTTTTTTCTATAATATTCTAAATACGCAAATTTTGAACAAAAATGTCATCCAAATACATCCCTGTGCGCCAGTTTTTTGTCGCGGTTCCCAACAAACGGGTTCGCCAAGCCAATTACGAGCAACACATGAACACGTTATCTTGACTTGACAACTTCAGAAGCTATTTTGTTTGAAAATTATTTTTCATCCCACCATCTCGGAAAGACTATTTTTAATCTTCAATATCTGAGTGGAAAAGCCGTTTTTATTCTCTAGAGGATAAAGTAAATTTTCATCCAATATCTGAGTGGAAAAGCCGTTTTTATTCTCTAGAGGATAAAGTAAATTGAATTTAGAACATCGTGTGCACTAAGTTTGTGAATTAAACGTTTTTTTTTTTGCATTTAGTCATTTCCTCGCTGAGGTGGAATGAAAAGTTACGTGTTGCACTCGAGTGCAAAGATTTTTCACCTCGTGCTCTTTTGATTCCCTCGCTAACGCTCAGGATTCTAATTTTAGGATCCTTCGCTTGCTCGGTCATCAAAATTGAACACGCGGTTAAAAAGCAACTTTGCACTCTTGTATAACAAATAACTATTATACCTTTTAGATTTTCAAAGTCAGATTTAACTTTTTTTTTTTAAAGTTTTTGTAACATTAATAAAACTCCAGTTGGAGTCTAACCAATTTTAACATAAAAAACAAACATCACCCAGTATGATATAAAACTAACCTAACTGTCAAAAACTCCCGACTCCAACTAGAAAAAGAGCTGTAACTTTTGAACGGTTGAACAGATTTTCATGAAACATAGCTAAGATGATACCCGATTAATCTAACTTTCAATTAAAAACAACTGCATTGAAATCGATCCATCGGTTTTGGAGCTACGATGCCACAGAAACATACACAGATATACACTACAAACTTATAACATTCCAATTACCACAGTTTTTAGGCTCCCTTGTCTAAAATATCATTGTATTCTCGCCCCCTATTCTATTCTATTCTATTCTACTTATTTATTCGTAACAAATTGGCAAGTCGGCGGAAGAAAGGGTTGCAATATCATACCTATTGAATATAAATGATACATCTATTTGTATAAAACAATATTTCTATACAAATATTCGGAATATGTAGATCGAAGGGACGTTCTCTTATTTTTCTGACGACCCAAAGGGTTCCTACGCACGATGAATGTGATGCTTGGAAAATGCCATTTTGGCGCGGCGCAGACGACGGACTTTTTGTCCGGAAAACTACCGCGGACTAGAATGATTGTGGTTGGTAGTTGTTGCCAGTGAGGACACTAGAGTTTTAACGACAACTACAAACAAAATAACTGTCGTTTACGTTGAGTCCATCCCGAATGTGTCTGCGGCAATTTTGTGTCGTAAAATTTCTTGTCCGTTGTAGTTTACCGGACAAAAAGTCCGTCGTCTGCGCCGCGCCTTTGGGTGATGATGTATTTATATGCGACTTCAAAAAAAGTGGTTTGCCAGAGAAAAGAGATGATTTTCTTAAAAAACTTAACACCTGAAGTCGGGGCTTTAATTCTTCAATGCACCTAGCTTGGCAGTGGCACCGACTTCAAAGCTGTTAAGATTTTTAATAAAACTATGTTATACTTTTAGATTTTTGAAGTCGGGTTTTATTTATCAGGTACCTTCCCCGGCGCGCGGACATCTACTCACCACAGTTTTATAGGAACGCATGCAAGACAAACAAACAAACAAACATTCATTTTAATAAAGATAAAGATATATTTATTTGCTGTAACATGTGTAAATTACAATGACGTGCATGCAATGGTGTTACATATTCATAGAGCTACATGTTATACCATTGAAGGCGTACAAATATTTAAATTGTATTAAATTATAAATTGAATAAAAGGAATCGGAGTTTATCATTAAATAAGTCAAATATATTATATTCACATGTTGAAATTATAAATTAAATAAAAAGAAAACAATCAAAATTTATCATTAAAAAAGTCAATTAAATTATAATAACATTTATCTAATAACATCCTTTTTAGTTAGTTTTTAATATTATAATAAGTAGATGGAGTCCATGCCTGCTTGCTGTCACTCAATTAAAAATAGGGAGCTGCCTGCTCTGCGCACCCTTGTTTATGGGGCGCATGTACTGTCGCGAACACAAGTGATTGTCGATGCATAAAATTAAAACATTAAAAGTAAGTTTTTTTTTTTTTTTTTTAAACATTGCCCCTCACTAGGATTTCTCCTGTATCGAGGGTACAGTTTACAAACATACATGTCACATGCACACACAACCAGACCCGAAACAACTATTTGTAGATCATACAAATATTTGTTCCGTGCGGGGATCGAACCCGCGGCACGTAGCGCAGAAAGCTAATTGCTTAGCCACTGCGCCAACCGAAGAAAGAAAGATTTTTTGCGTTTTTAGAAGAAAGAAAGATTTTTTTTATTTTTTTCTGCAAAACACGACACGCATACATTACAAATAGCAGTATCCATACCAAATATTTGCCACACCAGCAACAATGAACCGTAATATACCGAATATTAAAAAAAAAAGAATTTATAATCTATGCCGTGCCCAATCAAGCAAGACACAGATTACAAGTAATTATTAAACATGACTATAGTGCCACAAACTTATCTGACCCGGTGACCAAAATTGGAACTAACCTCGCTACGGAACAAAAATGACTTTAATATGTCATTTTTGTACGGAGATGACATTGGTAAAAGCGACGGCAGCGACGCCACGACCGGCTACCTAATCACGATGCACGCTCGTAATCGGAATCGACTCAATTTTGACACTACAACAGTGTTCATTGCGTTGCTCAAATTGTAGGGCGTAGTGGTTTTAAAAGCATACCGCGCAATGTAGTTTGTTGGACTGTCAAAATTGAATCGATTCCGATTGCGAATTTGTATCGTGATTACCCTGCGGGTCATTACGGGGAATTAGGGCCATAGTATGGACTCCATACTATGGCCCTAATTCTACTATTTCAATCGCGTCAGAATGTTCTCGTACCTAATTGTTTGTTTTTGCAATGTCGTTCAGTCTATTCCATAGAAATAGTACAAGTACTGGAACGCTTAATAGTGCCGTAAAGCCGGTATGAGGGAGAATACTTTGTGGTAACCGTGTCCTTGTCTAATAGGGTAACCATACATTTTAGTTAAAAGTAGGACATGATAGAAATATTTAATTATGTTATGAGAATAGTTATCAGGTAATTAACTACTGATATCGAATAGTAAGAGTTGTTTTTTTCCTAGTAAATAGTGAAATATACGGTCCATACAGTGTATCTAAACGTTCTTACAAATATACATACACCCTTTTGGTTATAATTAGAGTCACAGGCAAGGCATAATATATAAATAGGCATATGCAAGGTTACTATATAATAAAAAAGAAAATTTAGAGAAAATTTCGGACATTGCGGAAAAATCCGGACATTTTCTTATACACAGATTACGTGTATTATAAAATGTCATGCGTGAATATTCCGGACATCTGGCAGCTCTAGTCATAGGAAACATTAGATTTTAACATTTTAAGATACAAATTTAATTCCTCTTCTACTTTTTCTTTCTTTTTTCTTTTTCTCTTTTAGCTTTGCGACCATCCTACGACCTTTCTTTATGAGATCTTTCCTATTATAGCAGAAAGGGTAACCCATGCTTAGTGCTGCAGAATCGAATATCACTTATTATAATATTCTTGTTTGGCAAACTCAAGTATAATCATCATTCACAACATTAAGCAATAAAACACAATGAATGAAAGTCAAAGCAAAACTTTTTTAAATTTCAAATCGGCATAAAAAGGTCGTCGTCGTTTCGTCAAAACGTTGAGATTCTAGATGCACGGTTCCAAAGTGGGCCGGGTTCTATGGAGAAGAGACCGGCTAGAAACTTACTACAAGATCCTACATGCCCTGATTCACCAGATGTTCCTGCACGTACAATTTATTTTGCACGTACAGTTTTTTTTCTTTTGTGGCTATCTGTAATGTCAAAAATGATCTTCATTATGGCACAATATCTAAGTACAATATCCAATCCAGTAAAAGTTTAATCCATCTAACTATACTAATAGGAAAATATTAAACACAAATAAACAATAAGCAAAGTGTGTGAATCTTAAGTTTGTGCAATGTGTTATACTTTATATTAGTATAAACTATTACAGACCAGACAATTACACACAACATTATACAACAGACACATACAACAACTGATAATTATTAAACATATTACAATAGTACCTATGGTAATATTGAAGGAACTGCTTCAGGTTTTAATTTTATTTTTGCTGCTGTTAAATAATTCATTATCTTTAAAATTTACGCCACAAACACATGCGAACTTTTACACACTCATGTCAAGGTTCGTGGCTGTTATCCATAACACCCTCTGCTTATTATCAGCTGGAATCCTGAAAAAAACAAACATGGAATTTTAATAAAGTCTATCATTTTATAAGAGATACAAAAAAACATTATTATCTATTCGGCACAACAAACAACAAATGATTTCAACAAATTAACTTAAACTATATACAGGGTTATTTGTAAAACACCGGCAATGCTTTAAGGGGTGCAACTACTCATCAATATGAACAACTTTTACTACGGGACCAACCATGAAATCGCGAAAAAAAATTCAAACTTTTCATACATTTTGATGGAGCAAGGTTAATCTTTTGTATGAAAAGTTTGATTTTTTTTTCGCGATTTCATTGTTGTTCCCATAGTAAAAGTTGTTCATATTGATGAGTAGTTTCACCCCTTAAAGCGTTGCCGGTGTTTTACAAATAACCCTGTATGTATACTTATACTATACTTGGAATCACTCAAATTATACAAAACAATAAATGCATCGAAAATATGCTACGCATTACAGATTATGGACAAACAAATCCAAATTTATTAAATTACGTAAATTATTTAACTTAGTGGACTGTATGTTATGTGAAACGATCTAAAATAAGTACTTGGAGCAACTATATCCCACAAAATAAAAATATATTGTCACACTACTCAATGAAACTTACCTATGGAACGATATTCCACAACCAGGATAATATTCTCGCTTGCACCCAATCATAACTCAAGTATTTACCATCTTGTCGCCAAAAAATTATTCTAGGCACAAAAATAATGTTTGATCACGTTTATTTCTGAACTATGAAAACCACGAATGTTGACAATAGGTTGACAACTAAGTTGACAATGTAAGCCATTTTGAATGATGTAGTGTTTCCCGCATGCAAACTTCTTTAACTACTGGTATCCAAATATTGTAATAATCAATCTTATTGAATAACGTATGGAAATAATAATATTTAATATAATATTTAAAGCACGTCAATTATAATTTTTATTATGTTTATTTTGATAGCCGTGGGTAGAAGTTTCATTTGTTCTAATATGTATGTAAAAACGATTCTGAAAATACCAATTTAGTAGATTACTAAGTTGATGAGTAATGGCCATGTGTGCGAGAGGGACACCGCTAAATCTCAGGTGACTTTCATGTGGGCACAAAATTTCGTACAACTAATTATAGCAGTAAGCTCTCTAGTTATAGGTACTATGTATTATCTCTATGGTCTATTCTGACTTATAGAACGACACTTAATAACTGGCAAATAACCGACTTTTACTTCTATTACCTACGCAATAGAAGTCAAAATAGGTTGAACGACACTGCAAAAACCAACAGTTACTAGAAAATTCTGACACGATTGAAATATGTAGTACAATTAGGGCCCTGCAAATGAGTCTATTGCGCCTAAGTTTAAAAAAAATTTAATGTGTGCTGGGACACATAGTAGAAGTGAAACTTCAACGGATATATCGTCTAACCCCTCCACGCGGCCGTAACGCTCTTTTTCGTGACGGAAAAATCTTAATACCCCCCGTCTATATTGAAGTTTCTCTGTCTTCTTCTTCTTCTTAGAGTGCCTCTCCGACTAGCGAAGGTTGGCAGTCAGCTCTGCATATTTCTTTCTGTCTCTTGCGAGGCGAAACAGTTGTGCAGCACTCGAGACTCCAGTCCACTCCCGAAGGTTCCTCAGCCACGACTTCTTCCTGCGACCAACGTGTCTCTTGCCGGCTACTTTGCCCATCATAATAAGTTGCAGAAGGCTGTATCTATCGTGTCTAAATACGTGACCCAGATATGCAACTTTCCTTCGTCTGATGGTATCCCAAAAGCTCGCGCTTCTTACCGATTCGTCGCAGGACCTCCTCGTTGGTAACCTTCTGAGTCCAACTAATTCGTAGCATTCGTCTGTAGGCCCATATTTCGAAAGCTTCTATACGTTTCCTGAGATCTTCTTTAATAGTCCAAGACTCGCATCCGTATAAAAAAACCGGCCAGATGTAGCATTGCAGCAGACAAGCACGCAACGAGATTTTAAGACTACGACTAGTGAGTACATTTTTCATGCTATTAAAAACACTTCTGGCGACCTCTATGCGGGTTTTTATTTCTGTGTCACAATCCCAGTTTTCAGTCAGCCAGGTGCCCAAATATTTGTACTTGGTAACTTTCTCCAGTCGTTGACGCGATACCTTGATTACTGGGTCCAAATTAGGGTTTCTCTGTCTTCCCGACTGTCAATCCCACATGGTGGTGGGGTCAGCCTTCATCGTATTTTGCTTCCACTTCGCTCTATCTTTGATATCCGTGTCGGAAACTTTGCATGTCGCCATATCTCTGTGCACTACATCCATCTGCCTGGTTTTAGGTCTCCCTCGAGATCTCCTACCTATCTCGTCTATATAGAAGTATCTTTTCATAAAAGGTGATGCCAATTTCGGTCCCACCCTCCAATAGCGACGTGTCATACATCGTTGGATAGGTATTTTGTAGCTGAATAAAAGTTACTATGGCGCCAAGATTCAAATCTTAGTCCGTTTAGAGTTATGCATTATTAAACATGTCAGTTTAACAATAGTCAAGCATAATGCTTTCCCCTAATATAATACAGTTTTTGAATTAATACCTACTAGTATTAGATACCCATCTACCGTTATCATCAGAGTCGTAAGGAGGGTTTTTTTAGAAATAAAACACAATGGTAAGGTATAGTCCGCGCACGAGCTCTGAGGAATCAGCACCTGAGGAAACGATCCTCCTCGCCTCACACCTCACTCGTCCTTACGACTCTGATGATAACTGTAGATAGGTATATAATACTAGTATTAATTCAAAAACTGTATTGTATTAGGGAAAAGCATTATGTTTAACCATTGTTAAACTGACATGTTTAATAATGCATAACTCTGAACGGACTACGATTTGAAACTTGGCGCCATAGTAACTTTTGTTCAGCTCAAAAATACCTATCCAACGTACACGTAGCTATTGGAGGGTGGGACCAGAGTTCATACAAATCCTGGCATCATCCTTTCAAGAATAACTTGTGTACCCGTCAGTACTTTTAAATGTACAGTCGGTTACACAAACGAGTCCCACCAGAGATTGTGTTTTAATCTCAGTAATATCATTACGACGTTATTAGGGGGCGCGACAGAACATTGAAATACATGACATTTTGCGTACAGGGTGATGTATTAGCGACAGGGCTTAAAAAAGGGTATGTTTTGTTTTTTGTTGTTTTTTTTTAGGTACCTAATCGGATTACGTTAATTGAAAAATAACAAATACATAATTATAAAAAATCGTATAAGTTATGTAGAAAATATTATACAGGATAATTTTTTATGTAATGCGCATAATTTGTAGAGAGATTCAGTCTCTGTTCCTAAATGCAACCGCAGTATTGGGATACACTTTAAAACAAAACGAAAATTCGACTTAGTATGGGGGACACGCATAATTTACTAGCGCAAGCCATACAAAATCAAATTTTTATTTTGTTTTGGAGTTAATTTTAGTACTGCGGTTGCATTTGGGAACGGACACTGAATCACTGCAAATTTTGCGCACTACATGAAAAATTATTTTGTATATTTTTAGTATTAGAGTTCGAAACGGGGTATTTACCATGGTAAATACCCCGTTTCGAACTCTAATACTAATGTTAGTGACCATGACAGTTTAAAAACCTGTATTTTTTTTTTCATGATATATTTATTATCATTTTATTTTACAATGATTGTTGATTACTTTTTTAAATTAATTTTAATATTATATTATCATGTACCTAGTGAGTTTATGGTATTATCTATACACGGTTTAAAAGGTCGCAACATAAACCAAAAAAAAACTAGTACAAAGAATTGTTTCTGGTTAACCCACAACTACAAGGCAACGAGTTTTAAGTTGACATAATTATTAACAAGAAGAAAATCAAAAAGTCACCAGTGTATAACTTCGTGTGAGTTCGGCTTTGATCGGCATACTTCGGACGCGATCGATCGATAGGTGGACGAAGGAGTCTTGATACATTAAGCTATTTGTTTTTATTGTCATTATTTGTTCAATTATGTTAATTAATTATTTACTTTTTGTATTTGTGAAGTAAATATGTTCAGAACATTACTTTATTACCGTTCTTGATACACCAAATCCTTGTCGTGCTTTGAAATGAAATGAAATTTATTTGCCTGAAGTATGATACGTACAGATATGGGTGGTAAACATATTTTAGACTCGCATACTTCGTTGTAAAAAACAATATGCCCGACATGCAATTTTTATACATAATTATGAAGTTTAAATTGAGATAATATTCATTTTATTGAATTACAGCTTACATTAATTAATAATTAAAAGAAACATATACCTGAAAAATAAATCAAGCTTTGAAATAATATTGAATATGAAACACTTAAAAAATATTATGTCACTAACAAATCATTTATAGTATAAAACATTTGTGCTGAAGGCATTATTGAGAAGTCTGAAATTCTAAGAACTAGTTAAATGCTGCTGATAAATGCAGTTAGATTGATCAATCTAGTTCTAAGGGCTACACACACTATACTTTTAGCATCGGTGAATAATGATTTTGCGATTGCATCGATACTGCATCGCTGTTTGGCGACTCGCTGCATCTTTTCTTGTTTACAATAAAGTGTATTCTTCTTCTTCTTTTATTTTTATGGCTCCATCGTAATTCGATGATTTTGCCAACGTCAAGGTAGGAAATGACACGTGATCAGTATAAAGAAAAAAAATAAATAAAGTGTATTGTATTGTAATATTTTCGCAAGTATTAAGATCACTGGATCCCACACATTTTCTTCGCCATACATTGGTGTAGGTCGCGCAGTCATATTTCAAACTTCCATGTACATACATCACTAGAGCTGTCAGAAATCAGATTGTCCATAACGACTCCGCTTTTTGTAGGATAGGTAGAGATATATTTAAGTTGCTATGGGCTTGTAGGTATACAGCTACGGGTCTTTCCGAAGTATGTAGAAAGACAAAAAAAATTTTTTTGCAAAATTAAAGCACCACATGCAATAATAATAAATAAAAATTAAAAGAACAATAAAAACTAAAATAACAATAATAACATAGATATAAAAGATATTTTTTTATGTAGTGCGCAAAATTTGCAGAGTGATTCAGTGTCCGTCCGAAATAAAAATCTATTCTATTCTATGTTTTTTTTTTTTTTTTTTAAACATTGCCCATCACTAGGATTTCTCCTGTATCGAGGGTACAGTTTACAAACATACATGTCACATGCACACACAACCAGACCCGAAACAACTATCTGTAGATCATACAAATATTTGTTCCGTGCGGGGATCGAACCCGCGGCACGTAGCGCAGAAGGCTAATCGCTTAGCCACTGCGCCAACCGTGTCGTCATATTCTATTGTATTCATCGCTAATTCTATATTGTTTACACCTCTGCCTTTCTCTCTTAATATAACAGTCGTGATATTTCCATTTTCTTTAAAAAACATTGTTTCTCAATATTAATAAGTTTCATTCTCAATTTTGTATAGAATCTCCCAAATTACTATTGAATGGAGCAACGGAGCTACGCCGTAGCTAGTGCTACGTCATGCTACGCAGACGGTCTACGGGTGACTACGCTATAGTAAAAAAAACTTATTGTTTATATATTCTTGTTTATTTATTTATTCTTACTACCTCACTGGTGTAATGGTCAAGCGCGGCTGCTGAGCGAAAGGTCTTCCGTTCGATCCCCGGGTCGGACAAAATGTTATTGGGTTTTTCTGTCTAAGGGCCATTGAAGAATTACGTAAGCAACAAAGGGTACCGTCTTTCTTTGTTTAGTTTTGTTAACCGAAAAAATAACGGACGGTTAAATATATTATACAAATTAATAGGAAACTAGGTGCGCGGTTCAATTAGTAGGTCCTATGGAGAAGAACCGGCAAGAAACTACATTGAAACTCTTTTAAAATAATAGATTACAATCTTGATCAGTACAATGTTGTGGTAAGAGCTGCGAGAATAATGTAATTTAATGTGAATAAAAAATAAGAACATAATTATACATACATTATATTATAGACTGTTAAACTCATTACCCTTCTTTTGCTGCGCCGTAGTCGGGTAAAAATTGTGTTATTCGCAAAACTACAAAAACATGTTTATTTGTAACACTGCGCACAGTCATAACAAATTGGGTAAGACTAATGATGAATATGCACTTCCGCTATCCTCCAGAGTGGTTCGTCAATTCGTCTCAATGGCCCCAATTCGTCTACAAGTGACGACACGGTTGGCGCAGTGGCTAAGCGATTAGATTTCTGCGCTACGTGCCGCGGGTTCGATCCCCGCACGGAACAAATATTTGTATGATCTACAGATAGTTGTTTCGGGTCTGGGTGTGTGTGCATGCGACTTGTGTGTTTGTAAACTGTACCCTCGATACAGGATAAATCCTAGTGAGGGGCAATGATTAAAAATAAATATTATAGTTTAAAAAAGAAACTAAAGAAAACGCTTTTGTCATCCAAACCATAAACGTAGTAGTAATAATAAGATTATGATCCAAACTAAACGTGTATGCTTGTCGATGGTGTGTGTAGTCCGCCCGCACCAGGCCAGCGTGCTGGACTAAGGACTAACCCTTCTCATTCTGAGAAGAGGCTCGTGCCCAGCAGTGGGATAGTAATGGGCTGGATTTATTATAGTATTTCGGACATGATCCGTTAATTTAACACCTAGTATACTGCGCTTTATAGCTCATTGTACAATACAATACAATACACTTTATTGTACACCAGTAATAGAAGAAAAGATACAATAATTAGAAAAAGAAATGTAGATACAATTTAGTTTTTAATTTTAATTAAATTCTCCTCTCGCAGGTCTGCTGGAAGAGATTTCTTTTGTGAAATAAGCAGCACCTTTGTACTTTGTTCTCCTATTTTTTAATGTTTGCTGTGTCTTTTCATGTGTGTACATAAATGATTAAATAAATAAAAAATACAAATACGGTATTTTTTATGAAAATCAACCCAAAGTGCAAAGATTTACAGAAGTTTGTATAGAAAAAATCGGAAACAAAACGGACAAACTCGCGGTTCAATGCTAGCAATCCATAAAAAAAACACGTAAAAATTGGGTGTACAATCCATATTAACACTAATGACATTATAAATAACTTAAATTAAAAAAAACAATAACAATACCATAAAGAACTTGCGCCGATTCGCTGTCTCTTTCGTTCATCTTCCGTCCCTTTCTGGCGGGATCATGGTTGCGAAGCGGTGAGAAGTGCGAAGTAGATGTGGTATATTTCCGACGATGCATATGTTTCAAAAGGGATTCTTTTTAACAAGTGGATAGGACAGAATCATAACAGTAAATTGTAATAATAATATTATACAGAATATTTTTTATGTAGTGCGCATAATTTGTAATGATTCAGTCTCTGTTCCTAAATGCAACCGCAGTGTTGGGATACACTTTAAAACAAAACGAAAATTCGACTTAGTATGGGGGACACGCATAATTTACTAGCGCAAGCCATACAAAATCAGATTTTTATCTTGTTTTGGAGTGTATTTTAGTACTGCGGTTGCATTTGGGAACGGACACTGAATTTTGAATTGAATTTTGCGCACTACATAAAAAAAAACTTATAGATATTGACTAAATACCTACATGTTGTCCAGACAACATTTTAGTAAGTATGACAGACTCATAGTACCAGTACTATGAGTCTGTCATACTTACTAAAATGTCTCGCTGATAGTGGCGTTGTGTGTCGGGTCGTTGAGTTCCCTTCATTGTGGTCGAGCTTGGCGACGCTGACACATGCGTCATGCTCGTGAACGGGTGCCGTCTGTCGGAACTGGTAAGCTTGTAATTGTAATCTATTATTTTAAAAGAGTTTCCATGGAGTTTCTTGCCGGTTCTTCTCCATAGGACCTACTATTTGCGCACCTAGAGTCTTGACATTTTTAAGTGTCTGTAGATTATTTTAAAAGAGTTTCCATGGAGTTTCCGGTTTTGCCGGTTCTTCTCCATAGGAGCTACTATTTGGAACCGCGCACCTAGAGTCTTGACATCCATAAGTTATCTGGGGGCCTAAAAAGGCCACATTGAGCAATTCATCTAATGATCTGCTTAGTAACTGTCAAACAGATGATTACTGAATATGAACCTTAAGCGGATGACATTAAGAGTCGTCAATTAAGCAGATATTTTGACATTCATAATATGAATCATATTATGATTCGCCTAAAGCGGCCTTTTTAGCCCCCCTGGTTTACTTGAAATAAAGATTATATTATATTCTAAGATGAAGACATTATACCATTACTAAGCAATTAAACCAGCTTTCAATTAAAAAAACTGCTTTGAAATCGGTCTATCTGTTTTGGAGCTACGATGCGGATACACAGATATACATCAAAAACTAATAACTCTCTTTTTTGTTGGGGATTAAAGAGAAAAAGCTTCCGTAATAACGCCCATAGTCTAAATATGTCATATCCAAAATCATACAAACCTTCTTCGCTTCATGACCCAAAATATCGAACCTTCCCAGTGTCGTTCGGAGTACGAACGCGAACGAACGTATGAACTCCATGAAACTCCGTGAAATTATCCTGTAAAAATCCTTCAAAAAACCCAAGTAATATATACAAAAATAACTGAAAAACCGTTAAAGATTGCATTTTGAGTGTATATACTGTGTTTTTTTGAGTGTATAAGTGTGTATTCGGTCGAATTTTACGGTAATTTTCAGCAAGATGGCTGTACGTACTGAGTGTTAAAGGAATATATTTTGTGAAGGATTTCTTCCGTGTTTCGAGTGATAACTCATCGGCAAACCCAGTAAGTACATCCAGTAATGTTTTAACGTTTGAAACTTGACATGAAAAAGGCACTTTAAGGCTTTGGAACAGGACAGACTTGGTTAATAACTACACTAGACATTCCCCACGACTTTGCTCGCGTGGTTATAACTCCCGACAAATAAAAGGGGTGTTATAAGTTTGTAATATCTGTCGCATCGTAGCTCCAAAACAGATGGACCGATTTCAATGCAGTTTTTTAATTGAAAGCTAGTTTAATTTTGTACATCTTAGCTATGTTTCATTACAATCTGTTTAGCCGTTCAAAAGTTACAGCTCTTTTTAAAACGCTTTTATTAGCTTCACCTGTAACTATGTAAAAAAATCTTGCAAGTTAAATTTGACCCACTTCCCGGTTTCCGATTGAGCTGAAATTTTGCACACTCGTTTAGTTTGGATGACAAAAACGTTTTCTTTAGTTTTTTTTAACAACTATAATATTTATTCTAGTTGGAGTCGGGGGTTTTTGACGGTTAGGTTATCTTTTTGTGATACCACCTTAAGGATTGAATTTCTAAAAATCCTTTCTTAGTGGTCGTCTACATTGTTTGAGTAACCTCTACAGAAAGTCAAGTTTTTAGATATTAGAATAGAATAGATCTTTATTTCATGTAAACCAGATACAGGCACTTATGAAATGTCGAGACTCTAGGTGCGCGGTTCAAATAGTAGGTCCTAGATAGATCCTTGGTAGATATAATATTGATAGTTTCGAGCGTATGGCACTCGTGGGTTGCAGCTGAACACCAGCGTCAGGTGGCCAGTATCTCTGCCTTCTGACATTATGCCGAGCTGCGACCTTTTGGCACAATAACTCATTTTATTTTATGTTTTCTTTGTGTGTCTTTTTAACACGCTTTTATTAGCTTCACCTGTAACTAACTATGCAAAAAAATCTTGGAAGTTAAATTTGACCCACTTCCCGGTTTCCGATTGAGCTGAAATTTTGCATACACGCTCAGTTTGGATGACTAAAGCGTGTTCTATAGTTTTTTTAAAACTATTGTGTTTTATTTTGTATGTATTATTTGCTTTTATTTATTTTTGTTGTGATAATAAATTAATGTTTTCTTTCTTTCTCATCCTTTAGTTTGGATTGTACATTGATATATCAATCTGTCTGTTTCTTTAACACAAAACCCTACAGTTCTAGTCCAGATCCTTTTAACCCTTACTGTACTATCTGTCTTCACCGTCTGTCGGAACTGGTCAGCTCGTAACTGCCATGGCAATCTTATTCAGAGGCAAATCATTATTATCCTAGTCTTATTTTTATTCACATTAAATTACATTATTCTCGCAGTTCACCACAACATTGTACTGATCAAGATTGTAATCTATTATTTTAAAGGAGTTTCCATGGAGTTTCTTGCCGGTTCTTCTCCATAGGATCTACTATTTGGAACCGCGCACCTAGAGTCTCGACATTTCATAAGTGCCTGTATCTGGATTACATGTAATAAAGATTTATTCTATTCTAATGTCTAAAAACTTGACATTATGTAGAGGTTACTAAGACAATGTATGTTATAAATTATACAAGTAGTTTTTTTTTCTTTTTTTTTTCTTCTCTGTCTATGCACCTGTCCTCTTCTTAGTACCTATGTCTATCATTCTGGTGTGTCTTGTATTTGTGGCAAATAAATAATATTTCTTTCCTTTAATTTCGTTTTTTTTTTCTTTAATTTAATTAACGCAAAACCTCACACACCCCAATTAGAATAATATCAAAATAAAAACATTATTTAAAAAAAAAAAATGTTAACTATTATTTTGAAGAATAAATATAGTTTTGAGCCTATCATTACTTACTGCATTTAAAATTGAGTCTTATCATCTTGATATAAGATTTAATTTTCTTTGGCTCAATCGTGGGTCGGTTTGGCGATTTTTTTTTTAAAACTATTTCTTTGTTTTATATAGTAATCATTTACGAACAAACGATATTCAGATTTTACGGTTATTCAATTACATCGTGTATACAGTATGATTATAAACCGAAAACTAACTAACTATATTCCACTCTGTATGTTGAACACTCATCGTGTAGCTTAGCGTAGCAATTTCGTAGTAATTCCGTAGCAGTCTCGTAGCGAAATGCTACGTAAGAGTAATTAATATTTATACGTAAATATTATAACATAGCTACCGCGCATATCAGTCGGTCAGCGAGGTTAAGCAGCGCTGCGGTCAGTCCTTGGATGGGTGACCGTTAGGTAAGATAAGATTTCTTTATCTTTCAGACAAGTGTTACAATTCAGGATATTTTTTTATGTAGTGCGCATAATTTGCAGAGTGATTCAGTGTCCGTTCCCAAATGCAACCGAAGTACTAAAATTCACTCCAAAACAAAATAAAAATTTGATTTTGTATGGCTTGCGCTAGTAAATTGTCTCCACGTATACATATTACATTTTTTATTTACTTTGATAACAACCCTAAAAAGCAAAGGCACAGAGCTTCCACTTAAGTTATACTTAAGTATATCTAATCAATTTTTAAGCGTCACTCATTACTCAGTCCTTAGCACGAGCTAATGACTATTTAATGGAATTCTAATGATGACAGAATATTAAGGATTACTTCAGGAATGGTGACGAGTAATGGATATTTCTTATGGAAAATAAATTATGGATTTAGGTGCTACTCAAATTGGGAATTTATTTATTCATACCACTAAGGACACATAATCATTTGGCCTGCCTGATGGTAAGCGGTTACAGTAACCTATGGACGGTTGCATCACTCGCCCTACTACTACTTTCCCAATGAGCACTGGTGACCTTGCTCACCGTTAGGAACACAACAGTGGGCGAAGGTGATAGTTTGAAAAGGGGAAGCCGTCCCAAAAATAACCTCTAAAAATTGCTGCAATGAATGCTGCAAGACAAACATCCATACCGTCTCTTGTAATCTATATATAATCATGTCTGGAAGAGCTCGACCTAACTGAATAACAAGCCATATTACGTTGGTCTATGCACTAACCAATTCCTAAAGGGAAGCCGATGGGAATCGTGTTGTATGGACTCTTCGCCACTGGTACACAACACTGCACAGAGCAGTGTTATTTGGCTACGATATTCTGCAAGATGGAGGTACTTCCCCAGTCGGACAGAAACTATTTTGAACGGAAATTCCCGGTATAACTCTCCCAAAATATGAATTTTTCATTTGTTTATTTAATTTAAAATTAAATCTAAATCTATAAATTAAATCTATTTTGTTTTGTCTCTATTATGTTCTCGTATTTCTTTCTTCTTTCCACGAGTCCCTCAAACAATAAATAAACTATTCTATTCTACTCATGAATATCTCTCTTAAAATGTTGTTTTTTAAATATTTTATTTTTCCCTTTTTTATTTTACTTTAAAACTATTTTATGTTGTCTCAATTATGTTGCTAAACAAATGTTGTGTTGTGTTCCTTCAACGAGTCCCTCAAATAAAAAGTAGACAATCTTATTCTATTCTACTCATGAATACCAGTACGGTTTGTAGTAGTAAAGTCCGCACATTGACCGTAGTGACGGAAGTTGAGTGTAGAGAGAAACGTTTCACCAATAATTCAAAGTTACGTTTATTAGTTAAAGTTACAGTTATAAAGTAAAAGGCAATTCTTTATCTCCGGTGTTGACAGTCACAGTAATAAGTACACTATATTAAAATCGTTATTATTGCTTTATATTAGTTGTAATACTAATTTAGACGCGCATAGCGGGCCGAAAGTAGGTTACAACGTAAGCAGGAAAATGTACGTCAATGAACCGTACAATACCTCTATTAAAATGTTAATTTTTAAATATTTTATTTTATTTTAAAACAAATGTATTCTTTCTTTCTGAGAGTCCCTCAAAAAATAAACACACAATTCTATTCTATTCTATTCTACTCATGAATTCATGATTGATTGGTACTGTGCTCACCCCTATTTTCATGAAGATTTAACTCAATAAACTGAAGGGTTTCCATCCCTTCTTGATTTAAGACTCCTGGTTCAAAATGCAATTTGTTGAGAAACGCTTGCCCAAGGGGTTGGAAAACCTTTTTACACTATTATGAGAGCGGATAGGGGTTGTGTATACTGTAACAAAGAGGTTTACATGGCCTCGATATATACAGGATGATGTTAGAAAGAAAGAAACGTTTATTAGACATATTTAAACCGACACCGAAATAATAGAAAAAAAAATATCCATCATTTCATCATGACGTTTTCATTGTTTTTATTTTATGTAATTTTCTGGTTTTTTTATTTTTTATGTTTGTTATGTGTGCATGCTCGGTGTCCTGTGTGCAAAAAATAAATTGATATTCTTTCTTTTTCTTTCTTTCAATACTGTAAAAAAAAAATGCATTGAAATCGGTTTGAAAAGCGTCTAAAGTCGGTGTCACTGCCAAGGTAGGTGCATTGAAAAACTAAAGGGCACGAATTCAGAAGCCGTTAAGATTTAAAAAAAAAACTTTTTAGTTTTCTGATGTCGGTTTTTACGTTTTTTTAAAGTTTAGGTTTTTTTTTTTTTTTTTTTCAGTGCCATAAACTTACACAAACATGCGATTACAGCAATCGCGAGTGATATGCTGTTATTCATTCAAGAGTTCCATTGTCTATCTCCGAAGGTCTTCATCAGATCTTCACCAAATTTAAATGGGATCATCTCGAGTGTATAACTGTATACCCTTGTGGAGGAACGAGGTATGGTGTTCCTCCATTGAAAAGGGAGGATCCTCCGACCAGGCGAGGTGATATTGCCTGGCGGGCCGAAGCCCGACGGTTGATGTCGGACAGTTGTATATGTGCTAGATACGAATATCTTTATCCTTGCGCGATGCAGGCTTCGTAATCTGATAGTAGTTATTCTATGTGGCGATAGATGTCGCTAAACCCTTTTAATAAAATAAAAATATCCAGTTCGGAGTAGAAAATGGCGTAACAAACACACAAAAAAACAGTCGAATTGAGAACCTCCTCCTTTTTTTAAGTCGGTTAAAAACTATAAAAAAGCAGGCAGAATCACAGTGTAACACTAGTTATTATTTAAACGCAATAATAACACGGTATCCTTTGATAAAAATCTCATATTTTGAACTATTTACACTTTCAACTAACAGACAAGCAATTTTAAACCTTAACCCCATATACCCAAGTCTCAAATTACTTCAACAGTATAATAATCCAATTTGAGCTCTCAAACAAATCTACAAAAGATTTTGAACTTTATTCTTTTGGTTTTAAAGTGTAAATTTCTTTGTAATTTTTATCAGTAGGGTGATTTTACTGTAATAATTCAATAACATGGGGTTTTTTGTCGTAATTTGCTTCAATCATACGTCATGGGGTCCCATCAAATGTCATTATGGGGTGTGTCTGTTTGTCTATGGCAAGCTTTTAAGTTTAAATAGAATAAAGTAGAAGTGTAGAGGTACTGAAGAATTTTTGATATTATCAATGACAAAGACTCACTACACAAAGTTAAAAAATATAATGATAATATCATATATTTTTTAACTTTTTGTAGTGTGTATCTGTCTGTGGAATCGTAGCTCCAAAACGAATTATTTTATAAATTGAAAGCTAGTTTATGTTGGTATCTTCTTAGCTATGTTTCATGAAAATCTTTTCAGGCATTCAAAGTCACTGTACGTATTATACATATTACTCGTATGTAATAACCTAACCGACAAACACCCCCGACTCCAACTAGAAAAAGAGCTGTAACTTTTGAACGGCTAAACAGATTTTAATGAAACATAACTACGATGATACCCGATTAAACTAGCTTTCAATTAAAAGAAACTGCATTGAAATCGGGCCATCCATTTTGGAGCTACGATGCTATAGACAGACACACAAATACATACTATAAACATATCTTTTTTTGGGGGTTAAAAAGTATACATCATTACGCAAAACGTTGCACGTTGTTGTTCGCAAAACATTACGAACGTTGGTATTCGATGCGGTGGACCCTCGGGAGTTCGCTATAAACCTAATTCAGAAAGTTTGCGTGCGTAGGTATAATAGATATACTGTATTCTTGTTCGGTTCTCCCTAGAGAACTGTTGAACCGATTTCAATGAAACTTTTTGTTAAATTTGGGATGGTTAGGCGTGAAAATACCGAACATGTTTCTTTTGTTTTGTTTAAGGCATTATTTTGTTTATGGTCAGAAATGGATTGGTGTGGAAATTGATTGATTGTTGTATGTGTAAATTCGGTTGTAATGGATACAGCTGATGGAATCTCTGGTTTAAATTTTTTAGTATAAATATTTCAAAACACAAATTGCTGACGTAGGCCAATCAGCTGCCAAATTGAAGTGGAATTGGGCTGGCCACATCTGCCGCATGTCGGAGGAGCTATGGGCTAAAGTAACCACAGAGTGGGTCCCGAACGGCAGGAAACGACAGCGCGGCAGGCCCAAAAGGAGATGGCGGGATGAGCTGGACATTTACATAAAGGATTGGCCCCAGATTGCAACGGACCGGGGGAAATGGTAAGAGGGGAGGGAGGCCTTTGCCCTGCAGTGGGACATTACAAGGTCATAATAATAATAATAAATAAATATTTACAATACAAAAGCTGAACTTCGCGCCACCTTGATTCAAATCAAAGAATTGTTTAGTGGAGAAACATTTAATAACTTAACCGTCAAAAACCCCCGACTCCAACTAGAAAAGAGCTGTAACTTTTGAACGAACGAACAGATTTTAATGAAACATAGCTATAATGATACCTGTTTAAACTAGCTTTCAATTAAAAAAACTGCATTGAAATCGGTTCATCCGTTTTGGGGCTACGATGCCAGAGACAGACACACATACACATCCCTTAACACACCTTTTTTGCCGGGGGTTAGTAAAACGTAACAGAAGGAGGGTAGACCGTTTTGTCTGCCAATAAACACCCGCAAATACTTTTAGTTTATCCGTGACCATGGCGATTGCGACAGACTTCAATGTTCTCAATTCGACTGTATGTTTGTTACGCCATTTTGAAAATTATTTTTTGTTTGAAAGGGTATATTACTCTCGAGGAATATACTCTCGAATAGGACCTATTTAAATTTGGTGAAGATCTGATGAAGACCTTCGGAGATAGACAATGAAACTCTTGAATGAATAACAGCATATCACTCGCGATTGCTGTAAAAATAGAAAAATAAAATAAACATAAAAAAGTAAAAACCGACTTCAAGAAAGTTAAGTTAAAAATAATATTCTTGAAAAACTTAACAGCTTCTGAAGTCGGTGCCACTGTCAAGCTAGGCGCATTTGAAGAATTATAGGCTCAGACCTTAGAAGCTGTTAAGTTTTTTAAGAAATTTGAATGTATGTTTTCTCAAAAATATCTCCTTTTTTTCAGGTATTTCGTCCAAATCCAGGCTGCATTTATAGTACAAGAGGTAAGTTAATTCAAATTATAATATCTTCATGAACGATACAAAATTAAATAATTTTCAAATTCGTTAATTTAAATAAATAACCCTTAGGCCGGGCTTCCACTGGCAGCGGACCGGCTCTAAACTTCATAGAAGTGCTTCCACCAACAAAGAGTCTAGCGGAGAGGACTGAACGAGTAAAAATAGTTAATAACGAACTCGTTCTTCATTTCTCTTTTGCACTGGAAGGCAATTGTCAAAACTCTTTCTTAATGGAAGGTAAAACCTATGTTAGCTAGTTGGGGTGGTCGCGGGACTTATCTCATTACCGTGACCCCGGAACGTAAAGGGCTATCGAAGGAACACCGTGGATTTTAGTCAGTACAAGTCTGACAGTCCCTCCCGCCCTGCCCGGGGTGGGAGGACTCATTTGATGATTTTACCACGCTAAAAAAAAAAAAAGCTAGTTGGGGTCCGTTCCGTCCAGCTATTTCTTGCTCATTACCCTTTCGCAGTGGAAACCAGGCTTGCGATGCAGCGATGCTTGCTTACCGGAATCTATAGATTTCTTTATCAATTTTTTTACACTTTTATTAGCTTCACCTGTAACTAACTGACTGACTGACTGATTGACTGACTGACTGACTGACTGACTGACTGACTGACTGACTGACTGCTATGTAAAAAAATCTTGGAAGTTAAATTTGACCCACTTCCCGGTTTCCGATTGAGCTGAAATTTTGCATACACCTTTAGTTTGGATGACAAAAGCGTGTTCTTTCATTTTTTTTTAAACTATAATATTATTTTATTCTACATGAATTATTCGGACACGATCGGTTGACAAAACAAAGATGGGCGCGCGATTGGAACTCTTTTTTCATTTTGGTACTCTTTTGGCTCGGACACTTTTGATCGCTGGCTCAATATCTATTGTAGAAGTAGGTCCATGAAAATAAGAAAAATATACATCAACATATAAGCTGACTATACAACGGTATGCCAAACCCGTCGGGAATACAAGCATGATGATAACACAGGATAATTTTTTATGTAGTGCGCAAAATTTGTAGAGTGATTCAGTGTCCGTTCCCAAATGCAACCGCAGTACTAAAATTTACTCCAAAACAAAATAAAAAATTGATTTTGTAGAGCTCGCGCTAGTAAATTATGCGTGTCCATACTAAGTCGAATTTTCGTTTTGTTTTAAAGTGTATCCCAATACTGCGGTTGCATTTAGGAACAGAGACTGAATCACTCTATAAATTATGCGCACTACATACAAAATATCCTGTTTAATATAAATAAAATGCTAAAGTACTAACAATTCTGCTTCGAGTCACAAAAGTCATATTACGACTGACATAACCGATAAAATCTTGGCATTTAAAATTCGAACGTGTTGACATTTGATGGCGCCCCCTAGCGGTGATATTTGGAATTATTGGTACATTGGCATTTATTTATTATTACTTGGAGTATATTGACAATCAACTAGGCTTAGGTAAATTCGCTTATACACTGTATCAATTTGTATCTATGTATTGATTTTGAATATCCGATATCGCATCTAAGGTCTTAATTTAATAATGCAATAATAAATAAATTAATAAATCCAGCCCATTACTGTCCCACTGCTGGGCACGGACCTCTTCTTGGAATGAGAAGGGTTAGTCCTTAGTCCAGCACGCTGGCCTGGTGCGGGCGGACTACACACACCATCGACAACTTTATGAAGCCATCTCAGGTGTGCAGGTTTCCTCACGATGTTTTCCTTCACCGTTATCGCAAGTGATAATCAAGTTCTGATCCGCACATGAGTTCGTAAAGTCGTCGGTGCGGGCCGGGGGCACTCAGACCCTCCTGCATGGAAGGCCAGCGTTCAACCGCCAGGCTTTCACTGCTATTAATTCTAATACTATAATTACTTCTTAATTTTTAAATTAGTACTGAAATCTATTTCAAGTTGTATTAACAGCGTAGATGGCGCTTTTTACAATCAGCTTAATGGCGTCCGAGCATAATGAACGAGGGTAGTTAGCTAGGGTTGACAATTGAAAGAAAATACTTACGATAAAAAAAAAATTGTTCCTACCTTTATAGTCCTGATCTTTGTAGTTACTGTACTCATCATTATGAACAACTTTTACTATGGGACCAAACAAGTAATCCCGAATAAAAATCTGCTGTTCCATAAATTATTTGTAGCCCTCTTTTTTTTTATTTCGCGATATCATGTTTTGTTCCATAGCAAATGTTGTATAAAATTTATTTAACAATTTATTTTCACACAGAAAGGAGAATAATCTATATATTAATACGTGAAGAGAAAACTTTGTACCCCTTTTTAAGCATATTGCGCGCACGGAGGAGTGTGAGATTTGGTATAGTTAAAGTTTATATGGAGAAGGAGTGCAGAAAGCTAAAATATATTTATAATAAATGCTTAAACATATAAATATATTTATATTAGTACTTATAAATATCGATATAAATGTACACAAACTTATACAAATACATAATATATATTATTACGTATATTGTATATGTCGCCAAGTCATAGATATGGGTGCAAGTGACAACCCTGAGTGCTAGGGAGGTGCGTCGCGTGTCCAATTATAATATATTGTACAACAGTTGTTGGCTAGTTGTGTCGTGACAGACTGCGGTGGAAATTAGAACTATTTTAAAACTTGTTGTTACGTGGTGGGTAAGCAGATATGGATATATGAATGTTTGGTATAGTTCGGTTCAGTGGGCCGAGCACGAATGTTTTGACGTATAGTAACGTAAACGTAAGCAAATTTTGATTATAAAATACGATGAATCTATCGCATTTATATGAATATATAAACGATACACAAATATTTCCAATTAAATTAAATGAATAATACTATAAATAATACAACAGTAATAATAAAACGAAATAAATGAATAGATATAAAAAATAAAATAAAAACATATTAAATTCCATAACTATTAGTTAATAATAATTTATAATAAACTAAATACATATTAGGAAATATTATTAATAAATTAAAAATTATAATATGCTATCCATATTTATTAATAAATTAAAGCAATAAGTAAACATAAGTACCATCTTCCTCTCTCCTATATTTTGCTGTGCCCTACAGGGTCCATGATTGTAACCTACCAAATTTTATTTTTACCACCTTATGTACATTGTGGAATGCAAATAAAGAATATGAATATGAATATGAACATTTTTGTTCAATTTTATGGAACAAACGCACTTGTTTTATGAAAATGTAAAAATATTGCATGTATTCAAATAAATAAAGCATTAAAATATAATAGAATAGATCTTTATTTCATGTAAACCAGATACAGGCACTTATGCAATGTCGAGACTCTAGGTGCGCGGTTCAAATTGTAGAACCTATGGAGAAGAACTTTAATTTGATCATATTGACATTATATCGACATTTAATTGTAATAATTTATTTATGGAATTACTTTACTAGTACCCATGCATGCCATAAATACTATGACGTCATCTTTTGCATGCCTAACTGGCAGAGTTTTGTGAAGCAATATTTAAAGTAAGATCTGAGGCCCAATTCTCGTAATTAAAAATGTTTAAAATATAGTTCGGATCTCATTCCGATCTACTATCAATGTCATAAATGTCACAAATGGTATTCTCCTACCCCTACCCTAACAAACAACGTCAAACGTGACATTATATTGTAATGAGATCGAAAGTTGAATAAAAGGCAAATCGGTATTCTGCTAACATTTTGAACTGACACAGATAATAAAATTGACACTCTCGTCATGCTCTCGTCTATACACAAACGTCAAAAATGAGATTAAAATGAGTTTGTAAGAAGATTGAATCCAAATCATACTGGAATCGGACTGAACTTTAAGAGGAGTAGAATACATGACTTTTTGTCAATTCATAATATAATCTCAGTTCGGTCAACTTTCAGTCATATTATAAATTAATTACGAGAATTGGGCTTCTCTTGCAAAAATAAATTCATGCCATTACCAGCAATTAAAAAATAAGTAAAGTTACACTATAAAAATAAATTATAATAATTATTGTACTATGTGCGCGGCCATTTAAAATTCTGCCAACAAACTATACTGTGTTAATAGGTACCTAGGACTTGCCCGTCAATCACGTTGTGTCACAGCCTAGGTAATCACGCAGTTGGTCGAGACATGATAACATGTAGCTTGCGTGTTAGATAGCATCGGGAGACACGCTATGCGAAGTAGTTACACTGTGACTTTGGACTGTTTGAACCCCGGACAAAAAAGAGGCGTGTTATAAGTTTGTAGTGTGTATCTATGACATCGTAGCTCCAAAACGGATGGACCGATTTCAATGCAGTTTTTTTAATTGAAAGCTAGTTTAATCGGGTATCATCTTAGCTATGTTTCATGAAAATCTGTTCAGCCGTTCAAAAGTTACAGCTCTTTTTCTAGTTGGAGTCGGGGGTTTTTGACGGTTACATAAATACATATAAAAATCGTTTATGTTTTATGGAGTAACTAAGGCTATTTTTAACACGCTTTTATTATCTTCACCTGTAACTAACTATGTAAGAAAATCTTGGAAGTTAAATTTGACCCATTTCCCGGTTTCCGATTGAGCTGAAATTTTGCATACACGTTCAGTTTGGATGACTGTTTAGGGATGAACTAATTGCAAATAAAGGAAGTGAAATACTAAGAAAATAATTGAACAGGAAGATTTTATATATTGTCTTCAGAACTATTTTACAACAACAACTGTCAGATAGATAAAAAAACAAAACACTAAATAAAAAGTAAAACAGGTTTCTCCTCTAAAGAGGCCAGTACATTAGATTAAATACTATTTCTAACATACCGCCCACCAAGGACCATTGTCCTTAATTAACAGTGACCGCCCACCATGGCAAACTAATGATAGATAGATTAACAATAATAATTTTCAAATCACTGAACCTAACAAACAATGAACTCATCATTTCTAAAGAAACCTGAAGTTTAAACTCAAATTATAGATACAAATACTGCATTTATAAACTAAAATAACATGAACATTTAAACAAAAAATAACATAACTTATGTTGCCACAGGCAGTATACATAGTTTTGATGTTGGTCTCTTTGTATATGACTTTTTACATTGTAAAGTAACAAGCCTAGTTAAGTTATCGCTGCCTGGGTGTTTTTTAGTAACCTTGCCAAGAAGCCACTGAGCCAGAGGTAAGTCATCTTCTTTACCCAAAACAACATACCCAACCTATGATACATGTGTACCTATGAAGAAAGTGTGTCAAATATTCACTAATGGTAAAGAACCCATCAGTTGATTCTTCTCAGTAACACTATATTTCACACATGTGAAACATTGAAGGATATGTTCGTTGACACGAAATTCTTCAAAGAAACACTGCAAAGATTCCAAGATCTCCCATCTATGTAAGTATTTTGTACGATCTTTATCCGATTTATTATTTAAAAATCGTCTACAGTAAGCTACAATTCCTATTAGCCTAGAAAGAGAAGAATATCTGTTCCATAGTGCATTGTTAACAGTAAAACAGTGGATAGATATTGACCTTTCTAAATTAACTTCTAAATCCTTTGGTTTCGTGTAAATTATGTTTCTTTCATGTAAAATGTCTACCCCATTTAACCACAATCTATTATCTATAAGTTCTGCAGGTCTAATCCCTCTGGATGCGCAATCCGCGGGGTTCTGATTAGAATGAATGTGTGCCCATTGATAGGCGTCCAAAGTAGTAAGAATCTCTGAGACTCTATTCGCTACAAAGGTTTTCCATTGACTAGGGTGTTTATTTAATGCGAACCATGTGAGCATGACAGTTGAGTCAGTCCATGCTCGCAAGTTGTTCTTGTTTAAACTTAAAACTTCTGTCATCTCAACTAACAACCGTGTGACTAGTACTGCACCACATAACTCTAGGCGCGGTATGCTTACTTGTTTTATGGGTGCGACACGTGTTTTAGCCGCAATTAGTGAGACGTGAACATTACCAGTGACTTCAACCATTCGAATATATACTGCTATGGAGTATGCAACCTTGGATGCATCGGAGAATCCATGTAACTCTACTACAGTATCACTCGACTTTGTTCCAAGCCATCTGGGAATCTTGAACTCGGTAAGTTGTGCTAACTCACTATAGTAAGTAACCCATTCATTTAATACCTGATTTGGAATCTCTTCATCCCAGCCTATTCCAGCTAACCACAGCTTTTGTATAAATACCTTTGCTGTTATAAGCGCCGGTGCCAACCAACCTAACGGTTCAAATAACCGTGATATATTAGATGTAACCTTTCTTTTTGTTTCAGGTCCTGACGTCTGAGAAAGCTTCACCGAATATTGAAATATCTCTTCACTACGATACCAAGTAAGTCCTAAAATTTTAATGATAGAATCTAGTTTGAATTCGAGATTTTGATCTATTTCTTTCTCTTTTTTAGATTCCTTCCCATTTACCTTTTCATACTCTAAATTCGTTTCTAAATTTTTATCTAAATTTCTTTCTAATGTTTTTAATCTGTTCACAGCAATATCCCTAGACCTACCATGCTTACAAGCAGGATCATCGCCACGGAAAGGTAAACGAACCACATAACGTCCTTCGGGGGTTCTTCGAGTGGTAACCTTAAAATATTCCTCACATTTCTGTTGTTCTTCAGATAATATATTTTGTGAAATTGAAGAATGGTTTAATTCCAACTCCCAGAATCTTTTCAAATCTTCGTTCTCATTTATTGTAGCATGCATAACTACAAGTCTGAGTTCAGTATTATCTGTTCGTTTAGTAGATATTACGCCCGACAAAATCCAACCGAGAGTGGTGCATTGAGCAACCGGAGTACCGGGTGGACCTCTCAAAACTCCTTGTTGTATTATTTGGCAGTAAATTTCAGCACCTAATAATATATTGATTCTATTAGGTGTGTCATACTGAGGATCAGCTAATGAAATCGTATGTAAATCTAAGTCTTGCAACCCTGTTATTTTCCTAACTGGAAGAAGAGTGGTGATGGATGTCAATACATAAGCACTAACCATAATTTCAAAAGTGGGATCCACGCGTGATTGTATCTTTATAGAAACTATTGACTTGGAAGTGACCTTACTGTCTCCTCCAACTCCTGAAATAATACCTTTTGTTGGGACCTTTTTTAACCCCAAGCTCTGTACTGTAGCTTCCGTAACAAATGAAGCTTGTGAGCCTTGATCGATCAAGGCCCTGATAACCTGTTTGCCTCCGTATTTCGACTCAGCATTAATTAGCGCTGTGGCTAACAATACTTGACTATTTTTTACCTCACCTGTCGAAAAACATGAGACAACTGGTGGACTATCGCTGACTGTTGAGCCCGCCGCCGATGGTACGGACGGGTTGACCTTAGTGAACTGATCACTTTCTTCCTGTTGCACCACAGGTGTGGTTGAGTTGTGATTTGGGTGAAGAAGTGAGTGGTGACGGCGATTACAAATACGACAATTAATGGCTTTTTGGCATTGTTTCACTGAGTGGTTAGAACCTAAACAGTTAAAACACATACGCTTTTTCATAACAAAGTCATGTCTTGTATCGTAATCATTATTCGCAAACCTTTTACAAAAACATAATTTGTGATTATCCGAACAATATTCACAAACAACAGAATTTGAAACATGGAACACTTTTGCGCCACTGTGACCACTGGTTTGTTGAACCAAAGATTTTGACTTAGGTTCAATAAACTCTAAGGCTCGAAACCTACTTTCAATAAATTTTGAAAACTGTTTGAAGTTTGGCAGCTCATGTGAGCTGTCACTTGTGACATGTAGTTCCCATTGCTTTCTTGTTTCTGGATCTAGTTTGTAGGTCACAATATGAATCACAATAATGTCCCATGAACTTACATCAATATCCAAATTTTTTAACGCATACAGGCATTCGGTGGTCGTATCTAATAATTCCTTTAATGCTGTAGCTGACTCGACACTGGAATTACGTTGGCTAAATAATCTTTTTAGGATACAATTCGATAAATATCTTTTATTGTTGTACCTTGCCTCTAATTGAGACCAACATTGATTATAGTTGTCTGCTGTTATAGGTACAAACCTTATCAGTTGTTCAGCCTCCCCTGTAAGATGTGCCTTTAGATAATGTAATTTTTGTACTGGATCTAAAGATTGATTACCGTGTACTAGAGAAATAAATAAGTCCCTAAATGATCTCCATTCTGAATATTTACCAGAGAAGGTGGGAATAGTTATTTTAGGTAATCTTACACAGGAGCCAGACGACGGAGATACAGAGACATCTTGTTTGTTCTTAGAAACTGATGAAACCGTTACTGGTGGTGGGTGATTACATAATGCAATCTTTAGTTCAGACTTGTAAGTAATGTACACTTCTTCCGTCGCTTCGTATAAATCAAACGTAATACTTTCCAAAGATTTCAATGTTGCACTATCCAATTCCAATATTTCATAATGATTTTTACAGAATACTTGCCAATCTCGTTCTAATTTCTCTAATCTCGTTTCTATATAATGATAAGAAAAACGATCTTTAGGTGTCTTCTTAAAATTTGATCTTGACTTTTCTATTATTGAATTTAAATTAACTTGTAAATTCCCGTACTTTTCCATAATTTACAGTTGAAACTTACTTCTTCGCTGTTATTAAAACATAAAATGTACTCACAGATTTCTTCGGCACACACACATGCACAAACCTGTTCACCAACACGCTGGTGAACTCTTCCTTTTCTCAGGGCTGGCTGATGACGTCACGTTCCGGCGTCACCTGATTATGTCTCCCTCAACAGGGGAAACCCTTCCAACACCCAAGTTGCTACCTTCAGTATTCCCTATCATAAACTGATATCTAGTTGTCTATCCGACTCGACGGACCAATGTTTAGGGATGAACTAATTGCAAATAAAGGAAGTGAAATACTAAGAAAATAATTGAACAGGAAGATTTTATATATTGTCTTCAGAACTATTTTACAACAACAACTGTCAGATAGATAAAAAAACAAAACACTAAATAAAAAGTAAAACAGGTTTCTCCTCTAAAGAGGCCAGTACATTAGATTAAATACTATTTCTAACAATGACTAAAGCGTATTCTATAGATTTTTAAACTGTAATATTTTTAATTCTAGTTGGAGTCGGGGGTTTTGGTTAGCTTATTAATAGGTACATAAATATGAAAATCGTTAATGTTATAAGGAGTAACTTTTTAATTTAAAGAAAAAATAATTTTGTTTAATTCCAAGACGAAAATATCGCGGGCACAACTAGTAAATAATAATAATGTATACTACAATTATATACTTCGATATATATATTTAAATAGAGTCAATAGTTCACAGTTTTTGTAGCCGCTATCATGTTTAGTACGAATCAATATAATTGTGGCTCCAGTGCAAACTATACGCCATACAAGCCGCGGTCGGGTTTGCATATTGAATTATAATGACTTTGTTGACACGTTGTACTAGGAATATGCACGTGATTTTTATTGATTTTATGATATAAAAGAGTTTAAAATATGCTAGCATGCATGTGCCCATTTTTGTACTACTCGTATTTGTACAGAAACAGTCTTTTTAAAACGCTTTTATTAGCTTCACTTGTAACTAACTAACTAACTAGCTAAATAACTATGTAAAAAAATTGGAAGTTAAATTTGACCCACTTCCCGGTTTCCGATTGAGCTGAAATTTTGCATACACGTTTAGTTTGGATGACCAAAGCGTTTTCTTTAGTTTTTTTTAAACTATAATATTTATTATATATATTATTATTATATATGTGTATACTGTGACTGTACTTAACTAAATACAAACAAAAGAAAAGAAAGAAAGAAAATTTATTTGCCACAAAAAACAAGACAATAGAATGAGTGTTCCTAACAGTGAGCAAGGTCGCCAGTGCTTGGGGAAGTAGTGGTAGGGCGAGTGATGCGTGGTGTTGCAAGCGTCCATAGGTTACGATAACCGCTTACCATCAGGCGGACCGTATGCTAAATGTACAAAAAAATATATGAAAAATTATATACAATATAAACTTAAATATGCACACTAATTATTATTGTTAAATAAATCACAAAATAAAATAAATATAAAACTGAGTACCTAGGCGTCAAAGTACTCCTCCTCTTCGCTGTCAATTGGCAGCGTGCCCAGAAGACTGGCAGCATTGCCACGTTGAATGGCAATGCTTATTCTTTGACCAAAGAATAGGCCAGCCCTCGGGTCACGCGTAGCGTCGACCTACCGTTTTGCAATGTCTCTGAAGAGGAGACATGCATTCGGTCCCCATGACTCGAGCGTTTCGACACCAAATGGCTCCAATATATAACTACTGATAAGGTTATTATATTTGCACCGTTTGCGTGTCTCTGCGGCTGCAGCTGCAGCGCCAGCACAGCCTGCCGAGCCAGGAAGATGGGAAGGTGCAAGAGTGTCGACGCAAGTTGCGTTCCACACCATGGGCCTACCCAGCTTCCATGGCAATAACGACATACCATCGGGCCTCTTGCCATCGTCGCGCGCCAGGCCATTAGGTTCTAAAACAGAATATTATATATATAAATTATGAAAAATATTTTTTTCCCCGCTAACATTAAAAACAAAAGTTTTATGAAGTACGTAGATTGAAAGCCCATCGGCTTTCGGCCTCTGAAATTCAGTAAGTTCGTGATCCACTGAAACTTTCTAATTTAATTGTATCTTTTATATTTTTTGCTAAAGATTTTTCAGGACATATCTCTCAGGGATTAAGTTTAGGAAACTCGGTTTGTTAAGTTTTTATGGTTCCGTTAGTATATGAAGGAGACGCTTAAAGATAAAGATAAACAGATAATTATATTTTATTTGGAAGCTAGTTTAATCGTGTATCATCTTAGCTATGTTTCATGAAAATCTGTTCAGCCGTTCAAAAGTTACAGCTCTTTTTCTAGTTGAAGTAGGGGTTGACGGTTAGGTTATACAATTATAGATATGTATATTTAATATAACTGTAAAAATTATATTTAATCTAGAATTAGGAAAATATTCGTATACCTCTTGTAGTGGCTCGTGTTGTGGTTTTTTGTATTTTTTCTTTTTTTGTATATTTTTTGTTGTATTGTATTATTATGTTTTATATCATGTTTTTTTCAAACACAATGTATGTTGTTCCTGAATAAAATTGAATTGAATTGGCGGATATGTTGGACTACTATTGAGACTAACAATTTTTGTACTTTATTTTTGGCGAATAAATATCTTTAACTATAAAAATAAAACACGCGCCGCCGCGTGATACAGCTAGCGAAGTATTGAAGGGGCCTGTAGAGTTTACTTTTAAATAATTAATCATGGCAACTTCAAAATGGATGATCTGAATTCGCTCCAAGTTTAATGTAAATATTGTATTAGGGGAAAAGTATGCATGATGTTTAAAAGTCGATCTCTAAAGTTCTCGACACGGAACATCTCGGCTTCAAATTTATGCCAGGTCGAAGAAACACGAATGAATAATGTCAATATTAATCCTTTATGGAGTTGCGGAGTTGGCTTTCAACTTAAATACATCCTGGAGAAGAATACAGGGTACTTTTTAACCGACTTCCAAAAAGGAGGAGGTTCTATGTTCGTCTGTAGATATATTTTTATTTTTTTCGTGTATTTTCTTCGATATTTTCGCCAATTGTGAACCGATTTAAAAAATCTTTTTTAGTTCGAAAGTGTATACTTTCGAGGTGGTTCCATTTAAATTTGGTGAAGATCTGATGAAGAATTTCGGAGATATACAATAATTCTTGAATGAATAACAGCATATCACTTGCGATTACTGTAATCGCATGTTTATGTATTGTTTATGCCACTTAAAACAGAAAAATAAAATTAACTTTAAAAAAAAAAGTAAAAACCGAATTATTTTTACTTTTCAGTTTCTTGAAGTCGGTTTTTACATTTTTTTAAAATTATTTAGGAAAATAACTCAGTTTACCACAACAAGTTCAGGCGGACGGAGTCGCGTGCACTGCATAAACTTAAATAAAACAAAAACCCGCAACTTCACCTAGAAAAAGAGCTGTAACTTTTAAACGGCTGAACAGATTTTCATGAAACATAGCTAAGATGATACCTGATTAAACTAGCTTTCAATAAAAAAAACTGCATTGAAATCTGTGTGTCTGTGTATCGGTGTATCTGTCTATGGCAGGGGTCAGCAACCTTTTGAGTCGGAAGAGTCAAAAATTACAATTTACAAAATTCAAAGTTTTTAAAGACCCACAAATTTTTATTTTTTATTTTTCCACAAACTTTCGTCTTTTTGGCAAATAATGCCAGGACCACCTAGAGATTTGCGTATGGAACTAGAACTAAAGAGCGGCAGCTTCACATTTTAAGAGCCACATGTGGCTCGCGAGCCGCAGGTTGCCGATCCCTGGTCTATGGCATCGTAGCTGAGCGGAGGGTTTTTGACAGTTAAGTTATTATTTTATTTTTTTCAATTTAAGTACCTTGTTTACCTCATAAGAAACTTAACAAGAGTAAAAGTTCAAAGAAGGAAAATCATAATTATGAGCCCTCCATGCCATTATATTTAAAGAGTAAAACTTTCTCGGGACAAAAGAATTTATAATTCTCACAACTTTATGGGGTAAAGTGTGTAAAAATTTCTTTTTAAAAGAGTTTCTTGGAAGTTTGTTTGACATGATTCCATGGGTATTTTAGATGAAAATAACCTAACCGTCAAAAACCCTCAACTCCAACTAGAAAAAGAGCAACTTTTGAACGGCTGAACTCACGAAACATAGCTAAGATGATACCCGATTAAACTAGCTTTCAATTAAAAAAACTGTATTGAAATCGATCCATCCGTTTTGGATTTTGAATCCATGCCACAGACTGATACATAGATACACATATTACACAGATACACACTACATACATAAAACACGCCTCTTTTTTTGTCGGGAGTTAAAAATAGGAATCAGAAAACACAAGTATTAGGACTAAACTTAATTATGTACACAGACTAATTATTTAAAATTAAAATACAAATATAAAACTAAGCACCTAGGCGTCAAAATACTCCTCATCGCTGTCAATTAGCATCGTGCCCAGAAGACTGGCAGCATTGCCACGTTGAATGGCAATGCTTATTCTTTGACCAAAGAATAGGCCAGCCCTCGGGTCACGCGTAGCGTCGACCAACCGTTTTGCATTTATCTCTGAAAAGGAGATGTTCACTCGGACCCCATGACCCGAGCGTTTCGACACCAAATGAAATTCGATCGGACATTAGTAATAATGAGTAGAAAACATACCAACGGTTCCCTCTTCTTTCTTTAAAAGGGTCGGAAAAAACATTTTACTTAGTCATACGTAAAATTGCAACATTGTTGTGGGAAACCCTTTTAAAAACAAAGATGGATGCCAAAGGATCATCTAAGGCAGTAAGTACTTTTACATGGTTTGGGGATGAAGGTAAATGAAACAAAAAACGGAAATTCTCGTTTATTTAGTCGTGGCGAAGATGGAGTGATGATTTTAGGCAATATTAGGATTTTAGAAAAACAAGTCCAGTAGAATTTTAATGCGGAACTTATCGACTTTAACAGCCAGGATATATTAAAAATCCAGACCGGCTCAAATCTTCCCAATAATGGGTCCCGACTGTTAAAGTTGTTATGTTCCGCATTAGAAGTCTTGTTTTTTTCTTTTCAGTTTTTATTTAAAGTGATTTTTTATTTAAAGTTGAGCTGTCGGGTTTTTTGATTTGTTAAATAATCCTATGTTTACAATAAATTAAAAATACATTGAAATTCACTATTCTGTGTTGTGGTTTATAAATAAAAACAATATAATATACTTCATTCATATCACTTTATTTAATTTATTTCTTGATCATTCAGTCTTATCTTAAATACCTACATATAATATTATCACTATCTTACATATTATAAAACTATTAAAATTATTTACACAAAAATTACATTACATGCAAACTCTTAAAACAAAGCTTTAAATAATATTTTATTATACAATTTTACACTTTGCCGAAAAGAACCTCCATATTTAAGAAATAACCAAATCGAATCGAGTCTTTCGAATTTTAATTTTTGTGTCATATGGGTAAAAAATGAAAAATAAAAAAACCATTGTCAAAATGACTTCGGCCGTTTTGACATTTAAATGTCAATTATATGTACAGTAGGCTAATTCACGTAACTAAAAAGGTGCAGTTGCCGCGCAGTTGCAGTCAAATTTTGATCAAAACAACACATTTGGTAGGTATTTTCTTAGTTTCAGTGAGATACGCTCGCGTCAAGTTCGAGCGTCACTGCAATATGATCGGCGCGTCATAAAATTACGTAATTAGCCCTCAGTAGAATATGCATGGTGTAAAAATATATCGATAACAAAGCCAAAGTATTTTGTAACTGTATATTTTCCCTAACATTTAATTAAATAAAACATGTTTTATTAATAGTGTTTTTAGTGTCATTTTGTCGACATTGGGTTGCAAGGAAAGAAGCTTTAACTGACGAATTCTGTATTCCTCTAGCGTAGGGGTCACCAAGTAGTATCGCTCGGGGTCCGTTTTAAGAAATGAAATGACCATCGCGGTCCTCACAACATTTTATAGAAAAAAATATTTATTAAACAAATGTAATTACGGAAATAACAAAGGTATTTTTTTAATTATGATAATGAGAAAAATGACATTTTTTGATGCGGTCTTATCTGAAGTGCTCTGTAGTGCAAGTTGCTGTGTTCTCGCGGCCCGCACAAAATGGGTCGGCGGTCCGGATGCGGACCGCGGTCCGACTTTTGGCGACCCCTGAGGGCTAATTCACGTAATTTTAAGACGCGCCGATCGTATTGCAGTGACACTGGAACTTGACGCGAGCGCATCCCACTGAAGCTCAGAGGTTACCAAATGGCAGAATAGTCGACATCGGCTCAATTGCCATAACGAAAGAAGAAGCAGAAGATTACCAAATGTTTTTGTTAATTACCAAATTGTAAACATAGTAATTGTAATTACCAAATTTTGATCAATATTTTATTACAACTGCGCGGCAACTGCACTACTTTAGTTAGGTACGTGAATTAGCCTACAGGTCTAGCGTACCGTAGGCCATCAGTGTCGATACACTGATGACCGGCAAATCTTCTACTACGACATGACCGACTCCCGCCTCGACAGAAAATGTAGTCAGATTTCATCAGCATTTGACATTTCATACATAATCTGTAGGCCATAGAATATTGTATTTATTATCTATAGAATTCGGATCAAAATCTTTAATAACTGTGTACTCATTATCAATTTTATAAGGTTCATTGACTTCTATATGATTACCGTATTTCTCATCGATATAACTTTTAACTATATTACGAATTTCTGCAATATCATATTCGTTTAAATTATTAACAACAGGCATGAAGTTAGTTACTGATAAATCTTTAAATTTCAATTTTATTACTGCTTCAACCACTTTGACTTTGGATTTCCATACTTTCAAACCTATTGAAGGATTTTTTGTTTGTATAGTATAATCAATGCATGGTACTTTTTTGGTTATAACTAAATTGCGTATAGGTATTGATAATTCATTATTATTACCATTCAATTGGTTTTTTAAATCTTCATTACGATTTATATAATTTATTATATTCGTTTTTAATTCATCATTTAATTCTATCTTATTTATACATATTGGTATATCTTCAATAGGATTATATTCATCCGATTTTGAACTCTGTTGTAAATAGCTAAGACCCAAATTCGTTTGTATAGGTGTTGTTATTGTATTTATAATATTTTCACACACTGGTATATTTTCAATCGGATTATATTCAATGGATTTTGAACTCTGTTGTAAATTACTAAGACCCAATTTCGTTTGTAAAGGTCTTGTCATTGTGTCTATATTCTTTTCACATACACCAATATCTTCAAATGGAATATATTCATTCAATTTTGAACTCTGTTGTAAATTAATAAGGCCTAATTTCGTTTGTAACGGTGTTGCCATCTTTACGGCTATATTTGGAATAGGTTTCTGATATAAAGGGATTGTAGGAAGAAGCTGATTTATAGTTGTAGGAATGAAAATCTGTGAAGGACTAGGTCGTCCATACAAGTCTGAAGTCTTAGGAGTAGGAATCTGGAATGTCTTATATCCGGAGTACTTAGTATTCCCCATATTGTTGTAAGACGCAGATGAATCATCAGAAATTAATTTATTAAAATCTCTATCGATTTGCGGAGTTAGTATTCTAGGAGGCAATGTGAATTGTGGACTAGATTTTAAAGAAGGATTTATGGTATTGTATCTGGATATTTGAGAATCAGCAGTAAGTATATCAGGGACACTAGAATAATATTCATTCAGTGCCAAGGTATTGTCTGTTTTAGGTGGAGATCCAAAATGTATTGTAGGAATTCCAATAGAATCATCCCGGATCCCAGAACAAACTCGATCGGGTGAAGAGGAAACCGCTAGAGTAGTTTCACTGTTTCCATTATTAGAATTTATATTATTGAATGTTGGAACACTAAAAACTTGTGGACTTTTGCCTATATGATTATTGGCATAGAAATTGTCGTGTTCTGAAAGACTTTTAAGATTTTTTGGGTTGATTTTTATATCAGGGATCTTAGTAGAATACTGAGTGAATTGCAGAGTATCTAAATTAGGCTTAGTTAGGATTCTAGGTGGATTATTATAATCCTTAGAAGTAGGAACAAAAGAGGTATATGTGGGAAGATTATTAGGATGTCTCATGAATGGGTGATATTGTGGGATTTTTCCATTTTGAGATAGGGATTTATCCATTAATGGAATGCAACATTCTGCTGATGGTAATGGCTGTGTACTAGGAAGTGTTTTTAAAGAATTTATGTTATAGGCTTGAGGAATCTTTGTACAAGTTGCATCTGCATAAGATTCTGGTATTTCTTCATAAATATCTTTACTATCTGAGAGAATACTATTCATTATTCTTGTATCAATATTGAAATCAGAAGCAATACTATTATCAACAGTAGCTTCTATATTTAGTAGACTATCAATATTATTTGCTTTAGATCTCTCTTCATGAAAAACTTGTGGATTAGTTGATGTTAAGTCAGCAAACGTTATTTTTAGATTTGGCTTGTCAAAAAGATAATGTGCAACTTTGTTAAAAGATTCTATATCTTGATAATTGTCATTAAAATATTCTTCATTATTTATATCTGCTTCATTTGAAGATGCATCTAAACATACATCTTCGGATTCAGATGTGTATTCACTATAATTTTCGTTTCCCTCATTCAAATTATTATTTTCTTCGTATTCTGTATATACTGTAGATTCTAAAGGTGTAATTGTTTTAGAAATGACTTCTAAGGTGTTCGTTTCAACAGGTACCTCAGATGAGAATTTTAATTCTTCACTTTTTAAAGGTGTCATATTATACGATTGGATGTACGAAGGGAATCCGTATTTATCTAGATTATTTTGTAGCAAATTTTCTTTATAGGGAGTTATTTCTAAGGGATTTCTATTTAAAGGCAACAGTGTTTCCATGATTGGCATCTGAAGCCGATTTTGAGCATAAGCTCTATCTAACATTGGGCTAATTTGGGATAGTGATATCAGTGGACTGAATTTGTAGTTTGGAATTGTTGATACTGGTAGTTGACTAATCAAGGAACTAGTAGCTAGTGGATCTCTATAGTAAGTTGATGATTGTTTTACATTAGGCGATGATAATATTTGGGGACTTGTTAATAAAACTGGCGGTAGAAGTGGAGTGAGAGTATTATATTGTGGATTGTTTGAAACTGAGTTCAACTGCTGGTTAGTTTCTGATTCTTGAAGTAAATCTGTACTCATTGAGACTGGTGACGTTAGTAACTCTGTAACACTACATATATCTAGTTTCGGTTCTAATTCTGTATTTGATTGTGGACTAGTGAGAGTTGATAATTGTGAAAGATCTGATTGTAAGCTGTTAATTGATAGAGTGCTCAAAGGTATGTTTTGGAACAAATCTGTTGGAAGATACGTGCTTGTTTCATCTGGTGATGAATGTGAACAAATATGATCAGAATTCCCTAAAATTGATGGTTTAGAACTAACTGTAAAAGTAGGAATAAAATCTGCAGTATCCATAAGTTTGTTTTTAACAGGTATAAACGAAGGAGTGGAGAAATATGGATTACTGAAAATTGGATACATTGATGAAATTGGGGACAGTGGTTTTGGTAAAGCCTTGTGAGTTGTTGAAGGTAGTGGGTAATATTGTGGAGCAGAAATTGGAAGATGCTGTCTTTGCTGGCTGAGGTCTAACGGTGATAGAAGATCGGACATGGGTTGGTTTAGTTCAGTTAGTTCGATGGTATCTGTATCGTGCTCTGGGCAAACAGTGAGTAGTGATGAGTCTAGAATATCATATTTAGAAGTAGACATTGACGGACCTTTAATTGGTATAGCTTCTTGAACTATGTTTTCTTCAAGCAATGGACTGGGTGAATATGATGATGGTAAAATCGGTGAAATATTCACAGTATCAGGAATGGTTGTTACTAATTGCGAATGTGAGTAATCATATTGTGGGACTTTGACAGTTGGTAGCTTGCCAGAATTCAAACTAGGTACTATAGAGGTATATGTATCAAGTGGGTTAAGAATGTGTGGGTGTTGAAGTGTACTATATTGTCCCAAAGGTGTTGACAAAGATTTCAAGATTGGTGAAGGTGAAGGCAATGATAAAGGTTCAATTGATGATAATTGTGAGTCATACGGAATACTTGGATCTAAAGTTTTGTATTGGCTAGTGTGTGTTGCCTTTGGTAAACTATAAGTTGATGATGGTCTACCAGACGCTAAAGGTCTTGGCACTGGATTTTTCATTGTGAAGCTAGTCAACGGTAGTAACTGCGGAACATTAGCAGTTGGTAATTGTGAACTAAGTTCTGATAATAGTGATTGAGGTAAATATTGGGAGTAAGAAGGAGATAAAAACTGTAAGGCTGGTAGTTTTTGAGGAGTTACGGTATGTGTAAAAGGTTTTACTAAAGATGATGAGTGTATAGGAGCTGAAGGAATTATTTGAGAAGAATATAAGTCCGGTAAAACGTCACTATCGGGATTATCTAAAGATTGTAAAATTGGTAATAACTGTTTCGTATCTGAAAGCGCTAAGATGGGTTGAGAGATACGATTTCCTTGAATAGAGGACGATGGCACACCTGAACTAGTCTTGACTTTTACATTACTTAGTGGGCTTTTAAGTGAAGATAATACATATATTGGTGTATCGTAAGCAGGATTAACTGAGGGCCTGTGTTGTGAAATACTAGGTCTATGTAGGATTTGGTGTTCTATTGTGTTGTGTATATCTGTAGCCAATGATGGAGTAGTATAACTTGATGGTAAAGATAGGGTATCATATGAAACGCTAGATGCACTTGATGGTTCAGGAATTGGTTGAGATTGGTAGAAATCGGTTGTTTCTAATGGCGGAGAGTTAAATGGTAAAACAAGTGATGACTGTGGTATCCTGATAAGGCTTGAAACTGGAAAGTTTCGAGATTTGACTGGATTTACGAATTCTCTGTGGACTAAAGGTTTAGTGTTGGAAAACGGAACGTAATGCGCATGCGAAACTGTTGGCATACTTGGTTTTAAAGCGATTTGTTCGAAATCTATTATTCCTATAGGTTTGGTGTACGATGATGGATAACTATATCGTGGTACATTATTTACAGAGGATGGTTTAATATTTTGGAAGAAGTTTGTATCTGGCGGAGATAATGAAGAAGTAGAAGTACTAGATACAGACTGCAGATATGGAGTCTGTTGAAGTCTAGTTTGGTCTGTAGACAATGGAATGGCAGAGATTGGTGTTAATGTTTGCGAAGACACCATTGAGCTTGGAAGAGATGGTGATTCTTGTAGTAATAAATATTGTGAAGTAGGAGATGGTAACGATTGTGGATTGGTGGGAACTGAACCATCAGTTCTAGGGAAACTATTACCAAAAGTTTGAGATAGTGCGGGAAGAATTCTTGTTTGACTGGAAGTCAAGAAATCTGGAGGTATTGATGAATTTTTAGAGACATCTGATTCTGATGATGGAGTAATTAACGTAGTTGGTAATGTTACATATTTTTCAGATCTAATTGGGGCTGATTTCAAACTTATTGGTATTAATGGAGAGAAATACGTGTTTTGCCAAGTTAAGGCTGGTGATGTCGAATATTGAGGACAAATTGATGAATGAGGTTTTCTTAAACTTTGAAGGAATGTATTAAGAAGTGGCTTAGTGGACGGTGATGTGAACGGAGTCTGATATTTATTCAAACTGGGGATTGATGACGGTTGCATTAGTGATTCTTGGAATAGAGGTGTGTTTGAGGTTAGCTTCGAGTACATTGGTGATAATGATATATAGTTTTCTGGAATATCAGGAACGGTTTGTTGCGTTTCTGATGGTGATGAAACAGTACTTGATATTGGCTTCATGTATGATTGTAAAGGTGATAAAGGTGCAACACTAGGAGCTTCTAAAAACTGTGGTGTTACTTGAGACATACCAATATTGACAATTTGACCGGGAGAATTAGATGACGCTCTTGACGCGAACTCAACAATTGGTGGGTTCCGTGATATTTTTGAAAAGTCTATACTAGGTGTTGACAAATATGGAGCAGAATATGATAGGGCAGATTGGGGTTTGTTGCAAATTGGATGTCGTCCTGAACTGAGTATTGGTCCTGAATCTAAAGGCTTTATAGGTAATGAGGGTTGAAAACTTAAAGGAAGGTTAGTGCCTATTGTCAATGGCAAATCTGGATGAATTCTAAATGTAGGAGAAACAGGTAAAGGTAATAAAGTGTTAGGTTCCAATAGCATATTCTTACATATACATGGTTTACGAATTGGTATTGTAGATATTAGTTGTGAAGGTACTGATTTTGGAGTAGGACGCGGTTGTGATAATAGTGTACTATCTACAAACGGTGTAAATAGACGAGATCCTTGATACTTTTCTAATACAGGTGCAGTAGAAAGACAAGGTACAGAAATTAATGGTATTTGACTTCCGTCTTGTACCAAATCTTCTTCAAGCAGGGTTCCAGGGAGTTCCTCACAAACTAAATAGTTTGGAGTAGATTTTAAAGGAGTAACTAAACTTGGTTCTCCGCTATAGTCTTCATATATTTCATTGTTTTCTGTACAAATATTTTCAATAGAACTATACGTAGGTGCTGATGCTAAAGATGGGATATACGAAATATCTGCAGTACTTATGTCTAGTAAGTCATTCATATTTATCTGTGAACTAGAAAAAGGTGGTGGTGATGATGGCGGTATCTTACTTAGACATATCGGACTTTGGTTTATATTTTTAAATGGACTTGTAGCATAGGATAAAGACGTAGTCATAGGCATGGGTATTTCTGTTTCTGGGATTGTTATTTGAGGTATGTTTAATAACCCATTTGATACTAAAGATGATAAAGGTCTCGTATATTGTTGGATTTTATAAATTGGTGATACAGTTGGAGTAGGTGAGTTTGCGTAGACCGGTGCAAGTTGACTAGCGTAAGGACATGTCACCGCATTTGTGTTTAGTGAAGAAGGATCAGCGTATATCGGTGATAATGGACTCCTTAAGGGTTGTGATATAAAACCAGAATAGGCTGGTTGTGGCGTTACCTGTTGACTAGGAACTGGTGATAATAATGAACTAGTGGATAATGGTGATAAAGTATCAGCAAAGGCTGGAGATACTGGTATCTGTTGACTAATAGGACCTCTTGACAGTTTGCTAGGGTAGGCTGATATTATTGGTTCAAAGTAAGTTGGTGATAGTGAATCAGTGTATGATGGCATTAGACGATTCCTGGAAGGTAAAGATAGTGGACTAGTATAGGCCGATGAGAGTGAATTAGAGCAAACAGGTAATAGTGGATCAATGTAGGTTGGTGACATTGGTTTAATATAAGGTGATGATAGTGTGATAGGATAGGCTGGTGATAGTGGAATAGGGTACGCTGTTGATAATGGTCTAGGCTTAAAGGCAGACGTTTGTATACTAGCTGGAGAAAATGAACTAGTAAAATAACTTGATAGTGGTCTATTGGAAGCTAAAGATAGTGGACTTTGGTAGGCTGGGGAAATTAGCATAGGTGATATTGAACATGGAGCACTATATTGTTCTACACTTAGATTTGAAGGTAATTGTGTTGGCTGAGAGTTTGTGTCGAAAGTTGAACTTAAGATATCTATTGGGGATAGTTGGCTGGACATCGCAGATAATTGTGAACTTGGCTGAATGATCTCTATATCTAAATCTGAACTAATTGGTCCTAGTAATTCAGATGGAATACCATATTGGAGATTATTGTCTAGTAACAGCATATTAGGAGTGATTTTCGAAGCGTCTAGGTTCAATAAAGGTCTTGAGTATACTAGTGATGATTCTGATGGGTAAACATTATGTTTATTCGAGTTCTCTATGAATTCAGAGTCTAGTGTTGGTATCAGCGGTGTATCTGTGTTCGACAAAGGACTAGAGTAGCGGGATGGCGATTGTAATTTATTTGTTGGGATGTAAACTGAATCTGGTGCATATTGATCTTTCCAAACATCTGAAGCTACGTATGTACTAACTTGATCTGGTGGTTCAACAGTACCTTTTGGTAATGGTAACGAATACGGCTGTGTTGTATGTAATGCTTCTGTCTCTATTAAAGGAGTATTGTAAGTTGATAAAGGTGACTCATTTTCTAGCACGTTCAGTGATTCATCCAATTGAATTACAGGGCCTAAGTTTTGAGAAAATAGTGCGTTCAGTGGAATATTATTATAAGCTGGTAATACTGAAGACACTGGTTTGAATTTTTGTACTTTTATGTTTGATGGTCGTTGACGCTCCAGTAGTGGGTTCGGAAGATAGTTTAAAACTAACTGTGGACTTGTATATACTGATGATGAACTAGGAAGTTTATGAGAAACTGGCCGCGCTTCAGTAAAGTCTGTGTTTAATAATGAATTTATATCAGAGGGTGTTGGTACAATATCTAGTGAAATGTTAGAAGTGAATGGTTGGACTATCACTCCTGATACTGGATATTGCATGTTTAGTATATTTTGAACGGTGTCTGTATCTAGCAACAGGCTAGTATCACGTGGTGGTGTTGGTAGAATATTTTGTAGTTTGTGTGGTATGTTTTGGAAGAACTCTTCTTCAAACGGCAGATTGTCATAAAATGAAGGTATTTTATTTTCCTGGCTTAGTAGGTTAGAAGAGGTTAAAGATGGTGATAGCATACTAGGTTGGAATAAACATTCGTCTAAATCAGAAAATTCATCAATTTGTGGTAATAGATCATCATGCACTGAAGTTTTAGGCGCTGTGGCGTGCTGAATTTTGGGCATTATATTTGCTGACTCTTCTAAAAACTGAAAGCTATCTTCATCCGTAATAGCAAAAGGTGATGTTGGATTATAATTTGCAGAACAAATGTTAGATGCTAAATTACTTGGAAAAGTAGTCATGATTGTTTTTGGCAATTGAGGAATTTTATCTTGAGACCAAAAATTTGGTGGTGTAGTGTATATTGATGTTGGCGTAATGGAGTCTAATTCTAAAATTGGTTTAATGAAAGTCGGTGTACGGATATCAAGAATAGATAAATCGGGATAAAGTTGACTTTCAGAAGAAATCTCATTAAGCAAAGACACTGGGCTATCTAATGATGTAGTCAGAGATAACGGTTGTAAATCTGTACTTAATAATGAAGGTTTTTTGTTAACCGCTGATGCTTTGGCTATTGATGAAAGTAAATCGTGACTCAGTTGTAGAAGTTCAGGTTGTGTGAACTGAGTTGTAGGTGATGACAGTGATGGTAATATCGGGATATTGTATTGCGGTACAGGCATTGAAGAAAGTTGTGGCTTGATAACCAGATGAGGAATGCTATGGGTCAATGGAGTCAGATTATCTTCGAGGAAATTTGTAGATAAGACCTGCTTAAGACTTGGTACTGTAAGTTTGCTACTTAATATTGGATTAGTATAAGGTGATGATACGATTGGTTCTATAACAGGTAATGAGACTGGTGGCAAAAGAAGGTCAAGATGAGGTACAGCATTTGACGGATACTCTTGTAGGTTCAACATAGACTTGGAACTTGGTGCACATAGAATGGGTTTTCTTTCATCTATGGGATAGGTAAAATCTGATAATGGAAATGATTCTACTAAATCAGAAGGAAACATTGGATTATCGGTTAATGGAATATAAGATTGCAGTATTGGTGTTGATGAAGGTTTAGGATTTATATCAAGTGAAGTATAACTAGGTAACGGTGTGGAACAATAGTTTGGTGTATGAGTCAATAATAACTTTGGGGCGGCTCCTAGGACTGATGACTTACCTAACACTGAATTGAAACAATCTGCTGGTAATGGTAATAGTTTAGAAACTGGTGATAAAGGTACATTATATGGATATGAAATATAAGGTATTTGAGTCAAGTGCGTTGGAATTAAGCTTGATGGTAAAATATCGCTCTGTATACCTTTAAATGAGGATAATTGTGGGATTATTTCTTTTAGGGGAATGTTCGACAGTGGTAATGATAGGAATAGATTAGACATTGGTGATGACGTTAACGTTGGTGGTAAAGGTAATATTGCTGGAGAATGTGATGGTAATAACGATGCTGGTAAATAAGTATTTTCATTTGGAGATTCAGCAGCTTTTGATAATCTATTTGATGTAATTGAGGATAATATTGGTTTGAGTAATGGACTGGAATTGATTAACGATGATATTGGTATGCTGCTTTGTAGTATATTTGAATCTAAAGAAAACTCTTCTGAGATTAGATCCGATGGTAAGGATACAGTTTTCAGGTCCAACTGTGGACTCAAAGAATCCAAAGACAATGATCTTATTGAGTTTTCGTATTGTGAGTTCGAGATTGGCTTTTGGCTTTCTGAATTCAAGACAGGTGACATTCGAGATGAATCATCCAGCTGTGAGGTTGTGGGAACTAATGAAGGAAAGATTTCGCTAGCTTGAGATAGTAACTCATAGTTAGGTCGAACAATTTCTGGAATATCTGCATCTATATTTGGGCCATTATAAAGTGATGATGGTATTCTGCGATCAGCCAAAGATTCTGTTATTAAGTCTACAGAAGCTTCCGAAACTGTCGATGGTAACTGAAGGTTTGGTTCAATAGATTGGGAAGACTTTCTGTTCAGATCTGGACCTCTCTCTACTGATGGTGATGATTTTGGATAGCTTTCTGTTGGTATGTTTCCATTTGTATCCGAAGACAGTTCATCAAATTCTTCATTTATAAGTATGGTTTCAGAACCACCGGTGCCCTGTTTTTCATTCATATATACTGGTTGATCTAACAGGTATTTAGGTTGTTGTTTCTTCAACAGTGGTGATATTGATTGGTCGTTCGATGGTATATTTAAATTTGTTTCACTTGGTTGGGAGACTTGCTCAACATCTGTGTATTGGAGACTATCCGGTGTTACTAATGGTATAGTTATATGTTTTACAAAAGAATTTAATGGTTGTTTACTTGAGTCTATATTCAATGGTGTGCTACCTGAATCTAACTGTGGAGTTGCGTGAGGTGATTCTAAAGGTTGAAAGGTAATCAGATCTGATGGAAGATTTTCACCTAATCGCTTGCTTTGAGTATCTTCACCAAAGCGTAGATCAGTCACAGTAGTTGGCGATAGTGAATTGTTTGGATCTAAAATTTCATTATCTTGTTCCAAGTTTGAATGTGGAGTAGCTTGAGCTGTTATTTTAAGTGGTACAGTGGGAAGTAAGGATAGCTTGCTATGTGTTACTAAGGAATCCTGATCTGGAAGTGGACTACCAATTAGTATTGTAGACACGGGTTTACTATATGGTGATGTAAGATCGGATATACCATGACTCGAAGTCAATGGTGCAGTTGAATCCATTTCGACTAGTGGTGTATAAGTTGATGATGATAATGGTGACGGTTTGTAGCTTGATGGTGTGTTTTGGAAGAAGTCTTCGTTTAGCATTGCACCTTTGTCTGATGTTGGTTCAAGAATTTTATCTTGCTGCATTGTAAAACTTTGAGGTAGATCAGAGTTAGCAGTCGATGAAGGAAGGAGGTTTTGGAGATTTTTTTCCACTGACTCAGTGTATGCTACTGATGGTTTTGGTATTATTATATATTTTGGGATATTAGCCAATAAAGTTGGTTCAGCACTGCTAATAGGTGAACTTTGTAAGAAACTGGATTCTAGTAATGGGTAGCTACGTAAATTATGAACAAGTGGAGTACTTGATACCGGTGTCGGGACTATAATTGGTTCATTACCTTGGTAGACATCTTCATCTAGATTTGGATTAGTTTCGTGTAACCGTGATAAAAGTAATGAATCTAATGGAATTTTTGACGCTGGTAATGGTTTTATAAATGGCTGGATCAATTGAGGTGTGACGTATGGATGTCGGATTATAGTGGCAGATAAGGGATTATTTACTTGCATTTGATTGGTGATAGGATGTTGTCTGTAAGAGTTAATATCAAAAGGTAAAGTTTTAAGGTATCCTAAGTCCAATGGGCTAGTTTTAGATGACAATAATGCATATGGTGAATGTAGACTTTGTTGTACGGAGTTAGGTAAGTTCATGGCCCTTGACCTGAAGGGAGAAACTGTTAATGGGGTTGTATATTCTAGCGCACTTGAAGGTATTCTTGCAGAGTCTGCGCTTATTGGTTGGGATGGTGACAAATCTAATTCTAAAGCGGACGATGTTTGTTCCTGTGATACAGGTGTGGTTGTCCTTAGATTATTGTTGGTAAGAGATTCACTATCACCATCACCAAATGAAGGTAAACCTGAATCAATCAGTGTGTGATCTGGTGATACAGACATTGGCGTACTGTTTGCAGATAATTCTTCAATACTTGGAATTTGTATTGATACGCTAGATTCTGGCTGTGGAATAGTACTTGGAGTTCGAAGCTCTTCAATACGTGAATATGAAGGAAGCCAACTAAAACCCACATTAAAAGGAGATTTTTCTGAACCTATGTTTAGTAGCATAACAGATTCAATTGGTGGTGCCGGTAATATTGCGGATGTAAACTGTCGAGTATCAGGCTCTGATAGAATTCCAAATTCTGGAGAATTTTGAGAGTCATCTAAGTCTGAAAGAGAGTTAACAAGAGATGGTAGTAAAGAGCTTGATTCTGATTCCAACTGGAATTTTGGTTCTGCAGTTTTTGAGAATTCTTTTCCTGTAAGTGTTCTACTGTAGAGCGGTGTAGTAAGAATTGGAAGATAACTAGGCGCTGTACCTATTGGTTGATTTGGGGCAATTGATAATTCCTGCTCAAGGTCAATGTAGGCTGATGATGTTGTGTGTGGGTGTGATGTATATGATTTTGGTAGTGCAAAAACGTAAGGTGCTGATTTCATTATATTTTCTTTAAAAGGTATTTCAACTTGAAATACGGGTTCATTATGATGTATATGAGAAGAACTTAGTATGTCATTTTTGAGTGTTGAGAAATCATGCGTATCATCAAAGTCAATGTCACTGTAAATGTTTTCTATGGGTTTAATGTCTAAAGCATCATCAGGAAGTCCATCATCTTGTGAAATTTGTATTTTTTCAGTATTTTGATCAATTTTCGGAGTTTCAGTATCATTAAAGTCGGATTTACGTTCAATACTCTTTTTAATAATATCTATAATATTTCCTGCATCAGAATGTTGTAAATTCTCCTTATCAGACAAATGAATTAGTTTCGTATTTAACTGATCGTTCTGTTCATTAATTGTATTAAAATCCTCGATATGTTCATTATTTCTAGGCGTGTGAGAGCTTTCTTCTAATACCTTAGTAAGTATATCAGCTGTTGGTATTTTTTCCTCGATCTTATTATCCAACTCCGATTCTACGTAATATTTAGCCTGATTGACATATTTGTTAGGTACTGCAACGTTTTCACTGAAATTAACAATATTCTTTCCATTTTTAGTTGTATCCCCGGGAATTATCTTTTGGTTACCATTGAAATTGTAAATTTTAGAATCAATATCATACGATCTCACTATTAGTGTGTCATCTTCGGTTTGTGAAAACGCATTATCTGTGGTGGAGTAATCTTCAGGATTATTAGGATATACCTGATACTTATTCTTATATTTTAAACTGTTATCACTGTTATTTTCTTGTGGTGTTGCCTCTTGAGAAATTTTTTTTACGTTGATATAATCTATGTCATTAGTTGGTTGTACAACAGTGTTAGTATCTTCAGTTGGTGCATTTTTGATATCGTTTTTTCTGTGGTACATGTTTTTTATATTATAGTCATTTGTTGAATAATCATTTTGAATAACAATTTCTTGGTCGTTTCCTGATGTAACTTTGTACGTTTTTAGATTTTGTACTATTGGCATATTATTCATTGGATTGTTATCAATTTTTTCCGCTTGTATATCTGTATTTAAATCATTTGAAAGATTTTTATTAAAATGTGTATCAGATGTTTCATTTTCCATTATCATATTACCATGAGTAAAGTATTTATCGTTTTCATTATTATTGACAATTGGAATGTCAGAAAAATCTGTGTTGATATCGCTTATACCAAAGTTTTGACCATGATTCAAATTTTCTTTTCGAATGTTACCTTTATTTTCACGTTCATTAATTGAAGATTGAGCAAAACGCCAATCATTGTCTAGCGGACTATTATTGTACAAATTGGTGTCAAGTTCGGCAATAACTGAGGTATCTTCTTTAAATTCAATTTGTAATGGCTTATAATGTTCATTCTTTTCATCAAATTCCTCTTCAAAAAATAAATAATTCTTTTTTTCGTTATTAATTTCAACATTAATTGTTTTTGATTGTGCATTTTCTTTATGCGCTGGTAGAAATACTTCGAAGTGATTATGCGCATTATTATATTTAGGCTCTAATTTGATATAGTTATCGGTTTTACCATTTTTTTCTTGTACATTTATAACAGTCCTACTATCTTTGTTAGTATGAGTTTTATGATAATTCTTATTTACCTTTATGTTTTCAGTATTTTCTTTCAAGATATCATTGTTGATGTCTGAATTATCAGACATATCTGCAGCATTTACAGCATTATAATAATACATATCATTATCACATTTATCAATATAAAAACTACGATCGTCTTTTGAGTTTTTTTCTTCACCAGTAGCGTAACTGTCGGTTGGAGTAAAAGTATCATGTCCTGTCAATTTCTCTTTCATGTTTATGGAACCCATATGACTTTTATGTTCAGGATTTTTCACATAAAACTTTAGATAACGATCTTGCAAATATTTTTCCGTATCTCTTAGATGGAACTTTTCAGCAGTTAGCAACCAATTATCATATTTCATTAGTAAACCATCGAATAGTTCTTTATCTATTTCCAAAGTCCCGATATTGTAATATTTGTGATTGGCAAAGTAATAGAATGTGCATACCATGTCTTTACCGTAACAGTTTTGATTAGCTTGTTTCATAATTTCGAAGATATTTCTGTCTGCTGATATACACGACACTTCTTCTCTGGACATAACATGCTCGGGAATCTGAAAATGTGTATAGTTAGCTTTATAAAAATGATACGGGAATGACGCGAAATTTCTTTTGAATTGCTTAGAATAGAATAGATCTTTATTTATAAACCGGAAAGTGGGTCAAATTTAACTTCCAAGATTTTCTTACATAGTTAGTTAGTTACAGGTGAAGCTAATAAAAGCGTGTTAAAAAGGCCATATTCAACAATTCATTTATTCTCCACAATTGTCAAACAGATGACTGATATAAATGAAACCTACGCGAATTTCAATAAAATTTCTAGAATTTCTCACAAATAAATATTATAGTTTAAAAAAAACGAAAGAAAACGCTTTAGTCATCCAAACTAAACGTGTATATGCAATATTTCAGCTCAATCGGAAACCGGGAAGTGGGTCAAAAACTTCCAATATTTTTTTACATAGTTACAGGTGAAGCTAATAAAAGCGTTTTAAAAAATGTCTTCTACGTATTCCTACACCGATCCGATTCCAATGAAACTTTGGTAAGACATAATTGTGCGCACGTAAGAGAATATTTCTCATAAAAAACGTCTTGGAATGCGTTCCAATACCATTCATCCGATTACAATCAAATTTTGGCGAGTATTTGTGCGCACGCACGGGAATGTTTTTCATACAAAACGTCTTGCAATGCGTTCCTATACCATTCATCCGATTACAATCAAATTTTGGCGAGTATTTGTGCGCACGCACGGGAATGTTTTTAAAAAAAAACGTCTTATATGCGTTCCTATACCATTCATCCGATTGTAATCAAACTTTGGCGAGTATTTGTGCGCACGCACGGGAATGTTTTTCATAAAAAAACGTCTTATATGCGTTCCTATACCATTCATCCGATTACAATCAAACTTTGGCGAGTATTTGTGCGCACGCACGGGAATGTTTTTCATAAAAAAAACGTCTTATATGCGTTCCTATACCATTCATCCGATTGTAATCAAACTTTGGCGAGTATTTGTGCGCACGCACGGGAATGTTTTTCATAAAAAAACGTCTTATATGCGTTCCTATACCATTCATCCGATTACAATCAAACTTTGGCTAGTATTTGTGCGCACGCACGGGAATGTTTTTCATAAAAAAATGTCTTCTATGCGTTCCTATACCATTCATCCTATTACAATCAAACTTTGGCGAGTATTTGTGCGCACGCACGGGAATGTTTTTCATAAAAAAATGTCTTCTATGCGTTCCTATACCATTCATCCTATTACAATCAAACTTTGGCGAGTATTTGTGCGCACGCACGGGAATGTTTTTCATAAAAAAATGTCTTCTATGCGTTCCTATACCATTCATCCGATTGTAATCAAACTTTGGCGAGTATTTGTGCGCACACACACAAACACGCATAGATTATTTATTTATTTATTAATAAGGATCAGCAAACAGCTACACTATACAGTTTCACAAATAATTTTTACAGTATACAAATAAATAGTCGATAATGCAGCCCACGACGCTGTTCACAAGTTAGCTTAAGATACAGTAAAAGTAATTATTATCTTTACCTGCACTGTAACAGGTAATGCAGGTAACTGTATTTTTTTTCGCTGTGGTGTGCTGGTTCTGTGGTATGGGAGGCCATTGTGGTGTGAGAAATGTTCCGCGGCAACACTCATGAAAACTGTTAGTGAACCTGCGAACAAGATATTGTAGAATAGAATAGAATAGAATAGATCTTTATTTCATGTAAACCAGATACAGGGACTTATAAAATGTCGAGACTCTAGGTGCGCGGTTCAAATAGTAGATCCTATGGAGAAGAACCGGCAAGAAACTCCATGGAAACTCTTTTAAAATAATTGATTACAATCTTGATCAGTACAATGTTGTGGTAAGAGCTGCGAGAATAATGTAATTTAATGTGAATAAAAAATATGAACAGGATAATGAGAAATCACGAAAAAAAAACAGCTGTTCCTTACAAATAATTCAATATTACTTGACTAATAAATACTTTGGTACTCGACCCAAACGTATGGGACAGCTGATTTATTCGCGATTACGATGTTGGTCCCATAGAGAAAGTTGTTCAGTTTGATGGTCTGATCCATACCCTTAAATATGACCACGCATTTCTGTTACACGTTGTATATACAGGATTTTTTTTATGTAGTGCCCAAAAATTGTAGTGATACAGTCTCTGTTCCTAAATGCAACCGCAGTACTAAAATTCACTTCAAAACAAAATAAGAAATTGATTTTAATTTTAATTAATTGATTAATAATTATTACATTCTTTAATTAGTATTACCTATATTTATTTTTGTATCGTGGTTGCCCGTGGCATCACTGCAACGGTCCCATCAGAATACCAGCGCTGTGACATTTTCTATTTCTAAATGTCACAGCATTATGCTGAGATGGGGGCCATTTTTGGTCTCGTCCAGGTTGCTTTAATTATTGTTTTTCTTTTGTTATTATTTTTGTTATTTTATTTTTATTTTTGTACTTTTGTAATTTTATATTTTGTTCCTGGCGAGTCCAGAATAAAACTGTTTTCTTTCTTTCTTTCTTTTTTATTTTGTATGGCTTGCGGTAGTAAATTATGCGTGTCCCCCATACTAAGTCGAATTTTAGTTTTGTTTTAAAGTGTATCCCAATACTGCGGTTGCATTTAGGAACAGAGACTGAATCACTCTAAAAATTATGTGCAGTAAGTAGGTAAACCTTTATATATTTGAAGTTTTTAATAAATAAACAAATTTTAAAATGTTTATTTATATTCTCAAAACTTATAAAGGACTTATAATTCCTCTTAGAACGTTAAAGATAAACAAAATTAATGTAAATCCTCAAAATGGCGGCCTTTAATCCAATGCTCAGGTGTTTTCAGAATGGCGATTTGTTTTTGTTAAAATATAATTTATTTCATGGATGTTTTGGCTGAATTCAGACAATCTTTGCCCGTCATACTTTTCTTAACATCAAAGAAAGAAGAAAATTAAAGGAAATACATTTATTAGACATCAAAAAAACCAAAACACAATTAAAAAAACCAAAAAAATAAATAAAGATGGGACTACTTCGAGAGTATACCCTTTAAAACAAAAAAAAAGAATTTTCAAGATCAGTCTGTAATTGGCGGAGTAATCGCGTAGGAAACATACAAAAAATATACAGTCGAATTGAGAACCTCCTCCTTTTTTGAAGTCGGTTGAAAATATAAACTCAAAACACGATCCAATTGTAAAGTTTCCACAATTAAATAAAGCTTTACGTACATAAAAGGCGTCTTCACAAAAACATTCTTTTTCATCCACTCTGAATAAGTGGGAATGCATTCAGAATACATAATGAAGTTCGTCTTTCAAAATGGCGGCTGAATGCAAAACGATCTGTTAAATTTGACAGTTGGAATGCTGATTTGAAAATCGAAGATAGGGATGTCAGCTGCTTGTCATTAGTGGAAGGCTCCGTTCGCACTATTGTACGAATGTAAGTAGGTACATATAATATATTCTCTTCTTCTTCATCGTTCCCTCACTGATGAGGATCGCGACCACATACAACGCGCCTCCAAGCCATGCGGTCTTCCGTTGCGTGGACCGCCTTGTGCATGCTGCCTCCACCAACCCTCCTTATTACATCCGACCATCTTATCGGCGCTCTGCCCTGAGTGCGTCCAGCCGGCCCACTATCATAAGTTTTTCCAGACTATGCCTAGATGACCGCATTATATGTCCGAAAAAACCGAGGGCACGCTCCCGGCAAACTGTGGAAAGTCGCTTGGTGATGTTGAGCTCCTTCAGAATGGAATCATTGGTTCTCATAGCAGTCCATGGTATACGAAGCAATCTACGCCAACACCACATCTCGAAAGCATCGATCTTACTGCTATCACGACTTTTTATGCACCACGTTTCCGCACCATATAGAAATACATATATAATATAGGATGACGCAAAAATTTGGGGTATTAAGGGTGGCTACCCTTTCTGTTATAATTATGTAATCAGTGTAAGGTACAATAATTATTTTAAATTACATGCATACGAAAGTATGTTTTCATAGAAAATCTATGGGAAGATTTTTGTGTTTTTATCAATTTCGGTAAGTACGATTTCATCGGTTGTTTGAAGGAAACATTCCTGTTGGGAAATAGAGTCGATTGAGCTCCACTTAAGTTTTTTGAGAATGTTAATTTTCCGACTGTATTTTTTTTTCAAAAAAACTAATATTGGGTTTTATCATATCCAAATTCACGTAGTTTCCAAGGATCATAATTCTCTAACTATAACAGGAAGGGTAGCTACCCATAATGCCACAAAATTTTGCGCCATCCTCTATAATGTGAACAAAAACTTTGTAGGTACCCCTTTTTAAGCATATTGCGCGCACGGAAGAGTGTGAGATTTGTCATAGTTAAAGTTTATATGGAGAAGGAGTGCAGAAAGCTAAAATTTATTATATATTATGGTCGAAATTCGACCAATAGCCGACCACTAGTTTACATAATGTGTGTGTGTGTGTGTAAGGTGTTTTTTTTTTTTTTTTAAACAAAAAAACATATTGCCTAACCTTCCATCCTAAAATAATGTCTTCTCTGTGTATGCACCTGTCCTCTTCTTATTACCTGTGTCTGTCATTCTAGTGTGTCTTGTTTTTGTGGCAAATAAATGATTTTTCTTTCTTTCTCATGTTGTCTCTTTTTATAGGATTGACAAAAAACCTACTATCATTAGCTTGAGTGGCGCTCCAGATTTATAATAATTAATTAGCAAAAACAACATAACTAATAGATTCGTGGCACGCCACCATTATGCAAATTAACTAGAGGCATGATAAATTGGTCGGAAAGTTGCGAAAAGTGGCGTGATTTAAAACAAAATAAAAAACAAACAAAGAGGACGATACTAATTTAAAAAAATACTCCCGTCTCCAACTAGAAAAAGAGCTGTAACTTTTGAACGGCTGGACAGATTTCATGAAACATAGCTAAAATGATACCTGATTAAATTAGCTTTCAATTAAAAAAGACTGCATTGAAATCGGTTCATTCGTTTTGGAGCTACAATGCCACAGACAGACACACAGATATATTTTTCAAATTCATTCCCGCCCTAGAGAAGGAAGCAATTACTATGAGTCTTTCCCGCCCAAAGCCAGCAGCGACATCCACCCGCTACTCGGATCAAGCAAACACTTCTTTCCGAGTATGAGAAATGAAAAAATAATTTTCAAAATCGGTCTGCAATTGGCTTAGTTATCGCGTAACAAACATACAAAAACATTGTTACAACCTCCTCCTTTTTTTGAAGTCGGTTAAAAATGAAGAGATCTGCATCAATTACACAAGACACAAGCTACAAAGAAAAAAAAAACTTATCTTATCTTAAAGAAAAATCATTTATTTTCCACAAAAACAAGACACACTAGACTGATAGACATAGGTAATAAGAAGAGGACAGGTGCATACACAGAGAAGACATTTTTCTTAGGATGGCAACAGTGTAAAATTGAGTAGAAAAAATAACAATTTAAAAGAATAAAAAAGAAAAACTCATTAAGTCCGCCTTTGTGCAGTGTTTTTTTTTTACCTGTGCATAAAGCATTAAATAAATAAAAAATATGTGGGCTGTGGGTGTGAGCAAGGCTCTTAAAGAAGAAAGAATTAGTTGTACTCACATAATAAAATCCAAGCTTTGGTCGGTTTTAGTTTTTTCATATCGGGCACAGCATTTATTTGACATCTAGACCGTTACCTATAAACAGAAAAAAATATCTATACAAGATCTTATTTTGTAAATCTATATATCTATAAGGATACATAGACACTTTTTAGTAAAAAACAAAAAAAAAACAACTTTTTTTATACATTAAAAGCTGTTAAGATTTTTAAGAAAATTATTTTATACTTTTTAGTTCTTTAAAGTCGGTTTTTACTTTTTTTTAAAGTTTATTTTATTTTTTTGTTTTACTGTTTTGTGTGAAATAAATTGAATTTCTTTCTTTTTTCTTTCATAATAATGAGAACAAGCACCCTTTCTAAATAACCTTGTACAGTTAAAGAAAGAATAGAATAGAATAGAATAGTCTTTATTTTTAAGAAAGAAAGAAAATTCATTTATTTGCCACAAAAACAAGACACACTGGAATGACAGATACAGGTAATAAGAAGAGGACAGGTGCATAGACAGAGAAGACATTATTTTAGGATGGCAACAATGTAAAATTGAGTAGAAAAAATAATAATAAAAAAAAAAGTAAAAATTAAAAATATTAAAAAGAAATACCTTCATTCTAGTCGTATAGATGACACAATATTTCTTTAATACCGGGAACACATTAAGATCTCACGTGTACCGCGATTTTGTTTGAACACCAAACATCTAGTAAATCTACAATCTTTGAAATAACACTGGAACTAATTAGTGTGTAACTTGATTAATTTGCAGATAATAAGCACTGATATTGAATAGAAGGAAAGAAAGAAAGAAAAATAATTCATTTGGTTGCAAAAGTAAGGCACCACATGCAAAAAAAAAAAAAAAAAATACAAAAAAAAAAAAAATTAGGATCATAAAAATTAAGATATTCTCATAGATATTACATAAAGTATACATATATGTAGGATATACCACAATCATGAGGAATCACAATAGAATAGTTTTTTATTTCATGTAAACCATGCACACCTGCCGCCCCGCGTCCCGCAAACTATCAGGAGGGTCGCGCTTACAGCTGTCGATCTTATAATTGCAAACAGAACTCACAATAAATTCACCTCATCATCTTGTACCAGCGTTGTCTTGAATTCGATGCCTCGAGCACAAAAACGAACAAAAATCTGCCGAAAAATTCCGAGATTTATTTTCGACACTGGATCTTCATCGACCAAAATATTCCTAATTCAGCGGCCGAAAATTTTCGAGTTATTTTATTAGACACTGAAACTTCAATTCTCTAGGTACCGAATAATTTCGAGTTATTTTTTTGACAGTGAAACTTTAATACAGCGGCCGAAAAATTCCGAGTTATTTATTTCGACAGTGAATCTGTTTATTTATAGTTTTCTCTATGACCTGTTACTTAATACAACTATCGGCGTAAAGTGGATTTTACAATACACGACGACTTCTTAACTCTTCGGGTGACACCCGTGTCGGCCACAGTAACTTCAAAACACCGTATTTTCTATAAACTATGAATAATTTTAACAAAATAATAAAATTCATAAGACACGCTCGCTTATCGAATGTTTTTGTAAAGTTTTTAAGCATTTTTATGGAATTTGCAATTGTTTTTATAATAAAGTCACAGTGAGTGCCTCTTTGGCTATGGTTTGGAATGTTATTGATAGATAAAGTTTTTTAATGACGTAATGATAACTCCATGATGTTAGTGACTTGTTTTTAAAATTTTATGGCGTATTCTGCTACTCCATACAACTCACCAGGGTTAAGTATTTCTACTCTAAACAAACTAAAACACAAGAAATCACAATCCAACAAAACTATACTAAACTATAATAATAATAAATCCAGTCCATTACTGTCCCACTGCTCGGCACGGTCCTGTTCTCAGAATGAGAAGGGTTAGTCCTTAGTCCAGCACGCTGGCCTGGTGCGGGCGGACTACACACACCATCGACAACTTTATGAGGCCCTCTCAGGTGTGCAGGTTCCTTCACCAAGTTTTCCCCATTCCGTCCCTAATTCGCCCCCTAGGGGATTCATTTCAAATAATGCGGATACACTTGTTTCTTTATTTCTAACAAAAAGCTTAAATACCAATTTTAACATAAAAGTACTTAAAAAACAATTTTCACCCCCTTCAGGGATGAATTTCCAAAAACACGTTAACATGTGTTATTATTTGTTTTCAAAACCCTAAACACCAATTTTCAGCTTTCTCACTTCAAAAATGAAGCGACTCTCACACCAACATTCACCCCCTATTATATTTCTAGTTGGAGTCGGGGGTTTTTGACGGTTAGGTTAATATAATTATTAAGTACTATGGTTTATTTACCTCTAAATAGCACCGCGGAGAAATGTCTGCCTTTTGAGCTGGAGGTCGAGGCTTCAACTTCTGCATCACGCATAATATTTGTCCGAAGCTTCTGGTTTTCCATCGATAAAGACTTGCAAGTGAATCGCACATAACAATACTACATAACTATACGACTATCAATCGATAAAATGGAATCCAGTGCGACAGTATGGTCCATAGTTATCGGGATCAATTAAAATATGTTTATAAAAACTTTCACTGTGAAGCTAATGTGAGAGGTTTAGGAATTTAATTAACATTTGACATTTAAACTGATACGCAGAATATAAAATTAATTCTTAATCGACTTCAAAAAAAGGACGAGGTTCTCAATTTGACTGTACAGTCTGTCAATAAAGTCATGAAAAGGATTTTGAAGGAACTAAGCCTTACATTCAGAGACGACAGAAACGAGTCTAAGCGTGAACTTACGCTTCCATCTGTCAAACTTGCGAACAAATTTTGACAGATGGAAGCGTAAGTTCACGCTTAGACTCGTTTCTGTCGTCTCTGAATGTCAGCCTCAAATTCTTCTTCGCTCGCAACCCTAAATAAGTACCGTAGGTGTCAGTTTGGGTACAACGATGTGTTTATTTTACTATTCTGTGTAGATTTTTTGTGATAAAAAATGTTTTCGGCATTAATATATTGTAAAAATAAACAAGAGAATATACAAGTGGCGCCCTCAATCCTTTTCATGACTTTATTGACAGACTGTATGTTTTTTTTATATGTTTGTTAAGCGATTTCTCCGCCAGAAAAAAATCATGCGTAAAATTCGCAGATTTTTTCGGTCACAGAACGTGAAACTACAATAAATACGTGGTACCATTTAATGTTATAGCATTTGCGGCACCCTGTATATTTTAAACCTATCGTAAAAAAATGGATGCTATAAATTGATAAAGTATTTTTAATTCAGATATTTGTAATTACACTCCCAGTCCTCTGAGAGACGAAATAAAAATCAAAAATTCAACAGTAATAACTTACAATGATCAAACTTTTGTAATTGTTGCGCGGGATTCGTTCCGAACGTCCCAATTCACACTTTCTGAGTTATTGAACTCAAATTCATACTTTTTTAATATGTAAATACTGTTGCATTGGTATTGTTGCAAGCGCTGTTACTGAATGTTGTCCTGCGTTCGATTTACTGGTGAGGCAGAAGTGTTTTGAAAGAAAGAAAATTGCGTTTATTGGCACAATTGAAATTAAAACACATAACATTTAATAGAAAAAAAAAGAAGTACATTTATGCCAAAAGGGCCTCAGCTCAGCATAATGTCAGATGGCAACATCAGGTGCTACCTGACGCGCCGCGCGGATGACTTGACGCGCGTTTTAGGGGTTTTCCATCAGGAAATTCTCAGTAGAACGACAGAAAATAGAGTAAAAAAGAAAAGAAAGATAAAAGGAAAGAAGGAAAATTAAGTTAAACCTTACCTACATCTAGGTACCTTAGATATATAATACCTTTCCTCTGTTATATAGTTTGTATTTTACTGATATATTTAGGTATATATTTGTTTAGATAGGTATATTTTTTTATTTTTAAACATTGCCCCTCACTAGGATTTCCCCTGTATCGAGGGTACAGTTTACAAACATACATGTCACATGCACACACAACCAGACCCGAAACAACTATCTGTAGATCATACAAATATTTGTTCCGTGCGGGGATCGAACCCGCGGCACGTAGCGTAGAAGGCTAATCGCTTAACCACTGCGCCAACCGTGTCGTCAAGATAGTTATTGTATGTATTTGTATTTATCTGTATTAGGTATGTATATTATGTAAACTAGTGGTCGCCCAGTGGTCGAAATTCGACCATAATTTTAGCTTTCTGCACTCCTTCTCCATATAAACTTTGACTATGCCAAATCTCACACTCCTCCGTGCGCGCAATATGCATAAAAAGGGGTACAAAGTTTTCTCTTCACGTATTAATATACAGATTATTTAAGGGGAGAAATGTGCCATAATTAAGCGTAGTTACGCAAACTTTATAATAGTTAATTTTTTAGAATATTAAAAGCCCCTTGTGAGCTGTATGCAAGTTGTGAATGTATGACTTTCGCTACACCTGTTCTCGTGGAAAGAAATATCAATGCCTCTTCCTCTTTTCTTTTTAACCTCCGACTAAAAAGAGGGGGTTTATAAGTTTGAAAGAAAAAAAAAAATTTTTTTTTGCACAATATGTACACCAAAATCACTTTAGCATGCATACATAACAAACATAAAGAAAATTACTTTATAATAAAACAATGAAGAAAGCAAAGAAAAATAAAAAAAACAAAACATGGAAGTGTGCGTCTCATATGTGCAAAAAAATAATCGATCAGCTGAGCAGTTTGTAGCGTGTATGTGTTTATCTGCTGTGGCATCGTAGGTCCGTAACGGATCGACCGATTTCAATGCAGTTTTTTAATTGAAAGCTAGTTGAATCGGCTATCATCTTAGCTATGTTTCATGAAAATCTGTTCAGCCGTTCAAAAGTTACAGCTCTTTTTCTAGTTGCAGTCGGGGGTTTTTGACGGTTAGGTTATCTGTGATTATTACTCTCTCTGCGAAAGTCTGTGTGCAGTGACGTCACGTCACAACCACAAAGTTGTATAGTGCCACAAACTTATCTGACCCGGTGACCAAAATGGTAACTAACGTCGCTACGGAACAAAAATGACTTCAAAATGTCATTTTTGTACGGAGATGACATTGGTAAAAGCGACGGCAGCGATGCCATGACCGGGTCAGATAAGTTTGTGGCACTGTATGTTAACTTTAAAGGTGGTAACAGATAATTAAAATTCGGATGTATAAATATCATCATCTGCCTGGCCTGTATCCCAACTACGTTGTGGTCGGCTCCCAGTCTAACCAGATGCGGCTGAGTAACAGTATGTTATACAGAGCGACTGCCATCTGACCTCCGCCACACAGTTACTGGGAGACACTGATACCCTAAGGTTAGACCGGTTGTCAGACTTTTTTTGGGTTGCTGACTCCCGTAACAACTCAAAGGTATTCGTATGACAACCGGGACCAACTGCTTAACGTGCTATCCGAGGCATGGAGGGGTCTCGATGTTCGAAGAATGGTCACCCATCCAGGGACTGACCGCGGCAACCGCAGCTTAACCTCGCTGATCGACTGATCTGCGCGGTAGCTATGTAGCTACGAGCCCCTCGGATGTATAAATATATCACATTTTAGTAAGGGTAATATGTGCAAGTTACTTAAAAGATACTATCTCACACACCACCACCACCACCACCACCACCACCACCACCACCACCACCACCACCACCACCACCACCACCACCACCACCACCTTAGGTTTCAGCTGAAAATCAGCGCTGTAGTGTTTGTTACTGCAGCATATGCTGAGCTGAGGCCTTTTGGTCACGCAATACCACACCGAGCCTAATTTAATGTCATAGCTTACATTTGTGTGCGCAAGTGAGCCTGCTGCAATGTACAATTATTGCTGTGTCACTCCCGGCTATTCTGTTTCTTACTGTATATGGTGTGATTTAAATATGTATTGTGTTGACCAATAAACCTTATTTCTTTCTTTCTTTTCAAGTTTTTTACTTGCTGTGTCAGATGTCAGCCCTCGATTCTGCCATAAGCTGCGCCTCCACTTGGCATCGGCCGCCTAATTACGTATAAATATGACAGTTGCTGTCACAAATAAACGTCCTATTCCGTATCTTCTTATGAAAACGTCTATAAGCGGGAAAGGGATGCATTTTTGTTGGTTGCTGTGGCTGTCAGATTTTTTAAGTAATTAAGGCGCTGAGCGTATGGAGCGTCGAGAATTGCCAATGGGGTGTCGACTAGTTACTGATAGACATTTTTGTAACAGTCAAACCAGCGTTGTCTGACGTGCACTCGCATTATGAAGGATAATCACGAGGATATTGTTATTATCTATGTAAGCATAATTATTTAGAATAGAATAGAAGATTTTTATTTGTCTTTCTAATTACATAGGTAGCAAAGAGATACATCATATAAGAAGGTAAAAGACAAAAAGGTCTTGGACTCAGCATAATAGCTGGCAGCGCGAGGCATGCACAACTGCTGATATTCTGTCCAAGCCAGTCATGCGTTGAATAGAACACAATTTTTATAGTAATAAATAGGTATATCTATACATAAAAATGCCGTAATATAATGTAAACAATGAAATGGATGTACCGCAAACTCTATAATTGAGTCCCAGAAACCAATGATTGCTTCATTAATAACCATCTGTGGCAATGTGATTTAAACGTACCAAGTGATAAAGGTAATATAGGTGGTGGTAATTTAATTGAATTATTTTCCATAACTATATACAACCATAAAATATAAACTTAAATATGTGCACTATTATTGGTTGCTTCTTGGTTTTCACTATTTCTATTGCACTCAAAAATATCGTAGATTCTATCTAAATAACTGCATTTTTGGCAACACTGTTTACTGCAGATGACGTCATCGGCAGATCTTTATCAAAATGATGACGTCCGGCGCGAATTTGCTGATCTAGTGAACGCAGTTCTATACGAATCAATACAAAGTAAGAAATCCTTATACTCCGTACGGTCCGATGCTGACCAAGTGGACGTCCAACTTTAGCAATCCCTTTAGTTTATGACATATATTATTAATATCTCTTGTTTCTATTATTCGGACCACATCTAGACCCTTTTTCAATCAAGACTCACAGCGGTGGGTCAGCCATTGTCGAGCCAGGAATAGTTATTTGTTATACAAGAGTGCAAAGTTGCTTTTTAACCGCGTGTTCAATTTTGATGACCGAGCAAGCGAAGGATTCTAAAATTGAATCACGAGCGCAGCGAGTGATTCAAAATTAGAATCCTGAGCGTTAGCGAGGGAATCAAAAGAGCACGAGGTGAAAAATCTTTGCACTCGAGTGCAACACGTAACTTTTCATTCCACCTCAGCGAGGAAATGACTAAATGCAAAAAAAAAACGTTTAATTCACAAACTTAGTGCACACGATGTTCTAAATTCAATTTACTTTATCCTCTAGAGAATAAAAACGGCTTTTCCACTCAGATATTGAAGATTAAAAATACTCTTTCCGAGATGGTGGGATGAAAATTTACTTTATCCTCTAGAGAATAAAAACGGCTTTTCCACTCAGATATTGATGATTAAAAATACTCTTTCCGAGATGGTGGGATGAAAAGTATTTTATTTACCTATACAAAATATTTTTTTATGCAGTGCGCAAAATTTGCAGAGTGATTTAGTGTCAGTTGATGATGGTGATATGGCGGAATGTGTTTGCACTAAGATAAGATATAATGTACCATCTTTTATACCGCATTTTAAGCAAATAAACTGATTTGATTTGAAAAAAAAAAAAAAAGTTCTCAAATGCAACCGTAGTACAAAAATCCACTCCTAAACAAAATAAAAAATTGGTTTTGTATGGCTTGTGCTAGTAAATTATGCGTGTCCCCCATACTAAATCGAATTTTCGTTTTGTTTTAAAGTGTATCCCAATACTGCGGTTGCTATAGGAACAGAGACTGAATCACTCTACAAATTATGTGCAATACATAAAAAATTATCCTAAATAAATGTAAACTGTGGTAAATGTGATTTAAGTAGCACATTAAAGCACGGCATGAGTCGCCGAGCGCTAAACTGATAACTTTTTGGAGATGTAGGACATAGCGGGACTTTCCCCTCGAAGTGTTTCTGCCCGACTGGGGAAGTACCTCCACCTTGCAGAATATCGTAGCCAAATAATACTGAGGGCCGAGCACGAATGTTTTGACGTATAGTAAAGTAAACGTAACCAAATTTAGAACCAAAAATACACGTTTAATCCATGATATTTTTTTGGAAAGACATGAAATATTTTTACATTTTCATGAAACAAGTGCGTTTGTTGCATAAAATTGAACAAAAATGCGATAGATTCATCGTATTTTATAATCAAAATTAGCTTACGTTTACGTTACTATACGTCAAAACATTCGTGCTCGGCCCACTGCTCTTGTGCAGTGTTGTGTTCCTAACGGTGAGCAAGGTCGCCAGTGCTCCTTGGGGAAGTAGTTGTAGAGTCGGCAATTCGCGAGTGATGCCCCTGGTGTTTGCAAGCGTCGATATATTACGGTAACCGCTTATCATCAGGGGAGTCGTATGCTTGTTTACCATCTTAGTAGTATAAAAAAAACCTATCTTAAACTATTTTATAACACTCTTGACCTAAGCCTGAATTTACAAATTACTGCACGGTGTACAAATGGACTATTTAAGTCACGGATAAGCGTTACTCAAGTGCGAATTTAGGTCATGCAATGTTGTAATTTAATAAATCTATTTGATAGTACAATTATTTTATTTTAGCTTGTGTATATTTTATGTACCTATATCTAGTTTTTTTTTTTTATTTTTTTTTTTTATTCAAATTTTTATTGATTTGGTAGTAAGTATACCTACCTATATATTGATAGTTTCGAGCGTATGGCACTCGTGGGTTGCAGCTGAAAACCAGCGTCAGGTGGCCAGTATATCTGCCTCTTGACATTATGCTGAGCTGCGGCCTTTTGGCACAATAACTCATTTTATGTTTTCTTTGATTTGTTTTATTTATTTTTTATTGTGCTAATAAACTCTTTTTCTTTCTTTCTTCCTTTATTTATCATTATAATAATTACATCATCAACAAGTGAACTAAAATTTAATTATTTATTACACAGCCCGACTATACACATCATAAAAACGGCTTTATTTTTACAATTATTAAAATGGTGATATCACATTGAGTAAGGGTAAAGTTAGCAAGGTAGGGTAAAAACTGCAAGTTAAGGGTAAAATTTATAAAACAATTTCTCCACTTATTAAAGTATCTACTACAGCTCCGGGTATGGAGAATAAACTGGTGAAGAATCTTCTGGTAGGTTGTGGAAGTGGTTGCGATCTCTTCTTATTCGGTGATCGTGGTGGGTCTGGATCGTCTGCTGGCTTTGGTTTTGGTGGTGGCGGAGTTGGTGGCGGTGGATTTGGTGGCGGTGGACTAGGTGGTGGCGGAGCAGGCTCCGGCGTGGGTGCTTGATATCTGGTATTTATTGATGGCAGTGGTGGTTCAGGTTCGTAATCATAATCGCTATTTTCTGAAAAGAGGAAAGAAAATAAATTAAATTTGGGACAAACACAAGGACATAAAAATAAAAAACCGAAAAGAAAAATCCAAGTCCAGTATAATTCTAATGCGGAACGTAGCGACTTTAACAGTCGGGAGTTTAAAAATCTAGACCGGCACTAATGTTCCCAATAATTGTCCTATTTGGACAATTTATTGCAAGGAAAAAAATTCTCGTTCCTAAATTTTGCAGCAACGGAATCAATTAAAAACCTATAAAATGGTGAAAGTGCATAGAAAACAATGGTACATACTTTGATCGTTTTAATATATAATTTTATTAAACAAAAAATCGTTTTGCTTTTTCCATATAAAACGCCTATTTCATATGTATCAAACACTTTGAAAGAAGAATAGAATAGATCTTTATTTCATGTAAACCAAATACAGGCACTTTTATGAAATGTCGAGACTCTAGGTGCACGGTTCCAAATAGTAGGTCCTATGGAGAAGAACCGGCAAGAAACTCCATGGTAACTCTTTTCAAATAAATAATAGATTACAATATGTATCAGTACAATGTTGTGGTAAGAACTGCGAGAATAATGCAATTCAATGCGAATACAAATAAGACTAGGATAATAATAAGCCTCTGAATAAGATTGCCATGGCAGTTACGAGCTGACCAGTTCCGACAGACGGCACCCGTTCACGAGCATGACGCATGAGTCAGCCTCGCCAAGCTCGACCACGACCAAGATATATATTTACCACTATCATTGTACGAGGACCGGCCAATGAGATGTGGTCGTCTAGGTGCTGGACCACCACCTTGCCACGGTGATGGCGCAGGATACATGAATGGACATGGCAGGGAGCAGTAACTGGTAAAAGCTTTGCTTATCACATCATGCGGTTCTGTAAATAAATAAATAATAAAATTAACTTTAACAAATATTATATATAAAAAAAAAACTAAAGAAAACGCTTTTGTCATCCAAACTAAACGTGTATGCAAAATTTCAGCTCAATCGGAAACCAGGAAGCGGGTCAAATTTAACTTCCAAGATTTTTTTACATACTTAGTTACAACTGTTACAAGTGAAGTAAAAGTCCTAAAACTTAACAGCATCTGAAGTCGGTGCAACTGCCAAGCTAGGTGTATTGACTTCAGAAGCTGTTAAGTTTTTTAAGAAAATTATTTTATACTTTTTAGTATAATGAAGTCGGTTTTTACTTTTTTTTAAAGTTTATTTTATTTTTCTATTTTGAGTGGCATGAAGAATTTTCAAAATCTGTCTGGAATTGGCGGAGTAATCGCGTGAAAAACATAAAAAAACACAAGTCGAATTGAGAACCTCCTTTTTTGAAGTCGTTTAAAAATAAATCCAGCCCATTGCCGTCCCACTGCTGGCCTCTTCTCAGAATCAGAAGGGTTACGCCTTACTCTACTATGCTGGCCTGGTGCGGGCGGACTACACACACCATCGACAACTTTGTGAGGTGTGATAGTAGCCGTAAGCATCATAACCAACAATTCTTCAGAACATACAATATTCTGTCCGTTGTACAAGCGAACTATTGTTGGTTTTTGACTCCGTTTCCATAGTTTTGGCAATAACACTGTATCTGCATTCATGTCACACACATATAATACCAGTAGCAGACCAAACATTCGCTGAATTATGTAGCCATTACGCACACATAGGGACTTACTTATGAAAGGTCAATCCCGGTGTTTTGTCGTAGCTAGCACTGTCACACCGGTACGCACAGCACTTCACCATTTTATTATAATATTCTACTATCTATTACATCCCAAACAAGTAAAATTTTCATTTAAACGCGATTTAATCTATAAAATGCGATTGAACTTATGTGTCTTATTATTATGACGGCGCGGGATAAACAAGCTACGCATCAAATTTTGTCTATGAGTGAGTCAGTGTGACAGAAGTAAAAGAATGAGATACTATTATCCAGTTGTCGCTTAGAACAAAAGGGATGAAGAATTCTACCCATCTAATGAATTCATGTTTGGTCTGCTACTGGTATATCTGTGATTTATGTCAATATCGTCGTGTCTCCGTATTGTATTGTCTGCAAAGTCGTCAATACAAACGTTATAAAAATCTTATGTAAAAATCGCAACCTTACACTGTGACAATCGCGTTCAAGTTTCTTCTTTCAATATTTTCTTTGTGGACCCATATTTCGGACACTCGTCTTTCATTTGTGTTTTTTGTTCGCTTTTTTAATAATTTAAGATATGTTTCACGAGAATACTAAGTATATTTATAATGAGGTCTAAGAAAATGTGAAAAGCAGTGATAGCCTAGCGGTTGATCGCTTGCCTTCCATACAGGAGGGTCTGAGTGCCCCCGGCACGCACCGACCACTTTACGAACTCATGTGCGGATCAGAACTTGATTATCACTTGCGATAACGGTGAAGGAAAACATCGTGAGGAAACCTGCACACCTGAGAGGGCCTCATAAAGTTGTCGATGGTGTGTGTAGTCCGCCCGCACCAGGCCAGCGTGCTGGACTAAGGACTAACACTTCTCATACTGAGAAGATTGATTTATTGATTGCAAACCTCACGATGTTTTATATCATGATTTTTTGTAACCTCCGACAAAAAAGAGGGTTGTTATATAATAAGTTTGTAGTGTGTATCTGTGTGTCTATCTGTGGCATTGTAGCTCCAAAACCGATGGACCGATTTCCATGCAATCTTTTTTAATAATTGAAAGTTAATTTAATCGGGAATCATCTTAGCTATATTTCATGAAAATCTGTTCAGTCGTTCAAAAGTTACAGCTCTTTTTCTAGTTGGAGTCGGGGGTTTTTGACGGTTAGGTTATTTAAAATTCACTTACCAATTAACAAAAATAAAAAAATTGCATTTAATACAACCATTATGACACCTTGTCTGTATCCTACATAACTTACAACAAGTTAATTTTAATTGCAAAAGTAATATATATAACTTTTGTTTTAAATATATCTACAAGCGAATTTAAATCTTAACTTTGGCAGGATAAAGTTATAAATTGAACTCGATTTATATTATTATTAGTAATTCAATCGTTACATTTGATTGGACATTAAAAATCAACTCATGATTTTGTTTTAAGATTTGATATTAAAATATGAATTGTAGGTTTTATTATTTTTTAAATAAAAAATATGTGTGTGTGTGTTTGTTATTATTAAAGTTTTTTCAGAGAAATTTTAATACCATTTATGTGTATCACAATTATTTTTTATTATATAAAAATAATTGTTTATAAAAATTCAGGCTATTACTGTCCCATTGTTGGGCACGGGCCTCTTCTCAGACTGAGAAGGGTTAGTCCTTAGTCCAGCACGCTGGCCTGGTGCGGGCGGACTACACACACCATCGACAACTTTATGAGGCCCTCTCAGGTGTGCAGGTTTCCTCACGATGTTTTCCTTCACCGTTAACGCAAGTGATAATCAAGTTCTGATCCGCACATGAGTTCGTAAAGTCGTCGGTGCGGGCCGGGGGCACTCAGACCCTCCTGCACGAAAGCCAAGCGTGCGTGTCTTTCATTAGATTATTTCTATTATTCTTTTAGACTATATTTCATTCGTTAGACTCCCCCTAACAATATCCTTTTGGCTTTAAATATCGAGTACATTAGCTATTTGATTTATCTATCTCGCCTTTGTCCCAACTACGTTGTGGTCGGCTCCCAGTCTAACCAGATGCAGAACTTCACCATTTTGTTATAATATTCTACTATCTATTACATCCCAAACAAGTAATATTTTTCATTTAAACGCGATTTAATCTATAAAATGCGATTGAACTTATGTGTCTTATTATTATGACAGCGCGGGATAAACAAGCTACGCGTCAAATTTTGTCTATGAGTGAGTCAGTGTGACAACAGAACGAGATACTATTATCCAGTTGTCGCTTAGTACAAAAGGGATAAAGAATCCTAACCATCTAATGGATTCATGTTTGATCTGCTACTGGTATTAATGTCTGTGATAAAACCACAGTATTAATATAGTATATGAAAATTGTATTCGAATTATTCGAATGTTATAATAGAAATATAATTAGGTATACATGGCGGTGTTCAAATAATATTATCTATTACAATTGATAAATATTTATATCTAGGTATAAATGGCGGCGCGTTCCAATGACAAGGTCACACGAGTCACGGGCACCATGGCTGGGCCAAGGTTTTGGTGCAATACCTACCGCCCCCCCCCCCCCCCTATCCCCCCTATCCCCCTATTCCGAGATTTTTTCGACCTTGACCTCAGTAACCATTATACAGGATAACTTTTTATGTAGTGCGCAAGATTTGCAGAGTGATTTAGAGTCCATTCCCAAATGCAACCGCAGTACTAAAATTCACTCCAAAACAAAATAAAAATTTGATTTTGTATAGCTTGCGCTAGTAGATAAATTATAGTAAATCGAGTTTGCGTTGGTCGCGGGACTTATCTCATTACCGTGGCCCCGGAACGTAAAGGGCTATTGAAGGAACACCGTGGATATTACTCGGTACAAGTCTGACAGTCCCTCCCGCCCTGCCCGGGGTGGGAGGACTCACTCATTTGATGATTTTACAACGCTAAAAAAAAAACAAAAAAAAAAGTCGAGTTTGCGTTTTGTTTTAAAGTGTATCCCAATACTGCGGTTGCATTTAGGAACAGAGACTGAATCACTCTACAAATTATAGACACTATATAAAAAAAAATCCTGTACAAAGTCTTATTTTAATAATGAAAACTATAGGAGGTAACCGTAGGACTGTTTAGTAGAACTAGTGGGAACAAACCAAACCTATAGGTTAAAAAGACTCCTTTTAACAAAAATAAAAAGTGAAAATAATATTAAGATATTTTTTTACGTTTTTAAAATTAATTAAAATAATTGATGTTTCCGTTTGCATAAAACCTTTATTCCTATATGATTATAAATGACAATAGGGTCATGAACTCGACCTCATGACCTGGCGCGCTCGGCTACTCTGACACACACGCATAGCGTCGCCGCGCCGCCCGATCATAATGCCTACATAATTTATGAATCTACTGCAGCTTTAATTTGTTTACAAACTAAACAAGTTTAATAGTCTCATTAAGTCTCTTTCTAACAAAAAACTTGAGAAAAGGATGCAAGATATTTAGTCCTGTCAAATGTGTCATTATTTATCAATGTGAATTTAATCGCCATAGCAAATAGTTCGCGACTTATTTTCCGTAATTGACAAGGGCTATATAGACTAATTTGATAGTTCTTAATATTTTCTGTCCTTTTTCAACGATGTTTGTAAGAATGAGATATAGTATCATTAAAATTAGTTTAATGTTATGTGCAACAGAATTGACATAGAATTTTTTGTCGGCACGACCGGGGAAGTACTACCCTCCCACAGAATATCGACGTTAAGTAACAGTATGCATACTGTTGCGTTTCGCTCGGTGAGTGTGGAGCGCCGGAGGCCCAATTGCTCCCTTAGCCTTCCTTCTCCTTTCCCTCCCTTTTTCCTAACACCATCCTAAAAGGTCGGCAACGCATCGGTGACTCCTCTGGTGTTCCGGATGTACCATCAGGTGAACCGCAAGCTCGATTACCCAAGATAGTATAAAAAAAATAAAAAATTATCAGCCGATTATAAGTGGGGCGGCTCCAACAGTGTTTTAAGCATAGTTGCGAGTCGCCTGGACTGTGTCTACGTGGGTCACTGTTGTGCTGTCTCTCACGAGATGTCACAACAGTGACCAACCATGATTTCTGTGTATACTTTTCCTTGTTTTTGTTCAGTGTCTGTGCTTACTAACATAGTTATAAGTTTTACTAATAATCTTGTTGAGTCTTGGTTACTCCAATAAAGAAAAATTCTATTCTATTCTATAAGAGTGATATTCGAATTCAGATATTCATAGATTAGCTTGACTGATCTGTGACATTGTGCCGTGTCGTAACTCTATCACGCTTAGTTCGGATGGCTTCGTGTCAATCTGACGTGACAAATAGGCGGTCTGGGAAATACCTACTCTACTCTAGCTAGTGATACAGTGACACCACGTTATCCGTGACAGAGTGATGGCGCTGTTGGCTAAGAAAAAGCATTGTTGACAAGACTTCAGCTGTCAAATCGTATGAATTTGTTGTAGGTCCATTTTCTGCCACTTCACAGATAAGTTGGTAGTACTGTAGATAGGTGTCTGTAACGTCATTGTCGTGTCATTTAACGCAATAAAAATAAAAATGCGTTTATTTGTTTCATATTTTATATTGATAACTATAATTAATGTATTATATTCTGCTAATAAAGAAATATACATTCATAATTTTATTTTAAAAAAGTCATTTATTAAAAAAATACACATAAAAACTTAAACGCATTAAATGAGAACATTGCTAAGGCTGCTAACGCTTAAAATATTGAACAGGTAAACCTAAACGCCACAGAAGTGACCACTACTAATGATATACATAAACGCTCTATATATTGACTAAGTAAACCTTAACGCCAGACAGTGAAGGTTTTACAATAACGCTCCAAATATTGAGCTGGTAAACCTAAACGCCACTGAAGTGACCACTGCTTTTGAGATACACAAACGCTCTATATATTAAGTAAGTGAACCACAACACCCGACAAATTAATTTTACAGTAACGCTCCAAATATTGAACTGGTGAACCTAAACGCCAGACAGATGAAAGCTACTAATGATATACAATAACGCTCGAAATATTGAGCAGGTAAACCTAAACGCCACAGAAGTGGCCAGTTCTAATGATATACATAAACGCTCCATATATTGAGTAAGTGAACCTTAACGCTTGTAAAATGAAGGATATACGGTAACGCTCCATATATTGAGGTGAACTTAAACGCCAAACTGAACGCTGCTAAGGATTTAGAGCAACGCTGGGTATTATATTCAAAGTTGGTAGTAATCTTGGCGTGAAATTATATCGAAAGAGCAGCTGCTTCTTATCTGCGTCGATGCCGAAGCCGAAACTTGGTTCAGCAGTCACAGGATATAGGAGAAGACCTGGAAAAAAGATATTAAATAAATAAAAAATAAACTTTAAAAAAAGTAAATACCGACTTCAAAAAACTAAAAGGTATAAAATTATTTTCTTAAAAATCTTAACAACTACTGAAGTCGGTGCCACTGCCAAGCTAGGTGCATTGAAGAGTTATAGGCCCCGACTTCAGAAGCTGTTAAGTTTTTTAAGAAAATTATTTTATACTTTTTAGTTTTTTGAGGTCGTTTTTAACTTTTTTTTTAAGTTTATTTTTTGAGTTGCATGATACACATGCGATTACAGCAATCGCGAGTGATCCATCGATCCATACATAGCTGCAGGCCTAAATAATACATACCGATATAGTGCCACAAACTTATCTGACCCGGTGGCCAAAATTGGAACTAACGTCGCTACGGAACAAAAATGACATCAAAAATGCATCAAAATGTCATTTTTGTACGGATATGACATTGGTATTAAGCAACGGCAGCGACGCCACGACCGGGTCAGATAAGTTTGTGGCACTGTACGTACCGATTAAAAATAAAAGTATCGAATTCATTGCGATTTGAACTACGCAGAATAATTGATACCATTACGTTTTTATAGAGGAACAGTTTCATAACATTTGCTAATAATTTTAATGTAAATTAAACTTATTGTAAGGGAACAAAGTTTAAAATCAGTTGTAATGACTGTTACGCTTAATTTGATATTAAAACTGATATTTATTCAATAATTTCGTTATAAAGTTGATAAGAATGCCCTTGAAACTAAAATAAAAAAAACATCAATTCGATTCTAATTTTTAACCGACTTCAAAAAAGGAGGAGGTTCTCAATTCGGATGTTTATATTTTTTTAAATGTATGTTCGGGCATAAAGGTCTATTCAAACCTGAGCGATATTCGCTGCCGCTGTGGGTAGAGGTACATACCGCGCGGGTTTCGCTCAGGTATTTAGTATGTATATATATTCTTTAGCGACTCAGAAATGACTAACTGGCGAAAATTTCTTACCTCTCTGAGCGAAACTCGACTACCGCGCGTTATTCTACCCACAAGGATAGCGAAATCCGTTTTGGTGTGAACAGTAATATTACCGCATAGGTACCCACTGGGTTTTCTCTGCCGCAGGCGGTAGCGAATACCGCTTAGGTCTGAACAGTAATATTACCGCATACCCACTGGGTTTTCTCTGCCGCAGACGGTAGCGAATATCCGTCATACGAGTATATAGACGGATTTGCAAAATACTTTTTTGTTCGAAAGGTGTTTATGCCGAAACGGTCCCATTTAAATTTAATGAAGATCTGATGAAGATCTTCGAAGATAGACAATGGAACTCTTGAATGAATAACAGTATATCACTCGCGATTGCTGTAAACGCATGTTTCTGTATTGTTTATGCATGTTGCATTATGTTTTATGACAAAATAGGAAAATAAAATAAACTTTAAGTTTTAAAATTCAACTTTAAAATTCAAGTTTTTTCCCATAATAAAAGTTGTTCATAATGATGAGTGCAATAACCACTTTCGGGTTTATATTTCCGACTAACTTTGTATAATTTATTAATAAATTAAAATAATACTAATCAATTTACCCATTTATTAACACTAGTGGTCGCCCAATGGTCAAAATTCGACCACATTTATATGAAAAAACAGCTTTCTGCACTCCTTCTCCATGTAAACTTTAACTATGCCAAATCTCACACTACTCCGTGCGCGCAATATGCTTAAAAAGAGGTACAAAGTTTTCAGAACTTGACACTGAACTGGTCAGCTTGTAACTGCCATGGCAATCTTATTCACAGGCAAATCATTATTATCCTAATCTTATTTTTATTCACATTCAATTGCATTATTCTCGCAGCTCTTACCACAACATTGTACTGATAAAGATTATAATCTATTTATTTGAAAAGAGTTACCATGGAGTTTCTTGCCGGTTCTTCTCCATAAGATCTACTATTTGGAACCGTGCACCTAGAGTCTCGACATTTCATAAGTGCATGTATCTGGTTTACATGAAATAAAGACCTATTCTATTCTCTTCACGTATGATACGATAATTTCATGATATTTAAACTAGGTATTAATAAAATGTTATTGATTTATTTCAGGTACGTTGTCGAGCGCAAATTAATCGGTAAGTCAATTTATATATTTCGTTATTAAAAGTCTGAGATTCAAAGATAAAAAAAAAATAGATTTACACATTTTTTTGAACTGGGCTGTGTCCGATATTGCGCCATTGGAACATTATGTACTCCAGTCAAAACAGACATTCAACTTCATTGGTCTACAGCATCGATGGTCTACAGCCCTTAAACACCATTTTATATGAAAACTCCCCATCGATTTTTGTAGTTGTACCTAGTGAAATAAAAAACTTTGACTTTACTCAAAGTCAAAATTAAAGATTTTTATTTCAACTGGGCCTTTGCAGGCACTTTCAAAACGAACTTTGAACGGGAATTAAATTAAAATAAAAACAGTTTCATAGAAGCTTCGAAGCTTCGCATTTTGAATAATGAAATTCGAATCTTGAATCTGACATTTTTAATAGAAAAAAAATCGGCCTATACTAATATTTATACATGTTCGAAATTCAATTACCAAATGTTTCCTTTAAACATTTTTTAATTAAGAAAAGTTCTAAAAAATATTTTGAATTGATAACCGTTGTTGTAAAATCGTTGATGCGTAAAAGATGTTTCTAATAATAAATTAGATTAGTTTTTTTGGTATATAAAGTGACAATTTTGAAGAATACGGCACAGTCTGTCAGTGGCTTAACATGGCAACCAAGGCTCTGTTTTTAGCTGGTAAGTGAACTATTATATTATTTGTTCATCATTATCATATAAAAGAAAGAAAAAGTATTTCAAATTCAAATTCAAAAAAGAAAAAATCTTTTTGAAAAGTTTTTATTTGACACAGCACAAAAACGATACATAAAATAGAAAAATAAAAATAAAACCATATCACCACTTATCTGTCATTCGTAGTCTAGTGATTGCAAGTACGACTGCTGAGGGTGACAATTTGAGTTCGACCCCTGAGTTAGGAAAAGTATTATTGTGATTATCCTGAAATAAATTCTCAGCAAAAAATTAATACAAGATGTATACAGGATATTTTTTTTATATATTACGTATAATTTGTAGAGTGATTCAGTCTCTGTTCCTAAATGCAACCGCAGTATTGGGATACACTTTAAAACAAAACGAAAATTCGACTTAGTATGAGGGACACGCATAATTTACTAGCGCAAGCCATACAAAATCAAATTATTTTGTTTTGGAGTGAATTTTAGTACTGCGGTTGCATTTGGGAATGGACACTGAATCACTCTGCAAAAGTCACCACGGTGAAATGAAGCCACAATAAAAATTTAAAAAAAAAATCGGCCGATTACCCACACAACAATTCATATTTAAACGGCAGATTTTGCTCTAATCACCTGTTATATTGTCGGTGAACTTGGACCTTAATGTATGGAACAGCTGACTCTTTATTTTCTTTCCATAGTAAAGTTGTTCATGATGAGTATAACAACATCACAAAATTCTTAGAGTTAATTTCTAAACACCTTATATTATTTATGTAAGGTATTTTTTTTTTTTTTTTTTTTTTTTTTTTTTCACCCATAAAGAACGTCACACTAATTTCGTGATTTTTTTACCCCTCCCCCGTCACAGTTGATCACTTTTGGGAGAATACTCTCAGAATACTCAAACTCAAACTGTTTATTGCTTTCATGTGTATCTAGTTACAGGTGTTATATTTTTATAGGTTTCAACATGAAACCCCGTAAGGGTACAGCAACTTATAACTATGTACTTAGCTATAATAATTATGTATAAGTAGGATCAAACGATAAATTTTAATTACTAGTATATATATTACTAGTATATATAATACTCTCACTCCCTAGTGTGACGTCACATATTTTGCAATTTTACATCTAGAAATTATTAAATTAAAACAGCAGTTCTGAAATTAGTCTTAGGTAATTCCATTTAAATAATATTTTAATGTGATTTTGAAATGTGACATCACGAAACTTAGGACCCCTCCCACCCCTTGTCACATAATGTCACACTTTGTCGACCCCCTCCCCCCGCCCCTTAACGTGTGACGTACCTTATGGTACCATGTCTAAAAATAATCTCGTGTTTTCTCCAGCTCTCCTATGCGTCGCCCGCTGCAACCCTTTGGGCCTAGGCGGGACCACAGTATGTGAGTCCGGGTCCAACTTCCTCCCAGGACTTGGCGCGACAGTCTGTGAATCAGGACCGCTAGGCCTGGGCGGATTAGGCTACCTCGGAGGCATCGGGGGATTAGGAGGCCTCAATCTCCTTGGCGGACTAGGCGGTGGACTAGGCGGCGGACTAGGCGGCGCAACTGTATGTGAATCCGTCCCGGCCTACGGTTGGGGCGGGATCGGCGGTCTTGGCGGCCTTGGTGGGATTGGCGGACTTGGCGGCTTAGGAGCGACAACTGTCTGTGAATCATCACCAGCATACGGTTGGGGTGGCGGTATTGGCCTGCCTATGGGAGGACTGGGATTGGGATCTACCACTGTTTGCGAATCAGGAGCGAATGGCTTGGGAGGACTTGGCTACTTAGGTGGTCTGGGAGGCCTAGGTGGATTAGGAGGTATCGGTGGCTTAGGAGGTATCGGCGGTGGTTTTGGAGGACTGGGCGGTTTGGGCGGTTTAGGCGGTTTAGGCAGTACAACTGTATGTGAGTCATCACCTGCTTATGGTTGGGGCGGCGGTCTTGGCGGTCTAGGTGGACTAGGTGGACTTGGCGGTATTGGTGGCTGGGGAGGCTTAGGAGGTCTAGGTGGAGCTACAACTGTCTGTGAATCAGTACCAGCGTACGGTTTTGGTGGAATCGGTGGTGGACTCGGTGGCGGTTGGGGTGGCCTAGGAGGAATGGGAGGCCTTGGAGGATTCGGAGGTCTAGGAGGATTAGGTGGTCTAGGAGGAGCAACAACTGTTTGTGAATCATCACCAGCGTACGGTTTTGGTGGAATCGGAGGTGGACTCGGTGGCGGTTGGGGTGGCATCGGAGGTTTGGGAGGCCTAGGAGGATATGGCGGTCTTGGCGGCTTAGGTGGCGGTTTGGGAGTCGGTGGTCTCGGTTACGGCGGTTTAGGTCTAGGTGGCGGTTTAGGTCTGGGCGGACTTGGCTACGGCGGTTTAGGCTTGGGAGGCTTAGGCGGATCAGCTACTGTCTGTGAGTCTAGCCCAAACCTAGGACTAGGAATCGGCTACTCCGGTCTGGGCGGATACGGCCTCCTTGGCCGTTCTTTTTTATAAACAGCCATAGTTCCTCGGCATCTTACAACACCAATACCAACATCTCGGGACCTATGTCGACGGCTTCCAAACAAAGTTATGGAAATTATAGCAATCAGGAACGAATTATGACTATTTAATTAAGAAACGCATATTAAAAAAATCTTCAGGTATATTATGGGAATATTCCCAGACTGATTGGGATTTTTTTTACCATCAAATAGTTTGTAATTGAGAAATTTAATCTGTATACTTACTAATATAACTTTTCGTATGGGAAATTCCCAATTATTTTTTCCCAACATAAAAATATTTTTTCAAAATTATTGTTTAATGGTTTTAGATTTTGTTTATATTATAAATGTGCACACAAAAATATTATGTTTATTTTGAATCTAAAAGATCAGTATTTATGTTTATTTGATTTTAAGGGAAGACTTTTAATAAACCTGGATTGAAAAAAAAAATGTATTCCAAATTTTTATATTATAATAATATATTTATGTATGTCTACTTGTCATTGGCTAATAAATTGTATGTATTTGATTTTATTGTTTTCATTTTATAAAACGAACAGAAATATCCCCAAACATACTCCTTTGTCAATCCATTCTGACAGTTAATCAAAATAAAAAAAGAAGTTCCAAATAAATCAATAGATGGCGTTGAAAACACAGGTGAGACCTTAGACCGTAGACAGAGCCGTCCACGCCTTAGACACGAAAAAAAACTTGTCATTAAAGTCATATATGGCCTGACATATTTTTGTTTCCTAGTAGTTATTCCTTTTTTTTTATTTATTCTAATTTATGATTTTAGACATTTGCATTATTTTTAACCGACTTCAAAAAAAGGAGGAGGTTCTCAATTCGACGCGTATGTTTTTTTTTTTTTTGAAAGGGTCCCAAAGTGGTCCCATTTCAACTTGGTGAAGATCTGATGAAGATCTTCGGGGATAGACAATGGAACTCTTGAATGAATAACAGCACATCACTCGCGATTGCTGTAATCTCATGTTTATGTATTGTTTATGCCACTCAAAATTGAAAAATAAAATAAACTTTAAAAATAAAGTAAAAACCGACTTCAAAAACTAAAAGGTAATAAGTAGTTCCATTGTGCTCATTTGTCTGTAACATTTTTATTACCATGTTTCCTTGTGTGTACGGTGTACATCAATAAATAAATAAGGTATAAAATAATTTTCTTAAAAAACTTATCAGCTTCTGAAGTCGGGGCCTTTAATTCTTCAATGCACCTAGCTTGATAGTGGCACCGACTTCAGAAGCTGATAAGTTTTTTAAGAAAATTATTTTATACCTTTTAGTTTTTGAAGTCGGTTTTTACTTTTTTTTATTATTATTAACAACATTATTTCCATTGTTGAGACTGTTTCTTTCATATTATGACACCTCCTGTCCATGCAGCGCCATCTTTTGAGCTAGAGTCACAACAAAATGAGCTGTCAGATAATTTGTGGAGGAACGAGGTATGGTGTTCCTCCATTGAAAAGGGAGGATCCTCCGACCAGGCGAGGTGATATTGCCTGGCGGGCCGAAGCCCGACGGTTGATGTCGGACAGTTGTATATGTGTTAGATACGATATTCTTTTTCCTTGCGCGATGCAGGCCTCGTAATCTGATTGGTCAATTCGTATTTTCGCGCCACTGTAGTTAGCCTTTGCTGCGTTTCTAAGTGGTTCTTCTATGTGGCGATAGATGTCGCTACAATTTCATTGCCAATTAAGCAAAGCACGAGTTATTAGTAGCCATATACGTTCAAGTATATCGTCTAATTTGCATGAGGCTTCAGGCTTGATCAAGTAAACTTGATCATGTATTTGTCAATTTGCATGACAAGTACACTTATACCGTTAATTTAGTATTTTTAATCTCCAACGAAAAAGAGGAGTGTTATAGTTTGTAGTGTGTATCTGCGTGTCAATCTGTGGCATCGTAGCTCCAAAACGGATAGACCGATTTCAATCTAGTTTTTCTTAATTGAAAGCTAGTTTAATTGCGATGATTGTTAGCTATGTTTCATGAAAATCTGTTCAGCCATTCAAAACTTACAGCTTTTTTTCTAGTTGTAGTCGGGGGTTTTTGACGGTTAGGTTATGTCAAATAATGTTGATGTAAATTATTGTAAGTTAATTAAATAATAAAAAAAACAACAAAATAATAATTGCTCAAATTACCCGTACTTTATTTAGAACGCTCACACATTTACAAATGTATATTCTATCATGTATATACATATAAACTACATATATATTATATATCTATCTACCCGCATAGGCAAGGTGGTGGCTGGGGATCGGGGCAAGGTGACGGGCAGGGGGGTGGGGGGCATGGCAGGGGGCAGGGGCAGGGGCATGGCAGCGGGCAGGGGCAGGGGCACGGCAGCGGGCAAGGGGACGGGCATGGTGGTGGTGGGCAGTCCTGAGCTGCGTTGACTCTGCAGACTGTCGCGGCTCCCAAAGTTCTGAAGTTTTGGGGTGGGTTGGGGCGGAAGCAAATGGTCGGTGGTGCTGGCACGATGATCTTGGGTGGTCTCACGATGAGGGCGCCAGGGATGGGCGGCTGCACTGGTGGTGGTTGCACCTGGAAACGTTGGATTAAGTTAGATCTCAGATCATGCGTCATAAAACGTAAATAGATAGAGTTTATGTGACGTCATGCCACGTTATTGACGTTTGAATGTGTCAATAAGGTCACTTATGACAAGTCTGTAGCTCAATTCTCGTAATTAATTTACACTATGACTGAAAGTTTACCGAATTGAGATTATATTATGAATTGACAAAAAATCGGTATTATACTCTTCATAAAGTTCAGTCCGATTTCAGTATGATTTGAATTCAATCTTCTTATAGACTTATCTCAATCTCATTTTTGACGTTTATTTATGGACGAGAATACCAATTTTATTATCTGTGTCGGTTCAAAATGTTAGCAGAATACCGATTTGGCTTCAATCAACTTTCGACCTCATTACAATATAATTTCATATTTGACATTGTTTTTTAGTGTAGGAGAATAGCATTTGTGACATTTATGACGATTCTAGATCGGAACGAGATCGGCATTATATTTTGATCATTTTTAATTACGAGAATTGGACTTCTGATTAAGCGTCATAAGACGTAAACAGGCTCGGTATATGTGACATAACGCCACGTTATATGACGTTTAGTGTCAGTAACGTCAGATAAGATAAGTCTGGTTCTAAATTGTTCTATAGTGCCACAAACTTATCTGACCCGGTGGTGGCGTCGCTGCCGTCGCTTTTACCAATGTCATCTCCGTACAAAAATGACATTTTTAAGTCATTTTTGTTCCGTAGCGACGTTAGTTTCAATTTTGGTCACCGGGTCAGATAACTTTGTGGCACTATATTTCGTATATTATTCTTGATGAGTAGTATATTAAATCTATGATTATACGTGAAAGCTGACGAATTAAAAAAATCTATTAAAAATTTGACTTACCCTAATCGGCGGAGGTCTAGGCACGCAGACTGGTGGGGGTCGGACAATCAATGGTGGGGGCTGCGGGGGGTTTACGGCGGGCACTCTAACGTAAAACGGCTGGGGTGTAGGGGGCTGCACCGGCGGCGGTCGCACGGTTATCGGAGAAGGTGTGGGGGGCTGGACTGGAGCTGGTTTCACCCAAATTGCGGGTGGCTGGGGCAGCTTGATCTCACCAGGGCGCACCACGATCGGGGGCGGTGCTGGGAATCTGATCTCTCCAGGCCTGATTAGGATGGACCCTGAGAAAAGAAAATTTATATTACTTTATTTTAAATATGGCATAACATGAACATGGGGCGTAAAATAAAAAAATATACTGTTCCATACACAGGGTAATGTTTTTATGTAGTGCGCATAATTTGTAGAGTGATTCAGTCTCTGTTCCTAAATGCAACCGCAGTATTGGGATACACTTTAAAACAAAACGAAAATTCGACTTAGTATGGGGGACACGCATAATTACCAAGCGTAAGCCATACAAAATCAAATTTTTATTTCGTTTTTGAGTGAATTTTAGTACTGCGGTTGCATTTGGGAATGGACACTGAACCAATCTGCAAATTTTGCGCACTACATAAAAAAATATCCTGTATAAAAATTGCGAAAACTAAAAAAAAAAAAAAATATGCACGAATTATTAAAATATCACAAATAAAAATATGAATTTCAAATGTTCGCGTCAAAGACAGAGTCACGTGACATAACGTCGTTGCATCGCTCGTTCATAGCGTGTGAATATGGTTACCAAGGAAACGCAAAGGAGTGACGTCATAAACTCGATGATGGTGGGTGTTTGAAATGACGCTGCTTTTTACATAATCTATATATTAAGAGAAAACTTTAATTAAGGTTTTATGGAGAAGGAGTGCAGACAGCTAAAATTACGGTCAAATTTCGACCTCTGGACGACCACTAAGAAACATATTTAGTTGGTTCATCATTATCCTCTGCCTCGCCTTTATCCCAACTACGTTGTGCTCGGCTCCCAGTCTATGAATATCAGTATTGTACAGAGCGACTGCCATCTGACGTCCGACACACAATTACTGGGAGACACTGATACCCTAAGGTTAGACCGGTTGTCAGACTTTTTGAGGGTCATAGGATTTGACCAACTGCTAAGATGTTTTTCGAGTCACGGAGGGGTCTTGATGTTTGTTAAAACGATCACCCATCCAAGGACCAGCCGCGGCAAGCGTTGCTTAACATCGCTGATCGAATTAACACAATGGACTGTAATGGGTTATATTAATGATTAGTTTAATAATAACAGAGAATGACTTCCTTTGATTGGTTGCAATTAGGAAGTAATTATTCAGTTTAATTACTACACGTAAACATAATAAACGCAGAACCTTATACAGCCCAATTAGAATATTGAGTTAAAAGCTAAAAACAATTATAACCAAAACTTTTTTGTTGTTTTTTAAAGCTATATAATTAAAGAAAATAGTGCTGAGCCTGTCATTACTTATATAAATAAATCCAGCCCATTACTGTCCCACTGTTGGGCACGGGCCTCTTCTAAGAATGAGAAGGGTTAGGCCTTAGTCCAGCACGCTGGCCTCATGACTGGTGAATCACTACTTACTGCGTTTGAAATTCAGTCTTCTTGCCTTGAACTAAGATTTAATATTCTTTGGCTCAATCAGTAAGCTGATTTCATAATTTAAAAATAAATATTCTATGTTAATACATAATATATTATGTTACTGAAATCGATTAAAGTATTTTCAGAACTTGCGATAATTTTGATTATCGTTTTATGTGCAGCGGCAAGAGAGACACCAATTTTGCCTATTCGTAACTACGAAAAGGCAAAATTGGGGTCTCTCTTGCTCCCCAAGTAGACTTAATTTGGGGTCTTTATTGAATCTGTTGACACTCACCGGCCGGAGCCTGCCCATACACGTAGTTGACGGGCGGCTCGCAGGGGTTACAGGGCCCTATCTGCTGAGCCCCGTCGCATGGCGGCGGGGGCGGCCGGCATGGGCATGGAAATTGAGGCTCGGGCTGTGGGCACGGCTGCCCCAGCACAGTACCCAGGAAAAGAACTGTGGAAAAATTAAATATTAAGTTAATAAATCCAGCCAATTATACTGTCCCACAGCTAGGCACGGGCCTTTTCTCAGAATGAGAAGGGTTAGTCCTTAGTCCAGCACGCTGGCCTGGTGCGGGCGGACTACACACACCATCGGCAACTTTATGAGGCCTTCTCAGGGGTGTATTTCCTCACGATGTTTTCCTTCACCGTTAATGCAAGTAAAAGTAATAATCAAATTCGATCTTTAGTCCAGTCCAAGGTTAATTCCAAATAAGACCAAGAGCCAGGAGTTTCTTGCCGGTTCTTCTCCATAGGACCTACTATTTGACCCGCGCACCTAGAGTCTCGACATGTCATAAGTGCCTGTATTTGGTTTACATGTAATAAAGATCTATTCTATTCTAAGAGAAAAACAAGGGAGCTCAAGTTTTAACGAGTCATCTTCTCCTCGCCTGGGTACAGTACGGCCAAAAAATGGTCTAGGTATCAATTTTAACAAAATTTATCAAATGAAAATATCACTAAAGTTGGAATTTTATTATTTTAAAAGAGTATATAGACCTTTTTGTTTTAATGGCATAAAACAGGAATATTATGTATGCAATGTGGCGCTAGAGATTTAGGAAATTGACGTGTTGCGGCGTAGCAACATAGCTTATAGGGACTAACACCAACGTTATAACACGTAAAGATAAGCTTTTCATGGACGTGATCACACGTTGCGATGATAAGTGTTTTCTAATTTTGACGTCTTATGACGTTGCTCAGCTAAACGTGTCAGAAATAAATGTAAGTGTCAGTCAGTTGGAAGAAACGATTCCTATTCTTAAAATGTCAAGAAGTGAAGAATTTTGAAGGCAAAGGAAATAAAAAAATCTATTTACCCGATAACCATATGACTTTGCCCTTCGCCATGTTTCGATCGTCTGATGAAAATTTAATAGGAGAATGGCTTTATATACTCCAAAAAATAATAATAATCTAACAACATTAAAAACTAGCTACATTCAATATTAAACTTAATAGTAACAAGCATAGAGTTCGGTTTTGATTACGATAAGACTTCATTGTATTGTCACCCTCAAATAATTGTTTTAAAACGGTTCTTGACGATTATTTTTTAAATTTGGAATTATTTAGTTATGCAACATTGCAAATGTCAACGGTTTTGATTTTGGAATTTTGCTAAACCTTTTTTTAAGAATAATATTTTGATTTTTTAAATTCGTTACACTGATATTTCGACCTATACTTCTCATAATTTAATATCTTCATACTATAGTTTAATTGGCCATTTACAAGCATTTCTTTTGACCATAGGAACAGCCTAAAACATTCCCCGAATAGTTATGGAGAGTTGTATGGGGTCATCCATAAAATAGGTCACACTAATTTCGTGATTTTTTGACCCCTCCTCTGTCCTTGTCACAGTTGATCACATTTGTGAGACCCTCCCTAGTGTGACGTCACATATTTTGCAATTTTTCATCTAGAAACTATTAAATTAAAACAGCAGTTCCGAAATTAGTTTTAATTCCATTTAAATAATTTTTTAATAAATCAATTGCCATACAGATAGAGTTGGAAATATTTTTAAGGTTTTCGTTAATAGTTCAGGCATTTTAACACTTAGATGTATTCGATTTTGAAATGTGACGTCACGAAACTTAGGACCCCTCCCACCCCTTGTCACATAATGTCACACTTCGTCGACACCCCCCCCCCCCCCCCCTTAACGTGTGACGTCCTTTATGGATGGTCCCTATTTTGTTTATTTAGGGTGGGTTGCACCATCTTACTTTAACTATAACAAACATCGAAACGTCAGTTAAAGTAAAAAAATTGTTGCACCATTTAACAATTGTTAGCTAACATCATAATTTTAACTGTAATCTTTAACCCACGCTTCACTGGTTATTGTTATTGTTAACTCACTGTAACTACTGTCAGACGCGTCGACTATAATCTATGTAAAACGTCTTGTCACTTGTCAAACTTTTAACTTTAACATTTTACATGACGGTGTAACAGTAGATAGTTAAATTCTTTGGTCATTGTTAATGTTACTGTTAAAGTTAACTTTAACAGTAACACCCTTATTGTATATGATCATAGCTTCCATCTTCTGCCTAGTCTTATCCCAAAACTACGTTGTGGTCGGCTCCCAGTCTAACCAGATGCGGCTGATTATCAGTATTGTACAGAGCGACCGCCATCTGACCTCCGACACACAATTACTGGGAGACACTGATACCCTAAGGTTACACCGGTTGTCAGACTTTTTGGGTTGCTGACTCCCGTAACGACTGTCAAAGGTATTCGTATGACAATCGGGACCAACTGCTTAACGTGCTTTCCGAAGCATGCAGGGGTCACGATGTTTGAAGAAACGGTCACCCATCCAAGGATTGACCGCGGTAAACGCTGCTTAACCTCGCCGATCGACTAATCTAAGCGATAGCTCTATTGCGCGCGAATCTTTATGAGCCCTCTGAACTCTATCCCTCTCTCCCTCTAGCAGTTCAGAGGGCTCATAAAGATTTACGAAAACTATACGTATTTATCATTCACAAAGTCTACCGAAGTATAATATAAACCTTCAACAAGCTCTGTCAATATCTGTATGAACTTTACACACACCATAACGAATTGTTTGCGAACGAGATCCGAATCTCAATGATCCAACAGGAAAACTTATGAAAAATCTCGAAACTTTGGATTTTTACTGAATATCACTGAATATTTGCATGTTTTGCGTGAAGGCACCTATCCTACAGCGTACTATTTAAAGGCCTATTCAAACCTGAGCGATATTCGCTGCCGCTGTGGGTAGAGGTACATACCGCGCGAGTTTCGCTCTGGTATTTAGTATCAAGTACCGCGGCTAGGGCGACCTGAGCGATATTCGCTGCCGCTGTGGGTAGCGGTACATACCGCGCGGGTTTCGCTCAGGTATTTAGTATGTACATATATTCTTTGGCGACTCAGAAATGACTAACTGGCGAAAATTTCTTACCTCTCTGAGCGAAACTCGACTATCGCGCGTTATTCTACCCACAAGGATAGCGAAATCCGTTTTGGTGTGAACAGTAATATTACCGCATAGGTACCCACTGGGTTTTCTCTGCCGCAGACGGTAGCGAATACCGCTTAGGTCTGAATAGGCCTTAACTGTTTTTGTAATGATTTGAATTTATTTACCTAACTTTTTACAATAATTTTAACTTACATAATTTTTTACACAACAATTTTGTTATTCCAGGATTTTTTAAATATTTTTACAATTTTTTTTTCAATCGAATTATACCTCTTTTTTACCTATATTTTGTTTTATCACTGTTACCACCGAATTAATTTTGCAATTATTTATTGAAATTATTTTAACTTAGGATAACTATAACATTAACTAAGTATATAATTTTATAATTTAATTATTACCTTTATTGTAACATATTCAAAGGAACTATTTTTTTTTGTTTTTTTTTTTTTGATATTTAGGCGAATCATATTATTTATTTATTACAACAAATAAAAATCTTATCTTATCTTATCTTATTACATTAAATATTATTTAATGCACTATGTACAGAGGCGGACGTAATGCCTTAGGCATTTTCTACCAGACAGCCTAAGGGTGATGCAGAGAAAAAAGTATGGTAGGTGCACGGACAAGATAATTATACTGAATAAAGTAAATTAAGATAATTACTTGATAACTATTTATACATAAGATTTATATAATATACACTACATATATATTCCTACATACTTACATACTTTATACAATATCTATGTGATTATCTTATTTTTTGTGTTTTTTTAAAGTTTTGTTTTTCTTGTTGTTCTTATTCTTATTCTTTATTGTACACAAAATATAGAATATACACAAATTAAATAATTACATACAAATATATGCACAAAGGCAAGCTTAACTCAGAAACTCAGAATGTTTTTCTTTGCATTTTTATATTTGCATGTGGTGCCTTATTTTTGCATCCAAATAAATTATTTTTTCATCCCACCATCTCGGAAAGAGTATTTTTAATCTTCAATATCTGAGTGAAAAAGCCGTTTTTATTCTCTAGAGGATAAAGTAAATTTTCATCCCACCATCTCGGAAAGAGTATTTTTAATCTTCAATATCTGAGTGGAAAAGCCGTTTTTATTCTCTAGAGGATAAAGTAAATTGAATTTAGAACATCGTGTGCACTAAGTTTGTGAATTAAACGTTTTTTTTTTGCATTTAGTCATTTCCTCGCTGAGGTGGAATGAAAAGTTACGTGTTGCACTCGAGTGCAAAGATTTTTCACCTCGTGCTCTTTTGATTCCCTCGCTAACGCTCAGGATTCTAATTTTGAATCACTCGCTGCGCTCGTGATTCAATTTTAGAATCCTTCGCTTGCTCGGTCATCAAAATTGAACACGCGGTTAAAAGCAACTTTGCACTCTTGTATAACAAATAACTATTCTTTCTTTCTTTCTTTCATATAAATATACTATAAGTAACTAATAAGAAGCCGGAGATGATTCTGCCAATTTGGTGCGAAGGTGTTCACGCACTTTACTAGAGGTGATCCAAGTGACTCGTTAAAATGAAACCAGGTGATTATGGTTAAAAAAAAAAAAAAAAACTACATAATCTCCTAATAAGTTAATGCATTTAGTCTGTGGAGGAACGAGGTTATGGTCTTCCTCCATTGAAAAGGGAGAATCTTCCGACCAGGCGAGGTGATATTGCCTGGCGGGCCGAAGCCCGACGGTTGATGTCGGACAGTTGTATATATGCTAGACTAGCGGCCCGTCCCGACTTCGTACGGGTAGGTACAAAGTTAGCGGTAGATACTTTTTAATATTCATCAATTCTTGACCTCTTACAAAGCGTTCCCGTTCTCGAATACATCGCACCGTACATCACAACGTCGCGGTCCTAAGGTAAAATTAGTGTCAACTTTCAAAGAGATATTATTTTTTCTTGCGTGATGCAGGCCTCTTAATCTGATTGGCCAATTCATATTTTCGCGCCACTACTGTTGTCAGTTTGATGACTTGTAAGTAGTTATTCTATGTGGCGATAGATGTCGCTACAAGTCCATCTTTTTTATAAACCCAGGATTTCCTTAGAAAAAAATCTTTGTCTTGAACCTCCCAATACGTCTCAAAGCAGCCATAACTTTGCTATCATCTTCAAATTTCATAGTAGTTGGCAGCGCGAGGCATGCTCAACTGCTGATATTCTGTCCAAGCCAGTCCTGCGTTGAATAGAATACATTTTTAAACGACTTCAAAAAAAGGAGGAGGTTCTCAATTCGACGCGTATGTTTTTTTTTTTGTTTGTTACCTCATAAGTGTCGACTGGGTGAACCGATTTTGATGATTCTTTTTTTATATGAAAGCTGGTGCTTCCCGTGTGGCCCCGTTTTCATATGGTGAAGATCTGATGAAGATCTTCGGAGATAGACAATGGAACTCTTGAATGAATCACATCACTCGCGATTGCTGTAATTTCACGTTCATGTATTATTTATGCCACTCAAAATTGACAAATAAATTAAACTGTAAAAACCGACTTCAAAAACTAAAAAGTATAAAATAATTTTCTTAAAAAACTTAATAGCTTCTGAAGTCGGTGCCACTGCCAAGCTAGGTGCATTAAAGAATTATAGGCCCCGACTTCAGAAGCTGTTAAGTTTTTTAAGAAAATTATTTTTCATCCCGCCATCTCGGAAAGAGTATTTTTAATCTTCAATATCTGAGTGGAAAAGCCGTTTTTATTCTCTAGAGGATAAAGTAAATTTTCATCCCACCATCTCGGAAAGAGTATTTTTAATCTTCAATATCTGAGTGGAAAAGCCGTTTTTATTCTCTAGAGGATAAAGTAAATTGAATTTAGAACATCGTGTGCACTAAGTTTGTGAATTAAACGTTCTTTTTTTGCATTTAGTCATTTCCTCGCTGAGGTGGAATGAAAAGTTACGTGTTGCACTCGAGTGCAAAGATTTTTCACCTCGTGCTCTTTTGATTCCCTCGCTAACGCTCAGGATTCTAATTTTGAATCACTCGCTGCGCCCGTGATTCAATTTTAGAATCCTTCGCTTGCTCGGTCATCAAAATTGAACACGCGGTTAAAAAGCAACTTTGCACTCTTGTATAACAAATAACTATTATACTTTTTAGTTTTTTAAGTCGGTTTTTACTTTTTTTATAGTATAATATAGGTATGTATATGTACAAATGTCGTATTATTATAAACAAATACATCCAAGGACAAACATGCCCCAAATTCTATAATTGAGTCCCAGAAACCAATGATTGCTTCATTAATAACCATTTGTGACAATTTGATTCGAATGTACCAAGTGATAAAGATAATAATTATATATAGGTGGTAGCGGTGGGTTATAACAGTCAATTGTGTTACCTGTTATCTCTGTTATTGTTACACAAAAATAATAGAATGAAATATCTGTTACTAAATAACAGCCTGTTATTTCCATACTACCACACTATAACCTACCAACTAATAAAGTACTTATACCTGTTTATGTATGAAATACTAGGTTTCTCTCTTTCTAGCAAGCGTCAATCCAGTTAGTAAGAATGAGAGCAAAACTGTTATTTAACAAAATAACAAGCAAGATTTGTTGTGAATGAAAGTGTCTGTTATTTTTTTTTAAAGATAATTGGCATTGCCAGTAACAATTTTTATCTGTCATCTTTAAATATCTATTATTTTTAACACGCTTTTATTAGCTTCACTTGTAACTAACTAACTATGTAAAAAAATATTGGAAGTTAAATTTGACCCACTTCCCGGTTTCCGATTGAGCTGAAATTTTGCATACACGTTTAGTTTAGATGACAAAAGCGTTTTCTTTAGTTTATTTTTTAAACTATGATATTTATTTTATCTGTGACGATAAATACGCCTCACCGCTAGGTGGTGGAAAATCGTTCCAGCACTTGGAAGCTTTAGTAGAGAACTTGCATTCGTGCGAAGCCGGGGGCGGATCGCTTGTTAACTAATTACAAGGTACCTACTACTCAATTTAGTTAAATTAATGAGCGTAAATAATGATGACAAATTATGGCTCCAAAATGTAAATACATCATAATTAATTATTGCATATAATTATCTACTGAACATGGACGAACATGATTGAATAACCAATACTAGTAACACTGATAATAATCAAGCCCAACTCTCTTAATTAAAAATGTTTACAGCCTAACCGTCAAAAACCCCCCGACTCCAACTAGAATTTCTCAATTTGTTTATTGCAATCCATAATGTACACAGTCATACAGGTGGTAAGTATAAAATAAAGAAACAATTATGGACCCTGTCGGGCACAGCACAAGTTTAAATAAGTAGGAGAGAGGAGGAGCGCTTTAATAATTTTCCATAATATGAAAATGGTTTCTCTTTTGAAAATATATAATATATATACACTTCTCATCAAAAAAATCGAAACACTTCTCAAATTTATGTTTTTAATGGATTATTTTAAAAAAATGTTTTATTCGGAAAAAAATGAAAATGTTATTTAATAGTAGGTAGTACAAGGTTTTGAATTCCATATGTTAATGTTCCAAATTCAAATTAAATTTTCATATGCTTCTTGTTTTGTTTAACAAGTCACTTCTAACCCGTATGGAGATTTTATGAAATGCAATAAATAAAACACGAAAATAAAAAAATGTTTAAGTAGAATTTATCCAATAATTTGTATTCCCTCCCCGGACCCTTAGGGCTGCTTCCATACGTTTCATCATGGATTGATTGAGAGTCAAGACTTCATGTTGTGGAATGTTATTCTATTCTTCTTGAATTGCGTTTTTGAGCTGGCCAACAGTCTCTGTAGCAAGATCTCCTGCTTGAACTCGTCTCTTTAGTTCATCCCAAAGGTGCTCTATGGAATTCATGTTCGGGCTTCTTGCTGGTCACTCCATAACGGAGATACTGACTTTACTGAGATAATCTCGTACGATTCCTGCGGCATGGGCCCTGTCATTATAATGAATGAATATGCAATCTTTGCCAATGAAATGTGCATAGGGAACCACATGAGCCTCAAGACATTATTTGATGTAACGACGACCGTTTATTGCAGGCAGGCGTGGTCCAGATACCAAAGGGAGTTCTGTTTTTCCGTCGGTACTAATGCCCCTCAAAACTGTCCATGAACGACCACCATAGCTTACTTTTCCCTCATTGCAGCAGTGTGCATAACGTTCTCCCTCTCTTCTGTATACCTTCTTCCTTCCATCATTAGCATACAGCATAATTTTACTCTCGTTAGAAAAGGGAACCTTGCTCCATTGTAGGTATGACCAATTTAAGTGCTCACGTGCAAACTGAAGGCGAGCTCTTCGATGGTCTGTTGTTAATTTCGGCCCATTGGCTGGCTTGTGTGGTACCAATCCACGTTCCTTAAATCTTCGTTAAATTATAGACTCACTCACAGTCAACCTTCGACCAACACGGAGCTGTTGCTGCAGTTCAAAAGCGTTAAGGCGTCGATTTCGCAAAGAAACTGTTGCAATAAATCGGTCATCTCGCTCAGAACTGACCCGATTCCTACCAGATCCTGAGCGGCGCGTGAATAAACCAGTCTCCTGGTAGCGTTTGTACGCTCTATGAACAGACGAGAGGGTTAGATGTAGTCTTGCAGCCACAACACGTTGATTAAGACCCAAATTCAGCAACGCCACGATTTGGGCGGCTTCTGCGGGCGAAGTATCTTTGTGTGGTGACAAAAAATCTTGTTAACAGATATCATAGAGCTGAATAATCAAATTACCAACAGTAAGTTTTAAAATAAATCGTTATTTTGTGTTTATTACACACCAATTAACTGTACTCCGATTAAACGCGTTGCCTCAAAATAATGTTCCATTTCATATATCGGTTGAAAATTCAAAAAATTACTTTCAAATTTGGAACTCACATACACCACTGAAAAGGCAAAACTGCCAGCTATAAAATGATGTATTTTTTTTAAAAGAATTATTCCTATTTTTTGGTTATTTGTCGCCAGAAAGAAAATGTTGGTAGTGTTTCGATTTTTTTGATGAGAAGTGTATTATCACTTATCATCTATATTATTTGTTTATTCTCTATTTTTTATTTATTTATTATAATATGTGTAAGCCTATTAAAAAGAGCCTATATAAAAAGCCTATATAAAAAGAGCTGTAACTTTTGAACGGCAACGTGTAACGATTTTTTGAAAGAATTGTAGTAGTATAGTAAACATAGTGTAAAAAAGAGTATTTTAGCATAGGTACTCTATTAGTGTTATAGATTATAGAATACAATACTCTATTTTAGAGTATGGTTGGCAACCCTGTATAGAAGGATAGTAGGCGTGGGCAGTGTATCATTTTTGCGATTGGAACATTTGCATCTGACTCACTGAAATGATCCGAAACACTGATATGTTTCATTTGGCTCATCGGCTCAAAGGATATAAAATGGCGTGTATTCTTTACGTAACCGACTCACTGATACTGATAATTGAAGTATGCAAAGACCTTATTGTATTTGATATGTAAGCGGTCTTAGTGGTCATTTTTACGTGCATGGATAACGACAATGAAAATCTGTGAGAGTGTGAGTGATACACATCGCATTTGGTATCTCTCTCTGACTTGTATAGATTGTAATTATGTCACCCGCTCACTCGCGACTCGCGAGTCAGTAGTAAAGTAACTCAGTATCTCAATCCTTCTCTCGCTCATTGCTCAGTCGCCTCGCAAGCGACGCGTCGCGCGGAATGATTCAGATCCGAATGATGCGATTGAAACGTTGTTACTGAACCAATCTTTGGTATTACTTCAAAGATCCGGATCAGTGAGTCGGTTTCGTAAAGAGTTATGTAAGGGCAGGTAAATAACAAAAAGAAACTTCATTGATGTAATACATATTGTATAATATCATTATTAAAATATATAAATACTTAAATATACATTTGTAAACAATACACATTCGAAATTCATACGGGTAATTATAGTCAAACCAAACCACAAAACCATTATCACATGCCAAATCATTATGAGTAAACCGAGATCTGTTGATACATACTAAAAAACAAAAGACTTATTTTTAAAACGACAAATGTCCGTACCATAGACGGAAATACACAGTCACATAAAAAGTTACACTGCTAATTCTACTCTGTGGTATATTTCTTCATTGCTGAACACTACTCTCAAAAGTTGACAAGTTTCTCCATAGTCTTTTGGGGTCATATAGAGGTCTTGAGACCCCAATCTCTTTATCTTCGCTTTCCTACATTATGCAGCAAGATGAAATCACTATCGTTGTTCCATGTTTAAAGCGTTCTTCCTTTTTGACCCCGTAAATGGCTTGCAGGGACATGTATATCATTCTTAGCAGTGGGACAAAATGGGGTCATTTTAAAAATAAGTCTCATTTAATGACTTCGTTATTTAGCATGGGGGTGCGGGTGCATCGCAAGAGCACGGGCAGGGGCACTGGCACGGGCATGGGGGAGCCTCGCATGGGCACGGGGGAGGCTCGCATGGGCATGGGCACGGCGGTGGTGGTGGTTGATTGCAAGGACATGGGCAAGGGCAGGGCGAAGGTGGTGGTGGGCAAGGTGACCCGCATGGTCCCTGTTGAGATTGGAGTGAAGACGTTGACACGCAGATTGTAGGGGGCTGGATGGTTGAAGGCTTGGGTGGCCTCACAACTATCTGGGGCGGGTTGATGGGAGCTGGACGAGGTTGAGTCACACTGATCGGCGCTGGCTGGATGGGAGAAGGCTTCGGCACTCTCACCACTAGAGGTGGTGGTTGGACACACGGCACAGGCCCAGGACGTGCAAGTACAGGTGGGGGTGTAATTGGTGGCAGAGGGGGGGGCCTGACGCATATGGGACGAGGGGTCACTGGCGGTAAAGGAGGAGGCTGCACAGTCAAGGCCGGTGGGGTGATCGCAGCCTGTTGCGGTGGGCGCACCAGGATCGGGGGCGGCTGGATGATGACGTCTGGAGATGAGCTGATGAAGAAGGTTCCTCCGGGGACGGCGATCTCCTGGAAGCCAGCGGATCTTAGACGTTCAGGCACGCAGTTCTTCTGCAGCAGAACCTTGACTGGTCCATCGCCACATGGTGCTGGAAAAATAATTATAATTATTTATATATTACCTTGTGATTTGGATATTTTATAGACATTAACTTTTAAGCCCGTCGCATGACGCCAAAAACAAATTATAGCCGAATCGAATGGTTTTTAATAATGCAAATAGTGGGGGGCTTAATAATAAATAAATAAATAAAACCATGAAAAATTAAGTGAAATTGTATTGGAATTTTATAGGTTTATTTATTGACGTCATGGGCCGCGCGGCCAACTAAGATCATTTGTTATTGTAATTTATTACACAGGCTATTTTTTATGTAGTGCGCATAATTTGTAGAGTGATTCAGTCTCTGTTCCTAAATGCAACCGCAGTATTGGGATACACTTTAAAACAAAACGAAAATTCGACTTAGTATGGGGGACACGCATAATTTACTAGCGCAAGCCATACAAAATCAAAATTCATTTTGTTTTGGAGTAAATTTTAGTACTGCGGTTGCATTTGGGAACGGACACTGAATCACTCTGCAAATTTTACATAAAAAAATATCCTGTATGACAATATCATTATGCCTGTATTTATCGAAGAGTTAGAAAGAGGTGTACTGTTTGTGTACCCACATTTCACAGATTTTATTTCCCATGAGATAGGAGCCTATTGCCATCTACCGGGCACAGTTTCAAACTCCATACTCCTGAGGATTTCCTTAAACATTTTTTTTTCAATTTTTTTTCTGTATTGTGAAAACTTACAAGGTGGTGGTGCGCAGGGGTCGCAAGGGCACGGCGGCGGCACGGGCGGGGGGCACGGCGGAGGTGGCAGCGGGCACGAACAGGGGCACGGTGGCGGGGGCGGCAGACAGGGACAGTACTGGGGCGCTGGGGCCGCTGCCGCTGTTGCAACCAATGCTGTTAAAGAGAAAGACATAAATGTTAAATAAATAATAGTAAAAAGTAAAACGAAAAAGAAAACTATCTAATGTAGTGCGCATAATTTGTAGAGTGATTCAGTCTCTGTTCCTAAATGCAACCGCAGTATTGGGATACACTTTAAAACAAAACGAAAATTCGACTTAGTATGGACACGCATAGTTTACTAGCGCAAGCTATACAAAATCCAATTTTCATTTTGTTTTAGAGTGAATTTTAGTACTGCGGTTGCATTTGGGAACGGACACTGAATCACTCTGCAAATTTTGCGCGCTACATAAAGAAGTATGTTTGCCATAAAAAGGAATATTTAGAATACAAGAGCGCTACATAAGGCAGAAATGCTAATTAATCACAATAATTTTGACCATGACTCATTTACAGACTAGAAAAATGCTGAAAATCTTTAATCACATGACTTTTCTGGTTTTCAAGACTTTATAAAAATAAATCCAACTCATTACTGTCCCATTGCTGGGCACGGGCCTCTTCTCAAAATGAGAAGGGTTAGTCCTTAGTCCAGCACGCTGGCCTGGTGCGGGCGGACTACACACGCCATCGACAACTTTATGAGGCCCTCTCAGGTGTGCAGGTTTCCTCACGATGTTTTCCTTCACCGTTAACGCAAATGATAATGCAGCACATGAATCCGAAAATTCAGAGGTGCGAGCCAAGGAACTCCGACCTTCCTGCTTGGAAGGGAAGCCATATATACACCCATATATGTTTATACACATATATATGTATTTACACATATATATGTGTAAATACATATATATGTGTATATATACATATATATAGGGAAGCCATTAACCGCTAAGATATAAATTTAATTTAGATATAATATAACTATTTACCTATTATACCCAATGCCGTTAGACGCCCCATGGTTGACAACCTTGTGTGGAAGCTACCGACTGCAGCCACCTTATATACTATTAATCTGCATAATATTTACAGTTCTAAAGCTATCGTTGATATTTGGTACATTGCGTCTCATAACCGAGAAATGTTTTGTTATTTCAAGGATTTTTTTATGTAATTTGCTATGGTCTTACATACGACAGATAGACTTAGGTATGTTTTTTTGTACCACTAAACTGGCTAACAAGCGTAATGTCAACGAGAAGTGCGTACCGATGCCTATTATTATTGATCGGATAATATGCTGCATGGTGATTGGCTGTTGCTAATCTTATAAAAATAACAACTTTTTTATTATTTATCTTAGTAATCTACTGAATATTCTTATACCATATTTATTCACATATTTTATTATTATTAGCGATGTATCTTTTATTATCCTTATGTGTTTTTTTGATTGCCTTCGTCCGTGCAGGGGTGCCAACTGAACGTTGTGTGTCCCACGCCTAGCACAATGCTGAGTTGGTAACCTTTTCTACATGGGCATGCTCGACAGCACTTTTAGGTATATTTAACAATGTAAAATTTAACTTTTGTGTTGTTAATTTCTTGTGACTGTTGTGTTGTGCTATGTGGAATAGGTTATTTTTCTTTATTTCTTTATGGCTCACCGGATGGTAAGCGGTTACCGTAATCTATGGACGCTTGTAACACCACGCATCACTCGCCCTACCACTACTTCCCCAAGTACTGGTGACCTTGCTCACCGTTAAGAACACAACACTGCACAGAGCAGTGTTATTTGGCTACGATATTCTGCAAGGTGGAAGTACTTCCCCAGTCGGTCAGAAACAATTTTGAACGGAAAGTCGATGTACTATCTCTCTTGAAAACTATCTAACTAACATACTTAGTACTCTTGGAATATATAAAATATACAATTTACAGATATATGCACAAAAGCGAGCTTAACTCAGAATGAGTTTTCTTCCAGCAAACCTTTTGGTGAAAGAGAAATGAACATGAGTGACATAGTCAAGCGTACAATACAATTACAAAACAAGATCTAAACCAAATATGAGGTAAAACTCAGGTTTAGGTACTGGTTTTAGAAAATTGTTAATAAATAAAAATTATACGTACGTACGTACGGGTCGTTGAGTTCCCTTCATTGTGGTCGAGCTTGGCGAGGCTGACACATGCGTCATGCTCGTGAACGGGTGCCGTCTGTCGGAACTGGTCAGCTCGTAACTGCCATGGCAATCTTATTCAGAGGCAATTCATTATTATATTGTTGTATAATTGCATTATTCTCGCAGATCTTACCACAACATTGTACTGATAAAGATTTTCAAGATCTATTATTTATTTGAAAAGAGTTCATGCCATCATGGATTTGGATGTTCATGGAGTTTCTTGCCGGTTCTTCTCCATAGGATCTACTATTTGGAACCGTGCACCTAGAGTCTCGACATTTCATAAGTGCCTGTATCTGGTTTACATGAAATAAAGATCTATTCTATTCTATTCTATAAAATAATTTTCTTAAAAAACTTAACAGCTTCTGAAGTCGGGGCCACTGCCAAGCTACGAGTACGTACATTGAAGAATTATAGGCCCTGACTTCAGAAGCTGTTAAATTTTTTAAGAAAATTATTTTATTCGTTTTAGATTTTTGAAGTCGGTTTTTACTTTTTTTTTAAAGTTTATTTTATTTTTCAATTTTGAGTGGCATAAACAATACATAAACATGAGATTACAGCAATCGCGAGTGATGTGCTGTTATTCATTCAAGAGTTCCATTGTCTATCTCCGAAGATCTTCATCAGATCCTCACTAAATTTAAATGGGAACACTTCGGAAGTATACCCTTTCAAACAAAAAAAGAATCATCAAAATCGGTTCATGCAGTCGAGAGTAACGAGGTAACAAACATAAGAAAGAAAAAATAAAAATAAACATACGCGTCGAATTGAGAACCTCCTCCTTTTTTTTAAAGTCGATTAAAAACAAAGTTTGACGAAAATCTCAGTTTTATCTCGGGTCTAAGATAAACCAGGCCTCCCCCTGGTTTTTCCGTGGTTTAAGCATAAAGTTATTATTACTAGTGGTAATAATAACTTTATGGGTTTAAGTGACATTATCACTCCTTTACTTTTGGTTTTCCATTTTATGTAAAAAGACAATTATCTAAAAGCCCCACACTTCCTTACTTTTTTTTGAAAATGGGTTTGAGAAGTGGCGTCGAACTACTACTACTACTAGGTTTGTTGTACAATTTATAAGATTTTTTTTTACTTAAACGATTTTCTGCATTTCCTGTCACCTATCTAGAAAGAAAGAAAGAAAAACGATTTATTTCTTACACAAATTACGACACACATAAAAAGTAAAAAAAAAAAAAAAAATAAACAAATAAAAAAAGAAGTAACAAATGAAGACAAAAAATAAAAAGTAAAAAATTAAAAACACGATCCAAAAATAATAATAAAAGTAACAATTTTTAATAATAAATCTACGTTTCGTTTTCTTGAATACAATAAAGATGACGAAAAACCCAGTGATTATAATATTCTTTTTGGTACCGTAACACATAATATATGTTTTAAATCGCCATACGTAAAATAATGTCGGATTTAAACCAACTTCTTAGTTTGATACCTGGGGGCCTAAAAAGGCCACATTGAGCAATTCATCTACTGATCTGCATAGTAACTGTCAAAAAGATGATTACTGAATATGAACCTTATGCGGATGACATTAAGAGTTGTCGATTAAGTAGATATTTTGACATTTGTAATATGAATCATATTATGATTCATCTAAATCTGGTCTAAACTCAGGTTTAACACATCTTTTGTAATGAGACCGAGAGTCTGAGGTACTAAATTCTTTGTTCATATTATTTTAAGAGCCTTGCTCATATCGGTGGAGCTGATACAGCTCTCTCCATGTTTTTCTCTCCAGTGCAGTCTCCACGGTCGCGGGAATTATCTCATTACCGTGACCCCGGAACGTAAAGGGCTATCGAAGGAACACCGTGGATTTTAGTCAGTACAAGTCTGACAGTCCCTCCCGTCCTGCCCGGGGTGGGAGGACTCATTTGAAGATTTTACCACGCTAAAAAAAAAAAAAAAAAGTGCAGTCTCCATAACCCCTCTATAAAACACGACAGCAACCATTTTAACCCCAAACAAAAAAGGGTGTTCTAAGTTTGTAGTGTGTATTCTGTTTGTGGTATCATAGCTCCTGAACGGATGAACCGATTTTGATTAAGTTTGTTTTGTTTGAAAGGTGTCTTAATCGAGAGTATTCTTAGCTATGTTTTGTGAAAATCTGTTCAGCCGTTCAAAAGTTACAGCTCTTTCCAATTGGAGTCGGGGGATTTTGACGGTTAGGTTCTGTAAACCAGATACAGGCACTTATGAAATGTTGAGACTCTAAGGTGGGGTGGGGTGGAGGTGGGTTATGTATAGTCTCAATGTCAGAGTGCTGTTAAATATGTTTAATATATTGAAATGTTCTCAAGTAAGTGAAATTTTGTAATTTCTTTTTGAGAAATAAAAAATTCTTTAACCTTAAGGTGAGTTCCAAATAGTAGGTCCTATTTATAATACGTTATAGGAATAAATTCCGATTACTGGTGTGTTTCGTAATTTACAGCTCACCATATCATTTTAAACGGCCGTAATCATATTTAACATAAATGCTTGTATTCTTTACACGCGAGCGCGCGTACAATAACATTATAAATTCAGAGGTATATAAGCAGTTGTGAAGCTAAAATTACTCACTGAAGGCACAAAATGGGTTTACAGGCATTCTTGGTTCTCGGTAAGTTACTCCTCCATCTTGTCATCATGAGAACTGTGGGCCGAGCACGAATGTTTTGACGTAACGTAACGTTACCGTAAGCAAATTTAGAATCAAAAATACACGTTTAATCCATTTTTTTAAACGCTTTTATTAGCTTCACTTGTAACTATGTGAAAAATCTTGGAAGCTAAATTTGACCCACTTCCCGGTTTGCGATTGAGCTGAAATTTTGCATACACGTTCAGTTTGGATGACAAAAGCGTTTGCTTTAGTTTTTTTTAAAACTATTAATATTTATTTTGAAAATACTTTCTGTAATTCTACATTTTCATGATACAAGTGGGTATGTTGCATAAAATTGAGCAAAAATGCGATAGATTCATTGTATTTTATAATCAAAATTTGCTTACGTTTACGTTTCCATACGTCAAATGATTCGTGCTCGGCTCTTAGGGGTTCATCACGTAATTTTATGACGCACCGATCATATTGCAGTGACGCTCGAACTTGCACTGAAGCTAAGAGATTACCAAATGTGTTGTTTTGATCAAAATTTTACTGCAATTGCGCGGCAACTTCATTTCTTTATTTACGTGAATTAGCCGACTGCTCGGGCTGTAGAAACCAGGGTTGTTGCGGAGCTCCGGTTACCGCATCCGCAAGTGCGGAATTTCCGCATAAAATTGTAATTCCGCATCCGCAAGTTTTCAGGATTAGCTTGTTTTTTGTTCACTTAATTCCTATAGGACGTGTGACTCCAAAAATCCATATAATATTGCCCAGTTAGAACGCTATCAACAGATGTTCAATATGGAAAGCTTGACAGTGTATATCAAAAAAACAAAATGTACAGTTCGCGCGCGAGCTACGAGGAATCGGGCGCTGAGGAAGCGGGCACTGTGCGCTGCGACCGACCGTCGCTCATGCCTAGAGTTCCAACTCTTTTTCTGATAAATAACGTATCTCTAAAGAGCAGAGAAAAAAGTATTTAAAAAAACTGTGCTTTTGGCACACAGTAATGATTTTTTTAATTTTTTTTCTTATTAAAATGATTCGTGACACAAATTTTATGTAAAATCAATTAATAACTCGTTCGTTATCAAGTTTACAAATGCTCCATTCCTCTTATCTCGTCATTTTGCGTTTATCGCAGTACCCTGTCAGTCGGTCGGTCACAGCGCACAGTCCCCGCTTTCTCAGCCCCCGATTCCTTGGAGCTCGCGCGTAGACTGTAAATACATAGAAAAATGTTTCCCAATACAGTAGGTGAGATTAAACATAAAAATCGGTCCACTTTTGGAGAAGGAAACAGGGGAACACAGAAACTTGATTTTACAATTTTATTTAGGTCAGCGCCCAAGTCTGTTATCTCAATTGAGTGAGAATGGTGTCGTAATTGTTGGTTTTTGCAGTGTCATTCAACTTATTTTGACTAGTAGTCAAAATCTCACTTAATAACTGGCGTATAACCGACTTTTACTTATTTATGAGAAGTGATTGTAAAAAAAATATTGTATCTTTCTGTATCGCTGAAACGGGTGTTACAAGACAACAAGGAACATTTATCGGGTATTTTTCAAATATTTCAGCGACATTTCCACGTAACATTTCTCCGATTTCTTTTAGCACTCATCAGCTGCGCAGCCGCCGCTCCGTGGCGCTGCTACAGCACATGTGACGGCAGCACAGTCTGCTTCGGGGAAGCAGGCCAACCCTGCATCACCCCGCCAGCCATCTGCATCGGCAGACCGTGCCCCCCATGCACGGGGCCTGCCACCGTATACACCCCCTGCCAGTGCCAGCAGCCGGACCCTTGCCAGCCCCCCCCACCGCCCCCTCCGTGCCCCTGCCAGCCCCCCTGCCCCGAACCACCCCCACCACCACCATGCCCCTGCTATTAAATGACCGAATTAACTATCTAAAATAAATTTTGGAAAAGATACAAAAAATGAAGATTGGATAATTAAAATTATGAATTTTTTTGAAGATGTATATTTTTACCCGACTGCCCCAGAAAGAGGGTTATGTTTATTTTGTTCATTGTGTAACTTTTTTTTTCGGTTGGTTATTTTGGTTGGAGAATTTTTTTATGTGATTTGGTAATAATTAAAATTGATAGTTTGGAATGAAATATATCATTCGTTTTTATTTATTTTTATTTTTTTAATACTTTTATACAAATATGTACAAAGGCGTCTTAATGCCTAAGGCATTCTCTGCCAGACAACCTTAGGGTGATGCAGAGACAAAAAACATGGTAGATGCACTAGTCATTATTATTAGGTGAGGTTAATATACTTAAAACCTTAGTAATTCAATACAATATATGCAAATGGATTACCTACATTGAAAAATTAAAAGATTTTTTGTAAAAAAAAATCGGTTTGCTTCTGTCAATTGAGTCATAAGAGTCATTTTGTCATTATAACTGCTTTAAATGCAGTTTGATAGTACTTTGTCGACTTTATTTGACCGAATATTGAAATTATATCAAAACTAGCATTAAACTATACAAAATGAATGTTTTAAATTTAGATTGGTAGCAAAAACAGCATCATACCATATAATTTACGCCCAAGAATAAAAATATTAAAATTCGTTTACGCCTTTTTCAGTAGAAGTGGACGTTGCTGCCTTTGCCTCTATTTGACTCAATTCTTAGACATCACTTATTAGCGCCCCAAATGTGTCTAGGGCGCTAACATTTCCACAATATCATTACGTTTCTACACAAATCTATTATCTGCAGTGATCGGAATAGTGGTGCTAATTCACCTAAACTTCGAGGCACAGAGACAAAAATTGGAGACTTCCTTACGACAATATTTTTTCTGGGACAAAAATTGTCCCAGGTTTCGGGACATCACTTAAGTACATCATTAATTAATGTTATTAATACAGTAAGCGAAATGAATTGAATTCAGGTTTTTGTTTCCCAGAATTGACAAAAATTAAGAAGACACCACTCACGTTTGCCACCATTGCTAAATATTAATCAGATTTTCTTAAGTATATAAAATAAACTAATTTAGAAACTATACTTTTACGGATCACTTAGAATACAATGCTTAAACTCGTACATTAGTGGTTGAAATTCGACCGTAATTTTAGCTTTCTGCACTCCTTCTCCATATAAACTTTAACTATGCCAAATCTCACACTCCTCCGTGCGCGCAATATGCTTAAAAAGGGGTACAAAGTTTTCTCTTCACGTATTAATTTATAGATAAACTTTGTGGATCAGTGTAAGATACAGTGATTTTAGATTACTTGCATACGAAGGTATGTTTTCATAGAAAATGTATGGGAAATCGATTTTTGTATTTTTCTCAATTTCAGTAAGTATGACTTCGTCGGTTGTTTGGAAGAAACATTCCTGTTGGGAAATAGAGTCGATTGAGCCCCATTTAAGGTTTTTTTAGAATTGTATTTTTTTTTTTTTGCTGACCTTTTTTCTAAATACTAATACTGGGGATTTTTATATCTTCAAAATTCACCTAAAGTTTCCTGAGTCCAGGGGGGGCTTAAAAGGCCGCTTTAGATGAATCACAATATGATTCATATTACAAATGTCAAAATATCTACTTAATTGCCTACTCTTAATGTCATCCGCATAAGGTTCATATTCAGTATTCATCTGTTTGACAGTTACTATGTAGATCAGCAGATGAATAGCTTAATGTGGCCTTTTTAGGCCCCCCGAACTCTTTAACTACAACAGAAAGGGCATAATGCTCCAAAATTTTGCGCCACCTTGTATAACTTCCACAACAGATACAACCACAAATATTAATAAAATATTATAGTTAAAAAAAACTATAGAACACGCTTTAGTCATCCAAACTGAACGTGTATGCAAAATTTTAGCTCAATCGGAAACCGGGAAGTGGGTCAAATTTAACTTCCAAGATTTTCTTACATAGTTAGTTAGTTACAGGTGAAGCTAATAAAAGCGTGTTAAAAGAACATTATTGTAGACTCATTGCTCAGCAGTAACACCTGTTTCAAGAATAATTAATTCAGTACTTATTAATTATTTATCTACGTTGATGATACTAGATAAATATCTGGCAGTACCTAAATATATTTACTGATTATTAAGCCATTACTTACACATTTTCATTTAGAAAAGAAAGAAAGAAAGAAAATAACATTTATTCGGCACAGACACATTGACAACATAAGAGAGAGAAGATAAAAAATTAAAAAATAATAATTATAAAAATAACACACATCAAAAGTTGACAATAATGAAAAAAAATAATAATTAAATAGGTATATGCTGTCAAGCATGCCATGCCGAAAGGGTAGCCAGCTCAGCATTTGCTGGGCGCAGAGAGCCCAACGCTGATTTTCAGTTGGCACCCCTGCAGTGACGCACGGACGAAGGCAAAGAAATAGAAACAAAAAAGCCATTTACCGCTTATCAGTGAAATTCTATATACAATTGTCGTCCAGTGGTCGATATTCTACCCCACATTATACAACTTTGTTGGAGGTCCTATAAATAAATAAACAAATGTCCCAAAATTCAACGATAAGCGGGCACCAGAGGTTTAAACAGCTCATGACTACTCGAGAAAAAAAAAGAAAAATAACTAAATTTTCAAGAAATTACATTAAAAAATGAAATTCTTCAAAAATTGACACCCCTTATGATATTTTTAATTACCATGACCACAATGTTTCAAATATTTCTGAATTTCTTTTTGTACCGGCAACCTAAGTAGCACTGCTATCCACCACAACCCTTAAAAATCTACAATTGTATATTATAGAGATTATTTGTTGAGTTCCCTTCATTGTGGTCGAGCTTGGCGAGGCTGACACATGCGTCATGCTCGTGAACGGGTGCCGTCTGTCGGAACTGGTCAGCTTGTAACTGCCATGGCAATCTTATTCAGAGGTTTATTATTATCCTAGTCTTATTTGTATTCGCATTGAATTGCATTATTCTCGCAGCTCTTACCACAACATTGTACTGATAAAGATTGTCAAGATCTATTATTTATTTGAAAAGAGTTTCCATGGAGTTTCTTGCCGGTTCTTCTCCATAGGACCTACTATTTGATGCTCTTATGTATGTAATTAGAATTTATATATATTAGTAAGTATGCCTATTATAATATAATATTGATAGTTTCGAGCGTATGGCACTCGTGGGTTGCAGCTGAAAACCAGCGTCAGGTGGCCAGTATCACTGCCTCCTGACATTATGCTGAGCTGCGGCCTTTTGGCACAACAACTTTTTATTTTATATGTTTTCTTTGTTATTGGTTTTATTTATTTTTTGTTGTGCTAATAAAGTATTTTTCTTTCTTTCTTTCTTTCTTTCTTTGAACCGCGCACCTAGAGTCTCGACATTTCATAAGTGCCTGTATCTGGTTTACATGAAATAAAGATCTATTCTATTCTATTCTATTCTTGTATGGATAGATTTCCATGTCGCATTCTAAATTTAATAGGATTAACAATAATCCCTATACAATTAAAAATCTTCATGGGAACAGTTTAACCGGTTGCTTGGTATTACGAGGACAAATAAACAAACATTTTGCAAGGGTGGAAGTTTAAAGACAGAAAGTCTTTTTAACCGCCGACAAAAAAGAGGTGTTATAAGTTTGTAGTGTGTATCTGTGGATCTGTGTATCTGTCTGTGGCATCGTAGCTCCAAAACCGATGGAACGATTTCATGCAGTTTTTTTTTATTAAAAGCTAGTTTAATCGGGTATCATCAATGACATTTTACAAATAGACAGGCCATACACCAACATTAATGCACTACAAAATGGCGTAAACTTTACTATAGCTACATAGCAGTACATATAATTATACAGTGCGCGAAGAAAGGGAAAGAAAATGAAAACCACTATACGCCATGTCGGTTGTTAGAAAAAGAAGAAAGACGTTTAGTTACGTGGCATTAGCTGCTGCATGCTCATTCTCTCAGTCGGTGCAGGGCATTTACCTTGCATTTATCTTGCCAATATAGAGCGCGGGCAATGCGTCTATTTGTAAAATATCATTAGGTATCATCTTAGCTATATTTCATGTAAATCTGTTCAGCCGTTCAAAAGTTACAGCTCATTTTCTAGTTGGAGTCGGGGGTTTTTGACGGGTTATTATGGTTTCATGGTTAAGAATTTCTCCGATACTTATTTGAAATCATGCCTATAGTGCCACAAACTTATCTGACCCGGACGTGGCGTCGCTGCCGTCGCTTTTACCAATCTCATCTCCCTACAAAAATGACACTTTGATGTCATTTTTGTTCCGTAGCGACGTTAGTTCCAATTTTGGTCACCGGTTCAGATAAGTTTGTGGCACTATATTTATCTCCTCAGTTGCTAGGAATATAAATGGTATCAATTTCAAAATAGAAATTAGAATAAAAAATCATAAATAAAACAAAAACAATTTAGTTTATCCTCCTTTCATAAAGCTAGACAAGAAATTCATAGGTAACTGTAGAGGCAGCGTCAGCAAGGACAAAGGGTTTTGTTGTGCGTCGGGCGCCATCATGGTACTCAGCCCTTGCGGCCTGGCTGAAGATAGGGCCAGCATCACTGTGAAACAAAATAAAAAAGCTTAAAGATTACACACCAAAATAATTTTTCATCATCAAAAACTGCTACGAAAATGGTTAAATCTGAGATTATTTTACTCGCTCTACCTAAGAAAAATGGCTCCTTGAATGCGTCAACTTAATATCGTAGTGTGTATTTATATATATATAAATATATATAGGACCATCCATAAAGTACGTCAGACGTTAAAGGGGGGAGGGGGTCGACGAAGTGTGACATTATGGGACAAGGGGCGGGAAGGGTTCTAAGTTTCGTGACGTCACATTTCAAAATCTAATACATCTAAGTGTTTTAATGCCAAATTTGAACTAGGTATTAACGAAAAACTTAAAAATATTTTCAACTCTATCTGTATGGCAATTGATTTATTATAAATTAAATGGAATTAAAAAATAATTTCGGAACTGCTGTTTTAATTTAATAATTTCTAGATGTAAAATTGCAAAACATGTGACGTCACACTAGGGAGGGGGTCTCACAAATGTGATCAACTGTGACAAGGACGGGGGAGGGGTCAAAAAATCACGAAATTAGTGTGACGTACTTTATGGATAACACCTAAGTGTGCGTGTGTGAAGTTTTACAGTGAAGTTTTACAGTTTTAAAAGCGATACTTCAACGCCTAGCACGAATGTTTTGACGTATAGTAACGTAAACGTAAGCAAATTTTGATTATAAAATACAATTGATCTATCGCATTTTTGTTCAATTTTATGCTACAAACGCACTTGTTTCATTAAAATGTAAAAATATTGCATGTATTTCCAAAAAAATATCATGGATTAAACGTGTATTTTTGGTTCTAAATTTGGTTACGTTTACGTTACCTACTATACGTCAAAACATTCGTGCTCGGCCCACTGACTGAGTCATTCGAGAACAGTGCCACAAACTTATCTGACCCGGTCGTGGCGTCGCTGCCGTCGCTTTTATCAATGTCATCTTAAAATAAAACGACTCTTTCAGTTTGACATGCTGAATCAGACAAAAGAATTTTATATTCATATTTTGAAATACAACACCCCCTCTCAAAATATCTCTTATAAAAATCATTGAACATTAGGTACTTTATACACATGAAACATTAACAATACCTAATGTATTCATAAACTTATAATGCTTAACAGAATTTAAACTTTTTGTTAATAAATCTGCTGGCATATCTGATGTACATAAATACTTAACCAAAACAATTTTATTATTTATCATCTCTCTACAATAATGATATCGAACATCAATGTGTTTAGTCCTATTATGAAATACAGGATTAACTAACAACTTATGTGCACTTTGATTATCATTATATAAAGTTATTTTGTACATCACTTTGGTCATTTCATATTGCAAGTTTCTCAAATACACTGCTTCTTTACAGGCCTCTGAAATTGCTACATATTCTGCTTCTGTGCTAGAAAGCGCAATGCATTTTTGTTTACTACAACTCCAAGATATTGCAGACCCTGACAACATGAAACAATAACCTGTGTATGACCTTCTATCATTCAGATCATTAGCCCAGTCAGCATCAACAAAACCTTCTATCTGAATATTGTCATTCTTACAATACTTCAAACCTATACCCTTAGTTTTCTTTAAATATCTTAATAACCTCTTAGCATAAATCCAATGCTCTTCACTATGACAGTTATTAAATTGACTAAGATAAGACACTGAATAAGCTATATCAGGTCGTGTGAGAACAGCCAAATACATTAAACTACCTATAAGCTGTTGATAAGGATTTTGACTTTGACAACCTTCCTTTTTGTTTACAGTCAACTTGGTCTCCATTGGAGTAACAGCTGTTTTACAATCTGCCATGTTAAACCTACTTAACAACTTGTCAATGTAATTTTCCTGACTCAAAGTTACAATACTTTTTTCTCTATCAAAATTAACTGACATTCCAAGACATTGCTTCACACGTCCTAAGTCTTTAATTTTAAAATTATTACTCAACATTTCTTTAAGATGTTTCATTTCATTTACATTGTTTGAGAATACAAAAAAATCGTCAACATACAATGTAACAATTGTCCGATTGCTACCAACAAATTTTGTATACAAACATGGTTCCAATTTAGATTTATAATAGCCATCTGCTAACATACAATTATCTACCTTCTTATGCCAAGCACGGGCAGCCTGTTTGAGACCATACACAGCCTTTTTTAACTTGAGAACTTTTTTATCATCTCTACATACAAAACCAGGTGGTTTTTGCATGTATATAGTCTCATCCAGATCCCCATTTAAAAAAGCTGTCTTGACATCTAGATGAACAATATCTAAATTCAACTGAACAGACAATGAAAACAATAATCTCAATGTAGTATGCCTTACTACCGGGGAGAATGTCTCGTCATAATCTACACCATACTTTTGTGAACACCCCTTAGCGACAAGTCTTGCCCGAAATCGCACAGTGTTGTCATCCTCAAACTTCTTTCTAAGAACCCATTTACATTTTACGACAGTCGAACCTCTCGGAGCGTCTACGACTTCCCAAGCTTTGTTGTCTTCAAAGCTTTTCAACTCATCTTTAACAGCTTCCTGCCAATGCTCCTTCTCAGGTCCCTGTAATGCCTCTTCTAATGACAGATCTTCGACATCAACACTATTCTCTGTGCACATAAAACCATATCTATCAGGCTTTTTCCTTTCTCTAGGTGGTAAAGACCTTGAATTTATTTCCATATCACAACTTTTATCAGCTGCCATCGATTCTTCATTTGGTACATACGTTTCATCAGGGTTTTCTGTAGAAATAAAAGAATCATCAAGCTGACTATCGTCTCCTCGTACATCCCCCACTGGATCCTGACTCCCTGATGCTGCACTCCCTGTCTCTACAACTTCAATCAAACTCTCCTGATGTAAATTATTTTCTTCTAAAATAATAACATCTCGACTGGTTGTGATTGCCTTAGTTGTTGGGTTATACACTCTGTATCCTTTGACATCCTCAGGATAACCTAACAGAATACATTTTTCAGACTTCTTGTCCCACTTACGTCTTTTTTCCTTCGGGATATGCTTCAAAACGGTACTGCCAAAAATTCTAATATGACTAAGATTTGGTTTTTTGTTCGTCCACAGCTCATACGGGGTACGATTATTCAATGCAGTTTTCACAATACGATTCTGTAAATAAACAGCGGTGTTAATGGCTTCCGCCCAGAATTTCTTATCCAGTTTTGCTTCAAACAAAAGACATCTGGCTTTCTCTATGATCGTCCTATTCATACGCTCACAAAGCCCGTTTTGTTCTGGCGTATAGGCATTCGATTTTTGATGAATTATTCCCATTTTCTTTAAATAATTATCAAAAACATTGTTACAAAATTCACGCCCATTATCGCTTCGCAAAATCTTAATTTTCTTCGAAGTCAAATTCTCAACCTTCGCCATATACTCTTTGAAACACTGCAAAGCCTCATTTTTATTCTTTAAAAAATAGACATACGTCATGCGGCTGTGATCATCAACAAAAAGAAGAAAGTACCTTGAACCTCCAAGAGATACAGTTTCCATTGGCCCACAGATGTCAGTGTGTATTATGTTCAGTAGTTCATTACACCTGTTGCCTTCATGAGGGAACGGCAATCGGCTTTGCTTGCCCTCACAGCACACAACACAATTCATCTTACTAATATCTGCCTTTTTTTCTAACTTTACTCCTTCCACAGCATTCTTAGACAACATGTTATTAAGAGAGTAACTGTTCACATGTCCCAGTCTTCGGTGCCATACATCTGGAGACTCCGCCACTGCAGCTATTAAGCAACTTGGTATATCCAGCTTGTAAACTCCATTTACGAGTGAAGCTGTAGCTACTAACGTATTTATCTTGTTGAAGATTTCACATCCGTTACTCGTAAATAACACCGTATTTCCTTGACGTATCAATTGACTGACTGATAAGAGATTAGTAGTCAAACTGGGAACACAGAGTACTTTTTCTACCATGACCTCATATTCACACTCTTTAGCTAAAGTCGTAAGCTTTACGTTTCCGCTACATAGTACAGGTATTTTTTCTTTATTAGCAACCATAATTTCTTTAGTGAAACCGTCATAACATTGGTTGATCACCCAATGTTGGTTTGCTGTTAGATGTGAACAGGCACCCGAGTCAACATACCAGTCACTCTTGTAAAAGTTACCACTATAAAACACGGCACTAAATGCATTAGTATGTTTCTTTTCATCTTCGTGTGTATTCTGTGAAGAAACATTTTCATTTTTGCACTTATTCCGATAGTGACCCAACTGTTTACATCTGTAACATTTGACAGTTCGTTTTTCTTTATTTTCGACAGTTGTCAATTTCTGCCCACTCGGACCATCTTTTCCAACCAAAGAGTTTTGATGTCTTTTATTCTGTTTACGGAAACATGCCAAAGCATTATTCACATCAGAGTCTTCTGGTTCAATGTCCATCAATTTCGACTTTATAGCATCGGTCGTGATTGAGATTCCTGAGTGCTCAATCGCCATGATCATGGGCATATATTTTTCAGTAAGCCCAGCCAACATGATCGAACCGATCCACTCATCACTGATGCCAAACCCTGTTCCTGCCAATTTTTGACCAGCTTGAACAATCTGTGTTACATAAGACGTCATCGATGTGCAGTTTTCCAGCCGAATAGATATAAGATTTCTCAGCAGACTGATTCTTCTGGAGAATCCTGAGTCATCAAATAACGTCTTCAACGTTTGCCACAACTCCTTCGATGTTCTGACGCTTTTTATATGAACGTAGATAGATGGGTCGATTGTCAAAATCAGCTTGGCTTTTGTTTTCGCATCATCTGTAGATTCTGGCGTTTTTCCTGCGTCTGGATTCACACAGTGGACCATACCTTCCAACACCAGAAAATTCTCTACGGCGAAACACCACTCGCTATAGTTTTCGCGACCTTTCAGTTTAGGTACACTGACTAAATAGTTTGAGCTAGTAGCCATCACGGATAAAACACACGAACACAGTTTCGAACCAATATTCGCAAGATTTGCACAGTTTTACTTCTCTTCAGAAGCCTGATAGTAAAACGCAAAACCTATTGTTTATCACCACTGATTACAAGGACATTATCGTGAAGAATTATATTTTACACGGGTCTGGGCCCATAACCTAAAATAAAACGACTCTTTCAGTTTGACATGCTGAATCAGACAAAAGAATTTTATATTCATATTTTGAAATACAACACATCTCCCTACAAAAATGACATTTTGATGTCAAAGTCAAAGTCAAAGATTTTTATTTAACTGGGCCTTTGCAGGCACTTTCAAAACGTCGTGATTCTAGGCGCACCATGTCATTTTTGTTCTGTAGCGACGTTAGTTCCAATTTTGGTCACCGGGTCAGATAAGTTTGTGGCACTATAACACAGGACTGAGCACTAACCGTATTGACATCTAATTTTAACTTTGGTATTTTGATTGGTTTTGATTAATATTTCAAATTTTAATAACCATATAATTTTGCACACATCATAAAAATGTTAACATGAAAATAAGTTTGTTTAACATTGTTATTAAATTTAAAAATTATTCCATGACTGTATATAATTTATACACCATAAAATGTGGTAAAAATGTAAAATATAGTGGACATTCAATACAGGATAATTTTTATGTAGTGTGCAAAGCAGAGTGACTCAGTCCGATCCCAAATGCAACCATAATTCAATAACATCATCATTCTCCTGCCCTTATCCCATTTTACTTGTGGTCGGCGCAATATGTCTTTTTCTTCCATTCATCTCTATCAGACGTCATTTCCAGATTCACTTCCTTCTCATTCATGTCATGTTTCACACAGTCCATCCATCTTTTCTTTGGTCTGCCCCTACTCTGATAGCCATCAACATTCATACTTACAACTATTCTTATAACATGATTCTTATCTCCTAAAATTCACTCCAAAACAGGATAATAATTAGATTTTGTATGTCTTGCGCTAATAAATTATGCGTGAACTAAGTCGAATTTTAGTTTTGTTTTAAAGTGTATCCCAATACTGCGGTCGCATTTAGGAACAGAGACTGAATCACTCTACAAATTATGCGCACTACATAAAAAAATATCCTTTATATAATCTATTTACCTATGTTTCACAAATAAAGCCTTATGATTATGATTTATCGTAATGTTAACGTAAGCAAATTTTTATTAGAAAATACAATGAATCTATCGCATTTTAGTTTAATTTTATGCAACATACACAGCCGTTTCATGAAAATGTAAAAATATTGCATGTATTTAAAAAATATATCATTGACTAGCTTCTGCCAGCGGCTTCGCCCGCGTGATATCTTTATAAATTATAGCCTATGTTACTCACTGATAATGTAGCATTTTGCTGGTGAAGAATTTTTAAAATCGGTCCTGTAGTTTTTGAGTTTATCCATTACAAACATCGATGTCTATAGATATGCTTAGTGAACTCAAAAAGTGAGACGTGTCAGGTACTCCATTTTCAGAAAAATGGAGTAGTTGATCACCAGTCAAATGCCGTTTACAAACATAATTATTAATTTGTGTATTGAATAATAAATATATAATAACAGTAGCTATTCCATTAGTGCATGTATCGCTGTTCTATTTAAATATATTTCGAACATTGATGAATTTAGAATTTGACGTCTTCAAAAAATACGTCTCATTTTTTTAGCTTCTCTTTGTATGACAGAGCGTATCTATAGACATCGATGATTACAAACAAACAAACATACAAAAATTCAAATCTTTTCTCTTTATAATATCTATTAGTTTAGATTAAATGTGTATTTGTTATTCAAATGCTTACGTTAATGTTACAGAATACATAAAAAAAATTCGTCTTTGGCCTACTGTTGCTAAATTTTAATAAATTATCTACTATTAAATTCTATCTTTCAATTATTATTCACTTTATTCAAAAATTTTTACACACTTTTAGATATTTTTAAATAATTTACAATTAAATAAAAATATTATGTAATAATATAATGATCATTAGTTTGTTTTCACATTAGACGGTACCGACACCGACACGACACCGATAATAATACCGGTACCGTGCACCTAGAATCACGACGTTTTGAAGGTGCCTGCAAAGGCCCAGTTGAAATAAAAAACTTTGATACAGAATCTAATTTTATCACTGTCACACTGTCGCCGCCGACACCGAATTTTTTTTTTCTTTTTTTTTTCTTTTTTTAAATTTTTATCGTGTCGTGTCGTTATTGATTAATTTAATATCCGAACACGGGTTAGTTATCACACTTACCGCATATAACTAACAATAAAATATATACTTTAACGCTCCACATATTGTTATATATATATATATATATATATATAAACGTTATCTGCGTAAATAAATGTAATTTAATGAAACAAAAACATGTGAGTCGTCCGTATTTATATATGTAAAATAGTTATATAATAAATATATGTATATAGTTTTAAATAGTCATGGGTAAATCGATTTTCAATTTTATAACAATTTTTTTTAATACTAATTTTCATTTTCCGTGTTCACTTGCCAATTATTTTTAACCCCCGACAAAAAAGAGGGTTGTTATAAATTGTAGTGTGTATCTGTGTGTCTGTCTTTGGCATCGTAGCTCCAAAACGGATGGACTGATTTCAATGCAGTTTTTTTTAATTGAAATCTAGTTTAATCGCCGTAATAGCCGTTCAAAAGTTACAGCTCTTTTTCTAGTTGGGAGTCTAGATTTTGACCACTATCACTATAACGAATAAACAGACAGAAGTATTTTTTATCTATATCACAATCATTAAGAAAAACATGGAACATTGTATTGTTATAAATTATCTATGCTAGAATAACGTTTTCTATAAATAATTTAAAATCAATTTATTTCACAAAAACTGCGTTCAAAAAACTATAGAACGTGTATTAACATGTAAATAATTATATCTTACAACGTGTATCAGGCATAAGATAAGATAAGATAAGATAAAATAAGATAAGATATACATGCAGGCATGCATGGTCATATTCATTAAGATGGTAGATCAGAGGGCAAATTTTATGACGCGCCGATCATATTGCAGTGACGCTCGAACTTGACGCGAGCGTATCTCACTGAAGCTAAGAGAATACCAAATGTGTTGTTTTGATCAAAATTTTACTGCGACTGCGCGGCAACTGCACTTCCTTAGTTATGTGAATTAGCTTAGCAGACCATCTTTCTCTATCGGACCAACATCGTAATCGCGATAAAATAATCATGTCCCATACGTTTGGGTCGAGTAGGTATTAAATAGAATAATATTTATTTGCGTAAAAAACATGGTACAATTAAAGGTCTTACAACTACATGTTTCGCCAATAATATGTGACCAAAATGACAGCTTACCGCCATGATGGTTTTTTGTGTGTTGCAATTCTTTAGTATAAATTCATGTTTTGTACCACCAAACCAGGGTTGCCAAACGTACGAGGTTCCTCGTACAAATACGAGATTTGTGGTCTGCTGTACGAGGTACGAGGACACAATGAACCTCGTACAGTATTGTACGAGATTTTTGATATACGACATTTTATGGTGGGTTTTCACTGTTTTGCCTACAATGGGTGCACTGAATGAAATTTAGACACGCTTGTCCACTGCCCATTCTCTCTTGAATATAGTCATTTTCTGTTGGAGAAAACAAAGTCTACGCCGGACGACCTTTTTTGGCAACCCTGCACCAAACATAGGCAAGAGCCATAATATCTAAGTAAAATGGACAGTAGAAATATGTTTTATGTGTGTTTCCCTATTTTTGAGTATTGTGTACCTGCCTATATAGACCTGGCCGAGGCACCATACATTTTTGCAACATCTCCTTTGACCCAAAAAAACAAACAGTGTAAGCTAAATAAAACCATTTAAAAATACTGAAATTATCTCCCGCTATGAATATAATAGATGGTCGCGGGACTTATCTCATTACCGTGACCCCGGAACGTAAAGGGCTATTGAAGGAACACCGTGGATTTTAGTTAGTACAAGTCTGACAGTCCCTCCCGCCGTGCCCGGGGTGGGAGGACTCATTTGATGATTTTACCACGATAAAAAAAAAAAAAAATGAGTATAATAGATAAGATATTTATACAGAGTCGTTAAATGAAGATATTCCAAGTGTTTGCATTTAAAACACAGTTTAATTATCTGAACAAAAAGTTTGACAACTCGTCAAAACCTGTTTTAGCATGGTAATGATCGGAGTTTCCCTCCGAACTTAAATACGCTACGTAAACGTAATCTGCAGGAATGGGATGGAATACTAATTAATCTCCTTCTCCTTTCCCTCTTTTTAATACGCTTTTATTAGCTTCACCTGTAACTAACTATGTAAAAAAATCTTGGAAGTTTTTGACCCACTTCCCGGTTTCCGATTGAGCTGAAATTTTGCGTACACGTTTAGTGTGGATGACAAAAGCGTTTTCTTTAGTTTTTTAAAAAAAACTATAATAATAGAAAAAAGTTATTTTATAGCATTAGGAAAACTGTATCATAATAAAACTTTTTAATTTTACTATAGTTGCATGTGCATAAAGTCTGTCATCAGAGTGGTTTTCAATTGACTCAGAGTGTCTGGAAGGTTGGGACTGGGTCGGGTGCGTCTTTTAAGCATGTCCCAGACATGTTCTATAGGATTCATGTCTGGGCTTCTTGCTACCCACTCCAATTTTGAAAATCGAACCTCCGAAAGATAATCATCCACGCAACGGGCTGTGTGAGGTCGGACATTATCTTGCACTAAGATAAATTTTTCGTTACCAATGAATCCCACGTATGGTAAAACATGTTCCTGAGGTATCTTTTCAACGTATCGCACCACCGGTAGACGACCTTCAACTACCGCCAACTCTGTACGTGCGTCTAAACTGATCTCTCCCTAAACCATAACGGATCCTCCATGAAAACTGACGGATTGTCTAGTGGTAATTGGCAGAAATCTCTTACTCTGCCGTCTCCATACACGTTCGCGGCCATCTGGAGCTCTTAAGGCCAATCTGCATTCATCAGTCCACAGAACTTTACGCCACAGCTCGTGAGTACAATTTACGTGTTCGCGAGAAAACCAAAGTCAAGCTACGAGATGGTGTCTGAGCAGTTCTGGACCTCGAGCTGGTCTTCAAGTACGCAGGTTCTGTTCCTCCATTCTCCTCCTTATTGTCCGCTCAGTTACGCTTACTCCTCTTACGGTTTGTAGGCGTTGCCGTATTCCGACCGCAGTAAGGAACCGATTTCTCAAAATTGCGAGAGCGATAAATCGGTCATATCGCGCTGATGTACACCTTATTCCACCACTTCATGGTCTCCTTGTGTATAGGCCGATCACGTGGTGCCTTGTTAGGGCATACCTGAGAGTTTTACGCGGTACATTTAAAGATTCAGCGATTTCTCGCTGCGTTCGTTCTTGACTCCGAAGCAACACAGCTTGAGCAACTTGAGCAGAAGTTAGGGGCATTATTTTCCGATTGTGGATAAAAAAATGACCACGGATTAATTAAAAAACTATACAATAAAGATTAAAAGCACGACCAATACGATAATCAAACTTTAACTCACCTGTGATTTGCGCGTTTTAGCAACAAACTAACGTTAAGTGTCACAGAAATTAAACAAAGGAACATTTGTTTGTGCTTACACTCTTAAATTAACAAAATCAAACGTCCTGACAAGCTGGTACTCGAAATTATCCACCGCGACACAAAAATCGCCTGTTATCGGTTTGTTTTTGTTTGGGCCACATTCCGTGCCGCTGAGTGTATTTTTGAATTCATAATTAGAACTTTACGATATGAGTGGAGATAAAAATATATTTGCGTTTAGAATCTTTGTACAATAATAAGTTACTGCTCAATGTTCATGCCAATTGTACTTACAGGTAAGCACTACGGGAAATACTTCAGTCCTCTGTCGACCCCATAAGTCAACACAACCGTAAAGATAAGCCGAAGTCAGTGAACAAAACAATATTTATTGTGAGAAGTACTCGACCAAGTTCTCCAGTTGAAGAAGTTTTTAGAGTTCCGTAGTAAAAAGTCAGAGAACGAACGAAATCAGCTCTTTATAACACCCAACCAAATTAGGGGTGTTATCAGCTTGTAGTGTGTATCTATCTGTGGCATCGTAGCTCCTAATCGAATAGACCGATTTCAATGCCATTTTTGTAATTGAAAGCTAGTTTAATCGGGTATCATCTTATCTATGTTTCATGAAAATCTGTTCAGCTGTTCAAAAGTTACAGCTCTTTTTAAAACGCTTTTATTAGCTTCACTTGTAACTATGTAAAAAAATCTTGGAAGTTAAATTTGACGCATTTCCCGGTTTCCGATTGAGCTGAAATTTTGCATACACGTTTAGTTTGGATGACAAAAGCGTTTTCTTTAGTTTTTTTTTAACTATAATATTTATTTTAGTTGTAGTCGGGGGTTTTTGACGGTTAGGTTATTTACAATATTACCTACATAGATAGTTATGACTGTTTAGATGGTAAATAATCTACGTGTATCAGAAATGCGTGGTCATATTTAAGGGTGTGGATCAGACCATCAAACTGAACAACTTTCCCAACGGAACCAAAATCGTAATCGAGAAAAAAAAAACTGTGGTTTCATACAAACAATTCAATATTTCTCGACTAAATGTAAGGAATAGAAATATTTTTTAAAAATTTCTCCTCATGTAGGTTAAACGCTCCATGCTCAAATGCTCAAGTTGACTCGCACTTGACCGCTTTTATTTTTACTTTCGATTCATTAAATTCACTGAGTTTGCTCTGTTGTTCTCAAACTTTGCGCAGTCTTTTAAATCATACTTAGTTAACTATTTGTGCTAAACGGCACAGAACGAAATCTTCTGTGCTTTTTTTGTTTATGTTGAAGTTTATTTATTTTATTTTATTTACATAAATTTATGAATAAACACAGAAAACATTAAATAGGAGAACAATTTTTTTTTTTTTTTTTACAAACTTTTCCCCTCACTAGCATTTCTCCTGTATCGAGGGTACAGTTTACAAACATACATGTCACATGCACACACACCCAGACCCGAAACAACTATCTGTAGATCATACAAATATTTGTTCCGTGCGGGGATCGAACCCGCGGCACGTAGCGCAGAAGGCTAATCGCTTAGCCACTGCGCCAACCGTGTCGTCAAATTATAAAGGTACTGCTTATTTCACAAAAGAAATCTCTTCCAGCAGACCTGCGAGAGGAGAATTTAAAACGCGAAATGTGGACAGCGATGTACAATTATAGATCTTCGCAGGTCGCAGTGACAAAAGGCCTTAGTACCTCTTCAAATAAGTAAATAATAAATCGCCACCAGGGCCGCCACCGCTACCGGCACCGCTTCCGGCACCGCGGCCGCCACCGCTACCGGCACCGCTACCACAAACCACGGCGGTGTGGGCGCTTGAAAAAAGTTTGAGAACCTCTGTCAATGCTTCGTTTATTTTCTTCATTGACGTAAAAAAGTTTTTAATTAAAATTGAAGACAGGTTTAGTCATTCAGAGCTGAAAAATGCTGGGTTTTATACTTTTATTTATTTATTTATATAATCTAGTATATTTACTTGAAAGGCCGTCATCCAATAGTTTGTCTTGGTCGGAGTTTTTTATGCTGTAACATCTTTTGTTGAGATACAAAAGAGATTTTTATTAACTTTGTAAAGACTTGGCGAGGAAGTAATTAAAAACATTTGAATAAATACCATGCCTGTTATTTTACGGTAAAAGCCTCCATACAAATGCGTTATATCGCCCATATTATTGCAATGCGTTGCGATATCTGTTTCTAACCGACAAAAAAAGGTGTTATACGAGTAAGTTTGTAGTGTGTATCTGTCATTGTAGCTCCAAAACAGATAGACCGATATCAATGCAGTTTCTTTAATTGAAAGCTAGTTTAATAGGGAATAATCTTAGCTATGTTTCAGGAAAATCTGTTTAGCCGTTCAAAAGTTACAGCTCTTTGGGAGTCGGGGGTTTTTGACGGTTAGGTTATATGTATAAGACTCGGTGAGTGTCAGGATGGCGGGTAGACAGCAGAATTCGCTATCGAAGATAAGCCTATAATTTAGTACCTAATTGGTACTATTTGGTACCTTCAGTAAAAAAATTGGTACCTCCTCGTGTTCCAAAATATAAGGAAAAAAAAGTTGCTAAAAAAAGCGCATAACTTTCTAAGGACTCCGTCCAGGCAGTTGAAATTGAGATATGTTTAGGTACCAACCAGGTACTATATGGTGCATTCATTCAAAAAATTGGTACCTCTCAGTGTTCCAAAATAGAACACATAATATGTCGACTAGTGGATAATTATACTTTTGCGCATAACTTCCTAAGGACTCGGTCCAGGCAGTTGAAATTGAGATATGTTTAGGTATCAATCAGGGACTATATGGTGCATTCATTCAAAAAATTGGTACCTCTCAGTGTTCCAAAATAGAAGACATAATATGTCGACTAGTGGATAATTATACTTTTGCGCATAACTTCCTAAGGACTCGGTCCAGGCAGTTGAAATTAAGATATGTTTAGGTACCAACCAGGTACTTTATGGTGCATTCATTCAAAAAATTGGTACCTCTCAGTGTTCCAAAATAGAACACATAATATGTCGACTAGTGGATTATTATACTTTTGCGCATAACTTCCTAAGGACTCGGTCCAGGCAGTTGAAATTGAGATATATTTAGGTACCAACCAGGTACTATATGGTGCATTCATTCAAAAAATTGGTACCTCCCAGTGTTCCAAAATAGAACACTTTTTAATCGACTGGTGGATTATTATATTTTAGCGCATAACTTTCTAACGACATGGTTCACACAGTTCAAACTGAGAGTTCAGCTTTATCATCATGTAAATATTTAAATGAAATAGGTGTAATCATTAAAAAAAAAAAACTGTTAATCAACTTTTGTTGCTGACTGTACTGATTTGTTAGACCACTTGAAAGTCAATGTGGATAAGGGCCATACTTGAATGGGCAAAAATATTTCATGGGACGTTTCTGTAGTTGTGATACAACACCTTAAACGTTGTAATTTTAATCATGTATGTTCTACGGATGATCCTCTTAAAATATTCGATACATTATCTACCAAACTTAGTATCAAAGGTAATTTGATGGAAACCTTCTTAGAGCCTTAGAATATCTCGATGATATTATAATTGCATTCATTACTGCTCGAAAATATTTTTGCGCATAACTTTGTAACGACTTGGTCCAGACACTTGAAACTGAGATATGTTGAGGTACCAATTGGGTACTAAATCCTCACATACAGAGATCGCAGACATTCAGCATGGAACTGCCCAATCTACGAGTCTACCCGCCATCCTGACGTCAGGATGGCGGGCAACTTTTTTTTCCTTATATTTTGGAACACGAGGAGGTACCAATTTTTTTACTGAAGGTACCAAATAGTACCAATTAGGTACTAAATTATAGGCTTATCTGCGGTAGCGAATTCTGCTGTCTACCCGCCATCCTGACACTCACAAGACTCGTCATATCAATATCATCGATAATTTCTATAAGGTTGGTAATTACGTAATCACATCTCCGAATATTTTATCCGTGACATTGAGTGTGTTCAGTTATTACGGCGGTCGACGCTCGACGACGCATTATCGTCCGGGCGATCACACTAAACCGCTCAGTTATTTGAGCGGGCGTCGTCGGGCGATCGCTCCGGTCACTCCGTAAAACAGTAGGGTGAAAGTCGCACTGCTGTCAACCGACCAATGACTATAGTCATAGGATCTGACAGATATTTTGAGGTCGTTCGATTGGTCGCTCGCGTAACGCAGCTGTGGATCGCCCGAAGCCGTTCAATTCTAAGAGCAAATACTATAGAGGGAGTATATCAAGTAAGAGCAGGAGACGTCTATATGGCCCTACTCTCACTAATGTATTAGCTCTATAAGCAAAGTGAGATAGCGATAGAGTTTCTACGGCATCTTGAAACGCTGCGTGCCATCAGTCGAGTTGTTTTCATCAAGCTGGAGGGCTCGGTGCGTCAAGTGTTTTGTGAGATTATCTTTGAAAATATCAAGTGTGTGGTGATTTTAACTATTTGTGCACATACAATAATGACAATACTGCGTGCAGCTACCGGCTGCAACAGCCGGATGGGTGTTTTGACTGAAAACGGTCAAAAAATTTCTTTACATCGGTAAGTCATTTTCAGTAAATTGATAGATGTTTCTATAGTACAAATGGCGGCATTACTTCGCTGAGCGGTAACAGATAGAATATATCTATCTCTATTACTCTTATGACGTTTTGTTTATGTAAAGAGAAATGTCTATAGGTTTTCTGTTTATACTCGATAGAAGGACTCTATAGTATTTGCTCTTAGGTTCAATTATTCCCAATGAGCGAGCGACATTCGCACGAGTGACTTTCACACCGAAAAATGAATTACTGAACGTAGCCAATAAGGTGACATGATATTAGATGGAACTAATAATTTTTCTAAACCAATATGTGACGTCACATGATTGATGACGTCAAAGTCGTAGTCCGTAGGCTATTTATATTCTGAGGTCAATATCCTTACCTTTATCCTTGACTAAGTGGTGGAAAGATTGATAGATAATCTCTTTAGACGGGAGGCAAAGTATCATAAGTCACAGTTAGCTAATTACACTAATATATACTACTACTATCTACTAATTATTTAACAACAGTATTGGAATTCTTTGACATTATTATAATTTTGACATTTTTATACTTACGTGCTATTTAATTATTGATTGGAAATGTATGACATTATGTATTTTATTTGTTGACATTTTTAACATTACTGTTTAATTATTGATTACCTATATTTTAAGTTACTATTATCTCTGTAATTGTCAAGTATTCGAAAATCTGTAACATGAGTAAATAAATGGTCATTATTTAATTAAATTATTAATAGCGCAATGGGCATAGTGTGTGTAGTATGTACCATAGGATACTTAAATAAATAAAAATCCGAAAAAATTACTGTTGCATGCCCATAACAGGCGGAACATGATGTACCTCTAATATTGTTAACATCCCATAACCATGTTTCTTGCAAATAAACATTTCTATTTCTATTACCTACGCGTACGTACGTATATATAGTGCCACAAACTTATCTGACCCGGTCGTGGCGTCGCTGCCGTCGCTTTTACTAATGTCATCTCCGTACAAAAATGACATTTTGATGTCATTTTTGTTCCGTAGCGACGTTAGTTCCAATTTTGGTCACCGGGTCAGATAAGTTTGTGGCACTGTACTAATGTATCTACTTATATTGTGACTGTGGGTTCCCGTGTTTCTTTACGTACGAGATTTTGCTTCTGTCCTTGAGTATATTTATGAATAGTTCTGCAATTTTTATTAATAAAATTGTAAAACTAAATTATTTTTTTGCGTGTAGGTACGGGAGGGTCACGATGTGTGACGAACGGTCACCCATCCAGGAACTGATCGCGGCAAGTGCTGCTTACCTCACAGATCTGTGACGTGGTCACATAACCACGAGCCCCTAGTTCGGTACCGCAACAATAATTACCTAATTCGTCTAAAAAAGTGTTTAGCGTTATATTTGTATTGTTTCAGATTTGAAAGAAAACTTCGCGATATACAAACTGGATTCAAAAAAGAGGTGAGATCTGCGAAATTGGGAAAAAATCTGCTGTTCCATATATATATCTACATATAAATAATTATTATTATTTTCCTTTATTCATTTTTCATATCTAGAAAGAAAGAAAGAAAGAAAGAAATAAAGTTTATTGGCACATAAATGCTAAAAACACAGAAAATAAAAATAAAATAAAATCAGTAGTTGTGCCAAACGGGCCAGCAGCTCAGCATAATGTTGGGTGCCAGTACGTTAATACTGATTACCCAACGCTGGTTTTCAGCTGCAACCTAGGGTGCCATACGCTCGAAACAAAAAACAAAGATAAATCAAGGAGAAAAATTAAAAAAAAAAACAGTAAAATATAGTACGAATAGCATACATATATAGTATCTACATATTATTTATATTTTTAAATATTTTTACAAAATTATATGAAAAAAAAAAAAAAAAAAAAAAATGGACGAGCAGCAGGCTTGCTGATGTGTCCACATCAAAGTACTGGAGTAAAGTCTATTTCACATGTAGTAGTCCAATGCATAAAATTCTGTTTTTAATAATTTAAATAGTCATATTCAGTCACGGGTTTGCTTTACGCCACTTGTAGGCGACATTTAAAACTATTCACTGAATTAGCAGACACTACACTTTCCAAGAGTTTATTCCACATATCCACAATACGATAATAATTAAATATTACTCGACTAAATACATATATGGAACAGCTGATTTTTTCAAAGTTGTACGTGCATAGTCTGTCATTATGATACTATTTTTATGTTTAGTATTAAATAGTCTTTAAAATACTTTTTATTTGAATAAGCTAACATTTTTAGTTTCTGAGATACTCGTATTAAGGTTTATTATCGTTGCAAAACACAAATTGTGGACGCAAGCCAAGATGGATTACCTATTTCAAGTTTAATACATAAATGACTCCATCTTGTTTTCTCAACCCATCATAAATCTCAGCGTCCTGTCAATAGACCCTCTTCTCGTGCCATAGAGTAATTATTTATAAAGCACAGATTATATATAACCAGAGACTTGAAATGTTACTCAAAATAACGTTACGTTTACGTTACGTAACGTTACTTTGAGTAACGTTTCTAGACTTCAATTTTTTTTTTATTGAGTAACACATGTGTGTTTTACAAGATCTTAACAATAACGTTAACGGCTTGAAACGTTACTTAAAATAACGTTACATCAGTTAGATAATTTTTAACGGAAAGTTTATATTACTACTTTTTTTAAAACATTGCCCCTCACTAGGATTTCTCCTGTGTCGAGGGTACAGTTTACAAACATACATGCCACATGCACACACAACCAGACCCGAAACAACTACCTGTAGATCATACAAATATTTGTTCCGTGCGGGGATCGAACCCGCGGCACGTAGCGCAGAAAGCTAATCGCTTAGCCACTGCGCCAACCGTGTCGTCAAAAAATATTATAAACCTTCCGTGAAAAATTATCTAACTGCATGATAGTAAAAACCGTCAAAATCAAAATCCGAGTTGGCGGATATACAGACAGACGCGAAAAGCGACTTTATTTTATACTATTTATAGAAGAGAAGTGTGGTGTACATACCACCCATCTGGCGGAAGTAAACAATTGAGAACAATAGAGATTTGTGGCTTTTTAATTTAACAATTGTCTATGACTTAGTAAGTTGTATTCCGACGCTTACGATGATCATTTTTATATACATATCCAGAAAGGGCAGAGAAAACACCTCTCCAAGTGACTGCAGTTATACAGGGTGTCCGCAGAATATTATCACATTAAATAAAACCACGTATTTAGTATCACGTTCTGTGATCACTGATCGTACACAAAAAATCACAAATAAACATTGTGAATGTGGATCAGACCATCAAGCTAAACAACTTTCTCTATGGGACCAACATCGTAATCGCGAAAAAATTATCAGCTGTCCCATACGTTTGGGTCGAGTAGGTATTGAAGTTTTGTATAGGACAGCTGATAATTTTTTTGGGATTATGATGCTCAATTTTTATAAAATGATTTTGATTTTGGGCATTATTGAAATTAGTTTTTTTTTTTTTTTTTTTTTTTAATTTTTATTTAAACACTTAGGTTAGATTGTTAGATTTGCAGCTATAAGCTCGCCTATAAACTCTTCTAGTAACATGTTTCTCATTTCTCATTCTAAATTGATAGCTCTTGAAGGTAAATAATAAATTCCTAAACACGAGGGCGCGCCTTAACTTCAAATAAAAAAGTTATTTATCAAAGAAAAGTAATATGAAATCCCAGAGGTACTTGCCCTTGTAAATAGTGAAATATTATGATAAAATAATGTTGGTGTATCCGATAAAATGATATCCCTTTGAGAAACATCTTTTGCGAGATTTAAAAAAGAATAAAGCAAAATTCGAATTTTAATTTTCGAACTACATGATGTTTGTAGACTTTTTTGTTTTTTTTTTATTGGTAACCAAAGATTTATAATAGAGTAACGTAAAATTCTAATTTCGAATTTTAATTTTCGAACTATATTGGAGTATATATTTTGTTTTTTTTTTGATAACCATTGTACACGATCTAGTTAATAATATAAATTGTTTTTGGTAACATTTTTTCCTTTTTTTTCGGCTTTTACACTTATGAATTTGAATTTCGAACGTTAGAGTTTTTGTTTTTCGTTGCTTCAACATGTTTTTCAAATGATTTTATTTATAAATTCTGTTTAAATAATTCTGTTTATAAATTCCTTCAATAATAGCAGTTTCCAGCTGCACCTCTGGGAAGAGATGATGACTTTAGTGGCGAACCAAAGCATTAGTATAACAAAATCGGTTCCCAATCACTATTTGATTACGAGATTAAAGAGAGGGTCGAGAGTATAAATAAGATATAGAGCGCAATTGTTATTGCTGGTACCTATAACTCTTGCACAAAAAGGAAGTTGATACTTTGACACTGGACTTGGATACTGGACGTTACTGTAACAAGTGAATTTTTCCTATATAGTTTTCATGAAACATAGCTAAAATAATACCCAATTCAAATAACTTCCGATTTAAAAAAAACTGCATTGAAATCGGTCCATCTGTTTTGGAACTAAGGTGCCACAGACAGATGTACAGATACACAGCTACATAGTCACACAGACACACAGATACACATATCAAACATAAAACATTCCTATTTTTGTAGGGGGTTAGTAAAAAATTAATTCATTTATTTATTTATTGACCGACTAACGGTGGTAGCATGAAATATTTGACTAGAGATTTGGGGAATCATACAATATACCTAATCGGTAGATGATAAAAATAGAACTAATAAAAGATCTGTCCCAAATAATACTTTAGAATAGATCTTTATTTCATGTAAACCAGATACAGGTACTTGTGAAATGTCGAGACTCTAGGTGCGCGGTTCCAAATAGTAAATCCTACGGAAAAGAACCGGCAAGAAACTCCATGGAAACTCTTTTAAAAGAATAGATTATAATCTTTATCAGTACAATGTTGTGGTAAGAGCTGCGAAAATAATGTAATTTAATGTGAATACAAATAAGACTAGGATAATAATGATTTGCCTCTGAATAAGATTGCCATGGCAGTTGCAAGCTGACCAGTTCCGACAGACGGCACCCGTTCACGAGCATGACGCATGTGTCAGCATCGCCAAAATGAGAGTACGTAAAGTATCTAAGTATATCATCAACCATTTCATTCATACTAGCCCGCGCGCTCTACGTCTTATTAATACTTGGAAATCTAAGTACCTACCCTCCCTTCAATATTATAAAATAATTTTAGGTTAGGTGAGGTCAGTCGCCAGCGGGAAACCGAGGGGTGAACACATGCCACTAAAAGTTTGTAAACACGTAATAGTTATTAGAATTATCGGATAGAAATGTTAGCTTGAATTTTAATGAAAGTGTTTTTGAAAACAGTGCATTCAATAAAAAAGTAGCGTTTTATAAGTGATTTTCAATGTCAATATTGTTTCTTTTTATTTAAAAATCAAATGTGAGCTTTGAAATACATTTTTATTCGTTTTAATTCTACAAATTGACATTGATTACGATAAACGTCATTTGATCAAAACATTCTGATAAACTTATTTAAAGTGGAACAAAGTTCTCAAACATATTTTTTTATTCATTAAAATATATTTTTTTGTAAATAAAGAGCCAGTAACATTTGTAATCGTATTTTAATTTTAAAAGTGATATTTTAGTGTTTAATTTCGTGACTTAAAGTAATAAATAAAACCAGTAGTGTTGCATTGGATTGTAAATAGTAAGTATGTATTACATTTGAATTTACCTTATCTACATATTAATACGTGAAGAGAAAACTTTGTACCTCTTTTTAAGCATATTGCGCGCACGGAGGAGTGTGAGATTTGACATAGTTAAAGTTTATATGGAGAAGGAGTGCAGAAAGCTGAAATTACGGTCGAATTTCGACCACAGGAAACCACTTGCACTAGTATAATAAAACTTACATAATTAACACACTTCACGCTACCTATTTATGGGAGCAATCAGAAGTGCTTACTATTAGACAGGATGATATTAAACAGATAAAGTTGTTACTGTATTTTATTCAAAAACGTTAAAAAAGTAGGCTAATAGTTTACACGTGTTTTGTATACTCTGTAGAAACTATTTAAAATAGTTGTTCCGGAACGAAGCGTTTTATGTATTAGACTGGTGGTCGCCCAGTGGTCGTAATTCGACCGTAATATCATAAATAAATTTTAGCTTCCTGCACTCCTTCTCCATATATACTTTAACTATGCCAAATCTCACACTCCTCCGTGCGCGCAATATGCTTACAAATGGGTACTAAGCTTTCTCTGCAAGTATTAATATAGCTATTATAGTTTAGACCAGTTCCTATAAGCATTTCAAGATTGACAAAGGCGCCATCTCACATACTTACAGCTTTTGACATAAATCGCATCTAATAACAAAATTCCGGTGTCTGAACGTTCGATCTCGTAAATTTAAAGTCGTTTAGACTTCGGAGGAATGTTTTAAAGTCGCACTGAACTTCGGCAGGGGATGACGAAGTTTAAGAACAATGTTAACTACGAAAATTGGGAGAAAAAATCGATGTTTTTATTTAATTAAAAGGTGGGAAACGTCATTGGGAAAAAGCTAATTAAATTGAAAGAAAGGAAAATCATTTATTCAGCTGGGACATATTGACAACACAAGAGAGAGAATATTAAAGATAAAAAATTACACTACTATTAAATATTGAAATAATACTACATAAATTAATTAAATACGTGCTTTTTTTTTAAATTTAATTATGTATTTATTTGATGACATAAGTTGACAATCCACTCTAGAAGAACAAATCAGTAAAATAAGGTAACAAAAAAATGAGGTTATGACAAAATAAAACATTTTTTTTTTTTTTTTTATATATCAACACTGGAAAACCAAAATTATTAAATTACTAAAGCGCCATTAAATAAATATATTATATATAATAATATCAATACAATAAATATATTATGTATAATGATATCTTGTAATTAATTTTAATAATAATAATTAAATGGTGACATAATAATATTGTATTTTCGCATGCCTATTAAAAGGCAAGATTTGACGGACCTATGTACTAATAATGTAACATCTTCATGTACAATATCTATTGGCGAATAAATTATTTGATTTGATTTGGGTGCAAAATTGTAATAATAAAAAAAAATAGGTACCTATAGTTTAAAAAAAATACTATAGAACACGCTTTAGTCATTCCAACTGAACGTGTATGCAAAATTTCAGCTCAATCGGAAACCGGGAAGTGGGTCAAATTTGACTTCCAAGATTTTCTTACATAGTTAGTTACAGGTGAAGCTAATAAAAGCGTGTTAAAAAGTAATAGTAGCTTTTCAGTTGAATTCCGACGAATTAGCATCAAATTTTATGGTGGCTTCTTACCCTTCTTTCTTTCTTTCTACCACTTCGTAAACTTAACTAATTGTCTTTCCATCAACACCTAACACCAACCTCTGATCCCCAATTATATAATTTCTACGCACTGTCAGACCACAAGTCTTCAATATTCTGACGTGCTGGCTGGAATTTTCAATTTGGCCCGCAATCGGCCATATTGGACAATAGGGCTGCCAGCCGTCGGATAAGCGGCTATGCGGATAAATTCATTGAAGTGGTCGTGGCTGTAAAAGAATTGGCTTTGTGGTAAAGCTTTTGAGATTCCCGTGTTTTAGAGTAGAGTTTATCTATGGTCTAGTGATTGCGGATATAGACGAGGATAGAATTTAGGCTGTTTCTAGAACGTGTATCAGATGTTTGATATTTAGGGGTGTGAATCAAACCATCAAATTGAACAACTTTCTCTATGGGACCAACATCGTAATCGCGAAAAAATTATCAGCTGTCCCATACGTTTGGGTCGAGTAGGTATTGAAGTTTTGTATAGGACAGCTGATAATTTTGTTTTGGTGAAGATTATGGTAATTCATTATTAAAAAAGCCTCTGTTTTGATCAGCCTCTGTGCCGAGCTTGCATGGAGGTGGACGAAACAGCGGCCCACGTACTTCTGAACTGCCCAGAGGTAGCGGTCTTCAGGGCCAAGTACTTCGGTAACCAGAGTGCTCTCCGGGAGATCGCCAGTAACATCTAATGTTTGCTGGCCTTCCTCGAGGAGTTGGGTTGGCTGGAATAAAATGATTCCCACCCATACGCAAAATACGCGCATCGCCGTGGAGTTGCGGAAACTCGCCCGTTTTACCAATACCAAAAGCCTCTCCCACCGTCACTAGAAATAAAAATTGTTAAAAAATTTGTTCCTTTTAAGTACCGTATTGTAAGCACTCCTCGCCTGTGGCACAGGTTTATCCAGCTATCAGTATGATACCTATGTTATTACTAAGATTTATATTGTGTTTTGTTTTTACTAAATACCTATAGTACTCGCAAATCTTTATGAGCCCTGAACTGAGCTCTGAACCCTCTCTCTACGCTTATTATTGATGCTAGAGGGAGAGTTCAGAGGGCTCATAAAGATTTGCGCGTACTATACCTACATGTTGTCTGGTACTATGAGTCTGTCATGCTCACTAAAATGTCTCGCTGATGGTGGTGTTGTGTGTCCGGTCGTTGAGTTCCCTTCATTGTGGTCGAGCTTGGCGACGCTGACGCATGCGTCATGCTCGTGAACGGGTGCCGTCTGTCGGAACTGGTCAGCTTGTAACTGCCATGGCAATCTTATTCAGAGGCAATTCATTATTATCCTAGTCTTATTTGTATTCTCATATGCTTATAAAGGGGTACAAAGTTTTTTCTTCACGTATTAATATAGATAATAGTATCCGCGGCGTGCCAACCCTAGATTCAAGTTAGTTAACCGCTCAAATTGGAAATTGTTTCCTTATAACGTGTGACTACTCGTTCATTCACACATTTTAACGAGTTTATGTTCTATAAACATGTACGCACATACATACAATGATTTATATTTTACTAGCTGACCCGGCGAACTTCGTACCACCAATAAAAGAACTGAAAGAAAAGAAAGAAAATACCCTACCTACCCTACCTACCTACCTACCTACCTACCTACCTACCTACCTACCCTACCTACCTACCTACCTACCCTACCTACCTACCCTACCTACCTACCTACCTACCTACCCTACCTACCCACCTACCTTAGTCTATCTACCATACCTATTTACCTACCCTATCTACTATACCTACCCTATCTACCATACCTACCTTCTCCTTAAAAAACACAAGAAAAAAAGAATTAACGAAATTGGTCCAGCCGTTAATGTATAGTTAACATCATTTATAATAAAAAAAATATTTTTATTATAAATGATGATACTAGATTTAATAAATTATTTTATAATTTAATAAATTAATTTCAAAATTACGAAATGTTCATCTAGTAGGTACTTATGTCACTGATTGTACAACTTACATTTTAACTAACATTTGCTTCCAAAATTAACAAGATTTACTCAAGCGATTCCTCGACCTATCGCTATAATGTGACACGCGCCATCCACGCGCCATCCACGCGACATCCACGCGACATCCGCGCGGCGTCACCGACATGATAACGACGTGCATTTGATACGCTCAATTGTCTGTTACACCCCTATTGTCTATTGCTAGGTTCGATCTTGTTTTGTACAGTTCAGAAAAAAAAACTAAAATCCACAAAAAAATTTTTTTTTGTTCCCCATAAATAATAGCCCTCTCCATTCCCGACAAAAAAGAAGGGGTGTTATGAGTTTGTAGCTTGAACCGATTTCAATGTAGTTATTTTTAATGGAAAGCTAGTTTAATCTGAGGCCCAATTCTCGTAATTAATAATGTTCAAACTATTGTTTCGATATCATTTCGATCTACTACCAATGTCATAAATGGTATTCACGTACCCCAAGAATATTATTGACGTACCCTAACAAACAACGTCAAACGTGACATTATATTGTAATGAGGTCGAAAGTTGATTAAAAGGCAAATCGGTATTCTGCTAACATTTAGAACTGACACAGATATTAAAATTGATACTCTCGTCCATACATAAACGTCAAAAATGAGATTGAAATGAGTTTGTAAGAAGATTGAATTCAAATCATACTGGAATCGGACTGAACTTTAAGAGCAGTAGAATACACGAGTTTTTGTCAATTCATAATATAATCTCAGTTCGGTCAACTTTCAGTCATATTATAAATTAATTACGAGAATTGGGCTTCTGGTATCATCTTAGCCATGTTTCATGAAAATCTGTTCAGCGGTTCAAAAGTTACAGCTCTTTTTCTAGTTGGAGTCGGGGGTTTTTGACGGTTAGGTTAGGTTATTTTGAATGCAATTTTTCTTAACCCTAAAATCCTCAACATAGACGAACCATGTCGACGATTTTAGGGTATGTAGTGCGCATAATTTGTAGAATAATTCAGTCTCTGTTCCTAAATGCAACCGCAGTATTGGGATACACTTTAAAACAAAACGAAAATTCGACTTAGTATGGGGGACACGCATAATTTACTAGCGCAAGCCATACAAAATCTTTTGTATTTTGTTTTGGAGTGAATTTTAGTACTGCGGTTGCATTTGAGAACGGACACTGAATCAGGCTGCAAACGCGCCCTACATGAAAAATTATCCTGTATGTTATGTATAGATGTCCAGCACTGAACTTAGTAACACGTATTAACTGCTTGAAATACTGCCTATCCCCCACAAACGGAGCGTAAACATACACTCATTATAACCTATTCGTAGTCCCCAGGCGAACATTTTGTACCCTTATTTGTAAAACCACCCTATGACGTCACACGCGTGTCTCACATTTATCATTATCTACAAGGGTAGGTTATGGTTTTAGAAAAATGGGGAAGAAAAATGTAGTTAGTCAAAGTCAAAGGTTTTTATTTCAACTGGGCCTTTGCAGGCACTTTCAAAACGTCGTGATTCTAGGTGCACGGTTCCAAGTGGGTTGATCCTGGAGAAGATACCGGCAAGAAACTCCATGGATACTCTTTTCATAAAACAAATTTACAATAATATCTGGGGCCGTCGGAGCGGCCCCAGATAAAATTCGACATGAATTTACACAATAATCGGTTCACAATTGACGAAAATATCGATGAACATACACAAAAAAAAAAAAAAAAAAACATACGCATCGAATTGAGAACATCCTCGTTTTTTTTGAAGTCGGTTAAAAAAAAAATACTTATCGACGAACATAGAACCTCCTCCTTTTTTGAAGTCGGTTAGTTTTCTCATGGATCCCATTGTCAGAACTGGACCAAATTAAAATGGGACCACACGGGAAGGAACCGCTTTCAAATAAAAAAGAATCATCAAAATCGGTTCACGCAGTCGAAAGTTATGAGGTAACAAACATAAAAAAAAAACATTTGTTTCGAATTGAGAACCTCTTCTTGTTTTTTGAAGTCGGTTAAGAAAAATCGAGCATGGCCTACTGACGTGACAAAGAGATTGGGTAGATTTCAAACTTGTCCCTAACTGTGACCTTGACCGTGGCGACCACGTGTCACGACTCGGATGTCGAGTTCACGAATACGTCTCGTGTTTCAAGAGTTATCGTGCCCCTATGTATCTATGCGAGTCGTTACACGCGTTCCGTGCAGCCCTAGCGTAACTTTACACGCGAAAATTATTATTGACCTTGAATAACAAACATTTTAGGAATAAGAATAGGAATTATATATTCTGGACTTGGCTCGTGAGGACGTGGAGTCAGCAATCTTTGTGCCGATAGTCGTAACGGCTAATGGCTTCATTGCCAAGAGTCTCGACCAACACCTCGAGAGGCTCTCGCTAGGAGGCTGGATCAAGGACCTGATTCAGAAAGCAGTACTCCTTGACACTGCGCGCATTGTCAGGAGGTTTCTCTCTCTAGAGCCCTGACCACCGGTAGCTTGGACCTGTTCACGATGCCGGTGGCCTACTACTCTTTTATATTTTTAAATGTTTTTATTAAAAAAAATATTAATTTAATTGTAAAAGTAGAGTAAATTGAATACAGGAATTGATTTTTTTATAAGTTTTCATTACATTCAGTGCAAACAGATTCAATTTGAACGTGTTAGAAATATCTAATTAAGATTTTGTATTTTTTTGTTAATTTTAGTTTTAGTAGTTAGAATTTTAATTTGATTTGAAATATCTATGTTTTAAGGCCTAGCCTTAGAAAAAGACGAAAATAATATTCGTCGTAAATTCGGCGCCAGTATCTACCTACTCTTCAATCTCCAATTACGCGTACTGAATCACAAATTAATGAACTTACCACCAAGACAGTTGCCGTTTATAGGACTGACGCCGGAATTAGAACACTTTAATCTAATTGTTGGGGCCACAAAACAAGCGGAGGTTAACCTTTTGAACGCCAGAGTAATAAACGTATCGCCGTACCCCTGACGCCAGGCCACTTTTTCTGTCAAATGATTTTGTCATATATTTGTGACGTTGGCGTTCAGGGTAAGATTTCGTTTGTCACATATATGTGACAATGGCGTTCAAAGGGTTAAAAGAAATAAAGAAAGAAATAAGGTTTATTGGTCAACACAATACATGGTTAAATCACACTGTATATGACCATGGGTCCGGTGTCGCGAGTAAATAATACACTGACTGCTTTACCACATAAGAGCGTATATTATATAAGACACAAACTCGCACTTTACAATCGGTTCTTTTTTTTTTTTTTTTAACTTGGCCTATTGCAGATAACTCCGTGAGCTAGATCTGCGTAACCGGGCTTTGGTGGGACCAGAAGGGTCTCTCACCGTAAAGTATTAGAGATGGGTAGCTATTCAAATAACTAGCCAAATAACGGCTATTCACAAAATAGCCACGGCTATGATATTCGTCAATACGATAGCTAGCTATTGGCTACTCTGGGTAGCGGGCAGCCGCGCGTAGCTGACGTAGCTGTCGTAGCCTGACTAACTAATAGCTAACGGCTATGTAGTAGCCAACGGGGCGGGGCGCGCGCGATCGCCGCCATCTTCATTCATTCCGTAGCTGAATAGTAGCTGTAGTAGCCAACGGGGTGGGGCGCGCGCGATCGCCGCGGTATTCATTCATATGTACGAATATGAAAGAAAGAAAAGAATGAAAAAAAATGAAAAACGTATTGATTGGACACGGCACAAAAACGATTTTAAAGGTTAGATAACAGAAAAACAAAAATAAAAACATGATAAACAGAAATAAAAAAATCTTAAATAAAATGGATTGTACGTCTCAGCTGTGTCCAGAAGGCTTCCGCTCAGCATATGCTGCCGCGCTGCGAGCAACCCGATAGCGCTGGTTTTCACATTGAACTATAAATACTCCATTAGTCCTTGGATTTACAGCAGAAGCCGCATCGAGTGACGTTAAATTATAATTACCTATTATTTACACTAATTATTATTCACCTACACTTTATTTTCATTTTTTTTTTTTTTCAATAATAACAATCTGCCGAATGACTGAAATTCGAATGCAAGTCATTTTCAAATCATCGTAAGTGAATAATATAGGATTTATAGGGAAGGTCTAGTAAATCGATCAAATACTTACTAGAGTAGCGACATCTATGGTATCTTTTAGTTTACTTGTATTGCTGTTCGTTCAATAAAAGTATTCAGAGCTGATGTTACAAATGCTTCTTAATTTATTCCCTCAGATATAATAGATGGCGCTATAAAATACATAAATTGATCATACATTTTCGAATGTTTTTATTTATTATAATAAATTAATACTTAGTCACGAGGGAAATTCATTTCTTTTCCTATGTGTGCCGGCTAACGCTTTTAGATAATAAAAGGTCTAGTAAATCGATCAAATACTTATTGGAGTAGCGCGACATCTATGGTTTATCTTTCAGTTTACTTGTTTTGTTCTTCGTTCAATAAAAGTAAGAGCTGAATGATGTTACAAATGCTTCTTAATTTATTCCCTCAGATATAATAGATGGCGCTATAAAATACATAAATTGATCATACATTTTCGAATGTTTTTATTTATTATAATAAATTAATACTTAGTCACGAGGGAAATTCATTTCTTTTCCTATGTGTGCCGGCTAACGCTTTTAGATAATAAAAGGTCTAGTAAATCGATCAAATACTTATTGGAGTAGCGCGACATCTATGGTTTATCTTTCAGTTTACTTGTTTTGTTCTTCGTTCAATAAAAGTAAGAGCTGAATGATGTTACAAATGCTTCTTAATTTATTCCCTCAGATATAATAGATGGCGCTATAAAATACATAAATTGATCATACATTTTCGAATGTTTTTATTTATTATAATAAATTAATACTTAGTCACGAGGGAAATTCATTTCTTTTCCTATGTGTGCCGGCTAACGCTTTTAGATAATAAAAGGTCTAGTAAATCGATCAAATACTTATTGGAGTAGCGCGACATCTATGGTTTATCTTTCAGTTTACTTGTTTATTTCTTCGTTCAATAAAAGTAAGAGCTGAATGATGTTACAAATGCTTCTTAATTTATCCCCTCAGATATAATAGATGGCGCTATAAAATACATAAATCGATCATAGTTTTCGAATGTTTTTATTTATTATAATAAATTAATACTTAGTCACGACGGAAATTCATTTCTTTTCCTATGTGTGCCGGCTAACGCTTTTAGATAATAAAAGGTCTAGTAAATCGATCAAATACTTATTGGAGTAGCGCGACATCTATGGTTTATCTTTCAGTTTACTTGTTTATTTCTTCGTTCAATAAAAGTAAGAGCTGAATGATGTTACAAATGCTTCTTAATTTATCCCCTCAGATATAATAGATGGCGCTATAAAATACATAAATCGATCATAGTTTTCGAATGTTTTTATTTATTATAATAAATTAATACTTAGTCACGAGGGAAATTCATTTCTTTTCCTATGTGTGCCGGCTAACGCTTTTAGATAATAAAAGGTCTAGTAAATCGATCAAATACTTATTGGAGTAGCGCGACATCTATGGTTTATCTTTCAGTTTACTTGTTTTGTTCTTCGTTCAATAAAAGTAAGAGCTGATGTTACAAATGCTTCATAATTTATCCCCTTAGATATAGATGGCGCTATAAAATACATAAATTGATCATAGATTTTCGAAAGTTTTTATTTATTATAATAAATTAATACTTAGTCACGAGGGAAATTCATTTCTTTTCAAGGAAGTATAAAATAAAATAAACAAAAGTCAGAATTTTTAATTTTTTGTCTTCAGTTCTAAACTTGTTACCGCGGCGAGGATCGAACGTACTAATCGCGGGGCAGTTGAACGGCAACCACTTAGCTATCCTACGTATCCCGGCTAAAGCTATCTGAATAGCCAAAATAGCTGAGTAGCTGGCTATATAGCTGGCTATTGTACCACAAATAGCCGGCTAGCTAAGTTATTGAAATTTCGGCTAGTTACCCATCGCTATAAAGTATTAAAAATAAAATAGCACAGCTAAGGGCACCCCATAACAATCGGTTCGACACAAAACAAAAATTAAATAGCAACTAGCGATAATCCAGGTAACGAAACCATAGCGACTTCTAACTCGATCCCAACGCCATCTAGGGAAGTAGAAGTTAAACTTTGATTTCATTACCTTATTAATAAACCTGACACACACCATATACAATACAGCAACACAAACCAGTGGCGACATAGTAATTGCACATTGCAGCAGGCTTACATCGGCACATTAATACTATGACATTAAATTAGGCTCGGTGTGGTATTGCATCACCAAAAGACTTCAGCTCAGCAAGCTGCAGTAACGGTGAAGGAAAACATCGTGAGGAAACCTGCACACCTGAGGGCCTCATAAAGTTGTCGATGGTGTGTGTAGTCCGCCCGCACCAGGCCAGCGTGCTGGACTAAGGACTAACCCTTCTCATTTTGAGCAAGTCGGTCGACATGCATTAAAAACCTAAAAAAACAAAACCACGCTGGCCATTTGTCAAATGGTAATCCTCAAAATATCGAGAGAAAACTTTGTACCCCTTTTTAAGCATATTGCGCGCACGGAGGAGTGAGATTTGGCATAGTTAAAGTTTATATGGAGAAGGAGTGCAGAAAGCTATTTTTTTTATATAATTTGGCATTGGAAGGAACAATAATTGTTATCTGTTATCTTTACAGTCTTTGTAGTCTTTATCTGTTTTTTCTTGCGCTGTCGGGCTGCTTGCAGCGCGTCAGCGGAAGCCTTTTTGACACAGCTGCCATGTACAACCCATTTGTTATTTTAGATAAAAAAAAAACTTTTTTTTTCTTTTACATGTTTTATTCTTTTATTTTTTGTTACTTTATCTTTAAAATTGTTTTTGTGCTGTGTCAAATAAATACTTTTTTCTTTCTTTCTTTCTTTCCTTAAATATCTCTTAGTTTTTACTGTGACGATAAATACGCCTTACCTCTGCTATGTAATCCGCTCTTTCGTCTTTGCATTCGCGTTTCCGCTTACTTCGTGGCCTCAATTTAACTCTGAACATCAAACTACATCTAATCTATTTATCACTCCTGTTACGTGATTATTATACAAATCACTCAATTACTATAAATGCTGACAATATAATTAGACATGCATACATTATAATAATATACAGGGTGCCGCAGAATTTATCAGATTATATGAAACAGTATATATTTTAGTACCACGTTCTGTGACCATACACAAAAAATCAATGAAATTCAATCTGTAGTTTAGCCACAGGAACTATATAAAATTTCATAATTTTAAACTTATCACGATCTTTAGGCAGTAAGGCTGACATTCAGAGACGACAAAAACGAGTCTAAGCGTAAGCGTGGAGTTTCTTGCCGGTTCTTCTTCATAGGGTCTACTATTTGGAACCGTGCACCTAGAGTCTCGACATTTCATAAGTGCCTGTATCTGGTTTACATGAAATAAAGATCTATTCTATTCTATTCTAGAACTTACGCTTCCATCTGTCAAACTTACGAACAAATTTTGACAGATGGAAGCGTAAGTTCACGCTTAGACTAGTTTCTGTCGTCTCTGAATGTCAGCCTAAAGTCTCCAACCAATTCTATCAGATTTGTTTTCCGTGATCTCAGGGTTGGTCCCATAGTAAAAGTTGTTCATAATGATGAGTACAACAACCCCTTAAAGGGATTGGGACTAGAAAGATAGGATCTTGTATAAATAATACACGAACACCTCTAAATCATACTGTGCCCACAAACCAAGAGATATCTGTTGTATCTATTCCCAATTATATCAAATTGTAAACATACTGATTTGGATTGTGTGTGGTTCCGTTCTTTTCTATTATAAAATAAACTTTAAAAAAAAGTAAAAACCGACTTCATTTTTTTTAAATTAAAAATCTTGTCAGTTTCTGAAGTCGGTGCCACTGCCAAGCTAGGTGCATTGAAGAATTAATGGCCCCGAATTCAGAAGCAGCTAAGTTTTGAAAACTATTTTATACTTTTTAGTTTTTTGCAGTTGGTTTTTACTTTTTTTTAAAGTGTATTTTATTTTTCTATTCTGCTTGGCATAAACAATACATAAACATGTGATTACAGCAATCGCAAGTGATATGCTGTTATTCATACAAGAGTTCCATTGTCTATCTCCGAAGATCTTCATCAGATCTTTATGAAATTTAAATGGAACCATTTCGCAATAAACCCCTTTTGAACAAAAAAAGAATTTTGCAAATCCGTTTATATATGATGGAGTTATGCCCGAAAATACTTTTTTTGTATAAACATCCGAATTAAGAACCTCCTTTTATTACGTCGGTTAAAAAAGGCCTATCCACATCTGCGCCACATCGTCCACACAATTGGCGCTTAATTGCGTGATTACTGCAGTCTATGTTGAACCGCGTCGCGCGCGCGCACAACTCCCTTCCGTATGTTTTCCCACAATTAATAATCATAATTCGCAGTCGTTAGTGGCACCTGTCTTCTGTGGCAATTTGCAAGTTTGTAGCACGTGCCTACTAATAGTGTAAACCTGGATCCACCTGAAATTTTAAGGAAAAATCGTAATACTCGTATTTACTTGTTTTAGTATAATTATCTTGTCCGTGCACCTACCATACTTTTTTCTCTGCATCACCCTTAGGTTGACTGGTAGAAAATGTCTACGGCATTACGTCCGCCTCTGTACTTAGTGCATAAAGTATAAATAAATAAATAATAGATAAATCTACAATTTGCATTTTTCTTTTTCAATATAAAATTCTACACAAACTAGTGGTCGCCTGTGGTCGAAATTCGACCGTAATTTTAGCTTTCTGCACTCCTTCTCCATATAAACTCCAATATACAAAGTTTTCTCTTCACGTATAGATAAATATTATTGAAGTGTTTGTTAGTAATATCAAAATAACAGCTTTTTACTAAATGCATATACGGTATATACGGTAATTATAAGAAAAAACAATTTTTAATATCAGCTAGATTTTCCAAAAAATATGAAACCCGACGACGCTTATTTTATCATGATAATTATGGTGAAAATAGTTATCAATGATAATTTTAATCTTTGGAATTTATCGACATAATCAACGCGCATCATCATCATTACTCATCATCATCATTATTACTCATCATCATCATCATTACTCATCATCATCATCATTACTCATCATCATCATTATTACTCATCATCACCATTACTCATCATTATTCATCATCACCATCATTAATCATCATCATCATTTTCCTGCCGTTATCTCATTTTATTTATCGTCGGCGCAATATGTCTTTTTCTTCCATTCATCTCTATCTAACATATATATTATTGTTAAAAATTCATATTCGCATTAGGTTATAAATGTAAAATTGGATTGTAAATAAATAAATAAATATTATGTGGATAAAAATATTTAAAAAAAACAAAGCTATACAAAATAATACATTTGGTAGCAAAGCGATAAGCTAAAGATTATATTTCCTGATATTAAAACAAAAACTACCCTTTGCGAATTAACCTATTCGTCAAAAACCCCAGACTCAGACTAGACCCTTTGTGTTATTGTATAAGACTTAGGCTGACATTCAGAGACGACAGAAACGAGTCTAAGCGTGAACTTACGCTTCCATATGTCAAACTTACGAACAAATTTTAACAGATGGAAGCGTAAGTTCACGCTTAGACTCGTTTCTGTCGTCTCTGAATGTCAGCCTTAGACTCACAGATCCCACAATCAAACCGAATACACGGTTTTGTGGGACTATGCCAATTCTATGTCAATTTGTGTATTTTTCAATAAATAGATAATAGAAAAAGAGCTGTAACATTTGAACGGCTAAAAAGATTTTCATAAAACATAGCTAAGATGATACCCGATTAAATTAGCTTTCAATAAAAAACTCCATTGAAATCGGTCCATCCGTTGTGGAGCTACGATGCCACAGATACACACTACAAACTTATAACAGAATTTTTGTCAGGAGTTAAAAAAATAATGACAATCGAAAAATATCAATAACATGAAAATAAGCACATAAATTACGATATCAATTATTTTGCTGCGCGCACCGAACCCGTCCCCGAGGGCCGCGCCCCTCGACCAGTCAATATTGGTTTTAATGTCAAATTAGTGACAGTGGGCCCTATGCACTTTGATCCCTGTAAGGGTTCCCACGTAAGGGAGGGTAGATACCGAAATTATTAGAAATAGCTATAAACTAAGCGAGGTAGGGCATCAAAATTGTTTCTGGCCGACTGGAGAAGTACCTCCACCTTGCAGAATATCGAAATAAGAAAGAAAGAAAAGTAATTTATTTAAATTAAGCCAATTGACAGCGAGGAGGAGGAGTACTTTGACGCCTAGGTACTCAGTTTTATATTTATTTTATTTTATGATTTATTTATTTAACAATAATTATTAGTGTACATATTTAAGTTTATATTTTATGATTGTATATAAAATATTAATATTTTAAAACAACTGAATAAAAAAAGCAATTTATTCCAAAATTAAGGCAATTAAAATACAAAAAAAAAAAGTCTAAAATTAAGATAATCACATAGATATTAAAAAAAAGTTATGCGCATTCAGCCTTTAAAATAATAAATATCGTGTACCTAAAATCACCTATACTCCATTTGAAATAAAATTAGACACTTTTAACAAACCCTTTTACAGTGTATTCAACCGATTTTGACTTCTATTCCGTACGCATAAGGATGGCATTAAAAGCAAAAACGTATTTACAATAACAAATGTTTACTGCAGCTGTAATTTGTCATGTCACCAACGTAATAGAAGTCAAAATCGGTTGAATAAAGTGTAAATGGAGTTATTTAAATTTCTAATGTTATTTCGAACGGCGTATAATTTATGTTATTATGTAAATTAAAAAAACTCGCTAGCACTACAAGAATAATTAAAAAAATTAAACTGTCCAGCAATTTCTATTACTGTCGTGTTTGAAATTGCTGGCGTGTTATTTCGTTAAATTTCGTTCCATACCGAAAAGTCCCGATTGTTGTATTGTTTATTTTTAATAATGAAGCAGTTTTCGAGCTAGTAGGGGAAAATTCTCTCCTACAAATACATCATCAAGTGTAAATCGATTGCAATTTCACGGCTATTTTACTCCTTGATACGTATTACACCCCTATTCTTGTTAAACTTAGGTTAAATTGGGGTTACCATTTCACCGGGTGGTTAAGAGGATGGAGAAAATTGAAATGGGATGCAGTTAGCATAGAAAGTCGAGAATTATAATCTTGTATCACATATGACGTGACGACACGGTTGGCGCAGAGGCTAAGCGATTAGCCTTCTGCGCTACGTGCCGCGGGTTCGATCCCCGCACGGAACAAATATTTGTATGATCTACAGATAGTTGTTTCGGGTCTGGTTGTGTGTGCATGTGAAATGTATGTTTGTAAACTGTACCCTCGATACAGAAGAAATCCTAGTGAGGGGCAATGTTTTCTAAAAAAAATAAAAACATATGGCCATTTTCATCCCGCCGCTGAAAATCAGCGCTGTCGGGTTGTTCGCAGCGCGGCAGCATATGCTGAGCGGAAGCCTTTTTGACACAGCTGCGACGTACAATCCATTTTACTTAAGACTAGCTTCTACTAGCTGCTTCGCCCGTGTGATATCTTTATAAATTATCGCCTGTTACTCAGTTATAATATAGCATTCTGCTGGTGAAAGAATTTTTAAAATCGGTCCCGTAGTTTTTTAATTTATCCATTACAAACAAACAAATAAACATACATAAAATCTAATCTTTTCTCTTTATAACACACGAGGAATCACAATTTTCTTTATTTGTAACCAAAAGCCTAAATCCCAATTTTCATCTTTCTCACTTCAAAAATTAAGGGACTCCCATACAAACTTTCACCCCCTTTTTCCCCCCTTTAGGGGCTGAATTTTCAAAAATCCCTTCTTATTGCTTGCCTACAATACAAAAGGGACCTACTCTCCAAATTTCGTGACTCTAGCTTCAGTAGTTTCGGCTGTGCGTTGATGATAAGTCAGTCAGTCAGTCAGTCAGTCAATCAGGATTTCTCTCTTTATAATATTAACGTCACTCGATGTGGCTCCCGCTGAAAACCAGCGCTGCTGGGCTGCTCGCAGCGCGACAGCTTAAGCTGAGCGGAGGCCTTTTTGACACAGCTGCGACGTACAATCTATTTTTTTTTTTTAGTTTTTTTTTTTTTTTTTTGTTTTACATGTTATATTCTTTTATTTTTGCTATATAATCTTTAAAATTGTTATTGTGCTGTGTCAAATAAATACTTTTTTTCTTTCTTTATAATATTAGTTTAGAAAAATATTTTCATTTTGCCTATTGAGCTGTGGGCCAAGGTAACCACTAAGTGGAGCCCTGATATGACGAGAAGGCGACGCGGCAGACCACGAAAGAGATAGCGGGACGAACTTGATACAACTAATAACGAATGGTTCACACTGGCTCTAGACCGAAAAGCCTGGAAATCATGGGGGGAGGCCTTTGCCCAGCAGTGGGATGATGCAGGTTAATAGTAACAGTATTTTTATTTTTGTTTTACATGTTTTTATTTATTATATTTCTGTTATTTAAAAAAATATATTGTGCTGTTGAATAAATCCCTACTTTTTTTTTTTCTTATTTCAGGATTATATTTTTTTTAAGTAAGAGAGCTGGTTGTTAAGGTATTCAAAATTCCTGTATTCCTGATCAGCTTGTAACTGCCATGGCATTCTTATTCAGAGGCAATTAAATCATTATTATCCTATTCATATTTTTATTCACATTAAATTACATTATTCTCGCAGCTCTTACCACAACATTGTACTAATCAAGATTGTCATCTATTATTTTAAAAGTTTCCATGTAGTTTCTTGCCGGTTCATCTCCATAGGACCTACTATTTGGAACCCCGTATAGAGTCTCGACATTTCTTAAGTGCCTATATCTGGTTGATATATTAATACGTGAAGAGAAAACTTTGTACCCCTTTTTAAGCATATTGCGCGCACGGAGGAGTGTGGGATTTGGTATAGTTAAAGTTTATATGGAGAAGGAGTGCAGGAAGCTAAAATTACGGTCGAATTTCGACCAGTAGGCGACCACTAGTATGAAATAAAGTATAATCATGATTCACCGGTTAAAAAAAAATAAAAACAAAAGAATAAAACTAGCTAATGTAAATTTAAACATCGTAAAATTACGCCCTAACGCCCTACGGACATTTTTTTAAATAGGGTGGTTCCTATTTAAAAAAAATGTCCACCCCTTTCAATAAAATTAAAATTCAATCCTGCCGGTGACATTTAACTAACATTCATAGGATTAACCAGTATAATCCCCTCATAATTAAAAATTAGCCATGGGAAAGTATTAAATGCTGGTTCCCCGTGGTTTTGACGGACAGACAGACAAACAAATGATAGGATTTTACATAAATTAACATAATCACGGGCTGTTTTGTATTTCTATGGGAACAAATTTAAAAAATCTGCTGTGATTTACGCAAGATCGCAGTAATGACTTTTTTTTTTATAAGCTTTGCCCCTCACTAGGATTACTTCTGTTTCGAGGGTACAGTTTACAAACATAGGCACATGCACACACACCCAGACCCGGAACAACTACCTGTAGATCATACAAATATTTGTTCCGTGCGGGGATCGAACCCGCAGCACGTAGCGCAGAAAGCTAATCGCTTAGCCACTGCGCTAACCGTGTTTTCAGGGTCAAGAATATTTTTTTAATAGGTTTTTCTTCCTATTTACAGTTTAGGTAGGAGTCCCAACTTCATGATTGGTAAATTTTTTTAACACGCTTTTATTAGCTTCACCTGTAACTAACTATGTAAGAAAATCTTGGAAGTTAAATTTGACACACTTCCCGGTATCCGATTGAGCTGAAATTTTGCATACACGTTCAGTTTGAATGACTAAAGCGTGTTCTATAGTTTTTTTTTTAAATTATAATATTTTATTTTTACAAGGTAGCTCGAAGTTTAATTCTCCACGATCGTATTGAAATTTATAACCAGAGTCTGATGTTCATTACCATTTTATTACGCGATAGGCCCGCTGTTCGCAAGTACGCTCGGGTTGCAGGTAGTCCGGAGCCTGCGCCCCAGAGATGGCCGCGCTTTCGCATCGTCGTGTAGAAACAGTCAACACGGGGGTTGGTGAACATTCCTGAAGCGCTGCAATGTCGGGACAGCCCCAACAACACCCTGAACGCATTATTATACTGAATACGGAGAAATAATTAAAATTAAATTACCTGGACGAGACCAAAAATGCTATCTCAGCATAATGACTATCGCAAGTAGCCGGTTTGCCGGTCATAGTTAGGGGTCATCCATAAAGTACGTCACACTAATTTCGTGATCTTTTTACCCCTCCGGGTCCTTGTCACAGTTGATCACATTTGTGAGACCCTAGTGTGACGTCACATATTTTGCTATTTTACATCTAGAAATTATTAAATTAAAACAGCAGTTCTGAAATTTGTTTTATTTCCATGTTAATTATTTTTAATGTTTTTGAAATGTGACGTCACGAAGCTTAGGACCCCTCCCTCCCCTTGTCACATGATGTCACACTTTGTCGACCCCCTCCCTCCACCTTAAGGTGTGACGTACTTTATGGATGGTCCCTTAAAGAAAACTTTGTATGTTTATTTTCGCAAAGAAACCTGACTAAACCAATAAATCTCCATGCAAAAACATCTTTAACCCACGAAATAAATTATTCCTTTAGAAAAAACTTGATCCCCTTATAATAAATACATAAACATGGTGCGGTGCAGCCCCTAACAATCTTGTGCAACGATTGATTTCACTGGATGGGGTGGCGAGTTAAGGGGCAGACTTGTATGGATGGGGCAGACTTGTACAAAGGTATATAAATAAAAAATAAGATTTTTTTAAATGATTATACAACGTGTATCAGAAATGTATGTATATATATAAATGTATAGTATAAGGGTGTGGATCAGACCATCAAACTGAACAACTTTCTCACTTTTTTTTTTTTTTTTTTATTCTTTTTTTTTTTTTCTTTCCCTATGGGACCAACATCGTAAAAAATAATCAACTGTCCCATATGTTTGGGTCGAGTAGGTATTGAAGTTTTGTATGGGACAGCTGATTTTGTATGGCTTGCCCTAGTAAATTATGCATGTCCGATACTAAGTCGAATTTTCGTTTTGTTTTAAAGTGTATCCCAAAACTCCGGTTGAATTTAGGAACAGAGAATCACTACAAATTATGCGCACTACATAAAAGAATATCCTGTATATTAAACCGCCATTAATCCAAAACATAATAAAAACAACAAATAAATATTAAAATCGAAATTTAATCCCTCCAATACTTATTAAAAGTAAAAAAAACTAAACCCTCATTCCCCTTAACGGCATTTATTCCGAATGACTTCATCCCCTCGCGAGGGGTGCGATCAGTCGTATTGAGCTTAAAAAAACATGGTACCTACACATATTGCATTCCTACATCTACCGCAAATTGTTTGAATAATCGTATTAAGACATGTTTGCCTTAGAATGGAGTTTTGATAGATCTGAGAAGAAAGGAGTTTTGTTTGCAGAAAAAAAATATGGACGATAAATACGTAATAAAAAATCTTTTAAACTTGATATCTTAAAATATATTTGATATATAGAAAGAAAATTAATTTCATTTCACATACAATACAATACAATACAATACACTTTATTGCACACCAGTAATAGAAGAAAAGATACAGTAATTAGAAAAAGAAATGTACAAAGGGCGGTCTTATCGCACGTGGCGATTTCTACCAGACAACCTTAGGACGACATAAAAGTCACAATAAAATAACAAATATAAAAATTATAATAAATTAAAACAGTAAGGTTATAAAAAATCAAAGAATAAAGTTGTTTTAAAAAATATGTAAGAGTCTGTTTAATCTGCAAAATAAAAAACGGGAGGATAGAAAATAGAATAGAATAGAATAGATCTTTATTTCATGTAAACCAGATACAGGCACTTATGAAATGTCGAGACTCTAGGTGCGCGGTTCCAAATAGTAGATCTAATAAAGTAAACAAGAATGAATGCATTATTTATGTAATCCAATCCAAAAAAAAACAAGATTTTGGCGATTTCTTTTAATTATACCAAATATTGTTAGAAAGAAAAAAATCGCACTAAAATAAATATAATTTTTTCACGTAAAAGCCTTTTTGCACGTGTGTTTGAGTTTGTTCATCACATACCTACGTTTTTAGTATCTAGGTCGGTGAGATAAAAACACTAGAATAATGCACACTAAATGTAATTATGAACTACACTGTTAAAATAACACAGAAGTTATAGTTTTAACGTATTTAGAGTATAAAGCTTACGTGCCCTGTCGGAGGAATGAGAATTTCTTTCATTTAATGTTATAACATGGCATCCTGTATACAAGGTTGTATCTATTCTATACTCTTAGAAAAAAGTCTGTGGCATTTTGTCCCACAAATGTCCACACTATAAAATTACAGCAATGCATCAAAGTCGATGTTATCTGCAGTTCTGCATACATTATCTTGAAGATAAATTACTTCGTTATTAATTCTAAAACTATTTTATAGTAGCCAGCAACTAACACAGCGGGTAACTGATTTAATTGATAGGCGAACACTTAACGGTTTTCCGCCCGGACGGGCGGGACGAGTAAGGGGTTAAATAATATTAAAGTTAAAAAAAAACTAAAGAAAACGCTTTTGTCATCCAAACTAAACGTGTATGCAAAATTTCAGCTCAATCGGAAACCGGGAAGTGGGTCAAATTTAACTTCCAATATATTTTTACATAGTTAGTTAGTTACAAGTGAAGCTAATAAAAGCGTTTTAATAAAAAGAAAAAGAAGATCTAATATATACATTGAAATGGATTTTTTAGAGAGAGATTGGCTGATGATTATTATATCAATTTCTCCATTATGAATGACTGTGCCAATACGAGTATAATCTGATCAGGATACTTGTTGCGGAATATTAGACGATATTTTAAATAAAAATGTCCGAACAGTTTTAAAAGCTTGTATTCAGCAAAAATTACAAGAGAAGATAAACAAAAAACAATAATATCTTTAAAAATAGAACAAAAATATAAACACAAACTAAATTAATTCTTTTTCATCGTCACATTAACTGCCAGTACCTACTAAAGCTAGACTGACTTTTTTCTAATTTTAACAATACTTGATGAAGACTCCACTTGATCGAAACAATGGTGATCAATAAATATTTTTTTCTCTTGTTACAGATGAGGGATACTTTAGCCCGGCGTGGTGGTCGCGGTTGACACAATGGAAGTGTCGTGGGTGGTGCTCGCCGCTGTCTTCATAGTGGCGCACGCGCAGAATAATAGAAGTAAGTTGAACATTAATTATTACTGATTAAAGTCCGCTTGTAACTGCCATGGCAATCTTATTCAGAGGTAAATCATTATTATCCTATTCTTATTTTTTATTCACATTAAATTACATTATTCTCGCAGCTCTTACCGCAACATTGTATTAATAAAAATTGTAATAACTATTATTTAAGAGTTTCCATGGAGTTTCTTGCCGGTTCTTCTCTATAGGACCTACTATTTGAACCGCGCACCGAGAGTCTCGACATTTCATAAGTGCAAGTATCAGGTTTACATGAAATAAATATCGATTGTATTCTATTCTACAACCATAATGCCAACGTTATGGTTTCCAAGTGTCTTTTTTTTTCTGGGTATTAGACTTCCATCTTGCATTGTGTACTTGGTATTAGAATTGGGGACAAAATGCCACCTTGAGTTCCTACTTGGCATTTCGTCCCCATAAAACACATAGGATTTTATTTCCAAAATATAATCACCCATTTTCTATTTTATGGAGCGAAAACCGTTAAAATGGAACAGTCTCCTTTCCTCCGGATATAATAAATATAGCGGGAACCGGATGTCACAATCCGTTGCGTCACATCCGGTCCCGAAATGTGACGATGTATCGCGAATGTCGTTAATTGTTTAAACATGTTTGTTGTTATTTATTTATTTGTTGTTGATATAAACAATTGGCTAAGATGTTTATATGGTTTGGGGTCGTGATTTGTGGTCCAGAACACTATAATAAGTTTACACTATCTCCGTGTATTAAATGGGGAACCGTGGCATAAACAACTACTCAGGTGATGGCTTGGTACCGGATGTTCGTCATCACAGATTTTTGCGTCCGCGGAGTTGGGTTTTCGTTTATTTTGAATTACTTGTTGTTGTTTATTTAATATTATTATTATTATTTTTCTATTTTTTTATTTTTTATGTATTATTTTTTTTACCTCCGTCCGTGACTCACTGCAGGGTGCCAACTGAAAACCAGCGCTGGGTGTTCCACACCCAGCAAATGCTGAGCTAGCAACCCTTTCGATATGGGCGTGCTCGTCAGTACAGTAAAATCAACTGTATATTTTTTATCCGTGTTTGTTATTATTTCTGATTATTATTTTTGTTTCTTTGTGATCTCTGTGTTTCAATTTTATTTTATTTTTGTACTGACGATGTATGTCATTCGAATAAATGTTTTCTATTCTATTCTATATAATTCTCCTTAAAAAACTATTCTTTTATTGTGTGTCGAGGGTATATACGTGGTTTCATTTAATGTTTAATCTTATTACTATTTTATTATTATTACTCACTCAAATATTATTAATTACCAATCACTGTTATTTTTGTAATTGTTATAATTTTTATTGCCTCATTTTTATGAATGTTGGTTTGCCCGTAATTGGCTAGTGTATAAGGCTGAGATTATTAGTTATAAGTAGAATTAAGCATATTGTACACACAAGCTGTGGAGAAACCTTGATAAATAGGTGTGATCTGCGGCATCCTGTATATGATGCTGAGATAGGGTCCATTTTTGGCCTCGTGCAAGAATTTTTAATTAGTTTTTTGTTATTATTTTAATGTTTTCTTTCTGTATGTAATTTTCTGTGCGACTCCGAAATAAATCATTTTTCTTTCTTTCTTTCGTATGGTCTCAACCTTAGTCTCTCCGTTTCATTAAAATATCATCAAAGTAAACTAAGAAACTCTCGTATATCACTCACATTCGCATCTGCCAGAAGCATATATTCTTAAATCTTCATTTCCGAAACTTCTATCCAAGTTTGAGAGAGAAACTTCGGCCGTATATTATTTTTTATTGAACTATTCTGAATAGCTTTTAAAATAGTTGGATAATATATTGGTTGGATATCGTCTGCAACGTACAATACATTTTACTTTAAAAAAAAATAACCCCTGACAAAAAGAGTGGTGTTGTAAGTTTGTATTCCGTATCTGTATATCTGTGTATTGGTGTATCTGTCTGTGGCATCGTAGCTCCAAAACGGATGGACCGATTTCAATGCAGTTTTTTTTATTGAAGACTAGTTTAATCGGGTATCATCTTAGCTATGTTTCATGAAAATCTGTTCAACTGTTTAAAAATTAAAGCTCTTTTTCTAGTTGACGTCGGGGGTTTTTAACGGTTAGTTATACGACTGATTTTGAGTACGCTTTCTTTATAATATTTTGTCTCTTTCGCAGATGATGGACCAAGGTTCCTGTCGCGGGGACATTCGTTCAGGACTGTAGTGGGGGACACCCTGCTCCTGCCATGTCAGGTCCAGAACTTAGGTAAGTGTCTTGCACTAACAACCATATTCAAAAAAAAAAAAAAAACCCTCTTGCGGTTCGGCAATGAACATGACTCGCGCTGCCAACTAATAAGTTGAGTCCAAGACCATTGTGATTTTTACCTTGCGTTTTGCGTTATGTATAATTGCCTTGTTATTTGTAATTTAAAAGACAAATATATATCTGCAGAAACGTGAACGGAAAGTGAAGAATGTGATGGATTTAGAAGAAATATTATATACATCAAAGCGTCTGTCATTCTTTATAATGACGTAGCCACGCGCTTCGCTGTCGTAGCCACGTGATACAATGTCGTAGCGATGTGCTACACTGTCGCAGCCAAGTGCTACGCTGTCGTAGCGACGTGCTACACTATCGCAGCCAAGTGCTACGCTGTCGTAGCGGTGGTGTACTCTGTCGTAATAACCTGCTACACTGTCGTAGCGACGGGCTACACTATCGTAGCGACGGGCTACACTGGCGTAGATACACTGTCGTAGCGACAGGCTACACTGTAGTACCGACCCGCTACAATATCATAGCAAAAGTAAAAACCTGGTTTCAGTGGTTTATTTTAATGAATCCGACATCTTCCGTAATTTCATGAAATCCTTGATACCCTCATTTTCATGCGACACTGTCTGAATTTGTAAAAGTTTTGAGATAACCTATTCCAACCGACGACTCGCCTGACGCAGGTATACATAGATCTATACTAATATTACAAAGAGAAAAGATTTGATTTTTTTTATGTTTGTTTGTTTTTTGTAATGGATAAACTTAAAAAATACTGTACCTATTTTAAAAATTCTTTCACCAGCCGTATGCTTCGTTATCAGTGAGTAACATAGGGTATAATTTATAAAGATATCACGCGGACGAAGCCGCTGGCGGAAGCTAGTATTCTATAAATAAATTTCTTCCCTCCAGGTTCATTAGTCCTGTTATGGAGACGAGGGCCAGCAGTCCTCACGGCGGCAAGCCTCATGGTGACCAGGGACGAACGGTTCCGCCTCGTGGACGGCTACAACCTGCAGATCACTGATGTGGGGCCACAGGTAACATATTTATTTTCTTGTGGAGTTTTAAGTTTCCGGGAATATTTCCGGTAAACTTCAGAACTATCTGAAGTTTTCACACCTTTTTTTTTTAAATGTTGTCCCTCACTTGCATTTCTCCTGTATCAAGGGTACAGTTTTTATTTTTATTTTTTTTATTCAAATTTTTATTGAGGCTTCAGTTCACCGTGGTGACTATGCCAGCCTCGTAAGGTCACTCTTATACAATGTTACAAATAATGTCACATGCACACACACCCAGACCCGGAACAACTATCTATAGATAATACAAATAATTGCTCCGTGCGGGGATCGAACCCGCGGCACGTAGCGTAGTAAGCTAATCGCTTAGCCACTGCGCCAACCGTGTCTTCAAACCTTTTTAGTTGTATAATTAAGAGGAAGACCTTCCTTCGTCTTTACGAATAGTTTTGCATAAAGCCTTTGCATCGGGTGAGTAATCAGCCTAAAATAATACAAAAACATTCCTTTGGCACAAACTCTGTAATATTTTGAAAGGTACAGTGCCACAAACTTATCTGACCCGGTGACCAAAATTAGAACTAACGTCGCTACAGAACAAAAATGACATCAAAATGTCATTTTTGTACGGAGATGACATTGGCAAAAGCGACGGCAGCGACGCCACGACCGGGTCAGATAAGTTTGTGGCACTATATCTGTAATCTGAGGATATACTGTCACAGTGTAAAAATAACAGCTAGATAGATCGTACTGTAGCGACATCTATCGCCACATAGAATAACTACTTACAAGGCAGTGACGCGGAAATATGAATTCGACCAATCAGATTACGAGGCCTGCATCGCGCAAGGAAAAAGAATATCGTATCTAACACATATACAACTGTCCGACATCAACCGTCAGGCTTCGGCCCGCCAGGCAATATCACCTCGCCTGGTCAGAGGATCCTCCCTTTTCAATGGAGAAACACCATACCTCGTTCCTCCACAATGCTTATACAACAAAAAAAGATATTGAAAGAAGATTCATTTATTCGGCAACATAAAGGAGACAACACAAAATAGTTTTTTTTTAAATAGTACTAAGGTACCATTCACACGAGCTACTTTTAGCATCTTTTAACATGCTGCATCGCGTTTAAGCGACTCGCTGTGTCCGATTGCGGTTGCTAAATCGCGCGATTTAGCGACTGCATCGATGCTGCTTCGCGATTTGGCGACTCACTGCGTCCGATGGCGGTTGCAAAAAGTATCTCGTGTGAACGGGGCAGCGATCGATCGCTGCATCTAGCTTCCGAAAAGTGACTGAATCGCTAGTCGCCGATGCTCATATTCATATTATTTATTTGCGTTCCACAATGTATGTATAAAAGATGTTAAACATTTGGCTTAAAGCTAGGCACAATCATGGACCCTGTAGGGCACAGCAAAATGTATTAAGTTAATATATATTTTTTTACAATAATATTAATTTTAAACATTAACATTCGGTAAGTAGGTACATATTTTATTAAGTATTTAATTAATATAACAATTATTTAATTAAACAATTAAACATATCAATGTATTTGAACTGGTACTAAATGATTAAAGATAAGAATTTATAATTATATTGTATTTTAAATTAATTATTAAATGGCTTAGGTTTTATTACAACCAGTTTTATAAATTGTATTTAGGCTATTATTTTATCGTTTATGTATTCACTAATTGTGTGTGTAGTATGCTTTTTTAATAAGTATATGTTTAAGTTTGTTTAAATTGTAAAAGTAGCTCGTGTGTGCGGATATGCATGTTGTCCCTCCCTACACGACTCTCCTCATACCCCGATTGCCATGTCGACCTGTCGTTGACTGTAACTAAAATGAAGCGTCGACACGTCTCACAAAGTCCGACGACGCTCAATCTCTCGTTCACCAATCACGGTACCACTTCATGAATTTTAATTATCACTCCATCACGAGATCTTTCTGTTATCTGCAAATTAAATCTAAACCAGTCAGTTTAACTGCATTCATTTGCGGGAATCGGTTTTTGAGATATCTCATTAAAAATCCGGGATAAAGATTCTTGACGAATGAGATATACATGGTCCTATCCAGTCTCGATCCCTTTAAGGGGTTGTAGTACTCATCATTATGAACAACTTTTACTATGGGACCAATCCTGAAATCGAGAAAAGATTAACATTAAGTTGAGATTGAATTATTTGTATCTAAGAGAAAACTTTGTACCCCTTTTTAAGCATATTGCGCGCACGGAGGAGTGTGAGATTTGGCATAGTTAAAGTTTATATGGAGAAGGAATGCAGAAAGCTAAAATTATGGTCGAATTTCGATCTCTGGGCGACCAGTGGTTATGATAAAGAATCCTATTCATTTAGTCATTATTATTATACTTTTTTTTCTCGTTGTTTTCTGTTTTGGAATGTGTTTTAATGTTACTTTTTTGTGTCGTAATTTGTGTAAAATAAATTGTTTTTCTTTCTTTCTTTCTTTTGGAACAACAGATTATATTATCGCGATTTATGTTTTGGTGCAAAAAATGCAGGAGGGTCTGACTTCAAACCCGGCCCGCACCTCTGACTTTTCGACTTCATGTGCGGATTAGAACTTGATTATCACTTGCGTTAACAGTGAAGGAAAACATCGTGAGGAAACCTGCACACCTGAGCCTCATAAAGTTGTCGATGGTGTGTGTAGTCCGCCCGCACCAGGCCAGCGTGCTGGACTAAGGACTAACCCTTCTCATTCTAAGAAGAGGCCCGTACCAAGTAGTGGGATAGTAATGGACTGAATTATAATTTTTAGCTATTTCTCCTTCTTACGTCTTCTTTTCCAATTCCCGAATCAGCGAATCCCGCTCAAATCTTTAAAATAGTTCCCCAGCGGTACTTAAAATTCAAATCCGCCGTTATGACCGCCAAATTGGTTTTATAATACCAAAAATCGTCCAACATTTTTTTTTTCGCCGTCAAAAATGCTAAATAGAACCTTAAACGGTAATTGGTCGGGGAAAATATGATAATAGCCGCATAAAAACCTTTGTGGTATACACCCTCGTTATTTTTTATGTGTTGCAACACTGAGGTACGATTTCCCGCGCAATTCTAGTCGGCCATGTTGTTTTTTATTTTTATTTTGTATTCCGAAAAGGTTTGACATAGAAATATTTTTTGGATATGAATTTGATATATCGGCATTTCGTGTTGCTTGTTGGCCTCGGCTTCTGCTTCATTCAGTCCAATCTGAATCAAATACGTTTATTTACGCTCTGTGAAAAATATTGACTGTCATTGTAGAATTGAACTGAAAGAAAAAAGAAACATTTAAGTATTCAATTTTTTTTTTTTTTTTTTTTTTTTGCAACCAGCCAATAACAGGTCTCCACGAATAAAAAACTGAATACAGTAATGAACATGGATACAATGCTAGACCAAAATGTTGAACAATAATTGCAGCTCTTAATTAATACCTGGAGAAGAACTCCAGACTAAGTGCACGTCTCACCGATTGCACAAACCCGTCTAAACAAATCAATGTTGCCAACTCAGCATTTGCTGGGCATAGGAACACCCAGCGCTGGTTTTCAGTTGGCACCCTTGCAGTGACACGGACGAACGGAATTGAATTATTTTTTGATTTTTTTAATGTTCCTCTGACTTTTCGGATTCATGTGCGGATTAGAATTTAATTATGACTTGCGATAACGGTGAAGGAAAAACATCGTGAGGAAACCTGCACACCTGAGAGGGCCTCATAAAGTTCTCGATGGTGTGTGTAGTCCGCCAACCCGCACTAGGCCAGCGTGGTGGATTAAGGCCTAACCCTTCTCATTCTGAGAAGAGGCCCGTGCCCAGCAGTGGGACAGTAATGGGCTGGATTTATTTATTTTTTTATTTATTAATGTTCATGCCTCCATCTTTGACGATTATTCATAACAATTGTTACATGTCATCTATATATTAATACGTGAACAGAAAACTTTGTACCCCTCGCGCACGGAGGAGTGTGAGATTTTGCATAGTTAAAGTGTATACAAGGACTGCAGAAACATAAAATTATGGTTGAATTTCGACCACTGGGCGACCACGAGTAATCTCAGTTCGATCAACTTTCAGTCATAGTGTAAATTAATTATGAGAATTGGGCTACAGACTAGTCATAAGTGACCTTATTGACACTTTCCAACGTCATCACATTATAGAAAATCATTAAATTTATCAAAATACTTAAGATTTCTTTACTCGGTAAAAAAAATCCATGCCCCCCTTTCTTTTCTTAGTATCAGCTCCATATTTGTATATTAATGCTTCCATATTTATCGATGCTTGCTTCCAAACCGCCATGACGGCAAAACTCGCCAAGTTTAGCACCCCATAATTCTTTATTACGAGGGTTATAGCGATATATGGGACAGAACCTGCGACACCATAAGTTTACACCATGGCTGTTTTAGAGTAATGAGGTGGACGGAAGGGGTTTTTATGTAAAAACATTACATAACGCCTCACTGATCCAGTGATTGTACATCACAGAAATATGACAAGCCTAGAACAGTAACAAATAAAATCATTATTGAAGCCGTTTACGATATCAATGGTCACCAGTCTGGTCACCAACACCGATGTGATTTTTCATAAAATATTATGAATCTCAGACTGATCATTTTAAAATAGTGGCAAACGTAGCTCATGGCTGTAAAAGTCATAATTCAAGGAAAATCACTAAGTCTTTTAGTTAAGAAATTTTGAAAACCGGCTTCATTTCGCTTCATTTGGACTTGAATGACAAGTCGATTACAGCTAGCTGTCTCTTTCAATCACATAAGCGCGTGTATTTGATAAAATAGTACCACTACATTTGTAAAGTTCAATTAATAGCTACTCTTCTAGGCTTGTCATATTTCAGGGCCTCAAGTCTGCTAAAGTGCCACAAACTTATCTGACCCGGTCGTGGCGTCGCTGCCGTCGCTTTTACCAATGTCATCTCCCTACAAAAATGACATTTTGAAGTTAATTTTGTTCTGTAGCGATGTTAGTTCCAATTTTGGTCACCGGGTCAGATAAGTTTCTGGCACTATATTCGAATTTCGAAAGGTTTTGACGTTTCAATTCATGTGCACTGCACTCTTACTCCATATAAACTTTAACTACCCCAAATCTCACACTCCTCCGTGCGCGCAATATGCTTAAAAAGGGGTACAAAATTTTCTCTTCACGTATTAATATATAAATAATACTTTCATATTTAATATAAGGATAGTAGAGAAATTGCACCCGTGCGAAGCCCCACGGGTCGCTAGAAAAACTTATAAAACTTTTTTTTTCTACTTTCAGGATGCTGGCGACTACGTTTGCCAGATTTCCGACCGTGTGGCCCGCGACCAGGTCCACACAGTGGAAGTGCTGGTCCCGCCCAGTGTTAGGGCGTCTCCCGAGTCCAGACACGCTGCGGCCAGGAGAGGAGGCGCCGCGGTGTTGGAGTGCAGGGCGGCTGGCAACCCCGTGCCTACTGTCACCTGGCATAAACTTGTAAGGAGCATAGATTTATGTATTCAAAGTCAAAGTCAAAGATTTTTATTTCAACTGGGCCTTTGCAGGCACTTTCAAAGTGTCGTGAATCTAGGTGCACGGTTCCAAGTGGGTTGGTCCTGGAGAAGATACCGGCAAGAAACTCCATGGATACTCTTTTTATAAATCAAGCTTACTACACAACAAATGTCGAAACTCGACCTCAATTTACACAATATTACAATAAAATAAAATAAAAGAACAGCAAAGATCATAAGTACCACTATAATATTATAATTATACAATACTAGTAGGTGCGTACTTAACACTCAAGTCAGTCACCCAATTAAGAATAGGTACCAAAAAGGTACAAGGGAAGCGTTATTAAAATTAGTGTGTGAAGACAGGAAGCAGAGGGTCACCAGGGAAGCCGCATTTTTAGAATAGAATAGTATTTACCCGCAAAAAAAAACAAGATATCCATCGGCTGCACAAGCAAGGCACAAGCAGGGAAGTGTTAGTTATTCAAAAATCAAAAATAAACAAGACATCAATCGATGGTTTTCGGTACGTACGCAAGACGCAACGGAATCTAGCGAAATAACACGCCAGCATTTTCCAACAAGACAATAATAGAGATTGCTGGACAGGTTTTTTTAAATTATTCTTTTAGTGCTTACGTGGTTTTTACAGTTCCGTATCCAAAGGGTAAAACGGGATTCTATTACTAAGACTACGCTGTCCGTCCGTCCGTCTGTCTGTCTGAAACAGGGTCCAATTGTTATGCTGATCGCTACTATAAAAGGGCATCTTTTATATAAGTAGGTAATTCCTGTGTTCCAGAATGACACCAACACGCGGCTCGGTGAAGGGCCGCAGTTACAGCTGTCGAGGCTAGAGAGGGGACACAGTGGGCGCTACGCCTGCACGGTGGACAATGGAGTCGGTGCACCTCTAGTTGCCGAGTTCCAGTTGCAAGTACTATGTAAGTTTTGTGAATAGTAGAATACGAAAACTAAAATGACGTCACACTTAATTCAATATGGCGGACGCCCCAAGATGGCGGACAAAAGCCGAGGCCGAAGCCGAAGCCGAGGCCGAAGCCGAAGTCAGAGTTTTTTATTTCAAATGGGCTTTTGGAGGCACTTTCAAAGGCGTGGGTTTAGTTTTTTTTAAAGTATAATTTAAAAGCTTATTTGTTTTTATTTAACTTATTTTTATGATTTTATTATTTATTAAACAACGTTAATTGTGCAGAAATAAAAAATCTTTATAATTAAATACTTTTCATTCTATCTTTCTTTTTTCAAAATCTTTTTTGTTTTTATTTATCTTATTTTTTGTTTTTTTTAAGCTTCGTTATTTAGGTAAAAAAATAAATAAAAATAAATATCTTTCTATTCCTATTTATCAGAATACCTAGTACTTATATTTTATATGTTTTCTTTGTTATTGGTTTTATTTATTTTTTGTTGTGCTAATAAAGTATTTTTCTTTCTTTCTTTCTTTCTTACTTATTGTTTAAACTACATTTTGTTCATCTTTTGGCCGATAAAGATTTATTATTCAACTAGCGACCCGTCCCCGGCTACGCCCGGGTGCAATTTCTCTATTATCCTTACATTAAATATGAAAGTATTAATACATATAAACCTTCCTCTTGAATCACTCTATCTATTACAAAAAACCGCATCAAAATCCGTTGCGTAGTTTTAAAGATTTAAGCATATATAGGGACAGACAGCGGGAAGCGACTTTGTTTTATACTATGTACAATACAATACACTTTATTGCACACCAGTAATAGAAGAAAAGATACAGTAATTAGAAAAAGAAATGTACAAAGGGATCTTATCGCACGTGGCGATTTCTACCAGACAACCTTAGGATGGACAGATTTGCAGGTTAAAAGAGGGTAGTTCACGGTGTAACAATAATAGCTAGAAAATAATTATGTGTTGTGATACATATAATGTTATACGTAAATGTTTCTTGCAGATCCGCCGGAGATAACAGTGGAGCGGTCGTGGGTGCACACGGGTGAAGGGTTCAGAGCCGAGTTGTTGTGTACTGTGCTTGCTGACCCACCGGCCGAGGTGAGACCATTACATACACAGGTCTAGCTCCAATCCATCTTGTTCCCCCAGCCTTCATCAGAAACAAACTGTAGCGACATCTATCGCCACATAGAAGAACTACTTAGCAAGGCAGAAAGCTAACTACAGTGGCGCGTAAATATGAATTCGACCAATCAGATTACGAGGCCTGCATCGCGCAAGGAAAAAGAATATCGTATCTAACACATATACAACTGTCCGACACCATCCAGGCTTGCCTGGTCGGAGGATCCTCCCTGTTCAATGGAGAAAGACCATACCTCGTTCCTATACCACAAAACGCTGTTAACTCAATCTGCTTTTGTCATCATCCGCTGCAGCTCGCTAACAAATCGGACATAATATTAATGAGATTAATGAGCTTGGCGATGCTGACGCATGCGTCATGCTCGTGAACGGGGGCCGTCTGTCGGAACTGGCCAGCTTGTAACTGCCATGGCAATCTTATTCAGAGGCAAATCAGTCTTATTTTTATTCACATTGAATTACATTATTCTCGCAGCTCTTACCACAACATTGTACTGATCAAGATTGTAATCTATTATTTTAAAAGAGTTTCCATGGAGTTTCAAAATCAACGATTTTTTTTCAACTGGGCCTTTGCTGGCACTTTCAAAACGTCATGATTCTAGGTGCACACTGCACGGTTCCAAGTGGGTTGGTCCTGGAGAAGATACCGGCAAGAAACTCCATGGATACCCTTTTCATAAAACTTTACAATAATATCTGGGGCCCAGGAGCGCCCGGCGGTTTCATTCCGGTTCTTCTCCATAGGACCTACTATTTGAACCGCGCACCTAAAGTCTCGACATTTCATATGTGCCTGTATTTGGTTTAAACATGAAATAAAGATCTATTTTGACGACACGGTTGGCGCAGTGGCTAAACGATTAGCCTTCTGCGCTACGTGCCGCGGGTTCGATCCCCGCACTGAACAAATATTTGTATGATCTACAGATAGTTGTTTCGGGTCTGGGTGTATGTGCATGTGACATGTAGGAAAAGTGAAATCCTAGTGAGGAGCAACGTTTAATTAAAATGAAATGACGATTCTTCCTTAATATTTGCAGGTGACCTGGTATCAAAATTCGTTTCCGTTGAGCGCGTCTGAGCGAGTCACGATGTCTGCGCGAGGCAACAACCACACGCTACTCATAGCTAATGTACAGCCTGAGGACTTTGGGAATTACAGGTAAGACCCGTGACCGTAGCAGTACGGTGCAGAGCCTTAAGGCGAGGTTTTCTCACTTTTAGAGCAAAATTTTGTAATTTTTTGAACGTCTCTACTTTGATGATAAACCCAGAATTTTGAAATTGGTATTATATCAAAATTTAACATTTATCTATACTATAAAGTGGACCGATTTTAAAAAATCTTTCACCAGCAGAATGCTTCATTATCAGTGAGTAACATAAGCTATAATTTATAAAGATATCACGTGGGCGAAGCCGCTGGCGGAAGCTAGTTATCAAATATAAAACGTAGCACCTAAGCGTCAGAGTACTCCGTTGACCGGTGCGATCGCCCGACGACGCCCGCTCAAATAACTGAACGGTTTGGTGTGATCGCACGATACATCGTCGAGCGTCGTCCGCCGTAATAACTGAACACACCCATTGACATGTCCTCGTCCTTCCAGCTGCGTGGCCGACAACAGCCTCGGCCGAGCTCGCCAGCACGTGGAGGTGTCCGGCCGGCCTGGTCCCGCTCGCTTCACGTCGGCTCCTCTGGCGCGGTCCCACACACGATACGTGCTAGCGTTCGCAGTGGACAGCTACCCTCCCCTCGATGAGCTGAGGTTGCTTTACCGGCAGTTAGCAGTAAGTGTACTTACCTATTTTTTTCTTAAGTACTTACAGTGATGATAGCTCTTCATGAAAAAAAAGTTTAAAAAAATGTAATAATCGACCAACAAAAACTGAACTGTATAAAATATTTTTCTGAAAAAGTTAACAGCTTCTGAAGTGAGTGCCACTGCCAAGCTAGTGCATTGAAGAATTAAAGGCTCCGACTTCAGAAGCTGTTAAGATTTTATGGAAAATTATTTTTACATAAGCAAAAATTCTTTGAAGTCGGTTTTTTACGTTTTTTCAAGTTCATTTTAAATTTTTCTATTTTGAGAATTAAACAATATATAAGTTCAATATATTTAATATATATAATTTCAATATATTTTATATAATTTCAATAGAAAAGTTAGCAAACATCCTGCATTAATCAATTTTTCCTAGATATACCTAATCCGAAAAAAGTAATAATATAAATAGCCTAGCGGTTGAACGCTTACCTTCCATGCAGGAGGGTCTGAGTTCGAACCCGGCTCACACCTCTGACTTTTCGGATTCATGTGCGGATTAGAATTTGATTATCATTTACGATAACGGTGAATGAAAACATCGTGAGGAAACCTGCACACCTGAGAGGGCCTCATAAAGTTGTCGATGGTGTGTGTAGTCCGCCCGCACCAGGCCAGCGTGCTGGACTAAGGACTAACCCTTCTCATTCTGAGAAGAGGCCCGTGCCCAGCAGTGGGACAGCAACGAGCTGGATTTTTTTAATTTTTTATATTTCTAAACCGAATATCCTACCTTTTTCGATTTTTCCTAGATATATTCTGCAAATGCATTTCCAAAATGAATATACCTAATCCACACTCCCCTTCCAGATAAACGAGTCGTTCCAGCAGCCCGGCCGCTGGCACGACGTGGTGATCCCGGCGCCCCCGCCCGGCGGCGCGCTGGCGCACCGCGTGACGCACGAGCTGCGCGCCCTGCAGCCCGGCGCCGTGTACGAGGCCATCGTGCAGGCCAAGAACCGCTACGGCTGGAACGAGGTACGTGTAGTGGGGGAGGCTACGGACTCTACTGGGGTTCTCAAAAGGCCGGTTTAAAATGAATCATAATTATGTTTCATAATTATTCAGATAGTTCAGGGTAAGGACATAGACGAATGGAACGAGGTAGCTGTAGCAAAGCTTCTTAGCTACTTGATATACTTGGGTCAGAAATACTGAGCCTTCTGTGGACTCTGGTACTGAACTACTACCAAAGACAATTACCAAGATCAACAGAATTTACTGTAATGAAACCTGTCTTTGGGACCTGGGTAAATGAACATGATGCTCTAGAAATTCTGTGTGATCTACCTAAGGCATTTGACTGTGTAGATCACCGCACTTATTATGAAACTAATTAATATTACGGAGCTTGAGGTAAATCTATTGATATTGTAAGTTTGTAACATTCTATCTCTCAAAGCGGGATTTAAGGGAGCCTGTTCATAGCGTCACTTCTTCAGGCTCGTTAGTTAAAATGGGAGTTCCCCAAGGATCTATTTTGGGCCCCTTTTTGTTCATAATGAAACATAATTGTGTATGAGACATGATAAAGGATTATAATAACATGTCGAATATTGTCCCAATTGCTGATAAAACATTACTTATATTTAGAGTAAAAGATTTCTGGGCAAATATTTTTTTTATTATCTGATGGAAAGCGATCACAGCCGCCCGTGAAAATCTGCAACGGCATATGAATCATTGATGTGATGCCTAACTTTTAAGGGATATAGATAGCGGGAAAGTCTCTGAGAGGGTAGGAGGAGCAGCGAAATAGGCTTGCAGTACTCGTCACTCACCGCACAAAGCAACACAGTGTTGCTAGTTTACACCAATTTTCTTTAACGGTCGAGCTTGCCCGTTAATTTGCTGCAGTATTGGCTATAATTAGGACCTACTACGAAAAGGTGCTTCTAGTTTTGAGCCAGATATACTCGGATATCTTCGGCTTGGAAACTAGACCACTATCGATGCCAATCTTGATGAACAATCTTGGCTCTGAGTAGAACCGTACCGCTAACCGTTTATCTCAGATGGTTGTCTGAAGTTGAGGTAGTTGCACCATGCGGGGGGAGGTGTAACACACGCCTACTATTGGCTAAACTAAGCTTTATGGTGTGTCTCATGGAATAGAATAGATCTTTATTTCATGTAAACCAGATACAGGCACTTATGAAAAGTCGAGACTCTAGTTGCGCGGTTCCAAATAGTAGATCCTATGGAGAAGAACCCGCAAGAAACTCCATGAGCCCGTAACTGATATCTGACATGACATGATGCGTCACACCCTACCTGCACCACGCAATTTCTTCATAAGCTTGGGCACCGACCGTCTCAGTTAAGTGGTTGGCTTATACCACACTTCTAATAATTAATATAATTTATCAGATCAGAGCGGCGCGCAATGATTGTCGACATAACGGTCCCGCATGACGAGAACCTCGTGAAAGCCGAGAAAGATAAAGAGATCAAATATCTTGATTTGGCCCACGAGGTTGTCGACATGTGGGATGTGGATTCAGCGATCATTGTACCGATAGTCGTTTCGGCCAATGGCTTAATTACCGAGAGTCTCGACCGACACCTCAGGAGGCTCTCGTTAGGCAGTTGGATCAAGGGCCTGATTCAGAGAGCAGTACTTCTTGACACGGCACGCATTGTGAGTAGGTTCCTCTCTCTGGAGCCCTAGCCGCCAGTAGCTTGGACCCTGTTCCAGATGCCGGTTGGTTCCTATTTTTTATGTTTTTAAATGTATATTTTATTTTATTTTATAATATGTATTTAAAAATGTAAAAAATATGTTTAATGATGAATAAAGGAAATATAATTTTAATAAATCTGTTTATTTCAGGTCAGCGACATATTCCAGTTCCACACCCTGGGCGGAACGCACACCGCTCACGCCGACGAACTCACTCCAATGTTCTCATCGACCACCAGGCAGCAACTAACGCAATCCTCCATCGTTCTCGCCTTATATACCTTTTTAGCGCGCCTAATTTGAATTTCGACCAATCAACGTTCTTCTTTTGAAGTTTTTGAACAGTTTATTTTTTAATCGTGAAACGATAAGACACCAACACGTTTTAGATTTAAGCTTTTTTAAGAGTTGTGACAGATTGTAATATACGCCATTTTTTATTTAAATACGATAAAATAGCTTTGGTGTAATTTGTGCGTGATTTCGAAGACACTAGTAATTTTATAACGAAACAAATATTAATCTAATCCTCACGTGCGAGTTCTGCTTACATCATTAAAATAAACGTGAAAATATTTCAAGAATTGACAGCTGTCAAAAAAATCGCGCGCGAATTATTTTCAAAATGGCGTTCAACGATGCTTATAATTAGTGTTACCATACCTCGATTCATACTACCATTTTGTAAAAAAACGCATAAAATTTAAGGTTCCTTAGAAATAATAATTACTTTTTAATCTTTATTTTATTACTTACTGTGTCTAGCGACTTTTGACCATTTACGCACATTATATGATATTATTATTATGTATGATAGTTTTAGAAAAAAAATTGCCGGCTGAGATTTTAAGCGCTTTAGATACGGTGACATTTAGAGAGTTATCGCAAATATAATCGATGATTTGTTATATATTTTGAAAGGTGCGTCTATACTTGTTGTAACATAACATGCTATGACACCTCTGAGTTTTATGCGCTATGTCATGTCAAAAAATAACATGTACAGTCTGTCAAGAAACTCATGAAAAGGATTTTGAAGGAACTAAAATTCTTCTTCGCTCGCAACCCTAAATAAGTACCGTAGGAGTCAGTTTGGGTACAACGATGTGTTTATTTTACTATTCTGTGTAGATTTTTTGTGATAAAAAAATGTTTTCGGCATTAATATATTAAAAATAAACAAGAGAATATACAAGTGGCACCCCCAATCCTTTTCATGACTTTCTTGACAGACTGTACGTAATATATAAATAATAAAATAATAATAAAATTACTTAATAAAAATACAGGACAATACCTATCTACACAACAACAACAATAAAATAACTGTAAAAAAACGCAGTTATCGCATTTTATCGTATATTTTTTTGACATAACATAGCGGCTAATGGCCCTGTTTTGTTGAAGATATAAAACAACACAAAAGTCGCCATGCGTTGAGTTTTATATTCTTGAGAAATAAATGCATGTATATTTATCTAAGGGAACCTATAACAATCTAGTCATTACATAGTAACTATAATTTCGCATAAAACGCCGCTTTTTACTATAACGTATATATATTACAAACGTAATAATATTTTTTACTAAATAACATCCATATAAAGTGAATTTATTAATATATGTAGTTAATAATTATTGTAAGTGTTTCCAAACTGTGGGAATTAAAGAAAACAAGCTTATTTTGAGAAAATCGTCTGGACTACAATATTGACGATGCTGGCTGTCGCAACTAAGCATTATTTCAATCCCAAGACAAGTTATTGGTAAAAATGTTAAGAAATCAAAATTAACTGACCATTTTTGCAATATCGCCCATCAAACACCGGAACTCCAACCACCAGAGAATTTCTGCCGTGATTCGTTATAAGGCAGCCTTCTGACAACACTGACTTTTGAGAAAATCGCGAAAACAGTCTTCTTTTTTTTAATAATCCACTAGAAGGAAGCTAATATCTCAAAAACTAAATAAGATGCAGAAAAAGGGTTAGATAGGTCGACGCGCCTTTTTTTCCTGATCACGCCCAATTAACTCATAATCGGTAAATTGTCAGATGACTGCCTTTTAAAGAATCACGGCAGATGTACTCTGGTGAATCAGGGTCCTTATGCGATATGGACTTAAACATATTAACGCTTATGGGCCGTAATATTTTTCTTTTATTGTTTTTTATTTCAATCCAAATAAAGAAATTCAAGTTTGTTTTTAACTCACAGTGGCCTTCTTCCTCCGATATAAATATACAAAAATACGCTTATTTATATTAATATTAACAGAGTAGGAGGCAGACGGTTCTTACGAGATTTTTGACATTTTAGCTTCATAAAAAACCGGTAAAATAGCTATTAAATTCACAGCCCTATGCGCTAAGAATATGTCAAAAAATATCACGCCAAACACTACGTTACAATTTCGTGATCTGTTTTGACTTAGCAAAGTACATGAAGACCCTAGGGCCCTAGGGCCCTAGTGTGAATACTAGGGCTCTAGGGCCTTAATGTAATGCTATGAAATTCGAAATGTTTGTAGTTTCGGTGTATGGTGTGCGTTGATAACTCGATCCCCGTGGTAAAGCGCGAATAGCCGCATAGTTATTATTATTTGATTATTATTATTAAGTAAGCAATAAATCGTGTTAGTGATAATGCTATATCTAGGAGTAAAGTTCATATAATTTAGTAAAATAACGTGTATTTTCGTTTATTTTTGAACGTTTTATGGGGTTTTCGGTCGATTTAATGGTGGTAGTGGTTGGAACCAAACCTTGGTACACACAGCTATATAACAAGCTATACATTTTCAGTATAAACTGACCTATCATTGTACGGAAAGCCTAAACAATGCGAGGTCAGCTTTTACTGGATATTAATAGATTGATATGTAGCCGATACATTTATAAATATAATCTGGTTTATTCATAATTAGGTATGGAATTGAACATTATAGTTTTTATTTAATTTATCTATAATTTGTATAAAGTAGGCTTAAAGGCTAAGTGGGTTGAGAAAATCTGCTGATGTTGTCTCAGAAATTATAAGTACCACACAACTTATTTACCTTACCGATGTACAACAGGCCACTTTTCCGATCAATCATCCTTATGGGTAAAATCGTTTGCGCCCGGCATCCAATCGCAAATCGTTCAATCTCATACGAGATTGCGAACGAACGATTTGCGATTGGATGCCGTATATGAATTCGTATGAATTCATATACAGCATAATGAACGGACACTGAATCACTCTGCAAATGGCCGTGTCGCTCCGCTGCAGTGTAGTTCCACTCAGTGCGGTTTGACCTTTAGAGTGCCTTTCCACTGAAGTGGAGCGGAGAGGTGACAGAATAACCAATAAAATTCGAGTATTTTCTTCGCTGATCTAAGTGACATGATAATACTATCGTATCGTCTATATACGTGGTATTCTATTGGTTACTTTTTCTCCTCTACGCTGCGCTCTGCTTCAATGGAAACACACCCTTAATGTCTTAATGGCCTACCAGCGTCTCTTATTGCAGTTATGTTTGAGACTTGAAATGAATAGTTCTGCTTATTCGTACCAATATGTCTCGGTTAAAGGATTTTTTTAACGCACAGATTAGAAGCTACAACAGCGCTGCTAACAAAAATTTCATGCATTTAGGAACAGAGACTGAATAACTCTACAAATTATGCACATTACATAAAAAATTATCCTGTATATTGCAGTGTCTCCCGTCAAATTGTCGCAATGACCCAAAATAGTTCACTTGTTCGGTAGTTCAGTAGACTAAAATCAGACATGATTTAGAGACGTCCTACTACAAAGTGAATACAATTCATATTAAGGACTTATAACAAAACGCCATGAAAATGAACAAGGGGCATATTACGAGCTCTTATAGGAAAGCAGAAATTGAACTGCCTAGACATTTCCAGTGTAAGCTGACCTTTCATTGTACGAAAAGCCTATACAGTGAGGTCAGCTCATACTGGAAATATCTGGGCAGTTCAATATCTGCCCTGAGGGCTAATTCACGTAATTTTAAGACGCGCCGATCGTATTGCAGTGAAGCTCGAACTTGACGCGAGCGCATCTCACTGAAGCTAAGAGGATACCAAATGGCAGAATAGTCGACATCGGCTCAGTTGCCATAACAAAAGAAGAAGAAGAAGATTACCAAATGTGTTGTTTTGATCAATATTTTATTGCAACTGCGCGGCAACTGCACTTCTTTAGTTACGTGATTAGCCTACTGCTGTAAGAGTTCGTAATAAGCCCCCAGTTTGCTATTTGACGCGTCGTTTTGAAAGTGCCTGCAAAAGCCCAGTTGAAATAAAAAAACTTTGACTTTGATGCTGGTAGGCCTCCAGTTTCCATCACAACTACTGCTATTGAAAAGAAAGGGCTTATTTCGAAACATCAAGTCCTCATTGAATATAACGTAATTTAGGTGCAATATTAATTTTAGTGTGAATTTAAAGCAATATTTGTACACATCATTAGTTTCTTAAAAGTAAAAAATGTACGAATTATTTAAAAAATTTAGCTCCTGAATAAAAATGGTAGTTTATTAATGTGTAAATTGCTTAATTGTGTTGACAATCCGGAAAACAATTCGTGGACTACTATTTTTGTTATTATTCGGAATTTATATATCAAGGTGGATGCTTTCATCTGCAAATTGTGAAAAATCTTGCGATTCATCCATCTTAAATATAAATTAACACCGATGATAAAGAAGCTTTAGAGCCTATGCACACGGCGTATTTTTAATGCATCGACGATGCACGTTAACGCGCTTTAAACGAAATTCGGGTTCCAAAATTTGGTCAACTACAGCGCCTTAAGCGTAAGAGAAACTTGCGTCATCGGCGCGTTACGAATATGCCGTGTGCATAAGCCCTTACGTTTATTGATATTTTTATATATTTTAAATTGCATCGAGTATTTAGAGGAATGTAAACACGAAATAAATTCAACGGAAAAAAAAGAAGTGTCAATTTTTTTCGAAATTATTGCCATATACAACTACCAAAATAACTACTATTAGTATAAAAATATAAAAAATAAACTTGTATAATTTATTATTGTAAGATTTTTGGCTAGGATTTAAAAAAAGATTGGTTTAGTTTATAAAACAATGTTATTCCGATTATGTTTTATTATACACTAATGCGCCCGCGACTTCGTTCGCGTGGAATTAAGAAAATGAATTTTTCCATAAATAAAAATAAAAGTAGCTTATGTTACTCCATATAATATCAGCTATCTGTCAGTAAAAGTGCCGTCAAAATCAGTCAAGCCGTTTCGGAGAATTAGCCGGGAAAGACAGACAGTTAAATTTATTTATTTATTAATTATTCCTCTATATACTTTCATATCCAATATATCAATTTAGTAAAAAGCTGTTGTTTTGACATTAAAAACAGACACTTCAATTTTATTTATTTGTAGGTATGTTTATTGTATTAATTCAATAAATTTAGTTTTTACACTCCTCTGAACACTTAATTAGTAATAAATTGCTAATAATTTAATTTTATAGAATTTATTGCATGCATAAATTATATGTTATAAAATATTAACATTACTGCCACTGCCGATATAATAATTATATTTTACACCATCTTTTTTATAATACTTTTAAGACTTGATTTGTAATTCATTAATAATATTAATGTAATTGAAAAATTATCGGCCATAACTCTTTAACGAGAATTTAGATGTAAATTTTTTTAGAAAAAAAACTTGGTATTTATAAAAAAAATATATATAGTTTGAGTGAAATGTAAATTTGATGGGCTGTAGAAAATCGCCTTTTTATTTGAAAAAAAAAAGAAAACTGAACCCTGTATGTAGAAATAAACGTGTAAGATTATTATAATTATGTGTTTTATTAAAAAACTATGTCTCTCCTATGATCCACCAAAACCATTTTTACCAACTTCTTCTCAACACTAACTTTTCACTTTAACTTTATTTTTTCAACATTTTCTTCTTTCTTTTTTTTTTTTTTTTTTTATAAATACCATTTTTTTTAATAATATTTTTTTATATTATACTATATTTTTTTGCTGTTTTTCAACCTACTTTAAAAAACAAAAATCTCAAATTATTGTAAAAAAAAAAGTATTAATTTAAAAAAATTGTAGTTTTATTTTTTATTATATAATCCCCCATTCTTTCTTTCTTTCTTTTTTTATAAAACATTGCCCCTCACTAGGATTTCTCCTATATCGAGGGTACAGTTTACAAACATACATGTCACATGCACACACAACCAGACCCGAAACAACTACCTGTAGATCATACAAATATTTGTTCCGTGCGGGGATCGAACCCGCGGCACGTAGCGCAGGAAACCCGCCCATCCTTTAAGATGGCTAAAAACATTGAATTGTGTAGAGATGATATGATAACATGGCGCGCCCCTACAAATTACTGATTCAATGTGTGTAGTCTCTTCTTACCGAGCAACAAATGCTTGGATTTATTTGTATTTGCGGCCGTCTCAGTACGCACACATGCGTTGTGAGTCTTGGTGACGCTTTGTAAATACTTTCAAACGTTTTGAATTTTGGAGGGGCGCGCCATGTTGTCGTAGTTTATCTGTAAGTGTCTCCTTTTGGTCGCGGGACTTATCTCATTACCGTGACCCCGGAACGTAAAGGGCTATTGAAGGAACACCGTGGATTTTAGTCAGTACAAGTCTGACAGTCCCTCCCGCACTGCCTGGGGTGGGAAGATTCATTTAAAGATTTTACCAAGCTAAAAAATAAAAAGTGTCTCCTTTTGGACAAATAAATTTCTTAATAAAAATCCTATTTCATTGTCGGCTACAACTATTTGGAGAAGAAAACTCATGTAAAATACTCGGTATATTTTTAATAGTACAAGAATTACTGGCGAAGGAGCATGAAGCATACTATAGCTTCTTAACAAATATATTATGTTAATATATTACTATTTATAAACCAAACAACTTAAACTTAACTACATAATTAGCTAAAGAATAACTATAATTACAAATACAGGATATATTTTTATGTAGTGCGCAAAATTTGCAGAGTGATTCAGTCTCTGTTCCTAAATGCAAACGCAGTACTTAAATTGACTCCAAAACAAAATAAAAATTTGACTTTGTATGGCTTGCGCTAGTAAATTATGCGTGTCCCCCATACTAAGTCGAATTTTCGTTTTGTTTTAAAGTGTATCCCAATACTGTGGTTGCATTTAGAAACAGAGACAGAATCAATCTGCAAATTTTGCGCACTACATAAAAAAATATCCTGTTTAATGACAAAAATATCAAAAAACGCCCATGTTCACTGCTGGGCACGGGCCTCTTCTCAGAATGAGAAGGGTTAGTCCTTAGTCCAGCACGCTGGCCTGGTGCGGGCGGACTACACACACCATCGACAACTTTATGAGGCCCTCTCAGGTGTGCAGGTTTCCTCACTATGTTTTCCTTCACCGATATCGCAAGTTATAATCTCTGTACAAGAATTAATTATTTAAATTCCAGAAAATGTTATATTATTTCATTGTGACTTCCGTTTTCTTGAAGTTACTTTCGGCTGGCCTCCTGTGTGTGTCTGAAAACGAAAATATTTTAAAATAAAAATATTATAGTTTAAAAAAAACTATAGAACACGCTTTAGTCATCCAAACTGAACGTGTATGAGGTCATGGTTTTTGGGGCGGGGGGAAATACCCCTAAAACAATGCCACCCCTTCTACTCAATGGACTCCCATTGAAAAGGGTATTTAACTTTAAATATCTTGGGCATGTTTTGACTCCTGGCCCCAAGAACAAAAATGAGTCTGGTTACTTGAAATATACGATTTAATAATAATAAAAAATTAATATGCAAAATTTCAGCTCAATCGGAAACCGGGGAGTGGGTCAAATTTAACTTCCAAGATTTTCTTACATAGTTAGTTACAGGTGAAGCTAATGAAAGCGTGTTAAAAATAGTACAACCCCATTATTACAAAATATCCCTATTGTACAAAAAAGTACCCGATATCAGATTAATATTCCCTTTATTCAATTTTTTTACATACTTTTAGATATTTTAAAATAATTTTTACAAAAAATATCTGATTATTATCTATTTTATAATAATACGTGAAGAAAAAAAAATATACCCCTTTTTAAGCATATTGCGCGCACGGAGGAGTGTGAGATTTGGTATAGTTAAAGTTTATATGGAGAAGGAGTGCAGAAAGCTAAAATTGGCCTCTTAAAATGTACTGTACTTACATAGTCACAGCCTCTTAAAATGTACTCTACTTACATAGTCACAGCCTCTTAAAATGTACTCTACTCACATATTCATGGCCTCTTAAAATGTACTGTGCTTTCATACGCATGGCCTCTTAAAATGTACTGTGCTTTTATACTCATGGCCTCTTAAAATGTTTTGTACTTACATATTCATGGCCTCTTAAAGCCGATGGCCCCTTAAAAGTCTTCGGACAGAACTTGCAGGTGAATGGACGATCACTCGTATGTACTCTTTGATGTGACTGGAAATAAACATTAACAATTTTAACCCTTCATAACATAACAGTAATATAGTTTGTAAGATTTTACTAATGCAATAATTATTATGTAATTTAATAATTTTATTTTTTAATTCGACGACACGGTTGGCGCTGTGGCTATGCGATTAGCCTTCTACGCTACGTGCCGCGGGTTCGATCCCCGCACGGAACAAATATTTGTATGATCTACAGATAGTTGTTCCGGGTCTGGGTGTGTGTGCATGTGACATGTATGTTTGTAAACTGTACCCTCGATACAGAAGTAATCCTGGTGAGGGGCAAAGTTTAAAAAAAAAGAAAAAATGTCCTGGAATGAATCAAGAAATTATTTTGGAAAGGGAGGGAGGCCTTTGCCCAGTATTGGGACAGCATAGGCTTATATTAATAATAATAATATTTGTATCTGTGTCTCTGTCTGTGGCATCGTAGCTCCAAAACGGATGGACCGATTTCAATGCAGTTTTTTTTAATTGAAAGCTTTTTTAATCCGTTATCATCTCATGTTTAATGAAAATCTGTTCAATGGTTCAAAAGCTACAGCTCTTTTTCTAGTTGGAGTCAGGGGTTTTTGACGGTTAGGTTATTTTTATGTGTTATTTATTATTACTGACCGCAAGTAACTTCCTCATAGTAAAGCTCTTCGGGCACTCCGTACATTGGAACGGTTTCTCTCCTGTGTGATTCCTTTGGTGGTAGCGTAGCACACATTTATTCTGGAACAAAATTAGGAGGGTAGTTTTAATGTACATGTAGCGACATCTATCGCCACATACAAGAACTACCTAGCAAAGCAGCAAGCTAACTACAGTGGCGCGAAAATATGAATTCGACCAATCAGATTTCGAGGCCTGCATCGCGCAAGGAAAAGAATATCGTATCTAACACATATACAACTGTCCGACATCAACCGTCGGGCTTCGGCCCGCCAGGCAATATCACCTCGCCTGGTCGGAGGATCCTCCCTTTTCAATGGAGGAACACTTTATCACGTTCCTCCATATTCACAATATTGTGAGGGTAGTTTTGAGAACATAAAGCATACAACGATATAAAATAATTTCAAAATGATTTTAATTATGGTTATAATGTAATGCAATAATGATAATGTATTTATTAGAACAAGTGGTCGCCTGTGGTCGAAATTCGACTGTATTTTTATCTTCCTGCACTCCTTCTCCATGTAAACTTTAACTATACCAAATCTCACACTCCTCCGTGCGCGCAATATGCTTAAAAAGGAGTACAAAGTTTTCTCTTCACGTATTCATTACAAGATAATTTTTTATGTAGTGCGCATAATTTGTAGTGATTCAGTCTCTGTTCCAAAATGCAACCGCAGTATTGGGATACACTTTAAAACAAAACGAAAATTCGACTTAGTATGGGGGGGACGCATAATAACGGACACTGTCGACTGGCGACACGGTTGGCGCAGTGGCTAAGCAATTAGCTTTCTGCGCTACGTGCCGCGGGTTCGATCCCGCACGGAACAAATATTTGTATGATCTACAGATAGTTGTTTCGGGTCTGGTTGTGTGTGCATGTGACATGTATGTTTGTAAACTGTACCATCGATACAGGAGAAATCCTAGTGAGGGGCAAAGTTTAAAAAAAAAAAAAAAAAAAAAAAAAACTACAAATTTTGCGCACTACATAAAAATTTATCCTGTATAATAAAATTAAAATAATAATTACACTTACTGGTAGCGTCTTCCCACAAACTTCACATATCCAGGGCGTAACCTTCTTCTTCTTAACCTTGACTGCTGCTTCCACATGCATGCGCATGTAGTGGGCGTTGTACCGAGACTCTAAAGAAAACGTCTTGTCGCACTGCAAGTAATTAAATAACAGTGGACATTGGATTTTACCTTAAACCAATACTGTATTATTACAAAACAAGGTTTAAACCAAGTCTAAGATAAAACTCAGGTTTAGGCTCTGGTTTTAGAAAATTGTTATTACAAAACAAAGATTAATGAAAAATCTCAGTTTTATCTCTGGACTAAGCTAAACCAGGCCTCCCCCTAGTTTTGCCGTAGTTTAAGTGACGTGATCTACCTACATTTCGTTTTCTTGAATACATTATAATTATGCCTAAAAATCCCAGTGATTATAATATTCTTTTTGGTACCGTTAAATTTCTAAAAGTTTAATAAAAGCACTTTTTGTAGTCAAAACAAACAAATTTACTTAATTATTTACTTACATAATAATATATTGATCCAAATCTTGTAAGGTACAATTTATTTAGTCATCCTTATAAAATTTGCATGAAACGAAACATTTCTACGAGGATGTGACCTTGGAGTATTTATCTGTGGCAGTTTGGAGTGAATGAGTGAATGATAAACTAATACTCGATGGTGATTGGTCCGAGCTTGGTCTAAACTAGGGTCTTAGTAGAGCTCGGAAAAAACTGATTTTGTAATAAAGTCGGATTTAAACCAAGGTCTTAATTTGACACCAGAAGCCCAATTCTCGTAATTAATTTATAATATGACTGAAAGTTGACCGAACTGAGATTATATTATGAATTGACAAAAAGTCATGTATTCTACTCCTCTTAAAGTTCAGTCCGATTCCAGTATGATTTGGTTTCAATCTTCTTACAAACTCATTTCAATCTCATTTTTGACGTTTGTGTATAGACGAGAGTGTCAATTTTATTATCTGTGTCAGTTCAAAATGTTAGCAGAATACCGATTTGCCTTTTATTCAACTTTCGATCTCATTACAATATAATGTCACGTTTGACGTTGTTTGTTAGGGTAGGAGAATACCATTTGTGACATTTATGACATTGGTAGTAGATCGGAATGAGATCCGAACTATATTTTGAACATTTTTAATTACGAGAATTGGGCCTCTGGCCTTGTTAGACCTGGCCTTAACTCAGGTAAAATCTTTTGTAATGAGACCGATATTATTTACGATTGGATGCATGAACTTACCTTATCACAAGCATAAATTTTAGAGCTCCTATGCTTATCGAGCAGATGGTCCCTTAGCTCCAAAGATTTTGTGAATGTATCTCCACAATGCACGCAAGCGTCTCCGCTGCAATTCTCAAGCGAAATATGACGCTTTAGCGCTGCTGTGTCCGCGAAACTTTTTTCGCAAGAGCAGTGAGAAGGCAGTGAGAGCTACAAGATATTGAATAATTAATAGAAATAATTCAGACCATAATTCAATTCAATTCATTTATTTTAGACTCATATTGTCCATACAGACAAAAAAAAACAAAAAATAATAATGCACGAGATAATCCATTAAACATATTGCACACCTAGGTGTGCAATGTGTGTGTGTGTGGTGTGTATGTCGTTACGTGTGTAGGTGTGCATGTGTGTGTGTATGTATGTGTGTATATATGTATGTGGTGTGGGGTGTATGTTTTGTATGTGTGTGTATGTGATCTAGATCAACACTAAGACAACTCAAAAAATGTCATTTTTCAGTAGAAAAAAAATCAAATACTCAATTTAATGTTACTAAAGTTACGAAACGAAAGCATTTTAGGATTTTTTGATTTGTCTTAATTTTGATCTAGGTGTGCGATATAACACATTCTTCGTAATAAAAAAAAATGTGTTTTAATTTAGTTGCAGTTTGCTTATGCAAATTATTATGTTCATTCAATTTCTTCATTCTTGTTTTTTTTAATTAACATTTTTTTTTTTTTCAAAATTTGCTGTCCCTCTATCTATCAAGGGGCCGTCCATTAATGAACGAGTGAGTTGTTTTTAAAACGATTTTATTAGCTTCACCTGTAACTAACTATGTAAGAAAATCTTGGAAGTTAACTTTGACCCACTTCCCGGTTTCCGATTGAGCTGAAATTTTGCATTCACGTTCAGTTTGGATGACTAAAGCGTGTTCTATAGATTTTTTTAAACCTTACCTAATATTATTATTTTTAATATATATTTTTTACTACGAGTGATAAATTGAGTGAACGAATGAACGAATGGTACATACATGTCGGTGAGCAATCTTCTTATGAACATTACGACCGAATGTTCCTATGAACGCCTCGCCGCATATGTCACACCAGATGAACTCCGACGGATGTCGGATGCGGAGGTGGGAGAGATGACTCGACAGTTTCCTGACAAATCAAATCAAATAATTTATTTCGCGAATATGGGTACAGAATAAAGATAATAAATGTAATGCTTCCAAACATATTCGGCCCTCAGGCATGCAAAATAAGCACGTGGTACTATTAAGTCTGTTAACATAAACTTAACAGCGGGTCTACCGCGTAACTAAAATTGTAATGAACATCGACACTGGTATTAAACTTCAATACGATCGTGAGAGCCTAAACTTTGAGCTAACTTGTATTTTTTTACCGATCATAAAGATAGTCCCAACTATATGATAGGTAATTTTATTACAAGTTAGCTCAAAGTTCTCACGGCAAAGGCTCTCACGATCGTATTGAAGTTTAATACCGATGTCGATGTTCATTACAATTTTAGTTACGCGGTAGACCCGCAGACTATACCTACCTAAAATACTAAACTAACTACACAATGTCAAGACTTATAGTTATCACCTAAATAACAACAACAACATAACATTTATAAGAGGAAGGGTATAGCGGGACTTTCCGGAAAAAAAAATATTTTTGGCGGATTGGAGAACCTAGGCATTTTTTTTTTTTTTTAGCCTGGTAAAATCATCAAATGAGTCCTCCCACCCCGGGCAGGGCGGGAGGGACTGTCAGACTTGTACTGACTAAAATCCACGGTGTTCCTTCGATAGCCCTTTACGTTCCGGGGTCACGGTAATGAGATAAGTCCCGCGACCGAGAACTTAGGCCTAGAAAAAAATTAGAAAAATAGAAAAATATTTATTCACAGGAAACATGGTCACAGGTTGGTTAGCTTGTTGAAAAAATATCGATATTATTTGTTCGATGTATCGATATTTAATGTTCCAAATCAGTGGCGAAGAGACCATACAACCCGATTCCCATCGGCTTCCCTGAAGGAATTGGTTAGTGCATAGACCAACGTAATATTATATTATTTACTCATCCAACTGACAACAAAAAGGCTTGATATCAAGAGTAATAATTATCAAAGGGCATATTTATCTTGATAATTTCAAACTATGCCAAGCATCTTGTAATAAAATGTGATGAAGTACTTACTCATGAGACTTGCCACAGTGTCGACATTCATGAATTTGTCCTCCATGCATTTTAAAATGCTCTTTTGCGTTAAAACTGTAAAAAAAGGCGAATAATTCACACTTTTAGCTATAATTAATACAGGATATCACATTATATTGAACCGTGTACTTAGTATAATCACGTTCTGTGACCGTACACACCGACCGTTTAAATTTTTACTATTAAGTAGTGACCGACCGAAGGTTCGGTTTCGGTTTCAGTTTCGGCCAGTTTCGGCCAAAAAATCTAGTTTCGGCCTTAGTTTCGGTTTCGGCCAAAAAATGGCCGAACCTTTCGGCCGCGCCGAAACTTGAATTCTTTCGTGAATAATCGTGCGTCGGTCGGCGAACTCCGCGGCTAACTCATCGTAACGCCGCCGTCCATTGTTAATCGCATCGAGTTGAGGTTGTGTTTTGCACATAAATGATTTTAGGTAAGTATTTCTTATGTTTTTACTTGTACTTCTGTTGTTAATTATTATTTATTTTATTTGAGTGGCAATTATTAGGTATTGAGCTTCATTCTGTTCAGTTTTATTTTCAGCGACAAATAAAAGAGGTTATATATAATTAATTCATATTTATTTGCCCAATATTTTTTCTTTAATTAAAATTTCTATTGTATACTTCACTAGATTTCAGTATACAATAGAAATTTTAAATATGTTTACGTAAGTTTCGGTTTCGGTTTCGGTTTCGGCCGAAGCTGAGAGCAAGGCCGAAGGTTCGGTTTCGGTTTCGGCTGAAAAACCTGTTTCGGTCGGACACTACTATTAAGTAACAATCTAAATTAGATCTTATTACTTCCTACTGTAGTTTTATTTTTCAATGAAACCCCCAAAATACAAGTCTATCGAATGTAGTGAAATTCGCTTTGTCTTTTGTATTCTACCGAACGCTGTCTTAGTTAGAAAGAGAGGAAGCGAATCTCATTGGTTTGTGACTGTGTGTAGGAAACGATTGCGCGGTGCGGTTTGGATTGTAAAGTCGATTTAGATTTGCCGTAGTTTTGTGAAATCGATTTGTGGCTCCCGCTGAAAACCAGCGCTGTCGGGCTGCTCGCAGCGCGTCAGCTTAAGCTGAGCGGAAGCCTTTTTGACACAGCTGCGACGTACAACCCATTTGTTATTTAAGATAAATATTTTTTTCTTTTACATGTTTTATTCTTTTATTTTTTGTTACTTTATCTTTAAAATTGTTTTTGTGCTGTGTCAAATAAATACTTTTTTCTTTCTTTTTTCTTTCTATTTGTCTAGTTTGGATTATCGATACTATTTGTTACTGAAATCGGATTTTAGATTCATTTTATTTATTTATTTATTAACAGATATATTATTGCTAACAGACAGGTCCTTCGCAATAAGTGACGAATATGTTACATTAAAGGTAATAATTAAATTATAAAATTATGTAGGTAATGTTAATAACAAGTTAAAATTATTTCAATAAATAATTACAAAATTGATTCGATGGTAACAGTGATAAAACAAAATAAGGTATAATTCGATTGTTTTTTTTTTTTAGTAAAATTATAAATGAAACATATGGAATAACAAAATTGTTGTGTAAAAAATGATATAAGTTAAAATTATTGTAAAAAGTTGTGTGTATTGTTGTTGTTGTTGTTTTGATATATCTGACTCATGTCTACGATGGATCAACAGAAGAATCGAATAGGAGAATCGATAAAAAAATCTGTACTCACGTAGTTCTCGAGACATATGGGCACTGCTTACAAGCGAATTTTAATCTGTGACTCTTGGTGTGCTGCGTGAGACCTCGCTGATCCTTGTAGCGAAACTTACAATACTCACAGATAACGTTGCCACGACTCTGCAATGGAAAGACTAAAAAATAATCTATTTTTTTTCTTTCTTTTTTTTATTTTTTTTTATTAGAATTTTTCCGACTACTTGGTAAAGCCGACTATCCGGCAACTTTCGTAGTCGGCGACTATTCGGCAAAGAGCGCCGACTATCCGGCTTCTTACTTTGTATGTATTTTTCACTAAAAAACTATACACAAGACTTTCTTTATGACATGATTAAATTTTAATTGAGTTCTTTCACTGTAATGTACAATAACAGTATTGTCTTTATTTTTTCATACAAAAAAATCGCTCTGACCAGTGAATTACGTAGGTGGCCGTCAGGTAGGAGTTTTAAAAAGGCGATTTTGTCCTTTAATAACTTTAACTAACATAGGAATACAAAGTGTCTTAAAATTAACTAAGTTTAAGTACTTATAACTAATGACACAACCTCTAGCTCCCACGATTGAGCGAGATTGGTACCATGGATTGTCCCACGCATCGATGTCTATAGATATGCTTAGTGAACTCAAAAAGTGAGACGTGTCAGGTACTCCATTTTCAAAAAAATGGAGTGGTTGATCACCAGTCAAATGCCGTTTACAAACATAATTATTAATTTGTGTATTGAATAAAAAATATATAATAATAGTAGCTATTCCATTATTGCATGTATCGCTGTTCTTTTTAAATATAATTCGAACATTGCTGAATTTAGAATTTGACGTCTTCAAAAAATACCCCCCTTTTTTTGGCTTCCCTTTGTATGACAGAGCGTATCTATAGACATCGAGGGCTCCACGATGGTGGATTTTAACACTGTCAGCACTTTTCAGAATGATTCACAAGATCTTTCGCAATCACTGAACACTTCACTGTAACTTGGGTTAGGTAGGTATATGTGCAGGTGTGCAGGTAACAAGTGCAAAAACAAAAATCAAGAAACAATGCGAAGTAAACAAAACATGTTCCGACATGCTCGCAGGCGGCGCTTGCGACTTGCGCGCGAATCAGCTGTAAACGAAGCGTCACGGAAATTTCCGAATACCCCCGAAACCGTTATCGGCGACTAGTCGGACTCTTTGCAACCGACTAATCGGCTAGTCGGCTAGTCGGTCAAGTCATAGTCGGCACATCTCTAATTTTTATAAAGTTGTGAAAAGTGCTTTATTAAAAGATTAATTTCGATTTTATTTTATACCGCCAGCGGCTTCGCCCGCGTGATATCTTTATAAATTATAGCCTATGTTACTCAGTGATAATGTAGCATTCTGCTGGTGAAAGAATTTTTAAAATCGGTCCATTAGTTTTTGAATTTATCCATTACAAACAAACATACAAAAAATCTAATCTTTTCTCTTTATTAACACGCTTTTATTAGCTTCACCTGTAACTAACTATGTAAGAAAATCTTGGAAGTAAAATTTGACCCACTTCCCGGTTTCCGGTTGAGTTGAAATTTTGCATGCACGTTCAGTTTAGATGACTAAAGCGTGTTCTATAGTTTTTTTTAAACTATAATTAGTTTAGACTATGTAGAGAAAAGATACTCACCGGATCATGCTGTGACTGCACATGCTTATTCAAAGTTTCCACACCCATAAAACCTTTGTAACACAAATCACATCTATATGGACTGTGTACGTAGTTATCAGTTAACTTCCGTTCTAAAAACTCTTTTAACTGATCTTCCTTATTCAAAACAATAATATTGACGTCACATGCTTTTTCAAAATCACTCATATTTTCTTTAGTTTCAAAATATTTACCTTTTTTCTTGACAATATCATTTTTAATTTTATTAACACTTTTATTTTTTATTTTCTCATTTTTAATTTTAGCTTTCTTCTTAACATTCTCTTTTTTAATTTGTATTCTTTTTTTTATATTTACGTTTTTACATTTTCTTGTCAGATCTGAGGTTTTCTTTTGGATTTTGTTTGGTGAATCGAGTTCTGTGTTATCAATATTGTCACTTTCTACTTCGACTTTCACTGTATGAGAATTAATTTTGACATCATTTTGTGAATCTTCTGGTATTAAATATTTTAATGGAACATTTATTTCAACATAGTTATCAATTTCATCAGTTTTAAGGTTTTTTGGTAGATTATCAACAACGGTAGCATTATCACCAGTGATGCTCAATATATTCATTTCCGTCTTTTCACATTGAAAGAATGGTTGGAAACCATTTAAGTATTCTATTGATATCTGTAAATAAAGACATAACAGTAATAAAATTTCCATTGCTGATTAAAGCCGACAACAACCTGGCAATAGGGAGAACCTGCATCTAAATAATGATGAAAAATTATTAATAAAAGTTGTGAAAAGTGCTTTATTAAAAGATTTATTGAACTAGAACCAAACCGTCAAAAACCCCAACTCCAATTAGAAAAAGAGCTGTAACTTTTGAACGGCTGAACAGATTTTCATGAAACATAGCTAAGATGATTCCCAAATAAACTAGCTTTCAATAAAAAAATACTGTATGAGAGACCGAACAGTGTGTAGGTCCGAGCTGATGTTGAAGAAGACAACAAATACTTACAATTTTATTCCCAGATTGAGCATCTTCGAAATATCTCCTGGCCCGTTGACACTGATCTCGGAATGCATTATACTTTGTCAGGAGACCGGTGCAGTAGTTGCAGACATATTGTGGAAGATTATCATAAGGTGACACCTTAAATAATAATTTAAAAAACATTTCTTAACAAACAGATGTTACATCTGAAATCTATATATTAATACGTGAAGAGAAAACTTTGTACCCCTGTTTAAGCATATTGCGCGCACGGAGGAGTGTGAGATTTGGCATAGTTAAAGTTTATATGGAGAAGGAGAGCAGGAAGCTAAAATTAGGGTCCAATTTTGACCACTATTTCAATGAAATTGACAACATGAAGATGAGAAACAATTACCTATATTGGACTTCCTAATAGCAGCGCTTTTTTTTTTTTTTTTTTTTAACAGCTATGTTTTATTTATTGATTTATGGCCATAGCATACTTGACACTTTTAGCAGAAGAATTGTGCATTCCTATGAACAATTACTGCCTTTTGCTTATAAAAAGTGAGAAATCCTAGTGAGGGTGTTAATTTGTTTGTGTAACATAAAATTATATTGTTGCTACAGAATTAAAATTTCATATATTTTAATATTTTCAAGTATGTTTGGAAAAAAATCCCGATTTAGACCACATTTCCGGAGTTTTTGAAATCTTTGTCCGGTGTCGGCATTTAGGTGTTGGTAGCCCTAGCCTAAAGGCTTGGATGACGAAGATAAGCAGCATATTTTTATGCTAGTAAAATAAAGAAATGTAACAAATATAGCGCGTTAATTATAACAATAATCCTTTAACGATCATTCTTATTAGCGGTCTTTAAGGAGGCCTATATTCAGCAATGGTCGTTTACAGTCTGATAAGTAAAGATTAATAAACTGTATACTTACTTCTGTCCCTAATATGTTCTTAAACATTTCCGCAAGTTGGTATTGATGTATGCTGTTTAGCTTTATATTTGTCGCCAAACAAGCTCTGCAAGCTGATAAGTCCTCAGTTATTTCATTCTTGAGTGTTATTACGGACATTTTATTTTATTTATTTACACAAAATCAGCACAAAATACATGCAAAATACTGAAAGAAAACATTAAAAACTGTCAATTGTCATTAATCTGTCATCACTAAATCCCATTCGTTCCATTCATTCATTCAAATAGCGATATGTCACCAATTTTAATGTTTGGCCTCTAGCCTTTTGAGAAAAAGTGAAAGGACAGAGTGAAAGCCAGGTCATTGGTGAAAGCATAACAAAACGTACAGTCGCAAACAGAGATGTCTACGCCTGGCAAATCTACTGCAACTTTTGAAATGATTTCTACATACCAGTAGCAGACCAAACATTCGCTGAAAATTACGTAGCCATTACGCACACATAGGGACATAAGAAAGGTCTATCCTGGTGTTTTGTCGTAGCTAGCACTGTCACATCGGTACGCACAGCACTTCACCATTTTATTATAATATTCTACTATCTATTACATCCCAAACAAGTAATATTTTTCATTTAAACACGATTTAATCTATAAAATGCGATTGAACTTACATGTCTTATTATTATGACGTTGCTTTCTTAACGTCACTCTTATGACGGCGCGGGATAAACAAGCTATGCGTCAAATTTTGTCTATGAGTGATACTATTATCCAGTTGTCGCTTAGGCTTAGTACAAGGGATAAAGAATCCTACCCATCTAATGGATTCATTGGATTTCTATACCATTCATAGAGCCTAGCTTTAAAATATTTTGCATTAAAATAAGACCATAAATATGAAATCGTGTTGCGCCGTGCAATTTCGCTGCTGTGTAATGCATTATCATTCTATCCCAATAATAATTTATAGAAGTCAGTTAACAACAAAATAAAACAATATATTATAGTTAATATTATTTATTACATAATATAACTTAATTTAAAATAAACATGTTTACTTCAGTAAAATGTTAGGCGTTCACATCTGATATTTTTAACCGTCGACAAAAAAGAGGGGTGTTGTTATAAGTTTGTAGTGTGTATCTGTCTGTGACATCGAAGCTCCAAAACAGATAGACCGATTTCAATGCAGTTTTTTTAATTGAAAGCTAGTTTAATATATTATGAATATCGCTATGTTTCTTGAAAATCTGTTCAGCCGTTCAAAAGTGACAGCTCTTTTTCTAGTTGGAGTCGAGGGTTTTTGACGGTTAGGTTATCCAGAAAGTGAACAGCCTGTGACTGTATCTCTCGTTCATAAAAACCCCTTTTTTCGATATCCCAAATATCATTATTGTTTTTTAATAACGAGTTTATTCTTCATAGACAACTTCGTAAGTAATTTCTCTGGAGTCCACGTCTTCATACAATATATCTGTCTCCTCCACTTCCTGTTGGTATAAACCTACTTCCGGTTTCACAAAATGGATTTCAGCTTCCTCCAGGTTTTCTGTTTTGATACTTTCAACTGAAAAAAGCATAATATTAATAATTATAGTTTAAACAAAAACTATAGAACACGCTTTAGTCATCCAAACTGAGCGTGTATGCAAAATTTCAGCTCAATCGGAAACCGGGAAGTGGGTCAAATTTAACTTCCAAGATTTTTTTACATAGTTACAGGTGAAGCTAATAAAAGCGTTTTAAAAATGGACAAAAATAAAATTATTTTCCCTTAAAATAAAAAAGGTCGAGAAAAAACTTAGTATGGAAACGAAATGTTTGTATGTATTTTTTATTATTATTTAGAGGTCATCCATAAAGTACGTCACACTAATTTCGTGATTTTTTTGACCCCTCCCCCGTCCTTGTCACAGTTGATCACATTTATGAGACCCCCCTCTCTAGTGTGACGTTACATATTTTGCAATTTTACATCTAGAATTTATTAAATTATAACAGCAGTCCCAAAATTAGTTTTATTACCAATTTTTTTTATTTTTTATAATCAATTGCCATACTGAAAGTGTTGGAAATATTTTAAAGTTGTTCGTTAATAGTTCAAAGGTAAATGCCCACTCTTGGCCAGTAGGTAGGCAGGTTCGTTACACCAATGTGAAAAATACAAAAAAAATTCTTATTTAGTAACTAAAATATTGTTGTTATTTATTTGTTTGTAACACTCGGGAATTAAAAACTTATATTAAAAAGACATTCAATCAATTATGCATGTGATGCAATCTTCATTTCCGCACGTTATGTCAATCTTATAAAAGTAGTGATGGCAAATGTCACAAAAAATCGAAATCAAATAAATCGAGAACTGAATGATCTTCTGATTTTTTTTTTTCTTTTGTTTCGCTTCCTATATTAAAACGTTTAATTTCTATAGAATAGGTAAAATAAATGTCTATTGATTGTCTTCCGAAATCTATGCAGTGCTGGTTCAAGTTTATTAAAAATATCGACTCATAGCTCTATAACATCGGTTTTTGATAAATCGATGCCGAATCGCCATCACTACGTCAATGATAATTGATATTGACAGTCTGTGTTGACAGTTAACATTTTGTTTGTTGCGGATTGTTTGTTGTGCTTTGTGAATTGTGATTTTTCCTACACGGTTTTGCTATTTTCTATCCGATGACTTTGATTAGTATTATGGCGATGACAACCTTGGCTTTACATTGGATTCCGTACCCGCTTACCACGACGACACTAGCTAGCCAGTCAACTCCATGTTTGTTTTATATGAACCTTGAATTTTTTTCATACAATTTTAAAATTCTGTCCAAGTTCTATGTAAAAAATTGTGGTTGATTTTGTGTCTATGATGTCAACCCTAATGCCTATGATTTGCTGTATTTATGGACGCCACTTGGCCAAAACCTCCTTAACGAATGGGCATATCCCTTTGGCATTTTAACACTTAGATGTATTAGACTTTGAAATATGACGTCACGAAACTTAGGACCCGGCCCACCCCTTGTCACATAATGTCACACTTCGTCGACCCCCCCACCTTAACGTGTGACGTACTTTATGGATGGTCCCTTACCTACTGTCCTGTAACGAATAAATGTTTTATCTATCCTCATAATAATATCGTAAAGTTCTAATTAGGAATTCAAAAATAGTACTATAATGACAGACTTTATGCACAAGCAACTATAATAAAATTAAAAAGTTTTAATATGATACAGTTTTCCTAACGAAACAGTGCTATAAAATAACTTTTCATCCCACCATCTCGGAAAGAGTATTTTTAATCTTCAATATCTGAGTGGAAAAGCCGTTTTTATTCTCTAGAGGATAAAGTAAATTTTCATCCCACCATCTCGGAAAGAGTATTTTTAATCTTCAATATCTGAGTGGAAAAGCCGTTTTTATTCTCTAGAGGATAAAGTAAATTGAATTTAGAACATCGTGTGCACTAAGTTTGTGAAATAAACGTTTTTTTTTTGCATTTAGTCATTTCCTCGCTGAGGTGGAATGAAAAGTTACGTGTTGCACTCGAGTGCAAAGATTTTTCACCTCGTGCTCTTTTGATTCCCTCGCTAACGCTCAGGATTCTAATTTTGAATCACTCGCTACGCTTGTGATTCAATTTTAGAATCCTTCGCTTGCTCGGTCATCAAAATTGAACACGCGGTTAAAAAGCAACTTTGCACTCTTGTATAACAAATAACTATTTTTTCTATTATAGTACACTTCGGTTCCACCAAGGAGATTTCAATTCAATTTTTATAGATTATCTATGGTGGCGCGGCTAGGGCGCATGCGCGTTAACACTGCTGAGTATCGCCGCCATTTTTATTTATATGTACTTATTTAATGTGATAATTAGGTACCTATTGCATGAGTATAGATAAAGTAGTGTATGAAACTGCACATAACTAGGTATTAAAACACTCGTGTGATACTATTAAAAGTCTCGACTGCGGCTCGATTTTTAAACACACACTCGTGTTTTAATACCCCTATTATGTAACAGTTTCATAAACTACTATTTCTATTCTATTCTATTCTGTTGGTCGCGGGACTTATCTCATTACCGTGACCCCGGAACGTAAAGGGCTATCGAAGGAACACCGTGGATTTTAGTCAGTACAAGTCTGACAGTCCCTCCCGCCCTGCCCGGGGTGGGAGGACTCATTTGATGATTTTACCACGCTAAAAAAAAATATTCTATTCTGTTATTTATCATCTTCTCACCTGCAGTACTGTCCTCATTATCAATAGCCCTCAGTATCGCGTGCCGCAGCATTTCCCTCTCCTTTGCCTTATTCCGTCGCGACTTGCTCTTATAAGGCGCCGGCATCTTCAGATGTACAGTGTTGACGTGCAGCTTCATGGAGTTCGATTGAGTAAAGAATTTGCCGCATTTAGGGCATTCGTAAGGTTTGACTCCAGTGTGGACCTAGGAATAAGAATTAATTTTTCAAAATTGTAGGCGGTTTTATTTATAACTTTTTCTGAGTGGCGTTTCTTTGATATTTTTCTTGTCAGTATTATGGCTAGAATGTGTGTTCACCTGTTAAAAACACAAAACAACCAAATTCTAACTACTAGCTCAGAATATGATCACAAGATAAAAAATTCTGTTTCGGAGAAAATATTACAAAATAATTAATTTCTCGAAAACTACAAAATATCGTAGAACATACATGGGGGTTCAATCGATGAGTATTCGCTGGTACAGGTTTCCTGGGACATCCTGTATACATGGTGGTACTTACTCTGTCATGTCGTAGTAAGGCAGCCTTGTTGCTAAACGCTTTTGGACACATTGAGCACTCGTATGGTCGCTCACCGGTGTGTGTGCGCATGTGGATCTGAAAACAATAATTATTATTTTAATACCCAAATTGTTGATTTCAGATTTTCGAAATTTTTAAGTAAGTTTTCTATTAATTTTAATAGTATTTATGAGTTAATAGTTATATTTTTCTAAGAGCTTCTGATGTCGGGGCCTTTAATTCTTCAATTCACCTCAAAAGCTAGCAGATTTCAAAGAAAATTATTTTATACTTTTTAGTATTTTGAAGTGCTCTATCTATTATTAAATCTAAATAAATATAATAAATAATAAATCTATTATTAAGGTTTGATCAGATGCCACAATTTCGCGATTTTTACGAAATGACGGAATTGTACCAGGAACGAACCGGTTTCTGGTAAAATTGACCTGTATAAGGCCTGGCATGCATGTCAGGTATTCGCGATTTGTCGCGATAGGTTCCTCGATACGATTATCAAATCAGGGCGCCCGAAAACGTCAATTCGATACGATAGAACGGTGCAGCGCACACGCACAATTCGACCCGCGGGTCTACCGCGTAACAAAAATTGTATGAACATCGACATCGGTATTAAACTTCAATACGATCGTGAGAGCCTAAACTTTGAGCAAACTTGTATTTTTTTTACCGATCATGAAGATAAGTGTCCCAACTATATGATAGGTAATTTTTTTACAAGTTAGCTCAAAGTTTAGGCTCTCACTATCGTATTGAAGTTTAATACCGTTGTCGATGTTCATACAATTTTAGTTACGCGGTAGGGGTGCCGTTCGTTCTGTCGTATGGAATTCGGTATGTAAAGATTTTTTTCACGTATTTATTTTATATTTTTATTTTATAGATTGCACCAGTTTATGTAACTAAACTATGTATAACTAATTTCAATTTCCAAGCAGTAGTTAATTTTTAATAATTAATTATAATATTTTGCTCCTGATGACGTCACAAAGTAGTCTGCAGATTTCGATGCCAATAAAATCTAAATTACAGTAATAAGTAGTAGGAGTAGTTTCTTATTTGTCAACTTTTTTTTTTTTTTTTTATCTTCTCTCTCTTGTTGCCAATGTCTGTGGCGAATAAATGTTCTTTTCTTTCTGTAGTATTTGGAACTCTTTTCTTTTTATATCATACTGGCTGATGTTTATGTTTTTTATGTTAGTTGTCAAATGTCATTAAATCAGTTAGACTCCAACCGGCGTTTTATTAAGTTATTACACTTTCTTTCTTTTAATAAAATGCTTAAGACAATTGGGGCTCAGATGTATACGGCCAGCTTAAGTTGTCAGTACCTGCAAGAACAGTGGCATGGTGAAGCTCTTGGTGCACTCAGTACACTTGTAAGGTCGTTCTCCAGTGTGCACGCGCTGGTGGTACTTCAGGGCAGCGTTAGACTAGAATTATAAGAAGAAATATATTTTAAAAGTTATCTATACAAACACTACACTGCGCTCCAAAACACGAATTACAGACGTGGCTCATAAGGCTGCAAAATTGAAGTGGGATTGGGCTGGCCATGTCTGCCGGATGCCTGATGAACTGTGGGCCAAGGTAACCACTAAGTGGAGCCCTGATATGGCGAGAAGGCGACGCGGCAGACCACGAAAGACATGGCGGGACGAACTTGATAAAAGTCATAATGAATGGTTTCAGCTCTAGACCGAAAAGCCTGGAAATTATCGGGGGAGGCCTTTGCCCAGCAGTGGGATGATGCAGGTTAATAGTAAGTAATTTATACAATCTATAAAAATAGTAGTTTATGAAACTGTTGCATAATAGGGAGTATTAAAACACGAGTGTGTGTTTAAAAATCGAGCCGCAGTCGAGATTGTTAATAGTATCACACGGGTGTTTTAATACCTAGTTATGTGCAGTTTCATACAATTTTTTATTTTGTTCAGTGAATTTTAGTGGTGCGGTTGCATTTGGGAACGGACACTGAATCACTCTGCAAATTTTGCGCACTACATAAAAAAATATAATATAGGTATCTAATATTTGTAAGCTTTATAACTATAACTATTGTATTAGGTAAACCTGTGATGATAGTTGGAAGTGTTTTTAAATAAAAAAAACCTATATACTCAAACAAAATCATATCAACATCAATCATATCAACAATATCATGGTATGTATTTAGATTTTTATATATTATGGTATGTGTTTAGATATATAGTTTATGTTATATAAGTAGTTATATAATTATTTTTGATACTTAAGTTGTAATGTAATTGTATTGTACGCTTGACTTTCTCACTCTATAATATGTTCATTTCTCTTTCACCCAAAGGTTTGCTGGAAGAAAACTCATTCTGAGTTAAGCTCGCCTTTGTGCATATTTTTTTTATTAATTGTTTATTTTTTGTATATTCAATATTTTGTGTACAATAAAGAATAAGAATAATATCCTGTATACTCAAAAAATATCCTGTATACTCAAACAAAATCCTGTATACTCACTGCATATCTCTTCCCGCAGACCTCGCATACTATATTCTTCATGTTGTAGTATGATTTTGGTTTCCTCTCCTTCTTCACCCGCCCCTTACGCTCCGGTAGTTGGGAGGTATCATGCTCCTCGACCACATGTTCATATATCTGGAACAATCACATCATCTAGTAGGAAATACCCAGACTAGAAATGTATAGAAATAGCCCACAGTATCGCAGCATTCAAATTTATAATAAGTTACCTGATAGTATTAGAAACACTACAACCAACAGTATTTTTAAAGTTAAAGTTAAGTTCATGTTACTGGAAAAATGTTATTATAATATAAAAGAATTTATGGAGGATAAATGGTAAATAATTTATATAATATAGAACTGTTATTAGAATAATAATAATATTGTATTAAGTAAAATAATTATTATAATAAATATGTAGGATGGTAAAATTATATAACTATTAATTATAACATAATATAGTATAAATAATTATAGATAGATTATTAGATATAAACATTTTAACATAACTTAAATATAATATTAATGTTACCGCCTGTCCTAATACTTGCAACACCCTAACAGGGTCATGTACCAGGTTAGTTTATAACAACTTATGTGTACATATTGCAATAAATAAATAAATAGGTTACAGGAAATTATGCTCCGAAGCAATGAATCCGGGTCAATAATAAACTTTAATATCTCGGAAACTAATAATGTTAGCTTCATCATTCTCCTGCCCTTATCCCATTTTACTTGTGGTCGGCGCAATATGTCTTTTTCTTCCATTCATCTCTATCAGACGTCATTTCCAGATTCACTTCCTTCTCATTCATGTCATGTTTCACACAGTCCATCCATCTTTTCTTTGGTCTGCCCCTACTCTGATAGCCATCAACATTCATACTTACAACTCTTCTTATAACATGATTTTCATCTCTCCGCATTACATGTCCATACCACGACAAGTCCACACAAGCTTATTCAAATAAAAAGTATTTTATAGACAAGGGGGCCTAAAAAGGCCACATTGAGCAATTCATCTAATGATCTGCTTAGTAACTGTCAAACAGATGATTACTGAATATGAACCTTATGCGGATGATATTAAGGCTGACATTCAGAGAGATGACCTTAAGACGGGCGAAGACCCCTCTAAGCAAAGTCGTCGCTAAGCGCATCTTCAAAATTCGTATTCAGAGACGCAGTGTAAGCTTAGCTAAGACTGTCTTCTCTATGGCCATTTTTAATAGCAAAATGTTTATCGGTAAGTTACGGTTTTAAGAAAATGTGTAAGCAGGCGTATATAAAAATTAAAACAGGATAGCAATATATACAAAATGCAATTCGAGTGAGCGAAACAAAATATCTGAGACATAAACCTATTTAATTAAATTATGAGGTTAGTCAGACTTGAAAATCTCAAATTGTCGAAATTAATTCCACCTTAGCCCGCTTGGTGGCGCTAGTGTCGTCTTAAGTAGTCAATATTCACTACTTGGCTTATCGTTATCTAAGGCTTACATTCAGAGACGACAGAAACGAGTCTAAGCGTGAACTTACGCTTCCATCTGTCAAAATCAACAGCTTGCGCTCATATTTGTATTCAGAGACGTTCGGAACACGACTTAAACTTAACGTAAACTAAGTAAGCCAAGTAGTGAATATTGAATACTTAAGACGACACTAGCGCCACCAAGTGGGCTAAGGTGGAGTTAATTTCGACAATTTGAGATTTTCAAGTCTGACTAACCTCATAACTTAATTAAATAGGTTTATGGCTGAGATATTTTGTTTCGCTCACTCCAATTGCATTTTGTATATATTGCTATCCTGTTTTAATTTTTATATACGCCTGCTTACACTTTTTCATAAAAACCGTAACTTACCGATAAACATTTTGCTATTAAAAATGGCCATAGAGAAGAGAGCCTTAGCTAAGCTTACACTGCGTCTCTGAATACGAATTTTGAAGATGCGCTTAGCGACGACTTTGCTTAGAGCGGTCTTCGCCCGTCTTAAGGTCGTGTCTCTGAATGTCAGCCTTAGTTTACGTGAAGTTTAAGCCGTGTTCCGAACGTCTCAGAATACAAATATGAGCGCCAGCCACAAATATAAACCAGATACAGGCACTTATGAAATGTCGAGACTCTAGTTGCACGGTTCCAAATAGTAGACCCTATGGAAAAGAACCGGCAAGAAACTCCATGGTAACTCTTTTCAAAATATACATTATAATCTTTATCAGTACAATGTTGTGGTAAGAGCTGCGAGAATAATGTAATTTAATGTGAATAAAAATAAGACTAGGATAATAATGATTTGCCTGAGAATAAGATTGCCATGCCACGTTGAACTCCTCGGTTCTGAATATACAAAAATAATACTTACTATCTCACTGGTGTCGGTGTCCTCCGGTGGTTCGCACTCCGTGTAGTCATGTTCCTGCTTGATTTCAATGTGGCTGTTAGAGTAATGGGAGATGCAAGCCTCCTCGGTGCTGACGATTGTTTCGCACTGGAAAAGATACATAAAACATGTTGAATCATCAAGTAGATAGCTTGATTCAACCAAATTAAATTATTATTTAACCGAAGTATAAATAATAAATAAATCCAGCCCATTTCTGTCCCACTGCTGGGCACGGGCCTCTTCTCAGAATGAGAAGGGTTAGGCCTTAATCCACCACGCTGGCCTAGTGCGGGTTGGCGGACTACACACAACATCGAGAACTTTATGAGGCCCTCTCAGATGTGCAGGTTTCCCCACGATGTTTTCCTTCACCGTTATCGCAAGTGATAATTAAATTCTAATCCGCACATGAATCCGAAAAGTCAGAGGTGCGGGCCGGGTTCGAACTTAGACCCTCCTGCACGGCAGGCAACCGTTCAACCGCTAGGCTATCACTGCTGATAAATAATAATTTAAAAAAATATATTTTTGTACACAAAAAAGTATTTGAGTTATTTGCAGAGAACAGCTGTTTTTTTTTTTATTACTGGCTTGGTCTCATTGTAAAAATTGTTCATAATGACAAGTACAATAACCCCTTAAACGGATCGAGAAGAGGAACGTAGGTCCTATATTGTTATTAGCCCACAGGCTATTCGAGATTCATATGTTACCTGTCGGAACTCTTTCGTTCACTCTAACAGAGGGCTAATTCACGTAATTTTAAGACGCGCCGATCGTATTGCAGTGACGCTCGAACTTGACGCGAGCGTATCTCACTGAAGCTCAGAGGATACCAAATGGCAGAATAGTCAACATCGGCTCAATTGCCATAGCGAAAGAAGGAGAAGAAGATTACCAAATGTGTTGTTTTGATCAATATTTTATTGCAACTGCGCGGCAACTGCACTTCTTTAGTTACGTGAATTAGCCTACTGGTTGTGCAAGCAAATTATTTGAGGTGTTTGTGTGTGCAGTTAATAAGACGAATACATATATGACAAAACATAGTTAGATGGTAAATACATAAATCAAACTACAGGATATGTATGGATTAGTACTGTAATTAATTAGTGGGACTGATCTATCATCACTGACAGGACTATTGTTGCCAATAAGCCTGATATAGTGGTGATAGATCGGTCAGCGCGCCGCACAGTGATTGTTGATGTTACTATCCCACATGATGAGAATCTCGTGAAAGCCGAGAAAGATAAACAAATTAAATATCTTGACTTAGCACACGAGGTTGTCGACTTGTGGGATACGGACTCGGCAATCATAGTGCCGATAGTTGTGACGGCCAATGGCTTAATTGCCAAGAGCCTCGATCAACATCTTATGAGGCTCTCGTTGGGGGGCTGGATCAAGGGCTTGATACAGAAAGCGGTACTCCTCGACACGGCACGCATTGTGAGGAGGTTCCTTTCTCTGTAGCCCTAGCCGCCGGTAGCTTGGACCCTGTTCCCGATGCCGGTGGCCTACTACCTACTCTTTTGTATTTTTAAATGTTTTTATTATTTTTTTTATTTGTAAAATTATTTAAAAATATGAAAGAATGTAAGTATTAAAAATTGAATAAAGGTCATAATAATTAATTAGTGATAATTTTATTAATAGTAATAAATTACAAATTAAAATTACACTTACAACTCACAACTTACTTACAAATAATAATTACAAATTACTTACAAATACATTTAAATATAATACTATACTTATATTATAGGTAAACAAATTTTTGCAACATAGCCCTCTTCCTCTCTCCTAATTTTTGCTGTGCCCGACAGGGTCCATAATGATCAATTTTATATTTTTTAGTCCACCTTTGGGTCAGTGGGTCATCTTAGGGGCGGATTTTTAGGAGTTGGAGTATACGCTTAGGGGCACTATGAGCAGCAAAGAAAAGGAAAAAGAAAATTATTCCACTATAAAAAAAAATTGGGACAGAAAATTTTGAGTTTTAAGTTAAAATTATTGTAGGATCTTAATTATAGATGATTCCACTAGTGTTATGAGTTTGGAATATTGTCAGGAAGAATATCATACAGGGGTAACGGTCAGTGGGTCATCTTAGGGTAACTACTATGAGATTGGGGTAGGTCACGGACAGGTGGTCATTTAGAGGTAGGTTCATAATGACATCTTGTAAGTTGACATACCAAAACCATGACTTACGAAGATAAACCTGACAAGATTGACAAACCCCAAACACCCCAACATCTACCACATTCCCATAAACATAGAAAGATATTAAAATAAAACTTACGACTCCACATTTATATTCTTTCTTCTCCTTTTTATGTGCATGATCTCGTTCCAAATGTCCCTTCAATTCGTCTTCCGTGGGAAAAGTTTCGCCACATTCACAGATAATATAATGAATACTCACGAAAGAGCAATAGAACATATCGTCCGACATCGCGAGGCTTTTTCAAGCACAGATTAGTAATTTAATGATAAAACTGATATTAATTTTCTATGCCACGGCCATCTTGTTTTCTATTTTCTGTGTCAGTCGTGTTGTCGCTCGTCCGCTCGTAATGGGAAATTAGAGAGGTGACGTGTATGGTGAGTCGAACATCAGAGGCGATTATTTTTGTACAGTATATCGATTATTTACATCAAGGAATTATCAATAGTATAAGCCGATTTCTTTTTGCTTTAGGATCGCGACTTTGCAGACTTTCAGTCAAAATCGGCTGTATGGATAATGAAAGAGAATTAATATTAATGAATGAGTTACAAAGAAAAATACAAGTGATATACGTGGCTTTAAAAGTATTGTAATTAAAATATTAAACAGGATAATTTTTGATGTAGTGCGCTGTGCGCATAATTCACTGAGTGATTTCCCTGTTCCTAAATGCAACCGCAGTATTGGGATACACTTTAGAACATAACGAAAATTCTAATAATTCAAAATCAATTTTTTATTTCGTTTTGTATTGAATTTTAGTATTGCGGTTGCATTTGGGAACGGACACTAATCCCTATGCAATTTTTGCACACTACATAAAAAGATATCTTGTATTCACAAAATCCACAATCTTGTTCCAGAATAAATGAGTTCTGAGTTAAGCTCGCCTTTGTGCATATATTTTTAAGCCTTGGACTGGATTTTTTTTTCTGCCTCGGCTGACTCGCGCGATTTTCCAAAATGAGAATGGCAATGGGCTTATGTAAACATTGAGTAAATAAACAATAAAATATAAAAAAACAAAAAATAAACAAAAAAATATTTTTGTTAAATATTGTTTATTTTTTGTATATTCAATATTTTGTGTACAATAAAGAATAAGAATAAATGTGTGCTCCGCTACCACCAAAGGAATCACACAGGAGAGAAGCCGTTCCAATGTACCGAGTGCCCGAAGAGCTTCACTATGAGGAAGTTACTCGCGGTCAGTAATAATAAATAACACATTTAAATAACCTAACCGTCAACCGGTTTGGAGTGAATTTTGGTACTGCGGTTGCATTCGGGAATGGACTCTGAACCATTCTGCAAATGTTGAAAAATTATCCTTTTTAATATTTTATTTACAATATTTTTAAAGTAAACAGTCGTAAAATTGTTTATTATTTTATCATTCATATAATGTTATCCTTAACATATACCATTGATGTAATAAATCAGGGAATCGAAACGTTACTAACTTACTTCTAAATAACATTACGTTACGATGTAATGTAACGTTATTTTGAGTAACGTTTCAAGTCCATGATTTACATATTTTAATTAATTTCATTTGAATAAGACTCGATCCTTACTATATAAATCGACTAAAATGAGAAAGTAATTTTAAGAACACCGCTACTGACAGATTATCTTGTCTGTGACGTATGTATGATAAAATTAAATGTTTTAAATCAATATCTTCACGAACGAAATTTTGCTTAGTGTTCATTAATCAAATTATTATTTTTTGGTCATAATTATGTTAAATTTAATTTGTATTTTGAATGTATAACATATTAAATATTTTTTTGACATCTTTATACTGACACTTTATTGACGAAAATTTATTATCTGTGGCAACTTTGTATTTATTTATTTCTGAAGTTAATATTTTCGTTTTTTGGTGAATTAAATTAAATTTATCCAAGTGCAAACTATGTGAAAATGATGGAAGATTTATTAGCCTGTCGGGTGTGCCTGGCCACTGACGTAAATCTGTATGATATGTACAAATACAAGCTTAAAAATCTATACGAAACAGTGGCCGGAATTTATGTATGTTTGTTTTTATTATTTTTTACGGAATTTCTATAATTAGATATTTTTATTTATATGTAAAAAAAGCCTTTTATTACAAGTTTTTTTTATTATCAGAATATATGATAATTATAATGGCAGCACGGCACGTAGTGGCTTAATAATTGGCATTCATAATTATGGATGGCGAGTTCGATTCCCGCTCGCTGCAAAAAATTGTATGGCCTAAACCACGATATGTTGACAATATCCACAATACGGGAGAAATCATTTATAGAATTTAAATAATATTCCTAAAATCCAGTAAGCTTCAAGTTGGAATAGTGGTACCCGCAACCCGGGTTTGAATGAAGACAGGCGCCATATTTATTCATGACTTCATTACCACCGAGCTGGCTGGCTTATAGTTACAATGGATTACAGTTATAGCCCAGCCCAATATGGTAAGATTAACAGGCTGAAGATGTTGATATTTTCAGGTATCACCCGCTGACAACTACCCACAGTACCTATGCAGCTTCTGTGGCACGCTGCTCCTCAAATGTGCCTCCTTCAGGGAGAGGTGCAAGAAAACCCAGGAGCTGATGAAGTTTGCAGAGATGAAGAATCCTATTGTAAGGAAACTGTTTTTAATTTGGTGAAGGAACTTATAATGTAAAATATTGAAATACCATTAAATATGGTTCAGAACTGGAACAAACTCCCCAAAGATGTTGTTACACAACAGAACTAAGCAGTATTTTATAAGAGTTTCCATGCAATTTCTTGCCGGTTCTTTTTTATAATAATAGATTAGAATCTTGATTAATATAATGTTGTGGTAACTCGAAAAACATTACCCTTCTTCTCAGGCAGTCGGGTAATTAAAGATAATAAAATTTTGATGATCAGTCTTCACTAAATTTGTCTCCTCCCTCCTCTCCTCCTACTCCTCCTCCTCCTCTCCTCCTCCTCCTCCTCTCCTCCTCCTCTCCTCCTCCTCCTCTCCTCCTACTCCCCCTCCTCCTACTCCTCCTCCTCCTCTCCTCCTTATTTATTTAATTATTTTATTTATTTATGTACACACAAGGAAACATGGTAATAAAAATGTTACAGACAAATGAGCACAATGGAACTACTTATTCCACTACTTATTTTTCTCCTTCTCCTCCTCCTTTGCTTTATTTTAATAATAATTATATGTTTTGTTTCCACAGCTCACAACCGCCCAGATTTCTACCCTATCCATCACAGCCAACACCAAACTTCCATTCGCCATATTCACCCCAGAAATAACCACTATCACCGACATACAAATCACAACAGAACCACCAATTTCTGACATACTCTTCGCTGAAGAACTAATCAATGACCAGAGCGATGAGGAACCGTTGTCACACAAAGTTAACAAGAACAAAGATATTGATATACAAGTGGAGATTGAACCATTTGAATGTGATGATCCAGTAGCATGTGATGATCCGGTGGCATGTGATGATCCGGTGGCATGTGATGATCCGGTGGCATGTGATGATCCAGTGGCATGTGATGATGATGGCGATGGTGATGAAAGTATAAATCTGACAGATTTGGATACGGGCAGTATAAGTGGAATCGAATTTGATAGTACTATATTTGAGACCGAGAATGAAACCGAAGTGGATAATGATGCAGAACTGCCATTGAGTCAGATTAAGGTGGTATTTCTTATTCTTATTCATTCAACTGTCTAACTATCACGGTTCATGAGATACAGCCTGGTGACAGACGGACAGATAGACAGCGGAGTCTTGGTAATAGGGTCCCGTTTTATCATATGGGTATGGAACCCTAAAAAGAACGAAATTTAAATAAAATAAAATAGTCATCATAAAATATTGCATTATGTTGTCAAGTATTCAGCATGATATATGGAGAAGCCATAGTGAATTCTTTATTTTTTCCAGGTAATAGTTTTAAGCAAGGAAGAACAAATCCAAGAAGTACAATCTCGAAAAGATTCATATAACTACAATCATTCTGTTTACAAATGCGACCTCTGTTTTAAAGGGTTTATTCAGGATGGGACTTATAAAAACCATATGTTGAGACATGATCCCGTAAGTACTATAATAAATGTATTACATATAGGGTGATGATTTAGTCACCTGCATCAGATAAGGAGTTGATTCTACTCATCATCACTTCTACACATTTCTACTTTAGAATCCAGCTCGGGATGAAGGATTCAATTCTAAGTATATATTTCTAAGTATATTTATATGATTATCGCTCTCACTGTGCTCGGAATTCTACTTTAGAATCCTGTGCAGAGCAAAGCATTCTTATAATATTTGAATGATTATCACTCCCACTACGCTCAGGATTTATTTATTTAATATGATTCATGTACAATGCACAAAGTCGGTCTTAATTTTTCTACTTTAGAATCCTTTGCTGTGCTCGGTATTCTACTTTAGCATCTATCGCTGCGCACGGTATTCTACTTTAGAATCATTCGCTGTGTTCGGTATTCTACTTTAGCATCCCTCGCTGCGCACGGTATTCTACTGAAGAATCCTTCGCTCCGCTCTGGAATTAAAATAGCATGCTCGTCGAAAAAATATAATCCATAACATTTTTCCCTAAAAAAAATTATTTCTACCAGATAAACGGCCCAGAAACATGCGATATTTGCAAGACAACATGGGCAGACAACCGTTCCCTACGATCTCACATCTCCACAGCACACGGCAAAAAATACCTCTGCAAAATATGTGACCATGTCTCTAAGAGCAGCTATAGGGCCAAGGAACATCTAAAGTGGCATAAAGGCCATAAATTTGTGTGCAATATTTGTGGAGCTACTTTTACGAAGTCTACTAGTCATTTGACACATCTGAGGATGCAACATCCGTCAAAGTTTTGCTGTGATGTATGTGGAGAGAGTTTTTTAGGAGAGACCGGACTGAATATGCATAAGAAGAAAGCGCATCGGGGGTTTGAGGTATGTATCAGTAATCACTACATAGTATAAAATAAAAAAAGAATCATCAAAATCGGTTCACGCAGTCGAAAGTTATGAGGTAACAAATATAAAAAAAAAAAACGCCTCGAATTGAGAACCTCCTTTTTTAAGTCGGTTAAAAACAACGTCGCTTCCCGCTGTCTGTCCCTATGTATGCTTAGATCTTTAAAACTACGCAACGGATTTCGATGCGGTTTTTTTTTATAGATAGAGTGATTCAAGAGGAACGTTTATATGTATAATACTTTGATATTTAATGTAAGGATAGTAGAGAAACTGCATCCGTGCGAAGCTGGGGACGGGTCGCTAGTAATCTATATAACGTGATACACGATAAATACTGTTACTGTTAGCCTACATCATCCCACTGCTGGGCAAAGCCTCCCCCCATGATTTCCAGGCTTTTCGGTCTAGAGCCAGTGTGAACCATTCGTTGTTCGTGTTATCAAGTTCGTCCCGCCATCTCTTTCGTGGTCTGCCGCGTCGCCTTCTCGTCATGTCAGGGCTCCACTTAGTGGTTACCTTGGCCCACAGCTCATCGGGCATCCGGCAGACATGGCCAGCCCAATCCCACTTCAACTTTGCGGCCTTATGAGCTACGTCAGTAATTTGTGTTTTGGAGCGCAGTGTAGTGTTTCGAACACGGTCTGTTAATTTAACACCTAAAACACTACGCCCCATAGCACGTTGGCAGAACTTGAGTTTGGACTTTTGGATATTAGTCAAAGACCAAGTCTGAGCGCCATAGGTCAGAATGGGAAGAATGCACATGTTAAATGATAAATAGGATATTTTTTTATGTAGTGCGCATTTGCAGAATGATTTAGTGTCCGTTCCCAAATGCAACCGCAGTACTAAAATTCACTCCAAAATAAAATAAAAAATTGATTTTGTATGGCTTGCGCTAGTAAATTATGCGTGTCGGGGGTTTTTGACGGTTAGGTTATTTCAAAATTCTCAGTTTCCTGTCTTCCCAGACGGCGTCACGGACATAGCTAGTTTACTTACTTCTACAATCCGCGTGGCGTAATACTGAGCCAAGTATATTTCATTTGCCATCGACACGCTAAGAAGAAGAAGTTTACTTATAAAAAGCCGGCCAAGTGCGAGTCGGACTCGCGCACGAAGGGTTCCGTACCAATATCTATAAAAACTGAAAAAAATCATGATTGTTGTATGGGAGCCCCTTAAATATTTATTTTATTCTGTTATTTAGTATAGTTATAGCGGCAACAGAAATACATCATGTGTGAAAATTTCAACTGTCTAACTATCACGGTTCATGAGGCCTGGTGACAGACAGCGGAGTCTTAGTAATAGGGTTCCCGTTTTACCCTTTGGGTACGGAAACCCCAAAAAGCACGTTAATTTTGTTCTAGAACATAGAGAGTAAGCCACAAATCCGTTGCGGTGTGTGCTGCACACAGTTCAAGTGTATGGAGGCGCTGAAGAGGCATATTGATGGGTACATAGACGGCGTCTGTGATGACACCAGCAGGTAAGATGGCCGAACATTTAATAATTGATCGAATAGTTTGGTTTTAAAGTCTATACAGGGTTATTTGTAAAACACCGGTAATGCTTCAACGGGTGTAACTACTCTTCAATATGAACAACTTTTACTACGGGACCAACCATGAAATCGCGAAAAAAAATTCAAAATTTTCATACATTTTAATGGAGCAAGGTTAATGTTGTGTATGAAAAGTTTGAATTTTTTGAGCAACATGACTTACGTAAGACTGTGACCAGATTGGTGAAGCGTACTCCATAATGCTTCGGACATAAGCAAAATACAGGGTTTTGAAGGACATAATATTTTGAAAGCATTTAGTACTTCTATGCAGAAATCCCAGCATTTTAAAAGATTCATTAGAGATGTTCCGAGTTCCGACTAGTCGGTAAAGCCGACTATCCAGCCACTTTCGTAGTCGGCGACTATTCGGCAAAGAGCACCGACTATCCGGCTTCTTACTTTGTATGTTTCTCTCAATAAAAACCCATAGGTACACGAGACTTTCTTTTTGACATGATTAAATTTTAATTGAGCTCTTTTATTTTAATGTACAATAACAGTATTGTCTTTATTTTTTCACACAAAAAATCGCTCTGACCAGTGCAGAAACAAAAATCAAGAAACAATGCGAAGTAAACAAAACATGTTCCGACATGCTCGCAGGCAGCGGTTGCGACTTGCGCGCGAATCAGCTGTAAACGAAGCGGCATGGAAATTTCCGAATACACCCGAAACCGTGATCGGCTTGGCCGACCAGACGGTCTCTTTACAACCGACTAACAGTCGGCCAAAGTCGACAAAGACGACACGGTTGGCGCAGTGGCTAAGCGATTAGCTTTCTGCGCTACGTGCCGCGGGTTCGATCCCCGCACGGAACAAATATTTGTATGATCTACAGATAGTTGTTTCGGGTCTGGTTGTGTGTGCATGTGACATGTATGTTTGTAAAGTACCCTCAATACACGAGAAATTCTAGTGAGGGGAAACTTAATAAAAAAAAAACGTAAAATTTTTTACCTACATGTACAAAATATTATCCAATATCTATATATTAATACGTGAAGAGAAAACTTTGTACCCCTTTTTAATCATATTGCGCGCACGGAGGAGTGTGAGATTTGGCATAGTTAAAGTTTATATGGAGAAGGAGTGCAGAAAGCTAAAATTACGGTCGAATTTCGACCACTGGACGACCACTAGTTTATTTAAATTCACGAATAAAAATGTACTTAGAATAGAATAGAATAGTTATTTATTGTTTGTCACAGGTAAATACAAAAAAGATCTTAATAGTAAATAGCAAGTGTCACTATAACATACCCATTGGTTGTACAATAATATACCAATACATCATCATCTTGTACCAGTAACATTTTTGTTCACAGCTCTTGTTTCCAATGTGGAGAAAATTTATCCTCTCAAGAGTCACTTAAATTGCACATGAAGACTCACGAAGTCGGCGTCAGGTGTGAGGAGGTAGGTCTGAAGCCTAAGGCTCTAGACAGACGGACCGCATTTCAACTGCAATCCAACCGCAAATTGCAGTTGAAATGCGGTCCGTCTGTCTAGAGCCTAATTCTCGTAAATAATTTTTTTCAAAATATATTTCCAATTTCGTTCCGATCTAATATCAATGTCATAAATGTCACATGGTATTCTTCTACACTAACAAACAACGTTAAACGTGAAATTGTTTCACATGTCATATTATTACATCACATGTCACATTATTACATCACATGTCATATTATTACAATACAATACAATACACTTTATTGCACACCAGTAATAGAAGAAAAGATACAGTAATTAGAAAAAGAAATGTACAAAGGGCGGTCTTATCGCACCTGGCGATTTCTACCAGACAACCTTAGGATGGACAGATTTGCAGGTCAAAAGAGAGGGGTAGTTCACGGTGTAACATTAATAATAATAAGAAAATAATTACATCACATGTCACATTATTACAACACATGTCACATTATTACATCACATGTCACATTATTACAACACATGACACATTATTACATCACATGTCACATTATTACAACACATTATTACATCACATGTCACATTATTACATCACATGTGACATTATTGCGTCACATGTCACATTATTACATCACATGCCACATTATTACAACACATGTCACATTATTACACCACATGTCACATTATTACATCACATGTGACATTATTGCAGTGCAACAAAGACTTCGCCCACGAGCGCTCGTTCTCCGTCCACTACCAGCGCGTACACTTGGGCCTCAAACTGAAACATTACAAGCCTAATAAGGAGAAGGACGGGAAGCAATGCGTCTGTGAAGTGTGCGGGAAGAAGTGTATGGTAAGTGGACAGATAAACACTTTATTTTTAATTTAAATATAAATTTTCCTTCAACAGTTCACATACAATAAAAAAAGTAGTTAAAAAAAAACAAAAATAAGTTAAGACATTATAATTTATTATTATTAAATTCGATGCTAATATTTTATTGTAAGTAAAACTTTGTCATTGTCATGTCATGTCATTGTCATGGTCATGTCATGTCATGTCATGTCATGTCATGTCATTCATGTCATTGTCATTGTCATGAATCATGTCATGTCATTGTCTTGTCATTGTCATGTCATTGAATTGTGTTTTGTCCACAGTCCAACGCCACCCTGATCTACCACCTGCGCACGCACACAGGAGAGAAGCCGTACGAATGTAGCGAGTGCCCTAAGAAGTTCAGCATCTACCAGAGATTACAAGTACGTGATTGGTTGAAAAAGATATTTAAAAAAAATATATAATAAAAGAAATCTTACAAGAATCTACTTTTCTAGTCCCAATCGACGCGATATGGCGATGCGCGCTAGGGCGCATGCGCGATGACTGTTATGTTTCGGCGCCATTATTGTTTATTTACTTTATAATTTGTTAACATGATTGTAGCGACATCTATCGCCACATAGAATAACTACTTAGCAAGGCAACTTGGCGCGAAAATATGAATTCGACCAATCAGATTACGAGGCCTGCATCGCGCAAGGAAAATAATATCGTATCTAACACATATACAACTGTCCGACATCAACCGTCGTGTTCGGCCGCCAGACAATATCACGTCGCCTGGTCGGAGGATCCTCCCTTTTCAATGGATGAACACCATACCTCGTTCCTCCACATGAGTATAGATAAAGTAGTGTATGAAACTGCACATAACTAGTAAAACACTCGTGTTTTAACACCTATTATGCAAAAGTTTCATAAACTACTTTAATAAATAATTATGTTCACAGATCCATCTCCGGACTCACACCGGTGAGCGACCATTCCAGTGTTCCCACTGTCCGAAGGCGTTCAAGCACAAAGCGGCCTTGAACAGACACGATCGGGTAAGTAATTACCTTTTCATCTCACTAACTCTATCTCTTGCAGATAGAGCTACATCCATCCAGCTGGTTTTAGGTCTCCCTCGAGATCTCCTACCAGAGGCCCAATTCTCGTAATTTAAAATGTTCAAAATATAGTTCCGGTCTCGTTCCGATCTACTACCAATGTCATAAATGTCACAGATGGTATTCTGTATTCTCCTACCCCATAGACTTATAACTATAAGACTAGCAACGGTATTGTTAGAATAAGATGGGTAGATACGCTATGGTACGAGTGCGAAAATGATACAGATACTTTTTTCTGTCCTTATCGGCGTATTCACTTTTTTGCTGGCGGAGATTGATAACTGTCAAAATGTCTGCCAAACAAAAGATCATATTGAATAGTTCATGTTTTCGTGTGGTTTTTTATGTTAAACAGTGCCGTATTTTGTGAGAACTCGTTAGAGAAAAAATACAAAAGTGTGTTGATAATGGGTGGTTGTAGCATTTTAGGCTGTGATAGGCATAGTGAAAGAAAAGAAGATGGAATACAATTTCAACTCGTAAGTAAACATTTACGTATTTTTTCACCCTTTGATTATGCTGAGAATTTCCATTCTTATACATTTATTACCCACTTTGGTTAGTACATGGCCTACAAGGTCGTTCTATACCAATTTCGTCCTAAAATATCATAACAAACCCAAACAAACCTAACGACAAAAGAAAATAGTGTTGCCAGATAATTAAAAAAAATTCCCACTAAGTAATGATGTACATTCTACAGGTTTCCATCTGACCCTAGTTTACGAAGAAGGTAGATTGATGCTACCGGACGTCAGAATCGGCTGCTACCAAGAAAAAATATATTTATCTGAAGCCATTAAATACGTGGATTATAATTATACATATCAGAATTGCTAAAGAATGATTTGGAAGCGGAACAGTCGACAAATTCTAAATCAAACAAAAAAACATACACCCAAAAATTTAAATATTCCACCGCCACGCGCGCCGGTGAAGAAACAAAAGTTAGTTAGTAAGTTTGTAAAAGTTAGTTTTTTTGCATATTAATTTATGATGTCATCTTAGTATGTCGCCTCATAAATTGTTGCAGGTCGAGATTCCAATCAGCTAATGTACGACAATATATATACAAGAAAAGAAATTGGAAGAGCTTTAGTAAAACAATAACCGCGGACTTTTAGTAAGTAGTGATAGCCTAGCGGTTGAACGCTTACCTTCCATGCAGAAGGGTCTGAGTTTTCGGATTCATGTGCGGATTAGAATTTTATTATCACTTGTGATAATGATGAAGGAAAAACATCTTGAGGAAACCTGCACATTTTAGAGGGCCTCATAAGTTTCTCGATACTGTGTGTAGTCCGCCAACCCGCACCAGGCCAGCGTGGTGGACTAATGCCTAACCCCTATCATTCTGAGAAGAGACCCGTGCCAAGCAGTGGGACAGTAATGGGCTGGATTTATTTATTTTTAGTAAAACATAGATTCTATAAGTATCTATTATTTTGCTTTGTTGTTGCTGGAAAAACAAAAACAAATTTCTCATCTTATACAACCTGTAACAGAATAAACGCAAGACCTGAAAGTAGTTTGTTCAGAATCGGCTTCTGAATCGATTTCCATCATAATTTATATATGTTAATTTTTCCCTAAAAAATCTTTTATTTATCTTAAATTAGAACCACCGCGTCGTAACAAGTTAATAAAATCTTTGCTTTAAGAAAATTTAAGCCTTATTCCAAAGTAATAAAGCCTTCTTGAATGCACGAACGAATTTGTACTTCGTTCATAGATATCCATACACACACGTAAATAATATCAATGCATTTTACATTTGAGGTAGTGTGCATTAAATAAAATAGTTAATTTAAGGAAATTTAACCCTTATTACCAACCAATAAGGCTTATTTAAATGCACGACAGAATTTGTAGTTCGCATTTCACAAAGTTTTGTTGAGAAATGCCAAAATGTTTTTTGCAATAGTACTTAAGAATAATGTGAAAGAGCGAGATGCATTCATTTACCCATAAAGTTATTATTACTAGATAATAACTTTATGCATTTACCAGCTACCCCTTTGACGTTTGACATGTTTGACATGTTTCAGTGGTTGTGTTTCGTTGTTGTTGTCACATTTTATTGTTTACGCGCGCGATGGCTTTCCGTTATACCAATATCCAGTACACGGAGATGGTGAGGACACTGGCTCGTTGTGACGATAATGTCGAGTTAGCTTGTCGAGTGATGAATGAACGATATGGCACCAGAGTGAGCGCCAGGACGATGCTAAGTGCAACTCAGCGTCTGAGGGACTCCGGGACGTTTCGTCCTAACACGGCCTTGGATAGAGGGACAAATGTGCGCAGTACTCGTTTGCAAGCAAACATTCTCGATTATTTCGACGAGCATCCAGAGAGTAGCACGAGAGAGGCAGCGCCATTGTTCGACTGCAGTCACATGTACGTGTGGCGAACATTACATGCTGATGGAGAACACCCGTTCCACCTACGACGTTGTCAGGAGCTAACGCCGAGCGACTACTTGCCGCGTCTAGAGTTTTGTAGATGGGTGTTGGAGAACTGGCAACAAAATATTATTTGGACCGACGAGAGTACATTCACTCGTGTTGGGATGTACAACCAACATAATCAACATTTGTGGAGGCACGAGAATCCACATGCATGCCGTGTGGATTCATTCCAGCACAGATTCTCAGTAAACGTGTGGGCGGGCGTCATCGGTACACACGTACTCGGCCCCGTTTTTCTACCGAGGTTGACTGGAGATACCTACCTACAGTTCTTGCAGGAGACATTGCCGGTGTTATTAGACGACGTCCCTCTCGTACTTTTACGACAAGTCTTTTACCAACACGATGGTGCTCCCGCGCATTTCACGTGGACCGTTCGACGGCATCTTGATGCGGAATATGGCACGCGTTGGATTGGTCGTGGGGGACCTGTACAGTGGCCTCCCAGATCGGCTGACCTAACGCCGTTAGACTTTTATTTGTGGGGTCGAATAAAATCCCTTGTGTATGTAAACGAGGCAACAAGTGTCGATGACCTCAAACAAAAAATCGAACACGCATTTGTGATAGTGAAAAATGACACTGAGGTTCTTAGCAAACTAAAATTAAATTTAAGAAAGCGTGCTACAAAGTGCATCGAACAAGGCGGTGGTCATTTTGAAAGTTTAATGAAAATGGGACGAAGAAGTAGTGTAAATTAGTGTAAATTCTGTAAGTACCTATTAATACGATTTTATTTTAATTACTGTAAATATTATGATTCAAATCTTTTAAACAGCACTTTGAATATTTTTTACACGTAATAAACGGTAAACACGACTTATCAGGGTTTAGAGGGTAATGTCGCGAAAGTTACGCGTCTGAGATAAAAAAGTTCTGCGTTCCCCGGTGTCCGATGATAGTACCTACCTACACGTGTCGGCGCGGCGGCCGGCGGGGGGCGCGCGGTTGGCGGCGCGGGCGCCGCCGCCCGGGTGCTCCGCCCTACTTTACTGATACATCACAGTCGGGCAAAATGTCGCTTGGTTTAAAAATACATCCCCGTTACTAAGCCTAATATCTTAGATTCGTATTGCTAATGTAGAATAAGAATAAGAATAAGAATAAGAATAAGAATAATTTATTTTGCATGATAATGAGTACATTAAGTTGGTAGGTATAATAGCATAGCATTTTGTCCGTCATGATCAACCAGAATGTGGTGTACAAAAATGAAATAATAAAATAAAAAATAATTAGTCAGTCAATAAAAATTCAGATTCCAGTTACAATTAAAATATCAACATGTCAAAATGTTACATCAATTTCTAGTAATAGTCAACTACTGTTATCACAGAATCAGGTCTCAAACAATCATAAATAATCATAAAGAATAGCAATTAAATCAAAATTAACAAACACAATCAAATAATTACTTAAAAAGTATGTCAGTAAAAAAGAACAAAAACTAAACAATAAAATTAGAAATCAAAATTCAATTTTTTTCCATCAAAAACTCTGAAATACTGTAGTATGCTTTGTCGATTAAAAATCTTTTTAATCGTTTTTTAAACAGATTAATGTTCAGTTCTTTAATCAGCCGCGGTATGTGGTTAAATATAATAGGCGCCATGCAAAATATACTTTTGTGCATCAATGCAGTATTAGACTTTCTTACACATAATCTATTATCATCTCTTCGACTTCGGTTATTGGTCTCAGATAATTTAGGAAAGAGATTAGGGTTTGATTTAACAAATACTGCAGCCTCAAATACGTACAGTGACGGAAGCGTCAGTATATTATGTTTTATAAAGTACGGTTTACATGTTTGTATGGTTTTTAACCCAAACATTGCCCTGATACACCTTTTTTGAGATTTAAAGATAAGTTCTCTATTCGTCGAGTTACCCCAAAAGATTACTCCATATCTTAATAAAGAGCCCGCGGTTCCATGATACGCCGTAACTATTGCGTCAACACCTACAATTGGAGCAAGTTTATATAGAGCATAGGCGGATGTGCTTATTCTTTTGACTAGTGCCTCGGTATGTTCTTTCCAGTCCAATCTTTGGTCAATCGTCAAACCAAGGAACTTGGACGTACTTTCTTGTTGTATTAACTTATTTCCCTGGCATACTTTCAAATGTACATTGGAACGCTGACTAAACATCATTAATTTGGTCTTATCAATATTAATTTTAAGATTATTGTTATCTAGCCACTTTATTATTGAACTCATAGTATTAGTGACCTCATGTTCAAAATCCATTCCCTTTTTACTGCTAATGGTGACTGTACTGTCATCGGCAAATAGCGTCATTGGATGATTAGTGACTTCTGGTAAATCATTTATATATATTATAAATAGAAGAGGGCCTAGCACGCTGCCCTGCGGCACGCCATAAGCAATTGCTCGATATTCTGACCTATAGATTTGTTCGCGTTTACTCTTGAGATCTATTTTACTTATTTCAACACATTGTTGCCTGTTTTTTAAGTATGATTCTATCAATTGTAGGACATTCCCTCTTATGCCGTATGCGTCTAATTTATTTAGTAAGATATTGTGGTCCACGTAGTCGAAAGCAGCGGTCATATCACAGTAAACTGAACAGACCGGTATTTTTTGGTCCACATTCATGACAACTTGGTTTAAGAAGTCGTAGATGGCCATATTAATAGTTTTATTTTTCCGGAAGCCTTTTTGATGTTCAGTCAGAATATTTCGTTTCTCTAAGTACTTATATATTTGTCCATATATGTGTTTCTCAAATATATAGGAGATGGCGTATAATAAATTAATAACTCAATTTCGTGAAAATATCATTTAGTATCGGTTTCAAAATAAAGATGAGAATATGGCTGAATTTACCCTAATGTAGTGGAAATAGTATTTTGATGGCAACACACATTGTTAAAGCGAGACACATTGACGTAGCCCAAGAACATTGTACATAGAACTGGACGTTGCGGCTAGAAGAAAACAGTGAAAACCAAATAAATGGCCTTGAAATAAATCAGTTATATTTTGCATCTCTTTCATCAGGGTGACCAAGTTTTGAAGTGAAACTTCCATATACATAGACGGGGAGTATTAGGAATTTCTGTCACGAAAAAGCGTTACGGCCGCGTGGAGGAGGTAGACGATATATTGTCCGTTGAAGTTTCACTTCTACTATGTGTCCCAGGTCCCAGCACACATTTTTTTTTTTGCGTTGGTATATTATTAGGAATTAAGCAAATTTATAGAAATTATTCATAATTGAGCACGTATTTCTTTGCTAATAAAGATAGAACTGGATATTGCATCTAGAAAAAATAACTGAAGGGGAGTTCATTCACCTTTAGGTATGTTTTCCATCTCACTCATACTATAATAACAAGATGAGATCAAAAAGACGACCGATATACAAACTGCATTAACCACTTATTATGCCTATGCTCACGCGTGGCTCAGCTACGGCGTAATCATGTGGGGAAACAGTACCGATGCTCCTACACTATTTATTTTATAAAAGAAATTAATCCGTATACTCACAAACATAAATCAGACTGATAGCTGCAAACCTTTCTTCATAAAACATAAAATACTCACCCTTCCATGCATATACATTTTTGAAATTTGTTAGGAAATAGGTATAAATCATTATTTACAAGACGCGAAGATAAACATACTGGCCGATCATTAAGGCATAAAAATATGCTAATGCTACCATCTTCCCGCATAACGCTACACTCCAACAGCCCCTATGTAATGTGTATAAAAAATTATAATAAAATACCAGAATCAATAAAAACAGAAAACAGCGAAACAACATTTACAAACAAAATAAAACAAATACTTATTAAAAAAACCTATTACACGATTAATGAATATATAAACGATAAACAAACATTTCCAATTAAATTAAATGAATAATACTATAAATAATACAACAGTAATATTAAAACGAAATAAATGAATAGATATAAAAAATAAAATAAAAATACATTAAATTCCATAACTATTAGTTAATAATAATTTATAATAAACTAAATACATATTAGGAAATATTATTAATAAATTAAAAATTATAATATGCTATCCATATTTATTAATAAATTAAAGCAATAAGTAAACATAAGTACCATCTTCCTATTTATACAACAGTAGTAAACTTATGTATCATATTCCTCTCCTATATTTTGCTGTGCCCTACAGGGTCCATGATTGTAACCTACCAAATTTTATTTTTACCACCTTATGTACATTGTGGAATGCAAATAAAGAATATGAATATGAATATATAATTTGCAAGTTACCAGAGTAAAGTAAAAGTTTTCAAGATAGTTGTGCACAAATAGATAGGAATGTTTATGTTGAGGGCCATTTGGTATCCAGAAACTATTTTAAAAGCTTCTAGTATTTTTAAAGTCATCTTTAATTTTTTCTGCCTATAAAAAGGATGTGTTGATTGAAATAATTATTTTATGATTTTTAAGTTTACCCCAATTTTATGAATGCATTCCTAGGCTGGTAAGACTGATGGTCTGTAAAAATAATAATTTCAATGACATAAATGACATGTCAACATTGTCAACTTTCTTCCACTTCGAGTGTTTGCTAGGCGATTTCTGAGGATATACTAATTATTTAACAGTGCTCAATCATGTATCGTATATTTAAAGATTGTGGAAGTGTTTGGAACCCAACATCAAACGTTATTTTTCATAGGTAAGTGCGCTGATGCCATATTAAAAATTACGCCAATTTGTACATATTTTTACGCAGTTTTAGAAAGATCTGCCTATATTTTTATTTAAAACTGTGTGAAAAACGTTTCTCTCATTGTGAAATGTCACCATTTAGTTATTTATGTGGTTATATAGCATATAACTAAGGAAACAGTCGCATTATTAGATTGGACGTCAAGATAAAATGTTAGTAAACAAAGAAGAGTAGAGTGACCATAAATGATTGCTTAAGGCGGAATTTAACGTGATATGATTTTTCGTGGTTGTGTAATGAGCTACAAAGTCCAACTGGAATTCAAAATCTTCAGAAGTTTTCTTGGTCAAACCAAAAGCTTTGGCTAAAAAGGCCGCTTTAGATGAATCATAATATGATTCATATTACGAATGTCAAAATATCTACATATTTGACGACTCTTATTGTCATCCGCATAAGGTTCATATTCAGCAATCATCTGTTTGACAGTTACTAAGCAGATCATTAGATGAATTGCTCAATGTGGCCTTTTTAGGCCCCCTGATCATTGATTGCTAACATCAGTGGACTTTCTTAGATGATTGAAAACACGATTGCATTTGTTTCAGTTTTCCAAGCGATCCAGAGAAAAGGCGTAGATGGTGGTATGGTGGTCCAACATACCTTTGAAAGGAAACTTCTATAAATTTGCAAAAAATTGTTGCCTACACTATAAAGCGGAGCACTATGACATAAGGCTAAACCGACTAAAATTTGGTGAAGATCTGATGAAGACTTTCGGAGAAAGACGATGGAACTCCTCAATGGATATCAGCAAATTAGTCGCGATTACTGTAGTTGCATATTTATGTATTATTTATGCCACTCAAAATAGAAAAATAAAATAAACTGTGCTAAAAAGTATAAAATATTTTCTTTAAAAACTTAACAGCTTCGGAAGTAGGGACCTTTAATCCTTCAATGCACCTTAGCTAGGCACTTATTAGTTTTATGAAGTTAGTTTTTACTTATTTTAAAGTTTAATTTATCCATAAATCAACCCGCAACTTTGGACCAAGTGATGACACGTTAAATCTTCACCATGGGTTCACCAGAATTTAGTACCTACCTATTTGGTACATATGGTTATTGTTTTGGTACCTAACTATTAGCAAACAAATACGTGCTCAATTATGAATAATTTCTACTTGCTTAATTCCTAATAATATCCCAACGCAAATAAAAATCTTTGTCACCCTGATGAAAGAGAAGCAAAATATAACTGATTTATTTCAAGGCCATTTATTTGGTTTTCACTGTTTTCTTCTAGCCGCAACGTCCAGTTCTATGTACAATGTTCTTGACGTAGCCACGTAAGTTATCCGTCTAGTTGTCCTATGTCTATGTCCTACCCTAACCAACAACGTCAAACGTGACATTATATTGTAATGAGGTCGAAAGTTGATTAAAGGCAAATCGGTATTCTACTAACATTTTGAACCGACACAGATAATAAAATTGATACTCTCGTCCATACATAAACGTCAAAAATGAGATTGAAATGACTCTGTAAGACGATTGAATTCAAATCATACTGGAATCGGACTGAACTTTAAGAGTAGTAGAATACAGATTTTTTGTCAATTCATAATATAATCTCAGTTTGTTCAACTTTCAGTCATAGTGTAAATTATATACGAGAATTGGGCTTCTGGTGAGGACAGCTGCAGTAGTATTCGACTAACAAAACTTAAGATGCCTACATAGCCCAAGAGCTCACGACGGCCAGACCTTCGTTATTTTATAAAAGCTGAAAGTTTTTCTGTGCATGTGCCCTATACAGGTAAGAACGACCAGCGACTATAGAGTGTGGGTTGTGGTTACTTTGGCAGGTACCAGGCAGTAAAGGTGCATAAAATAGTACCTCAATTTCGTTAAAGTATAAAGCTCAATTTTATTATATTTTCTTCGGGATAACTTTAGAAATCTCGTCATCCATTGCCGGACACTTATGACAGTTGCTACCCCCTGCCAGACACCCCTAAACTTTAATAAATTAACCTTTCGTTGTAGTATAAAAGCTAAATTTTATATAGAAAAAAAAAAAAAAATTTTTTTGACACAGCACAAAAACAATTTTAAAGATACAGTAACAAAAAATAAACGAATAAAACATGTAAAAGAAAAATATTTATCTAAAATAACAAATGGGTTGTACGTTGTTGTATATATTATGTTACTTGGGGACCTATAAAAAAATGTTACCTCAATAGCCAGACAGTTTTAATGGTTTTTACATCTTGCCAGACACATTGAATGTCCGCTGTAGGTGCGAGCGAGAGGAACCTTTCAAGCGGGTGGGACTGAGATAAGGCGCTTAGGCTGACATTCAGAGACATGAACATAAGACGGGCGAAGACCGCTCTAAGCGAAGTCGTCGCTAAGCGCATCTTCAAAATTCGTATTCAGAGTCGCAGTGTAAGCTTAGCTAAGACTCTCTTCTCTATGGCCATTTTAATAGCAAAATGTTTATCGGTAAGTTACGGTTTTTATGAAAATGTGTAAGCAGGCGTATATAAAAATTAAAACAGGATAGCAATATATACAAAATGCAATTGGAGTGAGCGAAACAAAATATCTGAGACATATACCTATTTATTTAAGTTATGAGGTTAGTCAGACTTGAAAATCTCAAATTGTCGATATTAACTCCACCTTAGCCCACTTGGCGGCGCTAGTGTCGTCTTAAGTAGTCAATATTCACTACTTGGCTTATCTTAGTTTACGTTAAGTTTAAGCCGTGTTCCGAACGTCTCTGAATACAAATATGAGCGCAAGCTGTTGATTTTGACAGATGAAAGCGTAAGTTCACGCTTAGACTCGTTTCTGTCGTCTCTGAATGTCAGCCTTAGTCGACTGCGATCTTTTACTGCGCATGTCATTTATTGATGTATTGAACTATTATGCGTAGGTAAAACCAACGTTTTATAATTGATATTTGTACAGATTTTAGTGAAATAAAAGGGTAAATAACGAAGGTCTGGCCGTCGTGGGCCCTTCTCTATCACGTTACACCGTGATCGGCTCGGCCGACTAGTCGGTCTATTTACAACCGACTAGTCGGCTAGTCGGCCAAAGTCATAGTCGGGACATCTCTACTAACAATATTTTTGTTAACAGGTACACTCAGGCGAAAAGCCCTACGAATGCGGGCACTGCGGTAAAACATTTTCTCAGTCCAATTCTATGAAACTCCACGTGAGAACTGTACATTTAAAAATGCCGGCGCCCTACAGGAGCCGCCGTAATAATAGGCTCAACTCGTACTGTGACAGTTCTATGAACCTTTAGCGTCTGCTTTCATTAGGAAATGGTATTGGCGCTAATTCCCTTGTGTACACACTGAAGTAATTTAGTCTTACTGTCTCTTTCTAACAAGGAACATGAGAAAAGGATAGATATAGTCATGAGTAGGTTGCCATCAAAGACAATGATTTTAAAACCCCGGACATTTTGGTTGTTACCGGGATTTTTCCCCGGACGCCCTTGGAAATACGAAATTTTAATTTTTATGTATTAATAAAACTCCCGACTCCAACTAGAAAAAGAGCTGTAGCTTTTGAACGGCTGAACAGATTTTCTTGAAACATAGCTAAGATGATACCCGATTAAACTAGCTTTCAATAAAAAAAACTGCATTGAAATCGGTCCATCTGTTTTGGAGCTACGATGCCACAGACAGAACGACACGTCCTACGTAAAACGAAGTAAATGAAAAAATCAAACTTAACAGGAGAGCGATTTTAAGATTTCAAAAAATTAATATCTTTATAACTTCGTCGTCGGTCCCCTCCGGACGCCCCCGGACACTCCAGGGCTCCCTCCGGACGCCTCCCGACCCCCTCCGGATGACACCGGACCTCCTCCGGACGACCCCGGACGCCCCCCGACCCCCTCCGGATGCCCCCGGACCTCCTCCGGACGACCCCGGACACCCCCGGACACTCCCAAACTAGGAAAAATCCGGGGAAACATGCCCCACACTAATTTCCCGTAAATGACAAAGGCATAACTTGACATTTCTTAATATCGTCTGTCCTTTTTTCAACAGTTTGTAAGAAAGAGAAAGAATATGATTAAAATTATTTCAGTGCAATACGCAACAGAATTACAGGCATCATTTCCTAATGGTGAAAATAGAAATGGACTATTTAAATATATGAAGAAGTTATAAACATTTTAAAAGTGACGAACTTCTTGAAAATAATGTTATTAGAAAATCTTTAAAAATAATATTCGTGAAAAAATATTTTGAAGACCGTGACAATTACGAGCTCGTACTTATAATTGGGCTCTGACCTGCGGGTCTTACGCGTAACTAAAATGGTAATGAACATCGACTCTGGTAATCAATTTCAATACGATAGTGAGAGACTAAACGTTGACCTTGTAATTTTTTTATTAAGATGGACCAGTGGCGGATTAAGAAAGAAAGAGAAGAAGAAAGAAAGAAAATACATTTATTCAGCACGGACATTGACAACACACGAGAGAGAAATAAAAAAAATTACTTAAACCTTTAAACAGTAAAAAATACAAATAAAAAATAAGACAGACAAAGAACAAAGTAAAAAAAAAAAAAAAAATTAGTAAAATAGTCATCCTATTGATTAGTGTCGTCAAGATTGCCCATGCCGAAAGGGTAGCCAGCTCAGCATTTGCTGGGCGCAGAGAGCCCAGCGCTGATTTTCAGTTGGCACCCCTGCAGGCCAGTGACGCACGGACGAAGGCAAGGCAAAAAAGTAATGTAAATAAATATGATGAATTTAAAAATTTAAGAAATATTTAAGAAGAGTTTCCGAGGCCCTAAGCACAGAGGCTGTGTAGGCCCTCTATTGCTGGAAGGAAGTATAAAATGAAAGTTCAGCAAAATAGAAAATGTAGTAGGTATAATTTAAAACTTGTGGCGGGCGGGGCTCTGCGTGGGTGTATGCGAAGGGGAGTATCGCTATATTGGAAGCTAAATAAAAAATACTAAAGTGGTGTTTACGTGGAAATTTTTATAATGAAGTAAAAAACTTAGACAAACCAAAAACAGGGAATATCAAAACTTAATTATCATATTCACTAACAGTATGAGAGGTCACTACCGGGCTGCCCGCGCCTTGTGATTTCGGACATGTGGGTGAATCTCGATAAAATGTAGGTATAAAATGAAACGCCAGCAGAGAATGGAGGCCCCTGGAGAACAGGGGCCCCGAGCACGTGCTTGTAGTGCTTATACGTTAATCCGCCACTGAGATGGACGTCCTAACTTCATGATCGGTAATTTTTTTACAAGGTAGCTCAAAGTTTTGTCTCTCACGATGGTATTGAAGTATATTAGGGACCATCCATAAAGTAAGTCACACTTTAAGGGGGGGAAGGGGTCGACAAAGTGTGACATTATGTGACAAGGGGAGGGAGGGGTCCTAACTTTCGTGACGTCACATTTCAAAATCATATTAAAATATAATTTAAATGAAAATAAATCTAATTTAAGAACTGCTGTTTTAATTTAATAATTTCTAGATTTAAAATTGCAAAATATGTGACGTCACACTAGGGAGTCACAAATGTGATCAACTGTGACAAGGGTGGGGGAGGGGTCAAAAAATCACGAAATTAGTGTGACGTACTTTATGGATAACTCAACTTCGTTACGCGGGAAACCCGATTACGTTAGACCATAAGATGTCTCATGGCATGTCAAAGACTTGTTTCGATGTTCTTATTGTATTAATATCTTTTAAACCGAATTGTGTAGATATTTTTTTATTAAAATAAAACAATGTTTATAACATTAAGCTAATATTATTAAATATATGAATAATCAGTGTTATAAAAAATATATCATCTATAAAGGTGTTTCCAGATGGTATATTAAAAACACCGACGCGATATCTGTGGACATAGAATCTCAAAAATTCATTTATTACTAATATTATATTATATATTTTTGTAAATACAGGATATTCTTTTATGTAGTGCGCATAATTTGTAGAGTGATTCAGTCTCTGTTCCTAAATGCAACCGCAGTATTGGGATACACTTTAAAACTAAATACTGAACACTCTGATTGTATTGACTGTAATCTCAGTATTGTTGGGATTTGTATTTTAAGGTTGATCTTGTATTTTCCCAATAACAGTTTTTTATATGTCCCGGTTTTACTCCCCCCATTTTACTGTGTTAACCGTGCGGTGTCTATTCACTTATGACCACAAATACCCCCGACTCCAACTAGAAAAAGAGCTGTAACTTTTGAACGACTGAACAAATTTTCATGAAACATGGCTAAGAACACTCGGGATAAAATTATATATGACACAAAAAAAACTAAACGAAAATCGGTTCATCCGTTTGGGAGCTACGATACCACAGACAGATACACAGATACGCAGACAGACACGTTAAACTTATAACACTCCTCTTTTTTGTCGGGGGTTAAAAACTGTGTCGCCCATTGTACATAAGCTTATGTGATTTTTAATCGTGTTTTTATTACCGGTGTACATTAAAGAGTATAAATATATAAATAAGAAATGTAGTTTATTTATTTATTTATTTATACTTTATGCACTAAGTACAGAGGCGGACTTAATGCCGTAGACATTTTCTACCAGTCAACCTAAGGGTGATGCAGAGAAAAAAGTATGGTAGGTGCACGGACAAGATAATTATACTAAAACAAGTAAATTATGCATAGTTACTTGATAACTATTTATACATAAATTTAATTAATAAAATATGTTATTTTTTTTTTTTTTTTTTTATCTTATTTGATTCTCAATCAGCTGTTTTTATGACCTGGTATAAAATAAAGAGTATAAATAAATCAATAAGAAATTTTATGTAATTGTCGAATACACTAATGTAACAGAAAATTTGTTGCGCCCTGTATATATATTATTAGCTAAATACATACTTTGTTGCTTTCAATTCTGATAACTATTAATTTATAGAAACATACAGATAAACAATAATTTTATATAGATGTTTGTGGTATACACCAGTGGTGAAGAGTCCTTACAACCCGATTCCCATCGGCTTCCCTTTAGAAATTGGTTAATGCATAGACCAACGTAATATTGTATTATTTACTCATCCAACTGACAAAAAAAAGGCTTGTTATTCAGTTAAGTCGAGCTCTTCCAGACATGACTATATCGTCAGTGGAAAGCCAAAACTACTAAAGCGCCAATTCGTTGCCAAACTAACTTAAACTTTACAGGGGCACATTTTAAAGTTTAAGTTAGTTTGGCAACGAATTGGCGGTTTAGTAGTTTTGGCTTTCCACTGACTATATATAGATTACAAGAGACGGTATGGATTTTTGTCTTGCAGCATTAATTGCAGCAATTTTTAGAGGTTATTTTTGGGACGGCTTCCCCTTTTCAAACTCACCCTTCGCCACTGGTATACAGATATTTATGTCGTCAAATCATATAGATAATTACTACGTTTTAAAATATTATAATATGTATTTCACCCGCGAATTCGTCCGCGTACCCCTAGCTGGGAGGGGCTGCTGCCCCCCACTGGCCCTGGCCTGCCCCCTTTACATTTAGCTGATTAATGTGCCTATTATTATTAATAGCCCGTAGTATCCCACTGCAGGGCAAAGGCCTCCCTTCCCTCCTTCCACTTTTCCCGGTCTATAGCAATTTGGGGCCAATCCTTTAGATAGACGTCTAGCTCATCACGCCATCTCCTTCTGGGCCTGCCGCGTTGCCGTTTCTTGCTATTTGGGACCCACTGTGTTGTTGTGCCTATATTTAAGTAATCAAATTTCCGATTCCTCCCCCCTAAGCTAAAAGCTGGCCTATACCTAAGCAAATTCCCGGTTCTCTCCCCTAAGCTAAAAGCTGGCCTATACCTAAGCAAATTCCCGGTTCTCCTCCCTAAGCTAAAAGCTGCCCTATACGTAAGCAAATTCCTGATTTACCCCCTAAGCTAAAAGCTGGCTTACACCTAAGCAAATTCCCTGTTCTCCCCCCTAAGCTAAAAGCTTAGGCATAGGCTTATTTTTTGCTGCAGAAATAAAATATTTTTCTTTCTTTCTTTCTTATAAATCGGCTATATGTATGGGAGGCAGGCCAGATCCGGAGGGGTAGAAGCCCTCCCTGCATCGCCCCCTGAGTACGCCTATGCTTCAGGGGGTGAAATGGGGATTAAAGTGTATGAAAAATCTTTCTACGCGGACAGAGTCGCGGGCGCAGTTACTATTAGTATAGGTAGACTACTTATTGTATAAGAATCATTTCTTATGACAATCTTGACTGAACTTTCAAGCTATTTCAAAAATGTAAATAAAATAATATGTAGACAATTAATGTAAATACTGTTGCGCACTTGTGACAGGACTTTAACTAAAGGCGTGTAGCGACACCTATCGCCGCATACAAGAACTATTCAACAAGGCAGCAAGCTGACTACAGTGGCGCGTAAATATGAATTCGACCAATCAGATTACGAGGTCTGCATCGCGCAAGGAAAAAGAATATCGTATCTAACACATATACAACTGTCCGACATCAACCGTCGGGCTTCGGCCCGCCAGGCAATATCACCTCGCCTGGTCGGAGGATCCTCCCTTTTCAATGGAAGAACACTATACCTCGTGCCTCCACAGACGTTTTTCTCTTTCTGTTTCAATAGGAAAGAAAGTGACAGATGCGTTTAGTCTAGTTTAATACTGTCAAATTCACAGAATAATATAATACCAGTAGCAGACCAAACATTCGCTGAAAATTACGTAGTCATTACGCACACATAGGGACTTACTTATGAAAGGTCAATCCCAGTGTTTTGTCGTAGCTAGCACTGTCACACCGGTACGCACAGCACTTCACTATTTTATTATAATATTCTACTATCTATTACATCCCAAACAAGTAATATTTTTCATATAAACGCGATTTAATCTATAAAATGCGATTGACCTTATGTGTCTTATTATTATGACAGCGCGGGATAAACAAGCTACGCGTCAAATTTTGTCTATGAGTGAGTCAGTGTGACAACAGGTAAAAGAACGAGATACTATTATCCAGTAGTCGCTTAGTACAAAAGAGATAAAGAATCCTACCCATCTAATGGATTCATGTTTGGTCTGCTACTGGTATTATATGTATGTGGTCAAAATGTGGTGGCGCCCTCTATTTCTACTGACTGTAAATTTTATCAGCTTCGATGTTAAAAAATTTAAATCAATATTTACTATGTAAATGTATGTCTGTAAATAATAAACGGAATCAATGTGGTATTTAATTATTTCCTTAATTATTCTGATCGGAAGTTGAATAAATAATTTATTTTAATTTTATAGCTAATAAATCAATTTGACGACACGGTTGGCGCCGTGCTAAGCGATTAGCTTTCTGCGCTACGTGCCGCGGGTTCGATCCCCGCACGGAACAAATATTTGTATGATCTACAGATAGTTGTTTCGGGTCTGGTTGTGTGTGCATGTGACTTGTATGTTTGTAAACTGTACCCTCGATACAGGATCCTGTAATTTCTATATCCGCGCCTGCATAATGAAAACTTGTTAACATTCTGTGACTATTAAAATAATCTATAATTAATTACTTCCTTATTAATTCTCTCGGAAGTCACATCAATTCATTTTATGCTTGATCTTTGGTCATTAAAAACATATTGCAAGCGCAATTTGTATGTTAATTTTATTATATTACCATGACATTGATCTAGCAGTCACAATATTGTTGTCCGAGGTATATCTGACGCTTTTTATTTTTATCACAATAAAATATAGCCTAGTAATCCCAGGGATAGGGTAGGTATCTTTATCTAGATATTAATACGTGAAGAGAAAATTTTGTACCCCTTTATAAGCATATTGCGCGCACGGAGGAGTGTGAGATTTGGTATAGTTAAAGCTTAAAGTTCACTAGTGGTCGCCCACTGGTCGCGGGACTTATCTCATTACCGTGACCCCGGAACGTAAAGGGCTATTGAAGGAACACCGTGGATTTTAGTCAGTACAAGTCTGACAGTCCCTCCCGCCCTGCCCGGGGTGGGAGGACTCATTTGATGATTTTACCACGCTAAAAAAAAAAAAAAAAAAAGTTGTCGCCCACTGGTCGAAATTCGACCGTAATTTTAGCTTTCTGCACTCCTTCTCCATATAAACTTGAACTATGCCAAATCTCACACTCCTCCGTGCGCGCAATATGCTTAAAAAGAGGTACAAAGTTTTCTCTTCACGTATTTAATATAAATATATATTTCACAATAAAATTGGAGAAAATATCAATGAACAATACACAAGAAAAAAAATACATACAGACGAACATAGTCCTCCTTTTTTGAAGTCGGTTAATAAAAACTAGGTAGAATAGAATAGAATAATCTTTATTTGTGAAAACATAGGTACATAAATAGGTCTTTCAATTAATGGTGTGAAGTTTCCAATATGTTCTGCCATACAAGGCGTACAAATATTTTTCAATTTTAGTTATAAATTAAATAGTATTACAATTAGCAAATTATTACCTAATTAATTAAAAATTTACGTTATTAAGTCACAAAAAAATATATAAAAAATAATAATACTTATAGGGCCCGTGTAATTATTTCCTTATGACAAAAATTTTACAATTTAATTACAATATTTCTAAAATTCATTATCAATAATATTCCACAATTCAATAAAAATAATTCCATAATTCAATCACAACAAAAACTTATTTAATGTTTTTGTTACAGTTCAGACCCCTATTGTACTGATATGTCATTCTGAAATTCAGCGATACTGTAATAGCTTTTATTTTGCAATATTTTCGTTGTACTAACAACGTTAAATAACAAAAGTAATTTAAAGTAAATAACAAAAGAGATGAAGAATGTCAGTGTCGCTGGAACACCGGTCTGTACAAATAAGTAAGTATAGCATAATTTAATTTGCGGTTCGTGAGTATTCGTGACTAGATAATAAGTATTTAGTTGTGCAATATGTAGTATAATGTAACCTGATTGAGAGACCTCGACACCGGCCGTGATGTGAGGAGAACTGGTTGTGTTGTGTGTAGTGTGGGGAAATGTCGATAGGTCGATGTGTCGATGTCGATACTTTGTTGGATGTTGTGAAAGAGAAAGTATTACGTTTTATAGGTGAATAGCTGTGCCCGCGACTTTGTCCCCGTAGAAAGATTTTTTATTGAAAATTGTAACCCACATTTCTTTCCCTTAAGGGTTGAATTTTTGGGGAAAAATAAGGATGTTCGTAAAAAAAATCTTTCATGGAGCTTGTCTAGTACTAGGTATGTATTACAGATAAAAACAAAAAATAGCATTTTTGCGTGTATTTGTTATGAAGCCCTCGATATACAAATAACATTAAACAGTAACAAAATATGTTAGAAAATTTTATTGATCAATAAATTAACGATATTCCACTCACTTTAGCTTCCAATAAGTAAAACAAATATTTCTGATTTTATTAAAATCATATTTTTGTCACTTATAATTAGATATAACAATACAAAAACACTTTTTTTTAAAACGTAACCCTCACACAAAATTTTCTCCTTTAACGTAGGTACAATTTACAGACAGATAATTACCTACATGTCACATGCACACACATCAAAACCAGAAACAACTATCTGTAGGTCATTCAAATATTTGTTCCGTGCGGGGATCGAACCCGCGGCACGTAGCGCAGAAACCCAATCGCTTAGCCACTGTGCCAACAGTGCCGTCAAAAAAACAAACACCTTAGAACTTCTTTTCCCAAAACTATCGATATTTACCTAATCACTTTCACACGTTAACCCCATCACTATGGCATTAAGATCTCCAATTATCGACAGTCGAATGTTATCCACGATGCATTGAACACGATATCTTTATTTTTAAGTGTGACATATTGTCGTGTTTATAAGGAAAATACTATTCTAAAAAAGTTTTGTGTTGATTAAAATAAAACATATCGGCTGTGGTGCTGACAATAAAAATTGTAAGTAAGATTTAATATTTTTTGTTGTTTATTATTTCTAAAAACAAATAAAAAAACACTCCCTGCTTTTTTTTAAAAAGCAGTGATAGCCTAGAGGAGGTTCCGCAAGTAGTTTTAGGTGGGGTCCGGATGCTGTGGATTTTTTTTAACGAGGTACAGAAAAAACAAATAATAGGTAATAATTAAGTTCTACCTATTTATTATATGGTTTCAAATCAAATTCTGAATTTATAAAACACAAAACCTAAAATTAATGTGAGAAACTGCACCGACGGTCTTGAGCCAGTTTTTTATAGTTTCGTTCTCGAGAAGAACATAAAATTCGGAATTTATACTTGGAATACAATACATTACAATATTTGGGGGTCCGAGGTTCGACCTTCCGCGGTCCCAGGGTCTGAGTGCACCCGGCCCGCACCAACAACTTTTCTAATTTAGGCGCGAATCAGAATGTGATATTGCCACTTGATCTAAAGGTGAGGAATCCTGCACACCTGAGAGGGCCTCATAAAGTTGTCGATGGTGTGTGTAGTCCGCCCGCACCAGGCCAGCGTGCTGGACTAAGGACTAACCCTTCTCATTCTGTGAAAAGGCCCGTGTTCAGGAGTGGGACAGTAATGGGCTGGATTTGTTAATTTCTTAGTATTTCTAGTTATGTAGTTGGTCCCGATTGTCATATCTACGAATAACTATGACAGTCGTTACGGGACAGCAACCCAAAAAGTCTGGCAACCGGTGTAACCTTAGGGTATCAGTGTCTCCCAGTAATTGTGTGTCGGAGGTCAGATGGCAGTCGCTCTGTACAATACTGTTACTCAGCCGCATCTGGTTAGACTGGGAGCCGACCACAACGTAGACGAGAAAAAGCGAGACAGATGATGTAATGGTTGGAGATACAGCTGGTGAGTGTACGGTCTTGAGTTCGATTCTCAATTAAGGCAAAGTGTTATTAAGAGGGCCCTTCCCGGTCCGCCTATCGTCAACGCGAGCATGATATAAAAGCTTGTTGTTTCATCCAACGCAATGTTTGAAACGGCCGTCTCATGTCTATCCCACACGATTCTCCTCCCGCGTACCTACTTCATACCACCCGTTGGCTAAAATGAAGTGAAGGAAGGAAGGATTGGGTCGATAATTCTGATTATGTAATGGTTTGTCGTGGTATGGGCATGTGATAAGGAGGGATGAAAATCATGTAACAAAAAGAGTTTTAAGTATGTATGTGGATGGATGTAAGAGAAGAGGCAGACCCAAGAAAAGATGGATGGATTGTGTGAAAGACATGGATTATAAGAACGTAAACTCTGAGATGACGTCTAATAGAGATGAATGGAAGAAGAAGACATATTGCGACCTCAAATATAACTTAACGTCAAAAACCCCCGACTCCAACTAGAAAAAGAGCTAGTTTTGATCAACTGAACATATTTTCATGAAACATAGCTAAGATGATACCTGATTGAAAAAAACTGCATTGAAATCTATACATCCGTTTTGGAGCTACGATGCCGCAGACAGATACACACTATAAACATAAAACACCCGTCTTTTTTGTCGGGGGTTTAAAATCAAACTGTGGTAATTTGATTTAGCCCGCGAAACGCAGCGAAGGCAGTTTGCATTAGGCAGTTACACAGGGTGTAAGTGACATCGTAACGAAAACTGATACCATGGATTCAGCACATGAATCTGAACACCAGAGCATAAGAATTTTGCGTCGGTCTTTTCAAAAATTTTACGATTTTGTTCGCAGCTTTTATACCTACCTAAAAAATCTGTGAACAAAATCGTAAAACTTTTGAAAAGACCGACGCAAAATTCATAATATGCTCAGGTGTTCAGATTCATGTGCTGAATCCATGGTATCAGTTTTCGTTACGATGTCCCTTACACCCTGAACCACCTTCAGATTTTTTAAATTTCCGCCTTTTTCTGAGATATCGTTGCCAAGACTAACCACCACAACATCAGTAGGTATGTGAGAACACACGAAGGTTTGAGATACATTATTTTTATTCCCCATTTATTTAATGTTGCCAGCTCCCGAAATACTTCTACTAAATTAGTATAAAAAAAACTTTACAGATGGAGCCCCAAATAGCAGAGACGTCTACGGTTAATGAGACCGAACTGGAATACACAGATGGTGTCAGAGTCGTTGTGGTAAGTCACAATTTTATTTTCATCTCACAAGCTCGCAAAGGCTTTCTTTATTCTTCGAAATCTGAGCGGAAAAGTCTATTTTATCCGTTAGCGTCTTTGGCTAGCGTGGCAAAGTTATTCGAAATTCAAACGTGACAAACTATGGCCTAGAGCACAGACGTGGGCCCCAAGTCTGCTCATATCAGTTAATTGTAATCACGAGAGCATTCTGATACGATTGAGATAGCAGGAGTTAGCAGACGCGGGGCCCTGGACAAGTGTAGCGTGGTGACGAAAAAGAATTAAAATATAATTAGGCATCTAACACTTTCCTCGCTTTAATGAGATGAAAAGTTGTGTGTTTCGCACGGCTGCAATATTATTTGCGTCTCGAGCCTTTGAATACCTCGCCACGCTCAGGATTCTATTTAGAATCCTTCGCTTGCTCGGTATTCACTACAAGCACTCGCACCAAATAACAACTTTGCAGCCTTGCATAACAAATAACTATTATTATCGAGATACATACAGTACTGCACGAGCCATGGGGTTCCATTGGCTAATTCTGTCACAGACTCACAGCCGAATTTTGCCGAGATCGAAATGCGAGTAGATACAATTATTAATCTATACTAATATTAAAGAGGTATTTGCTTGTTAGTTTGTATGTATGGGGCAATCTCTGAAAATACTATAAAAAAACACCAAATTAAACAAATAAACACATGAGAAAAAAAAAGTAGATATAATAAGTATGTTTTGTTTCTGTCCAAAATCGATAAAATGTCAATTTTACAATGTGTCCACAAGTTGATGAAAAATAACATCTTAATAAAATTCTGATCCGCACATGATATCAAGTCACAGGTCCGGGCTGCGTTCGAACTCAGACCCTCCTGTATTGAAGGCAAGCGATCAACTGCTAGGCTATCGCTGCATAGTATAAACTTAACCTCTGACATACTTAATTTCTTAGTAATCTTTTAATAAACGTACAATAATAAATACAAGATATTTTTTTATGTAGTGCGCAAAATTTGCCGAATTATTCACTCCAAAACACAATAAAAATTTGATTTGATTTTGCTTGCGCTAGTAAATTATGCGTGTCCCCCATACTAAGTCGAATTTTCGTTTTGTTTTAAAGCGTATCCCAATACTGCGTTTGCATTTAGGAACAGAGACTGAATCACTACAAATTATTCGCACTACATAAAAAATACCCTGTTTTGTATTATATCCTATTCTTTACCGGAAAGCTCACGGCCAAATTATTTTGGCGCTAAAATGATAAATACGTCTACGGAAAAATGTAAATCAACTTAATATCTTCCGAAATTAGTCAGTCATTCAACTAAAGGATTTAAATCATCGTTACGACTATTTCCGACTCGATTTAAATATGAACATGTTACATACGCGAAGTCTATACAAAGTGATCAAGGTGATACGAAAAGCTTGCGCTATTAAAATGTGAAGGCGAAACTCGGAGAGTTATCTCATTGCCAACCGGAATTAAGTTACTTTTTGGTACCATCGAAGTGGGAACTACTTCCTACACTAAAGCTTGTAAACATTTCTGACGTTGTCTATGCGAATTATGTAAAAACTCCGTTTGAAATAAGATTAGACACGTTTAACAAACCCTTTTACAGTGTATGCAACCGATTTTGACTTCTATTCCGTACGCATAAGGATAGCATTAAAAGCAAAAACGTATTTACGATAACAAATGTTTACTGCAGCTGTAATTTGTCATGTCACCAACGTAATAGAAGTCAAAATCGGTTGAATAAAGTGTAAATGGAGTTATTTAAATTTCTAATGTTATTTCGAACGGAGTATAGTGGTCGATGGTCGAAATTCGATTGTAATTTTAGCTTCCTGCACTCCTTCTCCATATAAACTTTAACTATACCAAATCTCATACTCCTCCGTGCGCGCAATATGGTTAAAAAGGGGTACAAAGTTTTTTCTTCACGTATTAATATATAGATATATCATCAACCAAAGCTTAGAGTATCACACTATAGTAAGCGAAGACTTGTGCTTTCCCTATGTTTAAACAGATAACTACATATTTCGTTACGATTTTAAGATATATACAAGATAATTTTTTTATGTAGTCCGCATAATTTGCAGAGTGATTCACTGTCCGTTCCCAACTGCAACCGCAGAACAAAAATTCGCTCCAAAACAAAATAAAAATTTGATTTTGTATGGCTTGCGCTAGTAAATTATGCATGTTGATACTAAGTCGAATTTTCGTTTTGTTTTAAAGTGTATCCCAATACTGCGGTTGCATTTAGTAACAGAGACTGAACCACTCTACAAATTATGCGCACTACATACATAATTATCCTGTATAATAAGTTTACTTATTTTAATCTAACTTGTTTCAGTTAAATCTACCAGAAGATGAGGGCGAGGGGCTTGGTTTCCGGTTGACGAGGACGCTCTGGGATCCTTATCCTTGGGTAAGAACTTATCCCCTTTAATGGAAAACTTATATCTAGTATAAAATTTATCTACACACATTAGATATCTCTATAAATTTCAATAGTGAAGAACGCACACTGTGAATGCAAAAAGCAGGGAGCGCAGCATAATCTCCTGTAGCAAATAAGCTGCGTGATATTTATTATAATGTATAGTACGTACTGATTAGGGGTCATCCATAACGTACGTCACACTAATTTCGTGATTTTTGGACCCCTCCCCCGTTCTTGTCACAGTTGATTACATTTGTGAGATCCCCCCCTCCTTAGTGTGTCACAAATTTTGCCATTTTACATCTAGAAATTATTAAATTAAAACTGCAGTTCCGATATTAGTTTTATTTTCATTTAAATTATTTTTTTAATACCTAGGTATATAAGGTCTTATTTTAATAATCCAAAATATTTTAGGTGGTATTTTAATATTAGTAAACTATTTAAAAATTTCTTTTTTAATATCAGTAAAACACATACTTGATTAATTTGATATTTGTAATGAATTCTATACCATTCATAGAGCCTAGTTTTAAAATATTTTGGATTATTAAAGTAAGACCTTATATAATATTTCTTTTTAATTTTTATTAATTGCCATTGCATACAGATTTGGAAAGTTGGAAATATTTTTAACACACAGGAACAGAGTTGGAAATATTTTTAAGTTCTTCGTTAATAGTTCAAATTTGGCATTTTAACACTTAGATTTTGAAATGTGACGTCCCAAAACGTAGGACCCCTCCCACCCCTTGTCACACTTCTTCGACCCCCTCCCCCCCCTTAACGTGTGACGTACTTTATGGATGGTTCCTTATGTTCTTTTTTTTACCTCAGGTTCGTGAAGTAACTCCTGGTGGAAGAGCTGATCTTGATGGGTTAAAAACTGGAGACTGTTTGCTGCAAGCTGATGGTAGAGACTTACTTGGATTACCAGTAAGTATTTGACAGATCGACACTTATATACCTAACCTAACCGTCAAAAACCCCCGACTCCAACTAGAAAAAGAGCTGTAACTTTTGAACGGCTGAACAGATTTTCATGAAACATAGCTAAGATGATACCCGACTAAACTAGCTTTTGATTTAAAAAATTGGATTGATATCGGTTCATTTATTTGGAGCTACGATGCCACAGACAGATACACAGATGCACATTACAAACTTATAATACCATACCATACTTATAACTTCTGCCGCCTGTGGCACAGGTTTATCCTAGTTCAGGCACCTATCAGTATGATACCTATGTTATAATTATGATTTATATTGTGTTTTTTACCATAAGTAATTTTTTGAATAAATTTATCTTATCTTATCTTAATACCCCTCTTTTTGTCGGGGGTTAAAAATATATTTATATTTTGCAATATTAAAATAAGACCTTATAATTATGTAAGTTTATTTTTATGACCTAGAAAACATTTTTTATAGCGCTTGAATCATCATCATCATCATTCTCCTGCCCTTATCCCATTTTATTTGTGGTCGGCGCAATGTCTTTTCCTTCCATTCATCTCTATCAGACGTCATTTCCAGATTCACTTCCTTCACATTCATGTCATGTTTCACGCAGTCCATCCATCTTTTCTTTGGTCTGCCTCTTCTCACATTCATACTCACAACTTGTAGCGACATCAACATGCGACGCAAGCAACCTCAAGACTCAATCAGTATCGACCTCCGGTCTGGGATGTAGCGACATCGATTGTCACATAGAAAGAACTACTTAGTAAGGCAGCAAAAGCTAAGTATAGTGGCGCGACAATATGAATTCGACCAATCAGATTTCGAGGGCTGCATCGCGCAAGGAAAAAGATTATCGTATAACAACTGTCCGACATCAACAGTTAACTTCGGCCCGCCAGGCAATATCACGTCGCCTGGTTGGAGGATCCTCCCTTTTCAATGGAGGAACACCATACCTCGTTCCTTCACAAATTCTTCTAAATACTTCTTTCTTTATAGCGCTTAAATGAACTCCATAAAATTTAATAAAGCTACATTTTCTTAGGTAGGTCAAGTTGCCGGTCTGATACGAGGCGACGGTGCCGGGCGGGGTGTGTCCCTGTTAGCTTGGAACTGTGGTGTGGATCCTAAAGATGACCCCGAAGTAAGTACGACATTTTTTATCAAAGTGTGTGTCGTTCCTAAATGCAACCGCAGTATTGGGATACACTTTAAAACAAAACGAAAATTCCACTTAGTATGGGGGACACGCATAATGTACTAGCGCAAGCCATACTAAATCAAATTTTTATTTTGTTTTGTTGTGAATTTTTGTACTGCGGTTGCATTTGGGAACGGACACTGAATCACTCTACAAATTTTGCGCACTACATAAATAAATATCCTGTATACTTTTAGTGCATAGCATAGAAATGTATGGGCGGCGAGTTATTTCCTATTTTTTAATTAATAACATTATATTTGATGTCATTGCAGTTGCTCTGGAGCTGCGGTGGAGGTGCTCGAGGTGAGAAGTCTCGGCGAGCTCTAGCGGGAGTGGTGAGAGCACTCGCGTGTTCAGTCTGCACGTCCACCGCGACCAAGCCGCTCAACTGCGCCAGATCACATATCTACTGTGAACGTAAGTGAAACATTTGTGAAGACGAGACGTCATCGTCACTTCAAGAAAGAAAGAATTTAAATTTATTACCAAAAACAACCAAAAAAAATTTTTATCGATCATGAATATAGGAGTCCCAACTTCATGATCGGTCTACATTTTACAAGGTAGCTCAAAGTTTAGTCTCTCACGATCGAATTGAAGTTTATAACCAGAGTCGATGTTCATTACCATTTTGGTTACGCGGTAGCCCCGCGGGTCACCCAGGTTTTATTCAGTCCAGTTCAGTTTATATCCATAAATAGGTATTTACAATAAAATAAAATACTTTCCATTGGTCCCAAACTAGGCTAGGCCTGTATCTTGTGTGTAGCCAATTGCAGCCAGGGGGCGTACTACGAACTCCCACAAACTTATCTGACCCGGTGACCAAAATTGGAACTAACATCGCTACGGAACAAAAATGCCATCTAAATTTCATTTTTGTACGGAGATGACATTGGTAAAAGCGACGGCAGCGACGCCACGACCGGGTCAGATAAGTTTGTGGCACTTATAGCAGGGCTGAAATTGGAACTGCCCAGACATTTCCAGTATGAGCTGACCTCGCACTGTATAGGCTTTTCGTACAATGAAAGGTCAGGTTATTCTGGAAATTTCTGGGCAGCTCAATTTCAGTCCTGCTATAAGAGTTCGTAATAAGCTCCCAGTTCTATGTTAATATCTTTTTAAACTATAAAGTTAAAACGTTTGTTCACAGCTTGTTGGATGAGACTAGAGCGGTGCGCATTATGCAGAGAAGCATTGCCGTCAAAAAATTCACCGTACGCAAGGAACCTTGTGGCTGAACAGGTAATCACTTTTTTACCGACTTCCAAAAAGGAAGAGGTACTATGTTCGTCGCGTATGTTTTTTTTTGTTTTTTTTATTTAGTTTTAATATTCTTCTTCTATCTTGTCAGCAAAAGCTAAACAATCAAAGATGGCGACGTGGTATACAAATTGTTAGTCAGGTTGATAGCTGGGCTGTCTAAGATTGCGCCCGACAAGTTCATCTTTTTCTATACTTTCTCATAAACCGACCATGCTCAACAGTCTCCGTTTTACCTTGACATTTATTTATTTATACACAGACATTGGCAGAATCATCGTAATCATAAAGTACGTCACAAGTTAGGGGGGTGGAGGGGGTCCACGAAGTGTGACATTATGTGACAAGGGGTGGGGTGGGTCCTAAGTTTCGTGACGTCACATTTCAAAATCATATTAAAAAATAATTTAAATGGGAATAAAACTAATTTCGGAACTGCTGTTTTAATTTAATAATTTCTAGATGTAAAATTGCAAAATATGTGACGTCACACTAGGGAGGGTCTCACAAATGTGATCAACTGTGACAAGGACGGGGGAGGGGTCAAAAATCACGAAATTAGTGTGACGTACTTTATGGATGACCCCTTATATTAAAATAGTGAAGTGAACCATTCACTTAAGATGACGACTCATGAAAACTCTTAATAATGTAACTTTATTGTTGTTTCAGGTTTTCGAAGCTATAGCCACCGAATATGAACTTAAGAACCCTAAAGCAAAGCGACCAACGCAGACCTCCTCAGCATACACGTCTCCGAACAGATCCCGGAACTCTTCACCATCGCCAATCAGAAGGGGACAGTATCAACACTCACTGATGAACAGAACCAAGAAAGCTGTACACTTCAATGAAAAATTCGGACAAACTTATGCTTCGGACCCTAATATACTTCGTTCATTACATACGGCAGAAAGACCACGAGCTACTATAAATCCTACTAATTTAGCAGAAAAATCCCAAGCTGGCAACTCTGGTCATGATGGGAATTGCAGCTCTCAAAATCAAAATGATACGGTACCAAAAATTCATGTTGAAAATGCAGATGATGGTAGCAAGTGTGGCACTGCTGGCAGTGATTGTTCGAGTAGCTGCCAAAGTTTGACGCTTCCACACAAACTGGTGGCCCGATTGAGGCAGGCTTGCTCGCTCGCTGACTTGCACAAAGCCGCAGTGCAATGTCCGCTGTCTGGGTCTCTTAACAGTCTGGGCGATAATTGGTAAGTTTGGTTTGGGAACAAAAAAATAAGTTTTTATATGGCCCATAGAGATCAGTCTTAAAATTATAATACTTTTTCAGCAATACCTGTCACCATGGATCGTTAGACAACTTGAAAAATCATTGTGGTAAATAATAAAAATAACTATTATAACACACGCTTTTATTAGCTTCACCTGTAACTGTAACTAACTATGTAATAAAATCTTCGAAGTTAAATTTGACCCACTTCCCGGTTTCCGATTGAGCTGAAATTTTGCATACACATTCAGTTTGGATGACTAAAGCGAGTTCTATAGTTTTTTTTAAAGTATAATAATTTATTATAAATTAATTATGAAAGGTTAAGGATATTTTAAATTATATTAATTGTTTTTCAGATTCAACAGTATTTCTTCTGCCCACACCGCCTGTTTATGTTATAGCCTGTGATCATAGCAACAAATAATAAGATTTTTGTACTTTGTTAAAAATAAATATTTATAAGTATTCGTATCGCTTGTATCATTTCATAAATCACATTGACCCTTAAATTTTAAATAAATAAAAATAAAAATATTTTATTGGCACAAAAATACATAGTCACACTGCAATGGACTCTTGACCTCCAAACTTAGTAAAAACTTGTAATATGGAAGTCAAGGAGTTCTCTCTCGTATCTAAATAAGATAAAAACAAAATGGTAGAGAAAAAAAAAGATAAAAATCTAAAGTATTAAATAACTACCTACCACCTAAAGTAATCATAAGTTGTAGTGTGAGGGTGTGTGTATGAGAGAGTTGTTTATGTGAAGGGGGGTGTGTGTGTGTGTATATTGTGAGTAAGCGCATCAGTAAGACCTAAGACTATTATCGGTCTCTTCATAGCTGAGTCCCATAAGCCATTCCATTGTGATGCTTTTGCATTTCTTAACCCTAATTCACTAAATAAAAATAAAGGTGCGGACAAACATTGATAAACACATCAGCACATTGCAACAGATTGCTTAAGCTGTGTGGTTATTTAATCACCGAGAGTTTATTCTACATCTATGCCATTTTGATTATGCACTTTCTCAGTTGATATAGTAGAAAATGAATTAATATTCTTGCAAACCTTACTGTCCCCGTTATCCCCATATAATAGACGTAGGACTTCGCTTACGCTCAGCTTATCCCATTCTTTAGTCATTGGCATAACCCCGTAGCTACGTTTTGTTTCTACAAACTACAAACACAATTCCCTACATTGTAAAAGCTTAAATGATTGCTCTGCATATTAATATGTACCCTAATATTTGGAACACATAAAATAAAATGTATTGTTTGTTTATTATTCATCATTCACATTGAATTAAAGCATAGATAAAGTAAATTAAAGTAATAAATTTTCATGTAAAATATATTTTTATTTTTATTAAATACGAAAACAAAACGTAAAATGTTATGCCAAAGCAGCTGCCAAACCATACCCACCCGCCATATTGTTTACATTTTGCAAATTGTATCTTTGCGTGTGATTTGTTTCTGATAATTACCCCTAAAATAATAACTTTAAGATGGAAGATACTAGTTTAGGTAACGGAGAAGATATAAAACTTGATTTGGATTCTGTGAAACCTATTTGCAGGTGTTGTTTGTCAACAGAAAGACGGATGTTTGACGTTATGTACTTCGTTGCGTTTTTTAAAGATTTAAGCGGGATTAACGTGAGTATATTGCTGTTATCTCTTAAACATTTCTTTGCACAACTCTAGAATTTATTTCTGTAAGTTTCAAAGAGATATAAAAAAACAGTTTTACATTAATAACCTAACGAAAAATCTTGACTGAAATTGTAATAAGCCTTTTCAAAATAAGACTAATACTTATTAAACTACATCAGGTGCACCCTGGGCAGCTAACCCAGTTATGAACCTTGCTTGGCGGTGGGTTAACTCTACTTACTAACTCGAGTTGCACTTAGCGCGAGTTAATTCGAGTTGAATGCTCCCTAACTGGTGTTTGGGCTGGCGGTACATGAACGAATCAAGCGGAAGATCGAGAGCGTGATTCGTTTGTTGTGTGCGCCTTACATATCATGGTAGACCAGTAGCTGGAGCAACTGGTCTACCTAACATCATACTTAATATCCTTATGCTCACATTTATGGCTGAATAGACTTATCATGATCCAATGATTCCATTCTGAAGGAGCTCAACATCACTAAGTGAGTTACCACAGTTTGCCGGGAGCGTGCCCTCGGTTTTTTCAGACATATGCGGTCTTCTAGGCATATTCTGAAAAAACTTATGATCGTGGACTGGCTGGAAGGGAAACGCACCCAAGGCAGAGCGCCGGTAAGATGGTCGGATGTAATAAGGAGGGCCCGGACGCAGCATGCACAAAGTGCTCCACACAACAGAAGACCGCATGGCTTGGAGGCGCGTTGTATGTGGTTGCAATCCTCATCAGTGAGGGAACGATGAAGAAGAAGACTTATCATGTAGTGGCGCCACCAGTAGGCTAATTCATGTAACTAAAGAACTGCAGTTGCAATAAAATTTTGATCAACACATTTGGTATTGTCTTAGCTTCAGTGAGATGCTTGCATCAAGTTCAAGCATCATGAAATTACACGAGTTAACTCTCAGGAGATTTCACACCACCCAGAAAATGTTCTTGGGTCGCCTCGGCCAACTGGACAAGGTATCTGTTACTAAGTTGATTAAAACAACGTAATTTCAGGTTTCAGAGTCGGATGGTCTACCTCAATGGTTGTGTTTTGAATGCAGCTCACTCCTACAGAAGTCTGTTAAGTTCAAACACAAGATGTTACGAGCCCACTCCGTGTTGTACGAGTACCTGACTAGATGCGCGCCTGTAAGTTATTTGTTTTATTGTTGAAATGTTTTCTAAGGGCCCATTCACATGAGCTACTTTTAGCAATCGCGATCGGACGCAGTGAGTTGCCAAATCGCGATGCAGCATCGATGCAGTCGCTAAATCGCGCGATTTAGCAACCGCGATCGGACGCAGTGACTCGCCAAATCGCGATGCAGCATCGATGCAGTCGCTAAATCGCGCGATTTAGCAACCGCGATCGGATGCAGTGACTCGCCAAATCGCGATGCAGCATCGATGCAGTCGCTAAATCGCGCGATTTAGCAACCGCGATCGGACGCAGTGATTCGCTAAAACGCGATGCAGCATCGATGCAGTCGCTAAATCGCGCGATTTAGCTACCGCGATCGGACGCAGTGAGTCGCCAAATCGCGATGCGGCATCGATGCAGTCGCTAAATCGCGCGATTTAGCAACCGCGATCGGACGCAGTGAGTCGCCAAATCGCGATGCAGCATCGATGCAGTCGCTAAGTCGCGCGATTTAGCAACCGCGATCGGACGCAGTGAGTCGCTAAAACGCGATGCAGCATCGATGCAGTCGCTAAATCGCGCGATTTAGCTACCGCGATCGGACGCAGTGAGTCGCCAAATCGCGATGCAGCATCTATGCAGTCGCTAAATCGCGCGATTTAGCTACCGCGATCGGACGCAGTGAGTCGCCAAATCGCGATGCAGCATCAATGCAGTCGCTATATCGCGCGATTTAGCAACCGCGATCGGACGTAGTGAGTCGCTAAAACTCGATGCAGCATCGATGCAGTCGCTAAATCGCGCGATTTAGCAACCGCGATCGGACGCAGTGAGTCGCTAAAACGCGATGCAGCATCGATGCAGTCGCTAAATCGCGCGATTTTGCAACTGCGATCGGACGCAGTGAGTCGCTAAAACGCGATACAGCATCGATGCTATCGCAACATCGCTAGTTGCCGATGCTAAAAGTAGCTCGCGTGAACAGACCCTAAATCACATTACACAGACACACAACCACAACACATTACGACCTCAAGGATTTTGATAAGCTATTTACACGTAATGACCACGTTCATTTAAGAGGCCCCCATCTTAAGGGAAAAAGTGGGGTGTTATAATTTCGTAGTGTGTATCTGTCTGTGGTATCGTAGTTCCAAAACGGATAGACCGATTTCAATGCAGTGTTTTGTAATCGAAACCTAGTTTAATCGGGTATCATCTTAGCTGTGTTAATGAAAATCCGTTCAGCCGTTCAAAAGTTACAGCTCTTTTTCTAGTTGGAGTCGGGGGTTTTTGACAGTTAGGTAGTATTGCCTTAAATTTGTATATTGTTCACAGTTCCCAATAGACGCGCAGGACGAGGAGTTATCCAAATACGCAAGCCCACAACTTAGTACTACATCTACACTAACCATAGACATAGTCGGTAGAGGCAAAGACGGATACCAAAAGATTTTACAGGTTAGTAAGAATAATATGATACAATAAAAAATAAAAAATAAAAAAAATACCAACACCTCGAGGGGCTCTCGCTAGGTGGCAGTGGCGAAGGGTGACAGTTTTAAAAGGGGAAGCCGTCCCAAAAATGGCCTCTAAAAATTGCTTCAATTAATGCTGCAATACAAAAATCCATACCGTCTCTTGTAATCTGTATATAGTCATGTCTGGAAGAGCTCGACCTAACTTAATAACAAGCCATATCACTTTGGTCTATGCACTAACCAATTCCTAAAGGGAAGCTGATGGGAATCGGGTTGTATGGAATCTTCGCCACTGCTAGGTGGCTGGATCAAGGGCCTGATTCAGAAAGCAGTACTCCTTGACACTGCGCGCATTGTTAGGAGGTTTCTCTCTCTAGAGCCCTGACCACCGGTAGCTTGGACCCTGTTCCCGATGCCGGTGGCCTACTACTCTTTTTATATTTTTAAATGTTTTTTATTTTTCATTTATTTAATTGTAAAATTATTTAAAAATATCAAAAAGTATATTAAAAATTGAATAAAAGTCATAATAATAATATGATGTTAGCTACTTTACTATTTTTTACCCAACAGCAAAGAGGGGTGTTATAAATTTGTAGTGTGTATCTGTCAGTGACTTCGTAGCCCCAAAACGGATGGACCGATTTCAATAAAAAATTTAAATTAAAAGCTAATTTCTGTGTCTTTTCATGTGTGTACATAAATTATTAAAAAAATACTGTTAGCCTATATCATCCCACTGCTGAGCAAAGGCCTCCCCCCATGACTTCCAGGTCTTCCGGTCCAGAGCCAGTGTGGACCATTCTTTATTAGTTCTATCTAGCTCGTCTCTCCATCTCCTTCGTGGTCTGCCGCGACGCCGTCTAGCTGTGTCAGGGCTCCACATAGTGACAATTCTGGCCCACAGCTCATCAAGCATACGGCAGACGTGGCCAGCCCAATCCCACTTGAGTTTCGCGGCTTTCTGGGGGGCTAAAAAGGCCGCTTTAGATAAATCACAATATGATTCATATACAAATGTCAAAATATCTACTTAATTGACGACTCTTAATGTCATCCGCATAAGGTTCATATTCAGTAATCATCTGTTTGACAGTTACTATGCAGATCAGTAGATGAATTGCTCAATGTGGCCTTTTTAGGCACCTTTGTTTTTTATTTTTTTTATTTTTTAGCATGGTAAAATCATCAAATGAGTCCTCCCACCCCGGGCAGGGCGGGAGGGACTGTCAGACTTGTACTGACTAAAATCCACGGTGTTCCTTCGATAGCCCTTTACGTTCCGGGGTCACGGTAATGAGATAAGTCCCGCGACCCCGGCAGGCTCCGGCCCTCTACAGGGGGGGCCCGTCATCTTGCTGACGTTCTTTGAGGCGCGCGTGGAACACAACGCGCCGTCGACCCGGGCATGGTCCATGGTCGGACAGCGAGTTGTTTAGGCCCCCTGAGCTAAAAAAATAAATGACTTTATTTTTGCTTTCAGCATATAAAACAATCACAGCCAACAGGGTTAGACGATATAGATTTACCATTAATAAGTAAAATCGAAGGAAATTTTAAAGAAGAAAATGGATTCTCAGATTATGAAGACAATATTACTTTAGAAGAATTTAGGTAAGGAAAATTTTTGTCATGTTATTAAAACACGAGTGTTTTAATACCTAGTGTGCAGTTTCATACACTACTTTATCTATACTCATGCAGGTACCTAGTTAACACAATATTATTGTAAATAAATAAAAATGGCGATGAACAGCAGTTAACGCGCATGCGTTCTAGCGCGCCGCGCATGCGCCCTAGCCGCGCCATCATAGACAATGTGCGGCTGCTATAAAAATTGAATTGAAAACTCCTTGGTGGAACTGAAGTGTACTATAATAGAAAAAAAAGTTATTTTATAGCATTGTTTTGTTAGGGAACCTGTATCGTAATAAAACGTTTTAATTTTATTATAGTTGCATGTGCATAAAGTCTGTCATTATACTACTATTTTTGAATTCATAATCAGAACTTTACGATATGAGTGGAGATAAATATTCTTTTCAGATCAGTAGCCAACAAAATGACGGAAGACGACATAGCCTCATTACTACAAGAGACGGATCAAGTGGAAATTAAAGAAGAAATGGAGAATAAGAAAAAGAAGAAGTCAAAGAAGAAAGATCTTAAAGTTAAGAAGAAGAAAGTTATGTAAGTACAAATAACTGGATCAGTACCTCTATTGGCAATCTTATTAGAATAGAATAGATCTTTATTTCATGTAAACCATATACAGGCACTTATGAAATGTCGAGACTCTAGGTGCACGGTTCAAATAGTAGATCCTATGGAGAAGAACCGGCAAGACACTCCATGGTAACTCTTTTAAAATAATAGATTACAATCTTGATCACTACAATGTTGTGGTAAGAGCTGCGAGAATAATGTAATTTAATGTGAATAAAAAATAATATACATAGTCGGTGCCACTGCCAAGCTGTTAGAAAATTATTTTATACTTTTTAGTTTTTTGGAGTCGGTTTTTACTTTTTTTTAAAGTTTATTTTATTTGAGTATATGTATTTTATTATATTCCTCCTCGTTAGCTTCTTATCATCTACCTACCTTGTTTCCTTTAGTTACACACTGTGTCTTCTTTTCTTTTCACTCTTTCCTGTCGCAGGTCTGCTGGCAGAAATTTCTTTAGAAATAAGCAGTACCTTTGTACTTGATATCTTTACTTATTTTCTTTGTCATGTGTATGTGTGTAAATCACTACATAATATAAAACAAAGTCGCTTCCCGCTGTCTGTCTGTCTGTACGCTTAGATCTTTAAAACTACGCAACGGATTTTGATGCGATTTTTTTTAATAGATAGAGTGATTCAAGAGGAAGGTTTATATGATAATACTTTGATATTTAATGTAAGGATATGAGAGAAACTGACTGAAGGGTCGCTAGTTAGTAATAAATAAACAATATTATTTTTTAGAGAACATACGCCAGGTGATGATCAATCTGAAACTAAGACTTCAATAAGGAAAACTGTAGAATTAGACCCGAACAAGATTCGAGTGGTGATCTTGAATCCTGAAGAGCAAGTGAGACAAAGAGAGGTGAGTGACGTCTGACATTTTTAGTGATGTCCCGAAACCTGGGACAATTTTTGTCCCAGAAAAAAAAATTGTTTCCACTTTTTGTCTCTGTGCCTCGAAGTTTAAGTGAATTAGCACCAACTATTCCAATCACTGGTGATCACCCGGACGATAATGCGTCGTCGAGCGTCGTCCGCCGTAATAACTGAACACACCCATTGTATACAAGATAATTATGTATGTAGTGCGCATAATTTGTAATGATTCAGTCTCTGTTCCTAAATGTAACCGCAGTATTGGGATACACTTTAAAACAAAACTAAAATTCGACTTAGTATGGGGGACACGCATAATTTACTAGCGCAAGCCAAACAAAATCAAATTTTTATTTTGTTTTGGAATGATTTTTTGTACTGCGGTTGCATTTGGGAACGGACACTGAATCAATTTGCAAATTATGCGCATTACATAAAAAAATAATCCTGTATTATTGCAAAAAACTGGATAAATATTTGAATTTCCCGCACACAAACTGTAGCATAGCCCTTAATGTTATTTAATTTGTTTCAGGAAGAGAGTAAAGCGGGCCTTAAGTTCCCATTCCAATGTGATTTGTGTCATAAAGGTTTCAATTTTGAATCTAAACTGCAAAACCATATGCAAAAACATAGTCCGGTGAGTATTACATACAGAGAAATATTTTAAACGAGGGATTTTTAACCCTCTAAAAAGAGGGGCGTTATAAGTTCAACGTGTCTGTCTGTGGTATCGTAGCTCCCAAACGGATGAACCGATTTTAGTTTCGTTTTTTTGTGTCATAGATAATTTTATCCCGAGTGTTCTTAGCCATGTTTCATGAAAATCTGTTCAGCCGTTCAAAAGTTACAGCTCTTTTTCTAGTTGGAGTCGAGGTTTTTGATGTTTATTCGTATTTTGTTCTCAGTCCCGCGGCCCCTACGAATGTACTCTCTGTCATATGCACCTGCCTACCACGTACAGTTTCAGCGTGCATAACTTCATACATACGAGGCGGTATGAATGTGTGGAGTGTAACCGCAGAATGATCGATCGAGGGTCTATTATAGATCACTATCGGTAAGTTATTTCCTTTATTCAACTAGCTGACCCGGCGAACTTCGTACCGTCAATAAAACAACTGTACACCTACCTACCTAAGTAGGTAGGTAGGTGCACAGTTGTTTTAAGTAGGGTAAGTAGGTAGGTAGGGTAAGTACCCTACCTACCTACTTACCCTACCTACCTACCCTAGCCTATCTACCATACCTACCCTATATACTATACCTACCCTATCTACTATACCTACCCTATCTACTATACCTACCCTATCTACCATACCTACCTACCTATCCTAGACTCTCTACCATACCTACCTACCTACCCTATCTACCATACCTACCTACCTATCCTAGACTCTCTACCATACCTACACTATCTACTATACCTACCCTACCTACCTACGTACCATAGCCTATTTATTTATTTATTTATTAATTATACTAACTATAATTTGTTTTTCAGATCACAACACGAAGGTATGCTAACACTATATACGTGCCAACTGTGTGGGAAAGTGTCAAGGTATGTCCTGATTAGTTATTGTATTTATTTATTTTATTTATTTATGTACACACAAGGAAACATGGTAATAAAAATGTTACAGACAAATGAGCACAATGGAACTACTTATTTCTAAAGAAATTTCTTCCAGTAGTCCCGCGATTGGAAATAAGGATGATAGACACGTAGACACAGTGTGTAAAAATTACAAAGTAACTACTTTAGACCACTTAAACTTATGGTATACTAAACTAAACCAATAACAGGTGTATAACCTGGTGTGGTGGTGTTGGTGTGTGTGTGTAGGGTATGTATATGTTAGGTTAGAATAGAATAGAAAACATTTATTCGATACAGTGGGCCAAGCCAGTGTTCCCAACTTAGGGGTTTTCCCCCCAAATTTAGGGGGTAAATAAGTGGGCTGGGATTTTTTTAGGGGGATTTTTTTTATTTTTTATTCTTGACTTTTACTGTGAAGTTTATAATGATTGTGACGCAGTTGGCTGTAAACATTTTGAAAATGTTTCAATTATTGTATAATATTACAATTTATTTATTATTTTTACAGAGAATTATTATTTTTGGGGGATTTTAGGGGTTTTTAACTTTAGCTTTGGGGATAAATATTTCTGAGAGTTGGTAACACTGGGCCAAGCACGAATAGTTTGACGTATGGTAACATAAACGTAAGCAAATTTTGATTATAAAATACAATGAATCCATCGCATTTTTGTAAAATTTTATGCAACATACACACTTGTTTCATGAAAATGCAAAAATACTGCATGTATTTTCAAAAAACATCATGGATTCGCGATATTATCAATTTTAGCGCAATTCGGACCGCAGGGTGAATATAGTAATTATATTGAATGGTATTGTCATCAATCTGTCAACAGGAATGGGGCAAAATTACAATTACAAAATTTGACCCAAAAAACAATCAGGGCAGCTAAAAATTCCTTTAAAAAAAATCACAATTTTAATGTGTTTTTTTTGTTTTGTCTCCAGTAATAACAAAACGCACAGAGGTCATATGCGTAATCACCACGGCGGTGATAGGCCGAAGTGCGATCAGTGCGGCAAGACTTTCATCAACAAGGACTCCTTGGTGGAGCACCAGCAGTGAGTATCACCATCACCGGCGGGTCTACATCGTAACAAAAATTGTAATGAACATCGACATCGGTATTAAACTTCAATACGATCGTGAGAGCCTAAACTTTGAGCTAACTTGTATTTTTTACCGATCATGAAGATAAGTGTCCCAACTATATGATAGGTAACTTTTTTAGAAGTTAGCTCAAAGTTTAGGCTCTCACGATCGTATTGAAGTTTAATACCGATGTCGATGTTCATTACAATTTTAGTTACGCGGTAGACCCGCGGTATATTGTTAGTAAGGGGTCGGCCATTAATCACGTTGTAGCGTGTAGGCATAGTAAGTTTTGTTAGTCTATGTAACAATAAGATAAACAATGACGTAACTCATAAGATTAACTACTGTATCTAAGCTAGCAACCGCTGGTACTCAGTTTTAGTGAGCAGTTGTCCAATAAACCTCGCTCTAAGAACACGCTTTTCTGTGGCATCCTTCTGATCAACCACACCCACACCAACAATACCAAAGTGGTATCATACAATTGGCAAAACGTGATGATTTTAGCAACTTTTTAATCCCCTCTCTCTCTGGTGTTAAGTGGTGAGGTTTAAGACTTAACACCCCCCCCCCCCCCCCCCGCCTACCCCCTCTCCTTCTGCGGTCATGTCACGACTTGAACATCAGCATTAATAATCAGCACCGATCAATGCGGATGCTTATGTTGAAAATGATGCTGATGTTCGCAACAATCCTGGTAAAGAGTACAGCGAGAAGTTGTCGTTGAGATAACTCTCACAACAGTACTTATCATGCGCACCACGTTTATCGTTTCGAATCTTACAAATATTTTCATAACAAAATTTATTTTATAATTTTTAGTTCGTATTAAAATCGTGGTCTCTATATTTAAAAAAAACAGCTTTTTATTTATTATTTATATTATATTATTGCATTGTCATGCAGTTCTGAGCTATATTTAAAGTTTAAAGCATCCTAATATGATATTTTTATTGCAGAATCCATCAAGGTATTAAAAACTACGAATGCTCGATTTGCGGCAAGCGGTTCAGAACGAGGACCCAAATCAAGCATCATCAGTTGAAACACACAGATGTTAAGGATTATTACTGTGTTGAATGCGATGTTAGGTATGTATTGATAACATTTATTTATTTAAAATGCTTTACATCACACCACACTACACCACATTCTGGTTGATCATGACGGACAAAATATTAATATAATGCTATTATACCTACCAACTTAATGTACTCATTATCATGCAAAATAAAGTATTCTTATTCTTTATGTATAATAATTGATTACTAACATAATTTTTAAGGTAATTGTTATTAACAAAATATGGAGTCAAAATATGTTATTAACAAAATATGGAGTCTGAAATAAACTAATTTTATTTTATTTTATTTTATTTATGTACAAAGGCGGTCTTAATGGCGTAGGTAGTCTCTACCAGACAACCTTAGGTCGATCATCTTATAATCATTCAATTAATTCATCATCATCATCATTGATTTCATTCACTCATCAACCATTTCTTTAAAGATAAGAAATAAATTAAGACACCACATGCAAAAATTAAAATGAAATCAACAAGAAAAACAAAAATCTCAAATCTGAAATCAGTCATCTTTCATTTTATTCACTCTCATACATTTTAATCATTCATGCTTCCATCATAAATTTTAATCATACATTAATTTCATAATATATTTTATTTCATTCATTCATCATACGCTCGAGGTTTGCCAGCGAGCCATAGACCGCAGTATTTTAGGAATTCGACTTACAGACCGTATAAGGAACACAATACTGCGCTCCAAAACTAAGATCACAGACGTTACCCAAAGAGCTGCCAAGCTCAAGTGGGATTGGGCTGGACACGTCTGTCGCATGTCCGACGAGCTATGGGCCAAAAGAACAACTGAATGGATCCCAGTAAATATTAAACGGCATCGCGGCAGACCGAGGCGAAGATGGCGGGATGAGCTTGACTCCTACTGAAAAAACTGGTCCGTACTAGCAAAAACCAGAAGTGAGTGGAAAAAGGAGAGGGAGGCCTTTGCCCTGCAGAGGGACAACCCAGGCTGAAAATAAAAATAATTCATCATACATTTCATTTATTTCTCTCATACATGCTTTTGATTCATACATTCATTAATGTATCAAAAGCATGTATGAGAGAATTGAATGAAATGTATGAAATATGAGTCAATTAATGAAATGTGATTAATTGACTCATTTCACTTTTTCATTCACTCAGTCATTAATTTCATTCGTTCATTTCTTTTGTTCGTCTTTCATTACATTCATTCATTTCTCTCATACATGCTTTTGATCCAATCACTCATTCATCAATTCACTCACTTCATTCATTCACTTACACATTTCATTCATTTCGATAATTTTAGTGATTTCGTTCATGTCTTCCATTTTCTTCATTTCATTCGTTCATTCATTCTTTTATTCCGGACATTATTGTATATTAGCTCCGTAATTGTTACAGATTCAAATCAGCACATAGTCTGCGACAACACTTACAGAAGACTCAAAAACATATGGACAAGAAGATTTTAAAGTGAGTACCTAATTACCTATACAACGTGCATCAGAAATGCGTGGTCATATTTATGACCAGGCACTCTAAAATAATTCCCTCCCCCCCCCCCCCCCCCCGTTGGCCCCGGCACTGCGTAATGGCGTAAGTCTCAATTCTTATGTCGTTTATCACTAAAGTAATAATTAATCTAGAATAAGAATAGATCTTTATTTCATGTAAACCAGAGGCCCAATTCTCGTAATTAAAAATGTTCAAAATATAGTTCGGATCTCATTCCGATCTACTACCAATGTCATAAATGTCACAAATGGTATTCTCCTACCGTAACAAACAACGTCAAACGTGACATTATATTGTAATGAGATCGAAAGTTGAATAAAAGGCAAATCGGTATTCTGCTAACATTTTGAACTGACACAGATAATAAAATTGACACTCTCGTCTATACACAAACGTCAAAAATGAGATTGAAATGAGTTTGTAAGAAGATTGAATCCAAATCATACTGGAATCGGACTGAACTTTAAGAGGAATAGAATACATGACTTTTTGTCAATTCATAATATAATCTCAGTTCGGGTAACTTTCAGTCATATTATAAATTAATTACGAGAATTGGGCTTCTGATACAGGCACTTATGAAATGTCGAGACTCTAGGTGTGCGGTTCCAAATAGTAGATCCTATGGAGAAGAACCGGCAAGAGAAAAAATGTCTTGTAGCTGGATAATAAACTATATTTTCTTACTGTGAATACTTATTTTAGACATATAAGCCGAGCAAACTTCAATATTTTTTTAGAAATCTTTAAATAATACATGATTTTCGAATAAAAAATTAATCGAGGGAAAATGTTACAATTACGAAAGAAAAAGATCCAATTAATCATTTAATAAAGTACCATTTTAATTGTATGCGTGACTGCTTCAGAATATTAATGCAAATTAACATAACATTTAGGGAGCCTTCTCTTAAGGGTGTGGATCAGACCATCAAACTGAACAACTTTCTGTATGGGACCAACATCGTAACCGCGAATAAATAATCAGCTGTCCCATACAAAACTTCAATACGTAATACTCGACTCAAACGTATAATAAAATATTATAGTTTAATAAAAACTATAGAACACGCTTGAGTCATCCAAACTGAACGTGTATGCAAAATTTCAGCTCAATCGGAAACCGGGAAGTGGGTCAAATTTAACTTTCAAGATTTTCTTACATAGTTAGTTACAGGTGAAGCTAATAAAAGCGTGTTAAAAAGCGGCTAAAGCGCGTTTGTTTTAATTTGTGTGCAATTAAAATGCTGATTATGAAAATGGCATCCATTTTCAAATACAAGATGGCCGTCACAGAATAGTGTAATTTTTCAACATGGATGTCGATGTACAACCGCGTATAGGCCGCGCGGCCCATGACGTCATTTGCATGACTCATCAACATTTATTTACATTTTAATTAATTTTTATTTTCAACATTTTTTTTTTTTTTTTATTATTATATATATTTATTATTAAGCCCCCCGCCATTATTTGCATTTTTAAAAATCATCCGATTCGGCTATAATTAGTTTTTAGCGCGCGTCTACGTGCCCATCGGTTAAGAGCGGCCAACCCGTCATAATTCCCATACAAACGCTGGTAGGTGATTACGGCGCTATAACAATTTTTCCTGTAGATATTTTGAATACACGGATATCTTGTGGTCTATATCTAGGTTTCTATGTAATACATTTAATAATTATTTGAAAAACAAATCCATTAATGACATCTGAAAATCAGCTTTTCTGGACAAATTTGATCTAAACTTTGGCCGTTCATAATGTACTCATAAATTAAAAATTTAAGAAAAAAAAATCATAGATACGTTGCACATGTAATGGAGATTCTAAATGACAACATTTTTTCCACAAACGTGTTAGGCTTTTTCAAAAATACCAATTTCTTGGAACCTGTTCTGTGAAATCATCGCGCGCCAATTTTCATTAAATGATCGCCTTCTCACTTGCTTTTAGCCAACGGGTGGTATGAAGTACGCGGGAGGAGAGTCGTGTGGGGTAGACATGAGACGGCCGTTTCAAACATTACGTTGGATGAAACAACAAGCTTTTTGATCATGCTCGCGTTGACGATAGGCGGACCGGGAAGGGCCCTCTTAAGCGTGCAACGTTCGAATTTTATTATTTTCTAGAAAAAAAAAGCCGTTTTGTCATGTATATAGCGTCACGTTGAATGGCCAGGTTCGTGTGCTCGCGCTGCGACAAGCGCTTCCCGTCGGAGCGCGCGCTGGCGCAACACGCGCGCGTGCAGCACGACGGGCTGCGCGCGCACGTGTGCGCCACGTGCGGCGCCGCGCTGGCCTCGCGCTCCTCGCTGGCCAAGCACGCGCACGCGGTGCACCTGGGCCAGCGCCCCGCGCCGCGCCACGTGTGCGACACCTGCGGGAAGGCCTTCCGGGTACGTGCCACACCACACTTGCTCGACCACACACATGGGAACCGCTCATGTCGTAATATAAAAGTGTGTTACCGAACCACGCTTGCAAACATACCACCACACATGGTGATTAGTAAATCACCATAGAGGCCGTCCATGAATCTCGTAATGTTTTTTTGGCATTTTTTTAAACACCCCCCCCCCCCCTCCCCTTGGTGATACGTGGTGAGGTGTAAGACTAACCGCCCCCACCCAAAATCATGTGTATTTTTTAATACCTACAAAGAATCTTAATTTTTTTATAATATTATCTTTAAATACTGGTTTCATCAAGTCACGTTTGAAGAAAAATAAATACATGTGATATCTTACTACACCCCCCACACCCCCTTGTGATATTTCATGATTTGCTAAACCCCCTCCCCCCCCCTTTCAAGCCTCACGTGATTAATGGACGACGACCATACGACTAACATACATTACTGACCCCTCACAACTAATCCCCACTCCACATTCCAGGGTAAGAGCGTGCTAACCAACCACGTGCGCACGCACACCGGCGAGAAACCCTTCGAATGCAATCACTGCGGGCGCAAGTTCTCACAGCGGACGGCCATGAGGACGCACGTGAAACTGGTGCATCTGAAATTGAGGAGAACTGCTAAGGTAATTATGGAGTGCTCAATAAATTTAAACAGAGGGGTTCGTAGATACACGGTGTAATTAAATAAACCCAAAACCAGAATATAAACTCGGGTTTTTTGTTGACAACTGTAATAATTTTTGACATTTCATGTTTAGTAGTTTATCATAATCATTTACAATTCATAACAAAAATGAAACGATGATGAATGACATGATGATGATGATTTGTAATTCATTTACAATTATTATTTTTTTGTGAATAAGATATTTATTATTATTATTTTTCAAAATCTTTTTTTTACCTCTTCCTTTTGGGAGGGTCAAAAAATCTTCATACGCGGGCCGGAACCAAGCGTATGAGGGGATAATTATATAGAATATGTAGATGACAGTGTAGAAGATGATAGAAATTTCCTGGTAATGCGGCAAGTGTTAAGGATGGTAGCTTTCTGAAGCATGTGGAGTGTATGTGTAGGCATTATTATTATATATTGGTTCTAAATAATTAGTTTACAAAATAATGAACACTGTCACTTAGGTTCCCTCGGGTTCCCTGTGCTATAAGTAACAGTTACAATCCGTGGTTGAGCAAAATTATCTCAGGTATATTGTGTGCAAAAATCTGTTACAATTTAGTGATTCAATAGGTGTAACAACAAAAGAAAAAGAAAAATAGTAACTATGAAATCTATAATAAATTTAAATTCGAGACTAAAATTTGAAACAAATTTTTTAATCCCAAGTACGAAAGGTCTTATGTCAATGTGAGAAGGTGTTATTGTGTTTAAATAAACCGGCAAACTTATAACGAAGATATTAACAACTGCATTAACAATATTGTAGAATGGTTGCAGAATAATGAACTTAAAGTTAACTTAACGAAAACTATATTTATACAATTTGGGCACAGACAAACGAAAAAACAAAACTTAGAATTATGTTACCAAGAACATAAGTTGCTTGAGGCCAATGAAACCACGTTTTTAGGTATAGTGCTGGATGATTGTTGCTCTTGGAAACAACATGTTGCTAAAGTCTGCTCAAAGATAAATCGCTTTGCTTACGCTCTCTGGCGTCTCACGAAGATGAGTAATGTTAAAACTGGCCTAAAAGCATACCATGGCTACGTAGCGTCAAATTTAAGGTATGGCATTCTATTGTGGGGTAATTCTGTTAAGCTTGAAAGTGCATTCATCTCACAAAAAAAATGCATCAGGGCTATTTGTGACGTAAATCAATTAACTAGTTGTAGGCCCTTTTTTAAAAATCTAAAATTACTTACACTTCCAAGTATTTACATTTATGAAGTATGCAACTTTGTTAACGAGCACATGGACCTATTTAATAGAAAGCAAGAGTTCTGTAATTTTAACACTCGATATCCTAATAGGTTATTACTGTCTGGACCTAAAACAGATATCTCGGCTAGGAATTCTTATAACATGTCCGTAAAAATATTCAACCATCTGCCAGAAGAACTAAAAATGTTAACTAGAAATAAATTTAGAAAAAAATTGTACACATTTCTGGTTGAGAATTGTTTTTACTCAGTAAATGATTACCTAATTAAACGACACAAATTAATATAAATTGGTTGACATGATATTAATATTTTTAACTACTTGACATACTGTCGATGTTCTATTGTTGTAATTTATTTCATTTTGCATTTAATTTTATCACTTGACATTTATAATTAACTAATTAACAAGCTTGTAATTTATTATGATTTTGTATGTACGCCTATTTAGGCAAAACATGTTGGAACTTTTTTTTTTTAATATTTTTCAATTAATTTGACCTGATTGTTAAACTTACACATGTTTTATCAAATAATTTTTTATCTTATCTTAATAGTTTATGAAACTTGCGTGGGTATTAAAACACGAGTGTTTTAATACCTAGTTATGTGCAGTTTCATACACTACTTTATCTATACTCATGCAATATCAGTCCCCAGTAAAAATCACCTAATTAACACAATAATAATGTAAATAAACAAAAATGATGGCGAAACTCAGCAGTGTTAACACGCATGCGCCCTAGCCGCGCCACCATAGACAATGTGCGGCTGCTATAAATATTGAATTGAAAGTGTACTATAATAAAAAAAAAGTTATTTTTCATCCCACCATCTCGGAAAGAGTATTTTTAATCTTCAATATCTGAGTGGAAAAGCCGTTTTTATTCTCTAGAGGATAAAGTAAATTTTCATCCCACCATCTCGGAAAGAGTATTTTTAATCTTCAATATCTGAGTGGAAAAGCCGTTTTTATTCTCTAGAGGATAAAGTAAATTGAATTTAGAACATCGTGTGCACTAAGTTTGTGAATTAAACGTTTTTTTTTTGCATTTAGTCATTTCCTCGCTGAGGTGGAATGAAAAGTTACGTGTTGCACTCGAGTGCAAAGATTTTTCACCTCGTGCTCTTTTGATTCCCTCGCTAACGCTCAGGATTCTAATTTTGAATCACTCGCTGCGCTCGTGATTCAATTTTAGAATCCTTCGCTTGCTCGGTCATCAAAATTGAACACGCGGTTAAAAAGCAACTTTGCACTCTTGTATAACAAATAACTATTATAGCATTGTTTTGTTAAGGAAACTGTATCATAATAAAACTTTTTAATTTTATTATAGTTGCATGTGCATAAAGTCTGTCATTATACTACTATTTTTGAATTCATACTTAGAACTGTACGATATGAGTGTAGTTAATAACTTTTTATTCCAGATAAAGCCAGAAATGCCTGTAGAGCCACAATCTCCCAAACTAGACGTGTTCAAGCCAGAGCCGCTCCTCGAGCCGTGGCGACAGCCGTGCGACGTGTACTTCCACGTCACGGCAGGACCCGGCCTCAACGGGTAGTGACGTCACCGCAGGACCCGGCCTCAACGGGTAGTGACGTCACGGCAGGACCCGGCCTCAACGGGTAGTGACGTCACGGCAGGACCCGGCCTCAACGGGTAGTGACGTCACCGCAGGACCCGGCCTCAACGGGTAGTGACGTCACCGCAGGACCGGCCTCAACGGGTAGTGACGTCACGGCAGGACCCGGCCTCAACGGGTAGTGACGTCACGGCAGGACCCGGCCTCAACGGGTAGTGACGTCACGGCAGGACCCTGCCTCAACGGGTAGTGACGTCATGGCAGGACCCGGCCTCAACGGGTACTGACGTCACGGCAGGACCCGGCCTCAACGGGTAGTGACGTCGCATAGTATACCACAAAAGTGTGCATGAGTTATAATATGACTGCTTAGCTGAGACAGTAGCGATGGGTTATCACCAGTGATTGGAATAGGTGGGGCTAATTCACCTAAACTTCGAGGCACAGAGACAAAAAGTGGAGACTTCCTTCAGACAACATTTTTTCTGGGACAAAAATTGTCCCAGGTTTCCGGACATCACTTAAGTACAATTAACAATTAATGAAAGAAAGAAAGAAAGAAAAAGTATTTATTTGACTCAGCACAAAAACGATTTTAAAGATAATATAACAAAAATAAAAGAATAAAACATGTAAAACAAAAAAAAAAAAAAAAAATTATCTTAAATAAATAATGCAATTAATACAGTAACCAAATTCAATTCAGGTTTTTGTTTCCCAGAATTGACAAAAATTAAGTACACACCATTCACGTTTGCCACCATTGCTAATTATTAATCAGATTTTCTACATCCTAAGATAGTAAAAACGAACTAGAATTAGAAATCTAAAATAACGAGAAAGTCTTCTATTTTTTTAAACGAGAAAAAACGTGTCTTGTATTTTTGACAATTTTGGGAAAACCTGAATTCAATTCAATTCGCTAACTGTATCAATAAAATACCTAACATTAATTATTAATGTACTTAAGTGATGTCCCGAAACCTGGGACAATTTTTGTCCCAGAAAAAGTAAAAAAAAGTCAGAAAAAGTCTCTGTGCCTCGCAGTTTAGATGAATTAGCACCACCTATTCTGTTATCTCTGTTAGGGACCATCCATAAAGTACGTCACACGTTAAAGGGGGGGGGGGGGTCCACGAAGTGTGACATTATGTGACAAGGGGTGGGAGGGGTCCTAAGCTTCGTGACGTTACATTTCAAAATCGAATACATCTAAGTGTTAAAATGCCGAACTATTAACAAAAAACATTAAAATATTTTCAATTCTATTTGTATGGCAATTGATTCATTATAATGTATTAAAAAATTATATAAATGGAAATAAACCTAATTTCAGAACTGCTGTTTTAATTTAATAATTTCTAGATGTAAAATTGCAAAATATGTGACGTCACACTAGATTTCATAGACATACTCGACAGTGGCGTGTACACATGTTTAACAGTGGGACGAGCGCGAATCTTTTTATTAAAACGCTTTTATTAGCTTCACCTGTAACTAACTATGTAAAAAAATCTTTGAAGTCAAATTTGACCCACTTCCCGGTTTCCGATTGAGCTGAAATTTTGCATACACATTCAGTTTGGATGACAAAAGCGTTTTCTTTCGTTTTTTTTAAACTATAATATTTATTATATTGTAACGTTAACGTAAGCAAATACAGAATAAATAAATTAATAGTAAATAACTTAACCGTCAAAAAACCCCGATTCTAACTAGAAAAAGAGTTGTAACTTTTGAACGACTGAACAGATTTCCATGAAACATAGCTAAGCCTATAGCCTATAGCTGTGTCTATAAGCACGCCACTGGTACACGACAAACAATTTCCTCCATATTACCTTAGAAAATGGGTTTTACAACGAATATTGATCTCAATAAGATTAAATAATAATGTATATTTTTCTTGTTTATGAAACCGAAAACATGACGTGTAGCGGCCATTGACCTACTATTAGAATAGATATTGGGTCACGTCAGTCGCTCAAGTGTCCGAGCCAAAAGAGTTCCAAAACGTACAAAAGGCTCCAATTCCGCGCCAATCTTTGTTTTGTCAACTGACAGAATACACGTCAAAAATGACATGATACTATAGTGCCACAAACTTATCTGACCGGCCCTGACCGGCCGGTCGTGGCGTCGCTGCCGTCGCTTTTACTAATGTCATCTCCGTACAAAAATGACATTTTGATGGTTTTGATGCTTATTTTGATGTCATTTTTGTTCCGTAGCGACGTTAGTTCCAATTTTGGTCACCGGGTCACAACCGGGTCAGATAAGTTTGTGGCACTATACGTGGTTTCATTTAATATTATAACATCTGTGGCACTCAGTATACGATAACGCCAACAAATATAAGAATATTGATATTCCAATTTGAACCGTATTACTGCGTCGCACAGATCCATTTTGAGAAAATATATAAGCTGCATGTCTGCGCATGCATGAAATAAATTATTGTATAAAATATAAAATTGTGTGAAGTGATTGTAAATAAATATTTTTTGTAAATTATGGTTTTTATTTATTCTGTTGCGACATTATTTTTTTTTACTTATTTACTTTAATTAAAACGGTACCTATACCAATTACAATAAATAAAGACATGTAGTGCTAAATTAAATAACTAGCAACAGCAGGGCAGACTGCGCCAGCGCCGCCCATTACTGTCCCACTGCTGGGCACAGGCCTCTTGTCAGACTGAGAAGGAATAGGCCTTTGTCCACCACAGGCGCGAATACAGAACTGTCTCCGACCAAACATTATTATGGTATGAAGAATTTGAGGCTCACCTTGCTTCCTCTGGGGCACTTGTTATTTCTCCATACAAATCAAAGTAATGGAACGTGATCTGGTTTCCGTAATTAGTCAAATACTAGCTTCCGCTCGCGTGATATCTTTATAAATTATAGCCTATGTTACTAAGTGTTAATATAGCATTCTGCTGGTGAAAGAATTATTAAAATCGATCCTATAGTTTTAGAATTTATTCATTAGAAACAAATAATCAAACCTTATCTTTTTTAATATTAGTATCGACAAGTAATACATGAAATAACAAATAAAAGTTTATCAAAAAAAATTCAATCACTAATATCCCCCCCCCCCCCTCTTTTCACGAAATCCTGTATCCCGTCTGCCTGGTCCACCACGCTGGCCTGGTGCGGGCGAACTACACACCATCGAGGACTTTATGAGGTTTTTAAGGAAGATAAATAGATTTATTACTACAGATAATTCCTATAACATAGTGTTACAACTCTGTTTCCACCTTAAGTCAAAATGTCACTGCGTCATACAAAAATAAAACAATTGTTTCACATCAAAATAATGTATTTACATTATGTATTTATTTAAAACAAAAATAAATTCTAATTTTAATGTACCCCACTTATCAAATCGACCAGTTATCAGCCGTATCAGACCGTATAAGAAATTGGCAACACCGCAAACGTTACTATGAAAATCTTTGCGATATTTGTCATTATTGCAATTATAAAATATTATACAAGAAACCTTTCTAATCCCGATCCGTCTAAGAGGTTATTGTACTCATAACCATAACTTTTTACTATGAGAAAAACAAAGAGATCGCGAATAATAAAATCTGCTGTTCCATACATAGCTGAGCGGAAGCCTTTTTGACACAGCTGCGATGTATAACCCATTTGTTATTTTAGATAAATATTTTTCCTTTTTTTTCTTTTACATGTTTTATTCTTATTTTTTTTTACTTTATCTTTAAAATCGTTTTTGTGCTGTGTCAAATAAATTCTTTTTTTCTTTCTTTCTTTTCTTTCCATACATATAAATAAGTAATATTGATTTGTTGATATTTTGATGATTACGCGATTTCAGCTTTGGTAGATACTAAAAGTGGTTCATTTATATATTTATAAATGAATCCCTATTTCCCTTGGTCACGCCATCGCCATCACGCGTGAACGGCTGGACCAATTTCGGATATTCGGTATAGTAGATAGGCTTGGGTAGGTAGGTAGGTAGGTAGGGTAGGTAGGTAGGTAGGTAGGGTAGGTAGCAGTGGCGAAGAGTCCATACAACCCGATTCCCATCGGTTTCCCTTTAGGAATTGGTTAGTGCATAGACCAATGTAATATGGCTTGTTATTCAGTTAGGTCGAGCTCTTCCAGACATGACTATATACCTATAGATTACAAGAGACGGTATGGACTTTTGTCTTGCAGCATTAATTGCAGCTATTTTTAGAGGGCATTTTCGGGACGGCTTCCCCTTTTAAAACTGTCACCCTTCGCCACTGGCAGGTAGGTATGTAGGTAGGGTAGGTAGGTGCACAGTTTTTTTATTGGCGGTACGAAGTTCGCCGGGTCAGCTAGTAATGGTTATAGGTGATGAGTACAATAACTTCTTAAAGGGGTCGGCAGTTTCGTACCTACTTACCTGCACCCTAATTCTGCTATTTCAATCATGTCAGAACTCAGAATGGTCACGTAATTGTTGCTTTTTACAATGTCGATCAACCGATTTTGACTTCTATTGATAATAATAGAAGTAAAAGTTGGTTGTTTTCCAGTTATCAAGTGTCGTTCTATAGATTTTGACTACTATTACCTACGCAATAGAAGTCAAAATCAGTTGACCGACATTGTAAAAACCAACAATTAGGAGATCATTCTGAATCGATTGAAATAGTAGAATTAGATCCGTGAGCGGGTAAACCGAATTCTGCATTAGATTAATGTAAATAATAATATTTATTTAATCCAGGCAGCAGACTCATTTTTGAGTTAGCAACACAGTATTGATAAGATTTTCGTTGTACTTTGCGGTGTTGCCATAAAATTCTAATTTAATCTATTGCTTTTTCCCCGTGTGTAAAATGAAAATATTTTACATAAAAATAAAATTAACAATCATGATAATAATTTACAACCTAACAATAAATATAAGTAATACAGTACGCGTATTACTGAAGTACGCAATAAGTGGCTGCGCACAGTAGCGGATCCAGGTAAGGGGCCAGCTAAGGGGCTTAAGCTCCCCAAAAGTATCTGGGGCCACTCCTGACAAATCTCAAATTAAATTTGATATTATCCTACTTTCTTAGTACTGTAGTACCTAGTTAGCATCATCGCCCGCGCGCCGGCCATCCGAACTCCGCACACATATAGTACGCGAGCGAGCTCAGAGGAATCCGGGGCTGAGGAAAGCGAGCACTGTGCGCTGCGCCGACCGTCGCTCATACCCCGCGCTCTCCCAGACACTGGTACTGGGAGAGCGCGGGGTATGACTTACACAATTTACAATTTTCATCACTTATTTGTTTTCAATCCATTTTTTGTAGATTTCCAATTTTAGATTTCTATAAGGGGCCGTCCATTAATCACGTGATGTTTTTTTTAGCATTTTTTAACCCTTGATGATACGTGGTGAGGTTTAAGACTACCCCCCTCCCAAAATTACGTGTATGTTTTAGTACCTACAAAGAATCTTATTTTTTTTATAATATTATCTTTAAATAACATCAAGCCATGTTTGACCAAAAAATAAATACACGTGATATCTTATTACACCCCCCTCCCCCCTTGTGATATTTCGTGATTTTTGCTAACCCCCCCCCCTTTCAAGCCACACGTGATTAATGGACGGCCCCTAAGGTGTTTACGTGACCTTGATAAAGCCTGCCCTCAGCTAGGTCGAGCGGTCCAGCCCTTTCCAAATCAAAATCCTGGATCCACTGGCTGCGCAGTAGTCGCTTTTAGGTGTAAATGGTTCGCGGGAGAGGCGGAAGCCGAGCGCTCATGGAATCGGTTATGATCGCGTAAGTACAGCTAACTTCAGAGAAGTAATAGGTATTATAATATGCGCACTGTATGTAACGCAGCGGATGGAATGAAACCTCATAAGCCGGGCTTCCACTCCGAAAGGGTAATGAGCAAGTAATAGCTGGACGGAACGGACCCCAACTAGCTAAAATAGGTTTTACCTTCCATTAAGAACGAGTTTTGACAATTGCCTTCCACTGCAAAAGAGAAATGAAGAACGAGTTCGTCATAGTGCCACAAACTTATCTGACCCGGTGACCAAAATTGGAACTAACATCGCTACGGAATAAAAATGACATCAAAATGTCATTTTTGTACGGAGATGACATTGGTAAAAGCGACAGCAGCGACGCCACGACCGGGTCAGATAAGTTTGTGGCACTATAACTATTTTTACTGAGTAACATGTTCAAATATGAACAAACCTCCATTAATTAACCAAAAATATTACTCGTTCAGTCCTCTCCGCTAGACTCTTTGTTGGTGGAAGCACTTCTATGAAGTTTACCGTTGCCAGTTAAACGGAGTCCGTACAGAGCCCGCTCCGCTGCCAGAGGAAGCCCGGCTTTATCCAATAAAAAAATTGTAAAATTAACCGGTTGAATAGATAAATATTATTGATTTCTACGGCTGATAAACTAGGCCCGTCCCAACATTAACTAAATGACTAAATAATATTCTTATATACATATTTATAACATTAATATTATGTACTTTTATTTTTCGGCTGTGGACTCGAGACACAAGACCTCATAAGAAAAATATCGCGCAAATACAGGCGGCTTACTACGATTGCTTATAGCAGGGCAGAAATGGAATTGCCCAGACATTTCCAGTATAGAAAGAAAGAAAGAAAGAAAAGAACATTTGTTCGGCACAGACACATTGACAACATAAGAGAGAGAAGATAAAAAAAAATAATTATAAAAATAACACTCATCAAAAGTTGACAATTATGAAAAAAAAAAAAGTATTTTTAAATAGGTATATGCTGTCAAGCATGCCATGCCGAAAGGGTAGCCAGCTCAACATTTGCTAGGCGCAGAGAGCCCAACGCTGATCTTTCATTGTACCAAACGCCTATACAGTGTGAGGTCAGCTCATACTGGCAATGTCTGGGCAGTTAAATTTCTGCCCCCAGTACTACGATTTTAGTTGGCTTTGCTGTGGCCGCCACCACTGGCCTAGTGTGCGGCAGCCCTTTGGGTGCAGATGAAGAATTTATTCCATTTAAATTATTTTTTACCCGTTCTAGATAGATGGTAACACGATACGATGACTGTGTACAAAATTTATACAGATATAGCGTTACATGCGCGATATTTTTTGACATGGCAAGGCCTTTTATTCTGTAAGCCTGATAAGAAAAATAAAACAACGCCATATTACGGATTTTATCCGAACTAATTTTTAAAATGAATTATTTCTACCTACTATCGACACCAATTCAAGATTTTTATGATTTTAATCAGGCTTTATGTGGCCATAATATTGTCTACGAGTCCAGAGCTATACTCCTTCAAAATCATGAGGATAGAGTACCAATATACATTATACAAGGTATCATTACCTCACCATTTAATACCGTATCTTTATAAGAAATACAAGCGCCTGGATTTAAGAGGGCTTATTAACATTTTGGTCAAAAAATTGGAAAGTCACTGCAGTCATCGGTAAACCACTGCCAGTTTTTCATCTTTTAGTGATCCCAGGACTCGTGGATATATAAAAAAACTTGATAACACTACAACTAATTTTGTAAATAAAATATTGCACAGAATCCCTACTGACCTGAGAGGGAAATAAAGTGTTGGTCAAGACCTTACCAATACTAATCTAGCAATTTTCAAGATTATTCCGAAATACAGGATAATTTTTTATGTAGTGCGCATAATTTGTAGAGTGATTCAGTCTCTGTTCCTAAGTGCAGCCGCAGTATTGGGATACACTTTAAAACAAAACGAAAATTCTACTTAGTATGGGGGACACGCATAATTTGCTATCGCAAGCCATACAAAATCAATTTTTTATTTCAATCTACAAATTTTGCACACTGCCTAAAAAATATCCTTTATAACATGATTTGAGTCGAAATAAGTTTTAAAAAATGCAAAAAAATATGTAGATAGAAGAATATCCTCATGATTTTAAAGTCTTACCTAATATTAAAATTACTGACCCCAAATAGATAACATTTTTGATATGGCAACACTGGATTCTCTACATAAGCTCACACCTCTTTTCAATACCTACCTATTTCATTTTCTTTTTGACAATGCTGCTTCGGGCCAAACTAATTTAGTTAGGGGCTAACTATATCCGTTGAAATTTATAAAATTTAATTAGACAAAAAGGTCGCAACTCCCAACCGTAGTTCTCAAGCGAGAAGTACTGTGTTTATATCCCAAAAGCTAATTATTAGCCGCCAACTGAGATCCGTGCCGAGCCGCAGCATGTCAGTCAATATCAGTCTTTTCTACTAAAATCTCAATGTTGCCATACTCAATTTATAAATCTACCAAAAAGAAACAGTTATTTAGAAAAACTATTAAAATTTTAAAGAAGTCAATAATTAACGCCAAAATCTCCCATTTTCTACCAATCGATCAGTTGCAGAAATGGTTTGCAAAAGCTTAATTAATTATCTAAGACTGAAGTCTAGAATCGACTTAACAACGCGCTAGACAGAAAAATGAGCACTCTTTTTCAACGAAACTTTTTTACAGCAATGTTTCGTTGTAGCTTATTAGGGTCCTATATCGAGCAGTGGACTCGATCGGCTTCGTTTATTGATTACCGTCCGAATACTTGCAATGAATCTTACTAGAATCTCGAAGCTCCATTTTGGATTTTTATGGCTTGAAACAACGGTGAAGTTTGTTACCGGTATCTTCTCCAGGACCAACTTGACCAACCACCACTTGGAGCCGTGCACCTAGAATCACGACGTTGTGAAAGTGCCTGCAAAGCCCCAGTTGAAATAAAAAACTTTGACTTTGGTTATATAGAGCTGGAATATAAAAGAGCAGTTATTCGTTTCGCGTCGTATTCACGCTGTTAATTCTTTGATATCAAGCTCGATTTTACACTCACGACCGAATATTATGCAATGCCCTTCTAACATACATAGCCTATCTTCTGTCTAACGCGTTCCTCAATAGAGATCTAAGAATAACAATAGTTTGAAAAATTTCGATCCCATCCACAAAACAGAGTAGACCAAGATGAATAATTTTCTAATGTTGCAATATTTTCATTAAACATAATTATCTACAACGGCAACAAACCACCTTCACAATAGGACATTTCCTTTACCTTTCAAAGATCGGAAATCAGAATCCATGCTTTTCCGGATGTGTCAAGCGCCTCCGGAGGGTGTGACTCCGTATGACGTCATTTCTACCACGCGTTCGACCAACAATTTCTTGGTTTTTTACTATGAAACTTATATATGGAGCTTATTGTTTTATAATCTTGCCAATCCTATGTGAAAATCTAATTGGCTTGTTATATGGCCGATTATAAATAAAAAGATTCACACTTGCACCTTCAACTGGAATTTAGGACCCAAAACTGAGACATATTCGAAACACTGAGCAGGTTGCCTGCTTTTAACACTTAAATCACTCTGAATCACTTTCGGTTTCGCCGGATTCCGAATCCTCCGAACTAGACACAGGCTCACACTTAATAAATTCGATCTCTGCTCTCGCCTTCCTAGGTCTGCCTCTCCTTTTAACTGGCTTCTCTTTTTCATCACCCATAACAGTTTTCACCATCTGCGATATCCTTTTCAAGTGTTGCTGTTCATGCCTTTGAATATGATTATTTAAATATTTCTTCAGCTTGAACTTCTTGCCACATTGTTCACACGAATGCGGGTAGTTCGTTTCATCAAGTTCTAAATGCACCGCGTTGTTGTGTCGACGTAAATAATGTGCGTGCGCAAACTCCTTGTCGCATTTCTCGCAACGGAGCTTAGGTTTGGATGGATGCACGATTTTCTTGTGCTTCTTCAGACGAATAGCGGAGTGGAAGAACTTGTCACAAATATCGCATTTCACTTTAGAATCCAAAGAGGAATGAACTTGCATGTGTTCTTTCAGGTACTGGTCATTTTTGAACTCTTTCAGACATTCAGGGCAAGTGACTTTAGACTCTAAAGGCGGATGGATGTTTAGAACATGCCTCTTCATATGGTGCCGCGATTTAAAGGTCATATTGCAGAATACGCAAGGATGCCTTTCTATAGGAGTGTGTTGAAAATGAAGATGCCTGTTTAAGTTCAGACTGTTTTTATATAGCTTATGACAGAGATGGCATTTGTATTTCTCTTTGTCAACTCGATGACATGCTTCGATGTGGTATTTAAGTTTGTACGGAACCGCAAATTCTTTCCCGCATTCATTGCACTTGATTTCTGGAAGAGTATTTGGATGAATCCGTTTAACATGCATATGTAATGCTCTTCGAGTCCTAAACTCTTGGAGACAGAACTGGCAGTAACACTTCTCAAGTTCTGAATAGTGTTTATTCATGCGATGCATATACAAATAGTGCTTATTCTTGAATGTTTTGTCACAGATATCACAAATGACAGCGGATTCCTCTGAAGAATGGACTCTGGTTGTATGCAGATAGAGGTTCTGATAATTTTTGAACTCTTTGCTGCATTTAGGGCAGATGTATCGTTTGATCCGTTTGGGGAACATGACGGGCTTCCACGTGGAGAGGACGGACTCGTACATCTCACGCTGCTCATCTGTTAGGGCTTCACTAGTCACGCTTATGAATTTCATGACTGGCTGTGGCGGTGGTTCTGGCTTTACGTCCTCCATTTTTTTATCTGCAAAAGAAATTCTTGTATGAGTTCAGTATTGCGATTCAGGACTTTTAATCTTCATCTTGGGGTATGTGGGCGAATTATTTGTACAGTAGGTAAGACACAACTTAAAGTTATGTCAACCAATCAGCGGGTCTACCGCGTAACAAAATGGTAGTGAACATCAGACTCTGGCATTAAACTACAAAACGATCACGAGAGAAACTTCGAACTACCATGTACCTAATCAATGTACCGATCATGAAGATGGGAGTCCCAACTTTATGATCGGAAATTTTGACCTCTATTGCGTAGGTTATTATATGTATATATATATTAGTGATCAACCGAAAGTTCAGCGGGTCTACCGCGTAACTAAAATTGTAATGAACATCGACATCGGTATTAAACTTCAATACGATCGTGAGCCTAAACTTTGGGCTAACTAGGGCTTTGGGTTTTTAGGTTCGGTTTCGGCTGAAAAACCTGTTTCGGTCATAATTCATGAATCACCACAGTATAAATAAATTTCTGAAAAGTAGATTTTTAAAACAATGTCTACTGAAATGTAGAATTTTTTGCTCTGTTTTGATGTAAAGAAATAAATATACACTTTCAGAGCATGCAGAAAGGTAATCTGTACACTGTTTATTTATTAATTTCTTAGTAACTCACTTGTTTTTTTAAATTTCCTTTCTATTTTCAAACCTTGTCACATTGTATTCGGCCGGGTGGCTCATGAGCGAGTGATAAAAAGAGCTACCTTTTTTCAATTGATGATTGTTCTCACTCACTGGCTACATAACTCGGTAGTGCTTGGTGGCCGTCATATCACTGTACGGCTCATCCAGCTGGCTTCGAAATACTTTGGATTATTAGATTGGTTGAGAGATGTTGACTATGAGTGAACCAAGCCATCTCCTTCAACACACATGAGTCCAATTAACTAACAGTTGGCGTCTGAGCTACTAAGCTATAGACGAACTAAAAGAGAGATATAGCTATTTAGAATTTTTTTATTAGATATTAGATTAGCTATTTAGATAATTAGATATTAAGTAAATTTTTTGTACGCCTTTAATGGCAAAACATGTAAGCACTTCCTCAAACTTAACACCTTATGCACTTGTACTGTTTTACTCATGTTTTACAAAATAAATATATCTTTATCTTTACTGTAGAGCTGATCGCTTTTTCTTTTCAATATGCTATTTCGCCTGTTTACCTTGTACGATAGAAACATTTTTTTTATTCCAAAGTATAGTAGAATATTCGTTCAGGGACATATTAGGGGGTCCTAAGATGACCCACTGACCGGTTTTTTCTATATTCTCGATATAATACGAATAAATTCGTAAGCAATAAATTACCTACGTTTTTTATTATCTAGATTAGGTACAATGTCGTTCGTTGTCAGGTACGGAGAAAAAGTTGTACGCGAAAAATAAGAAAACTTGTTTTACTTACTTTTTTAATTAGAAACAGCTATAATTGTAAACCGTGAACTGCAACAACACGTCATTACATTATCAATGTCTCAGCCCAGCACAAAAGAAATACGCGAACATTATTAAAATGGCTCATGCGCTTACAAATCTCTTAGTACTATCAATTATCATATTTTGCACACATAACACAAGTTAATACTAAATAAATACACACAATAACTGATATTGTAGATTAATTGAAGAGAAATATAGGAAAAATTGTTAATTTCATGTAGTTTCGGCGATAAATTATTGTGAACATTTGACATTTTCAAGAAAGAAACGTCAATGTGATCCTCATTGCCACAGATTACCATTAGAATACGTTTCGTTTCATGCTGATTTGTTTTTATTTAATATCAATGATACAATCAAACATACACTACGAATTAATAATTAATTTCACTTTTCCCTTGATTTTTTAATAATTTAATGAGTAAAAATATTTATATCGATATCAAATAGTATCTTAAGATAAAACTTCAAAACAATTTAATAGATGGCGCTGTTATAAACTGTAAACACGTCCCCACTAGCGGATACATGATTTTCTTTTGCAGATTTCTAACAATATTTCAAGAAAAACATCGACTCAAACACTGTAATTACTATTTAGAACTAATTAAAAATAAAATTATTGCAGCCTTAGAACTATAAATCATCCCACGTGGCAGTTACGCGCGTAGACGAAAGATCCAAAAATAGGTAGTACACTTCTACCGAACAGCCGGATAGATTGGGTGTTTTATAAGTGAAAACATTGAAAATGCGTGAAATTGTGCATTTACAGGCGGGACAGTGTGGCAACCAGATCGGCTCAAAGGTGCGATTGTAAAAAACCTTTTTATTCTTTTTATTCATTCGTTATAATAAAAAAATAAACAACAGGAATCTATTTTTACGTTTGTTACGGCCGATCTAGTTTACTGTTGTAACTGTGGGTGTAATGTTATTATAAGACATGATATTTTCCGTTGACTGACTTTTGTTCAATAGACACCTATGCATTTTAATTCCGATAAGTTTAAGGATATTTTATGATACCTACCTAACGGGTTCTTCTGTTTATGTCGATGAGAAAAAACGTATTGAATCAGCTATGAATATTCCCGCGCAAATGAGTAAGAATGGCCTTATTAGCAATGAGCTGGAAAGTGGAATGTTCAGTCGTATGGTATAGATAGGTACACAAGGAACAGCGGATATCTTATTCTGGATAGATTCTCCTCCTCAATGAATCATTACGGCGGCGGCGCCAGTGAATAGACTGTTATCTAACATGATTCCAATACCAAACAACTTATTGGTATTGCCCAATGACATTATACAAAAAAAAAAATGTAAAATACAATTTTATATTTTGTAAAATGTCATTGGAATTACCTACGTATTTACATGAATCAGAGCCTGTAACAAATAAAAATCTCCGATTGCCTGAGAATTGAAACACATAAACTTGCATCTAGTCAAAACAAAAAAAAACAATGATTAATAAAAATATCACCAATAATTAAATGACTTTCAAATGTTCGCGCCAAAACATAGAGTCCACGTGACATGACGTCATCGCATTGATAGCGTGTAAATATGGTATGGTTACCAAGGAAACACAAAGGAGTGACCTCGAAACTCGATGATGGTGTTTAAAATAACGTATCTAGATCTACCGTTTGTAAAAAACGGTATAATTTTTGAATAAATCTTTTATTATATAACAATTTTTATTAATGATTTTTTACCATAATTTCTCTTTATACCCAATTAAGGTGAAATGTTCATAAGCTGTCGAATCGTTACGTGATAAATGTTATACTAATACCTATATTTTATTAGCGTTTCTATTCTCTCGCGATAGTATTGTCAGTCGGGTTGACCCCGAGCGTACTACAAAGAACCGATTGCCTGATTTATTTATTTATAAAGCTTTGTAAATTAAATAAGCCATACCTACTTAACAAGAATGCAACACGCGTAGGTACTGTGGGTCATGAGAGCCATGTTGGCCAACATTTACCGTTCTCCCCAAGACGAGTCTGTTGCTATTGTAGCGAAGATAACAATCTAAGATTCGCACCATTAGGAGTATCTAGTAAAAGTGTTTTATATGGAAATCTGTTCCGTTACACGCGGAAAGCGGTGGGAAAATAAGATGGGTAGGTACTTGAAAATCGAATACCACATCGTTCAATTTTAAAAAAACTGTTCCAAAACTTAATAAATAAATTTTAAAAAAACCTGTCCCACCTGTGGGCCGAGCACGAATGTTTTGACGTATCGTAATTCGTAACGTTAATGTAACCAAATTTTGAACCAAAAATTAACGTATAATCTATGATATTTTTTTGGAAATGTGTAGATACATGCAATATTTGTACATTTTCATGAAACAAGCGCGTTTGTTGCATAAAATTGAACAAAAATGCGATAAATTCATCGTATTTTATAATTAAAATTTGGTTACGTTTTCGTTACTATACGTCAAAACATTCGTGCTCGGCCCACAGATTTCATCAGAATACCAGCGTTCAGCGTTATGACCGGTTATGACATTTTCCAAATGTCGTATGCCGAGATATTTTTGGTCTCGACTCTCGTGCAACTCGTTTCTTTTTTTTTTCGTTTTGTTATTTCCTGCGCAAGTCCAAAATAAAGCTGCTTTTCTTTCTTTTAATTTGGTGTTCGATTTTCGGTTATTACTATAGATAACCAGCTCAAGCTGATAGAAGAGCATTCGCTTTTGGAACAGATGTGACGGTTTTATCTATAAAATACGGGTTTTTTTTAAAGGGTAGCTAAGTTTTCAGGGTTTATTGTACTCATCATTATGAACAACTTTTAGGGACCAACCCTAAAATCACGAAAAAAATCTGATGTTCCATACAATTACGGACACATACACGGAGGAGTGTGAGATTTGGCATAGTTACTATGTCAAATCTCACACTCCTCCGTGCGCGCAATATGCATAAAAAGGGGTACAAAGTTTTCTCTTCACGTATTAATTTATTATCTTCAATCAGCATAGTTTTATGAGTAAAATAAAACCCTTATTTGGCTACTATTTAAAAATAACCCCGTATATACTCGTATTATAGTAATACGACGTTCGACGACACGGTTGGCGCAGTGGCAAAGCGATTAGCTTTGCGCTACGTGCTGCGGGTTCGATCCCAACAACAAATATTTGTATGATCTACAGATAGTTGTTTCGGGTCTGGTTGTGTGAGCATGTGACATGTATGTTTGTAAACTGTACCCTCGATACAGGAGAAATATTAGTGAGGAGCAAAGTTTAAAAATACATGTTTATCTTCTCAGTTCTGGGAGATAATATCGGACGAGCACGGCATAGACCAGACGGGTCACTATCAGGGAGATAGTGATCTTCAGCTTGAGAGGATCCAGGTGTACTACAATGAGGCAGCCGATGGTGAGTGCCTATAGATTTTATGATAGCTTGCCGCGCCATTGTCCGCAGATTCACTCATATCCTAGAAAAATTAATTCATGTTATTATTTATTTATTTATTTTATTTATTTATGTACACACAAGGAAACATGGTAATAAAAATATTACCATGTTGATATGTTTACTGTAACGACTGTGTTGTGTGTGTTGTGTGTTGTATGTTTGTTGTGTGTGTCGTGTTGTGTGTTGTGTTGATGTGTTGTTGTTTATGTTGTTATATTGTTGTTGTTGTTGTTGTGGTGGTTATTATTAGATATTATTTTTCAAAATCTTTTTTTTTACCTCTTCCTTTTGGGAGGGTCAAAAATCTTCATACGCGGGCCGGAACCAAGCGTATGACGGGATGATTATATTGAATATGTGGATGACAGTGTAGAAGATGATAGGAATTTCCTGGTGATGCGGCAAGTGTTAAGGATGGTAGCTTTCTGAAGCTTGTGGAGTGTATGTGTAGGCATTTGTAAGGTGGTCAAACTTTGTGCTAGGGATTTCGGTATGACACCAGGTGATGAGAGAACTATAGGGACGATGTGAACAGTTTGTGCCCTCCACTGTGTTTTTATTATTATTATTAAAAGCCTATGCTGTCCCAATCCTGGGCAAAGGCCTCCCTCCCTTTCCTCCACTTCTCACGATCCCGCGCTGTATCGGGCCAGTCTTTAAGGAAGGCATCTAATTCATCCCGCCATCTTCGTGGTCTGCCGCGAACCCGTCTTACTGTCTCAGGACACCAGTTCTGTGCTATGTGGGCCCACAGTTCGATCGGTATACGGCAGACATGTCCTGCCCAGTCCTTTTTGAGCCACATCAATTATCTGTGTTTTGGAGCGCAGTACGGTGTTTCCGTTAATTTAACACCGAATTAATTAATTTAATTTAGAAATTTAATTCATCATGTACCCGGATAAAAAATAATCGGTCTGCCATTTAGTGATCCCCGCTAGCCCTTTGTAATTGATGTCAAAAAATCGGTATGCGATAAAAAGTATCTACGTATTCTTTTTGTAGCGACATCCATTGCCACATAGAATAACTACTTTGCAAGGCAGCAAGCTAACTACAGTGGCGCGTAAATATGAATTCGGCCAATCAGATTACGAGGCCTGCATCGCGCAAGGAAAAAGATTATCTTAACTAACATATTATACAACTGTCCGACATCAACCGTGGGGCTTCGGCCCGCCAGGCAATATCACCTCGCCTGGTCGGAGGATCCTCCCTTTTCAATGGAGTAACACCATACCTCGTGTCTCCACATATTTTACTTATTTTGTAATTTATCCGTTTTTCAGGCACGCGGTTTGTACCACGCGCAGTGCTGGTGGACCTGGAGCCTGGCACAATGGACGCCATCAGGTCTTCAACGTACGGCCAGCTGTTCAGACCTGATAACTACGTGTTTGGACAGAGCGGTGCCGGTTAGTAATCAGTTTATTATCGTATGCGTACCCAGCTTTTGGCCCAGGGGGGGAGGGGGGGGGGATTCGTAATTTATGTCATAACCTACACACTACATGAAGACAACTTCACATTCACATTAGATGTATATAGTGTGTAGGGGAAATGCTCACAGGAAATACCTACTGCTTTGTAGGTACATAATAAAAAAAAAAAAAACTAAATATTAATACGTAAAGAGAAAACATTGTACCCCTTTTTAAGCATATTGCGCGCACGGAGGAGTGTGAGATTTGGCATAGTTAAAGTTTATATGGAGAAGGAGTGCAGAAAACTAAAATTACGGTCGAATTTCAACCACTGGGCGACCACTAGTTATGTCAATTCATCAAATATACAATATGAATGAGAATCGAATTGAAATGCGAGATGATCCAGACTATGCTTTCAGTATGGTTCAGTTCCCTTCATTATAGTTGAGCTTGGCGATGCTGACGCATGCATCATGCTCGTGAACGTGCCGTCTGTCGGGCCTGGGGGTCTACCGCGTAACGAAAATGGTAATGAACATCGACTCTGGTAATCTCTATTCTTCTTCTTTTAAAAAACATTGCCCCTCACTAGGATTTCTCCTGTATCGATGGTACAGTTTACAAACATACATGTCACATGCACACACAACCAGACCAGAAACAACTATCTGTAGATCATACAAATATTTGTTCCGTGCAGGGATCGAACCCGCGGCACGTAGCGCAGAAAGCTAATTGCTTAGCCACTGCGCCAACCGTGTTTTCACGTGTGTTGTTGTTGTGGTGTAATTAACTTCAATATGATCCTGAGAGATTAAACATCGAGCTACCTGTAAAAAAATTTAGAACTCCCATCTTCATGATCGGTAAATAAATCACTACGTAGCTCAGTGTTTAGTCTCTCACGATCGTATTGAAGTTTATTACCAGAGTCGATGATCATTATCATATTAGTTACGCGGTAGACCCGCTGGTCAGCTTGTAAATGCTATGGCAATCTTAATTCAGAGGCAAATCATTATTATCCTATTCTTATTTTTTATTCACATTAAATTACATTATTCTCACAGCTCTTACCACAACATGGATTGTAATCTATTGTTTTAAAAGTTTCCACGGAATTTCTTGCCGATTCGTCTCCATAGGATCTACTATTTGGAACCGCGCACCTAGAGTCTCGACATTTCATAAGTGCCTGTGTCTGGTTTACATGAAATAAAGATCTATTCTATTCTATTCTACACGATTTCATATTTGGCCGCATCATGCCGCTGCAATGCAGTTCTCCTCGATGCGGTCTTACCTCTTATTGAAGTGAAACTCAGTGGCGAAGAGTCCATACAACCCGATTCCCATCGGCTTCCCTTTAGAAATTGGTTAGTGCTTAGACCAACGTAATATTATATTATTTACTCATCCCACTGACAAAAAAAGGCTTGTTATTCAGTTAGGTCGATCTCTTCCGGGCATGACTATATTATATAGATTACCAGAGACGGTATGGATTTTTGTCTTTCAGCATTAATTGCAGCAATTTTTAGGGGGCATTTTTGAAACGGCTTCCGTCACCCTTCGCCACTGCCGTCTATATAGAAGTTTCAGTGAAACTTCTATATAGATGGGGGTTATTAGGATTTTTCTGTCACGAAAAAGCGTTACGGCCGCGTGGACGGGGTAGGCGATATATTGTCCGTTGAAGTTTCATTTCTACTATGTGTCCCAGCCCATCACACATTTCTTTTTATACTCCTTGTGTCCTGTTGACAGGTAACAACTGGGCGAAGGGACACTACACTGAGGGTGCGGAGTTGGTGGAGTCTGTCATGGACGTCGTGAGGAAAGAGGCGGAGCCCTGCGACTGTCTGCAAGGTACATTACGATACGATGCGGTGATACATTTCGCAAACAAAATGCTTTGACACTGCCGCCCGCTTAGAATTAGTAACTCAGCATTTGGAAGCCGGGCGTTTCTTTTTGTTGTAATATTGTGTAAAACGTCGAAATTAAGTACCACATAGTATTGTTAACTTGATTTATGAAAAGAGTATCCATGGAGTTTCATGCCGGTATCTTCTCCAGGACCAACCCACTTGGAACCGTGCACCTAGAATCACGACGTTTTGAAAGTGCCTGCAAAGGCCCAGTTGATGAGTTGACATAAAAACCTTTGACATGACTTTGAAACGAATTTAGTAATAGTATGACCGATAGTTTTTGGGATAAATAGGTATATACTCGTACATACAGAATATTTTGTTATGTAGTGCGCATAATTTGTAGAGTGATTCAGTCTCTGTTCCTAAATGCAACCGCAGTATCGGGATACACTTTAAAACAAAAAGAAAATTCGTTAGTATGGGGGACACGCATAATTTACTAGCGCAAGCCATACAAAATCTAATTTTTATTTTGTTTTGGAGTGAATTTTATTTTTTATGTTTGCTTCCCATGCGCATACAATTCTAGAAGTAATAAAACATTTTCCTCTACTTCATCAGGGTTCCAGCTGACCCACTCCTTGGGAGGTGGAACTGGGTCGGGCCTGGGTACGCTGCTACTGAGCAAACTCCGCGAGGAGTACCCAGACAGGATCGTGAACACCTTCAGCGTGATGCCTTCACCTAAGGTAAGAGTAGTTCCATGTCACGCGCTAGACTACGGCGGTACTATTGTAACAATGGCCGGCTCTCCAAAAGCACCGTTTCATGTGTCCTATTTGTTGAACTCCGGGAAGTGTTATTTCCTTACCCACTCATTTACCTACCTTACCCGCTCAACTACCTTACCATCTCAACTCCCTTACCTACTCAGCTCCTTTACCCGCTCAACTTCCTTACCAGCTCAACTACCTAACCCGCTCAACTATCTAACCCCCTCAAATACCTTTCCATCTCAACTCCCTTACCCGCTCAACTACCTTACCATCTCAACTCCCTTACCCGCTCAACTACCTTACCATCTCAACTCCCTTACCCGCTCAGCTCCCTTTCCCACTCAACTACCTGACCCGCTCAACTACCTTACTCGTTCAACTCTTTTACCCGCTCATTTCTCTTTTCTTTCCCCCAGGTTTCAGACACAGTGGTGGAGCCGTACAACGCGACGTTATCCGTTCACCAGCTGGTGGAGAACACAGACGAGACCTTCTGTATTGATAATGAAGCTCTCTAAGATATCTGCTTCAGAACTCTTCGCTTAGCATCGCCTACGTACGGAGACTTGAACCATCTTGTGTCTGTAAGTACATTTTTAACAAAGGGTCAAATTAACATGATTCCTTATTTTTTTAAAAGGTTTTTTTACCTTCACCTGTAACTATTAACTATGTAAAAGAATCTTGGAAGTTAAATTTGACCCACTTCCCGGTTTCGGATTGAGCTGAAATTTTTGGATATCAAAAGCGTTTTCTTTAGTTTTTTTTTTACACTTATGTATTTATTATATTGACCTACCTATTTGCTGACTAAAAAGTTAATGTATTTAATTTAACTGATCTCAAAAACTAATCCTAATATTTTCGTGCTTAAGTGTCCAGGTATTATGAGAAATAGACCATTTGTTCATTGGACGTTCTGCTACTGCTGTTCTGGCAAAACGTCATGTTTTGCTATAAAGACAATATGCTAATTAGATATGTATTGCTAAATTGACATTTTGATTATTTGGACGTTTTGCTACTTAGATGTATTGATCGTGACACGATATGCTGATCTTAAATGGTTCCAGAATTTATCCAATCCTTCAGGAAGACTTGCTCGTTGGTCGCTACGCTTGCATTGCTTCAACTTCATTCCAAAACAAAAATAACCTAACCGTTAAAAACCCCCGACTCCAAGTAGAAAAAGAGCTGTCACTTTTGAACAGGTTAACATTAAAACTAAACTATAATAGCTTTCAATTTAAAAGGAAACTGCAATGAAATTGGTCCATTCGTTTTGGAGCTACGATGCCACAAATACATACACAGATCCGCAGATATACCTATTGTATTGTCGTCTGTAAATGTCAACTCACATTTTGCTGGCGATTCGGTGAATGCCAAACCAACGTCAAAACCATGACAGTAAAATCCCATTAACTTCAACTGTTCTTCCAGCTGACCATGTCAGGAGTGACCACATGTCTCCGGTTCCCTGGACAACTGAACGCTGACCTCAGGAAGCTGGCCGTCAACATGGTGCCATTCCCAAGGCTACACTTCTTCATGCCAGGTGAGTGGTGGTTCCCATAAGCCAGACCCATGCGGCCTCAGATATCGTTTTATGAAAATAGTTAGTATCCATGGAGTTTCTTGCCGGTATCTTCTCCAGGACCAAACCACTTGGAACCGTGCGCCTAGAATCACGACGTTTTGAAAGTGCCTGCAAAGGCGCAGTTGAAATAAAAAGCTTTGACTTTGAACCTGGCATGGAATAAGCTCGGACTGGACTTCGCGTGGTTATCATGAATGGTGATTATGCGAGGTAGGGCAAATCGGGAGGTGCCGCTCAAAATCGTAGCTGCCCGACTGGGGAAGTAGGTACCTCCACCTTGCAGAATATCGTAGCCAAATAACACTGCTCTGTGCAGTGTTGTGTTCCAAACGATGAGCGCGGTCGCTAGTGCTCCGCGGGGAAGTAGTAGTAAGACGAGTGATGGCCCTAGACTCCAATAACCTCCTATCAGCTTTCTCCCTGTCCAACTAACCGTGAATATTATCTGGTATTATTGTGTACTAGCTGTGCTAGCGACTCCGTCTGCGTGTTCTTTTAATTACAAGTTGTTATATTATAAGTTGATGTCATTCTCATTTTAGGTGATGATTTCTTTTTGTGCGGTTCTCTTGTTCTTTTTAGCCTAAGTTACTTCTCATAACATCAGCTATCTGCCAGTGAAAGTCCCGTCAAAATCGGTCCAGCCATTTCGGAGATTGGCAGGAACAAACCTTATAACATCGGCTTTCTGCCAGTGAAAGTCCCGTCAAAATCGGTCCACCCATTTCGGAGATTAGCGGGAACAAACAGATAGACAGACATTGTTTTTTTGTTATACCTTAAATACTTTCATCAGCATTTAGTAAAAGCTGATAATTTGACAATACAAACACTTCAATTTTATTTATTTGTACAGATTCCTGACATAGCTCATATACAGCCAAATACTTACTTCTCCTCAGGCTTCGCCCCCCTCACAGCCCGCAACAGCCAGGGCTACCGGCTGCTCACAGTACCGGAGCTGACGCAGCAGATGTTCAGCCCGGTCAACATGATGGCGGCCTGCGACCCTCGGCACGGGAGGTACCTGACCGTGGCCGCCATCTTCAGAGGACAAATGTCCATGAAGGAGGTGGACGAGCAGATGCTGTCCGTACAGGATAAGAACTCCAGGTAATATCTACTACAGATAACAAAGCAAATGGGTACTTAGAATAGAATAGATCTTTATTTCATGTAAACCAGATACAGGCACTTATGAAATGTCGAGACTCTAGGTGCGCGGTTCCAAATAGTAGACCCTATGGAGAAGAACCGGCAAGAAACTACATGGTAACTCTTCTAAAATAATAGATTAGATAGAAATGATATATATTTTTAGATAGAAATGCTGAGCTGGCTACCCTTTCGGCATGGGCATGCTTGACGACACTATTCAATAGGATGACTATTTAACTTTTTTTTTCTTTTTTTACTTTGTTCTGTGTCTGTCTTTTTTTTTTTCTACTGTTTAAAGGTTTAACTTATTTTTTTTCTCTCTCGTGTGTTGTCAATGTCCGTGCTGAATAAATGTATTTTCTTTCTTTCTTTCTTTCTTTAGATTACAATTTTGATTAGTACAATGTTGTGGTAAGAGCTGCGAGAATAATGTAATTTAATGTGAATGAAAATAAGAATAGGATAATAATGATTTGCCTCTGAATAAGATTGCCATGGCAGTTACAAGCTGAGGGAGGATCCTCCAACCAGGCGAAGTGTATTGCCTGGCGGGCCGAAGCCCGACGGTTGATGTCGGACAGTTGTATATGTGTTAGATACGATATTCTTTTTCCATGCGCGATGCAGGCCTCGTAATCTGGTTGGTTGAATTCATATTTACGCGCCACTGTAGTTAGCTTTTGTTGCCTTCCTAAGTAGTTCTTCTATGTGGCGATAGATGTCAATACACTACACATATATCTATGGGTAGCGTAGGGATCCCTGTTAAAAATATAATTCTGTGTGTAACATAATTTACATTTTAATTGTACCTACTTATCGATAATGTAGTCTGAAAATACTTACTCCTAGATAAAAGTACAATTTTTATGCTGTTTATAATGGCTAAATGAGCTTTAACTGTTCTACTATGTAACATCCATTCTATGTACCTAGGTAGTATTTATTAATACACTTTTATTAGCTTCACCTGTAACTAACTAACTATGTAAAAAAAAACGAAGTTCGGTTTCCGATCGAGCTGAAATTTTGCATACACGTTTAGTTTGGATGACAAAAGCGTGTTTTAGTTTTTTTTAAACTATATACCTATTATACAGGGTGTAAGTGACATCGTAACGAAAACTCATACCATGGGTTCAGTACATGATACTGGATCATTCAGCGTTAGAATTTTGCGTCAGTCTTATCAAAATTTTTACGATTTAGTTCGCAGTTTTTATACCTAACTAAAAAATCTGCGAACAAAATCGTAAAATTTTTGATAAGACCGACGCAAAATTCTAACGCTGAATGATCCAGTATCATGTACTGAACCCATGGTATGAGTTTTCTTTACGATGTCACTTAAACCCTGTACTATAGCAAATAAAGAACTTGAATTTTTGAATTTTTTATATATTTATGTTAATTCTTATCCCTGTAGTTACTTCGTGGAATGGATCCCGAACAACGTGAAGGTAGCTGTGTGCGACGTGCCCCCGCGCGGCCTCAAGATGGCGGCCACCTTCGTGGGCAACTCCACCGCCATCCAGGAGATCTTCAAGCGGATCTCCGAACAGTTCACCGTCATGTTCCGCAGGAAGGTCTGTAAAGAGTCTGTAGACAGTAGACACGCCAGCAAAATGTACTGAATTGGCATAGACATTGATATACGGTGCCACAGAAGTTATCACATTAAGGTCTATTCAAACCTGAGCGATATTCGCTGCCGCTGTGGGTAGAGATACATACCGCGCGGGTTTCGCTCTGGTATTTAGTATCAAGTACCGCGGCTAGGGCGACCTGAGCGATATTCGCTGCCGCTGTGGGTAGAGGTACATACCGCGCGGGTTTCGCTCAGGTATTTAGTATGTACATATATTCTTTGGCGACTCAGAAATGACTAACTGGCGAAAATTTCTTACCTCTCTGAGCGAAACTCGACTACCGCGCGTTATTCTACCCACAAGGATAGCGAAATCCGTTTTGGTGTGAACAGTAATATTACCGCATAGGTACCCACTGGGTTTTCTCTGCCGCAGACGGTAGCGAATACCGCTTAGGTATAGGCCTTTAAATGGAACCACGTATTTAGTCTTAGTATCATGTTCTGTGACCGTACACGAAAAAGAAATGTGTGATGGGACACATAGTAGAAGTGAAACTTCAATGGACAATAATTATATCGTCTACCCCCTCTGAAGTATACTGGAATATCGGGAATACTCAGGATCAGGAATATAAATTAAACTAGCTCACGTATAGCATACAACAGACTGACGCATGTATTGCAAAATCAAGACACTGCCCTCATTACAAGTATATTGTGGGTAATCCTGCATAGTCATAATTAACTACCCACGACATATACACATATGTACATACATTAACCCTCCACGCGGCCGTAGCGCTTTTTCGTGACAGGAAAATCCTAATACAGAATATAGTCTGTATAGAAGTTTCACTTCTTCAAAAAACAATCAAATCCAATCAATAGTTTAGCCACAGGAATTAATTTAAAATTTCCAAATTTTACACATCACGTTCTCGAGGCAAAGTTTAAAAAGTCTCCAACGTATTCTAACCGAAATTATTTTTATGTACACGTGTAGAACAGATAAAGGTGACATAAATTTCTACTTCGATGTTCCTTCACCTAGTCGAATGACAAAGAAAAAACTTGCGTTTAAATCACAGATTTTTTTAGCTCAGCTTCAGAACATGAAGAAACACAAGAAGTAAAAAACTTATAAGCTTCTGAAGTCGCCTTTAATTCTTCAATGCACCTAGCTTGAAAGTGGCACCGACTTCAGAAGCCATTAAGTTTTTAAGTAAAATAATTAAATACTTTTTATTTTTTTGAAGTCGGTTACTATTTTTATGTATTACGAAAAATGTATTAAATATACACCGTGTATATTCGTGTACACCCGCGCCACTCACGCCCCGCAAACCATCGGGCGGGCCGCGCTTACAGCAATCAGCCTATTAGGCTGACATTCAGACTGACATTCAGAGACGACAGAAACGAGTCTAAGCGTGAACTTACGCTTCCATATGTCAAACTTACCAACAAATTTTGACAGATGGAGACGTAAGTTCACGCTTAGACAGGTTTCTGTCGTCTCTGAATGTCAGCCTTAGAAATGTTGTTGTCATGTAAAAAAAATCAACACTGTGCCTTTGGTCCTGCGTGGTGGACTAGGGCCCAGTCCCCTCAGAGAGGAGGTCCACGTCCCAGCCCTGAAAAATTCGTATGTTCCAGGCTTTCCTCCACTGGTACACTGGTGAGGGTATGGACGAGATGGAGTTCACAGAAGCAGAGAGCAACATGAACGATCTGGTGTCGGAGTACCAGCAGTATGAGGTAATATTATGTTCGTTTTTTTTCTTCGTCAAGATTCTTTAGCCTCATTTAGAAACAAAAAAAAAATTAATAATTCACTCAGGGCTGATGTAATTTTTTGTCGTTTTTCTATTTTTATTTTTGTTTAATAACTTACAATCCTATTATGTATGTATCTAATAGTTTAATTATAACATACCGTTATTATGCAAGCTGTGTTCGCATCTAGAAGGATACTATCACGCCATACTGTAAGATAATTTCCTAAATCTACCTTTTTATGTTAGAATTCAGTTTTGTGAACCAAATAAAATACTTTAGTGCTAATAGGTGCTCAGTTTTTGCTCAGGGGGGGCAAATGACGTAGGGCGGGACAAATCAAGAGTTCTTTTTTCTAAGCACCTAGGCTTAGGCACGTAATTAACCGGCTAAATGTATGGGGGCAGCAAGGGTTCAGGGCAGGATGGCTAGATCCAGCCCCCCTTCGCCCTGTAACAGGGTGTCCACAAAAAATGCAAAAAAAAATCCTGACAACTGGGAAGTGTGTAGAGAAAATAGTGTGAAATTTTATTTTTCCCCGTCTTTCCATGTTACCCCAAATTTTTGTGGAACGAAAAATTCTTACCTGCGTCCTTCTAATTCAGTATTACAGCGGATTCCGCGATCCACATTTTAACCACACACACGTACACACACACACACCCACACACACGCACACACATTTTACACATTTTGATTTGTTCTTCCACTATGAAATAATAATATTTACCCTAAAATACAGGAAGTTGGTGTCGACGACGCTGAGTTTGATGAACAGGAAGAAATAGCCGAAGAATATCCTGATGAGGAGTAGCTTCTTATATTTAAGCGGCAATAGCCCAACGGTGAACGTGGTGGACTGGCGAGAGAGAGGTTGTGACTTCGAACCACCCGTTGCACGAATACCACAAGCATATTATTTAAGTTTGAGGGAGGGATGAATAGGAATAAAAAATATTGATAGGCGTCCTTAAGGTTAAATGTTGCCGCAGTTATCGGCTTAGCAACAGATTCGCATCGTCTTAATTCGAGCGGCAATGTAACGGGAATTTACAACAAAATTATAATGAGAAATTAGGTATGTTACAAAATCAATAATCAAAGTTCAAAGTTCTATTATACCTTATTTACGAACTATCTTTATTGTTAATTGGATAGAACGGAACGTTATTTCAAATATCGTCGAGTTTATGACGTCACTTCTTCGGGTTGCCTTGGTAACCATATTCACACGCTGTCAACGAGCGATGCATTGACGTCATGTCACGTGACCGTGTTTTGGCGCGAACATTTGGAAGTCATGTTTGTACCTATTTTAATCATTCGTGCATTCTTTCTTTTTTTTTCTTTACGATAAATAAGTAAATACATGCATGTTCCCATTTACTACGTACTGCTAGGTCTACTTGAACACAAGTAAGACCCAAGTTCATCGACAATACAACAGGGCCCCAAGTCTACTAATTTCTGTTATCTTAATCGTATCAGATTGGTCTCGTAAATGTCGTTCAACTGACTTTGACTTCTATTACGTACGTAATAGAAGTAAAAGTCGGTTATATGCCTGTTACTAAGTGTCGTGCCATGGATTTTGACTATTATTACTAACTCAATAGAATTCAAAATAGGTTGAAGGACACTGCAAAAACCAACAATTACGAAATCATTCTGACACGATTGAAATAGCAGAAATTACGTGGATGGAGCAATAAATTAGTATACTTGAGGCCCAAACTTTTCAGGACAACAAAAAATCAACAAAATATGGCAAAAAATATCTAATTTAGTCTAAGTTATTAAAAAAGTTATTACATTTGTGTATGAGATCAATTTTTTTTTATTACCTTAGACTAAATTAGATATTTTTTGCCATATTTTGTTGATTTTTTGTTGTCCTGAAAAGTTCTTCAAATGCACATGATTTGGCAAGCGCACCGACTAAAATCAGCCGTTTAACCATGATTTTTTATATGAGTAATTAGGCGATTTAATTTTAAACATCTGATAAATTGCAGGTTAATATGGCCCTAAGCCATTTTATACAAATAGATCACTCAACTGTTGATCAAGTAGATATCGCCGCTAAGCTTCATTCTGATACAGACTTATACAAGCAAATTATTTCCTTTATTTAAATAATTATATTTATTTACCTAAGATAAGAATAAAAAATTTTGTAAAATTATTTATTGAATTATTTACCTACCTCATCCTTTCATCTACCTAAATGGTTGTAGAAATGTCGAGGCTCGGATAGAATAGATCTTTATTTCATGTAAACCAGATACAGGCACTTATGAAATGTCGAGACTCTAGGCTCTAGGTGCACGGTTCCAAATAGTAGATCCTATGGTAAAGAACCGGCAAGAAACTCCATGGAAACTCTTTTCAAATAATAACGATGTGCCCTAGAGTCTCGACATTTCATAAATGCCTGTATCTGGTTTACATGAAATAAATATCTAATTCTATGGATCTAATCTATTCAATGGGCGGTCTTATCGCAATGGTTTTGTTTGAGTTCAATGTATAATTCACAGACTAGTTAGAGATACTACGTATGTATAATTTAATACTGTGTACAACATTCTGAGATAAAAAAGTAACCATAGAGTTTCTGGCCTGTTTTTGACCATTAGAAATCAGCACTTTGGAACGAAGCAATAAGAGTCTGACTGTTCATAAGTGCCTGAATTGGTTTACCCATAGACATTAGTCTATGGGTTTACCTGATTATTAACCTAACCATCAAAAACCCCCGACTCAAACTAGAAAAAGAGCTGTAACTTTTGAACGGCTGAACAGATTTTCATGAAACATAGCTAAGATGGTACCAAATTAAACTAGCTTTCTATTAAAAAAAACTGCATTGAAATAGGTCCATCCCTTTTGGAGCTACGATGCCACAGACAGATACACAGACACACAGCTATACACACAACAAACATAAAACACCCCCTTTTTTGAGGGGGGTTAAATATTTATCTAATTATATTCGATTTCATCAATGAACTTATTGAATGGAATATGAAATGAAATAACTATGTATATAATTCAAGTATTTTTATTTATACTAAATATTATTTTATTAACTGGCTTATATGGTATTTTTCTGATCATTTCTTTGCCGAAATTATCATAATTTAAAGTTTCATTAATATTCGTTAAGACTTCTGTATCTGGTGATGTGAAATCAATTACGTCAATTGCACTTGATGTGTCAGTATCCATTGTATTTGTTACAGTATCAGATTTCCCCAACTCAATACAAATTTCATTGCTAGCAACACTGGTACTAGGTAAACTCCCTGGAATAGTCCTTGGTTTAGCTTGTTTAAACTTTTTAATTTTCTTTTTACTTTCCACAACTTTTCTTTTACCAATTTGAATATTGTTAATATTACCCATAAACAATTTATTATCGTCAACATTTTTATTCTTATCACTTTCTTCTTCAGTGTTGCTATGTTTATCTATATTATTTTTAAGCTCACTAGTTTTTTGCAAATTTTTTACTCGAGCAACAACATTTTTTTGGCGTTGCAATAATTTTTCTTTTGTTTCTTTAACACTTTCTAGCTCCGGTGCATAACATATGTGTAGGATCCCTCCGTAATAATTCTTAGTATCCAACATCTTCTTTGCAACTCTTGCGGATTGTATATCTTCATAGATAGCATGGTATGTCTCCGTGAACTGTTCTGAAGGATACTTCGTTATATTAAATTGTAGTAACTTGCCAAACTTTGAAAATAATGCTTTGGTTTCCTGACGCAGGTTGAGGGACGGTACTCCGAATGCCAGAAGATGTCGTGATTCATTGTTTATTGAGTAAACCTGTGGAAAATGAGAATTACATAAGCAACTGTGTAGGACAATTTTGATATTTTATGCATAAACCTTTCCCCTCACTTGGATTACTTCTGTATCGAGGGTACAGTTTACAAACACCCAGAACCGAAACAACGATCTGTAGATCATACAAATATTTGTTCCGTGCGGGGATTGAATTCATTGTGACATGCTTATATTTTGTTACTATCAGTAAAATGTTATATGAGAATGATGCAGATCAACTTGGTTTGGTCAGAGGGCCATCTTAGCGGCGGACAAGACACCTTTGGTTTCTGAAAGGCTGTTCAATTCACAGATATTTACAAATCTCATGTGAACCATTGTGATTGATTGATCAAAGTCAATCATATCAGTTGACAGAAGATTTAATTTTGATAGTTGGTTAGATTATACAGGTTGGAATTTTCGAAGCATACCTGGAGGAAAAGTACTCTAAATACTGAAGACAGCAAATTTTACTCAAAGGAAACATTCCTTTATTTTTAAAAAGAAATAAAACTGCATTTAAAGATTTTTGAAAATACGCTTTATGCTATTTATTCGGATTTTAGTTGGTACAATTCCCGGGTGTGGCAAGCATATTTAAAAAAAAAATTAATGCAATTTTGTTTCTTTTTAAAAATAAAGGAATTTTTGCTTTGAGTAAAATTTGCTGTCTTCAGTATTTAGAGTACACATAAATATTGAATAGAATAGAATAGATGTTTATTACATGTAAACCAAATACAGGCACTTATGAGATGTTGACTCTAGGTGCGCGGGTCAAGTAGCAGGTCCTATAGAGAAGAACCGGCAAGAAACTCCACGGAAACTCCTTTCAAATAATAGATTACAATCTTAAATTGGTACAATGTTGTGGTACAAGCTGCGAGAATAATTTAATTTAACGTGAATAAAAATAAATTAGAATAGGATACTAAAAATGATTTGTCTGTAAATAAGAATGCCATGGCAGTTACAAGCTTACCAGGCCTGACAGACGGCACCCTATGTAAGAATATATTAAAGTTGTTTTTATTCATTTTTGTAATGTATCTATGAGTCTATCAGTTATGTTTCCACTCCAGTCGCGAGGATTCACTACTGGTAGAAATTTCTATAGAATATAGAAGAATATAAGAAGTTCTATTGTGTTCGTATCTCTATGTTACCTACATTTTTTATTACAAATGTGTAACTCACTTTAACAGCGGTTAGTTTCCTTCCTTGTCTGTAAGGCAATCGTGTTGTACACAGACTTTTTTGTTCATGATGGGGCAAAAGTTCGTTTTGTATACTATCTTCAGCCATTATTCATGTAAACCAAATGAATTAGCTTACGTACTACGTAAGCGCAAACTCGTGAACCTAAATTGCTAAAATGTTTTTGTTTACCAACAAATTGTCAAATCCACAGACTAGTTAGAGATACTGTCAAATCTGTCAAATTGGCATTGAGCCAGGGTTGCCAATATCTTAAATACCCAAAACGTGCGTACTTCCAGCCATGAAGTTGTCGATGCACATAAAGAATTGTCCTGTCAGCGTGTCACATGTAAGGTATTTTATGTATATTTATCAATGACGTAAGAAGCCTCTCTTACTGATATTTATATAAAGCATGGACGATGTTAAAAACGGAGCGTAAGCGAAATCCTAAGTCTATGTAAAAAATAAAATCGAATCGTCGGTCGCGTCGTACACTCGTGAGTCCCTACTCCCTCTACGGTCAACGCATCACAGTCCCACAGTTGTCTTAAGTACAGTGTCACTGTGTCACAAACTTATTTGACCCGGTGATGGTGTAGCTGCCGTCCGTGGACGGTGTCTACGCTGCCGTCGCTTTTAGTTTACCAATGTCATCTCTGTACAAAAAATATATTTTGAAGTCAGTTTTGTTCTGTAGTGACGTTAGTTAGATCCAATGGGGTAAAAAACTGCCTTTTGCTCACTTCAGATGTCGCTACTGTCGGTTGTTCCAGAAATTTGACAGATAGCTGTCAACTTTCATACTATTTTTAAAAACAATCGAATTGTTATAAGAGTAATTAATAAATCATTTTATTAATTACTCTTATAACAATTCGAGCAAAGCGTCATCGCTTTGAGCAGCCGTTGGTTGCAAAAATCAGTGAGTCCATAATATTCCCTAAATAAGCCAAAAGAAGAAAATTATGGGAAAAGGCCCTTCGAAGGAAAAATTCTAAGACTAGTAATAAGTCGAGGTTAAGTGCTATCCATATTAAACCTGAGAATTATTTGGGGAGAAATTCTTACACTAGTTTTATAAAACAAACATTCATCATCATTTCAATGCTCCCTTTTTATTTTAGGCACCGCTATCAACGTATTACAGTGTATATTTTTATTATTTTATAACTAAACTTCTATTCTCGTACAGAAGTCTTCCTTTGGGCGGTACTTGAAACCTCAAACAACATGTATGTCGAATTTAATCCAAAATATAGCCAATCCACAAGGAAAGATGAAAAAATCATAATTAAATAGCATTCTTACCTTTCTGCAAACTGTTGAATGTGGCGTTAAGACAGCGTTGGGAGATTTGTGCTGGCATTTAGATCCCTGAACTTATGCAGTGTCGGAATGTTGACAGTCTCATCTTCAAGCACGTCTTCAACACCAATGAGATTATTTCGATCGTAGGCCTCTAACCTCCAACGAAAAAATAGGGCTTTACAAAAAGAACACAACATAACCTTCAAACTTGTTTATATAATTATATCTATTTACCGAGCAATGTATGCTGCTTTTTTACCAATGCCAGAGGCATTCGTCTTTCTTAGCTCGTCTTTTAATTGTATTACACTCCACGTAGAATACATTTTACTAGTATAATTATGGTTCTAAGTAGGACACCAAACAACAACAAAAACTATATGGCGGTTCTCAGGAACAACCGCTAGTGGCGCCATCTGCGATGAGCTTTCAGTTTTTAACCTCATTAGATTAGATCCAATTTTGATCACCGGGTCAGTTTCATTGGTTTCATTTTAATCTGGGGGCACGGCAGTGCCCCAGCCAAGTCTCGAGCAAAACGGGCACGGCCGTACCATCTTTTCTCGATGCGATTCGCGGCTGTTTCGCCCCCCCTATATCTTCGACGTGGACAAAGCTACGAGTTTAGGTTTTCGGTGAATAATAGTAGGCATTAGAACAAGCTTAAGTTCGAAATTACATGCCAATTGAATTAATAGTTTAGGAGTTACGGTCGATCAAATTTACACCATTTTGTCACTCACTGACTCACTGACCGATCATCTAAAATCTAAGGTACTTCTAGCAGACTTAGAAACTTCAAATTTTGCACCAAGATAGGTCATTAGCCACATATAAAGGAAAAATTAAAAAAACATTAAAAATAATTATAAAAACATTAAAAAATAATATACCATAGAAAACAATTTTATATTTGCGATTTGGCAAGAACATTGTGTATGGATTTTGACTGCATTGTTAACTTTGTTCGTTGTTTAACTATTCAATTGGATGAATAAATACATAGAATAGAAAAGAATAATATAAACTGTGGTCAAGCATACGTGGCCCTTTCAAGAGTGACTAGTTTGGGTGGATTACATTTATTATATGTGAATTTTAGTAGTATCAAAGCTCAGGAGATAGCAATAGCTGAATATAATCGACTCCGAAGTATATATCGCCCAGACTTGTCTACCTTAGAAGAAACGAAGCCTCAGAAAAGAAACAAAAGAGATAGAGATAGAGAATGGGTTCTAAGCAAAGCAGTAGCTGAAGTCCAAGAAATTATGAGGTCACCTAAAAAAAAAAAGAAAGAAATACACTTACAAAAAATAAATGAGATCCCAACAAAAACATTAAATGTAAAAAAATGCCAAGTCTCTCGATGCAGTCTTTCCATCGTAAAAAGTTTTGAGATCTCATAGAAGCCAAGTCCTATTCAAATTATTTTGTAGTTATAAATCAACATTTAGTAATTGTATCAATAGTTTTCTTTATATTATAATTATAGTGACTTGGCAATGAGCACAAGAAGGTCAGTTTCATTGGTTTCATTTTAATATAATTATACAGTGCGCGAAGAAAGGGAAAGAAAATGAAAGCCACCCAAGCCACCATACGCCATTTGAGTTGTTAGAAAAAGATGAATATAGACGTTTAGTTACGTGGCATAAGCTGCTACTTACACATGAAATATATATTTTTTCTCACAGTTGCGGTTTAATTCGTGCATTGTAGACACAGGAAGGCATTATTTCCGCAAAATGTCGCAAGAATTAGGTACGCTAAATCTATGCACTACACGGTACACCATTGAAAGAAAGAAAGAAAAATATGTTTATTCTTTGAGTATCTAGACACTCAAAGCGTTTATTAGACAGCACAAAACCACAAAATATACAAAAAATAAATAATATAAAATACACAACACGTAAAACCATACAAGTAAACATAATTTATAAAAACGAAAAAAGAAAAACTTACTAACTACTAAATTAAAAGTCAAATTTATTGTATTTTTATTTTCACTAATTATTTCGCCTAGCAGGTTCAATGTGGCATTGCTTGCATATAAGGCCTCCGCTCAGCAAAGTGCTGCAGCTAGCTGCAACGCTGATTTTCAGCTGAAACCTCGAGTGGCCGCCGCAAAATAATTTACTTTATTTATTTACCAAAAATAAATAATATGCAAGTAAAAACAGATACACACTTACACAGTATTTACATAATAATATTATTGCAAGAAGAGGATAAGTAATTATTGAGATTGAGAATTATATGGTACTCAATGGTACTCTCTTCTCTATGTTTTCCTTCTCCGTTGATTTCAGTGGTTGATTTTAGTCGAATACAAAGAAATCGCAGCACTGGCTGGACAATAATGTTCGTTCATTCAAAATTTCAAATTATTTCTTTTCCGTTTCCGCATTGTTTTTGGCGTCGTGATATCGGACGGACATGTTTGAAATTTTCGAGCTGAATTATTGCAGATTTGTATTGTTATTGGGTATCCTCTGTTTTATATACTAAAAATTGTGTGTTATTGCTATATTTGCTATTCCGCATGTGAAATTGAGATGATAATGAAAATTGTATCACTCGATATTGTTTTTGCTTCCTTTTGTGTTGTCGGCGTCGATGTGATTTCTTGGAAATTGGGTAGATCTTTCTAGACAAAGAAAAGATGGTCCGAGTTTCCAGGCAAGAATTATTTTGAGACAAAATATTCGTTCTTTGTATCTGCTAGTTTGTTGAATTTGTTGGGATGAAAAACCTACCTACGAAAAATATCCGCCATTTTTTTTCTGTTGCTAAAAGTTATAATGAGAATTTGCTATTCGCTAAGTAAAATCAGGTTGTCTTCGTCGTGATAGAGGCTAGGTTGTGCTTGTGGTCTTTGCGCTTTTTCATGTTCACTTTTGGTAGTTTATTTAGTTTCTGGGTCGTTATATTCCGTCCGTTTCATTTGGTCTGAATTATTCCATAATTTTTACTTGGTACCTATTTGAATCCTATTGCACAATGAATAACAAGCCATGGGCATTGTGAAACTGTGTACCTATGTGAATAGTTCGATGTGATGTTGGTTATTGTTGTAAAAGAAAATTTGGGTTCGAGTCTAGTGCCGGTAGGGGCGAAGAGTTGTAATTATGAAACCCTGACTTGAGCACATACTCTGAACAGAATAGAGTGTAAAATGTTCAGGTCAGGTGGTCAGTGGGTCATCTTATTGTCTAAACAAAAACAAAGAAAAACAACAAGAAAATTGGTCATAAAAAAAAAGAATAAGTAGGTACCAAAACATCAAGTTCAATAAAATATATTTTCAATAAATATTCATCATTGATCAGAGGGTTTTAGGATAATTCATGTACAACATGTCTCATATTAAAGGTATTGGGTCAAATATTAAAAAGAAAAGTTTGTATTTTCAGCAATATTAAATTTTTGGGCTGCGGTATAGTTCTTTTTGTAAAAGTTAATATTATCCATTAGCATTTACACATCATAATAAACCTGAATCTGTTTCTTAACATTTGTGTCCTATTGCCCAATAGCTTTATTAATTAGTTATCTCACATACTAACATATTATTTGAGGAACAATGTATGTAGCTTTGTGCTTAATAATAAAATTCTCAATTACATGCTCTTTGCTTTAACTCTCTTTGAATGATGGCAGAATTTATTATACTTTAAAACTGTTTAATTAATAATTTGAAAGCAAATGGTTGGTGTTGATTCATATTTCTAAGTGGGTTGGTGGATATCATTTAAGAATAGAAGTTTTTATTTCAAATAAACCAATAAGATACTTTTTGATAAAGACTTAGGTGCATGGTTCCAAAAAGCTGGTGGATACTTGTCATTGAATATTTTATTTATTTATACTTTTATTCACTAAAATGGTACACAAGGCAGACTTCATGCTATGAAACATTCTCCATCAGTCAATGTGGGTTAAAAATAAACTCATTGTAGAAGGTACAAATAATAAAATATGATTTGATAAAATATTGAAATTGATATTGTTAAGATCAACTTAAATTATACAGCAATGGTACATAATCTACTAGATAATAAAATATTCATGTCATATGTAAATAATATAATAATTAAATTATTATTAAAATGGTAATAATTACTATTATCTTCTCTGTTCCACACCCTGGCTCCAAATATAATAATTATATCTATATACTAATGAACAGGACCATAGCATAACAATGTTTTTTTAAATTATTATTTCATATCTCATTTGGTATTTATTTCTCTCGTTATTATATTGTTTTTATTTCAATTTGCAAGCATTCTTTTATTTGATACACTGGCTGACTATGTGTTATGTTTGGGCCAGATTGTAATAATATGTATGTTATTAAATAATTTATATTGTATGATGACAGGGAAGTGAGTCTTGCTGCGGAGAGTGAAGGGCTGTTCTTCGCCCCGAGAGTTATTAATGTGAAAAAAACAAATTTCGTCCAATTTGATTGAATGAATTTTGAATTTAAGAGTTTGTTTAACCGCACAGTTCTCTGTAAGGGCAAATCGTTGGGCGTGGTTAGCTAGTTGGAAAATTATGAACAAATACCTATATTATTAAGTTTATTTTGTAGTGTTTTTACCATTGTAGGTAATTTTGAATAAATATCATTACTTACATATTAGCACCCGCCATTTTAAATATTATCCATTTAATTATATAAATAAGATTTAGTGTAAATAATGTATTTATATCTTATATTTTTAAGGTTCGTTTACATTGCCTGCAATATTGAAGTCGTTTCTGCAAGTGATAAGCTTTCAATTTAGGCGTTTCGTGTCGGACCGCTACTGTACTGCAGCGGTCCGGCAGCGGGTTATAACCAGCGGCACGGTAAACATGCGGCAGCGGTCCGACACGAAACGTCTAAATTGAAAGCGAAAAATAATTTTGATTGATTTTTGTGTCAAATTTACAGGCATTCTGGGACATTTAATGTGGATAGCAGTGCTACTTAGGTTTCCGGTACAAAAAGAAATTCAGAAATATTTGAAACATTGTGGTCATGGTAATTAAAAATATCTTAAGGGGTGTCAATTTTTGAAGGATTTCAATTTTTATGTAATTTCTTAAAAACTGAGGTTTTTTTTGTCTTTTTTTTATCTCGTGTAGTCATGAGCAGGTCAATCCTCTGGTGCCCGCTTATCGTTGAATTTTAGGACATGTTGTATACATACAAATAAACAATGTCTTGTTTTTATACATTATTAAACGCTGCCACTGCGGTGACATGTGTAAAGGTTCTTACATCAACTTTTTCATTCGGCGCCGCTGCAGCATCGAGATTCGCAGGCATCGCGAGCGGCGCCGGCAACGCCGCGGACGGCGCTGGCGGCAGTAATACGCGACGCAACCCGCGCCCGTTCCTCTCTCCATGTTTCTACGTTCATGGCGCTACGTTTTTCACCTATCAAATTCCGAGATCTTCGTAGAGGGACATCTACATTACGACTGACTTTGTTGTATCGATCAACCGATTGCTGATTTATTTCCGGATGATTATTATCATACTTTTTTACAGATTGACGATGTGTATCTGGATTACTTTTAGTATATTAATTTTTTACTGCGACTTGATGTACCTCAGGTTTATTTTCGGTATATTTTTTTACTGCGGCGCGATTTACTTCTGGCTTTCTGGAATTATATTTTGTAACCGCATCACGATGTGCGTTCTCTTTTGTTGATTTTCTACCACTTTCTTGTATTTTGGGTCGGCCTCTTTTTGTTGACGTTAGTTTTTGATTTGCCAGAGGTTCTGGTGTGGCTGGTTGTGGTGGTGACTCAGGCGGCAAGCACCGCGGCGGCGACGGGAGCGGGAGGTCCAAGATGAGCTGCGACACAGCAAGCGAGTGCGGAAACGGCGGCAGTGGTGGTGACTGGTGACGTAGGCGCCATGGACGTCGAACCTGGGACCTCCTGAAAGCAATATTACAAAATATGGAATTCACCTGACTCGGGTAGACCCCTGCAGCACGCGGGGCAATGCTTTCAGCCTTATGCTTGACTAACAACTAACGAATCAGTGTTAGCTTAAACTCGCGGTGTTTGACGATTCGCACATGTTTGTCGGGTTATTGGGCTGTGCTTGTGTAGAATTAAAGCGTTGAGTACGCTAGTGTTCAAAAGCCGTCGGAAAAACTTTTTGTACCATTTGGTCGTTGTCAACCCCGCCCATGCACACGGTTATGGTCGTGGATGGCAGTCTGATTAGTTCTCCCGGTGCTGTCCCTGTGAACGCTGGCGCCATGATATGTTCGCCACACCAATAGAATAGATCTTTATTTCATGTAAACCAGATACAGGCACTTATGAAATGTCGAGACTCTAGGTGCACGGTTCCAAATAGTAGACCCTATGGAGAAGAACCGGCAAGAAACTCCATGGTAACTCTTTTAAAAAAATAGATTATAATCTTTATCAGTACAATGTTGCGGTAAGAGCTGCGAGAATAATGTAATTTAATGTGAATAAAAATAAGACTAGAATAATGATTTGCCTGTGAATAAGATTGCCATGGCAGTTACAAGCTGACCAGTTCAGACAGACGGCACCCGTTCACGAGTATGACGCATGCGTCAGCGTCGCCAAGCTCGACCACAATGAAGGGAACTCAACGGCCCGACACACAACGCCACCATCAGCGAGACATTTTAGTGAGCATGACAGACTCATAGTACCAGACAACAGGTAGGTATTTAGAAAATATCTCTAACATTATTACTTACATCATGCTCACATTTCACAAATTTTGTATGCATTCAAACTTTCAATTATATAAGATTAAGCAAAATAAGACATCAACCAAGACCAAAACCAAGACGTCAACGTCCCCACTGGTGCACCCGGAGACTTGTCCGACCGCCATGTCAGACTTCTTTAGGGTTGCCAACTGTGTCGGTACACATTGGCGGTTAGTCCTCAATGTACCGACACAGTCGAACCCCAAAGTTTTTCAGAACGCGTGCAAGGGCGGGACTGTTGTAGTAATTGTCCATCCACACTGTGTGCCCCTTATTCTCGAGCCCCTTTAGGAGCTCTAGAACTAGGGTCGCAATTACTCCAGATACAGGCGTCACCTCGTCAGTCATATCTTCCTCTCTCCCAGCATACACTTTAAACCTCCACAAATACCCCGGTTTGGGCCTCGCATACTTCGTACGTCTTTATGCCAACCGACGCGGATTTGTTCTTAATAAATTGCTTAATATCCAGCCATCCCTTCCACTGAGTGAGGGATTCATCGATCGCAATATTGCGACCTAGTCGGCAGAGCGACTGGAATTTGGAATTAAGATGGGTCACTACGGGGGCGATTTTAAAAAGTCTTCCTTGAGGTCTTATCATTGTCCTATTGTCATCAAAATTAAGGCAACGTGAAAGTAAACTAAAACGGTTTTTGCTCATATAGCGCCCAAAGCACGGCGTAATGAGGATTTCGTCACTTGACCAGTACTCCTTTAGGCTACCTTTGACCACTATACCGGTGGTCATAAGCAGCCCAAAGAAGACGTATAGTTCATTGACGTTGGTGTCTTGCCAATGAACTATACGGCTGAGTGGGCCAAGTGACCCATTCCTCATCTGCCTGTCCGTTAAGTCCTGAGCATACCTATTCGTTTCGGTGACAATGTACTCCATGAATTCTCGATCCCATATGACAATAAATGCGTCATATGGGGTGAGGAATGGAGAAGTGGGACCAACTATTAATGTCGGAGAAAACTTCTCTCCTCTCAGCTAAAGGAACTGGAGGATTTGGGAAGTTTTCTCACTTAAATTGATACATATAAAATGGGTGATGTACCACACCTGGCTCCTCGTCTTCGGCAGGGAGTGGTGGTGGAGACGACACGATGAGCATCGCCGGTTCCGGTACTTCATCCTCAAAGGCGTCCATGAAGAAAACTCTTTGGGCCCTTGGGAAAAGCACCGGAAACGGCGTGGCACCTTCGTCGTCTTCCCCGGACTCCGAGTCGAAGTCGCTGCCTAGAAGAAGCAAGAATAAAGAATTTGTTAAACTATGTACAACAACTAGGCTAGAATACTAGAATAATTTACCGAAATTGATGGCGATGTCTATTTCGTCATCCCGCAGCGGTCGATGGCAGCGGAGGGGAGCACTCCCCGGGTTCGGGGTACTCCGCGAACTCCGAGGCGTACTAGCACCGCTACACGTCTCGTACGCTGCGGAGACGGAACTGGCGGCGTTGACGCCGGCGATGGGCGCCGCGGCGTCAATGGTCGACCGCTGTTAAAACAAAACATAACCTTAGCATGTTCAAATGAAAAGAAAATAAAAAATAGAATTACTTACTACAAAATACGTTCTGCCGCGTTTAATGGTGACGGGGGCCAATGGGTCGAAGGCTCGGAGTCCAAAAACGGCTCGGGCTCCCTCGAGGTCGAGGTTCCGAGCTCCGACGTCGTGGGCCTCAGCGAGGTCGCGGCCGCTGATCCGCCGGCGCCACTGGTACTGGCACCGGCATCCAGAGACGCCGCCGTTTCGGGTGCAGAGGCGTCTCTAAGGGGGCAGCACGATGCATCCCCCTTTCGCTCTCAGGATCGCCAATGAAGCCAATTCTAAAATAAAAATGTGAACAAAATTAATTAAAAACTAAGAAACCACGTTTCATGAAAATCGAGATGATGATGTTAAATATTTACACTAGGGCGGCCAGCACCTTCAGCATCGCCGCGACCCCCGCCCCGACTTTCTCGCTGCACGAGCACCTGATCTTCTGTTGAAAATGCAGGAAATGTGAATTTAGTGTTTTTTATTAAAAATATCATAAGGGGTTTAAATTTTTGAAGGATTTAAATTTTTATGTAATTAGTTAAAAATTGAGATTTTTTATCTTTTTTTTTATCTCGTGTAGTCATGAGCAGGTCAACCCTCTGGTGCCCGCTTATCGTTGAATTTTGGGACATGTTGTATACATACAAATAAACAATGTCTTGTTTTTATACATTATTAAACGCTGCCACTGCGGTGACATGTGTTAAGGCCCTTACATCAACTTTTTCATTCGGCGCCGCTGCAGCCGCGGGCTCCGTGGGTATCGCGGACGGCGCTGGCGGCAGTAATACGCGACGCCACCCGCGCCCGCGCCAGTTCCCCTCTCCAGTGTTTCTATGTAAATAAAAATACATAAGGAATGTAAACTTGACAGTAGGTAAGTAATAAGGTGGTCCCAATCATTTTACTAATGCGATACAGTCTAAATATTTTACTTTCATGTAACACGGTCCACCAGTAAAAGTATTCGGCAAGTAGATACGCCCTGGGACAACTCCCTCTGCAGTAATTGTTTCGTCATTTATAAGTTCTTGGAGTGGTGCGGCTCTAATTTCATTACTTGTGTTTTGCGTTTGCATGTGTTTTAAATATAGCAAACGTTCCTCGCATATCCTACAATACATATCAACTAACCACTCCTCTGATAAACGTCCAGTATTACTGAATCTTGAGAGAAGAAGACACCTAACATACTTGGCCGGAGTCAATTTATTGCCATTATTGTCAGATTTCCCGGGAAACCATCCTAAATTGCCCTCAGGATATAAAAGTGGAAATTGCAAACTCTCATACATAGGATGCATAATATCCACAGTGTGAGGCTTACGCTCACCAACTTTCCAAATAGCTATACATCGCGGGTTATATTGCTCGCGTTCTGAGCTTATTATGGCCGAAACTTCCATTCCTATAGGTTGATCACCTAAAATATTTCCGTGCCTGGCACACGAGACGTTCTTTCAAATTTTATAAAAGCCTCCGGGGAAGATTCTAAACTCAACCTTTCGAAACACGCTATGTACGGATTGACATTATGCAAAAAGTTCGTGATCGGTCTAATAACTTGCAGGTCCAGATTTTGTCCAAGAGCTATAAACTTTCGCGTTCCGAGCAATCGTTGATTATATAAACCAATGTTATTAGTCGATTGATCGTAGCCCAAATGGAAAACGCGATGATAAACGCGGCCCTGAATTTTTTTAAATGCTATCCGCTGTGGTTGATGAAAACCATGTGATGCTCCTAAAGCAGAAAAAGCAAACAAATTATTGTATGCCCGCGGTCTATTAACGAAAGCAGGATGTGTGTAAAAGTCTTCTGTAAGGGGAGCAAAATTTTGAACATTATTCGCCCCCGGATCCACAACTCCACTGAACCCTAGACTTTTCCTCGTCAAAAAGTCGAGTGTGACAATGTGGACATCTGAAAGTTTCAGGAGAAATTAGACAAGGCTCTTTCAGTGAAAACTGTGGAACAGTTTCAAGTTCGACGCTACGTTTTTCACCTATCTTTCGTGATCTTCGTAGAGGTACATCTAAATTACGACTGATTTTGTTGTATCGGTCAACCGATTGCTGATTTAATTCGGGATGATTATTATCATACCTTTTTACAGATTGACGATGTATATCTGCATTACTTTCATTCTATTTTTTTTACTGCGGCCTGATGTACCTCTGGTTTATTTTCTGTATATTTTTAATCACATGCATGATGTTTTCTTGTATAGGTAACTACGCTACCGTCCTACCAGCTTTACGGAATAATAATATTAATATATTAAGTACTTAGTCGCCTACCTACCTAATTTTTATTTTTATTATCTAAACACAAATTATTTAACTATGAATAAATAGAAATCAATTACTTACGGATGCCGCTTTCTGTATTACGGCGTTTCGCAGCACTGAGGATGGCGGCGGCCGCGTCCTCAGCGTAGAGGTGGTCTGTAACAGGTAAATTTAGAAACCTGTTTCACCTGTTCCAGTTCCAGGGAAATAACAGTTCCAAAATCCTGCTCCAAAAGAACAGCCTGTTACATTGGAACCAAAGACTCTTTGATTGCAACAGTTTTTTTATTAAAGTACCTACCTAGTTTCATTGAGTAAATATTTTCCCCAGTTAAAGCATTTTCATAAAATTTTCCCCAAATTTAGTGGTAGTTTTGTAATAAACAAAGCTAAAGTAAATAAATGAAAAGAATACAATAAATTAACATAATACAAAAATTTGCGATAACAGAGTTATTTAGTATGGGTATATTTGGGTACGTATGTATTTTATAAACCTATTCTGTTCATAATTTTTGCCATGGCCTACATAATTGAAAATATTGAGAACATAAATCCCCAATATTTACCCACTTTTTTATTTCACCCCGAACTTTTTTTTTTTATACCGATTTTTATTACATAAAATCTATGGCTCACGCATTTTTTTGTTCAACGGTAAGGGCTTATTTTTTGTGTGCATCCGAATAGGATAACAATAGTCACAGCAGTGTTACCAACTCTCAGAAATATTTATCCCCAAAGCTAAAGTTAAAAACCCCTAAAATCCCCCAAAAAAAAAAATTCTCTGTAAAAATAATAAATAAATTGTAATATTATACAATAATTGAAATATTTTCAAAAAGTTTACAGCCATCTGCGTCACAATCATTATAAACTTCGCAGTAAAATTTAAGAAAAAAAAAATCCCTAAAAATACCCCTAAAAAAATCCCAGCCCACTTATTTACCCCCTAAATTTGGGGGGAAAACCCCTAAGTTGGGAACACTGAGTCACAGGCCGTCACAGGCAGACAACAGATGCTATCTCTTTCTATTACAATAAGTCAGAAGAGAAAAGAGCTTGTTCCAAACTGTTCCAGGTCATTTATGTTTGTATCTCTTTCTAACAAAGTAAAAATCCATAAGCTAGATAGAGAAGAGCTTGTTATGTTACACAGATACACACACCTGAAGCCCAATTCTCGTAATTAATTTTTATTATGACTGAAAGTTGACCGAACTGAGATTATAATTTGAATTGACAAAAAGTCATGTATTCTACTCCTCTTAAAGTTCAGTCCGATTCCAGTATGATTTGGATTCAATCTTCTTACAAACTCATTTCAATCTCATTTTTGACGTTTGTGTATAGACGAGAGTGTCAATTTTATTATCTGTGTCAGTTCAAAATGTTAGCAGAATACCGATTTGCCTTTTATTCAACTTTCGATCTCATTACAATATAATGTCACGTTTGACATTGTTTGTGAGGGTAGGAGAATACCATTTGTGACATTTATGACATTGATAGTAGATCGGAATGAGATCCGAACTATATTTTGAACATTTTTAATTACGAGAATTGGGCCTCAGTTACAGCAATGTCGGCACGTTGTAGGTTTCGCCTGTTCCACACGTACCTACAAGTTGTAGGTACGTGTGGAACAGGCGAAACAGGCAGGAACAGTTTTTTCTGTTTTGAGATATCTGTTCCATGTTTCAAAAACCTGTTTTTTTAAACTGTTTCGATAAATACGCCTCACTCCTACCTCAGCGTCAGCATCATCTTTAAGTAATACAAATTCAATAAGTTTCTGATTTTTTGATAACTTATGCATAGTTACATAAATCAATTACTTACAAAATGATGAAAAGAACATGGAGATAATCAGAAAATAGTAATAATTTAATCAAATCAATTTTTCTCGAATGAATCGTCTTCAGTCTTGTACGAATCCTCGAAAAGATGAAAATTCAAATTTTTTTCAACGATCAGAAAAATGTGTTGCCAAGTTAAAAAATGACTTCAAAATGTAATTTTTGTAGGGAGATGACATTGGTAAAAGCGACGGCATGACCGGGTCAGATAAGTTAGTGACACTGTATGTAGTTATGTGAATGGAAAGCAAGTAATATTATGGAATGGAAGTATTAAATAATATTAGAAGATAGAAGAAGATTATTATTTTATTATTTAAAAGTTGCTAGAATTGTGCTAAAATATTTAGCCATGAATATTTGTTATTTTAAAAAATTCGGGTATAGTTTGCGACATGGTGGCGAGCGTTATTGAGATTTTTCTGAACGTAATTATTTAAAACGTAACCACAAAAATATTTTATCAATAAAAGATAAAATAAAAGGACAATGGGCAATTACATTTCAACCAATACTGTCGTATACATGCTTCTTTAATATAATTGAATAAAATAAAGCAATAAAACAGAATACAAACTGGACACTTACCACAAAAAAACATTAAAATCCTTTGATATTCACTTAAAACTCAATGTAAGATCACGACACAACTCACTCTCGTTTTAACTTGTGAACTCCAGAAAATTAAATGGCGGTTTTTTTCTTCTTTTGAACTTAACATCTCATAATGCCATCTACAATTTGAAGATAGAACTAAATAGTGACTCAGCTTTACCGACCGATCTGTCATCGTCGTAGCTATTCAAATACGAGTCTATTCAGACGGTGTACGGAGTTCCCCCTTTGACGGACTTCCCCACCTTGACCTTATGTGTATCTAGAACGATATCAAGCAAATTTGGCATAAAAACATGACACAATAACGCGGCAATTCCAAACGCGGAAACACACATTGAAAGTTTGTTACATTTATTAATACGATTTTTGCATACTTTTGAAAGAATATTACTTCACACATTATCTACGTTAATTTCTCAGTAGTTCTATGTAAATATCTTAAAACAAAACTCACCGAATCCTTCGTGCAGACATTATTTTGCGGAACAAATCACAGCGTCTTTTTTCAAGAATGGCGGTCTGAAGTCCACTGATAAGATAATGGTTTTTTATTTTCTTCGATAAAATTTTCGGTCCGTATCACCAATATTTGTCCGCATAAGCATAGAATATGAACTCAGTGAACGAACTATCGAGCAAATTTAGTGCTCGGTGTGATAAGGACCGCAATATCAGGCCACCAATAGGAACATTTTCTTAATGTCTAACGGTAGATCGAACGACACGCAAGGCATTTTTTCCTTAAGATCTACCGTGCGTGCTTTCGATATTTCACGGGTTGTATAGAACACGTATATTCAATGTTGATTGTTTAACTGGACCATTGTTTTACGTTTTGTTCACGGGCAGTGATTTCAAATTCTAGTACCCTCATGACAGCTACGTTCTTACTCTCACGTCGCAAATGTATGAAACCTTTCTCGTCACAGAAGGTGACATCAGTTTCGCGTTTTGGGAAAAATTTACTACATTCATTTTCCTTTGTCGTAGCATGGAAGGTTATCTCTTTCAGGACCACACGATCCGTGAATCATGTGATCAAGAACGGCTTTACGTAACCTGCCATCAGCTTCTGACGCGTCGGGTAAGTCAGCACGGCATACTTTATCTCTATCTAAATTTTGAACTGGACGCCTACTCTGAAGCAAATGTGGAGGTGTGGCAATCCTCTCTTTTGAAATTCATAACATATGTCAAATACTCAACTTTACCAAACCAAAGGCCGGAACGCAAATCGCGAATGAATGCTGTTAAACGTAAATTGAAAACTCGAGCACAAATAAGAGGATTGGCACGTTGTCCTGGAAGTATCGATTGTTTAATTTCGGGCCAATTCGAATTATACGTAAAAGTGATGAAATAGGAAGGTGGTCCCAATCTATTTACTAATGCGATACAGTCCAAATACTTTACTTTCATGTAACGCGGTCCACCAGTAAAAGTATTCGGCAAATAGATACGCCCTGGGACAACTCCCCCTGCAGTAATAGTTTCATCATTTATAAGTTCTTGGAGTGGTGCGGCTCTAATTTCATTACTTGTGTTTTGCGTTTGCATGTGTTTTAGATATAGCAAACGTTCCTCGCATATCCTACAATACATATCAACTAACCACTCCTCTGATAAACGTCCAGTATTACTGAATCTTGAGAGAAGACACCTAACATACTTGGCCTGAGTCAATTTATTGCCTTTATTGTCAGATTTCCCGGGAAACCATCCTAAATTGCCCTCAGGATATAAAAGTGGAAATTGCAAACTCTCATACATAGGATGCATAATATTCACAGTGTGAGGCTTACGCTCACCAACTTTCCAAATAGCTATGCATCGCGGGTTATGTATTGCTTGCGTTCTGAGCTTATTATGGCCGAAACTTCCCTTCCTGTAGGTTGATCACCTAAAATATTTCCGTGCGAGGCACGAAATGTTCGTTCGAATTTTATTAAAGCTTCCGGGGAAGTTTCTATTAACGAAAGCATGATGTGTGTAAAAGTCTTCTGTAAGGGGAGCAAAATTTTGAACATTATTCGCCCCGGATAAACTCCACTGAACCCTAGACATTCCCTCGTCAAAAAGTCGAGTGTGACAATGTGGACATCTGAAAGTTTTAGGAGAAATAAGGCAAAGCTTTTTCAGTGAAAACTGTCGAACAGTTTCAAGTTCGACGCTACGTTTTTCACCTATCTTTCGTGATCTTCGTAGAGGTACATCTAAATTACGACTGATTTTGTCGTATCGGTCAACCGATTGCTGATTTAATTTGGTATGATTATTATCATACCTTTTTACAGATTGACGATGTATATCTGGATTACTTTCATTCTATTTTTTTTACTGCGGCCTGATTTACTTCTGGTTTATTTTCTGTATATTTTTTTACTGCAGCGCGATTTACTTCTGGTTTATTTTCAGTATATTTTTTTTACTGCGGCCTGATATTGTACCTCTGGCTTTTATCTTTTGTTGATTTTCTACCACGTTTTTGTTTATTGGGTCGGCCCCTTTTTGTTGACGACGTTAGTTTCTGATTTGCCAGAGGTTCAATGACAAACACGGGTTTTAGGACCGACAGTTTAAAGTAATCTACCTTTTCAAGAACAACCACTGGTTTACTTTCGTATTTTTTTGTTTGTACGGCGCTCGATTTGGGGGTGGTTGTTACATTAGCGTTTGAAACAACGGACTGCTTTGGGCCAGAACCCCAGACAAATTCATTTGCAATGCATTGAGATCGGGCAACGGGGGCAGAGAGAGAGAGACATAGTTGTTTAGAATTGATTTGATTTTTATGCCCCTCAACCGGGTAGGCCACCATAATACGAGGGGCAATGCTTGCAACCTTATGCTTGGCTAACATCTGACGAATCAGTGTTAGCCTAAACTCGCGGTGATTTATGATACGCGCAAGTGTGTCGGGTATTGGGCTGTGCTTGTGTAGAATTAATGCGTTGAGTACGCTGGTGTTATGAAGACGTCTGAACAACTTTTTGTACCAAATCTGAGTGCGTTTCCTCTTTCGTATTTTTTTGTTTGTACGGCGCTCGATTTTTGGGTGGTTGTTACATTAGCGTTTGAAACAACGGACTGCTTTGGGCCAGAAGGGGAGACAAATTCATTTGCAATGGATTGAGATCGGGCAACGGGGGCAGAGAGAGAGAGACATAGTTGTTTAGAATTGATGGAGACTCCTGTGTAATTGCAGTAGATTGAGGAGATGGGGCAACGAGGACAGGAAAAGAAACAGGAGACTCCTGTATGCTTATTATTGATGACGGAATAAATTAATAACGCGCGCCTCTGCTTATAGAGTATTGACTATTATCGTATACGCAATTATAATCCAAAATACCCGCTAATGCTTTTAAACTTTGGCAATCAAATAACCGTGCTACACCTTGTGAATTACTTTTATTTAATTCATCAACCTCGTGGCTATTAAATAAATAGTAATGGTTATTGAAACTCCAAAAACATACAGTGAAGCCGTTGCCAGTAAAGAGAACGCTATCCGTATCGTCGTTATGTGACGAATTAAAAACATTTGCGTGTAACAGTTCCATCAGTGTTGAAATTGCTACATCTTTATTTATTTCGCTGTCAGGATATAATCCATTTGTTAAGTAATTGTCCGTCATATTTTCCAAAGTTACTAAATTATTTCTAACGCGAATCTCAGTCGGTAATTCCTCACTACTGAGGTACCTCGGATTAATATATCGAGGAATTAAGGGTTCTAAATCAACATAGAGGACATCGCCTGCGTTTAGAATAACATTTATATCTGTCTCAGAAAATGCCAACCAACCACCACTTGCGTCCCTCTTAAATGATTTTTTAGAACTGAAATCCTAACTTTTAAACTTGTAGCACCTGTCCTTACTTCATTCCAATAATCAAGTGGGTGAAAATTGATGGTCACCATGACATACAAAAGTATTTGGAAGTTAGTTACAAGTGAAGCTAGAACAAAACGTTTTATATTAAAAGTGTGTCCCACACTAACGATTAGAAAAAAGCTGGAAAAGATATACAACATGTCCAAAACCCGAACATTATTGCTCATTGGTTGAGCACACATTGTATATCCTCTCCAGCAATTCTTCCTACCGCACTAACTGCGACGTTAGTTTGCTCCACCCCCGTGTCCAATCGGTTGACAGGCGCCAACGATTCAGCAATGTTCGCGATGCCTGCTGCCATTGTCTGCATGGCGCGAGACAGGCGCTCTCCTCCGCAGCATTTCTGCGCTCCTCCATACGGATCGCCTATATCGGCACCATGGGTTCAACTGTTAAAGAAAATAATATTGTTATCAATACATGTATTTTATTTTTTATTTATTAATTACAACGGAATATGTAATTAGGGTTTGTCTTACTTTGGAAGATGCGAGGTTTCTGCCGACCTGGGAATCGTTCCCGCGAGTAACGCTTACGTTCACTAGACCAATGGGGTAATTTTATTAAAAGAGTATTTATTTATTACGGTTCGTAATGGCTGATTGCACAAGTTGAGCCAGATGTTCATAAGTGTCTTACCTGAGTAGTTCTTTCGGGACATATTGATATATTATTACATGAATAAAATCAAAACTCACTCCGCGAACGGACTCAGACCTTAATGGTGTGGGCGTCCTAGGAGGTGGTGGCGGAGTTTCGCCTCCAAGGTTAGCCCCAATCCCAGCAGTGGCTGGCTGTGGTGGTGACTCAGGCGGCAAGCACCGCGGCGGCGACGGAAGCGGGTGGTCCAAGATGAGCTGCGACGCAGCAAGCGAGTGCGGAAACGGCGGCAGTGGTGGTGACTGGTGACACAGGCGCCATGGACGACGAACCTGGGATCTCCTGAAAGCAATATTACATAATATAGAATCCACCTGACTCGGGTAGACCTCTGCAGCACGCTGGTCAATGCTTTCAGCTTTATGCTTGACTAACAACTGACGAATCAGTGTTAGCTTAAACTCGCCGTGTTTGACGATTTGCGCATGCGTGTCGGGTGGGTTATTGGGCTATGCTTGTGTAGAATTAATGCGTTGAGTACGCTAGTGTTCAAAAGCCGTCTGAAAAACTTTTTGTACTATTTGGTCCTTGTCAACCCCCCCGCCCATGCACACGTTATAGTCGTGGATGGCAGTCGGCTTAGTTCTCCCGGTGCTGTCCCTGTGAACGCTGGCGCCATGGTATGTTCGCTACACGAAGACGTCAACGTCCCCACTGGTGCACCCGGAGACTTTCCGACCGCCATGTCAGACTCAGAGTTGCCAACTGTGTCGGTACACATTGGCGGGGTTAGTCCTCAATGTACCGACACTGTCGAACCCCAAAGTCTTCAGAACGCGTGCAAGGGCGGGACTGTTGTAGTAATTGTCCATCCACACTGTGTGCCCCTTATTCTCGAGCCCCTTTAGGAGCTCTAGAACTAGGGTCGCAATTACTCCAGATACAGGCGTCACCTCGTCAGTCATATCTTCCTCTCTCCCAGCATACACTTTAAACCTCCACAAATACCCCGTTTGGGCCTCGCATACTTCGTACGTCTTTATGCCAACCGACGCGGCTTTGTTCTTAATAAATTGCTTAATATCCAGCCATCCCTTCCCCTGAGTGAGGGATTCATCGATCGCAATATTGCGACCTAGTCGGTAGAGCGACTGGAATTTAGAATTAAGATGGGTCACTACGGGGGCGATTTTAAAAAGTCTTCCCTGAGGTCTTATCATTGTCCTATTGTCATCAAAATTAAGGCAACGTGAAAGTAAACTAAAACGGTTTTTGCTCATATAGCGCCCAAAGCACGGCGTAATGAGGATTTCGTCACTTGACCAGTACTCCTTTAGGCTACCTTTGACCACTATACCGGTGGTCATAAGCAGCCCAAAGAAGACGTATAGTTCATTGACGTTGGTGTCTTGCCAATGAACTATACGGCTGGGTGGGCCAAGTGACCCATTCCTCATCTGCCTGTCCGTTAAGTCCTGAGCATACCTATTCGTTTCGGTGACAATGTACTCCATGAATTCTCGATCCCATATGACAATAAATGCGTCATATGGGGTGAGGAATGGAGAAGTGGGACCAACTATTAATGTCGGAGAAAACTTCTCTCCTCTCAGCTAAAGGAACTGGAGGATTTGGGAAGTTTTCTCACTTAAATTGATACATATAATATGGGTGATGTACCACACCTGGCTCCTCGTCTTCGGCAGCGAGTGGTGGTGGAGACGACACGATGAGCATCGCCGGTTCCGGTACTTCATCCTCAAAGGCGTCCATGAAGAAAACTCTTTGGGCCCTTGGGAAAAGCACCGGAAACGGCGTGGCACCTTCGTCGTCTTCCCCGGACTCCGAGTCGAAGTCGCTGCCTAGAAGAAGCAAGAAGAAAGAATTTGTTAAACTATGTACAACAACAAGTAGGCTAGAATACTAGAATAATTTACCGAAATTGATGGCGATGTCTATTTCGTCATCCCGCAGCGGTCGATGGCAGCGGAGGGGAGCACTCCCCGGGTTCGGGGTACTCCGCGAACTCCCAGGCGTACTAGCACCGCTGCACTTCTCGTACGCTGCGGAGACGGAACCGGCGGCGTTGACGCCGGCGATAGGCGCCGCGGCGTCAATGGTCGACCGCTGTTAAAACAAAACATCACCTTAGCATGTTCAAATGAAAAGATAATAAAAAATAGAATTACTTACTACAAAATACGTTCTGCCGCGTTTAATGGTGACGCCCAATGGGTCGAAGGCTCGGAGTCCAAAAACGGCTCGGGCTCCCTCGAGGTCGAGGGCCCGAGCTCCGACGTCGTGGGCCTCAGCGAGGTCGCGGCCGCTGATCCGCCGGCGCCACTGGTACTGGCACCGGCATCCAGAGACGCCGCCGTTTCGGGTGCAGAGGCGTCTCTAAGGGGGCAGCACGATGCATCCCCCTTTCGCTCTCAGGATCGCCAATGAAGCCAATTCTAAAATAAAAATGTAAACAAAATTAAGAAACCACGTTTCATGAAAATCGAGATGATGATGTTAAATTCTTACACTAGGGCGGCCAGCACCTTCAGCATCGCCGCGACCCCCGCCCCAACTTTCTCGCTGCACGAGCACCTGATCTTCTGTTGAAAATGCAGAAAATGTGAATTTAGTTTTTTTTTATTAAAAATATCATAAAGGGTTTCAATTTTTGAAGGATTTCAATTTTTATGTAATTTCTTAAAAATTGAGATTTTTTATCTTTTTTTTTATCTCGTGTAGTCATAAGCAGGTCAACCCTCTGGTGCCCGCTTATCGTTGAATTTTGGGACATGTTGTATACATACAAATAAACAATGTCTTGTTTTTATACATTATTAAACGCTGCCACTGCGGTGACATGTGTTAAGGCCCTTACATCAACTTTTTCATTCGGCGCCGCTGCAGCCGCGGGCTCCGTGGGTATCGCGGACGGCGCTGGCGGCAGTAATACGCGACGCCACCCGCGCCCGCGCCAGTTCCTTTCTCCAGTGTTTCTATGTAAATAAAAATACATACGGAATGTAAACTTGACAGTAGGTAAGTAATAAGGTGGTCCCAATCATTTTACTAATGCGATACAGTCTAAATATTTTACTTTCATGTAACGCGGTCCACCAGTAAAAGTATTCGGCAAGTAGATACGCCCTGGGACAACTCCTTCTGCAGTAATAGTTTCATCATTTATAAGTTCTTGGAGTGGTGCGGCTCTAATTTCATTACTTGTGTTTTGCGTTTGCATGTGTTTTAAATATAGCAAACGTTCCTCGCATATCCTACAATACATATCAACTAACCACTCCTCTGATAAACGTCCAGTATTACTGAATCTATCTTCTGAGAAGAAGACGCCTAACATACTTGGCCTGAGTCAATTTATTGCCATTATTGTCAGATTTCCCGGGAAACCATCCTAAATTGCCCTCAGGATATAAAAGTGGAAATTGCAAACTCTCATACATAGGATGCATAATATCCACAGTGTGAGGCTTCTTACGCTCACCAACTTTCCAAGTAGCTATACATCGCGGGTTATATTGCTCGCATTCTGTGCTTATTATGGCCGAAACTTCCCTTCCTATAGGTTGATAACCTAAAATATTTCCGTGCGTGGCACTAGACGTTCTTTCAAATTTTATAAAAGCCTCCGGGGAAGTTTCTAAACTCACCCTTTTGAAACACTATATACGGATTGACATTTTGCAAAAAGTTCGTGATCGATCTAATAACTTGCAGGTCCAGATTTTGTCCAAGAGCTAAACTTTCGCGTTCCGAACAATCGTTGATATATAAACCAATGTTATTAGTCGATTGATCGTAGCCCAAATGGAAAACGCGATGAAAAACGCGGCCCTGATTTTTTTTAAATGCTGTCCCCTGTGGTTGATGAAAACCATGTGAAGCTCCTAAAGCAGAAAAAGCAAACAAATTATTGTATGCCCGCGGTCTATTAACGAAAGCAGATGTGTGTAAAAGTCTTCTGTAAGGGGAGCAAAATTTTGAACATTATTCGCCCCCGGATCCACAACTCCACTGAACCCTAGACTTTTCCTCGTCAAAAAGTTGAGTGTGACAATGTGGACATCTGAAAGTTTAAGGAGAAATTAGGCAAAACTTTTTCAGTGAAAACTGTCGAACAGTTTCAAGTTCGACGCTACGTTTTTCACCTATCTTTCGTGATCTTCGTAGAGGTACATCTAAATTACGACTGATTTTGTTGTATCGGTCAACCGATTGCTGATTTAATTCGGGATGATTATTATCATACCTTTTTACAGATTGACGATGTATATCTGGATTACTTTCATTCAATTTTTTTTACTGCGGCCTGATTTACTTCTGGTTTATTTTCTGTATATTTTTTTACTGCGGCCTGGTGTACCTCAGGTTTATTTTCAGTAAAAAATTTTACTGCGGCCTGATGTACCTCTGGCTTTCTGGAATTATATTTTGTAACCGCATCACGATGTGCGTTCTCTTTTGTTGATTTTCTACCACGTTTTTTTATTGGGTTGGCCCCTTTTTGTTGACGACGTTTGTTTTTAATTTGCCAGAGGTTCAATGACAACGGGTTTTAGGAGCGACAGTTTAAAGTCATCTTCTTTTTCAAGAACAACCACTGGTTTACTTTCGTATTTTTTTGTTTGTACGGCGCTCGATTCGAGCATGGTTGTTACATTAGCGTTTGAAACAACGGACTGCTTTGGGCCAGAACCCCAGACAAATTCATTTGCAATGCATTGAGATCGGGCAACGGGGGCAGAGAGAGAGAGAGAGACATAGTTGTTTAGAATTGATTTGATTTTTATGCCCCTCAACCGGGTAGGCCACCATAATACGAGGGGCAATGCTTGCAACCTTATGCTTGGCTAACATCTGACGAATCAGTGTTAGCCTAAACTCGCGGTGATTTATGATACGCGCAAGTGTGTCGGGTATTGGGCTGTGCTTGTGTAGAATTAATGCGTTGAGTACGCTGGTGTTAAGAAGACGTCTGAACAACTTTTTGTACCAAATCTGAGTGCGTTTCCTCTTTCGTATTTTTTTGTTTGTACGGCGCTCGATTTTTGGGTGGTTGTTATATTAGCGTTTGAAACAACGGACTGCTTTGGGCCAGAAGGGGAGACAAATTCATTTGCAACGGATTGAGATCGGGCAACGGGGGCAGAGAGAGAGACATAGTTGTTTAGAATTGATGGAGACTCCTGTGTAATTGCAGTAGATTGAGTAGATGGGGCACCGAGGACAGAAAAAGAAACTGGAGACTCTTGTATGCTTATTATTGATGACTGAATATCTTCCGCATAACTATAAATAATAACGCGCGCCTCTGCTTATAGAGTATTGACTATTGTTGTATACGCAATTATAACTCAAAAGGGTACCCGCTAATGCTTTTAAACTTTGGCATTCAAATAAACGTGCTACACCTTGTGAACTATTTTTATTTAATTCATCAACCGCGTGGCTATTCAATAAATAGTAAAGGTAAACTCCAAAAACATACATGTAGCTGTTGCCAGTAAAGAGAACGCTATCCGTATCCGTATCGTCGTTATGTGACGAATTAAAAACATTCGTGCTACATCTTTATTTATTTCGCTGTCAGGATATAATCCATTTGCTAAGTAATTGTCCGTCATATTTTCCAAAGTTACTAAATTATTTCTAACGCGAATCTCAGTCGGTAATTCCTCACAATTAGGTACTTGATTTACCTCATTATCATCATCTGATAAAATGTTAAGATTTTCTATAGAAGAGGGCAATGATGGAGGCGGTGAACTGCTGTCGGAAAGTTGACGTCCTCTTCTTCATTGCTGCATACGAAGCTGATGAAGCACCTGTGACTCTGCTATACAAATCAAGCATTGTCGCATATTTGATACATATAAAAAAATATCTAGAGTTTTGGCTATCTGGCAGTGAGGCATATCTGTTACACTCGAAAAATACACTGGATTACATACCATTTAAATCCATTTTGATACACAAAAATTTCGTTTCCTACTAGCAAATATTGTAATCTATTCGAAATAAACTACTTTTAAAAAAAAAAATTGACCAAAATATATTAAAAAATGATTATTTTTACCTTGCGACGAGCAGACGCCTTTGATCGATTCGCAATCTTGCATTCTACTACATTTTCGGCTTTGCAAGTAACACGATTGTATTTTTTGGTAGAATTGGGATTATATTTGCTAGCATATTAAATAATAAAAGTTTTGAAAATATGTCGCAGAACGTCCCTAGATTTTTGAAAAGTTCAACGTATCAAATTATCCACCGTGCCAAGAATAGGGTTAAAATGGTTTATTACATGAATTAAATGGGAACGAAATTGCTAGAAAAAAGCTGCTGTCACTTACAATTCAATGACAAAAGTAAAAAATATAAAAAGGATTTAAAAATAGACAATAAAATTATATTAACCAAAGAGTTTGTAACATTCCAACCCCTTGTGCATGAATGAAATAAATCATAAATCAATTTATTGGTAATTTCCATTACACGTCATAACCGTTGATAATTCATACAATTCAAAATAGTGGCTATGCACAAATTAGCCAAGTTGGAGGCATCGCCTTAAATGTCTAACTTGACCAATTTATTCGAGGGTTGACGAAGCAGACCCCCTGTAGTGGTTACGTCTACCACCCTCCCTTCCTGTCCTTCCCAGGGAAGATGGCTGCAATGCGACCACGGGGCCAAGCGCCTCTTGGTAAGTTCTCATCGACTATTAAAACCAAATCCCCAATATTGAGACTTCATGCAGAGTGATTGTTCACCTGACGGGGTTGCATGCTAGGCAGAATTTCCTTCACCCAACGATTCCAAAAATGGTCCGCCAATCTCGATGCCTTCTTCCAATCTGCTCTTCGAAGAAGGTCTCATTCATCTAAAGTTGATCCAGGTAGATCTTGGTTGGATGATGAACCAACGAGGAAATGAAATGGCGTCATCAGGGTCTCCTGGTCTTAATTTTCTACAGAGAGGTGGCTGAGGGGTCGAGAGTTCACGATCGCTTCGGCTTCAAGCAAGAGCGTTGCAAGAACAGAGCAGTTTTTGGTAATATTTTGCATTCAATTCCAAATCAACTGACGGTGTTGTCCACACCCGCCGTCCACCTACGTCCACTACCATCTTACCCTTAAATGCTTACATCTTCTTTGTATGTGCCAAATATTCCGTGAAAAACTATTTGGGCAGACTTTTCTTCTTCCATTACCTCATTTATTGAAAATACCTTTTTGGCCTCAGATAACGTTTTATATGTGTACCAGCCACCAGCGCCTGTTGAGCTGAAGAATTCACATTCTTTTTGTCTTGTTCTTGATTCCACACTGATGCAAACATAGTTAATGGGAAGAACATTCTGTTAGCCTGTCGAGCAGTAATAATGAATAGTATCTCTGCAACAAGAGTTGTTAGCATGGAAATCTCAGATGCTTGCTTCGTAGTTTTTGGTCAACTCTATTATATCATCGATGCAGGGAATATGTGACATTGCTCTCTTTACAGCGGATGCATACTTTCTTCTATAAACACCCTCGCTTCTTAACATGCATAACCATACTGTCATTGGGCCAAGACTTTGGACAATAGGAGATCTACGCTCAGGCGGGAATGACGTACCCTCTAGCAGAACATGGTGGATTCCTGATAGACCGTATTTTGACACCGGAAAGCCCTTATGGGCTCCGTCAGCTTTTGAAATAGGCATATTGTTGTGACCGAGCCTTAACTCATTATACCGCTGAAAACATTTCTAGATAAGGTCCCATTGTACCATACCAATTTTCACGATCATCCATGTCAAAAGCCTTGTATTGGAGACCATATTTTGTCAGAACTGCCTTCCAACCGGCAAATACTTCATCATTTTGAATCAAACAATCCTTACTAAGGCAACCACTATGCAACTAGAATACATCCAATTAATTTAGATCTCTCTCACAGATGGTTTCACGGACTATCGTTTCTTTTTAAGTCCCCGGAGGACTGGCCTACGGAGCCTGTAAATGTTGCACCAGTTCGCGAAGAGCGCAAATGTCAAGTTGCCGAATTGGTGAGACTTCCTCCGTTGGTTCGAATTTGCCGATTCCAGTCACGGCAAACTTTAGCCGTTTAGGTGACTGGCTACGTTTATGTATCTACTACGATGAGCGTGATATGTCTCGTTTCTTGGGTACCTACGCTAAGCGTATCTATAGGCTTCTGCTACTGCAGTGCAGCTGTCATCCGTTCCTCCAATGCCAGGCTCCTCTCTGCCAACGCGTGTTTTTTTCTACCAAAGCCAGCATCCGTTCTTCTATCTGCATGCGTCTGTTCTCCACACTTACTACCCAGTCTGGGGTTGGAGGTACACGACGATCTGAAAATTGAAAATGAGGTTGATAAATATACTAACAATTATATTCTTGTATAAGAATTAGTCATACATACATAGCATCACGCCAGTAATCCCTGAAATGACAGGCAGAGATGTAAAATAGATTAGTTTAATTATGGTGTGCTGTTGTACAGCCAAATTAGAATGATATTGTTATTTAGTTCCATGGAACAGGGGGGTGAACCTTGCCATCTACCAGGCACGATGCTTTTTACTACTCTGAATTTCTTAATAGAGACAAGGGGCAATAGTTTACTTACATTATTGCACAGACTACTAAGAGAACTAACGTTCAGACCGCCATGTGGGGAACATTGATGTTAAACCGTATGCTAGAATCGAACATGACGTTTAATTTTTTTTTTTATGTTCCCCGACTTGATCTTGTCAGGGCAATGGAAAACAGTCATACAGCCAGTGATCTCGCTCGGGCTATAGGGTAGATATCTTTTTTTTTTTTTTTTTTTCAGAGGTTTTTATTTAGTGTAATAATGAATAAAACATGATTATTTCGTTAAAAATTATTTATTAATGTTTTTATTTTTAAGTTTCTTCTTAAATTTATTAAAGGCATTTTGCTGCATTGCACAGTGGTTCCGCGCCCTAAGAGAGGCGGTCATAGGGTTTCGCGAAGGTAATGACTGTCGTTATCAATACTAAATATTATCATTATGCTTTTTTGTAATACTTCATGTTATAATAAAATGAAAAAATCGAATTAATGTTAAAAAACTTATTTTATTAGAATAAATAATGCATTTATTGTACTTGACGAAATACTTACTAAAATACAATAAAGGAATTGGAACTTAATAACTAATAAACTTAAATATATACATTTTTATAATAAAAATAAAGTAAATACCTAATTATTACCTAACTACAAATACAGAAATGGACAAAAAATATATTATTTACATGTTAATAGTTACATAATAGGAGCTGTATCTAAAATAATGTAAATCTAGTGTTTATTATATAACTATATACATTTTATTCTATACCGACAACAAATTCAACACCTCTTTAGATAGAATAGACTTCTTCTTCCGTGGTAACCTTCTCAAACCAGAAATATAAGGATCCGAATTAAGAAGAAGTCTATGTATCAAGTCGGTGTTTGTGACAACCCGGGACATTTTCCTCATGTTGTCACGCCTAAACTGTTTAACTAACTTATTGCAAGATTCGGCGGCCTCTTCCGAGAGCTCACCTATTGACAATAATGCGTGGTCAATTACTTCCGAACCATGAATGAGGACCTTATGTACAGACGAGGGCAGGTTGTACCATGGATCCTTCATTACATTTTGTATTTGTTTTTGTTTTTGTGTTTTGTGTTGTTTTTTTTACATTCTGTACCATCCATCAGTCCTTTCTGTGCTGATGCTGTTGAGTGCTCGTCGAAGCCTCTGCTGCTGGCCGTTGAGTGTCGTGGCTCCCTGCTGCTGCACAATTTGACAGAACGCAAACTTCAATTTCGTTCAGCCAGTCTCCGTACTTAGATACCATGCGAGATTGATTGCGAGAGACTTGCTTCCAAATAGCTACAAATCTAGTACAAAGATTAGCAACTATTTTTTCTAAGTCATCAGCAACCAAATTCTCAACGTCAGGCAGTAACTGTATCAGGGCTTGAAAAACTCGACGCCACCGTTGCAGTTCGGAATTGCTGTCCTTCATAGACAGCCAAGTATCTAGTACAAGCATTCTTTTAAAAGAACACTCAATACTAGTACCTAAAACAAAACAACAAACAGTTAAATGCGGATCAAAAATAATACATATTTCGTAGCAAATGCTACGCGCCCAGCCGCTCGGCGTAGACCCTGGCTGCACCTTACAGACGCAGCATGCCGCAAGTACTTTTTTTAAATTCTAGTAGTAGAGATTTTAAGCGACATTTTTATACGTAATTCAATGGCACAAGTAGATACAAACATAAGTAAAAGCTTCAATATAAAAAATATATAGAAATAAATACGCAAGAAATGCTGCGGCGTAGCACTCTATTTAAAAAAAAATGGTGTATTAAAAATGCAAAATAGTAAAGTAAATTAATAATACATACGCCATGTGGGGAACATTGATGTTAAACCGTATGCTAGAATCGAACATGACGTTTAATTTTTTTTTTTATGTTCCCCGACTTGATCTTGTCAGGGCAATGGAAAACAGTCATACAGCCAGTGATCTCGCTCGGGCTATAGGGTAGATATCTTTTTTTTTTTTTTTTTTTCAGAGGTTTTTATTTAGTGTAATAATGAATAAAACATGATTATTTCGTTAAAAATTATTTATTAATGTTTTTATTTTTAAGTTTCTTCTTAAATTTATTAAAGGCATTTTGCTGCATTGGTGGCAAAGTCATTCTTTCTAGACGTATAATATCGGTCCCTTTCAAAATTTTATTAATTACATTGCACCAATTGAAAATGAACAATCTAATCGATATATACAAAAAGTTTTCAAGCACAATTTCTTTGTGAAATTCGCAAGTCAAAAAATCAAATGAATATTCGGAACTTATCTTTTGTTTAATTTTATGGCTAATTTGATTTTGATGACCGTAGAGTTCCAAATATTCATTTGTTATTTTTATTATATGGCCGAAACTCCTCACGACATGTTCGGATGGATAAGATAATTTTTTTTGTTTTATTGTTTGGTATTCTTTTTGTCTAATATATGCGTGAATGTTTGTTTCGTCCTCACTTATTAAGTTGGTCTTACAAGTTTTACAATTAATTTTATTTAAAATTTTTCGTGTTACCCATCCAGCCGTATATGCCCTGGAATGCACATTCATTCTTTCTCTCCTTGCCTGGACTTGAATTACATCGTGATCGAAAACGTTTGTAGAACTAACCGACTGTTCAGGAGTTGGTGCAATGTTTACATCATAACGAAAGCAGATGTGTGTAAAAGTCTTCTGTAAGGGGAGCAAAATTTTGAACATTATTCGCCCCCGGATCCACAACTCCACTGAACCCTAGACTTTTCCTCGTCAAAAAGTTGAGTGTGACAATGTGGACATCTGAAAGTTTAAGGAGAAATTAGGCAAAACTTTTTCAGTGAAAACTGTCGAACAGTTTCAAGTTCGACGCTACGTTTTTCACCTATCTTTCGTGATCTTCGTAGAGGTACATCTAAATTACGACTGATTTTGTTGTATCGGTCAACCGATTGCTGATTTAATTCGGGATGATTATTATCATACCTTTTTACAGATTGACGATGTATATCTGGATTACTTTCATTCAATTTTTTTTACTGCGGCCTGATTTACTTCTGGTTTATTTTCTGTATATTTTTTTACTGCGGCCTGGTGTACCTCAGGTTTATTTTCAGTAAAAAATTTTACTGCGGCCTGATGTACCTCTGGCTTTCTGGAATTATATTTTGTAACCGCATCACGATGTGCGTTCTCTTTTGTTGATTTTCTACCACGTTTTTTTATTGGGTTGGCCCCTTTTTGTTGACGACGTTTGTTTTTAATTTGCCAGAGGTTCAATGACAACGGGTTTTAGGAGCGACAGTTTAAAGTCATCTTCTTTTTCAAGAACAACCACTGGTTTACTTTCGTATTTTTTTGTTTGTACGGCGCTCGATTCGAGCATGGTTGTTACATTAGCGTTTGAAACAACGGACTGCTTTGGGCCAGAACCCCAGACAAATTCATTTGCAATGCATTGAGATCGGGCAACGGGGGCAGAGAGAGAGAGAGAGACATAGTTGTTTAGAATTGATTTGATTTTTATGCCCCTCAACCGGGTAGGCCACCATAATACGAGGGGCAATGCTTGCAACCTTATGCTTGGCTAACATCTGACGAATCAGTGTTAGCCTAAACTCGCGGTGATTTATGATACGCGCAAGTGTGTCGGGTATTGGGCTGTGCTTGTGTAGAATTAATGCGTTGAGTACGCTGGTGTTAAGAAGACGTCTGAACAACTTTTTGTACCAAATCTGAGTGCGTTTCCTCTTTCGTATTTTTTTGTTTGTACGGCGCTCGATTTTTGGGTGGTTGTTATATTAGCGTTTGAAACAACGGACTGCTTTGGGCCAGAAGGGGAGACAAATTCATTTGCAACGGATTGAGATCGGGCAACGGGGGCAGAGAGAGAGACATAGTTGTTTAGAATTGATGGAGACTCCTGTGTAATTGCAGTAGATTGAGTAGATGGGGCACCGAGGACAGAAAAAGAAACTGGAGACTCTTGTATGCTTATTATTGATGACTGAATATCTTCCGCATAACTATAAATAATAACGCGCGCCTCTGCTTATAGAGTATTGACTATTGTTGTATACGCAATTATAACTCAAAAGGGTACCCGCTAATGCTTTTAAACTTTGGCATTCAAATAAACGTGCTACACCTTGTGAACTATTTTTATTTAATTCATCAACCGCGTGGCTATTCAATAAATAGTAAAGGTAAACTCCAAAAACATACATGTAGCTGTTGCCAGTAAAGAGAACGCTATCCGTATCCGTATCGTCGTTATGTGACGAATTAAAAACATTCGTGCTACATCTTTATTTATTTCGCTGTCAGGATATAATCCATTTGCTAAGTAATTGTCCGTCATATTTTCCAAAGTTACTAAATTATTTCTAACGCGAATCTCAGTCGGTAATTCCTCACAATTAGGTACTTGATTTACCTCATTATCATCATCTGATAAAATGTTAAGATTTTCTATAGAAGAGGGCAATGATGGAGGCGGTGAACTGCTGTCGGAAAGTTGACGTCCTCTTCTTCATTGCTGCATACGAAGCTGATGAAGCACCTGTGACTCTGCTATACAAATCAAGCATTGTCGCATATTTGATACATATAAAAAAATATCTAGAGTTTTGGCTATCTGGCAGTGAGGCATATCTGTTACACTCGAAAAATACACTGGATTACATACCATTTAAATCCATTTTGATACACAAAAATTTCGTTTCCTACTAGCAAATATTGTAATCTATTCGAAATAAACTACTTTTAAAAAAAAAAATTGACCAAAATATATTAAAAAATGATTATTTTTACCTTGCGACGAGCAGACGCCTTTGATCGATTCGCAATCTTGCATTCTACTACATTTTCGGCTTTGCAAGTAACACGATTGTATTTTTTGGTAGAATTGGGATTATATTTGCTAGCATATTAAATAATAAAAGTTTTGAAAATATGTCGCAGAACGTCCCTAGATTTTTGAAAAGTTCAACGTATCAAATTATCCACCGTGCCAAGAATAGGGTTAAAATGGTTTATTACATGAATTAAATGGGAACGAAATTGCTAGAAAAAAGCTGCTGTCACTTACAATTCAATGACAAAAGTAAAAAATATAAAAAGGATTTAAAAATAGACAATAAAATTATATTAACCAAAGAGTTTGTAACATTCCAACCCCTTGTGCATGAATGAAATAAATCATAAATCAATTTATTGGTAATTTCCATTACACGTCATAACCGTTGATAATTCATACAATTCAAAATAGTGGCTATGCACAAATTAGCCAAGTTGGAGGCATCGCCTTAAATGTCTAACTTGACCAATTTATTCGAGGGTTGACGAAGCAGACCCCCTGTAGTGGTTACGTCTACCACCCTCCCTTCCTGTCCTTCCCAGGGAAGATGGCTGCAATGCGACCACGGGGCCAAGCGCCTCTTGGTAAGTTCTCATCGACTATTAAAACCAAATCCCCAATATTGAGACTTCATGCAGAGTGATTGTTCACCTGACGGGGTTGCATGCTAGGCAGAATTTCCTTCACCCAACGATTCCAAAAATGGTCCGCCAATCTCGATGCCTTCTTCCAATCTGCTCTTCGAAGAAGGTCTCATTCATCTAAAGTTGATCCAGGTAGATCTTGGTTGGATGATGAACCAACGAGGAAATGAAATGGCGTCATCAGGGTCTCCTGGTCTTAATTTTCTACAGAGAGGTGGCTGAGGGGTCGAGAGTTCACGATCGCTTCGGCTTCAAGCAAGAGCGTTGCAAGAACAGAGCAGTTTTTGGTAATATTTTGCATTCAATTCCAAATCAACTGACGGTGTTGTCCACACCCGCCGTCCACCTACGTCCACTACCATCTTACCCTTAAATGCTTACATCTTCTTTGTATGTGCCAAATATTCCGTGAAAAACTATTTGGGCAGACTTTTCTTCTTCCATTACCTCATTTATTGAAAATACCTTTTTGGCCTCAGATAACGTTTTATATGTGTACCAGCCACCAGCGCCTGTTGAGCTGAAGAATTCACATTCTTTTTGTCTTGTTCTTGATTCCACACTGATGCAAACATAGTTAATGGGAAGAACATTCTGTTAGCCTGTCGAGCAGTAATAATGAATAGTATCTCTGCAACAAGAGTTGTTAGCATGGAAATCTCAGATGCTTGCTTCGTAGTTTTTGGTCAACTCTATTATATCATCGATGCAGGGAATATGTGACATTGCTCTCTTTACAGCGGATGCATACTTTCTTCTATAAACACCCTCGCTTCTTAACATGCATAACCATACTGTCATTGGGCCAAGACTTTGGACAATAGGAGATCTACGCTCAGGCGGGAATGACGTACCCTCTAGCAGAACATGGTGGATTCCTGATAGACCGTATTTTGACACCGGAAAGCTCTTATGGGCTCCGTCAGCTTTTGAAATAGGCATATTGTTGTGACCGAGCCTTAACTCATTATACCGCTGAAAACATTTCTAGATAAGGTCCCATTGTACCATACCAATTTTCACGATCATCCATGTCAAAAGCCTTGTATTGGAGACCATATTTTGTCAGAACTGCCTTCCAACCGGCAAATACTTCATCATTTTGAATCAAACAATCCTTACTAAGGCAACCACTATGCAACTAGAATACATCCAATTAATTTAGATCTCTCTCACAGATGGTTTCACGGACTATCGTTTCTTTTTAAGTCCCCGGAGGACTGGCCTACGGAGCCTGTAAATGTTGCACCAGTTCGCGAAGAGCGCAAATGTCAAGTTGCCGAATTGGTGAGACTTCCTCCGTTGGTTCGAATTTGCCGATTCCAGTCACGGCAAACTTTAGCCGTTTAGGTGACTGGCTACGTTTATGTATCTACTACGATGAGCGTGATATGTCTCGTTTCTTGGGTACCTACGCTAAGCGTATCTATAGGCTTCTGCTACTGCAGTGCAGCTGTCATCCGTTCCTCCAATGCCAGGCTCCTCTCTGCCAACGCGTGTTTTTTTCTACCAAAGCCAGCATCCGTTCTTCTATCTGCATGCGTCTGTTCTCCACACTTACTACCCAGTCTGGGGTTGGAGGTACACGACGATCTGAAAATTGAAAATGAGGTTGATAAATATACTAACAATTATATTCTTGTATAAGAATTAGTCATACATACATAGCATCACGCCAGTAATCCCTGAAATGACAGGCAGAGATGTAAAATAGATTAGTTTAATTATGGTGTGCTGTTGTACAGCCAAATTAGAATGATATTGTTATTTAGTTCCATGGAACAGGGGGGTGAACCTTGCCATCTACCAGGCACGATGCTTTTTACTACTCTGAATTTCTTAATAGAGACAAGGGGCAATAGTTTACTTACATTATTGCACAGACTACTAAGAGAACTAACGTTCAGACCGCCATGTGGGGAACATTGATGTTAAACCGTATGCTAGAATCGAACATGACGTTTAATTTTTTTTTTTATGTTCCCCGACTTGATCTTGTCAGGGCAATGGAAAACAGTCATACAGCCAGTGATCTCGCTCGGGCTATAGGGTAGATATCTTTTTTTTTTTTTTTTTTTCAGAGGTTTTTATTTAGTGTAATAATGAATAAAACATGATTATTTCGTTAAAAATTATTTATTAATGTTTTTATTTTTAAGTTTCTTCTTAAATTTATTAAAGGCATTTTGCTGCATTGGTGGCAAAGTCATTCTTTCTAGACGTATAATATCGGTCCCTTTCAAAATTTTATTAATTACATTGCACCAATTGAAAATGAACAATCTAATCGATATATACAAAAAGTTTTCAAGCACAATTTCTTTGTGAAATTCGCAAGTCAAAAAATCAAATGAATATTCGGAACTTATCTTTTGTTTAATTTTATGGCTAATTTGATTTTGATGACCGTAGAGTTCCAAATATTCATTTGTTATTTTTATTATATGGCCGAAACTCCTCACGACATGTTCGGATGGATAAGATAATTTTTTTTGTTTTATTGTTTGGTATTCTTTTTGTCTAATATATGCGTGAATGTTTGTTTCGTCCTCACTTATTAAGTTGGTCTTACAAGTTTTACAATTAATTTTATTTAAAATTTTTCGTGTTACCCATCCAGCCGTATATGCCCTGGAATGCACATTCATTCTTTCTCTCCTTGCCTGGACTTGAATTACATCGTGATCGAAAACGTTTGTAGAACTAACCGACTGTTCAGGAGTTGGTGCAATGTTTACATCATAACGAAAGCAGATGTGTGTAAAAGTCTTCTGTAAGGGGAGCAAAATTTTGAACATTATTCGCCCCCGGATCCACAACTCCACTGAACCCTAGACTTTTCCTCGTCAAAAAGTTGAGTGTGACAATGTGGACATCTGAAAGTTTAAGGAGAAATTAGGCAAAACTTTTTCAGTGAAAACTGTCGAACAGTTTCAAGTTCGACGCTACGTTTTTCACCTATCTTTCGTGATCTTCGTAGAGGTACATCTAAATTACGACTGATTTTGTTGTATCGGTCAACCGATTGCTGATTTAATTCGGGATGATTATTATCATACCTTTTTACAGATTGACGATGTATATCTGGATTACTTTCATTCAATTTTTTTTACTGCGGCCTGATTTACTTCTGGTTTATTTTCTGTATATTTTTTTACTGCGGCCTGGTGTACCTCAGGTTTATTTTCAGTAAAAAATTTTACTGCGGCCTGATGTACCTCTGGCTTTCTGGAATTATATTTTGTAACCGCATCACGATGTGCGTTCTCTTTTGTTGATTTTCTACCACGTTTTTTTATTGGGTTGGCCCCTTTTTGTTGACGACGTTTGTTTTTAATTTGCCAGAGGTTCAATGACAACGGGTTTTAGGAGCGACAGTTTAAAGTCATCTTCTTTTTCAAGAACAACCACTGGTTTACTTTCGTATTTTTTTGTTTGTACGGCGCTCGATTCGAGCATGGTTGTTACATTAGCGTTTGAAACAACGGACTGCTTTGGGCCAGAACCCCAGACAAATTCATTTGCAATGCATTGAGATCGGGCAACGGGGGCAGAGAGAGAGAGAGAGACATAGTTGTTTAGAATTGATTTGATTTTTATGCCCCTCAACCGGGTAGGCCACCATAATACGAGGGGCAATGCTTGCAACCTTATGCTTGGCTAACATCTGACGAATCAGTGTTAGCCTAAACTCGCGGTGATTTATGATACGCGCAAGTGTGTCGGGTATTGGGCTGTGCTTGTGTAGAATTAATGCGTTGAGTACGCTGGTGTTAAGAAGACGTCTGAACAACTTTTTGTACCAAATCTGAGTGCGTTTCCTCTTTCGTATTTTTTTGTTTGTACGGCGCTCGATTTTTGGGTGGTTGTTATATTAGCGTTTGAAACAACGGACTGCTTTGGGCCAGAAGGGGAGACAAATTCATTTGCAACGGATTGAGATCGGGCAACGGGGGCAGAGAGAGAGACATAGTTGTTTAGAATTGATGGAGACTCCTGTGTAATTGCAGTAGATTGAGTAGATGGGGCACCGAGGACAGAAAAAGAAACTGGAGACTCTTGTATGCTTATTATTGATGACTGAATATCTTCCGCATAACTATAAATAATAACGCGCGCCTCTGCTTATAGAGTATTGACTATTGTTGTATACGCAATTATAACTCAAAAGGGTACCCGCTAATGCTTTTAAACTTTGGCATTCAAATAAACGTGCTACACCTTGTGAACTATTTTTATTTAATTCATCAACCGCGTGGCTATTCAATAAATAGTAAAGGTAAACTCCAAAAACATACATGTAGCTGTTGCCAGTAAAGAGAACGCTATCCGTATCCGTATCGTCGTTATGTGACGAATTAAAAACATTCGTGCTACATCTTTATTTATTTCGCTGTCAGGATATAATCCATTTGCTAAGTAATTGTCCGTCATATTTTCCAAAGTTACTAAATTATTTCTAACGCGAATCTCAGTCGGTAATTCCTCACAATTAGGTACTTGATTTACCTCATTATCATCATCTGATAAAATGTTAAGATTTTCTATAGAAGAGGGCAATGATGGAGGCGGTGAACTGCTGTCGGAAAGTTGACGTCCTCTTCTTCATTGCTGCATACGAAGCTGATGAAGCACCTGTGACTCTGCTATACAAATCAAGCATTGTCGCATATTTGATACATATAAAAAAATATCTAGAGTTTTGGCTATCTGGCAGTGAGGCATATCTGTTACACTCGAAAAATACACTGGATTACATACCATTTAAATCCATTTTGATACACAAAAATTTCGTTTCCTACTAGCAAATATTGTAATCTATTCGAAATAAACTACTTTTAAAAAAAAAAATTGACCAAAATATATTAAAAAATGATTATTTTTACCTTGCGACGAGCAGACGCCTTTGATCGATTCGCAATCTTGCATTCTACTACATTTTCGGCTTTGCAAGTAACACGATTGTATTTTTTGGTAGAATTGGGATTATATTTGCTAGCATATTAAATAATAAAAGTTTTGAAAATATGTCGCAGAACGTCCCTAGATTTTTGAAAAGTTCAACGTATCAAATTATCCACCGTGCCAAGAATAGGGTTAAAATGGTTTATTACATGAATTAAATGGGAACGAAATTGCTAGAAAAAAGCTGCTGTCACTTACAATTCAATGACAAAAGTAAAAAATATAAAAAGGATTTAAAAATAGACAATAAAATTATATTAACCAAAGAGTTTGTAACATTCCAACCCCTTGTGCATGAATGAAATAAATCATAAATCAATTTATTGGTAATTTCCATTACACGTCATAACCGTTGATAATTCATACAATTCAAAATAGTGGCTATGCACAAATTAGCCAAGTTGGAGGCATCGCCTTAAATGTCTAACTTGACCAATTTATTCGAGGGTTGACGAAGCAGACCCCCTGTAGTGGTTACGTCTACCACCCTCCCTTCCTGTCCTTCCCAGGGAAGATGGCTGCAATGCGACCACGGGGCCAAGCGCCTCTTGGTAAGTTCTCATCGACTATTAAAACCAAATCCCCAATATTGAGACTTCATGCAGAGTGATTGTTCACCTGACGGGGTTGCATGCTAGGCAGAATTTCCTTCACCCAACGATTCCAAAAATGGTCCGCCAATCTCGATGCCTTCTTCCAATCTGCTCTTCGAAGAAGGTCTCATTCATCTAAAGTTGATCCAGGTAGATCTTGGTTGGATGATGAACCAACGAGGAAATGAAATGGCGTCATCAGGGTCTCCTGGTCTTAATTTTCTACAGAGAGGTGGCTGAGGGGTCGAGAGTTCACGATCGCTTCGGCTTCAAGCAAGAGCGTTGCAAGAACAGAGCAGTTTTTGGTAATATTTTGCATTCAATTCCAAATCAACTGACGGTGTTGTCCACACCCGCCGTCCACCTACGTCCACTACCATCTTACCCTTAAATGCTTACATCTTCTTTGTATGTGCCAAATATTCCGTGAAAAACTATTTGGGCAGACTTTTCTTCTTCCATTACCTCATTTATTGAAAATACCTTTTTGGCCTCAGATAACGTTTTATATGTGTACCAGCCACCAGCGCCTGTTGAGCTGAAGAATTCACATTCTTTTTGTCTTGTTCTTGATTCCACACTGATGCAAACATAGTTAATGGGAAGAACATTCTGTTAGCCTGTCGAGCAGTAATAATGAATAGTATCTCTGCAACAAGAGTTGTTAGCATGGAAATCTCAGATGCTTGCTTCGTAGTTTTTGGTCAACTCTATTATATCATCGATGCAGGGAATATGTGACATTGCTCTCTTTACAGCGGATGCATACTTTCTTCTATAAACACCCTCGCTTCTTAACATGCATAACCATACTGTCATTGGGCCAAGACTTTGGACAATAGGAGATCTACGCTCAGGCGGGAATGACGTACCCTCTAGCAGAACATGGTGGATTCCTGATAGACCGTATTTTGACACCGGAAAGCTCTTATGGGCTCCGTCAGCTTTTGAAATAGGCATATTGTTGTGACCGAGCCTTAACTCATTATACCGCTGAAAACATTTCTAGATAAGGTCCCATTGTACCATACCAATTTTCACGATCATCCATGTCAAAAGCCTTGTATTGGAGACCATATTTTGTCAGAACTGCCTTCCAACCGGCAAATACTTCATCATTTTGAATCAAACAATCCTTACTAAGGCAACCACTATGCAACTAGAATACATCCAATTAATTTAGATCTCTCTCACAGATGGTTTCACGGACTATCGTTTCTTTTTAAGTCCCCGGAGGACTGGCCTACGGAGCCTGTAAATGTTGCACCAGTTCGCGAAGAGCGCAAATGTCAAGTTGCCGAATTGGTGAGACTTCCTCCGTTGGTTCGAATTTGCCGATTCCAGTCACGGCAAACTTTAGCCGTTTAGGTGACTGGCTACGTTTATGTATCTACTACGATGAGCGTGATATGTCTCGTTTCTTGGGTACCTACGCTAAGCGTATCTATAGGCTTCTGCTACTGCAGTGCAGCTGTCATCCGTTCCTCCAATGCCAGGCTCCTCTCTGCCAACGCGTGTTTTTTTCTACCAAAGCCAGCATCCGTTCTTCTATCTGCATGCGTCTGTTCTCCACACTTACTACCCAGTCTGGGGTTGGAGGTACACGACGATCTGAAAATTGAAAATGAGGTTGATAAATATACTAACAATTATATTCTTGTATAAGAATTAGTCATACATACATAGCATCACGCCAGTAATCCCTGAAATGACAGGCAGAGATGTAAAATAGATTAGTTTAATTATGGTGTGCTGTTGTACAGCCAAATTAGAATGATATTGTTATTTAGTTCCATGGAACAGGGGGGTGAACCTTGCCATCTACCAGGCACGATGCTTTTTACTACTCTGAATTTCTTAATAGAGACAAGGGGCAATAGTTTACTTACATTATTGCACAGACTACTAAGAGAACTAACGTTCAGACCGCCATGTGGGGAACATTGATGTTAAACCGTATGCTAGAATCGAACATGACGTTTAATTTTTTTTTTTATGTTCCCCGACTTGATCTTGTCAGGGCAATGGAAAACAGTCATACAGCCAGTGATCTCGCTCGGGCTATAGGGTAGATATCTTTTTTTTTTTTTTTTTTTCAGAGGTTTTTATTTAGTGTAATAATGAATAAAACATGATTATTTCGTTAAAAATTATTTATTAATGTTTTTATTTTTAAGTTTCTTCTTAAATTTATTAAAGGCATTTTGCTGCATTGGTGGCAAAGTCATTCTTTCTAGACGTATAATATCGGTCCCTTTCAAAATTTTATTAATTACATTGCACCAATTGAAAATGAACAATCTAATCGATATATACAAAAAGTTTTCAAGCACAATTTCTTTGTGAAATTCGCAAGTCAAAAAATCAAATGAATATTCGGAACTTATCTTTTGTTTAATTTTATGGCTAATTTGATTTTGATGACCGTAGAGTTCCAAATATTCATTTGTTATTTTTATTATATGGCCGAAACTCCTCACGACATGTTCGGATGGATAAGATAATTTTTTTTGTTTTATTGTTTGGTATTCTTTTTGTCTAATATATGCGTGAATGTTTGTTTCGTCCTCACTTATTAAGTTGGTCTTACAAGTTTTACAATTAATTTTATTTAAAATTTTTCGTGTTACCCATCCAGCCGTATATGCCCTGGAATGCACATTCATTCTTTCTCTCCTTGCCTGGACTTGAATTACATCGTGATCGAAAACGTTTGTAGAACTAACCGACTGTTCAGGAGTTGGTGCAATGTTTACATCATAACGAAAGCAGATGTGTGTAAAAGTCTTCTGTAAGGGGAGCAAAATTTTGAACATTATTCGCCCCCGGATCCACAACTCCACTGAACCCTAGACTTTTCCTCGTCAAAAAGTTGAGTGTGACAATGTGGACATCTGAAAGTTTAAGGAGAAATTAGGCAAAACTTTTTCAGTGAAAACTGTCGAACAGTTTCAAGTTCGACGCTACGTTTTTCACCTATCTTTCGTGATCTTCGTAGAGGTACATCTAAATTACGACTGATTTTGTTGTATCGGTCAACCGATTGCTGATTTAATTCGGGATGATTATTATCATACCTTTTTACAGATTGACGATGTATATCTGGATTACTTTCATTCAATTTTTTTTACTGCGGCCTGATTTACTTCTGGTTTATTTTCTGTATATTTTTTTACTGCGGCCTGGTGTACCTCAGGTTTATTTTCAGTAAAAAATTTTACTGCGGCCTGATGTACCTCTGGCTTTCTGGAATTATATTTTGTAACCGCATCACGATGTGCGTTCTCTTTTGTTGATTTTCTACCACGTTTTTTTATTGGGTTGGCCCCTTTTTGTTGACGACGTTTGTTTTTAATTTGCCAGAGGTTCAATGACAACGGGTTTTAGGAGCGACAGTTTAAAGTCATCTTCTTTTTCAAGAACAACCACTGGTTTACTTTCGTATTTTTTTGTTTGTACGGCGCTCGATTCGAGCATGGTTGTTACATTAGCGTTTGAAACAACGGACTGCTTTGGGCCAGAACCCCAGACAAATTCATTTGCAATGCATTGAGATCGGGCAACGGGGGCAGAGAGAGAGAGAGAGACATAGTTGTTTAGAATTGATTTGATTTTTATGCCCCTCAACCGGGTAGGCCACCATAATACGAGGGGCAATGCTTGCAACCTTATGCTTGGCTAACATCTGACGAATCAGTGTTAGCCTAAACTCGCGGTGATTTATGATACGCGCAAGTGTGTCGGGTATTGGGCTGTGCTTGTGTAGAATTAATGCGTTGAGTACGCTGGTGTTAAGAAGACGTCTGAACAACTTTTTGTACCAAATCTGAGTGCGTTTCCTCTTTCGTATTTTTTTGTTTGTACGGCGCTCGATTTTTGGGTGGTTGTTATATTAGCGTTTGAAACAACGGACTGCTTTGGGCCAGAAGGGGAGACAAATTCATTTGCAACGGATTGAGATCGGGCAACGGGGGCAGAGAGAGAGACATAGTTGTTTAGAATTGATGGAGACTCCTGTGTAATTGCAGTAGATTGAGTAGATGGGGCACCGAGGACAGAAAAAGAAACTGGAGACTCTTGTATGCTTATTATTGATGACTGAATATCTTCCGCATAACTATAAATAATAACGCGCGCCTCTGCTTATAGAGTATTGACTATTGTTGTATACGCAATTATAACTCAAAAGGGTACCCGCTAATGCTTTTAAACTTTGGCATTCAAATAAACGTGCTACACCTTGTGAACTATTTTTATTTAATTCATCAACCGCGTGGCTATTCAATAAATAGTAAAGGTAAACTCCAAAAACATACATGTAGCTGTTGCCAGTAAAGAGAACGCTATCCGTATCCGTATCGTCGTTATGTGACGAATTAAAAACATTCGTGCTACATCTTTATTTATTTCGCTGTCAGGATATAATCCATTTGCTAAGTAATTGTCCGTCATATTTTCCAAAGTTACTAAATTATTTCTAACGCGAATCTCAGTCGGTAATTCCTCACAATTAGGTACTTGATTTACCTCATTATCATCATCTGATAAAATGTTAAGATTTTCTATAGAAGAGGGCAATGATGGAGGCGGTGAACTGCTGTCGGAAAGTTGACGTCCTCTTCTTCATTGCTGCATACGAAGCTGATGAAGCACCTGTGACTCTGCTATACAAATCAAGCATTGTCGCATATTTGATACATATAAAAAAATATCTAGAGTTTTGGCTATCTGGCAGTGAGGCATATCTGTTACACTCGAAAAATACACTGGATTACATACCATTTAAATCCATTTTGATACACAAAAATTTCGTTTCCTACTAGCAAATATTGTAATCTATTCGAAATAAACTACTTTTAAAAAAAAAAATTGACCAAAATATATTAAAAAATGATTATTTTTACCTTGCGACGAGCAGACGCCTTTGATCGATTCGCAATCTTGCATTCTACTACATTTTCGGCTTTGCAAGTAACACGATTGTATTTTTTGGTAGAATTGGGATTATATTTGCTAGCATATTAAATAATAAAAGTTTTGAAAATATGTCGCAGAACGTCCCTAGATTTTTGAAAAGTTCAACGTATCAAATTATCCACCGTGCCAAGAATAGGGTTAAAATGGTTTATTACATGAATTAAATGGGAACGAAATTGCTAGAAAAAAGCTGCTGTCACTTACAATTCAATGACAAAAGTAAAAAATATAAAAAGGATTTAAAAATAGACAATAAAATTATATTAACCAAAGAGTTTGTAACATTCCAACCCCTTGTGCATGAATGAAATAAATCATAAATCAATTTATTGGTAATTTCCATTACACGTCATAACCGTTGATAATTCATACAATTCAAAATAGTGGCTATGCACAAATTAGCCAAGTTGGAGGCATCGCCTTAAATGTCTAACTTGACCAATTTATTCGAGGGTTGACGAAGCAGACCCCCTGTAGTGGTTACGTCTACCACCCTCCCTTCCTGTCCTTCCCAGGGAAGATGGCTGCAATGCGACCACGGGGCCAAGCGCCTCTTGGTAAGTTCTCATCGACTATTAAAACCAAATCCCCAATATTGAGACTTCATGCAGAGTGATTGTTCACCTGACGGGGTTGCATGCTAGGCAGAATTTCCTTCACCCAACGATTCCAAAAATGGTCCGCCAATCTCGATGCCTTCTTCCAATCTGCTCTTCGAAGAAGGTCTCATTCATCTAAAGTTGATCCAGGTAGATCTTGGTTGGATGATGAACCAACGAGGAAATGAAATGGCGTCATCAGGGTCTCCTGGTCTTAATTTTCTACAGAGAGGTGGCTGAGGGGTCGAGAGTTCACGATCGCTTCGGCTTCAAGCAAGAGCGTTGCAAGAACAGAGCAGTTTTTGGTAATATTTTGCATTCAATTCCAAATCAACTGACGGTGTTGTCCACACCCGCCGTCCACCTACGTCCACTACCATCTTACCCTTAAATGCTTACATCTTCTTTGTATGTGCCAAATATTCCGTGAAAAACTATTTGGGCAGACTTTTCTTCTTCCATTACCTCATTTATTGAAAATACCTTTTTGGCCTCAGATAACGTTTTATATGTGTACCAGCCACCAGCGCCTGTTGAGCTGAAGAATTCACATTCTTTTTGTCTTGTTCTTGATTCCACACTGATGCAAACATAGTTAATGGGAAGAACATTCTGTTAGCCTGTCGAGCAGTAATAATGAATAGTATCTCTGCAACAAGAGTTGTTAGCATGGAAATCTCAGATGCTTGCTTCGTAGTTTTTGGTCAACTCTATTATATCATCGATGCAGGGAATATGTGACATTGCTCTCTTTACAGCGGATGCATACTTTCTTCTATAAACACCCTCGCTTCTTAACATGCATAACCATACTGTCATTGGGCCAAGACTTTGGACAATAGGAGATCTACGCTCAGGCGGGAATGACGTACCCTCTAGCAGAACATGGTGGATTCCTGATAGACCGTATTTTGACACCGGAAAGCTCTTATGGGCTCCGTCAGCTTTTGAAATAGGCATATTGTTGTGACCGAGCCTTAACTCATTATACCGCTGAAAACATTTCTAGATAAGGTCCCATTGTACCATACCAATTTTCACGATCATCCATGTCAAAAGCCTTGTATTGGAGACCATATTTTGTCAGAACTGCCTTCCAACCGGCAAATACTTCATCATTTTGAATCAAACAATCCTTACTAAGGCAACCACTATGCAACTAGAATACATCCAATTAATTTAGATCTCTCTCACAGATGGTTTCACGGACTATCGTTTCTTTTTAAGTCCCCGGAGGACTGGCCTACGGAGCCTGTAAATGTTGCACCAGTTCGCGAAGAGCGCAAATGTCAAGTTGCCGAATTGGTGAGACTTCCTCCGTTGGTTCGAATTTGCCGATTCCAGTCACGGCAAACTTTAGCCGTTTAGGTGACTGGCTACGTTTATGTATCTACTACGATGAGCGTGATATGTCTCGTTTCTTGGGTACCTACGCTAAGCGTATCTATAGGCTTCTGCTACTGCAGTGCAGCTGTCATCCGTTCCTCCAATGCCAGGCTCCTCTCTGCCAACGCGTGTTTTTTTCTACCAAAGCCAGCATCCGTTCTTCTATCTGCATGCGTCTGTTCTCCACACTTACTACCCAGTCTGGGGTTGGAGGTACACGACGATCTGAAAATTGAAAATGAGGTTGATAAATATACTAACAATTATATTCTTGTATAAGAATTAGTCATACATACATAGCATCACGCCAGTAATCCCTGAAATGACAGGCAGAGATGTAAAATAGATTAGTTTAATTATGGTGTGCTGTTGTACAGCCAAATTAGAATGATATTGTTATTTAGTTCCATGGAACAGGGGGGTGAACCTTGCCATCTACCAGGCACGATGCTTTTTACTACTCTGAATTTCTTAATAGAGACAAGGGGCAATAGTTTACTTACATTATTGCACAGACTACTAAGAGAACTAACGTTCAGACCGCCATGTGGGGAACATTGATGTTAAACCGTATGCTAGAATCGAACATGACGTTTAATTTTTTTTTTTATGTTCCCCGACTTGATCTTGTCAGGGCAATGGAAAACAGTCATACAGCCAGTGATCTCGCTCGGGCTATAGGGTAGATATCTTTTTTTTTTTTTTTTTTTCAGAGGTTTTTATTTAGTGTAATAATGAATAAAACATGATTATTTCGTTAAAAATTATTTATTAATGTTTTTATTTTTAAGTTTCTTCTTAAATTTATTAAAGGCATTTTGCTGCATTGGTGGCAAAGTCATTCTTTCTAGACGTATAATATCGGTCCCTTTCAAAATTTTATTAATTACATTGCACCAATTGAAAATGAACAATCTAATCGATATATACAAAAAGTTTTCAAGCACAATTTCTTTGTGAAATTCGCAAGTCAAAAAATCAAATGAATATTCGGAACTTATCTTTTGTTTAATTTTATGGCTAATTTGATTTTGATGACCGTAGAGTTCCAAATATTCATTTGTTATTTTTATTATATGGCCGAAACTCCTCACGACATGTTCGGATGGATAAGATAATTTTTTTTGTTTTATTGTTTGGTATTCTTTTTGTCTAATATATGCGTGAATGTTTGTTTCGTCCTCACTTATTAAGTTGGTCTTACAAGTTTTACAATTAATTTTATTTAAAATTTTTCGTGTTACCCATCCAGCCGTATATGCCCTGGAATGCACATTCATTCTTTCTCTCCTTGCCTGGACTTGAATTACATCGTGATCGAAAACGTTTGTAGAACTAACCGACTGTTCAGGAGTTGGTGCAATGTTTACATCATAACGAAAGCAGATGTGTGTAAAAGTCTTCTGTAAGGGGAGCAAAATTTTGAACATTATTCGCCCCCGGATCCACAACTCCACTGAACCCTAGACTTTTCCTCGTCAAAAAGTTGAGTGTGACAATGTGGACATCTGAAAGTTTAAGGAGAAATTAGGCAAAACTTTTTCAGTGAAAACTGTCGAACAGTTTCAAGTTCGACGCTACGTTTTTCACCTATCTTTCGTGATCTTCGTAGAGGTACATCTAAATTACGACTGATTTTGTTGTATCGGTCAACCGATTGCTGATTTAATTCGGGATGATTATTATCATACCTTTTTACAGATTGACGATGTATATCTGGATTACTTTCATTCAATTTTTTTTACTGCGGCCTGATTTACTTCTGGTTTATTTTCTGTATATTTTTTTACTGCGGCCTGGTGTACCTCAGGTTTATTTTCAGTAAAAAATTTTACTGCGGCCTGATGTACCTCTGGCTTTCTGGAATTATATTTTGTAACCGCATCACGATGTGCGTTCTCTTTTGTTGATTTTCTACCACGTTTTTTTATTGGGTTGGCCCCTTTTTGTTGACGACGTTTGTTTTTAATTTGCCAGAGGTTCAATGACAACGGGTTTTAGGAGCGACAGTTTAAAGTCATCTTCTTTTTCAAGAACAACCACTGGTTTACTTTCGTATTTTTTTGTTTGTACGGCGCTCGATTCGAGCATGGTTGTTACATTAGCGTTTGAAACAACGGACTGCTTTGGGCCAGAACCCCAGACAAATTCATTTGCAATGCATTGAGATCGGGCAACGGGGGCAGAGAGAGAGAGAGAGACATAGTTGTTTAGAATTGATTTGATTTTTATGCCCCTCAACCGGGTAGGCCACCATAATACGAGGGGCAATGCTTGCAACCTTATGCTTGGCTAACATCTGACGAATCAGTGTTAGCCTAAACTCGCGGTGATTTATGATACGCGCAAGTGTGTCGGGTATTGGGCTGTGCTTGTGTAGAATTAATGCGTTGAGTACGCTGGTGTTAAGAAGACGTCTGAACAACTTTTTGTACCAAATCTGAGTGCGTTTCCTCTTTCGTATTTTTTTGTTTGTACGGCGCTCGATTTTTGGGTGGTTGTTATATTAGCGTTTGAAACAACGGACTGCTTTGGGCCAGAAGGGGAGACAAATTCATTTGCAACGGATTGAGATCGGGCAACGGGGGCAGAGAGAGAGACATAGTTGTTTAGAATTGATGGAGACTCCTGTGTAATTGCAGTAGATTGAGTAGATGGGGCACCGAGGACAGAAAAATAAACTGGAGACTCTTGTATGCTTATTATTGATGACTGAATATCTTCCGCATAACTATAAATAATAACGCGCGCCTCTGCTTATAGAGTATTGACTATTGTTGTATACGCAATTATAACTCAAAAGGGTACCCGCTAATGCTTTTAAACTTTGGCATTCAAATAAACGTGCTACACCTTGTGAACTATTTTTATTTAATTCATCAACCGCGTGGCTATTCAATAAATAGTAAAGGTAAACTCCAAAAACATACATGTAGCTGTTGCCAGTAAAGAGAACGCTATCCGTATCCGTATCGTCGTTATGTGACGAATTAAAAACATTCGTGCTACATCTTTATTTATTTCGCTGTCAGGATATAATCCATTTGCTAAGTAATTGTCCGTCATATTTTCCAAAGTTACTAAATTATTTCTAACGCGAATCTCAGTCGGTAATTCCTCACAATTAGGTACTTGATTTACCTCATTATCATCATCTGATAAAATGTTAAGATTTTCTATAGAAGAGGGCAATGATGGAGGCGGTGAACTGCTGTCGGAAAGTTGACGTCCTCTTCTTCATTGCTGCATACGAAGCTGATGAAGCACCTGTGACTCTGCTATACAAATCAAGCATTGTCGCATATTTGATACATATAAAAAAATATCTAGAGTTTTGGCTATCTGGCAGTGAGGCATATCTGTTACACTCGAAAAATACACTGGATTACATACCATTTAAATCCATTTTGATACACAAAAATTTCGTTTCCTACTAGCAAATATTGTAATCTATTCGAAATAAACTACTTTTAAAAAAAAAAATTGACCAAAATATATTAAAAAATGATTATTTTTACCTTGCGACGAGCAGACGCCTTTGATCGATTCGCAATCTTGCATTCTACTACATTTTCGGCTTTGCAAGTAACACGATTGTATTTTTTGGTAGAATTGGGATTATATTTGCTAGCATATTAAATAATAAAAGTTTTGAAAATATGTCGCAGAACGTCCCTAGATTTTTGAAAAGTTCAACGTATCAAATTATCCACCGTGCCAAGAATAGGGTTAAAATGGTTTATTACATGAATTAAATGGGAACGAAATTGCTAGAAAAAAGCTGCTGTCACTTACAATTCAATGACAAAAGTAAAAAATATAAAAAGGATTTAAAAATAGACAATAAAATTATATTAACCAAAGAGTTTGTAACATTCCAACCCCTTGTGCATGAATGAAATAAATCATAAATCAATTTATTGGTAATTTCCATTACACGTCATAACCGTTGATAATTCATACAATTCAAAATAGTGGCTATGCACAAATTAGCCAAGTTGGAGGCATCGCCTTAAATGTCTAACTTGACCAATTTATTCGAGGGTTGACGAAGCAGACCCCCTGTAGTGGTTACGTCTACCACCCTCCCTTCCTGTCCTTCCCAGGGAAGATGGCTGCAATGCGACCACGGGGCCAAGCGCCTCTTGGTAAGTTCTCATCGACTATTAAAACCAAATCCCCAATATTGAGACTTCATGCAGAGTGATTGTTCACCTGACGGGGTTGCATGCTAGGCAGAATTTCCTTCACCCAACGATTCCAAAAATGGTCCGCCAATCTCGATGCCTTCTTCCAATCTGCTCTTCGAAGAAGGTCTCATTCATCTAAAGTTGATCCAGGTAGATCTTGGTTGGATGATGAACCAACGAGGAAATGAAATGGCGTCATCAGGGTCTCCTGGTCTTAATTTTCTACAGAGAGGTGGCTGAGGGGTCGAGAGTTCACGATCGCTTCGGCTTCAAGCAAGAGCGTTGCAAGAACAGAGCAGTTTTTGGTAATATTTTGCATTCAATTCCAAATCAACTGACGGTGTTGTCCACACCCGCCGTCCACCTACGTCCACTACCATCTTACCCTTAAATGCTTACATCTTCTTTGTATGTGCCAAATATTCCGTGAAAAACTATTTGGGCAGACTTTTCTTCTTCCATTACCTCATTTATTGAAAATACCTTTTTGGCCTCAGATAACGTTTTATATGTGTACCAGCCACCAGCGCCTGTTGAGCTGAAGAATTCACATTCTTTTTGTCTTGTTCTTGATTCCACACTGATGCAAACATAGTTAATGGGAAGAACATTCTGTTAGCCTGTCGAGCAGTAATAATGAATAGTATCTCTGCAACAAGAGTTGTTAGCATGGAAATCTCAGATGCTTGCTTCGTAGTTTTTGGTCAACTCTATTATATCATCGATGCAGGGAATATGTGACATTGCTCTCTTTACAGCGGATGCATACTTTCTTCTATAAACACCCTCGCTTCTTAACATGCATAACCATACTGTCATTGGGCCAAGACTTTGGACAATAGGAGATCTACGCTCAGGCGGGAATGACGTACCCTCTAGCAGAACATGGTGGATTCCTGATAGACCGTATTTTGACACCGGAAAGCTCTTATGGGCTCCGTCAGCTTTTGAAATAGGCATATTGTTGTGACCGAGCCTTAACTCATTATACCGCTGAAAACATTTCTAGATAAGGTCCCATTGTACCATACCAATTTTCACGATCATCCATGTCAAAAGCCTTGTATTGGAGACCATATTTTGTCAGAACTGCCTTCCAACCGGCAAATACTTCATCATTTTGAATCAAACAATCCTTACTAAGGCAACCACTATGCAACTAGAATACATCCAATTAATTTAGATCTCTCTCACAGATGGTTTCACGGACTATCGTTTCTTTTTAAGTCCCCGGAGGACTGGCCTACGGAGCCTGTAAATGTTGCACCAGTTCGCGAAGAGCGCAAATGTCAAGTTGCCGAATTGGTGAGACTTCCTCCGTTGGTTCGAATTTGCCGATTCCAGTCACGGCAAACTTTAGCCGTTTAGGTGACTGGCTACGTTTATGTATCTACTACGATGAGCGTGATATGTCTCGTTTCTTGGGTACCTACGCTAAGCGTATCTATAGGCTTCTGCTACTGCAGTGCAGCTGTCATCCGTTCCTCCAATGCCAGGCTCCTCTCTGCCAACGCGTGTTTTTTTCTACCAAAGCCAGCATCCGTTCTTCTATCTGCATGCGTCTGTTCTCCACACTTACTACCCAGTCTGGGGTTGGAGGTACACGACGATCTGAAAATTGAAAATGAGGTTGATAAATATACTAACAATTATATTCTTGTATAAGAATTAGTCATACATACATAGCATCACGCCAGTAATCCCTGAAATGACAGGCAGAGATGTAAAATAGATTAGTTTAATTATGGTGTGCTGTTGTACAGCCAAATTAGAATGATATTGTTATTTAGTTCCATGGAACAGGGGGGTGAACCTTGCCATCTACCAGGCACGATGCTTTTTACTACTCTGAATTTCTTAATAGAGACAAGGGGCAATAGTTTACTTACATTATTGCACAGACTACTAAGAGAACTAACGTTCAGACCGCCATGTGGGGAACATTGATGTTAAACCGTATGCTAGAATCGAACATGACGTTTAATTTTTTTTTTTATGTTCCCCGACTTGATCTTGTCAGGGCAATGGAAAACAGTCATACAGCCAGTGATCTCGCTCGGGCTATAGGGTAGATATCTTTTTTTTTTTTTTTTTTTCAGAGGTTTTTATTTAGTGTAATAATGAATAAAACATGATTATTTCGTTAAAAATTATTTATTAATGTTTTTATTTTTAAGTTTCTTCTTAAATTTATTAAAGGCATTTTGCTGCATTGGTGGCAAAGTCATTCTTTCTAGACGTATAATATCGGTCCCTTTCAAAATTTTATTAATTACATTGCACCAATTGAAAATGAACAATCTAATCGATATATACAAAAAGTTTTCAAGCACAATTTCTTTGTGAAATTCGCAAGTCAAAAAATCAAATGAATATTCGGAACTTATCTTTTGTTTAATTTTATGGCTAATTTGATTTTGATGACCGTAGAGTTCCAAATATTCATTTGTTATTTTTATTATATGGCCGAAACTCCTCACGACATGTTCGGATGGATAAGATAATTTTTTTTGTTTTATTGTTTGGTATTCTTTTTGTCTAATATATGCGTGAATGTTTGTTTCGTCCTCACTTATTAAGTTGGTCTTACAAGTTTTACAATTAATTTTATTTAAAATTTTTCGTGTTACCCATCCAGCCGTATATGCCCTGGAATGCACATTCATTCTTTCTCTCCTTGCCTGGACTTGAATTACATCGTGATCGAAAACGTTTGTAGAACTAACCGACTGTTCAGGAGTTGGTGCAATGTTTACATCATTGGTCACATTGAATAGGGACTGGATACTGAGTAAATCCTTGCTCACGTCATCCTCACAATTATAATTTTCAGAATGAAAATTTATGAACCTTGTCACTAATAATGATTTAAATGTATTTATAAAAGCGTAGGGATTTGGGTCATTACTCCTGTAGTTATATGCCCGCACTTGGCCAAAAAAGTTTTCAATGGGGTCGGAATTAAAATATCTCGGTCTCATAATTTTTACATTTTTTGTTTTTAGAGAACCCCACACTCTTTTAAAACTTTTTAGAGTAATGACCCAGTTTTTGATGGAAGGTACACTTTTAAATTTATTGTCTTTCGTAATAAATTTTGTACCTTCCATCGTCTTTATCGCCCTGTTCCAAAACTCATGGTGTACTGTTTTGGCAGGTACAGCCTTTCGTAGAACTTTCCCCTTTGTATTTTTATGTGAGGTGCTAGCACCGTTTACGCTGTCGAACAAGTCGTCGAAGAACGAAATTGCTTCTGCCGTATTTTTCAAAGTCGAACTTACTGGATTTCCATCTGGATACAGAGCTATAAATAAAAAATGAAATATTAACATTTACCATAAAAATAATACTACTAATTAATACTCTACTATCAACTCCGTAAGTTCTCCCGAGGCCACTTTAAACCGATTTTGTAAACAAAACTTATTCTGGATGTAACTTCATTCTGTCTATTTTTTAATGCCCCAATTATTATTTATTATGATATTTTATTTCCTTTATTCAATAAATATACATATTTTTTACATTCATAAATACATTTTACTATTATTATTATAATAGTATTTTATTTTTTACGACTTTTTGTTTCTTTCTAATTTCAGTGGCATGTATTGCTGTTTATACTATAATGTAGTGCAAATTAATGTACTTACGAAATGTTGATGTGTAAGATAATGCTGCAGAGACTGATTTACTCAGAACACGTACACAATTCTTAACCTGAAAAAAAAAAAGCTTAAGTTAGATTTCCCAATTATTATTTTATGAATTTAGTATGTACCTACAATTTGGCTCCTATAACACAGGTGTTGTACCTAGCGCAGGAGTCGGGGCCTCACTATTTTGTAATCAATATTGTATGCCAATAAAGATATTATGTGGGATGAAGATGTTAAGTGTAAATAAGCCACTTATTTCTTGTTTTTCAAATAAAGTCTATCATCATTGTTATCTCCAAATAAATAAAATACTACGATTGTATAGGTGTACTATACATGACTATTATAAGTTTCTGTGGATTTACCTTCATTTTTTTTATTTTTGCAGGTATTACATGTTGATCGGTTAATCTGTGTAAGATTCTTGATTCACCATGTTTACAATCTGCAATATACACATCAACTATATCCTGCCATGTCGCTCTTTTTCCTTCAAAGTATATGTCTTTTGAGAGAAAATTGTTCCGTATCCCTTTTATTAGATGTGGTGGGTCATAAAACACACTTAATGAATTACCACTTATATGAATAGTATTATCTGAAAAAAAGAAAAGAAATTGTTGATTAAATCAATATAAAAAAAACAAGGTCAAAAACTAAAACCCGACCACTGAAAGCCTATATATACTACCTATATATTTTTGAAATGTGCTAATTAATCCCTTTCATTTGATACCCAACACGGCATCGTTTATCAAAAAATATATTTTAGTTCATTACTTTATGTCCTATTAACACATATTTCACATTCCTGTGTGAAACATGACATGAATGAGAAGGAAGTAAATCTGAAAATGACGTCTGATAGAGATGAATGGAAGAAAAAGACATATTGCGCCGACCCCAAATAAAATGGGATAAGGGCAGGAGAATGATGACTTTATGTCCTATTATATAAAGGGCGCCATATTAAATTTCATGTGACGTCACATAGCCTATAACCAGCGGAAAATTAAAACGCTTCCAACGATACCTCATTTGTCGAATTATGATAAGTAGTTCAAAAGTTATGAGGGAACAGATGAACATACATACATACATACCGGACATACCAGTCAAACATATAACCCTCTCCGTAGTCGGGTAAAAAGTGTAACCATCCTTTTATCTTTAATGCTCATCTACATGAACAAACAATATTAATTTGAAAATATTTATAGTATAACTTACCAACAGGCTCCCCTGCATGCAATTGATCCCTTTTTGTGTCTTCTAATAAGTCATTCATGGCAGACTGGAAACTGGAACCTTGATCAGACACAAGAGCTATTGGTGTAAGTCCTGTGTCTGTGACAGCAGCAATTATGTCCTTTATGATATGTTTCAATTGTAAACTAGAAGTTGCTCCTACACAGAAATAGAAAGCTAATGGTTGCTGCCATTTACAGACAGCACCCCGTAGCATGAAAACAAGAGCATGGTCTGCAAACTGCTTGGTTTTCTCATTCAAATGCACAAAGCCAACAATATTGTCTTTGGTGGCCGAATATGTTAGTGCAGCCTCCAGTGCCATCTCGTCAAACATAAGTGTACACAATCGTTTTGTATCATTCCAGTTATGAACCTGAAAAATAAATGTTTGTTTTCATAGTAATATAGACAGATAATTACGAGGGAACAGATGAACATACATACATACCGGTCTAACATATAACCCTCTCCGTAGTCGGGTAAAAACTACTTTCTTATCTGTAAAATCCTGTCGTTTTAATATGAAAAAATTAGATCAACAGACAAGACGTAGGGTTGGTGTAGAATCTACATGGCCTTTGAGGACAAAGTCACAGGTCATTCATTCATATATGGGTGGAATTTTCGAAGCGTACATGGAGGAAAAGTACTCTTAATACTGAAGACAGCAAATTTTACTGAAATGAACCATTCCTTTATTTTTAAAAGAAACAAAACTGCATTTAAAGATTTTTGTAAATACGCTTGCCACACCCGGGAATCGAACCGACTAAAATCCGAAAAATTGGCATCCTATACTTTTACGGCACCAATCGATAGGGTCAATCCTCCAGGTACGCTTCGAAAATTCCACCTTGTATAATAAAGTTAATGCATGTGATTTACCTGATTTTTTATAAGCTCGAAGATTTGTGGATTTATGCCAGCCCCTATGTTTAGTTGACTAATCATTTTTTTTAATGTAGTTTTTGATGGAAGAATAAATATTTTTTGTAGAAACTTGTACGACTTAGGCCCTTGCTTATAAATTGAAAGAGCAATGAGCTTCTCCTCTGTTGTAAACCTCCTGGCCTTTTTGCTCTTCGTACACAGTTTTACTTGCATCCACAAAATCTTTCTTAACAAAGGATTCATGTTTTTTGTCAGTTCTTCTAAAGACTTTTCTTTACTAAAGACTAATGCCCTTTTCATTCGGGATTTATAATTATTTTGACATCTAGCCTTTTTGTATTCTTTATATAATAGTCTGCACCGTGGTGTTAGTGACTTCACATCTCTGATTAGACGTTTTCTAACCAACTTTCGTGGAGTTTTACAAGATGATCCTGAAAATAAAGTTTAGTTGAATTAATTAATAGGATTCCAAGTAGTCTTTACTATTTAACAAAAACCCTTGTCTTTATGATTTTATTATTATGTCATTAGGATTATATTTAAAAATTAAGTATTATAGGAGTTAGGACGGTTACCTGCTGCACTAAGAGTTGGAATAGAATCTGTGGTGACAGTCTGGACTGTTGTTGGCACCAATGAAATATCTGAAAACAAAGTATATAACTGTCTTAATAACTGTATACTTGCCAACCATTTATTTTTAAATCAAAATGTCTGTACAAGATTACATAGTAAGTATAATTATGTTAGCATATTACCTGATGTCGTTTGCATTGTGATATTGAGAGACATACATGTGGCATTACTTTGACGGCCCACCGTTGATGGTCCAGCAGAAGTATCTATAAATAATAACAGCTTTTATTATTTTGAATCCTTAACCACTGTAGATAAGAGATGTTATACAAAAAAAAAATATTTTATTGAACTCTGGCACACCTATGGTAGGATTTCAACAAAGTACAAATTTTCGTAAACTCATAGAATATATGGACACAATGTTTTATATACTTCGGTAGAGTGGGGTAGTCTCATTATAATCTGGTCCAGTTAGAACTTTAAATGGCATGTCAATTATAGTCCACTCATGGTATTTTACAATCAAAATCAAGTTTTAAGTTGAAAAGTGCTGGATGATATACATACCAAAAACGTTGGTACTTGTGACTCTATTAGATGTGTGCTCAATGGGTAATGAATATGTATGGTCAATGTGGCGCTTCCTCGAGTAACTATGATCACTGCATATAGTCTTCTTGATATCTGAAAAAATGCAATTCACCACTGTAACTTTCTAAATGGAAGGAACGACTTAAGATGCACTGACCGGGTGGAACAATGAGTTCTAGCTCTGGGTCATTTACTGCATTGTATTCAAACATAGATTTTATAGGCAATTTTTTTAGGTTAGACTTGAGATGCGATCACAGTGGAATGACTATGGTTGTTTTATAGTCTTAAATATTAACAAATTATTTATTTTATTCATATACACACCAGGAAACATAAGTAGGTAATAAAAACGTAACAGAAATATGAATACAATGAATTATGTTGTGGAAAGAATTATTATAATATCAATGTTCGATAGTTTACCTGTTTCTAAGCAGACACTTGTCGGGTTTCCTGAAGACATCTCCAAGGCAGTGAATAAGCTTGGATACGCGTTTATTTTCAGACGTTTTGTCGCCGTATTGACAAACTTTTGTTCAAAATGTTTATGACACACATATAATTTGCTGACATCACTGTGCATTATGCTCTCACAATTAATACACTTTAGCCACTGTCTCTTAGTTTCCCCTTTAGGGAACTGATGTAATTTAACGTCCTGACGTAAACTGTTGCACTTGGGCACACAACATTTGCGGAACATTTTAAAAAATGTCGAAATAACTGTATTTGTGGATTTAAAGTGGCGGAAATTAATCAACGCAACACTTCTCATCAAAACAAACACGGAAAACACAGTATTTGTGGATTTAAAGAGGTGGAAATTAATCTACACAAGCACTTCTCATCAAAACAAATACGCATTTAAAAAAATGCGTCTGCGCTCCGGATGACAGATGTCAGATCGGATAGATGACGGATGAAAGGGAAAATGGCCGCCGGTCAGCGGGGGTGAAGAAGGCAAGAGAGGGGCGAGAAACATCAAGTTCAAATCTAGCACTGTCATTCACTAGGGCGGATTTTTTTTGTTCGAGCATTACCAGGCGTGCATTATTGTCTCCTCGTTGTAGAGACTCCACTGCGAGCTGAAAGAAAATACCAAACTATTATTTACAACAGCAAAAACGAGAGCAGTTAGGTGCTAGTTATTACTCTTTTTATCTCCATAATTTATTTATTTATTGGTACACAAAACAGAGTTACAGCATTGTACAATATAAACTTCTTCAGACTATAACATAATAGTGACTCCAAAGGTATGTGTGTACACAGCATGACATGAAAGTGGAAATACGATTAACTTACTTACTAACTAACTATATCTATAAATAAATGACGATGATGATGTATATAACATGTTAAAATGATACTATGGCTTTGGCTAGTAATATATTTTACAGCTAGAATATTTAAAAAAATATATTTTATTTAATAAAATATTAATTTTTCTAGACACAGTTGGTTTTTTCTATTCGTTTTATACGTGAGCCTTTACCTCATCGTTCTGCGACTGGTGGCGTGGGATCTGGCAAACGAGGAGCAAGTGGAGGCGAAGTTAGAGCAGATGGAGGCGCAGTTAGAGCAGGTGGAGGCGAAGTTAGAGCAGGTGGAGGCAAAGTTGGTGGCGGCGAAAGCGATGGTTGGTATGGCGAGTCGAAGCCAGTGGTGGTACCCGAAAAGAAGATCCCGGAAATGGAGACAATGGCAATGCTGGCTGCTCCAAATCAGCTTCAATTTGCACTGCTGGAACAGGGTCCTCGTTAGGGTCCTACAATATTTTTACAATTTTTTTTTTCCAAGTTGCAACCATAGCTCTATCATTAGATTGAACTTGACCAACTGATAGATAATACTCTTTATAGTATTAACTATCAGTTGGTCCAATTCGATCTAATGTCAAAGATTAATTATTATTATTAATTATTCCCGTATGCAATACCAGATAGTTTTAGATGTTACTATAAATCACTAAAATGCAACAACTACAAATAACCTAAATCACTAACCAGTTTTAACTTAAATTATTTTTATGCTACTAAATACTACACTGTAGGTACAGTCAAACAATCGGAATCATGACCCACCTAAGGCTTAATTTTTACGTACGTTTAAATACAATTAGGTCGAATTTCGCTTAAACATAATTCCCTGGCAACAACTTGTTATCAATAATGTTACCTAACACTGACAGTGACAGTTAGTTTACCAATAGCTGTCTCCTTGGTTACCCTGTCTACGCGTAAGCTGCTGTTCTTCATCTGAGGCTCTTTCTCGTTTGGCACTACTTTGAGATATTACCGGCAATAAATTTTAAATACTAACATGATGCGTAATGGTTAATGGCTAAAGAATCTTTAGTCATTGGTAATGGTAGACAATAAACATCGAATTTCACTACCCCGTGGTGGACTGTTATAGCCAGATATAGCATTAGAATCGACGCCATAATAATAAGCATAATAATAGCGAGAGTGTTACCACATCCACCCGAATGGCAACCGAACCTCTTGCTCTGTGGCATCGATCAAGGACGTCGATTGATGTGACGATTTGTTGGTTATTTTAAATTACGCACTAATATGCACTTCTTTATTATTGAATGACCTTACCTACTGCATAAAACATAGTAAATATAAGAGATCGGGGAAATACACAGTAAAAGACAGTAGGTATTTCGGTAAATGCTTTAATAAAATATTTATAATAAAATAAATTAATAACAGTTCACGCGGTTCATTTAAAATTTTTGCATAAAACCGAGTGTAAGCACCGTGGCGACTGCAAATGTCTGTTCCTTTCATGTGATCCCTAATTTTGTCACAATGTTGCTCAATTGCTTGTCTTGTCCTCTCGTTTCTAATAACCCACATTTGGACAATCAAACCCCATAAACAATCGGATTGAGATCCGGAGATCTAGACGGCCTTGGAATGAGTTACTTGTGAATGCTGGCGAAACCAATTAGTGACAGCTCTGGCCGTATGCACTGGGCAGTTATCGTGAAAGTAGAAAAAGTTTGAAACTTCTTCTCGCGGGTTCGCACCATCGATAAGATAGTTTCTTCTAATAAGTCAACATAGTTAATTGCATTTGCATGTAAAGAAATCTGGACGAGCTCGGCTACACTTCCGGCACCCATCCAAGCCCACATGTTAACTGAAATTCGGTCAGACAATTGATTAGTCACTACGTGATCCTCCGTATTTATCATGTCTTATCGTAACCATTTAAGTAAAAGCGGCCGTGCTGAAAAGATTTAAAGGATTTCTCGTCTGAAAAGATGACGTTAGTCTAATCGAAGTCTAAATAATCACAAGCAAAATTTTATCTCTCAAGTTTGTTTGCATCCGTAATGGTTACTTTCTTAGCATAATGTCTTTAATGCAGTCCAGTGCTGTGTAAGTAATTCCTTATTGTTTGTAGACAACGTCGTACCGTGCCGCAAAATATCGGTAAAGGGATGTTCTTCGTAATTGCGTTGCATCTCCATTTTCTGTTGGTTCGTGATTCGACGAACGCCATGATTATAATACTCTTCTGTCTAAGAGGCTGCCCTCTTCACCATGCCATCTGATCCACGTTCACACTGTATTCCTAGATATATTTAGCTCTCGCGATATTTGTTTTAATCAGTTTTATTCAATGGTTTTATTCTCTCGATAGATTTAGAATTTCGCTTGTAATAATTGATCGATTCATACCTGACGTTTGACGTTAGATTATTTGGCATTTTTCTTTTAATTTGACAAATATTCCTATATAATCAAAAGAGTTAGTATAGGTTTTGAAAAAATATCATAAAATAATATTATTTACTTGTTTCTTACTCTAGGCAAACCGAGGCCAACCATACGGAACGACAGTTAATTCTAAATTCAAAAGGGGTTCTTTATCTGAGTGCCAACTTTATGAAAAAGTGCATTTTGGAAAATTGATCTTTACGGTTTTGACAATTTCAAACGAATTATCGGCCGAGTGGGTCATGAATCCGCTAGTTCGACTGTACATATTATGCTTTCCAAATTATTTATTAGCATCAAAGAATTTTTTTTTGCTTTTGTTTGTAGTATAAAATTAAACTACAAAGCTATAAATAGGAAGCAATAATAATTATGTACATTATCTACTAAAAATACTACCTCTCCGCTCGTTTAAGGTCCGATTAAATTGATAACATAATAGATTTCCAGGAACTGGTGGTCAAAGAGTTGAACATGCACTAAAACAAACAGATGTTTAATTAAAAGTTATAGTAATATATTATTATTATTTGACATTGTTCTATTTTCTTAACTGTACAATAAAGAATACTTATTCTATATATTTAACTTTAATTATTTTTGTGTAAGGAAAATTAATAATATAAATAGCTAACATCAAATGGGACTTGGGCGTTTCATGGCCATATACTGCCTGTGTCCCCAAAATGGCAAGATTTCTTTCTTCCTTTTCAGTTAAGATGAGTAGCCTTTTTGGAAGTCTACCACCACCAGTTGCACTTGCCTGTTGTCGGCGAGCGCATGCCTTCTTTCTTGCTGAGTACTTTTTATCATTCCAGTTCTAACAGATATTAAGAACAATATTAATGAAAACTAAATTACACATAATAACTTAAGTACATAGGCGACATTAGAAGTGGTACATAAAAACTTAATTTTCCACCAAGTTTGTAACTTTTACCTGTTTATAACAAATAAATTATTTTGATTTGAATTGATTTGAGTATAATGTCAACATTGTTGTGTTCGTTGTTAATTTGACAAAATCTCACATTTTGATGGTTTTGAATCATCTTTTTTAATTGTTTTATCATATTAGTAGATATTTAGTTCAAGAATATTGTGCAAAAGCAACACAAACGTTGATGACAGCTTTCACAATAAGGTAGTTACTTGGTTTCCTGAATAACATTTAAAAAAGAAATGCATGCTTACAAAAAAGCATCTATACATTTTGAATTATTACAAAGTAGCAATTTAACTTACGCTTCACCACTATGCAGCAGTTTTGGTGCAGCCAGTGCCAATTCAATTTAACTTGGCAGCTAATTCTGCCCATTGCTTAATTAATAGTGTTTTGTTTTGCCAAGGGGCACTCATTCGAGATGGCACCCTTGGCAAAGGGTCGATTTGCCTCCATATAATCTAGGAGGATCTCCCACTGCCTCTCTGAGGCCACTTTGGTTGCTGGCATTTTCCTGGATTTTTTTATTGGAAAACCAAAGAAATTAAAATTTAGTAAAAACAGACTTCAAAAAAGTACAAAATAATTTTCTAAAGCTTATCAGCTTCTGAAGTCATTGCCTAGCTAGGTGCATTGAAGATAAAATAATTCTTACTACTACTATACAATAATAAATAAATAATACTAATACTATAAAAATAAATCTAGTACCTACTTACTGAAATATAGTTATAATAAATCTTTAAAGAGAGGATTCTTTAGTCATTGTTCAAAGGTCAAGCAAATCTTCAACTGGTAACCATGGTAACTATCAAATACCACAGATATCGAATTAACCAATATAGTCTTAACGAGATTGCGTTTGGTTTCTTTGGTCACGGGATTATTTTTCATCTTTAAATTGTAATTTTTAATAATCTTCTATCTCCATGTTGTGGACTGTATAATAAAACTTGTTGATCTCTGTTCGGAGACCGGTAGTGATCCGACTTTTATTCTCCAAATGTGTTCACAACCGACTAACATAGACTAATATATCCGTCCGACTAATGCTAAACACGACTGAGCACACTGACGACGACTTTTATTTATACAATAGTACTCTGTGACGACGACTGACTCGCGGCGAGAGTGCGGTGGGTTTTATTCGGTGCCCTCCCACCGTCCCCTCGCCGCGACCCCGCGCCCTATGGCCGCCGCGCCCCGACCAATCGCATCATCGCGCACCATATAAGGTCGCGAGTTTCTGCAGCTGTTGTGCCGATCAAAACTCGCGTGACCTTATATGGTGACGCGATGCCACGCTGCCCGGTTTTAGAGATGCACCTGTGTCGGTAACACTCCATCTGTGGGATAAAATATAGAAGTCAATTTTATAGACTGATATATTATATAGAATAATATAGAATGAATTTTAGATGAGATACATGCGGATACATTTTGTAAACTCGAATATGAATATTTATTAAAGGCTGTATATGAATTGTCCATAAAAATACTACTTATACTTTTAATATGGATGGAACTAGTACTTACTTTTGAGGCTTCCCACGAAGTTCAACAATCAAAATAATACAAGTTTTATAAAACTTTATACTTAAAAATATAAATTCTGCCGCAAGATATAAAACGCATCTAAAAGCATTATGAAAAATCAAATCACTTTGACGAGTTATATGAAAACAGATAACAAGGAAAATAAACGCAGTGAAGTTATTAAACCTGGTTATCTAGGGATAGTTTTAGGGTATAATTATATATATTGGTAATATTTTTTATTTCGATTTAGTTCCGCTAGATATGACAAATTTCACAGTGTGCGCCGAGAGCGGTGCGGGCGGCGCAGGCGCAGAGTGCGGCGCGGGTACCGCGGGCGGCGGCGCCGGCATCGCGAGCGGCGCCTTCTATGTAAATAAAAATATAAAAGGAATATAAGCTTGACAGTAGATATAAACAAAAACCTGAGTATTCATAAATGTCCTATGACAAAAACCTTTTATATTCATGAATTTTGTATATTGACAAGGAATAAGGTTTAATAATATCAACCCAATCGTCCGATTGCAGAAATTCCGAAAAGTCCGATTGCCGCTCCTTCCTTCTTCCACTCATCAAGGTTTATTTAGCCGAGATAGATGTAGGTATATTCAACCATGAAGGTGATATTCAATCGCCACACCTTCTACATCGATTCTATGCGCTGTGCTATTCGTCATGAGCTTGTTCTTTGTCATTGAAATGAAAATGAATTGATCTTTATTTGCTTGAAGCATGGTACAAAAAGTCCGGACTTCTAAGGCTTGCCTTATTTAAATTGTGGAGCATTTGTTTCAATGTTTTCTTCTTCACTTCTCGAGGTGAAGAAGAAAACAGATACTTTACAATTGTAAAATTGCATTTTCTGTTCTATTCTATTTTTATTCATTTGCTATGCGCAGAAAAAATCTTTAAAATTGATGTCTTCAGTGTTTTTGTTTATAACCTGCCAGCTTTATTTTTTTATTATTAATTTATACTCCTTGCTACATTTCTGCCGTGCGAACTAACGTTCGCCGTTCTGAAAACATCGGAAATAGAGGGGGGGGTGCTCGGCCAAAATATGTTATAGCTGACCGGTGGGGGTCATAAAAATCCAAGATTGCGGATTCCAAATGGATTGGCTATTTGTGCAAGATTGCCATTTTTCGGGTAACCTTCGTATGATAATTGTGAATTGAGAATTACTCCTAACGTTAAACGAGGCTGAAGCCAAAGCAAGCTGAAGTCAAAGTTTTTTATTTCAATTGTTCTCCGAGAAGGAGCCGCGGGGGCTAAAAGTCATGTATGGCAGTCGTATAGAGGGAGGTCCAGTGAGAAATGACCTGAAAGTGGAACCCTAACCGGAACAGCCATCGGGATTTCGAAAACGGCAAGTCGTACTCCCATAGTGCCGGAACTAAAAATGTCAAGGACCTTGGGTCGATTGACGAGCTGGTGAAAAATCATGGCTACTATACAAAAAAACATGGCCGCCATACAAAATTGATACGCTCACCATTCCGAATCCGTTAGAGATAGAGGGGGGGTTGCAAGGTACAAGCTCCACCTAAAACCACGTCGCGGGCCGCGCAGCGCGCGACCTCTAGTTATTAAATATAAAGCTTGGTTTTAGGACACCACTTAACTATATATTTCAATCATTAATATACAACCTGTAACAGAATAAACGCAAGACCTGAAAGTTGTTTGTTCAGAATCGGCTTCTGAATCGATTTCCATCATAATTTATATATGTTAATTTTTCCCTAAAAAATCTTTTATTTATCTTAAATTAGAACCACCGCGTCGTAACAAGTTAATAAAATCTTTGCTTTAAGAAAATTTAAGCCTTATTCCAAAGTAATTTACTTACTTTACTAAGTTAAAACACCTATACATCGCTCAAGAACACTCCTGGCAGTCAAGTGAAGGTCTTGGTGGTACTCTTTAGGAGTGTCTGGTCCCAGGTCCGAGATGGGTATCATCATATTAGGTCTCAATGGATGAGTCTCACTCACTCACACTCAATAATAATAGTAAGTAACTAAGGGCCGTCTTAATAAACCAATCTGTTTTGAGTAGGCTCTTAAGTAACCACATAAGATGCTCATGCTGGAACTATATAGTCCAGCATCTTATGTGGTTACTTAAGAGCCTACTCAGACTACCTACTAATTTCATGTAAACCAGATACAGGCACTTATGAAATAAGGCCTAAATACTCATTGTTTAAGAAAATGAAAGACACTAAATATTTTAATATATATTTTATTTTTTAATAACTCTGCCTCGTCCATGTCGATCTGTGGGATAAATAATGAATAATGATTATAATCAATTTATTAACAATTATTTTATCATCCCTTAACTTATGATTTAATCATCATAATATTTAATTAATATTTTTTTTATTATTTAATATCATCCATCTGCCTGGCCTTTATCCCAACTACTTTGGGGTCGGCTTCAGTCTAACCAGATGCGGCTGAGTAACAGTATTTTATACGGAGCAACTGTCATCTGACTTCCGACACACAATTACTGGGAGACACTGATACCCTAAGGTTAGACCGGTTGTCAGACATTTTGGGTTGCTGACTTCCGTAACGACTGTCAAAGATATTCGTATGACAACCGGGACCAACTGCTTAACGTGCTATCCGAGGCACGGAGGGGTCTCGATGTTCGAAGAAATGGTCACCCATCCAGGGACTGACCGCGGCAACCGCAGCTTAACCTCGCTGATCGACTGATCTGCGCGGTAGCTATGTAGCTACGAGCCCCTCCTCTTATTATTATTAATAATATCCTTTGTTTTATTATATATTATACATACAAATAAACAATGTCTTATTTTTATACATTATTACACGCTGCCACTACTGTGATATGTGTAAAGGCCCTCACATCAAATGCATCTGGGAGCGGTGCAGGTGACGCGGGCCCGGGCGGCGCGGCGGCGAGTGCGGCGTGGGGGGCGCGGGTACCACGGCCGGCGTGAGGGGCGCGTATACCACGGCCGGCGTGGGGGGCGCGGGTACCACGGCCGGCGTGAGGGGCGCGTATACCACGGCTTGCGTGGGGGGCGCGTATACCACGGCCGGCGTGGGGGGCGCGGGTACCACGGCCGGCGTGAGGGGCGCGTATACCACGGCCGGCGTGAGGGGCGCGTATACCACGGCCGGCGTGGGGGGCGCGGGTACCACGGCCGGCGTGGGGGGCGCGGGTACCACGGCCGGCGTGGGGGGCGCGGGTACCACGGCCGGCGTGAGGGGCGCGTATACCACGGCCGGCGTGAGGGGCGCGTATACCACGGCCGGCGTGGGGGGCGCGGGTACCACGGCCGGCGTTGGCATCGCGCGCGAACCGCGCCCGCGACCTCGCCCGCGCCCATTCCACCCTCCACTTTTTCTATGTAAATAAAAATATGAAAGGAATATAAAATTGACAGTAGATATAAACCAAAATTCATGAATTTTGTAAATTGGCAAGGAATAAAGTTGCAGGACAAAGGCCTCTCCTTCCTTCTTCCACTCATCCAGGTTTATTTAGCCGAGATAGATGTAGGCACAGACAAATCTGTGGATGTAGGTATTCATGGTCATATTCAATCGCCACACCTTCTATATCGATTCTATGCGCTGTGCTATTTGTCATGAGATTGGTCTTTGCCATTTTATCCGAAGTCCGACTTGCCTTATTTACATTGGGGAGATAAAATAAATTATTAATTAATAAAATACTTACATGATAACAATTTTGCAGTTGTATATTTTCATTTTTCTAGAAAATTGATGTCTTTTGTCTTGATGCTTTTGTCTTGAATTATTTGGTGTTTTTTTTTGTTTATAACCTGCCAGTATTTTTTATTTATTAATACTCCTTGCTAGGTTGCCATTTTTCGGGTACGCTCACCATTTCGAAACATTTGGCAAGGTACAAGCTCCACCTAAGACCACCTCGCGGGCTGCTCGCGGCCCGCGCAGCGCGCGACCTCTAGTTTATAGGTATAAAATGAAACACAACTATGTATACTTTTGTATTATCAATTGAACACATTTAATTATTTATAAAACATATTAAAATTTTGAATGATAAAAATTAATGTATTCAAATTCTTTTCCTTCAGCCGGCTTCTTTTTTCATTCATAATGAGCCCTGCTTTGGAAAATATCCGTTCTGAAGGAACAGATGTCGCCACACAGCACAAATATTTTATTTACACCGGGTCGCCGGGATTTCCCCCAGTAGAGACATCAATTCGTTCTACTACGGTTTCGGTGCGTTCAATACAAAAAAAATGCTAGGGACGATAAAAAGAAAATTAACGATATATCGATATCTTTCTCAGACAATCGATAGACCAGATACAGATAGTTAGATACGGATAGTTTCGATAATTGAAATACAATCGATTAATCGATTAACTATCGATTTTTAAGCAACACTACACAATAGCGACGGTAAACGCACTCAGGGCAGAGCGCCGATAAGATGGTCGGATGTAATAAGGAGGGTTGGTGGAGGCAGCATGCACAAGGCGGTCCACGCAACGGAAGACCGCATGGCTTGGAGGCGCGTTGTATGTGGTCGCGATCCTCATCAGTGAGGGAACGATGAAGACGAGACGACACAATAGCGATGGGATGGGCTGAGTGATGCTTTTTCTTCCATGAAAAATAAAATGTCGATCAATGATTTTTACTTCAGTGAAAATGCCACGCCTTATTTATTTATGATAATGGTGGTTGTCGCCAGAATAAAACATACATAATAATGACTTATGAAAAACTAAATGCTCGATGAATAGTATTTGCAGTAATCATCTGTCCCTGTCGAAGCTAGCTAGATTATTGTATCTCGTTTCACTCCCTCACGCATAAAATGTCGACGAGTTAGGCACGTGCACCGCGAATGCGACGTGTCACGTGCGCCATTCATTTCATAGAATATCTCTCTGTGTCACCGGATTCACGCTTATCATATTGTTTTCATCTTCATCGTCATTGCTGATGTTGACTTGTTGTTTGAATCTAGGAAAATCAAATGCAATTTATTTTAGTGTGCCTGGGGCTTACATTCAGAGACGACAGAAACGAGTAAGCGTGAACTTCGCTTCCATCTGTCAAAATTTGTTCGTAAAATTGACATATGGAAGCGTAAGTTGAAGTAAGTTCACGCTTAGACTCGTTTCTGTCGTCTCTGAATGTAAGCCTAATTGTGCTTAGTTGTCTTAGGCTTACATTCAGAGACGACAGAAACGAGTCTAAGCGTGAAATTACGCTTCCATCTGTCAAAATTTGTTCGTAAAATTGACATATGGAAGCGTAAGTTCACGCTTAGACTCATTTCTGTCGTCTCTGAATGTAACCTTAGTGTACTTGTGTTATTTTTGTGTTTAAATTCAGATGCAATTACTTACTTGTTTATGAATAAATGACTATGACTATTGTCACAGCTCGGTCCCAGCCAGGCTGAAGTTCGCGTTTATTCATTCAGTCATGGATCATGTCAATAACGAGAGATGATTTAGGCATTGATGATTTTATCGTTGTCATTGCATGTATGAATGATTTTATCGTTGTCGTTGCATGACTGAATGATTTTATCGTTATCATTGCATGACTGAATGATTTTATAGTTGTCATTGCATGACTGAATGATTTTATAGTTGTCATTGCATGACTGAATGATTTTATAGTTGTCATTGCATGACTGAATGATTTTATCGTTGTCATTGCATGACTGAATGATTTTATCGTTGTCGTTGCATGACTGAATGATTTTATCGTTGTCATTGCATGACTGAATGATTTTATCGTTGTCATTGCATGACTGAATGATTTTATAGTTGTCATTGCATGACTGAATGATTTTAAAATATCAATGACATACATACGTGACATGATAAATAAAAAAAATAAAAAAGCCTTTAATTTGACCACGCTACAGTTTATCTTAGATACTAAATTGATTTATTTACTAAATTCTAGGTATACATATTAAATTTTTCTTCCTATTTCTATAACTATTTAAACTAAATTACTTATTTCTAAATACCTTATTAATAAATTCAATATGCATTAAGCTAGGTCCCCAGGTTGGACGTGACATGATATCGGACTCAACTCTAATGCACAAATAAATAAATTGCATACTAATATGCAATTTATTTATTTGTAATTTATTTGTTAATTTCTGGCACCGCTGGATGATATTACCCATGCTTAGAGTCCTTCCTTTACTGTTCTTACTAAAATCTTCAACGTTATAGGTATCCCAGCCAGAACCCGTATTATAGGTCCAAACATGTTAAAACAGGAGGAAGTAGCCAAGAGAGATCTTGCCTGCTCTGCATTCCATGAAGTCGCGGTGATAGCACTAACCAAGTGAGGGGACATCCCTGGCTCTACACTCTTGTGCGCCACCATCAACTCAGGTGAGTCAACTACTAAGTCCTCAACACCATCTCCCAACAGTATCCATTGAGAGCCATCAGGACTTCCCTCTAAGTCAAAGGGTGGTATCACTCCAGGTAAAGACACCCAATCAGGGTCATCCAGGTCGAGACCCACACATGTATCCCAGGGGTACAAATGATAGTTTCTTGGGCCTTCTGTTTCTGTGTTGTGGGCGGACATTAAGGAACTGAGTTCCGGTTTCGTTGTATGCACAATGAGGTACCCCTCAGAGGCAGAAGTCCTCCGACACAGCTTTTGTATAAGGACATCTTTAGGATGAATTATGTGCGCAAAGAAACAGCTCATAAGGAGACCGCTCTCACACGGGTCAGTGGCACATGCCAAGGGACCCCTCTCCCACAAATTGGAGCCCTCATCTACGTTAGGCCAGTGAGGAAACCCTTTCATTCTTAACACATGATTGATAAGGTTGAATACCTCTCCTTCTGGATCATCCAGTGTCACTAACCTGAGATCTCTTAATTTGGGAACTCCGCTGAACCCCTGGAGGGGCACACATAAGGGAGCACCCCAACTGGCTGGTGTGGTAAGGAGATGCTAATCTTATCATTCTTTGAGATGATCTCAATCCTCTGGTTGCAATAAGACCTCCTGAAGGGTCTCTTATCAGAGTAGCTCCTAGACTATTCAGGTCTTCAGTAGGCTCCTCTGTCCTCACATAGCTAACTGCTTCCTCTTCAGTGTGCCCTCCAGGGGTTCAGCGGAGTTCCCAAATTAACAAATTAGTTAAAAATCTACTTTTGTTTTATTGTCACAAAACTCAAAATGTAACTTTAACGTTACTTTTCGTAATAGAACATTTTAAATACTTATAAATCATGTAGAATCAGGTCTACCGCGTAAAATAATAATGAACATCGACTCTGGTAATCAACTTCAATATGATCCAGACGGACTAAACTTAGAGCTACCTTGTAAATAATTAGAATTAGAATCCATGAACAACTTTTACGATGGGACCAACCCTGAAATACGAAAATAAAAACTCCATGATCAACCTTTCTTGATCAAAATGTATGAAAAGTGAGTCTTTTTTTTCGCGATTTATTTGTTGGTCCCATAGTAAAAATTGTTCATTATTATTGATGAGTAGGTACTGTCACCCCAAGCATTGCCGGTAAATTACAAATAACCCTGTATATGAATGTGTTTTTATAATAACTAGTGGTCGCCGAGTGGTCGAAATTTGACCATAACTTTAAGCTTTCTGCACTCCTTCTCCATATAAACTTTAACTATACCAAATCTCACACTCCTCCGTGCGCGCAATATGCATAAAAAGGGTTACAAAGTTTTCTGTTCATGTATTAATTATAAATAGATTATAGAAACACATTCATGTATCAGACTTATTTGCGAGCGCTGACATTTACCCACCCACGCACATTAAACTAAAAATAATAACATTAATACAAAAAATAAATAGTTTAATCTGAAGAATATTCAAAGCTTCTTTGTTCAAAGGACAAGTACTTACAGTATAAAATTTAAATATTTTATTTTCAATAAAACTAATCCACATACATTAAACTAAAAATAATAACAAAGATACGAAAAAAAATCTTGATTTAATCTGAGAAGAATATTAAAAATCTTGTTTGTTCAAAGGGCAGGATAATAAAAACTAAAATATTTTATTTCTAATTAAACTTATACAATAAATATTTACTGTTAGTTACAAAATAGGCTAGGTCTGTATCTTGGACAATGATCTTAAAAATTGTTGGTCCTTCCAGCGGGTCTACCGCGTATCTAAAATGGTAATGAACATCGACTCTGGTAATAAACTTCAATACGATCGTCAGAGACTAAACTTTGAGCTACCTTGATTTTTTTTTACCGATCATGAAGTTTGGGGTCTCAACATATCAGTAGAATTTTTACAAGGTACTCTTACGATCTATTGAAGATCATTACCAGGGTCGATGTTCATTAACATTTTAGTTAGGGGCCGTCCATTAATCACGTGATGTTTTTTTTTAGCATTTTGTAACCCCCCTTCCCCCTTGGTGATACGTGGTGAGGTATAAGACTCCGCCCCCTTTTTAGTACCTACAAAGAATCTTAAAATTTTTAGAATATTATCTATAAATACAGGTATCATCAAGCCACGTTTGACGTAAAAATAAATACACGTGATATCTTACTACACCCTCCTACAAGAGGGGGGTCTTGTGATATTTCGTGATTTTTGCTAAACACCCTCCCCCCCCTTTCAAGCCTTACGCGATTAATGGACGGCCCCTTACGGTTGAATCTGGCTCCTCTACTCCAGCCCTAACTCCGTCAAGATCTCATCCATCTCCTTCAACACAGTTCCCCTCCATGGCTTCAGCATGTCATCTCTGACCACCTCATGTAGGGCAGGACAATCCTCCGCATCATCAGCGCACTTATCCCTAAAGTGTAACAACTTGCCGGTGGTGTTGTCACAGTCCCTGGCGTTGCATGCGTTTGCGCATTGTAGGGGGGCGTGGTTGTGCATGGTGATCACTGATAATGTGTTGAAGAAGGACTTAATGCAGTGACCTGGGGGAGAACTTGGCATTAAAATGTATCATGTCTATATAAAATGTATCGACGGGTGAAAGGTTGTTCGAAGTGACTTTTTTTCTTTTTTTTAATCGATCATGGGGGAGGCCTTTCCCTGCAGTGGGATGATGCAGACTAACAGTAACAGTAATCGATTTTGGAAAAAAAATAAAAAATAAAATGTCGCTTATACAGGTGTCCCAGGAAACCTGTACCAGCGAAGGTCTGTGGTCAGGAGACACTAATACTCATCGATTGAACCCCCATGTATGTTCTACGATGTTTTGTAGTTTTCGAGATATTAATTATTTTGTAATATTTTCTCCGAAATAGATTTTTTTATCTTGTGATCATATTCTGAGCTACTAGTAGTTAGAATTTGGTTGTTTTGTGTTTTAAACAGGTGAACACACATTCTAGCCATAAAACTGACAAGAAAAATCTCAAAGAAACGCCACTCAGAAAAAGTTATAACTTAAAACCGCCTACAGTTTTGAAAAATCTGAAAATATTACAAAATAATGAATTTCTCGAAAACTACAAAATATCGTAGAACATACATGGGGGTTCAATCGATGAGTATTAGTGTCCCCTGACCACAGACCTTCGCTGGTACAGCTTTCCTGGAACAACCCGTATAAATAAATATGTTGGGACGTTTGTTACTCAATTACACTTAATCGGTGTCATTACAAAATATGTGTTTACTTTACTTGGTTTAAATCCGACTTTACTTAAAGTCATCTTTATAAAATTTGCATGAAACGAAACATTTCTACGAAGATGTGACCTTGTAGTATTTATCTGTGGCAGTTTGGAGAGAAAGTATGGTCTTGATCGTCACAAAAGACCTTCGCAGGTCGCAGTGACAAAGGGGCTTAGGGCCCTACCTCTTCTAAATAATAGTCTTGGTAGGCCTCTGAAAAAACAGATTTTGTAATTATCAGTTTTTTCCGAGGTCTACCAAGACCATACTTTAGACTGAGCTCGGACTAATCACCATCGAGTATTGACCTCGCACTGTATAGGCTCTTCGGACAATGAAAGGTCAGCTTATTCTGGAAATTTCTGAGCAGTTCAATTTCAGGCCTGCTATGAGAACTCTTAGTAAGGCCCCTGATATTTTTACCTGTGACGATAAAGACGCCTCACCGCTAAAAACGACACCATAATATTGTTTACATTTCAGAAAAATAGATTATTATTTACCAGGTGGGCTCGGGTCTCTAGCTCTCCATGTACGCGAGAGCATGCGCGCGCGTGCTGGACCCACTAGGTCCTTTTGCGCTTTGCTTAGTACGAAGTAGTTGGCGAACACCAATGCGTCGACTGGAGAACTGTCTGGTAATGATGCGGCCACTGCTAACTCTCGGTCCAACATTTCTGGCCAAGTGGCGTCTCTGGAAGGGAGACATCATGTTTAATAGATATGGGTGTTTTTGGATTTTTACGCAATCCGATAAATATCCGATTTCAAATTTGAAATCGATTTGATTTGACGGTTGTTTTCATTCGGTTTTTACGCTCCTCAGTCGTGAGCCAGAGCCCGTGGCGATCACAGCGCTTAACGGAAAATTAAATAAAAATTTGGAAGACATGTTGGACGATGACGAATTTCTGTTGGCAATTGCTTTTCTTTTGTCACAAGTACAAAAAAAGAAGAAAAAGCGACGCTTTTGGGTTCACCCTATAAATACGCAGAGATTGTACGACAGTCAATTCTATCGATTACAATCCCAATAGCGCGCTTAACCTGATTTTTTTTTCAACTACTATCGAATGTCGATAACCTCGTTCGACGAGGCTCAGTTTACTACGCGACAAAATTAATTTATTTTCTCATCGGTTATCCCAATCCGTAAATATGTCATGGCAAACTTTTCCCAAGCTAGATCTTTTACATCACGATTGTGGTAGTCTTCATGACGAATGTTCCATAAACATGGATACTTTAAGACAGCACACGTCCGCACAGCACGCTGGTCACAGCGATCGGCAGGGTAATCACGATACACACTTGCAATCGGAATCGATTCAATTTTTACAGTCCAACAAATTACATTGCGCGGTATGCTTTTAAAACCACTACGCCCTACAATTTGAGCAACGCAATGAACATTGTTGTAGTGTCAAAATTGAGTCGATTCCGATTACGAGCGTGCATCGTGATTAGGTAGCTGAAGTCATAACCGTACGGGCAAACCTGACATGTGCGGCGCTACATACAAATTGTATGGCGAGTACGCCTTCAGGTACTCGATTCGGTTTTACAACCGGTCGGGTCGACCCGACGCACTGCCCGTGCATTCGAACCTGACGTTAGGTTTTCAAACCGTACGGTTAGAAACCGAACGTGTGCGGCGCTACATACAAATTGTATGGCGAGTACGCATTCATCCTGAACCTGTGGGTCTACCGCGTAACTAAAATTGTAATGAACATCGACATCGGTATTAAACTTCAATACGATCGTGAGAGCCTAAACTTTGAGCTAACTTGTATTTTTTTTTATCGATCGTGATCCCAACTATATGATAGGTAATTTTTTTACAAGTTAGCTCAAAGTTTAGGCTCTCACGATCGTATTGAAGTTTAATACCAATGTCGATGTTCATTACAATTTTAGTTACGCGGTAGACCCGCTGATGTGAAAACCGGACGTGTGCGGCCAGGTTAAGATTTTGCCGCGCGGGACGGACCGCGCCGCGCTTTATGTAGATGATAAACACTTTAGTTCGAGGAGAAATTGAAAGGACAATGTGCAAATGTATGAGGCTTACGCGGTGTCCTGCGTGAGCGACGAATACGACGCGACGCGATGCTACACGCGACAAAATGTCCTACGTGATTTTGGTCATTACTTTATTCTTATTATTTAAAGGTTTACTTATAAAAAAAACATTCGATTGAATTGTTCGGTTTTGTTTTTTTTATTGAATTGAATTGAACCTGCTAACAACATTTGTACAAATAACCATTTGGGTATGTCATTCAATTGGATTCTTTGATATGAGCACCTTTCATTGTAATTTATAAAACTTGTGATAACATATATAAACAATTGAATTGAAACAGGTGAACTTATTCATACAAAAACAAATAATAAAAAATATAATGGCGTTTACGTAATAGAAATATGCAGATCATTTAAAAAAAAATCACTTGTCTCCACTGTTTTATTTTTAACCCCCGACAAAAAAAGGTGTTACAAGTTTTTAGTGTCTAGTGTCTATCTGTGGAATCGTAGCTCCAAAACAGATGGACTGATTTCAATGCAGTTTATTTTTAATCTAAAAAAAAAAGAAGTTACAGCACTTTTTCTTGTTGCGAGTCGGGGGTTATTGACGCTTAGGTAATTATTTTAAACAGTGTGAGATGATTGGAACGATATTATAGAACAAACATTGTTCAGGGTCATAACACAAAGTTAGTACTAAGAGGTTTTCAGTATTTTTTCAATTACCCATATCAGGGGTGGCCAACCGGTCGATCGCGGGTATTAGTCCAGTCGACCGTAGCAAGGCAAAAACTATAAATTTAATATATTATTCATTAAAAATTTCAAAAAGTATGTAATTGGTAGGTCGCACAGGGTTTCGTCAGTAAACAGTAGATCTTCGGTCTAATCAGGTTGACCACCCCTGTTATATATGACTTATAAATATAATAAATTAAAAAAACTCACTTCTGTGGTACAATGAGCTCATCTAAATCAATAACAGCCAGCCAGTCGTACTTCCCAATATTCCTGTAGAGGCAGTCATTCAAAGGCAAGAGCTCCCTCCTCATGTCTAAGAAGTCTATTGCTCCGGGTGAAGGGTGGACACCCGACACCTGCGGCGGGTGGGACACATCCGTGATAACGGCGAAGCCATTTTTCTCGTAGTAATCGAAAACTTTTCGCATGTTGGGGTGGGCCTGGTACAAAGATTGAGGTTTTTTAACCGACTTCAAAAAAAGGAGAAGGTTCTCAATTCGACGCGCCTGTTTTTTTTTATGTTTGTTACCTCACAACTGTCGACTGGGTGAACCGATTTTGATGATTCTTTTTTTATGTGAAAGCTAGTGCTTCCCGTTTGGTCCCATTTTAATTTGGTCCAGTTCTGACAATGGGATCCATGACAAAATTATTTTATACCTTTTAGTTTTTGAAGTCGGTTTTTACTTTTTTTTATGACATGGTGACTTCGTAATATTTATTAATAGGTAATAATTATTTGGTTCACGAAGTTGTTTTAGGCACATTCGAGCGTATGGCACCCGTGGGTTGCAGCTGAAAATCAGCGTCAGGTGGTAGCACCTGGTGTTGCCATCTGACATTATGCTGAGCTGAGGCCCTTTTGGCATAAATGTACTTCTTTTTTTCTATTAGATGTTATGTGTTTTAATTGTGCCAATAAACGCAATTTTCTTTCTTTTCTTTCTTTCTTTCTTTCTCTACAGGATTTCTTTTTATGTAGTGCGCATAATTTGTAGTGATACAGTCTCTGTTGCTAAATTCAACCGCAGTACCAAAATTCATTCTGAAACAAAATGAAAATTTGATTTTGTATGGCTTGCGCTAGTAAATGCACGTCCTCCATACTAAGTCGGATTTTCGTTTTGTTTTAAAGTGTATCCCAAAACTGTGGTTGCATTTAGGGACAGAGACTGAATAACTCTGCTAAAAAAATATCCTGTATAAATAAACCCGGAAACAGATGGTTCGCAGTCCAATGGAGATGCAAAGGAGAGCTTCCTCCAGTGCCAATACTGAAGCGCATGGGTGTAGCTGGGGGGGCGGCACAATATAAAATTTTCTCTATCAATTTTTTTACGGTAGCCCATACGTTTTTTTGGGTGGGGCCCCCCTAGCTACGCCTATGCGTTTCAGTATCTGCGCTCGCGCTAGACGAAACTTTCCCCGTGCACGTGCGTCGTGCACCCCATTGGACTGCGAAGAATACAGTCGACACCTCCTACGTAAAACTAAGTAACTGAAAAAATCAAAAACAGGAGAGCCATTTTAAGATTTCAAAAACTTCGTCTCTGTAAGTAGTAATGCTTTGAAACTTCGTACACGGCTTTAAATTTAAGTAATTTTTATTATAAAATGAAAATTATGTTTTTAAATCTTCTAGTTTTTTATTTATAACACATACATACTTATACTCGCAGACCGAATTACGTTGAATAAATGTGTAACTTGCGTAGATACATAATACGTGGGAAACAAAACGAAATATGCATATTTTTCACCCGCATAAAAGTCTGTAGTTGACTGATACATGATTGTACATTGTGCATTTTTTAAATCTAATGTAGATACATGTTTATACGTCTGTGAAAAAATGTTCTGATTTTTTTTTTTATGAGCTCATGAGATTTTTTTTTTTTTATGAGATTTGGCCAGACTTATACTTAGCAGGTGTCGCAGTAATACTTACCCTAACAACATACAAGTATGCTTTCTCAGCTCCTAAGTGTTGCAATAGCTGCAGCCATTCCACCACCCGCGCTGACACATCGTTGCGGAAGTGGAGCCATTTGACGCAGACCGCCACTGAAGTGCCGTTGCGAGGAGGTGCCACTGGTTCCCGGTTGAAGTCCAGATGGTTTTGGAAAGGAGCGTTCTGACAGAAGAGGTGAGTTTAAGTGGCTTGCAACATATCATCATAATAAACAGTCAAATAATTTTTTAACCACTGACAAAAAAGAGGGTGTAATAAGTTTGTATCTGTAGTGTATGTCTGTGGCATCGTAGCTCCAAAATGGATGAACCGATTTCAATGCAGTTTTTTTAAAATTGAAAGCTGGTTTAATCGGGTATCATCTTAGCTATGTTTCATGAAAATCTGTTCAGCTGGTCAAAATTGACAGCTCTTTTTACTAGAGGTTTTTGACGGTTAGGTTATAATATGCAACAGTTTCATAAACTGCTATTTTAGTTCTCCAACAACGCATAAATGACTGACCAGATTTGGATGTGCACACAGAACAGATAGACCATATTATCCCGAAATTCATATAGGTACACGAATCCCTTAAGGGCCGTTGAAGTATTACGTAAGCAGATTTTTTGCAATTATTAACCCGGCCCTCCCCCACCCTCGCCAGCAAAAGTAAGCAAAGATTCAAAGATTTATTGCTTACTAATTGTATACATTGGTGTTACATTTTGTTTTGGAACTTATAACTTAGTGGCCTTTTACAAGCATTGCAATATTGAGGGCTATATTTAAGCAAAACAAACGTCTGTCCCCCCCCCTAGTGCTTACGTAATACTGAATGGCCCCTTAGGTTATAATTTGTGATTATAGCGGATTTTCTTCTTGCACATACTCACCTGAACATTAAGAGCGTTGCTAGCTATTCCACACGGCGTAGTCACCACAGCAGCAGCTACAGGAGCTATGGGAACTTCTGGAGAATGCCTCCTGGCTCTGCAACCGAGGATATAAGGCTCGTTTACCCCATGGGTTGGTCCTCCCCAATCAGGCAACCAGCCGTAGGTGACGTCAGCTAGTTCCGTCTGTGGTTCGTTGTCGTTTGGGTACCTGGGGACATTTGACACTATGGTAATTATCCACTGTACAGGGTAATTTAAGTAAAATAAACTCGAAAAAAAAACCGGCTTCAAAAAACTAACACGTATAAAATATTTTTTCTTAAAAAACTTAACAGCTTCGCTGTTGGTGCCACTGCCAAGCTAGGTGCATTGAAGCATGAAGAAGGCAATGGATTCAGAAGCTGTAGTTTAAAAAAAAATACTTTACACTTTTTAGTCTTTTGAAGTCAGTTTTGATTTTTTTTTTTTTGTTGCCTAATCTGTACATTAATATGCAAATACAGCAATCACGAGTGATTTGCCGCTATCCATCGGGGAGTTCCATCGTCTATCTCCGAAGGTCTTTGTCAGATCTTCTCCAAATTGGACCACCTCAAGAGTATAATATATACCATTTCAAACAAAAAAAGAATTTTCCAAATCGGTAAATGACGCAGTTTTGAGATAACAAACAATTTTTTTTTATTAGATTTGAATTGGAGTCGGGGATATTTGATAGTAAGGTGTTATTTATTTATAATATTTGTGTATCCATAAGTAATAGTACAAGCAGGTGATAGGCTTAAGTTTATGGTAACAATTATGGACCCTGTCTAGCACAGCACAGTTAAGTAGGAGAGACGAAGAGCGCTAAAGTTTTAATGTCTAATTATTATAGGATAATTGTTATTAGATTATTTTATGAACACTTTGTAACTCACCACAGCTGACAATACAGTTTTGGTAGCGGGTGCACGTCACAGTACACCAGAATTCTCACCAGCGGCTCCTCGAACCTCGGGTCCCAGTAAGCGCCATACACATAAACGCTACCATTATCCACCTTCAACAGCTGCCACGAAGCCGCCGCGTAAGTTAGCTCGCTTATCTTCGGGAACTCCATACAGGACAAGTCTTTATACGATTCTGGGTACAAATCCCGGTGGTTCCAGTAACTAAATGGGAGTAAGCGGGAGTTGGAGTGAGAGGGGATTGGAGGGGGAAGTAGGAGGTAGGTTATGGTTGTGGGAGAAGGGAACGAGACCCATGAGAAGATGAACACAAATGTGAGGAAAATGGCCAGGGTGACGCCCCACCATCGCTGGAACGTTATCAGACGCATGCTGGAAGAAAAAAGATAATCACCAGTGATTGAAATAGGTGGTGCTAATTCACCTGAACTTCGAGGCACAGAGACAAAAAGTGGAGACTTCCTTACGACAACATTTTTTCTGGGACAAAAATTGTCCCAGAATTCGAGACAACAAGTTTTTTTTTTTTTTTTTTTTTTTTATTATAACAACTTTCTTTCAAAATATACATCTAACTTACAATCTAAAAACCACGGGGGTTTGTCCCGATTGCAGTGAATAACATTCTGCACTAACAAATGACATCTATCAAAATAACATAACACAATCATTGTCACTTAGCTAAGAACCAATACAATATCGGAAACGGTCTATAGTAGCGTACCACCAAAACTAAATGCGCAAGCGGCGGTAGTGGCGAGCGCGGGCACCAGCTCACGCGTGCATCTAGAGAAGCTGAGTCTCAAAGACGTAAGGGACGCACTCGTACGCCTCAAACCAAAACGTTCGACCGGCCCTGATGGTATACCAGCGTTTCTTTTCAGAGATTGTAGTAGGGTACTAGCGAAACCTCTACATCACATATTTAATGTTTGTTTACAATCGGAGACGTTCCCGGAACGATGGAAGATCACACGAGTTATCCCGGTACCTAAGGGTAGGGCAGGCCCAGACGTCAGTGGATATAGACCGGTAGCCGTACTGTCGACACCAGCCAAAGTTTTTGAGTCTGCTAATCAGCGCTGTGTGCAGGAGCAGGTGCGTGCACAGTTGTCAGATGCGCAGCACGGATTCCGGCCCGGACGGAGCACTTCCACCAATCTGCTCAACTTCATGGCACGAGTGATACCGGCAGTAGACGCTGGTGTGCAGGTCGACGCTGCTTATTTCGATTTTAAGAAAGCATTTGACACCGTTGACAATGACGTCTTACTCAGGAAGCTGGCGGAAGTAGGATGCACACCTCATCTTCTAAATTTTTTTGTCAGCTATATGCGAGACCGACGGCAATACGTTGACTACAATGGGTGCGAATCAGAACCTTATTACACTAGGTCCGGCGTGAGTCAGGGCAGCAATCTGGGGCCTCTCGAATTTATAATCATGATTAACGACCTACCGGAGGTTGTCAAGCATGGGTCGTGTTTATTGTTCGCAGATGATCTTAAGTTGCTGCTCGAGGTCAGGGACGGGGGTGATAGCGAACGGTTGCAGGAGGACATCAATAGGATAGTAGAGTGGAGCCACCGGAACAAACTATACTTCAATGTGTCCAAATGCTCGGTGATAAGTTTTACCCGCGCGCGCGCACCCCTGCTCTATGAATATAAGGTTGACGCAAAGCCGATGCAACGAGTCTCACAAGTACGGGATCTAGGAGTTTGTATCACACCGGACTTGACGTTTAGGGAACACATTACAAAAATTTGTAAAAAGGCGTACAGGAACTTGGGCTTTGTGCTAAGACAGTCGCGAGGGTTCACGAATATTACAGCCGTCAAGGTATTATATGACGCACTAGTCAGAAGCCACCTAGAACATAGTGCAGTCATATGGGCACCGCATGAGGCTAAATACAATGTTATGTTGGAGCGAGTTCAAAACAAATTCACGCGACACTTATATATGAAGCTCTACGGGGTATATCCTTTTTACCCCTTGATGTACCCTACTCTTTTCGTCCTAGGTATGGTGGGGTACAACGAATTAAGAGTGAGACGTGAATTTACACTGGTTGCATATTTGGTCAACTTACTTCGTGGCAAAGAACATAATCCAGGAGTACTGCGGCACGTGGCTTTATGTGTACCGGACCGATATGTGTGGAGGCGGCGGCGCCCGCCACTGTTAGCCGTGCCAACAGCCCGGACAAATCTACTGGCAAAAGCGCCCCTCTCCCGCGCAATCTGTACCATTAACGAGCTTCACAACAAAATTGATATTTTTAGTTGTAACTTGAGTGAATTCGCAAGGGTTCTTTTATATGTTATTTGTTATAGTAGTTTATAGTAGATACTTAAGTCATTTATTTTGTTTGTGTAAATGTTATTTAGTATCTAATTTAATTGATTATTATTATTTCATAAGTTATGTCTAGAGCACTATCGCATTAGGTTTACCGACCTGTAATGGTAGATGTTTTTGAAAATAAATAAATAAATAAATATTAACACCACTACCCACAATAGTTATTATAATTAGTCACTCCGCAGCTAGTCCAGGAATCCGGTATTGTATTGAGAAGTATAAACAACATGTGAAGTAGTGTGAGCGTCGCATGATCGAGCTACAGGTTGTTCAAAAAGTAATTCTTAAGTTTTGATTTTATGTTATGTTTTGTGATACTTTTTTTCACAGATGGATCAAGTTTATTTATTAGTCTAGGTATGAGATAGGGTACGGTTCTCTCGCCATAATAGTTCGTGGCAGATATAGTTATGAGTTTGTTATTTGTCTGTTGTCGCGTCTGTATTTTGTGTGAAATATAATTTTGTGATTCTGTATTAAAAAATTGTTCCTTTAGTAGACTATAGATAACTTTTGTATGTATTGGCAGGACTTTACAGTGTTTAAAGAGTTTAGAGGCATTATCTTTAAAGTTTTCTTTAATGTTTGGAGAGACGACTAGCTTTAGGATCCTTAGTTGTAAGTTATAAATTTCATCAAGGTAAGTTTTGAAGGTTCTCCCATAGCTAGTAATACCATACGCGATGATTGAATCTGCAAGGGCATTATATAACATCAGCCTGATTTTGTAGGGTATTCGTCTCTGAATAATGTGTAAGTTGGCTAAGAAAGCTCTGAGTTTATCACATATGCGGTTAATGTGTGGAGACCAGTTAAATTTACTATCGATAGTCAAACCTAAATAAGTGTAATTGTTGGTGTTAACTATTGTAGGGCACGTGCAACCCGCATAAGGTTTATGGAGACATGAGTGTTCATGCGCTATTATTCTGCTGTCAATTATTGGATGTTCTCTAACGAAAGGTGATCGAATGTGTACGATTTTGGTTTTATCGGCATTTAACACCAATTCATTATCATGACACCATTTATTTATGCTGTCAAAATCAGATTGGAGTTTAGAAATAGCAATGTTCACATCGCGATCTGCAATTAACAAGCAAGTGTCATCTGCGTACTGGTATGAAGTGCAGTGGTTCAGTACGTTGTTCATGTCATTAACATAAGCTATAAAGTGTAAAGGTCCGAGTACTGATCCCTGAGCCGTACCCTCAGTAACTGGCATACTGTCGCTACTAGCATCATTAACTTTGACTGTATACGTCCTATTCTGAAGATAGTTACAGCACCATTTTGATAGGGGACCACGTACACCAGTATTTGCAAGTTTTTTTATAAGTTTTGAATGATTCAATGTATCAAACGCGCGAGAGAAGTCTATAAAGAGGGCTAGTACATGTTTTCTGGAGTTAAGTTGTAAGTTAATTTCATCCGTAAATTTTGATAGGAGGGATGTGGTACTTTTACCTGGTTGAAAGCCGAACTGATTTTTACATATTAGATCATGTTTACTATAAAATTCAAGAATTTGTTGATTGAGATATTTTTCTACAACTTTATCAATAGACGATAGCAGTGTAATCGGACGGTAGTTTGATACAGAATCATGTGTACCCTTTTTAAACACTGGTCGTACACAACCTTTTTTGAGATCGTCGGGATATATACCTGTTTTCAGACTTTCATTGATGAGATTAGCAATAGCGATGGATAAATTTTTGCTAATTTTCTTAATATCAATAATTTTTATACCGTCTTGACCAGGTGCCTTTAAGCTATTGAGGTTGTTAAGTATTTTATGGACATTGTTAGGTGTGGCTTTCCTTACTAAAATACTAACTTCGGCTGTTTTACTGTAGGTAGATTCATCCAGCAACGATTGTTGGCAGTTTGGAAGTATATTTTTGACTGCACTGCAAAATTCATTGGCAAAGGACCATGGGCAAATTTGTATGGAGTCTGGACCAAACTCTCAACAGTGATGAAACCTATGCCATGTGAGAGCTTTTGGGGTATTATTTAATTCATTCTATGGCAGCCAAGTCGAAATCGAGCGCGAACATGGTGTTTTGGCACATTTTCAATACTGAGAAACTTGCTTGTTTTGCGACTACCGGCTCCTTATTTAACTTTAATATTAGCTTATTTGTGTCTATTTGGTAGGGATGATCGATATACATCGATGGTAGATTAGCGGGAAAACATCAATGAATGTACAATAAAAAATAAATAAAAAAATTGTCCTCAAAAGTATCGACACATAGATGTTATCGGCCCATCGATATACCTACTCCTAGTCAACTAGCGTGAATTAGGTGTATGTACTAGATTTCGCTGACTATGTACTAGGTTTCAGAGACTGTATCATAGATTTACAATCACTGGGCTATGAAGCACACTTTCCTCCTACAAAGGATAGAAATGAAAGCCAATTAACGACAGAGCAGGCTAATAAATCTATATTAGTAACAATAATTCGATGGGTGGTAGAAACTATCAATGGCAAATTCAAAAATAGATCTAAATTGCTTCGCTAAGATTATTTCAACCTCCCGGGGGCTCGACCAGAATTGGTGGTAGAGCATTGCCACATATGTGTACGGATTTCAGAATTGGAGCTGCACTAATTAATGCGTTCTATAAAGGTGTGCGTCAGGATTGCTCCGCCAAGTTATCAAATCAGAAAATGGTTTCAGCCAAAAATTTGTCGATATTTGTCAAAATCGAAAGAAACAAACCCCGTATTTGTCAAAGCAGAAATAAAGAAGTTATAAGCGTTTTAAGTTGGCCGCGCAATCCTGACGTCAAGGACTGCGCGGCCACGGAGATCTCAGCAACTACTTGGGATAGAGAAATAATTCCTTTTGTCAACTCAAGTCTGTATTTGTCAAGATTTGTCGAAAAATGAATCAAAGCTCTATATCAATATTATAATTAAATATTCGCCTTGAAAGTCATGGCCGCGCAGTCCTTGATTTGCTATTTTGTTTTTAGTATTTTTTTTATTAAAATTGAAGACTTCATATAGTATAGGAGTTAAAAGGAGAAAGGTCTTAATTTGTCGAAACTGACAAAAGCTTTAAAATACGACTAAAGTGTAATTAAACAGACGAAATCAATTTAAAACACAAAACTCGTGGCCGCGCAGTCCTGACGTTACTTTAAACCATGATATCTCAATAACTATAGTAGCTAGGATTTTGCTGTAGACGTCCATATAATCCTCATATTAACCCCATTAAAATGACATATCCTTTTACCCTCAACACTGTTTGGGACGCGAGTAATCTCAAGAATTATGTTACCCCATACAATGTTCTAGTAGAGTGACCATAATTTCAAGACCATAAGTTCAAGACAATACAGTCCAAGCGCATTTCTGTTCTGGTTTCTATTGTTAACTGATAAAAAACTTTTTTAATATTTAGATATTCTTATACATTATAAACAAAATGTACAGAATTATATTAATAGAATTGTCAAACTGGCTATGACAGCACAGTTCAAGGGCATTCTGTTCTGTTAGTCAAAAACTTAAATAAAATACTAAATAAGACGAAATAAAAAACTTGTTTAATATTTGAATATTTTTATTCATTGCACAAATATAAAGATTTCAAAAATCAACAAAATCATTATTCTTCAACTTTAAATGTTTTTCATCGGCTCTTACACCTCTACTAAAACATAAGTTAAAAAATGGATATATACAGAATCGTTTGTACTCTCTTCTAATTTACTCTTGTTATCGTCGTAACAAAGCATTCCGCTATTTCTTATAATATGACACTTATAATGCCCTATTGTTCCAAGTATTGGAGGAACATATTCTACGGCACCTAATAATTTATAAATGTTTTGTTTAATTATTATACTTTTAGGTACCTCATGTAAAAACACCATTTGCGTGCCATTTAAATCGAATGTAACAATTTTTGACAAGGTATAATGAAATAGAACTACTTCATTGCATTTTCTGCATTGCTTGTTTTCCCAATCATGAATAATAATAGAATCTTCCAAGTTACTGATGGTGAAAATATTAATTATATCTAAATTTAACGGTATAAACACATGTTTTCTTCTTGATGGGGTAGAATTTATGCATGCACTATTTGAACAGTTACTTACAGAAGAAGCACTAAAAATAATATCATTTAAGACGTGCTCATAAATAAATGCAGCGTTACATTCACAATCATAATGATTGTTTTTGAAATGTATCGAAGCAATTCTTATTCTTAATTTGTTTGCTTCTTCACTGTTATTATCAGAGTTACAGAGGATTTGTAAAAACGCTGTTATATCCCTATTTCTGCAATTATTGTCAAATAAATCGCGTATGCATGAATACTCTTTAAATCCGTGGGCCAATAAAAAAAATACGGAATCAAATGCACAAGTGTTTGTTAATTTAATATTTTTTTCAGATATATCTTGTACAGTAAAATTACTATTTTTTAAAAACATTATATTTACAGGTTTATTTGCAGAATCATCTTTAGGAACACCTTCGCCTCTCCAGTTTTCAACATACGTAGGAATTACTGAGAATACCGAATCATTTAAAAACGTTTTGGTTACACTAGGTTTTTCTTTTTTGCAGCATTTGTTTTCAAATGGTAACATTTTTCGCTTCCTAGTCTTACCTCGTTTTCTTTTAATGTTTTTCTCCTTTTTGTCTACAATGTCGGCGAAATTATTTAAACAATTTAAAGCAATTTTTATTTCACCTAATAAATAATCATAATGCATATTTAAATATTCATCAATGTTATATTTCTTCGACCTTGTTGTGAATAACAAATTTTTCATAGTTTTAAAATAGCTCTCTATAGCTGAAGATGTTGGTACTTTGTTTTGTGATTTATATAATGGGCACATAATATTACTCCAGAGGGGTAACTTTAGGAGTAACCGTTTGAGCGTTGTTATTAAATGAGGCATGTAGAAAGAGTTTTGTGATTCTGACGAACTTTTTGTTTTATCTAGGCTTTTTTCCCTCTCAACAATTTCATCAAACCATGAGAGCAAACCGTCATCATCGTCGAGGATTATGTTTTCGTGAATATTTTCCTTCTCATCGGTGTCTTCATTAGGTTCCGTATATGTAGTATTACCTAAGGTGCAACTTATTTTCTGAATATAAACAGAAACAGGGTTTTCTGGGTTATCGTATTCGGTTAGACATAGTCTTACAACATCAGTAATGAGAGTTTTAATTTGCTGAAACGATTCACATTCTTTCATATACAAAATGCAACGAACGTATAACATTTTAACATTTATATCCCTATTTTCAAAGCAACGTAAATTATAAATTGTTTTGATAAAATGACTTGTATCTAGCCTAATAAATACTTCAGGTAATGCATAATTGCGGCCACTTAAGACTAAAACAGATCGTTTAACATAATCTTTTATACTGCTAAACGTAGTAAATGCTGAAACATTAGCTGCAATTAATGCTGATGAGTCATCGGTAATAATTTCATGTGGCGGGCTCCTTACTTGAATTAACCATTTTTTTAACCACGCTGCAATTGAATCTTTATTGTGAGAATCGGTAACCATTTGAAAAATTGGAGTAGATTTAATTGAATCCGAAGCAATCATGCCAATATATACAAATAGTCGTTTTGTTAGTGTAGTTCCATCGGGAAGCTTTATAGCCTGAAAAAAAGATCCAGTTGCATCTACAGTAATGGTCACTTTAGAAAAACTATTACAATAGTTAGTATAGTACTCTATTTGCTGATCAGACCAATAATATAAATGAAAACACGGTATCAATGTCACTTCACGGATAAAGTTCTGTACCTCTTGAGTCATCATGAGTATACTTAAAATTGGGTGAGCATGAAGTCTCTTGCTTTGTCGTTTCTCATACTTGATCTGGCGGAGAGCTGCTAAACTTGGCAGCACTGGTGGGCAAACTTGATTTGGGTCTTTAATTAATTTGGCCGCAAGTTCTTTTTGTACGACTACGGCAGGCTTATACTGTAGAATTTTTGCTAATTTACCTCTTTTGTATGGAGTTAATTTTGATTTTTTTTTAGGATTGTGTGGTACATTCTCTTCCTTACAAGTAAGTATATCGCATGTAAATCTTACAGTTTTTTCAGAAATTGCTTCGGTTTTTATTATTGTTTCTCTTTGACATTGTGAGCACTTTCCAAATAACGAAATGTTATTTTCACCGTCAACTTTCTTATTTTTAAAGTTCCAAGTACATGGTAGCTTAGATAACTCCCAGAGCTTTTCTCTCAAAAAAGTCGCCCACTTAAACTTTGGCAGACTCCTGTATTTTTGGTGTGTCGATGAGGTCCTTATATCTCTTCTAGCATAATGTACCATCACGGGTTGAATTTTTTTCCATTCATGCTCGTCCATTGTAAAACTAAATGTTTTCACCTTGTCTTGATATGTCAGCGATAATGAAACCACACTATGACGCGACGGTGAAGAAGATGAACTACTCTGAACTCGGGGTGAATAAAGGTTATCATCTTCATCATTTTGAAAATACTCGTCGTAGTGCCTTTTCAATGCTTTGTAGATTGCATAAGGAGCTATCGTATTATCTAACTCATTAGATATTGTTTTAAATACTGGATCATTATATTTAATACTGCGATTTCTGCATACATCTCCGTACTTAAGAAATATTTTTTTTAATTTTTCACTATTGACTTTTCCTTTGCGACCCGCTTTTATCTGAAAATTAAATTAAAAAGTATATTTTTAAATATCTATTTATTTATAACTGCTTTTTAATAATTTGAGATTACCAGGAGTTAAAAGTTGCGTCTGGTTTAGGCAAAACCTTAAACGCTCTATTTAGTTTTTAAATAGAGAGCCTGGGAAAGGTTTACCTTACCCAGGCTTTATTTATTATTATTAATTATATAAAACACAATAAATTCCATCCTTGTTCATTAAGGCCTAATTTGTTAGGACTTTATTCCGATCTACTTTTTAACTAGGTACCTATGTAAAAGTACTGACTACAGCAAAACTGGTAAAAGTTTTAACATGGTATGGTGGTAGATAACACAAAATAAATATCGTTAACAAATTTAATTCAAAAATAAATAACTCACCATATTGATTAATATCACGTAATTATTTATATCACGTTTAAATATACACTAAGTCTCTCACTGAATACACACTTATGTCCTTTTTATCGGAATATCACTGTCGGATCCACAACGTACAGCAGTAACAGTCCGTTGAGATATAATACTGGTATCGTGACGATTCGACGCGAGCGCGGTGGTCCGCTGACCAGCAGTTGTGCGAATGAAAAGCAATATTAGAAAGAGAGCGCAATAGGCAAACTCGCGTCGATGCTCCTGTAGTGCGGCCGAAGAGACCAACTTAGAATAATGTTAAAATAGTAATTTTACTGATTTATCTGTAAAAAATATTAAATTTACTCGTGCATTTGATTCAGTGTTTTTTTTTACTGACCCTGGGAATAAAGAGTATTTATGTATACTCAATTTATTTGACAATAATCACAGAAATAACGATATAACAGCGTTATATTAACAGTGAAGAATCAAACAGATTAAGAATAAGAATTGCTTCGATATATTTTAAAATATATCATTATAATTGTGAATGTAACGCTGCATTTATTCTTGAGCACGTCTTAAATGATATTTTTTTTTAGTGCTTCTACTGTAAGTAATTGTTAAAATAGTGTATATCTATTTATAACGTTATTTTAGATATAATTAACATTTCCACGAGCAGTAACTTGCAAGATTCTATTAATATAATTCTGTACATTTTGTTTATAATGTATAAGAATATCTAAATATTAAAAAAGTTTTTTATCAGTTAACAATAGAAACCAGAACAGAAATGCGCTTAGACTGTATTGTCTTGAACTTATGGTCTTGAAATTATGGTCACTCTACTAGAACATTGTATGGGGTAACATAATTCTTGAGATTACTCGCGTCCCAAACAGTGTTGAGGGTAAAAGGATATGTCATTTTAATGGGGTTAATATGAGGATTATATGGACGTCTACAGCAAAATCCTAGCTACTATAGTTATTGAGATATCATGGTTTAAAGTAACGTCAGGACTGCGCGGCCACGAGTTTTGTGTTTTAAATTGATTTCGTCTGTTTAATTACACTTTAGTCGTATTTTAAAGCTTTTGTCAGTTTCGACAAATTAAGACCTTTCTCCTTTTAACTCCTATACTATATGAAGTCTTCAATTTTAATAAAAAAAATACTAAAAACAAAATAGCAAATCAAGGACTGCGCGGCCATGACTTTCAAGGCGAATATTTAATTATAATATTGATATAGAGCTTTGATTCATTTTTCGACAAATCTTGACAAATACAGACTTGAGTTGACAAAAGGAATTATTTCTCTATCCCAAGTAGTTGCTGAGATCTCCGTGGCCGCGCAGTCCTTGACGTCAGGATTGCGCGGCCAACTTAAAACGCTTATAACTTCTTTATTTCTGCTTTGACAAATACGGGGTTTGTTTCTTTCGATTTTGACAAATATCGACAAATTTTTGGCTGAAACCATTTTCTGATTTGATAACTTGGCGGAGCAATCCTGACGCACACCTATAAAGTAGCCACAGATAATAGGTTTGCCGAAGACATTTTACGCATTATACATGCTAAGACCAATACAACAAATCTTTTATTTGATTACGTTACATTAAGAAATCTTAACAGACAACGAGTTGCCTTTGAAAAGCTTACATTTCAAAGGCAACTCGTCTGGATGATGATGATTTAGTTCTTATTATGTGAACACAAATGTATGGAACACCAGTTTTTTTTCGCGGGTTCAGGATTGGTCCGATAGTAAAAGTTGTTCATAATAACGTATACAATAAATTCTTTTCGGGTTTTGCATAAACTAAAAATAATGTCCCTAAGGTTGTCTGGCAGAGAATGCCTTAGGAATTAAGACCGCCTTTGTACATATTTGTATGAAAAGCATTAAATAAATAAATTATTGTTGTATGCACATCAATATTTCAAAATCAAAAATCCTGGTTAATTTTTTGGATTTATTATAAAAAAAGAAACTTATATCATAATTATTTCGAAAGATATTGTGTTATAATAACCTAACCGTCAAAACCCCCGATTCCAACTTGAAAAAGAATAGAAACTTTTGAACGGCTCAATAGATTTTCATGAAACATAGATAAGATGATACCCGATTAAACTAGCTTTCAATTAAAAACACTGCATTGAAATCGGTCCATCCATTTTGATGCTACGATGCCACAGAGGATACACAGATCCACAGATACACATAACAAACTTATAACACCCCTCTTTTTTGTCGGGGGTTAAAAAAGCACTGCATAAAGCTTGTCAATTCATGGTAGGTCGACTAAAACATCGGGCAATTATATTTCTACATTAATGTCATCTAAATGTAGTGCCGGTCGATGAAATCCATCTAATCTTCCCCGACCCAAGAACCATAATATAGAATGATACAACATGGGCACAGCTCCCTATAGTGCTTTTATCCGTAAGATTCGTACCTTCAATAATATTGCGTTATCGCATCTATGCCTACTTGATCGCGGTTTATTAACACATAAGAATAATATATTATGTCCACGCCCTTACGTGCCGTGATTGCATTCGCCCTCTAAGCAGCAACAAGTTATTTTCAAAAATATTGCACTGTTGCAAGTCCGATAGGTTATTCTCTCGATATATTTCTATTATAATAATATACAGACCATTATTGCGTAAATGTTCGCTAGTATATGAACGTGCAAGTTTCAACTGATATGAACCAAGGGAAATAACAACTAAATCATCATCAGTTAGTATCAATAAGTTGCAACTGAGGAAGATGAGCATCTTAACAGACAACGAGTTGCCTTTAAAGGTAAGCTTTTCAAAGGCAACTCGTTGTCTGTTAAGATTTCTTAATGTAACGTAATCAAATAAAAGATTTGTTGTATTGGTCTTTTTTTTTTGTTTTTTTTTTAGCATGGTAAAATCTTCAAATGAGTCCTCCCACCCCGGGCAGGGCGGGAGGGACTGTCAGACTTGTACTGACTAAAATCCACGGTGTTCCTTCGATAGCCCTTTACGTTCCAGGGTCACGGTAATGAGATAAGTCCCGCGACCCCGGCAGGCTTCGGCCCTCTACAGGGGGGGCCCCGTCATCTTGCTGACGTTCTTTGAGGCGCGCGTGGAACACAACGCGCCGTCGACCCCGGCATGGTCCATGGTCGGACAGCGAGTTGCCCTTTACTCGCTGTCCGCATGCCCGCGCCTACGGTGGCCGGAGATCGTCGGCCGGCGCCCGACGCCGTGGGCGACTACCACTGCGGCTGGGCTGGAGGGAGGACGCTATGCTCTCCCTCACGCGGCCCGCCTCCTCCTTCGATAGCATGACTGCTTCGCAGAAGGAGGCGACCGCTTCCCACTCTGTCTCGCCCCGCAGCATGGCCTTGACCAATGCCGGGCGCGAGAGGTCTCCGCCTATCGCCGCCCTGAGGACACGTCGGTGCTCTGCCCAAGTGGGGCAGTCTTGCACCGTATGTTCTACTGTGTCCTCAGGGCGATCCTCGCAGTGGTGACACCCAGGCGTTTCTGCCTTCCTCATCAGACACAGGTACCTCCCGAAACTTCCGTGTCCGGTGAGGACCTGCGTCATGCGGTAGGTCAGGACGCCGTGCCGCCGATCCAGCCACTCCTCAAAGAGGGGTCTTACCGCCGCGATTGCGGCGTGCCCGTGTTGTATTGGTCTTAGCATGTATAATGCGTAAAATGTCTTCGGCAAACCTATTATCTGTGGCTACTTTATAGAACGCATTAATTAGGGCAGCTACAATTCTGAAATCTGTACACATATGCGGAATTGCTCTACCACCAATTCTGATCGAGAAATAATCTTAGCGAAGCAATTTAGATCTGTTTGAATTTGCCATTGACAGTTTCCACCACCCATCGAGTTATTGTTACTAATATAGATTTATTAGCCTGCTCTGTCCTTAATTGGCTTTCATTTCTATCCTTTGTAGGAGGAAAGTGTGCTTCATAGCCCAGTGATTGTAAATCTATGATACAGTCTCTGAAACCTAGTACATAGTCAGCGAAATCTAGTACATACACCCAATTCACGCTAGTTGACTAGGAGTATATCGATGGGCCGATATTATTCTCGTAACCTCTATGTGTCGATACATTTGAGGATTTTTTTTTTTGTTATGTACAGTCATTGGTGTTTTCCCCCTAATCTACCATCGATGAATATCGATAATCCCTACCAGATAGACACAAATAAGCTGATATTGGAGTCAAATAAGGAGCCTGTAGTCGCAAAACAAAAGCAAGTTTCTCAGTATTGAAAATATTCCAAAACACCATGTTCGCGCTCGATTTCGACTTGGCTGCCATAGAATGAATTAAATAATACCCCAAAAGCTCTCACATGGCATAGGTTTCATCACTGTTGAGAGTTTGGTCCAACATTACTCATTGTCCTTTATTTGCAATATCTTTAAATGAAAGTTTACTAAAAGCTCTGGAAATTACATCGTCGATATATAGCGTGATTTTACCGCATATTGAATTTACTATTTGCCATAGTTTCCTAGGATTAGTGTAGTTGTCCTTGATTTTATTATAGTAATATTTGTTTCTGTGATATTCTAGAGTTTTACCAACGAGATTGCGTGTTTTATTGTACTGTAGCCTTAAACAATTGTTTGTGGTGTCATTTTTCCATAGCCTAAGGAGTTCATCCCTCTTCTTGCTTAGGTTGAGAATATCCTTATTAATCCAGGGAAGTCTACAGCGGATCACATTACTGATGTGAGTTGCATGGGATTTCGTACGAGTATATGCGTTATTAAAATTAGATATAATAAAGTCATGAATTTGTTGAGGACAATTCATGGTGTTTGTATAAGACCAGTCAACACTATTCAACTCCTCTAACAATATCTTACTGTCAAATCCATGACGTATCATAGGCATTTTTGGAGCAGCCTGTTTTTGCGAAGCGCATGATGAACCAGCGCACGCGATCGCTACGACACGATGATCCGCCAGAGAGGTGTCGACTGCAGCCGTACACGGACTCATTGTGGCAAGACGCGTAAAAATGTGATCGATACATGACCTAACTACTTTGTCCAATCTGGTCTCGATTCGTGTGTAATCTGTTATACCACAAGTGAATCCGTGCTCGGATAGCATATTTAAGTATGAAACTTTATACGAGGAGTTCGTTTTTAAGTCAATATTCATATCACCTAGTATTATCATATCAGTAATGTGCGTCTGAGATATTATAGTGGATAATTCCGTGATAAAGGTAGTTTTGTTTTTGGAAGGCGGTCTATAGATGGCACACACAGTTATAGGCTGGTTATTTGTTAGTGTTAAAATCCCTACTATTGACTCAAAGCTGGATGTGTTCTTTTCTTGAATAGTAAATTTGTAGTGATTTTTTACAAAGACTATTAATCCACCCCCTTTTTGTTTAGCTCGTAATTGTGTGTGCATTCTGTAGCCAGAAATTTGAAATAGATTACACGTAGTTTCCGATATACCCACTTCAGTTACAACTATCATATCAAGCTGGTAATTAGAAGATTGGACCATAAGTAGTAGCATGTTTACGTGAATACAAAGAAAGTTGGTGTGGTCAAGTTGCAATTCTTTTATGAAAGTGTCAACTGTGTTACAGTTGAAAAGTTCAGACTGTGAACAATTAACCATGATAATTATTAGGATATGTACCTACGAGTGCTAGTAGTGTGTGTAGTAAGTACATTATTAATTGTTATTAATACAGTAAGCGAACTGCATTGAATTCGGGTTTTTGTTTGCCAGAATTGACAAAAATTAAGTAGACAATACTGGCAAACAAAAACCTGAATTCAATTCAGTTCGCTTACTGATTAATTAATAATGTACAAGTGATGTCCCGAAACCTTAATTATTAGTTGTAGACCACGGTTATCCTCTGAACATAACTATGAATATGTATCTATTAATATTTTCTTGTTTCATACCTTTTCAGTAGATAGTCTTGTTTTAGTTTTAGAATTTAATTTTTTTTTTTAATTACACATTATATAAATATTGAACATTACCTTCAACGGCTAATCGTCGACTGCTACGTAAACCAGATTGTTAACAACTGATCAAATAGGTTTGTTTTGTAGTGTTTTATTATTTTACTGAACAATAAACTATTTATTTACTTAGTTTAACATTACGTAAGGTCAGAAAACATTGGCAAAGGCACTTTGGTTGCGGGGCGAAGCAACTTGCCGAGGTTTAGATTTGGATGGGTGAACTTCAAGACCGGTGCCCAAGATGAACCTTCGGTTCCTGAAAGACTGATAGAATAAAAAGGAAGCCCTATTTTCTATACGGGGTGTAAGTGACATCGTAACGAAAACTAATACCATGGATTCAGTACATGATACTGGAGCACTCGGCGTTAGAATTACCTATGCGTCGGTCTCATTAAAAATTTTACACTTTTGTTCGCAGATTTTTTAGTTAGGTAACTATAAAAACTGCGTAAAATTTTTGAAAAGACCAGTATCATGTACTGAATCCATGGTATGAGTTTTCGTTACGATGTCACTTACACCCTGTATAACTAGCCAGTTAGGGGCCGTCCATTAATCACGTGATGCTTGAAAGGGGGGGAAGGGGTTTAACAAATATCACGAGGGGGGTGTAATAAGATATCACGTGTAATTTTTTGTCAAACGTGGCTTGAAGAAACCAACTTTTACAATATATGTTTTTGCATGATTACACCGTTCCTTTAATATTATTTTTATACCAGTCCAAAACAACCTGCAACCATTCTGTCTAGACATTTTTGTCATGGTCCTTTAATTTCATTATAAAATTAGATTATACTTTATACCTGTATTTATACCTGGCACAGGATAGAACAGCATGGAAATTAAGGGGGGAGGCCTTTGCCCAGCAGTGGGATGATACAGGCTAACAGTAAGCTGTATTTAAAGATAATATTCTAAAAATTTAAGATTCTTTGTAGGTACTAAAAATACACGTGATTTTGGGAAAGGGCGGGTGGGGTTAGTCTTAAGCCTCACCACGTACCACCAGGGGGGGGTGGGGGGTTAAAAATGGTCAAAAAACATCACGTGATTAAAGGACGGCCCCTTAGATGATGATGTAGGTCGAGATGGAATCGAACAAAGAGAAGAATGCGGGGTCATCAGATCTACACAGTACACAGTCGCAAACGGTATTTAAAGCCAAAAGGAGGTTATTGTACTCAACATTATGAACAATGGTAGGCGTGGGCAAAGTGTATCATTTTTGGGATTGGATCATTTGCATCTGACTCACTGAAAAGATCCGAATCACTGATATGCTTCATTTGTATCATTTGGCTCATCGGCTCAAAGGACACATTACGAGGAAAAAAAACATACCAAAATAAACATACCTCGGTTAAAAATGGCGCGTACTCTTTCGGAACCGTATCACTGGTACGGATAATTGAAGTATGCAAAAAACGACCTTATTGTGTTTGATATGTAAGCGCCTTAGTGGTCATTTTTACGTGCATGGATAACGACAACGAAAAACTAAGAGTGTGAGTGATACATTTCATATATTTCATTTAGTATCTCTTTCTAACTTGTATAGAGTGTAATTATGTCACCCGCTCACTCGCGACGCGACGCGGGAGTCAGTAGTAAAGTATTTCAGTGTATCACAATCCCAATCTCGCTCACTGCTCAGTGTGGCTCAGTGACTCAGTCGCCTCCATGTCGCCTCGCAAGCGACGCATCGCGTGGAAAGATTCAGATCCGAATGATGCGATTGAAACATTGTTACTGATCCAATCTTTCGTGTCACTTCAAAGATTCGTATCAGTGAGTCGGTTCCGTAAAGAGTTACACACGCCTAAACAATGGAATCGAAAATTACGAGAAAACAAACTGCTGTTCAAACAAATAATTCAAAATTACGGGACAAAATGTATGGAACGGGTTATTCTCCTTACGCGATATCATGGTTGCTTCCATAGTATTAGTTGTTCATAATGATGAGTACAGACTAAAAAGGTATAGGACCTCATAATGTAGCCTTATGATTAGTATTAGAGTTTAAAACGGGGTATTTACCATGTTTATATCTTGTATTGAGTTCCCGATATTTCGCACTGTTGCAAGCGCCATGGTCACGGATAAACTAAAAGTATTTGCGGGTGGACCCGAGCGTACAAAACGTAGCAGAAGGAGGGTAGACCGTTTTGTCTGCCAATAAACATCCACCCGCAAATACTTTTAGTTTATCCGTGACCATGGCGCTTGCAACAGTGCGAAATATCGGGAACTCAATACAAGATAAATACAAACATGGTAAATACCCCGTTTTGAACTCTAATACCTAATGTTAGTGACCATGACAGTTTAAAAACTTGATGTGCCTGATCGAACAATCAATGGCAGTCACTCGCAGATAATTGTACAACTTAATGCGTCAGCGTAAAGACCATGTTTTACTGCAGTACTAATTAACATTCGTGGTCTTGAAGACGCACTCAGATCAGAAGTGATCGGCTTTACGAAGTTTGCCGATGTAACTTCTTAGTAGTGTCGTACTATAGGTAGATAGTTATCTGTGTAAAGGTCTATTCAAACCTGAGCGATATTCGCTGCCGCTGTGGGTAGAGGTACATACCGCGCGGGTTTCGCTCAGGTATTTAGTATCAAGTACCGCGGCTAGAGCGACCTGAGCGATATTCGCTGCCGCTGTGGGTACACCGTGACTGACGTGTATATTCTTTGGCGACTCAGAAATGACTAACTGGCGAAAATTTCTTACCTCTCTGAGCGAAACTCGACTACCGCGCGTTATTCTGCCCACAAGGATAGCGAAATCCGTTTTGGTGTGAACAGTAATATTACCGCATACCCACTGGGTTTTCTCTGCCGCAGACGGTAGCGAATACCGCTTAGGTCTGAACAGTAATATTACCGCATACCCACTGGGTTTTCTCTGCCGCAGACGGTAGCGAATACCGCTTAGGTCTGAACAGTAATGTTACCGCATACCCACTGGGTTTTCTCTGCCGCAGACGGTAGCGAATACCGCTTAGGTCTGAACAGTAATATTACCGCATACCCACTGGGTTTTCTCTGCCGTAGACGGTAGCGAATACCGCTTAGGTCTGAATAGGCCTTAAGATTGTTATTAAGTTTGAAATAAAAATCCATTTCAGTATAATATATTTATTTATTTGAGATATAAGTCAGATAATGTTAACTGACTAGAATAATAATTATGTATAGACTGCAGAGATTACGAAATTATAACTATTATTATACCCAGGTTTTAAATTATAGATGCGCTGAATATTCGTTTAATATTAGGTATTTGGCAAATTTAAGATATTCGTATGCAGCCCCGAATTATTCGGTTTTAATGCCGAATATATTCGGTTATTTAATTTAGTGTCCCCCTTAGTAAAACTTGATCATAATTATGAATACATTAACATCATAAAGAGGTCGGCGGGTCTACCGCGTAACTAAAATTGTAATGAACATCGACATTGGTATTAAACTTGAATACGATCGTGAGAGCCTAAGCTTTAAGCTAACTTGTAAACAAATTACCTATCATATAGTTGGGACTCCTATTTTCATGATCGGTAAAAAAAATACAAGTTAGCTCAAAGTTTAGGCTCTCACGATCGTATTGAAGTTTAATACCATTGTCGATGTTCATTACAATTTTAGTTACGCGGTAGACCCGCGGGGGTCGAAAAATAAGACCTGTATAAAAGGATATTTTTTTATATAGTGCGCAAAATTTGCAGAGTGATTCAGTGTCCGTTCCCAAATGCAACCGCAGTACTAAAATTCACTCCAAAAGAATTAACTCTCCAAATTATGCGCACTACATAAATAAATATCCTGTAGTGTGGCGTCAACAACACTGCACAATCCTTTTTTATATGTGGCTCATAAAAAATGTATAATAAATATAAAAAAAACTTAATATTTATTATAATTATCAGATCGGTGTCCTTGTAAATAACTAACCTAATTAAAAACTATTAAAATCAAATTATTGCTTTTATTATTGACATTGTCCGGTTAAAATACAGTATGGGCAATGTCGATCGAGATATACCTATGACAATTTACAAAAAACTTATCAACTCATTTTTAAAGATTATGATCAAAAATGACACTTTCAAGCGATACTAAGTATTATACTAATGAAGATAAAGTTTAAAATGCTGCGGCAACTGCAACTGCTCGCCATTTCGCTGCCATCTCGGATTGAATTGAGATGTATAGTGCCACAAACTTATGTGACCCGGTCATGGCGTCGCTGCCGTCGCTTTTACCATTATAATCTCTACAAAAATGCCATTTTGAAGTCAGTTTTGTTCTGTAGCGACGTTAGTTCGAATTTTGGTCACCGGGTCAGATAAGTTTGTGGCACTGTATAGACATTTTACAGCACCATAGAGTCAAAAATAAGGCACCTAGTTTAACAAAATATAGTCTGTATACAGTTAAAATTACTTACAATATAATCAGGTATTTATAAAACAATTAAAAATAGCTGTGGTATCTAGCGATGGGCATTGAATTGACGAATGATATGAAAAGGCTTTTTTTTATCAGAAACGAATGAACCGTTTTCATTGCTTAAAAAACAGGTTTAAAAATAATTAAGCCACTGACGAATTGTTTCTAAAACAAACTATTTATTTTTTCAATGTATTTTTTTACCACAATGAAACAGTTGTATACGAATAAACGTTATAAATATTGGAGAAAACGATAAATTAACTGTTTTTAAACATCGTTTTCAACATATTTTATTTAACGAACAATAAAAACGGTTAATTACATTGCTAGAAAATGTAAAAAATGTTGAAAAAAATACCTTTTCTAACGCGTTATATAAAAAAAACGGTTACATTACACTGCCACGAAAACTGTAAATGACCCACCGCTAGTGATATCCATAGGCGTAGCTAGCTGGGCATAAGAGGGTATACAGAAAGTCTACAGTGAAACTAAAATGGTAATGAACATCGACACTGGTAATAAACTTCAATATATCGTGAGAGAGTCTACCATGAAACTAAAATTGTAGTGAACATCGACACGGGCAGTAAACTTCAATATATCGTGAGAGAAAGCTTTGAGCTACCTTCTGAAAAAAAATTCCGATCATGGAGATAGGAGTCCCAACTTCATGCTCGGTATTTTTTTCACAAGGTAGCTCGATAGCAACATAGCCCGAAGTTAAGTCTCTCAAAATCCTATTGAAGTTTATTACCAGAGTCGATGTTCATCACATTATAAGTCACTAAAATTGTAATAAACTTCATTACCATCACGATCACGATCGTAATGACGTTTATTTCGTCGATGTTCAATACCATTTAAGATACGCGTTAGACCATCTGGCCTAAATGAACTGCTTATTTTAAAAAAAGTCTTATTAAAAAAAGATTATACAGGGGATCCAAAAATTAACATCAAAAGAAAAAAAATCTATCTACCCGTATCTAGGTCTACTGGAAATGACCGTATTATGATTATTTCAAGAATATTTTGTAATGAACAATGATTTTTATTTTGTACGTAATTTTTTGGGTCACCCAGTATAGCTGCAAAAATATTCAGTTATAATATAATAGTTACCATTGATGTAGGTAGACATTGTAAGCTGCAATACAAAAGTAGCTTATGACATGTTATGTTTTCTATGCAAAGAGACCTTTTACTATTTTTATTTATATTATACACGGGTAGTCGGAATTGGTGGTCATCCATAACGTACGTCACACTAATTACGAGATTTTTTGACCCCTCCCCCCCATCCTTGTCACAAGTTGATCACACCCCTCCCTAGTGTAATGTCACATATATTGCAATTATACATCCAGAAATTATTTTTTAATATAATTTCACATGGGTCACATAATGTTCGTAGACCCCCCCCCCCTTAAGATGTGACGTACTTTGAATGGTCCCTTATTGTACTCATCGTCATGAACAACTTTTACTATCAGATAAATATAGAAGTCGCAAAAAAAAATCGCGACTTGTTGGTCCCATAATAAAAGTTGTTCGTTAAGATGACTACACTAACCCTCTTTTCGGCTTTTCTAGGTGGTCGCTGCTAAGCGTGGCCTTGGGTTCCTTTAGATTTACCTCCTAAAGTATGTTGTATTATTAATAATAAGGTCTTTTCCAAGAAAACACGCATTTAAACACATAATTACATAGATTATCGTAATTTTTTTATAATCCTATCAAAATGCATGCTTTTTTGAGATTAAAGATAAACTTAAAATTAAAAATGGCTCATACAACTAGCAATAAAAAAAGAGATTCAATATTAGCGGCCGACGTGTAATAGTTGCAAGGTAGGCTGCCGGAGTTCGAGTTAATTTCGCAACCAAATAAAATATTAATTTAAATTCTTAGTTTTTTTGGTGGTATAACCGAGGCAATGATACACGGACAGACAGACGTGAAACGACTTCCTTACTAATATAGATGGAAGAAAAGTATGCCAAGAATAACGTCGGTATAAGAATACAGGATATTTTTTTATGTAGTGCGCATTATTTGTAGTGATTCAGTCTCTGTTCCTAAATGCAACCGCAGTATTGGGATACACTTTAAAACAAAACTAAAATTCGACTTAATATGGGGGACACGCATAATTTACTAGCGCAAGCCATACAAAATCAAATTTTTATTTAGTTTTAAAGTGACTCCCAATACTGCGGTTGCATTTAGGAACAGACTAAATCACTCCAAATTATGCGCACTACACAAGAAATTATCCTGTAATAAGGTTAGTCGGAAAGGGCATAAGGAGAAAAGGTGTAAAAAAAATCTAACTTGTAAATCCGTCCCGAAAGTTTTTTTGATTAAATAAAAAAACTCAACATCGATTCATCTGTCACCATCGTTCGACCGTCAACGGCATTCTAGCGCTCCGCGTGGGTCATCGAACTTACAGCTCGCCTTCGTAAGTTCGATGACCCGCGCGGAACGCTATAATGCCGTCAATGGTCAAGCAACAGACGTTTCGTTTTCGAATAATTTTTTTACTGCATCTAAGTGACTGTCTCAAAGGATGAGTGTATATTAGCAGTATAACGCGTGGTAGGGATATACAATTATACACATAATATATTTGAAAAGAGTTTCCATGGAGTTTCTTGCCGGTTCTTCTCCATAGGAATCTATTTGAACCGCGCACCTAGTCTCGACATTTCATAAGTGCCTGTATCTGGTTTACATGAAATAAAGATCTATTCTATTCTACACGATTTTAATTACAAACCCGAAAAAAAATCTGCTTTAAAATAATTCAATATTACTCGTCTAAATATGTGGAATATCTCTTTTTTCTTTTCCTGTTCAACCCACGATTAGCCCAATAGTAAAAATTGTTCATAATGATGAGGGGGGCTAAAAAGGCCGCTTTAGATGAATCATAATAAATGATTCATATTACGAATGTCAAAATATCTACTTAATTGACGACTCTTAATGTCATCCGCATAAGGTTCATATTCAGTAATCATCTGTTTGACAGTTACTAAGCAGATCATTAGATGAATTGCTCGATGTGGCCTTTTTAGGCCCCGAGTACAGTAACCCCTTCCACGTTCCTACACCCTTTGCGACTAACTTTGTATGATTTTTTAATGTACGATATAACATTCCGCATTTAATACACGGTCCGTATTTGGTAAGAGCTGCGAAAATAATGTAATTTAATATGAATAAAAAATAAAAATAGGTCAAAAATGATTTGCCTCTGAATAAGATTACCATGGCAGTTACAAGGTACCAGTGGGCCAAGCACGAATATTTTGACGTCAGGTAAAGTAAACGTAAGCAAATTTTGAATAAAAAATACTCGTTTAATCCATGATATTTTTTGAAAATACATGCAGTATTTTTACATTTTCATGAAACAAGTGTGTATGTTGCATAAAATTCAACAAAAATGCGATAGATTCATCGTATCTTATAATCAAAATTTGCTTACGTTTACGTTACTATACGTCAAACTATTCGTGCTTGGCCCTCTGATTAGTATGTACATTGATAATATACATCGTGTAACAGAAACGCGTGGTCATATTTAAGGGTGTGGATCAGACTATCAAACTGAACAACTTTCTCTATGGGACCAACATCGTAATCGGGAAAAATAATCAGCTGTCCCATACAAAACTACCTAACCTAACGTATGGGACAGCTGATTATTTTTTCGCGATCACGATTTTGGTTACATAGAGAAAGTAGTTCAGTTTGGTGGTCTGATCCACACCCTTAAATATGACCACGCATTTTTGTAAATTATTCTGCAGTCGAAGTATTAATAGTCGATTTTGATACATCACTAGCACCGAACTATAACCGAATGACCTAAACGGTAATCACCATTAAGTTCCCGATACAAAGTGGTGATTAGACCATGTCTTTCATCGCCACATTAACCAGCTGCCCTCGACTGTTTATGTGCACATCGAGTCCAGATTTCTCAATCTTATCGGGCTGGTCAGTTGTCTGGCTTCTTGGCTGGCCAAACAGGACTGGCCACACAAACTTTTTATTATTTCTCAGAGGCAACGCTTTGTGTAATCTCTCCCAAAACTTAGGATCATCCCATGTTAAGTAGGTATTATTGGAAATATATTCTTTTAATTCATCCGAAAGTTTCTCGTGGTTCGATACGTCTTCTAGCATAATTAAGATAACCCTTACTTTACCTTCTTTTAAAGCAAAACTATGGGCCGCATTAAACTCCATGTTAGCATATGCAGACTCCAGATAATTTCCCGACATCAAAATGATTGTTTTTCGCGAAGTTTCTACTGAACGGCGAATTTGTTCTGGGATGAAATCACCGACGTACCAATCGCGGTAGTGAACGCACGTTGTCTGCCCGAAATCATTTTCTAGCTTAGGTAGTAGTTCAAGAAAGAATTTGCTGTCTTTATGTGCGTATGAGACGAAAACATCGTATTCCTTATTCAAATCAGTTAAGTCATCTTCGAAAAACGAAGGGAATATGACTGCCAAATAGTCAATAATTTTACGTGAATACCTAGAGATAGTAAGCGCACTTATAGTGACGAGAAGTACCAATACTAAAAAAGTGCCACCTGCTACGGCTGCGGCCTTCCAAGAACTACATAACGCTACAACATCAACTTGAACCAACTTGTCACCGTTTCTACAAGTTACTCTTTCAATATCTTCAATAAAAACGCTTTTTTGTATCGCAAAAATTTCATTAGAATGCCAACAATCGCATTCTATAGGATTATTGGATAAAAATAAAGTGGTGTTTGATTCTAAAAATTCAATTGGTATAGTTGTTAAGTTATTATTTGAGAAATCTATTATTTTTATAGTTTCCGATGGACTGAAAAGTATTTCTTCTAAACCTGTATTTGATAGATTTAGGGACTGAACAGACAAATTGCCTATGTATTGAGGTGCTGTTTGTAGTTGTAGCGATATAGTCTCAACGTAAAAATCTGAAGGATTAGGCAACATAGGTGGAGTGGTGATACAATTTAGACCCAAATCACGACTAGCAGGCCTAAATTGGCAAGACAAACAGACATTGTGACAACTTTCGTATGGTAAATCGCAATTTAGGTCATATGGTGATACGTTGTTAAATATTTGTCCTTGTAGGTTAGGTGGTGATGAACATCTGGCATTGCCTACTATGATTTGCAGCTCGGTCGATATAGGTCTCGCCCCGCGAAGCCTCATAGCGAGATTGTAAATGCCACAGTCGCAGGTCAACGGGTTATTATCGAGTAACAGTGACCCGCGCGGTGATGTGTCGGATGGTGATTGTGAGGCAGATCCCAGTTGAACTAAGGTGATGTTGTTGTCACGTAGATCAACAATAACGTGATCACTTAAGAACTGGAGGTCTTGAGACTGAAAAGAGAAATGTAAATTACAATTAAATTCAGGATATTAATTTAATTGACGTTTTTTAGGTATGTAGGTAGATGGTAGGGTAGGTAAGGTAGGTATAGTAGGTAGTAAATAGGGTAGGTATGGTAGATAGGCTAGGGGGAGGTATAGTAGATAGGGTAGGTATGGTAGATAGGCTAGGGGAGGTATAGTAGATAGGGTAGGTATGGTAGATAGGCTAGGGGGAGGTATAGTAGATAGGGTAGGTATGGTAGATAGGCTAGGGGGAGGTATAGTAGATAGGGTAGGTATGGTAGATAGGCTAGGGGGAGGTATAGTAGATAGGGTAGGTATGGTAGATAGGCTAGGGGGAGGTATAGTAGATAGGGTAGGTATGGTAGATTAGGCTAGGGTAGGTAGGTAGGTGTACAGTTCTTTTATTGGCGGTACGAAGTTCGCCGGGTCAGCTAGTATAGGATATTTTTTTTATGTAATGCGCAAAATTTGCAGTGATTCAGTGTCCGTTCCCAAATGCAACCCCAGTACTAAATAATCCAAAACAAAATAAAAATTTGATTTTGTATGGCTTGCGCTAGTTAATTATGCGTGTCCCCCATACTAAGTCGAATTTTCGTTCTGTTTTAAAGTGTATCCCAATACTGAGACTGAATCACTACAAATTATGCGCAATGCGTAAAAAATAACCTGTATAACGTCGGTGCGCTTGCCAAATCTGACATGTGCATTTAAAGAACTTTCGCTCACTCACTCACTCACTCACTCTCACTCACTCACTCGCAACATGGCTCTCTCACTCAGTCGCTACACAGCTCACTCAGTCGCTACACATCTCATTCACTCACCGACACACAGAAGTCACCGAACAGGGCCATAATTCTGCTATTGCAATCATATAAGAATGTTCTCCGAATTAATGGTTTTTGCAATGTCGCTCAACCTAATTTGTCTTCTATTGCGTAGGCAATAGAAGTAGAAGTCGGTTATTTGTCAGGTATAAAGTGTCGTTCTATAGATTTTGACTACTATTACCTACGCAATAGAAGTCAAATTAGGTTGAACGTCATTGTAAAAACCAACAATCTGAGACCATTCGGGCACCTTAGAAATAGAATTAGGACCCTGGAGGAGAGATAAGGGGTCATCCATAAAGTACGTCACACTAATTCCGTGATTTTTTGACGCCTCCCCCGTCCTTGTCACAGTTGATCACATTTGTGAGACCAACTAGTATGACGTCACATATTTTTTGCAATTTTACATCTAGAAATTATTAAATTAAAACAGCGTTTCCGAAATTAGTTTTATTTCCATTTAAATTATTTTTTGATACATAATAAATCAATTGCCATACAGATAGATGTGATAGATGATGATGATGATGATGTGATGTGATAGGTGTGTGTGTGTGTGATAGATGTGTGTGATAGGTGTGATGATGTGTGTGTGTGTGTGTGTGTGTGTGTGTGTGTGTGTGTGTGCGTGTGTGTGTGTGGTGTGATGTTTGCTGTGTCTTTTCTTGTGTGTACATAAATGATTAAATAAATAAATAGATTTGGAAATATTTTTAAGTTTTTCGTTAATAGTTCAATAGTTTGGCATTTTAACACTTAGATGTACTAGATTTTGAAATGTGACGTCACGAAACTTAGGACCCCTCCCAACCCTTGTCACATAATGTCACATTTCGTTGACCCCCTCCCCCCATTAACGTGTGACGTACTTTATGGATGGTCCCTGAGTGGAAAAGGCAGACAAGGAGAACCGACCACAGATAATATTACATAATTACGTTATATATGTTTTTAACTGTGCAACGTATTGGTATTATAGTGCCACAAACTTATCTGACCCGGTGACCAAAATTAGAACTAACGTCGCTACAGAACAAAATTGACATCAAAATGTCATTTTTGTATGGAGATGACATTAGTAAAAGCGACGGCAGCGACGCCACGACCGGGTCAGATAAGTTTGTGGCACTAGATGTGATTATTTAAGATTCTATGTTAGCTCTTCTCGCCTGAAACACAGGTTTTCCTAGTTCAGGCAACCTTGTTATATATATATTTTTTTTTTTTTTTTAGCTTGATATAATCCTCAAATGAGTCCTCCCACCCCGGGCAGGGCGGGAGGGACTGTCAGACTTGTACTGACTAAAATCCACGGTGTTCCTTCGATAGCCCTTTACGTTCCGGGGTCACGGTAATGAGATAAGTCCCGCGACCCCGGCAGGCTCCGGCCCTCTACAGGGGGGGCCCCGTCATCTTGCTGACGCTCTTTGAGGCGCGCGTGGGACACAACGCGCCGTCGACCCGGGCATGGTCCATGGTCGGACAGCGAGTTGTTGTTATTTATACCTAAGTAAGACTTTGTATTTTTTTGGTTTATTTTTGTTATGTGAATTTATTGAATAAATTATTTGATTTGATTTACTGTAATGTTGTACATATAAAGTTGATTAAATAAATAAAAACTCACAGGAAAGAAGAAAAAAATACTCACACTCAGTGCACTAAACCGGTTCATGGACAAATCAAGTTCCTGAAGGAACACCATCACTGTCACCCAGTCTCCGAACATGGTGTCAATGCGATTGTGTTTCAGGTTCAATACTTTCAGCTGTGTCAAAGTCTTCAATGGAGACTGCTCTTCAATATTAAAGTATTCTGTGAAGTAATCTGTGAGTTGACCGGATAGTACCGGTTCGGTCTTGAATGACAAATGGTTGTACGCTAAGGATAGATTTAATAATCCAGTTGCTCCTTGGAAGGCTGACTCGCTGATTGTAGACAAGCTATTGTGGTCTATTGAAATGAATTGTAGGTTCGTGAGGCCTGAGAATAGGACGCTGGAAAAAGAAAATAGATTATTAATAAGTAACCTAACCGTCAAAAACTACTCCAACTAGAAAAAGAGCTGTAACTTTGGAATTGCTGAACAGATTTTCATGAAACTTAGCTAAGATGATACCCGATTAAACTAGCTTTCAATTAAAATAAACTACATTTAAATTGGTCCATCCGTTTTGGAGCTATGATGCCACAGACAGATACACACAACAAACTTTTAACATCCCCTCTTTTTTGTAGGGGGTTAAAACAGATAAAGGATTTGAGGAAAAAAATAATTTTACACACAAATGGCGCCAAAGGTCGGCCATTAAACTTTTTATAATTACGATACCTCTCAATCTAATATCCATCAAGCCGTTTAGGCTACAGAGCGTCACAAAGAAATATAAATACATACACTTGCTAAACATAACCGTCCATTTAGCGCAGTCGGGTAAAATTAATAATTATAATTATATTATAGATAAAAAAAACTAAAGAAAACGCTTTTGTCATCCAAACTAAACGTGTATGCAAAATTTCAGCTCAATCGGAAACCGGGAAGTGGGTCAAATTTAACGTCCAAGATTTTTTTACATAGTTACAAGTGAAGCTAATAATAGTACATTATGGTACAAGTGTGTAATGTTGGTGATTACCGCTGAGGCGCCATTGAGACCCGAGCCGTTAGGTGAGGGTCTTAAGAGAGCCGAGGACGGTAATCATCAATACACACGTGTATCATACGACGTTTTTCAACACACTTGTGAAGAAAATAATACTAAAAAGCCATTTTATTTAGTGAGTAAAAAGTTTATCTATAGAAACAATTAGTAAATGTGCAGTTGGTAAAATTATAATTAACTGTGAACACGATCTTTTTTGTTTCGAAACTTTTTTAAAAACAAAGCAACTCAACCAATTAAAAAAAAAAACCTATAACTCACTTGTGATTAATAGTAAAGAAAAAGTCACAGTTTGATTACAGGTGTAATTATGTGCCTAATTGCGGTGAAATTAGAGCCATTTTATGAGCAAGTGTGTTGAAAATAGTACATTATGGTACAAGTGTGTAATGTTGGTGATTACCGCTGAGGCGCCATTGAGACCCGAGCCGTTAGGTGAGGGTCTTAAGAGAGCCGAGGACGGTAATCATCATTACACACGTGCATCATACGACGTTTTTCAACACACTTGTGAAGAAAATAATACTAAAAACATAGAGGTTATATGTCCAGAGGGAGTGTCGCCTTACAAAACGTACTTCTGTTTTGAAGCCAATTCAGCCGCGTGATGACATGCGCGCGCATGTGGGCGTGGCTTACAGGGATACCATCGAAAAAGAATTACCCTACGATGTGGGGAAAACATTTTAACAGAGTACAGCTTTTATTTGTAAATAGGAAAACGTAAGGGTTCATAAATTAGGTAGTAATACATTATTTTTATTATTTATGTACAGTCGGATGCAAAAATTTATATGTATGTATATTTTTGTATCGAAATTAAAAGTGGAATTTGAATTTATTTAAATAAATCTTTACATTACTGTTACTGTTAGCCTGTCTCATCCCACTGCTGGGCAAAAGCCTCCCCTTTTATTTGTGGGAATTGCTATATGATCACGTAACAAATTTTTTTCTAAAATTCAAAATGCGGTTAACAAAAAACGCCTTGCAATTGCAACAGTTTTCTATACTATTATACAGGGTGGATCAAAATTTTGGGGCATTAAAGGTGGCTAGGGTTTTCTGTTATTAACATTAATGAAAACCATTCCTGTTGAGAAATAGAATCGAATGAATGAACCCCACTAAAGTTCATCGGGAAATGTAAACATCCTCGCTGACCTTTTTACAAAAACTTATGATGTGGCATTTAATATCTTCAAAATTGACCTAAAGTTTTTATAGTTTATAGAGGAAGAACAGTCGGACGACGCTTTGATCTCGTCGTAAATGCTGACAACGTCTAGACAATGTTGCATTTGTGCATGGAGGGTTGTCAGAAGTAAACAATATTTATTCATTTATTTTCGATCAACATCGTCATCAACATTAATATTATAAACAATAATTATGAAGACTTATCAATTATGTAGGTATTATCAATCAATTATATAAGTAAAACTGAGTTTTGCTCAAGGGTCTATGTGGTTACAGTCTATGTGAATAGATATCACTAAAACATGAAGTTTGAGTACCATCATGATGGGGCTGTACCAAATAGTGCCGGAGATACAAGCTTCCAAAAATTTAGTCACGTGGTCACATAGAAATCACTAAAACATGAAGTTTGAGTACCATCATGATGGGGCTGTGTCAAATAGTGCCGGAGATACAAGCTTCCAAAAATTTAGTCACGTGGTCACTTAGAAATCACTAAAATATGAAGTGCGGCTTCGTATTATTCAATACCCGTGTTTTTTTCCTCAACCTGTGCCAGAACTCTCATATCAAGTTTCTCAAAGGCTGATCAAATTTAACCAGCCGTTAAATCACATTTGAACTGATTGTTGACGTTGGTCAAACAATCACAACAGGTAACATGATTTGGCCAGCCTTTCAGAAATCGGGGGTGAGTAGGTATAACAGATAAGGTAGCCACTTTTAATAACCCAAAATTTTGCGCCACCCTGTATAGCTGTCGTTTTGAAATTGTATTTCTTATCAAGTTTTCAGTTTAAATATGACAACGCGTACCTATTCCTACGTGTTATATGGGATATTTAATTTCATTTTATGGCAACACTTACAGAACATGGCGTCACAGCCGATCAACAAAAATATTAAATTGTAAAAATTATTTAAGTGATATAAAGTAAAGAAATCGCTATAATTACACATGGAAAGTAATCATTTTCACTTTTTCTTTAATATAAGCATATTTTTTACAATTTTTGGATGCATAAAACGATATTAATTAAATATCAATCGGGAGCGAATTACATGTTATCACGAGCTTGCGCCAAAACGTACTGACAGGCCATATAGGTAGTACATTAACTTTTAATGCCAATTTATTACATTCATTTTCAAGTATCGAACAAGGTCTCTAGACATATGAATACTCTAAGACTAAAAAGCCATTTTATTTAGTTGTGAATTTTTTTCGCAATGGCGGGAAATAATAATCAGTTTTCCTATGCGCGCGCATCTAACAGATCGGCCATAGACTAAAAGAATGAGGTTTCTTTTTTTGGCTTTTCTTGGATAGCGTTTTAGCCACGTACAAAATGGGTAATTCAAAGTTTTCTTTATCCTAGAAAAAACAAAAGTTATATTTGAGTGAAAGTTGTATTTATTAAACACGTACAAGTTGAAATTTATCTATTTAAATACGAAGTTGCATGAAACTAGCAAGCAATAGGTAGGTACATTAATTTATTTGTACTATTCTGTCTTTTCTGTCTTTTATAAAACGTTGCCCCTCACTAGGATTTCTCCTGTATTGAACACGATCTTTTTTGTTTCGAAACCTTTTTAAAAACAAAGCAACTCAACCAATTTAAAAAAAAACCTATAACTCACTTGTGAATAATAGTAAAGAAAAAGTCACAGTTTGATTACAGGTGTCATTATGTGCCTAATTGCGGTGAAATTAGAGCCATTTTATGAGCAAGTGTGTTGAAAAGTGTTTTAAAAATACTTACTCAGGTAAAACTTCCAAGTAATTTCTATTCAAATTCAGAGTCTTCAACTCTCTCAGCGACGCGAAGACTCCACTCGATAAGGAAGGTATCTTATTATAACTCAAATCCAACTCAACTAAAGATTTCTGATCTTTGAAAATTTTCGCCGGAAGTGACGCAATCTCATTATGTGCCAACGACAGTTTTTGTATACCGTCACTTCCTGTTAAAAAGTTTTCAGGTAAAGATGTGATTTTATTATATTCCAATATCATATTTTTTAAAGATGGCAGACTTGATATGGATTTTGGCTTCAGTATTAGTTCCACTTCGTTAAATTCAATGGTTATCTGAAAGATGAACAAATCATTTTAATACATGTAAGCCTAAAAAGGCCACATTTAGCAAATCACCTACGAATCTCCATGGTAACTGTTGAATATGAACCTTACGCGTATGATATTAAGAGTCATCAATTAAGTGGACATTTTGACATTTGTAATATAATAGTAGTTTATGAAACTTGCCTAATAGGGATATTAAAACACGGTGTTTTAATACCTAGTTATGTGCAGTTTCATACACTACTTTATCTATAATCATGCAATAGGTAGTTAACACATTCATAAAGTGAATTGTAAATAAACAAAATGGCGCTGGATCTCAGCGCGCATGCGCCCTAACCGCGCCACCATAGACAATGTGCGGCTGCTATAAAAATTGAATTGAAAACTACTTGGTGGAACCGAAGTTTACTACATAGATTTATTAAACAGTATTATATTATGTCTATGATGTACTATAATAGAAAAATAATTATTTTATAGCATTGTTTTGTTAGAAAAACTGTATCATAATAAAACTTTTTAATTTTATTATAGTTGCATGTGCATAAAGTCTGTCATTATAGTATTATTTTTGAATTTATAATTAGAACTTTACGATATGAGGATAGATAAATCATAATAAGAGTCATTTAAAGTGGCCTTTTTAGCCCCCCTGAACTGAGCTCTGAAATCTCTCTCTCTCCCTCTAGCACCTATATAAGAGTACAGCGCAGCCAATCGCGTTCAAATTCCGCGAGCTCATAAAGTTTTGCGATAACTATATCTTATATACTTACATTTTCAAGCTGTGTCAAATTGTGAATCAATCCTGCGGGCAATTCTTGTAATTGGTTTGAAGATAGCTTTATACTTTTTAATTTAGGAGTATGGGTCAACGCCCCCGCCGCTATGGTGGATAATTTATTAGTGTTAAGAGTCAATGCCTCTAGAGAATCGAGACCTGAAAATAAGCAAAAACAAATAAATTTTAAATTACCTAACCATCAAAAACCCCCGACAAAGTAGAATAAATATTATAGTTTAAAAAAAACGCTTTTGTCATCCAAACTAAACGTGTATGCAAAATTTCAGCTCAATCGGAAACCGGGAAGTGGGTCAAATTTAACTTCCAATTTTTTTTACATAGTTACAAGTGAAGCTAATAAAAGCGTGTTAAAAAGAGTTGTAACTTTTGAACAGCTGAACAGATTTTCATGAAGGATCTAATGGATTCATGTTTGGTCTGCTACTGGTATTCCTATGCAAATTGGTGTAACGAAACCACTGCTTCATTCGGCCAATCAGTACAACGCCATCTATCGAACATTAAGGTAAACTTCCTAAACTCATTTCAATCTAAATTTCATAACAAAACTACTTGAAATATACAAACAATATGACTAATAATAATATAAATCCTGAAATTAATTTTTTGATCAAAAATTTTAGGATTAATCTTGAAATTAAAGTTTGAAAAGTGTTGAAAGTTGACACACTGCCTCAATAGATGGCGTTGTACGGTCGTTCTGCATCGCGCTATGGTTTCGTTACAACGATTTGGTAGGCTGCTTGGAGTTGTTGATTCCTTCTCTTACGACATCCTACGGGATTATATATTTTTTTGGTGATCTCATAGTATAAAACCTATGTGATTCATAAATGTTTATTCTAGGACCAGGGTTGCCAAACGTACGAGGTTCCTCGTACAAATACGAGATTTGTGGTCTGCTGTACGAGGTACGAGGACACAATGAACCTCGTTCAATATTGTACGAGATTTTTGATATACGACATTTTATGATGGGTTTAGACACGTTTGTCCACTGCCCAGTCTGTCTTGAATATAGTCATTCTCTGTTTGAGAAAACAAAGTCTACGCCGGAAGAGCTTTTTTTTTTTTAGACGATCACATTCTTTTCATGTCTTTTTTTGGCATTATACCTATATACGAGGTTGCAAAGCCAAAGTACGAGATTTTTTGGTGTACATATACGAGGAAAAAAGTTCTACAGTTGGCAACCCTGTCTTGGACCTCGGCATCGGTATTAAACTTCAATACGACCGTGAGAGCCTAAACTTTGAGCTAACTTGTATTTTTTACCGATCATGAAGATAGGAGTCCCAACTATATGATAGGTAATTTTTTTACAAGTTAGCTCAAAGTTTAGGCTCTCACGATCGTATTCAAGTTTAATACCGATGTCGATGTTCATTACAATTTTAGTTACGCGGTAGACCCGCAGGCTGTCGATGATGATGATGATCAAGATGAAAACTTACCTCTCAACGAATTAACACCAATAGCACTAATATTATTCCCCCAAACATTTAATGTCTTCAGCTCCGACAGTCCATTGAATGCGTCCTCGGGTATCGCAGTCAATTCATCTTCAGACAGCTCCAGATACGATAAAGCTGGCGATCCGGTAAAGGCGTTGCTTGTCAACGTGATCTGACTCCTGCAGATGCGGAGCTGACTCAGTGACTGAAGCGGTTTTATAGCTGACGCTGGTACGGTGGCGTCTGACGCTGAAAATGGTATTATCTAACTGTCAAAAAACCCCGACTGTAACTTTTGAACGGCTGAACAGATTTTTATTAAACATAGCTAAGATGATACCCATTGGATTGGCCCCAGATCGCAATGGACCGTGAGAAATGGAAAGAGGGGAGGGAGGCCTTTGCCCTGCAGTGGGACATTACGGGCTTATAATAATAAAAAGATGATACCCGACTAAATTAGCTTTCAATTAAAAATAACTGCATTGAAATAGGTCCATCTATTTAGGAGCTACGATGCCACAGACAGATACACACCCTGTTCTCTATTTTTGAAAACGTGTCCCTTCACTAGGATTTCTCCTGTATCGAGGGTACAGTTTACAATCAAACATGTTATATGCACACACACCCAGACCCGGAACAACTATCTGTAGATCATACAAATACTTGTTCCGTGCGGGGATCGAACCCGCGGCACGTAGCGTAGAAAGCTAATCGCTTAGCCACTGCGCCAACTGTGTCGTCAAACTTAAACACTCTTTTTGTCGGGGATTAATAAAACCCCCCTTTTTTGTCGAGGATTATTTACACCCCCTTTTTATCGGAGATTAATAACACCACCTTTTTTGTCGGGTATTAATAACACTACCCCCCCCTCCCCCCTTGCCGGGTATTAATAACAACCCCCTTTTTTGTCGGGGATTATTAACCCCCTTTCTCGTCGGGGATTAAAAATAGGTAAGTCTTACCATTAATAATGAAGAAACTCTGCACATCCCCGAGGCGTACCAAGTCTTCTTCTGCAAACGCGTCCACAGCATCAGAAAACGTTACTGTCGTCACTGAACTCGCTTCAAAGGCTTCGTTGACACACTGCAGTATGGATGGCGAACATCCAGTTACCCCGAGCGATGGGAGAGTCATGTTGTTCGCGACATTTATCACTGGTAGGTCTGAACAGTCGAAGTTTGTGCCCTGGAATGTGAGAGGGAATATTTTTAAGAAGCAGCTGTAAGAATACAATAGAAATAATTTATTGTTATCACAGGTACAGGAAGTGTCATAGGAAGGTGTTAAGTCTAGGGTACAGATCTCTGTGATATACTATACCAGACGGTGTACAATATATTTAACTTAGATTATTGATTGGTTTCCTAAAACCTAGACATCGATGCGGAAACCAATCAATTATCTAAGCTATGAATAGAAAACTTTATACTCTTTTTTAAGCATAATATTGCGCGTACGGAGTGAAGAGTGAGAGATTTTGTATAGTTAAAGTTTATATGGAAAAGGAGTGCAGAAACCTAAAATATATTTATAATATTACGGTCGAATTGCAACCACTAGGCGACCTGTAATATTAATTAATACAGCATGAATGGATTACCGCGAGTGATGCCCCTGGTGTTGCAAGCGTCCGGCGTCCATAAGTTACTGTAACCGCTTACCATCAGGCGGACCGTATGCTTGCGTAAGTAATGGTGTTAATAATCGTTTATAAGTAAGAATAGTGCTCGTACCTACTTACTTCGATTTCACAAGCACTATTCGACAAAATACACACACGCATACTATTTTTACTGCTTTGCGGGACACACACCGAATAGTCAAAAGGCATAGTGATGTTCAGTCGATGCAGTACTTACATATTTTTTTATTTTTTTTAACTATTATTTTTTCTACTGGCTTTTACACTGTTGCCATCCTAAGAAAAATGTCTTCTCTGTCTATGCACCTGTCCTCTTTTTATTATCTATGTCTACCTTTCCAGTGTGTCTTGCATTTGTGACAAATTAAATAAATGATTGTTCTTTCTTCCAAATTATTATTTAACCAACATACCCTACACTCAATGTTGACATATTTGTTGATCCCAATTTTGAACTTGACTTGAGATCCCCCCACTTTGCACAAGTACTCCCGTTCCTCGCCATTACTGCAGTCACACTGCCGAGGACAGGGGAATGGCAGCGCTGACGTCACAGCGACGGCGATGGCGGCAATGACCAGCTTTGTTAGCAGCCACATCGTGTTACGGCGGAGAACTCATCACTGGAACGAGGAAATTAATAGGTTAATTACGCAAAGCTGGGCAAACTATATGAATAGAATAGAAGGCATTTATTCGAAACAGCGGGTCTACCGCGTAACTAAAATTGTAATGAACATCGACATCGGTATTAAACTTGAATACGATCGTGAGAGCCTAAACTTTGAGCTAACTTGTAAAAAATTACCTATCATATAGTTGGGACTCCTATCTTCATGATCGGTAAAAAAAATACAAGTTAGCTCAAAGTTTAGGCTCTCATGATTGTATAGAAGTTTAATACGATTGTCGATGTTCATTACAATTTTAGTTACGCGGTAGACCCGCAGGACATACATTGTCCGGACATCAAAAATATACATTGATACACAGAAATCACAAAGAAACAAAAAAAAAATCAAAAAAACGAGATTTTACTGCACTGACGAGCACGCTTATGTCAAAAGGGTTACCAGCTCAGCATTTGCTGGGTGTGGAACACCCAGCGCTGGTTTTCAGTTGGCACCCTGCAGTGAGCCACGGACAGAGGTAAAAAAAATCATACATAAATAAAACAATAAATAATAATATTAAAATACAATAACAAATAATATAGACATACGAAACCTAACTTCACGTATATGCTTTATAAATAAATAGAATAGAATAGATTTGTATTTCACGTAAACCAGATACAGGCACTTATGAAATGTCGACTCTAGGTGCGCGGTTCCAAATAGTAGGTCCTATAGAGAAGAACCGGCAAGAAACTCTATGGAAACTCTTTTAAAATAATAGATTTAGATCTTGATCAGTACAATGTACAATAAATAAATCCAGCCCATTACTGTCCCACTGCTGGGCACGAGCCTCTTCTCAGAATGAGAAGGCTTAGTCCTTAGTCCAGCACGCTGGCCTGGTGTGGGCGCACTACACACACCACCGAGAACTTTATGAGGCCCTCTCAGGTGTGCAGGTTTCCTCACGATGTTTTTCCTTCCCCGTTAACGTAGTGATGAGTAGTAAGAGGTTCGAGGCCGGGTTCGAACTCAGACCCTCCTGCGTGGAAGGCGAGCGTTTAACCGCTAGGCTATCACTGCTACTATTATATGCTTTGCCTTAATTATAATACAAATTACAAAAGACTATCTCGCATATACCTATTTGATATACGAAATACAAAATTTTGATGGATCTCTGTTGTCTTTCCTTTACCATTAAATAGTTATTTGTTATACAAGAGTGCAAAGTTGCTTTTTAACCGCGTGTTCAATTTTGATGACCGAGCAAGCGAAGGAATCTAAAATTGAAACTTAGTGCACACGATGTTCTAAATTCAATTTACTTTATCCTCTAGAGAATAAAAACGGCTTTTCCACTCAGATATTGAAGATTAAAAATACTCTTTCCGAGATGGTGGGATGAAAATTTACTTTATCCTCTAGAGAATAAAAACGGCTTTTCCACTCAGATATTGAACACGATGTTCTAAATTCAATTTACTTTATCCTCTAGAGAATAAAAACGGCTTTTCCACTCAGATATTGAAGATTAAAAATACTCTTTCCGAGATGGTGGGATGAAAATTTACTTTATTCTCTAGAGAATAAAAACGGCTTTTCCACTCAGATATTGAAGATTAAAAATACTCTTTCCGAGATGGTGGGATGAAAAAGTAATTTTCGCCAAAATATTTACATATAAATACATACAAATATACCTACGTACAAATAAATATAATTGACCCTCATTGTTATCTGTTCTGTGCATGAACCAAATGTAGTAATAAATTATTTTATTTTGTTACAAGTTGGATGCTCAAAATCTCCGAACAGGGGGCCTAAAAAGGCCACATTGAGCAATTCATCTACTGATCTGCATAGTAACTGTCAAATAGATGATTACTGAATATGAACCTTATGCGGATGACATTAAGAGTTGTCAATTAAGTAGATATTTTGACATTTGTAATATGAATCATATTATGATTCATCTAAAGCGGCCTTTTTAGCCCCCCTGACAAGTATATATTCTTATGTCTTTTTATTTTAATGTACACGATGTGAATAAATATACGTGAAACCTGAATGTTTGTTCATAATTGACTATGCATCGACTTCAGAAGCCCAATTCCCGTAATTAATTTACACTATGACTGAAAGTTGACCAAACTGAGATTGTATTATGAATTGACAAAAAATCGGTATTCTACTACTCTTAAAGTTCAGTCCGATGTCAGTGTGTGTGTGCATATGAATTTTAAGTCTGTAAACAGAAGCCCAATTCTCGTAATTAATTTATAATATGACTGAAAGTTGACCGAACTGAGATTATATTATGAATTGACAAAAACTCGTGTATTCTATACTCCTCTTAAAGTTCAGTCCGATTCCAGTATGATTTGGATTCAATCTTCTTACAAACTCATTTCAATCTCATTTTTGACGTTTGTGTATAGACGAGAGTGTCAATTTTATTATCTGTGTCAGTTCAAAATGTTAGCAGAATACCGATTTGCCTTTTATTCAACTTTCGATCTCATTACAATATAATGTCACGTTTGACGTTGTTTGTTAGGGTAGGAGAATACCATTTGTGACATTTATGACATTGGTAGTAGATCGGAATGAGATCCGAACTATATTTTGAACATTTTTAATTACGAGAATTGGGCCTCAGATCGCACGACACAGAAGTCCTAGAGTGAGACAAAAAATCTTTCAACGTCCTTCCGTCGCTACCGTCCACCTCACAGTGAATGATAGATGACACTTATGATTGGAAATTCGGCGATTACTTATCAAAATATATGCGCATATAATTTTTAAATGCAGACACAAACGATGTTTACTGAAAAATCACATAAATTTGTACATAGAATAGAATATATCTTTATTTCATGTAAACCAGATTCAGGCACTTATGAAATGTCGGGACTGTAGGTGCGCGGCTCAAAATAGGTCCTATGTAGAAGAACCGGCCAGAAACTCCATGGAAACTCTTTTAAAATTACGTGGTCAGTATCGCCGGCAAATTAATTTCACAGCAAAATGTGGTCTAGAATAGAATAGATCTTTATTTTATGTAAACCAGATACAGGCACTTATGAAATGTCGAGACTCTAGGTGCGCGGTTCCAAATAGTATATTTGAATGATTAAACTATTAATTTTCATACAAATTAGCGCCTGCCCACGTGTTGTCATTGTGGTGTAAGCATAATACGAGAGAAACAAGATTTATTATCGAAAAAAAAAACCTAGTAACTTGGTTAAAAGTTTATTAAATAATAACAAAAGCGTGAATGACTAACTAAATGAGATAAAATACAGCTTTACATATAATCTGTTACTGTATGATAAACGTACCAGGCGCGCAGCACATGTGAACAGATATAATTTGATATGGTTATAAAAACACTGTTCTTGGAACCTATATCATGTAAATAAAAGGATGTAATGTTTAGATTTAGCGGATTCAAATTTCAAAGTGCGATTCTAAAAAATAAAAATAAAGTAAAAACCGACTTAAAAAAAAACTAAAAAGATAAAATAATTTTCTTAAAAAATTTAACAGTTTCTGAAGTCGGGGCCACTGCCAAGCTAGGTGCATTGAAGAATTATAGGCCCCGACTTCAGAAGCTGTTAATTTTTTTAAGAAAATTATTTTATACTTTTTAGTTTTTTTTTAAGTCGGTTTTTACTTTTTTTTTAAAGTTTATTTTATTTTTCAATTTTGAGTGGCATAAACAATACATAAACATGAGATTACAGCAATCGCGAGTGATATGCTGTTATTCATTCAAGAGTTGTCTATCTCCGAAGATCTTCATCAGATCCTCACCAAATTTAAACGGGAACACTTCGGAAGTATACCCTTTCAAATAAAAAAAGAATCATCGAAATCGGTTCACGCAGTCGAAAGTTATGAGGTAACAAACATAAAAAAAAAAAAAAAAAAAACATACGCGTCGAATTGAGAACCTCCTCCTTTTTTTTGAAGTCGGTTAAAAAGCGGTAAGTGCTAGTGAAGTCATTACACAAAGGATTCCGTATCACCCAATGACATTTTACAAATAGACGGGCCAAAATTAATGCATTACAAAATGGTGTAAACTTTACTATAGCTACACAGCATGACATATAATTAATTATACAGTGCGCGAAGAAAGGGAAAGAAAATGAAAGGCACCACACGCCATGTCGGTTGTTAGAAAAAGATGAATATAGACGATTAGTTACGTGTCATAATTAGCTTCTGCATGCTCATTCTCTTAGTCGGTACAGGGCATTTACCTTGCCTTTATCTTGCCAATATAGTGTGCGGGCAACGCGTCTATTCGTAAAATGTCATTGGTATCACCAGTATTAGTACATAAATATACTATAAGTAATAAGAAGACAGAGATAATTATGCCAATTTAGTGCGAAGATTTCCACGCACTTAATGCTTATAGGAATAGCGTATTATTATGATTTATGAAACTAAAAAGTTTAAAATAAAATAAATACAAATATCACCGACTGCAGAACTACGAACTGAAAAGATGAAAAGGAATTTACGAAAAATGTGTTGCCAATTATTCGAGTTGTTTGTATTTGTACGCGATACCTTTGATATTATTCATGGAACGTAGCACACAAATCAAGTTAATAGTTATTTTGTTTTCATTTTCAAACTGTTTTTACGATAACTTTGTTTTTACGATTAAGCAGTACTTTAAATACTTTATACGTTTTGTATTAACATAGAATTGTTTATGATGAATGAATTGAAGAAAAGATGGATGGATCATGACATGAATGAGCAGAAAGCGAACTCGGAGATGACGTCTGTGGGCTGAACACGAATGTTTTTAACGTATCGTATTCGTAACGTAACCTAATTTTGAATTAAAAATACACGTTAAATCAGTGATTTTTTTAAAAATACTTGCTGTATTTTTACATGAAACAAGTGTGTATGTTGCGTTGAATTAAAAAAAATGCGAGAAAATATTGTTTTTTTTTATTCAAAGCTTGTTTACGATATGTTAAAACATTCGTGCTCGGCCTGATACATATGCATGGAAGACAAATTATGTATTGCGCCGCACAATAAAAACGAGATTTCTTTTGTGAAATAAGCAGTACCTTTGTACTTTGTTCTCCTATTTAATGTTTTCTGTGTCTTTTCATGTGTGTACATAAATTATTAAATAAATAAATAATTAACAGAATAATTTAAAAAATGCTAGATCTATTAAATTCTTTAAAAAAATTGTTGTTATCGCTGAAAATGAACATTCGACGTAAAAGTTTATTTTTTGAAACAACCTAAGATTTTTTTTATTAGGAATATCATATTTACTTCCAAAAAAGTAGTATGTTGCGATAACTCCACCAATTGTAGACCGATTTTGAAAATTCTTTTTTAGTTTGAAAGGGTATACTCCCGAAATGCTCCCATTTAAATTTGGTGAAGATCTGATGAAGACCTTCGGAGATAAACAATGGAACTCTTGAATGAATAACAGCATATCACTTGCGATTGTTGTAATCGTATGATTACATGTATTGTTTATGCCACCCAAAATAGAAAAATGAAATAAACTTTAAAAAAAGTAAAAACCGACTTCAGAAAACTAAAAAGTAGATATAAAATAATTTTCTTCAATAACTTATTAGCTGTAAAGTTGAAGTGGGATTGGGCTGGCCATGTCTGCCGGATGCCCGATGAACTGTGGGCCAAGGTAACCACTAAGTGGAGCCCTGACATAACGAGAAGGCGACGCGGCAGACCACGAAGGAGATGGCGGGACGAACTTGATAACACGAACAACGAATGGTTCACACTGGCTCTAGACCGAAAAGCCTGGAAATCATGGGGGGAGGCCTTTGCCCAGCAGTGGGATGATGCAGGCTAACAGTAACAGTAACTTATTAGCTTCTGAAGTCTTTAATTCTTCAATGTAGGTGCATTATTTTATAATTTTTAGTTTTTTGAAGTCAGTTTTTACTTTTTTTTTCAAGTTTTTTTTTTCTTCATAATCCATTCGATTAAAATTTTCACATTGGTACACCTCTGCTTTACCTTTCGAAGAATACACGTGAAGTTTTTTTATTCATAATTACGTAAATGTCACTTACTTTTAATTACCACAGTCACTCAGATAGGTATAAGTCCTTTCTTTCAAACACAATTGATCTTGATTTTAATAAACTTGCACTAAGTTAAGTAGGTTTAATAACTTATCACTAAATCTACTTTCAGCTTCGAGCTCCGGAGCGAAGTAAAGACTGGTAAGGCGCAGACGTCCGCCTCCGCCGATGGACCGCGATAGAGTCGTAGGTAGCGACCTATATCGCTTGAATACAAAGCAACAGTAAGCGAAGACCAGAGTTCCCAACTTAGGGGTTTTCCCCCCAAATTTAGGGGGTAAATAAGTGGGATGGGATAAATGATTTATGATTTAGACATAATATGTCGCGTCGCTCCAGAGTATAGCAGCGATAGCCAACACGTCGCCCGCGCAGGCGCACCAGGGTTGCCAGATGGCGAATTCTTTTTCTCGTATATTTGGCAGCCCTGGTGCCAAATATCTCGTAATTTCCATACATAATCTCGTAAAAGTATAAATTTAAAAAATCTTATTTAATCCATAATATAGCTTTTTTTTTTGTACTTTAACTAGCTATCCTGGGGTAGGTATACTCCGAAGTTTAGGGCCGCCAAATGAAAAATCTTTACTGTGATTCATAATTTTTTAAATAATTTTACTGAAAGCTTTATAAAATAATACAAATTATTCACAGTAACTTTTGTACTTACTACTAGTACCTACTTACATGATTATTATTCAATTCAATTTATTTAAGTATCATGGTACAGTCTGTCAAGAAAGTCATGAAAAGGATTTTGAAGGAACTAAAATTCTTCTTCGATCGCAACCCTAAATAAGTACCGTAGGTGTCAGTTTGGGTGCAACGATGTGTTTATTTTACTATTCTGTGTAGATTTTTTGTGATAAAAAAATGTTTTCGGCATTAATATATTAAAAATAAACAAGAGAATATACAAGTGGCGCCCTCAATCCTTTTCATGACTTTCTTGACAGACTTATACATAGGTGGATAAAAATATAACTGTTAAACATATAAATAAATGTACTGCTAGGACCTGCCATGTTGGCATACAATACATATTAACAAGAAAAACATAAAGTTATATTTGGTATTGATATGTAATGTCAGGGGTATTAGTAAAACCATCTTCGTTTTTATTGTATAGTTTTTCAGCTATCATTCTGGAATTATCGATGTCTATTTCCTTAGATGGTTCGAAATTTATACAATTTCCTTTGCGATTTGGGCCTTTAGCACTTTCTGCAACTAAGAGTGTACCATTTTTGACGGGGCCCCCCCGTAGAGGGCCGAAGCCTGCCGGGGTCGCGGGACTTATCTCATTACCGTGACCCCGGAACGTAAAGGGCCATCGAAGGAACACCGTGGATTTTAGTCAGTACAAGTCTGACAGTCCCTCCCGCCCTGCCCGGGGTGGGAGGACTCATTTGATGATTTTACCACGCTAAAAAAAAATAAAAAAATAGTACCATTTACTCTGTCAGTAATAAGGCGATTTCTAAGGTCTGTTGTCTGTTTTTATTAAATTGATTTTGCCGAAAACCCGCTCAGTCTGCATTTGCATGAGGCAAGGACAGAATTGTAAGAGCAAATCTGGCCAATTCAGAGAAATCTTCTGTTTTATGTAACATTGCCCAGAACTCATCAGGTTCTTTAGTATCTTGAAGCTGTTCAGGGAAGCGAGCTTTTGCAAGCAATCTTCTCCACTGATCATCTATCTGTTGTTTTTGACTGTCATTAAAAGACGCACTTATGCGTGGTACGACTTCCATGAGGGGACACGACATCAATGTTGGGACGTGATCTTTGAAATTGTTGGAGAGAGCTGTAGGCTAATTCACGTAACTAAAGAAGTGCAGTTGCCGCATATAAAATATTGATCAAAACAACACATTTGGTAATCTTTTTCTTCTTCTTTCGTTATGGCAATTGAGCCGATGTCGACTCTTCTGCCATTTGGTATCCTCCGAGCTTCAGTGAGATACGCTCGCGTCAAGTTCGAGCTTCACTGCAATACGATCGGCGCGTCTTAAAATTACGTGAATTACCCCTCTGATACTGGTCCTAGAGCTTGGAGTTTACATAGCACTTGAGATTTGTGATGTCAGCAACCAGAGAGCTTGATGGACAGTATGCACACTTCGGTCTCTTGGGATTTTTAAGATCTGGCAGCAGCCAGTCTCGAAATATCGGAAGCCTTAACCACGGTTTGCGAATGATGTTCAAAAATAGTGTTACCAGCTTTTTTTGGCAGTCCATCCACCTATTTTTATTATTTTTCTAGGTGGTATGGATGACGATTCACTCTCACTACTCATTATGTTAAATAAAATAACCATAGAACGGGTGAAATTACGAAATGTGCTGAAACTTCAACTATTGCATACTAGCACACATACGTTTCAGATAAGTAGTGCAAAAGAGATGACAAATCAATATAATCGTTAGAACAATAAGAACAACAACAAACATTACATCTTAGCGGGGATTCCTCGGTCAACGACTACAGACTCATTTAGTGATGCGGTAATGAATATAGTGATAGAATAGAATAGAATATTAGTTTATTTGCATAGAATGTAGGTACATAAATGAAGGTGTTAACAAACTTTTCTGATCCTAGTACATTCTACCTTAATTTAGGCATGCAAACATTAGGATAAATTAAATTAAACCTAAAATTTAAACAACAATAACTAGAATTAATAATATTTAAAGGATGTTAGAAACAAACAAATCAAAAAATTTAAAAAATAATAATAATATTAATTACCTAGTCCTAGTAATATAAAAAATATCAGAATCTACAATGAATCACCAATTTTTTTTCACGAATACAGACATGTTTTAATATCAATTTAAATTTTTTTCGCTCAAAAATTCGCCAATTGAGTAATAACATTTATTAATTAATAGATCTGTCAATTTCTTTTTGAAAAGTGGAAATGTCTCATTTTTTATTACATCGGGTATTTTGTTAAATATGATCGGACCCATACATATAATACTTTTCTTTAATAGGGCGGTATCGGAACTTCTAACCATTAGTAAATTTTTATACTGTCTCCTGATTGGCCGGTTTCTATTTTCGGACACTTTATTACAAAGATGCAAATTTGATTTAACAAAAACAGCTACCTCGAAAATATAAAGTGATGGGAATGTTAGTAATTTTAGGGACTTAAATACAGGTACAGATGTGATGAGTCGGTCGTTTTCTTCTTTTTCTATAATGTGTTTGGTTTCTATACATGATGTAGGCAGTCAACATTGTTAAAATCTCGTAAAAAAAGTGTAAGTACGACATTTTTGTTTTCCTCGTATCTCTCTATATTACGCAATAATTTATCCTGAAGAATAAAAATAAAAAATCTCTTTCAGACTGTTAAATCTCGTATAGTTACGAGATTTCTCGTACGTCTGGCAACAATGCCGCGCACCCGACTGGTCGTGGATTATACTATACGTAGCAACAAGAGATGGGCTGAGTAATGATTTTTCGATATCAATGACTAAATGACAATGACTATTTATTATTTATTTATTTATTTTACTTTACATAGAACGGCCAATACCAATTAAACTATATAAAGACAACTATTAAAAACATTAAACATTAAATATCACAAGAAACACATTCATGCATTCTTCTCACAATACTTCATACATTCCGACAGAATCGTCTTCCATGCATCCGCAACCAAATCAAAGTCTGGCTTTGACTCCAGGAGAGCATTGAGCGCAGTCATCGTCCGGACTACAATATAACCTAACCGTCAAAAACCGCTGGCTCCAAAAAGAGCTGTAACTTTTGAACGGCTGAACAGATTTTCATGTGATCATAGCTAAGATGATACCCGAATAAACCACCTTTCAATTAAAAAAAAACTGGATTGAAATCGGTCCATCCGTTTTGGAGCTACGATGCCACAGACAGATCCACAGATTCTATACACACTACAAACTTTTAACACCACTCTTTTTTGTCGGGGGTTAACAAATATCGATGACGGGAACAATGAAAAAATCATCGATGATTTTCCTATAACTGTCACCGCATTCACGCATTGCATGTTGTCATCTTTAAATGATTTTAAAAATTCATTTCAAAAATTTCTGCTTCAAAAATCATATTACTCTGTAAATGATTACCTATCTGATAAGGATAATCTGATGTGCAATAATTAATTGGTTTTGGTCTGTCTGAGTTGTGTGATCTTTTATACCTAATTACTATTAATTTAAATTTGTACGCCACTAAAGGCTAGACATAGCGATTCCTATATTTTATATTTTTAACATCCATTTATACCTATGTTCTACAAATAAAGATTTTGACTTTCGACTTTGACTTTGTCATTGTCATGTCACAGCCGAAAGCGAAGTTCACGTACATTCAGTCATAGTCATTATCGAGTGATGATTTTGTCGTTGTCACTGTATGACAAAATGATTTTAAAATATCGATAATTTTTATACATGTGACCTGATATCGGACTGAACCCTAGTATCAACGATATGTTTTGATGAATATGTCACACAACAAGCCAGGAGCCGTTATCAGCTTATTTATGGGGTCATATAATTTATAAACAAAAAGCTGGAAATTCCATTATTCTATATCTTTGTTATCAAATAAAGTTAGTAGGTACGTATTTTTTTTAATGTGCCTTTTGTGCTTACAGTCAACGGAAAAATTGATATATTATCTCAAATTTTAAGAGTACGCATGCTGTGAATACTAACTCGCCGCTGTGTCCCCATTTTAGGGTATTTACCCCTAAAGGCATTTTTAGGGTACAAAATTATTTAGGAGAAAAAATTAAGTTTAGGGATTTTCGATCGAGTACTCGATACTTTGGTTTCGATAGTAAGTAATTTTACAAATTTGAATATTCCAAATGAATAAAACAATTTTTTAGGGGAAAAATTTGGAAAAGTGCCTAATTTAATTTAGGGGATGTAAGTACTTGGTATCGAATGGAATCAGACTGAAAAAAGATGACATACTAAATGAGTGTGCCTGTCTAAAAAAAGGTTCTTCCGCTATGAATAAATGTTTAGGGGAAAACATTTTGAAAAGTGCCTTATTTAGCGGAATTTCACGAGGAGTCCGGGGAAAATCAAAATCAAGTTTAAGTAAAAGTTTTTTTTTTACATAAATAACCTACCTTAACCGTCAAAAATCCCCGACTCCAACTAGAAAAAGAGTGTGCGGTTATTCATTCAAGATTTTTATAGTATATCTCTGTAGGTCTTCATCAGATCTTTACCAAATTTAAACGCGACCACCTCGAAAGTATACTCTTTCGGACTAAAAAAGTTTTTTTGAAATCGGTTCGGAATTGGCGAAAATATCGATGAACATACACAAAAAAAAATACATACAGACGAACATAGAACCTCCTCCTTTTTGGAAGTCGGTTAAAAACGGGGACGTCAAAAATAATGGGCGCACGCTACCAAATAATACACATAGACATAAAAATCCTGAGTTAGGTTCTCAGAAATTCTGACAGTTATAAAGTTATAAAAGTAAAGTCGTAAAAACGTTATTAGCCGATCTATTTGCAGAATAAACTAGGTATAAAAAATAAAAGATCTTCCGTGGCTTAAAAATAGCACAAATTGAAGCGATATAATATATAAAAACATTTGGATGGGCAAAGCCATGGGAAAATATATTTTTGAAAGGAAAATATTACTGCTCGACATTTCACAAGTGCCTGGAATCTGGTTTACATGAAATAAAGACCTAGTAGTGGTCGACCAGTGGTCGAAATTCGAACACAAATGTATAATTTAAGCTTTTTGCAACTTCTTCTCCATATAAACTTTAACTATGCCAAATCTCACACTCCTCCGTGCACGCAATATACTTGTGGTTGTATTTGGGAACGGACACTGAATCACTCAGCAAATTTTGCGCACTACATAAAAAAATATCCTGTATAGATTCTAATCTATTCTTAAAATGTATTCGAACTAAGGTGAATCACCACAATTAGAAGTTTTCTCAGTAAATTAGATGCATACGAATCATATTCACATCGTCTCATGACTGTTGACAACCAGCGCTCGGGGAGTGGGTGTTGCTAGAATAGAATAGATCTTTATTTCATGTAAACCAGATACAGGCACTTATGAAATGTTGAGACTCTAGGTGCGCGGTTCCAAATAGTAGGTTCTATGGAGAAGAACCGGCAAGAAACTCCATGGAAACTCTTTTAAAATAGTAGATTACAAACTTTATCAGTACAATGTTGTGGTAAGAGCTGCGAGAATAATGTAATTTAATGTGAATAAAAATAAGACTAGGATAATCAATATTTGCCTCTGAATAAGATTGCCATGGCAGTTACAAGCTGACCCAAGGAACATTATTCCTAGATCTAGCTGACCAGTTACGACAGACTTGCGTTCAAATCACGAAAAAAAAAAAATACATAGAATTGAATTCTTTGTATGGACAGTACTCCAACTAGAAAAAGAGCTGTAACTTTTGAATGGCTGAACAGATTTTCATGAAACATAGCTAAGAACACTCGGGATAAAATTATCTATGACACAAAAAAGACTAAATGAAAATCGGTTCATCCGTTTGGGAGCTACGATACCACAGACAGGCACGTTAAACTTATAACACCCCTTTTTGTGTCGGAGGTTAATAATACAATGATCAACCAATATGGATAAGGATAATAGAAATGATATTGGAATATTTCAAGTAAGAATACGTAGTTTGATCGTAATATGTTTTTATTGTATTAAAAAGAACTGTTTTTATGAAATGTAATTTAAAATATTAATAGAATTATTATTATCACGCCGTATAAATAAAAAATACTCCGAGTTAGTCAGTAATGGACAGATGACAGATGATAGCACACCACAGACCCACAGACCTAGTTTACCGTAATAGACTGTCAGTATTACTCGGTGCTGCCACTTAATTAATTTAATTATGTTTTGTTTAGCAGAACACTGAAAATATTTAGTATTAAGTGGTCTTGGTGTAAGGTTTTGAGTTTATTTAAGTTACGTGCGTCATACTGGGCGTAAAAATAAACACTTTTTTTTTCTCTTTATTTAGTTAATAAATGTAAGTCACAGCGATAAATATTCAATTTCACGGCTGGTAGTTGTAATCACAGACATATAATACCAGTAGCAGACCAAACATTCGCTGAAAATTACGTAGCCATTACGCACACATAGGGACCTACTTATGAAAGGTCAATCCCGGTGTTTTGTCGTAGCTAGCACTGTCACACCGGTACGCACAGCACTTCACCATTTTATTATAATATACTACTATCTATTATGTGACAAACAAGTAATATTTTTCATTTAAACGCGATTTAACCTATAAAATGTGATTGATCTTATGTGTCTTATTATTGTGACGGCGCGGAATAAACGAGCTACGCGTCAAATTTTGTCTATACACACACAGGGTTAGGGGTTGGGGGTTTAGGGGGGTTATACAGGTATAAGAACGAGATAGTATTAACGAGTTGTCGCCTAGTACAAAAGGGATAAAGAATCATACCCATCTATACGGATTCATGTTTGGTCTGCTACTGGTATTATATCGGCTGTGCAATTTTAAAAACTAGCAACTGACATTTTTAAAAAAATCGTTTTTTTGCATTTTTCACTTGTTAAGATTCTTATAAGTGAAAAATGCAAAAACACCGTTTTTTTTTTAAAAAAATGTCAGTTGCTAGGTTTCAAAATTGCTCAGCCGATATGTCTACATGGTTGTAACTGTGGTTGTAACACAAAAACTAGACCTGAAGCCCAATTCTTAAAAATGCTCAAAATATAGTTCTGATCACGTTCCGATCTAGTATAAATGTCACAAATGGTATTCTCCTACACTAAAAAACAACGAAACGAGGTCGAAAGTTGATTGGAACTAAATCGGTATTCTGCTGACATTTTAAAAGGACACAGATAATAAAATTGGTATTCTCGTCCATATACATAAACGTCAGAAATGAGAAGATTGAATTCAAATCATACTGAAATCGGACTGAACTAATACCGATTTTTTGTCAATTCATAATTATTATTATAATCTCAGTTTGGTCAACTTTCAGTCATAATGAATTAGTTACGAGAATTGGGGTTCTGACAAAATAAATATGGTGTTGTAATTAGGGTAGGTAGGTAATTCCAAATTAGTAAGTACCTAAAGTAAGTGACGACACGGTTGGCGCAGTGGCTAAGCGATTAGCTTTCTGCGCTACGTGTCGCGGGTTCGATCCCCGCACGGAGCAAATATTTGTATGATCTACAGACAGTTGTTTCGGGTCTGGTTGTGTGTGCATGTGAAATGTATGTTTGTAAACTGTACCCTCGATACAGGAGAAATCCTAGTGAGGGGCAATGTATTAAAAAAAAAGAAGACCTTTTTAGTTACAAATTTTTATTAAATGCTATATTACCTAGCGCCGATGTATCGATGCTCTGAATCAAACCACTAAGATCCGTAATTACGTAACCATTTGGTGGATAAACCCTACAAGTTGCAACATACAACTGGTAATTATTTCTACCGTATTGCGTCTAGGCTTGCCAGATTGCCAGGAAATCCGGGAATTTCCCGGAATTTTGCCTCCTGTCCCGTCTCCAGTAATTAGACTTTACTGTCCGGATTCCGAACATGTTGACGATGACAAAACGGCCCGCCTGTTACCTACCTAAAATAAAATAAATAGAAATAGTACCTACCTATAGTTACATAATATTAATTATTTTATTTTAGGTAGGTAACAGGCGGGCCGTTTTGTCATCGTCAACATGTTCGGAATCCGGGATAGTAAAGTCTAATTACTGAACACGGGACAGGAGGCAAAAGTGACATTATAATTCCACTGGACACACACAGTGATATTGCAAGGCAGTAATACATATTGCAAGGCAGTAATACATATTGCAAGGCAGTAATACATATTGCAAGGCAGTAATACATATTGCAAGGCAGTAATACATATTGCAAGGCAGTAATACATATTGCAAGGCAGTAATACATATAGCAAGGCAGTAATACATATTGCAAGACAGTAATATTTTAATTTCACTGTATGTGCCAATGCAATTGAAAATGGACCAATCATTGACCGTCTCACAATTTAACGGCCTTGCAGTTTGCACGTACAGTGAAATTGTTACAATTTTACTGCCTTGCAATATCACTGCGTGGGTCCAGTGGAATTATAATGTCACTGAAATGAGCCCGTGAAATTGTGAGAAATGGAGGCGGTTGACAAAGTGTCGTGCAATTATAATTTCACTAGTGTAAATCACTGATTTGACAATATCTCTGCGACATAAACACACAATATGTAGGTTGATAGACTAGGTAGGTAACTTATACCTGAAATGAGAGAAAATTACTTGAATTTTTGATTTTTATAATGGACACTGTTAATGAACTTTGAAACTGATAATGAACATCGACACTGGTAATGAACATGGGCACTGGTAATGATAATGGACACTGGTAATGAACATGGAATCTTATAATGAACATCGACACTGGCACTGAACATGGAGACTGGTAATGATAATGGACACAGGCAATGAACATGGAAGTAATGAACATGGACACTGGTAATGATAATGGACACTGGTAATGATAATGGACACTGGTAATGAACATGGAAACTGATAATGAACATTGACACTGAAATTGAATATCGACACTGGCAATTAACATGGACACTGGTAATGAACTAGGAAACTGGTAATGAACATGTACACTGATTATGATAATGGGCACTGGTAATGATAATGGACACTGGTAATGAACATGGAAATAATGAACATGGATACTAGTAATGAACATCAGACTGGTCAGATGGTATGGTCATCAGACTAAACTTTGAGCTACCTTGTAAAGTTACCTAAAGTAGAAGATAAGGGTAGTTGGTAAGTTGTGAGATTGGTAAAAAAAATACAAATTATTTTGTTGTTTAGTCTCTCGCGATTGTATTGAAGTTTATTACCCTTGTCGATGTTCATTACCATTCTAGTCACGCGACAGACGCGCGGAACAGTAATGTACTATTGTTGTCGTACTAGGGTCCGACAAAACATGCACATTATCAACCTCACTCGAAAGACATCCGCTTGTAATAGACAACGTCATTAATATCTAGTAATTAAGTGTCCATTTCTCAGTCAATTGTTACGTATGCGAGTTGCGTAGAATAATGAATAGATGATCTTGAACCAATTTCCATAAGACTTGAACCGGATATTAATTAACATTTATCATTTTGTATTTGTCACAGAATTCGTTAACCCCCGACAAAAAAGAGGTGTGTTCTAAGTTTATAGTCTGTATCTGTCAGTGGTATCGTAGCTCCAAAACGTATGGACCGATTTCAATACAATTTTTATTAATGATGTGTTTATTTTACTATTCTGTGTAGATTTTTTGTGATAAAAAATGTTTTCGGCATTAATATAATATTGTAAAAATAAACAAGAGAATATACAAGTGGCGCCCTCAATCCTTTACATGACTTTATTGACAGACTGTAGATAATGTAGTAAAAAATATATAAATTTCTTGATCCGTGATCAAGAAAAAGTACTAAAATTCTGTTGATTTTAATAGCCTGAGTTATCAAGGAAAATCCCAATAAAATTATTTAAACAATTTCTTATTAAACTTTTATAAAATAAAACTAATAAAACTTGGCCTCGCATACTGGATATTTAAAACGTTTCAACAAAAATATTGACTGGAATTTTATTACCGGCTAAGTGACGTCAAGGAAAAAGTACTATTAGGCTAGGTGTAGCAATGCGATTACAATGGCTGTACCCCCCTTTTGGACTGGGGAGGGCAAAATCTAGTATTTACTACGGTATTAGGCAAGGCATAGGCTCACAGTTAGCCCGCTAAGTGCATGGGAGGTAGACAGGGCTGAGGCTGACATTCAGAGATGACAGAAACGACGAGTCTAAGCGTGAACTTACGCATCAATCTGTCAAACAAATCTGAAAAACTGAACAAATTTTGACAGATGGAAGCGTAAGTTCACGCTTAGACTCGTTTCTGTCGTCTCTGAATGTCAGCCTTAGAGTTGCAGGCCAGCAGGATAATCATACTACACTTTATTCAATATGCAAATCATTATTATCCTATTCTAAGCTTAAATATGTACACAGGTTAATTGTTATTAATTATATAAAACTTAAAATTTAAATACAAATATAAAACTGAGCACCTAGGCGTCAAAGTAGTCCTCCTCATCGCTGTCAGTTAGTAGCGTGCCCAGAAGACTGGCAGCATTGCCACGTTGAATGGCAATGCTTATTCTTTGACCAAAGAATAGGCCAGCCCTCGGGTCACGCGTAGCGTCGACCAACCGTTTTGCAAAGGAAAAGGTTTGTCTCTGAAAAGGAGACACGCATTCGGACCCCATGACCCGAGCGTTTCGACACCAAACGGCTCAAATAATCGATAAGGTTTATTACATTTGCGCCGTTTGAGTGTCTGTGCGGCTGCAGCAGCATTATCTATCGTCCTACTCTTATTTTAATTCACATTAAAATATTATTGATCGGAAAATCGTTTATTCCGAATCGTATTATAAAGTATCGTGTGTACCAAGCCTAACTATAAACAAAGATAATGTTATATTTGGCAGGCCGCTGAAATATTCGCGATCTTCAATAAAAAATATTTACATTACAATGTTTTGATTGGTTTTATAAACATTGTAAGGTGTTCACTTTATGCCGCGGCCACACATTGGCTCTAGCTTTGGGTGCAAGTTGGCGCCAAAGAATGACCAATTATTTAATGAATCGAAGTGGTCACCTCACATTGGGTACTACCCTACCCCACCCCACAGTTAATAAGATGATAATTCATTCTATTAAAACGGGAAGTCTTACAATACTAATGATCTTTATGATTTCACGACATGGCGCAGTGGCTAAGCGATTAGCTTTCTGCGCTACGTGCCGCGGGTTCGATCCCCGCACGGAACAAATATTTGTGTGATCTACAGATAGTTGTTTCGGGTCTGGTTTTGTGTTCATGTGAAATGTAACTATGTTTGTAAACTGTACCCTCGATACAGGAGAAATCCTAGTGAAGCAAATTAAAAAAACGTTGAGTACATACTAGAGCATGTATTTGTAAGCGAACATTGAAACGTTCGTCGCGTTTAAGTGAACCGAACGTCGAGCACTACTCTCGACATTTTTAACGACTTAAAAAAGGTGGGGGAATTTTCTCAATTCGGCTGTGTGTGTGCTGTTTATTCTAGTCTGCCCTTTCTGCCAGTGTAAATAATCCTTCAGAACTATTAGTCTATGTTCAGAACTAGTTTTATTTTCAAAAATGGATTCCATTTTCAAAACACTGTGATAAAAAGAAATGTTTGTGTGCCAGCCAATGACACAACAGGCCTGATGTGCGTGTGCTGTTTATTCTTTTCTTCCAATGTAAGTAATCCTTCAGAACTAGTTCTATTTTCAAAATGGAGATGGACAGGCAATGGCAAAGTTTGTGCAGCCAATGACACAACAGGCCTGGTGTGCGTGTGCTGTTTAAATATAAAAATAATCCTTCAGAACTAATTCTATTTTCAAAAATAGATTCCATTTTCAAAACATTGCGATAAAATTATAATTATAAATGAGCAATGAAAAAGTTTGTGCAGCCAATGACACAACAGGGCTATAGGCTAATTCACGTAACTATAGAAGTGCAGTTGCCGCGCAGTTGCAGTAAAATATAGATCAAAACAACACATTTGGTATTCTGTTAGCTTCAGGAGATACGTTCGGAGATAGTTCGAGCGTCACTGCAATATGATCGGTGCGTTATAAAATTACGTGAATTAGCCCTGTTGTGTACGTGTGCTGTTATTCTGCCAATAAAGTAATAAAGAATCCTTGAGAACTACATAGTTCTATTTTCGAAAATGGATTCCATTTAATGCATTTAAATACTTAATACATGATGGAAGATTTTGTATCTATATCCCACACGTGAGTCACTCTTCACTGTAAACAGATTATTTTTGAACGAATACCAAAATAGGTACCATACATACCATCTCAATTGCCTGATTGTTCAGAGAAATTATGATGTTCTTAAATTGTTTCAAACTAACTGTGGCCCTATTCCACGCGCGCTTTTTATTTTTAACCACCGACAAAAAAGAGGGATGTTATATGTTTGTAGTGTGTATCTGTCTGTGGCATCGTAGCTCCAAAACCGATGGACCGATTTCTATGCAGTTTTTTTAATTGAAAGCTAGTTTAATCAGGTATCATCTTAGCTATGTTTCATGAAAATCTGTTTAGCCGTTCAAAAGTTACAACTCTTTTTCTAGTTGGAGTTGAGGGTTTTTGACGGTTAGGTTATTATAATACTAGTATAGATAACTAAGGAAGCTTGAGAAAAGAAAAAAAATACTTTATTTATTATAACAAAAGATAAGAGAGGCCCAAGGCCATAATAATAAGGGTATAATGTACTTATGTATGTAATTAGTTAGTTGTAATAATAATTTATATATCTAAGTATTTATTTTGTAGTAAGTATACCTATTATAATATAATATTAATAGTTTCGAGCGTATGGCACTCGTGGGTTGCAGCTGAACACCAGCGTCAGGTGGCCAGTATCACTGCCTCCTGACATTATGCTGAGCTGCGGCCTTTTGGCACAATAACTTTTTTATTTTATATGTTTTCTTTGTTATTGGTTTTTTTTTTTTTTTTTGTGCTGATAAAGTATTTTTCTTTCTTTCTTTCAAGGCTTAAATCGTTGTTGATAGTCTGACATTTTTAAATACCGCGTATGTACAAAAAAAAGTAAAAACTGACTTCTAAAATAAAAAAAGTATAAAATAATTTTCTTAAAAAACTTAACAGCTTCTGATGTTGGTGCCACTGCCAAACTATGGGCATTGAAGAATTAAAGGCCCTGACTTCAGAAGCTGTTAAGTTTTTTTAGAAAATTATTTTATACTTTTAAGTTTTTTGAAGTTGGTTTTTACTTTTTTTAAAGTTTATTTTACTTTTCTATTTTGAGTGGCATAAACAATACATAAACATGCGATTACAGCAATCGCCAGTGATATGCTGTTATTCATTCAAGAGTTCCATTGTATATCTCCGAAGGTCTTCATCAGATCTTCACCAAATTTAAATGGGCCCACCTCAAGCATATTTATATCCTTTTTTTTTTTTTTTTTCAAAATCTGTCTGCAATTACCTCCAGAGTTAAAATAAATTAAAATTTATCTGCAATTGGCAGAAAATGTACTCCGCCAATTGCAGATAAATATTAATTTATTTTAATTTTAATCGAATTGAGAACCTCCACCGTTTTTTGAAGACAGTTAAGAATAAATATTTTATGTATTATGTTTATCAATGGGATAGGATAGAACAGCATGGAAATCAAGGGGGGAGGCCTTTGCCCAGCAGTGGGATGAAACAGAGTAACAGTAACAGTAATGTTTATCAATGACAAAAAATTTAAAAGAATAAATATTAAAAAGTATTGTGGGTAGGTAGAGTTTACAGGCACATACACTTATATAACTTAAAATAGGAACAACTATCTGTGCTGTGAGCATACAATGTTTTGTACCAAGCGAGGGTCAAAGTTGTGAGTATTGTAACTAGACTTGAAAACTTCCAGGAAAGTTTCCTTTCCTGGAAACTTCCAAAACTTTGGAAGTTTAAAAAAATATATTTTTCTAGATAAATAATCAAGAAATTCGTTGCTTTGGGATTACTCAGAATCAGTAACGTCGAATAACAAGGATCCTATAATTTAGTTCTATTTTATTTTAATTATTAGTAAGGTCACAACTTGTGACCTAGCTTATAATCAAACACTACCATTACGACAATCTAGCTATACTTTGATAGAAGTAAACACGGAACGAATCTAAAAACATTCGGAATTTAAAACTGACGAACGCCAATATTCGAGGTGTTACATTTCACTTTATTTACAACTTACCCAATCAGTCACAATAGAAGTGGACGATGGACATTGCCCTCTCCTAAAAAGCGCTAAAATTAAAAGTAAAAAACATTTAGCGGGAAAAATAAAAAAACCACGACAAATTATTATTTGTAAACCGCAACCTTTGGCGCCTTGACGCGACAGATAGTACCATCACATCTGATTATAACTTGTAATTACAGATTTAAATACACTTTTCCATGCAACTAACCTTATTTTTACACTCGAGCACTTCACGAAAACACTTATTACATCACTAGTTACATATCACATAGTTTTTGCAGTAAATATACGTAGAAAAAAGTTTGTTTTATTAAACGAACTGTGATTTTAGCACCGACGAGTGATTCCGACGTAAGTTTACGTCACAGACTGACATTATCTTTGTTGTGTTCGATGTTGCCGTAATAAAAGTTAAATTCGCATTGAGCACAGATTAAAAATAGTGGTAATATGATAGAATAGGGACAAAAATAAACACTTTAATTTAATTACGAATTGAAATAGGGTATTAAAATGATATTGATTAATAAGGCTTGTAGTTAAAATAAATAAATAATTTTCATAGAAACTAGCTGAAGAGATTTTTTATTCACAGCTCACAAATCGGCTGAATTAGATTTGAGTAGTAGGTAAATTCTTAAAGAAATCCTTATTTTTCCTACCTATCTTCTATCTCTATATCTATTATATTGTTACTTATCTTTTTTCTTTTTTACCTTCCTAGTAGTATTTAATAGAATTTTAAAATGGATTTATGAAAGAAAATAAAAGTAACGAGTAGTGGCTTGAGAAGTGAGAAATCCCACTATGCAACTACATTATAAAAAAAAAAATAAGCTCAAGCTAAACAAGATACTAATAACTTATTAAGGTAATAACACATCAAGGCATTCTCTAAAATAATCTGAATCATAATCATTCTTTATACCTAACCTCGTTAGATTTTAGTCATAATCGGGGTAACTGTCATTAGTCTGGCAACACTGACATCTGGTTTCTTTCTAGCGAATTGACACGGATGTGACACAACCAAATCAAATTTACGAATACAACAACCTTAAATACATTGTGTTAAAAACTAAATTTCTTTGACTTAACACTCAAATAACTTTGTCGGTAACGTAACTTGAATGAATTTACCAAGTATATTTACGGTTGTTATGATACTTATCGGGTTGTAATAAAGATGAAATTTGTTTAAATATTAAGTATTATTTGTTTGGTACTATTAGGCGATGCAAGACAACTAAGACAAGTTTCTTGGTAAGGTATTGAGGTCTCGTACTACGGCCTTGTGTGTATTGGTTTGCAAAATCATAAATTAAAAGCCATATCAGGCAGCCATTTTGAATAATAATGACGTAAAAACCGTGCAATCAAAGTAAAATGTTTATAAATTATAAAAAAAAACCAATGTTATTAGGAATTACCATATTTTTGTTTGACATCACAATAAGTGCTTTCCCAATTAATTAGAATACCTAAATTCGGCTTTACATAGAACAATAGATGATTTTTATTTGTCATAAGTACACATGTTGGTCCGCATCATCCCACTGCTGGGCAAAGGTCTCCCGACTCCCCCATGATTTCCAGGCTTTTCGATCTAGACCTAGTGTAAATCTTTCATTATTCGTTTTATCCTTAGGTTTTATCAAGTTCGTCCCGCCATCTCTTTCGTGGTCTGCCGCGTCGCCTTCTCGCCATATCAGGGCTCCACTTAGTGGTTACCTTGGCCCACAGTTCATCAGGCATCCGGCAGACATGGCCAGCCCAATCCCACTTTAATTTGGCAGCTTTATGAGCTATGTCAGTAATTTGTGTTTTGGAGCGCAGTGTGGTGTTTTGAACATTGTCTGTTAATTTAATACCTAAAACAGGTATTTAGGTGTCATAGGTACAATATATTTTGTTACGTTGCACTTGCGTAACTTGTGGGTTTCCCTACGGGGGGCAGCCGGTCAGCGGATCGGCTACCGCAAGGTACCTATAATTTATTAATATTAGCGTGTTCTCGGAAACGACTGGGGCGATTTTTTATAATATTTGGTAAACGGGGGATTTCAGAGATGATACGAGAAATTAATGGTAAGTAAATTGACAAATATTTGACTAAAACTACTATTGAAACAGATATAAATAACCTAACCGTCAAAAACCCCCGAATCCAACTAGAAAAAGAGCTGTAACTTTTAAACGGCTGAACAGATTTTAATGTAACATAGCTATAATAATTCCCAATTAAACTAGCTTTCAATTTAAAAAAACTGTATTCAAATCGGCCCATCTGTTTTGAAGTTATGATGCCACAGACAGATATTAATTTAAAAAAATTATAAATCGATTTTATCTTTTTTTAAATTTCATTTTTGTGCGCGGCAATCCGTCATTATCCGTCAAACAAAAAGTCCGTCATCGGCTATGCTCCTAAAAAGATGTACATACCTAATAAAAAAAATATGTGTGCTGGGAGTGGACACATTAGAAGTGAAACTTCAACGGACAATGTGTCATATAGAAGTATAACTTCAAAAAGCCTCGTCAACTTATTATTCTATTCATGTCTTTGAGTATTACTTATTTCATTTTATTTAATTCGTATTTCATTTGCGGTCAGTCTATAATATTATAGGACTATAAGCTAATTTATTGCTATCAGAGTGTTTCTCCAGCGAGAATTCCCTCCATAATATGCTTTAGGCCACATGTCCTAGTTGCTTAGGTCCATTACAGCCATTCACCGAATTCCTTTAGTTCCTAAAAAGATGTAATAAAAAAGCCTCGTCAACTTATTATTCTGTTCAAGTATCACTTGCCTCCGTGTTCTGACAATGCCATAAATCTATCAACGGTCATTGACTACCTACTATAGGTATTGTTTACAACTATAAAACACGTGAGGTACTTAAAACACAAGTGAGGCGGTTCAGTAAGGTCGCAGTCAAGTTTTGGATGGGTGACCGTGACCGTCGTCTGCAATTTCACACATCATACAAATGACAGCAAGTAGAGGGCTAATTCACCTAATTTTATGACGCGCCGATCATATTGCAGTGACGCTCGAACTTGACGCGAGCGTATCTCACTGAAGCTAAGAGAATACCAAATGTGTTGTTTCGATCAAAATTATACTGCAACTGCGCGGCAACTGCACTTCTTTAGTTACGTGAATTAGCATACGGTCTGACAACTTTATGTCAGACTGTCAGACTTTAAGGGCGACTTGCACAACAGTTATTTAAATCATATTATGCCAGATTGTGAGACTGCTTTAAAAAAAATCTACTATTCTAAGGCTTGAACTTAGGTGAAAAAGAAATGAGTTCCTAATTTTATTATTTTTGTTACCTAATTTCTTCAGTAGAGTGCGTACGACTTAATAGGGTAGTTGACTACTATTGAAAATGGACAAATATTGACTATATTCCTATATAGTAGGCAGATAAAGAACACCATAATTGACAAAATAATAATTAAAATCGGGGAATAAATGCTGGAGTTATAAGCTTTAGAAATTTCTATATGAGACACTACCCATCATTTTCCACAATTCAGTAGCGCCGTCTCTGTCTATTAAGAAATTTAAAAAGGTTATAATTTAGGTATTTTTTTACAAATAATTAATTTATTTTTACAGTTTTCCGGAAAAGCTTCATTTTTGCAGATTAATAAATTACAGTCAAATACCCTATTATTGTTTTTCGAGATATTTAAGTGTTATTTGTTTATGTAACTTACAAGACATATATATTATAAAAAATAATATTTTGGCTACCATTATATAATATTATAAATAAAAAAAATAAAAAATAATAATTCAGGGGCATGCAGGGAAAAATCCCGGCTTCGACCAAATGTCTGAGGTTTTTGAAATCTTTGTCCGGTGTTGGCAGTCCTGGGTATGGTAATATATGACTTAGGGCTGATTTATTATTCGCCAAATAACTTTATCCGAGGGAATAAATTTGAATTTTTGACAGTTTTCCTATACAAAATCTGTCAAGCGTCAAGTTTATTCATTGGAACGTTATCTGGCAATTGAAAAATCAGCCCTAAGTCATATACCATTGGCATAGTTAAAGTTCATATGGAGAAGTGCAAAAAGCAAAATTTCTTCTATAATATGTCGTCGAATTTCGATCACGGGCGACCACCAGTGTGAATTTTGAATAAATAGGAGTCGCTCAGTGGAATATAGTTCTAAGTACATTATACTCCTGTATACTCTACGAGATCTACGTAAGTACTGTATTTTAACGCGAGCTAGAATCCATCTAGTTTCACAGTTATTCTCAACACACTGGCACACCTTTCTAAACATTAGTATGCGCATGCGATGTATATCGTGTCGCAGAGATCGAGTGGGATGATCCATCGGAGACACAGTGTGTGGATATGCGGCGATACAACTAAAATAATAATAATATTCACATGTTCACATGAGCTGTCGAGCATGCCATAAAGGTTATCAACTCAGTATGTGCTAAATCATGTTGTAGCCCCCAGAACAGGGGATGGCAAATTGGCAACCTGCGGCTCGCGACTCGCGAGCCACATGCGGCTCTTTGGATGTGAAGCAGTGCCATACGCATATCACTAGGTGGTCTGGCATTATTTGCCAAATAGACGAAAGTTTGTGGAAAAAAAAAAAAAAAAAAAAATATTAAAAAAGAAAAATAATAAATAATATTTAAAAAGATAGAAGGAGTGCAATAAGCTAAAATTATGGTCGAATTTCGACCTCTATCTAGGCTTCCACATTTATTTACTTAATAGTATTAAATTGATGTAGGTACCGATGACGCAGTGTTACCAACTCTCAAAAATATTTATCCCCAAAGCTAAAGTTAAAAACCCCTAAAATCCCCCTAAAAAAATAATACTCTCTTAAAATAATAAATAAATTGTTGTTAAAGCTCATAAACCAAAATTGATTCAACCTGCCCCCGATAGATGGCGTTGTGCCTATGACGCGTTTTTGTACATGGCGGTGTCAAGATTTTTCTCGAGTTAACGACTCTCCGGCACTGTTTATAATAAATGCTCTCGACCTGACCTAGGTGTTTTCTTTGATTCCATCATAAATACCTGGGCACCCTGTGGGATCGTTTTGGAATTTAACATGGTCCTTCGAGCCGGATGACAAAGAGTTGGAAGCGGCAAATCGGAGCGGAGAATTCACGAAATTGCCGAGAATTGTGTTGGGCCACGAAAAGGTGAAGTGAGATTATTATTCAAAGTAAGGACTAAGTGTGAAAACTGTGAGTACTCTTATATTGTCTTAGAAAATTCAAGAAATATAGGACTTAGAATAATTTCACAAAAAGTGAAATACGGGGAATCCACGCCGGTTTTCCTATAGAAGTGTTCAAACACTTAGAAAATTTGGAGGAAAAAGTCCATTGACTTAGAATTTTTTTGGAATTATTTCAACTTTGGAAATTTCATCAAAGTTGAACAAGATGGAGACGTATAGTACATTCCAAGAAGATACAAAATTAAAAATTGAAAAAGCCAGGGTGAATTTCAAAAAAATCTCCCAAGGATAGGATTACACAATCGTACGTGGAAACTCGACTAGAAACATTGGAAAGCTATTGGAACTCTTTTCGTGATACGCATAAACTAATTATTTCGGAGTTTGACATCAGAGATTTGACAAAGTCAACTTACTACAAGACAGATGCGTATGACGTTACTGAGGAATTATATACAGATTACAAGACAGAACTAAAAGAAGCTTTACGTAGTTTTAAGAATGTTTGTGATCCTCTTGTTTTGTCTGATTCAGCTGTATCCAATGCAGGCAAAAGTCAATCCTTTAGTGTCAAGTTACCAAAGATTTCAATTCCTATCTTTAGTGGCAAATATATAGAATGGACTAGTTTCCGAGACTTGTTCACATCATTGGTTCACAACAATAAAGGATTGGACGATGTTCAACGGCTGCATTATTTGAAGAGTCAATTGACGGGCGAAGCTGAACAACTTCTTCGGCATATTCCAATCACTGCATTGAATTATAAAGCGTGTTGGGATCAATTAGAGCATCGGTATAATAATAAAAAACATTTGTCTAATTGTATCTTGCAACGATTTATGAATAAAAAAAGTGTATTAACTGAGTCGTCCAGTGCTATCAAAGAGTTATTAGATACAACCAATGAATGTCTAAACGCGCTTCAGAATTTAAACATTGATGTTTCTACTTGGGACATAATTATAATTTATATTGTTAGTCTGAAGCTGGATACAGAGTCTAGGAAATTATGGGAAGCTCAAGTAAGTAAAGTAAATGATGAATTGCCCAAGTTATGTGAATTTAAAGATTTTTTGAATCAACGTTTTAGGTCACTTGAATTTCTAGATAATAAAGTCAGTAAGACAATTAGTACTCGCGCTCCAAAGGTTATGCATGTAACCTCATTTTCAACAACTTGCAATTTTTGTTCGGAAAATCATAGATTAATCAATTGCAAGAAATTTGCTAAACAGGATGTCGATGCACGTCGTAACTTTGCCCAAATCAATAGATTGTGTTTTAATTGTCTTGGCTCAAACCACTCGGTATTTTCATGTCGCTATTCAACCACTTGTCGTATATGCAGAAAGAGACATCACTCTTTACTTCATCCAAAACCGGTCCCTAGCAGTGATCACAACACTAGTGATCAAAAGGAAGTTGGTGTGAATCCCTCTTCAACTTCATCATCAACTTCCCAAGGCGAGACGCCAAAGATTGTGACTTGTTTCTCGAATTTGAACAGCCAAGTGTTATTGGCCACTGCCTTAGTTAAGGTAGATTCGAGAACAGGCACGTATCATCTCAGATCTCTTTTAGATCAGGGGTCGCAAGCATCATTTATTACGGAGTCAGCAGTTCAGATGCTTGGACTCAAGAAAGTTTTAGGCATGAGTCATATTTCAGGAGTAGGCGGTAGTGATCAGACTGCAACATTGCAGTCTAAATGGTTTGTAAACATTAGTATTCAATCACGCCACGATCCCAACTTTACAGTTCAGGTAAAGGCTCATGTCTTAAACAAACTCACGTCACTTCTTCCTGAAAGGAAGATTGTGATCAAACGTTGGTCGTTACAAATTTCAGGAATGAAATTAGCAGATCCTTTATTTGATACACCGAACAAAGTTGATCTTTTATTAGGTGCAGAAGTGTATGGTCAGATTTTATTGGAAGGTATTGTCAAGGGTCCACCAGGTTCTCCTGTTGCACAAAATACCAAACTTGGTTGGATTCTCTCTGGCTGTATACACTCACCACAAAATATTTCTTTGCAGCGAGATATCATAAGCATGCACACTCATGTAAGTACTGATGATCTCAATAAAGTCATGATGGTATGTCAGAGGCTTCAACCTGATATGAAGCATATCATCATGCACTGGCGTTGTTACCCAATATGTCTTGTTGCTGACGTTTTAAAAATATACAAGCTAGTGAAAGTGTCTGAGGACGATGTTGATGTTCAACGCCATTTGCGGCGTAGGGACTCATATTCAGAACTTCAACATCTCAGGTTATTGCGGATTACATTTTGCACATCCTCAGCACCTAACTTGGCTGTACAATCACTGCAACAGATCACTTATGATGAGATTAAAAAATATCCATTACTTGTGTACAGGGTCTCAGAAATAGAATTTTGGAGAAACATCCCTAAGTGGCTACAAGAAACTACGGTTCACTACAGTAAAGGAAGTTATAAGAAAACCAAATTAGAAGGAAAGAAAGGTACAGTTGTACGTCACGTATCTACTCAAAACACAGGTATTATATCTAGGTTTTCTAATTTAAAAAGATTATTGCATGGAATATATTATTGTAAAGAATTTCTTAATTTAAAGAGTAGTGTAAATCCTAAACCTAATACTACGTGGTGGCTAACTGCAAAAGAAATAAATAATTCATTACTTACCTGTATCCGGTTGTGTCAAGAAGAAGCTTTCCTAGAGGAAATGCCAAGTTTACAAAGATTAGGTATAGTAAATAAAAAAAGTAGACTTACCTCGCTTAATCCGTTCTTTGATGGCAATAGAATCCTCAGAGTTGGTGGGCGATTGCAGAAGGCTAATTTAGTGGAAGACACGAAACATCCAATACTGCTTATTTATAAGTCGCATCTGACTAATCTGATGGTAACAGATGCTCATGATCGTACTCTTCATGAGGGTCCTCAATTAATAATCACACAGTATTGGATCGTAAACGAGAAGAATCTCGTTCGACAGCATGTTCGTAAATGTGTTGTTTGCATTCGGCATTCTGCTCAAACAAATCAACAGTTGATGGGTCAATTACCATCAGCTCGTGTCACAGCTTGTCGTCCTTTTCATCAAAGCGGTGTTGATTACGTCGGACCTATCGCTATTAGGCCCACCAAGGGACGTGGTTATCGCTCCACAAAAGGTTATATTTGTTTATTCATCTGCATGGCCACTCGTGCAATACATCTCGAAGTAGTGAGTGACCTTACTTCGGAAGCATTTTTGGCCGCTTTTAAAGCGTTTTGTTGCACGTAGAGGGCACCGTGCAGACTTGTGGAGTGATAATGGCACCAACTTCGTTGGAGCGAATAGGGAATTAAAGAATCTGCCTCCGGCAAGATGGTTGTATGGCATTATAACCGAGAAACACACTGGTTCAGACAATATTACGCGTGTTGTCGCTTTAAAATGTAAAGATACAACAATCAAGAGATCTGTATCCAGGCTCATTATTTTACTTGTTACAACTTTAGTTGTATAATGCTGTTGTATTTTTGTTTTAAAGTTTTAATTCCTACATTTGATGTTTTGGTTTGCTAGTGTTGTTATGATGTTTTTATAAGTTTATATTGTAGTGCAGTGAATTTGTTGTTTTAGATTTTTATTAAGGTTAGGTACATAATATGATTCTTGTGTTTGAACCACAGCAGTTTACCTGCTGTTATGGTGGGCGGTTTTGTTGTAGTGTTTAACAACTGTGTAGTTTTATGGACAGCCTGTCCATGGTGGGCGGAATGTTAAAGCTCATAAACCAAAATTGATTCAACCTGCCCCCGATAGATGGCGTTGTGCCTATGACGCGTTTTTGTACATGGCGGTGTCAAGATTTTTCTCGAGTTAACGACTCTCCGGCACTGTTTATAATAAATGCTCTCGACCTGACCTAGGTGTTTTCTTTGATTCCATCATAAATACCTGGGCACCCTCTGGGATCGGTTTGGAAACTTAACAATTGTAATAATATAAAATAATTGAAACGTTTACAGCCAGCTGCGTCACAATCATTATAAACTTCACAGTAAAAGTCAAGAGTAAAAAAAAACCCCAAAAATACCCCTAAACAAATCCCATCCCACTTATTTACCCCCAAAATTTGGGGGGAAACCCCTAAGTTAGGAACCCTGCGATGACGAAGTCAATCCCAGTTAAGTAGCCACAACCGGTTAAATAAACAACGTAATATCAATTACTGTATCACTACATTCACTTAACTGTGACTGTATTAAACGCTTCGTTGCGCGTGAGTCGATTTTAAACTCGAAACAATACAATTACTTTACGTAAGAGATCAAGCAGATAGACATTTACATAAGAGTGAGCAAGACGGATATATTTGCCGTTGTACAGCCGTGAATTACTTGCGTGCCGGTATTTTTATTATTCGGCCATTGGACTGTTTTTTGCAATTGTTTGAATAACTATGTTTATGGTTTTTGCTAACACTGTAATCTATGTTACTATGACCTGTTTTTAATGTTTTTTTTTAATGCAGGTGCCTGGAAATGTCCTCCCCGAGTGCCCAGTTGCTAAATGGGCGACACCCGGGGCGAAAAAAATGGTTGACACACAACGATAAAAAAAATTTAAGTATACACGGTTATTTGTAAAACACCGGCAATGCTTTAAGGAGTGAAACTACTCATCAATATGAACAACTTTTACTATGGGACAAACCATGAAATCGCGAAAAAAAAAATCAAACTTTCATACAAAAGATTAACCTTGCTCCATCAAAATGTATGAAAAGTTTGAATTTCTTTTCGCGATTTCATGGTTGGTCCCGTAGTAAAAGTTGTTCATATTGATGAGTAGTTTCACCCCTTAAAGCATTGCCGGTGTTTTACAAATAACCCTATTATAATGTAATGTTTAAGTGTTAATGATAAAGAATCCTATTCATTTAGTCATTGTTATTTTTATATTATTTTTTGGAATGTGTTTTAATTTTTTACTTTTATTTTGTGTCGTAATTTGTGTAAAATAAATTGCTATTCTTTTTCTTTATATTTTTTGTATTTTTTCAACAGTTTTCATTGCAGACTTCGTCGTATAGACAAAGTGTTAAAGTGTACCCAACATTGCGCGGACACTCTTGAGCGGGTGACACTCTTGCGCGGGTGACACCCTTGAGCGGGTGACACTGTTGCGCGGGTGACACCCTAGACGGTATACAGTCCACTACCGTACGATTCACGCGCCAGTTTCTGCCACGCACCAAGAAACTGTGGAATCTACTACCTACCTACGGAAGGAATTTATTCGTATTATATCGGTATTTTAATATCGGTATCATATCGATATAAAATACCTATATGTATATCGGTATTATATCGATATTTTGTATCGGTATTCCGGTCCCTGTCCAAACCATCCTAAAAGGTCGGCAACGCATCGGTGACTCCTCTGGTGTTGCGGATGTGGATGGGCGGCAGTGATTACTTACCATCAGGTGAACCGCAAGCTCATTAGCCCCCTATAGTATAAAAAAAAATCCAATTACCTACAACGCTTTTTTTTTTTTTTTATCGTTGCCCCTGTCTAGTATTTCTCCTGCATCGAGGGTACAGTTTACAAACACATGTCACATGCACACACAACCAGACCCGAAGAACTATCTGTAGATCATACAAAAATTTGTTGCGCAGAAAGCTAATCGCTTAGCCACTGCGCCAACCGTGTCGTCACCTACCTATAACTTACTCATTTAAAAAATTAAAAGATAATTATTATGACCCATGTTTGCGGTTTACAAAACATACCTAATAATATTACCATAGTACCTGCTGATTCGTTTTTAATTAATTAAAATTCGTAAAAATCCCAATTAATCAACTGGTAAATCCAAATAATTTTCAACATCTATCATATCTAATTTATTGATTTGCTGAGAATTATACGAAAAAGCGTGTTTTTAACCGACTTCAAAAAAAAGGAGGAGGTTCTCAATTCGACGCGTATGTTATTTTTTTCTCTTTTTTTTATGTTTGTTACCTCGTAACTCTCGACTGCGTGAACCGATTTTGATGATTCTTTTTTTATTTGAAAATTGGTGCTTCCCGAATGGTCCCATTTGGTCTTCAGAAGCTGTTAAGTTTTTTAAGAAAATTATTTTATACTTTTTAGTTTTTTTGAAGTCGTTTTTTACTTTTTTTTTAAAGTTTATTTAGTTTTTTTAAACTATAGCTATACCTAATATTTTATTAAACCCCGACAAAAAAGAGGCATGTCATAAGTTTTTAGTGTTTACTGTGGCATCGTAGCTCCAAAACGGATGGACCGATTTCAATGCAGTTTTTTTAATTGAAAGCTAGTTTAATCGGGTATCATCTTAGCTGTTTTACATGGGCATGCTCGACAGCACATTTTACCTAAATGTGCTGTGGAGCATATTTACCAATGTAGAATATTACTTTTGTGTTAATTACTTGTGACTGTTGTGTTGTACTATGTGGAATAAATTATTTTTCCTTCTTTCTTTCTTTCTATGTTTTATGAAAATCTGTTCAGCCGTTCAAAAGATACAGCTCTTTTTCTAGTTGGAGTCTGTTTTTGACGGTTAGGTTATTTAAGAACCCGTTTAGTATATCCGTTTTGAAAGAAAGAGAGAAAGAAATAAGGTTTATTGGTCAACACAATCACACCATATACAGTAAGAAACAGAATAGCCGGGAGTGACACAGCAACAATTGTACATTGCAGCAGGCTCACTTGCGCACACAAATGTAAGCTATGAAATTAAATTAGGCTCGGTGTGGTATTGCGTGACCAAAAGGCCTCAGCTCAGTATGTTTGATCTTCTCGGACTATTACAAGTATCAAAATTGGTTTCCAAATTTTTTAGGCTTCTGCTGAAAATCAGCGCTCCAGTTACATGCAGCAATATGCTGAGCTGAGGCCTACTAGACACGCATCACCACACCGAGCCTGCCGCGCAGCGCACAAACTATCGGTAGCCTGATACCATCGACTATTGTTGTTGTACTGCTTTGTTGTTTATGTCTTATCCTTTCTGTGTGCGTAGTAATTTTTATTGATTTTTTATTTTATTTTATTGTTTGTTGGTTTTTGTGATAGAGGACGAAATAAATAGCTCTAGAAACAAGATTGGATTATTATAAGGCAACAATAATAACATCTCGATCTATGTAATAAAGCTAAGTAAAACCAGTGCAAATTAATAAGAAATAGAGTAAGAATATTGCTGTCTCAAAATATGTTAAGAAATCCTCAATTTAAACGAGTAACCATGGAGTTTCTTGCCCGTTCTTCTCCATAGGAAGTCTACGCTTTGGAACGAGGCACCTAGAGTCTGACTATCCATAAAGTCCCTGTATATGGTCTACCTGAATATAAACCTTGAAACTGATCTTCTGTCTTTTTGTGTTTGACTATGAATGACAATACTGCTATGGAAGTAATGACGCCAGCAGGACTGATGGCATTGTCTTCAAGAACATCGTCTGGAGAGACACACCCTCTCCGTCATCTATAATAAATGTATTTTCTTTTCTTTCAAAATTGACATAGCAACAAATCCACAATTTTTACAAAAAACTGCCTTACTTTAAACTACCCTGGAACAAAGGGTTCGTACCCCGTTCATTTAGCTTCCATCAATATTGATATCAGGGGTGAGGGGCGTGTCCACACACCCCTAGAACGGGGCGGGGCTTGTAAAGACCACACCCTTAAATCCCTCCCCTTGCGGCAGTTGCAATTTGTCTGTCTTGATGATAGTATCTCTACGGTATAGTGTTGTGCGATTTTGCGATTAGTCGCAGTGTCGCGTGTGTGTGTTGTGTTGTTAATCTTGTGTAATTAAAACTAATATACTAGAAGTTACTAAGAATAAGAATAAGAATAAGAATAAGAATAATTTATTTTGCATGATAATGAGTACATTAAGTTGGTAGGTATAATAGCATAGCATTTTGTCCGTCATGATCAACCAGAATGTGGTGTACAAAAATGAAATAATAAAATAAAAAATAATTAGTACTATTAATAATACTTTTCAAAATCGGTCTCCAATTGAGGGAGAAATCGGTGAACATACATAAAAAAAATACTGTCAGTCGAACATAGAACCTCCTCCATTTTTGACGTGTTCGTAGATTTCACAAATATTTGTTTTTCTAAAATTCACTTTTTAAATGTCGATACATGTATACATAATATAAATATTTGTGCTCATGACTGTACCTACATACCAATTTGTAGCGGCAATAGCCCGACTAAGGGACGTTCACACGAGCTACTTTTTGCATCGGCGACTAGCGATTCAGTCGCTTTTCGGAAGCTAGATGCAGCGATTGATCGCTACCCCGTTCATTCGTGATACTTTTAGCAACCGCGATCGGACGCAGCGAGTCGCTAAAACGCGATGAAGCATCGATGCTATCGCAAAATCGCTAGTCGCCGATGCTAAAAGTAGCTCGCGTGAACGGGCCCTAATGCGTCGGTTTGGGAAACAAGAGGTCGTAATTGATCATTACCCGTTATTCTATTGACCTCCTACAACGAGCATATATTCCAAATATTATGTATCGCTATGAATCCTTAAAAAAAGTACATAGCTCGATACCTAATATTGCGATTCGATTTCAGTTTATTTCCATAAATATTTACAATAAAATAAAATACTTATCATTGGTCCCAAACTAGGCTAGGCCTGTATCTTGAGCATCTTTGACTAAATTTATGTGATTATGTGATCTGTCAAAATCCTCCACATCTTTAGTAGGTTCTCCTAGTACCTAATGGGGAACGTGGCGCCCCTAAGAAATCTGCCCCACTATCTTGTCAGTCCCACAAAGCTAAATAAACTGAGTAATCTACCGCTAGTATTTGAAGAAAAGACCAAATAATCCATTGTTTTCCAATTTTAGCAAAACAGGCTTTTGCCTCTTTAATAGTCGGGCAGTAGGTTAGTGCCAAATCCGGCAAATAGCAAAATGGTCTACTTAAAAAAAAGTACTGTATTGCTTGTACCCATAGAGATAATATATAACTAGTATGTAATATTTCTATGCTTGTACCTTTGACATTACTGTCACTGTCAGCATCATAAAGTTATTATTACATAGTAATAATAACTTTATGGTCAGCATCATCCCACAGCTGAGCAAAGCCTCCCCATGACTTCCAAATCTTTCGATCCAGAGCCGAAGTGAACCAACCATTATTAGTTACGCTCTAGTGGCAAAACATAGCTCGCTATTACCATTGAAATTTTTGATTGAAGTGATTCATTTCATATTTAAAGTGTTTATTATTATGTGAAGTGATATTATTACAGTGATAAACATAAATACAGTGAGTCTGGATATTATTAAATTATACTGGTAAGTGACACATATCTTTATTTTATAAAATTATATGTCTTTTTAATCCCCGACCAAAAAGACAGGTAGGTATGTAGTGTGTATCTTTGTATATCTTTCCTTTCTCTTCTTATCTTTTATTGTTTAAAAAAGGTTGCCCCTCACTAGGATTTCTCCTGTATCGAGGGTACAGTTTACAAACATACATGTCACATGCACACACACCCAGACCCCGAACAACTATCTGTAGATCATACAAATACTTGTTCCGTGCGGAGATCGAACCTGGCACGTAGCGTAGAAAGCTAATAGCTTAGCCACTGCGCCAACCGTGTCGTCTATAGATCTTTATTTCATGTAAAACATATTCAGGGACATAAGAAATGTCTAGACTCCGGGTGCGCGGTCCAAATAGTAGGTCCTATGGAGAAGAACCGGCAAGAAACTCCATGGAAACTCTTTTAAAATAGTAGTAAATATAATCTTGTCGTGGTATGAGCTGCGAGATTTGCCTCTGATAAAGATTGCCATGGCAGTTACAAGCTCATCGGCACCGGCGGGTCCACCGCGTAACTAAAAATGTTTTTCATTACCATTGAATGGTAATGGACATCGACTCTGGTAAAAAACTTCAATGCGATCATGAGAGAATAAACTTTGAGGTACCTTGTACAAAATCTATCGATCATGAAAATACGACCAACTAACCACCCCAACCTCATGATAGGTAATATTTTTACAATGATGTTCGCAGTTTAGTCTCTCACGATCGTATTGAAGTTTATTACCAGAGTCAAAGTTAAAGGTTTTTATTTCTACTGGGCCTTTCAAAACGTCGTGATTCTAGGTGCACAGTTCCAAGTGGGTTGGTCACAGAACATAGAATAGAGGTTAGAAAGGCGATCATTCGATGATTGTACGGGAACCGATGTCGCCATACGCGACCCCACCTTTTACTACTACCACACATGCAGTTATACGCACAAGATTAGACAAACACATGCAACGTCATACACAGTATTATAATTGGTCGGACTCCTATAAGCGCCGCCCTCTCGATGGCTGGTGGGACACAGGGCCGCCCGAAACAGACTAGCTTATTGGTCAATTTCTCCCCCTCCCGCATGCCGCAGACCACCGGGTGACCATAATTGGTCGATATTATTCTCTTCCCGCCTCCCGATGACCGTGGGAGGGCCTTACGAGGCAACAGACTAAGCTAATTGGTCGATCCTAGAGGTCACTCTCACAGACAGAGATTGCATTGCCTATGTACTGTGCAAAAGCAATTTATTTTACATTTACGCTAGTGATTTCAACGATGAAAAACATTATCGATAAGTATTTGATATTTTATCATTTAAACAAAATTCAAAATGCAAAAGAAAGATTAAAATTAAACTCGTTTTGGTATTATTTAATCCTACTAATAAATAATTTTATGGAATCACATTAATAAAATGTTATAGGTGCTGTAATACGAGTAAATAGGAAGGGAGTATATGTAAAATAACTTTTTTTGCCAAACTACATAATATTTATTTATTGACCTTGAAACAAAATATATTTGTTAAGGAGTTATCGTTTCGTGTCCTTTGGCACAGCATTTTTCAGTAAATAGTGAATTCTAATATTAATATACTTTTCAATAACTGATTTGATCAAATCAGTGATATGATTCGATCCAGGGAATTCATTTATTTGATGGAATGATATGTCATCAAATAAAGTAGTTCCGACGAAATTTCTCATAATCTTCGTCACCAAGACATCTTTTGTTAATTATTTTTACACATTGAACTAAAAAGGAATATTAATTATAAAGCAGGTACAAAAATATTTTAATGAATAGTTTAGGTGGCAACATTATTTTATTCTGATAATATAGCAATGAGAATACTATTTCTTGGTGTGTACCATCCGTAGATTATTTTTACCTGTAACATTTTTCTGGCATTTTCTTTTATAGGTGTTGTAGAAGATGTCGAGGGCATATGGAGAGTGCGTTGCTAAAAAAAATTAAAAATAAACAATGCGCTCTGCTTATGCTCTATTGAGTATAAAATAATTGTATATCACTAGGTACATATTTTACCTGTATATTAACTTGCGTAATTGTATCTTCCGTGTTAAGTGTGTCACTTAGTTTACGTTTTCGTGACATATCGTATGGTATCAAATCTTCCAATTGTTGACGGAGAAGAACTTGACGCCTCATTTGTCTAAAAACATACAAACATTTTGATAAAATAATGAGCCAGTTTTTTTTTTGAGAATATTTGTATATTATAAATAGTTACATACAAAAGAATATAAGAACACTACGTTTTCACATGGTATTGCACCGTCTTTTAAATATTTCCTTCCAGATTTTTTTATAGTATAATCATTTTCATTAAAATGCCTTGAGCAAATGGTACTTGATTTGGTAGGAATCCAATTTTCTCTACCAGTTGCATCAATCCATTTAATGCGTATATTAGGCGCCTTAGGGAAACTAGAACATATTAAGAAATAACAAAATTAAATACCTACGAGTATAAAAATAATATTATTTCTTTAAAATATCTTATATGTCAACAATGAGAAATATAAGATGTGGGGTACCCCAAGGCAGTGTACTTGGACCGTTGCTATTCTTGATTTACATCAATGATTTACCAAAATGTACTGAACATCAAACTGTTTTATTTGCTGATGACAGTACACTAATTATTCCATGTAAAAATATACTTACATATGAAGATGACATTAATAATTCCATACAATGTATAATTAATTGGTTAATAGTGAATAATTTAAAAATAAACTTGGAAAAAACAAAAATTATGACATTTTATCAACGGACAAACAAATTGAATCTCAATATAATGTATGCAAACGAAAGAATAGCTGAAATAAGTGGTGCTAGATTCCTAGGATTACACTTAGACAGTCATCTTACATGGGAAACCCATATAGACACTATTTGTAAAAAATTAAATCAATTTTCATACGCTCTCTATAACTTGTCAAAAATAGTAAACGAATCCGTTGTAATGGTATCTTACAATGCTTATGTAACATCAACATTACGTTTTGGTATAATTTTTTGGGGAAACTCTACTGATAAACAAATTGCTTTTAAAGCCCAGAAGAAATGTTTACGTGCTGTGTTTAGATTAAAGCCAACAGAGAGTTGTGTCGCATTTTTCAAAAAATTTAAAGTTCTTACAATGCCCTGTTTGTACATTTATGAGACTGCAATATTTGTGAAAACAAACATAAATCTTTTTGAAGCACTTAAATCTAAACGACGCAATAATGAAATTTGTGCCATTCCACATAATACAACACTTTACACTAAAAGCTTTCTAGGCATGGCACCAAGAATCTTTAACAATATTCCTAAAACAATAAGAGAAAAAAATGATTTAAATGATTTTAAAAATTCATTTCAAAATTTTCTGCTTCAAAAATCATATTACTCTGTAAATGATTACCTATCTGATAAGAATAATCTGATGTGCAATAATTAATTGGTTTTGGTCTGTCTGAGTTGTGTGATCTTTTATAGTTTTATTTAATATAGTACCTAATTACTATTAATTTAAATTTGTACGCCACTAAAGGCTAGACATAGCGATTCCTATATTTTATATTTTTAACATCCATTTATACCTATGTTCTACAAATAAAGATTTTGACTTTGACTTTGACTTTAAACTGTCTTACAATTAAAAAACTTATTCAGTTACATTTCATTATTACTACAAAACATTTCCAAGAAATAATTTATCGATAAAGTACAATTTACGTCATTAGGTGAACACATCACTAGAATAAGTGGACACTTCGCGATCGCGACTTGTAGTGTGCAGCACTATACATTTCGCGCTCATATCGTCAGATCAAAATTTGCGAGCGTACATTGCCAGCAATGAATATTTTTTAGAATTTAGTTTTATAAATTATCATTACGATCATGTTTTAACAGTTTTTGTCTAAAATATAATTATTAAGAAGGATTTTAAGACTTACCTATGAAAAGAAATTCCTTCTTTGGCTACACTTGTCACTTGACTTCTTGCTCGGCAAGTAATTATTGCGCAAGATGGCATTTTCAAGTATTTTAAGCCGCTTTCTACAATACTCACTTCGTGGCCGTCCGTGAGCGACTAAACAGCGCGATCGCACGTTTTTTCGACACCTGAGCATTTGCTCAGGCTTGTGGCGCGCCTGCCCCGCCTACATAGCCTTTCTAACCTCTATTCTATGTTCTGTGGGGTTGGTCCTGGAGAAGATACCGGCAAGAAACTCCATGGATACTCTTTTCATAAATCAAGTTATCAATAAGATGTGGAGCCGCGGGAGCGGCCCCGGCTAAAATTCGACGTTCATTCGAAAGTCGATGTTCATTACCATTTTAGTTACGTGGTAGACCACTAGTTCCGACAGACGGCATCCGTTGCAGCCAAGCTCGACGACAATGAAGGGAACTCAACGACTCAACACAACGTCATCATCAGCGAGAAATTTTATTGAGCATGACAGACTCATATGTCTATGTATGTTTGTTAACTGAAGCCACGCAAAGTCGGTCTTCAAGACACGGCGGGGCCTCTACCGTGCCCCTCTCAACGGATATAGCCGCGAAGACTACCAAATTTGATCTTTTCATCTTATAATCAGTTCAAAATTTGCAGACAGCCCTATCTTAAACTACCACATTCATTTACCGCTACCGAAACATCTTTGCAATACCTTATAACTCTTATTGTTAGGGAATAAAGTTTATTATTGTATTCAAAATTGGTTTTCGAACAGCAATTCTAAAGTTGGCAATTTTATTTATAATTGGTAAAATGCTTTGATAAAAATTATATGTCTTGAGAATGTGGTGTTAAGGTATAATTTTGTATGGCAAGAAGTTTGCCAACTATATAAATATGTTGGTTAATAATTTTGAAGTAACTTATTTTTGATTCGCGCTGCGGGGTGTCACCTTTGGTAGGGTGACTTTGGTTTAGGAAAAAAGAAGAAATTTTTGTAAAAAAAATAAGATTTTTACGAAAGATTTGCTCGAACGACTAGAGGCTGTACAATAGAATAGATGTTTATTTCATGTAAACCAGATACAGGCACTTATGAAATGTCGAAACTCCAGTTGCGCGGTTCACATAGTAGGTCCTGTGGAGAAGAACCGGCAAGAAACTCCATGGTAACTCTTTTAAAATAATAAATTACAATATTTATCAGTACAATGTTGTGGTAAGAGCTGTGAGAATAATGTAATTCAATGTGAATACGGATAGAATAGTAATGATTTGCCTCTGAATAAGATAAAATTATCATAATCTTTTAACAATCTAGGTGTTAGGTGCATCACAGACACACACCTTGTGGCTAAATACACTCGAGAGCAATGAATCCGGGTCACTAAATAAATCTTAATATCTCGGAAACTAAGAATGTTAGGACAATCAAATTAAAAGTATTTTATAGACTACTTAATATCTATTACTTAAATAAAATTAATAAAACTTCTTAGTTATTATTTATTTTACTTATTAAAAATACATTAATTTAAAATGCGTAAATATTTCTTTTTTTTAATATACTCACTTTTTATAGAAACTTATATCATATTCTCACTTTTAGTACTTTGTATTACCTCCGTGTGTTGTCAATACAGATGTCATGCGATTCATACGGCACAAAGTGTCTGAGGCGATGTTGGGGAATATTCTCACATACCTCTATCAATGCAATGTCAAGCTCTCGAAGCGTATTATAACTTGTGTAGTATTAAATAGTCTATAAAATACTCTTTATTTGAATGAGCTATCATTCTTAGTTTCCGAGATATTAAGGTTCATTATGTTGGTGACCCGGATTCTTTGCTCCCGAGTGTAGGTATTAAGTTTTACTAATATAGTTTTCATAAGTTTGTTTTCTTTATTGTTACTAACCCACTATGGATGTCACTTATCCGAAATAAAGTTTTTTTTTTTTTTTACGTATCGATCGCATTCTGTTTGCCGATTATGTCGTTCCGAGCCGAGTTCTTCACCAACGCAACGGGTGCAGTCTGTTGGGCTGTAACTGCCATGGCATTCTTATTCAGAGGCAAATCATTATTATCCTATTCTTATTTTTATTCAATAATTATTATCTTTTTCATTTTATTATTATATTTATGAGTAACAAACATCTGAAGCCTTCTCGTAATTAAAAATATTCAAAATATAGTTCCGATTTCATTCCGATCTAGTATCAATTTCATAAATATCACACTTGTTATTCTCCTACAAACAACGTCAAACGTGAAATGATATTGGAATGAGGTGGTGACTGAAGCCAAATCGGTATGCTGCTATCATTTTGATCCGACACTTAATAAAATTGGTATTCTCGTCCATACATAAACGTCACAAATGAGATTGAAATGAGTCTGTAAGAAGATTGAATGAATTCAAATCATACTAAAATCGGACTGAGAATCTCAGTTCAGTCAACTTTTAGTCATAGTGTAAATTAATTACGAAAATTGGTCTTCTTCATTATTATTTTGACATAGAACTAAATATGACATTTTTCTGTATACCTACTTTAATGATTTATTAATACTATTTTATGATTTTTGTTAATAATGCTTAAAGAGACAAATTATTTGAAAAATTCATATATTATGTAATATTTGTACGCCACGAAGGCCAAACATGACTGCTCTTTTTATACTTTTGTACATCTTGCATGCAAAATTCATGTAAACTCATGTTTCCACAAATAAAGAATCTTATCTTATCTTATCTTATCTTATCTGAACATACAAATATCTTCACAAACTTTTACACTTTTATTACTAGTGTGGTATACCTTCTAAATATCTTCTGATCCAATCCTTATTCGGATAAAATTCTACACCGTTATGACAATAATTGTACTAAAAATAACAGGTCGTAAAAAAAGTTTTTAGAGTCTTATTAATTCGTACAATTATATTGACCGGTTTTGTTCTTTTCCTTACAAAAAACCCAAATTAATTTTGTGAAGTGACTAACCTGCGGTCCGAATTGCGATTTCAGTGCTCACGGTGCTCACGACTATAATCGTTGGTCCGAAACAAAAGTGCGCTCACAGCGCTGTCAGCGCGATAATGAATCGGACCTAAGATCAGACCGCTTTTTTGTATACTTACAATATACAACACAACACACACACAGAACCACACACACACCACAGTAGCCATTCACCCGAATTCGCTCGTTTAATCTCTTGTGGCGTCAAATAAAGCGCAAACTGTCTCCCTGTACCTTCGTCGCTTACTGGGACTGCCATTTTCTCGAATTTTCTCCATTTATATCACAATTCCACAAAATGTCAAATGGTGCAAATATGTCAATTTGACGTTTGGCTCACAGTGATTTCACGCAGGAGCAAAGGCTCTGTAAGTCCAATATGGCACAGGTAATGACGTCATTCATGGCGTCACGCCTTCTGTCATTAGCGCGCTCACGCCGATTCGGACCGCATCTTTGAGCGATATTATCGCTTTTGGCGTGATTCGGAACGCAGGGTAAGAGTCTTTTTCACTGACATTTAAAACGATACTGGCCGATTATCCATACAATAACCTAACCGTTAAAAACCCCCGACTCCAACTAGAAAAAGAGGTGTAAGTTTTGAACGGCTGAACAAATTTTCATGAAACATACTTGTAGCTAAGATATTACCAGCTGTCCCATCCGTAAATTTGTATGGGTAAAGTAGTAATAGGTATTGAAGTTTTGTATGGGACAGCTGACAATTTTTCCGCGATTACGATGTTGGTCCCATAGAGAAAGTTGTTCAGTTTGATGGTCTGATCCACACACATAAATATGACCACGCATTTCTGATACGTTGTATGAGTACATTGTGTCAGAAACAGGATGTAAGCAAGAGGAATGGAGTTAAAGAAATGGGTAGACATGTTATTTCAATCATAACTAGTGTCTGTAGGTACTTCAAGCAAGTACATAGTGTGCATGATAAGGGTTGTGAAATTAAACCAACATTAACGCTCTGACCACTGAGAGCACGTTATAATAGTCAGTCAAGTCACAATCAAGGATGGTTTACCATAAACTCTGAATAGTGATTTCACGATACATAATACGATAGAGAATGCCTACGGCATTAAGACCGCCTTTGTACATTGTACATGAAGCATTTTAAATAAATAAATAAATAAAATAATACATAGCATCAAATAAGCTAACAGTCAGGTTTTATATACGTCCGTTCACCAGGGCAGCTCCAAACAGAATATCCTCGCTACTCTGTGATCCTCACTCTGTAGCGTAGCGACGCACGCGTTCCCAAACTAAGTATTATGGGGAGGCAGTTATGACGTAAGATGGCGCCACAGCGTTGCACTTCATAGCAAAACACTGTACTACGTAGTCACTCCAGTACCTCTACCATGAGTTTTCCGTGCCGTCTAACGTTCACGTTCACATGCAATATTTGTATGGGAATTTTTTCAGCGCCTCTAGCGGTATAAATAGTTAACTAAAGTCACTATACAAATATTGCATGTGAACGTGAACGTTGGACGGCACGGAAAACTCATGGTAGAGGTACGTAGTAATAGTTAGTATTCTTTGGTAGAGGTAAAGATTCTTAATTCTTTCAATCGACGAATTTTTCCTCTGACAATTGCAAAAAGTAATTTAGTTTCACTCCATATTAAATCGTTCTACTAATGCACACTACTAATTTATAGCCGATTTTGCGCAATAAAACTTTATATTCATGCGCTATCTACATCAAGAGCAGTTAGATGTGTACCTATTTATAATATTATCTACTATTACGCAAGCACCTTAGCATAGTTTCTTTTCATTTATTTATTTATTTTATTTATCTATTCTTTGGAAAGCTTACAGACTAATAAAATTTATTAAATACACAATACACACACAATACACAGTACAATATGTAAAAAAGTTGCTAATGAAAAGCTTCCACATATAAAATATTACAGTACCTAAACCTAAAGTAAACATCATTTAGTAAAAAATTAAAGAGAGAAAAGAAAAGAAAAGAAAACCAAAATCTAAATTTCTAATAAAAAGTAGAAAAAAAAAAATAAGATTAAGAAATACTTTTTACTTAAAATATGAATCAAATACGATCTTTTTTAAAATATTCGTCGTCTTAATGCGGCTGGACTGGTGCTGAATAAATCAATATTATGATGTGAATCAATCATAGACATAGAACAACTAGTCTATGGAATCAATCAATCATGTATCTATTTGTACTAGTGGTCGCCTTATGGTCGAAATTCGACCATAATTTTAGCTTCCTGCATTCCTTCTCCATATAAACTTTAACTATGCCAAATCTCACACTCCTCCGTGCGCGCAATATGCTTAAAAAGGGGTACAAAGTTTTCTCTTCACGTATTAATATAATAGATTTACGTCCAGATCACGTTTGTTTGGGGTTTTTTAAAGGAACAGCTTAATTAATTTAAATTGAACTATTTTTATGTGGTCGACCATAAACTTAAGGTCAGCCAGCTAAAAATATACAAGCGCCGTTGGTTACTCTCGAAAATAAGTTCAATGTCTATGGTCAATCACAATCATTTGACGGCAGTCGACACGGTTGGCGCAGTGGGTAGCTTGCTAGTGCTACGCTACGTGCCGCGGGTTTTGAAAATTCTTTTTTAGTTTGAAAGGGTACTCTCAATTTGGTGAAGATCTGATGAAGACCTTCGGTGATATACAACGGAACTCTTGAATGAATAACAGCATATCACTTGCGATTGCTTTAATCGCATGTTTATGTATTGTTTATGCCACTCAAAATAGAAAAATAAAATGAACTAAAAAAAAGTAAAAACCGACTTCACAAAACTAAAAAGTAGATATAAAATAATTTTCTTAAAAAACTTGTCAGCTTCTGAAGTCGGGGCCTTGCTTGGCAGCGGCCCCGACTCGGTTGTAATTTTTTTTTTTTTAGCGAACTAGCTTGTCCGGCGAACTTCGTACCGCCGCGCGCGGCCAATAAAAGAACTGTGCACCTACCAGGTAGGTAGGTGCACAGTTCTTTCTCTTTAACCTACCTACCCACCTACCTACCAACCTACCCTAGCATATCTACTATATACCTACTATACCTACCCTATATACCTTCTTACAAATATAAAAAACCCAACAAAAAAAGAATTAGAGAACCACTTCCCGGCTTCCGATTGAGCTGAAATTTTGCATACACGTTCAGTTTGGATGACTAAAGCGTGTTCTATAGTTTTTTTCAAACTATAATATTTTATTCTATTTTCACAACCCAACAACGTGGTCACCCTACTCACCGCTGGTCTTGACATTCGGCGATGTTTGATCACCGCCCTCCCCCCGTGACGTCATCCCCCCGCACACCACCCGCGGTGACAATTATGTAGCAATATTGTTGATGTTATAGCAAATATTAGGGAAAGTATAGATAGTAGATCAGCAGTGGTAGCCTAGCGGTTGAACGCTTGCCTTCCGTGCAGGAGGGTCTCAGTTCAAACCCGGCCGCACCGACGACTTTTTAACCGACTTCAAAAAAGGAGGAGGTTCTCAATTCGGATGTTTTTTTTTAATGTATGTATTCTTCATATATAGACTAGGACTAGGATTTGCAAAATTCTTTTTTCATTCGAAAGGTGTTTAGGCTGAAATGGTCCCATTTAAATTTGGTGAAGATCTGATGAAGACCTTCGGAGGAACTCTTGAATTAATAACAGTGTATCACTCGCGATTGCTGTAACCGCATGTTTATGTATTGTTTATGCCACTCAAAATAGAAAAAAAAAAGTATAAAACGGACTCCAAAAAACTGAAAAGTATTAAGTCGGTTTTTACTTTTTTATAAAGTTAATCGGATTAATGTTCGGATTTTAATTTGATTATCACTTGCGATAACGGTGAAGGAAAACATCGTGAGGAAACCTACACACCTGAGAGGGCCTCATAAAGTTGTCGATGGTGTGTGTAGTCCGCCCGCACCAGGCCAGCGTGCTGGACTAAGGACTAACCCTTCTCATTCTGAGAAGAGGCCCCGTGCCCAGCAGTGGGACAGTAATGGGCTGGGTTTTTTTTTCTACTAAGTTTTTCTTCTTGGCCTCGATAAAAAATTTCAACACTATCCTGAACCCATTTAAAATTACTTGCCGACCCCTGATAATTAATAGCATTATCATAAAAAGTCGGGAAACTTGCTCAATAATCAGGTATTTTATTAAAAAATCTTATTATTTTATCTGGTAACTCTACCCTGAAAAAACAAATTTGCGGGCTCCATCCGAACCAAGTACTCGGTTGTATTTCTAGCCGTAACGAACCTTACTGACTACGACAACTCATGCCGACAGAAGAAGAACTTCATAGGATTAGAATAGAATAGATCTTTATTTCATGTAAACCAAATACAGGCACTTATGAAATGTCGAGACTCTAGGTGCACGGTTCAAATAGTAGGTCCTATGGAGAAGAACCGGCAAGAAACTCCATGGAAACACTTTTAATTTATTAGATTACAATCTTGATTAATGCAATGTTGTGGTAAGAGCTACGAGAATAATGTAATTTAATGTGAATAAAAATAAATTAGAATAGGATATTATGAATAATGATTTGCCTTAAAATAAGATTGGTGACCATGGCAGTTACAACTGTTACAAGCTGACCAGTTCCGACAAATGGCACCCGTTCACGAGCATGACACATGCGTCAGCGTTGCTAAGCTCAACCATAATGAAGGGAACAAAATTTATTATATTCTCAACACATCTTGTCTTGTGCCACCTGTGGAGTGTGGAGTGTCCCACTTAACCCTATTACTGCGACCCCTAATCCAATACTGACCGTAGGGACACTTTAATATAATGTCATTTATTTATTTGTGTCCCTGTCAATTTCGATTTTGGAATGTGTTAATGTTGTTTTAAAACAACTCTATTGAGTTAGAAGTAGGCATGTGTCATTGACGTGTTTTAGTCAATGTAATTTATCTATGGTCAACAGGTTAAAAAAGCTGTTAAATTATTAATTGGTTTTTAAATTTCAATCGTTAGTGTTTAGCGTCAATTTGTGTTAACGTTTTCGATCAATAACAATTACAATTAATAAACGAAATTAATAAAATAATATTGAAATAATGTACAGCTAATATTTTCAACCTGTTTTTTTATTGATGAATAACAGTTAAATCGTTGACGAATGAAAAGTCGTTAAAAATAAACTTTAAAAAAAAAGTAAAAACCAACTTCAAAAAACTAAAAAGTATAAAATAATTTTCTTAAGAAAAATTAACAGCTTCTGAAGTCGGTGCCACTGCCAAGCTAAGGTGCATTGAAGAATTAAAGCCCCCGACTTTATTTTATACATTTTTTAGTTTTTTGAAGACGGTTTTTACTTTTTTTAAAGTTTATTTTATTTTTCTATTTTGAGTGGCATAAACAATACAGAAACCTGCGTTTACAGCAATCGAGAGTTATATGCTGTTATTCATTCAAGAGTTCCATTGTCTATCTCCGAAGGTCTTCACCAAATTTAAATAGGACCACCTTGAGAGTATACCCTTTCAAACAAAAAAAAGAATTTTCAAAATTGGTCTGCAATTGGCGGATTTATATCGAAAAAAACAAAGGAAATATACAGTTGAATTGATAACCTCCTCCTTTTTTGAAATCGGTTAAAAACAGTTTATTGATTCAATTACCACCTCTAGTTAGAAGCCACCTGTAACCCTTTCACAGCGACGGGTAATCAAATACTGACCGTCACTCAACATAATGAGTGTCACCCTCTATGTCAAATTGACACTATGTTGACACTACGAGTATTTGTAGACCCTTGTCAATATTACGTCTGATGGGGCATTTAGACATGTTTGTGGTACAAAGACGACATGGGACAATTTAACATTAATATTTTATCACATCTTTGAGAGACTTCTTACAGAATTTTTTTTTCAGATTCACGCTTCCCGAGATTAATTTTATCATTTTTTAAATAACCTAACCGTCAAAAACCCCCGACTCCAACTAGAAAAAGAGCTGTAACTTTTGAACGGCTAAACAGATTTTCATGAAACATAGCTAAGATGATTCCCGATCAATCTTTCACGATCGTATTGAAGTTCATTACCAGAGTCGATGTTCATTACCATTTTCGTTATGCGGTAGACCCACTGTACCCTCGAATCACGATACAGGAGATATATAATCGCTTTTTTTTTAAAAACGTTGCCCCTCACACTGATTTCTCCTGTATCGAGGTTACATTTTACATACATACTAGGTTGCATGCACACACATCCGGAACAGCTATCTATATGTAGATCATACAAATCATTTCTCCGTGCGGGGGTCGAACCCGCGGCACGTAGCGCAGAAAGCTAATCGCTTAGCCACTGCGCCAGCCGTGTCGTTACCATAGGGCCAATAGAGTGCATGTTTAAAAAAAATCCTACATAAAGAGGTAATTTGCTGAATCACAGAACACAGAATTCTCATTTCACAGAACTCTTTTCTGTGTTCTGGGTGCAGAATCCTGCTCATACCATGAGGGATTAGGGTATAATAACAAAACAGTTCACTCGCCACTTAGGTAAAGAGAGAAAGCAAATAATTAATGTGAAGTCGACATGATACCCGCTTCATATGGGGCCTTTGAAGTAGCGGAGTAGTAAATAGTAACAATGGTGGCTTACTGTGAAGAGATCCAGTGGTTGTTTAATTTTTAATTAACATATTTTTATTTTTAATTATAGTTAAGAAAGAAAAATAATTTATTTGGCTGCTAAATTAAGGCAACACGTGCAAAAAAAAAACAAGAAAAACAAAACATAAAAAACAAAAATTTAAAATAATCACATACTCGTAGATATTATTTATAGTATTTACTAGCGACCCGTCCCCGGCTTCGCACGGATGCAGTTTCTCTACTATCCTTACATTAAATATCAAAGTATTATACATATAAACCTTCCTCTTGAATCACTCTATCTATTAAAAAAAACCGCATTAAAATCCGTTCCGTAGTTGTAAAGATCTAAGCATACATAGGGGCAGACAGCGGGAAGCGACTTTGTTTCATACTATGTAGTGATGTATGTAATATAGTTTATGGTTTGATATAATAATAATAAATAAATAAATTGTTTATTTAGAAAAAAGATCGATACAATTAACAATAGGTATCTTACATTAACATAAATCACAGTTCCTTATTTGCCTGAACTAGGTTAAACCTGAGCTTCAGGCTAGGAAGTGCATACTTGTTAAAATATAATTCATAAAAAGAACCCCCCCCCCCCCCCCCCGAAAAATTCTTTTCATTAAAAGAGTTATAATATAATTTTAAAATAATAAATATTACTCCCCGCTTATTTAATAGGCCCACACAAATGTAAAGCTTCTAATGAAAAGAGCAAGCTAGTTAATAACCCTCTGTTTGCTGACGGGAGCGCTCGCGCCCCAAGCGGACCAGCGGACCGGGGCCCGCGGCCCTAATGTTATGAGTTTTATTGTTTGACTTGTGTCAATTTTGATTTAGGCGCGTCAATAATGGTATGTATTTTTTAAATTCAGTTTATTTATTGATTGACAGTAGTTAGGAATATTAATTAACTTAAAAATACGGCCAAAATTAAATGGCATCCTGAAGTAAAGAGGACCCATTTTACATATTAGTCTATGACTGATATCTACAGTAGTGCATGAAACTGGTTCTTTTCTAGCCGGTTCTTCTCCATAGGATCTACTATTTGGAATCGTGCACCTAGAGTCTCGACATTTCATAAGTGCCTGTACCTGTATCTGGTTTACATGAAATAAAGATCTATTCTATTCTATTCTATTCTAAGAAAGCTTTTGAGTGTTGAACCTACTGGTTTAATATTTAATTAATACTGAAAGCAATACTCCAAAAGAAAGGCCGTCCCAATAAAAAAGGCCGTAATACTGTTCCATATAAATAATTCAATATTACTCGACTAAATGTATGGAACAGCAGATTTTTTTCGCGATTTCTATGTTAGTCCCATAGTAAAAGCTGTTCATAGTCGAAATATAGACAAAATAGTTTTATAATATATGGTTCGGCAAGCTAAACCTTTAATAAACTATGTAAACAGCATGATATTGATCCAATCTCAAGCAGTGTGCCCTCAGCAAGAAGATGTTTGAGCCTTAACTTTTTCAAATAAACAGATTGCATGCTGTGTTCTTAGTAAGTAATTATTATTATTATGGTAAGGTGTACTTCGTTCGGTCACGTTTGAATTTTTTGTCTATTATTAAAAACTTGTTATTGACTTTCCGTCGACTAAACTTATTTATTTATTTACCAACTTATACTAACAGTAAATCTACACATACAAGATAAAGGTACATAATATATTAATTATACAGGTATATAATCTTATAAACGAGAAGGACGACATAAATTAGCTGTAAGTTTTCTATGCTCTAAATAAATAATTATCAGTACAATAACCCCTGAAAAGGCTACCCTTTGAAAATTAACCCTGTATAATATTTTGAGTATCTATCAACCATAAGGTTGGTCGCTTCAAATTACTTACCATAAGCAACAACCCTTCAAAGTTACCAGTTAAACCCTTCGCCTAGATGCAAGTTGATGCGGCGTGTAATAGCCGGTGTAAATATTTTAAAGCCGACGATGAGGTTTTTGTGCCCCTTGAGCCTTTAGACTGGCCACCGCAATGAAAGGGTTACGAACTTGTGCTAATCCGATCATTAATATTCGAATTCCTTTTTTTAATTTCAAGCAAAGCGGAGTTTTTTCTTTTTGTAATTACACATACTAGTGGTCGCCCATTGGTCGAAATTCGACCGTAATTTTAGCTTTCTGCACTCCTTCTCCATATAAACTTTAACTATGCCAAATCTCATACTCCTCTGTGCGCGCAATATGCTTAAAAAGGGGTACAAAGTTTTCTTTTCACATATTAATACATAGATAAGTATTGTCGGTATTTCATAGTAAAATCTTTTTTTTATAACATCTTATTCTTATTCTTTATTGTACACGAAAATTAGATAAATGACAAATACAATTGAGATGGTATGTACACAGGCGAGCTTAACCCAAATTTGATAAAACTTACTTCTTCTATAGTATAAAATAAAGTCACTTTCCGCGTCTGTCTGTCTGTATATCCGTTAACTCCTCCTAAACCACGCAACGGATTTTGATGCGGTTTTCACCATCATTAAGCATTTCTTCCGGAAGGTTTTAAATATGTATAATACTTTGATATTTAATGTAAGGATAGTAGAGAAATTGTATCCGCGCGAAGCTGGGGACGGGTCGCTAGTTAAGTATAATTGAATAAAATGTTACTGAAATATTTAATGAAATCATGGCACATTAGTCTACTTGTCACCCCAAAGTGTAAAAACACTGTTTCGTTTTTAAAAGAGACGCAATTCACAGAACTTTCCAAAACAAAGTTGTAGTTACAACAAAGACGCTATTATGTCCAAACCCCTGTTCATTAGCTAATTGTGTTCGCCGTGTGACGTCAGTACACAATACACAGTACACAAGTACACAACACACCTGTGGTTGTCATTTCATTATCACGTCGTTCTTACAGTATTTTGTACAGGGGTAGGTTATAGAATGCGATCATTTATTTGTTTTTTGTAGACACAAGGAAACATGGTAATAAAAATCAAAATATGTCTGTACATATGAACACAATGGAACTACTTATTTCTAATGAAATTTCTTCCAGTAGTCCCGCGACTGGAAATATGGATGATAGACACGTAGACACAGTGTGTAAAAATTACAAAAATAACTTATTTAGACTTTTACTTAGAACTTAAGATATCATATTTTTCCTTTGCAAAATTTTAAGTAAATTGATGCATTACTTAAGATTCCCAGAGAGAATTATAGAAAGAAGAATATAGTATAATAGAGCACAACTCTATAATAACATGCCCGAGGCAGCAATCAAAAACAATTTATATACAGGATTTTTTTTTATGTAGTGCGCAAAATTTGCAGAGTGATTCAGTGTACGTTCCCAATGCAACCGCAGTACTAAAATTCACTCCAAAACAAAATAAAAATTTGATTTTGTATAGCTTGCGCTAGTAAATTATGCGTGTCCCCCATACTAAGTCGAATTTTCGTTCTGTTTTAAAATGTATCCCAATACTGCGGTTGCATTTAGGAAAAGAGACTGAAGCCCTCTACAAATTATGCGCACTACATATACTTTTCTCAAATTAAGTGAACGGTAACTGTTCTTATCTAAAGAAAAAGAGAAAGAAAAAAAATAAATTTATTAGACATAACAAAAAAAACCCATTAAAAATTACTACGCACACAGAAAGGATAAGACATAAACAACAATTATTGGTATTGGTAAAACGGGCGAGTTTCCGCAACTCCACGACGACGCGTGTATTTTGCGTATGGGTGGGAATAGTTTTATTCCAGCCAACCCAACTCCTCGAGGAAGGCCAGCAAACATTTGATGTTGCTGGCGATCTCCCGGAGAGCACTCTGGTTACCGAAGTGCTTGGCCCTGAAGACAGCTACCTCTGGGCAGTTCAGAAGTACGTGGGCCGCTGTTTCGTCCACCTCCATGCAAGCTCGGCACAGAGGACTGTCTGTAACTCCTATAACATAGAGATGCTTATTAAAAGTACCGTGGCCCATTTAGGGCTCCTGTTACTATGCGTAATTGTTGTTTACATAAACAACAAAGAAGGACAACAACAATAATCGACGGTATCAGGCTACCGATAGTTTGTGCGCTGCGTGGCAGGCTCGGTGTGGTAATGCGTGTCTAGTAGGCCTCAGCTCAGCATATTGCTGCATGTAACTGCAGCGCTGATTTTCAGCTGAAGCCTAAGGTTATCTGAGAACTAAATATGTTTAAACCGAAGATTCTTACAGAATAATTACTCAGTTCGACGTTTTTTAAAACTGTAAACATTCAAAATGCCGCCCCTCACTCGAACAGCGATCATACGTACATCAACAACAACACAAACAACGTATCCCGGGGGAGTTGCAGAGATGAGAGCTAACAGACGGTTAAATATTAACGCGCATTAGCTGCCGATACCCTAACGTTTGGGTGCACGGGGAGTGCCTCCCCGAGTGACGGTATCTTACCCAGCGGTCCGAGTTGCGCTAAAAGTGATAATATCGGGAATCCGACCAAAGTCACAAGTATTATTATTACTCAATAGCCCTTATATTTTGTGACTATTACATTTGGTCGGATTCGCGATATTATCACTTTTATTGCAATTCGGACCGCAGGGTATGTAACTCGCACCAGTCAGCTCCGCTACTGTCCAACGGGTAAAAAGGGTTTATTTAACAACTTATACATATAATTAATTATACTAGTGGTCGCCTACTGGTTGAAAATCGACCATAATTTTAGCTTTCTGCACTCCTTCTCCATATAAACTTTAACTATACCAAATCTCATAATCCTCCGTGCGCGCGATATGGTTAAAAAGGGGTACAAAGTTTTCTCTTCACGTATCCCGCCAACCGATTTCTATGATTCTTTTTTGTCTGAAAGGGTATACTCCCGAAATGGTCCCATTTAAATTTGGTGAAGATCTGATGAAGATCTTCGGAGATAGACAATGGAACTCTTGAATGAATTGAATAACTCATCACTCGCGATTGCTGTAATCTCATGTTTATGTATTGTTTACGCCACTCAAAATTGAAAAAAAAAAAACTTTAAAAAGAAAAGTAAAAACCGACATTAAAAACTAAAAAAAAAAAAAAAAAAAACTTAAAATACTTATCAGCTTCTTTCTGAAGTCGGGGCTTTTAATTCTTCAATGCACCTAGCTTGATAGTGGCACCGACTTCAGAAGCTGATATGTTTTTTAAGAAAATTATTAGATATATTTATTTTTAGTTTTTGAAGTCGGTTTTTTTGTTGTGCTAATAAACTCTTTTTTACTTTCTTTCTTTCTTTCTTCCAAACACCACATGCAATAGCCTATTACAATTTGTACGCTCACTATTACACCTTGACATAGTCTTGACAGCCCTATCTGCCCCATAACATGGCGAGCATGACAAAGCTCATTATCTATAGTGAACCATTTGTTCTGCCGACCCCCCGCGCGCCCCGGGACGACGGTGTATTGTAGTGTACGTGTTAAGTCAATAATGTCAAGTTTTGTGTGAAGGTTTGATTTGTTGTTGATATTTTATATCTTCAGTTTCAAACAGCACGGTTTTCAAACAGCACGGTTTTCAAACAACACGGTTTTCAAACAGCACGGTTTTCAAACAACACGGTTTTCAAACAGCACGGTTTTCAAACAACATGGTTTTCAAACAACATGGTTTTCAAACAGCACGGTTTTCAAATAGCATGGTTTTCAAACAGCACGGTTTTCAAATAGCATGGTTTTCAAACAGCACGGTTTTCAAACAGCACGGTTTTCAGACGGCAAAGTTAAATTCAAAGGTTTTTATTTCAACTGGGCCTTTGCAGGCACTTTCAAAACGTCGTGATTCTAGGTGCACGGTTCCAAGTGGGTTGGTCCTGGAGACGATACCGGCAAGAAACTCCATGGATACTCTTTTCACAACTTTGCACGCTTGACGCAGTGGCTAAGTGATTGGCTTTCTGCGCTACGTGCCGCGGGTTCGATCCCCGCACGGAACAAAATATAAATATAAATATATATTCGTATGGCTTACAGACAGATTTTCCGCGTCTGGGTGTGTGCGTGTGACTTGTATGTTTGTAAACTGTACCCACAATACAGGAGCAGTGCAAGAGAGACAATATTTATAAAAAAATGGTTTTAGTCAAGTAAGACACGATTAGTTATAGAGGTTCAGAAGGTAATTAAAGTACTAACTTGATATACTATAAAGCTCGATTACCACTGACTGACTGACTGACTGACTGACTGACTGATTGACACAATTGTTCTCCCAGAAGGAGCCGTGGGGGGTAAAAGTCATGTATGGGAGACATAAACCTTGAGGTCCAGTGAGTCCGGGAAAAATCCGAAATGACCTGAAAGTGGAACCCTGACCGGAACTGCCCTACGGATCTCGAAAATTACAAGTCGCACACCCATAGTGCTGGAACTAAAAATGTCAAGAACCCTGGGCCGTTTGACGAGCCGGTGAAAAAAAGATGGCGTCCATACAAAAAAAGATGGCGGCCATACAAAATTTAAACGCTCACGGTTCCGAAACCGTTGGAGATAGTGGGGGGGTGCTCGACCAAATGTCATAGAGGACGACGGGGGCTTTCCGGTGGGGGTCATAAAAATCCAAGATGGCGGATTCAAAATGGCGGCCAAAAAAAATAATGGTCCGAGCCGGCTGAAAATTGGCATCCAGGGGTTTTCGGGGGCACCGATTCATAATCCGGGATCAATTATTTTTTTCCGCCATTTTCCAATATGGCCGCCATACAAGTGTTCATTTTGGATTTTCACCCAATTGTTCTCCCAGAAGGAGCCGTCGGGGGTAAAAGCGATGTATGGGAGTCGTATAGAGGGGGGTCCAGTTAGTTCAGGAAAAGTCCGAAATGACCTGAAAGTGGAACACTGACCGGAACTGCCCTACGGATCTCAAAAATTACAAGTCGCAAACCTATACCGCCGGAACTAAAAATGTCAAGGACCCTGGACCGTTTGACGAGCCGGTGAAAAAAAGATGGTTTCCATACAAAAAAATATGGCTGCCATACAAAATCAAAAATCATATGTTTTTTAAGTTATGTTACAAGCTCCACCTAAAAAGCCCTCGCGGGCCGCATGCGGCCCGCGCACCCGCGCGACCTCTAGTTTTATTATAAACCTAAACAAGGTTTGTTCTATGACTTTTCATAATACGAAGCTTTTTATACCTTTACGTACCAAAATATGAAATTCTCTGAAGTTTGCATATTTTTAACCCCCGACAAAAAAGGGAGATGTTATAAAATTGTAGTGTGTATCTCATACAGACACAGATACACAGATACACACTACAAACTCATAACACTCCTCTTTTTTATCTGGGATTTAAAAAAGTCGGTTATAATGAGTATGAAATTTAGAAATACGGATGTTTACAGACACATCCAAATACCACCCACTCTACCCACCAAACATTGCACGCCGTAATACGGTAATATTATTTTCATCTCAATGTGAGCACACGTACAACGGGGGCGCTTCCGGTTCCGGCCCCGCCCAGCGCCGCCCGCCCAGCGCCATCAACTACTCGGTACTCTGTTAGTTTAAATCGCTGTTTAAATAAACCAAGGCTTTGTCAGGTTTATGTTATGAAAATTCGTAACTGTACGCATATAACCCATAAAGGATTAGACAGAAATATCAAAAAGTAGCTGTATACATAGAATAGAATAGAAAACATTTATTCGATACAGGAAATACATTGTCAAGCACATAAAAAAAAAAAATTGAAAGAAAGAAAAATAATTTATTTGAATGCAAAATAAAGGCATCACATGCAAAAAGAAAAATTAAAAAAGAAAACAAAATACATACATACATACCGGTCAAACATATAACCCTCTCCGTAGTCGGGTAAAAACCACAAGAAGAACAAAAAAAACAAAGCACAAAAATTGAAACATAAAGAAATAATAAAGAAGCAAAAATAACAAACCCAAACAATTTTTTTTAACATGTAGGTAACTACGCGCGAATACATGCGCGTGGAAATAAAATTAAGAGATTTTTGAAGAAGAAATAATTGCCTATTTTCGTCATATCGTCGGGGATAGTTCAATACCGCGTAACTAGCATTAGTAAATACCGCGTAAGTGACGAAATTAGCCGAATTAAAATTTCGCGCCAGAGTGCACTGATGGCGCTGATTCGCACCCGTTGAATCTCTCTCCTGAAAAAAATTGTATTTGACATTTACGCGGTATTTACCAATGCTACTTACGCGGTATTGAACTATCCCCGACGATATCACGTAATTAACATTGTTAAATACCGCGTATTGAACTAAAACAATCAAAATTGTGCATATATGTATAGATTGTAATCTATTATTGAGTTACCATGGAGTTTCTTGCCGGTTCTTCTCCATAGGATCTACTATTTGGAACCGCGCACCTAGAGTCTCGACATTTCATAAGTGCCTGTATCTGGTTTACATGAAATATAGATCTATTCTATTCTAACTAACTACCTACAGACGCGAAAACAATTTTTTTTACAAGTTTTTTTTTTCATGGTCGGTTTATAACTATTTAAATTAGCTACGCGGTACGAGTCTATCAACGACAATAGATAATTATTTTTTTTGTCCTTATTTGGACGTAACATACGTCGTAACAGCGTAAACAAGACGTTTGTTTGCTACTATGAAGTTCCAATATTAAAATCTTTTGTTATTATAATAGCTCACGCCGCGGCGGGAACAGAATTGATAATAATATCCAAATCACGAAAGAAGCACCCCTTGTAACCTCAGGGTGAGTTTATTAGATCTTTTCTTATACATTTTTTAAGAATATCGAAATTTGAATTTTGGTATAACTACGTTTGGTATTAAAAGAAAATAAAATTATTAGATGGAGTTCATAAAATTGGATTAGCGGTTTCATTGGAAAAAATACCTTGTACCTACTTGATTCCCAGATTAAGGTGACGATTTAAAAATGTTGGCAGTAGGAAAAATCATTCGAAACTGATATTTATGCAGGTACCTACTTCATTTATCATGCTGTAGCGACATCTATCGCCACATAGAATAACTACTTACTTAGCAAGGCAGCAAGCTAACTACAGTATAAGTAGCGCGAAAATATGAATTCGACCAATCAGATCACGAGGCCTGCATCGCGCAAGGAAAAAGAATATCGTATCTAACACATATACAACTGTCCGACATCAAACGTCGGGCTTCGGCCCGCCAGGCAATATCACCTCGCCTGGTCGGAGGATCCTCCCTTTTCAATGGAGGAACACCATACCTCGTTCCTCTACAATGACTTTGACATAATTTTGGCAGACTCGGCCTTGACCCACGTCAACGTCGTCAACTCTCGACACACTACCCAACTGTCTTTCTCTCACTTCAACTCATTTTCCTTCTTTCCTTTCAACCTGCACTACCTTAATCCCATTCCAATCGCAAAAATAGATAACCTTTTAGTTAACCCACGATCACCGCAGGTGTCCCGATCCCGGGACTCACCCCGGGACGTCGGCCCGGGAAATGAACGCGGGATACGCATCCGGAGTATGATTAGATTTCAAACAATCTTGTTTTATAAGAGTATTGATCGTGGTTTGACGTTACACAGAAATATTTGCAGCTAGATACTTTCTTCTATGGAGTAGGGACGAGCTTTGGAGTAGAAAAATACAGGATTTTTTTTATGTAGTGCGCATAATTTTTAGAGTGATTCAGTCTCTGTTCCTAAATGCAACCGCAGTATTGGGATACACTTTAAAACAACACGAAAATTCGACTTAATATCCATACTAAGTCGAATTTCCGTTTTGTTTTAAAGTATGACGTCATATATTATACAATTTTAAATCTAGAAATTATTAAATTAAGACAGCAGTTCCGCAATTAGCTTTATGTCCATTTTTTTTTAATATGATTGTAAGTGTGACGTCACGAAATTTAGGACCCCTCCCACCCCTTGTCACATAATGTCACACTTCGTCGACCCCCTCCCCCCCTTAACGTGTGACGTAGTTTATGGATGGTCCCTTATAAGAGTAGGTATCGATACCTTATGGGTATCCCTAAATAGAGCAGTGTTATTTGTCCACGATATTCTGCAAGGTAGAGGTATTTCCCCAGTCGGGTAGGAACTATGTTCAGCCTATATTCCCGCTAATCCCTACCCCTCTTAATTTCAAGGTTATAAGTATAAGTAAATAGATTACTTAGAAACCATTTTTATTCCAAACATAGTTTTAAGTAGGTAATGATTTACTTGCAATTGTGTTCTCCTCCAAGATTCATGTAAGGTTACCTGTCTAACAGACAAAAGAGCCGCTAATTCCGAATGCGTTGCGAATATCTGCTACTGCATTTTCTTTATATAGAGAACGCTATATCTGTCTGTCCGTTCACTTATAACTTAACTTGTGTTGGACAGAATTTATGTGACGAGCGATCATGTTGAAATGCTAATGTTTAACCGACTTCAAAAAATGGAGGAGGTTTTCAATTCGACAGTATGTTCTTTTTGTTTTTGTATGTTTCTTACGCGATTACTCCGCGAACAGCAGACCGATTTTGAAAATTCTTTTTTGTTTGAAAGGGTATACTCTCGAGGTGGTCCCATTTAAATTTGGTGAAGATCTGATGAAGACCTTCGGAGATAGACAATGGAACTCTTAAATTAATAACAGGATATCACTCGCGATTGCTGTAATTACTTGTTTATGTATAATTTATGACAATAAAAATAGAAGAAAAAAAAATTACCGACTTCAAAAAACTAAAAATTATAAAATAATTTTCTTAAAAAACTTATCAGCTTCTGAAGTCGGGACCTTTAATTCTTCAATGCACCTAGCTTGGCAGTGGCACTGACTTCAGAAGCTGTTCAGTATTTAAGAAAAATATTTTATACTTTTTAGTATTTTGAAGTCGGTTTTTACTTTTATTAAATTTATATAATCGCCCGAAGAAGAAGCTATGTTGTCTCTCTCACAAGAAAATCAACGCGGCATGCATAGTGACATACACAAAGCGTAGGGAGTAATAAATATAAATGAATTATGCATTTAATAGAATACAACCATTTTCTTAATTATTTATTTATTTATAACTGCTAAAACTATCATTACAGGGTTTACCCTAATGCGACAGCTAAGAACTTAAACTAATAAACAACCAATTACAAGAACTTAAACTAATAAACAACAAATTAGAGAAAAGAAAATCAAAAATTAAAATTAAAACTAACAACATTCTTGGACTCAATAATAATAGATCATGATAATAATTAAACACTCTTTAAGTATGATTCGTTTGTTTCAATAATGTTCAGTCAGTTAAACCTATTCGACTTAAAATATCTAGAGAACCCTCGGACAGAATTTGATGTTCATTGGCACAGAGAAACATGACTGTGATACCTTCCAAACAAAAGTAGTCTAACTAAGCTGTGGCGGACGTGGGTGTCCCGTCCTAACATTTTTGCCCACTATCCTTTAAAAACACAAAGATATATCATTACATAATTATCACTAACAAAACATAGTACAAAAAAGTTAAAATAAAGTATTATTTTCCTTGTAGCACAATATAAATAGTAATACCCTTGCGAATTCACTAAAACAACATGTAAACACATCAATCTGAGTTTGTAATTTGTATTCAGGCTGCATGCAAAATGTTTTTAATACAGTACAAAGGATATTGTAGTTAAATTGCTTTGATTGTCCGACAAAGCAAGATGAATTAATATAAAATTTAAATTAAAAAAAGTATAAGTGATTTAAATTCTGTTCATCGCGAAACATGATTGATCATTTTATTATAATCATTCTTCGTTGAATAGAATTTCAATCACTGCCAATCACTGGCAACTGTCACAGATATTATACAATATACAACGTGGACGGAGATAGTTATACAAGGATCTTCCTTTCTAGTCCCGCCGCCTCATTACGTACGATAAATATGACAGTTGCTGTCGCAAATATACGTCCTATTCCGTATCCTCTTATGAAAACGTCTATAAGCGAGAAAGTCAAAGTCAAAGGTTTTTATGTCAACTGGGCCTTTGCAGGCACTTTCAAAACGTCGTGATTCTAGGTACACGGTTCCAAGTGGGTTGGTCCTGGAGAAGATACCGGCAAGAAACTCCATGGATACACTTTTCATAAATCAAGTTATCAATTATATGTGGCCCCGGCTAAAATTCGACCTGAATTTACACAATATTACAAAAAAATAAAATAAAAAAGAACTGCAAAGATCACATTAAATACCACTACAATTTAAACAGTACAAGTAGTTACATACTTAACACTCAAGCCACCCAGTTTTCAAAACAAGGGAAGCGTTATTAAAATTAGCTTGTGAAGATAGGAAGCAGCGGGTCACCACTCACCAGGGAAGCCGCATGTGCAGAAGATAGTCACTTCCATACGTCTCCATCGTCAACATAGTCTTTGAAAGGCATGCATTGTTTGTTGGTCGGTGTGGCTGTCAGATTTTTCTTACTTAATCAAGGCGCAGCAGTGATAGCCAAGAGGTTGAACGCTTGCCTTCCATGCAGGAGGGTTTGAGTTCAAACCCGGCCCGCACCTCTGACTTTTCAGATTCATGTGCGGATAACAATTTGATTATCGATAATCTTGCGATAACGGTGAAGGAAAACATCGTGAGGAAACCTGCACACCTGAGAGGGGCTCATAAAGTTGTCGATGGTGTGTGTAGTCCGCCCGCACCAGGCCAGCGTGCTGGACTAAGGACTAACCCTACTCATTCTGAGAAGAGGGCCGTGTCTTAAGCTATTAATATAGCTACGATGATACCGGATTAAACGAGCTTTCAATTTAAAAAATAAATATTGAAATCGGTGTATCCGTTTTGGAGCTACGATGCCACAAACAGATACATGCATTAGATAGATGCATTGTAAAATTTTACGCAACCAGATAAATTATAATGAATTATTCTTTTTTCCTTCATTTCTTATTTTTTTTAGTAAATAATTTATAGCCGTTTATCATGACACAGACAATTCGTGTTATTATAATACTTTATTAGTGATATCCCAACAATTTGGTTACGAATATATTTGCAAAACGCAAGCGGAGCCGGGGGACGTGTTGTGAATTGTAATAAGGCAGTAAAAGGAACCGAAATATTCTTAAAATTTGATTATTGAACAGCAGTGATAGTTGGTGAACGCTTGCCTTCCAGAGGAGGGTCTGAGTTCGAGCCCGGCCCACACCTCCACTGAAAAATCGTACAGGCTAGAAATAGAACCTACTTAACTTGGTCGAATTATTGGCTGCTACATTTTGGCTGCTAACTTCATACCGGTGAAATAAACAAGTTATTACTATAAAAATAAAATAAATTCAGCCCATTACTGTCCCACTGCTGGGCACGGGCCGCTCCTCAGAATGAGAAGGTTTAGGCCTTAATCCACCACGCTGGCCTAGTGCGGGTTGGCGGACTACACACACCATCGAGAACTTTATGAGGCCCTCTCAGGTGTGCAGGTTTCCTCACGATGTTTTCCTTCACCGTTATCGCAAGTGATAATCAAATTCTAATCCGCACATGAATCCGAAAAGTCAGAGATGCGGGCCGGGTTTGAACTCAGACCCTCCTGCATGGAAGGCGAGCGTTCAACCGCTAGGCTATCACTGCTTTTTTTTTTTGTTATTACTATACCATAAGAAAAATAAATAATGGGTGATTATCCAAAAAATCTATTAAGTACATTTAACCTCATAAAGGTTTTTTGGAGAATCACTCTCATACGAGTATTAGGGTTATTCTCATTAGATTTAGTTATTGTTAAAAAAAAATTAACACATCATTTTTTGTGGGTTAAAAAAATCTACTATTATAGACAGACAGACAAACACCACAAGTACAAGTAAATCCAAACTCAACCACCCCTCACGCGGATATGAATCTCAAACAAATCAATCAGATTTACCGCGACTACGCGACAGGACGCGACCAGAATGTCTAACGACTGTGCGACTAATCGACTTCCGAAGGGTGGCGACAGATTTAAAAATCAATTGTCGACTTGTTTGGGTAACATTTTCTGCCAAATCGTGCGTGAATTATTATGATAATCTTGTCTTCATTATTTTATTTTTTCCAATATTTTCGGGTGACGCATTGGTAAACTATTAATATCAAATCGGCTGCATACAAAAAAGTGTACAATAGAATAGAGGTAGGAAGCCACCAAAGTCAAGGTCAAAGGTGTTTATGTCAACTGGGCCTTTGCAGGCACTCTCAAAACGTCGTGATTCTAGGCGCACGGTTACAAGTGGGTTGGTCCTGGAGAAGATACCGGCAAGAAACTCCATGGATACTCTTCATATTTACATAATATTACAAAAAATAAAATAAAAATAACAGCAAATATCATAATTATATTATGTATAGTCTGTCAAGAAAGTCATGAAAAGGATTGAGGGCGCCACTTGTATATTCTCTTGTTTATTTTTAATATATTAATGACGAAAACATTTTTTTATCACAAAAATTCTACACAGAATAGTAAAATCAACACATCGTTGTACCCAAACTGACACCTACGGTACTTATTTAGGGTTGCGAGCGAAAAAGAATTTTAGTTCCTTCAAAATCCTTTTCATGACTTTCTTGACAGACTGTACCTACCACTATAAATTAAACAATACAAGTACATACCTACTTAACACTCAAGCCACCCAGTTTTGAATACAAGGGAAGCGTTATTAAAATTAGCTTGTGAAGACAGGAAGCAGTGGGTCACCAGGGAAGCCGCATGTGCAGAAGATAGATATGACTTTGACTTTGATGCGACCATAATTATGAAGTCGAGTAATACCTATGTAATATTTTGTATGAAACAGCTTTTCTTTTTCTCGCGATGTAATGTTTGGGCTTTTAGTATAACTTGTTCATAATGAGTAGAATTCATAGATTTTCTAAGTTTATGGTACAAATACCCTTTCCGTTATAAATATCTCTTCCGACTAATCATGTATACAGGATATTTTGTTATGTAGTGCGCATAATTTGTAGTGATTCAGTCTCTGTTCCTAAATGCAACCGCAGTATTGGGATACACTTTAAAACAAAACGAAAATTCGACTTAGTATGGGGGACACGCATAATTTACTAGCGCAAGCCATACAAAATCAAATTTTTATTTTGTTTTGGTGTGAATTTTAGTACTGCGGTTGTATTTGGGAACGGACACTGAATCACTCTGCAAATTTTGCGCACTACATAAAAATATATCCTGTATAGTCTTGAGGAACAGGCGAACCCGCAGGCAATCGTCGCGTAGTACGGAGATGACTGCGAAGATTCAGAAAAGTCGACGAGTACTGAATTGTGGCGGCGCCGGCGCCTAATCTTATTACGAATTTATTGGGGACTGGATTTTTGATAAGCAATTTGTCAGTTTGTTTTCACAAACGCTTCAGATTTATAGCACGCACAGATTTGAATATTACTTCCGCTTTAGTAGGTATGGTTATGAAATACTGGCAACCCACCCCCGGTTCTCACGGGTGCAATTTTTCTACTATCCTTACATTAAATATCAAAGTATTATCTATATATCGACCGTATGCTGACAATACCTTCTAACTAACATTTTTATCCAAATATTGTTTTTTGCGCCATCTGAATATTTATAATACGTGCTAACAGATGGCGCAAAAAGAAACATTTGGATAAAAATGTTAGTTAGAAGGTATTGTCATTAATACATTTAGAGAAAACCCCTTTTTAAGCATATTGCGCGCACGGAGGAGTGTGGGATTTGGCCCAGTTAAAGTTTATATGGAGAAGGAGTGCAGTAAGCTAAAATTATGGTCGAATTTCGACCACTGGGGGGTTGGAACAAGGGCTTGATGCAGAAGGCGGTACTCCTCGATATGGCACGCATTGTGAGGAGGTTCCTCTCTGGAGCTCTAGCCACCGGTAGCTTGGACCCTGTTCCCGATACCGGTGGGCTACTATTACCACTACTCTTTTATATATTAAATGTTTTTATATATTAATTTTTGTAAAAATACTATTAATTTTGTGTATGTGTAAATAATTAAATAAAGAAAATAATTAAATAAATGGCGTCCACGTAAATACAGTCAAAGATTCATACAATCCAATACAGCTGAATTACTAATTTATCTCTACAACTAGAGTACCTACAGAGTCCGATCGCCTCCAGGTAGGTATCTATTGGAAATGTGATTACAAATCCAATGAAGCCGAGCTTTTGCATTTTGTTTTATAGACTCAATACCGAAGGAGTATTTTATGTACAGTGCCACAAACTTATCTGACCGCGTGGATCCAGTGTATTTATAATGTCACTGAAACATAGAAATAATAAGTAGGGCTCCCCTTAGATATTAAGTCTATGCACTGAAATGAGCCCGTGAATATGTGAGCAATGGAGGCAGTTGACAAAGTTTCGTGCAATTATAATTTCACTAGTGAAAGAAAAATAATTTATTTCTATGCAAAATTAAAGAACCAAACAAAAAAAATCTTAAACAACATGAATAACTAAAATTTTAAAAACCAAAAATTAAGATAATCGCATAAGTATAAAGTGTGTATGTAGGATATACCACAATCATGTGGACCTCACAGCTACACCAAAAAGGTTCAGTTCAGCGTATGCCAGACATAGCCCGGCGCTGATTTTCAACTGAACCCTGACAAACAACAAACAGTTCGTTATTCCAAACAGTTTAGGTGCTCTAAAACTAAAGTTATGCTTTATAATAGCTTAATTCGAAGTTCCTTGGAATATTGTAGCGTGGTCTGGCGGCCACACTATGCCACACATTCGTTGCGTTTAGAACGTGTCCAAAAGCGATTCCTATGGCATCTGGCGTTTTCCAGCGGAATAGCCAAAAAAACGCGTTCCTACAATAATAGGCTGAAACATTTCAAAATGTTGTCGCTGGACAAGCGCCGTCGCCTAATTGACGCAATGTTTGTGTGCAAAGTAATGGCCCACAAAATAGAATGCTCACAGTTACTTGAACTTTTTAACTTCCGTGCGCCCTCAAGAATCCCTCGTAGGCCAATAACACCACTCTGTCCACCGCAGAGAAGAACTGTTTTGGGTGCCAATTCCCCTGTGGCGAGGTTGTGCAAGGTTGCGAATAGTTGTGGCGACCAGATAGATCTGCACTTTGACTCTCTGTACAAATTGAAAAGCATCATCCTTAAGTATCTCGATCTGGATTAGCATTTCATCATCTCACATGTAATGAAAATTTGTTTCAATAATAGATATAGGTATTTATTTTTTATTTTATTTTTCTTTAAATTGATGTCAACGTTAGTCTTTTTTTTTTTTTCTGTGAAATTCTTTATACTAATGCATGCAGAGTTTACCTGTAAGTGATTGTTACACTTTTGACTTATATTTAACATGTCACCTTTGTCATGATACCAGTGTAAGCAATTGTTGGTGAACCAATAAATAAATAAATATAGATAATGCTCATCTGCAGGTCCTCGCGATGATCACGTTGGAGAAGGCGGAGTGGTGGTGACATGGCGCAGCAGGGACAGGCCTACCCCATCCCCTGGGGGCTGCACTACCAGCACAGGTAACAGACCTGGGGGCTTACTACGACCCAGAAATTTCCAAAATAAGCTGACCTTTCATTGTACGAAAAACCTATACAGTGCGAGGTCAGCTCATACTGGAAATGTCTGGGTAGTTGCCCAATATGAAATGGTTACTTACCTAGAGGAAACATGTTTATTTATCTTGGTTACCCAGCTGACAGTAACCATATTCTCAGAAGTAACCACAGTATCTTCGATACCTGTACCGTAATTTTTAGCGGTTTTCGGGCCCTGGCCGTGTCCTGACTAAAGTGTGCTTAAGGGTCATCCATAAAGTACGTCACACTAATTTAGTGATTTTTTTACCCCTCCCCCGTCCTTGTTACAGTTGATCACATTTGTGAGACTATAGTGTGACGTCACATATTTAGCAATTTTACATCTAGAAATTACTAAATTAAGACAGCAGTTCTGAAATTAGTTTAATTTCCATTTTTTTTTTAATATGATTTTGCTATGTGGCTTCATGAATCTTAGGACCCCTCCCACCCCTTGTCACGTAATGTCACACTTCGTCGACCCCCTCCCCCTCCCTTAACGTGTGACCTACTTTATGAATGGTCCCTTACGGGTCGTCCGTGTGAAGATTTTTAGGCCACTTTATTAGATCTTTTCACTATTCCTTCAACTTCTAAGTCCTAAAACAGATAGAAAACCTAATCGTTTCCCTTTATATTCAGAGAGTCAGCGACCCCTAGTTCCACGGCCCGACCCTACGAACATACACACACGCCACACCCACAGCTGTATGCCAGGCACGCACACTCGCATACTCACACGCTGATCGAGCAGCATGAGCCGTAAGTATTATTTTAGTTAAGCCATTGAAGGAAATAGATACGCTAGCGACATCTAGTGATAATAGAGTGAAATTAAGACAGTTGGAATAGCGACATCTAGGAACTGTTGTTGGAAACTTTGACAGTTATATAGCGACATCTAGTGAGAAAACAGTGGCACTAAAAGTAATATATTTATGAATTTACTTTTCAAATGAAATTAATATCAGAATTTTTAATTCTTGTTCTTGACAGATGTAAAGGCGAGGGTGAAGAAACGAGACAAGATTATAGAGAACATTACACTACCCAGTTGCACAGGTGAAATCAAATTAATTTAACGGATTTTCTTATTGATTAGAAATATTTATTCAAAACTAAACTTATCTATGTATACTACCTAATTATCTAAAACATAAAATATGAGCTATAGAGATAAAAAAAAATATGAGCACATAGGCGTCAAAGTATGTACTTACTTCTCCACATCGCTGTCAATTGGCAGCGTGCCCAAAAGACTGGCAGCATTGCCACGTTGAATGGCAAGCAATTTAAGAGTTTTTACAAGTTCTACTATCATAATCATTCATGACTGCACGAGATGACCAATGGAGTTACTTTTAAAAATGAACAAATATACCGTATCCATTTATTTTGCTTTTGGATACTACAGAACCTATATTCATCACAGAAGTTGTAACTTCCTTTTTCATCTCCTACGTCCGCATGAACTTTCACAATTGCTGTGTATGCTGCAAAATTGCTGCAGCTGATAAATAAAAATCTATTCAACAAATACCAAACCATAATATGATTATAGAAATATTCAATTCAATTCAATTTTATTTCATAACAATTTAAATTTGTAATTTAATTTTGCTTGTAAGTAGATACATAATGTATTTTTAAACATCTACTCTATAAAACCGACTTCAAAAATAGAGGAGGTTCTCATCGATTGTTTAAGTTCTCTTACGTGTAATGTTTGTTGTATATTGGTAAATAAATATGTTTTCATTTTACAATTTAAATTAAATTAAATTTATTTCGATCAGGTGCAGCTCCTACGGCAAATGCTCAGACGAAGTACCAGAGGAACCTCGAGAGAGGGATGAGGCGGTCACCAGCACGGAACAGCAGCAGCATTGGGACGAGAAGCTCGGTGAGTCAAGAGCATCTGAAGCTAATAAAGTGTGGTAAAAGAAACAGATTTTGTAATATCATGAGAAGTTGGCGGACTGTTACATTACAACTTTCATACAATAGGCGTGTAGGAAAAAGAATGGACGATGAATGTTTATGTTTGTATTAGGAAGTAATTATAGTTATTTGTTATGCAAGGCTGCAAAGTTGCTATTTGGTGCGAGTGCTTGTATTGAATACCGAGCAAGCGGAGGACCCTAAGGCTGACATTCAGAGACGACAGAAACGAGTCGAAGCGTGAACTTATGCTTCCATCTGTCAAACTTACGAACAAATTTTGACAGATGGAAGCGTAAGTTCACGCTTAGACTCGTTTCTGTCGTCTCTGAATGTAAGCCTAAGAGCGAACCACGAGCGAAGCGAGTAGTTCATAAATATAATCCTGAGCGTAGCGAGGTATTCAAAGGCACGAGACGCAAATAATTTTGTAGCCGTGCGAAACACACAACTTTTCATCTCACTAAAGCGAAGAAAATGTTAGCCACTCTACACTTGTCCAGGGTCTTGTCCCCACGTCTGCTAACTCCTGCTACCTCACTCGCGGCAGAATGCTCCGGTTATTACAGACTTGGGGCCCAGGTCTGTGCTCTACACCATAAGTCATCAAGTTCGAATTTCGAATAACTTTTCCACGCTAGCGGATGAAATAGACTTTTGCGTTCAGATTTCGAAGAATAAAGATAGCCTTTCCAAGCTAGTGAGATGGAAAAGATTTTTGTTACAGTAAGCAGTTCGTTGTGCTCGACAGCTGCGCCCGCGACGTCAGGACGAACTGATGCTGCGTCGCCTCATCAGCATGTGACTACTACGCATGCTGGTAATTATTGTCATGCTTTATGTAGTGCGCATAATTTGTAGTGATTCAGTCTCTGTTCCTAAATGTAACCGCAGTATTGGGATAAAGTTTAAAACCAAACGGAAATTCGACTTAGTATGGGAGACACGCATAATTTACTAGCGAGAGCCATACAAAATCAAATCTTGGTTTCGTGACGTCACATTTAAAAATCTAATACATCTAAGTGTTAAAATGCCAAAGAACTATTAACGAAAAACTTAATAAAAATATTTCCAACTTTATCTGTACAGTCAGCATCATATAGTTACGGGCAGTCAAAGTGACCCAATATTTAGAAACATCCAAAGTGATCACCCTATGGCAATTGATTTATTATAATATATATAAAAAAATAATTTAAATGGAAATAAAACTAATTTCGGAACTGCTGTTTTAATTTACTTAATAAATTCTAGATGTAAAATTGCAAAATATGTGACGTCCCACTAGGGAGGGGGTGTCTCACTTGAATGTGATCAACTGTGACAAGGACGGGGGAGGGGTTTAAAAATCCCGAAATTAGTGTGACATGGTTTATGGATGACCCCTAATCCGCCTCTGACTATATATGTGTTCAGGTGGCGGTCGCCGTGGTGCGCTACAGTTGTGGCAGTTTCTCGTCTCGCTACTAGCGGAGGGAGCGCGCTGCGTCGCGTGGACCGGACGGGGCTTGGAGTTTAAGCTGCATGAACCAGAGGAGGTATCTGTGATTATTCTCCCAGCCATAATTGTTTAATTATTATATTCTTTAATTAGTATTACCCATATTTATATTTGTATCGTGGTTGCCCGTGGTATCACTGGAACGGTTCCATCAGAATACCAGCGCTGTGGCATTTTCTATTTCTAAATGTCACAGCATTATGCTCAGATGGGGGCCATTTTTGGTCTCGTCAAGGTTGCTTTAATTATTGTTTTTCTTTTGTTATTATATTTTTATTTTTGTACTTTTGTAATTTTATTTGTTTCTGAGTCCAGAATAAAACTGTTTTCTCTCTTTCTATTTAATTTTTTTAATTCTTTATTTATAACGGTATTTTTGTCTTAACATGTTATTTATTTATTTATTTATAAACAACACCTATGGTGTTTTTATGTTGTTAGTTGTAAGGCGTAATTTCAAACACAATTGTATTATTGTTTATGAATAAATATCTTATCTTATCTTAACTCTAATACTAATGTTAGTGACCTGTCGGGCTAACATGAGCGCCGCGACATAATTTTCTCGTCGCATTATCTCGTGCGATAACAGGTTTTTAAAGGCATTATCTCGTCTTGTCATGACGACAAAATTTTGTCACGGTGCGCATGTTAGCCGTGCATGACAGTTTAAAAACACCATACCCCGTTTCTCCACATACCTATTCTCCTGCTGAAAGGTATCTTCTTTTTTCACTGATTCACACCATTCTCGTCATTCTCACTATGACGGTGAACAACCTGAAATCTTCGTAATTTATTCCTCTCAAAGCTAGAAACGTGTGTTTACAGGTGGCTCGCCGCTGGGGTGCTCAGAAGAACCGTCCGGCGATGAACTACGACAAGCTATCGAGATCTCTGCGATATTACTACGAGAAGGGGATCATGCAGAAAGTTGCAGGTACACTTCTTTCCGTGTTCTATTTGTCTTATTAAGTCGAATTTCATGTACAAAGTTAAATTCGTCAACAAAACTTTAAGTCAATCCAAAGGTTGTCCGCGATAAGACTGCCCATTGTACATTAGCTATGTGATTCTCAATCCTGTTTTTATGACCTGGTGTACAAAAATGAGTTTAAATAAATAAATAAAAATCTATCATCCCCAGGAGAACGTTACGTGTACAAGTTCGTATGCGATCCCGAAGCTCTCTTCAGCATGGCGGCGCCCCCCCGCACGCGCTCTCCCCCCGCGCCCGCACCGTACGACGTGCTGACGTCACTGTACGGCGGCGTCTACCCGCAGTACCTGCAGGCGCCGGCGCAGAGCACCGAGTACCAGAGGAGATACTACCACCATCATATCAACCATGCGGGGCATTATGATGCGTAGATCGTGAATGTGTTCCAGTGGCAATTAAATTATTATCGATATTTTTCATTGATCATTGATATCGATAAATCATTACTCAGTAAGCGTCTGAAACTCTTTACGGAACCGACTCACTGATCCGGATCTTTGAAGTGATACAAAAGATTGGTTCAGTAACAACGTTTCAAACGCATCATTTGAATCTGAATCATTCCGCGCGACGCGTCGCTTGCGAGGCGACTGAGCAGTGAGCGAGAGAGGGACTGAGACACTGAGTAACTTTACTACTGACTCGCGAGTCGCGAGTGAGCGGGTGACATAATTACAATCTATACAAGTCAGAAAGAGATACCAAATGAGATGTGTATCACTCACACTCTCACAGATTTTCATTATCGTCATCCATGCACGTAAAAATGGCCAGTAAAGCGCTTACATATTCTTTTCTTTCTTTTTTAAAAAAAACGTTGCCCCTCACTAGGATTTCTCCTGTATCGAGAGTACAGTTTACAAACATACATATCAAATACAATAAGATCGTATTTTGCATACTTCAATTATTCGTATCAGTGAGTCGGTTCGGTTAAGAGTACACGCCATTTTATATCCTTTGAGCCGATGAGTCAAATGATACAAATGAAACATACTCGTATCAGTGTTTCGGATCATTTTAGTGAGTCAGATACAAATGTTCTAATCTCAAAAATGATACACTTTGCCCACGCCTATCACTACAAGAATATCAACAACGATAATATGAGTCAAAATCTTTATTTGTAGATATATGTTTATGGCCCATCGACAGATGGCGCTGATCTCAATTCTAGTCAGACTGCTAAAGTTTTTAAGTAATTATCAATAGATAGCGTTATTGTAATATACTTCTCTTTACATAATATGTAGTTACTCTTATTAATAAGAACAGAAAAACGGACGTAGCTAACAATTTTTTATAGGCCACAACCCCGCACTCTCCCAGTACCAGTGGCACCCCCAGACCCTGGTACTGGGACAGTGCGCGGTACGAGCGACGCGACGGAGCATCGATTCATGAAGCATATGAATTGTTGTAAAAATATGACATTTTAAATGAGTGTGACTGTCTAAAAAAAAGGTCGTTCCGCTATGATCAAAAGAGAATCGATATGAATAAGTATCGATATTTTAGGGTTACTCATATGAGTAGTATCGATACCTTATGGGTATCGGAGCATCCTTACTCAGCCCTCGATTCCTAGGAGCTCGCGCGCGGACTATACCGAAATTGATAATACTTTATCTCAATTACTTCTAGTCATAAAATACTCCATACATTTAAGAATTATTGGACTAGTGCTCGCAAGTACGGCCGATGAGCGTGAGGTCATGAATTCGATTCCCGAGTCGGACAGAATGTTATTAAAGGATCGGTAATTGTCGAAAGTCTGGCTTGTACAGTAAACGAAAAATATAACTGTATGTTTAAAATGCTGTTATTCTTGTTATAAGGCGCTGGGCAGACGGCGGACATTTTGACCGGCCGCTCATTACGTACCTACCTATGACAGTAAAGTTGTCGCAAATAAACGTCCTATTTACATAGAAATAATAAGTAGGTACCTACTCCAATAGTTTATTATGTCTATGGTCTATGCCTATTTATGATAAATATGACAGTTACTATCGCAAATAAACTTCCTACTCCGTATCCTCTTATGAAAACATCTATATGCGAGAAAGAGATGCATTGTTTGTTGATGACGTAAGAAAAATCTGACAGCCACACTGTCAGATTTTTCTTACGTCATCAAAGCGCGGGTAAGTTATTTTCTTATGTAAGGCAGTTTATTTAGAAAAACTTGAACCAAATAATTACATTTCAACTGTTAGGTACCAATAAGTTATACCTAATAAGAAAATTTCATAGATAATAATTATTATTAATAAGAATATTAAGTAAAAATTGTGCAATATTATTTTTAGTGATGTAGCTACGACTATTGTGGAAATTATAAGCAATCTTGTGAATATAATAGTAAGTAATATTGACATTAATTGTGTTTTTTATTTAACCTTATGTCCGCATACTCAATTCAATTCTCAATTTTTTATTGCAATCCATAATGTACACAGTCATACAGGTGGTAAGTATAAAATACAATTATGGACCCTGTCGGGCACAGCAAAAGTTTACATAAGTAGGAGAGAGGAGGAGCGCTTTAATAATTTTCCATAATATGAAAATGGTTTCTCTTTTGGCATGCATATATTATTTAATTATTTACTTACATATATTATACTTATTTACTGTAGATACGGTTGCCCACCATACTGTTACAAATAGTATTATACTGTTATAAACAGTATTATACTGTTTTTCGTTCATTATTACTGTTTACTGTTCATCAAAAATAAAGTATGCAAAATACTCTTTGTTTCATCACCAGTATAAAAATGTTTTTCGGTCAGTCAATTTAGCGCCGATTACTCGAAGTACCAGTGGAGAGAAAAATATATTTCTTTAAATTCTTTGAAAAAATAAAATACTGTTCAAAAACTGTTCATTTAACTCCTCGCACCTAAATATAATTTATTTTTTGATAAAATAGTTGGCAACTTGTAAAACTTCCGCAAAACCCACACACGCCAATATTAGAATATCAAGTTAAAATCATAATTCTTCAATAACCTACATAAATCTACCTACTTAAGTTTTTTTAAAGATTTAGTTACTGCTTTTAAAATTGAGTCTTATTTTGTTTGGCTCAATCGACGGCCATTATAGCGAATTTCATAATAGTTAAAAAAAAATATACCTGTCTTAAATGTTACTGAAATCGGTTAATTAGTCAATTATAAACAAATTACGTATATTCAGGTTTTGCATTAATTTTTTTGTAGCTTACAGATTTATCTCATCTCTTTAAATATTTTGCTTTATTAAAATAATACCTTAAAATAATTAAAACCTGAGTTTTACTAAATTTATTTAAACGATATTTTTTAGTAAGGGGGACCAGGTTTAGTTTTAAGTAATAAAACTAAAATAAATTGTATAAACATTTAATGTGACAAATTCATACTATACAATTCACAAAACAGTCGTGACGTAACAACTATATTATACAACTTGAGTTAACAACTGAGACGCAACCGAGACCAACAACCAGTTGCTACTAAAGTAAGAATATCAATAGACAATGGTGTGATTCTGTTTTTAAATACACAACACGCATCCTCCCGCTATGAAATCCAGTGCAACACTGAGCTGTTTCCAACGCGTCGTGAAGACGATCAAACAACGCGTCAAACAGAGATTTGTCAAACATTCAAGCTAGTTTGATGTAAATTCATGTTTTTGTTAACATGAATTTACATCAAACTAGCTTGAATGTTTGACAAATCTGTCAAACCAGTGCGTAAACCATCAAAATGGTGACTCAAACCAAATCTATGTGGAGTCTCGATGGGCCTTTACACGTTTTCTCTACCACAAGAATCAATCGCAATCTTTCGCAATTTCAGTCAATTAAGCGCTCGGTAAACGAACTAACTCGTTTGATAAATTTTACGTTAAAAATTCACATTTTCATCAAACACGACCGCATGGCAAACACGCGACCAACTCTCTGTCAATCAAAATTCTCTCAAACACGCCAAACACGTATTTTGTTTGACAAACGCGTCAAACGCAGTTGCAGACTGCCAAATCATTTGACAAACACGTAAAATTTGACAAATTATTTGTCAGATTATGCGGCTCTAGACGCTTTGCTCCAATTACTATAAACTTGACAAAGGTCTGACCTGTGGGCCGAGCACGAATGTTTTGACGTATAGTAACGTAAACGTAAGCAAATTTTGATTATAAAATACGATGAATCTATCGCATTATTGTTCAATTTTATGCAACAAACACACTTTTTTCATGAAAATGTTAAAATATTGCATGTATTTCCAAAAAAATATCATGGATTAAACGTGTATTTTTGGTTCTAAAGGTTTCGTTTACGTTACTATACGTCAAAACATTCGTGCTCGGACCACAGGTCATCAGCAAATACGAAAATTGTGTAATTCATCTACAAAAATCCTAAGCAACTGGTTGTAATGGCCGCTTCGGTTGCTAGTCTCCATCGCAGTGAAAGGCTTCAACTATAAACATAATACTTCTCTTAAAAATAAAAAAACAAAAAAAAGCTATTTTACAAAATTTAAATACTTATATAAAAAAATTAAAAGATCGAGTTGCACTCCATAATATAATAATGAAGGACTAGATTTAAAATAAGGATTCCACAAATAATTATAATTAGTGCATTTATTTTGAGCGATATTAATATTTTGTCCACAGAACACAGAAAGTGGTTAGAAAGGCGATCATCCACCGTTTGAATTGTACGAGAACCGATGTCGCCAGACGCGACCCCCCCCCCCCCCCCCTTTCACTACCACCACTCATGCAGTTATACGCACAAGATTACACAAACACACGCAACATCAAACGGAGCACAATAATTAGTCCGACCGCTGTTAGCGCCGCCCTCCCGATGGTTCGCGGGGCGCGGGGCAGCGGGCAGCGCCCGACAACAGGCTAGTTTATTGGTCGATTTTGTTCCCCTCCCGCGTCCCGCAGACCATCGGAAGAGCTTATTAGTCGATATTGTTCCCCTCCCGTGTCCTGCTGACTGTTTATTCTGTGTTCTGTGCTTTTGTCCCAATCTAGGAGTTCTCCTGTATCGTGTACGCACGGCTACATTTCAAGCTATACATGCCAGTATAAGCTGACCTCTCATTGTACGAAAAACCTATACAATGCGAGGTCAGGTTATACTGGAAATGTATAGTTATTAGTTTGATATGAAGTCATGAGCATAGTTTACAAACATACATCTCACATACCTGGAACAGTTATCTGTGGGTCATATATTTGTTCCGAGCGGGGAATCAAACGCGCAACACATAGCAGAGATAATCAATCACTTTAGCCTCTGCGCCAACCGTGGCGTATTGTATAAACCGTGTCTTGATATTTTTTTATGTAGTGCGCATAATTTGTAGAGTGATTCAGTCTCTGTTCCTAAATGCAACCGCAGTATTGGGATACAATTAAAAAAAAGCGAAAATTCAACTTAGTATGGGGGACACGCATAATTTACTAGCGCAAGACATACAAAATTAAATTTTTATTTTGTTTTAGAGTGAATTTTAGTGCTGCGGTTGCATTTGGGAACGGGCACTGAACTAATCTGCAAATTTTGCGCACTATATAAAAAAAATATCCTGTGTTATTATTTATATTTAATAATATCTTTTTATAAATAAAATCAGATGTTTTACCCAGTCCTTATGTCATAAAATTATCTAAAATGTTGAAATAACGTAACATTTTTTTTCAACTTCCATACATACATATACATTATACAGGGTTAGAGATATCGTAACAACGAATACCATGGATTAATTACATGATTCTGGTACAGTGTAAAAAAAAAAAAAAAAAATTACAACGTCGGGAGGGACAATATATTTAAAAAGAAAGAAAAAATTCTATTTTGTATATAATATACACTTTCTTAATACGTCCGTTTTCAATAACTTTACCATTGTATTTGCAGTTTTTATAAGTAACAAATACTGCAAAGAAAATGGTAAGAATTTTGATAGATGACGCATAATTCTCAAACTGGTGAGTTCAAAATCACGTACTGAATACATAGCATCTGTTTTAGAATGTCGCTTACACTGTATAATTTATATTTAGAATATATTTGATATACAGATATAATATTTTATTAACACAGGATGTAAATGACATTGTAAAGAAAATTTATACAATGGATTCCGTACATGATTTTAGACCCCTCAAATTTTACGATTTTGTTCGCAGTGTTTATAAATAATAATTTAAAAAAAACGAATACATTCGTAAAATAATTAAAACGACTGACCTCTAATTTTTTTTTTTTTTTTGCTTTAAATATACATTGCCCCTCACTAGGATTACTCCTGTATCGAGGGTACAGTTTACAAACATACATGTCACACGCACACACAACCAGACCCGAAACAACTATCTGTAGATCATACAAATATTTGTTCCGTGCGGGGATCGAACCCGCGGCACGTAGCACAGAAAGCTAATCACTTAGCCACTGCGCCAACCGTGTCGTCAAATTCCGTCAATTCGGATCGTAAGCGGTGTATCAATGGTACCAGCTTTTGTTACAATGTCGCTTACACCCTGTATAATGAGGTAATATGTGCACTTTATTAAATTATAATATTTTTTTTATACATCAAGGGGCGAACAAACATACGGCCCGCCTGCTGACAAGCGGTTACTGTAACACGTTATAACAGGTTAATATAATAATTATAAAGAATTCTCAAGAAATAAATGTACAATAATATAAACTAAAAAGTTTAATTATAATAATGCCGATAGCTATACAGTACCATTTTTTATGTAGTGCGCAAAATTTGCAGAGTGATTCAGTGTCCGTTCCTAAATGCAACCGCAGTACTAAAATTCACTCCAAAACAAAATAAAAATTTGATTTTGTATGGCTTGCGCTAGTAAATTATGCGTGTCCCCCATACTAAGTCGAATTTTCGTTTTGTTTTAAAGTGTATCCCAATACTGCGGTTGCATTTAGGAACAGACTGAATCACTCTACAAATTACTACGTGAAGAACAAAAATTGATTATAAAAGTTAGGAACCTCGAATTGGATCACCCTATATAAATGTATATCATCGATATTGTTTAAAATCAATTCGTCATACAGTGACAACGACAAAATCATCAATGCTAAATCATCACTTAATACTGATCATGACTAAATGAACGTGAATCCGGTTTCGGCTGTGACATGACAATACAAGAAGACAACATGCAATGCTTGCGGTGACAGAAAAATCATTGATGATTTTGTCAGTGTTCCCGTCATTGACATTTTTCTGTCATTGATATCGATAAATCATTTCTCAGCCTATCTCTACGTACTAGATGTGTGCGCCGATGCCGGCGTCGGCGTCATCGGCGTGGATGGTCGGACGGATACGGTTGTTTTAGATACAATGCAGACATATACTAGTAAACTAAACACTAGAAATGTCTAAATATATGCATATTGGTTTATTTCAACGTATTTGTTTACGCAAATTCAATAAAATACCATTTTCATATGACCATAATTTAAATAGCGCGTTTTGCCGATAACTTTGTCCGTCACAGTCATTTGGGGAATAAGTCTGCAATATTTTGTTTTTAATAAGACCATCCACGCCGGTGACACATCTACTACGTACGACCGGCGCCGGCGCACGGTAACTAACTAATCTCTCCACCGTGTTGTGGACAATTCTTGTAAGAACTCATGTTGATACGACAAAAAAATCATCGAAATTATCTTTTTACAAACAAGAATAAGATATTTCTATATATTTAATATCATTTTAATAATATTATTGTCAACATTCAGTCGTCAGAACCGTTGACGTAGAAACACATGGATTTTGGGTCAGCGCTCAAATGTGTCCGAACCGAATGTACACTAAAACGCGAAAAAGTAGACTAATCGCGCGTCATACTTCATTTGAGCGAGCAAGCAACTACACGTCAATATGTCAGTGCCGTGCAGTCGAATCGTCGTATAGTAAAAGATTGTTGCAAGCTAAATTAGGCATTATGATGACGACAAAGGATTTAAATTAGTTTGTTGGTATTTCTAAGTTTATATACAGTATTATTTTTTCCTGTATATAAACTTAGAAGTACCAAATTATGCGCACTGGTTAAAAAAAACCTTTAAGTATGTAAACTCTGGACACCATTTTCGTGAAATTTGTTCTAGACCCTTGGTCCATGTGTTTCTACGTCAGTGGACAGGTCAAAGAAAATATACAAAGCTTAGAATTCTGAATACATATACAAGACCAACTCTAAAATCACAAAAAAAATACATGCTGTTCTTATGACAAAAAATTTAATGTCACTCCATGAAATGTATGAAACAGCAGATTTTCTGCGATTTCATGGTCGGTCCTATAGTAAAAGTTGTTCATAATGTTCCCCCATCCGGGTAATCTTGTATTAGTTTATTTACAGAAGACGGCGTCAAATATATTTGTATGGATGTAGATTATCGTCCTATAGGTACTGTGGCCGCCGCTGCTGAGGCGTGACGACTTGAATCCAGTTCCTAAGTCGAGCAATTCTTTTTTGTAATGTATTTAAGGTCCTATTATAAGAATAATAAATAATACGAGTTTAGAAGTGAAACTCTCGTATCTCCGTTACACGTTAAGGGGGGGGGGGGGCGAGGGCGTCGACGAAGTGTGACATTATGTGACAAGGGGCGGGAGGGGCCCTAAGTTTCGTGACGTCACATTTCAAAATCATATTAAAAAATAATTTAAATGGAAATAAAACTAATTTCGGAACTACTGTTTTAATTTAATAATTTCTAGATGTAAAATTGCAAAATATGTGACGTCACACTAGGGAGGGGGTCTCACAAATGTGATCAACTGTGACAAGGACGGGGGAGGTCAAAAAATCACGAAATTATTGTGACTTGTATTTTATGGATGACCCCAAAGGAGTTTCCGTTCTATATTCGTATCATTTATTATTCATGGTCCTACTGTAGTAGCGAACGTCCTTTTAAGGGATGAATATACAGGATAATTTTTTATGTAGTGCGCATAATTTGTAGTGATTCAGTCTCCGTTCCCAAATGCAACCGCAGTACTAAAATTCACTCCAAAACTAAATAAAAATTTGATTTCGTATGGCTTGCGCTAGTATATTATGCGTGTCCCCCATACTAAGTCGAATTATCGTTTTGTTTTAATGTATTTGTGTTTAAGTAAATAGTGTTGGGTTTTGCATTTTTTACTGTAATTTAAAATTAAGCCTTATTTCTTTGAAATAAGATTTAATTTTCTTTGACTAAAACGGCTGTCAATATGGCGAAATTCATAATTTTTGAAAAAAATAACCGTTAAAAATTCCTGAAATCAATTCAATACACAATTATGTACAAAGGATTTGCGTTTACTATGTTACATGTTGTATATTCACTAGATGTGTGCGCCGACGCCGGCGGCGGCGTCATCGGCGTCATCGGCGTGGATAGTAAAAATCTTATTAAAAACAAAATATTGCAGACTTATTCGCCAAATGACTGTGACGGACGAAGTTATCGGCAAAACGCGCTATTTAAATTATGGTCATATACAAATGGTATTTTATTGAATTTGCGTAAACAAATACGTCGAAATAAACCAATGAGTATATATTTAGACATTTCTAGTGTTTAGTTTACTAGTATATGTCTGCATTGTATCTAAAACAACCGTATCCGTCCGACCATCCACGCCGATGACGCCGAAGCCGGCATCGGCGCACACATCTTATATTCACCCCTTAAAGGGCTATCCACTAGTTAAACACGACCTTATTAGATCAGCCTTTGGAACTGGTTATTGAGTGACTTACTAACTAGCTGTTAAAATGGACCGCAACGTCTCTGAGAGTGCTCTTAATAGCGTCGTAGGTCGCGAAGGAGATGCCGACGGCAATAGGACCCTTGACCCAGTTCATGCTCAGCCCCTTGAAGAACCCTCGCCAGCTCTCTGACCTGCAATATAAATACTGTATTGATACAAATTGACAACAATACAATTATATTATAATATATCACACTTTCCTCAGTGTATGAGGAGCTTGCGCCAGTTAATAACTAACTTGCGCCAGTTTATAACACACATGTGCCAGTTTCTAACGAATTGCGCCAGTTTATAACACACATGTGCCAGTTTCTAACGAATTGCGCCAGTTTATAACTAATTTGCGCCAGTTTATAACTAACTTGCGCCAGTTTATAACTAAGTTGCGCCAGTTTATAACACACATGTGCCACTTTCTAACGAATCGGGGCGGCTGGTCTGCATGCGCCGGCGCACGATGTCCAGCGGGTACTGCGCCAGTATATAACACACATGGCCAGTATACGAGCCACTCGCGCCAGTATACCGCTCACCTGTAGACCTGCGCCAGAGTGCCCGCGATGCTGCCGTAGGGGTAGGAGCCGTCGGGGCGGCGGCGGCTGGTCTGCATGCGCCGGCGCACGATGTCCAGCGGGTACTGCGCCAGTATATAACACACATGGCCAGTATACGAGCCACTCGCGCCAGTATACCGCTCACCTGTAGACCTGCGCCAGAGTGCCCGCGATGCTGCCGTAGGGGTAGGAGCCGTCGGGGCGGCGGCGGCTGGTCTGCATGCGCCGGCGCACGATGTCCAGCGGGTACTGCGCCAGTATATAACACACATGGCCAGTATACGAGCCACTCGCGCCAGTATACCGCTCACCTGTAGACCTGCGCCAGAGTGCCCGCGATGCTGCCGTAGGGGTAGGAGCCGTCGGGGCGGCGGCGGCTGGTCTGCATGCGCCGGCGCACGATGTCCAGCGGGTACTGCGCCAGTATATAACACACATGGCCAGTATACGAGCCACTCGCGCCAGTATACCGCTCACCTGTAGACCTGCGCCAGAGTGCCCGCGATGCTGCCGTAGGGGTAGGAGCCGTCGGGGCGGCGGCGGCTGGTCTGCATGCGCCGGCGCACGATGTCCAGCGGGTACTGCGCCAGTATATAACACACATGGCCAGTATACGAGCCACTCGCGCCAGTATACCGCTCACCTGTAGACCTGCGCCAGAGTGCCCGCGATGCTGCCGTAGGGGTAGGAGCCGTCGGGGCGGCGGCGGCTGGTCTGCATGCGCCGGCGCACGATGTCCAGCGGGTACTGCGCCAGTATATAACACACATGGCCAGTATACGAGCCACTCGCGCCAGTATACCGCTCACCTGTAGACCTGCGCCAGAGTGCCCGCGATGCTGCCGTAGGGGTAGGAGCCGTCGGGGCGGCGGCGGCTGGTCTGCATGCGCCGGCGCACGATGTCCAGCGGGTACTGCGCCAGTATATAACACACATGGCCAGTATACGAGCCACTCGCGCCAGTATACCGCTCACCTGTAGACCTGCGCCAGAGTGCCCGCGATGCTGCCGTAGGGGTAGGAGCCGTCGGGGCGGCGGCGGCTGGTCTGCATGCGCCGGCGCACGATGTCCAGCGGGTACTGCGCCAGTATATAACACACATGGCCAGTATACGAGCCACTCGCGCCAGTATACCGCTCACCTGTAGACCTGCGCCAGAGTGCCCGCGATGCTGCCGTAGGGGTAGGAGCCGTCGGGGCGGCGGCGGCTGGTCTGCATGCGCCGGCGCACGATGTCCAGCGGGTAGGACGCGGTCTGCGCCAGCGCGCCCGCCATGCCGCCGAATGCCACGTTCACGAGCGCGCCTTGCGGTTTACCGAAATATTCTGGATGAGGGGAATTGATGAATTAATTTGATTATAGTTACTCGACTTTAGTCTATTTATAACAGCCTAAATACCAATTTTCACGTTTCCTACTTTAAAAACAATTTTCACCCCCTATTTCGCCCCCTTAGGAGATGAATTTCCAAAAACGCAAACACATGTGTTCATATAATCATAACGAAAAGCCTAAAAACCAATTTTCACGTTTCTCACTTCGAACTCAATTTTCACCCCTATTTCGCCCCCATAAGGAATGAATTTCCAAAAATGCAGTCACGCGTATTTATTTATTTATAACCAAACGCCTTAAAACCAATTTTCACATTTCTCACTTCTAAAACAATTTTCACCCCTTATTTCGCCCCCTCACTGTTACTGTTAGCCTGTATCATCCCACTGCTGGGGAAAGGCATCCCCCTTAGCGGATGAATTTCTAATTACGTGGAAACACATGTTTCTTCATTTCTAACCAAAAACCCTAAATACCAATTTTAATTTTTCTCACTTCAAAAATGAAGGTTATCCCATACAAACTTTCACCCCCTATTTCAACCCCTTAGGAGATGAATTTTAAAAAATCTTTTTTTATTGCTTGTCTTTGATACAAAAGGAACCTGCCCTCCAAATTTCGTGTCTCTACCTTCAGTAGAATGATTTTTTTATCAATCATGAAGATAGGACTTCCAATTTCATGATCGGTAATTTTTTTACAAGTTAGCTCAAAGTTTAGTGTCTCACGATCGTATTGAAGTTTATTACCAGAGTCGATGTTCATTACCATTTTATTTACGCGATGCCCGCTGACCGATGCGTTGAAAATATCAAATCGACGGTGGAATGGCAAAATTGACTAAGCGACATTAGGCATTTTTACAGGAGAGCCAATTAAAGTTTAAATTTTCTTAAAAAACTCATATAAACTCTAATATTCATTGTATTAGCATGAATCTTACTTCATTTAAAAGCTGGTTAGACAATGAAACTAGATTTTATATGACTTTAAAAAAAAAAACTTTAATTGGTTCTCCTGTAAAAATGCCTAGTGTCGCTTAGTCAATTTTGCCTTTCCACCGTCGAAATCTATTGTGAATCTTATTGTACATTGAGCACATAGAATAGAATAGAAGATTTTTATTTGTCTTTCAAATTACATAGGTAGCAAGGAGATACATCATACAAGAAGGTAAAAAACAAAAAGGTCTTGGACTCAGCATAATAGCTGGCAGCGCGAGGCATGCTCAACTGCTGATATTCTGTCCAAGCCAGTCATGCGTTGAATAGAACACAATTTTTATAGTAATAAATAGGTATATCTATACATACAAATGCCGTAATAAAATTTAAACAATGAAATGGATGTACCAAGGACAAATGCCGTAAATTCTATAATTGAGTCCCAGAAGCCATCATGAACATGCCATACATGGCAGTTCCCTTCATTGTGGTCGAGCTTGGCGAGGCTGACACATGCGTCATGCTCGTGAACGGGTGCCGTCTGTCGGAACTGGTCAGCTCGTAACTGCTATGGCAATCTTATTCAGAGGCAAATCATTATTATCCTAGTCTTATTTTTATTCACATTTAATTACATTATTCTCGCAGTTTACCACAACATTGTACTGATCAAGATTGTAATCTATTATTTTAAAAGAGTTCCCATGGAGTTTCTTGCCGGTTCTTCTCCATAGGGTCTACTATTTGGAACCGCGCACCTAGAGTCTCGACATTTCATAAGTGCCTGTATCTGGTTTACATGAAATAAAGATCTATTCTATTCTATTCTAACGTTGGCCATAATATTTAGTGCGGCAAAAACGAATATGAAATGTTATTATATTTGTGACACAGCTACCTGAACCCCAATTCTCGTAATTAGTTTACACTATGACTGAAAGTTGACCAAACTGAGATTATATTATGAATTGACAAAAAATCGGTATTCTACTACTCTTAAAGTTCAGTCCGATTTCAGTATGGTTTCAATACAATCTTCTTACAGACTCATTTGAATCTCATTTTTGACGTTTATTTATGGACGAGAGAGTATCAATTTTATTATCTGTGTCGGTCCAAAATGTTAGCAGAATACCGATTTACCTTTAATCAACTTTCGACCTCATTACAATATAATTTCACGTTTGACGTTGTTTGTTAGGGTAGGAGAATACCATTTGTGACATATAAGACATTGGTAGTAGATCGGAACTATATTTTGAACATTTTTAATTACGAGAATTGGGCCTCTGAGCGTTGTATGGTACGCGCAAATCTTTATGAGCCCTGAACTGAGCTCTGAACTCTCTCTCCCTCTAGCACCTATAATAAGCCACTCGCGTTCAACTTCCGAGAGCTCATAAAGTTTTGCGATAACTATACCAAGCAGTGGCGAAGGGAGACAGTTTAAAAAGGGGAAGCCGTCCCAAAAATGCCCTATGAAAATTGCTGCAAGACATAAATCCATACCGTCTCTTGTAATCTATATGTAGTCATGTCTGGAAGAGCTCGACCTAACTGAACAACAAGCCATGTTACTTTGTCTATGCACTACCCAATTCCTAAAGGGAACCGAGGGAATCGGGTTCTATGGACTCTTCGCCACTGGTACCAAGAGATAATGTTACTAAGCACTTACCTAAATACTTCTGTTTGAGCGAGTCGTACGTGTAGAACGACACGCCGGCGTACGGGATCACGCCCAGCACCGTCGCGGGGTACCCTCTGCGGGGGGAATGAGAACAACTTTTATACAACGTGCATCAGAAACAGTGTTGTTGCGAACATCAGCATCAGCATTGATCGATGCTGATTATTAATGCTGATGTTCAAGTCGTGACATGACCGCAGAGGGGGCGGGGCTTATAGCACGTGTTGTTTTCGCTTACGAGTTTTGACCAACTACGACTAATTACTGCTAAACTAGTTAGTTAGTTCGATTCTATTTTTAAATAAAAGTAACAATTTTTTTTTTCAATACCAAGGCATTCTGTCCATCTTTTAGATTTTTTTTTTTTTTAAAAACATTGCCCCTCACTAGGATTAAATTCATAATGGTCACTACATTTTCCCTGCTTTTTAAAGAAAATAATTAGAATCAGCATCCGCTGATGTGAAAAAAATATGCGCGTTGGTGACCGCCATGCGCGCGCGCGCCAGGTCCAGCGGGTACGTCGCGCTGTGACGTCACCCGCCACCTGCCCACTGTTACCTGTACAAGGTCCGCAAGCCCTCCTCCCCGGCGACCTTGACGAACACGGCGCGCAGCGTGCCGTACTCCTGCGCGTTGGTGACCGCCATGCGCGCGCGCGCCAGGTCCAGCGGGTACGTCGCGCTCTGTGACGTCACGCCCGCCAGCGAGCCCGCCACCAGGTGCAGGAACGGGTGCGCACTGCAACGGTATGCTACTGTTAGAACCACCAACGAGATAGGTTCAGGAGGCCGGCTCCATACTATGAGCTATCAGGCGCACGCACACATCGACACGTAGAGATAAACTACGATAACATGGCGCGCCCCTCCAAAATTCAAAAAGTTTCAAAGTATTTACAAAGCGTCACCAAGACTCACAACGCATGTGTGCGTACTGAGACGGCCGACAAACACAAATAAATCCAAGGATTTGTTGCTCGGTAAGGATGTGACTACACACATTGAAACAGTAATGTGGACCCCTCCATGTTATCGTAGATTATCTCTACGTATATGGTTTGAGATCGCCGTACGCGTCTGTGTGTGTGCGCTAGCAGCGGGTCTACCGCGTAACTAAAATTGTAATGAACATCGACATCGGTATTAAACTTCAATACGATCGTGAGAGCCTAAACTTTGAGCTAACTTGTAAAAAAATTACCTATCATATAGTTGGGACTCCTATTTTCATGATCGGTAAAAAAAATACAAGTTAGCTCAAAGTTTAGGCTCTCACGATCGTATTGAAGTTTAATACCGATGTCGATGTTCATTACAATTTTAGTTACGCGGTAGACCCGCTTATACTCATACTCGCATACTCGCTGTATGAAGCCATAGGTACATTTAAAAAAACTAGTGGTCGCCCAGTGGTCGAAATTCGACCGTAATTTTAGCTTACTGCACTCCTCCTCCCTATAAACTATAACTATGCCAAATCTCATACTCCTCCGTGCGCGCAATATGCTTAAAAAGGGGTACAAAGTTTTCTCTTCAAGTATTAATATATAGATATAAAAAACTATGACATCCTAATCTAAACCGTATCGTCATTAGCAAACAGCTTAATTTTACTTGCGACAATTCAACAGCCCATTCAACTTTTTTACAATACAGTACTGATTTTTGACGTGTATCGAGTCGGATGACTAAACAAAGACTGACGTGCGATTGGAACTCTTTTTCCGTTTTGGAACTCTTTCGGCTCGAACACTTTTGAGCGCGGACCCAATGCCCAAGGTCAACGTCAAGGGTTTTTATTTCAACTGGGCCTTTGCAGGCACTTTCAAAACGACGTGATTCTAGGTGCACGGTTCCAAGTGGGTTGGTCCTTGAGACGATACCGGCAAGAAACTCCATGGATACTCTTTTCATAAATCAAGTTAACAATAATAATACTCGTATATGTGGCTAAAATTCGACCTGAATTTACACAATATTACAAAAAAAAAACTGCAAAGATCAATTAAGTACCACTATAATTTAAACAGTACAAGTTGGTACATACTTAACACTCAAGCCACTCTTTGCTACATTTTTACGATTATTAATGGGGGGGGGAGCCTGGAGATCCGTCATACAGGTCTCGAACCTAGTGTTTAATACCTAGGGGTCGAGGGCTGATCCAGGACCTCGAACAGGGAAGCACTAGGAAACTTAATAAAACACCTGTTATGAGACCTTGAACTATACTCATATATTGAACTGAACTCAGGGATGATCTCAATATAATAACAATTTGTCACACCTTATACCTAATTGCCGGAGAATCTTAACACCGACGTCTAGAAAATCTACGTCATTAGCACAACGCCATCTAGTGAGGCGAACCGACATTAAACTTGGTATGACAGGAACTAAATCAGCGTAATTATATAGATAGTAATCATACAGTGTACACCTCTCTGTGAGCCTTCAAAATATTATCACAAATTACACCTAGTGCAGACTCCAGCTCTCACAAGGGTTAAGTTTTAACTGTATACCTTTACTATACTATCTGTAACCACTGTATATGAGAGAAATAAAATAAACTTTACTCAGAAGCCCAATTCTCGTATTTAATTTATAATATGACTGAAAGTTGACCGAACTGAGATTATATTATGAATTGACAAAAAGTCATGTATTCTACTGCTCTTAAAGTTCAGTCCGATTCCAGTATGATTTGAATTCAATCTTGTTACAAACTCATTTCAATCTCATTTTTGACATTTATATAATAGACGACAGTATCAATTTTATTATCTATGTCAGTTCAAAATGTTAGCAGAATACCGATTTGCCTTTTAATCAACTTTCGATCTCTTTACAATATAATGTCACGTTTGACGTTGTTTGTTAGGGTAGGAGAATACCATTTGTGACATTTATGACATTGGTAGTAGATCGGAATGAGATCGGAACTATATTTTGAACATTTTTAATTACGAGAATTGGGCCTCTGTTAGCAGGATAAACAGGACAGGGGGGGGGGGGGGGGTCAGGTAGTAGGATTGATCTACCTACTACTAAAATGGACTGGTTTTCAAAACACATGATAACACTACAAGAAATAGAAGTTACTTACTGTGACCCCTTCGGCGTGTCGACTCCTAGAACCCTCTTCCACTGCTCGTGCGCCGTGAACTGGATGGCGGCGTACGGAACTATCCGCGCCATCGTCGCGCTGTTGCCGCGCCACAGCGCTATGAAGCCTTCCGTTCTGAACGTCGCGAGCAGGAAGTTGATGGCGGCCCGCCAGGAGTACGGCGTTTGGCTGTAGAGGAAACAGTCTGCTGGTATTAGGGACCTAAATTAACTCGAGATGCGTGGTAGATAGTCTAGCAGCAGTTGACTATAGTCAGAGGCGGATAAGGGGGTTTGAGGGGGAGTTGTCATCATCATTTATTTATTTATTTAATGCTTTATGCACAGGTAAAAAAAACACTGCACAAAAGGGGACTTAATGCCATAGGCATTTTCTGCCAGTCTACCTTAGGGTGATGCAGAGACAAACATGGTGGGTGCAACGTAAAATAAACGAAAATTGGAAAGAAAAAAAAAAAAATCAAGATCAAGTAATAAATACATAGATACATACATATATTATTATAAACCATAAAAGAAAACATAAATATTGATATACTGCGTCAAAATACACAAAAATACGAAATAGTGAAAAACGAATCCAGCAAGTCATCGCTGGGCCAATTCATCATCAGCCTATAGCAGTCCACTGCTGGACATGGGCCTCTCCAATCTCACTCCATCTACCTCGATCCTCGGCTACTCGCATCCAGCTGCTACTAGTCACACTGCAAAGACCGTTACTCCATCTACCCTGAGGGTCTCCTGCCCTACGTTTGCCGATGCGCGGTCTCCACTCAAGAACACGTCTGTCTACCCCAACGGTCTTCGGTTCTGTGCCTACACTACACATCAGGGCCCCAAGTCTGCTATGTCAGTTGTCTGTTTTTACAATGTCGTTCAACCAATTTTGACTTCTATTGCGTAGGTAAGAACTCCTATAATAGACTGTAGTGAGATCTGGAAGTTGATCTTGGTCCTGTCGAGCGGCGCTATGACAGTCTTGGCGATGGCGCCGGCAGTGATGACGTCACACGAGCTCCTACACTGGACTGTGGTGTACTCACGAGATCTGGAAGTTGATCTTGGTCCTGTCGAGCGGCGCTATGACAGTCTTGGCGATGGCGCCGGCGGTGGCCCCGGCTATGAGGGATGTGACTACTGTGATCCCGCTGCCCAGGGACGAGTGGTCGGCGTGGGTTCTGTGTGGAGACGGGTCTGTGGGAGGACAGCAAGATTTTAGGTGAGTATTCGTTTGGAGTGTAGCAAAAGTTTTTCTTCATCTGTGGAGTCGGCACGAGCTATTACATGAAAATCGCTCATGCCGTAGAATAGAATAGATTTCTTTTTCATGTAAACCAGATACAGGCACTTATGAAATGTCGTTATAGGTGCGCGGATGGCGCGTGGTTATTAGTACCAATAAATTAATGTGACTAAATTACTAAAATATCTGTGAAATTGTGTGCCAATAAATTGAAATCCAATAGACAATAACACGAACAATATATACTTTAACCTAACTTTAACAGTCGGGAGTCGGGACCCAATATTGGGAAGATTTGAGCCGCGGGTCTACCGCGTAACTAAAATTGTAATGAACATCGACATCGGTATTAAACTTCAATACGATCGTGAGAGCCTAAACTTTGGGCTAACTTGTAAAAAAATTACCTATCATATAGTTGGGACTCCTATCTTCATGATCGGTAAAAAAAATACAAGTTAGCTCAAAGTTTAGGCTCTCACGATCGTATTGAAGTTTAATACCGATGTCGATGTTCATTACAATTTTAGTTACGCGGTAGACCCGCCGGTCTCGATTTTTAATGGGTCCCGATTGTTAATGTCGCTATGTTTGTAAGCCATTTAAAAAACCCTTTATTTTGATAGCCAAAGACAAGATTTCAGAAAAAAAATATAATAAAATTTGGCGCCAAAAATCAGCCATTAAATTTTTTATAATTCTGATATAACCAGAGTCACACCTCTCAGGCTAAAATCCATCAAGCCGTTTAGGCTACAGAGCATGCCGAAGACATATAAATACACTCGAATAACATAACCCTCATTCTGGCGCAGTCGGGTAATAAGAGCACTTTTGAACTGCTGAATAGATTTTCATGAAACCTTGTAGATAAAGCCTAGTAAACACGAAGAAAGCTAATAAATCTTGCTATAATTAAACCGTTGTTAATTAAACCATTTGAGATGAAAATCGTTTACAGTAGCTAGTGATTGGTATCTGATAAGAGAGACAGTTATAGTTTATTAATGTGCTCTTATCTTGGTACGACGTGTAGTGATGGGCTGAGGTATATTTATCCGATAAGTTGGTGCGGGTAAATATGTTGCGGATATCGGAAAACAGACGGTATCTCTGTTTTAATATATAGTAGGGCTGCAAGTGTTGTCAAAGTTTATTTCGAAATAATTTTACCTAGGGAGAGACTTAAATCGAGAGCTAAAACTATCAATGTCGATAAAATATATAAGTATAATATAAAATAGACGGTAAAAGTAAGTCATACAACAGTAGAGAATAATTGAACATTATAGTTTTTACAAGTTTTTAAACTGTAATGGTCACTAACATTAGTTCAAAATACAACACCCACCGGCAAATACTTTTAGTTTATCCGTGACCATGGCGCTTGCAACAGTGCCGAAATATCGGAAGCTCAAATCAATCTTGTAAATACCCTTTTTTGAACACTAATTATAGTTTTTCGCTAATTATGAATATGATTGCAACATGCCTACAGAAAGTTGTCTTTGTAATTATCTACAACGCCAATATCTTAGCAACGGGCATTTGTAAACTGCAGCCTAAAGAATGCTTTTTCTTTTTTTTTTAGCGTGGTAAAATCCTCAAATGAATCCTCCCACCCCGGGCAGGGCGGGAGGGACTGTCAGACTTGTACTGACTAAAATCCACGGTGTTCCTTCAATAGCCCTTTACGTTCCGGGGTTACGGTAATGAGATAAGTCCCGCGACCAGCCTAAAGAATGCTAGAGTAAAAAATAAAATATCCGCAAAATATCCGAACATATCCGCACTTCACCCACCCCTATTGAGTATCAATGAACATGATACAGTACGTCGTAATAGTAAATGAACAAATACCGTCTATTATATTAGCTTCTCGGTATCTAATCAACAGTTTACGATGAGACGAGTGTTATCTGCTTCATCATTATCTTGAATAGCTGTTACATCTCTCTTGATAAGCGAAAGACTTCCTTTCTTGTTAATTAGAAGAACTTTTAATTAGATCCACCAAACCAAATCATTATTTTCTCCTATTTTTAGAAATGCATGCATATTATTATTGCATGTCGATTAAAGTATACAATCATCTCCCTCGAACCATCAAAGAATTACCATTATCTCGTTTTAAAAGTAAACTCTACAACTTCTTAATGAGTAAAAACTATTATAGTGTTAAAGAATACTTAGAAGATAAGATACCAAGGGCACTAACATAAATATAGGTATAATAAGCATGTTTCATAATTTTTTATATTTTTTGTTTCCTGTTTTGTATAAATCCAATTTGCACGCCTCAAGGGGCAGAATATACTGTAATTAATCTTAAGTTTATAACTGTAACAATACCATACATATATGAGCAAAAAAAAAATGGATCCCTTACAGGCGCGGTTACAGAGGGGGGAAATGGGTGCAATTGCCCCCCCACCCTCTGACTCCGACCAAACACTGCTTTTTGTATGGAGTATTTGAAGTTCGCCTTACTTTTGCTAGGGACGTATTATTGTAATTTAACATCTGCATACCTAATGAAAAGGGTATAGGATTTTTTTATTAAAGAAATCGTTGCGCCTCACTAGGATTTCTCCTGTATCGAGGGTACAGTTTACAAACATACATGTCACATGCACACACAACCAGACCCGAAACAACTATCTGTAGATCATACAAATACTTGTTCCGTGCGGGGATCGAACCCGCGGCACGTAGCGCAGAAAGATAATCGCTTTGCCACTGCGCCAACCGTGTCATGGTTATATATGTATTGAACCCTCTCAGACCGCAATCCTACTCGCACTTATTTATTTATTTATTTTATTTATTTTCAGCCTGGGTTGTCCCACTGCAGGGCAAAGGCCTCCCTCTCCTTTTTCCACTCACTTCTGGTTTTAGCTAGTACGGACCAGTTTTTTCGGTAGGAGTCAAGCTCGTCCCGCCATCTTCGCCTCGGTCTGCCGCGATGCCGTTTTATATTTACTGGGATCCATGCACTTGCCTATTTTATTTAAATAACATTCTTCCCACTTTCCTTTCTCCTGTATCATGGTATTAGATGGCTCGCTACTCACCATGGTGCGTGTGCGCCGGTCGCTCGCCGTGCAGCAGCGGCACTCGCGCCTCGCCCACCGCCATCTTGTGACGTCACGGCTTCACATCACTGTCATTATCTGAGGAAGAATGAGGAATAAGCAAATGACATTCAAGACTAGGTGTTGTCTGCAGTTTCACTCGCATCCTCGGGGAACTACTTCCTGAGGACGTACTACGACCTCTTATAGCAGGGCTGAGATTAAACTGCTCAGAAATTTCCAGAATAAGCTGACCTTTCATTGTACGAAAAGCCTATATTGTGCGAGGTCAGCTCATACTGGAAATGTCTGGGTAGTTCAATTTCAGTTGTCCTGATAAAGATTGTAATCTATTATTTTAAAAGAGTTTCCATGCAGTTTCCTGCCGGTTCTTCTCCATAGGACCTACTATTTGAACCGCGCACATAGTCTCGACATTTCATAAGTGCCTGTATCTGGTTTACATGAAATAAAGATCTATTTTACACACTACAAACTTAAAACATCCTCTTTTTTGTCAGGGGTTAAAACAAAGAATGGCGCGCGATTGGAACTCTTTTTTCGTTTTGGAACTCTTTTGGCTCGGACACTTTTTAGCGCGCACCTAATGTCCATTGTAGTGTACAATATTGACCGACTGTCAATATTGCACACCGACAAATAAATGCATATAAAAGGTATGTACAAAAGGCGGTGTTATCGTCTTAAGTTATAAACCTTCCTATTTTTAGTGATAGGTACCCTTTTATCAAAAGTAGGTATTACGAACAGAAAAGCCAATTGAATGGATTCATTGTAATTGATGACCTGAATAACACAATGGCGCGTCCTGCGTCCGTATTTAGGGACAAAGTTCAATACCCGTGTCGACACTAACTCGGTTAGGCGCGGCGCAGTCGACGGACTTTTTGTCCGGCAAACTACCGCGGACAAGAAATTTTACGACAAAAAATTGCCGCAGACAAGAATATTCGGGATGGACTCCACGTAGACGACAGTTATTTTGTTTGTAATTGTCGTTAAAACTCTAGTGTCCTCACTAGCAACAACTACCAACCACAATCAATGACGATAGAGATGTATGGAAGTGATTATCTTCTGCACATGCGGCTTCCCTGGTGACCCACTGCTTCCTGCCTTCACACACTAATTTTAACGCTTCCCTTGTACCTTTTTGGTACCTATTCTTAATTGGGTGACTGACTTGAGTGTTAAGTACGCACCTAATAGTATTGTATAATTATAATATTATAGTGGTACTTATGATCTTAACTGTTCATTTTTTATTTTTTTATTGTAGTATTGTGTAAATTGAGGTCGAATTTTAGCCGGGGCCGCTGCCGCGGCCCCACATTTGTTGTGTGATAAGCTAGATTTATGAAAAGAGTATCCATAGAGTTTGCTGCCGGTATCTTCTCCAGGACCAACCCACTTGGAACCGTGCACCTAGAATCACGACGTTTTGAAAGTGCCTGCAAAGGCCCAGTTGAAATAAAAATCTTTGACTTTGACTTTGAATCATTCTAGGCCGCGGTAGTTTGCCGGACAAAAAGGCCGTCGTCTGGGCCGCGCCTTAGACAACGTGTTGCATGTATCAGAAATGCGTGGTCATATATTTTAAGGGATCAACTTCATGTCTACTCGACCCAAACGTATGGGACAGCTGACTATTTTCTCGCGATTACGATGTTGGTCCGATAGAGAAAGTTATTCAGTTCGATGGTCTGATCCACACCCTTAAATATGACCACGCATTTCTGATACGTTGTATTTATGTTGAACTACAGATTTGTATGGAGTTTGCATTGTGTATGCCATAGAACTCACGATACAACTTGAAGCAATATACAGTTCTCCAAATCTAAAAAATACCTTTTGACAGCAGTTAGTCATTCAAAAAGCTGTCAAATCCGTTTTGACAGCTTTTGACTGGCTTTTATTTATCATATCATGGCTACGTTCAGTACAGTACGCTGCATAGTAAAAAACTTATCAGCTTCTGAAGTCGGTGCCACTGCCAAGCTAGGTGCATTGAAGAATTAAAGGCCCCGACTTCAGAAGCTGAAGAAAATTATTTTATACCTTTTAGTTCTTTGAAGTCGGTTTTTACTTTTTTTTTCTATTTTGAGTGGCATAAACAACATAAACATGCGATTACACTAATCGCAAGTGATATGCTATTATTCATTCAAGAGTTCCATTGTATATCTCCGAAATTCTTCATCAGACCTTCACCAAATTTAAATGGGACCACACGGGAAGCCCCATCAAAATCGGTTCACCCAGTCAAAAGTTCTGAAGTAACAAACATATTATATTTTTTTATTAAAAAACATCATTCATGTCGAATTGAGAACCTCCTCCTTTTTTGAAGTTGGTTAATTAAAGTAATTAGCTACCTATTATGACACTAATAGTGCCGTCAAAAAAATAATTAAACCTCATCACATAGAACTTATTTTCAAGGACCACAACTGAGCAATACTTTGACAAAGTTGGCAGTCAAATGAAAATAGATAAAGTACACGTTATTATTTTAATGATAAAGATTTGCAGATAATGTATGAAGTTGTAAAGATTTACGTCAGTCAGTGTCGGTAACACTGTGACCGCGGTGTCATTGACTGGCTTACATTATAATCAATACTAAGATTATATTTATATAATTAACAACATTATATAAAATTATTTGCAAGGTTCTACCTTTCTAGTAATACTCATCATTAAGAACAACTTCACAATGGGTCCTACATGGAAATCGCCAAAAAAATCTGCTGTTCCATACAGAAAAACAAAATAAAAATTTGATGTTGTTTGGCTTGCGCTAGTAAATTTTGCGTGTCCCCCATACTGAGTCGAATTTTCGTTTTGTTTTAAAGTGTATCCCAATACTGCGGTTGCATTTAGGAACAGAGACTGAATCACAATACAAATTATGCGCACTACATATAAAAATATTCTGTATAAAAAGAAAGAAAGAAAGAAAATACATTTATTCAGCACGGACATTGACAACACACGAGAGAGAAATAAAAAAAAATTACTTAAACCTTTAAACAGTAAAAAATACAAATAAAAAATAAGACAGACAAAGAACAAAGTAAAAAAAAAAATAAGTAAAATAGTCACACATACATATACACATATGGTATACAGTACTATATGTAGATCTCAGCCTGAAAGTGTGTTAGTATTCTTGGTACAACTTCACCGACGTGTCATTGACCTACATACCTACATTTATTAATACTTTATTAATCATCATTAAACCAATTAAAATAAAACGCCAATTTGATCATTTAAGGATAAAATAAACAAACTGTTGTCAGTCATTACCTCACAACTATTCTTGTTTTTAATCTCCGACAAAAAAGAGGGGTTATTAGTTTGTAGTGGGTATCTGTCTGTGCCATCGTAGCTCCAAAACAGATGGACCGATTTCAATGCAGTTTTTTTTTATTGAAAGCTAATTTAATCGGGTATCATCTTAGCTATGTTTCATTCAAATCTGTTCAGCCGTTCGAAAGTTACAACTCTTTTTCTAGTTGAAGTCGGGTGTTTTTGTAGGTTAGGTTATGTGTATGTAGAGAATTCGATCCCGGCCCTAATTTCTTATCCCGGGATTTCGGGATTGTTCACAGTCAATCCCGGGATCCCGGGATAATCCCGGGATTTTAGATTGCAAACCAAAAAATTACGTAAGGTATATAAAAACCTGATTTTTTATTGACAATGTAAATTAATGTTCTTAATGTAATCAGACTGAAAAAGTGAAGTTAAAATTCTACAAAAATCAACTAAAATCCCTCTAACTAGCCAACTAACTATGCCAAGTCTCACACTCCTCCGTGAGCGCAATAAGCTTAAAAAGGGGTTCACGTATTAATATATGTATAGATAATTAAATGAACTTTTATGAAGTAACATGAACATAACAAGTGTAATATAAATAATATAATATAATTTATAATAATAGTAATCGGTCACATTTCTCATATAGGTAGAGGTACTCAAATTATGTATAAAAAACAAATCAAACGGTTATAGTAACATTTTCGTCAATCCCGGGATTACGAAAATATAATCCCGAAATCTTCGGGACTGGAATAGGGTCGGGATCCCGGGATCGAATCCTCTATGTGTATGCCATAGCATACATAAATATTCAAGCTTGTCGAATTACGTTAATGCTAAAAAGTATAGTCTGCTATGGCGCTTACAGCTTAATAAGCTGCTGCTGTAAGCAAGTATAATTTAAGAAAATTATTTTATACTTTTTAGTTTTTTGAAGTCGGTTTTTACCTTTTTTTTAAAGTTTATTTTATCTTCCTACTTTCAGTGGCATAAACAATACAGAAACATGCGATTTACAGCAATCGCGAGTGATGTGCTGTTATTCATTCAAGAGCTCCATTGTCTATCTCCGAAGATCTTCATCAGATCTTTACAAAATTTAAATGGGAACACTTCGGAAGTATACCCTTTCAAACAAAAAAAGGATCATCGAAATCGGTTGGCGTGATATTGAGTTATTCGACCTTTGTCGCGCACATACTTAATGTAAATTCAAGACTTATATGGTTTTCTCATGGATGCCATTGTCAGAACCGGACCAAATTAAAATGGGACTACACGGGAAGCACTAGCTTTCAAATAAAAGACTAATCATCAAAATCGGTTCACCCAGTCGCAAGTTATGAGGTAACAAACATAAAAAAAAAACATACGCGTCGAATTGAGATCCTCCTCCTTTTTTTGAAGTCGGTTAAAAATCAGATTCATACTAACTGTGAAATAAATGCTATCTGATTCTTTAACTGATTATTGAAAAATCGGCCCTTAAGAAACAAGTTGCAACTGTTGCAAGTGTTAAGCGCGTCACACACGTAGCTATAATATATATTAATATACTGAGCTATATATTACATTATAGCAAGCCCCCATACGTGGTAGCTATACTATAACATATTTTGATGACGTAATAGAAATATATATTATAGCTGCGTCTGAGGTCGCTCGAAGATTACTATGGAAAATATATCGTAATATGTCTTGCTATAATATATATTATAGCTACGTGTGTGACGGGCTATAAGCAGTGAATAACTTCATTGATTTTGTACGTGCTGATCATGCCCTTTCAGAAACTTTAGAAGTTGCACAAGATAAGCGGGCAATACATTATTTGTCTTTGTTTACCTGAGACATGTTAACAAGATAACGGTTCAAAACAATGTCATTGTCTTGCTGAGTTATTTTTATCGTCTCTTTATAGTGCAATAACATTCCTTATCAACTGCTTAATACACGAAAAATTATCTTATTTGCACTCGCTCGGAACTGGTACCAAACTTATGTGTATTTTAAACCCGTTTTTTTTTTTTTTTTTAAACATTTTGCCCCTCACTAGGATTTTTCCTGTATCGAGGATTCAGTTTACAAACATACATGTCACATGCACACACACCCAGACCCGAAACAACTATCCGTAGATCATACAAATATTTGTTCCGTGCGGGGATCGAACCCGCGGCACCTAGCGCAGAAAGCTAATCGCTTAGCCACTGCGCCAACCGTGTCGTCAATTAAATTAACGATGAAATTAATTAAACAACATTTTTTGATTCAATTAAATGTTGGGACGAGCTTGACTCCTACCGAAAAAACTGTTCCCTACTAGCAAAAACCAGAAGTGAGTGGAAAAAAAGAGAGAGGCCTTTGCCCTGCAGTGGGACAACATAGGCTGAAAATAAATTAATAATAATAATTAAATGAAGCATTTTTATATATACAGTTGGCAAAGAAACATACGGCCCGCCTGATGGTAAGCGCTTACCGTAGCGACCCTGTAAAAATCAGGGGGGCTAAAAAGGTCGCTTTAGATGAATCAAAATATGATTCATGTTACAAATGTCAAAATATCTACTTAATTGACAACTCTTAATATCATCTACATAAGGTTCATATTCAGTAATCATCTGTTTGACAGTTACTAAGCAGATCAGTAGATGAATTGTTCAATGTGGCCTCTTTAGGCCGACAGTTCACTCCAAAGTCAAAGATTTTTATTTCAACTGGGCCTTTGCAGGCACTTTCAAAACGTCGTGATTCTAGGCGCACGGTTCCAAGTGGGTTGGTCCTGGAGAAGATACCGGCAACAAACTCCATGGATACTTGATGAATTCCACATCTAAGTTTGTTACGTGTTACAACTAGATATTAATTAACATTATCTTATAACAATTGTAGTGTTTTATCTCATATTTAACCAAAACAAAGAATTTATTTAAATAGGTATTGCGTTGATAAGACACTGATAAGAGATACGTGACAAATGTGACAGTGTGGGTGTGTGTTCTAGCCTATAAATTAAACATTCGCTTAAATAACATAAATTAATTAAAAAACGATAGATGAGTTAGATGGCGGGATGAACTTGATAAAACTAACAACGAATAGTTCACACTGGCTCTAGACCGAAAAGCCTGGAAATCATGGGGGGAGGCCTTTGCCCAGCAGTGGGATGATGCAGGCTCACAGTAACAGTAATTAAATAATATTCTAGTTTAAAAAAAAAACTAAAGAAAACGCTTTTGTCATCCAAACTAAACGTGTATGCAAAATTTCAGCTCAGTCGGAAACCGGGAAGTGGGTCAACTTTAACTTCCAAGATTTTTTTACATAGTCAGTTATAGGTGAAGCTAATAAAAGCGTTTTAAAAATAGCAAAAAACCTGACTGCACAAAAAAGGAACTATAAAGATGGAAACAAGATGAACAGAAAACCAAGTATCCTTTATCAAAAATTATCAGTCGGAGGCATCTAGGATGTAACGAACGCCGTAAAACTTTCTCTCAAGCTCTTAGCTTTAGCAATATGCTCGCGTCAAGTTCGAGCGTCACTGCAATATTTATTTATTTACATTAATTAAAACGGTACCTATACCAATTACAATAATTAAAGACATGTTACGAGTTTAACAACTAACAGAACATAAACACAAGTGACAAATTTAAATATCAAACAAATCACACAATCATCCTTCTCACAGAAACGCAAACATTCCAACATTATATCCGGCCATCCATCCGCAAACAAGTCACAGTCAGGATTAGCGCCCAGAGGGCTAATTCACGTAATTTTAAGACGCGCCGATCGTATTGCAGTATCGCTGGAACTTGACGCGAGCGTATCTCACTGAAGCTCAGAGGATACCAAATGGTAGAATAGGCGACATCGTCTCAATTGCCATAACGAAAGAAGAAGAAAAAGATTACCAAATGTGTTGTTTTGATCAATATTTTATTGCAACTGCGCGGCAACTGCACTTCTTTAGTTACGTGAATTAGCCTACTGGAGAGCGTTGAGTGCAGAGAGGGTGCGTGGTATGGGCGACTGAGCATGCGCCACGGTGCGACAAGATGGCACACAAATTGTGCCTTCGGTTACGACGATAGTTGTTGGGAACAAAAAATCGACACAACTCATCATGCAGGTCTGGTGCATCAATTTTTCGCCGGAGGATTTTGCACACGACTGAAAGTTGGTGGTTCTCCCGTCTGACTTCCAATGAGTTAAAACCTAGACAACCCAGAAGAAATTTAGTGGGATACATGTATGGATAGTATCCGTTGACACGCTTGTAAAGATACCGAAGGAAGGCCTTTTGCACCTTTTCGAGCAGGAGAGCGTACGTGCCCTCGTGTGGATTCCACACACACATAGCGCTTTCAAGCTTGCAACGTACCAATGCCCCAAAAATTAAACGTATCACATGGTGGTTACGAAAGTCTCGAGAATTTCTAAGGATGAAACCCAAACGCCCAAAAGATTCTTTCGCAAGCGCAATTATGTGGTCATGAAATGTTAATTTACGGTCAAATGTGACACCCAAGTCCTTCATGGTTGTATGACAGAGCGTATCTATAGATATCAATAGATATCGATGTTTAAACTATTCGAATTTGGAATAAAAAGACCATGTCACAGGCTCCATATCACACTGTGGAACGCCGTAAAACTTTCACTCAAGCTCTTGGCTTCAGTGAGATACGCTCGCGTCAAGTTCGAGCGTCACTGCAATATGATCGGAGCGTCACTGCAATATGATCGGAGCGTCACTGCAAACTGATCGGAGCGTCACTGCAATATGATCGGCGCGTCATAAAATTACGTGAATCTAAAGTCTAATCAGGTATTATCTTATCTGAACAGATGCTATCGTCATAGTTGGCAACAGTTTCCATGTGGCACCATATAATTGGCAATCAGTAGATTTTAATGGAATTTGATTGATAACCTTGTGACAGTAATGCAATATGGTGCAGTTCGATGCTTGGACAGGTGACACTTACTGTTTAATTACTGAATTCGATTATCACTTGCGTTAGTGAAGGAAAACATCGTGAGGAAACCTGCACACCTGAGAGGGCCTCATAAAGTTGTCGATGGTGTGTGTAGTCCGCCCGCACCAGGCCAGCGTGCTGGACTAAGGACTAACCTTTCTCATTCTGAGAGGCCCGTGCCCAGCAGTGGTACAATGATAGACTGAATTATTATTATTATTAAATACGTCATGTCCGCAGTGGAACCCTGACACAGCAAAACGGCGACGCGGCAGATCGCGAAAGAGATGACGGGACGAACTAGACACATTCAGCAAGGACTGGTCATCACTGGCACAGGATAGAACAGCATGGAAATCAAGGGGGGAGGCCTTTGCCCAGCAGTGGGATGATACAGGGTAACAGTTCAGTAACAGTACAGGCAATCTAAACTTAGTATTCTTTCTTAGTATAGCAGTAAAAAACTAATATAATACATAGTGTCTTACTTGAATATGCATGCTAGATTCACATCTAGTAAATGTCAATCAGATCTATTATGTTTAAGCTTTTTATTTTGTGTATGTAAGATTGAACATCAGTTTTGTGAATTATAAAAAAAAAATAAAAAAATAAAAAAAAAACAGTAACAGTAACATGTCCGCAGTGGCGTGCACTCCATAAAGACAATAAGACACTGCCTGCCCTAATAAATTATGTAATACAAACGTTAATATGTCTGTAATATCTGTGTGTCATGACATACACTAACTTCCGGTCTATACAAATATCTGTAGGCTCTACGTATATTTGTCTAGATACGGGAATTGAACGCATAAGTCTAAGGGGATTTCGTGATTTTTTGACCCATCCCCCGTCCTTGTCACAGTTGATCACATTTGTGAGACCCCCTCCCTAGTGTGACGTCACATATTTTGCAATTTCACATCTAAAAATTATTAAATTAAAACAGCAGTTCCGAAATTAATTTTATTTCCATTTAAATTATTTTTTAATGATTTTGAAAAGTGACATCACGAAACTTAGGACACCTCCCACCCCCTGTGACATAATGTCACGCTTCGTCGACCCCCCCCCCCCCTTAACGTGTGACGTACTTTATGGACGGTCCCTAAAATGCTATGCATTCGGGTAATAACCTTCCAAGGTCGTTCGTTTGCATGTTTACAAGTGGACGTCTCGCGACTGATTCATGTGTATTACTTATCATATCGACTGTATTCCCCGAGGATGAATTTCCCCGCAGGACACAGCGGCTCTCGGGGCAATGACGCAGCCGATGAGCTCACGAGAACAGGTTCCAGCATGGATGCAGCATCTCTCTGTATTCTTGTTATTGTATGTTATTATGCTGTGTTTACCTATAAATAGTTGTTGCATTGTTACATTTTAAACTGTCCTAGTATAATGCTATCATGATTTGAAGTGTTAACAATAATTGTTGGTTAATTATAATCATCATCTTAAGTGTATGAGGGTAATATTAGGTAAATTGTTAAGTAAATTTTCCATGTCTTATGTATTTTTTATTATTTTTTCTTTTTTTGTATATTTTTTGTTGTATTGTATTATTATGTTTTATAGCATGTTTTTTTTTCAAACACAATGTATGTTGTTCCTGAATAAAATTGAAATTGAATTGAATTGAAATTTAAAAAATTGCTTTGACAGCTGTCAAAAGTTTTTAGTTTTTTTTTTTTTTTTTTAGCGTGGTAAAATCATCAAATGATTCCTCCCACCCCGGGCAGGGCGGGAGGGACTGTCAGACTTGTGCTGACTAAAATCCACGGTGTTCCTTCGATAGCCCTTTACGTTCCGGGGTCACGGTAATGAGATAAGTCCCGCGACCAAAAGTTTTTAGATTTGGAGAAATGTAGTAGGTACGTGGGTACATGCACAAACACTTCAGGTATTGTATATTTGTGCACTAGTTATGCACTATTTGGTCGCGGGACTTATCTCATTACCGTGACCCCGGAACGTAAAGGGCTATTGAAGGAACACCGTGGATTTTAGTCAGTACAAGTCTGACAGTCCCTCCCGCCCTGCCCGGGGTGGGAGGACACATTTGATGATTTTACCACGCTAAAAAAAAAAAGTTATGCACTATTTGTGTGCATTGTACAAATATTGAGGACAGGTCTATATTTAGCTGTACACGTTTCCCAGCTATTGATGTAATAGTAAAGTTAGATAACCAGGCACAACGATATCTCGCTGGCCGTGAACTGTGGTGCGCACACATGGTCAAACATTGACGTGTTAGTTTAAACTATGCTTCAAATAAGGCCCAAGGGCTTACTACGAAGTACGAACTCTGATAGCAGGGCAGAAACTGAACTGCCCAGACATTTCCAGGATGAGCTGGCCTCACACTGTATAGCAGTGGCGAAGGGTGACAGTTTTAAAAGGGGAAGCCGTCCCAAAAATGCCCTCTAATAATTGTTGCAATTAATGCTGCAAGACAAAAATCCATACCGTCTCTTGTAATTGTATAGTCATGTCTGGAAGAGCTCGACCTAACTGAATAACAAGCCATATTACGTTGGTCTAGGCACTAACCAATTCCTAAAGGGAAGCCGATGGGAATCGGGTTGTATGGACTCTTCGCCACTGCTGTATAGGCTTTTCGTACAATGAAAGGTCAGCTTATACTGGAAATGTCTGGGCGCGAGCTCGTAGTCCTCTTGATAGCATCTTACATATGTATCGTACGGTAGCACAATGCGAGATTGAGGCCAACGCGCATCTACACTCCAAAACGCGCCATATTTTAGTGGTTTTTCTATGTAATTCTAAGCAACCACGCGCACCTAACCGCGCCGCTCGCGCGGCAATTCAGTAAAATGATGTAAGTTTACCGATTACACCCGAATTTGCAAAATACATTTCAGATTTGGCGCGTAGAGCGCGGGCGGCTGGATTCTGATGACGTCATCCGAATTTCGGCATTGCATTTCATCATCGGTCGGTATAACTACTTACCTATTCATTGTTTTGTTGCTGGTATGGCAAATGTTTGGTAGGTATGGATGCTGCTATTTGTATTGTATGTGTCGTCTTTGCTGCAGAAATAGAATATTTTTCTTTCTATCTTTTCATTTTGCTCCAAAAATTTTGCGATTCGGACTATACTGGTTGTTGTATGTATGGCGCTTTTGATGGAGATAGGTGCACGAGACTAGGTGAGAGAGATTCATGCGGCGTGTGTGCGGCGTTCGACGCGTGAAGGTGCGCGTTCACCTTTACAAAACAACTAGTTGTTGCTCGCGGTTTCACTCGCATCCTCGGGGAACTACTTCTTGTATCCGGATGAATGGTTTTCTATTTGTTAATCCAGGAAACTCGTTTTTTTTTTTTAAACTTTGCCTCTCACTAAAATTTCTCCTGTATCGCGGGTACAGTTCACAAACATACATGTCACAGGCACACACACCCAGAGCCGAAACAACTATCTGTAGATCATACAAATATTTGTTCCGTGCGGGGATCGAACCCGCGGCACGTAGCGTAGAAAGCTAATCGCTTAGCCACTGCGCCAACCGTGTCGTCAAATCTTCGATCTTTCCATCTTCTGATTGGTTTCACTATGATTATGAATGCTTTAATTTGATATTTGAAGTTAATTCTATACCATTGATAGAACTTATCTTTAAAATTATTGCATTATTAAATTTAGACCAAATGTGGTAACACTACATAGGTACGTCTTTCTTTCTCACAATAAAGGAATTGAAAACAAGCGTAACGTTGAAAGTAAATATTATTGCTATAAACCAGTAACATGTGCTGATATGGCGGCACATGCGTGTCAACAGCTGTGTCAATAATATTATATTAGTAAATAATAGCGTATTTATATATATAACAGGAAGGAAATGAATAAAAAACCTGTTTATGACCTCAATGACGCCCGGCCTACCATGATCTAGCGCGAAGGTGGAAATTAAATCAATTCTCTAATACAAAACTGATATATTTATAGTTTGCAGTGGTGAAGGATGACAGTTTTGAAAGGGGAAACTGTCCCAAAAATGTCCTCTAAAAATTGCTGCATTTAATGCTGCAACACAAAAATCTATACTGTCTCTTGTAATCTATATATAGTCATGTCTGGAAGAGCTCGACCTAACTGAATAACATGCCTTTTTGTCAGTTGGATGAGTAAATAATATAATATTACGTTGGTCTATGCACTAACCAATTCCTAAAGGGAAGCCGATGGGAATCGGGTTGTATGGACTCTTAGCCACTGATGGTTTGGTATACTTTAAGAAAAAAAAAAAAAAGAGAAGAAAAAAAAAACATACGCATCGAATTGAGAACCTCCTCCTTTTTTTGAAGTCGGTTAAAAATAGGCAAGTGGACCAAATATATAACCGAATGGTACCCGAGAGATGGGAAAAGGAACACTGATTGTACTGTGTTGGTTAACATAACCGAGACAACTTAAAATTCACTGTGTATAATCCTATGACCACATGCGTCGGGCAGGCCGCTGGAGGACCAACACCGCAAGATACATTATGGTAAATAAATAAGTAAATCCAGGCTATTACTGTCCCACTGCTGGGCGTGGGCCTCTTCTCAGGATGAGAAGAGGCTTTAGTTTAATAAGTATTATGATAGGAAATTAATATCAGCTGTTAAAGATAGACAAGACTTCCATTCAACTGCTTACATTCTACAAATTTTCTCATTTACTTAGCAATTGCATTTGGAAAGGAGGTTATAGATTTGGTATAATAAATAAATTCCTAAATCATGGACAAAAGAATAATTTTGTAATTATTCTTTTGTTCACCATAAAAAGGAATTTCTAAGGCATAGGCACAGACAAAAGAAGAAGGAGCATAGGTATTTCAAAATAAATATCCAGCCTGAACTAGTAGGCCATGACACAGCAGAAATAACAAAATCAACTCCAACAAATTCTCAAAATAATGAAACTGATAAAAATCTAAATCATAATTTTTGCATAAAAAGTACAAAAGAAATTACGATCTACGGTAACAAAATTACGTCACACCACGAGTTTTTAATATTTACTAACTTGATATCGGCAAAGGAAATTGATACTTAATACGGCAAAAAAAAATGTTATGAATAACAAAGCGTAGTTCAAAGTCTACATTGTAACCTTGAAATGATTATTTTAGGGTTAACGAGTGATAAACGACATTCATGAACTATAAATAGCACCATGGGAACTGTTTCTAGCTACATCACACATTGAACTCACCTAGATTTTTCATTTCAACACACCATCGAGATTTTCAGGAATTTGTAACTTTTCAAAATGATAACACAAACGCACTCTTTCGAAATTTAAATGAATAAGAACGTGGTTTAATTTGAAAAGTTTCGACACTAAGAGAGTAAGTTGTTTATTCAATATTTTTCTAAAAGAATGAAAATACTGAAAAACACTTCACGTAACAATTATGTCTATGAACTTCACAACTTGCATCACAGTCAGCTGTCAAATGTGAAATAAATGAATGACAGCTGAGCGTGGGGTTACAAAGTCTGTGTTTAAAAATGCTACTATATTGTAACGTATTTCTACTAAATAATAACATGTACCTACTGGAAATAAGATCTGACATTATCTTGATAGAGTAAGCGTCCATAGTGTCCATACGGATGATATAACAATCGCTATAAATAATCTCTTAATAGTCTGACTCGTAACTCACGCTTTAGGTTCAAAACGCTAACAATGCCTATTATTTTTCAGAAATATTATCTACGGTTGAATGTTATAGAAAATCAATTTCCTTGGTGTGTGACTATAGCTTCCTCTAAGCATATTAGCTGCAGTTATACTCGTTGCCAAATAAACATCAATGTATCGAGCCATTTTAACTGTGTAAGCTGGTGTTACATACCACCAATTTATTGTTGAGAACATAATATTAACATTGATATTAGGCTGAAAACATAACTTCACATCTTGACCTTGTTCATTTAACGACATGTAAATTGTAAAGTTATATTTTCAGCCTGTCTTCCATCAAATTATGGAAGTTATTATTAAAGACAAAACCAATAACAAGACAGCAATGTTAAAAAAGTGTTTATTCAAAATACAATAATATGCGCTTTACATTTAAATTCCATTCACACATTAAATAAAAAAACCGAAATACAACTAGCGAATCTACCTAAATACCATAATGGCAACTGGCAACACTACACAAATGCTCAATCAATAATAAACTTTGATAATACAGAATAAAGTTCACAATCGTTTAGCACCACTCACACATATATTTTTAACCACGGCAGTAAGGCAGATTTTTTTGTAACTCCTTCATCTCTTGATAAATGGCATTTGTGGAGGAATAACCACAATTTCGCCAATGTCACGTGGAATGATAGACAATCAAAAAATTGGAGAATAGATAAGCCACCAAAATGAACAGACAATAGTCCGCGCGCGAGCTCGAGGAAGCGGGCACAGGGGGGCTAAAAAGGCCGCTTTAGATGAATCATAATATGATTCATATTACGAATGTCAAAATATCTACTTAATTGACGACTCTTAATGTCATCAGCATAAGGTTCATATTCAGTAATCATCTGTTTGACAGTTACTAAGCAGATCATTAGATTAATTGCTCAATGTGGCATGTCTTTTTAGGCCCCCTGTGCGCTGCGCCCGACCGTCGCTCATACACCGCACTCTCCCAGTACCATTGCCATTGTCTCGGGTTGTCACTGGTACAGGTTCATATTCAGCTATCACCTGTTATTCAGTTACTACGAGAGGTCGTAGATGAATTGATCAATGTGGCCTTTTTAGGGTTAGCTTAAGCTGAGACCAGACGAGGGCAATTTTGTGAGTTGTGTTTTTGGATAGCATAATTCGATTTCGTACATTTTTACGGTCGCATTGCGTCGTAATGTGGCCCAAACCGCAATAATATATTTTTAATTAATTTATTTAAGTGTCTCCAATTGTCCAACGTAAGATACACACACACTCAAAAATTATAGTAAGTATACATTACGTATCAACTTCTTAACACAATTCTTTTAGGTTTTCACTAACATTTTGAGCATTTCTACCGGAAAGTTTGTATGTTTGTATATTTTCATATTTAATGTAAGGATAGTAGAGAAATTGTAGATTTGTGAATGAATTCAAGTTAAATTAGGTCAGCTTGTAACTGCCATGGCATTCTGATTCAGAGGCAAATAATTATTATCCTATTATTATTATTTTATTCACATTAAATTACATTATTCTCACAGCTCTAACCACAACATTGTACTGATCAAGATCGTAATCTACTATTTTAAAAGAGTTACCATGGAGTTTCTTGCCGGTTCTTCTCCATAGGACCTACTATTTGAACCGCGCACATAGTCTCGACATTTCATAAGTGCCTGTATTTGGTTTACATCAAAATAAAAGATCTATTCTAAAAATGCGACTCATCACACAGAAGTACGCTCATCTGGCCTCATTCTTTAGAGTTAAATTTCGTTTGAGTAATTGTGGTTAATATCGTAAATTTTAGTAGTAAAATAGCTGAAAACTGCAGTTAGTCGCTAAGTTCTAAATCGGAGTCGGAGTCTGGAGTGCCGCGGATAGTTTTTTTGCTGTCTATCTGTATCTGGCGTGCCTTGCGTGCGTCTGCGGGCGGCACCACGAGGTCACCCGCGTATTCTATTACTTCAGATCTGGAACAAACATCATTTCATAAGTGCCTGAGTGCCTGTATCTGGTTCACATCAAATAATAGTAGTTTAATACCTAGTTATGTGCAGTTTCATACACTACTTTATCTATACTCATGCAATAGGTAGTTAACACAATAATAAAGTAAACAATAATGGCGCCGTAACTCAGCAGTCAACACGCATGCGCTCTAGCGCGCCGCTGTTCACTACTCGGGCCACAACTACTATAGCATGTTTGCCTATTTGATATTAAATCATAAATCATTTATAATACTTAGGTATTCTGACGGGTGTGCCGCAGGGCTCAATACTCGGTCCATTACTACTAAGTATTAGGTATTCTGGCGGGTGTGCCGCAGGGCTCAATACTCGGTCCATTACTACTAAGTATTAGGTATTCTGGCGGGTGTGCCACAGGGCTCAATACTCGGTCCATTACTACTAAGTATTAGGTATTCTGGCGGGTGCGCCGCAGGGCTCAATACTCGGTCCATTACTACTAAGTATTAGGTACTCTGGCGGGTGTGCCGCAGGGCTCAATACTCGGTCCATTACTACTAAGTATTGGGTATACTGGCAGGTGTGCCGCAGCGCTCAATACTTGATCCATTACTACTAAGTACTAGGTACACTGGCAGGTGTGCCGCAGGGCTCAATACTCGGTCCATTACTACTAAGTATAAGGTATACTGGTAGGTGTGCCGCAGGGCACAATACTCGGTCCATTACTACTAAGTATTTACCTAGCTATCCTCCACTCCAGCATCTCAGTGGAGAAGTCGTCCCTGTTGCCCACGTCAGTGAAGCCCACAATGAAGTCCTTAGTCTTGTTCTCCTTGACCAGCCCAATGGTGGGGATCACACGGATCTTCAGACGACCTGTAAAACAAGTTGAACACCAATAACTTAGGTTATTGTTGCTAGCCCCAACTCACAACTAGAAAAAGAGCTGTAACATTTGAACGGCTGAACAGGTTTTCATGAAACATAGCTATGATGATACCCTATTAAACTAGCTTTCAATTAAAAAAACTGTATTAAAATCGGTCCATCCCTTTTGAAGCCACGATGCCACAACCAGATACACAGATACACACCACAAACTTATAACACCCCTTTTCTATCGGTTAAAAATACATTCCAATAATCTCCTCCTTTTTTGATGTTGGTTAAAAAAGATAGACAATAGATCAGTTACCCACCAGTAAGGAACGGTGCTCTTTCCACGTCCAGCTTCACGAAACGTGTCTCAATGTGCTTCTTGGCCAAGATCTTGAGGTGCATGTCCACGATCTTGCAGCGAGGAGTATCGTTCTTGTAGAAGTGGCACACCACATTGTCACTCTTGTTGCAAACGGTGAAGAATTCCTTCTCTCCGTCTATTTCTGTGTACTCCCCGTGGCCCTGGAATTAAGGGGTTTTTAGTTATTTTTATAATGGTTTTTAATATTTGAGGTGGCGCTGGAAAGAGACGTATGGAAGAATTTGGAGAAAGGCTTCGCCCAGCAGTGGGACAGGGGCTAAAAATAATTTAATTAATTAAATATTGTCGAGTGGAGGGATTTTTTATAGCATACTGCGCCATGTACATGTACATTGAATTGATTCCAAATTTCCAATTATGAGTATGTACTTTTTGTGATGGATTTTGCCACTTTGCTTCCTCGCACATCTCTGGTGGAAACACAGCCTTAGACTTGTGAAACACAGCCTTAGACTTGTAAAACACAGCCTTAGACTTGTGAAACACAGCCTTAGACTTGTGAAACACAGCCTTAGACTTGTGAAACACAGCCTTAGACTTGTAAAACACAGCCATAGACTTGTGAAACACAGCCTTAGACTTGTGAAACACAGCCTTAGACTTGTGAAACATAGACTTAAACTTGTGAAATCCACGGCTGCGCACGATGCCCACATAGTGGCCCACACCCTACAGTCCCAGCAGTAGGAATCCTTACACAGGTGGTGATAATAAGAGCGTTCAAAATCCTTTTCTTTTTTAAAAAACGTTGCCCCTCACTAGGATTTCTCCTGTATTGAGGGTGAAGTTTACAAACATACATGTCACATGCACACACACCCAGACCCGCAACAACTATCTGTAGATCATACAAATATTTTTCTGTGTGAGGATCGAACCCGCGGCACGTAGCGTAAAAAGCTAATCGCTTCGCCACTGCGCCAGCCGTGTCGTCAAACCTTGTTGTTTTAGTTCTGTTAGGGCCCGTTCACGCGAGCTACTTTTAGCATCGGCGACTAGCAATTTTGCGACAGCATCGATGCTGCAACGCGATTTGGCGACTCGCTGCGTCCGATCGCGGTTGCTAAATCGCGCGATTTAGCGACTGCATCGATGCGATTTGGCGACTCGCTGCGTCCGATCGCGGTTGCTAAATCGCGCGATTTAGCGACTGCATCGATGCGATTTGGCGACTCGCTGCGTCCGATCGCGGTTGCTAAATCGCGCGATTTAGCGACTGCATCGATGCGATTTGGCGACTCGCTGCGTCCGATCGCGGTTGCTAAATCGCGCGATTTAGCGACTGCATCGATGCGATTTGGCGACTCGCTGCGTCCGATCGCAGTTGCTAAATCGCGCGATTTAGCGACTGCATCGATGCGATTTGGCGACTCGCTGCGTCCGATCGCGGTTGCTAAATCGCGCGATTTAGCGACTGCATCGATGCGATTTGGCGACTCACTGCGTCCGATCGCGGTTGCTAAAAGTATCGCGTGTGAACGGGGGTAGCGATCGATCGCTGCATCTAGCTTCCGAAAAGCGACTGAATTATTATTATTTATGTATAAATAGTTATAAATAACTATGCATAATTTACTTGTTTAGTATAATTATTTGTCCGGGCACCAACCATACTTTTTTCTCTGCATCACCCTTAGGTTGACTGGTAGAAAATGCCGACGGCATTAAGTCCGCCTCTGTACTTAGTGCATAAAGTATAAATAAATAAATAATCACTAGTCCGATGCTAAAAGTAGCTCAGTAAATTAGTCGGTAGTAGTAAATTATTTTTCTTTCTTTCTTTCTTTCTTCTTTCTTTCTTTCTCATGTGAACGGGCCTTTACTTACATTAGCCAGCCACTCCTGCTTGGACTTGGCCCTCTTCTTCAACTCAGCGAGCCGCTGCTGTCTGATGGTCTCCAGGTCACTGGAGTCCATGGTATCCAGCCTGGTGGGCACAACGAGTTATATTCATAGAGTTAGATTCAGTTTCCAAGCCCTGCCCAGCACCCGTAACATAACCATTCAGACAAACCTCTTTCGATCCCTTTCCTCACCTAGACTCGCATTTCTATGTAGACAAAGACAAAATGTTCTTTCCATAGCAATGGGAAAGTGGTTAGTGATCTAGTTATTTTGCCAAATTCTACTAAATAGTACAAATATTTCTGAAATCTGTCATTTTATCTATTATATTATAAAAAAAATATTATGTCAAAACCTATTTCTATATTGGTCAAACTACGCCTGCTGTGGGGATCTCTGTATCCCACCAAATATTTCAAATCATTCAGTCTAACATCTAACTGAAATTGAATTTGATTATTTCCACCCTGCTACTGTCACTGTTAGGGACCATCCATAAAGTACGTCACACGTTAAGGGGGGAGTGGGTCGACGAAGTGTGACATTATGTGATAAGGGGTGGGAGGGGTACTAAGTTTCGTGACGTCACATATTAAAAAATAATTTAATTGGAAATAAAACAAATTTTGAAACTGCTGTTTAAATGTAATAATTTCTAGATGTAAAATTGCAAAATATGTGACGTCACACTAGGGAGTCTCACAAATGTGATCAACTGTGACAAGGACGGGGGAGGGGTTATAATATCACGAAAGTAGTGTGATGTACTTTATGGATGACCCCTTAGCCTGATGCAAGCTAGCAGTAATTCCAGCCTAAACTCATGCTTTTAGGAGAAATTAATCTGTATAAATATTACTATAGAAAACTTGAAAAATTATCAAACATAGATGAGGTTTGAACCCACAACCTCTGGCAAGCGATGCCATTGCTAAGTTCATACTTTATGTTGTTGCCTTACCGTTCAATCTCGCTGTCGAGCTGCTTCTCCATGTTGGTAGCCACCTGCTGCAGTAGCTGATCCATGATTGCAGGTTATATCTAGAAACAGATTAAAAATAATAGTATAGTTTCTTTTCGAATAACCGTATAATAAAAAAAAAAAAAAAAAAAAAAAAAGTTTTTAGAAGAGGCAAATGAGTCACACTTTGGTCTCCCCCGCAGATAAATATGCACAACCTAGTGATTACTGACGGGTTGCCGACCTAAAGACGGGTATCCTGCAACAATTTTCTTGTTAGAAGTCAGCCCTAACATGTTTTTCTAAGAATATGATGGCGTTTTAGAGTATTCTCCAGGAAATTGTCATCAACATCAAATGTTTGCTGGCCTTCCTCGAGGAGTTGAGGTGGCTAGAATAAAGTTATTCTCACCCATACGCAAAATACGCGCACCGTCGTGGAGTTACGGAAACTCGCCCGCTTTACCAATACCAATGTGGGCGTGCCCTAACTGTTTGGCCATATAAAAACACAGTTTGTTTCGTTAGATTTTTGGCGCAGGAGACCCAGCTGGCTCTTAAATGACCTGTTCCAACAATTTCACTGGCTGGTCCTAAAATTAGTACTTTCTATTTTACACTTCCATATTAAAACATATTTATTGCTAAATTATTTAAACATATAAATAAATCTGTTCCTTCTCGAATTTATATGAATTTATAACTTCGAATTGGAAATCACTTGTCAAGCTAGAAAATCTTTATAATCATTTCAAATAAGGCCGTGCGGAGGCCTAAGTATATAGTAACTTCAATTAGAAGCATAAGTTATAAAAAAAAATGCGTGAAAGATTACAAACAAACTATGAGTTTGTAAGGATGACCTCACATCTCAACACATGTTCTTCGATCAAACAATGTCACAAAAACTTACCTTTTCCCGCTTTGAAAAAACGTTAAAAATGTGTTTATGAACTGTTAAATTTGATATTGAAACACTTTTTGATGATATTTAATGTTAATTTGTTTAAAAAAACGATTTTCTGTGAATCAACAATAGCACCGCTATTTTGTTCACAAAAAATTGACAATTGAATTGACAGCTACCAGTGTGTGTTGCCTAATAAAATGGTGTTGTCATATTTTATTGACTGCAGAGAAAATAGTAGAATTTTATTCCGGGCACATAATCACAATATAGCGATTACAACATAGAGCTACTTTGCATAGTGTTAGTAAGCTAAATCCATCTATGGTCTTTATTATTTCGGGTGGGTAACGAACAGCAGAGAACCTAAGTCACCGATTCGAGAAAATTAGCTTTGCGGTCACATCTCCAGCATAAAACGAGCGAGCAGTTTTCTCTGAGGAGCGTAAGCGAAGTTCTACGTCTAAGTCTGAGGTTTCGAGAGGAATCGTAGGTAGGCAGTATCAGTATTAGTGTATAATCTGTGGTAGGCATTGTCATTTGTCACTTAATTTGTCATATTGTGTCATGATGTCAGTTTTTTTCTTTCATCATCAAGAGATGGCGCCCGCGTAACTTTTTACGTTTTTATTACAGCTACTTTAAAATTCTAAATAATTTGTTATAAAAATAATATTGTTCCGTGGTTCCATCGTTTTAAAGTAAAGTTTTAATTTATCTATGTATTGTTCAAAAATTCCGTGGACTAATTCAGAATCAGTGTGTGTGTGTGTGTGTGTGAAAACTTGGGACTGTTCTGTTCAAGGAACATTAAAGGTCACTATCAGCTGTTGGTTGAAATTTTGAAAACTTTGAGATTCTCAATGTTTACACTAGGAACAGTTTATTTACAACATTAATTAGACAACAATTTGAGAATCTTTGTGACTGACTCTGTTGAGAACCTGATACATCAATTTCATAATGCGACCTGTGTGTGCTGTTCACACGTGCACGAACGTAGGGAAACATTTGATGCCGCTGGATCCAATACTACGAAAAGAATGGGTTATGGCTCTAAGATTGGATGTAGTCAAAAAGACTGATTGGCCACTAAAAAAATATGAATACATATGCTCTGATCATTTCAAGCCTACTGACTTCATTACATCACCTCCATTCTTTGGTAAGTTCCACATCTTGGCGTTGTTTGATCTTACTTATTGATAACTAACTTCCACCAGCGGCTTCGGCCGCGTGATTATAGCCTATGTTACTCAGTGATGATATAGCATTCAGCTGGTGAAAGAATTTTTAGAATCGGTCTAGTAGTTTTTGAGTTTATCCATTACAAACAAATAAATAAACATACAAAAAATTAAATCTTTTCTCAACAGCAATAAATTAGCCCTACCACAAAGTATACCCGTCAACGTTGGAACATGACGCGGGCAGAATAATCGACATCGGCTCAGATGCTAAAAAGGAAAAAAATATCTTTTCTCTTTATAATAATACAAATTGTTTTTAAATTAGATAGTTACCTATATACTTACATTCTTTTTTGTTTTAGAAGGTGACCTGGGAACAATAAGACTAAAAAACAGATCCATACCATCAGTATTTCCTTGGACGGCTGTAGAGAACTATATACTCCCCGATGACACGCTAACCTCCGCCCGGGAAAATATAAATTTAACCAGACACTCCTCAGAACTCCCCAGGAAGACTTATGGCAGAACTGAGCGACCCTTGAGATTTGTTGAAGAAATTCCATTTACACTATCGGAACCAGACACGGAAAAAAATCCATTGAAACTGGAAAATGAAGAATATTATGAGGACATTAAATTGCATGATTATTTAGAATTATGTGACGGGCCAGAACAATCTTATAGTGATCAGGTAACCTCGTCACATTTACAATTTGATAATGTTAATGTTAAAGAATTAACTGAAGTGGCAGTCCAAACTTGTGACGTCTATGAACCACCACTATTCAGTTCACAAATATATAAAAATAGTAATAGAGTCATACATTTTTACACAGGATTAGAGAATTATGAAAAAGCTCAACTTGTATTCAATAGTCTTGGTCAATGTGTAACCAGATTAAAATACACTTATGGGCCCCCGCCAAAAATTGATCCATTTGAGCAGTTCTTCATGATATTAATCATATTACGTCAAAACAAAACTTTTGAAGAGATTTCTATGATGTATATAATACCGATCGAACAAGTATTAAACATATTTGTCACCTGGGTCAGATTTCTGTCTTCGCAATGGAGGAAGCTAGACTTATGGCAGGATAAATCAACAGTAGAAACTTACGTATCGTTGGATTTTCATAACAAGAATCCCAACACCAGAGTTGTGAAAGGTGCCACTGAACGACCTATTAAAAAACCAGGCTTGCCTATGGCGCGGCGAAGAGCTTTTTCCAACTACAAGAACAGAAATACGATTAAGGCCTTAATAGGCATTGCTCCCAGTGGATTGATAACATATGTATCACCCTGCTACGGTGGATCTGCTTCTGGTCAACAAATTATTGAACAAAGAGAATTATTGCAACAATCTAATTATAATGATGAGATAAAGGTGGAATCAGGTCTAAATATTTGTTTTTTCCAAAAAGGCAATCAGATCGGTCCAGATACATTGAGAGAGACTCAAAGAGGTGCAAGTAAGCGAGTGCATATAGAAAGGGTGATTGGACAAATGAAAACATATAAAATATTAACTCAACCAAGGAACCGGACAGAAAATTTACTATCTAGTGATATCGTGTTTATTTGTGCCATGTTAGTTAATTTTAACTAACATTATAAATAATAAGCACATTTTAAATATCTATACCCAGATTGATTAAAATTTATTTTTTCCAATAGTTTAGTTTTTTTTTTTAAAACGATGAATTAATCCTGTATCGTAGGTGCGTTTACCCGGAACAAGTATCTGCAGATCATACAAATATTTGATCCGTGCGGGGATCGAACCCGCGGCACGTAGCGCAGAAAGCCAATAGCTACAGCGCCAACCGTGCCGTCAGACCGGTACCGTCAGTTTGGTTGCTTATTCGGCTCCCTGACAAACAAGCATGAAGCAACATTATATTGTTACTTGAGACAGTTAAAAAATTAAAACCCTACTACTGAAAAAGTATCGTGTGTTCCCGTTCGTCCCACTGTCCGACGCCCCACTGGTGGGACGAACGGGAATTGAAAAAATAATATTAAAAGTCCCCATCGTCCGTCCCACTAACCTTGTTAGTGGGACGAACTGGAATGATTGTACAGTATTATATCTACTGGATCCAATTATTAACGGAGTAATTAGTAAATGAAGTGCTAAGGAATCCCACTTACTATTTATTGAGGTAGGAGGGGGGAAATATTTTCTGTATTATTGGACTTGGACAATCACCATATTTCAGATAGGCGGGTATTGCAGCGACATACGCAGTGTTTATGCCTCCTTGTAACTATATTTTTTATGTGATGTGGGCAACCGATTTTTTTTTGTACATTGTTCTTTTGTTTTTCCCACCTTACTCAATTTTTCAGTATTATTGACGCTGTTGGAATTTAACAAGCGTAGCCTAACTGCCAAATGGCCAACTAATAAGCAGGTTCAGAATCAGGAAAAAAAAAACAACAAATCAAATAAAAAATCATTTATTCAATACTTTAAAGATTTTAATTACATTAATTACTATACCTAGCGCTTATATTACCTCAGTCATATTGTAACTTTCTTTGCATTTAACATAAGACCCAACTCAGAGTTGATGCAAGATAGTCCTGCTAAGGGTGAATACAGACGGAAAGCTCTTGGAACTCTATTAGCATACCACAACTGTGCTGTCAAAATGACGTTTGCAATTTTTGCATGTGTCATCTTTTCGTTCGGTGGGTACAGCAGCCGTGCAGTATGACTGCAGTAAGAATACCAGCGATTTGATAATACAGTCTGTCTTAAGCATATCTAGCAGGGATACTTTCTGGATACGTAGAGCAACTAAATAATTAGAACAAAAACTATAGATAATTTTCTGAATACTGCTGTTGATAATCAATATTGTCTTGATACATACTTATTAAAGGCTGATCACGATTTCTGTGAGGTTTATGAATTGAATTATTAATAGAAAACTTTCCATAGTTGGCGGGATCCAGCCCTTACAAATTAAAATCGTAGGTAGCACAGCCCAGGGTATTTTTATTAATTTTACATAAAACGCTAATATGAATTACTGCGGCATATTTTGCTTTTGTACGGTAAAGAGTATACAGACGGACTGTAAACGATCGAAGTTGTGTTTTTCACGATCAGTTGCGCTTTTATGAGCGTCAGTCGGAAAGTACCGGGTAATGTTGTTGTTTTATCTAATAAGCTTTTTGTAACTTGCAGTGGAAGTGCAGTCCTTCTGAAGACGTTATAAATACGGACGAAACATTTTATGAATCAGCAAGAATTGTAAAATTTTGTGTTTACATTACAGAATACACTATACTTTAAAAACGAAACAAAAACAGATCGACTTAGACCAGATGCTACGAAACATATTTACATAATATCGAGAATACATAAATTGAATCATTTTGTAAGATTTTGTGCTGACATTACAGAATACGCTACGAACAGAACAAAAACCGAATGACAGAGACCAGTCAAAATATATTTACATCATACCGAGAATACATACATTACATAGTTTCTATAATTTTTCAGTCTATACAATATTTAGGCAGTGCACTATTACTTCAGTACCTAGATAAGGCCAGTGCTTACCATAATCAAGGCTGTAGTAAGACTACTGCTGCTCGAAGAAAGAAATGAAGAATCGCACACTTGGAAAAAGACATCTAGGTACGTTTTTTTTAAGATTTATATTTTTATTTCATGTAAACCAAATATAAAAATAAGTATGAAATGTCGAGACTCTAGCTAGGCACAGCGTGCGCGGTTCAAATAGTAGATTAGGACCAATAGACTAGATTGTCTCGTCAATCCGAAACTGGATCAAGACTGCGGCATTCTGTAGAAAAGACCGACTAATACCTCGTTTTTTCTTTTATCTATTCTTGACTATGGTAAGCGCACGGTCTGAGACTCGCGTTTAAATATACGCACAAATTCTCGACGATATAAAAGCGCCTGAAAAAGCCCAGTACAAATACAATCTTTGACTTTGCACTATAATAATAGGGTAATTTAGGCTGATGTAATAACTATTGAGGGCATACAACTCTTTTTTATCAGCTGGAAGAGTTTTAAGATTCCGAGGAGGTGGTCCCCTTCGGCAATGATTCTATATTACATTACCATGAAAATCCAGTGAATTAGCGACTTCTAACACAAAACTAGATTTAATACTATCGTTATTAAAATGGCACCAATCTCAAAGACTTTCCAATAAGTTTTTGATGTACTCTGAAGCTGTTGACAGCTCATCGTTCTATAAATCACCACGTTATCTCTACAATCAGCTGGCCTGTACAACCATCGTCAAAACATGAAAAATCGTCCACACAATTTTCAAAGCCTCACAGTCGTCAATTCAAAGATAAGAACAGACTTCCGTACATCAGGAATTCGTTGGCACACCTTTGTACATCCTTAGCCTAGACTCAGATAATGCTGCTAACACACTGTTACCATTCAACTGCACGGAACATACATCCAACGCGGGTTCAGCTGCTGGCAAAGACATTGTTCTTGCACCTTCTAACCCATGAAGGTATAACGTTGAATCACTTTCAGAATGCGCAGCTACCCACGACGCGCCTGGAGCCTTGACCCATGTCGCTCTGGACATTAAAGAAGACCTTGCTGAACCAATAAAAGTGTCTTCCATATCAAATAACACTTCGCCACTTGATACACTGGTTTTTAGTTTACACACTGTCAATTTAGAACGCTCCAGCCCGCTAACACTTGGTCGCACTGAGATTAAGGCTCTGTGAGAATCGTTGTCGTAACTTAAAGACATGAAAGACCCTTCGATGGGTAATGAGCGAGGTTCCCACTGCCGGTTGTTGGCTACCCAAAGCCAACATGTGTTTAATTGGCAAGATAGCAGCCCAAATTCGGTCGAGCATAGAGAGACAACGGGTGACATGTCTCCAGGAGTTGACAATGTTTGGACGTACGTCGAGGGATTTCTGAAATCGTATTGATGTATCATGCCTCCTACTCCACCGACGTAAAATTCATTGCTCCTCAAAAAGTCCCAAGAACATGACCATAAAGGGAATCCTGCGTTAATAGTCACGTTTGGTATGCCACGGTCTACGATTCTTGCCGAGCTGTCTAAGCCAACGCTTAGGAGTAAATCTCTAGGTTGAGAATACGTAATATCTCTGATAGGTTTCGGATGTAAATGTACAAATTGTCCTAGTTTATAGTCTAAGCAACTGACTTTTCTAATACCGTAACCAGGAAAAAGGTAGTTCGTACTTTTTTGCGACACATAGAGTTCACAAGTCCTGCAGTTGTAAGTGAGGACTCTGCAGCCACCGTCTTTGCAGACTTCCAGATTCTTCTCTAGGGCGAACCTCCAAGACCTACGAATCGGTTGTTCTTTAGTAACTTGGGACTTCATCAACGTACTTCTTAAACCTTCGAGCTGTATAACACACGCGCGATGTGCTATTTTGGTCTTCTGTAACTCTAATTCTGTTCTACACTTTTCTGATTGTAATGTGTCGACCTGCTTCTGTAACGTAGTTATTTGAGACGTGTCTGCTGCTACAAGTCTTCTAGCGTATATAAACCTCAAGTCTTTGATCGCCGCCTTACTCTTACAAGTTGGACATGATCGTTCCTTCGTAGTTTGGGCTTTCAACCATCTTTCGACGCATTCAGACCCGAATAGATGCCCGCATTTTAGAGCAACCAGTCTATGATCTCCGGAATTGCCCCAGGAATCTAAACAGATGGGGCAAGTTTCTCCATCTAACTCCTCGTTTCTGTGTGGGGAGCTCATCTTTCTAACTTTCGCTGGAGGCTCATCTTCGTGGTCATTGCTTTTCCGTGGATGAGATTCTGGCAAGGACTGATTTGATTCTTCAGTTACCGATGGTGCCATGTTACTGTTCCCGCTGTAAATCCATTCTCTGTCTACAACACTGTCTCTAGTATTATCTTCTATAATTTCTATGTTTCCACTTCTCCACACTTGATTTTCAGCATCGTACATGATTGTTGACGAGGAATCTGTGCTGTTTTCGTTACTTCCTGCATCATTGACTGGCCCATCGTTTGCTTGTGTGAAAGTCTCCGAGTCTTGAGCAACAGCGTCGAGCTGGGCGGTTCCTGGCGAGTCAGGGTCGAGGATATTGGGACTCCCCGGGGACTCAGCGATTAATATGCTGGGGCTCGCCCTGTTCGGTGACGAAGGAGGCTGACTGGTCATTGTCAGACATGTGGGTGATCTGGAAGGAGATATACAAAATTTAATACAAGAACAACCACCACCACCTGTTTTTAATGGGTTAAAAACAGGTGGAAGGGGGCCATTTTGTAACTATAACTTAACTAATATGTAACTTCAGTGAAATGAAGGCATTCACTGCAGTGTACTGAGTGGTTGTTGTTGAAACATTGTACTTAAATGGATTAGAATACGCGAATCACCATTCACCATACACGAATCACCATTTTCGCAAGCGGTATAAATATCGCAATATCACAATGAGAATCCCCGAAGGGACGAGCAGAGGTGTTTTGTTGCACTTATATCGTATAAATTATAAAACTGTAGTCTGTATTATGAAATTAAGATTAACATTATTTCCGTTTACCTAAAATCGACACCCCAATGTCCCCAATGTTTCACTGCCTAACCTGAATTACGAACTCGGGACTATTGATAATTAGGATGTAGATAATAATACACTACTGCAATAATAAGTACAATATTTGTGTTTACATGTTGTTTTAGTGAATTTGCAAGGGTTACTTACTATTTATATCATGCTACAAACAAAATAATACTTATTTTAACTTTATTTTTTTGTACTATGTTTTGTTAGTAATTATGTAATGATATGTCTTTGTGTTTTTAAATTTTATTAATGTTGTTAGTTTTAATTTTAATTTTTGTTTTTTTTTTCTCTAATTTGGTTGTAAATATATAGTTTAGTTTATTAGTATAAGTTCTTAGCTGTCGCATTAGGGTAAACCCTGTAATGATAGTTTAAGCAGTTATAAATAAATAAATATTGACAGGTAAAATACAGTAATACACTATTTAACTGATATTTGATTAGACCATCAGATTTTACAGTTATGACACAAACTTACTGTACCATTCTTCCCAATAAATAATAAATGCACCTTAGCCATCCATTTGCTTACTACTCAATGAAATGCAAATGACCTTTCACCATTTTAACGAGGCAGTAATTGACAGCTTGGTTGACTCAATGGTAAAATGATGGCTTTGTGTGCTGCAGGTTGCAGGTTCAATTCCAACATGAAATAAATATTTGTATGGTCTACAGATAATTGTGTGAGATTAAAATATTTAGACATTATGTAGGTACCTACAATACAGGAGGAATATTATTGTAGTTGGCGCCGCACCTCGTTGTGTGTTATTTTCCTAACTGTGACAAGCAGTGGTGAAGGGTGACAGTTTTAAAAGGGGATGCCGTCCCAAAAATGCCCTCTAAAATTGCTGCAATTAATGCTGCAAGGCAAAAATCCATACTGTCTCTTGTAATCTATATATAGTCATGTCCGGAAGAGCTAACAGAACTGAATAACAAGCCATATTATGTTGATCTATGCACTAACTAATTCCTAAAGGGAAGCCAATGGGAATCAGGTTGTATGGACTCTTCGCCACTGGTGTCAAGTGATACTGTCGGCTTATTTAACGCAGCTGTGAGGCACATAATTTAGCTGTGTATTCTTATATTATTTTTTTAAATTGTCCCTTTTGTTACTGTCTAAATAAATTTGCTTTTCAAAGGCAAAAGATTAAAGATTCACATATTTCCATCATCAACCTTTTCCTTGTAGGAACAATTTAGATGCAGCTGAATACCAGAATTGACCTTCACAATGCATTTTTTATACCATTTATAAAACTATGTTGGCAAACAACCATACGGCCCGCCTGATGATAAGCGGTTACCGAAGCCTACAAATCCCTTATTCAAGAACCCCATGCAGGGAGCTGATTCCACAACCTGAGAATGCGTTGGAAGAAAAATTCCTCTGAAACCCCATGGTTAGAGATAAGATTGGACTTCCTGGAGATTTAGAGAACGGCCTCTTTTGTTGGTCTTAAAAGCAGGTACTGTATGTATGGTCCCGAGTTCTTTACCTAAGTCAAACAAAGTGTATTTAACTTATAAGTACATTAACTCTTTGAACACCAATTCTGAGAAATCTATTATGTTTTCAATTTAATCTGACCTTAATCTTGAGCAGAGAGGTTGAAGTGAATTTGTACAATCTTGTATTGTTTTTCTGAAATTGCATATCAGCTTCAGCTGAATATAGGTGTATAATACCTCTGCCTTCCCCTTTGGGCAACACATGCCTGATACTGGACTATGTACCAGAATTGTGTGTGCACAAAAATATAATCTCTGTTGCGATTAATATTGATAATCAATGAAAAAGTTACTAATAATTAACATAGATGACGTTATTTTCATTCAAACATATTTGAAAATAGAATTCATGGGATCGATATTTCGATATACATGAATACCGAATACGATCAGCTGATTTGCAGGTAACTGCGACTTCCAATCTAGCAGAGCAAACCATGAGAAAATAAAATATACTTACTTATGTCAGTGATCAATATGTGAAGGATGAAGGATGCAACGTAATAACAAAGAATAAATTACTTACTAATAGAAATACGAATGTTTCAGAGTGCGATGTTACACCGCCATGCAAAATCTTGTTTTTTATCAAAACTGTCAAATTCAAACACAAATAAACCACACGAATGTTTAATGATTGTTAAAATATGAGGCTCTTGTTTGAAGCACACCGCGATTTCAATGCAAACAGCGAATTTTAATAATTTTGTTGTTTGAGTTGAGTGAACAAGCGAAACATTGAACCAGCGAGCAGCTGTCAGTTACAGTGTTACCAGAACAGAAACTGCAAATTGCAAAATCAGTAGAAGTATTGCGGAACATAGCCTACTGGGCTGGTGCTCCACGCACGGGCTGCTAATTTTACAAATACCCGCGTTTTCGAATTGACCCCTCGATACATCATAAGACAATGTCCCTATTGTGTGCTATTATTTATGCTTTTGGACGTATGATTTTTCTGGGGCGGCATCGGCACCGTGACTACTACGCAAGATGTGTAGTTTGTGCTCACTTCTCGTTGGTGCAGCAACTATACTGGCCTCAAAACATTTAAACCTACGGCTACGGAGAGACTCTAAAGAAGTATGATGAAGTACTTTTTTGTTTAACATAAACAATCCATTTTCTTACAGTCGAATTACTTTATCCATTTACTAGATGTATATCCAGCTGTGGACTGCAAGAAATATTGTATTTGACTACTGGAAATGTTCATTAGTAGTAATACTTCTAAATATTAAAAAAAAAACTTATTTAAAAAAAACTATATCGTCAGAGAATTTATGGAAGATCCAGTAGATGGATGGTCTTTTTGGTCTTAGACATTAATAAAAATAAATAAATAAATCCAGCTCATTGCTGTCCCAATGCTGGGCACGGGCCTCTTCTCAGAATGAGAAGGATTAGGTCTTAGTCCACCTCGCTGGCCTAGTGGGGGTTGGCGGACTACTCACACCGTCGAGAACTTTGTGAAGCCGTCTCAGATGTACAAGTTTCCTCACGATGTTTTCCTTCACAGTTATCGCAAGTGATAATCAAATTCTAATCCGCACGTGAATCCGAAAAGTCAGAGGTGCAGGCCGGGTTCAAACTTAGACCCTCACGAATGGAAGGCAAGCTTTCAACGGTTAGGCTATCACTGCTTATAATTACATAATATTAATTAATTAAATTAATATAATTTATGCCATTATTATAAGAGTGAGTTGTGTCTCATACTTTATTAACCACGTATTCATTATGACAAAATGCTCCAAAACTTTATTGTACGCCACATATTAGTTCAATCGTAGAGATCTGCTATTATTATCAATTTATAGTTCACAATACATTTTCTACCGACATAAATTCATAATAATAGAATATTTAAAAATACTAATAAACTGGTAGGTTTGGCAACACTAATCATTATCGTTTGCATGCTGTGTTCGGATACACTACGGTATATAAAACATAATTTTATTTTCAGTAGCATACAATTAATGTAGGTACACATCCATCGCATTTTATAAAAAAATCCTTCACATCTGATTGGTTATAAGGTGAAATATGTCATAATGTTTAACCAATCAGGTTACTTCTATATAATTTGACCAATGGGTTTCTAGAAAAGATGGCAATGTGATGTATTTATTTATGTTTCTGTCAGTTGGCAGCAGTGACCAGTGACATACAATAGCCAGTGACGCAGTAGAACGGGGTGGCGTAGCGGATTGCGCCTGATCCCGTTTTTAACATTTTCACTTAAATACGAGCTTGATTCGTGACTTATTTGTTTAAGATTAATTTATGTCGATAGTGATAAGTGTTTTGAGTGAACGTTATACGCGATGGACGCCGTATGAGCTGTGAAATTGTGTTTAACAAGTTGATAGTCGATGTTGATAATGGCGTCCAGAACCTAATAAAATCAAAATGTTTGTGTGAAAACGTGAAATAATCGGAGAAAGCTGTGGTGATGTGTTTAGTTGCTGGTTAGTACATGTTGTATAAATTTTAAATGTCGAATGGTATGCGGAAATTATTGATTATTTGATTGTTTTATGTCGCGTGTAGACTTAGGTCCTGAAAGTGTTAAAAAAATAGGTCATAAAGTGTTTTAGATTGAAATCGCCGTGTAGGAAATGTAGTATGTAGGTCGTATAGCGCGTGAGTTAGTCAATATCTGCGGTATTTCGCTCTGGGCGAGCAGTGTTGACATTTTACGGAATCATGTCGCAAGGCGTACACGAATCTGGGTCAGGTAGTTTGGGGTCATATGCGCGCGCAGTGACGTCACACTCCCCTTGCTACCCCGAGAACGTTTCACTTTCGGTATACACGAAAATATAAAATTATATAGGGCGGCTAGGTCATGAAACCAAGGAGGCTGAATAGAAACCTATGTCAGGTATTTTTAAAAATAGTCTATTTGTTTATGGTAAGGGTAGTGGCCCAATTATTTCAAAGATTTATTATTTGTTCTTATTGGCTGTATGGGGTTAACTCTATTTACCTGACCAAAAAAAAAAGAATAAAATAATGATAAAAACATTTATTTCATCATTAATGATTTTTAAGAATAGATTAATTATTACTGGATTGTATTTGGGATACTATGGGTCTTCTGAAGTCTTACAAAGTGGATTAAATACAGGATAATGACACCACAATGGAATGTATATTTTGTTGCAAGGCTAGTGAAACAATCTAATATTAAATACCACTAGCTGCAGAGTTCAAAAGGGTTCAAAGTGATAATTATCAAGATAAATATAGATTGATAATTATCTTTGATATGTATTTTGGTTTTGATCATGAAATTATGAACAAAAAATTAATAAAAGAATACCTTGATTGTAAAATGTGTATAATTTATTTACTAAACTACTTGCTTCTAACGTAAATGTTGATAATATGTAATACCTAACAGTTAAAAAAGGATTGCTAGGCTTATATATGTTTGATAATTATCATGATAATTATCAGGGGGCATATTTATCTTGATAATTATCAAGGGGCATATTTATCTTGATAATTATCAGGGGGCATATTTATCTTGATAATTATCAAGGGGCATATTTATCTTGATAATTATCAAGGGGCGGGCATATTTATCTTGATAATTTCAAACCCCCTACCATTATAACTTACCTATTGTGATCCCCTTTGCGCATTGATTTACAGTGTTCTAGATTTTTTTTGTTGATTTGAAATCGCGAAAAAATGTCAGTACATTTAATTGAGGAATATTTATTATTAAATAATAAATATTCCTCAATTAAATGTACTCACATTTTTACAACAACCCATACAAATTGCTGTTCCGTACAAATTATAATTTGTATGGAACAGCAGATTTTTATTATGCGATTTCCGGTTTGGTCCCTTAATTAAAGTTGTTTGTAATGATGAGTACCGAATAACCACTTAAAGGAATTGGGATTAGAAAGGTTGGAAATTGTATAGCGCTGACCCCAAATGGGATAAGCACAGGAAAATTAATGAATGGTGTTCAATATAGTATACTAGTGGTCGTCCAGTGATCAAATAAAATAAAATAAGTAAAATAATGTACATGATACTTATTTTGATTTCACAACATTCGACAAAATACACACATGCGAACTCTTGTACTGCTTTGCTGGACATCCGTATGTCATAACCGGGATCCAGCAGAATATCAGCGTCAGGTGTCATAGCCTGGCACATGCTGAGCTGGACACCCATTTGCTACAGCTCGGGACACACTGAATAGGTGATGCGCAGTCGGTGCAGTATACCCACATATTTTTTTATTCTTTTAAATTATTATTTTTTCTACTCAATTTTACACTGTTGCCATCCTAAAATAATGTATTCTCTGTCTATGCACCTGTCCTCTTCTATTACCTGTGTCTGTCATTCTAGTGTGTCTTGTTTTTGTGGCAAATAAATGATTTTTCTTTCTTTCTTTTCTTTCAAATTTTGAAATTAGTTTTTTTTATATAAATCTTTCCCCTCACTAGGATTTGTCCCGTATGGAGGGTACAGTTTACAAACATACATGTCATATGCACACACAACCAGACCCAAAACAAGGATCTGTAGATCATACAAATATTTGTTCCGTGTTGGGATTGAACCAGCAGCATGTAGTGCAGGAAGCTAATCTCGTAGCCACTGCCAACTGTGTCGTCAAATTCAAATTATTTTTAACTCCTTCTCCATAAACTTTAACTCTGCCAAATCTCAGGCTTCTATGTATAATATACTTAAAAAAGAGGATGTTTTCTGGTCACATATTAATATATCATAATTATACTCTATTCTACATACATACAAACTTTCACATCTGTATAATATTAGCATATAGGATAGAGTTTAAGTATCATAATATTTAAATTCTTGTCCAAATGATAATTTTGTTTACAACAACCAGTGTTTACTTAAAAAACGTTTGTTATGATTATACAAGGATTCATGTAAATTGGTCTCTTTCATGATAAGAATAGATAACAATACCTCCAAAAGTGTGTCAGCACTGATAACACTCATAATAGTGTTTACTAGCTCTCAACTGGAAATACCGTAAAAGATATAACATTTAAAAAACAATGGCATATTTTTTTATTTTTTTAAAACATTGCCCCTCTCTCGGGTTACTCCTGTATCGTAACAGTTTACAACCATGCATGTCACATGCACACACACCTAGACCCGAAACAACTATCTGTAGATCATACAAATATTTGGGTTAAATATTTATTTATTCGAAAGAACAATGTTCACTTAATTAATAAATTACACAGAAAGTTATAGTAGTTGCTATCCAGTAACTAAGAGATTTAAAGCGATTTACATAGGTAGCATTACAGAAGACACTTCTCTTCAGAAATACATGCCAAAACCGTTCCGTGCCGTCAAAATTTGTTCCGTGCGGGGATCGAACCCGCGCCACATAGCGCTGAAAGCTACTTGCTTACCCACTGCACCAACCGTGTCGTAAATTATGTATAAGTCGCAAGGTTATTGTCAAACCAGTGATAGGGTTTTTTGATAATTTCACTAGTGATATTATCAAAAAATAAAAAATCAAGCAAATCATTTATTAACAGATTATGAAATCCAATTTGTTAGTAATTACATACACTTCTGAAACACTAGTGTTAGTACATACATTTGGCCAATTATAATTGCACGAAACTTTGTCAACTGCCTCCATTTCCCACAATTTCACGAGCTCATTTCAGTGACAATATAATTCCACTGTATTGCAATTCCACTCTATGACCAATCACTGACCGAATTACAATTTAAAGGCCTTGCACAAACTGAAATTGTCAAAATATTACTGCCTTGCAATATCACTGTGTGGGTCCAGTGGAATTATAATGTCACTGAAATGAGCCCGTGAAATTGTGAGAAATGGAGGCGGTTGACTAAGTTTCCTACAATCACTGGTTTGACAATATCCCTGCGACATATATACTTTAATTAGAGTTAATAAAACACTTGAACAAGTAATATATACCTTTCTGATTGATTTCTGGTTTGGTCCTATAGTAAAAGTTGTTCATAATGTTGAGTATGGAGGAACGAGGTATGGTGTTCCTCCATTGAAAAGGGAGGATCCTCCGACCAGGCGACGTGATTTTGCCTGGCAGGCCGAAGCCCGACGGTTGATGTCGGACAGTTGTATATATATATGCAGTGTTACCAACTCTCAGAAATATTTATCCCCAAAGCTAAAGTTAAAGACCCCTAAAACCCCCCAAAAAAAATAATACTCTGTAAAAATAATAAATAAATTGTAATATTTATTATACATTAATTGAAACATTTTCAAAAAGTTTATAGCCAACTGCGTCACAATCATTATAAACTTCACAGTAAAAGTCAAGAAGAAAAAAATCCCCAAAAATACCCTTAAAAAAATCCCAGCCCACAGTTGGGAACACTGTATATATCCTAGATAGCTATACTCCGTTTGAAATAAGATTAGACACGTTTAACAAACCCTTTTACAGTGTATTCAACCGATTTTGACTTCTATTCCGTGCGCATAAGGATGGCATTAAAAGCAAAAACGTATTTACGATAACAAATTTTTACTGCAGCTGTAATTTGTCATGTCACCAACGTAATGGAAGTCAAAATCGGTGGAATAAGGTGTAAATGGAGTTATTTAAATTTCTAATGTTATTTCGAACGGGGTATAGATACGATATTCTTTTTCCTTGCGCGATGCAGGCTTCGTAATCGGATTGGTCAATTCATATTTTCGCGCCACTATTGTTGTCAGTTTGCTGACTTGTAAGTAGTTATTCTATGTGGCGATAGATGTCGCTACATGAGTATAATAACCCCATAAAGGGGTCGGGAATAGATAGGTAGGACCTTATTATATAGTTGAGACAAGGCTACGCAAATCATGATGTGCAGTTTCAAAACACTCGCAGCTCGCCATGACCTATTATTGTTTGGCTGAACATTACACTCACTTGTGAAATGTTAGTAAACATTGTCAGTTTACATTCACCTGTAACTCAATAGTGTAAGTTGTTTGCTAAATAGTTATTATTCATGTCCTTGAGCCAAAAATTCGGAGGCTTGGATCAGTGGCCAGTGACCAAGACATAGTATCCATTATAGCCCGATGCAAATGGAGATGGGCGGGACACATTGCTCGAATGGAAAAGGAACGATGGACGCGGAGACTGTTGGAATGGCGACCACGGCAGCACACCAGCCCACGAGGACGACCACCTAAACGATGGGTGGGTGACATTAGGCGACACGCAGGTCCGGATTGGATGCAAGGGCTCAAGACCGCCAAGAGTGGAGGAATTTGGAGGAGGCCTACACCCAACAATGGGTACAACATGGCCGCAATGATGAATAGAATAGAATAGAATAGAAGATTTTTATTTGTCTTTCAAATTACATAGGTAGCAAAGAGATACATCATATAAGAAGGTAAAAGACAAAAAGGTCTTGGACTCAGCATAATAGCTGGCAGCGCGAGGCATGCACAACTGCTGATATTCTGTCCAAGCCAGTCATGCGTTGAATAGAACACAATTTGATGATGATGATGATCAGTGGCCTGCACAGATGTTTCTTGCAGGGCAGGCAAAAACAACTTCGTGTTGTATTGGATTGGCCACCGCACCCTAAGACTTAAATTAACTGATATTACAGATATTTATTTATTTTATTTATTTATGTACACACAAGGAAACATGGTAATAAAAATGTTACAGACAGAGCACAATGGAACTACTTATTTCTAAAGAAATTTCTTCCAGTAGTCCCGCGATTGGAAATAAGGATGATAGACACGTAGACACAGTGTGTAAAAATTACAAAGTAACTACTATATATTGTTAAATATAATTTTAATAAATAATTATAAATAATTTTAATTTTATAATCGATATATTATAATTTTGTATTAGTGTGCTTTCAAAGTAGCTACTTTTTGCAGCAGAATCGCGCATTTTCTAAAATAATGTCTTCTCTGTGTATGCACCTGTCCTCTTCTTATTACCTGTGTCTGTCATTCTAGTGTGTCTTGTTTTTGTGGCAAATAAATGATTTTTCTTTCTTTCTTTCATTTTCACGTTTGTTATTCACTTTTTGTAAGCATAACCTAACCATCAAAAACCCCAGACTCCAACTAGAAAAAGAGCTGTAACTTTTGAACTGACTGAACAGATTTTCATGAAACATAGTTAAGATGATACCCAACTAAACTAGCTTTCAATTAAAAAAAAACTGCATTAAAATGGGTCCATTATGCCACAGACAGACAGACACAGATAATACACACTTCAAATATATTTATTTATTTATTTAATGCTTTTCATTCAAATATGTACAAAGACGGTCTTAATGCCTCAGGCATTCTCTGCCAGACAACCTTAGGGTGATGCAGAGACAAAAACATGGTAGATCTAGATGCACACTAGTCATTATTAATATTAGGTGAGTTTTATATACTGTAGAGCCAAAGTATTTTAATACACATAATACATAATATACATTATACAAATGGGCTACACAATACTACATACACCTACTTACATACTACATATAACACACCTCTTTTTTGTCAGGGGTTAAAAACATTTCTTAATTGTGTGACTTTCTGAGTGGTGAAAGAACAAAGGAAGAAAATACATATAATAGACATCACAAAAACCAACGCACAATAAAATAAAATAATAAATCAATAAAAATTACTACGCACACAGAAAGGATAAACAACAAAGCAGTACAACAACAATAATCGACGGTATCAGGCTACCGATAGTTTGTGCGCTGCGTGGCAGGCGCGGTGTGGTAATGCGTGTCTAATAGGACTTGGCTCAGCATATTGCTGCATGTAACTGCAGCGCTGATTTTCAGCTGAAGCCTATTGCATTGGTGATAGGCATCGATGTTTATAGATATGCTTAGTGAACTCAAAAAGTGAGACGTGTCAGGTACTCAATTTTCAGAAAAATGGAGTGGTTGATCACCTGTCAAATGCTGTTTACAAACATAATTATTAATTTGTGTATTGAATAATAAATATATAATAACAGTAGCTATTCCATTAGTGCATGTATCGCTTTTCTATTTAAATATAATTCGAACATTGTTGAATTTAGAATTTGACGTCTTCAAAAAATACGTCTCATTTTTTTAGCTTCCCTTTGTATGACAGAGCGTATCTATAGACATCGATGGTGATAAGTGATGTATTGTTTCCAGGTGGTGCGGGCGCTTGCATAGCGCGGTGATGGCGGTGGCGGGCGCCCCATGAGCCGGCTGCTGTGCTGTCTGTGTGAGCGCCGAGCCGACATGGGCGCCGCGCTCTCGCATCCTCAGGTATGTAATGATGCATTCAACATCGGGCCCGGCGTGCCGTGCTAATTCACGTAATTTTATGACGCGCCGATCATATTGCAGTGACGCTCGAACTTCACGCGAGCGTATTTCACTTGAAGCTAAGAGAATACCAAATGTGTTGTTTTGATCAAAATTTTACTGCAACTGCGCGGCAACTGCACTTCTTTAGTTACGTGAATTTGCCTACAGTACTGCCAAAATGCGCAACCGACTCGTCACTATTGTATTCTCGCTTAAGGAGGCTATATTGTTAGAATAGAATAGAATAGATCTTTATTTCATGTAAACCAGATACAGGCACTTATGAAATGTCGAGACTCTAGGTGCGCGGTACCAAATAGTAGACCCTATGGAGAAGAACCGGCAAGAAACTCCATGGTAACTCTTTTCAAAAAATAGATTACAATCTTGATCAGTACAATGTTGTGGTAAGAGCTGCGAGAATAATGTAATTTAATGTGAATACAAATAAGACTAGGATAATAATGATTTGCCTCTGAATAAGATTGCCATGGCAGTTACAAGCTAACCAGTTCCGTTCAGTGAGATATGTCATTCATTGCATATTCCGATGTATAATCAGCCTACTGCACGCCAGATCAACAAATGGATGCTACTGATAGCACGGTCCTTGTGGCCAACTTCTGGGCTAGGACAATATCTCTCACCGCTATGATTCTTAATTTTTTTTACACCACTAAACTGGCAAACAGTCATACGGCCCGCCTGATGGTAAGCAGTTACCGTAACCAATGGGCGCTTGCAACACCAGGGGCATCACTCGCGCGATACCGACCCTGTTACTAGCGTCGCCCCTACTGCTAACAATCAGTGTTTCGGATCATAGACCAGGGTCGATAATTTTTGAAACCAAAAAAAATAGAAAGTTTTAGATCTTTTTATTGCCTACAACTTTGCCATTTGACTTTTTTCCATAGGACTTTTATTTTTGCTGGAAATCGAGAAAAACCGTTTTTTTACCCTTAACCCCCCCCCCCCCCCCCCCCCCGCCCTCCCGACCTCAGATCGCCCGTAAATTATTTTTCCTTTCATTTTTATAATATTCTCCTCCTTTTCCAATGGGTTTCATCCTACTATTTATTTTTTTCACTTTTAATTATTTTTAAAGGCTTCTACCCTGGTCTATCATTTCAGTGAGTCAGATGCAAATGTTCCAATCGCAAAAATGATGCACTTTGCCCACGCCTATCATAGTCTTGTAACTCAAAGACTAGAATAAAGAATAAAGAATTTTTATTTGCAAGGAACATGGTATTTTTACAGGTGTGAATGGTTTTTAGCAGTAGGTACACATCAGTCTCACCGAATGATCGGCATGCAAAATGTTATTGATTCGATACAAAAAAATAATAATAATACAAAATACAATTATTATCAAAATATTATTATTAATCTAATTACGCAATGTCATGTAATCATTTATAGTGTAAAAACATTTCTCACTAAGCCCCTTTTTTAGAGTAATTTTAAAACTTACCTGACTTGTGTTGTTGTTGACAGGAGGGCGAGGCGTGTGACGGCGCCGGCGTCGCGGCCGCGCCTCCCACTATGGCAGACGTCATACGGTGAGTACCATGTCTTACTGCAGCTGTTCCAATGTGGATACTTCATAGATACAGGTGGAACTTGTCGAGGCTTTGTTGCTCGTCCGTTGCTGGCGTAAACTATACCTACTGTGGCGGAACGAGGTGTGGTGTTCCTCTACTGAAAGAAAGAAAGAAAGAAGAAAGAAAATACATTTAATCAGCAAGCACAGCGACATCACTCGAGAGAAAAAAATTTTTACAGAAAAGTCAGGCGCATGAGAGAACAAAATGAAACGTAAAAATTTAAAATAGTCATCATAAAATATTGCATTATGTTGTCAAGTATCATACTTTCTCCATGGTTCTCCGTTCTCGTATTGAAGATGCGAACATTCTTCCTTGTTATAGAGAAAGGAAGAAGAAGGCGGCCGGCTCCGGTCTCGGCACGCTGCGGCGCCGCATCGCGCTCGTGCGGCGGCCGCGCGACAACCGCCCCGACAGAGGTAACCACGGTAACCATAATCATCCGACCGCATGTAACCAGGGGCTGAAACCGGTGTGACCAACACCTGAATTTCCCGGTTACAATCTTTATTATTTTTACCGGTATTTTTAAAGGTTACCTTAATTTTTAAGGTCGTTCTTCAAATTGTATACAACCGGTATTAATACCGGTTACCATAATAAACATTACCTCTATCTTAAACGTGCCGTATCCACATTTATTGTAAGATCACGAATCTTTTTTCGCTTTAGTTTGTATGTTTACATATTATTGTTTGTCTGTCTGCATGTTTTGTCATGAGACGTCAATGTGTAATTTTGTTTTGTCAGGTTGCGAGCACGCGCGCTTTATTCGCTCGGTGGTGAGCTCGTGGCGGCTGGCGGAGGTGTTCCTGCTGGGCGCCGAGCTGGAGGCGGGCGCGGCCCTGCGCGACCTCGTGACGCAGGCCGAGCTGGCGCGCGAGCCCGCCGCCGCGCTGCACGCGGACCTCGCGCAGGCCTACAGGGACAGGTGAGCATTGTGTACTGGACCTCGTGACGCAGGCCGAGCTGGCGCGCGAGCCCGCCGCCGCGCTGCACGCGGACCTCGCGCAGGCCTACAGGGACAGGTGAGCATTGTGTACTGGACCTCGTGACGCAGGCCGAGCTGGCGCGCGAGCCCGCCGCCGCGCTGCACGCAGACCTCGCGCAGGCCTACAGGGACAGGTGAGCATTGTGTACTGGACCTCGTGACGCAGGCCGAGCTGGCGCGCGAGCCCGCCGCCGCGCTGCACGCAGACCTCGCGCAGGCCTACAGGGACAGGTGAGCATTGTGTACTGGACCTCGTGACGCAGGCCGAGCTGGCGCGCGAGCCCGCCGCCGCGCTGCACGCAGACCTCGCGCAGGCCTACAGGGACAGGTGAGCATTGTGTACTGGACCTCGTGACGCAGGCCGAGCTGGCGCGCGAGCCCGCCGCCGCGCTGCACGCAGACCTCGCGCAGGCCTACAGGGACAGGTGAGCATTGTGTACTGGACCTCGTGACGCAGGCCGAGCTGGCGCGCGAGCCCGCCGCCGCGCTGCACGCAGACCTCGCGCAGGCCTACAGGAACAGGTGAGCATTGTGTACTGGACCTCGTGACGCAGGCCGAGCTGGCGCGCGAGCCCGCCGCCGCGCTGCACGCGGACCTCGCGCAGGCCTACAGGGACAGGTGAGCATTGTGTACTGGACCTCGTGACGCAGGCCGAGCTGGCGCGCGAGCCCGCCGCCGCGCTGCACGCAGACCTCGCGCAGGCCTACAGGGACAGGTAGGCAGAGCATTCCGGGAGTGACACATGCTGAGCATTCCGGGAGTGACACATGCTGAGCATTCCGGGAGTGACACATGCTGAGCATTCCCCGAGTGACACATGCTGAGCATTCCGGGAGTGACACATGCTGAGCATTCCGGGAGTGACACATGCTGAGCATTCCGGGAGTGACACGTACTGAGCATTCCGGGAGTGTCACATACTGAGCTTTCCCGGAGTGACACATGCTGAGCATTCCGCGAGTGACACATGCTGAGCATTCCGAGAGTGACTCATGCTTACGTCACTATCCGGTTGACACTTAATCGCAACAAACCATGAAATAATGGAAACATTTTTTAGTCACCATTCTGTTAAAAAATATATAAAGCATTTAAAATGTCGTTTCGTTTGTTTAATCAAGCGAAACAATTCAATTTAATTCATCGAAATCAATTTAATCGAATCAATGTCAAAATTGAATCGATTAAAGTAGTGTGCAATATTTGCAGACAATCTCTGTGCCTAAAAGGAGGATCCAATAAAAAAATTGTTTATAGCCTGTACTTGTTTTACCAATAATAGTTAGGTATTTGTTATGCAAGGCTGCAAAGTTGTTATATTTTTTTTACGAGCGCTTGTTTTGAATACCGAGCAAGCGAAGGACTCTTGAACTACTCGTTTCGCTCGTGGTTCAATCTCAGGCATAAGTGTAAAATTATAAAAAAAATATGTAGTTCCTGTCACTAAACTACAAATTGTATTTTATCGATTTTTTGTGTACGATCACAAAACGTGATACCGAATACGTGGTTTCGTTTAATGTGATAAAATCTGCGGCACCTTGTATTCAATTCAATTTATATAAATATTTACAATATAATATACCTTCCATTGCTCCCAAACTAGGCTAGGCCTGTATCTAGAGCACTTCACTTTGCACTATAAAAAAAAAAAAAAAAAAAAAAGTTTATTCCAGTAACTTAAATTAGCTTACAGTCTTAAAATATGAAACATCCTTTTAAGATAAGAATGCTTGTGTTAGGATGTTCCGCTCTAACTATATGTTTATTATTATATGTATGTTTGTCGTCCAAGTGATTAATTTCCTCGTGGTATGCGCCAGGTGGTGGTGCGACGTGGAGCTGGTCGGCGGCGGCTGGTCGCTGGCGGCGCACCGCGCCATCCTGGCCGCGCGCTGCACGTACTTCAGGGACCTGCTGCAGCGGTACCCGCCGTCAGTACCACCTTATATCTCTAATCATTCATAATAATTTAATTCATTATTGACATTTTTTATATGTATGAACAGTTTGTTCAGATTATCTAATTATTAGTTATTAATATAAATTTTTCATGCCACAAAATTATGGCGAAGTATGTCGGACTTAACTCATTAAGAATTTATTTTATGTACCATGCTTCAAGCAAATAAAGATCATTTTTTAATCATAATATATAAACAAACACATACACTACACTACACACACACACACACACACACACTACACTTAATACATATTTATTTAAATATGTTAATGTTTATGTAAGTTTATAATTATACCTAGTTGTTTTTAAGTATAATAGAATATACCTACCCTCTCATTTAAGTTTTTTTTTGGTGCATCTACCTTCATTGTCTCTGCATCACCCTAAGGTTGTCTGGTAGAGAATGCCTACGGCATTAAGACCGCCTTTGTACATTGTACATGAAGCATTTTAAATAAATATATCATAACCTAAATTCGGGAATTAAGTCATTTATTTGTCATTTTCTTTTGACTAGTTTAACTGTTCAGCTTTCTAAACAAACCCTTTATATACTTCAGGTCGTGCTGCCGCGTGCCGCTAGAGGGCGCGTGCGCATCACTATCCCGTGACGAGGTGGAAGCGTGCGTGCTGGCGCTGTACGCTGGAGCCAGCGTTTGTTCACGACGAACGCTCTGCGCTGTGTGTGCGAGTGAGTATGCAATATTCTTGTGGTGTACCTCTCATATGAAAATACCACATGTCGTAGTGGAAACATCCCGCACAGTGCGTCACGGGGCTGAGACCTAGTGCGCGTGCGCCGAACGTACGCGGAGCGAATGTCACTGGGTCGTATCGACACGGCTGGCGCAGTGGCTAAGCGATTAGCTTTCTGCGCTACGTGCCGCGGGTTCGATCCCCGCACGGAACAAGTATTTGTATGATCTACAGATAGTTGTTCCGGGTCTGGGTGTGTTTGTAAACTGTACCTACGATACAGGAGAAATACTAGTGAGGGACAAATATTTTTTTATTAAAAAAATAATGTTTTCTTTACAGAATGGGATCGCGGGAACAACGCGGATGGCGATCTGGATATTATCAACGTGGAGAACAATAGCAGTAAGGACAGCATTTATTATCTATATATTAATACGTGAAGAGAAAACTTTTTACCCTTTTTTAAGCATATTGCGCGCACGGAGGAGTGTGAGATTTGGCATAGTTAAAGTTTATATGGAGAAGGAGTGGAGAAAGCTAAAATTACGGTCGAATTCAATCACTGGGCGACCACTAGTTATTATTAATATGTGTAAAATTTCTGTTGAAATCATTTATCTTTGAACCTATTTGACTTACTCATTCTGAGTCACGCTTTGGGCATAGTATAATAAGAACAGTAGAACAAAGCTCGCGTGTACGAACTAGATGTGTGCGCCGATGCCGGCGTCGGCGTCATCGGCGTCATCGGCGTGGATGGTCGGACGGATACGGTTGTTTTAGATACAATGCAGACATATACTAGTCAACTTAACACTAGAAATGTCTAAATATATGCTTATTGGTTTATTTCGACGTATTTGTTTACGCAAATTCAATAAAATACCATTTTTATATAACCAAAATTTAAACAGCGCGTTTTGCCGATAACTTCGTCCGTCACAGTCATTTAGCGAATAAGTCTGCCATATTTTGTTTTTAATAATATTTTCACCATCCACGCCGATGACGCCGACACATCTAATACGAACGCTACATAAATTAACGCACATTAAATTTTAATATTGTCTTCTACCTTCTTGTACTTTGTAATTTATAAGAATTAAAAATGATCTATTCTATTGTATTATATTGAACGTATCACCTCTGTGTGCAGCGTGTGTCGGCGGGGCGTGCGGCTGCGCGCGCGCCCGCGTGGCCGCGCCCGCGCTGCGCCGGCTGGGCGCGCTGCTGGGCTTCTCGCTGGACGAGCTGCACCACGACATGCGATACCTGCTCGACTCCGGTGAGTAATATCCGAATATCAAAAAACACAAACAAAACCATGTATTATTTTTATTTATTTTATTTTATTTGGGAAACAAACAATAGACTTGTGTCCACTAAGAATAAATCGGATGGATTAGAGTTTCTAATGACTAATCATGATATGCAGTTAACAAAAATCAAAATTATTTATTATAAAACATAAAGATTATTGTTATTTTTAGAAAATAAATTCGGCAAAATTACGCATTCAGTCACGTGACAGTGAACACCAATCAGAAAGTGTTACGTCACGTCCGTATTTGTTTATTGTTTAGATCATATTTATATAATTTGTTTGGTGTTTTTATAGTTGTGCTTTTACACTTGGGCACTTAAACAGTACTTGTAAATATTTAGTTCATTTTTAATTCAATGAAAACTTCAATTGCCCTACACAGATATTGAATGTTTCGCACGGCATGACGTGATTTAAGACGCCATGACAGTCTTGAGCGTTTTTGAGGTAAATGTCAATTGGTTTTTGAAAACGCAAAATAATGAATGGAAATGTTAGAATTTTTAAAAAATTATATGTTTTTGGGGTCTAATAGTTAACAAGGCAAAGTATTAACCGATTTTTCAAATCGTTCCTATTCCCCCCGTTTTATGGCACACTTTTAGCGCAATTCGGACCTTAGGGCTCGTCATAGGGTGCCGTTCTACCGTTTGGGTACGGAACCCTGTATATACATGTTGAATGCAATACATGATGAGTTTCCCCGTGGCCAGGCGAGCTGTCGGACGCGCGGCTGGTGTTCCGGCTGGAGGGCGGCGGCGCGGCCTACGGGTTCCGCTCGGCGCTGGAGCTGCCCGCGCACCGCGCCGTGCTGGCCGCGCGCTCACGGTTCTTCAGGTGAGCACAGCAGTGGCGAAGGGTGACGGGTTTAAAAGGGGAGGCCGTCCCAAAAATGCCCTCTAAAAATTGCTGCAAGACAAAAATCCATACCGTCTCTTGTAATCTATATATAGTCATGTCTGGAAGAGCTCGACCTAACTGAATAACAAGCCATTTTTTGTCAGTTGGATGAGTAAATAATTAATATTACGTTGGTCTATGCACTACCTAATTCCTAAAGGGAAGCCGATGGGAATCGGGTTGTATGGACTCTTCGCTACTGCTACATTTACAATAAGTAAATCGATGGGTGCTAGCAAGGAACTAGATAGATAATAATATTATTTTTAAATAATGTCCCTGTGTTCTCGTTCCAGGAGCGTGATGTCCCGGCGCGCGCCCGCTGCGTCGGGCTCGGGTGCGGGCGCTTGGTGTGTGGATGAAAAAGTTCTGCCGCGCCGGTTCGCGCGCGCGCTGCTGCACGCCGCCTACACCGACACGGTACGTAATGTTATGTGACGTCAGCTCGGGCGCGGGCGCGTGGTGCGTGGACGAGAAGGTGCTGCCGCGCCGGTTCGCGCGCGCGCTGCTGCACGCCGCCTACACCGACACGGTACGGACATCAAGTATTTTCTAACAGAAAACTCTTGTGACACTACACGACCTGAAAAACAAACCTAGAACCCCAAGCTCTGTAATGCTCTGGCGAACAGGCCCTAGTCATAAAAGTTCTTATTTGAATAATGCAAAATATTTTAAGCTAGGCTCTATGAATGATATAGAATTCATTTCATATGTCAAATTAAGACTGCAGTAGATTCACAAATTATGTAGGCATTAAGATCGGGCGGCGCGGCGTGTGTGTGTCAGAGTAGCCGAGCGCGCAGGTCATGTGGGCGAGTTCATGACCTTAGTGCCATTCATAAGCTCAGAGAAATAAAGGTTTTATGTAAACGGAAACATCAATTATTTTAATTCATTTTGAAATCTCATAAAATAATTGTTCAAGTCGGTTTTTACTTATTTTTCAAGTTTATTTTATGTTAGGTTAGTATTATTGTTTTAGTTTGGCAACACTGGTCTTGCTCTGTGTAAAAATTATGTCATTGTGTACCGGTCCAGAAGTAATATCCCTATTTAGTTAATGTATTTAGTGTACTACAGTGGCGAAGGGTGACAGTTTTAAAAGGGGAAGCCGTCCCAAAAATGCCCTCTAAAAATTGCTGCAATTAATGCTGCAAGACATAAATCCATACCGTCTCTTGTAATCTATATATAGTCATGTCTGGAAGAGCTCGACCTAACTGAACAACAAGCCATATTACGTTGGTCTATGCACTATGCACTAACCAAGTCCCAAAGGGAAGCCGATGGTAATCGGGTTGTATCATGTATGGACTCTTGGGCACTGGTATGCTAACATTATATTGTCTGTTGCAGGTTGACCTCAGCCTGATCGGCCGCAACTCCACGTCGCCCTCGTCCACCAATAGCTCCGGCAGCGGGACCACCGTACGTACTACCAACCTTCACAGCTAATAAACACATAATGTTAATTCAGTATGGTACAATTTCACCAAGATTTAATAAATCTTACTCGAGTAAATTAGCAGGTATTCCAAGACTAAACCATTTTTACGTTTTACCATAACTTAATCTGGAAATAAAATCGCTATTCGCGGGTAAATTACTACTGTGCACTAAGGCCTTAAGAGGCCAGAGTTCCAGGTCCGTCTATCGAAAAGCTTGTTGTTTCATCCAACGCAATGTTTGAAAACGGCCGTCTCATGCCTACCCCGCACTACTCTCCTCCCGCGTACTTCATACCGCCCGTTGGCTTAAAGCAAGTGAGAAGGCGATCATCGAACAAAAATTGGCGCGCGAAGATTTCACAAAACAGGTTCCAAGAATTACGTGTTTTTGAAAAAGCCTAACAAGTTTTTGGAAAAAAATGTGTGTCATTTAGAATCTTCATTACATGTGCGAGGTTTCTATGATTTTTTTTTCTTTAATTTTTTAATTTATGATTACAATAAGAACGGCCAAAGATCAGATCGAACATCATCGTCATCGAACGTGATTTATGCAACATTGACTATAATCCAGTTTAAATTAGGTTAATTAGGTCTATCGTTATAAAATAATTTATTTTTGTATTAACTTTTAAAAATTACTAATGTTAAATATTGTTTAAAAACTCTGTCCCTTTTAAGTATCATACTGTAAGCACTCCTCCCGCCTGTGGCACAGGTTTAATCTAGTACAGGCACCCAGGCAGTGAAATACCTTTATTTTTACTAAGATTTATATTATATTGTGTTTTTTACCATTGTAATTTTGAATAAATTTTATTTATTTATTTAGATAAAATTTGTGCATAAAACCTGATTTTCAGATGTCTTTACTGAGTTTTTTTCTCAAAAAAATATTATTTGTATTACATAGAAACCTAGATATACACCACAAGATACCTGTGTATTCAAAATATCTAGAGGAAAAATTGTTGTAACGCCATAATCACGTACGAGCGCTTGTATGAGAATTATGACGGGTTGGCCGCTCTTAAGTTTGAGCGCCAACCCAATGCCCGTTGTGGTCACTGCTCACACGTGTAATATTCTAATTGCAGGCGTGGGCGGGCGTCACGCGCAGCGGCACGCGGCCCGTCACGGCCGCCATGTTGGACGACGCCTTCCAGCTGTACGAGATCGCCAGGTAACCCGGCTGCATGTCGCATGTGTTTGTTAACTGTACCCTCGATACACTAGGAATCCTAGTGAGGGGCAAAGTTTAAAAAAATAATTAAAAATAATATTATTAAGGACCCGCTCCCGGCTTCGCAAGGGTGCAATATCTCTACTATCCTTACATTGGAATTGCTTAAAACTATGGTGAAAACCGAATCTAAATCCGTTGTATGGTTGAGAGGTTAGCTATAGAGAGAGATGGCAGACGACTTTATTCTGTATGTTGTGTTCCAGGTTCCTGGAGATGCCCATCGTGGTGCAGGGCTGCGAGGACGCCATCGTGGAGGCGCTGACGCCCGACAGCCTGCCGCACGTGCTGCGCTGGGCCGCGCAGGGCCACGCCAGCCACTGGGTGCACAGGTAACCACTAACTAATGTTACTATAATTATTCATGCGTAAATATTCTACCATTACTGTTGCAATAAAGTATCAAATACGAAATCAAACACAATAATGGCGCCGAAATGTAAGTCACCTCGCATAGACAATGTGCAGCCGCTATAAAAATTGAATTGAATTGAAGCAATTTTTAATTTTATTAGAGTTCCACGTGCATAAAGTCTGTGATTATTACGATACTAATTTGTAATTCATAATTAGAACTTTATGATATGAGTCCAAATAAATGTGTTGATGTTCCTATAGCTCTGTCTCCCTCTTTCCAGACAAGCGATGCGCTACCTCCGCGACGAGTTCCCCACGATCATGTCGGCGAGCAACTGCGGCCGGATCCCAATGTCGGCGCTGTCGGAGGCGCTGGCGTCGCCCTTCCTGCAGGCCAGCGAGCCGCAGGCGCTACGGGCGCTGCTGCGCTGGGCCGCCTGCGCCGAGCAGCCGCCGCGCGGTGAGTAGCGCACTGCTGCGGTTGTTATGCCCAACTGCGGCCGGATCCCAATGTCGGCGCTGTCGGAGGCGCTGGCGTCGCCCTTCCTGCAGGCCAGCGAGCCGCAGGCGCTGCGGGCGCTGCTGCGCTGGGCCGCCTGCGCCGAGCAGCCGCCGCGCGGTGAGTAGCGCACTGCTGCGGTTGTTATGCCCAACTGCGGCCGGATCCCAATGTCGGCGCTGTCGGAGGCGCTGGCGTCGCCCTTCCTGCAGGCCAGCGAGCCGCAGGCGCTGCGGGCGCTGCTGCGCTGGGCCGCCTGCGCCGAGCAGCCGCCGCGCGGTGAGTAGCGCACTGCTGCGGTTGTTATGCCCAACTGCGGCCGGATCCCAATGTCGGCGCTGTCGGAGGCGCTGGCGTCGCCCTTCCTGCAGGCCAGCGAGCCGCAGGCGCTGCGGGCGCTGCTGCGCTGGGCCGCCTGCGCCGAGCAGCCGCCGCGCGGTGAGTAGCGCACTGCTGCGGTTGTTATGCCCAACTGCGGCCGGATCCCAATGTCGGCGCTGTCGGAGGCGCTGGCGTCGCCCTTCCTGCAGGCCAGCGAGCCGCAGGCGCTGCGGGCGCTGCTGCGCTGGGCCGCCTGCGCCGAGCAGCCGCCGCGCGGTGAGTAGCGCACTGCTGCGGTTGTTATGCCCAACTGCGGCCGGATCCCAATGTCGGCGCTGTCGGAGGCGCTGGCGTCGCCCTTCCTGCAGGCCAGCGAGCCGCAGGCGCTGCGGGCGCTGCTGCGCTGGGCCGCCTGCGCCGAGCAGCCGCCGCGCGGTGAGTAGCGCACTGCTGCGGTTGTTATGCCCAACTGCGGCCGGATCCCAATGTCGGCGCTGTCGGAGGCGCTGGCGTCGCCCTTCCTGCAGGCCAGCGAGCCGCAGGCGCTGCGGGCGCTGCTGCGCTGGGCCGCCTGCGCCGAGCAGCCGCCGCGCGGTGAGTAGCGCACTGCTGCGGTTGTTATGCCCAACTGCGGCCGGATCCCAATGTCGGCGCTGTCGGAGGCGCTGGCGTCGCCCTTCCTGCAGGCCAGCGAGCCGCAGGCGCTGCGGGCGCTGCTGCGCTGGGCCGCCTGCGCCGAGCAGCCGCCGCGCGGTGAGTAGCGCACTGCTGCGGTTGTTATGCCCAACTGCGGCCGGATCCCAATGTCGGCGCTGTCGGAGGCGCTGGCGTCGCCCTTCCTGCAGGCCAGCGAGCCGCAGGCGCTGCGGGCGCTGCTGCGCTGGGCCGCCTGCGCCGAGCAGCCGCCGCGCGGTGAGTAGCGCACTGCTGCGGTTGTTATGCCCAACTGCGGCCGGATCCCAATGTCGGCGCTGTCGGAGGCGCTGGCGTCGCCCTTCCTGCAGGCCAGCGAGCCGCAGGCGCTGCGGGCGCTGCTGCGCTGGGCCGCCTGCGCCGAGCAGCCGCCGCGCGGTGAGTAGCGCACTGCTGCGGTTGTTATGCCCAACTGCGGCCGGATCCCAATGTCGGCGCTGTCGGAGGCGCTGGCGTCGCCCTTCCTGCAGGCCAGCGAGCCGCAGGCGCTGCGGGCGCTGCTGCGCTGGGCCGCCTGCGCCGAGCAGCCGCCGCGCGGTGAGTAGCGCACTGCTGCGGTTGTTATGCCCAACTGCGGCCGGATCCCAATGTCGGCGCTGTCGGAGGCGCTGGCGTCGCCCTTCCTGCAGGCCAGCGAGCCCTCGTTGTATACGCTTTCCTTACAGTGAGAGGTCAGCTTATACTGGTGATATATAGCTTGATATGTAGCGGTGTGTACCAATAATAATAAATTTCACATTATAATAACAAAGTGATGTCATCTTCCAGAGTCCAACATAGTGTGGTCCCGCGCGCAGTCGGTGGGGCGGCGCGGCGGGCGGCGGCGCGACGCCGGCGACGCCGCGCTGCGGGACGCGCTGGCGCCGCTCGCGCCGCTGCTGAGGCTGGAGCATCTGCCGCCGGACCACGACCTGTTGCAGCAGGTATGACGGACTACTGTTGAGTACGTCCGGCGCACCGACAGTCGGTGTAGCGGCGCGGGGTGGTGCATTGATCTGTTTACTACGGCGTAGTATCGTAGCGCATTGGTTTCATACCTACGACATAGTATCGTACTGCACCGATCTGCATTATACGGCGTAGCATCGTAACGCATCAGGCTATTTATTACGGCGTAGCATCGTAACGCATCGGACTGTTTCCTACGGCGTAGCATCGTAGCGCATCGGTCTGTTTACTACGGCGTAACATCGTAGCCAAAGGGCTGGATACTACGGCGTAGCACCGTATCGCAACAGTCCGTGTACTACGGCGTGGCGCCGTAGCTGTACGTGACCCGCTCGCCCGCAGGTGGTGCGGCGCGGCATCGTGGCGGGCGCGGGCGGGGAGGGCGCGGGCGCGGCGGACGCGTGGCTGGCGCGCGGCAGCTACCGCCCCCCGCGCTGCTTCCTGCCCTACCTCGACGAGATCAAGGTATGCGTACTCATTACTACTAGTGGTCGCCCGTGGTCCAAATTCGACCATGATTTTAGCTGTCTGCACTCCTTCTCCATATAAACTTTAACTATACCAAATCTCACACTCCTCCGTGCGCGCAATATGCTTAAAAAGGGGTACAAAGTTTTCTCTTCACGTAATAATATATAGATAATGATAGGCTTAAAGGCCATACATTCAGAATGAATTTTTTAAATGTGCGTTGATAGTTTTTCTACCCCGAAATTCATGGGGCCCTTTAAAGGGGTTTTAAGGGTCTGGTTGTGTGTGCATGTGACATGTATGTTTGTAAACTGTACCCTCGATACAGGAGAAATCCTAGTGAGGGGCAACGTTTAAAAAAAAAAAAAAAAAAAAGCCATGGCCCATTTTGATAATAACTAAAACTGTAGTATTAGATTTATGAAAACAATTGAGTAAAAATTGGTTTGATAAGCGTGTATTATTGGCAGGCGCTACTAGAGGACCAGGCGGTGCCCGAGGCCGAGCTGTCGCGCGCGCGGCGGGAGCGGTACCTGCACCGGATACCGGACACCCTGTACATGGTGAGTACGGCATACATTGTACATGTGCTTTGTTTGTATACTGACATAAATATAGTGACCCCCAACTTGAATCCCCAGTGGGATCCTAACAAAACTTTGAGTGACCCCCAAAAATTACCCCAGTGACCCCCCAATATGACCCCTGAATGACACTCAAAACAAGTGCTATTAACCCTCATAAATTGCACCGCTGACCCCCAATATGACTCCTGAATGACCCTCAATAATTACACCGGTGACCCCCAATGTAACCCCTGAATGACACTCAAAACAAGTGCCAATGACCCTCAAAACAAGTCCCAGTGACCCCCCGAAATTACTCTGCCCCTTAAAATGACACGAGTGACCCCCCCATACAATAACCTGAGCTTGAGCGTAAGCTAACCCAACAATAAGACTTCCAAATTCGATGTGACCCCTGGCGGCCCTTACATAAGGCTACACTGACACCAAAGTCGTGAATACCTTCAGGTGGCAGCGGCTCGCAACGGTGGGCGCGAGTCCCGCTCGTGCGACGCGACGTCCGACGCGAGCGGCGCCGCGCGGCTGTGCGTGTCGCCGCGCGTGCTGGGCGCGCTACGAGCGCGCGCGCGACACCTGCGCGCCGCGCCGCCCGCCGCACGCGCGCTCGCGCTGCACGAGGCGGACAAAATGACCGTTTACAAGCAGGTATGTGACAGCTAGTTTAATCGGGTATCATCTTAGCTATGTTTCATGAAAATCTGTTCAGCCGTTCAAAAGTTACAGCTCTTTTTCTAGTTGGGTCGAGGGCCAAATGGATTTTAAATAACCGAATGAAAAAAAATCTTAGCAGTATGTGGATGGTCGGAAAGTTTAGGGTAAATTATGTAAAAAAAAAAATAATATAAGCTGTAATTTTTTCAAAGATAAATAAATATTTTGCTTGGATGAAAAAAAAATACAGATTATTTAAAACACATATAAACGTTTTTATCAATTTCCATAAAAAAAAATATTATTTTGCGGGATATGAAAATTAAAAATGAAAGAAACGGTTTTTAGCGTTTTTCTCGATAATTTTGAGGTTATGTTGAAAAATGATTAACATAAAAGATTTAGATTTTTTAATTATCTACAAATTTTACTTCAAACTATTTTCGATAGGATGTATAATTCAGCCATAAATCATAAAAATCCAATATCCAACCATCAAAACGTATATTTAGCCCTACCCTACCTAGAGTCTCAACATTTCATAAGTGCCTGTATCTGGTTTACATGAAATAAAGATCTATTCTATTCTACCCCTCAGAACTTTTACCGAGTCGTCTTAATTTTTCTTAATTTACTTATAATTTACCCAAAATTTTCCGACCATCCACAATTTTTTTTTTTCTTATTTTATTGGCTCTGGTCTATTGGAGTCTGTGGCTCTTGACGGTAAGGTTATATAATAAATTGTAGAATTCATCTCATTACACCTGCACACATTGTATGTTACAGATCGCGCTGCGCGCGGTCCGCGAGATGTCGCTGCCCGACGCGTGCGCCGAGCTGCTGCTCGCGGAGCTGGATGCTGACAGGTATGTAATATGTTGGTGGCGCCTCCAGCGGCAATAAGTATAAACTATGCACTAAATAATTATTGCAAGGTAAATCTAATTTTCATCCCACCATCTCGGAAAGAGTATTTTTAATCTTCAATATCTGAGTGGAAAAGCCGTTTTTATTCTCTAGAGGATAAAGTAAATTTTCATCCCACCATCTCGGAAAGAGTATTTTTAATCTTCAATATCTGAGTGGAAAAGCCGTTTTTATTCTCTAGAGGATAAAGTAAATTGAATTTAGAACATCGTGTGCACTAAGTTTGTGAATTAAACGTTTTTTTTTGCATTTAGTCATTTCCTCGCTGAGGTGGAATGAAAAGTTACGTGTTGCACTCGAGTGCAAAGATTTTTCACCTCGTGCTCTTTTGATTCCCTCGCTAACGCTCAGGATTCTAATTTTGAATCACTCGCTGCGCTCGTGATTCAATTTTAGAACCCTTCGCTTGCTCGGTCATCAAAATTGAACACGCGGTTAAAAAGCAACTTTGCACTCTTGTATAACAAATAACTATTATTTACATACAGGATATTTTTTTATGTAATACGCAAAATTATCAGAGTGATTCAGTGTCTGTTCCCAAATGCAACCATTATACTGAAATTCACTCCAAAAAAAAAAAAAAAAAAATTATAGTTTTAAAAAAATCTAAAGAAAACGCTTTAGTCATCCAAACTAAACGTGTATGCAAAATTTCAGCTCAATCGGAAACCGGGAAGTGAGTCAAATTTAACTTCCAAGATTTTTTTACATAGTTACAGGTGAAACTAATAAAAGCGTTTTAAAATAAATTTAGTATGGCTTGCGCTAGTAAATTATGCGTGTCCCCCATACTAAGTCGAATTTTCGTTTTGTTTTAAATACGATATGTGTTAGATACGATATTATTTTCCTTGTGCGATGCAGGCCTCGTAATCAGTAGGCTAATTCACGTAACGAAAGAAGTGCAGTTGCCGCGCAGTTGTAATAAAATATTGATCAAAACAACACATTTGGTAATCTTCTTCTTCTTCTTTCGTTATGGCAATTGAGCCGATGTCGACTATTCTGCCATTTGGTATCCTCTGTGCTTCAGTGAGATACGCTCGCGTCAAGTTCGAGTGTCACTGCAATACGTACGGCGCGTCTTAAAATTACGTGAATTAGCCCTCTGACTGGTTACCATTGATATCGTAAACGACTTCCATAATGATTTACTTGTTACTTTTCTATTCTTATCATATTTCTAGGACACGAGGCAACCCGCCGCCTCACCCCCTTCCCCACCTGGCAGCCTTGCTAAGTAGTTAGTGTATGTGGCGATAGGTGTCGCTACAAGTCAATGTGCTTTGTTCGCAGGGAGAGAGATGCCGAAGACTGGGAGTCCGTGGGGGAGAGAGAGAGGCGCGAGCACGACGCGGACGGCGAGCGCTGGCCCGACGACCACTCCGCGCTGGACTGCTGCAGGTGGGATAATTCATTTATTTGCATAAATGTGGGGCCAAATTGTCTTAGTTCTAAGCTCTAGTTAGTCTGTTTGTCCGTCACCAGGCTGTATCTCATGAACCGTGATAGTTAGACAGTTGAAATTTTCACAGATGTATTTCTGTTACCGCTATAACAACAAACACTAAATTTATTATAGTTAAAAAAAAAACTATAGAACACGCTTTAGTCATCCAAACTAAACGTGTATGCAAAATTTCAGCTCAATCGGAAACCGGGAAGTGGGTCAAATTTAACTTCCAAGATTTTTTTACATAGTTAGTTAGTTAGTTACAGGTGAAGCTAATATAAAAGCGTTTTAAAAATGTATGATTAGATGTTGATAATGTGTTACTTGTCAGGACGCTGAGCGGCAGCGGCTCGCTGCGCTGCGCGTCGGCCGGCAGTCTGCGCGCGCAGCCCGCGCTGCACATACCTATGGGTAACTATTTCATTAATATTATACACGATGTCGCTCAATTTTGGGCCATTAAGGTTAACAACCATTTCTGTTATAATTAGAATTTGAGTTCTAGAAAAAATGAACCGAATTTTGATTTAAAAAAAAACGATTATTAGTTTTTTGGAAAAGGTTCAGTCAGCGCAAATATTAACTTTTCTCAAAAATGCTCAATCGACTCTATTTCCAAACAGGAATGTTTCCTTCAAACAACCGATGGAATCATATTAGCTGAATTTGACAAAAATACAAAATAAAAAAATCGCATACATTTTTTATGAAAACATAACCTTCGTATGCACGTCATTCTAAAACCACTGTGTCCTATATTGATCCATTATTAGTATATTATTTGGCATAATTATTTAACACCTGGGGGGCTAAAAAGGCCGCTTTAGATGAATCACAATATGATTATTACGAATGTCAAAATCTCTACTTAATTGACGACTCTTAACTCTTAGGGCGACTTGCACCAAAGTCATTTAAATCATATTTAAGCTAAACACGTTTAGCCATCAGTCTGTCACTATCTCACAGTATACAAATAGAAAGGGAGAGAAAGATATCCAAACGTGTTTAGCTTAAATAACTTTGGTGCAAGTCGCCCTTAATGTCATCCGCATAAGGTTCATATTCAGTAATCATCTGTTTGACAGTTACTATGCAGATCAGTCGATGAATTGCTAAATGTGGCCTGTTTAGGCCCCCTGGAGTTTCGACATGACACAAGTGCGCCCGTATATAGTTTGTCTCTTCTCTACATAACTATTCTAGTAAATCTCTATATAGTACATAAAATAAAGCCGCTTTCCACGTCTGACTATCTGTCTGTATATCCGCTAACTTTCCACGTCTGTCTATCTGTCTGTATATCCGCTAACTTTCCACGTCTGACTATCTGTCTGTATATCCGCTAACTTTCCACGTCTGACTATCTGTCTGTATATCCGCTAACTTTCCACGTCTGTCTATCTGTCTGTATATCCGCTAACTCCTAAACCACGCAACGCATTTTGATGCGGTTGTCACCATTATTTTAAGCATTTTTTCTGGAAGGTTTATATGTATGATACTTTCATATGTATTTAATGTGAGGATAGTAGAGAAATTGTAGACGTGCGAAGCCGGGGACCGGTCGCTCGTATGAAATGAAGATCTAAAGAAAGAAAAGAACATTTTGTTCCGCACAGACATATTGACAAAATAGGAGAGAGAAGATAAAAAAAAAAAAAAAAAAAACGTCATATGTTGACAAATAAGAAATAAAATATTTTTACATAGGTAATAGGTATGCTGTTAAGCATGCCATGCCGAGAGAGATCAGAAGCCCAATTCTCGTAATTAATTTATAATATGACTGAAAGTTGACCGAACTGAGATTATATTATGAATTGACAAAAAGTCATGTATTCTACTCCTCTTAAAGTTCAGTCCAATTCCAGTATGATTTGGATTCAATCTTCTTACAAACTCATTTCAATCTCATTTTTGACGTTTGTGTATAGACAAGAGTGTCAATTTTATTATCTGTGTCAGTTCAAAATGTTAGCAGAATACTAATTTGCCTTATAATCAACTTTCGATCTCATTACAATATAATGTCACGTTTGACGTTGTTTGTTAGGGTAGGAGAATACCATTTGTGACATTTATGACATTGGTAGTAGATCGGAATGAGATCCGAACTATATTTTGAACATTCATAATTACGAGAATTGGGCCTCTGTTCTATTGTAATATTTTAACAACAGCCCTATATACAGCTGTATAATGCGTTGTGTTGCAGACGGGGCCCGCGCGGGCACGTGCCGGCGCGAGCTGCCGGCGCGCTCCGCCGACGCGGCGCTACACAGGTACTTACATAAATAAGTAAATACATCCAGCCCAGTACTGTCCCACTGCTGGGCACGGGCCAGTCCAGCACGCGGGCCTGGTGCGGCCGGACTACACACACCATCGACAACTTTATGAGGCCCTCTCAGGTGTGCAGGTTTCCTCACGATGTTTTCCTTCACCGTTAACGCAAGTGATGATCAAATTCAATCCGCACATGAGTTGGTAAAGTGGTCGGTGCGGGCCGGGGGCACTCAGACTGACATTCAGAGACATGACCTTAAGACGGGCGAAGACCGCTCTAAACGAAGTCGTCGCTAAGCGCATCTTCAAAATTCGTATTCAGAGACGCAGTGTAAGCTTATCTAAGACTGTCTTCTCTATGGCCATTTTTAATAGCAAAATGTTTATCGGTAAGTTACGGTTTTTATGAAAATGTGTAAGCAGGCGTATATAAGAATTAAAACAGGATAGCAATATATACAAAATGCAATTGGAGTGAGCGAAACAAAATATCTGAGACATATACCTATTTATTTAAGTTATGAGATTAGTCAGACTTGAAAATCTCAAATTGTCGATATTAACTCCACCTTAGCCCACTCGGCGGCGCTAGTGTCGTCTTAAGTAGTCAATATTCACTACTTGGCTTATCTCAGTTTACGTTAAGTTTAAGTCGTGTTCCGAACGTCTCTGAATACAAAAATGAGCGCAAGCTGTTGATTTTGACAGATGGAAGCGTAAGTTCACGCTTAAACTCGTTTCTGTCGTCTCTGAATCCCGCAGACCCTCCTGCATGGAAGGCCATCGATCATGGATAGCTAGGCTACAATAGATACTTTTTTTTTTAAATTGTTTTAAGACATTTCCCCTCACTCGGTCTTCTCCTGTATCGAGGGTACAGTTTACAAACATACATGTCACATGCACACACACCCAGACCTGCGGGTCTATCGCGTAGCTAAAATGGTAATGAACATCGACTCTGGTAATCAATTTCATTACGATTGTTACAGGCTAAGCTTTGATCTACCTTGTAAATTCTTTACTGATCATGCTATTGGGACTCCCACCTTCATGATCAGTAAATGTTTTTAATTTTTAGTGTTGTATCACAAAAGAAATGATTGAAGATTGTTATCTATTATTTTAAAAGAGTTTCCATCGAGTTTCTTGTCGGTATTGGTTTCCCAGCAGCTCCTAACATATTAGGCCACCCAAATAATTTCTCGACCCATCGAATGAGACAGAAAACACACGGATAAATATTAGGGTTAAAAAAATATTAGGGTTTTTTAACAAAATTCTTAGAAATGTGTTCAACATGTGTTTTTAAAACGCTTTTATTAGCTTCACCTGTAACTATGTAAAAAAATCTTGGAAGTTAATTTGATCCACTTCCCGGTTTCAGATTGTGCTGAAATTTTGCATACACGTTCAGTTTGGATGACAAAAGCATATTCTTTAGTTTTTTTAGAAATAAAGAAAAATAATTTATTCCACATAGGACGACACAACAGTCACAAGAAATTAATAACACAAACGTAATATTTTACATTGTTAAATATACCTAAATGTGCTGTCGAGCATGCCCATGTAGAAACCAACTCAGCATGTTTATGTGTGTGTTTTTATACGCTTCTGGTATATTTTTTGCGCTGGGTTGGTGAAGAGAAATAAAATGCTTGTTTTCTTGAGTCTTCCTTGAGTACTGCCGCCGAACTGTTTCGGTCGACCAAAATGCGCCTACTTTTATACAATTTAATTCCGTGCTTCCTATTGGCTGACCAATCATATGGCTTACATTTTAGCCAATCATATTACATGTGAATTTTAACAATAGACCTTAACTACTAACAAGCTTTACCGTAACGAAAGCCACTACACATTTTTATTGATTTTAACCTATTTATGATGATTAAAACACACCGATTTGAATACTTTATTATATAAAAACTTATCAACTATATGAGTAAAATACTAAAACTATAAAAAACAACAAATTAAAACTATCTTAATACACTAACTATTCTATCTATATACACAAGCGTTCCTATTGGCTAATCAGTTTGTAGGGTCCGCTGTGCTTCACTGCTATTGGTTGTCCCGCACAGTTTTAAACTATAATATTTTTATTTGCCAGCAAATGCAGCGAATGCTGAGCTGGCTGCCCTTTCGGCATGGGCATGCTTGACGACACTAATCAATAGGATGACTATTTTACTTTTTTTCTTTGTTCTGTGTCTGTCTTATTTTTTTATTTTTACTGCTTAAAGGTTTAAGTTAATTTTATTTCTCTCGTGTGTTGTCAATGTCCGTGCTGAATAAATGTATTTTCTTTCTTTTTATTTATTTGTAAAGTGTTTCCATAATGTATGTTAATACCCGTGTGTGTGGTGCAGACCTGTTGCGGAGGGGGGCGCGGGTGGCGGGGCGGGCGCGCGGCTGTCGGCGGCGGTGCCGGACGTGGCGATGGCGCCGAACGCGAACACGCACCTGCTCACCGCGCGCGACTACTTCCGCCACGCGCCGCCCTGGGGTAACAACACCTACCATTACAGGCATCGATGTCTATAGATATGTCGGCGGCGGTGCCGGACGTGGCGATGTCGCCGAACGCGAACACGCACCTGCTCACCGCGCGCGACTACTTCCGCCACGCGCCGCCCTGGGGTAACAACACCTACCATTACAGGCATCGATGTCTATAGATATGTCGGCGGCGGTGCCGGACGTGGCGATGGCGCCGAACGCGAACACGCACCTGCTCACCGCGCGCGACTACTTCCGCCACGCGCCGCCCTGGGGTAACAACACCTACCATTACAGGCATCGATGTCTATAGATATGTCGGCGGCGGTGCCGGACGTGGCGATGTCGCCGAACGCGAACACGCACCTGCTCACCGCGCGCGACTACTTCCGCCACGCGCCGCCCTGGGGTAACAACACCTACCATTACAGGCATCGATGTCTATAGATATGTCGGCGGCGGTGCCGGACGTGGCGATGGCGCCGAACGCGAACACGCACCTGCTCACCGCGCGCGACTACTTCCGCCACGCGCCGCCCTGGGGTAACAACACCTACCATTACAGGCATCGATGTCTATAGATATGTCGGCGGCGGTGCCGGACGTGGCGATGTCGCCGAACGCGAACACGCACCTGCTCACCGCGCGCGACTACTTCCGCCACGCGCCGCCCTGGGGTAACAACACCTACCATTACAGGCATCGATGTCTATAGATATGTCGGCGGCGGTGCCGGACGTGGCGATGGCGCCGAACGCGAACACGCACCTGCTCACCGCGCGCGACTACTTCCGCCACGCGCCGCCCTGGGGTAACAACACCTACCATTACAGGCATCGATGTCTATAGATATGTCGGCGGCGGTGCCGGACGTGGCGATGGCGCCGAACGCGAACACGCACCTGCTCACCGCGCGCGACTACTTCCGCCACGCGCCGCCCTGGGGTAACAACACCTACCATTACAGGCATCGATGTCTATAGATATGTCGGCGGCGGTGCCGGACGTGGCGATGGCGCCGAACGCGAACACGCACCTGCTCACCGCGCGCGACTACTTCCGCCACGCGCCGCCCTGGGGTAACAACACCTACCATTACAGGCATCGATGTCTATAGATATGTCGGCGGCGGTGCCGGACGTGGCGATGGCGCCGAACGCGAACACGCACCTGCTCACCGCGCGCGACTACTTCCGCCACGCGCCGCCCTGGGGTAACAACACCTACCATTACAGGCATCGATGTCTATAGATATGTCGGCGGCGGTGCCGGACGTGGCGATGGCGCCGAACGCGAACACGCACCTGCTCACCGCGCGCGACTACTTCCGCCACGCGCCGCCCTGGGGTAACAACACCTACCATTACAGGCATCGATGTCTATAGATATGTCGGCGGCGGTGCCGGACGTGGCGATGGCGCCGAACGCGAACACGCACCTGCTCACCGCGCGCGACTACTTCCGCCACGCGCCGCCCTGGGGTAACAACACCTACCATTACAGGCATCGATGTCTATAGATATGTCGGCGGCGGTGCCGGACGTGGCGATGGCGCCGAACGCGAACACGCACCTGCTCACCGCGCGCGACTACTTCCGCCACGCGCCGCCCTGGGGTAACAACACCTACCATTACAGGCATCGATGTCTATAGATATGTCGGCGGCGGTGCCGGACGTGGCGATGGCGCCGAACGCGAACACGCACCTGCTCACCGCGCGCGACTACTTCCGCCACGCGCCGCCCTGGGGTAACAACACCTACCATTACAGGCATCGATGTCTATAGATAACAACATAGATATCCGGAGATATGCCTTCACTCTATATTTGTTCAATTTCAAGTGTCGCCACTTTTTCCCCACTCCTGAAACGGATGACGGGTTGGTATAAATATTTTATCGATAAAAATATCGATGAAAACTGACTGCAAAAAAGAGAAGTAATTTTTTGGCGTATTTTAGATTGTTTATTATAATATCGCTATATAGATACTATAAGAGAGGCTAACCAAAGACTACCGATTTTGGTACCTATATTGTAAAGAATTTGTAAAAGGAAGACAGATAATACAGGGAATTCTAATTTGTGACAAAGTACTCACCTCAATTTGTGTTTATTAGTCTATAAATATTTTTAAATATTACATAAATAATAATTTAAAAAAGTACAGAATAGTAGACATTTAAGTTTTTATCTACACTCATATCGTAAAGTTCTAATTATGAATTCAAAAATAGTACTTTATTGACAGACTTTATGCACATGCAAGCAAGCAAAGTTTTATAATGACACAGTTCTTTTTTTTAAATTATGCCATAAAATAACTTCTTTTCTATTAAAGTACATTTCGGTTCTTCCAAGAAGTTTTCATATCAATTTTTATAGCAGCCGCACATTATCTATGATGGCGTGAGCTAGGGCGCAATTGTGTTAGATACGATAGTATTTTTATTAGCGCGATGCAGGCCTCGTAATCTGATTGGTCGAATTCATCTATCATCCATTTATTTTTTATTTCTGCATCTTTCAGGAATCTGAAATAAAATGTATTCATTCTTGTAAAACAGGGTTCTCAAGTATAATTACTTATTTAAATCCTTTTCAAACAATATAACTACAAGGATTAGTAAAATAAAAATAAAACTATAAAATCTTTTAATTTAGCCTAATAAGCAAATAGGTACTACAAAAATAATAGATAACATTATTTTTTATTATTAAGCAAATGTTAATAATAATGAAATAATTCCGTAAGAACAACTATCAATTAATTATATCGATATCCCTCAGCGCTGTACACCACTAATACCCTGCGGTCCGAATTGCGCTAAAAGTGATAATATCGCGAATCCGACCAAAGTCAAAATTATTATTATTACTCAATAGCCCTTATATTTTGCGACTATTCAATTTGGTCGGATTCGCGATATTATCACTTTTATCGCAATTCGGACCGCAGGGACATTGATTTGACAATTTTGACATGGGTCACTCAATAAATGATTAGCCTGACGCATGTCAAAAATAATTCACAACTAGATATTTGTAAAATCTTTAAATAATATAATTAATGCAGTGATGTTTTACATACCGGTGGTAGGACACGCCACTTGTGTTAAGGTTTGTTGTTATTGTCCTATTTTTGCAAATAAGAACGGAACAATTCGGCGTTTTGTAAAAATACGAAATCACACTACACGTTCGGATGCAAACATATGACTAATAGGTGCTCATTGACGTCACACGTATTTTGGGTCAATCCGACCAAACGGAGGCGACATGTGTCACGCCTACAAGCCATATCCCTCGATATCCGTGGGTAACAACATATTATTTATTTATTTTCAATAACATCTACCATTACAGGTCGGTAAACCTAATGCGATAGTGCTCTAAAATCTAAACATAACTTATGAAATAATAATAATAATTATTATTATTATTACAAGCCTATGCTGTCCCAATACTGGGCAAAGGCCTCCCCCCTCCCTTTCCTCCACTTCTCGCGATCCCGCGCCCACATAGCACAGAACTGGTGTCCTGAGACAGTAAGACGGGGTCGCGGCAGACCACGAAGGAGATGGCGAGACGAATTGGATGCCTTCATTATAGACTGGCCCGAAATAATAATAATCAATTAAATTACTAAATAACATTTACACAAATTAACAACTCAAACAGAATAAATGAGTTAAGTGCTATAAACTATTATAACAAATAACATATAAATGAATCCTTGCGAATTCACTCAAGTTACAACTAAAAATATCAATTTAGTTGTGAAGCTCGTTAATGGTACGGATTGCGCGGGAGAGGGGCGCTTTTGCCAGTACATTTGTCCGGGCTGTTGGCACGGCTAACACACATTATATTATGTAACCTCCGACAAAAAAGAGGGGTGTTATTAATTTGTAGTGTGTATCTGTCTGTGGCATCGTAGCTCCAAAACGGACGGACCGATTTCAATGCAGTTTTTTAAATTGAAAGCTAGTTTAATCGGGTATCATCAGTGTATTGTTTATGGTTACAGAGTACAGCGGTGGCGGCGTCCTCCAGCTGGACCTGGGCGACGGAGCCACGCACACGCCCAGACCTGGTGAGGGACAATATCCTATATTTTAATTGAAAAATCGTGATTTCTGCGAGTCTGCCGCGTATCTAAATGATAATGAACATCAGACTCTGGTAATAAACATCAATACGATCGTGAGAGAATAAACTTCGACCTACCTTGTCAAAAAAATATCGGTCATAAAGTTGGGACAGTAATTTTTTGACAAGGTAGCTCAAAGTTTATTCTCTCACGATCGTATTGAAGTTTATTACCAGAGTCTGATGTTCATGACTATTTAGTTACGTGGTAGCCCCGCCTGTTTATTTCCATAGTAAAACTTGTTCATAATTATGAGTACCTTCCAGGTTTATACACGGTTGGTCTGAAAGAGTATATAAAGTCGTACGGATTACTAGCGACCCGTCCCCGGCTTCGCACGGATGTAATTTCTCTATTATCCTTACATTAAATATGAAAGTATTATACATGTAAACCTTCCTCTTGAATCACTCTATCTATTAATAAAAACCGCATCAAAATCCGTTGCGTAGTTTTAAAGATCTAAGCATACATAGGGACAGACAGACGGAAAGCGACTTTGTTTTATACTATGAACAACTTTTACTATGGAAAAAGCTGTGAATTCGCAAAAAATATCAGCTGTTCCATACAAATAATTAAATATTACTCAAGTGATGTATGAAACAGTAGATAGTTTTGTGTATAATCTGTAGTGTACATAAGTTAAGCCCACGCACCTGCCCAGGCTCGCGCGCGCAGCGGGCCGGCGCGCTCGGCAGCCGCCAGCACAGGGACCACACGCCGGTAACCTACTCATATCATTTATTATTCATTTATTTATTTATTCGGTCTACCAACAATTGTTTACACTTATAACCAGGGTTTAAAGTTAGCCAGATAAATATGCCCCTTGATAATTATCATGGTAATTGTCAGATAATTATCGTTATTAATAGGTTGATCCGACGTCCATTGTTAGTCAGTCAATGACTTTCACAATACTTTGAAACATTTTGTATTGGGAGGGGCGCGCCATGTTGTCGTAGTGTATGTGTATAGTGCCACAAACTTATCTGACCCGGTGACCAAAATTAGACTAACGTCGCTACGGAACAAAAATGACCTCAAAATGTCATTTTTGTAGAGAGATGACATTGGTAAAAGTGACAGCAGCGACGCCACGACCGGGTCAGCTAAGTTAGTGGCACTGTAGTGACGTGGTGGTTCCCGCAGGCCATGTCGTGCCTGCGCAGCCGCGCCGACGACGACGAGCTGCGCGCCGCCATCGAGCTGTCCGTCATCAGAGGTGACACCTTACTACTAATCAAATCGCTGCTTAAATTCGAAAGGGCCACAAATCAAAAAAGCTCAAAATCCTTTTTAATACAAAAATCGTATATATTCTGTTTATATTTTTATATGCGAAAAAGACACTCAGTATTTTCGCATAATAAATTGTTGTTTCACACTACTGCCCTTTTTGCATTTTTACACTTTGGTGACTAACTTCCGAGCAATGCGGCCATCTTTTCAGTTGCGACCCGCCCATAGATTAAAAATATCTCTGTCTCATTTACAAAAATTATAGTTAAAGGTGCCATAATTTGGAATACGACAGTATCGAATTTAAAATTCATGTAAGTATAACATTATTTTCATAAGCACAAGTGCCGTTTTTATAAGCAAAAGGGACTTATGTGATGTTTTACTTAACTGGGTATATTTTATACCAGAGAGAGAGGCTTAAAATATACATCCGATGATATATAGCATAGGTATATAAATAAAAAAATAAACAAACAGCGTCCAAAACTTTGATGGGCTCTCCTGTAAAAATTGATTTTTCGACTTATGGCCGTTTTGAATTTAAGCAGCGATATGTTTATTGCTGAACAATTGCAATTTGGTCCCTATGGTTTACCAAATGGGATTCATTGAGCCATGTCTTCACGTGACCTGAAATTGCTCCATCTTAAATTAATTTGGATGTCATGTGAAGTCAAGACTTTTCCTGTCTGTTTTTTGCCGGTAATTAGTCAAATTTAAATTCATTCAGAAAGGTTAATTAAAGTAGTCCTAATGAATATTTAACTAATTAGCATTAAATCCGTTAAATGACATAATTTAAGGGTTCATTAGTTAATAACAGTTTTAAGTAATCGTAGAATGAAGCATCGGCATTATATCTCTATTGGTTGCAAAGCGTTGGTCATATTAAATAAGAAAGTTTATCTAAACACATTGAAAACTATTATTTATAATAAAATAAATGACCATCAGTTCTTTTAGGCGCGGCGCAGACGACTGAATTTTTGTCCGGCAAACTACCGCGGAGTAGAATGATTGTGGTTGGTAGTTGTTGCCAGTGAGGACACTAGAGTTTTAACGACAACTACAAACAATATAACTGTCGTCTACGTTGAGTCCATCCCGAATATTCTTGTCTGCGGCAATTTTTTGTCGTAAAACTTCTTGTCCGCGGTAGTTTGCCCGACAAAAAGTCCGTCGTCTGCGCCGTGCCATACTGTTAGTTTAATTTATTAGTACAAAATATGTGATGTCAGTGTCAGTAAGTCAGTATGTGTGTGTCAGCGTACTCGTCGTCTGCGCGGCCGGGGGCGCCGCTGCTGTGCGGGCCGGGTGGGGCGGGGGCGGGGGCGGGTGGGGGCGGCCCCCCGCGCGCGCCCGCCACGCTGCCGCACGCGCGCGCCGCGCACGCGCACGCCGCGCACGCGCACGCCGCGCACGCCAGCCACGCGCCCACGCACCAGCCTCACAGTACGTACTAGGCTCACATGTTACAGTCCAACACGGGGCGGGTGGGGGCGGCCCCCCGCGCGCGCCCGCCACGCTGCCGCACGCGCGCGCCGCGCACGCGCACGCCGCGCACGCCAGCCACGCGCCCACGCACCAGCCTCACAGTACGTACTAGGCTCACATGTTACAGTCCAACACGGGGCGGGTGGGGGCGGCCCCCCGCGCGCGCCCGCCACGCTGCCGCACGCGCGCGCCGCGCACGCGCACGCCGCGCACGCCAGCCACGCGCCCACGCACCAGCCTCACAGTACGTACTAGGCTCACATGTTACAGTCCAACACGGGGCGGGTGGGGGCGGCCCCCCGCGCGCGCCCGCCACGCTGCCGCACGCGCGCGCCGCGCACGCGCACGCCGCGCACGCCAGCCACGCGCCCACGCACCAGCCTCACAGTACGTACTAGGCTCACATGTTACAGTACTCACAGTCGCCAAACAGTGATACAGTACAACACACGCAATAGTCATTTTCTGAAACTGTTGCATAATAATAGTATTAAAACACTGCGAGATTTTTAATAGCATCACACGAGTGTTTTAGTACCTAGTTATGTGCAGTTTCATACACTACTTTATCTATACTCATGCAAAAGATTAAAACATTAATAATGTAAATAAACAACTATAAACCTATAAACAAAAATGGCGCCGAAACTCAGCAGCGCGCATGCGCCCTAACCGCGCTACCATAGACAATGTTCGGCTGCAATAAAAATTGAATTAATAACTCCTTTGTGGAACCGAACTGTACTATAAAAGAAAAAAGTTATTTAATAGCATTGTTTTGTTAAGGAAACTGCATCGTAATAAAACTTTTTAATTTTTTTATAGTTGCATGTGCATAAAGTCTGTCATTATAGTACTATTTTTAAATTCATAATTAGAACTTTACGATATAAGGATAGATAAATTACAATTAGCACCCATGCAAAAAAATACTTTTTCTCATGAAATACTCATCAAATACTCTTTCTCATAATCTCTGTTTTCGCCGCATGTATTCTCAACGTGTCTCAATTAAATATCTATAATATATTCTATTTCAATAATTATGTCGTCCTTCTCGTTTATAAAAATATAATTATACTTGTATAATTAATATGTACCTATAACTAGTATGTGTAGATTTACTGTTAGTATAAGTTGGTAAATAAATAAATAAATAAACGTATTGTTCACTGTCCTAAGTCAGTATGTGTGCCCGCAGGCAGCCGAGCCCGCGCCGGCGCGTCCCCGCAGCGCCTCACCGAGCTGCACACGCCCACGCCGCAGCATCTGGCGCGTACGTACACCCTGTATATGTACACCCTGTATATGTACACCCAGTATATGTACACCCAGTATATGTACACTAACGTTACAAGTTATCAGGATAATCATGTTCATTGTGAAGGTATGGTGTTCCTCCATTGAACAGGGAGGTTCCTCCGACCAGGCGAGGTGATATTGTCTGGCGGCCGAACACGACGGTTGATGTCGGACAGTTGTATATGTGTTAGATACGATATTATTTTCCTTGCGCGATGCAGGCCTCGTCATCTGATTGGTCGAATTCATATTTTCGCGCCACTATAGTTATATTGCAGCCTTGCTAAGTAGTTCTTATATGTAGCGTTAAGTGTCGCTACAATAATTCATAATTATCAGATAATTAATTAAATTAAATTAAACTTTATTTATTTCAGATAACTCAAATCCATAGATTCCTATAATTAACCAAGCGCTACTATTTTTTGTTTAACTTAAACCAAATTGGATGTTTAATTAACAATATTATATTTTATCTTTTTGATATTTATCTTCGCAAGTTTGCCCAGCACACACATAAAACAAAGACGCGGCTCATAGCTCACACACACACACACACACACACACACACAAGATCCCGGCGAGTGTCGTACAATAATATAGTGTCACGTCCGCAGTGAGCCGCCTGAGCAGTGCGGAGCGCGGGGCGGGGGCGGGGGCGGGGGGCGCCCCCAGCCGCAGCCCCAGCCCCGCGCAGGACCTGCTGTACCGACACCAGCAACAACAGCAACAACAACAACACTACAGGTACGTACTTCAGACCGGCATGACCTCTCACAAGAAATTTTCTCATAAACGGTGAACTCTCTCCCTCTAGCACCTATAATAGTAGGTACGCTTATTGTAGGTGCTAGAGGGAGACAGAGAGAGTGTTCAGAGCTCAGTTCGGGGGCCTACCACTAGCTCAAAAGCAGTATTATTTCAATATTACTTAAGTGCGGGAAAGAGATGGAGCTATACGTCCTGTAGAGCTTCATCTCTTTCCCACACTGAAGTAATATTAAAATAATATTGCTTTATGAGTTGGTGGTAGGCCCGCAGGGCTCATAAAGATTTGCGAGTACTATACATACAGCAATATGCTGAGCTGAGGCCTACTAGACACGCATCACCACACCGAGCCTGCCGCGCAGCGCACAAACTATCCCTGATACCGTCGACTATTGTTGTTGTACTTCTTTGTTGTTTATGTCTTAAAGGATAAGACATAAACAACAAAGAAGTACAACAACAATACGTCTGTGTGCGTCATTTTTATTTTATTTTAGTGTGCGTTGGTTTCTGTGAAGTCTGTTGAATGTATTGCCTATCTCGCCGCAGACTCGAGCCGTCGTACTCGGGCTCCAGCTCCAGCAGCCGGCACACGTACGCGTGAGGCGCAGCCAACAAGCATGTATGTACTACAGTATAATTGTAACTTTAAAAATATAATTACGTCTAAAATAATTATTTTTGCTGAAGCAGTAAATGAAACCAAAGGAAATCGTCCACACACAAAAATAAATTGTACCACTGTAAATGGACCATCCTGCAGTGGCGTGCACAGACATTTACAACAGGGTAGACAAAAAAACTTTTATATGTTACGGTCATGATCGACTTTCGCATTATGTTTGTTGATATTTATTTTTAACTGAGAATTTAAACGCGTTTCGATACCTACGATTTTTCCCAAATAAAATATATTTTATAGAAGCTTCTAAATGTTTTTCAGATCGTTCATGTTTTTTTGCAGCTGTAGTGAAATTATGTACGTCCTCGTAAACAGAACCGGTCCACACATTATGCTAATTTGAAAATAATTACATGGAAAACAAGAGACGATTGCTATGTTTGTTTACAACCTGATAACCAACCATAATATGTCTGATATTGTATAGGATTGAATTTTCTTGTAACTTTACCTTTTATTTGAAACAATTCTAAATCCGGTACGCACCGACCTTTTTTAATTACTCAAATTTTATCGTCAAACTTATGTGAAGTAAAGACGCCTGTCTTAAATTTTTGCAAACACACATTTCCCGGACAGCTCTCACATGTGACCTCTTCCATTTTCGGCAATAATTAATAACGTAATTCACTTGATATTCACCACAAACGATAATAAAAACAAACAAAAACAATGCGTAATTGCGTATGACAGCTTCTGCGGTTGCTAAATTATCATTTGTCGAGGTGGCATGAGCTGTCGCTCATGCTCATTGGCTAATACAGATTATCAACCAATAGGAGCGCCGCTAGACCGATTTACGCCTATAACGTCAACAGAAATTGAACGACCAAATTGTAATGTACTTTATTCTCTATTGAAATGACATCGAACATGCATATTTTGCAATTTGACGGTTAATACAGATGCATATCGCTCAGAGCCACTCAGAGCCACTCAGAGCCCCGCTAGACAGAGAACGCGTATACGACTTATCTTGTGGTCGCGTCGCTCGCACACCGAGCGTATCTGTCTCTTTCACGCAAAAACACGCTTAGGCTCGCTTAGGCGAAAATGCTAGTGTGCGTGTATTGCACCGATAAATTTTGTGTCGGTATAGGATATAGATGTTTGAATGTGTACATTTGAAGAATTTTTAGGCTGTCTTGTTATTATGAGTGAGCGCCGCGCCGCCGCACCGCCGCCGCGCGGGTATATTTGAATAGAAACCGCCGCGCCGCGCAGCTATAAGAATTTATAGCAACAAAATAAATAATATAGTTTTATAAAAACATACATAAAAGAAAAATAGCCATGTATTACTTAATTTATTAGGGTAGGCAGTGTCTTTTTGTCTCTATGGAATGCACGCCACTGCCATCCTGTATATTATTATGTATGTGTTACAGGATTATTTCTAATTCACTAATAGTGTTTTAATAAGAGATTATTGCGAATAAAATCTGACTTTTCATATTGTTATTTTTGATCGCAGATTTTTTAAGTAGTTATAAAAGTTTTGGCTGAGATGTTTAGAATCATGTACTGAATCCATGGTATCAGTTTTCTTTACGATGTCACTTACACCCTGTATACAACAAATAATTAAATTAATTATCTGTATTCATGTTCCAGTCGGGTCGCTCGCCTCCCGACTGCTAGCGCCCTCTACGAGCAGTTGCAACAACTGCGCGGTCGCGCTGTGCCCAAAGACTATCAGACAAACAATCTGTGTTGACGTGTGTGCGTAGTCCCCCCCTCTCCCCTCTCTCTAGCGTTCGGAGCAGATGCGCAAGCACAGCTGACATTGGCGTATAGTTAGAAAGTTTTCATAGGGGGGCAACCGGGGCCCATTTGCCCCCCCAGGTAATCAAACTAATCAAGAATAAGGTATCTAATGTTTCGTGCCGCATTTTGTAATCTTACAACAAATTCTTGTGCCGACTGTACCTTTACTGTAAAACTGTGTTTTTTTTTACATCTTGTACGTAATTGTGATGGTCCATCATAGATGTAGAATATACTCCATATTACGGCTTTGGAGTAAAAGAGAGCTACTACGCCTATGGTTCTTTCCTGTGTTTGAAAGAGATAGCGAATGCTGGCAGCGAGACCAAACACGTATTCATTTACCGGCCCACACCGGCCCGTCAATTGTGCGTGCACACATTTTGGATAATTTATAGGTGACTTAAAGTATTAATTACTATAATAACAACGTTATTAAGATGGTTTCTTGTGCGGTACCAGGATGTGATTCATTAAAAAAGAATAATCCTCAGGATTACACACAGACAGACAATTAATTTGTAGTCTCGTTTGAAACTTGACATTGCCAATCTGAGTCGATCGTGTTCACGTAGAGAGAGTGTCCCCTCCCCCTCCTGTTCCCCTCCCCCCGCAGTCCTATGATCTCATCATATAAGTAATGTATAATATAGTGTAAGTAAATACGATTTGTATAATATAGAATATTTAGTATGTTTGTACAGCGCAGCGCACGGCGGCGGCGCATTGTTAATGTAACGGATTATAACGTTGTCCACTGTTGGGCATACGAGCCCCATAATAGTTTTGATTCATGATCCATTATTCATACATAATATAGTACTGCAATTAAAGTTATGCGCCTCGGAAGTCTTCGTTCGTCTTCGGAAATACGAATAAAAATTATAGTGATAAAATAGTATATTTAAAAAAAGAATATCTCCGCTGACTGACTTACCACGCGGACGGCCAGGTAGTGGTTGAACATTCGTACTGACTCGGAAACACGAACATTGCCGAAGCGCATTACTTTAATGTTACGATACGTCAAAAACATTAGTGTTCAGCCCACTACAGGCTGTTTAGGCGCAGTATTCTCAAAATGGCAAGTGAGTCTTTAATGGACCAATTCTCGAAATGCCCAATTCGTAAAATACTAATTCTCGTAATGACCAATTATTGAAATTTGGAGAAAAATTAAATTAAAAAAAATATATAGTATATTTATTCCAAATTAAATAATTCAAAATAAAAACCAAGTCCACATGCCATACAAATATTTGTTCCATGCGGAGATCGAACTCGCGGCCCGTAGCGCAGCAAGTCAATCGCTAAACCACTGCGCCAACCGAGCCGTGTTTAAAAATAACAAAGTTGTATTATTTGGGCGGTATGTTTTTAAATTGAAGACTGTCCGCCGTCGTACGCCTATTGTATTTCCATGTACATAACGCGCGCAGCTGCCAGGCGCCTGTTAATACTCACTTTTATAAGCCTGTCTATACTCACAAACAATTCAGTGGAAAAAATGGAAACTAATTTTGAATTTATGCCAAAATTTCAGAAATATTTTAATAAGATTTTGCAAATTCAATGAGCAGTTTTCCAGTAGACGTTGTTAGTTTAGTTCTATCATCATCTATAGATGGCGCTCGCGTAACATTTGGTAATTACTTTTTAAACTTTATCATGGCAGTGGAAAACTTCGTTCTGCCAACGTAATTAGTTCAATAATGTTTAAAAATGTCATATTAAGAGTTTAGTTACCCCTTTATTAAAGCAGATAAATAATAACCAAATAAAACTGTTCATTTTCTTTTTAGCTGTAATTTATAAATTATAATATAGAATATAAAGAAGAAAAAAATACTAGTATGTATTTGATGCCGGCTTCCGCGTCATCGGCGTGGATGGTCGGACGGATACGGTTGTTTTAGATACAATGCAGACTATACTCGTAAACTAAACACTGGAAATGTCTAAACATATGCTTATTGGTTTATTTCGACGTATTTGTTTACGCAAATTCAATAAAATACCGTTTGTATATGACCATAATTTAAATAGCGCGTTTCGCCGATAACTTCTTCCGCCACAGTCATTTGGCGAATAAGTCTGGCATATTTTGTTTTTAATAACATTTTCACCATCCACGCCGATGACGCCGCCGCGGGCGTCGGCGCACACATGTAATGTGTACTATAAATAATGAATTAATTAAAAATCTGTCGCACAACGTCCCATAAACAAGGAAACGCAGAATGTCATTACTACATGACTGTTACCAAAACTGTTGCCAACGCCATCTAGCGAGAGATACAGAATGCTATAAAGGGCTACTGGAAAATCGCTCATTATGTTACAAATATAAAATCTTATTTATTTTCGTTAAAGGAATTTCACTCAGCGTGAGCTAAAATTCTATTGTATATCAATTTTATCAATATAATTATATTTTATGGGAGTAGATGGCAATTATTTCGAATTTAATATCTATTTGACAATTGTATGTTGACATTTTTTCTATTGAACTGTTTCGGGTATTCTGTACAACATTATTTTGAGTATAAGTTAAAGCCGAACGAGTTTATTGTCCTCATCATCATGAACAACCTTTACTTTGAACCAACACAGAAATCGCGAACATTAATTCCGCTGCTCCATACATTTATTCGAGTAGTATTTCATTATTTGTATGGAACGGCAGCTATTTTATTTCTCGGTTTCTGATTTGCTCCCTTTGTTATAGTTGTTCATAATGATGAGTACTATCCCCTTTCGGCTTTCGCTTCAATTATATAAATATAATGTTGTATGCAGGATATCTTTTTATGTAGTGCGCAAAATTTGCAGAGTGATTCAGTGTCCGTTCCCAAATGCAACCGCAGTAATAATATTTACTACAAAACAAAATAAAAAATTGATTTTGTATGGCTTGCGCTAGTAAATTATGCGTGTCCCCCATACTAAGTCGAATTTTCGTTTTGTTTTAAAGTGTATCCCAATACTGCGGTTGCATTTAGGAACAGAGACTGAATCACTCGACAAATTATGCGTGCTATATAAAAAATAATCCTGTATGTCGCAGGGAAATGAGGATATCAAGGATTTCATGAAATTCCCCGATATTCGACAGGTTCCGTGATTTCGTGGTATCCCTAGAGATTTCACTAAATCTCCGTGGTATCGTCATTTCCCTGCGCCATGTAACCTGTCTGTTCACTTCTCTTGGTGCTCGAGAACAGTCTCGTCCTATATCGGTCGGTGTCACTATTTAAATTTAAACTGTCACTAATTAATTAAAAACGTGTCACTAATTAATTAAATCCTTCGCTTATTACCAGCTCTTATTATGAAGACTGGCCATTTTCTGAGCAGTTCTCTGCCGAAATAATTATCTAGTCTAACTTTTTATACAGAATTATTTTTTTATATAGCACGCATAATTTGTAGATTCAGTCTCTGTTCCTAAATGCAACCGCAGTATTGGGATACACTTTAAAACAAAACGAAAATTCGACTCAGTATGGGGAACACGCATAATTTACTAGCGCAAGCCATACAAAATCAATTTTTTATTTTGTTTTGGAGTGAGTTTTAGTACTGTGGTTGCATTTGGGAACGGACACTGAATGACTCTGCAAATTTTGCGCACTACATAAAAAATTATCCTGTATGCTTGATGTGATTGCATTTACTGTTATTTTAATAACAATATCTATGTATTATGTTGTTATATTTTTACTGTATGACGATCGAGTTAGCTGGCGTACTTAGAGAGGCTATACCAGCAGTATTCTTCCCAGCGATTATTCCATATAGTAAAACCTTTTTGTTGAGTAAAAAGATTGGGTTATTTGATTTTTTAAATTATTATTCTGCCGTTATCTTCTTACTGCATCCTTCCACTCCTCAGTTTAAGGAAATTGCGGCCAATCCTTTCAATGTGTCTAGCTCGTTCCGCCATTTCCTCCTTATTTGATATAATAGTCTATTTTTGTCAACTGTCATCTGGTTATTAAAAAAAATTGAACTGCAGTTTTAAAAAAATATCGCTAAATAACAAAATTTGGCGTTCCATACTGTCTCGTTCGCACTGCAGTTATTTAGAATCGAGAGCAGAGTTGATGCGCAGGAGCAGCTCCCCCCGCGTCCGCCTGCATCGCCCTACATAAGATCAGATAATTTAGGGGAATATTACAAAAAAAGTACCAATAGGTACCTATCTAATAAATTATTTTAGAAGAATATTACTGTCGCCTATTTTAAATGGGTTATCTTACTAATTTATTTCTGTGTATGTCCTATGTATATAACGCCAGGATTAGGATTCTATTCCGCCCACGTCTTCCCAATGCTGAATATAAGCCCTTTGTCACTATTTCTTTCACTCACTGTTACCTCGCGATCTTCACGACCTACGGACCTATCACAGTCGACTGCTCGACATAGGCCTCTCCGAAGTTACGCCACATTACAGTGTTCCGCGTGATATTTACAATGCATTTCTTAATTATTGGTGACACCGTCGCGATCCTCTAGTCTGCGCAAGCGACTCGCGCGGTACGACGTAATTATTATAATAATTATAAATATAATATAAGTGAGATTATAACATTATGTAAGAGATCGACGAGAACCAAGTTTTAATTGCGTTGAAATGAATGTGTAAATATTGTGGTAATTGTTGAATCAGTTAAAGATTAACACCCAGTTAATAAACGCCTGATCTAATCTAAACGGCCGTCAAATTTCATGTCAGTTAAGCGCTCGACACACTTATTACAGTACTACCAACTTATCTGTGAAGTGGCAGAAAATGGAACTACAACAAATTCATACAATTTGACAGTTGAAGTCTTGTCAAAAATGCTTTTTCTTAGCCAACAGCGCCATCACTCTGTTCACAGATAAGTTGGTAGTACTATACACCCGACACAACACCACGCGTTATTATTGGCCGCTCAGTGTTGCCACTTTTCCAGATTTATCTGTAATACCTACTATTCCCACTATGTTACAGCTGATAGCATATTTGACATAATTTATGACCGGAGCGATCGCCCGACGACGTCCGCTCAAATAACTGAACGGTTTAGTGTGATCACCCGGACGATCAGAGGGCAATCACGTAATTTTATGACGCGCCGATCATATTGCAGTGACGCTCGAACTTGACGCGAGCGTATCTCACTGAAGCTAAGAGAATACCAAATGTGTTGTTTTGATCAAAATTTTACTGCAACTGCACTTCTTTAGTTACGAGAATTAGCCTACAGTGCGTAGTCGAGCGTCGTCCGCCGTAATAACTGAACTTAACCATCTTGTGAGAGACATTTTCAAAAATTGTGTTATGTTAAGTCATTTCAAAAGTCATAATAACGTGGCGCCATGTTGCATAAGTCCAATCTTTTTATGCCTTTACTTGAAAATATTGCGTTTTGACCAAATGTGTTGTTGCGGCTATAGATAATGTATAGTCGTAGCCATCTTGTTTAATTAGCCAATTAATAAGTAGTCTAGTCTCAAAGTTAAACAATATTAATTCATAGCCGTTAAGTAAAGGGCTAGGCGGTTAATTAAATGGCTAATTAAGCTGGATCGCTTAATTTTTGGCCGCAATAATGCGTTTCAGACTCAAGTATAGTATGAAATATATTTTTATTGTTTATGACTGGCTTAAGTTTTATGTATAGTGATGATATTGTAATATAATCGAACCTTACTAATAAATGATGAATAAATATATCAAGCTTAAACATCAATTATTGTATGTATAGTTGTTATTCATGACATAACGTCATACATTGTTTATTAGTAAAGTTTTATGTACTTCTGAATTGTGTATAAAGATTACTCGATGATATAAGTATAAGGTTACTCGGAAAGGGAATATACACGCGGAAGAGGGTTATTATCTTCTTCTCTCATTATCTTCTTCTTCTTAGCGTATCGATGGCAAATTAAATGTACTTGGCCCAGTATTCCGCCACGCGAATAGCAGAATCAGTTGCAGACATAAGCTCCTCACGCGTGCAGGTGGTAGGGCATGAAAATTATGAAAAAATAAATAAACAATGTTTATTGCCAACTTAAAATATTCATTATAAGTTGTACCTTTGTACTTTGTTCTCTTATTTAATGTTTTCTATCTTCATGTGTGGACATAAAATATTAAATAAATAAACGTATAAATTAACGAAAATATGTAGTACTGTATGGCAAAAGGGGCGGGTTGTGAACAAGTTTTACTATGGATATTGCGATGCGTCATGCTTAGGACCTACTATTTGAACCGCGCACCTATAGTCTCGACATTCTTAAGTGCCTGTATCTGGTATACATGAAATAAAGATCTATTCTATTTAATGAAACAACCATAAAATTGCGAAAAATATATCATTTTTGGACATCTTAGTTCACTTTGTTTCCATAGTAATTTGTTAATTATGATTACAATAACCCCCTTCCGGTTAGTATACCGTTTCCGGCTATCTGTGTATAAATCTTTGTATAATAAAACTGTTTGTAAAGTCATGAGTGTAATGTTGTTCAAGTGGAGCGCAGGAGGCAGTGGGTTCTCGTCCCGACTATTGTTAACAGAACATTATTATGTATAAATTACATATTTATTCACAAATATAAGCGTTTTATTTATTTACGACATCTAGCGGCAGTGGGAGTAAACACTTCGTCGGGTCGGAGTAGTGGAGAAACGTTTATCTGGTTAATTAAGGGCTATAAGCACACTCGATGCTTTTAGCATCGACGAAACGCAGCGAGTCGCCACGCGATACAGCATCGATTTAATATAAAAAACGCGAGATTTTGATACTGCGATCGAATGCAGCGAGTTGCGAAAACATTAATGCAATCGCAAAATCGATAGTCGCTGATGCTAAAAGTATCAAAGTATGCTATGACACTTAGTTAATATAACAACATCACGCCCTCATTCCCCGGAGCGTTAGGCAGGACAGAGGTGTACCGGGGGCCTACCATACACTCTTATATAGCACGTCAATTATCGACGATAACTGACCTGACATGCTATTTTATACCATGAGTATAAAGGAAAGTCGATGGTCATGTAACGTAAACCGGCGAGATTGACTACATCAGGAATTTTCAGCTTGCTGACTTGCAAAATACCTTACCATACACATATAAACAGTTTGCGTTGTTTTATATTATGTAGTATGGCGTCATTTCGCCGATGCCTCTGTATTGGCAGCGAGTCCACTTCCACACCGGGCACAAACTCGCAAACTCCGGGCTGCTACGGAGTATTCCCTAAGAGATAACCGAATAACACCGTACCCGACCCGTACCTGTAGACAAATGTACAATCGACAATCGGTAGAAAATTTTAACGCCAGCACAATGTACTGAATTAACTTAAGCTGTCAAATAACCAAGTGAATCATAGATATCAATCCCATTGTTTGCTAACGGTTCTATTTTCTAGCGATTGTAGATTACGACCAGTCCGGGGGGCTGGGAATTGAACCCAGGGCCTCGTGCTCAACAGCAGTGGCGTGCACAGACATTTATTACAAAGGTAGGTAAAAACAACTTACGTGTTGTATTGTCAAAGTAAATGATGTTTGTGATTGGCCACCTCACCCTAAGACTTAAATTAACTGATATTACAGACATATTAACGTCTGTATTACTTAATATTCAATTTATTAGGGTAGGCAGTGTATTTTTGTCTTAATTGAGTGCACGCCATTGCTCAACAGCCACACTTGCAACCAACCCAATGAAGTAGGACGGGAAATAAAATGGCTTATTCATCAGACACGTGCAACAAATACTGGATGACTTTTTTTTACCGTCTGGAAAATAATATGGTGTGTCAAGTACGTGAATAGAAGCTATACACCACATTAATTATTGTTTCAAACTATTGAGTTTATCCAAATAGATACGCATCTAACCGTTTTGGGTTTAGATGGCGCATGAATGAAAATCACACGATGTTTAATTGAGAAAAATAGGCTATAAGTTAGTAGTGCGTATTAGTAAATATTTATTACAGGGTCAATATTTTTTTCTCTTTCTGTAAAAATAGAGAGTAAAAGACTTCCCCTTCTACTCTATTTACATATCACGCCCTATTTTTTCTGACATTAAAAGATATCACCCAGTATAAATAAAAATACAATCAAACAGTCGACACATATTTCATAATTATATTTATTGTAATCGTTATTTGTTTATCGTACGCTACTCTAGCACCATCCCGCCCCCCCCTACCCCCACCTCTACATACATACATACATTTTTACACTTTCATACATTTCCAGTTAACACTAACAAAAGTCAAACAATAAATTCATAAGATTTTCTGACGGATTCTACAATATTAGTCTTTTAAAACATGCAACAATATTATATGTATAGTTATTTAATGTCTTATTTGAGATCTGCGCGTGCGCAAACCATAGTCAAGACTAGTTATGTAGACTACCGTTTGAAGAAAGCCATGAAAATGAACACTTGGAACGAGACGTCTAAAAACTACACAATTTCGCATTGACCAAAGACAATCTTACGTCAGTGTGAAACTGTCTTAAGCCAGAGGCATTCGGAAGATTTTTTTTCTGACTATTGTTGTCATTTTTAATAATACCCGTACACTACGCGACTGATCTCGTAAGGCGTGGCCTCTATTTAAATACACGTAGTAGCAGATCGGCAATAACTGCTGTAAAGTATTAATAATGTAGTGTAATAGTGACTTAACTACAATCTTGTCTATGGTGAGCGCACGCTCTAAATGCATAGTCTAAAATTCACCCCAATACATACGGAGTCCGACTTGCGCATGCACTATTTCAAAATACAATAGTATAGACAGGATCAACTAGAATTGACAACGAATCTCGTTATAAAACAACCAATGGAAATTATACATGATCAACATTTACGATATCATTAGGTACACAATTACTTGCCATAAATCTTTGCCAATCAAAACGTAGAACATTTTACAACGAGGTCTATGACTTATAATGCAAGGTCCTACATTTCTAGACCCGAACCCTTTAAGAGGTTATTGTATTCATCATTATGTACAACTTTTACTATGGGACCAATCCTGAAATTATGAAATAGAAATCAGCTGTTCTATAGTCATATTGAATTATTTGTATGGCACAGCTGTTTTATTTTTGCGATAACAGCCTCAGTCCCATAGTATAAGTTGTTCGTTATGATGAGTAATAGCCCCTTAAAGGGTTCGGGACTAGAAATGTTGGACTTTGTATAGTGAAAGTTTCCATAATGGGTTCTGTAGTTCATGAGATTACATTTAACTGCTAAACAAATGTTTTAGCTTTTATTATTAGTACATATTATTATTATATTTATATTTACCAGAAATCATTTAAGGGCCTGCTCTGTGCATCATTCTATTCAACTTTTAATATGGACCCATGTGTGAAACAATCTGCTGTTCCGTACATAAATGTATATTGATTCCAGAGTTAACCCCATAATAAAAGTTATGTACAATGATTAGCAGAGAACGCCCTTAAATTATTTCTGGTAAATAAAAAACATATAACCCTCTCCGTAGTCGGGTAATAAGGGTTGTGTATTTGTAACATACATGTGTTTAAATGCGTTGGTCTAGTCTAGGAGCTAGTCGGCGCGGGAGGGGCCTCGCGTCGTCAAGCACTATCTTATATCATACATATTTATAATTATTATTTATACGCAGACAGTGACGTGACACCTTTTAAATATAATTCAGAAGAGTAAATCGTGAATAAGGTATAAGTGACAGTAATAGCAGTGATAGGTGGAGATATTATTGAGAAAATGTAAGATTGTAACAATGATGTATTTCTAAATGTAAGACTAGGACAGTGGGACACGCCCCGGGCAACTTGTGTCACATAGCTATCATTCAATCAAGATTGACAAAGACAAAGGTCTGACCATACGAACTGCTCACTAATGTTGTTAGTAATAAAGAGTATAATCTCCCGGGAGTTCTTATCCACACAAGATATATTGTTAACTAGCTGTTGTCCGCGGTTTCACTCGCGTCCACGGGGAACTAATTCAAGTACATCTACAGTATCTGTGAGCCAAAATTTATCCAAATCCGTTCAGCCGTTTATGCGTGATTGATTAACAAACATTCAAATTTCCTTATAATATTAATAGGAAGTATGATAGCTGTTGCTCGCGATTTCTCTCGCATCCATCAGGAACTATTCCATGTACCCGAATTTAAAATATCCCTATTTGTATCCAGGTCATAGTCTATCTGTCCGCAAAATTTCATCGAAATCCGTTCAGCCGTTTATGCGTGATTGAGTTACAAACATCCAAACATATTCACAATCTATCACATTTATAATATTAGAGAAATAGTAGAGATTCAAACACAGCTGTGACGTCACTGCCTGCTTGTCATAACTCGTATTATACCTCTATAACTCGGAAACTTAACGCTCTGTCTAGGTGACCATAGTGTATAGTCTGTGACTCGTGATGGTACATAACCGCAAGCAGGACCGTACAGAATACAAACAGTAACAATAATTTCTGGTACCTACAATAATTATAAGCTATATTGATAACCAATTTATATTGATCGAGTTTTGACACATCCGTGTAAATAATGTCACATTATTATTACCTTTGGCAACACAAAATGCCGATACATGATGGACAATTGTTATAACACGCTTAGGCCTCATAAAACATTCACCGACAAAATAATACATATTCGGGGTTATTTTTTAAAGAGTACTCATCTCTATGAACTACTGTTACTATGGGACCGAAATTGAAATCGCAAAAGAAAACCAACTCTATGTATGGAAACAACAGATATTTTTTCCTATCATTCCCATAAGGCCAATCTCGCACTACGCGACATTTTTTTCAAATACAAAAAGAATGTCGCGATCAAATTGCCTTTCAACCGTCGATATTAGTGATAGAATTGACGACACGGTTGGCGCAGTGGCTAAGTGATTAGCTTTCTGCGCTACGTGCCGCGGGTTCGATCCCCGCACGGAACAAATATTTGTATGATCTACAGATAGTTGTTTCGGGTCTGGTTGTGTGTGAATGTGACATGTATGTTTGTAAACTGTACCCTCGATACAGGAGAAATCCTAGTGAGGGGCAACGTCTTTAAAAAAAAAAAAAAAAAGAATAGTAATAATATTTAAGTAGTGAGATCGATGCAGGTAAGTTAAGTTCCGTACGATGCTACTTGCAACTTCTTGTATGTGAGGACATAGATACGTAACTTAATGTTAATTTCAAGCGAGATGACAATTTTACATTAATATTCGCGTTACACATCGACAAATTATCTTTAGAGTTGATTTAAAGATATTTAGGACCATGGTCACCGAAAATATAACAGATGATTTAAATGATATCGATACAAAAAGTTATGTTTAAACAGCTGATTTAGCTCTAACCACCTGTTATGTTGTCGATGAACTTGGGCCTTAGAAGGTTTGAGTTTGTACTATTACACCTAGGAGATAATATCGGGGACTCGACGTATAGTACTCGCAAATCTTTATGAGCCCTGAACTCTCTCTCTCTCTCTCTCCTTCTAGCACATATAATAAGTGTACTATTATAGATGCTAGAGGGAGAGAGGGACAGGGTTCGAGGGCTCATAAAGATTTGCGCGTACTATACGTGTATTAAGTAGGGGGGATCTACATCGACACGTCGCTACTTCAGGAATATTCTTCAGACAAGTGTGTTCTCGATTCTGTCGCGTACTTTGAACTCCTGACAAAAAAGACGGGAGTTTTTAAGTTAGTAGTGTGTATCTGTTTGTGGCATCGTAGCTCCAAAACGGATGGACCGATTTCAATGCAGTTTTTTTAAATTGAAAGCTAGTTTATTCGGGTATAATTTTAGCTATGTTTCATGAAAATCTGTTCAGCCGTTCAAAAGTTACGGTTATTTTTCTAGTTGGAGTTGGGGGTCTTCGACGGTTAGGTTATGACAGGACTAAACTAGACTCAACGCTCTGTCGCTTTCTTTTTCTATTGAAACAGAAAGAGACAACCGCCCTTAGTGTATAGTCCGCACGGAACTAGTTGGCCGCGCCTTAGGTATGCGTGCGGAGGGGCGGGGGGGCGGGGCGCTGTCATTACTCAGTACGGCGCCGTCAACACGAGGCACCCCGCCGCCTCACCCCTTTCCCCACCTAAAGCGCGGCCAACTAGTTCCGCGCGGGCTATAGTTTAGTTCTTTAAAAGTGCGCAACAAGATCGATACTTCTGTCGGATTATTATAGTTTTGTCTGTAAGTATGTTGTTGTAACACTTATAACAAAGTTAGTGATAATAGTAACTCAACACTGAGTGACGTCTCACCGAGACGCCTGCGCCTGCGCCATAGTGACGTGTGTGTAGTGATGAGCATAAAGCTATGATAGCTTCTATGCTCATCTGAGTCCACGATGAGCATTTAAATTAGGCGTGGGCAAAGTGTATCATTTTTGTTATTGGAACATTTGCACGTGGCTCACTGAAATGATCCGAAACACTGATATGTTTCATATCAGTGTCAATCATTTGGCTCATCGGCTCAAAGGCTCTTTACGGAACCGATTCACTGATCCGGGTAATTGAAGTATGCAAAAAACGACCTTATTGTATTTGATATGTAAGCGCCTTAGTGGTCATTTTTACGTGCATGGATAACGACAACGAAAAACTGTGAGAGTGTGAGTGATACACATCTCTTTCTGACTGTATAAATTGTAATAATGTGTACCCGCTCACTCGCGACTCGCGTGTCGGTAGTAAAATGACTCAGTGTCAGTCCCTCTCTCGCTCACTGCTCGTCGCCTCGCAAGCGACGCGTCGCGCGCATTGATTCAGATCCGAATGATGGGATTGAAACGTTGTTACTGAACCAATGTTTTGTGTCACTTCGAAGATCCGGATCATAGAGTCGGTTCCGTAAAGACACACGCCTAATTTAAATCATGTTATTTTCTGCATTCGAATATTTGAATTATTGTTCCGGTATATTATTCGTGGCGCCTCCATGAGACACCCTGTAGCCTCTTGCAAATTAATATTTATAATTAAAATTAATAAATCAACCAATACTTTGTACATTACATACCAAATCAAATAAAACTATCAAACGTTAACCGTCGGAAATAACGCAACAGTCCATATTAAGAGTACAGTCAGCGTCATATACACTGATACAGCCAAATCGGTCATAATTATGGTAACAGTTAGGAAAATAAACCTTATTCTGTTGAATAAAGTTGTGCAACATACTTTTAAAATGATTCTAATAGAATAAGATTTTTTCCTGTTCTAATAAATTATGTAAACTATGGCTGTGTCAGTGTACCTGACGCTGACTGTACCATACATTTTACAAAGAAACTTCGTTAAACGAGAGTAACCATATGGCCAACCATGTTCATAGATACCTATTTGTAATTCGTTTTAGTAACAAAATAAACATTCGCAAGAGATTGTTTAGAATTTCGAGAGAACTTTTTACAAAGATTTAATTATTAAAAATAATATTCGAGATAGCTGTGCATGTGGGGTGATTTCATCTACTGATCTGCATAGTAAGTGTTAAACAGATATGATTACTGAATATGAACCTTATGCGGATGACATTAAGACTTAAGAGTCGTCAATTAAGTAGATATTTTGACATATATAATATGAATCATAATTATGATTCATCTAAACCGGCCTTTTTAGTCCCCCTGATCACGTGAACATTCGACGGCGTAAAATTAAAATTCATTTGACTTTTAAGTATTCGGCGATCTCTGATGATATATTATTGTACACATGACACAACTAACAAGTCGCATCGGCAAACTTCGTAAAATCGATTACTTCCGAACTGAATGAGACTTGAAGACCAGGAATGTTTATTAGTACTGCAGTCAAACATGATATTTGCGCTGAAGGAATAAGTTGTACAATTATGTAAGCGAGCGACTGCCATCGGGTGTTCGGCTCACTACAAGCACTTATAGTAGGGCTGATATTGAACTGCCCAGACATTTCCAGTATGAGTTGACCTCGCACTGTATAGGCTTTTCGTACAGTGAAAGGTCAGTTTATTCTGGAAATTTCTGCGCAGTTCAATCCCTGCTGTAAGAGCTCGTAGTGAGCCTCCTGGTACATCGATATAACTTGTTAGTTGTGTCGTACTACACGTGACACCTACGCCATTGTGCTCACTGCTCAACAAAAGCCGTTTATCAAGAGTTGCGGTTCAGTATTCGGCGCTAAGTATATTACAATATATTTGGGCTCACGGCCCGTGACTGACGTCCGGTGAGTGCGCGCGTGTTGTCCCCTGTGCTCACAGGTCGGTCTCGGAGGCGCGCGCGTCCAGCCAGTGGCGCGCGCGCGGGCGCCGGCTGCGGCGCGGGGAGCCCGAGCTCTGCCGTATGCGACGTTATTGTTAGGGACCATCCATAAAGTACGACACATTTAAGTAAGTTTCGTGACGTCACTTTTCAAAATCATATTAGAAATAATTTTAATGGCAATAAAACTAATTTCGGAACTACTGTTTCAATTTAATAACTTCTAGATGTAAAATTGCAAAATGTGTGACATTTTATTTTAATTTTTGACGGGAACCTGGGTATAGTAAGTTGTGGTTACCCTCACGTTGTGCTCGCCCGGCTCGCTGCGGGGCGCCTGTGTCCTGAGCTCGGCGTGCGCGAGCGCGTCCTGCAGCGCGACGGCCGCCTCCATCTCCGCCGCCGAGCAGCCCGCGCCCGCCGCGCCCAGCTCCGACTCGTCGATGTCTGGAACATATTATTATGATTTGTTTTTGCAACAAAATAAAGTAATTGCAGGCTAATTTTTGATGGGACTTTCACTGTAGCGTAACTTAAGCGTCGAGAACTTATAGCCGTAAATATATTTCATCACGCTATCACTCCGCCTCGCAGCGCTCGCACGGGAGCCTGTCAGTACTCACAGTATACATACCGTGGTAGGAGAACAGTTTGGGCTCGGGCTGCGTGCCCCGCAGCCGAGCCTCGCACTCCGCCTCGCAGCGCTCGCACGGGAGCCTGTCAGTACTCACAGTATACATACCGTGGTAGGAGAACAGTTTGGGCTCGGGCTGCGTGCCCCGCAGCCGAGCCTCGCACTCCGCCTCGCAGCGCTCGCACGGGAGCCTGTCAGTACTCACAGTATACATACCGTGGTAGGAGAACAGTTTGGGCTCGGGCTGCGTGCCCCGCAGCCGAGCCTCGCACTCCGCCTCGCAGCGCTCGCACGGGAGCCTGTCAGTACTCACAGTATACATACCGTGGTAGGAGAACAGTTTGGGCTCGGGCTGCGTGCCCCGCAGCCGAGCCTCGCACTCCGCCTCGCAGCGCTCGCACGGGAGCCTGTCAGTACTCACAGTATACATACCGTGGTAGGAGAACAGTTTGGGCTCGGGCTGCGTGCCCCGCAGCCGAGCCTCGCACTCCGCCTCGCAGCGCTCGCACGGGAGCCTGTCAGTACTCACAGTATACATACCGTGGTAGGAGAACAGTTTGGGCTCGGGCTGCGTGCCCCGCAGCCGAGCCTCGCACTCCGCCTCGCAGCGCTCGCACGGGAGCCTGTCAGTACTCACAGTATACATACCGTGGTAGGAGAACAGTTTGGGCTCGGGCTGCGTGCCCCGCAGCGCGACGGTGTCGGCCTTCAGGCGGGCGGCGTGCGCGCGCAGCCGAGCCTCGCACTCTGCTGACCAGCGCGAGCAGGGGACCCTGTAAACACTTCACTCATGTAACTAAACTATATACAAAATAATGTCAGTTTTCTGTGGAAACAATTTTGTAACACAACGACTAAGGATTATGAATAGAGGTTGGCCATCAGTGGGTCAGTGGGCGCGCTACTCACTGGTTGTGGTGCTGCAGCCAGGGTCCGGGTGACAGCAGCGGCTCCCCGATGCTGGCCGACGACTGCTCCGCGTCGAGGCGCGCGAGCAACTGACGCGCAACGAGCTCTGTAGACTCGCGCTGCCGAAGAATACACATATCATAGTCCTCCATTACGGAACAGTATTTCGTCACGATCGAAACTTCGAATTCGAAAATCGAAACGTCTACTACAACCGATTTCCGCCGTCATCATCATACACCGAAGTTAAAGAAAAAAGTATACTAACACAATGGATCTTTTGTTGTCCTAAATAAAGAAATTTTGATTTGATTTGATTTGAAATCAATTATTTTGTTTGATTCTTTTTAGAATGGCCGTCATTCGGCAATGCATGACCGTCATCCGACAAACGATGATCGGTATCTGGCAACAGATAACCGTCACCCGGCAATGCTTGACCGTCATCCGGCAAACGATGATGGTCATCCGGCAACCGATAACCGTCATTTCTTGACCGTCACTCAGCAACAGATAACCGTCATCCGGCAAACGATGATCGTCATCAGATCGGGCAATTTTTGACCGTGATCCAACAATGCTTGACTGTCACCCGGCAATACTTGGAAGGCGAGTAAAACTAATTTACTTATAAAAATATGTAAAATTGATTTACTTATTTAAACATAAATTGTATAGTGAATTCTAAACATAAGCATTTATTAATTGTTTTATTAAGTTTAGAATTTATTGTTTGTGGACTCCTGGACTGCGCACGCGCAATACAATCTGTGGGTAGGCCCCTCACCTGGTCCTCGTGGCTGTGCGCCGTCTCGGCCAGCGCCAGCAGCACGTCGTACGTCTCCAGCGCGCGGTCGGCGGCGCGCAGCACAGCGACACCGATGTGGACTCCTGGACTGCGCACGCGCAATACAATCTGTGGGTAGGCCCCTCACCTGGTCCTCGTGGCTGTGCGCCGTCTCGGCCAGCGCCAGCAGCACGTCGTACGTCTCCAGCGCGCGGTCGGCGGCGCGCAGCACAGCGACACCGATGTGGACTCCTGGACTGCGCACGCGCAATACAATCTGTGGGTAGGCCCCTCACCTGGTCCTCGTGGCTGTGCGCCGTCTCGGCCAGCGCCAGCAGCACGTCGTACGTCTCCAGCGCGCGGTCGGCGGCGCGCAGCACAGCGACACCGATGTGGACTCCTGGACTGCGCACGCGCAATACAATCTGTGGGTAGGCCCCTCACCTGGTCCTCGTGGCTGTGCGCCGTCTCGGCCAGCGCCAGCAGCACGTCGTACGTCTCCAGCGCGCGGTCGGCGGCGCGCAGCACAGCGACACCGATGTGGACTCCTGGACTGCGCACGCGCAATACAATCTGTGGGTAGGCCCCTCACCTGGTCCTCGTGGCTGTGCGCCGTCTCGGCCAGCGCCAGCAGCACGTCGTACGTCTCCAGCGCGCGGTCGGCGGCGCGCAGCACAGCGACACCGATGTGGACTCCTGGACTGCGCACGCGCAATACAATCTGTGGGTAGGCCCCTCACCTGGTCCTCGTGGCTGTGCGCCGTCTCGGCCAGCGCCAGCAGCACGTCGTACGTCTCCAGCGCGCGGTCGGCGGCGCGCAGCACAGCGACACCGATGTGGACTCCTGGACTGCGCACGCGCAATACAATCTGTGGGTAGGCCCCTCACCTGGTCCTCGTGGCTGTGCGCCGTCTCGGCCAGCGCCAGCAGCACGTCGTACGTCTCCAGCGCGCGGTCGGCGGCGCGCAGCACAGCGACACCGATGTGGACTCCTGGACTGCGCACGCGCAATACAATCTGTGGGTAGGCCCCTCACCTGGTCCTCGTGGCTGTGCGCCGTCTCGGCCAGCGCCAGCAGCACGTCGTACGTCTCCAGCGCGCGGTCGGCGGCGCGCAGCACAGCGACACCGATGTGGACTCCTGGACTGCGCACGCGCAATACAATCTGTGGGTAGGCCCCTCACCTGGTCCTCGTGGCTGTGCGCCGTCTCGGCCAGCGCCAGCAGCACGTCGTACGTCTCCAGCGCGCGGTCGGCGGCGCGCAGCACAGCGACACCGATGTGGACTCCTGGACTGCGCACGCGCAATACAATCTGTGGGTAGGCCCCTCACCTGGTCCTCGTGGCTGTGCGCCGTCTCGGCCAGCGCCAGCAGCACGTCGTACGTCTCCAGCGCGCGGTCGGCGGCGCGCAGCACAGCGACACCGATGTGGACTCCTGGACTGCGCACGCGCAATACAATCTGTGGGTAGGCCCCTCACCTGGTCCTCGTGGCTGTGCGCCGTCTCGGCCAGCGCCAGCAGCACGTCGTACGTCTCCAGCGCGCGGTCGGCGGCGCGCAGCACAGCGACACCGATGTGGACTCCTGGACTGCGCACGCGCAATACAATCTGTGGGTAGGCCCCTCACCTGGTCCTCGTGGCTGTGCGCCGTCTCGGCCAGCGCCAGCAGCACGTCGTACGTCTCCAGCGCGCGGTCGGCGGCGCGCAGCACAGCGACACCGATGTGGACTCCTGGACTGCGCACGCGCAATACAATCTGTGGGTAGGCCCCTCACCTGGTCCTCGTGGCTGTGCGCCGTCTCGGCCAGCGCCAGCAGCACGTCGTACGTCTCCAGCGCGCGGTCGGCGGCGCGCAGCACAGCGACACCGATGTGGACTCCTGGACTGCGCACGCGCAATACAATCTGTGGGTAGGCCCCTCACCTGGTCCTCGTGGCTGTGCGCCGTCTCGGCCAGCGCCAGCAGCACGTCGTACGTCTCCAGCGCGCGGTCGGCGGCGCGCAGCACAGCGACACCGATGTGGACTCCTGGACTGCGCACGCGCAATACAATCTGTGGGTAGGCCCCTCACCTGGTCCTCGTGGCTGTGCGCCGTCTCGGCCAGCGCCAGCAGCACGTCGTACGTCTCCAGCGCGCGGTCGGCGGCGCGCAGCACAGCGACACCGATGTGGACTCCTGGACTGCGCACGCGCAATACAATCTGTGGGTAGGCCCCTCACCTGGTCCTCGTGGCTGTGCGCCGTCTCGGCCAGCGCCAGCAGCACGTCGTACGTCTCCAGCGCGCGGTCGGCGGCGCGCAGCACAGCGACACCGATGTGGACTCCTGGACTGCGCACGCGCAATACAATCTGTGGGTAGGCCCCTCACCTGGTCCTCGTGGCTGTGCGCCGTCTCGGCCAGCGCCAGCAGCACGTCGTACGTCTCCAGCGCGCGGTCGGCGGCGCGCAGCACAGCGACACCGATGTGGACTCCTGGACTGCGCACGCGCAATACAATCTGTGGGTAGGCCCCTCACCTGGTCCTCGTGGCTGTGCGCCGTCTCGGCCAGCGCCAGCAGCACGTCGTACGTCTCCAGCGCGCGGTCGGCGGCGCGCAGCACAGCGACACCGATGTGGACTCCTGGACTGCGCACGCGCAATACAATCTGTGGGTAGGCCCCTCACCTGGTCCTCGTGGCTGTGCGCCGTCTCGGCCAGCGCCAGCAGCACGTCGTACGTCTCCAGCGCGCGGTCGGCGGCGCGCAGCACAGCGACACCGATGTGGACTCCTGGACTGCGCACGCGCAATACAATCTGTGGGTAGGCCCCTCACCTGCTCCTCGTGGCTGTGCGCCGTCTCGGCCAGCGCCAGCAGCACGTCGTACGTCTCCAGCGCGCGGTCGGCGGCGCGCAGCACAGCGACACCGATGTGGACTCCTGGACTGCGCACGCGCAATACAATCTGTGGGTAGGCCCCTCACCTGCTCCTCGTGGCTGTGCGCCGTCTCGGCCAGCGCCAGCAGCACGTCGTACGTCTCCAGCGCGCGGTCGGCGGCGCGCAGCGCGCAGCACAGCGATACCGATGTGGACTCCTGCACTGCGCACGCGCAATACAATCTGTAGGGGGGACGTTTAATTAGCGGTGTAACAGTGTTGTTTCTTTATTTCTTTGTGTAGCGAGCAAACTATTTACAACAGCCGATCAGAGATGGCGATGCGGTGTTCTCATAATCAAACACAACAGGGACAAAACAGGGATTTCATAAAATTACTAGTGATTTAGCCAAATAACAGTAAAACATAATGAAAGTAAGTTTTGGCTGGGTCCATCAAGTTTCACAATAGTATTTTTACATTATAATAATATTATTATAGTGATGAAATACTTTTACAGTGGTAACAATTTTGAAAGGGATGTGAGTTTAAAGCCGGTGTAGTCCGACCATGCTCGGTACAGTACAGCGCGCCCACCTGTGCGCGGTGTCGGCGGCGCGCGCCAGCGCACACTGCAGCACGCGCCGCTCCGCACGCAGCCGCGCGCAGCGCGCCACCCACGGGCAGCCGCCGCCTGACGTACATACAAGTATATAATTATAGTTCATGTAAATCAGAAAACCACAATTAAGAGTGTTATGCACACACACCCAGATCCGGAACAACTATCTGGAAATTTATTAACAGACCAGTGCTATTATCATTTAAGTGATTTCTTGACTGACACTATTTGACATTTTTTAATTATTGATTATATAATTTATTAACTATTATTATTTTATTGTTTACATGTATTTTATTTTTATTTTGATTTGTGCGCCTTAGCAGGCAAGACATGTTCGTGCTTTTTAAAATTTATCATCTTGCATGTTTAATTTGTGTGTAAACGCATGTTTGACAAATAAATTATCTTTATCATACAAATAATTTCTCCGTACGGGGATCGATCCCGCGGCATCTGGAGATCATTTATTTTATTTATCATACAAATATGTTCCGTGACGCCGAACATAATAGACAGATGTAACGACTATTATATAACGATAGCACTCATTTAATAAGCCTTACCCTCATGATGAGCCGCTAGTAGCGCCTCCCGGAGGTCTGCGTGTGCGCACACGTCCAGCGCTAACCGCTCCGCCGCCGCCGCACACCACCACTGTCGATATAATACACACGTGTATTACGCGTTTCTTAACTCCAAATAAATACAACTGAAATATATTTCCCCTACTCCATTAATTCACTAACGATAAAAATATAACCCGATTTTCGATCGAGTAAGTACTCGATACTTTGGTTTCGATACAAAGTAATTTTACAAATTTGAACATTCCAAATGAATAAAATAAATATTTAGGGGAAACATTTGGAAAAGTGCCTAATTTAAGGGAAGTACTTGGTATCGAATAGAATCAGACTGAGAAAATATGACATAATAAATGAGTGTGCCTGTCTAAAAAAAAGTCCTTCCGCTATGAATAAATGTTTAGGGGAAAACATTTTATAAAGTGCCTATTCTAGGGGAATTTCACGAGGAGTCTAGGGAAAATCAAAACCCGAGGGTGGCAACACTGGTATTCGGACACCTGCGCAGTTGGAGTGCTCCGCGCGGTACTCACGTCGTCGTTGACGGGCTGGCTGCTGGAGTCGGACTCCTCCGTCCGGCGCAGCCTCACGCGCGCCGCCAGCTTGGCCTGCCGCGCCTCGCACCGCCCTGCAGCACGAGCAGTGAACACTCACTAACTAGAATAACTTCATATAGCCGCTGGCGTCAGGACATAAACAAAATCTACAGATTACAATGACAGATTTTAGCAATAAAAATAAAAAAATATCAGCATTTATAATAAACTCTTTCAAAATTAATTAAAATAATATTTGTCTCCGTTTGCATAAATCTTTATTGCTCTATGATTATGAATGGCACTAAGGTCATGAACTTGACCACATGACTCGCGGGTCTACCGCGTATCTAAAATGGTAATGAACATCAGACTCTGGTAATAAACTTCAATACGATCGACTAAACTGTGAGCTATCGCGTTTATTGACGTGTATTAACGTTGTCGTTGGCGTACAGGGCCCGAGGAGCCCGCATAGATCTCTATACTGAGGACCCGCTATCGCTTGACGTGTATAGACGTCGGTGGCGCTGAAAGGTTAAGGGTCATTTACACCAGATATGTTCCTGTACCTGGTCACATCTGTCGACGGTTGTGTGAGTACGTGTACCTGTGCAGGACGTGTAGAGGCGCGGCGAGTCGGGCGAGCCTCTCTCGCGCTCGCAGCTGCCGCCCGCGCCCTCGCTCGCGCCGAGCTCGCAGCATCTGAACACATCACCGATCATCAGACTATATTAGGTATAGTAGATAGGGTAGACAGTAGGGTAGGTATAGTAGATAGGGTAGGTAGGTAGGGTAGGTATAGTACATAGGGTAGGTAGGTAGGGTAGGTAGTAGGGTAGGTATGGTAGATAAACCCGCGAAAATATGAAAATATAAATAAAGATGATACCTAGATGAAATAAACCCGCGTAGCCCACCCACACACCCACAAACGATGACATTTCGGAGACCACACGCTACACTAGCGCCTCTAGCGGCGAATTCATACGCGATAACCCTCATTGGCCGCATGTATCAGTAGACAGAGAAGAGTGGAAGAGGGAGTGATGCCCTGCCCTGCAGTGGGACACCGTGGGCTTGTAGTAATACGGTAGTCACCTGGCAGTGCTGAGGCACACGTCGGAGTCCCGCCCCGACAGGTTGAGGCTGGCGTCGCAGCCCTCCGCCAGCGACGGCGTCGTCACCTCCACGCGCGGCCCGTCCGCCCTGCGGCCACAATATACACAATACAACACTCTGTCTCAATCGATTGGCCATCTTATTCAGAGGAAAATCATTATTATCCTAGTCTTATTTGTATTCACATTGAATTACATTATTCTCGCAGCTCTTACCACAACATTGTACTGATCAACGTTGTAATCTATTATTTTAAAAGAGTTTCCATGTAGTTTCTTGCCGGTTCTTCTCCATAGGATCTACTATTTGGTACCGCGCACCTAGAGTCTCGACATTTCATAAGTGCCTGTATCTGGTTTACATGAAATAAAGATCTATTGTATTACCGGTGTACTAGTCCAGCTGTGACGTCATTACCTGCTGTCCTGCACACTGGGCTCGGTGTCCGTGGGCAGCTCGTCGCAGGCGGACGGCGGGACGGTGTTCTCCACCTTCGACTCCTGAGGGGTCGGCAGCTCGGGGCTCAGTGCTGATGATGTGTCGTTCTGAAATTACAAACAACCATCCATCAAATTCCCATACAGTCAAGTTTTTAACCCCCGACAAAAAAGAGGGTGGGGGGGTTATAAGTTTGTAGAGTGTATCTGTGGCATCGTAGCTCCAAAACGGATGGACCGATTTCAATGTATTTTTATAAATTGAAAGCTAGTTTAATAGGGTATCATCTTAGCGCTGTTTCATGATAATCTGTTCAGCCGTTCAAAAGTTACAGCTCTTTTTCTAGTTGTAGTCGGGGGTTCTTGACAGTTAGGTTTTTTTTTTAATCTTTGCCATCACTATTTTTATCCTGTATCGAGGGTACAGTTTACAAACATACATCTCACTTAAACACACACCCCGACCAGGGGGGCTAAAAAGGCCGCTTTAGATGAATCATAATATGATTCATATTACGAATGTCAAAATATCTACTTAATTGACGACTCTTAATGTCATCCGCATAAGGTTCATATTCAGTAATCATCTGTTTGACAGTTACTAAGCAGATCATTAGATGAATTGCTCAATGTGGCCTTTTTAGGCCCCCAGGAACATCTTTTATTTTGTATTTTATAAAACATTGTCCCTCACTAGGATTTCTCCTGTATCGAGGGTACAGTTTACAAACATACATGTCACATGCACACACAACCAGACCCGTAACAACTATCTGTAGATCATACAAATATTTGTTGCGTGCGGGGATCGAACCCGCGGCACGTAGCGCAGAAAGCTAATCGCTTGGCTACTGCGCCAACCGTGTCGTCGTATTGACGGAAAGGTTATGTTATTGGAGGTTTAGGCCCATGTTCACCGACAATTTAACAGATGTTTAAAATGATCGGCTCATTACACGTACAAAAAATCATGTTTAAACGCCTGATTTTGCTGTAATCGTCTGTTATGTTGTCGTTGAGCTTAGGTCTTAGTATGGCATGGGTGGTCAGCGTCACCTGCTCCGTGCGGGAGTGGTCGGCGTCGTGGTCGAGCTCGCCGGCCGGCTGCGTGGTCGACTCGCACTCGTCTGCAACAGAACCAATATTACACTAATGTAACTTTATTCCTCAACGGAAATTCTAACTTTTACTTCTTGAGATACAATTGGATGCCTTACAGTGCTCTAGTACAATTATACAGATTTTTTTTTGTAGTGCGCATAATTGTTAGAACTATTCAGTCTCTGTTCGTAAATGCAACCACAGTATTGGGATACACTTTAAAACAAAACGAAAATCCGACTTAGTATGGGGGACACTTATAATGTACTAGCGTAAGCCATACCAAATCAATTTTTTATTTTATTTTGATATGAATTTTGGTACTGCTGTTGCATTTGGTAACGGACACTGAATCACTCTGCAAATTTTGCGCACTACATAAAAACATATCCTGTATGTAGATGATGTACTCGTCGTACCTGACACCTCTTCTTCAGGTATAGCGCGGGCGTGCTTGTCGTGCGCCCTCCTCCTGACCAGCTCGGCTATGACCCCGTGCAGCTCCGCCAGCCTCGCGTCGTGGGCTCTCGCTGCGGTGGCCGCGCGCTGCCGCTCGGCCGCCAGCGCGCGCGCCAGTGCGTCTCTCTCTGTGCGGAGGGAGGCCACGTCTTCACGGCCTGAGCTTTGAGTGGCCACCTGCAACAGGAAGGGTAGGGTGAGTATACGCAGTAGGCACACTGTGGTCATGTGTCGCCGAGCAGGACTCAGCTGACGGGGAGACCACTTTACAGTCTCTCCCCCGAGATATTATTGTAAATTTGTTTTATGAAAAGAGTATCCATGGAGTTTCTTGCCGGTATCTTCTCCAGGACCAACCCACTTGGTATTCTCTTAGCTTCAGTGAGATACGCTGGCGTCAAGTTCGAGCGTCACTGTAATATGATCGGCGCGTCATAAAATTACGTGAATTAGCTCAGGAGGTTTGGTTCACACCTCAGTTCCAAGTGCAGTGAACCAGTGATAGTAATACTCATCCCCGATTCCCCACAGCATTTCGTTTAATCTGGGTTCCGTATTGGGTGTAACTGACATTGTTACCTAAACTCATATTATGGATGCAGTACACAATCCTGGACCAACTAAGCGAAAGAATAGGGTCGATCATTTATAAAAAATTACGACTTTGTTTGCAGTATTTTAGTTAGTTATTAAAACAGTGAACAATTCCGTACAATTTTTTAATAGACCGACTTTAATTTCTAACTCGAGTGATCCAGAATCATGTACTGAATCCATACTATTAATTTTCGCTACGATGCCACTAACAACACTGAATGGCCCTCTCACTACAGACACACTCCAGACGGTTACACTTCCAACACATACAAGTGTCAACCAGCCCCACCACCACGGATAGCATCACACCTACCATCATGTTGATTCCATTGTGCCCCGGCACCGGCGGCGCCGTCACCGGCCTCAGGCTGGAGTACCGCCACGAGGACTCGCGGGACATCTCCTCCTCCGCCACGTTGGGGCAGCACAGGTACCAGCTGCGACTCCTCCTCACCCCTGACGTGGACTCCAACTGGGTCAGCGGCAGTCTTCCCACCACCTCCAACTCCGCGAGGAGAGGTTCTTTTTCCTTCGGTTCGGGCATCGGGAATGTTCCAGCGGTGGAGTACGTTTCCTCGATCTTTCTGGAATTTTCTGGAGTGTTGTATTCGGGGAGACTCCACTGGCGCCCCCTGTCCCGCAGCGGCGGCACCTCTCTGACGGCGCCATCGTTGACCACTTCGCTGGTCTCCACGTACTCGCTGAGCTCGTCAGGGTTCTGCGGCAGGTCGTGGACTTCCTGCGCGGCGCCGTTCTTCCTCTTGAGCCTCTCGAGGTCCGCGTAGTAGTAGGCGGTGGAGCGCGGCGGCTCCCCGCTCAGGGTTCGAGTCCCCGCCAGCGTTTGGATTTTCATAGCATTTTTTGAGTTTCTGGAGATTCCGTTTCATATCATTTTGTTTTTGTTTTGGACTATAGACAATATTTGTGTGAGAAAAACCGGTTACAGAAACAAGAAACGTTTCGATAACCTGGTTTTGTTTAAACGTGACCAGAGTTCGGCGTTCTGGACTTCTGAATAGTTTTGGCGATGAGGTTTATTTGATATAATTAAATTAGACACGTAGGCCATAGACTTATGTCTATGACTCTCTATGAATTAGTCAGGAGTGCATCATGTCAAATGACGAAACGTAGACACAATGGTAATTGGTTAAATGGTATATTGTTGTAGGTCGCCGACGACCGCATTAAGTGGAGTGAACTATCAGTATAATATCAGTGTAAGCAACATCATACTATTGACGATCACGTGTTGAGAGCCGTGCTCTATGAAATTCTATGTTCCATGCTATATCCGGCTCCTGCTAAGCCAGGACAAATCCGGACAAGAGCCTAAAATCCGCTAGATCTAAATCTATTCTCAGAATCTTACTCTTAAAAATAATTCCGATCGATCCGTACTGGATGAAGGCTACGAATGGAAAATGTTGACGTCACGAATCACAATGTTTCTGTTACTAAACATTCGTAACTGATACTTCGATGCCTCCCCATAGTCCCACGTAAGTTGTTGTATCTCCAAAAATGCAATTTTACAGGAGAGCGTTTTGAATATACAAATGCGAATAAAACATCATTTTTTTTTTTTTTAATGTTGTATGGTAAAATTATGAAACAACATTATAAATCGCATAAAGCCTTGAAAAAAAAAAAATATCAGAATTTTGTGGCTTACAACAACTTATGTGGGAGGCATCGATGTATGTACTTCATTTACCATGTCTTTGACATCATTTAAGGGTCCATCCACACTCGATACCACATCTTAGCAGCAGAATCGCGTGTTTTCGCGTTCGTTATTCACTTTTTGTAAGCAGAAAGCAGCCAACGAACGCGAAAACGCGATTCTGCTGCTAACAGTATCGGTTGTGAACGAGCGCTAAGTAATTGATTGACATGATCGGTGAACCTTTACAGTGGCGAATAATATATGAACAAATAAATATATTTTTATATTACACGGAAACGAAAAAGCTGAACTAAGCAAGCTAAGTTAAGCAGCGAAGCTGTTAAATTTTTTAAGAAAAATATTTTATAGATACTTTTTTGAAGTCGGTTTTAACTTTTTGCAATTGGCGGAGTAATCGCGTAACAAACATACAAAACTTACATTTGAATTGATAATCTCCTCTTTTTTTGAAGTAGGTTAAAAAATTTAAAAGCACTGATTATTATATTTTCAAAAAATATTACGTATTAAACGTGCATTTTTTGTTTTAAATCGGTTCAGTAGTCAATTATGAACAAACTATGTTCAGGTTATCAGGTATTTATTCGATTCCACGGTGTATAGTATCCGAGGACGCGAGTGAACCCGCGGGGAACACCTCGTAATTAATATTTTCTCGACGCGACAGCGATGGCGCCTATTTCAACAACCCCTCGCTATTTCCCGCTTTATAATATTCTCCCGCCACGACCTTGTCGACATTACCTTGGCTCTATATCTGTCAATATTGATCATGTTTACCCACAAATACCGAGCGAGGACATCCAACACAAACAAACGGAACTTGCAAGAAAATTGATCGATATTGATTCGCTTTCGACTAATAAAGCGAACTTGTTAATTGAATGATATTCGAGCTGGAGTCAGGGATCACGTTGCATGAGGGACGAGGGTCGTGACGTCATGGCGGCACTTGAGACCATTTCGGACTAGCGCAGTTTAATATCTAGCGGTTCAAAGTTTTATTCCTTGATCGGCTTTTAGTACATATATGGTCTTATTTTAATAATGCAACATATTTTAGCAGGTAAACACATAGATTACAACAAAGACAGTTTTTAGCAAAAAAAAATGATCAATTGTAATAATTTTTTCAATTTTTCAATTGTAATTATTGAAAATCTATTTTTTTTCTACGTTTTTAAAATTAATAAATATAATAGATGTTTCCGTTTTCATAAGACCTTTATTCCCATAGATATTATTCCTCTATGATTATGAATGAAAAAACATGTTACGGCTTAATTTAATGCCTATGGTTTGTATATTTTATGTAACTATGTTTTATGATAAAGCAATTTTTTTTTTTTAATGACACTAAGGTCACGATCTCGACCACATGACCTGGCGGGCTCGGCTACTCTGACACACAGAGGCATCGCGTCGCCGCGCCGCCCGATGATATTTGAATCTACTGGTATTTGAAATGAATTAGATACCATTCATAGACCCTAGCTTTGAAATATTTTGCATGAATAAAATAAAACCTTATATTATATTAACTGTGGCTAAAGTGTAGTAGAGGTGTCCGCCCGTCGCGTCTGTTGTCGAAAATAATATCAATATCAATGCTATTCCACTACCTTTTTAACCCCCGACAAAAAAGAGGGGTGTTATAAGTTTGTAACTTGTATATCCGTGTATTTGTGTAACTGTGTGTCTGTCTGTGGCATCGTAGCTCCAAAACGGATGGACCGATTTCAATGCAGTTTTTTTTAGTTGAAAGCTCATCCAAGGTCCTTGCTCTCGAAAGTAATTCCGATCGACCGATATTGGAGTTATGTCAGTTTGCAGTTTCACCAGCGCCACATTTATTTAATTTTGAGAGGATCAGCGGATGTCGACTGAACTAAGATGCGTTGGAATTGACATTGTTGTTTGTTAGTTGTTTTATAAAAACATTGCCCCTCACTAGGATTTCTCCTGTATCGCGGGTACAGTTTACAAACATACATGTCACATGCACACACACCCAGAGCCGAAACAACTAGGTATCTGTAGATCATACAAATATTTGTTCCGTGCGGGGATCGAACCCGCGGCACGTAGCGCAGAAGGCTAATCGCTGAGCCACTGCGCCAACCGTGTCGTCATTGAAATTAGTTTAGAGAATATTCCACCAGATATTTCCATCTTCACAACATCGACCCGCGCTCCCTCCGCTCGGCGTCCTCTCAAATTAAGGACACAGTATTATTATCCTCAGTTTCGTTTTCTCAGAATTCAGTTCCATTGTTTTTGCCAAAAAGTAATTCAAAGTTATCTAATCCTCAAACGGCTTCCAGAAATTCTTGAGAACTTCAATATTATTCTCCGTAGAGTTAATCTTCACCCTTCTTGTAAGCCTGGACCAGACCAATACTAGACCATTTTAATGTGACCCCTAACAGCTATTCAGCACAGAACTTGCTGGAGAACGTTATATTGGACGAACTTTGACAATTACCAGTTATAAACGAGCTCTGAAATACACTAAGTACGTTATCGTTGGGGACCATAAAATGCTGGAGGATCTTCGAAATAACCAGTGATACAAGATCTCTTACATCAATACACCCCAATTTAGGCATATGCTATGTTAAACTGGTTGTTCTTCGACGTATACCAGAGATAAAAGAGCTCCGATATCTACCAATTGTTGTTGTTGTTAGGGATCTTGTTATATTGGTAACTCAACAGTGATAATTCCCGTCTGTCTTTAGTATGTATGCATGAATAGAGTCGTTGTGTGCGACTTATGTACAAAAATGTGTAGGGTTGTCGAGTTCATTAATATCATGATTTTTTAACGAAATCAAAAATTATGAGCAATTGACCATCCATCGCACCTCTCGTCATCGGCGGGCAGTTTATCAGCATACCCTAGAGCCACACTGGTCTCCTACCGCGCGGTTTCAGAGGAGATTCCTCCCACGCACGCTCAGGTTGTGGAATTCAGCTCTCCATCGAGATGCACCCAACAGACAAATGGGGTTCTTCAAAGGCAGTTAAAAGATTTTTACAGTGTCGACAACGCGCGTGTGATGCCCCTGGTGTTGCAATGTTGCAAGTTTCCATAGACTAAGGTAACCGCTTACCAGCAGGCGGGCGTGACAACGATCTGTTTAATTGGTCGATGCTATTTTTATATGTCAACTTCATTGTTTCAGTTCTATTTTGATCAATGGGGTCTTTGACCGGAATCGAAAATATCAAGTACGGTTTTTAAATGTTTCCTTGCTGTTTCTTCTACCTTGTGATTGAGAGCAAATGTTCGCGTGTTCCGTCATTCTAATGCAACAATGAATTTGTCTGTCTGTTTGCGACGCGTTCTGCCCAACAGAATTTGATTAGCTGCTTTGAAACCTGACAACACGGAAATTAAACTATTCACGCAGATAGACCAGCGAACTTAGTTACTAACTACGAGACAATGATGTATCATTCGTACCTCACTGTTATGTAAATAAATTATTGACTGGACAATAAATTGTCGGCGAGAACGTGATCAACTTAAATACTGACCGCCTGTGAACGTGACTTACAACTTTGTGGATGGTACCCCGAGTCCCTGACGCGTCCTCAGTGCGCACGGACTTGCACAGCTAAATAGGGAACATCAGCCATACGAGAGCAAAACATACATGCTCTCAAACATATTCGCCGTACACTGCTCTACTGGAGTGTGTTCTCATTGACACTCACGAGTCATCATTCTCCTGCCCTTATCCCATTTTATTTAGGGTCGGAGCAATATTTCTTTTCTTCCATTCATCTCTATCAGACGTCATTTCCAGATTTACTTCCTTCACATTCATGTCATGTTTCACACAGTCCATTCATACTCACAACTCTTCTTATAACATGATTCTCATCTCTCCGCATTACATGTCCATTCCACGACAATCGGTTACTTTGCAGCTTTTGTGTAACTGGTGCCACTTTCATACTTCCTCTAATATACTCATTCCTGATTCTGTCCAAGCAGCAGGTCTTATCATCGTCTTGTAAATTTTTCCCTTTAGTTTAAGGGGGATACGGGAGTCACGAATGCCAAGAGGAAAAACCATCTAGGAAAATGTTAAAGTTATTAGCAGTGACATTATAAATAACACTTGTGGCTCTCAGAAACTAAGCGACGCGGAATTACTAGGAATTCGTCGCGGTTCTAATTCAGACGCCATGTTGCGTAACGCACAAGTCTTAGTAACCTTTGATTATTTTATTACTGTGCTACAGTACGACACAACTAACAAGTCGCATCGTGAATCTGCGTTCGCGCAGAGACGAAAACACGATTGCCGTCAACACCCGAAGCTATATCAATTAAAAATCAACCTTAAGTAATGCTCTTAAGTGTAAACATTGATTGCCGTGCCGTCTATTTCTATTTCGCTCACTGACTGCAGGTGACATCGATGAAGCAGCGACGATGTATTCTGATTGGTTGATCAATTTCCCGCGTATTTAATTGTGTCAACTGCGCAGGTACATCGGTGAGACATTTATATTGTGTCGTACTGTACTGTACCCAGATGAGAATGCCAATCAATACTAGAGAAAAATTAAGGGTTATATCTAGCCTTTAAGAAGCTATAGGTACCTGACAAGTGACAGGTCAATCGTGCAGTAACGTTAAGGACCATTCTGTGCCTCGGAGAGCATGTTAAGCCGTCATTGGTCCCGCCTGACATGTGCGAATAACACCAGTCATATTCCTGGGGCCTTATTCCCTAACAATAACGTGTTACGATTAAACCACGGTGATGCGTCATTTTCATACAAAATTTGACAAATCGTAAAAGATTTAAAAGCGTGGTTGTCATAGAGAAGGTTCTTGGAACATTTTCCGATTGTGTATAATCGAACGACGTAGAAATTGACAAACATATTAATTCATTAGATAACGAGCGTACACCTGTGGCAGAGAACAATACTAATGTATGAGTTTCGTCACTTCATAAATAAATAAAGGCGCTTCCAAACAAGATGAACACAACTCAGGCATAAAGACTACAAGACAAGCCAGAACACGATCTACGTACATCACACCTATCCAGCATCAATCTTTGCATGCTACGCTGTATGCAGGCGACTCATCTTCAGTATAAGGATGTCCAGGTTTAGCGACAGCAAGTCAGACGGTGACAGAATGTTAAGCAATCCGCATCAAGTTTGTTTATATCGCGGCGTCGCACATAGTCCATCGTTCACAGACCCCGGCGCTGGCGGGCTGCCAGACCAGCGCGTGCCGTTGTGAGGGGTATCTTTGTACTGTAAGGAAATGGTTCGGCCTTGGGTAATCTGTGGTCTATTATGGTGACTACATTCAGATCAATTGAGAAGTGATGATATGTGGATGTGGTAATCATGGTTACTGGGTGCAGTACTCTCCAAAACAATTTCTACTTTACTGAACAATAATTGCAATGTCTTTACAATTGTTCAATAAATCTTAGCGAATCCTTTCAAAAATTCAACAAATGTCGCGATAGTGAATGCAAAAATTACCATAAATCGGCGGCGGATTGGACGAGTTGGATGAAGGAAGTTATGAATTTTGCGTTCGGGGATTGCAAGAGAGATCAATTTAGAAAAGCTCCTTAAAGGAGTAACGGATGTGATCCACCAGAAATCGAATAAGACGAAGACGAAGATTTTAAAATCATAAACAAGATTGTATAACGCTTCGGAGACGTTTGCTGAGGCGAGGATTGACGGCTTTCATGCCATCATCCGAAACCGGCGTGCCTCGATCCTTCGCAGAATGCGTGCCAGACTGCCAGCTACACACCGTCCTGAGCACGTTAGGTAGGTGGGATTGTCCGATGCTGCGTCACTGGAGCGGACTTCATACGTCGAGTACGTACTACTTACTGCGTGGATAGTGTGAGGTCCGACTCCGCACTTTAGCATAGGATTATGATTAGGTTTTCTTTACTAACACTGTATGGATCTCTGTGGTCTGTTAATAAAGATTCTATTATTTAGTACTATAATATAGCTAAGTATTGATGAGCCAAACATAATTATTATGTCAAAATACAATACGGTTATTGTTTTGCCAAACCATGTTTCCAAAACATGTAGCGTGTGCTAAGTGCTGAGCAGGTTAGCACTAACTGTAACTAGTCCACCGTTTAGACTCATACGTGTGAATTGAGAAGCAGTCGTAGTGTTCACGAGAACATCTCCCGAAGGAATACAGTTGACACAGTTTGGGGACGGCATTTGAGCCCAAACACATAGAGGACGGCCTTTAGTCTTTAGTTACTACTAAGACCTGACAGAAGTTACGACGCGCAGAACTAGGAACACGCCTCTTCGAAGTCAGAAATTTTCCTTACCGACTCAGATAACACGTCAGTCTCATCGCAAGAAAACCACGTACAGCGAATAAGATCCCTAATAAAATAAAAAGTGATATCTTTGACTTTCGTCGTTGAACAAAAACACTCATTCATCCGCCGCCATCTTGCTTAATTGGTGAATGAGTCAATTCGCTGGGGCATCCTGTAATACTACCCTCTGTTTCACCCCCTTGCCACTAACAAGAAATTTGAGAAGCACCACTGCTGACGGTGCGAGTTGTAAATTTCGTTTAAGTGCGTTTGGAGTCTGTATGCACTTCAGGTTTTTCTTCTTAGCCGATCGCAGTCAACTACAGCGATTTGGCTTGCTCAAACAATGTCACATCTAGTGTCCTGCTCATTGTGCTCCTGAGCGACTTATATTCTGCCACTAACAACGCCGTAGAAGTGGCATAATTCTGGGCCAACGGAGTCTAAGATCGTACCATCCACACGAAGAAAAAGTCTACTGCTATAGATGCTCAAAAGTGAAGCAGTGTGAATAGGCTACATGGACGTTCGCATTTCGCTTTTAGACCTCATATGTGAACAAGATAATGCTACACTCATCACACTGAGACCACAAAAGAATTCCCTTCTCTTCGGAAACAGTTTAAGAAACAAAACAAAAGTCTCGAGCTTTTGAACAAAAGTCTCGAGCTTCAGTGACCAATTGCATGGGCGGTTTAATTCTGTTGTCCTTCTGTACGTATTTATTCTGTGGCCGTTCCTCGTGGGGTGGAGAAACTAATACAATCAGCACACTTTCCCGCTAAACATCCCCCTGTTGGGGTGCGGCCCCGCTTAGCCTCGCGGTAGCGAGTTACTGCACGTGATTGTCTAGGAATAATGCAAGTTTTTTTTATTCGAATACGTTACCTCATTAGTAAATATCATGACATCATATCATATATCTAATTAAAATTACTTCCATTGATCTTGAAGGGCCACATTCATGGAAATGATTAGTTCAGCCAACACCAAAATACACTATATTTTAAAGTATTCCGTATTTATAGTTGCTGTCTGTTAGAACTGGTCAGATCATACCTGCCACGGCAATCTTTTTAAATATGTCTTATTAATTTTGTAATCAGGCTTGTTTAGCTTAGATTTTGTCCGACATTGTCCTCTCATACCATTTCGAGAACAATGTACTTTTTCATTATAACAAATTCTGAATTTAAAAGTGTAACCATGGAGCTCCTTGCCCATTTTTCTCCATAGGAAGTCAAGACCTTGGAACGTGGCACCTAGAGTCTGACCATTCTTAAGTAGGTACTTGTATATGATCTACGTCAGCCATACTCAGCGGGCCGCATGTGGCCTCTTACCGGTTCCCATGTGGATGATGTTTTGAGCATGTAGCAGTCAAAAGCTGGAAATAAAAGCAACTATAAAACATAACAAACTCCGCACTTTTTTGTATTTTATTAATTCTACTTACTTATATTACTTATTTTTTAATTTGTCCTGCGGCCCGTTTTATCTATTTCTTAGATGAATACTGAATATGGCCCACGAAAAGATAGGGGTTGAGTAATGTCTGGTCTACATGAATTAAAACATACCACATGTCGGCCTCGTTTTAAATTGAAGAATATGATAAGTTTTTATTTAGTTTACGCATCTACAACAGGAGCGAGGGTGGTTAATTTTATCACGTTTGGGAAAATCCAAAATGTGTGATTTTTAAGAGAGCTAAGTGTTTACTTTGTTAGAGGAAGTACATGCTCGAGTCGGCCGAATCACTCGCTATTCTACAGCAGTGCATCATTAGACTCATTAGTCACGATATAAATCTATTAAAATCTCATTGATCTAAATCGGTCCAATGACTTTGACGCCAAAAGATCATGCCAACGTAAACAACTAAATTCCTTCATTCCTCGAATTCGTAGTAACTTTGTCAAAGGACGCAGACACTTGACAATAACATGTTCACGAATGACGAACATAACAAGAATAAGTTCAAAGAACGCTTTAGTGAACTGCGGAGGTTTGTCAATTACAATAATGGCGCTGTTTCAATAGTCTGCGGCGTTTACGACCAAACATTCATTCTTTTGTTATACATAATGGACTATATATAATGTATTATTGAAAAAACAAAGTGTCATATTTAAATAACTTACGCTTAGATAGTGTCGTCCACATAGAACTTTTTTATTTTTAAGGAAAACTTTAATACTTTTTGCATCATATCCTTTACCTATAGACAAATGTACAATCTACAATCGCAAGAGAATTGAAATGCCAGGAAAATGTATTGTATGCCAATTCAGTACATTTTGTTAGCGTTTCTATTCTGCAACAATTGAACATTTCAACTTGTGTAGAGTCTGGTTTTCTACTGCAAGAACAGAATACCAGTCAGCCAGGCAGCAACATCTACATCTTTTCTACTGCAAGAACAGATCTAGAAACGATCGAATCAGCTAGGCAGCAATATCCACATCTTAACCGAAACCAAACAAAATCTACAAGGGTCCCAAACAGAAAACTAACACGATACGGAGTGTTTTAGAATTAACGTGAGTTACAAGTAACAAACCAGGACGTATAAAATCAAAGAAGAAAATGGAAGATAAGTACTTATGGCAAAGTGCTTACTTTTTTTTAAAGCTTTGTCTCGCCCTTGGATTTCTTCCATTTCGTGGGCTTTGGAGGGCTTATTGGCAGTTCGAAGTCTCTATCAATGCGACCACACCGCGTCGCATTCGAGAACCGTCCCCGGGGGCGCGAGTTGCGAACATCGAGGGGGAAGGGAGGACATGACCTTGACCGAATCAGCTGATGTGCATACAAGCTTTGTATGATGGGTGGATAAACGAGCGGGCGGGTCACCTGATGGTAAGCGATCACCGTGGTCCATGGTCCATGAATATGTATTAAAGTAAGGAGTCGTTGCTGAACTAAGGCCCGTTAACATCAACAAATCCCTAAAGGCTAAAAAACAATGGATGTTGTGAACAATCGTTTACGATTGTTCACAATATTTTTGTCAAAGAGATTTTATCCACACTAGCGTTTGAAAAATCTAAAATACGTTTTATATTGCAGCTTTGCATCCAAGAGACTAACGTATCTACTTTCACCGTCAGCAAAGTGCGCGGGACGTGAAGCTCGAGGGGAGAGAGGATTGTGACCTTGACCGTCACGCCTGAATTAAAATATGAGTTTATGTGCACTGATCTGAAGATTAGGAGGGGCTTGTAGCTACATTGCTACCATGGAGATCAGACGACTAGCTAGGTTAAGCAGCGCTGGCCGCGGTCAGTCCTTAGGGATGCAAGGTTACATTTACAAAGCTAAAGTCTATTGCAAATATCAAAAACATAACTAAAAGTTTTAAAAAATCTAAGATATAAACTAATTTAACTAATAGTAAATTGATGACCACGGATCAGACAACCCTTAGATAACGTTCATAAGCCCCGCTTAGACGTCAAATCGTGGCAGTCCGCAAGTCCCTGTTAAGTAATTGCCAGGCGAAGCACACAATGTGGTACTCAAGGAAATGACGAAGTAATTTCCGTGTAGACACGCGTCAGATGTACGGAGCGGGCAGAAAAGCACGGGAAAGTTTTACAATTAGGAGTAATTGGGGCGTTCACACTGCTCAGGCGCTAAGCTAGACTTGTTTCGGATTAATTGTTCTTGACGGTACGAAGTGAAGGCAAGAATAATTTATTGATAGTGTTAGTTTTAATTAAAAAAAATATTCCTGAAGTTTCTAGAATTAAATAGTTGATCAATCTAATTTGCACTACGAATACTGAGCTGGATGCCTCTCCACATGTACGGATCCCATATGTGAAACGTTATTCTTTTTGTGTGTATATTTTTCTGTGCCAAAATAAATGATTTAATTTTGCAAGTCTAGAATAGCAAATAAAATAGAATCGTTTTTACTTCAAATAAAGCAAATATAAAGACACTTTTAAATTGTTAGAGTGGGTGCACGACGAAAATAAGGTAACCTAATAAAAGTTTTGTAAAAAGGTTTTATTTCTGGGCGGCAATTAGACCAAATCCCATGGTAAGATTGGCAATGTCCTTTTCACAAAACTCGCCTTTGTATGCATAACATAATATAGGGTGTTTTCCATTTGTTCTTGTCAACTCAACTCGAACTAATTTTCTGAAGACCGCCAATACTGTCCAGGATATGACTGTAGGTATTGTAACAAAGAAGTGCACAATACAGATTATAATCATTGTAAGCGACGGCGGTATAATGTGAAGGACAAGCGACTGATATATTCGTCAAATGCGTCATGTATTGTGTACATGATTTAGTGGTGGGTGGAGTAATGAACCCAGAAGATTTACACCGATGATGAAGACACGGACGCTATAAGTCTACAAGGCTACAATGGCTAACGGCCAAACACGCTAAATAATCTAGATTGTGGGAATAAAAGAATCTGAGAATTGAGACTGAATCTGAGAGTCAGCGTTGAGGGAACGACAAAGAATTCCTTTGTACTTAGATACGATCCTTTTGCAAACGAAATTCTTGAGTTAATTGTACTACCAAGTCTTATTGCTAGCAAGATTAAATGTTCAAAAAAACGTCGTAACCAGTCAGTTACCCGATGGAGTGATAGATTAAGAACCGCACAGGTCTTTCAAGAGAATATAGAAAACCAAATTAAAAGCGCCGCTGACGTCAAGAAAGCATTTCAGGTCGGACACGAGTCGACCTTCAGTAATAAAGAAAAGACAAAGAAAATAAGTTTCTTCCACAGACAATATATAAGATAGAGAGACGGTTTCCTCGATGTACCTATTCCCAGTTTTCGCTAAAAGGGGCATGATAAGCAAGCCTTAAACTAATTACTTATTCGATTACAATTACCTATGACCTTTAATTTGACCGTTGATCTTCAACCTCTCCGCTCGATTACCTAAGGTCCGATTAAATTGAAAACATAATAGATTTCTCAGAATTGGTGTTCAAAGGGTTAAGCGTTGTTACAATATCCAACTGTCCAACAACTGTCAAATAGATATCTAGGCTTACGTTTGGCCCGACTGAGTCTAAGATGGTGCGCGCTTCCATAGAAATAACCTACTCACGCGTGCCTTGAAGACTCCCAGGTTATAACGGGAAACAGACAAGATTTAATATATTTTTTATTTAGGATAAATTTAAAACCAAATAAAAGTTTCATTAAATCGAATATCAGGAATAGTTTTACTTTATTTTTCCAAATATGTTTAGCTGGCAACATTATATGTATACATAGAAAGAGTTTTTTAGTTTTTAACTTGGCAACTCTGTAGAAAAGCTGCAACAGTTTGTAAGAAGTCGAAAAGTTGTAAAGGTGTGTAAATTATTAAAGAAAGTTTTAATAAGCTGTGAAGTTGGATTTCATTTGAAGAAACCTCAAGTTGTATCCTGCTTCCTGATACTACAGATATACAGATCGCCAGACTCAAGGTAAAAGAAAATCAGGTGCTGCTGTGGCATAGCTTGGGACGCGCCTGTGTCCAGAAATGGAATGCGCTAAGTTGAATTGATTTGAACATGCGCTGTCAAAGCGTTCCACTAGCTCCTACATCCAAAGACCTTGTCGCTTGTCGCGCTGGGGTACGAACAAAATGAGCATTTACCTACTAACACAAAAGCCTGGTTACATAAATGTTCAGTAACTTCACTAACCTTTGTATGAAGAGCCATAAATCTTTATAGCCCTATACTGATAGGTTATAACGTTCAATACCGTAGTGCAGGTAGTGGCAGTACCTAGGGTACGTCACGACACGTCCTCGACGCTGACAATAGTATCGATCAAACAGAACAGAATAACCAAATAACAAGGTCTTGAAGAGGAACTGCCTCTTTGGCCTAGGGGTCGCAAGCACCGCTGCTGATTATGAGGGCTAGGGTTCAATTCAATCTGGGTCGATCACAATATCCAGGCCAATTGCTTCCGATAAGACATTTCATGGTCTGGACTGCGCCACCGATTTAGGTGACAGCAAATTGGGAGCAGCGTTAACGTCCGGATAAGCTGGGTATTGCGCGCTTTTTCTTTCTATTCCAACTGTTCGTAAGACTCTCTAAAACCTAAAATGTAACCACTCGTATTACTTGCGCTTTAGTGATAGTTCTTATTTCGCTTTACGTCAATACAGAGGTTGTAAACGCATCGAATGGTTAACAGATTACAGCTTTGAAGTTGTTACTACCTATCTACAAGTATTTTGTAGTATGCGTTCACAATTCATGGTCACGTTCCTCTATACTAACACTCATGCACACAGGAATATCATACTTATGTCACAATTACTAAGGTTCACAGTGCTGTGCCTTGATCTAGATCCAGCACCTTTTGAGAATCGATTGGGAAAGTGTTACGTCTCCAGGGAGTCTATGGAACATCTTGTTATGAGATTTTGAACTTTATGCTTAAGGGAATTGAATAGAATATCCATTGTTATGGCGTTAGGAAAGGAGCTGCGCATATTCTTTCAGTTTTATTGTGTTTTAGGAGTCCCTTTTTTCTGTTTATAAGAGGAAGGGAATGTAAAGAGTATCAATTGATGTTTGTTTTGCTCAAAAGTACTTTTGTTATGGAGGCAATAAGTAGTGAAACCAAAAGGTCGATATTTATAGGCAGAATATGGGTTGTAGACTTTCCATAGAGATAGCAAACAACTATTAAAGAGGTTAGTCAGTAGACAGGGTATTACTGTTATGTATCTCTTTGATAAGCCCTGTTTAGCGACGCCATTATAAATCCATTATTTAATCTTATTAAGGCTAATCCGCAAGAAAGCGACAAGATTGTCTGATTCCTTTGGGCACAAATACATAACGAGATTATCCGAAGAAGAACTATTTACCGAAATAGCTTGAAGATTCAGCAAGCTAAAGCGGTAGTAAGCTGGCCAAGTGGCCATGTCTGTCCAAGTACTGAAGCTGTTGGAACAAAAGGTCTTTGAGCAGGTACCGCAAATCGGTAAAACATGAATTTGTGTACAGTTCGGCACCTCCGGGAGTAATGGATTGAGGAAAGTAGCTTGGCCAGACTGGATTCAGAACGCAGAGAGCATTTAGTTGAAAATTGGCAGAAGCTAATTTCCAACAGTAGATTGCGATAGCCATTATGTTAGTCGAGTTTAATTGATTTGTTGTTACGTGACGATCAAAAATCAAAATCACTGACGCAGTAAGTTTTTCTCATCTTTATGACGCAATAAGTTGTTCGGCTCCATCGCTCGACTTACAAATAGGATGTGCGGTCGGCACAGTGGCTAAGCAATTAGCTTTCAGTGTTACATGTCGCGGGTTCAATTCCCGCACGGAACAAATATTTGTATGGTCTGTATGGTAATTGCTTCTGGCCTAGGTGTGCATGTGACATGTATGTTTGCAAACTGTACCCACGAGGCCACGATACAGGACCAATAATAGGGTGGGACAACTAGTTTAAAAAAAAAAGGAAAAAAATTAAATTGGAAATACAAGTAGCTGAGGGCACTGCACTTCTGTCGTCTTCAGATAAGAATGTAATCGAAAAACTTTCAGATGAGATACAATAACTAGCTAATGCAATACACGGAAGATATTACGAAGTCTCGACAGTTTCTGGAGCCTCATTGGTGTAGTGGCTTCTAGCCAAGGATGCTGAGCGTGAGGTCCTGAGTTCGATTCCCAGTTGAGGCACTTATTTTTGTTATTGAATTTTTTTGTAGGGAAATTCTCAGTTGCAGCCTTGCATTTACTTGTACTGTGCTTTTATGCTGTTGAACGTTAACGATGGGTAAATTGGCTTGAACTACTCTACCATATAACACCATTCATTTATAGCAAATATAGAATTTTAACTTGGACTTGCCCTATTATATGGGGCTTAATAACGCAATCGGCGATATGTAGGTGTACTGTTGTAACCTAACCTGCCAGAGACACGCTGAGAAAACACTTTTATTATCTTAGATTTATGATTATTATTCATAACACAGCATTATGCCTGTATTCCGCAGACTTGATGTTATGTTATGAGAGCTTTCTCAGCGTGTCTTATTGCTAGCCTGATTCATTTATTTTATTTTATTTCTACCACTAAGGTGGCAAACAATTATTCGTCCTGCCTCATAGCGGTTGCTGTAACTGTATGAACGCTTGCTGCACCAGGGCATCATTCGCGCGTTGCACACCCGACTGTAAAGTCTTTTCACTCCCTTTTAGAAGAACCCCATACTGTAGTATCTTTAGAAAACTTCGGTGGGGAGCTGAACCCACAACCGTGCGTGGGAGGAAACTCTTCTGAAACCGCGCGGTATGAGACCAGTGTGGCTTTAAAGTATATGGATGACCTCCCCCCTCTCCTTGAATGTTCTAAATGCGCTGATTAGCAAGCGCACGATAAGTTGTTGCCATCCAACTGATAATTACTTCGGCCTATATTAAGTGCACTACAAATCGCTTTTGAGAATAATGTCGTAAGGGCCAGCGCACATCATCTGGATTAGATGTGTGTCAACTTTAGATATTATTATCTAAACTAATATTATAAAGAGAAACGATTTGATTTTTTTTACGTTTGTTTGTTTGTAATGGATAAACTCAAAAACAAAAGGACTGCTTTTAAAAATTCTTTCACCAGCTGAATGCTACATTATCAGTGAGTAACATAGGCAATAGTTTATAAAGATACCACGCGGGCGAAGCCGCTGGCGGAAGCTAGTTTTTAATAAATAAGTTAAAAATTAATTGTAATCCTGCAACGACCAGGGGGCCTAAAAAGGCCACATTGAGCAATTCATCTACTGATCTGCTTAGTAACTGTCAAAGAGATGATTACTGAATATGAACCTTATGCGGATGACATTAAGCGTCGTCAATTAAGTAGATATTTTGACATTCGTAATATGATCATATGTTACGTGTAGGGATTGCAAATATTCGATGTTTTTCGGTATTCGAATATTCGAATATTTTTTCAGCCCTATTCGAACTATTCGAATAATATTCGAATATTTCAGAAAAATTAAATATTTATATAATTTGTCACATTTTTATAGCCTTACAAACTGGTATCATATTTTTATGTAAGTTCGCCTAACATCCCCAATCATTACCAATATTTAAACATCAAACTTGTAATCAAATGAAATAATTTTAACAAATTCTTAATACAAATGTCGTTCAGTGAAGTTTTCTCTTCACGTATTAATACATAAATAGTTAGAAGTAATATGAACTTCGACCATAACCAGAAAATAAAAATTTCACAAATAAACATTTTTTTTTTCAAATTGTCCTCCAAAACTCATAGTGGACGTAATCAAAACAATGCCACCAGTATCATTCAATTACCTTCCATTGAAAGTTGTTGAAACTAAATAATACCTACAACTAATTAATCATAATGTTTATGAAATAAAAAATTCTTAATTCTTAAAAAATGATAGGAAACCTACTTGGTAGGAAAAACAATTAGAATCTTACTAGAAAAGTCAAACAATATGTTAATAAACTTTATACAACATACAAAGTAGGTAATTGTATTTTTTTTTTTAAGGATAACTAGAAACGCGATCACAATTACAATAAGAATGCACTGATAACTAGCACCTAAGGAGATATTTAAATTACAAGTGCACGCAATCACTTAAATTGAAAGTTATGAGATCCAAGTGATCCAACGCGGTAAGTACCAATTATAATTAAATAAATGTGCGGTGATCGGATAGGCACATAATAAAATTATTCTTATTTACGAATCCTTTGAAAGTGTGACGTAAGAAAAATTAAAGAATTAACGGAATTATCATTTAATTTACATCTGAGATGATTGCTTTATATTTGGTAGAAGAAAATACCCTTTCTCACTCTACGCTATAGGTGGTGGAATGCATATTAGCACGTCATACATAGGAATGACTTAGGTGTCTTGGCGTACCTGTGTCACTTATGTCCCATGCAAGTAATATCCTCCTGCGCATAATTAACGCTGGACTATCAGCACATGTAGACCACCAGATATCGAGGGAACAATAAGACTCACGAACCTAAGGTACGCGGATAATACCACTATAATTGTGTCTAGTGTAGAAGAGATGGCGAACCTGCTAAAGCATATACGGGAACACTTCCACGTTCTTATCTACTTGACGGGTACGAGAAAGTCAGCGAGTTCGTGTATCCTTGGATCACTGATAACTAGTGAGAGATCTGCCGTAGATCCGGTATGGCTAAGAGTGCAATGGCAAAACCTGACAAAATTTGGAAGAAACGTGGTATTCACCGTATGACCAAAGTGCGATTGATGCGTCCTCTGGTCTTCTCAATATATTTATATGGCGCGAAAACGTGGTGCATAGAAAGCCGTGATAGCAGTAAGATTGATGCTTTTGAGATGTGGTGTTGGCGCAGATTGCTTCATATACCCTGGAATGCTATGAGAACTAATGAATCCATTCTGCAGGAGCTCAACATCGCCAAGCGACTTTCCACAGTTTGCCGGGAGCGTGTCCTCGGTTTTTTCGGACATATCATGCGGTCTTCTAAGCATTGTCTGAAAAAACCTTATAATAGTGGGCCGGCTGGAAGGGAAACCCACTCAAGGCAGAGCGCCGGTAAGATGGTCGGATGCAATAAGGAAGGCTGGTGGAGGCATCATGCAGAAAGCGGTCCACACAACGAAAGACCGCATGGTTTGGAGGCGCGTTGTATGTGGTCGCGATTCTCATCAGTGAGGGAACGATGAAGAAGAGACCTGTGTCATATAGAGTCATCCGCATTTTTATTGATGTTTCTAGATCATGATGTTCGCAAGTGACCGTTGATTGGTCGAATGGCCGTCAATCTGAGCAGTGCCGATCTATTCGAAGATTTGACGACCACGCCTTAGACGTCGCGTTAATAATCAACAAATAATGCTGTAACCTTAATTGTTGCGTTAATATTCGAATGTTCGAATATTTTATAATTTACTATTCGAATATGAATTTCAAATTGATATTCGAATATCGAATTGCAATCCCTAGTTACGTGCGGGATTCATTCGGGTATTCATCGAACCCGAGAACGTAACGCAGATACCCAATCGCTTGGCCACTGCGCCAACCGTGCCGTCGAATGTTGTATGTTTAGTGATCAAATTACAAAATAACAATCTTGGAAGACATCTACGAAGCGTTTTTGAAAGTGCCTGCAAAGGCCCGGTTGAAATCAGAAACTTTGACTTTAGAATGGATCGGATTAGTCACCTGTCCTAAAGGAATGCTGGTTTCAAAGTGGGGACGTAGAACATCTCATGCGGTAAACAAAGTACACCATTATTATTATTAATTGAAACCGCGGGACAAATATAATCCTGAGTTTTGACTGTCCAAACAGAAGTTAAAATATCGATACTCTAGCAGTCTTTTTCCTAGCGTTCTATGACGGACTGTATCTAGAGTCCAGTTTCCGAAGCATATTATATGGCGCACTTTTATAATCCTAAAAGGTCTAACATCGTGGGAAAGCTATACTGTTATCTGTGTATAAGTTAGCAAAACATGCAGTATGTTGGGTTACGTTATCAGAGTCGCAAAGTAAGTCAATATTGAGTTTAACGCGTCCTATATCCATAGCGTACGGAGTATGTTTATATACATTACTATAATTTAAAAGATAATCTGACTCAAAGAGAGCGCTGCTTGTATTGTCTGCTGGATCAGGTTTGTAGCTGTTTCCTAGCGGATCGATGGCAATAATCTCAGCTTAGGGGTTGGCCACAAGGACCGCGCTATCAGTAGCATCTATTAGTTGTTCCGGCGTGCAGGTGTCAGAATTAAGAGGACAATATTCACCGACAAAACTGACCGATTACCCATAAAAAATTCATGTTTAAATGGGTGATTTTGCTCTAATCGATTGTTATGTTGTCGGTGAACATGAGCCTAAGTGCATCATCATTTACGTGTGCATGGAAGGAGCCTCCAAGAGTAACGTATGTTCAGAGCCACTGTTCGTTCAGTGCACCCTGGCCAATCAGCGGGCTTCTCACGCTGATGGGCTTATCCTCTCATCACGATGGAATCGAATCGAAAGCTCACCAATACCCCGCTACAATAACTTTCTGGGGTATCGACTCATCATCATTCGAAACTGCATAACACGCCCCCCCCCCCTTTTGTCCATCATCCTTTCGGTTTACTCTCGAAAATAATTTCAATGTTAATTAACCCCCTTAAAATTAAACAAATGTGGCTTTTCTCACATATTATGTAAAGTAAAGGATTTAATATATTGTTTGTTCAAAAGTGCTGTTCAAGTGAAGCCCCGGCATGAAACGATACTAGCCGTGCATTGCATAGAGAATGTCGTCACGTTTGTTGAATTAGTGATGAAAATATTGATTGAAACCACGGCGACCCGATAACTCGGTCATAACTGCACAAGAATACGCGGTACTAGGCCGCACTTATCGCGACCACACGACACCGCGCCGAGTGCTGTACTACGACTTTACTAGCTGTTCCTCGCGGTGTCACTCGCAACCTCAGAGAAGTACTTCGAGTACATGGACAAAAAGTATGTGTTAATCCAGGACATGGTCTATCGGTGCACCAAATTTCATCAAAATCCATTGAGCCGTTTGTGCGTGATTAGAACAAACAAACAATAACATCCATATATCTTCAGAAACTTTAACATTTATATAATACAAAAGTAGATTCTCTGTGGTCCAAGCCCGATAATGTGACCTTCACTGTTTCGTGCTGTGTTAGAACGATCAGCCACCTGCTGCAGCATCACGTTACATACTACAGTATTTCAGAGTTTTTGATGGAAAAAAATTGAATTTTGATTTCTAATTTTATTGTTTAGTTTTTGTTCTTTTTTACTGACATACTTTTTAAGTAATTATTTGATTGTGTTTGTTAATTTTGATTTAATTGCTATTCTTTATGATTATTTATGATTGTTTGAGACCTGATTCTGTGATAACAGTAGTTGACTATTACTAGAAATTGATGTAACATTTTGACATGTTGATATTTTAATTGTAACTGGAATCTGAATTTTTATTGACTGACTAATTATTTTTTATTTTATTATTTCATTTTTGTACACCACATTCTGGTTGATCATGACGGACAAAATACTATGCTATTATACCTACCAACTTAATGTACTCATTATCATGCAAAATAAATTATTCTTATTCTTATTCTTACGTTTCGCCTTTATTATTCTTTATTTTTTTATTATATAGTGCCACAAACTTATCTGACCCGCAACCCTAATCACAATACACACTCGCAATCGGAATCGATTTAATTTTGACAGTCCAACAAACTACATTGCGCGGTATGATTTTAAAACCACTACGCCCTACAATTTGAGCAACGTAATGAACACTGTTCTAGTGTCAAAATTGAGTCGATTCCGATTAAGAGCGTGCATCGTGATTTGGTAGCCGGTCATGTCGTCGCTGCCGTCGCTTTTACTAATGTCATCTCCCTACAAAAATGACATTTTGAAGTCATTTTTGTTCCGTAGCGACGTTAGTTCGAATTTTGGTCACCGGGCCAGATAAGTTTGTGGCACTGTACACTTGTAAACTGATGAAAAAGCTGTACACAGAGGACTGAAGGCAAACCTCTCCTGCACACGCGACACCCAACGTGTTACGCGACTGTACCACGTGTTAACAGCGCCAGTCTACCCGCCCTGTAATAACGCGCTGACCTAATTACTCACTGACATATGTCTGAACAGATTACAACATTTATATAACGCGGGATGAAGTTGAAACGTCTGCGTTCACAACGTAGTCTTTGTTAAAGCTCGAGTTTATTACATGGGATCTATTAAAACAGTACCTGCACCACAAGCCAGAGGTTCCGTCGGTAAATTCCGTCACAGCCGAATTTTGCCGATCGAATGCGAGTACAATTTAGCTTCGTGTGACTACATAAAATTGATATTTATTTATTTGCAGCACGTTCGCTAAATTGTAAGTCGCATTTCGATCGGCAAAATTCGGTTGTGAACTTGTGACTGTGACGGAATTGGCCGATGGAACCTCCGGCTTGTGTTGTTCTGTTCTGTACCACGGGTGAACTGTGGGTCCTCTCTCTGTTTGCTTTGTATTATATGCCCCGGAACGCAATAGCACAGGCCGGTCGAATGACCCAGTAAGGCTACGGTGGATAAATCTACTTTCGGACCGGAAAAGCTAATGAAATATGTATTTCCGTATTAGTGTATACGGGAATAGGTACAACACTTTTCCAGTATATTTAAATAAAACGATTGTTCGGATTATGCCAACTCCTACCACTTTCTCTCTAATCAGCTTATTTTAATTAAGGAAGTATTTTCATCTGTACCTCTTTTGAGTTTACAAGTGTATAGGTATGCTTCTCGCAAATTTTTATGAGCCCTGAACTCTCTCTCTCTCTCCCTTTAGCACCTATAATAGTACGCTTATATAGCTGCTAGAGGGAGAGAGAGAGAAAGTTCAGAGGGCTCATAAAGATATGCGCGTACTATACTCGCCAGCCACTATCGAATAATATTAGTAGGTATAGTACGCGCAAATCTTTATGAGCCCTGAACTGAGCTCTGAACTCTCCCTCTAGCACCTATAATAAACATACTGCGCAGCCACTCGCGTTCAACTTCCGAGAGCTCATAAAGTTTTGCGATAACTATAGGTACTGTCAATAAATGAATCATTCTTCCGCCCCAAATAATGCTTGTACTCTTTTTATTAAAAGTCCGGAGCGAAGCCGAATCAGCTAAAAGATAAGGAAGATTTATGTCAGTTAGCGCGGCCTAAATTATAAATGTAAACTGTTTTATATCGCGGTGCGCGGTGTTGCAACGTGCAACCAGATCAAACGCATCGTTGCTACATCTAGTTCCATGTTCATAGTGTTTGGATATTACTTCCGTGTGTCATATCTTACATGTTGGTCTAATAAATACTGCTCGGATTAGAAAATGTTTTTATTTTAATTGAGATAGGAAGAAGAAATATGAGAACAGCGGGCCTAAAGAGGTCATATTGAGCAATTCATCCACGAATCTCCAGTCATTTTAGCCTCGCAGATTATAATGTCTATATAGAACGTTAAACGTCTTGATGATTATTACTTAGTCGACAAACTATCGCTTCATGGTTTTACACTTCGTTCACACCCGATACTTTTAGCCGTCTTTGTAGCTTTGCTCTGTTTCTGTCGTTGTGACTTTGTAGCTTTGGCTGCCTTTTGCTTACAAAAAGTGAATAACGAATGCGAAAACGCGCGATTCTGCTGCTAAAAGTAGGTATCGAGTGTGGATGGACCCTTATTAAAGAGGATTCGGGAAGCCAGTGAAGCCACCAAAAGATTTAAGATGTTTTTTAACCGACTTCAAAAAAAAGGAGGAGGTTCTCATTTCGACGCGTTTTTTTTTTTTTTTTTTCTATTTTTGTTGTCATTTATTCATGTATGTGTGCACGCTAGTACGCGAGTTATCACCGAATATATGAGTAACGCAAGACTAATTCTTTATTAATTAGAATATCGAAGTTGTGAGTACATTTAGCCTTTTGGCACAATAACTCATTTTATGTTTTCTTTGATTTGTTTTATTTATTTTTTATTGTGCTAATAAACTCTTTTTCTTTCTTTCTTTCATTTAGATGTAAACAAAAATGAATGTGAATGTAGATTCAGTAAGCTTACTGAATCTGAACCGAATAAAATCAATTTTTCGCAGGTTGTTAGATCACTCGTCAAGTCCTCATACATACACCACTCAATTACTTTATAACATTCCTCCAGGAAGAGGAAAGATTGTCTATTTTTAGTTGAAGTACTACATCAAGTGATTCCTAATCGATATTCGTTGAATACTCCACGCTCGGCTAAAGCCAAGTGCGTCACACAGCTAGAGACTGAAACCCAAAACTTATAGTCTTCTGCTTGGGATTTACAATATACCCACGACAGACAAAAGTTCCACAATGCGACAGTACGCGCCGCAGACAGATGTCCAAAGAAACAATACAAATAAAATATAATCCACAATTTATCGCGAAAGTGCGTGCACTGCATTAAAACTGCAGTTTGCGACCATTCGGCTTTATTAGACAATAAAACATGATTATGACTGTTGAAATACATTTTATTGATGTTTCACTGTTTCTATACCTTGAAATTAGAACAAACGTACCTACGTTGTCATTTTGTTTAAGCAGGCTATTTTGCCTACACCACAGTGAATGTTTATCTGCGAGTCTTTTACCACTTTATTTCGAGTAGGGTTTTTATCTTGTTCCTTCTATGTTGACGACTATACCTGCACCCGTGCCGTCTTGTCGTAAACATTCTACTGGAAAAAGGGTAGACTGACGTCACACTTTTATTCGTGCGACAATTCGCTAAGAGAATATTCATATTAGGTAATTTAACTAACCTAATCATCAACTTTTCAATCTATTCTAGTTTCTTTCATTTGAGTTTCCACGCTTGAACTGGTGTTTGGCTTGTTAAATGACGTCAATTTAGTAAGAAAGAGCAGTACCCGTAGACAAGGTGTACAGTGTATAATCTACAATCACTAGAGGATAGTTACGCCAGCAGAATGTACTGAATTGACTCTGAGGAATTGACATATTAAGCTGTCGCATAGTCACGTGATTCGTACAGGGCAACTTATCTACATTCCTTAAACAGAATGGTATTGAGATGTCTAGCTAATTTCGCTTCAAGAGGTTCAAACTTTCAAAGTGCGTCATTCCGTGAGACTACATAAATAGACTCTACCTGCGTACCCGACCATTGTTGCAAAGTCGTAAACTTTGGGCTAGACAGAGGGTAGGATTCGATGACGTCATAGAATATCACTTTTATTTGTGCGACAATGCGCATGTATTCACTAGGGGACAAAATTCAAGCGACACGTGTCTCCAGAGACATCACGCGAAGTCGCTGGACATCGCACAACATCTTTAAATAATACAACATTGATGTCGTGTGAAGTCTGGCGACTTCGCCCAACGTCTTTGGCAACACGTGTTGCAGGACATTAATCTTATTTATTTATTTATTATTTATGTACACACATACACATGACAAAGAAAATAAGTAAAGATATCAAGTACAAAGGTACTGCTTATTTCTAAAGAAATCTTCTTGTAAATACACGGCTTAAGAACCAGAAAACTACTAAAGACTGAACTTGGAGAATACCTGTCTGACGTAAAGTCTTTGTCATAAAAATACAAACACCAGGGAGAAATAACATCACTGTTTTTATAGCTCACGATTCTAGTAAAAACAGGGGGAAATAGCATTGATTGTCTATATAGTAAATAGATCTTAGAGAATAGGATTTACTGAAGAAATAAGTGGAGTTGTTTCAGTATAATTTCACAAGTTAGCAAAGTGGATTCAAACAATACGTTTGGACAACGCTTTGATCAGAAAAGTACTAAAAACTGAACCTTAACACTTGATGAATCTGCATCGCAATATCGCCACATCGTGTACACGAGGCTTAGGAAGACACTCACCATTCTTTTGAACGTGAAAATGTTGAAGTGTCTACTAAGAATCGATGTAGGATTCTGCCAAAAATATTGAAGAGGTGTCTCAGTGGTTGACACGTTGTGATTGTGACTAAATACTATTTGGTCAAGATAATTCCGCTTCAGAAGAATAGTAGTCGTCAGTTCAGGCACATCAATACGGGTTCGCCGTAATGACGCCGCGTCGTAAAAAGGTGTTTAGTTTAGGGAGACATGACGTCACAATTTTTATTGCTCACTATTCTATCGAAGACATGGCGAAAGTATTTGAATTGAGTGTGAATCGATCCGTTACTTCAAGGATAGCTAAGGTATCGTAGAGGTAGGGAGTGTGCTGCGGTATATCCGCAGTATCTTATGACGAGATAAGTTCTCTCGAATAGGAGGCCAACCTTAGTCTTTCTTTATTAAGATTTTTTTAAATAATTTATATTATTTATGTAAGTACTCAATTAAGAATTCTTAATATTATAAACTGTTCATTATTTTCATATTTTAATTACTTTTGACATGTCAATTGCGATGAAAATTGTAATTATTATACTCCTACTCAGTAAGAGTAATTTGAGAATTCTAAATTGATATTTTGATTTTAGTTGTAGCCAATTTTGAAATATTTTGGTCAACATTATAATAATTTGCATGCCAGTATTACCGATGGAATTTGTCTTGGTCTACTTTAGTATGTAACAACTTATGTAACATAGCAAGCGAGTAAATAAATTAATTGGTGATATTATTGGTCGTAATTCCGGAATAAACAACCAAACAAAGAGATAAGTCTCTAAATATAGATGATTCTTTCTCAAGAAATTCATACATCCATCTACATCCGAATATGTTATGTAGTACATTATTTAAAATTAATTAATAGACGTAGTTGAACTGTTTTGATTTAAAACCCTTATTAAAATTCTATCATCAGTTCTTCAGACAACTACATCTGGTGGCCCTGTATACTACAAAACTTTTTGTTCGACTGTACCAGTCAAGCTTATATTGATTGTCATATAACGCAATTTGGTAGATGCCTCCATGTGCCGACGTGAAAAAGTTAATTAACTCTCCTCAAGATCCGCAGTACAGTTGGCTACCACAAAACGCTGGCTGTTCTTGCGGCTTCACTCGCATCCTCGGGGAACTACTACATGTACCCGGATAAAACGTACCCTAGGCGTTAATCCAGAAATGGTTTGAATGTGTGCCAACTGCCAAACATACAAATTTCGTTCAGCTGTTATGCGTGATTGAGTAACAAACATCCAAATATCTCAATTTTTCATATTTATAACGCTTCGCCACGCGTTATAATTGCTACCTTCATTCATACTCAACACCGTGTCCACGTTCGACGCAAGTCACCTAAGAATAAAGACAACCTCAGACCCGAAAACAAATCCGAAACTTCGAAACTGATCCCTCAAGACTACAGCATCTAGGTGACTCTCCAAGTTTCGGAATGGCTTAATACTAAAGCTTTAGAGATTTAGTTAATATAGGTTAGGTCCGAGTACTTAGTACCTGTCCGCCCGTGTCGCCGGGCTAGCAGCCGGGAGAGGGGGGCGGGAGGGGGAGGCAACTGACGTCACTACGAGAGCTTTATTGCTCTATTTGTGAACCGGACAAAAGAAAGTAAGTATTTGAATTGTGCGCGGACTTTTACTATTCAACGTTCGGATACGAATGGATGACTATCGTTTTCTGTGGATGTCGTAGGAAGGGATTTTTCTAATAACAACAGCATAACGACTGTATTACCGGACAGGTGCGGCAGAGGGGTGTATCTATGTAGTATTTACAGTCAAATATTGAATAAGTAACGAGCCTATTTCTATCTGCCGGGAATATTTCCAAAAACTGGGCTACCACTGTGCTCCTTCCTGACGTAATCAACTATTTATTTATTTCAAATAGGTTTACCCACAGCATATTATACATGTATGGATACATTAAGGTTCAAAGTATTGTTCTAATACATATATTGTATATGCCAATTTCCTGGATAACGGAGTTATTTTCTGGGATAAAAGTATCCTATGTCCTTCCCCTGGTAGTATTTACGTTGTATGCCAAATTTTGTTGAAATCCGTTCACCCGTAAGGCGTGAAAAACAAACTCACAAACATACAAACTTTTACATTTATTATATTACGGGCTAAGACAGTACTAAACACGACGAAATTACCACTTAGTTGCTAATTGCTAGTATAATATATGTATAGAATATGGAACGAATACAGATTAAACCTAAAGAAGTGACATTAATGAGTAAACAATATAGCCAGGACAAAACAACAATAACTCAATACATGATATCATATAAACAATGTTTAATTAGTTAATAACGAGGAAACGTTCCCGGGAACTGTAGACACGAGGCAAAACATAATAATAAGCATGGTGATTATGCAATATTATTCCTTGTATCAATTTACGGGAAGGTCAAAGTTCGGCAAGACATTTTCAGGCTATTCTGATCCTCAGAAAATTAAGGGGGTTTTAGGAATTTGTGGGACTGACGACGGGCGCATTGCCTCTACAAGAATCAAATGTCGGGCGCGTATCCGTGAGCTTAATGCGGGACTTTGAGGGATGTTTTATCTAATGCGAAATCATAGTGTCAATCTGAGATGTTCCGCAGAATCCGGGACATTTGGCCCTCTTATCCAAAATTGAGCTTAAGGTTTTCGCAATATAACAACGTAAAGATAAAATTAATTTTTATTCATATGGATTTTTACAGGCACTTATAAATACGTGGTCGGACTGTAATTGCCTCATTTCAAAGTGATGATTTCCAATGGAGAGGAACGGGCAAGAATCTGAAGATCTCCGTAACGGAACACGTTCTGTTATTGCACTACTATAATAGTGCATTATAAGAAGTCGGTGCGTATGCGCACCTTCACCTTTTGCAACCTCCGCGTGTGTAATGCCTTCTGTTATTTGTGTAATTCTAGGTCACCGTATTGTTATGCTATTGGTAGGCGTTGATTCAGAAGCTTTTAATGCAGGCGCCAATTGATGCGAAAATGTATGACGATACTCGATGGAAGAAGGATTGCGCATGCGGTTGTTGAAAACAGATTTAGCTGGGAATGGCTCATGGGAATTTTGATCCCGAAAGAAGTTTCAGGGTATAAAATTAATCGTTTAGATGCTGCGGTCCTACGTCATAGAGAACGACTCAGAAATGAAGACCACAACAGACAGAAGAACTACATCTTTCTTTCTTGTAATGTATTAAAATAATCCGGTATTCACTGAAAATAGACGATAGAGTTACAGCAATTAATCAGACACAGTCCTCACGACGTCCTCATTATCTTTGCATCTATGTGAGAAGGCTTTGAAAGCAGTAGAATGGAGATTGGTGATACGAAGCGGACCTTTAATCCAATTGGTAGGTTACTATGTTGCACTCACACAAACACAAAACTCGCACCGAGAGAATCGTATCACCAAAACCATTGTATGGTCACGTAATAGATGCAGAAGCTGCATCACACGTGTACAATATGTTTTTCAGGTCCTTCGTCCAACGTCAGCTTACAATATCTATCTGAGCCTGAGGTCGCGTCCCGACCTCAGGCTATTATTTATTCTGAGCCTCAACGTTAGATTATTGCGCCGTTACATAACAACTACAGGTGCTTCGGTTGCGTTATGTGAATTATGGAACATATTCATGATCTATCTCTATCTGGGAACCGGTATGGTAGGTGTTTTGGGGGTGCCTTTTTATGTAACTTCAAAAAGAACTAAAACTAGTATATTTTGAATAAACTTTATAATTTCTGTTTTATGATACTAAGTATATGATTTCATCAAAGGAGTAGAGATAGGATCGAGTTTTAGTCATAGTGGCCTAGATTACTTAATGGTTACTGTGTTAGTTAGTGGGCTGTGTTTGGCACTCGATCGAACTAAACCACAAAAAACAGAGTAATTTATTTTGTGAGCTAAACAGTTCTTGTTCGCCCTCGCGATGAATTCGTACGCACAGCTACATATCAATAGTTTTTTAGTATAAGCTGACCTCTCAATGTACGGAAAGCCTATACAATGCGAGGACAGGTTATACTAGAAATTATGGCTTGATATGTAGTCGTGTGTACAAAAGCTTTGTTTCGTCTGGCAATGTTTCGAATTCAATTTGAAAAAGTACTAAGCATAAGTAAAACAGGTTTTATCATTTCGCTCACGAATTTGTAAGCTTTTCTGATTTAACACGAAGACACTTGACTTTCGTAACTCCTAAAATCTAAGCGGATTCAGATAAATGAGTACGCTATTATAGTTAATTACTGCGAACTAGATGGCGGCTAGGCTGGCTGTTCATACTATCAGCATGAAGGGCTGCCAACGTGTCATCGTTATCTGAACATTTAACACGTGCACTTTTATGACAAAGAAGCTGATTCATATGCTTTCCATCGTTACTTCAAACCACAAATTGTACACGTTGAATACTGCGGTGGTATCTATCGGGTTGCGACAATGTCACAAACTCACAATGCGACATCGCACTTTATCGAACATCTTACAGGTCAAGGCTAGTATAGATTACGGGTTAAGCTGAGCGGAAGACTAGTTGCCAAGTTCCTATATTGCTCCACATCTGGAGTACTGGCAGATCCCTATCATTTATGATCTGACATCTAGCATACATTGGAGAAACAGTGTATTAGGTACACTTGATGCAGAAGGTGGAGATGGAAGAATTTGACACTTGGATTGGCGCAGTGTCTAAGCTTAGCTTTCTGCACCACAGGTTGTGGCTTCGATTTCCGCACAGAATTTTACTTGTATGACTTACAGATAGTTGTACTGCGTCTGAATGTGTCATGTGAGGTTTATGTCTGTAAAGTATACTCATGATACAGGAAAAACTTAGTATAGAGTATCTTTTTAAGTAAACTTGTGTCAGAGTGATTTAATAATATTTCCAACCGTGGACTAATATTCCGCATTGGGGAGGATAGCAAGTATATTTATAGCGCAATTGCGGGTGGAAAGGGAGGGGGACTCCCTAGAAGGACACAGGCGACCTAATTGGCGATGTCCTTCAAAAAGGTCAGGTGCGTAGTACGCAACCCGCGCGCATGCTTTAAATATGCACGAATGTGAGAAAGTGGAATAAGGAAAGTGTTTGTAAGGATCGTATTCGTACGACACGAGCTACGCGTGTGGAACCGCTCATGTTTGGATGTTTGGGTATTTGATACGGTTGAATGGATTTGAATGAAGTTTGGCACACATAGACAATGTCCTGGATGAACACTATACTTTACACTTTTCATCCAGGTACATGAAGTAGTTCCTCTAGGATGAGAGTGAAACCGCGGACAACAGCTGGTTATAGGTTGTAAGGAAGCCACAGACCTAGGCATAGATTACCTATAGCCTAAGCCAAAACCATGTCTGTTGACTGTTTGAATGACATCACTGAGATACACTTCAGTGACAACAACTTTAATATTGAATCTAACACATCCTTATTTTAAATGGAATCTATGTATGGACTGTATGACTCAAGAGCTATACTTTGATGGTCGGCTGCATATGAACTAAATTGTAAACAATGTCGCTTCTTTGAAGTATTGGATCACTGACTTATAGGGAGCACAATTGTCTGATCATTATGTAGTACCATATTCTATGGAGGATGTACTTTGGAGGAGTTTGGAGTCAAGAGTTGACTTGCAGATTGCATAAAAATTGAATTTATAGAGTAGATGCAGATTAGATATTTTATTTGATACCTAATGATTACAGATGCATTGTCCACCTAAGGCTAGCGTTGGAATGGATTGTATTCCAATAATTTCACAGAAAATTCACATTCCGCTGAAAATTTATTAACCATTCTAATTACAACAGGTCATGGGGGCCAATAACAATAAAAATGTCTGCAAGTCATCACTTAATAAAGCAACTCCAATGTTATATTTCAATCTAAATAAAAATGAGTAACCTTATTGCATTTTAGAGAGCACAATTTCAAAGTCTGTACAGCTACTGAAATGTTCCTAAAAGAAAACTTAGTGCCGCTGTTGACTAAGTAACTGAACTCAGGATATTTAAATGCATAGTAACACTAGCTCGCAACCACTAAACTATTATGTTTTTTAAACTAGCGCAATATTAATAAATCCAGTAATTTTATAAGCAGTACCATGACAATCTCATTGTAACTAACAATATTAGAAATCAATATCACTTGATATTCAATACTGAGACTACAGCTAGAACATGTTGCGATTGGATTACTACTACACTAGTACCTATATTAGCGGTGGTCAAATGTAAAGACAGTTATTACATTTATGTAAGTATAGTGATATTATTTTATTATAAACAGACACCCTTATTAATAACTAATGATTTGAATAAAGTAACAAAATTATATATAATATAATGGAATAATAGAATATAATAAAACAGGTTAGTAAGTATGCCATCGGAAATATGTATAGCTTAACATTTAAAAAATCTTAGGTTCTAACAATGTTATTTTCAGAGGAATCCGATAGTTAGTAAAAACTGGGAAGGCTTTAAGAACGCATAAAAACTTGTCCATGAAAAAATTCAATGCCTTTTTCTTTTACTAGCCAGACGTAAAACAAAAAATATACGTATAAAACCTCATCGCCAAATAAATAAAAAACCGCGCCAAATATCATCCAATAATTCAAAAATCGAACGCCGAAAGCCGGTGACGTCACACTGCATTACCGTCACTATTAAATGTAGGTCATCGCCGTTGCACACCACTGAGATTATTTACTTGTTGTGCGGCCCAGCGTTGGCCAACGTGGGCGCCGTGGGCACACGCAACAACACTGTACACCACAGCCACACTGTTTAGCTCACAACTTCACAATAACGCCATAAAACAGTAATCAAACACATTTTATTCTTGCGAAACACATCAAAACCGGTTTTATCACTTCACCATTCAATAATAATTACATTGTGTAGTATTCAGGTAATTAATGTCAGTAACGGGTTTATTATCAGTGTATTTATTTTGTATTGTGGATGTTATTTTCAAGTTTATTTTGATGACGTAAAACGCGAGCGACAACCAACCGCTGAGTGACGTAGCGCGCCGCGGAATGGCGCATTTAAACTGGGTTGCCATGTCCCGAATTCAATTTACCTCTGTCTTTGACAGTAAAAATCTGTATCGATATTGGATATTACTTAGTAGTGATGAAATGATTTCAAATAAGACAAGATTTATTTTTTGTAATTAGTTGTAAATATACAAACATAAACTACTAATTTGTAACTCTAGTTGAACTAAAACATCTAGGAATACAGTTTTGTTTTTTGCTAGAGCGTTTCCACCTTACGCGATAAGATACTGGTAGTGGACGCTAGCACGATATAAAATGTAAGTGTCGGATCCGATAACCATTAAAGTGTTGGGTATAAAATGCGAATGGCAGGTACCTATATACAATAAATGAATATATTTTATGTGTGCCGTAATAATGCATCACAAAGTTCTATACCGTTATAATATTGTACGTGAAGAAGCATTTCGCATCAATGATGTAATCAGAATTTTTTTTCCATTTAACAGGGTATATTTCGACTCCCTGGCAACATTATGCTAAATGTCATTGGTTTTATGTGGTTCTACTACGGTTCTCGAACTCGAACATTTTTCGTAATCGTAAGATTTGTGAGGGTTGTTTCAGCAAAGTCGTTCTGTTGAATAATTATATTATATTTGCAAATAAAAACAATACGAGTAATATCGACAAAAATCAATAGAATGAAGTAGTTAGGTATATACTATTATTTTTCTATGTGATAATTTTATTTTGGTGGTTTGGGATCTCCGTCTATACCTACAGAAATTGTTTCATTTATTATTTATTAAAACTTATTGAAAAAGTAAACTAACATCGCAAATATCATACTGAATTTTAATTATCAAAAAAACCTGAAAGTTTCCAAACCGAGATTACATAGTAGAAGTAGGGCTGCCACAGAATACGCGCGCTGAATTATTAAATAAAATAAATAAATACAATGTTTGTGTTGCGGTCATGCTTGTTTAGTAAAGCCGCAGAGCCGAGCTGGAACTAGCCATTATGTACGTGGGCTACATTAAATAGGTCACTGCTTGTCTCGGTAAGTTCTGTTGGACTTTATGATATTTTTGTTAACAGACTTATACGTAATAAATGTTCGTGTACTAGCGGATTTTGTACGTTTGTGGTATTACTAAGTTAATCTGTTCATATGGAACTGCCCATTCCGTAGTGGAAAGATCAGCCAGGGTGCGCCGGACGTACCCAGGTATGCCAGGTATCAATGCTATTTCCTTGCAGCCTGCTGATTATGACAGACCTCTCCTAAGGTATAATGCTTATAGTCACAGTGAGCGTCGTGTCTGCGAAGGCAATGTTTTTGCACTGGTGATCCTGCTTCGCCACTGGCTTTTTTTGTCCTTTAATTAAGTTGATTATTTGGATCGTTATCTTGACATTTATATGACGTCAGGGCTTCGTCAGAGGGTGCACTTCGGTGAAATTGACGTCTGGTAAAGGTGAGTGTTGTATAATTGTCTCTAGAAGTTTGACTTCTATTTACGACTTTCGTATAATATGTATAAAATCCCACTTGACAAAGACCATTTGTACAGAAAAATAATGTTTTGTATTTTTTCCACACAAGCATATAAAGTAGGCCTAGCGGTACCTTCGTTTATTACATGTCCGATTTGTAACGGGCACCAGACACGAGTTCGGGCGCCCACGTCACGCGTAATCCGACACATTTACTTTGACTTATTGACAGCTGGATTTGTATGTATTTCCGTGGACCATGCCGGAGTGGTATGGTATTTTATGTGTGTAGTGTATTTTTATGGCCCATATTATTGCTGCACATACGCATAACATAAATATTCTTACCCTGACATACATTTATAACAATTCAAGTAGGAATACGTACTATTAATTGCCTAGATACTCATCTCAATTGAAAATTCTAGTGTTCATCATTCATCAACATACGAAACCTTTTTATACTCTACGACTAATTAACAAACACTATCATCTAGTTTTGAGATACTTCAGTTGCTTTCGCATGAGTACTGACATGAGTATAGCTCATGTCGGTGGTGTAAAGATTATCCAGTCCGAGGTTCGGAGCGTGACTGCCTAAGGCTGCATTCGACCAGTGCTGTGAGAGTGAGAGGTAGATTAGCGGTGAGCGAGGAAAATATCCACCCATAGGATTATCTCATTCTAAGTCTAATTCTAATTCTTTACAAACATCCGTCATAATTTATTTAGAAAACTTCATCTATATCTGGTGACCCTTACTTATCGATTAGTTTGACTGTACTTAGGTATCGACATCCCTAGCTCCATACATCTCACTTTCACCGCAACACCAAAGCTGATTAGTTCACATTCGATCACTAGGCGGCATCTCAAGTGAGCTTAGTGTTACATCAGCCGGCGCCACCCGACGTGAAATTATTATGAGACGGCCGCGCGGCAGCGTCGGTTTAGATGTCGAAACGCTAAACGATTCGTCGATAACTTGCGTTAGTAGATTGGTTAAGTTATGATAGAACTCATTTAGAGTTAGCGTTCAATGATATTTTATTTCTGGCGGTGCCCATCGAATCTTGTGATGAATTTATTAATTCTCATATCAAAGCTACGACTAATAAACACATTGTTAATGTGATGTAACGTAACATAGTATTTTTGACTTCCAGAATAATCTACCTTTGATTTTTGATCATACCAAATTATATCATACAAATTATACCAAATTATGTCATGCTCGTGAACGGGTGCCGTCTGTCGGAACTGGTCAGCTCATAACTGCCATGGCAATCTTATTCATAGGCAATTCATTATCATCCCAGTCTTATTTGTATTCGTATTGCATTATTCTCGCAGCTCTTACCACAACATTGTACTGATACATATTATAATCTGTTATATATTTGAAAAGAGTTACCATGGAGTTTCTTGCCGGTTTTTCTCCATAGGATCTACTTTTTGGAACCGCGCACCTAGAGTCACAGCGCACCTAGAGACATTTCATAAGTGCCTGTATTTGGTTTATATGAAATAAAGATCTATTCTATACTTTTTTCTGTTAAGAAATTCTCAACAGACCGGAGTTTGGAACTGTGCCCGATGGATTGCATAAGCTCGCCCTGAGAACAGTAACCTAAACCTTTGGGGAATACCATCGATGTGGGAATACAGACATGATGCATTGCCATACATACTTGATAATTACACTGCAACACACGCTTTTCAAATAACCAATAGATTGTTAACTGACAACATACCAAAATAAAAATTTGTCCTACAATCTCACCGTGATCGCTCATTTAATCGTCAATATCCCACAAATGCATTAGGTACCCTATTGCCTTCATAGTCGCTTAAAAATAAATTCGAAAGCAGTGTGACTTTTAAATATTAATTTACTGACGCGCGTCACCCCTACTTTAAGCAAAGGAAACGCTGCGTTCAGCCACAAATAGCGGCAGAGTGGAGTCCACTAATGGCTATAAAAAATAACTTCCTGTTACTAGGTATAATACTGGCAAGAATTGCATTCGAATTTCGAACAAAAGAATTGCTCGAATTTATTTAAATACGAAATGATTACGTGATAAGTAAAGGGCCTCAGCTCTACATAAAACGTACCTAATTGTGATCGTAGGCACGGCTGTCGATCGTTTGATCCTGGGTTCAATTCCCCTAGGAAATCTCAGAGATTTGACAGAGATGGCTAGACCAGATAAAGGCACTTATGAATAGGCAGACTCTAGTGGCCACTAGACTGGCCACTGCCCAATCAGTTTCATTACGAAGCTTGCTTGCTGACTAATTAGTCCACGACTGCTCATGCTGATGGAATAGAACACATGACATAACGTATACATACATTTTGCAACAACTTGGCAGGCGAGCGGATTGCTACTACTACCTAATTCACACAAGAAAACCGCTTTTTAACCCCCGACAAAAAAGAAGGATGTTATAAGTTTGTAGTGTGTATCTGTGTATCTGTCTGTGTGTTGGTTTTGTAACCTTAATTTATGAAAAGAGTATCCATGGAGTTTGATGCCGGTATCTTCTCCAGGACCAACCCACTTGTAACCGTGCACCTAGAATCACAAAGTTTTGAAAGTGCCTGCAAAGGCCCAGTTGAAATAAAAATCTTTGACTTTGTCTGTGGCCTCGTAGCTCCAAAACGGATGGACCGATTTCAAAGCAGTTTGTTTTTAATTGAAAGTTAGTTTAATCGGGTATCATCTTAGCTATGTTTCATGAAAATTTGTTCAACCGTTCAAAAGGTACAGCTCTTTTTCTAGTTGGAGTCGCGGGTTTTTGACGGTTAGGTTATATCTCTTGTATATGCAGTCGTTAGAACATTCGGTCACAAATCCACGTCGACTGCGCTTTTCCGTAGTCCCATTGAGAGCAGGCGACAGGCGAGGTATGCGGAGAGTCCCAATTAGCGCTCTTCTGCTCTGTGCAATGCGGAAGTGTGTGGACCCGACAGACATTTTTATATCGCTCTGTACCAGCGGTGCTCAAACTGGGGCCGAACGGGCTTTAATCTGAGACCTTAATAGAGAAGAACATAACTGTCAGGTATTCGAAATGAATGAGGATCAGTCATCGGTTGCGGCAATTGCGGTACACGATAAAAAAAATGCATTTTGGTGTGATTTTTTCGAAAAGCATTACAAGGTTAGGCGGAAAGGGTACATAAAGCCGGAGGTGGTGTTTGTACTCATTATTATGAATAACTTTTACTATGGGACCAACACTGAAATTCTGAAACCCCAAGCATTTTGCGAACCGTCTGACTGAATAGAGATTGCTACACTGACAAGTGCCTAGCACTAAAATTTTGGATGGATGGATGGTATATGATATCTCATTTGGCCTGGCGCTGATACGAAAGAAGAACACACTCTCGAAAATACTGCCTTCAAGGTATTAGCGCTTAGCGCCGGGCAAAAGCTTATTGACAGTCAGGAAGATCACACTCGAAGCATTTCCGAAGACATGAAGGTTGTAAACAACGCGTTTGTAACGCGTTGCTGCAACTGAACTGCATTTGGTGCGGTATTTAATAAAAAGGTGGGCGTTGAATGCGGAGAATACAAAAGGTTGAGCGCCGCTGCTCTGCATTAAGATATATTTTTATGACGCGCTACAGGCGATGCATCACTGCATTGTATGAAATTAGGTCACTGTTGGTCTGGACTTGGGAAACGTTTATTTTGAAATCATCGGTTTGTGATGGAGCTTTTGTTACAATATTGTTTTGATTTAGAATAAAGTTAGCGCTAGCAAAGTGGCGCTATATACCTAGACACCTGCATAGACAGAACACCTTCGCCGAGTATCACGCTAATTATAAACAAGAAACTTAGTAGGAAGATGTTATGATTGCTACTCAATCACACATAAACGCGTTGGCGACTGGCGTGCAAGACCGACAGGCCTTGTAAGTACACCTGCACAGAAATAGGAAGTCGATTTTAGTCATTATTGTGTAACCTGCTTTGTTTACTAACAAATTACTAACACCTTTTGTTTGTATTTTATCTGTACTACTGACAACCCTCCCTAACGCTATCTTTGTAAAAAATGTAAATGAGGATGGAAATGAGGAGGGATGAACATCACGTAACAAGAAGAGTTTTAGGTATGAATGTGGATGATATAAGAGAAGAGGCAAACCCAAGAAAAGATTGTTGTGTAGATAAGGTTGTGTGAAAGACATCTTTATCTGCTATGTATAAAATAAAGTCGCTTACCGCGTCTGTCTGTCTGTATATCCGCTAACTCCTCCTAAACTACGCAACTGATTTTGATGAGGTTTTCACCATAATTTTAAGCATTTCTTCCGGAAAATTTATATGCATAATACTTTTATTTATTATTTATTTATTTAAAACTTACACACTATCTTTACAGGTTGATCCCAATACAATAGTGGTTTGCACTCTCTCACCAAATAAATTGAAAAATAAACTTACAGCTAATACTTAACTACTATTTAAATACAACTAACAAAATTCAACACAACTCTTGCGAATTCACTCAGATTGCATGAAAATAAGTCAATTCTCTCATGCACTTCGTTTAGTACACATATTGTGCGGGTGAGTGGTGCTTTTGACAGCAGGTTGGTTTTGGCAGCAGGGACTGCCAGCAGTGGCGGTCGCCGCCGCCTCCACACGTACCGCACGTTTTTATATTTAATGTAAGGATCGTAGAGAAATTGCACCCGCGCGAAGCCAGGGACGGGTCGCTAGTCGCTTATATGAACGTAAACTTTAAGATGACGTCTGACAGAGACGAATGGAAGAAGACATATTATTGCGCCGACCACAAATAAAATAGCATAAGGACAGGAGAATTATGAGATAGACCATGTCCAGGATAAACTCATGAGATACATGTTATCCTGGTACATGATAACAAGAAGTAGTTCCCGAGGACGCGAGTGGAACCGCGGACAACATGATGAATAAAAGCAATCTGCCTGTGAGCAGGGAGATGGCTGGACTGGGGAACATCAAACAAGACATGATCCAGAACATCTCAATCTGCTGCCGGGCATTAATCACGCACGCTGCGGGCGACGGACGACGCGCGACGCGACGCTGCCTTGCCGATATTTTGTGTACCTACCAATGACATTTTACAAATAGACGGGCCGTTCACCAACATTAATGCACTACAAAATGGCGTAAACTTTACTATAGCTACATAGCAGTACATATAATTATACAGTGCGCGAAGAAAGGGAAAGAAAATGAAAGCCACCATACGCCATGTCGGTTGTTAGAAAAAGATGAATATAGACGTTTAGTTACGTGGCATTAGCTGCCGCATGCTCATTCTCTCAGTCGGTGCAGGGCATTTACCTAGCATTTATCTTGCCAATATAGAGCACGGGCAACGCGTCTATTTGTAAAAATATGTCATTGATACCTACAGGATAAATTTTTATGTAGTGCGCATAATTTGTAGAGTGATTCAGTCTCTGTCCCTAAATGCAACCGCAGTATTGGGATACACTTTAAAATTATTGTATGGGAAAGACAGATCATCGTGGTATCGAGACAAGACACGTTATTGTCATAGGGAATAAGGCAAGGAGCTCTTGAAGTCAACAGAATACTTTACTGGACCCTGTGAGTTGTGTCAGCAAGTGAATAGATTCTCGGCAGATTTTCGCCCATTTTCAAAGCTTAAATATTCAATCTCAGGAGATCTGAGTTATGACGACATCATAAGGTTCAAATTTAAATGGTTCACTTTTTGTCATATAAAACAAAGTTATGTAGTTAAATAACAAAAGTCAGTAGTATATACAGTCAGCGACAAAAGTAGCTGAAGATTAAAATATGTTTTTATTGATAATTGATTTTAAATTAATTACAAACATCTTCAGTTTTTTTGTTCCTGACTGTACCACGGATGGCACAGAGATGGTATTGTATGTAAGAAATAAGTACGTACCTCTTCAACTTGACTGAGTGAGGAGCGACTGCCCCAGTCTTCCCACGTCTCTCTCTCGCCTGCAACAATATACTTCTTGTATTGCAAGTGTAGCGACATCTATCGCCACATAGAATAACTACTATCAGATTACGAAGCCTGCATCGCGCAAGGAAAAAGATATTCGTATCTAACACATATACAACTGTCCGACATCAACCGTCGGGCTTCGGCCCGCCAGGCAATATCACCTCGCCTGGTCGGAGGATCCTCCCTTTTCAATGGAGGAACACCATACCTCGTTCCTCCACACCAGCATAAACATGATGGAGTACAAGGAGAAAAGAGAGGGAAATCATGGGCGAAGGTAGCAATTGTTTTTTCTAAGGTGTCCACCAGGGGCGTAGGCCTAGACAGACAAAGTGACCAATGAAGAAATAGAAATACAAATTGTAAACATAGATAAAAGAAGAGGAAGCATGATTGGTCACTTGTCTAGACACACGATAAGTTCGTTACCAAAATTATAGAAGGGAAAAAAGACGCGAAAAGAAAAAGGGGAAGACAAGGAAAAAACTACATTGATCAACTGAAAAAAAAAAAAGCAATATTTTTTCAAAAACAGAGCCTAATCGCGTGCTCCATATGAGCCTCCTCTCCTAATGATAACCGTGAACTATGTTGACTGGCTCATCTTTTGGCCATGACATGAACAATTTCCACGAGATTTCACACCACACCAGTACTAGAGACGAAATAAAGTAATAATACTTACAGTAGCTGGCTTCGCTGCTCGCCTCCATGCTGAGTCGCTGCGCGCCCGCCGTCTGCATCATGGACATTGGGTATAGACTGCACTCTGAAATAAAAGATTCATTGAACAAGTACCATCGATCCCAAAGTCAGTGTGACTGTAGTGCTGCACCACCCCAAGTGCGCATAATATACCTGCACCATGGAAGACCTTAATTACGTACTTAAACTTTGTACCCCTAACTTGAGCAAGTTGAGCACGGAGGTGTGTGAGATTTGGCATAGTTATAATTTATGTGGAGAAAGCATGCAGAAGAAGTGACACAAAGTTTAGAATAGAAAATCTATTATATGCAGCGCATGATTGCAGCTCTACTTAATTTAAAATTAAATAAGAGAGGTATTTTATTGCACGTGGATCTCTTCAAAGTTTCTTTGTGTAAAGTGCAAACAAATCCTGGGAAACAGCTAGTTATTATAAGGCTGTGTTATAAATATAAAGTAATATTATTTACTTGGCGTAACATTCAGTAACAAGTAACAGACACAAATTACACACTCCGCATGTACTCACCATGCTGAACATTCATTTGTTTATATGGGCTTATGGGAACCATGATAATCATCAAGAATAAATTCCTAATGTATAGTTTACTTACTTTTTTGTGATATACTAATGGGGTGGCTGTAAACTAATTATATTCAAGTGTGGGTACTTACAAATAAAAATTATGATTGTCTTTGATCTGTCAAATAAAATAGTTTTGCTTCTGCCCCAACTATGCTAGTTTATTTTCTAATAATATATAAGTACCACAGTAAAAGACAGAAATGGATTAAATAAAAATAAAACATGTCTCGCATATTTTATCTATTCAAGATACTAATAATCGGACAATCTATAAATAAAGGAACTAATAATTAGGTACTCACATGAATACTATGTCATTTTCTCATAAAAACTTCACTTCTAAAATTCGTAACTAAACAGAAGCACCGTGGATCTCTAACACATGAACTTACGCGATAGTTTTATTACATTTTGCTGCACTTTTAGTCCAAAAATAGCACAAATACGGCATCAACATAAAAAAAAAAATGACTTTACAATCACACGCCCACTTACAAACGCATACCAAACTCACTATTTACACTGTACATGCAGTACGTGTAAAACACTCGGGACACTGTAGAGCACAGTTTTAATTCACAATTACCACAATATCGTTCTCGTTTGTATATAACATGAAAGAGTTCATTGTACTTTGTGTTTACAACTTACTGTCAGTTTCATATCGATCACGATCATTGCTTGCAGGCTGCGTTCCGTTGTACGGGCCTCGAGAGGGAACTGTTAAGTGATTATTTTTATCACGAATAAGAAATACCCTTCATTTCATATTTTTTTGTATAGATTGCTGAAAATGAAGAAAAGTTTACTTTATACCTTTATTATTTTAATAAATAGCCCAGCAGCTTTTTATCCTGGAATTTTTATCCCCCATACTCTAATATTCTTGCCCATACAACAAAAGGAACGTTTTGGTTGCAACATTTAAGGTGAAGTGTGTTTACATTGTGGAACGGGTAACTATACATTATGCTGAATCTCATCGTCCATTTGATCTCAGAATTAAAGATAACAAGATATTTAGGTTGTGTATACTTATTAAAAATAAGTTTGAAAATAGACGCCCATGCAACACTGCAATCCAGGTTGATTGAAGCGCCAATCAATGGTGAATACAGTTGTTCATTTAACTTTGAATCTTACGTAAAATAATAAGTAATATTCTTTGAGTATGTAATACTATTCTGTTTGAAAAGAATTCTAACGATCTCCTCATAGACCATATTATTATTTTATTTGTCGTTGAACATAAATGTCGTTAATGAATAGAAACTCTATAATTTATTGTAATAGCATTTTTAGCTGAGCTACTGGGCCTATGTCCAGTAATGGACTCCAAAGTGCGACAGACTTATCTGCAAATGTGTAACCGAACGCCTGCCGCCGAGAACAATACTAATGTCTGCGTTTCGTCACTTGGTGAAATAATGAGGGGGTTACAAAATCTTAAAAGCCAACCATAATTATACTCAAGTAAATATTTATTTAATAAATGCATAAACAATCACAATTATTCCTTGATCTTCTTAGATGGTGATTCATCATCCCTGGAGTTCCTAGCACTGCTCCGTCTCTTTCTATCATTGTTTTCTGATTCTTCCTTACTCTCGCGTGTGTCGCGTCGTCTCTTTCTATCATTACTCTCTTTCTCCTTCTCTTCTTTAGTCTCTGGCACGTATTTCTTGACGCGTGCTGGTTCTGGCGAATATGCCCAGAGCAACATTTCTATATGTTCTGCAGTTGGCTCGTCTTTTTCATTGAATAGTTTTGCGTCAGCGTGCTGTAATTAAGAAAAGAATATAAAATTTTCTAAGCTTTTACAAGATGCTTTTAGGCAACTAAGCTTGGTTAATGATGACCACATTATCGCTAAACATCAATCTGCATGTGATGAAAAAGGGTCTGGCCGTAGGGCCATCAGTCCCTTTTTCATCACATGCAGAGTCAGCGTAGACAGAGTGTACAATTATCCATCTACCTGGATAATTGTACACTCTGTCTACGCTGACGGCCGACATTGAGGTAATTTATGCGTTCCCTATTTTTTAATTATGTACGCGTACTAAGTTACTAAAATTAATTGATTAAAACAATGTAAACAGCTACTTGACTAACTACTCCTTCATAAGGAGACTTGGAGAGTGTAGTGCCCAGCGGTGGGCGGCGATACAATGAGTTGATTTATAATACCTTTTCCTTAAGCTCCTTTAACGCGTTGTTTCTCACAATGTCCCACGTCTTGCTGTCCTCTTTCTCAGTGACAGTGCGCAGTCGCTTGTACTCACCCCGCACGCTAGTATATGCTGCTATGAATGATTTCTGTAAAAAAAAGGAAACTGTGTTCAGATATAAGAGTATTAACGTGTACTCTCATTCTAGATTACAGAATATTATTACTTGAAGCTCGTGATACGTATAAACATTAAACTTCCCCAAACATCGTTGCAGCCTGCTACTGACCGACGCGGCTCTAAAAATTAACAAATAGTAGAATAACCACCTAACTTGCCAGTATCAGTATCACAATTGGCGATTGGCACCAATGTTACAATGAGAAGGCGCTATCGGATTCCGCGACCACAACCCAAAAAAAGAGGTATTTCTCATAATTATAGTCATGATGCATGTCAAGCTAATGAGTTTTTTTAAAATTAATGTACTTACTTGTTGGTCAGATATACCATCGCCAGCCAGTTTCTCAGCAGTTCTGACGATGCCGAGGCTAAGGTACGGGTTGTTCTGTTTGCTGAGGTGCATAGAGTCGAAGTCATCGAGAAACTTCTCGAATATAGACATCGCTTCCTTGATGTTTGAGATTTTTGTTTCATCACGAGTACCTGGAATGAACAATGAACATGTGATGAAAAATTTATATTGTAACCTTTCGATGTGGCGTAACAATGTACCATTGATTTATCCGACTCATCGATGTGCCATTTTCGATGTATTGACTTTAGACATTATGCCAGGTGGAAGTAAGGATAAGGTCCTTAGTTCGTTACGTCTTTATGTGCTTCTGATGATGAGCGGCTTTTTACTTTACGATAATATTAAGACTACGAAAGTGAGATAGCATTAATATCATACTACGACCAATATATGTATCTATTTGCTAGACGTATTCATAATGGCATACATTTAAAGAAGCCTGTGTGATCAAAGAAGCACTTCATATTACATAACACATACTCACAAATGTGTACACCGTTATGGCGTTATTGAGTAAAAAAACATACATTAAAACTTTCGCAAGTCGTAACTACACATTGTACTTTGTAGTAGGGAGTTTAAACAGCGCACATTGACCAACTAATATAAACACTTACACGTAAGCACCCTCTTAGCCCTCCCAATAAGTCCTTTAATTGCCAGCTTCTGGTAGTCGGGATCTCTTCCTTGAAGCTCTTTGAGGGTTCCCTCAGCAGTCTGCGCGTCCTTGAACCCGAGTCCTGGCACCGTGTCGGGGGGAAGTTCTTTCTTTTCTTTCTTCTCTTCCATTTCCACGTCAGATGATGAATCCTGGAAAAATAGATAAACTTCTTTAAAATAATTTCTATGACTAGAACTGAATGTTAATACTTAATACATGAGCCGAATAGCGCACGCGTATGGTTTGCTTACATAGCGGGTTTGCTTCCAGCATCTAGTATTCTTACAAGTTAGAAACAAATGCTTACATCACTCTCACTATCACTGTCCTTCTCCGCCTTCTTCTTCTCTTCTCTCTTGTCTTCTTTCTTGTCAGTCTTCTTTTCCTTGTTCTTGTCGAGCTCTGCAAGCCAGTTCTCGAATACCTCCATCGCTTCTTTTATGTTCTTTATTTTGTCTTCTGCTTTTGTCACTGGAAATGGAAAATATATTACTTTGTTAAGTTTTATGAGGTAATAGGCACTATTTCAAACCTAAAGCTGGTACTGAGAATAATTTAAAAGAAAATACTTAAAGCACTGTGTGTTATTCGTACCCGGAAATTCAACCCAGGAACTCATGCCCGACAGTTGCGCTTGTGTCGAGCTAAGCGCAAGAAAATAACAATGACAGATTCTTTGCTTCCTTAGCAGTTTCGAATCGATTCTCTTTTTTACTGTAAAAGTCAACTATAAGCTCTGGGTAGTGGATGCGCAGTATTCTGGTATTCTGATAAATCATCAATACTCACTTGACAGCACTCTCTTGGCCCTCCCAAGCAGCCCTCTGACTGTGAGCCTCCTGTAGTTCATGTCATGTTGTTCTAACAAGCGCAGCGTCTCCACTGCCTTCGCCTTGTCCTTGAAACCGAAGCCGGAGTCTTCTTTGTCGTCTTTACCCATTGTTCTATAACAAAAAATATTTAATGATATTTAAAGATATATTTTTTAAAGAGTATCCATGGAGTTTCTTATCCATAGGACCAACCTACTTTGAAACCGTTTTGAAATAATAAACTTTGTCTTTGACAAACGTACATATAGTTTTGTAGTCCGAAATTCGTGTGTATAACAGTACCTACACGTCTGCCTAACCCTTGGGGGAGTGCGACCGTGATTCTATAAAACCTGAATTTTGTAGGTCAGGACTCAAGTCCGTGAATTCCTAACAATAGCAAATTTTCGTACATCTAACAGGTTATGCTGGATGAGTCGACTTTACCAATTGAAATATTATTCATATCGATGTATTAATCATGTAAATTATTATATAAACTGTCCAATTATACAGACGCGCGCCTAAAATATTTTTATTTGGACATTACATCACGATTCGATAATTTGAATAATTTAACTTGAAGTAGTATTGACCTTAAATAATACGTCATCATGAACAAAGATGGCGGGAAACATAAACTTCAAAAAGTTATCGTGGATGAAAACGATAATGGAGTCGTTATTTCTTGTATAATGTTGAGTTAGCGAACCGTGGTCGCACCTGATTTACATTAATTATACGGTAGTCGTCTGGCTTTAGCTAGTTTCATGACGTTTTTCAAGGTACAATCTTTAATCGCTAACAACAATACTTACCTATTTTTTTACTCTGACACAGAGTTGTACTTAGGGTATGGCAAAATTTTCTTTTCATTGATAATCTTAGAGCAACACGGCTGCCAGGTCGACATTATCAACAGTAATAATGTACCTTGTTAAGTGTGTCTCATAATATTTTATTTGTACAGATATTTAGGTGTCTCGACATTTTATTTAAATACATACTTAAATGCATCTTTTGTGAACAAACTCAAGGCCTCGGCCTATCGTTCATTGCTACTACTATTTTCTGTGAATGTTAACGATTTTTGCTGGTCTTTGCATGAGTTTAATTCACATTTAAGAAGAAAAAGAAGAAAGAAGAATTATATTTTTTGATAAATAACATCATACATAAACGTCAATAATGGCTATATATGACAGAAAAAATGCCCACGCTTTCCATTTCAGAAAAAATAATAGGGCCTTACGCTGTTTGTAAAGGTACTACTGTGCTGATTAAAACAAACTCATGTATTTGCTCTATTTACACATTTACACCATAGAAATAATAAGTAGGTATTCCCCTACAAGACTTATACCACACTCATACTGTGCTATTAGGCAACTTCTGGATACTGGCCTCTTTCAAAAATAATGGTGGTGTTCGTCATTCCCGCACTGAGCAAACAGGTTGATTACCATAGATCCAACTTCTCTCACTGTTCGGACAGTCGACATTGAACAATTGAATGTTTGTATTAGAGTTCGAAACGGGGTATTTACCATGTTTATATCTTGTGTTGAGCTCCCGATATTTCGGCACTGTTGCAAGCGCCATGGTCACGGATAAACTAAAAGTATTTGTAATTGAATGTTCTCCAAACAACCTCGCCAATCTGTTATATACAACAATATCACTAGTTATTGTGGATCACCTTAAAAGGTAATATTATAACTAGGAAAGTCCTTCGCCGCCCCGCTATGCATACGCGCACACATTTGTAATAGGTAAAAGGTGGGCGCGCCGACTTTACGTCACTGTCTGGTCTAGTATAGGATTCTAGTAGATACCTAGTATCTAAAATAAAGACGTTGTTCATACGGAATAGAATACCTAACGAACGATTTTGTTTGTTAGGGATTGACAAATGCCTATATTGCTTCAGTTAGGGTATCCATGTAAGAAAAATTGACGATCTAGGAAGAGTGATACAAAGCGACTTTAAAAAGGGACCCAGGTTTGGATTCATTTCAAGTGTTCTCAGTGTCAGTGTCCTTAGATCACTATCGGTAGGCTTTCTACTTAGATGTTTGTGTTCTACGTTATTTATAGGAAACCCAGATTTTTCAGTGTGGTAGAATTTGTAACCTGCTGTTAAACCTGATAAAGCCGAAAGAAGTTGCCCTTACCGCCTAAAATTTACAGAAAGCGTCGAGTTATCTATCTACATACTATTGAGAACACCGCACCAGCCCAGAATCTACGATAGCATGCTATTATAACGTAGCACGCTATAGCAGCACTTATAGTTAGTCATTTATATCGATGACCTACTTGGCAGACTTATAAAAACATACGCCTGTCGACACCGAGAAACTCTCAACTATATTTTAATTTTATTCTTACTCACAGATTTGCCGATATCATTATAGATACCTATATTACTCATCTGTATTCCATCCATAGAAATAATAAGTACGGCTCCCCTACTAATAAGTCTGTGATTCCATCCCATTCGCGAAGAGTAGACGATTGCGGTGTTTCCAAATTAAGATCTTTTTTTACTATTGTCCAAATCCTGAGGCTATGTGTATTTTCTACTAATATAGGATTCTCAATGGGTGGTGGGCATTTTTACCAAAAGTTGAAATCTAGAGATCGGACGACTCGTCTTGTTTTTACAACTTCCATTGATAGATATTGTAGTAAGAACAAGATTCTAGGAACCATAGATGTAGAATATACTCCATGATGGAGATATACTACAGATGGATCCTATCCAGATGGAGTATATACCTACTAGGTACATCTATGCTAGGAACAGTTCGTTTCAGTCATGTTACAAACAAACGTATTATACTATGGAGTACTATGGTTACAAACGCTTCTTTACCTTTCGGTTCATAAAAAGTATTTCATCTTCTCTCGGCATCGGTGTGTTTTCCTAACATTTAACAGATAGTAATAAAACTAATAGGCATTTGAAAATGGAGTCGATCTGTTGCGCATTTTGACAGTACTAAACTAGATTAAACGTATCTGTCACTTTCTTTTTCTATTGAAACAGACAGAGACAAACGACCATAATTTAGTTTAGTCCTGTCAAAGTAGCCAACTGTATCAACACCATTTATCATCATTTGTAAATCCGGAATCAATTCAGTTCGAGAGAGTTGCCAAAACTAGCATCTCTCATGATTAAATGTTGCATTATGTACACATCTCCTACGCTCAAGATACGTAACTGTAGGTATGAGTAGGTAGGTGCACGTAAACAACGTAGGTACATTTAAGATTATATTATATGAAATCTTGATCTGCCTCATGCGCCTAAAAAATACATCAACCTGGATCAACCAAGTATTTATTTGAAATCAACCAAACTAACGGATGTGGAAAAAACCGGTCTACTCTCATCTGTCTACTTATAGTTGGACATTACAGACGAGCACGAGCACGACATACTCGTACAAAGCTGACTTGACAAAGGCACTGAAGTCCGGCCGCAGCCTCCAGTAATCAAGACAATGACGAAAGACAGACACCCGACACATCGTTGGTCGAATACACAACGCTGAGCTAAGAATATCACTTCCCAAGTATTCAGTGATTTGTGTCACTACTTACTGGGTGTGATTTAGCGTTTTCGCCCGTAGAAGAGCGTAAACACTGGCTTTACATTGGGTTACACTCGTTAAGATTTGTCGAGGTTCAGGGATAATCTCGTAACAATTTTAAATGGTAGATATTAGCTAACGTGGATGTTGTCATAATAGCCGCGCTTGATGAATTATAATAGCAGTATATTGTTAGCGCACAGAAGAACGCTATGCGCTAGGTATTCTTCATCCTCCTGACAGTCTTAACATAGAATAGAATAGATCTTCATTTCATGTAAACCAGATACAGGCACTTATAAAATGTCGAGACTCTAGTTGCACGGTTCCAAATAGTAGATCCTATGGGGTAAGAACCGGCAAGAATGTCCACCCAATATAAATGTTATACCCCACGTCACCCACTCAGGCTGAAAGGAAGCCAGTTTGTTCAACGAGAGCCGTATATTTACAGCGTCACGTCTTTAATGCGTGTGTGATTTAGTCACATTTTTATTAATATTTGCACTAACATATTGTTCGTGTATTTGCAGTCATTCGCTGTGTAAATATCTTGTGACGTCACAGCGGCTCCAGTGCGTGTTTGTTCAAAGCTTAACACGCCAAGTTTTGCATATGAATATAACGTGACTTTTATATTATGATGTCTAGCTAGGATGCATGGATGGAGCCTCTCAGGGTTGCAATACCTAAGTCAGGCGAACCCTGGGCGATCAACACCTTTACGAACCAATGCTATGGTGATTACAACGTGTCTTAGTACAAAGGAGGATGCAGCTGCCAATCCTACAGACGGTAGGAGGTCACAATATTATGGACGGCTCAAGTAACATTGAACCAAAATGAGTTTCATGTTCTGAGATCCATAGTGGACTGGGATGGGCTAGGTTGAAAGATTAAGTCATATAAAGTCCTATCACGTCTTAGTTCCTAACGGGATAAACTGTTGATGATACAATCGTTCAATTCAAACAGCAGACATAACACAATATACATACATAATTTACTATCGAAGCGTTGTCGGGTAAGGCCGGTGGCGTACAATCACGTTTATAATAATCATAGGTATACGAAATATAACATCTATAGGTAGTTTAGCGAGACGATACTGCGACAGACCCATATTTATTACCTACCAGCTTATAGGTAGGTATTTGTGGATGTGAGACGAGCTTACAATGTGGCCTCAATCGTACGACTGAGTTTTCAAAGTACACTAAAAAAAGTGTTCCAATTCCAAATAAACAGCCCGCCGTTGAGTGCTAAATGCGTTCATAAACATTTTTTATTAAGATATTGATTTTTCTTCGAGAGTATTTTAATTTTTTAAATCATAAATTGCTTATACGCTAGTACTTTTTGCGGTCATAGGCATGGCAAAATTATCAAAACTTAACAAATCCAAGCTCTGCGGTGACTAACCCGCTTGCTTGTGGTTAATTAATAATATTAATAAACAAGATGGAAGTTGGAAGATGGAATTATCACAACAGAAAATATGGTCACCTGCCACTCTATGCTAATGCGTGACGATTCCCTGACACGTAAGTATTCATATTTATGACTGAAGTGTACTTATTACTGAAGTACTTATTACTATTTATTAGGTGCGAGATGAGCTAAGGTCTTCATAATAGTTCTGCAGAATAGATTTGCTTATGGACCATTAGCACCACGCTTGGCAGACGTCTGGCTGGTGGTCTCAGGCACCCGGGAGTAACGGGGGAAGGGAAGGCATTAGGAAGGCTTGAACTGGCTTTTAAGAGTATGTGGATTGCGAAACAGACAGGTGAATGTCGCTTGCTGTTCTTGTCTTCGGGTGTCGCTATACAGGAAACTCACGGTATGGTTTTATATTCTAAGGTATAATTCTTGGAAATTCTTAATGCTGTCAAATCGTCATCATCTTCACTACCTACTCAGTTTAGCAACCTACTTTGTGATATCAGTGTTGTACATACTGTTTCGCAACTATCTAGTTAGCTTCCTAAACAATTCGGAGCACTTGGGTCTAAAAGCGTATTGTTTAATGGATTGCTTCTTTTACCTATTTATAGGTTGTGATAAGAATAACTATGCTAAATTAAACGCTTATAAATTGTGTCTATGTCACGCATGGTAAGTATGTAGTACGAGCATGACATAAATGTACCTACTTAACTACGTACAGTTCGTATGTATATCGATAACCTATCGCGTCGGTTCTGTTCTGCCGCAATATGCAAATAAAATAGTCTAGTTTAATACAGTATAATAGGAGTCAATACTGCCAACAACTACCAAGTAGCAACTGTTACCTACGCTTCAGATAAGTCTGAATTATTTTGCGAGTAAAAATATATTTAATATTATATTTGAAAATCGTGAAGAAATAGGGCTAAGGGCCATTTAAATTCTTTCCGTAGTATCTAGGTACTTACTCGGTTTTCATATCATTGTATTAGGTATGCATAATTTGGTATGCGTAATTTGGTATGGTTTTGGTATGCTAAATGCATGTCTCTAATAATTTAATTTGGTTCGAAGTTCGGTTCCAGGTTCCATTCATTCATTTACAATGTATACAATACAAAACTCAGTGAAGAACCCGATACAAAATCGTTAAAATATTTTTAATTATTATTTTGGTAGCACTGAATGAAAAAGTGGGCCAAGAACATTGTTCTATGTACAATGTTCTTGAAGTGGGCAATTACCATAGGCAATTACGATGCATTCATAGATTGTATCGGATTGTATTATTGAATGCAATAAAATAATTTAATGACAAGCAACATGCGGATTGCACGGGATTGCAGGGGTTCTGCAAGGAGGTAAACTTTGAACAAACTTTGTCATCATCTAGTGAGTTTTGGAAAATGATGTCATTCACACACACGACGATATCTTGAACTGCTCAAAATCTTAAAAATATAGGTAGGTAGTAGGTACTCTCACATAACACACTGCGCGCGAAATATAAAAAATCATCATGTCAAAAAATTTACTTACGATTACAAAATTTATATGAAACTTCCTTGAATAAAGATTACACTTTCACGTGTTGTAAACGTTTACAAATAAATACACTGGTAGCGCGCACTGCGATGCTCTGTTGACTAATTCATTCCAATATTCTACTTTGAGCGGGAACATTTCGCTACAACCCTACCAAATTAAAAAGTAACTTCACTTTAATAAGTTAGGCTCTATTAAGTGGTTTTGAATTGTTCCGTGTTATAGCGAAGCGGCAAAATCGACCAAAATAAATGAGTGACGCAATGGTGTGGTTGCTATTCCAAGGTTGTGTTTATATCTTCGTATGATTGCATGACATCATTGGCTTAGAGTGCGTGCGGCGGCAGCAGCGCCGGCAACCTTCACTCTATCGACCTATCTACTAAGTTAACTGCCACTTAGATAAATAATTGAGTTAATTGACACGTCTTATCAAGTTATCACTTGGTTATCACTTACGGATTATGGATTACGATGTTTGAGCTATTGTTTATCTTGACAGGATATGTGCAACGAAGGCAACGATGTCAAAATATGTATGTCATGCAAAGTAAAAAATAGTACTTATAGTGACCGTGGACGGAGAACTATAGTGACTTGCAAAAATTTACCTTTTGATTTTTGTCACATTTGTTTTACTTTTGAATGTAAACAATGCTATTATTGAAGTTTTAGATAGGCATCAATACATCATTAGCGGTTTATTCCGGGATCTTGCCGCGGCGCGGAGCGGCGCGCGGCGGCTGGGGCCGGGCGGACGTAGGAATTCTAGGAATGCTATGTCATTATAATTACATATTATTATAGAGATGCTAACGCACTGAAAATAATAATTTACACTTAGAGAAATTACAATAATAAATTGAAAAGGAATTATAATTTATCTAACTTTATAGTTTGATTCCTTCGCATGTAAAGAAATGAAATTGTCTTTTAAAAATACTAGGTATATGGGGCCGGCATGTCCAATGACTACTTCTGAGAAAACAAACCGAAACAAACTCGGTGGCTACGGTTTATTTTAAAGTCCTGACACATTTCTTATGGCACTATATCACATGGTTCTCTAAAAACATAGTCTATGTGGGAACAATATAGGGTAGTATCTGGAAAGGTGTTTTAAGAAAAGGCCATAGCAGTTTGAGCTCACCCTCCCCGCTCCCGACGGATGGCAAGAGATGGCAAGCAAGCATCGGCAATCTATGATCAACTCATCTAGCTAGACCATAGACTTAGGATTTCGGTTTGGTTTACGTGGGTTTACGTGACGAATTTAGGGTTAAACTGAGCTGTCACCACAGATTGCATAGAGCTGTCAATGTCAAAACGTACGTAGTATCTCTAAGTAGTCTGTGGTCAAAACAAAACGTGCACAAGATTGTGTTGTGGATTTCAGGATACCTATATTAGCTGAAAGTTTTCCTTAGTTCTACTGAAAATGATCCACATTGGCAAGCAGCCGGTGTTCCGCAACCAGCACGAACATGACGAGGACCCGGAGGTCACGGAGATCGAGTCCTTCTGCATCAACTGCCACGCCAATGTACGTAAACATGAGACACCTTTCTGGAAACTTCTTATAATTACATGTTTTTCTCGATTTTGATGGCGGTATTACCTTTAATTGGTATTTAGTGTATCGTTAACGCTTCATTTTGACTTTGGGGACGTATATATTAGCATATTTCAGTCAAAGTTGTGGACTTTCGTTGCTAAATGTTTGCGCCAATCGATGCAGCTATGCGTTATTCATGTGCAAATAAATGTGCACGAGGCGTATCAAAAAGATTTTTCTACTATTTATTCGTTTATTATTACACTATTTATTTACTTTATTTAATTTTACATCATACTTTTATTTAATACTAGCGACCCGTCCCCGGCTTCGCACGGATGCAGTTTCTCTACTATCCTTACATTATGAAAGTATTATACATATAAACGTTCCTCTTGAATCACTCTATCTATTAAAAAAAACCGCATCAAAATCCGTTGCATAGTTTTAAAGATCTAAGCATACATAGGGACAGACAGCGGGAAACGACTTTGTTTTATACAATGTAGTGATTGTGATTACAAAGAATTTTAAAAAGTTACCGGTGTTCAGGGCTCTGGAGAGAGGAACTTCCAAACAATGCATGCTGTGTCTAGGAGTACTGCATTCTGAGTTATTTATTTTAGTAATATGTATACTATTTACCAACTAAAAATTATTATTATTCTATTTTAATTTATGAAAGGTATATGGAAATGTACAAATCTGTCAAAGATCTTTAATCTTTGACAGATTTGTACTAGAATGATTTTTATATTATAATCAATTACTCTTAACTACTAAACTCATCAAATATTTGAATGGCCTACTGATAACTGACCTGTGGTCGGAGCACAAATGTTTTGACGTATAGTAAGGTAAACGTAAGCAAATTTTGATTATGACATACAATGAATCTATCATATTTTTGTTCAATTTTATGCAAAAAAAGCACTTGTTTCATTAAAAAGTAAAAATATTGCATTTATTTCCATAAAAATATTGTGTATTTCTGGTCTTAAATTTTGTTATTTTTACGTTACTATGCATTTGTGCTCGGCCCACTGTACTTAAGTCTGTGTGCGTGTGAGATTTATAGAATGATGAATGAGAGCATAGTGTATAATAGTTATTTGTTATACAAGAGTGCAAAGTTGCTTTTTAACCGCGTGTTCAATTTTGATGACCGAGCAAGCGAAGGATTCTAAAATTGATTCACTCGCTGCGCTCGTGATTCAAAATTAGAATCCTGAGCGTTAGCGAGGGAATCAAAAGAGCACGAGGTGAAAAATCTTTGCACTCGAGTGCAACACGTAACTTTTCATTCCACCTCAGCGAGGAAATGACTAAATGCAAAAAAAAAACGTTTAATTCACAAACTTAGTGCACACGATGTTCTAAATTCAATTTACTTTATCCTCTAGAGAATAAAAACGGCTTTTCCACTCAGATATTGAAGATTAAAAATACTCTTTCCGAGATGGTGGGATGAAAATTTACTTTATCCTCTAGAGAATAAAAACGGCTTTTCCACTCAGATATTGAAGATTAAAAATACTCTTTCCGAGATGGTGGGATGAAAAAAATATTTAAATGTTTTCAGACTGTCATCTTAGTTTTGTTACTTTCCAGGGCATGACCCGTCTGCTGCTCACTCGAATCCCATACTACAAGAATGTGATCATCATGTCTTTCTCCTGTGAGGAATGCGGGTATGAGAACAATGAGATTCAGCCCGGAGGAGCCTACGCTGAATCTGGAGTTAGGTACATATCACATTTTCTATTTACTAAACATACTACTTTCTAGATTAGATTAGAATACTCTTTATTGTATCTTTTTCTTTCATTTTTGTAATACTTAGTCCCCACCTATATGCCTCCTGTGTCATGGGTACAATTCGCAAACATGCATGTCACATGCACACCCACCCGAACCCAGAACAACAATCTATAAGCTATACAAATAATTTTGTTCTATGCGGATCAAACCCACGGCACATGGCACAGAAAGCCAATAGCTTCGCCACTGCATCGACCGTACCATCAGAGTGTTACAACATACTTTGTTGTCAGATGGAAGCTGCGAGTGGAGCTGCAGAGCGACCTCAACCGTCAGGTCGTCAAGAGCGACTACACCAAGGTCAGGATACCGGAGCTGGACTTTGAGATACCCGCCAAGACTCAGGGTGGAGGTAAGACGCTGTCTACCATCATACCTTCAAAACTACCTGAATGGTATGGTAGTCACTAGTGCGACTGCTGATCGAGAGGTTATGGGTTCGATACCCTGGTCTGGCAACAAATTTTTATCTGAAAAGCGAGTAAAGATGCAGAAAAGTTTATGATATTGAAAAAACGAGAACTAGAACCCAAATGGAGTTGGGCAGATAGTTGAATTATAGAATCATCCCTTTTTACTAGAGTTCTTATAATAAGTGGTGTTGATAATATAACTGCAACAAGTATTTCATAGCTGGAGAATTATCGACATAAATTACCACATACCTGATACCAGAGCCTCTTGACAAGATGACAGTCTGTGATCTCTAGAGAAAATAACCATTGGCAAAATGTACTAAATTGACAAAAGTTGTGGAACGGTCTCGTGACCTGTAAACAAACCCATGCATCTTGCTAGCATTTCCATTCTCTGGCGATTGGAGATTGTCATCTTGTGTAAGGGAAGATAGAAAAGACATCAAACCCGACAACAATGTTTATTTCAGAGGTAACAACAGTAGAAGGCATAATATCCCGAGCGGTCTCCGGCCTCTTGCAAGACCAGGAGTCGCGCCGGGCTGATCATCCTCAGGACGCCGAACAAATAGACGCCTTCGTGGAGAAACTGCAGGCGCTGAAGACGATAGCCACTCCGTGGACGCTGGAGTTGGAGGATTTCAGTGGTATGACCATCAACCCGACGCAGTCCACTGCTGCACATAGGTCTCTCGACTAAATGTGGTATCGCCAGTAGTATCTGTGGGCGAGTGGGCAAACACATGACCTATGAGGAATCTGGAAGTAAACTTCCATACCATAGTGTAAGGGAGATCATAAATATAAATTAAGATTAGAAAGGGACCTAGAATTGAACCTTGGGAAACGCCTGCTTTGATTGTTGAAGATGTTAATTATTCACATACCAATTTTTATTTTCATGTTTTGAAGAACACTCTTCTTTCTTTCTCAACCATTGTTTATCCAACGCAGCAGGTACAGGTACGCCTTAGCACGAACACTGTAGTGACTTAACTTAATTCAGAAATTACTGTTACGTGATGATCAACACAATCAAACGCCTTAGAGAGATCCACATCTACTCATTGTTCCAGGTAACTGCTTCGTAGAGAACCCGGAGGCGCCGCGGCGCGACCCTCACTGTGACAGGACGCAGTTCAAGCGCACCTTGCAGCAGGACCACGACCTGGGGATCTTCACGCAGGATGAGGTCCCTGCGCACTTTTAATGATAACACTAATTTTCAGACTCGAGAGATAAGCATGAATAATAATTATGATTATGGATACTAGCTATTCTTGTTTTTATATTGAATAGGCTTGCGTGTGACCAATAGCTCACCTGATGTTAAGCGATGACGCATTCCCACGTCAAAAAAAGAAACAGGGAACTTGCATCTAAGGGCCCGTCCACACTCGATACTTTTAGCAGCAGAATCGCGCGTCTTCGCATTCGTTATTCACTTTTAGTTAACAAAAGGCAGCCAACGAACGCGAAAACGCGATTTTGCTGTAAAAGTATCGAGTGTGAACGAACGCTTAATTATATTGAGAAATTCTGCTAAGATTTATTCAAAAATTATACCTCTTTTACTAATTAACTTTATTATAAATTCCGAAACAGGGATGTTATTTCAAACGCCGTTGTCCAGTTATGTTATGACGTCACTCCTTCGTGTTTCCTAGGTAACCCTGTTAGTAAGCATATTCACACGCTGTGATGAGCGATGCGATGACGTCACGTCACGTTGCTCTGTATTTAGAACGAGAACATTTGAGAGTCATATTTTTATTTGTGATATTTTAGTTACCTATTTGTGCCTATTTTTTTTGTTTTTACTTTGTTTATTTAGGCAATTAATCTTTAGTATAAACTAAAAATAAAAATATGTGCACGTTCCCTAGTCTCAGACAGTGTCAGTGATCTTAATCTACTTTTTAACACCTTATTGAAGTAAGCTTAGATTTTTTCACTGTCTCGTTTAGTATTCCACCACAGAGGGACATAGTACGATTGTTTACACTTGTCTCAAGCCCGGGTCAATAAGGCATTGTCTTTACCGATGTAAACCCGCCCTTACACCAAACTAACGGTAACCAGCAACATTATCCCACAGATACACGGCGAGGACGCGGCCGACGTCCCCGCCCCGCAGCCCCCCGCGAGCGCGCTGCTCACCCCCTGCGACGCCTCCGACATGAACTACGAGCAGCTGGAGAAGGATGAGGTGCTGACCTTCCACACCAACTGCCCCGACTGCAACTCGCCCGCCAACACGCACATGAAGGTCACGCGTAAGTCAGCCGCAGCACGGCCGCGCTGCTGACGGTACTCAGTACAGTCAGCGTCAGACACTGGAACACCTAAGTTGTCCAAATACAGAGAAACATCTCCGGTACTCATAATTTTGGACTCAACAAAAGTATCCAAGTGGACAAATGAAACCCAATTTGTTCAGTTGGAACAAATGTTGACTCGTCATCATATTGTACATTATGACAATGTTTCATATACAGGATTATTTTTTATGTACCTAAATGCAATTGCAGTAATAAAATTCACTCCGAAACAAAATAAAAGTTTGATTTTGTATGGCTTGCGCTAGTAGTAAGTATAAGGAGTGCTTGTGACCCGATATGATTGTTCACAGAGATCCCCCACTTCAAGGAGGTGGTCATCATGTCCACGAACTGCGAGTACTGCGGGCACCGCACCAACGAGGTACACCACACGCATGCTCCCGTACAGACACACACAGTACTCGAGCATGTTACACACAGTACTCGAGCATGTTACACACAGTACTCGAGCATGTTACACACAGTACTCGAGCATGTTACACATATTACTCGAGCATGTTACACACAGTACTCGAGCATGTTACACACATTACTCGAGCATGTTACACACAGTACTCGAGCATGTTACACACATTACTCGAGCATGTTACACACAGTACTCGAGCATGTTACACATATTACTCGAGCATGTTACACACAGTACTCGAGCATGTTACACACATTACTCGAGCATGTTACACACAGTACTCGAGCATGTTACACACATTACTCGAGCATGTTACACACAGTACTCGAGCATGTTACACATATTACTCGAGCATGTTACACACATTACTCGAGCATGTTACACACAGTACTCGAGCATGTTACACACAGTACTCGAGCATGTTACACATATTACTCGAGCATGTTACACACAGTACTCGAGCATGTTACACACATTACTCGAGCATGTTACACACAGTACTCGAGCATGTTACACACATTACTCGAGCATGTTACACACAGTACTCGAGCATGTTACACATGTAGCGACATCTATCGCAACATAGAAGAACTACTACCAGATTACGAAGCCTGCATCGCGCAAGGAAAAAGATATTCGTATCTAACATATATACAACTGTCCGACATCAACCGTCGGGCTTCGGCCCGCCAGGCAATATCACCTCGCCTGGTCGGAGGATCCTCCCTTTTCAATGGAGGAACACCATACCTCGTTCCTCCACAGTGGTGACCCCGACGATGAACATCTACGCAACCTTCGGCATCATCGCCTTCACTCCTCTCAAGCACCCCCCAGCACCTCTTCGAGCAGCATTCAGCAAGTCTCTTCCTGCCAGCCAGCAACCTCGGCCCCAACGGGTAACCATATACTTGCAGCGACCGCGCAAGCCTGGTTCTACCCATCGGCCTCATCAGCGACCTTGGCACAGCACACTGCACTTCGGCCGGTCAACTAGCAGAGCCCTTCTCTCCTGGTCGACGCACCAGTCAGCCACTACGCTTCACCGCACTCAGTTCCAACTCACAGCGAACTACGCGGCATTCAGTTCCGACTCACTGGAACCATCACTGGCCCTGGCAAGCAACCTCAAGACTCATCAGTATCGACCTCCGGTCTGGGGGGGGAGTGATGTAGCGACATCTATCGCAACATAGAAGAACTACTACCAGATTACGAAGCCTGCATCGCGCAAGGAAAAAGATATTCGTATCTAACATATATACAACTGTCCGACATCAACCGTCGGGCTTCGGCCCGCCAGGCAATATCACCTCGCCTGGTCGGAGGATCCTCCCTTTTCAATGGAGGAACACCATATCTCGTTCCTCCACACACAAATTACTCGAGCATGTTACACACAGTACTCGAGCATGTTACACACATTACTCGAGCATGTTACACACAGTACTCGAGCATGTTACACATATTACTCGAGCATGTTACACACAGTACTCGAGCATGTTACACACATTACTCGAGCATGTTACACACAGTACTCGAGCATGTTACACACATTACTCGAGCATGTTACACACAGTACTCGAGCATGTTACACATATTACTCGAGCATGTTACACACAGTACTCGAGCATGTTACACACAGTACTCGAGCATGTTACACACATTACTCGAGCATGTTACACATATTACTCGAGCATGTTACACACAGTACTCGAGCATGTTACACACATTACTCGAGCATGTTACACACAGTACTCGAGCATGTTACACACAGTACTCGAGCATGTTACACACACTTCCCCTGTGCAGGCAGCCTCTATACATTGTTGGCTAGCTAGTCCTTCCACTGCGGCATGAGCGAATCCCATGAGATAGCTCGTGCCGACTCCACAGATGAAGAAGCCTGCATTGTCCAACTTCGTCTCACTTTGTCATTCATGTTTGTCTTTTCACACAAAAATGTTAGATTTATTATTGGAGAAAACAAAACGTGTCACATCCATAACCACACACACTCATACACAACTCACTTGAAGCAGCTCCGTTATACAACAACAGTGACATTCGGTTGATATCGTCATGGCGATGGTATTAGTGTACAACACGAAGCCTTCGACGAATACTCACTTGTACAGTTGTACCTGTATACAAGTTGCAGTCTGCAATCGCTGCAGAATGACAACGTTAACAAAAAGTATGGGATTCACATTGACGAGTCACGTGACTATGCGACAGCTTATAAATGTCGAATCAGTACATTTTGCTGGCGTTCCTGTTCTCTAGCGATTGTAGATTGTACACTTGTTTACAGGTATAGTACTCGCAAATCTTTATGAGCCCTGAACTGAGCTCTGAAATGTCTCTCTCTCTCCCTCTAGCGCCTATAATAAACGTACTATTATAGGTGCTAGGGGGAGAGAGTTCAGAGGGTTCATAAAGATTTGCGTGTACAGGTGAGTATTCTTAGAAGGCTTCGTGTTTTACGATAATGTTCTGTTCGTGTGCGCGCAGGTGAAGTCGGGCGGCGGCGTGGAGGACAAGGGAGTGAGGTTCGAGGTGCGCGTGGCCTCCAGGGACGACTTCTCCAGGGATATACTCAAGGTGAGTGCAGCGCGCGGCGCCATGTCTGCTGGACCAGCAGCTCCTACGTGTAGCACAAGTCGGGCGGCGGCGTGGAGGACGAGGGAGTGAGGTTAGCCAATCTTAGTTCGGTCAACTTTCAGTCACAGTGTAAATTAATTACGAGGATTGGGCTTCTGATTGCGCAGCGTAGTGTTCCATTTCTACCATAACAAATGACAAATAAGTGATATTTGCAGTCGGAGACGTGCTGCATGGAGATCCCGGAGCTGGAGCTGGAGGTGGGCGGCTGCGCGCTGGGCGGCAGGTTCACCACCGCCGAGGGGCTGCTGCGCGCCACCCGCGACCAGCTGGCCGACTGCCCCGGCGCCGTCGGCGACGCGCCCGGGCTCAACCAGAAGGCGCTGGCAGAGTACGCGTATTGTATACTAGCAGAGCTCGAGCTGCAGGTGGGCGGCTGCGCGCTGGGCGGCAGGTTCACCACCGCCGAGGGGCTGCTGCGCGCCACCCGCGACCAGCTGGCCGACTGCCCCGGCGCCGTCGGCGACGCGCCCGGGCTCAACCAGAAGGCGCTGGCAGAGTACGCGTATTGTATACTAGCAGAGCTCGAGCTGCAGGTGGGCGGCTGCGCGCTGGGCGGCAGGTTCACCACCGCCGAGGGGCTGCTGCGCGCCACCCGCGACCAGCTGGCCGACTGCCCCGGCGCCGTCGGCGACGCGCCCGGGCTCAACCAGAAGGCGCTGGCAGAGTACGCGTATTGTATACTAGCAGAGCTCGAGCTGCAGGTGGGCGGCTGCGCGCTGGGCGGCAGGTTCACCACCGCCGAGGGGCTGCTGCGCGCCACCCGCGACCAGCTGGCCGACTGCCCCGGCGCCGTCGGCGACGCGCCCGGGCTCAACCAGAAGGCGCTGGCAGAGTACGCGTATTGTATACTAGCAGAGCTCGAGCTGCAGGTGGGCGGCTGCGCGCTGGGCGGCAGGTTCACCACCGCCGAGGGGCTGCTGCGCGCCACCCGCGACCAGCTGGCCGACTGCCCCGGCGCCGTCGGCGACGCGCCCGGGCTCAACCAGAAGGCGCTGGCAGAGTACGCGTATTGTATACTAGCAGAGCTCGAGCTGCAGGTGGGCGGCTGCGCGCTGGGCGGCAGGTTCACCACCGCCGAGGGGCTGCTGCGCGCCACCCGCGACCAGCTGGCCGACTGCCCCGGCGCCGTCGGCGACGCGCCCGGGCTCAACCAGAAGGCGCTGGCAGAGTACGCGTATTGTATACTAGCAGAGCTCGAGCTGCAGGTGGGCGGCTGCGCGCTGGGCGGCAGGTTCACCACCGCCGAGGGGCTGCTGCGCGCCACCCGCGACCAGCTGGCCGACTGCCCCGGCGCCGTCGGCGACGCGCCCGGGCTCAACCAGAAGGCGCTGGCAGAGTACGCGTATTGTATACTAGCAGAGCTCGAGCTGCAGGTGGGCGGCTGCGCGCTGGGCGGCAGGTTCACCACCGCCGAGGGGCTGCTGCGCGCCACCCGCGACCAGCTGGCCGACTGCCCCGGCGCCGTCGGCGACGCGCCCGGGCTCAACCAGAAGGCGCTGGCAGAGTACGCGTATTGTATACTAGCAGAGCTCGAGCTGCAGGTGGGCGGCTGCGCGCTGGGCGGCAGGTTCACCACCGCCGAGGGGCTGCTGCGCGCCACCCGCGACCAGCTGGCCGACTGCCCCGGCGCCGTCGGCGACGCGCCCGGGCTCAACCAGAAGGCGCTGGCAGAGTACGCGTATTGTATACTAGCAGAGCTCGAGCTGCAGGTGGGCGGCTGCGCGCTGGGCGGCAGGTTCACCACCGCCGAGGGGCTGCTGCGCGCCACCCGCGACCAGCTGGCCGACTGCCCCGGCGCCGTCGGCGACGCGCCCGGGCTCAACCAGAAGGCGCTGGCAGAGTACGCGTATTGTATACTAGCAGAGCTCGAGCTGCAGGTGGGCGGCTGCGCGCTGGGCGGCAGGTTCACCACCGCCGAGGGGCTGCTGCGCGCCACCCGCGACCAGCTGGCCGACTGCCCCGGCGCCGTCGGCGACGCGCCCGGGCTCAACCAGAAGGCGCTGGCAGAGTACGCGTATTGTATACTAGCAGAGCTCGAGCTGCAGGTGGGCGGCTGCGCGCTGGGCGGCAGGTTCACCACCGCCGAGGGGCTGCTGCGCGCCACCCGCGACCAGCTGGCCGACTGCCCCGGCGCCGTCGGCGACGCGCCCGGGCTCAACCAGAAGGCGCTGGCAGAGTACGCGTATTGTATACTAGCAGAGCTCGAGCTGCAGGTGGGCGGCTGCGCGCTGGGCGGCAGGTTCACCACCGCCGAGGGGCTGCTGCGCGCCACCCGCGACCAGCTGGCCGACTGCCCCGGCGCCGTCGGCGACGCGCCCGGGCTCAACCAGAAGGCGCTGGCAGAGTACGCGTATTGTATACTAGCAGAGCTCGAGCTGCAGGTGGGCGGCTGCGCGCTGGGCGGCAGGTTCACCACCGCCGAGGGGCTGCTGCGCGCCACCCGCGACCAGCTGGCCGACTGCCCCGGCGCCGTCGGCGACGCGCCCGGGCTCAACCAGAAGGCGCTGGCAGAGTACGCGTATTGTATACTAGCAGAGCTCGAGCTGCAGGTGGGCGGCTGCGCGCTGGGCGGCAGGTTCACCACCGCCGAGGGGCTGCTGCGCGCCACCCGCGACCAGCTGGCCGACTGCCCCGGCGCCGTCGGCGACTTAAATTATACCGTCAACTGAAAAATTGTCCGCCATCTTGGATCCACCATTTTGAATTTCTAAAAAATCACATATCCAAAGTTCTCCTTCCAACTTACGGAATCGGAAAAAAAATACTCTCGTCATCTTCAATCCGCCATTTTATATTTTTCGTAAATAGTTTACGCCATTTGTAACTTTACTAATGACGCGAATTACTTAATTAAATAAGTGGTGTAACGTAGACGTCAGTATTGTCCCGGCCGCCGGCGCCCGCTCGTTACCTACTGAGCCAGTAGTAACGATGACATGTATCTTGCTCAGGTTCATAGACAAGTTGGAGGACGTCATGTCGTGTAAGACGCCCGTCACCATCGTCCTGGACGACCCCGCCGGGAACTCCTACGTGCAGAGCTTGGCTGACGACCCCAGCGAGGCCGACGAAGGTGAGACAACCTCCAGGTGGTCGGGGAGTCAGGGAAATTGTGATTGTTCAATAATAGATGTATTGTTTCATGCTCTAGTCTGACCTCTAGTAGAGAACAAACAATAAAATCATTGAAAAAAAAAAAATATTCATTATTTAAATCCAATTCTATTTCATATTTTATTTTAATTATGAAAATGTTACTTGATTATAATTTATAAATTGACTTGAAATCGTTTTCAGGGTTGAAGATCACGCGTTACGAGCGAACATTCGATCAGAACGAAGACCTGGGCCTGAACGACATGAAGACTGAGGACTACCAGCCGAGCAGCTAACAACTGCCGCGGCGACTGCTTACTATGAAGCGATGCGTAATATACGTCATACCAAAACTCCTCTACCTCTATACTAGAAATGTTTTTAATAAGATTGTATGAAATAAAGATATAAATTTAAAATAAATGGGCGTTTTTTCTTTTAAATTAACTTTCCACTCACTGAATGATCATCAATACCTGTAGGGTACTGGTCAGTGTCATCTTAGTACTTCCCGTGACCTACAAACTTGACAGTTGGCATTGATCGCTTCAGCGCGGTCTGTTAGCGGAAGTCGAGGAATAACTTTCATAAACCCCGTTTTAGCGACGCTTTGCTTGAAAGACATGCGCGTTCACCCCCCATTGGCGGATTGGCAACGTCGATGTTTCAGGTTAGGTTAGCTCAGGTTTTTTTTTTAATATCACCCGTCATCACAGGGCTTTGCTATAGATATCTTGCTGCTATTTATTTTCCAGCATCCTTATAACTTTTATTTTATATATACTATTGTAATAATTCCATTTAATCTAGATAATTATATACTACTGTTTACATATCAATTTCTATTATAATAAAATTCTACTAACTCTTATTATGAATCCATATAATCACAAAAATGTAACCGTAAATCTTTAATTAGCACTCAGTTATACATAACATATCAAGTTTCACTAGTTATAATTCTAAACTTTTATATAATCATATTAGTGTAACTGTAAATCTTTAATTATCATTATGCATAACATATCAAATTCTACAGACTCTAATTATAATTCTCCGTGTTATCACAAAAATATAACCGATCTTTAATTAACACTCAGTTATATAATACTTAACATATCGAATTTTACTAACTATAATTATAAATCTTTATATAATCATAAAAGTACAACTCTTAATTTTTAATTAACACTATGCATAACATATCAAATTCTACTGACTCTAATTTTAAATCTTTATATAATCACATAATATAACTGTAAATGTTTAGTCAACACTCAGTTATATAATATGGTTTATACATAACATTTTAGGTTTCACTAACTCTAACTATAAATCTTTATATAAAAAGTATAACTGTAAATCTTTAACAAATAAAACAAAAACAAACAAAAGTATAACTGTAAATTTTTTACAAATCGAAATCTCCGTATAATCTCAGAAATACCAATCATAACCCACAGGTCCGACACCAGGAGACCGGGCGTTGGTGGGGAGAAGCAGGGCCCTCCCGTGTGTTCCATCACACTGTAACAAATCAAGGAGATGACTACTCTGCGTCACTCCGGTTCGCCGGGAACAGGAAGGTCCTGCTTATCCCCTCCACACCCTGAAGCATGTCAGGAGGTGGGCGCAACCCCGACGGGCAAGTAACGCGAGGGGCCAGCGTCTTGAAGTAAAATACTTTGGGGTAATCTCCGCTGCGAGTTAGCTGCCCGCCCGCATAACTAGGGTGTCTATTCCTGAAATGCTGCAGGATGCCGTCATGGCCTGTGTAAAACCTCCCGCAGAGGATGCACTGCACTCCCCCCTTCCCCCTCGGTCCCGTCACAGGCAGGCCCCGGCGTCGGGCCGCTACCCGACGGGACTGCGGCCCGCCCCCGGTAGTCGTAGTCGGGACCTCAATTTGGGGCGAGCTCTCCCTGGTGCTAGCCTGGTGGAACTGGCGGGGCCCAAACATTATGCCCGGTGTGTCAGAGGGGGCGACCGACCCCGGGCGCGGTGCTATCACCTGCCCCTGGGTCGTGGTGGGCGTCTCCATCACTGGGGCAGCGCTCGCAGAGGCGGGAGCCTCAGTCTCCGGACTGCCGAGATCTAGGGTAGTTCCCGATGGGATCGCCGGCACCTGGGTGCGGAGCAGTATAATTTCCGACAGGTTGCATATCGCGTCCCTCAAAACCTTTATGCGCTGCTCCAGTAATGGGCACCTGGGGCACACGGGGCCTTCGGGGTGAGGCGCCGCCTCAGCCACCCCCTCCACTTCCTTGCCCGAATAACTCATTTCTCCACCAATCTTCCCAGCACCTGTCAACACACACGATTATAATGCAAAATTGATGAAAAAAATAATTAATGACAAAAGGATCCTTCTGGCGCCAAAAGGATCCTTCCGGCGCCAAAAGGATCCTTCCGGCGCCAAAAGGAGCCAATTGTTTCCGAAAGCACCCGTTCATTACCAAAAGGAGCCGATTGTTTCCGAAAAGACCCGCCAAAAAGAGCCATCCGTCGCCGAAAGGATCCTTCCGGCGCCAAAAGGAGCCGATTGTTTCCGAAAGCACCCGTTCATCACCAAAAGGAGCCGATTGTTTCCGAAAAGACCCGCCAAAAAGAGCCATCCGTCGCCGAAAGGATCCTTCCGGCGCCAAAAGGAGCCGATTGTTTCCGAAAGCACCCGTTCATCACCAAAAGGAGCCGATTGTTTCCGAAAAGACCCGCCAAAAAGAGCCATCTGTCGCCGAAAGGATCCTTCCGGCGCCAAAAGGAGCCGATTGTTTCCGAAAGCACCCGTTCATCACCAAAAGGAGCCGATTGTTTCCGAAAAGACCCGCCAAAAAGAGCCATCTGTCGCCGAAAGGATCCTTCCGGCGCCAAAAGGAGCCGATTGTTTCCGAAAGCACCCGTTCATCACCAAAAGGAGCCGACTGTTACCTGCCACTAACCTCCGTTCACACCTACGGACACCACTTCACTTTACAACCACTCAATCACCACCACTTGTTACTGACCACTTCGCAATTTACACACTACTTCGCACTACTTGATACCGAATGTCACCGAAGGTGGAATGAATATCGACTGGCCCGATGCTCTAGAGCCGGTGCTTCTTATACTTTACCACGGGTGTCCGGATGACCCCAAAAGAAGCCGTTTGCCTCCAAAAGGGTTCGCTTGTTTCCGACCGTATCCAACATCCGGTTGGCTCGGGTTAGGTTAGCTCGGGTTAGGTTAGCTCGGGTTAGGTTAGCTCGGGTTAGGTTAGCTCGGGTTAGGTTAGCTCGGGTTAGGTTAGCTCGGGTTAGGTTAGCTCGGGTTAGGTTAGCTCGGGTTAGGTTAGCTCGGGTTAGGTTAGCTCGGGTTAGGTTAGCTCGGGTTAGGTTAGCTCGGGTTAGGTTAGCTCGGGTTAGGTTAGGTTAGGTTAGGTTAGGTTAGGTTAGGTTAGGTTAGGTTAGGTTAGGTTAGGTTAGGTTAGGTTAGGTTAGGTTAGGTTAGGTTAGGTTAGGTTAGGTTAGGTTAGGTTAGGTTAGGTTAGGTTAGGTTAGGTTAGGTTAGGTTAGGTTAGGTTAGGTTAGGTTAGGTTAGGTTAGGTTAGGTTAGGTTAGGTTAGGTTAGGTTAGGTTAGGTTAGGTTAGGTTAGGTTAGGTTAGGTTAGGTTAGGTTTTTTTTTTTTTTTTTTTTTTTTTTTTTTTTTTTTTTTTTTTTATACTACTACCTCCAACATTATCGGAGCCTATTTTAGCCAGTTATCCTTTCATACCAGTTCTCGCTTTTTTGCCTCTCGCACTTTCATTCCTCATACTATATCTTTCTTGCATTCCTCATCATTTAAGTCCATTTGGGTGGGATTCCCAACTACCAACTATTTCTATCTATCTACTTTTCTTTTTCTTTTATTAGATTTTTCCAATTTGGAGTACTTCTAAGAATACAACAACAAAGAACATTTTTATTTTCAAGGTTTACAGTTTTTATCTTAATCTATGCTTATTCTATTTTTGTTTACGTCTATTTTAATCTTATCTTCACTCTTTAACTCTATGTTCTACGTTCTTATTTCTATTTCAATATACAGGGGGCGGTTTTTAATTTTGGCCCGTTCTTATACATTTTTATTTTACCTTATTCCTATTTCCTTATATTATTCTACATGCTATTTTACATTGACTTCACAATTTACTATATATTTTATTTTACTATGCTAAACAATAATATAATACACTATATTATGATAGCATATTTACTTATGCGGTTTTATTTCGATTTATTACTATTTTTGTTATTTGTATGCAATAGTCCATGAAAATTTTTGCATTTTTACTTTCCATTATATATTTTGCATTTTCCGGTGTTATTTTTGTGTCCAAGGTCCTTTCCATATTGTATCGTTTGTACTCGAACTGTGGGCAGTGGAAGATTATATGTGGGACAGTTTCAGCCTCTTCTGGATCACAGATGCATGATGGACTCCCCTTGCGCTTGAAGCGATACAAGTACTCGGAGAATCCACCATGCCCTGTCATTATCTGTGTTTTTATGCTGTCGGTGCCCATCCTGCGAACGATCCTGTAAGCGACATGCACGTCCGGGAAGAACAGCTTGGTAACAGATGCGGTGTCGCTGGCATCATATCTGTTGTTCCATTCATCAAGCGCCGCCATACGTATGCTTCGCTTGATGAATGAAGTTGGGACCCGATCGTAGTCCGGCTTTCTTTTGGAGTTTTCAGCGGCCTCTTTTGCTAACTGGTCGGCTCTCTCATTCCCTGGCAACCCCACGTGAGCCTTGACCCAGAACAAGTTGACCACCTTGTTCTGGCGGGATGCAGTACTTAAATTATCCCTGGCTTCAACTGCGAGTGGGTGGAGTGCCCCGGGGTTTGTTAACGTTTGAAGAGCCGCCATTGAGTCGCTGAATACTCCAAAAGAGGATGCCTTGAGCTTTGTTACTTCCCTAGTCGCCCTCGCTATTGCTAAGAGTTCAGCCTGGTAAACCGTGCAGTAGTCGGATAGAGCAAGTTTGAGGGCTCTGGTCTCGGCCTCCCCTTGCCATATCGACAGTGAAGCGCCGACCCCTCCTCCAATCTTGCTCCCGTCCGTAAAAATGCGGATGTCAAAGTTGCAGTTGTTATCTAGCTCCTCTTGATTTACCAGACTCCTGAACTGCAAGGTATCTCGTGTCGCAGGATGGGGACCCCCAGCAGCAGCGGTCATTCGCTCGGCCTCCCTGTCCCCCGGCAATGACGCCCGGGACACCCCTCTCTTGGCCTCATACAGTGAGGCCGCCTCACGGACTCGGAGGTCGAGGGGGAGTATCCCAGACAGCACCAATGCTGAGTTCAAGGAGACCGTGCGATACGCCTTACACATTTTTTGGGCGATTCCGCGCTGGACCATCCCGAGCTGTTTTCTTGTACCCAACTTTTCAGCAGCCGGTGCCCAGACGCTAGCTGCATACAGTATTACCGGCTCTATGGTCGCCACGTAGATGATCCTCATCACCTCCGGGTGAAGCCCCCAGCTGACCTTTGCGGCCCTACTCAGCTGCTTGTAGATTGCAATTGCCTTTCCACAAACAGCCGAGACGTGCGTGTCGAAGGTCAGCTTCTGGTCCAGCGTAACCCCCAGAAGCTTCATTTCCCTCGACGGGACGATGTCAATCCCCCCCATGCTCAGGCGTGGTGTGTCGTATCTCAACTTTTTGGTTACCACCATAGCGGTGGTCTTGTGCGGTGCGAACCTAAGTTTATTTTCGACACCCCACGCCAGAACACGACCGAGGACGGCATTGGCGTGTTCCTCAATCTCCTGCGCGGTCTCTCCATTGAAGACGAGGAGAACATCATCCGCAAACGCCTGTATGTAATGCCCCATGTCTTCCACTGTTTTTAGGAGGGGGTCCAGTAAGAGGTTCCACAGAATGGGGCCTCCAATCGAGCCCTGTACGCAGCCCTTTTCCGTTCCCCTGCCGTAGGCTTCCCCGCCGTACCTGACCGAAACTCTTCTGTTTCTGAGATAGCTGTCCATGACCCGCCTAAGGCCAATTGGACACTTTTCCTCAGCCAGACGGACTCGTATTGCTGGCCACCAGGCGCTGTCGAAGGCCCCCTCTATGTCTAATGATACAAGCGTAATTATTTGCTTTTCCGCTAATTTATTTCGGATGTGCTGCATCAGATCATAGAGGGAGTCCTCGGTGCTCCTTTGTGGCGTGAATCCGTACTGGCGAGTACTCATCCTTGGCAAAAGATGGAATTTTAGGCGGGCCACCAGCATCTTCTCAAAAATTTTTCCTAATATAGGCAACAGCCCAATCGGCCTATAGGACTTTGGAGTTGAGTAGTTTTCTTTTCCGGGTTTCCTTAAAATCACTACGGTTGCCTCCTTCCAGGCTGTGGGGAAGTGATGATTCTCCAGGCACTTATTTAATAATCCCAAGAAGTATTCCGGGTCGTTACCCACGGCATGGGAACATATGTCAGCGGTAAAGCCATCAGAGCCCGGTGCCTTCTTGGGGTTGAAAGACTCCACTGAACTTTTCAGTTCCGCCATCGTGAACGGTGGTTCACAAGTAACATTTTGCTCGCCAGCGTTCACGTCTTCGGCTTTGCTTCTGATGAACCGGTGATGCGCATTGTCGCTTTCTGGAAGGTCCTCCGGGTAAAAAGTTTTTGCCAGCAGTTCTACGGACCCCTTCGCGTCCAGCACATCACCGTTTCTTTCCAGTGGTAGGTCCTCCTCCCTGCACCGCGTCCTACCTATCACCCTATAAATACCCTCCCAGACCCCCTCCCTGTCCTGTTTTCCACAGAATTTCTTCCAACTCTCGGTCTGAGCTCTGGCCGCTTCTAATTCATACCTTTCTTTTTCCCTCAGGTACTCTTCGACGACCTTCGACCTTCGGATCGGAGCAGCACAGCGGATCCTGCGCTTCCTGGTGGCGACGGTCTTCTTCATCTCAGCGAGAGTCTCGGACCACCACGGCAAGGTGAGTTCCTCTTTGGATTTTCTACTTGGAATTGCTTGTTTACAAGCTTCGTCTATTACTTTTGAAAATTTTTTTACTATATTGTCTAATTCTATAATGTCTTTAATTTTATTTAATTCAGCTAATGTTAAGTTGTTATCTATTTTTAATTGGCTAAATTTCTCACGAAATTTAGACCAATTTGCTTTCTTTGTGTTGAATTTCCTAGTGGTTCTTTCAATTTTAATTCCCTTAGATTTTTGTAAGAGGACCTCGAACATGATGCCGTTGTGATCCGAGCTCGTGAGTCCCTCGTCAACCCTCCAGTTGTCAATCCGGTCCAAGATGTCGTTGGAGCAAGCAGTGATGTCCACGTGGCTGCTGTACCGCTTTCCCCCTCGGATAGTGTCGAAGGTCGGAATTTTCCCTCGGTTTTGTATGTCCAGGCTTAGCTCGCCGATAGTTGCTGCCACCTCTTCGCCCCTGAGGTCAGTCGTTGGGCTGCCCCACCATATATTTTTGGCATTGGCGTCCCCTCCAACGATAAGTCTTTTAGAGCCAACTGCTAGCTCTATCTGCTTCAGATGATCCAGGTAATGCTCTATGGGCTGGTCTGGCTCAAAGTAAAAGGAGACAAGCGTGATCTCCCAGGCACTGGTCTGGATTCCCACCACTACGATGTTATTTGTGGTGAGTTTTGGGTACTGTCTGACGTTGAAGTCGCTATTAAAGACGGCTATTGCCGCTTTGACGGTCCCATCTCCTGTACCAGTGTTCTGGAAGATTCTAACGCCCCTGTGACTCCTCATTACTTTTGCTCCGGCCACATAGGGTTCCTGCAGAAGCGCCACTGCTATTCCGCGCCTCGCAGCTTCCGTTAAAAGCTCATTGGTGGCTAGTTTCTTTCGTTGGAGGTTTGCCTGTGCCATTTTGTAGACAGTGTTATCCGTTGTGGTGCCCTCAGCAATACGCGACCGTTGAGCGTGCTATATTATCCCACCTCTTTCGTACGGGGCAGTCATGGCTAAAGGCGTTGTGAGGTGTGCCATTTTCAATTTTTGCCTTTGTGCAATTTCGGCAAGCAGGCAATGTGCCTGAAAGCCAGTCTGGGCATTCTGCTCTCACGTGGGGACCCCCACAGTGTCCACACAGGTCTATAGTCTCCTTACAGAACCGCTTTCCATGACCGAAGCCAAGGCAGCGCGTGCACTGTACAAGTGGGGTCTGGTCTTCGACCCTTACCCTCTGGAGATCAATGTGTACGGTTTCGTTCTCCAGTGCTCGTCGCCAAATGGTGGGCGAGACGCTAACGACTATGTGGCACGTGTGGGGGTTCCTTATCTTGCGTCTATATTTCACCTCCACTCTGTCTTCCTCTCCGTCGAGGCCGTCAAAAACACCCCGATTTTGATTCCGTAATGCCTTTAGGACGTCTTCGTCGGTGTTTATCACCAAGACGTCCTTCAGGATCAGCAGCGGGTCTCTGTTCTTTACTTCCTCGACGGTGAGGTCGACTCCTTCTTTTTGTAGACGCTCCTTCAGCCTGGCCCTCTCCTCTCGTGTCTCCAAACCTATTATTATTTTTCGATCCTTGGCTTTCCTAACTCTCTCCACCTTGATCCACCCGTCTTTAGCTTTTACGGCTTCACGGACTCTGGTGAGGACTTCGTCGCCTGTCTCCATTTCGTTCTTCGATGTGACGACAACCGAGTGCAGGGTACTGCACTTTGGCAGTGATCCTACACCCTGGGCTGCTGCCACACTTGCATAGGTATTTCCCTTTTCCAGGAAATGCCTCTGGTGGTCCATCGCCTCCCTGAGCTCTTCCATTTTTTTGCCGTTTTCGATAAGGAGCTTCGAGTGTTCTTCTATTTGTAGCATTATTCTGCTTTCGTCTATGCTTTTGGGGAGAGGCGCTTGTTTCATAGCGACGACCGGCTCTATCTCTGTCGTTTTCGGCGCCTTCCGGGTCAGTTTAGGGTTTAATCCTTTCAGCTCCGTTTCGGTTTCTTTTACCAGCTGGTAAAGACGTTCTGTTGCTTCGATAATGGCTGTCTTAATTTCGGTTTTGGTGTTCCTAGAGCTACTAAGGTGGAGCTTGGCTTTTGTCAGACAGGCCTTCGCCTCCGCCGTTCGGTCCGCATACTTAATTATTCTAGGCGGCGAGGTAATGTCGACCGACTTTCTTGCTGTTGTCACAGCTTTCGCAGCCTTGCTCTCCTGTGTCATAGCAGGTCTCTCTCTTGGCTTCACAGGGCCCGCCTGCGAAGTCTGCTTCGATGTACTTGGGGTGGGACTGCGATTTACCGCTTCCCACTGCTCTATGCTGCGTACCACCTTCGCTGGGGGGACCGTAACGGTTTTTGGCGGAGAGTTTTGGCTGTCCGCCGCTTTTGCCGGGGTTCGAAATCCAAACATAGTTGGAGGTACGCGTCAAAAATTTAAACGTCAATAGGGACGGTAAAATAAAGTAAAAAGATATAAATCAATACACACACAAAAAAGAAATATAACCGCACAAGAAAAACCTTAAATCTATACACTAGTTGCAGCAAAAGTTGCAACTATGTCTCTTCCTAGACTCTACCTCGGGTATTGTAACTCTGGGTAGTTACCAGGGGCTGTATTTAGTTGCTTAAATACTTTAAGTTTGTCAAAACACAATTTTACAATTTTTGTCAAATTGGCTCTATGTAGAGTCCGTCCAATGCTCTCACTCGATAGAGCCCACCGAGCCCGATCCAACAACCCCAAACACGGGGTACCTAGCCCTAAGGGTTTCGGAGCAATCCCGATTTAAAGTTTCTGGTTTTTCTCCAAGATGGCGGCCAGAAAATGGTTAAAACCCGCTAGCTCCGCAACCACCGGACCGAATTGTCCCGTGTTTGGGTTTATCTTTACGTGCTCGACGGGATCCAGGCTGTGGTAGTGTTTTCAGGGCGAAAAAATTTTTTGCCCTGAAAACCCCTGAATTTCAGCCCACCCGCAAGGGGCATGCAAGCCGACCCTTTCAGAGCAAATCCCGGCGCTCTGCGACCCTCCGCCGCGGAGATATGAGTGTTTGAAAATTAACAAAGATGGCGGCTCAGCTGTCAAAGTCAATGTTTAACAGGTGTTTCCTCCGCTTTGGACAGCCGCAGAGTACCCGAGTTTGGGCTTTTCTGGCTCGCCCCGACTGGCCCCGTCGTGTGGGGTGATTTTCAGGATTTTGAAAATTTTCAGCCCTGAAACCCCTGAAAACTGTTTTTTCCCGTAGGGTTTATCTCCCTACACAATAATTTGCAAACGGCAACTCTCTACGACCACCGGCTACGGAGCTACGTGGCGTCAAAGTTTGCCAAGATGGCCGCCAATCTGTCAAATGCCAACTTTAAGAGGCTGCAGCTCCGCAACCGTTTGTCGGAGAGAGACGCGGTTTTGGATGTTGACACCGGACCTGCTTCCTACGTATATCCTGCAGGGTTTCAGCGCTGAAAACTTTCTGGCCCGAAAAACGCCTGAAACTAATTTTAAAGTGTTCCCACCAGTACCCCACCGGTATTTGTCCAAATCCGGATCTTCTGCGTCCAATAGCCTCCTAGATATTTAATGTTTTACTTAACAACCATCAAAACCAAAATGGCTGATAAACGCTATTTTCGCCAAACTTGAGGCTATTTGGCGCGAATTTGGGCTTAAACTTAACACAATATGCACATAGAAGACAATTACGGTGTAAAAAATCAATTTTTTCTATTTATTTAAGAATTATAGACAAAATTACTTAGAAAATCAATATCTTTGGAACCACTTGTCCAAAAATTTTTTGAAAAATGTCTAAATTAAGGCCGAAAAAAACACTACACGATAAAATCAATTAAATAAAAAAATTTTGAAAATCTTCCACCTGAAATTTTGGTTTTAGTGGTTTTTTCAGTTTTTTTATTATTAAACAAAATTTGTAAGTCCAAAAAATCCAGTTTCCTTAGGATCGCTTCTTCCAGGTAGCGCGCAAAAAATAGCAGTTGCAGAATTTAGAAATTTGGTCCCCTTCAGAACTTACAGGAACCTAAAGTTTCAATTTTCAATTGAAGATATAAAATAATGTATAAGGCCTAAAATTATATTACTTGCGGAATTTGTCTTCTTCCAAGAGCTTCTTTCACGCTGCAAATTTTGATGCAGCTGCTGCAGCTGGTTCTGGTTTTTCAGCCCACGTGTTTTTTAGTTTTCGCCGAATATCTCTGAAAGTCTTGAGCCCAGGTGTTTTCTGTGTCGGCCGAAGCGAGGGTGCAGGCGTCCCGGCGCGTTTTCCGAAAGAAAACCAAGGTGTCGCCGATCTGGTTCCGTTGTTATTTCACTAAACGTTCCGAACACTAAAACTTAACCTCTAAAAATGAGGTTTTTCCACTGAAAAGTGTTTTCTCACTGCAATCTGGCACTTTTTAGGCACTGCACTATATGCGGCTCAGCTTTCCGCATCCACTGACACTTCACACTTGGTTATCGGAGTATAAAAACCGATTTATTTGAATTTTTGTTTGCGGAGAGATTGCAAAAATGATCCGACCACAACGAGGGCCGGGGGGGAACTGGTTAGGTTAGGTTAGGTTAGGTTAGGTTAGGTTAGGTTAGGTTAGGTTAGGTTAGGTTAGGTTAGGTTAGGTTAGGTTAGGTTAGGTTAGGTTAGGTTAGGTTAGGTTAGGTTAGGTTAGGTTAGGTTAGGTTAGGTTAGGTTAGGTTAGGTTAGGTTAGGTTAGGTTAGGTTAGGTTAGGTTAGGTTAGGTTAGGTTAGGTTAGGTTAGGTTAGGTTAGGTTAGGTTAGGTTAGGTTAGGTTAGGTTAGGTTAGGTTAGGTTAGGTTAGGTTAGGTTAGGTTAGGTTAGGTTAGGTTAGGTTAGGTTAGGTTAGGTTAGGTTAGGTTAGGTTAGGTTAGGTTAGGTTAGGTTAGGTTAGGTTAGGTTAGGTTAGGTTAGGTTAGGTTAGGTTAGGTTAGGTTAGGTTAGGTTAGGTTAGGTTAGGTTAGGTTAGGTTAGGTTAGGTTAGGTTAGGTTAGGTTAGGTTAGGTTAGGTTAGGTTAGGTTAGGTTAGGTTAGGTTAGGTTAGGTTAGGTTAGGTTAGGTTAGGTTAGGTTAGGTTAGGTTAGGTTAGGTTAGGTTAGGTTAGGTTAGGTTAGGTTAGGTTAGGTTAGGTTAGGTTAGGTTAGGTTAGGTTAGGTTAGGTTAGGTTAGGTTAGGTTAGGTTAGGTTAGGTTAGGTTAGGTTAGGTTAGGTTAGGTTAGGTTAGGTTAGGTTAGGTTAGGTTAGGTTAGGTTAGGTTAGGTTAGGTTAGGTTAGGTTAGGTTAGGTTAGGTTAGGTTAGGTTAGGTTAGGTTAGGTTAGGTTAGGTTAGGTTAGGTTAGGTTAGGTTAGGTTAGGTTAGGTTAGGTTAGGTTAGGTTAGGTTAGGTTAGGTTAGGTTAGGTTAGGTTAGGTTAGGTTAGGTTAGGTTAGGTTAGGTTAGGTTAGGTTAGGTTAGGTTAGGTTAGGTTAGGTTAGGTTAGGTTAGGTTAGGTTAGGTTAGGTTAGGTTAGGTTAGGTTAGGTTAGGTTAGGTTAGGTTAGGTTAGGTTAGGTTAGGTTAGGTTAGGTTAGGTTAGGTTAGGTTAGGTTAGGTTAGGTTAGGTTAGGTTAGGTTAGGTTAGGTTAGGTTAGGTTAGGTTAGGTTAGGTTAGGTTAGGTTAGGTTAGGTTAGGTTAGGTTAGGTTAGGTTAGGTTAGGTTAGGTTAGGTTAGGTTAGGTTAGGTTAGGTTAGGTTAGGTTAGGTTAGGTTAGGTTAGGTTAGGTTAGGTTAGGTTAGGTTAGGTTAGGTTAGGTTAGGTTAGGTTAGGTTAGGTTAGGTTAGGTTAGGTTAGGTTAGGTTAGGTTAGGTTAGGTTAGGTTAGGTTAGGTTAGGTTAGGTTAGGTTAGGTTAGGTTAGGTTAGGTTAGGTTAGGTTAGGTTAGGTTAGGTTAGGTTAGGTTAGGTTAGGTTAGGTTAGGTTAGGTTAGGTTAGGTTAGGTTAGGTTAGGTTAGGTTAGGTTAGGTTAGGTTAGGTTAGGTTAGGTTAGGTTAGGTTAGGTTAGGTTAGGTTAGGTTAGGTTAGGTTAGGTTAGGTTAGGTTAGGTTAGGTTAGGTTAGGTTAGGTTAGGTTAGGTTAGGTTAGGTTAGGTTAGGTTAGGTTAGGTTAGGTTAGGTTAGGTTAGGTTAGGTTAGGTTAGGTTAGGTTAGGTTAGGTTAGGTTAGGTTAGGTTAGGTTAGGTTAGGTTAGGTTAGGTTAGGTTAGGTTAGGTTAGGTTAGGTTAGGTTAGGTTAGGTTAGGTTAGGTTAGGTTAGGTTAGGTTAGGTTAGGTTAGGTTAGGTTAGGTTAGGTTAGGTTAGGTTAGGTTAGGTTAGGTTAGGTTAGGTTAGGTTAGGTTAGGTTAGGTTAGGTTAGGTTAGGTTAGGTTAGGTTAGGTTAGGTTAGGTTAGGTTAGGTTAGGTTAGGTTAGGTTAGGTTAGGTTAGGTTAGGTTAGGTTAGGTTAGGTTAGGTTAGGTTAGGTTAGGTTAGGTTAGGTTAGGTTAGGTTAGGTTAGGTTAGGTTAGGTTAGGTTAGGTTAGGTTAGGTTAGGTTAGGTTAGGTTAGGTTAGGTTAGGTTAGGTTAGGTTAGGTTAGGTTAGGTTAGGTTAGGTTAGGTTAGGTTAGGTTAGGTTAGGTTAGGTTAGGTTAGGTTAGGTTAGGTTAGGTTAGGTTAGGTTAGGTTAGGTTAGGTTAGGTTAGGTTAGGTTAGGTTAGGTTAGGTTAGGTTAGGTTAGGTTAGGTTAGGTTAGGTTAGGTTAGGTTAGGTTAGGTTAGGTTAGGTTAGGTTAGGTTAGGTTAGGTTAGGTTAGGTTAGGTTAGGTTAGGTTAGGTTAGGTTAGGTTAGGTTAGGTTAGGTTAGGTTAGGTTAGGTTAGGTTAGGTTAGGTTAGGTTAGGTTAGGTTAGGTTAGGTTAGGTTAGGTTAGGTTAGGTTAGGTTAGGTTAGGTTAGGTTAGGTTAGGTTAGGTTAGGTTAGGTTAGGTTAGGTTAGGTTAGGTTAGGTTAGGTTAGGTTAGGTTAGGTTAGGTTAGGTTAGGTTAGGTTAGGTTAGGTTAGGTTAGGTTAGGTTAGGTTAGGTTAGGTTAGGTTAGGTTAGGTTAGGTTAGGTTAGGTTAGGTTAGGTTAGGTTAGGTTAGGTTAGGTTAGGTTAGGTTAGGTTAGGTTAGGTTAGGTTAGGTTAGGTTAGGTTAGGTTAGGTTAGGTTAGGTTAGGTTAGGTTAGGTTAGGTTAGGTTAGGTTAGGTTAGGTTAGGTTAGGTTAGGTTAGGTTAGGTTAGGTTAGGTTAGGTTAGGTTAGGTTAGGTTAGGTTAGGTTAGGTTAGGTTAGGTTAGGTTAGGTTAGGTTAGGTTAGGTTAGGTTAGGTTAGGTTAGGTTAGGTTAGGTTAGGTTAGGTTAGGTTAGGTTAGGTTAGGTTAGGTTAGGTTAGGTTAGGTTAGGTTAGGTTAGGTTAGGTTAGGTTAGGTTAGGTTAGGTTAGGTTAGGTTAGGTTAGGTTAGGTTAGGTTAGGTTAGGTTAGGTTAGGTTAGGTTAGGTTAGGTTAGGTTAGGTTAGGTTAGGTTAGGTTAGGTTAGGTTAGGTTAGGTTAGGTTAGGTTAGGTTAGGTTAGGTTAGGTTAGGTTAGGTTAGGTTAGGTTAGGTTAGGTTAGGTTAGGTTAGGTTAGGTTAGGTTAGGTTAGGTTAGGTTAGGTTAGGTTAGGTTAGGTTAGGTTAGGTTAGGTTAGGTTAGGTTAGGTTAGGTTAGGTTAGGTTAGGTTAGGTTAGGTTAGGTTAGGTTAGGTTAGGTTAGGTTAGGTTAGGTTAGGTTAGGTTAGGTTAGGTTAGGTTAGGTTAGGTTAGGTTAGGTTAGGTTAGGTTAGGTTAGGTTAGGTTAGGTTAGGTTAGGTTAGGTTAGGTTAGGTTAGGTTAGGTTAGGTTAGGTTAGGTTAGGTTAGGTTAGGTTAGGTTAGGTTAGGTTAGGTTAGGTTAGGTTAGGTTAGGTTAGGTTAGGTTAGGTTAGGTTAGGTTAGGTTAGGTTAGGTTAGGTTAGGTTAGGTTAGGTTAGGTTAGGTTAGGTTAGGTTAGGTTAGGTTAGGTTAGGTTAGGTTAGGTTAGGTTAGGTTAGGTTAGGTTAGGTTAGGTTAGGTTAGGTTAGGTTAGGTTAGGTTAGGTTAGGTTAGGTTAGGTTAGGTTAGGTTAGGTTAGGTTAGGTTAGGTTAGGTTAGGTTAGGTTAGGTTAGGTTAGGTAGGTTAGGTTAGGTTAGGTTAGGTTAGGTTAGGTTAGGTTAGGTTAGGTTAGGTTAGGTTAGGTTAGGTTAGGTTAGGTTAGGTTAGGTTAGGTTAGGTTAGGTTAGGGTTAGGTTAG